>OU342631.1:35485741-40285741 GCA_910589415.1 Malachius bipustulatus
TTTTTGCCAGCTCAAAAGGTACACTCATTTACAGGACTACAAATAAGTAGCTAAACAGTTACAACATGTACCATGATAAGTGCTTGATTGTTTCACATTATACCAACAAAAAAATGAAACATTTTATATAAAAAAAGAAAATATGAAAATAGGAGAAGTAGAGAGCAGAAACTGGTAGATAATTACCTATGAACTACATTCTAGTTCTGTGGAATGTTTCGCATACATTTGCTTGATTTCACCCAGACTAGAAAAATTGATTGAACATTGAACATTAAAATTATAGAACACATACCTTAATGCCCATTGCTGACTTGGTGATATGTTTGCTCTAGCCAGTCTCTGATAAAAGAAATGCGAGCTCCTCAAGCTTACCTGAGGAACAGAAAAATCTACTTCACCAAGAAGTGCAGAGCAATCAATCCAACCGTGCAGCAGTTTATAGAGAAAGGCTACAGAATTCACTCTTCTTCTGTTGCACACACTCTGTCTATCAAATGACTGCAACGGCAAGCTGCATCTCGGGGTGGATAGATACCACCCTGTCAACGTTACAATAAACGTATTGTAAATGGGGTAGAAGATCAAAGAACAGTACTCCAGCTTAGATCTGACGAATGCAAAGTACAGGATTTTTATTGTAGAGATGTCACGAAGAGACCTTGAATTCCGGATAATCTCTCTGCCGTTTCACACCTCCTCAAAACATCGACGTCAATCTCGTAATTAAATTGAAGGGGGTTCACTTTCTCGTGACACGTCTCCAGCAAGCAACCAAGGTCGTAGATAAAGAAAAGGAACGGAAAAGGGCCCAAAATAGAGCCCTGAGGCACACCAGAAGTAACATCAAAACTGTACGATCTGAATCCATTGCTACGACACAATATTGAGATCTCCAGTGAAGATAAGAATGAAACAAACAGCACAAACGAAGACACAAACCCAGAAGTCATCAATTTGATTAAGGTCCCACACAGAATGATCGATTTGATCAAAAGTCTTATTACAAAAGTCAAAAAGTGAGAATGGTGACAGTGGATCTGCGCGGCATAACGCCATCTTAAAAGCAGAGAGAAATCAAGTGTTTCACAGAAAAACCACCATAGTTATAAATTAGTATTTCAAACACTTTCGAGAAGGAGCTTAAGACGGAGATTGGCCTGTTAGAGGTTTTCCGGCAATCAGGACATTGGAGTGACAGACGGGGGTAAGAACAAACAACAGATACTATCTCACAAGAAAAGATGGAATTCTATCTGGACCACTGGTCAACTTGCTCTTGATTTTTTTTACATGCTTTGAAACTTTAAAACTTCATCGATAGTGGTGTGGGGGAGAGTTACAGAGCTAGAATCACAACAAGGAACCCCAGCATGGTCGATACTAGAACAAGGAAGATAGACAGATTTAAAATACTTTGCCAAACTGTTCACAATATCCTGCGGGCTGTCATGTTAACGATCGATACTGTCAGTCATAGCACTTGGTATTCCCTAATAGATTCCTTAAATTTAGAAATATAGTCTGATTATGCTGACCTAACTTAATCCTTTACCGCTGATCTGAGAGCTTGTGATCTGAGTACTGCTTGTATTTGTAACCAAACTGGATTTAAATCAGTTCCATCTGAGTGTTTTTATATCCGCCACTGTGGAAATGAATAACTAACGCGATAACTGGTCTCCGATAACCCCTAATAACAGGATATGGCCCGAATTTAATCCTGAAGTTGTTCAGCAAATCGTTTAGCATCGGTTTGTTTCCGCACCACGAAATGTAACAAGCCTTTTTCATAAGGGTAGCGTTTTCACATATAGATAACCTCGCTATCTACCTGCTAAAATTAACAGTAAAAAGAGGTTGAATCAGGATAAATTATTAATGTGTCATAAAGCAATCTGACGGTAAACCTGAAGCCCAAGCTGGATAAGCTTTCGCAAATTCTGCAAGAGTTATAATTTTTAAATCAGGCATTTAAATGGATTATTATTTAACTTCTGTATACTTTCATTATCCAACATAATCTAACATACTATAAGTAAATATCTAATGAAATGTTGAAGGCTGCAAAATGTTGAATTAGAAACTTCTTAAAGAAAACTCTGTAGAAAACTGACCATAGATATATTTTTCCTTGTTAAACAATTTTTCAAACCCATTTTACAAGGAACTAGATTCTAAATGGATTTTTCTTTACAGTATAATAAAAGTACCATTTTGTAGGTACCAAAACTTGTACCTACTTTAGTAAGTATACAGGGTGTTAATGAATAGGTGTTACAAACTTTAAATTGACATTTTAACAATTATTACAATACATATAACAATAATTAACTAAAATTAACAATACCGTTAACATTGCGACTACTATGACATAAACATAAGGGAAATTATTACCATTTCCAACCATATCTGTCATAACACATGTCATATTAAAATGACACGTCCCGGGGTGTCCGCAGTAATAATTCCTCTGTATTTTTCATTATACATTCTCGTTTCTTATAAGCGCCGATCGATTTCCTATTCCAGCAGCCATAATCCTAAATATTATCCATATTCTCTTCCCTGTACACAAGCGGGGGATTTTCTGCCTAACCCCAAACTGGAGGTTAATATTACTCAGATCGGTCGGAGAGGTCGTAAATACCACCTGAATTATTCATTTTTCAGGAACGTCTTAACAAAGTCCAGCAAACAGTGAAGCATCTCTAAGCCACAATATAAAATTTGCTAGATCGTTCGCCTTTTCACAAAATTTACCCTCAAAAATTTAAGGAATCATGTAACTGCCTTGAAAAATTATCGATAATAATGATGGATTTTGAACGGTAATAAACAAATTTAAAATTACTCAAACGTCTATGCAGCGTGATTTATTATTTGGCGTACAAAAATTCCGCAAGTGTCCCGCGTAATATTTGAAATAAAAAACATTTTTTGATTCACGTTTCATTTTTGTGCTTTCCATTTTTTTAGAATTAAAGTTATTTTTAAAATCTGTATAAGTACTTAACAGTTTTTTGGTTCAAATATCACGCTGAAAACTGTTGTTAAATTTTTAAACATAAATTATAAATCACTCTGTATAGTTGTAGAGTGTAAACAAATTTGGCCCCATTATCAACGTTATTGTTGACTTGCCATTCTGTTTACAAAAAGGAACCCTCAGCCTTATATTATTAAGAGTAAGAAGCGGCCATTTCTAAGGAAATATTGGTCATAGAGCCACAAAAAAATATTTTTTAGATATAAGTGACCACGATAAATTCGATGGTCGCACTTCCGAAAATAGATAATGTTCATCCACAAGAGAAATTCATCTTAGACACCTGATGGACGAAATATGTAAAACTCAATTCTCTTTCCTATAAGAAGCAAATATGTATGCAGAAAGTGAATAGAATTTCCTATAAACTCTCTTTCCTGAAAATTTATACATTACCACCGCCAGATCCTGTATCAATTCTACCGGGATTCCATATTATACAAATGAATTATCATCTACGCTCGAAGAAACTGCCTTCAGATATATTCAATTTACATTCCTCATGCTCCATGGGGAGAAAAGCTCTCCGTTTGGATCACTTTGGTTAAAAATATCTTCACAGAACAAGACAGAGTTAATTAGATTACCTAAACTTGTCACATTCATGTTCCCGTCTAGATTTTTGTTCCTGGTGTAATTTTGTCATAATCTATACTGGGAAATTGTAGAAGACATTCCTGAATATGAATTGGTGTAAAAATATAAATAAAAAATAAGCTCAAAAGATTCTTATTTAGCTCTACTTTCTTCTGGTATTAATTCTCTAATTGAATTTAGTTAAGAACTGATCGACATGCGCATACATACAATAATAATTATAATCAGGAATGTCTGTTAGTGTTGAATTAGTGTTTTGCAAACGTCTTTTGTGTGCAAACGCTATAGAATCAAGATAGTTGGCATTTCTTATGTACCTATGACCTTTGGGAATCCTTCAAGTATAATAAATTTGTTCAACTTTCAAATAAATTTTAAGTGGAATTTCTTAAAACAATAGATACGATTATGATGTGTACAATGCGTTAGGCATTTACTCAACAAGACTAACTTAATAGTAATACAATAATAATTGAAAAAACTAAAAAATAAATTCATATCTTCTTTAGTAAGTTCAGTTTCAGAGAATCAAGAGCAAAAAGTATGAGTATAATCATGAGTTACTATGCGAACAAATTTTCGGATTAATTTTAGCATAAAACACATTAGTTAATTACTTGCAGAAATTTGCGCCTCTGGAATATTAATGGCGTCATATAGATTTTGTAAAGGTTTTTCCACTTATTGCAACATCATTAATCATGTATTGTGTTGACTACGGGAATCACGACCTAATAACCCAAAACGAAAACAGTGGCTGGCCTCTTCCTCCCCATTGATTTGCATCGCAACTTTAAATGAAGTTGCTGTATAATCACTTGGTACGAGGTGTTACGATATTATAGAGCTGTGTGAGTTTGGGTATCAGACCGTTATTTATAACTCATTTTCCATTCACACACATTGTACTTAAATTTGGGTTATGAAAAATTGATTGAAAAGCTTCCGTTCTTATTAAATCCAGTTTGCTACTCACCATCTTTCTGAATCCTGTCAGACAGGGCAGAAAATTACTTTATGTTATTACCGTATACCTACCATTAACTTATTTTTGTATCGCTGTTTGGAAAGATTAGAAAAACGTTTTGATAAATCCTTGTACATACAGGGTGATACACAACTTTTGTATTTCCTTTCAATGGAATGCTCAGGAGGTGTCATAAAGCTATTTCAGAGGGGGGAAACCCTCAAATGTTGACCTAAATTTACTCGAGGTCAATAAAAAAATTTGCGATCGCTGTAACATTCACTTATTATTCCTCCAACTTCTCAATTTCCGCGCGTGTCTCCAAAAATTAAAAAGTTATCGAGCATTAAATTTGTACTCTCAACATGGCAGTCATGCAAGTTCTCCACGTTTTCCACTTCTCTTCCGCGAGCAAGTGGTCTTCACATGGTTCTTGTAGTAAAAATCTATAGATCCTGGTCCACAACGTCCAATCTACCTTTCTTGGAAATTGATCAATCAAGTTGAAACGAATTATTTTACCCTAGAGGGGAAAAATAACCGTTGAGAGCATGAGACAAATAAAGGACAACAAGGGTCGTGGGTTGAGTTGCTAATCCAAGAGGGTCAACAATAACACGCAGGTCAGCAGAACAACAGGTACTCTTTATTAAAAAAATCACAATTATTATTATCCAGTGAAGCTCTTGAGCGTGGTTAACAATTCATTATAAACAAGAGTGTTAAGTTTGCGCAGAATGAAGCGGTCTGATAAATATGGTCAGCGAGGCACTTATCTGGGCGATTCTGACGAGGGCTGGAGTCAAGTCAGCTTCTTTAGGAATGATCCTGGCTGATCGGAAGGATGATCCTGGTTGTTCTAAAAACGATCCTGGCTGGTCGGAAGGATGATCCTGGTTGTTCGAAAAAAAAATGTGCCCCGTAGGGAAAAAGTGCTTCCGTAGGGAAAAAGCTGAAAGTTCAGTACGTATCAGACACAATCTAAATTGCATTCACGGTCCGATCGAGTCTGGTCTACCAAGGGTACATAAAATTACGTCCCATCCTCAAGAGAATTAGGATCAAAAACGTGACCAACAAATTTTACATGCGGGTGGCCAAACTCGATCGGATTAAAAATTAAAATAGCATATTGCATTAAAGGAAATATGATCTGCATGATTTAAGTAGAAATAAAGGAACCATTTTAGATCACTCACCAAACCAAAAACGTGTAGGATGTCTGAGGTATTTTACGTGAATTATTCACGACGCCATTTCGGTAAAAATTCCAGGTGTTTTGCGGAAACGATCTTCTTCCAGCGAACTCCAGGAGAGAAAAGAGGAATTAAATCTCGGGTATCGGCGTACCGGAGCGAAACTCGACAGTCGAGGTCGGCGAAACTCGAGGCTTCCAGCCAGCAGCTTGCACCGCCGTCGACCGACCGAACTAAAAGCCACCATCATCACTCACTCATGCGACGCGCGCAACGCGTTGTCCCCGGGTCGCTGGCATTTAGCTAGTAAGTACCAAATGTACATTACAAAGTGTTCTAGAATGGTGTAGAAAAATGCGGGTGAGCGGTGTCCCCCACATTTGTGGGACAGCCCCGAATCTGCGTTACATTTGCTGATCTAGATGGGCTTGTTAAAAAAATGGAGCCATTGAAACGGTCGTTGACGATTACGGTCCACAAATTGGAGTATTGAAAGCCAATTGTACCAATTCTATAGTGAAGCACGTTTCTCATTATAGGTATCCAAAAACATCAGTAGTGAAACTAGGAGTTTAGTTCCATTCTGTTGAAGAAGTCACTAACAGAATGCAACCCTTTCAATTAATCATCCAAAAAAACTTAAACACGTTGAACGTGGTACGGGTTTAAGTATACAGGGTGATTGATCAAGACGGGACATTATACAGTCTTTTTCTCTTGGTTTTTCCCTTTTGCCAATTTTTTTTCTTAGTAAGTATGTCAAATGATTTTCTTATTTTTCTATCTATCAATAATTATTGTAGTCATTGCCTTATCAATTTCCTTTTACGTCCAATAAGTTTCATTTTATGTCAATTGCTTTGCTCACGTGCAGTGTGACATTATCATAAATATTGGAAAAACATTTGATATAAAGGAAATCTAATTTGACAAAAGAGGAATGTGAATTGAAAAATCACATTGACGTTTGATAAACGGAAGAAGCATTTGACAAATTTAGAAAAGCAATTGACAAAAGACGAAAATCAAAAGAAAAAGACTCTAAATATGTATATGGAGAACGAAGAAAGGAATCAATTTGAAATTTTGGTTACAGCCAGGATATGATCCGTTGAATGAAAATATTTTCAAGATAGAAGCATTTCGGGTTATACTGGAAAATGCTACTATTTTTTTTTAAGGGAATGCTTCATATACAGGGTGTACCAGCTCGATTTAGACAACGGTAAGGGCCGTGTAGGTCTCGTCAAGACGAAACGTTTTTTTATTTGAAGTTTTTGGATTTAGACCTTCGTTGCGGAAATATGGCCGACTTCCGGTTTTTAGTTTTTTGGCTCCAGTTTCGGCATTTTTAGGTTCTCGCCCAAACTTTAACTAGTTTTGGAAACTCCTTAGCTTCAGTTACAACTTTCATATTGAAGTCAAGGTTCTATCTCTGTTGGATTCAAAATGGCGACATGCCCAAGACTTTAAATTTTAAGTCTTTGAATCAATTCAAATTGAATCAAATAGAAAAATTAAGATTTTGAATCCAACAGAGATAGAACCTTGACTTCAATATGAAAGTTGTAACTGAAGCTAAGGAGTTTCCAAAACTAGTTTCAGTTTGGGCGAGAACCTAAAAATGCCGAAACTGGAGCCAAAAAACTAAAAACCGGCAGTCGGCCATATGTCCGCAACGAAGGTCCAAATCAAAAAAACTTCAAATAAAAAAACGTTTCGTCTTGACGAGACCTACACGGCCCTTACCGTTGTCTAAATCGAGCTGGTACACCCTGTATTTTTGGGATTGCTCCATTGATTCATTTAGACAATTCAAAAATACAAAAAACCTTCTTGCGTATCAATCGCAGAAACAGTGTATTTTTATGCGATTCAACTATGAAAATTTTTGCCGCCTTTTAAATTGGCTTTCTGAATTTTTCAATAGTCAGGTCGAATTTACGTAGTGGTTTACTGTGAAAATTTCATTTCATTTCGTTTGAAAGCGTGCCATAAAATAGATTTTTACATATAATAAACCAAAAAAAAAATTGGCAAAATTTAACAATTTCGTCTCTTGTCCTATATACCCGCCACTGACTAACTTTAAAAAGTTACAGGCGAGTTCTGAAAACCGAACATTTGAAATTTTAGAGAAATAAACATCATGTAAAAAAATTCGAAAAACTCCGCCATTTCTCTTATTTGCTTCTTTAAATTTTGGAGAGTTACAAGCTATTAGTGTAGTTGTCTACTCCGAAAATTTCAGGTAAATTCCCTCAAAAATGTGCTCATAATCAATTAAAGAAATTTAGCCATTTTTACCATTTTCTTACCCACGCCACTAGCTTACTAATGAAAATAATAAAAATTTTATTGCATTAATTCAAATTTCAAATCATTTTAATCCAATCTTGTTAATACAGGTTTGTAGGAGTTTTTATTTTCTGCAATTGGGGTTGGCAGGAGCAGTCATATCTGCATGGGTGGTCCCACCCGAGCCGAGCGCGATGAAAACGGTGCGCTGGTCTGGTGCTGGTGCTGGTTTTAAATCAAGCAGTCCCGGGTCTGAATATTACATTCAATCGTTAAGTTATTAAACAAGCCTTTAATTGTCATCCTCTTTATTTTGTTGTGAAAAGTTTTCTTTCTATATTGCTTATACAGGGACTAAAAAGTAAAAAATAGCCTTTTTCCCTAAAATTCAAAAAGTCGCCATTTTGAAACGGCTCGATCGATTTTGCTCAAAAATGCAATACCAGACCACTACTTGTGGATAATATCTTCCTCCTATAAAAATTTCAGCCTCCTAGATTGAAAACTGCTACCAGAAAACCGTGCCACAAGACCGGATGTTTCGAAATTTTAAAGGACACCCTGTAGAAGTAACGCGACTTTTGAAAAATTTTTCAACGAAAATTTAACGTCATCCCAAAGTTTCACAAGAGTAAAAAATTTCTTCCACTAATCTTGAAAGATGAAGCTACTAGAGCGTTTTTAAAATTTTAGAGATATTTACATCATGTAAAATAAATTTAAATATCTCCGCCATTTTTTTTATTTGATCCTTGAAATTTTTGAAGATTAAAGAGTATTAGTATAGTTGTCTACTGTAAAAATTTTAGTTCAATTCCTTCAAAAATGTGCTCAAAAACTGTTATAGAAATTAAGCCATTTTCACTCTTTTCCTACCCACGCCACTGGCTTATTAATGGAAAAAATTCAAATTTTTTTGCATTAACTCAAATTTCAATTAATTTTCTTTCAATCCTGTTAACTTGATGTGAAAGTTTTTTTGCCATCTTGCTCATACAGGGATTCAAAAAATAGTAAATTTTCAGCAAATTCAAATAGCCGCCATTTTGAAATAGCTCGGCCGATTTTGCTCAAGTGCAATACCAGACCACTCCTTGTGGACATCTTACTCTCACAAAAATTTCAGCCTCCTAGATTGAAAACTGCGGCCAGAAACCGTGCCTCAAAGTCCGGATTTGGGGAACTTTGAAAGGACACCCTGTAGAAGTAACGTGACTTTTGGAAATTTTTTCAACGAAAATCTAAAGTCATTCTTCAGCTTTACAAGAATCCAAAATTTCGTTCACTAATCTTGAAAGATAAAGCTACAGGAGTGTTTTGAAAATCGAAAAATCGTGATTTTGGAGAAATATATATATATATATATATATATATATATATATAGAGATGTACACGGTCATTGTTGAGCCCGTTGAATATATTAACGGTCAGTTGTGTAGCCCTTTGCAACCTTGTTAAGCCCGCCTGCGGGCTGAACAAAGTTTCGCGTGTATATGAGCGCCAAAGCGTTGCGCACGCCTATGGGGACCTATGGGCAGATTTTCAAGTGGGCCTAATAATGACCGTTCCTCTATACAACATACGCTGTTTAGTACACTATGTTTGCCACCAGGTGGCGCTTTGTGTATATACCTATAGAGGTGTATATACATTGTTCAGCCCACCATACTAATATGCCGTTATGGAGCCCCCCAGCTGGCAACATCGCGAAACGAGGGAACATACTAAGAATTTCTTGAAACATAATTCAGCTATTATAGTTGAATCCTATAATAGGACTCTCATGCCTGGAAGGCGTACATGCATAGCCACACAACTTCTTGGAAACAAACCTTTTCGAGCATCTAGGGGTAATGGTCTGGCACTATTTGACATTCACATACTGGTTTTATTTAATTATGATAAACATTAACAATAAGATTTGATTATTATTTGAAAAATATTATTTAAATAGTAGGTACGCAGTACCTAGTTGTTAAATTTTTTAGAAGTACCAATCAATGTTGTATATTATGTATTTTAGGGCATTTACCCTTTAAAAGTACTTTTTAATAAAAATAATAATAACATTAAAAAAAATTCTCTTCACATTCGACCATCAGAAAATGCCACGTTTTTGAATGGGTTAATTGCAATAATAAGTAACATTTCATTATACAATATACATTATACTCTCTTGAACTAGGTTCAAATATTGTTATATTAATCTTTACACCCTCCTTGCATGTATAGTCTACGCTTACATGACAAAAAAGGTACCCCATAGAACACCTCATAATTATTATGAAGTGAAAATGGCTGAAACACATTTTACGCCCGCCAGGCTAGTCAAAATTTGTTAATTGTTATTTTTTGTGAAATTTCTAATTTTACTAAAAAAAAATTTTCAAACACCTGCTTGAAATTTATACAATTTGTAGAAAATAAAGTGCCATTTTTGAAAAAATTGTCTGGCTGACAATTTTTGTTAAATAACTTCTGACAGACCTTTTGTTATAAATATTTTTTTTATGAAAATGCACGTCATAAACACCTTGAATTTTTTTTCAATAAAGTTTAAGATCTCTTCTATCCATTGCAACTTGTCTGGCTGACACAATTTTTGTTAATAAATTTGTCAAACTTACATTTGTTATAAATTACATTTTTTATGAAAGTGCATTTCATAACACGTACTCCATAACAAAAAAAAATTTATAGTCAGTAACTAATTATACCATAATTTTTCCAGCACTTTAACAATGAAGTTTTTCATAGTAAAAATCATTTTTTGGTGACAGACCAATTTTTATGCATAAAATAGATGTCAAACCTTCTTCCAAAAACATATTAGGGTGGTGTTTTGACACCGCCTTTATAAAAGCCTTTTTTTATGAAATAACGCTGTCACTGCGCTTAAAAATTGAATCTGACTAACAAAAAAAACTTTTCATTCTCCCCTTTACGAAAGTGTAACTTTCTGTCGTGATAAGACGACCGAAAGCGAAAGTAAAACATCCTAGGTGATAGGTTGCTAGGTGGTTGCTAGCTATGAAAAACTTTCGTGGCCTGGACAAAAAAGTAGAAATGTCAGTTTGATTAACGTTTATTTAGATGGAAAATTAAATGTAAAACTACAATAAAAATTCCAGTAAATCTTTCTGGAACATTCAAATAATTATTATTGTATGTTCCAGAAAGATTTATTGGAATTTGCAGCTTCTTGAATGAAATTCATTTTGAACTAAACTACGATCAAAGATTCTAAAATTATATCGGTACAGAGTTTTAAACTTGACAGTGTCATAAATTAATAACTTAAAACTATCGTTACTATGGTAATGTTGAAAACATGGCACCTTATAATAATTCCATTGTTATCACTGAATCGTATTATTTTACTCATTTCTTCTTAATCCGTGGTTCAATATAGCAAGGGGAGAATGAAAAGTTTAATACATTACACGCTACGAAAGCTCTTTCAGGTGCTCGGAGTTTTAAATACCCTCGGCTACGCTACGCTTCGCCTCGGGTATTCAAATACACCTCACACCTAAAAGTGAACTTTCGTAGCTTGTAATGTAAATAACTATTTTTAATGATAAGAATATTTTTTATGCATAGGCATCTTAAGCTCCAGTTTTTTTTTTTCTTTTAACGAAGTGTTCTTAAATGCCAGTGATTGATCTTGATACATTATGAGCTGTGCATTCAAAATGAAGTCTGACAAATTTTTTAACAAAAATTGTCAACCAGACAAGTTGCAATAGATAGAAAAGATCTTAAACTTTATTTAAAAAAAAATCAAGGAGGTGTTATGACGTGCATTTTCATAAAAAAATAATTTACAACAACAATAACATTATTTTCTACAAATTGTATAAATTTCAAGCAAGTGTTTTGAAAAAATATTTTTTTTATCAAAATTCATAAAAAATAACAATTAACAAATTTTTACTAGTCTCGCGGGCGTAACATGTTTTCAGCCTTTTTCACTTTATAATTTTGAGGTGTTCTGTGGGGTACCTTTTTTGTCATGGAAGCCTACACTATTGTGAATTATTTCAGTTTTAAAACTGTTCTGCATGTTATCCATGATATATTTTAAGATACCTAGAACAATAGCTTAGGTACTTAAAAGTCGTGTTCCCTCTAAAAATTGCTCCCTCTAAATCATAATAAATACGATTTTTTGAATATAGGAGGTCGAAAGGATAGTGTACGGTTTAGGTACACAAAGAACGAATAATGAACTGTATAAATTAATAGACACACATTAAATTAATCTTTTAATGCAAAACTAGTAATTTTACACAATGCTGTAGAACAACCAATCAATTTAAAGGTAATTTCTAATTATGTAGACGATTATAATATGATTAAACGATTTAGTAAGATGAATAATTTGAATTAAGTCGGAGTAGGTATGTAGGTATTTATTTAGTCTGACGAACGAACGATACGAAATAATACGAATATTAGAGACAGCAGGACTTCTGTCCTGGTCAACGAACGAAAAGCGAATCTTGCTTTGCACACCTGACGCAGGCAAGCAGGGGTTACATTTTTACTTTTTCCCTATTCCACGAAGACCACCTAAGAAGTGCATCTCCCGGATCGATATTTAACAGAAACTTCGACATTTCAGTTCTTCTTCATCCTAAACTGTGTCTACATACACATAGACAGTGTCTACACGATTTAACTAATTTAAAAGCAGCTCAATCTGCAACATATTCCCCCCCTTGGAGTCTCTGACTTCAATAACACTAAATAAAATTTTTTTTTTTTTTCTCATACGAAAATTTTCAACATATAATTGCGGTTCTCTCTCGAACGAAATAATAATATTTTTTCCTATTTTAAAATCGTCGAACGAATAGACAAATAGTCTCGAAATTATTACTTGCATTGTTAATCTTCATTTGGCAGAGGGCAAACCTTTGAAATACTTCTTATGAAATTTCCCCCCTGAGTTTTTAATTTAACCATTCGAACTTTGCCGTCAGCACCAGGGACGACCTCCATAATTCTAGCTCTTGGCCATTTTAGTGGAGGAGTATTTTCTTCTTTTATTAAAACGAGATCGTTAATTTTTAAATTTTCTGAAGGGTTTAACCACTTCGGACGATTTTGTAACCGATTTAAATACTCAACTGACCACCGTTTCCAGAAATCATGTTGAATTTTAATGCAATGTTGCCATTGTGATAATCGATTTAATTTTATATGCGAAACATCCTTTTCAGGAAAGGAGGTAAGACTGGCAACCACCAGAAAATGTCCGGGCGTTAAGACATTTAAGTCAGCCGGATCGTTTGACATCGCGCAGAGAGGTCTTGAATTTAAAATGGCCTCAATTTGTGTCAAACACGTATAGAGTTTTTCGAATGTCAAATGAGCGTTTCCTAGTACTCGACGGAGGTGAAATTTAATACTTTTCACCGCGGCTTCCCAAATACCTCCCCAATGGGGCGACAAGGCCGGGATATTTTTCCAAGTAGTTTCCCTTTCCGAGAGAAAGTCTTGAATTTTATTTACGTTTGGGGGCCTTCGAAAAAATTCATATAATTCTCTAATTTGATTTTTTGACCCTAAAAAATTTGTGGCATTATCCGAATAAATTATAGAAGGATTACCTCGCCTAGAGATAAATCTTTTTAACGTAGCGATAAATGCGTCAGTTGTCAAATCTGACACTAATTCTATGTGTACTGCCTTTGTCGACATACACACAAATACAGCGAAATAGCATTTAAGTACCTTTGCATTTTTTAACGACGAACTTTTAATTAATAATGGACCTCCAAAATCTACGCCTGTGGCATGAAATGGACGACATATAGATACACGATCTTTGGGTAAATTGGACATAATTTGACTTGCGGGACGAGCTTTAAAACGATGGCATGTAACGCAGTTTTTTATAATTGTTTTTATTTCTCTCAAGCCATTTAATGGCCAATATCGAAGTCGAAAATTTGATAAGACAGTCTGTGGACCTGCATGAAATAGTTTGATATGTTCCTTTCTTAACAATAAAGAAGTTACATAATTTTTCGCTGGCAGTAAACACGGATATTTCTGCTCATACGGAACGTTAGCATTTGCCAAACGACCTCCTACTCGAATAACACCAGTTTCATCTAAAAACGGGTTTAATGACAAAATTTGTTTATTTACGATAGGTTTTCCTTGCTGCAACTGTCTTAATTCTGACGAAAAATTCATTCTCTGTACTTGTTTAATTATTATTTCTAACGACTTCCTTAATTCATAAATAGTTAACGGACCTGTTTGTTTTTCTCCATTTCTGTTTTTTACGTTTCTAACGAATCTCAAACAATACGCAATTGTTCTTTGCAAACGAACGAAACAGGAAAATTTTGAAAACAGAGATATCCAAAATGTTTCACTGTGATTGTGAAGCGCAACTTGCTTCACCGAATTTCGCTCTTCATTTAGACCTAATGAATGAGCTGTAGGCCTAAAATTTAATTTACTTAAGTCACAATAATAATTTTGCAAAAAGGTAGGACCGAGCCACCACATCTCGCAATCCTTCAATTTTTCAGGCGAAATTCCCCGCGATAAGTAATCAGCCGGGTTGTTTTCCGATTTAACGTGGCGCCAAGTGTATTTGGACGTCAAAGTTTGAATTATCGAGACCCTATTTGACACGAACGTAGACCAACGAGAAGCATGAGACTTTAACCAACATAAGACGATCTCTGAATCTGACCACAGATTAACCGAAGAATAATCAATTTTATTTTCGTAAGTTCGACATATTCTTTCTACCAATTTCGCGAGCAACACAGCTCCACAGAGTTCCAACCTTGGCAACGTTATACTTTTCAAAGGAGACACCCTTGATTTTGAGCAAATTAGTCTACACGACACATCCTTATTTGAATATAATACACGCAAATATACGCAGGCGCCATAAGCTTTTAAGCTGGCGTCACAAAATCCGTGGATTTCGATACTTTCGATTGACAAATTTAAAGTTAGATTCCTCGGAATCTTCACCTCTTTTAGACACGGTAGCGAGAAGAAAAATTTATTCCATTCCGACATTAAATTATCTGGGAGATTATCATCCCACTCGATTTTACTGATCCATATTTTCTGCATAATTAATTTTGCAGTTACTACGACGGGACCTAACAATCCAATAGGATCGAAGATTGAGGCAATTTTCGACAGAACTTCTCTTTTTGTGTAATTTTTAATTTCTTTAAATTCGGGCAGTGCCATTACGAGAAAGTCTTCATGAGAATTCCATTGCAAGCCAAGCACTTTACTAGACGAACTTTCATTTTGAATGTCGTAATTATTTTTCGAATTATAATTATTTTGATTTGAATCAACTTGGAAATCCTCATTCGAATTATTTTCATTGAACTCTGTAGAAAAATCTTTGACATTTGAATGCCACTTATGTAACTTAAATCCTGCAGTATTTAATAAACTAATTAATTGCGAAGAAGTTTCGATTAATTCATTTTTCGAATTTGAACTGACGAGCACATCATCGACGTATGTTTGCGAAAGTAACATTTTTGACGCAAGCGGGTAAGTTTGCGATTCTTTTTCAGCCAGTTCTTTTAAACATCTAGTGGCAGCAAAGGGCGCGAAATTCGTACCATACGTTATTGTTAATAACTCTAAACATTGTAACGGTTCATTTTCATTTTCACGCCACAGGATGTTCTGTAAATATGTGTGATTCGGATTTACACGAATCTGGCGGTACATTTTTTCAATGTCCGCAATGACTACGAAAGTACCTATCCGAAATCTACATATGATATCGAACAATTCCGGTTGTACCGTATAGCCTTTTAATAAAATATCATTAAGCGATAAACCCGATGAAGTTTTCATCGAAGCGTCAAAAACAACACGCAATTTTGTTGTTTCACTATCTTCACGTATAACTGCGTGATGCGGCATAAAATATTTATTTTCTCCTCTCTCATTATGAGAACTTAGAGGGACGATTTTCGCATGATTTAAGTTTACATATTCATCGATAAATTGTTTATATTTTAATTTTAAATTTGGGTCTCTTAGAAATCGTTTTTCGAGACCAGCAAATCGTTTTCTTGCTTGCAAAAACGATTCACCTAAACTACACGATTTATTTTCTTGATTTTTAAATGGCAAATTTATTTGAAACCGTCCATTTTCTAATCGAATCGTCGTTTCTTTAAAAATTTCTTCCGATTTTGCATTTTCGGGACTTAAAATTGTTTTCTCTTCGATGTCTTCTATCTCCCAAAATTTTTGTAACAGTTCATCGCTACTCGATGACGTATTTAAAAAAGAACAACAATTGGGTGAACTATTCCCTAGTTCATTATACGAATTAATATTAGAATGCTTTGGCTTATTATTTGCCAATTTACCGCCGACGACATATCCTAAGAGTGTACTAAAAAGGGTTGGCATATCCGCCCCTAATTTAATCACTCCTGGAACGATTAAATCATAATAGACGTCTGCTCCTAGCAAGATGTCGATTTTCGACGAGACATAAAACTTTGGATCAGCTAACATAATGTGATCCGGTATTTTTAAATTTGATACGTTTAGAGTAGTTTGCGGTAGTTCGCAAGTTATTTTTTCCAATACTGCACACGAAACTTTGAACGAATTTTTTCTATAAACGTTTGACTTAATGGTTAAATCAACCATCTCATTTGATTGAGCATTTATTTGCGAGATTCCTGATATTTGCAATTCTTTACGATAAGTATTCGAATTTAATTTGTCTAGCAATTCTTTTGTGCACATGCTAATCTGACTCGCCGAATCCAGTAAGCACCTAGCCGAAACTGGATCGCCGTTGCGATTATAAATTGTTACCACTGCTGTGGCTAGTAGGATTTGCGAATTATTTTGCGAATAAGTGGAAAACGATAACGAACTTTCGGGCTTATTTTCTTTATTTTTATTTTCATTTACGATACTTCTTTGCTTGGGATCGTCTTGCGACCTTGATTCTACTTGACTCGAATTCTTTTGATTTACGATTTGTCCCGATTCTCTATTTTCTGGCGTTGATCGATTTGAATTATTATTAGTTGAATAATGTTTATTTTGATATTGGTTTACACCCTCGTTTACACCATACGTACGATTTTGACGATTAAATTGACGATTAATTGTGCCTGAATTAGGTTTATGGAGATCCTGCCACTGGCTGCGACTTTCTGTGCGACGAATTTGAAAATTTCTAGGATTTGAATGAACTTCTCGATCAAAATTGATATGAAGTAGAGTATTATGCCTTTTGCCACATTGCCAACAATTATTCCCAGTGCAAGTATCATCGAACGAATGTTTCCTAAACAGACATATTTTGCAAAAACCTCGAGAGGTTATAAAGTTGTTTCTTTCCTGAATAGTTAATTGTTTGAATTTATAGCATTGATAAATCGAATGATGCTCTGAGCAAAAATTACAAATTAAATAGGATTGATTTCCTGTCGCCTTTCCTGTCTGTTGTTGATTCGAATTATGAGTTGAACTAATAAAATGATTAACTTTCCTAATCGGTGTAGGACTAGTGCCTTTTGTTGCATCTATTTCCTCTAATGCTTTGCATTGCTTTTCTAAAAAATTAATAAATTCTTTTAACGTTGGTAGGTTCTTGGTATCTCGATGTAAGCAATAAGCCTTTTGCAATTGAAAATCCAATTTCTTGGAAAAAATGTGAATTAAAATTAAGTCCCAAGAATCTACGGGTACATTTAAATTTTCCAAACTTTCGATATTTTGATTAATATGAGTTAAGAACTCCCTCAGGTTTTGAGCCTTTGGCTTCAATAAATTAGGTAAGTTTTCGAATAAATTGGTGATGTGCGCCTCGATTATCGCATACGTGTTTTTATATCTATTTTCTAACAACTTAATTGCAGATTGTAAATTCGAGCTTACCAACGACAAATTCTGTATTAAAGACAGTGCTTCGCCTCTCAAATATCCCTTAAGATAAATTAGTTTTTCGATATTATCTAAATCCTCATTATTTATGATGAGTTTAGTAAACAGATCATGAAAACTATTCCACTCTGCAGCATCACCTGAAAAAATTGGAATTTTGATTTCGGGCAGCTTAACTGTTTGAGAATTTGCACCCTTTGTATTTATACTTGTCGTAACACCCTGAACTAATTCGGCTACAAATTCTTTATTCGATTGTTGTAAATTCGATACAAATTCTGAAATTCTACGTTTCCATCTAATCTAGGTTGTTGGGTGCTTAGACTAGTTAACTCTTCAATTCTATTTTCTAACTTAGAAAACAAATTACAAAATTTACTTTCTACATCCTCACTATCTTTAGTGGCATCTTCTTTAATCTCTGCGATCGATTCTTGTATATTAACATAACTCTGATAAGCTGCTATTAAATTTCTTTTGCGAATTTCGATTTGATTTTTATTATTTTCATTTTTTAAATTCTCCTCAACCCACGTTTCGATTTTTGTAATTAATCCTTTCGCGTAACCCCTCTTTTTCTTCAAATTATCCATCTTTTTACAATATTACTTAACAAACGATATTTTTATAACACAGAATAATATAATAAACGATTTTTCATACAATGGTACGACTGACGAACATTTAGGTACTTACGATATGACATACGATAACTATAGGTATATTAATATTATAAACACGAACGAAATTACAATTATTTATATTTTTACGATCAAATTTATCAAACTTTAGTATTGTTCACGAATTCACGAATAGTAGGTAGGTACATCAACCAAAACGACGAATTTAATTAAGTAGGTGGGTCTGAGTGCTTCTTTCGACTCATTAGCTGACGAATTAGGCTTCGAACGATTAATATGACATTTTGATGCGAAAACGAAATAGGAAATAAGAAACTTTCCTCGAATAATAAATGAAGAGGTACGTTACTCAGTTTAGTGGAATCCAGGAACTTCTCTGCAATCCAGGACCTCGTTTTTGTGGAATCCAGGAATTGCTCTGCAATCCAGAAGCTCGTTTTTGTGGACTCCAGGGCCTTGTCTGCAATCCAGGAGCTCGTTTTTGTGGACTCCAGGGGCTTGTCTGCAATCCAGGCGCTCGTACAGAAGTTTCTCTGCAACAACCATCCAACACGAAACACGAAATACTTGTAGTCGACAATGAACGATTCTGGACACTTAAAACTGCACAATTTTGTTTAACGACGTATTCACTGCATCCATGGGACACCAGCAACTTCCATTAATTTCCATTTGCACTAAATTCAGTTACAATCCGGCTCGAAGGACCACTTTTATGTACGGTTTAGGTACACAAAGAACGAATAATGAACTGTATAAATTAATAGACACACATTAAATTAATCTTTTAATGCAAAACTAGTAATTTTACACAATGCTGTAGAACAACCAATCAATTTAAAGGTAATTTCTAATTATGTAGACGATTATAATATGATTAAACGATTTAGTAAGATGAATAATTTGAATTAAGTCGGAGTAGGTATGTAGGTATTTATTTAGTCTGACGAACGAACGATACGAAATAATACGAATATTAGAGACAGCAGGACTTCTGTCCTGGTCAACGAACGAAAAGCGAATCTTGCTTTGCACACCTGACGCAGGCAAGCAGGGGTTACATTTTTACTTTTTCCCTATTCCACGAAGACCACCTAAGAAGTGCATCTCCCGGATCGATATTTAACAGAAACTTCGACATTTCAGTTCTTCTTCATCCTAAACTGTGTCTACATACACATAGACAGTGTCTACACGATTTAACTAATTTAAAAGCAGCTCAATCTGCAACAGATAGGTATAGTATGTTACAAGATATATGAAAACTTGAAAATCATATTATTGTCGTTATTCAATAATTTTACCAATTGAAGACATAAGTAAAGGTGCTAAGTCATATTTTTCAAAAAAAAAGTTTTTGTGCTTTCTGAGATTTTGTGATGGTCTTCTAACTTTTGGCAATATCAAAAATATCAAAAATTGCATATTTACGAAACTACCAGTGGATAAAGCTGATATGTCACACTAACCTATTCATTGTTTTGGTGGATAAAGGTGCTATGTCACAAAATTGAACATAACACCTTTATCCACTACAAATGTATCGCTATTTAGCAAGGACATGTTACATACACAGTGGACATGTCCATTATTTTGAGGTTGTGTGTTATGTTTCAAGTAAGAAATTTAATAACACCGGTATGTATGTCTATAATTACTTACTTTTAGAAAGTTTTTAGTAAATTAGTAAGTGTATTTGAACTTTAAAATATAATGGAAAGTAGAAGCAAACAAATTCTTAAATTATTATCGAACAAAGAAAACTTATATTCTGCAAAAGAAGGTAAGATTTCTATAATTAAATAAAATAGGATTATACCAACACAAAATAAAGCCAAACATAAAATTTTTTATTTAAAACCTAAAATTTCCCGAAAGAGGCAACGTCATCCTCAAGAATGGAAAGGAAATAAATCAGCAGCATGCAGAGAACGGGGTGTGGAATACATTTCGCAAACAAGAAAAGTCGTGCCAAAAAAAGCTATAAACATAGAAAATATTTCATGCAAAAAAAGTTACAGGTTAAATTGTGGAGAAAAATTTAGCCTGGAAACAATAGAAACAAATTTTATAAATTGGATAATGCAAAAAAAATTGTCTTCTGTTTAAAAGTATTGATATTAATCCAATTGCTCAAAGTCAAAAATCCCTGTAGGATCCCTTTACCTATAGTTCTAACCCTGTACAGGTTAGAACTATTTTTTTGGTCCATCACTTATGTCCACCCCCGAAATAGAGGTTAATTTTAAAGATAAAGAATTGAAACTTTCAGGATTCATGTAATTAATATAGGACCATAGATATGGCATAATCAGTTTAACTATTTTTTTTTAAGTTGAGCTATCAGCGATAAAAAACTGTAATTTGGTGTTAATGTGACCAAAATAAATTAGATTTTTCTGTAATACATGGATAGAAATCGATTAAGAAAATCAAAATCGCTTAAAAGAAATATCAAAAACTAATTATTGTTTTTGACACTAACATAGAATGATTGATATATGGAAGCAATAAAACTACAAGGATTTTGAAGGGCTGGTATAGCACAAATAAATGTTAAGTAAACATCTTAAGTAAACACCCACAAAAGGAACCCAATTGAGTTCAATGGCACTTTATTAGACATTCTTCTGACTTCTTTGAAGATTATTTATGGTAGGTACCTACCCTCATTTGATTTGTCCGTTTTATTACTCTACCATATATCAATCATTCTACCTCTAATTTCCATATTTTAAGTATTTTATTTAATTAAAGGCTTGTAATTAGTTTTTTATATTTCTTTTAAGTGATTTTGATTTTCTTAATCGATTTCTATCGATGAATTAAAGAAAAATCCAATTTATTTTGGTCACATTAACACCAAATTACAGTTTTTTATCGCTGATGACTCAACTAAAAAAAATAATTAAACTGATTATGCCCATTCTATGGTCCTATATTAATTACATGAATCCTGAAAGTTTCAATTTTTTATCTTTAAAATTAACCTCTATTTCGGGGGTGGACATAAGTGATGGACCACCCGGTATAGGGGTGGAGGACGTACCTTAACACCAAGAAGGTATTCATTTGCTTTGCAAATGCATGGTTAGCAAAAAAACGGTACTAAAAATCGCTCTAGGAAGTGCGATTCTGGTTATTACGGCATATATTCTCATATAAGCATGCAAGATCAGCCCGTCGAGCCGATGATGTCGAATGATGTCGCCGCTAATGATGCATCCGCCCGCTTCAGGACCGGCATAAGTCCCCAAGCTAACTCGTAACGTATCCGAAATATAACAGTGATCGATGTCACGTTTTTTGGAATGCAAATGCAAAATAAATGCAAAATGCAAAAAAATAATCATGATATTGTTAATTTCGAAGATATTCCTTACCCTGAAAGTGAAGAAAAAAATAGCAATGCGACCATAGTGTCAAAGAGGCCATTAGTTTGCAATGGCTGTTTTTTGCTTCTTACCCACCCAGCACCCCTATTTAGCTCCTCGGTCCCGGAAAAATTGATAGAACTTAGGATACGTGGATGTAAATATTTACTTTATTTACTTTTTGAGCTCTGATTAAATTTATTTCATATGTCGGTGGCAGAAATTTAGGGGTTGCTTGAATTTTTTGCCCCTAATTTCTACGACACTGTAAAAATTGGCATTGTGGAAACACATTTTAAACTGTCAATGTTTTCTACATAAAAAAGGTACTCCTAGTCAAGTACTCTAATATGAACTGTTTTTGAGAAAAGCAGCATTTCATGATGAAAAACATACATCACTTGTGTTTGATATTTTTTTTATGATTTGTTTCACTGCAACATTATTTATTTTTCAATTTGCCGTCTTAACGCAGATAATATTAATGACAAGACATGTACGAAAGCTGAATTCTGTATCTCAAACAGTTTCTGAGTTATCACATATAACGAATTTAACTATTGTACATTATTAGTTCTTACCAATTTCTATTTTTGCTAGTGTTAATATACCAATAAAATTGAAAAAAAAAATTTGCGTAAGGTATGCGTGGCTAACGGGTCTTTAGAACACTTGCTCTATTTATTCTGGCACGAAGGCTATCCTGGCTATCCCATTAAACAATTAATTTGATTACTGATATCCATGCATTATACTAGGTATAGTATTTGGGCATACCCACTACTATACTATATCATAGGTCGCACGCCGAGAAGCAGGACGGGTGGTGTCTGAGTGACGTCATGCACAAAGCCGAACGAAATTGAAACGCCAAGTGATTTTATCTTCTCGAGTATAAATGTAAACGAATAAACCATTAAAAATAACCGGTTTCGACAGTTACAACTGGCAACATTGTTGGGCTTTACAACGTGCGTAAGATGTATGAATATATACAATCGGGCTGAAGAAAGATTTGTTAGTATATTTGGGCTTAATAACGATTCGAAAATATATTTTAAAAGTAGGCTTACGAAAAAGTTTCCCCTCTTTGTTTGCCACCACTTGTGGGCATCTTTATTTAACAAAACACTGACATATACTTCTTTATATGACTTAGAAAACCCGGGTGGAACAACGACCTGTTAATATGCGCGGGCTTCACAACGTATCGTCTATGAGTATATATATATATATATATATATATAATGATATTAGGAATTATTTGGGTTTGCAGTCAATTAAATCAAAGAACACTCTTTTTTCTACGTCAAGCTTTCGAATTAATTTTAATTCTTCTTCAGGACTATCTATAATATGATTAACAATATTAAATTTAGTATATAGGTGTTACAAAGATGGAAATTATATACTTACAGAATTTGAGATTAAAATTTAAAGTTTGTAAAAATTGCTAACCATAGGACTATTTTTGTATACATTCAAAGCAACTAACACCAACAAAGATAAAATTACATAACTAATGAAGTTCAATTTCAAATTCAGGCCGAAATGATAAAAAAATTTTTAAAGTTTTTTCTAATCTAAATGATTGACATATAAATAATAAATTTTTTAAAAAAATTGAATAAAGATGATTTGATATCTAAAAATTATTTGTTTTTGACGACTTCATTATTATGTAAGTCCCCTATTGTTAGATAAAATTAATATTATTGTAATAACATTGCTTTGAATGTATACAAAAATAGTCCTATGGTTAGCAATTTTTACAAACTTTAAATTTTAATCTCAAATTCTGTAAGTATATAATTTCCATCTTTGTAACACCTATATACTAAATTTAATATTGTTAATCATATTATAGATAGTCCTGAAGAAGAATTAAAATTAATTCGAAAGCTTGACGTAGAAAAAAGAGTGTTCTTTGATTTAATTGACTGCAAACCCAAATAATTCCTAATATCATAATATAACTGGACAGTCGAAATAAACTACTAATTTATAATATATATATATATATATATATCGTGGGCAGGTGAATTTTGGAAAACCACTTTTTCGTGATCTGGGGGTCATGATCGGTGGACATTTGATGAGTTTGGGTGATTTTCGAAAAGTGATGTCGTCCTCAATAGTGTATTTTTTTGTTAAAAAATACACTAAAAAAATATATGGGGCATTCCATTTAATAAACAAAGATGGTAGCTGTTTCCGGTATAATCGGAAGTGTAAAATCTTGAAAATATTTTCATTCAACGGATGATATGTCATCATGGACGTAACCAAAATCTCATATCGATTCCTTTCTTCATTCTCCATTTATTACTTCTAATGTTCCGTCTCAATCAATCACCCTGTATAGTTAATCGTGTCTTATTTTACTCTGTGGACAGTTTTGAGACGCCTTTAACTATCTTTAAAGGCTTCTCAAAATGGTCTTGGGAAATATTGAATATATCTTTGAATATGTCTGTGTTCTTTCCGAAAGTTCATAATACAGTTCTTCCAGAATTTTATCTCCGAATCCATCCCCTTCCATTTGCCAACTTCCGCCCGGGCCCTGGTTGGACTGACAATCTTGACCGTTCAGTGACATTGTTTGACATTTTGCATTTATTGGTATCCTTTTAATTGTTTTTACGCTTGTAGTTTCGAAGATACAAAATCTTTTTTTTTGTTTTTTTTTTCGCTAATGAATGCCATATTGGATTTTTCTTTTCAAAAAAGTACATAAAATTGTTAATTTTCGGTACCTCTCGGGGAGAAAAAATACACTATTTAATAATTCTAACTAAGATTTATTTAACTTCGAACAGAACAGAGAAAAACACATACTTCTACAACGACTGCCATGTTTGTTATATTTTTATAATATTATAATTCGTCGCTCTCCCACTGGTGGCTCTGTAAGCTACGTCACAACAAAAAGCGCCGTTGCCTAACTGTGTGAGATTGCCCTCAATTTAACACTCCTCCTCAATCGAACATAGTTTTAAATTTCTTAAAATTAAACTTAAAATTGTTACATTTACAGGTTTTGTTAACATATCTGCTAATTGATGCTTAGTATTCACATACTGTACATTTATTACACCTTCCTCTACTTTTTGTTTTATAAAATTAAATTTGATATCCATATGTTTGAGTCGTTTCTGGTCAGGATTTTTGACAGCCTTAATAGTACTCTGATTATCCTCAAAGATAGTGACGCAAGCAATTTTAATATTTAACTCTGATAACAATTTTAACATCCAACAAGCCTCAACCGCAGCCTCGCACAACGCTACAAATTCTGCTTCAGCAGTGCTAAGTGCAACTGTTCCCTGCTTTTTGGACCTCCAAATTACAACATTATTAAATACTTTAAATAAGTATCCTGTAGTAGACTTCCTGTCTTCACTTCTTCCCCAATCTGCATCAGCAAAACCTACTAGAGGAATATCTCCCTTATCTGGAACATATACTAACTTATAGTCTGCTGTCCCCTTTATATATCTTAGAATTCTTTTTAATGCATTCCACAATTCCATACAAGGCTGAGATTGAAACCTGCTTAGATAACACACTGAGCTAGCTAAATCTGGTCTTGAGCCTATAGTAGCGTACATTAATGACCCAATTAGTGATCTACATTTAGTTTCAAGTGACATATCAATTTTACGATTTTTATCTAATGTAAAATTAACATCCATAGGTATGTTACATGGATTACAATTTTCCATACCAAATTTCTTTAATACAGTTTTTAAGTAATCTGACTGATCAATTAATATACAGTCCTCCTTTCGATGAATTGCAATTCCTAAATATCTTAAATTTTCATCGCCCATATCCTTCATGCGAAAATTAGAGCATAAGAAATTTTTCAATGCATCAATTTCATTTTTATCATCACTTAAAATTAACAAATCATCAACATAAACGAGTAAATACATGTTTCCCTTAATATATAAACAATAATCGTTTTCAGACCTCACAAACCCATTCTGGACGATTAATTCATGAAATCGTTCATACCAATATTTTGGTGATTTTTTAAGACCGTACAATGATTTTCTCAATTTCAACATGACACCTGACTTAACTTTAACCCCTAGTGGCGGCTTTAAATAAACACTTTCGTCGATTCTCCCATATAAAAATGCCCCTTTTACATCCATCTGGGTAATGTAATAATTTTTCTGAGCTGCTACTGATAACAGAATCCTCAAAGTTTGTAATTTTAATACTGGAGAATATATATCATCAAACTTCCCTTTTTGTTGAAATCCCCTAGCTACTAGTCTTGCCTTAAACATTTCATTTCCATCTCCCAGTTTCTTCTTTGTGAAAACCCACTTGCAATCTATTGGTTTTACATCCTGAGGCGGTAGAACCTCTTCCCAAGTTTGACTTTCTTTTAATACATTTATTTCTTCTGCAATTGCTTTTATCCAATCCTCTCTATCTGTTCTTGTCTCTATTTCTTCATAGTTTTTGGGTAAGTCCTGACAATCATGTCCGATATAAAATGCAAACATGGCATCCCCATCTTCATCATCTGAAAAATTTGTATCATAGTCTTTCATCCATACCGGTTTCGTTGCTTTTCTTCTCCTTGTGTTTTCTTCTACATCTCGGCATACTCCTCCTGTCTCATTGCTCGATATTTCTTCAAGAATTTCCTTATTTTTCTTCAAATTACTATCTTTTCTGCCATCTTCTGTATCTTTAATTCTACTTCCATTATGTGAATCTATATCTTCCTCCGGCCTGGAATGAATAATAATTTCCACCTCATTTTTTTCAGAATAATTTTCTTCAAATATTACGCTTCGTCCAATTACGATTTTTCTTTCATCCTTATCCCATAATCTCCAAGCACCGTTTGGCGCGTATCCTACCATAATTAATTTTTCCCCTTTAGCATCTAATTTTTGTCTCAGTTCTTTAGGAATATGTTTATAAGCTGTACTACCAAAAACACGTAAATTTCCTAGATTTGGTTTCCTACCTTCCCACAACTCCGCAGGAGTTTTAGCTTTACTTGCCGTTGGGCTTCTGTTAGTTACATAAGCTGAAAAATAAATAGCTTCACCCCACATATCTTTAGGTAATTTTGATTCTAGTAAAATAGTTCTAGCTTTATCCCCCAACGTTCTGTTCATTCTCTCCGCAACCCCATTTGATTCAGGATTATAGGGTACTGTATATTGCATTTTAATACCCTTATTACTACAAAATTTATGAAACTCATTAGTTACATATTCCCCACCATTGTCTGATTTCAATTTTAATAAATTTGTGCCAAAATGCCTCGTTGCGTAATTATAATAATCTTTAAATTTTTCGAACACCTCAGACTTATTCTTTAATAAATACACAATTACAAAATGGGTATAATCGTCGATAAAGGTTAGAAAATATTTATAACCGTCCCATGATGTAGGAGTTATTGGACCGCAAACATCAGTATGAACAAGTTCCAGTGGTTTATGAGCTCTGTATCCCTCTTTATTAAAAGGTTTTCTGGTCATTTTTCCCAACAGGCAGGGTTCACAAGAATAATTATTGTTAAAATTACAATTTTGTAGGTTATTCAAACCGCTCACCAGATCATGCCTATGCAATAATTTTAAATTTTCAATGCCTAAATGACCAAGTCGCCTATGCCATAGTTTTACATTTTCATTATTATCATTTTTAATATCAACATTATGACATTCTGACATATCAACTTCAAAATTAACCGTATACAATGATCCATTTCTTCGACCAAACATTACCAAATCATTATTATAGAATCCCTTAACTGAATTATTTGAAAATGTTACCTTCAATCCATTATCCTCCAATCTAGAGACTGACAGCAAGTTAATTCTTACATCAGGTACATAATATACCCTCTCGATAGTACATGGTATATTTCTCCCACTACAAACGCTATTTACTTTGACATCACCTATTCCTAAGGCTTCTAACGTTACTCCATTCTTCGCTGCCGAAATTTTCTTGGGATATCTAAATGGAGTATAATCGCTGATAACTTCCCTATCATTAATTAGATGATCTGAACACCCAGAGTCCATACACCAATTTATTGTGTTACCTTTCGCACTAGTTGAAGCCGAACTTGAATCCAGTTCCGTAGACATAAAGGCAAGTCTTTTATCTCCTTCATACGTTTCATTACTTGCTGAGAAATTGCTACTTCGTCCTCGACCTCTTCCACGAAAGTATCTTCCACCTCCTCTGGATTGATTGTAACCTTGGTAATTTCTGTGAGCCTCTTGACCTTGTCTTTGACTAAATCGTCCCTCTTGAACTTGGCTTGGATTGTTGAATCGTTGTTGACCTCGTCCAGCATTATTTACCAACTGTCGACATTGGAACTTCTTGTGACCGGGCCTGCCACAATGATAACACAAAAAAGCGCAACCAGTATTCTTGTTCTCAAATTCATGGCCTCTACTGCTATTACCCTTCTTTCTCTTCTCTTCCTCACCCATCAGCCTGTTTCTTACAAACTCCAACTGCAAATCTGCTACTGTTTCCAACGCAGTAACTACTGGATCGAAACTACTTGGCATTGCCATCAAAATATAATTTATTTTCTCCTCATTGGACAAGTTGTCTCCTGCCTCCTTTAATTGAGAGAAACACTCTTCAATTTTTGCCAAAAAATTTACTAACGATTCACGTTCATCATACTTCATGTCATTCAATTTTCTCCTCAGATAAAGTCTGCTTCGCACTCCTTTATTTTTGAAGTTCTTTTCTAAATTCGAGAACATTTTATAAGCCGAATCTTCATTTTTTATAAAATCAATATGGCTGTCTGAAATACCAGCTATTAATATTGCCTGAGCTTTCGCTTCCAGGGTAGCATTCTTTTCATCAGCTGCGAAACCAGCATTTTCAATAGCATTCAACACTCCATTTTCTCTCAAAATGCTTTTTATCCGAAAACTCCACGCACTAAAATTTTCACCTCCGAAAGGTACAGTGTTATATCTTTCCCTCGACATCACGCGGCCTTCTCTGGTACCGTTTTTCTTTGTCTCAACTTGATTTATTCACACTATAATTTCTTCTTCAATTTTAATAATTTTATTCAATCTGCCTGATAACTGGACTGGGCCCATAACCCTGTTAATTTTCGGTACCTCTCGGGGAGAAAAAATACACTATTTAATAATTCTAACTAAGATTTATTTAACTTCGAACAGAACAGAGAAAAACACATACTTCTACAACGACTGCCATGTTTGTTATATTTTTATAATATTATAATTCGTCGCTCTCCCACTGGTGGCTCTGTAAGCTACGTCACAACAAAAAGCGCCGTTGCCTAACTGTGTGAGATTGCCCTCAATTTAACAAAAATTATTCCGTGTATAACGATGCTCCACATTTTATTTTATTTTTCTTCGAATGTAAAAAAACGTGACAAAAAATAAGTTTTCATTTAAAGCAGTTTTCATTTTAATGACACACAATATGGAAGCAAGAAATACAATACGGAATTTTGGATTTATATTTAATGTTTTTGGATTCAATCCAATTTTCTATCTAACATATTATTTGAAAAAAAGTTACGCAGAAAGTACGCAGATTAATTTTCTGTACTTTTTCAAAGCAAAATACAATATGGCGTCCATAACGAAAACAAAAGTTGACCATCATATATATCTTCGACTCTAGTAGGCGTAAAAACAATAAATTGACATCAATAAATGCAAAATATCAAGCAATATCAATGCATCAATGAAACTTCTAAATTGAAACTACAAATAAATAAGGAGCTATCGAGAAAATAAATATGGGAGTTTTTCAGTTTTTTCAGGATATTTCAGGAACGGTCAGCCGATCAGATATCTTCTACGTCTTGATGGATTCGAAATGGCCACAAAATACCGCATCTTTCCTCTAACTTAATCAACTTCTATGAAAGAAACCCGGCCTAGGCTGTGAAATCGAAGAGTTTTATCATAAATTACTTTATTTTTTTGCTGATATATTTTGTCAATTTTGTTAGCCTGGGTCCTAGACTAGCTGTAATATCAGTGTGCAAAACATTTTAGAAGGCTAGTGAAAAGGTCACTTTATTAACTTTCGTTAAATAGAAGCAATTTATGGGCTTAAGAGGTGAGGGTGGTGTCCTTCACCCTCCCGCACATATTTAATGGGTATGGCGTTTTTCATTTTTCCAGAAGACACTTTATAAAGCTGCAGATAGAATGAATGACTATCGGTAAACTAACAAAACAGAGTAAAATCAAAATCACGTTCCCAGTTCCCTAAAAGAGTATAGGATTGAAATAATGTAAGTAGATTAACAAAAGCTAGATGGAGATAGTAGGCATGAAATTGAAATAAAACTGTAGCAACGTTCAGGATAACTGTTTGGAAATAGCGGCAGCGCTAAGGATGTCCTAGAATCACATCGGTTCGCTTGAACTTTGCTGCTTAGTCGCTAGATGATGCTGCTGGAAAAATTTAATTTATAATGTTTGATCCATTTTTTTTCTTTAAAGGCAAACGAAAAAGTTTTCAATGTTAACAAATTTAAATTTCCACTTCAAATGAAACTTTCATCAGAAATTTTAAAAATAAAATGATTTAGAAAAATTAATTTAAAGAATCATGTTTTATGTCTTCTATTTCTATAAAGTAGGTATAATATGTAATCTAGTTAAAATAGGTAATTTGAAAAAATTGTTGATTCATAAAATTTTAGTTCAATGTTTAGAGTAGCAGTATTCATAATACGAAGACAATGAGTTGTTCGGAAAGAGACAAGATTCGGGAATTTCAGGATACTTTTCAGGATTATGATTTTTTTCTTTATTTGTTTATTTATTTATTTATTTATTTATTTGTTTACTGTCATTAACGGCGACACCCATATAAAAATGAGGTGAATTGAATTGAAGTGGGGGTTGGGTTGGCATCGGAACTTACCATTTGCCACAGATTTTTGCAGATGAGGACCTGATTATAGGGAAATACCAGCTGTCCGCGCAGACAGCTGACCAAGGCATCGAGAACTTTTTTTCTTGGGTGGCCAAGAGTATAGTGATATTGGTTGGCAAGGGAGTGTTGCAATTAATTAGACTCTTGTAAAATTCGGAAATAGGAAGAGGGTGATTTGAGCAGGAAAAAAAAATGGTTTAAGTCGGCAATTGAGTGGCCGTCACAATCACATACAGTGTGACCCATTTGTTCTTGAAACACCCTGTAGAATCTTAATTTATGGTGCGATTTTAAAGAAATTTCTTTTAAACCATAGAGCTTGATAAACTATATTTTGGGAGCAGAAAGCGTCTCATTCCTACAAAATCCAAGGCCTACTAGATCAGTGTTTACTTGTAAAACCCCAAAAATTCATATTAGCGATTAAAAAAAAAAAAACTGTGCACGCTACTGGGTTCACCAGCCCTCAAAACGGTACTGTACTAAATTTTATTGGAAATGTCAGAGTAATAAGGATCTTGCAGTTATTTTAGAAATTCATAATAGAACTCCGAATTTTCATTAATTTATTCGAAAAGGTCAAGAGAGACAAAATAGAAATTGAAATAAAAATAAAAATAAAATAAAAGGCACGGTGGGTTCGGCTTGCGCCATAGGATACACCCCAGACAGCCATAATGCATGCCAAAAATGAGTGCAGTGCCCCCCGGTGTGCATGAAGTAGGTAAAGCCCCTACTAGGCGTTGCTAGACAAAAGGTGATAATGTAGGTACTTTAATTTTTTAATTATGTATATTTTTTTATTTATTTATTTTTTTTATTTTTTTTTATTTTTTTTTTTATTTTTTTTACTTTTTCCTACTTTTTTTAATTTTAATTTTTACTTATGATACCTTTTGACCTTTTTCAAATTAATTTATGAAAATTCGGAGTATTATTATGAATTTTTAAAATAACTACAAGATCCTTTTTACTCTGACATTTCCAATAAAATTTGGTACAGTACCTACCGTTTTGAGGGCTGGTGAATCCCGTGGCGTGTCCAGTTTTTTTCTAAAAAAATCGCTAATATGAATTTTTGAGATTTTACAAGTAAACACTGATCTAGTAGGCCTTGGATTTTGTAGGAATGAGACGCTTTCTGCTCCCAAAATATAGTTTATCAAGCTCTATGGTTTAAAAGAATTTTTTTCAAAATCGCACCATAAATTAAGATTCTACAGGGTGTTTCAAGAACAAATGGGTCACACTGTATGTCGGTATCGGACATTCCGATCCTATGAAGGTGATATGGAAAGTTTCCGTGATTTAGTTTAAGTCTTGTTACTGTAACACTGTAATGTCTGCTAGCATAATAGTCTGACAGATGGGGTATATGCTTTGGTAATGAGGGATGAATTTTGCAGTAGTGATTTTGTGATTTATTATTCACAAAGTTTTCCCATTGTTTGGCCCATAGATTCCAAGTTTCTTTTTTTGAGGCAGAGATGAGGTCTTCAAACTGACACTTTTGGGAAACTTCTGAACGGTTCACTGCTTCTTTAGCCAGTTTGTCAGCCATTTCATTACCTGGGATACCTGTATGACCCTTTACCCAGAGAAAAGTAATTCGTCGTCCCTGCAGTTTCAGTTCATATACGAGTCTCCTTATGTTGCATAAGCAGACGGATGATGCAAGACTGGCTATAGTCCTGTTTGTGATGGCCTCAACGGCATATCTGGAGTCCGAGATAATTAATGCGTTTAAAAATGAGGTGATACATAAATTAATGAATAACAATACATGTAGAAATTACTAACAAATAGCACAACAAAAAGAGAGAAAAAACATCGACTAACTTATTAATTAAAATACAGAAGATTTACAATAATACTGCCCTCCTAAAACAAAAGGTCCTATCTGCAAAATTTCGAAATTCGGCTTATTACTTCATAGGATTGCTTCATATTTGCTCTACAATCTTGCAAACTTTGAATGTCCTAAGTCCATTTTAAATGGTATATTATGCGTATAAAAGTTTTGTCCCAAGTGACAAACCAAGTAAGGTTACTAACATAAATTGTCCTTTCCGACATTACCTAAATAAAAATGTCCTATCTGCTTCTTAAAATCCAGAAAGGACAAATTCACGTAGCACTCTGTACTGGATCAATTCACATAGGACAATTTAGCATAGAATTTTTTATGTCATTCCGTATCAAAAAATAATGTAAACCAAAAACTTTGAAACTAATAAACTTTAAAACATAAATATCAAAATAATTTTTTCTTCTTTTTAAAAAAAGACAACTTTTTATACCGAATGTAATGGAGAAATTGAAAAAAAACACTATAGGGCAAGCAGTGCATGACTTCATATTGACCCATTTCAGCGAAAAATTTTCTGTGAAAAAAGAATACAAATTTTGGAATTTTTTTTCTGAAGTTTATTAATTTTTAGTTTCCATTATTTTTTTCTTATCGAACGACATAAAAAATAATATGGTGGCCATAAGAAAAACGAAAGTTGACTATGAGACTATGAAAACTCTGAGATCTAGTCGGCTTTGAAAATTTTTGGAACGTCAGATGAGTAAGTAGCTCTTGGCGACTTATGTAAGCCTACGGAAAATTATTCAATAATTTCCAATAATTATAAGAAAGATATGGCAAAAATAATATTTCTTTCTCGATTTTCCAGGTTTTTTCATGATATTTTCGGAATTACTGGGGATATTTCAATTTTTTTCACAAAATACTCATCTAAAAATAGCGCAACTTTTTTCTTCTTTTTCGCAAATCTACATTTTGTGCCTTTTTAATTCCAATAGAGATATGAAGCGTATAACAATTTGGCTAGACAATTTCTCTAGTCAAAACAAAAACTGGTCCCTATTTAGTTTTTTTTATACAGGGTGTTAAGAAAATGACGGATAAACTCTTCAGTACATTGTAGGGGACACTCAGTAGAGTACGGGAAAAATAATTAAAAAAATTCTGGTCTTCAATTTGGTGAGATAAAAAATGCCAAAGTTAATATTTTACTATCTTTGTTTTTCAGTATTTGCAAAAAATAAATGATTTTACAGATATAAAAAGGGTACTTTAATCGTTATCAATTAAAAAGATTGCTTAAGATGTAGTACTGGCTTGGAAAATTTAATAAGAATTTTTTTCTTTTCTAAGATGCTGAAAAAACAACCATTTGACAACAACGGTTTTGATACCTTGACTACTCGCATTGTTAGAAATTAGACGAAATTACCAAATACCAACTGTTATCGTGTTAAACGTTGCCAAATTTATTGTTCAATATTTTGCTTATATCTTTTAAAATGTAGCTCTGGATTTTTTTAAATTATTTTTCCCGTACTTTACTGAGTGTCCCCTACAATGTACTGAAGAGTTTATCCGTCATTTTCTTAACACCCTGTATATCTTGTCAATTGTCCAGATGTCATTATTGAAGAATTAAGTATATTAAGTTCTTTGAGTCAGGTCATACCTTTATGGCAGCTATCCTATATTGTATTCTTTTCACCATCAAGTGGAACTTTCTCTAAAAAGACACAAACAAGTTTATGACTTTTTGTTGACTTTTGCAAAGTTGTTCAAAAAGCCAATTTGGGAAAGGTGACAGTACCTAATAAAAATGCAACTCTTTTATAAGTTTTTTAATTTCACTGACTGCACTTCAAAGTATAAATTGAAAAAGCTCGAAAACCGCGTCTATTTGAAGGATATGGTTTGTCTCTTTTTTAAAAGAGGAAACAATTTTTTTCGTACAAAATGGATTTTGATAAACAGTTTAATGACCTGAAAGATATTTTTGTGCTCAAGTATGTCAAAGAGAAATTAACTAAGCCACAAGAACGAAATCGCGGTGTGCCTTAGAAAAAATAATTTATTATCAAAATTAAAATCACACATTCCTGAAAATCGTATGAAATTTTGGAGAGAGCTGCCTGTTAGTGCTGAAATACTTGACGATGAAAATGAATGATAATTTTCAAATTAATGTTAAGTTATATTACTTATAAATTAATAATAAGTAGGTACCTCTTTATGTCAATTATCAATAATAATTATGTATGTATCTTCATGTTTTTGTCTAGTTTTATCCCATAAATTTGGTTGCCACTACATAACTAAATTGTCCTATCTTGTATTTTTGTCCAAAAACTTGTCTGAAAAAAAAGTTTTCCCCGTTAATTTTAAAATATCTACATTTGACTTCTTATATCTATATCTGTACAAAAAATGAAGTCTCTAGATTTCTTAGTAAAAGTTTTCTACCAAAAAGAGTTAAAAATGAAATTATCTCAAAACTACAATTTTGCAGATAGGACCTCTTGTTTTAGGAGGGCAGAATAAGAAAGATAAAACTATGAAATAATATAGGTATGCTCCAGTAACAAATTGAAAAACCTTCACATAGCCATAATCAAACGATGCGCTAGTAATTATTTTGTACATTAAGCACATCTCTTTTTACATTTATTTTATTTACATAAAGTGTACCTATACTCTGTGTGTAGTTCACTAAAACTACCTAGTAAGATTCATCATAGTTTTCTTTCTAAGAAAAGCTTGCAGCGTGAGCAAAATTAATTAATTATAAATTGCAGCGTGAGCAAAATAATTAATTATAAATCAGGGAATGTCGAAAGTAGCAGTAACGAGAGCTTGCAGTGCAAGCGAAGGGCAAAATGTTGTTTCGGCAAAACGATAATACTGCAAAAGAAACTTTCACGACAAATTTCTCTGAAGATAATGATGTTGAATAACATGAAAACTGAATCAAATACTATCAGAGTGCTAGTTATTCTGCTGCTTTAATTATTGAAAAGGTACACCCTATATATAGGTATCTAAGGTAGATTAGGGATGCCAAAGAGTTCTTCAGTTCTTATTAACTCGATTTGCTCGAGTTCTTATTTTTATTGTGCTACCTAAACTCTATGAAGAACTAATAAAAAGTAGATTTAGGGTTATAAAGATGTTAATTGATTTTCAAAGAATAAGTTAAAATGGACAGATGTTTAATGAGCAAATTATGGTTTACATTTCCTGTTTAATTAAAATCAAATAATTATCCTGTCTTATTTTAAAAGCTTTAAATCTGATATAAATATGTTTAAACAATCAGTTTGTTTGAAAATAAAGGATCCTTTATCTTGTACAGCTGTGTACAAAAGAATAAGATACTTCCGATATCATTTATATCGGGAAAGATAAAGTTCGTGAGTGATAATTAATTAATTTACTAAGTTAGCACTGATCTTCTAGTCCTTCCTCGTCATGATCGGTGAGATAAAATAAAAGACAACACTTACAGTTTCCGGGATGAAGCTGATTGAGGTAAAAACTGTCTTTATTTTGACAGTAAAAAGGATATTAATAACTCCTGGACTTTACTAGGTGTGGTGCTTAATCAGGCATTGAAATCTCCAGAAGAAAACCAGCAGGTGTAGGGACCGCGCCCTGACGAGGCTCCTGGGGTTGAAAGGTCGTAAACAGCACTAGCACCGGGAAAATGTTCTGTTGTTATTGGAGATCTTCGAAATGATGATTTATTTCACCTTGGATAAATGAAAACGGTGGAAGGATGAATTAGATAGTTGGAGAATAAAAATGGGCCATGCTCCCTTTGTTTCTTAGTTCAAGATGGCTTCCTCGGTCGCAATAGGCAATTAATCCAGATAATTAGTAAATACCGGAGAAGACAAAGTATTTACCAGAGATAAAGGTAAAGATAAGGTATAAGGTAATGTTGAGATAGAATCCCCGAAAGATTGAAGGAAATCCCAGAAGCTAAAAATAAGTAATAATCAAATTAGAGCTTCTCTTCAAAAATATCTGTAATGGCGACTTACCCTGAACAACAGGCTTCGATGGGAACGATCAAGAGAATCAACTTTCTTGATGGACAGATAAAAAGGAAGTGAATTCAGTTCCGTGAACTGGAGAGGAAATTCGCCTTCGGTTGGTGAAAGGAGAAATGTCATGGGCAGATACTGAAATCTGATTGACAGTTGACAACTTATTTGGTTCCTGAAAGGAACTCAGGATCGGACTGAAACGACAACTTATTTGGTTCCTGAAAGGAACTCAAAATCCTAGTGAAACGAAACGTGCAATGCCATCTAGTAGTGAATTATCCAGACGGTACCAGCGCCAGAATATGGTGTGGGTAGTCAGTTCAAAGATGCGATCTATATTATAGGGAGTTGTAGGGAACTGTAATTTTACAATTTTCTTTAAAACGAGGGAAGCTTTGCAAAAAGGACAACAGGTGACGTATTCACGTTACACACCTCCCCTTACCGATGCAAGAGAAAATTCAAAAACTAGAAGAAAATTCTAGTTCTTTCTATACCCGTAGAAGGGTATACATGAAGGTATGATTGTGGATGACCAACAAGGACAACACAAATCGAAAAAGAGAGAGAATAGTGTTCTACAAAAACAGACTTTGTAAAAGTTTTCTACCATGTTTACTATTCGTTCAGATAATATCGCACAGTCAGTCACTTTAACTAGCTATACAATATAAAAAGAAATATTTAATTCGCTCGTGCAGATTAAATTTATAGTTACAAAACCTTAATGCTAAGTAGATAAAAGAAAATGTACATGCATTCTTTCTAGATAACATGCTACTAAGTTGATTATTATTATAAACACTTATAATTAGATATTGTATATACAAGAATTAAAATTAAGTTATAACATTTCGGTATAACAGGCTCGCTGTCAATAGAGCTGCGCTGTTCTGTTTGATGTTCAACCACCCATAGTTTTGAACACTACTTCAGCCTGGGGTTTCAAAAACCGCCAACACTGAAGGACTAAGAAAATTGCTATGGGAGTTTTTACACAAACTAAAACTCTCGGAAACAGGGCTGCTACTCGATAGAATGGACAACTAAATAAATCCAGAAATTCTGACTTCATCATAAAAAGTCAAGGTAACGGAATAGATATAATTAGACATATATACAGATAACTCAAAAGGTATTCGCAAACATATGCGAATGGGAAGAGATAATGTACATAATTTTCATTCCTTACAATGAAAATAGATAGGGGAAGATATAAATGTAAGAAAACGAGATGTAGGTAATTCTACTCCTTTATGGAAAAGTTTCGAAATAGATAAGTAGTTGTTCTAACTACTACTAGTTACAAAGGGACAAAACTAAGGTAACTGGTCATTGAAAAGGTCACTTTACGTGTCCTTGTCAGATAAATCTCAAAGGTCATACGGAACAAATTACTTGGATACTTCCAATAATCACTTCAAGAAATCTTCAATAATCGTCTGGATTACTAGATAAACATTTAAGATAAGGTAAGGTAATTCAATCATTTGGAAAGATAAGAAAAATGGAAAACCATTTTCATCGCTGAGATAGGGGGTATTCGATATCAGTGTTCAGATTCCTTTACATCAGCACTGAATATCTAAGGCCACCTTTGCAAATTCAGAACTCGAAATCACATAGATTTCTATTTTCCATCTGGGAAAATATTCGCAGAGAAGATAATGATTAGCTATCATTTCATTATGAAGCTAATAGGTAAAGGTATTAAGGTAAGATAAGATAATTTCTTTTCTTCTACGAAAAGAATATCTAAGATAAGCATTAGCTACCATTTCATTATGGTACTAATAGATAAGGTAAGGTAAGATAAGATAATTTCTTTTCTTCTACGAAAAGAATATCTAAGATAGGCATTAGTCACCATTTCATTATGGTACTAATAGATAAGGTAAGGTAAGATAAGATAATTTCTTTTCTTCGTTGAAAAGAATATCTAAGATAAGCATTAGCCACCATTTTATTATGGTACTAATAGATAAGGTAAGGTAAGATAAGATAGTTTCTTTCCTTCATTGAAAAGAATATCTAAGATAAGCATTAGCCACCATTTTATTATGGTACTAATAGATAAGGTAAGGTAAGATAAGATAATTTCTTTCCTTTATTGAAAAGAATATCTAAGATAAGCATTAGCCACCATTTTATTGTGGTGCTAATAGATAAGGTAAGGTAAGATAAGATAATTTCTTTCCTTTATTGAAAAGAATATCTAAGATAAGCATTAGCCACCATTTTATTGTGGTGCTAATAGATAAGGTAAGGTAAGATAAAAGGGAATCTGCTGTCTTTTGATTGGACAAGCAGAGCAGTTTTCACTTTAGCACATAGCAGGGCGGAAACTGTCGGGAAAGCACCCGGGATAGATAGTAGACAAGATAAAGGTAAAAGACAAGATAAGGTAGATACAACGGTAAGATAGTGTTTTCCTTTGGTTCAATGAACACAAGAAAACTTAAGAGATAACATTTGACTCGTAAACGTTAACCAGATAAGATAGATGAATAGTTTCTTCCCAAGGCAATAGTTTAGATAACCAGAAAAATTATGGGTTCTCAAAATTTGAGCGATAGAACAAGATAAGAGACTGAGAATAACAGATACCGATCCCAAAATTAGCAACATTTTCACTTTGGTACCACATTCACACAGCTAGTTTCGAGATCCTTGAGAAATGCCTTGAAAGATACGGTGCTCATTCTGCATACATTCTTCATTCATTCTAGATACGACTAAAGACATAGCATTCTCAATTCGCGTATTGTCAAACCTCATTCCAAACAGGAGTTTGTATATGCTGTAGGGAAGATAGAAATTAGGTAGAAATAAGATTTCTGGAGAGAGAAGGAAGTGAACTATTCATCAGTTTGAGGCGGATCTACGCCTCCATACGCCTTTAAGTCCTTCACATGCCAGCGACCTAGCGGGTTGCCTTCCTGATCCTGTAGTTCGTACACTAATTTAGATATTGCCTTGGAAATTCGACAAAGTACGAATTTAGGGGCCAGTTTAGCAGCAAAGTTCTTTGCAGCGTTCGAAAGGGGGTAAGTATGTTTCCATACTAACTCTCCTTCCTGGAAAACATCTGGGCGCTTACGTAGATCATAATACTTTTTATTTACGTCATAAGCCTTTTTTAATTTGACTCTGACGTCTTCAAAGATAGGAGGTAATCTGGAGATATCATTTTCCCTATGCACATAAGAAAGATCTTCCGGTAGGGCAAGGTAGTTATTTTCGACAGGACCATAAAAGGTTCCGTCAATAGGTATGTTTCGAGCGAAAACTAGAAAAGCAGGAAAATGTTTGGTGACTTCGTTCACAGACAAATTAATTGCCTGGGCCACCTTGTAGACATTTTTATCCCAGTCTTTGTGATTATCTTTCACATAAGACGAGATAGCGGTAAGCAAAGTTCGATTGGTCCTCTCGGTAGGGTTGACTTGTGACAAGTGCCTAGCACTATACCACAAATTAACTTGGTACTCTTCCAATAACTTGGTGAACTGAGTACTCTTAAAAATCTGAGCATTGTCGCAGAGAACAATTTGAGGGACACCAAAGATCAAGAAAACTTGGTTTTCGAGGTATTTTACAACTGCAGCTGCGGTTGCGTTCGGCATGGGCTTTACCAGCACGAATTTAGAGAACCAATCTGTGACTACGAGAAGTTGTGTATTCCTGGCCTTCGACCTAGGAAAGGGACCCATAAAATCTATGGAGATAAATTGGAAAGGAAAGCTTATGCTTTTATAACCACCCATTAAACCAGCACGAGCGACATTAGTCGATTTGTGAGCACCGCAAACCTGACAATTTCGTATGAATTTCTTTACCGTTAGGTCCATTTTGGGCCAATAGTAGAATTCCGATATTCGTGCCTTGGTTTTTCTTACGCCGAAATGGGCCGAAGTAGGGGGATTATGAAAAGACGCGACAACATCATCCCTATTTGGTGTAGGTATGACTATTTTCCAATTGGAAAGATTTGACGATAAGGAATGGTTCGGCTTCAAATGTTTAAGAAGAAGACCGTTCTCAACCGTGAAGTTGGGGTAACTATCTGGATTTTCCGTGACGTTTTCCACCATTTTCCTATACCACTCATCTGGTGTAAGATCATTCGCGGTTAAGAGAGAGATATTTCGAGAAAGGAAATCTGCTGGAACATTACAAGATCCCTTGCGATGTTTCATCTCATAATTGAACTGACTAAGTCGTACACACCACCTAGCTAAGCGACCTGTGGGCTTTGTTTCCTTCGCTTGTCTTGCGTACTTTGAGGTGTTTGGTTCCTTAATGCAATCTCATAGGTAAGCTCATCGCTGAGCAGGGCTGAAGCGGGGTTCATTTTAGAAAAATGTAGGTACTATAATATAATATAGATAGATAAGAATAAAATTTTTTTATTTTATTCTAGAGAGAAGACAGTAGTATTATCAGCACAGGTAGGCAACGTAGCACCTAGTGTACCTGGCCTAAATAAGGAAAGAATGAACCTGGCCTATATAAAGAAAGAATAAACCTGGCCTACTTGACTTGGCTGTGACGTCACGTCACCAGTACAAGTGAGAGAGAGAGATTTAAATTCAAAAGAATTCCCTTCGTTTTAAAACGAAAAATAGGTCACGGTAATTCAAAAAAACTAAAATACCGATATAAGATATAATTTCTTAGTAGAGAGAGAGATAAAGGTAATCTAGAGAGATACTAAGATAAGATAAGGCAATATTTAAATATGCATAGGTATGTCGGTAAGTACAGATATTCTCTAGAGTCGGTAAGGTAGGGATCGGAAGAAGTACATGTCACCATGACGTATCTTTACACGTAAAGAATTCACTTTCTACGTTAGACGTAAAGAATTGTCGTTGCTTTAGCAGTCTGTCAGCGTATGACAATGACTGAGGGACACCAGTTGGAACAGCTGATCGATAATTCAGATATTTCGAATTTAACCTAAAATTCATGAGCGAAGGTATGGGATAATGTTAATGAAGGAAATGTTTGGATGTAACTTTCAAAGACAGTTTGATCGCAGAGCTCTCTTAAGAGTATCCTCTTTGCACGGAGTCAAACTTCTCCCAAAGCTTACTCGAGACCTTCGCGACAGTATTAACAACCACTCCGTAAAGCTCCTTTTGCAAGGTTACCCTTTAGCGGCAGTGTAGCGGTAAGAAGATAAGGTATTTTCGCGTCACGACACTATTATTCACCAGCAGTAAAAAAACACAATAACTAACTAAGACATTCTTAGACTAACATGCGAGTTTTCATGCAAATAAAATAAAAGGATAAGATAACTGTACGATACATCTGAACAAAATAATTTATGACGTTAATATCAATTTTCCATTTATAATGGGAACTAGGAAGAGATCAAGTGCTTTTATTTAATTAAGGTAGTTTCTAATCCAAAGTTTGAGGGTGAATTCAATCCCCGCCAGGGATGCCAATTGCAGCGTGAGCAAAATTAATTAATTATAAATTGCAGCGTGAGCAAAATAATTAATTATAAATCAGGGAATGTCGAAAGTAGCAGTAACGAGAGCTTGCAGTGCAAGCGAAGGGCAAAATGTTGTTTCGGCAAAACGATAATACTGCAAAAGAAACTTTCACGACAAATTTCTCTGAAGATAATGATGTTGAATAACATGAAAACTGAATCAAATACTATCAGAGTGCTAGTTATTCTGCTGCTTTAATTATTGAAAAGGTACACCCTATATATAGGTATCTAAGGTAGATTAGGGATGCCAAAGAGTTCTTCAGTTCTTATTAACTCGATTTGCTCGAGTTCTTATTTTTATTGTGCTACCTAAACTCTATGAAGAACTAATAAAAAGTAGATTTAGGGTTATAAAGATGTTAATTGATTTTCAAAGAATAAGTTAAAATGGACAGATGTTTAATGAGCAAATTATGGTTTACATTTCCTGTTTAATTAAAATCAAATAATTATCCTGTCTTATTTTAAAAGCTTTAAATCTGATATAAATATGTTTAAACAATCAGTTTGTTTGAAAATAAAGGATCCTTTATCTTGTACAGCTGTGTACAAAAGAATAAGATACTTCCGATATCATTTATATCGGGAAAGATAAAGTTCGTGAGTGATAATTAATTAATTTACTAAGTTAGCACTGATCTTCTAGTCCTTCCTCGTCATGATCGGTGAGATAAAATAAAAGACAACACTTACAGTTTCCGGGATGAAGCTGATTGAGATAAAAACTGTCTTTATTTTGACAGTAAAAAGGATATTAATAACTCCTGGACTTTACTAGGTGTGGTGCTTAATCAGGCATTGAAATCTCCAGAAGAAAACCAGCAGGTGTAGGGACCGCGCCCTGACGAGGCTCCTGGGGTTGAAAGGTCGTAAACAGCACTAGCACCGGGAAAATGTTCTGTTGTTATTGGAGATCTTCGAAATGATGATTTATTTCACCTTGGATAAATGAAAACGGTGGAAGGATGAATTAGATAGTTGGAGAATAAAAATGGGCCATGCTCCCTTTGTTTCTTAGTTCAAGATGGCTTCCTCGGTCGCAATAGGCAATTAATCCAGATAATTAGTAAATACCGGAGAAGACAAAGTATTTACCAGAGATAAAGGTAAAGATAAGGTATAAGGTAATGTTGAGATAGAATCCCCGAAAGATTGAAGGAAATCCCAGAAGCTAAAAATAAGTAATAATCAAATTAGAGCTTCTCTTCAAAAATATCTGTAATGGCGACTTACCCTGAACAACAGGCTTCGATGGGAACGATCAAGAGAATCAACTTTCTTGATGGACAGATAAAAAGGAAGTGAATTCAGTTCCGTGAACTGGAGAGGAAATTCGCCTTCGGTTGGTGAAAGGAGAAATGTCATGGGCAGATACTGAAATCTGATTGACAGTTGACAACTTATTTGGTTCCTGAAAGGAACTCAGGATCGGACTGAAACGACAACTTATTTGGTTCCTGAAAGGAACTCAAAATCCTAGTGAAACGAAACGTGCAATGCCATCTAGTAGTGAATTATCCAGACGGTACCAGCGCCAGAATATGGTGTGGGTAGTCAGTTCAAAGATGCGATCTATATTATAGGGAGTTGTAGGGAACTGTAATTTTACAATTTTCTTTAAAACGAGGGAAGCTTTGCAAAAAGGACAACAGGTGACGTATTCACGTTACAAGCTAATAAGTCAAATCGTTCAGTCACACACGCTGCAACCCCCCAGAGTTACGGAGCCTTATCATAGAAAAAACCTTCTTGCGCATCAATCGCAGAGATAGTGTATTTTTATGCGATTCAATTATGAATATTTTCACCGCTTTTTAAATTATTGGCTCTCTGAAATTTTCCATAGTCATGTCATGTTAGCGTAGTGCTTTACTGTGAAAAATTTTCTGTGATAATTTCGTTTCATTTCGTTTGAGCACGTGCCTTAGAATGGATTTTTAAATTTAAAAATCAAAAAAATTGGCAAAATTTAACGATTTTGTCCCGTTTCCTATGCCCGCCACTGGCTAACTTTACTTGAAAAATACTATTTTTTACACTACCTTTAATAAATTCGGAAAAAACTGAAAGGAGAGTTTTGAAAACCGAAAATTTGAAATTTTAGAGAAATAAACATCATGTAAAAATATTCGAATATCTCCGCCATTTTTATATTTGCTTCTTGAAATTTTTGAAGGTTAAATGATATTAGTATAGTTGTCTACTACCAAAATTTCCGTTCTAGTCCTTCAAAAATAAGCTCATGAATGTTTATAGAAATGTAGACATTTTTACCCTTTTCCTACCCACGCCTCTGGCTTATTAATAGAAATGATGCAAATTGTATTGTATTAGCTCAAATTTATAATAAGTTTATTCCAATCTTGTTAATTTCGTTTAAAAGTTTTTGATTCTAACTTGCCTATTTTTGGGGGTTCAAAATCTAGCCATTTTCCTAAAATTGAAAATGCCGCCATTTTGTAACGTCTTTACCTATTTTACTCAAGTACCAGACGACTACTTGAGGATATCTTACTGCCAAAAAAATTTCAGCGCTCTAGATTGAAAACTTCGACCAGAACCCGCGTCTCACGGACGGTTTTTTTTCTGAAATTCGGAGGGACATCCTGTAGAAGTAACACAACTCTAGGAAAATGTTTTTTACGAAAATCAAACGTCAGCCCTAAGGTTTATAAGAATAAAAAATTTCGTTCATTAATCTTGAAAGATGAAGCTACAGGGAGCGTTTTTAAAATTTTAGAGAAATAAACATCATGTAAAAAAAAATCGAATATCTCCGCCATTTTTCTTATTTACTTTTTGAAATGCTCAAGGGTTGAAGTCTATTAGTATAGTTGTCTACTGTAACATTTTCAGTTTAATTACTTCAAAAATGTGCTCATAAATTGTTGGAGAAATTTAGCCATTTTTACCCTTTTCCTACCCACGCCACTGGCTTATTATTAGAAAAAATGCAAATTTTATTGCATTAAATTAAATTTCAAGTCATATACTTCCAATCTTGTGAACTTGATATAAAACTCTGTTTCTATCCAGCTTATACAGGGGTTCAAAAAATAGTCCTTTTTCCAAAAATTCAAATAGCCGCCATTTTGAAACGGCTCAGCCGATTTTGCTCAAGTGCAATACCAGACCACTCCTTGTGGATATCTTACTTCCACAAAAATTTCAGTCTCCTAGATTGAAAACTGCGACCTGAAATGAGGTGACAAAAACCGGATTTGCCGAATTTTGAAGGGACACCCTGTAGAAGTGACGCGACTTTTGGAAAATTTTTTAATGGAAATCGAAATTGTTCCTGAAGCTTGATAAGAGTGCAAAATTTCGTTCACTAATCTTGAAAGATAAAGCAACGTTTTTAAAATAAAAATTTCGTGATTTTGGAGAAATAAATATATATATATATATATACAATATATATATATATATATATCGTGGGCAGGTGAATTGTGGAAAACCACTTTTTCGTGATCTGGGGGTCATGATCGGTGGACATTTGATGAGTTTGGGTGATTTTCGAAAAGTGATGTCGTCCTCAATAGTGTATTTTTTATTAAAAAATACACTAAAAAAAGTACCGTGGTGACAACAAGGCTACCCAACCTGGTTTGTTACCAAAGTTACCAACAAGGATGAATTATGACATCCTATTAATCCATGAGAAAGTTCAAGTTCTCCCCTTCTTGAAACTCTCTAATCTTTTATCAGTTTACAGATTTTATGGTAAAAGTCCCTTTGGCCACTTCTGTAAACTAAATAAACCAAAATATCTTCTATACCTTTTCAATGTCAACTTCAGAAAAAGTAACCTCTATTTCAGAAAAAGTTAAATCAAATTCAGAAAAAGTAAAATCAAATACAGATAAGGTAACTTCAATTTTAGAAAGGTAAAAACAAATTCAGATAAGGTAACTTCAATTTCAGAAAGATAAATCAAATTCAGAATAGGTAAACGCAATTTCAGAAATCTTCCTGTGAATAAATGATTTTTTATAAATTTATTTATTATACGGAGCCCAAGATCGTGGGTTCGACCTTGGCTTAGCCCACACTATTTTATTGCAGCTTAACTTTCGAATGTTTATGACAAATGTAATATGCGATCGATTGGGTGGTGAAGGCTAGTGGAATTGACACCGAAAGGGCCTTGAAGGCCCTGGCGTTTGGGCTGCATAACACCTTCCTTCCATACCATAACCCATTGGGGCACTCCATTTGCTGCTAGAAACTTCAAATTTATTAGGTACCTTCTGTTTCAACTTAGTGTATAGTATAATACGCGTTCGTAGGTTTCATCGCCTTCAAATTTTGCCTACGTCTTACCATCTTGTTAATATTTTAGTTCGGTATACTTTCATGCCCTTGTAATAATTTTGATTAAACGCTTGTGAAATCACTACCCACTTTAATGTAATTATAACATAAAGTTTAAACAGTTTGAATAATATGAATTGATGGTACTATAAACACAAAACATTTATCTGAAGGTAATATACCTACGCTCATAAAAAGTTAGTTCTTTTTCCTAAATTGGAATTACTTATTCTCAAATTGGTTTAACTTTTTCTGAAATTGACTTTACCTATTCTGAATCTGAGTTTACTTTTCTGAATCTAAATTAACTATTCTGAAATTGAAGCCCCTTTTACTAGATTTGATTTTACTTTTTCTGAAATAGGTGTTACTTTTTCTGAAACTGACATTGAAAAGGTATAGTCAAAATAGAAAAACTCAAAATAAACTGAAAATTGGTACAGGTCTTAAATACACTATAGCAAATTAAATATCAAAAGTCTCCGCTAACCCCACATCTGTAGAAAAATTTTAGGCTCAAAGTGGAAGATCAAAAACATCGATTTTCGCATATTTCTCTCAAACGGTAAAGTTAGCTCAAATGAAAGTTGTATTCCAAAAGTTGGAAAAGTCGTATGTGCATATTATGCATACACTGATGCACCATCTATGATGTAGTGTACTTGGCGCATTGTTTAACGTGTATAACTTTAACTTATAACTTATTTATAACTTTATTATAACTTCCCCATTAGGCATACTTCACGATCTTATTGCGATTAAGATAATTTTATTAGACATCCTATCGATTGGAAAAAATCGTGCAATTAGTAATGGATCGAAGGGGAACGGATTATAGTTGATTTACGGTAAATTTTATTAGATGTGACTGATAATAACCTTCAAAATCTACTTCAAACGTGATGTTTTCATCTTCACTTTCTTTTTCCTCTCCTTGTACAATGTTTTAATAAAAAGATGCATCAGTTGTTGGCTCCTCATTGATATCATACGCATACGCATCTGTTATATTTGATTTAGGTAACATTAGAAGCCAGAAGACTGGGCTTGACAATAATGATGGACTGATGAACACAATAATCCAACTTTTTACATGCAGCCACAATTTTTATTTCAATAATTAATTATAAAAGAAAAATACTATTAAGAATTTGTTCTGGAGCAGACAGCAGTACCTATAGTTTAAATTGACTCCCAACTATTATCTATTCATTTCATATTGATATTTATGACCGACTTTATGCGATAATTTCACTCCATAGCACGGTGTAAGATATCTTAGATGAATGAACGGGAGCGATAAATGGTAGCAGAAATCGTCACGTTACCCAAGGGTGTCGTGGCAGTCAGTCGCATTGTTTATATCTGCCGGAGCGCTTTACTCGGGCAGGCGCTAGCATAAATTATTCAAGCATATTCACTGATAAACGCGTGTCTTATGTTTTAATTTTATGAAGTATTCGTGGTAGTTTCATCGCATCAACTTCTACAATTAGACACAATATACTTTCTACACATTTCATCCTGGAAGTGCCAATTTCTACGTGTAAGAGCAAGAAGTCAAAGCCCACTTGGCCTGACTCTTTCATACTTACACTGACAATGACGTTTGCGTCCGACACTCACTATTTAAATAAAGCTCCCGTTCGCTCACCTTGTTTATCTTACACCGTGCTCCATAGTGACAGAATGTCCTTTATGAACGCACCCAAAGTGTTTTTAGAGATCTGTCATACTCTGTTTTATTGTTTCGACAACATCACTGTCAAAATTATCATCATTAAAGTGTTAACTACTCTCAAATAGGTATTAATATTCCAAAATCAAACTATTTTTTGGTTTGTCCATCGAGTTCCGCAATATTGTTGTATAATGAGCGCCGAAATTGACCTGACTTCACTAAATTAAAAATCAGAAACCGTAAAATTATTTAATGGATGACAAAATATCCCTCACAAAAGGATCCATCATCAATATCAAAAGGACCGATGGAGAAATTCACGCTAGCTTAGTTACCGGAATAAACTACGACCAGAATTACGTAAAAGTTGAGTGGACCGAAGAAAAGGTAGTAAAGGGGAAAGAGATTGACTTTGAAAGTGTGTTAAAGCTTAATCCCACGTATAAGATATCCAGGCCTCGTACCAGGTGTAAAAGAAACTATATTGATGCGTGCGCTGATAAAAATTACGAAAGACATAATATATCTGAATCTGTTACAGAAACCGTGCGTAAAAAATCAATGAGATCGTGTTTGACAAGCAGAAATAGAGAAAACAGTGCACTCAGACAACATTATAGCAGAAACCTCAGAAACTCCAATTATTCCCTAACTGAAGGAAGTTTAAATTCTGAACAGTGTAAAATATTCAGGCGTAATTATAAAGCAGAAAATGTTAGATCTCACATTGATAAATTTGGAAGTTTGAACTCTGAAAACCCCTATTGGAAACTCCAGGATATGATCAATGAATATCGTAAAACCATTAAAATATCACCTTTAAATCGCTATGACAAAACCGAAGATCACCTAATAACCGTTTGCGTGAGAAAACGACCGCTCAACGAACGCGAGATGTTAAAGAAAGAAATTGACATTGTGACAGTTAGCAAAAAAAATCAATTGATTGTGCACGAACCTAAAAACAGAGTGGATCTCACCAAATATTTGGACAATCACATATTTAATTTTGACTTCGTCTTCGATGAAACGTGTAATAACGAAGTGGTGTACAAGTATACAGCAAAACCTTTAATCGGAACTGTTTTCAACGGAGGTTGTGCTACTTGCTTCGCGTACGGCCAAACTGGCGCAGGAAAGACATACACCATGAGCGGTAGCATGGTTGATGGCAACGACGAAACCGGTATCTATGTGCTAGTTGCTCGAGATCTTTTCAGGGTGCTCAGTCAACCGGGATATGGCCAATATACAATTTCAGCCAGCTACTTTGAGATATACTCCAGGAAAGCTCTAGATCTTCTTAATAACAAAGCTAGCCTGAAGATTCTTGAAGACGCGCGAGGAAAGGTTCAGATATTAGGTTTAACTGAAAAACTGGTGTACAGTGTTGAGGATGTTTTGAAACTGTTGGAACTGGGGAACGTTGCCAGGTCATCCGGGAAAACTTCAGCAAATGTTCATTCGTCTCGATCTCATGCGATTTTTCAGGTAGGTGACGAGTTGTCGAGTATTATGTAAGTACCTGTAGGTACTTAAAGAATCTGTTGGCATCCCAAAGAACACTGTACGCGGGGCGGTGGCTCAGTGGATAAGAACACAACATAGAGCACACTGGAACCGTACAACAGGAAACAAACATGGTAAGGTGATGATCAAGGAGCCCTCTCAAAACCTTGCCAGACAGATACTGCAACTAAATAGAATGCAGATCAGAACGGTGGTGGGTCTTCTCACAGGACACTGCCACCTAAGAGTACACCTACATAAACTGGGGATATACAGAGAAGAACCAGTTTGTAGACTCTGCAATGAAGAAGACGAGACAGCTTCTCATGTGATATTCGAGTGTCCAGCACTCGCACGAACACGCTATGCGGTCCTGGGACCAATCAGTCCCGGGAGCCATCTAGCGGAAAAAACCTTGGTTAGCGGGCTGCTAAACCTTGTCAAAGGAACGGAGCTCTTCTAATCAAGGAGAATCTAAATGTGAGAAATACAATAAGCCCGCTGGCTTCAGTGTTTGGGACCTAATAAACCATCTCTCACATTTAGTTAAAATACCAAATACCAAATACCAAACCTGTAGGTGCATAAAACAACCTGTTGTGTTCTAGGTGCAAGTGCGTCGATCAACGGACATGCGTCATGTTCATGGTACTCTTTCTTTGATTGATTTAGCGGGAAACGAACGCGGTGCAGACACCTCTTTATCCGATAAGAGAACCCGGTTAGAGGGTGCCGAGATTAACAAATCTCTATTGGCACTAAAGGAATGTATTAGAGCTCTTGGCAGACGCTGCGGTCATGGCGCCAACGCCGTAGGAGGACATTTGCCGTTTCGAGTCAGTAAGCTGACGCAGGTTAGAATTACTCAGATGTCTTAGTAGTATCAAATTTTATTTGCTCAAAAAACCTTTTATTGTTAAATGTTCCATAGTTTCCTGAACTTATGAATATAAAAAAATGAGACTGTTATTCATTCTCTAGCCTAGTTTCAAACCTTATGTAATAATATTCCTCCAGGTGCTGAAGGATTCTTTCATTGGGCCACGTTCTCGTACCTGCATGATAGCGATGGTTTCCCCCAATGTTGGCTCCTGCGAACATACCCTAAACACCCTTCGCTATGCAGATCGGGTGAAAGAGTTGGGTGGCACAGAACGTCACGTCAGCACTCCGATAGAGCCATTGCCGTCTACCACCGATTGCGGTCTTCTTGGCTCCATCCAAGAGCGTGCCTCCGACGAGCTAGCTCCCCCTCCGAATAACTTGGAAGTACGAGTTGCCGAGAAAAAGGTTCTTTTTCATAAATCGTTAATATAATTATAGTGTTACGTTAAACGTTGATACAGGTCCTGGATAGCCAGATTGAAACCACAATGATGCTGCTTCAAGCTACTGAGCATTCTAAGAGGATTGCTATGGACTTGGAAACTGGGATCTGCGATCCAGAGGCCTACTGCAGGGAATGGCAGGGGACAATTGATGATTGTTTGTCGCTATTGCTGAATGCCAAGGAACTGGTGACGGAGTTTCACAGAAAGTTACTTTTTGACAAATAGAATTTTTGCAGCAGTGAAATCATCTTTTATGTTAACTTTTCACGTATATATGATAATTATTGAGCAAATGGATATTGTAGTGTCAATTTTAAACTAATGATATTTATTTACCTAATCATCAAAACACCTGCAAATGCTTCCACCATAGGGTTTTTTTGCTGACGTGTAGCTTTTAATGAAATAATTGCCGTTGGTCAGATAAAATTTTTATTAAAAATAGGCTCCTTTATGTTTATTCAAAACAACAGTATAACAAAAAATATAAATAAAACATATATCTCGTTATTTATATATAAATTATTGGCACTGAAGTACGTATAAAATGTGAATCGTACCCCTCCATTAAGGTACTGGAGCATCACGTATTTAGTCTTTATTGTTTTCATTCAACGAGATTGCCTCTAACCCTTGATCTTTGCTTGTATCTTCTTTGTTGAAGACTACTCTATAAAGCAGCGCTCCGAAGAATCCTGCAGAGAAAGGCCCAATCCAGTAAACCTAGAACATTTAATCGTTTAACTTCTGACATCTTCATCTAAAATTGGTTAATAAAACATTAAAATCATTATCTACAAAATTAAATTAGGTCATCGAGAGATCGTCGATAGAATTTGTTGGTTGATAATATTTATATGCTTCACGTGACACCATGCAGATTATAAGTGCTGTTGTTTTAGATAGAATAATTTTTCCATGAGCGGGTTTATAAGTTGATTCCTGTAGAAAGCGAAAAATGATCAATTTCCCCTTCTGTCTGTGTTTAATATTATTATTTTTTATATTTTGAAGATAAATTATGACCCACTAGTATAAGACTTATTGAACAATCTTCTTACCCAATGGTAATCCCATCCACCACTCATCACAACCGGTGCGAAACTTCTGAACGGATTCATATTGGCTCCGGTGTAAGGGCCCTGCAAAATATTACAATTGAGATAGGTGCACTCGATTACTGTTTTAACGAGGTACTTTGTAACACCTCGCTTAACCACCTACCGCAGCCATGGCAAGGACGGCGATGGTAAATCCGAATCTGATCGAGACAGAGTCATGTTTTGTGGAATTTCTGTGGTCCCAAACAGCACAGCATACCAAGACTAGGATAAGGGAGATAGTGAACTCCACCAAAAGTGCTTGAGTACCCGACAAGGATGGGTGCACTGCCGGTGAGCACACTCCTACGGTTATGTTACCTCGAGGAGTCGTTAGGAGATTTGAAGACGTCACGGCCTGTAATAAAATCAAATAAAATTAACAAAATGCGAAAAAAGATTCTTCCTATTAAATTCATATCAACTACTAAAAACTATAAAGTGTCATACTGCAGGTATATAACAGTTTGTAGGTAAGTAAGTCACAAGCTGCTCAGCATTAATCCTGAGTAGCTCCGCAGGATCTCGTGTTCTATGGCAAGAGTTACAAGAGTGTGTTTGGATCAACCAATAAAAAATTATTTTCAGCATATTTATCCAAAATTTGACCATTAGGAATTGATGGTAGAAAAATAAAATAAATGCCTGCCTAATCATTCACAGAAAACAGACGTTGCTACGATAGAAACAGCAATTCTTCTTTTCTTCTGCATGACCATTGGCGATACAGTAACTCCTTCAGTTAACGTAAGTAATGAAATATATCTCTTATGAATTTAGCTCAAGTAATATCAGAAATAAAGTATAGAGTTTACAATAAATAAAAAATATATACAACTTTTGTGTTTATCAATCAAAAAAACCTTTCTTACCATGAGAAGTCCATAGCCTCCAAAAGCGCCCAGGAATTGACCGGTGAAGTAAACAGGCACTTGAACCAAGGGAATGTGGCCCAATGTCGCTGCTGCAACTGTCACTATAGGGTTGATATGTGCTCCTGACACATGACCGAAACACTGAAAGTTTTAAAACACTGGTAAGATCAAGCAGAAAGTAATAAAAATAATAATAATAATCAAGTAGGTATGATTTAAATTTTTTTTCAATTGATTTTTTTAACTTCCACGCATACACTGCAGGGGAATCCCTATGACCCTCTGATAACGCGTTGTAAAAGTGGAGATAACGACTCACGTTGAATCTGAATTGGTGCAGGATGTATTCTCGGGAAACACTTAGAGTGAGAAAGAAGTCTAAAATAAGGTGGTAGGAGTTGTAACAAGTTGAACCTAATATTGTGATGGTACATAATTCTGACCCTATTTTAAAGCAAATAAAATTTACAATTACCTACCTAGGAGTGGAGCATATTTAAGAAAGAAACGACCGCTGAAAAGATAGCTGACGAGATGCGCTCGTGACATAGACAGGAAGTTACAAAAGGAAACATCATGATTCGTTGACCCGTAATCAGGCACAACCGACGTGATTGCTGCGTGTAAGCTGGGACTTCCCGCAAGACTAGCCGGCCAATACATTTTCCTTTTGTAATATCAAATTATGAAATTATTTGTTTTCCTGGCACTTAGCAGCACTCATCTTCCCCTCCATGTAGCTATAGAAGAAAAAGATACATAAAATTCAAATTCTCTACATAAATTCTGTGAATTTTGATTTGTGGTAGCTACTGAATATATCGAGCTATGTGAGAAATCTCATGTTTTATTGTAGTTTCGTAGTTAAAATGTCTTTCCTTCCAAACCCATCGATCTCGCTCCAAAACCAGGTGATGAAATCTACCACGTAAGTACACAGGGACACAGGAGCGTGTTTTATCCTGAAGGTAAGGTAAAAACTCGTCTCAATATCGATGAGCTATTGCAGCTCGTTGTATTTCTGCCCTGCCTAGGTGGGATCAAATGGGCCAAGTCTTTTAAACACTTCTCATAAAAACTAAACCAGGCTCAGGTAAGCTACCTTTCTCCTGTGTTTAAGACAATCTATTTTTTTTCAAAGCCATGTCCCCGATAAAGTGGATGACTCTTTTCTGAATAAAGTCGAGCTCCAAACATGTGAGCAATACTCCAGGGATGGTCGGATTTGCGCCTTGGCATAAGAGGAAAGCTGTTGAAGTATATAAAGTTTATTTGTGCGGAATAATATTGTAAGTTTTTGAGAAGCACTCTTCGCCAAACCCGCAACATGATCATGCCAAGACATGTTCGCTCCGAGGCTTACGCCAAGTAAACGAAAAGATGACGATGAAGGAAGGAAGTATCCCGTCATAATATATCTGGCTCAATAACGAAAAAATTTAATGGCTGATTCTTTGGTCAAAAATAAACAAACATTTCCATTATTGTGTGTCCGCAAACAGGGTGTCAATCGAGATACAGGGTGTCAAAAAATATTATTTTTCAAGTTTTTTGGTGATATCTCGGGAACCGTATAAGATACAGAACTCAGATTTTGTATACCTAGATCTTATCAATTATTATCGGTCCAATAGCCAAACTGTTAGAGTTTCGGTCAAACGATCTCTAAAGTGCAGCATGGCTTTGTTTGGTCAGTACTTGGATGGGTGACCAAAATTATAGTGGTAAAAAAAAGTTCCGTGATCGATCGTGCTCCGGGAGGTACGTTAAAAAGGGGGTCCCGGCTGCTTCACAGCAGTCGTTAAGTTATCAGAGGCCCTTGAGGCTACTTGAAAACTTCTGACACTTGAGCTTTACCACAGCCATACAATATTTATTTATTTGACAATTATTTCAACTACTTTTTTATTGCTAACTAATTTTTAGGGGGGTTATCCCCCAAGTCCTCCATTGGGATAGAAGTCCTAAAAATTATTAACCTATAGGATCGGAAACTGGTTAAATCCGACCCTGTCTATATTCCACAGAGATAGATATCATGAGAACTTTGTGCCAAAGTTTTGTAGTGTACCAAGATTGGGAGGGATTTGATTTCTATTTCCCCCAAGAGGGGGAATAGATTTGTAAACCACTTTTTAGGCATGATAGTTTATTTTTAAATATTTCAGGCAAACGAGAAAGGAAATAGACCAGGGAGAAAAATTCCGCGTTTACGATATTGTTCGCAGATTAATAGGGTAGATAAGACGTATGATATTCTAAGGTTGGGGATAGATCCTATCTTTAGCTACCTAAAGATAGAAAATAGTGCAAAAACACGTCCAATCAGTCTGTGGACTGTTAGATACTATACTATTTATCCTTGGCTATGCTCAATGAAGGACTATTTATCTATATTAATTTATCTTCACTATTAATTACAGCTGATAACATTTCCATTTGATAGTAATCCTGATTAATTAATGAATTCACCTTTAAAGATATTGATTATGTGACTTATAATCAGTAGGTGCTTAGTAGCATTTATATCCAGACCAATATTGAACAGACCTTATGTAAGCTCTGTTGTAGTGCGTGTCGCTGATTTAAAATCGCAAAATAATAATAATAGCTTCATGATAATGCAAGAGCAGAAAGACAGATACCACCTACAGTTGAATCATAATAGTTCGTCTATCTATAAACTGTTTGCATAAGATGGATCAATATTTTTCTCGGAATTTATTTCATGCTATATTTTGATAGGGGTTAGAGTTCGTCTTGATAATAATTGCTCCACAATTATTATAAATATGCACAAGAATTTTATTGTTTTTAGGCAACTGTTAATTTATGGCCGAAAGTATAAATACCTATGGTTTGAAATTTAGAAATCCCCCAAACCTTTAGTTATCGTGGGCATATTACTTCTAATACTATCCATTATAAAAATCTAAAAATTTTATAGTTGGTGTTTAAATTAGGAAGTTTTTGATTTATAAACGAGTGAAAACCGAGATTTTCGAAATTGAAGATACTGTACAACTAAAGCGGCTCAAGATTTTTTAACACAGCGTGATAAAAAATCTGAGAAAATATGAGATTTCTCAAGGCCTCACTAGATAAAAAAAACAAGTAAAGTACAAAAATCTCTATCATTTTCTATCATTCTCTATCATAGGATATAAAAAGTTAAAATATTATGGTCATGTAAGTTTATTTCCTCTATCTTGAGCCGTTTTTTGAATTTTCTAAGATTTTCACTCGTTTATAACTCCCAAACTTCTCAGTTTAAACACCAACTGTGAAAACAAATACAAGAGAATTCAGTTAAAAAAAAAAACTTTGATTGTATATTTTTGTGGGGACACCCTGTATAATGTAAAATATTTTTGAATTGTTCTTCTGATCAACCTGTTTATACATGTAACAAATTTTGAAAAAAATACCAAACCGTTTTCCTATAATGAACAGGAACTGTGGCCCAGCCTGTATATTTAGCAACGAATTCCCATTATACAGTGGTAGAACCAAAATCTCGAAAATAGGAATTGCTGAAAAGACTGACTTTCCTAATAATCACAAAAAATAGTTTTGTTTATATTACTTCAATTATGTCATTGAACTCGTCTCGATATTGACGCACATGTACTCCCAGGAGACTCCTCTCTACGTACATTCTACGTAATATCAATAAGTAATTAGAGATACTTTTATTTTGCCAGAAGCCGTAGCCGAACTTTGCGTACTATTTCTGAAAACAAAAATGTTGAGCTTCTGGGCGAAAAAATAGCCAGAAAGGTTTTGTTGTCAATCAAAATACAATAAAACACTGTAACCCCTTAATAAAAAATTCCTTATTTTCTAATAATTTCCATACAAGAAAAAATGCCACGTTTGCGCATTTCACATTACAGCGAGTGACAAATTTCCTAACAGTGTGTCTACATACAGTGTGTGTCACAGGCATGGTACACCCCCTTTTTTTCTTTATTTTTTGAGATAATTTTTTGAAATTTGGTACGTCGCATATTCTCAATAGAGCGCACTTTTTAGCAGAAAATTTAATTTTTTCCCACATCCGGTTTTTCCGGAAATGTTACCAACTTTTTATTTTTAAATGGGACCCCCTATATATTATTATATTTTTGGATTCTATACACTTGTACAAATCCAACAATACCACATAAGTACCATTTTAAATGTCAAATTTGTTTTAATTTAATTTTTTATTTCTCAATTATAGTGTGCCATGACTATTTCGTTTTACTCCAATTGGATCATCTAATGATAGAAAAATCGAATTTTTGTTCAAAGTACTAAATTAAGTGATTTATGGATAAATTATGCGCACCGGAATGATTTTTTGAGCTGGATTCATTTTTTTCAAATGGTACCATATTGGTACCAAGGTACCATCTACTAGTACTCTTAATCAGGGACATTTTGGTGTACCCATTTTGCATCTGTGACGAACACAACTGAAATGGTACTTTACCAAAAAAGTAACTAATCTTTGGTGTAAAGTACCATTTCAGTTGTGTTCGTCACAGATGCAAAATGGGTACACCAAAATGTTCCTTATTGAGAGTACTAGGATGTGGGAAAACATTCAATTTTCTGCTAAAAAGTGCGCTCTATCGAGAATATGCGACGTACCAAATTTCAAAAAATTATCTCAAAAAATAAAGAAAAAAAAGGGGGTGTACCATGCCTGTGACACACACTGTATACTGTTCAATTTTTATAAGAAGGCGAGAGCCTAGACGTGAACTGCGCATCTTTTGAGCTTTGTTCACCACCACTAAGCTTTTACATATTCGATGAACGGCGGAGATATTCTTATCAGCCTTATTTGATTGGTTGTTTTTTTTTAACGTGGACACGGACTAACATCATTGTTGATATTGGACGTTAAATGATTATGCTCTCGGAAGGCAGTAACCATTAGTAACCAACCCTTTTGCGCAGTAAGAGCTTATTCGTGTATATAATAATTGGACACTATATTATACGTAATTTGGAGCCATATGGGAAACTTTTTTAATATCCAATTGGGAAAAAACAGTTATTCTCCATAAAAAGGTGTGCTTGGTCGAAAACCTAAAATGAAATAGTCAGACAATAAATTTTTGCAGTCGTATACGAGGTTTGTTCAAGAATATGGATTTTGCCAAAGAGTAAAGTTTTGAGAGTAAAACTGTTATTCATTAAAGTTGATTAGAATTGCAACCAACATTCAAATAATCAATAACAGGCAGTGGCGTAACAAACAAAAAACAGCGTAAAAACTAAAACACTACTGATAAACCGACTGATAAAAGCTACTGATGAAAATATCTTTTCGATAAAGCACATGTCAAAAATAGGTACTTTATTCTTTTGGACGATTCGTGTTTTGGACACACCTCGTATACGACTGTAAAAATTCCATGTCTGTCTGTATCATTTTAGGTTTTACATCAAGCACAACTTTTTATGGAGAATATCTTTTTCCTAAAATGGATAATACAAAAGTTTTCCAAATGACTTCAACTTACGTAGACACACGTAGGTAGGTAGGTAAATTTAAATAATTTTTTTTATCAAAAAAGATGGGTTAAGTAAAGTAGCGTATGCTATTATAGACTTTATACAAGATCTTTATACAAAATCCGTCACCTTGATCCCCCTCCCCACCCCAAAGAATTTTTTTTATTTTTAGTGTTGCAAAATAATGTCAAATACAAAAAAAACTTCTATTTGTATTAACTCCTTTTTTGTCTCACTTCCTTAGTGTACATTTTTCAATGAACACCCTGTATTTTATTGTATTTTTTGGTTCTAGGAAAAATTCTAAAAAAAGTTAAATATAGCATACCATACCTCAATTCAACACTAAATTACAGAAATCAGAGTTTTTGAAGTGAGAAATTCATTTGCAGACGTAACTTAACTAAATTATATGTTATTTCAACTTTCTCTATAAAAAAATTGTACCAATAAAGCAGGCTTATCTGGATGCACAAATGCATAGAAAACAAACGCAAATGAGTTCAAAAAATGAAAATAGGTTAATTAACTATTCAAACACTTCCATATGCTTACCTGAATTGCGACCATAACAGCCAGACCGAAGGTGAGAGATATCTGCTCGTGAGGAATTCCGAAGGGAGTAATGCCGGAGACGCAGCCCATGCAGCCCAGGAAGAGCAGGATAGCCGTCCCGAAGAACTCCGAGGCGCAGAGCACCACACGCTGAGAGACCGGCATATCGTCCTTTACACGCACCCAGCGCCCTGAAAGCAATGGAGAGCGTGCTGTTAGAGTTGATGACATGACCGTAAAGTTGAAACTGCCGCCTCCAAGCGCTCGCTGCCTCCACCGGTATTCACGTCATACTCACGACACGACTGACTCACCCCCGCTCAGGAGTTAATAGAATACGTATAGGGGTGAAGGCTCGGGCTTGGAGATATAGACAGTTACATGAGGGATTCCATCATAGGCTTGGCATAATATCACTAAACCTAAATATTTTTAGACGATTTTATTTGAACTTTCTGGTATTATTTTCGTAAATGAAAAGCAATAACTTTGATATTTTATTACACGAGTTGCATAATTAACCTCTCTTTATAGTCTGTTATTAATTATTATTATTATTTTCCAACAATGTAGGTAAGGAACTTTTTTCCGACTAGGCATGGCATTTTTGATCGAGGTTTATCAATATCCATCGAACTTGAAAAAACACTTTATTGTTTATTTGACTGGAAGAAAACACTTAAGAAAAAAAATCTAAATAAATGTGAGTTGTTATTTTTCTGGATATTTTTAGTTAAGCGCAAGAAAAATGCCCAGTAAGTACCCATGTGAAAAAATTATTTTTTGTGCAACTGCCATTAAAAGTCACACTTTTAACGACAGCTGACGGTGTTAAAAGTGATTGTTTACATGGAAGCGTGTTAAAGATATTTTTAACACTAGTGTTAAAAATGTTTCCATCTACTTTTTCTGTACATTCTCTTTTTAAGCCACATTTTCTTATGATGAAATCAGACAAAATTATAGGTTATAAGATTTTTCATATTCTTTTTATTACTGGCAAACATATTAATAAAAAATAAGTACCTAGTCAAGAATACAAAACAATAATAATTGTTCAGAAATTGCAATTAATAATTATTATTACAGCGTCTTTTTTATTTGTATAAACGCATTTGTTAGTAACCACAGCGTCGGCAACGGTTGCTATTGATAGTACACTTGTACTTATCTGAATATTTTAAAATGCAATTTGAAGTTGAGTGTCGTTCTAAATTCATCAATTTTATTATCAAAATACAGCAGTTTTACAAAAACCATTGTATGATATTCGTCTTAAATGTGATTTTATTCTGTTCGTGAAATTGTTCAATTCGCTCCGCTACGCTTCGCTCATTTCACAAACCTTTTCACTCACAACATAAAACTTCACTTTTAACACTAATATCATAAATAGCTATTGGCTGGCCATTTTAATTCAAAAACTCTCATATTATACGTTTATAGGTACCTACTCATAAAAGCACGCTGGCCCAAAGTCATCAATATGAGAGTAAACGAGACGGTGCATTCACTAATTGCCAGTTTCAAATTTGGCAGTCTCTCGGTTACAACCTATGTTAACTTATAAAACAATCGACTATTCTGTGGCATACTTTTTCCTACTAACGCTTAAAAAATACATGAAACTGAAATGTAATAACATGATGCTTATTTACAATAGGTAAACATCAGATAAGGTATAGGTGCATAGGATTTGGAAAATATGAATGAATCAGAATGATTCACGACCTCAGACATAATAAATTCGTAGTAGGCTATAATAGGTTATTTTGATTCCCATTCCTCTTCTGAGCAGTTGATCTGCAGCCTTATCACCAGCTGTTTCTTGGTGAGACTAGGTACCCAATTAAATGTTAAATTTAAGGTTACCAATTAAGGTTAAATTAAATTAAATTTTTTTACCAATCTAGATCAATTAAGTCTTGCATACATTTCCATGCCAACTTTGACACGATTTTATACAACGCAAGGTCTTGAAGGGTAGCCTGGGCTGCAGAAAAGGATTCATAATAGATTTTCCTACCTTTGTTAGTTGTTCCCATCACAAAAGCCAATTAATTGCATCTATTATTCTGTCTGGAATATCATGGCATTTGTCCCCAGTGATACATGCTACTCCAAGGGGATAACCTATGTACAAAACCCCGGAAATGTGTACCAGACCAGTTCCATTGGTTTCCGTTCTTCCCAGTCAATAATAATTAAGACCTTGAATTGTTTTTAAAATAATATGATCTGGTCAATTGCTCATTAAAAAGGTATGGTGAGAGTACTATAGCTTAAAAATCTTAGTGACCCAATGTAAATGGTCAAAACTGCAGATGCTGTGTTAGGGAAAATCTTCACTAGATGGTTTTAGCGCACACCCAAGGTTCACAAAAAGTGAAAGTCTGTGGTGAGTTCCAAGGGTAGTCAACATCAGGATAATACGTTTGTTTTATTTATTATGGCAGCGTTCTTTGGAGAAAGTTTTGCATTTTATCACAACGCCTTCATTCAAGAACTACTGCGCTTATTCTTTTCTCAAAATATAGGATGAGCCAGGAGTGCTGCATAATCCATTTTAGTATCAGCAAGATGGTGCACCGCTAAATTAGGTGTGTGCTGCTATCGGTCAATTGAACCCGATAAATTGATCTTTTAGGTCCCTGTTACCCCTAAATTTCTTATAGTTTTTAATCCTTTTTTTATTTTTGTGGCAATTAAAGTCCAAGTCTCAGTTTATCAACAAACTCTGACAGAAATACGTAACAAAACAGCTTTTGAACTCAATTAACAAATGTCAAAAGTTTGACAACAGAGTTATACAGAGTGTGAAAAAATTGTGAAGTCAAAAAAGTAGTTCATTTCAAGGGATAAAATATTTTTCAAATATTTATTCAAAACGTCTACCGTGTGAAAATTATATATGAAGGTAGACTAATTTCAAAATGGCCAACTTTCTTAATTCAAGTTTCTAAACCTACTGATAAATACAATAAAATAAACTTATATGTCATATAAAGATCTCCGTTCCCATGTTTCGAATAATTTGTCCTCTTCAGCTTTCAGCAAAAAAATTGCTGAGCTTTGAAGTCATGTAAACACTACTATTTGACATTTTTCACTAACGGCCAATATTATAAACGCTGGTTAAGTTAACTGGCCGATTTTTGTGGTCGTTTCTGGAGAAAATATAGACTATAGGTCGAAATCATTGCAATTTAATTACTCTTGGCATAAAAGGGATTACAAAAATTTTGATAAAAGTTATTCAAGGTCAATATTAGCTTCAAAATCGGGCACAGAAAACTGCCAGTTAACTTAACCAGCGTTTATAATATTGGCCGTAAATGAATTTTCAATTTTCGATTGTTTTTTAATTCAATTATGGGATAAAGTATCCTAATCAAAAAACAGTGTTGTCATGTTTTGCAAAATGCTGATTTTCTTGATTTTTCCAAATCATAGGTCCTATATTACATCGGCTCATTCGAAAGTTAGTAGGTGGGTACTTTAAAAGACGAATTCAATGACATGCTACGATATAGGAATGAATTCATTTGTTTTCATTAAAGCTATTTTGTTTTGGATGTGCATTTTAGAATGATAAAAGAAGTTACGTGTGGAATACGTCTAGGGGTGACCTTTTCTGCCTACCAAAACAGTAAGGGAATTACTAACGAATTCTCCACTGAGTGTATTCTCAAAATTAGACAGCGCTTACTCAATTTCATTTCTGAACTTGTTCCAATTTGTTCCATATTGAAAAAAATTTAAACTTCTTTTTTGACACCCTCTTATAGAGGTCGTATTTCAATAAGAGAGGACCAAATGATTTATTTTCATTTGAAAAATCTGCCAAATTTTCAACAAGGAATCATTGCTTGAATTTTTTGCGCTTATTTATTATACCCTGATAGTGATACCACTTGAAGTATTCAACCTACCTACTCGTATTTACCAGGTGAGAGTATATTCGTATACAATTATTGTAGGTATATATAAATTAAAACGTATATTCGAAATGAGTAACAATCTCATTTGTCAGCTTTTTCAATTAATAAAATCAGTCGAAATTTTTTAATTGCAGTTGACTAATTGCAATAAGTTTTAGTAAAGCTCATCATAAATAATAATACTTGTGCAATATTGCTTATCAAATATTTTAATCATACCAAGTGGCAGATATAGGCATGTCTGTATGTATAAGATAGGCATATCGAGATTTAGTCACGCTTGGGATATCGAGTTACATAGTCTTCTCATATTAACCCACACTAATTATTGACAAATGAAATTAAGACCAATTTAAAAATAGTTCATTTTGGCAGATTGATTTCATCTACTAGAGTATTATTGAGTAACAGAAGTAGGTGACCATAAAATTACAAATTTGATAACGGGAGCTTTCCCGTTATCAATAAAAGTAACAACATTTTATGAAAAACTTGAAATTGCTGTAACTGTTGCCTGATGGTTGGAGATTAATTTCCCTATAGGTACAGGATGATTCTTATATCTTGAAATATCCTTAATATCTCGAAAATATACTGGAAAATATTTTTCACAAAAGTTGTTTTGTTCGATAGGGGGACATCGTGTAAACACAAAAACCCCCCCTTGCGAGGGAGTGGGGGTAATTTTCAAATTTTAAATTGCAACCCATTTTTTCTTCAATTCAGCGAAAACAAATTTGTAAGATTTTACTGACACATTTTTTGCGAATATTCATAGATGGCGCTGTAATCGAAGAAATTTTATTTTGTTTATTTTCTCCTAATATCTCAAAAAGTAAGCGCTCTGCGGAGGAATGTTTCCTACAAAAGTGGTTTAGTTCGGTGGGGGACATCGTTTAAATACAAAAACCGCCCTACATCCCTCATCCTTTGAAAAGGAATAGGGTTAACTTTGAAATTTTAAACAGCAACCCTAATTTTTTAATAAATTTTTAATAAAAAAATTAGTTTTTATTAAAGATTTAAAAACGAACAAATTTGATCTTCAATCATATTATAACCCGAACTTAAATTATTCCTAGCAGGGATAGGTAGCTACGTTCTGGAATATTAAAAAAAAACTATTGAAGATTATGTTATTATAAAGCTTTTACGAACCTCGAAAGCACAAAATTGACAACAATTTAACCGGTATTTTCCTTCTTGGTATGGCCATCGCGCGCACTCTGCAAATGAACCAGTTCAACTAACTGACTGGCTATTTTTTCATTCGCTAAGTAACTTTTTACCGGCAATTGTTATATTTGACCACTTATTTAATTCCATTATTTAATATTAAAACGATAATGTTTATTTGAAGAAAACTTGACAACAAAATTCTATTATGATGTTATCGCTTGTGTGCGTATCAAATTCACACTCTATCATTCTAATTACTACTCTTGTTTGCCATATTTGATTTACATATAAATGATTTTTTGTCGGTCTTACTAGTTAACGTTGTTTACTACTGATTCAATGGCATGTGGGATTTTCAGTTCCTGAAATTTGTGATGTTGACTTACTATATTTGTAACGCACGGTTCAAGTTTGTCCTGTTTATTTACACACATAATATTAAAGCAATATACCTACCAAACACTCGATCAGTAATGATAGATATATTTAGATAAATATTTGGACAGATAAGAGTAAAAGTGTTGGTTAACCACACAGGTTGGTTGATGGATATTTAGTCTGAATGAAATGTCTTGAAATATGAAGCAATGAAGAGTTTTATCAGGAGTATCTAGTCAACGAAACTAAACTCTGACGACTGGTTTCATCATAAAAGTTCAGAAAAGAGCCATCCGCTTGATTGGGGACCCAGATTTGACAAAAAATTTAGACACTCTCGAACATCGAAGAAGAGTAGCTGACCTGAGTCTGTTTTACAGACATTTTTATGGAAAGTGTTCAAAAGACGTGGCCCGCTTGATCCCACCAAGAACAAGACCGGGCAAAAATATACGTCGAGCCGCAGACGCTCATCCGTATCAGGTTCAGCTCGTTACACCTCGTACCACCCTATTTCAGACTTCCTTTATGTATAGAACCGCATCACTTTGGAATAGCATTCCAAAGGGCGTGTTTCCCGAAGTACCTATAGGTACAACCTACAGAGATTCAAGGCCAACGTGAATCGATATCTCCGCTCATGCACCGCTCCCAGAGCGTCATAGGAATTTCCCTGCAGTGCATGTGCATTTTCAATAAAAAAAAATAATAAATAATGTAAAAGTCATTTGGATTCGTTTATGAAGATCCAGAGAAAAATCATAATCTTGCCAAAAAACTCTGTCACTGAGGATAAGTAGCGCCTATAGACTACAGAACCGTCTCTAGACAACTAGACAGACAATTCTGCTGATTGCCAGTCTGGTTACAATACACTTGCTACGTGAGAAAAAGAACCAAACTGCATGAGATGCATTAACGTCGCAGAAAGCGACAAGAAGAACACCAGAGAAACAACTTAGAGGGAGTGGCAGAGAGAATGAAGACAGCAAAGTGCGTATTATTCTTATTACTTCTAGGGTAGGTTAAAAGCCCATTATCCCATTCTGGTATTGAAGCTTGCGCTTATACTACCCCTTTGGATAATTAGCTCATTAGTCCCGTCTCCCGAAAGTATTTCTTTGGTCTGTGGTTTCCTCCCCCTCCCAGCATCTCCTACAATCTGTGTTATTTTTCACTCCTATTATTAAAAGGTGTTCCATTAGTGGGCAATGTCCTGTTAGAAGTCCAATTGTTCATCTCAGCTGGTGTTTACTCATCTTCAGTTCATTAGTTTTATTCTCTGATGGTTCTCTGATAAATATCTTCGAATGTCTCAGTCCATCTACTTCATTCCAATGGAAGCTATGTTTTTTCTTCAGATGGTCTTTTATTTCCCTTCTGACTTCGCTGTAGGCTATGCAGCAAGTTGGTTCTGGACCGATTAAGAGTAGTTTGGATCTTTTTTTGCGAGCAGGTCCGCTTTTCTGTTTCCTTTGTTGTTCTGGTGTCCTTTTGTCCACCTCAGCTTAAAGTGCGTAAAAAGTAGGCGATGCGAGGCATACAATCTTCTTTTATAGAAGTTTCAACAGCAAGAGAGAGAAAAATTGATGGTAGAAATGGGACGCGCCATAAATGAGAGAAACTTTGTAACTATTATGCTGGAGAGCGAGAGGAACTAAAAAGTGGGGGAGCAGTATATGGATAACAATAATGAGAATAAGGAAAATGGAAGAACGAGGAAGAAAGTAGGAAAGATAAAGAGATGGGCATTTATAAATAATGAAGAAGTTAGATCTGACGCAGATGTACCTATAATTAAACACAAACCGGATCCAACTTGACGAATGGAGGGGTTGTGGTCCATGTGATTGATCTAGCGCAGACACTGCATTTCCCCTCCAATGGATAAAAAATAAGCACGCTGTGGGAAACCGCGTTTACAGTTTACTTATGATCAAGTAGTTCTAGCAAATGCCAAGGAAGACTTGGAGTCAAGGAAGACTTGCAGTATACGAACCGAAAACTAATGCAAGAGGAAGAGTATAAAAATATTGGACTAATGGGAGCTCAAAACGAAAAATAAGTAGGTAGTTGTGCGCTGGTTGAGATATGGACTAAAGAGCACTAAATTAATATATTCGTCTAGGAATTTTCTTAGTAGAAAAAAAGATACATATTCAACACCGTACTTAAAGGTATGCTCCCTGGTTATTATGTAAGGCATTAAAAGCATATTCGAAAGAAAATGTTTCGTGTGGTAGAAATGAAGTTTTGGTGATGATCTGCCAGTCTTAGTAGTCTGGCCTTATCAGGTCAGACTTCCCCCAATCATGATTGTCGATGTTGACGAAGCGCTGGTCAGTGGTAAAGCATTGTTTCATCTTTACATCCTCTGAACTTTGAAATTTGTATTACTCCGATAGTGTGAAGATGCTTGTTTAACCTCCATGACCTAAGACTGCAAAGTCTAAGGCTTGTTTTTGATAACTGCGGGGAGTATTATTTAATGCTTTTCGAACCGGTGGTAGGAAAAAATGATGACCTGACTTTTTTTATATGTTCTTATTATGTTTTTATTTGATTAAAAGGCCTGATGACAGTTTATGGCGCAGAAAGAATCAAATGTAATGGCGAATTCCAAGCTCAATGAAGTTGGCACCACTAAGTGCGAATTTTATAAAATGCACACGGTATTTGTTGGTCCACGATTTGTCTACGTTTGCCCAACTTAAATTTTTTGTTAGTTCGCCCTCCAAATAAAGTTAAGAAAAAGTAATTTTGCAGTTACTTTTTTTTTTGAATGGTGGACAAACGAAAATTTTAGTTTAGCAAACATGGAAAAATGGTGGACAAAAAAAATCCGCACTTAGAGGTGTAGAGACTTCGAAAAGAGTACTATAATGAGCAACGATCGAAGGAGAGTTATCGGAGCAGTGAAAACGGGCAAGCTGCTATACCTTGAACATGTTCTGTGGCGGTGGAGGGTGACAAATATAACTATGACACACTATAATAATAATTGTTACTTCTGAAAAATCGATATAGGCGGGACTGTCATAGTAAACAATAATTATTATCCAGACGTGGAGGGCGTGCTAGCAATATTTAAACTGGCAGAAGAAGATTCACTGAAACGCAATAAATTATGATTATGTCAATTATGGTAGTTATGGCCTATGAGTTACAATACACCAGACACCACCTTAAGACGATAAACAGGTGATGTATCTCATGTAAACAGATAACTTGAGTAATAAGCACTCCACGAATAAAGTTCATGATAAAAATTTTATCATTTCACGCGGGAAATCCATTATAGGGCTAAAATTTGGTGGGATGGGGATAACTCTGAAAGCTTGAATAGGAACCCTTATTTTTTATTGCAGATTTGACTTTTGCGGTTAAAAATACGCAAAATTTTACTGAAATATTGTTTCGGAGAAATTTTATGTAGGTATTATTAGTAGTAAGGTCCGAATCTGCAATAAAAAAATAAGGAAGTTACCCCTTCCCAACTTACGATAAGAGGGAGGGGGCTAATTTTTATACAATAATTATTCCTTTTGTGATATGATTAAATTTTGATTATGCGTTTTTTCGTATACAGTGGTTATAATCGAGACTTTTCAAAGTTTCAAGGTAAAAAAACTCACCCTGTATAACTATGCGTTGTCTCGTATTATAAAAGGATCGTAATGATTTGAGCACTATGTTTGAACAACATTGTTTTGACGTCCTCTGTTTGGCTATGGAAAATGTAATGGGCAGTTTGTATATCATTTATTTTAATCAAAATAATATTCCCCTAACAAATACACCGAAAACATTTTTATAAAATTAATGAGAATATATTTAATGTTGATATTCAAGCTACAAACTTTTAGTTTCAAAACTTCAGACGTTAGTGGAAAGTGGAAGTTTGTGGTGTTAAAATTTGTATTTAATTTTTAAATTACCAGCAAGTTTGACGTTGCCTTGACGCCCTTATTAAAAATAGTTTTTCCAGTTAAATTCGATCAGGTTCACGCATACATTTTTAATAACCCAAAAAAATTGCTTTTCTTTATAAGCAATATTAAAATTATTACAAATATTTTCCATAGAAATTGGAGCTAATTAGAGTTTTCCATCTTTTATATTTTGCACAGAATCTTCTATACTACAGCAATATTGATCGCTTTTACTTGTTTTCTTTAATAATGCTCAAGTTCAAGTTACCGAGAATAGCTTCTAAGTAATTAATTAAATTTTGTTCTCCTACCCCACAATCAAATATTTAACAAAGTCTCTTCTTCTTATTATATTCAATAATAATTATAGCAAACCCTATAAATATGGTAAGAATAATTATTATCGAACTCCAGAGGGATTGCTAACGGTTTTAATTTGAACTTGTATTATGATCTTGAGCTCAATAATTCGTCCTATTGCATTTCTAATAATAATTATGTATTGGTAATCCTATGAATTCAATAATGTTTATCAAACAAACGAATCTACAAGAACTGCGGAAAATGACCAACTACTTACAACTAGTTCAAGAAAAAGAATTTTTCAACCCTCGAAAATTATTATTACGGAAAATCCTTTTTTGCATTTCTTAAGAAATTCCCGTAAAAGAATCGGCATATAGTTATTAAGGAATTACCTAAGTTGTATTTTCATACCTCCAATTTGTTACGAATTCAATCAGCTAGTGTATGCTTATAAAAATCTAAAGTAGTAGGTTCCATTTTCCAGTCTTGAATCTGGGAAAATGAAAATACATTGAGAAATAAACTAAAGAAGTTCTGAAAACGATATAAAATAGTTTTAGTACCTTATTACCTTTTCAGTTTTTTTCTGATGGTATAATTTTATAGCATTGGAACTTGCTGCAGGTGTCATCAAAAATTCTACAAAACTTTTTCAATCAGTCTAAAATGTTGTTCTTTATAACAGTAATATGTATTACTCTAATTATCTTCATTAAGTAACAACAATCAAGGAACTAAGCTTTAAAATTGGTCAATTTTTTACACTTGGAAGGTTTCTTAATTGTTAAGTAAATAATGATCAAAAGATTTATAGCAGTTTTGTTTAAAATACTCTTTTGCTGTCAGCCGTTTTTAATTTACGGGAACTAAGCTGTTTAATAAGACATCTTTTATCACTGTGGAAATATTCAAAATAAGAATGAATGAAAATAATAGTAATTATTACATATCAAGACTGAGAAAAAAACTTTCGATTACATCACACACAAGTAACTAATACAGAACTATGTAGTGGAAAAAAAGAATATTTTACTCCAGTTGTAGATAAAAAAATTAAAATTTAAAATGAGATATACTCACAGAAAATACCATAGATAATAGGAGTCAGTATAGGTAGGTATTATGCGTACAGCATGTGGAAACTACATTATGTAGGTAGGTAAGCACTACCTATCGGTCAATAATAATTAAGTTAAAGCACGAACATCAAAATGCATTCATTGTATACAAACATTGAAAAATGATTACTACGCTTGTAATATTCAGGGCTCAGCGCGAAATATGATATACCTTATCAGGCAACGCCTCTTATCTGCTTTGACAGTCACCTCGAATTTTTAAATTAATAAGAAACAGGTGAATCGAAAACTTTTTTTTATAATAAATATAATAATAATTATTGTTTAATAATTAGGTCTAAATTATTAGTATATTATATAATGTAGATTTTATGCTTGCTAACTGGTTAGCGGCGAATGTGAGGAGTGGACGTCGTGAGAACGTGGCTACTGATGATGTCTACCGCAGCTGTAGTCGAAACGTTATTTAGAGTAAATTGCCAAAGAACACGACTAAACAACTAGAAATCATTTATGATTTCGGTTAAAGTCAGTCGTGAATACTGTTAATGCGAATCGTAATACAATCAAAACTATACTCCTTGGATAATGCTATTGTTTGTCATCATAAAACATTTCAGTCGTTGGTTGTTTTTTACGATGATATTCGGCAAAAAAAAAATTTCGAAAAACCAGCATAAACTGTTGAATTCTTTTTTTGGCTATGACCAATCTCTGGGCCACCTAATTTTTTTTTAGTTCGAATGATATGGCGGCTATTAGAAAATAGAAAGTTAACCAAGAAAACTAAGGATTTGGTCGCCTTTGATTTTTTTCTATACTATTCTATTCCTTTATTCGCCATTTTAAAGAATACACAACATATTATTTACATGGCTCGTTAATAAATTAAATACAATAAATTAGTTAATAATAGTAAATAATAAATTAGTTAATAAATACAATAATAAAAATAGTAAATTGACACTACGAAATTATATACACTGTATAGCTACTCAGTTCTTTCTTACGAAGTCACACAACATTACAGATATGTACATTTACAAAAAACACAACAATATCAGCAAAGTATTGCACGTCTTAATATAATATAATAATATAATAAAAAATAATAAAAATAATAATATAATAATAGATAAATAAATTACACGACTTATGTAAACCTACCAAAGGAAATAATTGATTACCGACAATTCCACTCATACGTTATTACACCCATTTGATTTCTCAAATATCGCTGTTTGCTATCGGATATTTTGTAACTGTATCGAGGTAGGAGGAGAGAATGCAAGTGGATAAATTTATCGATAAAACTGCTTGTGCATAGGTATGTTGCTATGGCAATATTGGAACGGTTTATTTGCACTCTGTTACTAACGTCACGATTATTATTAATTTTATTATTTGGAATTTATATGAAAGAAAAAAAGTTTCCTCCGTTACCGGGAATTGAACCCGGGACCGATGGGCAAACTCACTTTCAAAATTCGTTGCTTTAACCACTTGACCACTCTAACATAATCAACATGTTACGCTATTTGGGAATATGAATTGTTGTTTTCAATGTTAACCCTGCTTAACAATCAATTAACAATTAAAAGATTAATCATGTTTTGCAATACACTTGATCGTTATATAGGTAGGTAGGCCCATAACTAATGACTTATTTTCATGGAATTGTCTCAACAAACACAACTCGACCTTTAATTTTGCCGGGATATTTTTATATGCAGTTGTTTTCTCATACTTACTTGCATGTAGGCAATTTAACTCCATCTGCAGAAAAAATCACTCGAGCGCTGCGCGCTCTCGTGATTTTTTCAACAGCTGTCGTTAAATTTCCAATGCAAGTAAGTATTCGAGATCAACTGCATAAAAATATCCGGCTAAATTTAAGCTCTCGTGGTATTGCCCCCGATAATATTAAAACTTATATAAAAGATATATTAATATAATAATAAGTTATCCTCTGTTATATTGACTGGCAAAAATGTTCCACTAAATGCATGGTATTCCTAAATACCAGGTAGGTACATACAAAAGGAGGTAATTCTTTGGCATATTTTATGCCTAAAACTTCATAGAAACATAGGTCCGCAATCGCTAGTCAAACTTTAGTCAAACAGTCAGTCATACACGGTCATTTCAATTTTAATTTTTCACAGGCAATGCTGAATAAACTGTCAAAATTAATGGAAATGAGAAATTATCAAAAAAAAGCCAGAGCTGTTTTACCATTTTGAAAATTTGAATTTCGTCTAACAAACTAGTGGAAAGTGTTTCTTTTTTTCTTGATAATGGTTGCAGATGCGAAAAAAACTATAAAAGAACAAAAAGATTAAAAACAAAAAGAAAATTCGCATTGTATTTTAGCATCTACATTGGAGAAATGATGGGGGAAATGGGAGAAATTCAGAAAAGAATCTGTCTATACATTCTCACAACCATTTGTGATGGCCAATTATGTAAGCCCTGCAGCGTAACCTATACATTCCAAATTTGTGCTAAATATCTCAAAAACTAGAGCTATAAAGAAAAAACTTTTTTATTTATTTTGACACTCTGTAGATCAGTAACGAAGCGGTTGCGGATCTTTATTTATATAAACTTTTAGTGATAAAATAAGTCAAAGAATTACCTTCTTTTGTTAGTCTAAATACAGGGTTATGCAAATTTCATGGTGCCAGTATTGGGATATCCTAAACCATAAGAGATAAAGGGTTGCTTAAATTAGAGAAAAGTTGCGCTATTTTGTGGCCATCTCGAATTCGTCAAAACATGCAAGATATCTGTGACCGTTTCTGAAATATCCTGAAAAAACTGAAAAATCGAGAAATCTTATTTTTGCTAAATCTTTCTTGCCATTGAAAATTAATAAATAATTTTTCGTAGGCTTACATAAGCCGCTATGAGCTATTCATCTGACGTTTCAAAAATTTTCAAAGCCGACCAGATCCCAGAGTTTTCATAGCCAACTTTCGTTTTTCTTATGGCCGCCATATTATTTTTTTATGTCGTCGATATGGAAAAAATAATGGAAACCAAAAATTAATAAACTTCAAAAAAAAAAATTTTTTAATTTTTATTATTCTTTTTCAAAGAAAAACCAAAAAAAGCGTCGAAAAACGTCAACATTTGTAAAATACGCCAAAATAGTGCTTGCCTTATGGTTTTTTAATTTATCTATGATATTCGGTCTAAAAAGTTGTATTTTTTGTAAAGAAAAAAGAAGAATTTTTTTTTAATTTATTTTTTGAAGTTTAACAATTTTTAGTTTTTATGATTTTTTTTATACCGAACAACATAAAAAACAATATGGTGGCCATAAAAAAAGCGAAAGTTGACTATAAAAAACCTGGGATCTAGTCGGCTTTGAAATTTTTTGAAATGTCAGATGGGTAGCTCTTGCCGACTTATGTAAGCTCACAAAAAATTATTCATTAATCTCCAATAATAAAAAAGATATGGAAAAAATAAGAAATCTCGATTTTTCAGTTTTTTCAGGATATTTCAGGAACGGTCACAGATATTTTGTACGTCTTCACTGATTCGAGATGGCCACAAAATTGCCCTTCTTTGGACTTGTTTATTAACCGACCATGTATCTGTTAGCGTTAAGAGATAGCAATATAAAGAAGGATACATGGTGCACCCTGTATAAACTTTTAGTGATAAAATAAGTCAAAGAATTACCTTCTTTTGTTAGTACTATATAGGCGTTGAAAATCACTGTGAGCTTATGTCTTATCATAAATCTGATTTTAAGAGGATTAATAAGCGTATATTTATGGATTTCACTAAATTCCTCGGAGATAAAAGTTAAAAGTGATACTCCAGTTTCTCAAATAATTACTAAAGTATGTCTTGTGATACGATGTCAAAAATAATTGATTAGATGTATGCATAATAAAAATATTATATTTTATTACTTACACAATAAATGAAAGATTAAATCAGAAAATTTCATAAATTAAATTAATGTTCGTTAGAAATACGGGGTGTTTTGAAACATTTGTCTGAAAACGAAAGATGCGGTTCCTTGGGGCATTATAAAAAAAACTTTCCCATTAACATGCATATGGGCCCGAAAACCCATCTTTTTGTATTCGAGATACAAAATGTAACGATTTTTTTTTCGATTTTTTCAGTTTTTTTGATGATATCTCAGGAATAGTGTGAGATTCAGAACTCAGCGTTTGTAGGTACACATTTTATCAATAAAAATTATACATGGTGTTCCTCATTTCAGAACGACTTTACGTATCTCGTAAACGTTAAGCGGTACAAGGTCGGTTAAATTAGAGAAAAGTTGCTCTAATTTGTATGTCCATCTCGAATCCGTCAGGACATACCTAAAATATATTTGTGATTGTTTCTAAAATATCCTGAAAAAACTGAAAATTCGAAAATTCCTATATTTGCCATATCATTCAATTTTCTGAAATTATTAAATAATTTTTTGTAGGCTGACATAATCGGTTAAGAATTATTCATCTGACATTTCAAAAATTTTGAAATCCGACAAAATCCCCGAGTTTAAACCTTTTGTTTCGCTTATGCCGCCATATTGTATTTTCTCATTCTATACTAAAAGAATTAGGAAACCTTATTATTTTTCAAATTTTTATTCTTAATTTTTCGAAAAAAAATTTTTTCTGCAACCACCGAATATCGTAAATAACAATAAATGTCACGTCATATTACGAAGTCCTTCGGTGACAAAAATTTAATTTTCTCGAAAAAAAAGAAGAATAAAAATGTTGGGACATTTTTTTGAATGTGATACATTTTTGGTTTTCTTAATTTCTTTAATACATAATAACATGAAAAAAACAAATTAACGGTCATAAGAAAAACAAAACTTGACTATGAAAACTCTAGGATCTAGTCGGCTTTGAACATTTTTGAAACTCAGATGAATAGCTCTTGACGTCTTATGTAAACCTACAAAAAATTATTTATGAGTTTTCAGTAATTAGAAAGATACCTACGTCAAAAATAAGAAATCTCGATTTTTCAGTTTTTTCAGGATATTTTTCAGGAACGGGCACAGATTTCGTGTGTGTCTTAATGGATTCGAAATTGCCACAAAATAGGGCATCTTCTCTCTAATTTAACTACCCTAAGTGAGCTCTGAAATAAGGCATCTATACATTTTGAGCATTATTATTTTTTTTTTCATGTGACAATGATTTTTTGGTTGCTTGACATTTTTTGGCCCCTAATGTCTACGACGCTGGGAAAATTGATATTTTTTAAGAAGATTTTAAACCCCGAATGTTACATGTTCCTGGTCAAAAGCTCTAAACTTTATATTCTGGACAGAAATATTATTTGATTTTAATAATTATAATTTTATATAAAATTTTAGTGCACTATGAAAAAAAATCGAATTAGTATACTCAATTATTATGATCAAATGTGTATAGGTACTATGTAGGAGTTCTGTATCTCAAACGGTTCCTGAAATGTCGTCGAAAAAACTGAAAAATAATTTTTTCGAATACTGTCATTAAAACTTCACTTTTACGTAATAATTATCAAGTGTAAAAACGTCAGTTTTGCGACTGTAATATTATGTTTACGCGTTCATACCATATCAAAAATGGTCTTACCTCGCAAAAAAACTCTCATTCTCGACTGCAAAAGTGGCATTTCGCAATCTTGTATCAAAAATTGCTATTTTTGACAAATATTGTATCGCTAAAACGATGTTTTGCGGTCAAGGTCTTTTATTTCTTGACAAATGTTTTGAAACACCCTTGTATGCTATACATATATTTTTGTACTATAAAAACAGTCGTCCCTAATAAGTTTACGTGCTGGATTTAAAGTTTAAAAAATAAGTGTTTTAGTGAATTAGCATAGTAAATGTGAAGATTTTCTTGTAAAAATAAAAATCATTCATGTAAGGACGGTATTTCCTTCTCAATTGACATTCCGTCCACTATGCAAAAGACAATCTATACTTACAGACTTGTAAGCTCTCGTATTACCTGAATATTATAATATTTTTACTTCCCCAGCCGAAATAAAATGAGTTCCCTAAATTTTAATTTCTTGGCACTCAAAAAAATCATTGACTTCAGTATTACTAACAAAAATCAAAACAATTCAAAAATACTCATAACACGCATGAACTAATTTCAGTCTGTCACATAAATTATTCTATCTATAAATAAATATTTATACTTACGTAGTTCATGTAGATTTACACGTTCTGTTTCATGAGGTATAGGCAATCTTAAAATTAAAAGTGTTATAAGTAACTGCACTTGTGCACACACACACACTATTATTGTGGTTGCACTAATTAATAATAGTAGGTACAATAGTTGATAACAAGTCGGGGTCGAGATAAATTCACTTGGTTTATTTAAATAGATATTCTGATGAAAGTAATGTTGCTCTAAGAAATAAGAATGAATAGGAGTTGACAATAAATAATATGGAAGTATCATGTATCGTGTATTTGATATCTTCTATTGAATGTTATCTACGAGTCATCCTGTTCCCCTGTCCTATAAAAGTCTTCCAAACTCTCAATCACAGTCTGATAAGAGCAATGATTGTAGAAATAATCTTCTAATCATATAGATCATGAAATAATCTATATAATCTGTAGTTATTTACCTATGGGCTCTCAAAGTACTTAAATAAAAAGCTCTAAAAATACTTTATTATAATATAATAATATTTTATATCGTAAATTTAAATAATTTTCTTTACATAATTAGATTCTCGAAAAATCGGAACCGTCACAGCACTGTGGAGCTGTTGAAGGAAAACTCAACTTTATTGCTTTTATGATGATTTATGTCTTCTTAATGTAAATTAGCGATTTAATGCGATTTATAATGAAGAATAATGAAAGGAAATTAATTTGACATAAAACTTAAAGGGACTTTCAAGAAATTTTTCCTCAACGATTCTCACAAAAGTCTTCACTTAGACTTTATAATTGTGAGGAGCTCAAACAGCTGTCCCTGTCTTCGAGAAGCCCGGGAAAGTCGTTTTCAGGTTGGACGTTTTCAGTGCCGATTTCTTCAAAACGATTCTTTCGTCAGGCTCGTTAACTTTATAGGTTTCTTCCGCGTGATTTTCCCATTCTAATGACGAAAACAGCTCTCGAGAAGAGATGCGCCCAACTTGAGATTTCTTTACAACAAAAATCGACCAAGTGTGTTATAGATCATTAAATTTTGAACGAGGAAGACTTTTTGGTGGGGCTCCGCACGAGAACGCATTGGCATTGGACGACGGTATAGTTCTGCAACTAAACATGATTGTTTCCTAACAACCAACGTCACGGATCAGACAACGGATGAGACTGGGGTGAATGGTCCATATGATTTGAAGAGGGAATGGCATATGAGAAGTAGGTACCTAATTGGAAAAGCCTTTTAAATTTTCTATACCAACTATAATATTAGTCAAGCAAAATTATAATTTGATTATGAAATCAAAGCGGAAAAAACGGAATTTTTTGTGGATGTGGTGTGTGGGTGGTCGATGGTGAGTGCATGTAAATCCAGAAATGCGACCTCCTATCCCTTGTGGAAAAGCCGTCATTTTGGTTTTAGGGAATGAATTTGTTCTTTGCATTTTACGGCGGTAATTAATATTTTATCGAAAAAAGTGTATAGTAACTTACTTTGCGGAAAAGAAATCTCTACAAATTTTTATCCATGCAGTTTTCTCATATTTGCAATATTTAATTAACGTATTTACTTGAGGAAAAGGGGGATGAAAAATCCTTAATTTTGGAACAACTCCCTTTATTTAGTCGCGATCTGAAAATCATTTTCATAAAAGGTGTTGCGCTTGAAATACAGTCTTTTTCTTTTGGTTTTCGTCTTTTCTCAATTGATTTTCCTAACTTGTCAAATGCTTTTCCCATTTATTATAAAAGTCAGCTTGATTTTTCAATTGAAATTCCTCTTTTGTCAAATAATATTCCTTTTATATCAAAATAAATATGCTTTTCCAATATTTATGATACTGTCATTGCACGTAAATAAGAAAAGCAATTGACATAAAGTGAAACTGATTTGACATAAAAGGAAAATGACTACAATCGTTGATAGATAGAAAAATAAGAAAATCATTTGACAAATAAGGAAAAGCAATTGACAAAACAGGAAAACCAAAAGCAAAAGACTGTAAAGAACATTTTCATGATAATACAGGATGCACCATGTATCATTCTCTATATTGCTATCTCCTAACGCTAACAGATACAGGGTTCGTTAAACAAGTCCAAAGAAGCGCAATTTTGTGGCCATCTCGAATCAGTCAAGACATACAAAATATCTGTGACCGTTCCTGAAATATCCTGAAAAAACTGAAAAATCGAGATTTCTGATTTTTGCCATATCTTTTTTATTATTGGAGATTAATAAATAATTTTTTGTGGGCTTACATAAGTCGGCAAGAGCTACCCATTTGATATTTCAAAAATTTTCAAAGGTGACTAGATCCCAGGATTTTCATAGTCAACTTTCGTTTTTCTTATGGCCACCATATTGTTTTTTTATGTTGTTCGGTATAAAAAAAATCACAAAAACAAAAAATTGTTAAATTTCAAAAAATAAATTAAAAAAAATTTTATTCTTCTTTTTTCTTTACAAAAAAGACAACTTTTAAGACCGAATTTCATAGATAGATTAAAAAACCATAAGGCAAGCACTATTTCGACGTATTTTACAAATGTTGACGTTTTTCGACGATTTTTTTTTGGGGTTTTCTTTGAAAAAAGAAGAATAAAAATTAAAAAAAAAAAATTTGAAGTTTATTAATTTTTGGTTTTCATTATTTTTTTCATATCGAACGACATTAAAAATAATATGGCGGCCATAAGAAAAACGAAAGTTGACTGTGAAAACTTTTGGTTCTAGTCGGCCTTGAAAATTTTTGTAATGACAGATGGATAGATCTTAACGGCTTATGTAAGCCTACAAAAAATTATTTATTAATTTTTAATAATAAGCAAGATATGGCAAAAATAAGAAATCTCGATTTTTCAGTTTTTTCAGGATATTTCAGGAACGGTCACAGATATCTTGCATGTCTTGACAAATTCGACATGGCCACAATACTGCGCATCTTTTCTCTAATTTAACGGACCCTGTATCTCTTAGAGTTCAGGAGATAGCAATATAGAGAAGGATACATGGTGCACCCTGTATAGCTAATCGATAATCGCGCTAATCGCTAATTGGCTAATCGCGCAAAAGTTATTTTAAGTTGAGCGATTCTGCTTGAAAATTTCCGGCTAGAAGTCTTTTTTTAGAATTTTTTAGAACTCTCCCCCCCCCCCCACATCAATAGACAGAGCCCAGAACGGGCTCATTTCCAAGGGATTGTAAATTCCTTTCGGTTGGTTAAAAAATCCCCCACCCTGTCCCTTCATAATGAAAAACTATTTTTTTTTTTGTTTTGACCGTCATTTGTTTATTTTTTTATTATAATCAAACGATAGGCGGCCATCCAAGGACATTATGTTTTTTGTCACGCTATAGGGGCCAAAAACTGTATGGGAGCTATGTCCCATTCGTGTGTTTTATGCTCCCTCTCCGCCCTTCGCCCCCAATAAACCGATCCGCAAAAAAATTGGCCGAAATCTTTAGGAAACATGAATCATGCCTGAATTATGCCACTAACTCCGTCTGTTATTCGCGGTGACTCCCGTTTTAGAAAAAAAAACTAAAGAACCAACACGGTGATATCTCGGTGGGCAATGGACAGATTCGCGATTGCTCCAGGTTGTGCGCTCTCGCAAGATCTCGGTTTTGTATATCAAAAAAAACGAGTCTCATTTTTGTAAGTTTTTCACACGCTAGATCTACCCCGCTATTATAGGTAGCCTACTTATATCTAATTTAAATTCGTTTATCTTAATACGACACATTTAAATTCTGAAGGCCTCACACCATTTTAGAGAATTGAAAGAGTTATCTAGTGACTATTCCAGATACTAGAATATAGATATTATCTAGATACCAAAGTAAAAATGGCATAGAAATTTTTCCAGAATTCAGTTTTTATAATTTCTGTAAAGAATATGCCTAACTTAAATCCGGTACTCACTATGCGGTAACTTGGCAAAAGTACTTGTGAATACTTGTCAAGTGCCCGGTAGTTCGTATGTACTTTTTGCTTGCAACTCGGCAGCACTCGGTATTACTTGCCACGCCATTATATTAGGTACTTGTATCTGTTCGTTGTCGGGGAACGGTTCTAAGTCAAAGGTCGTTACTTACAAAGTGTTTTCAAGACCGCACCATACGTCACCCGTTCTGCCACGCAAATGTATAAGGTTTTAATTTTACTTTACACATAAGTACCTACTCGCCAAATTCTGCCAAATAACTTACATACCTAGGTACTTACAAAATACCATTTAGTGAGTATCCATCTTAAGCAGCAATCTGCAAATTTCTTTTTTCCGATGCCTTATCCTATGGCCAGTCTTCGGTCCACTTCAGTCTTCAAAGTGGTGAGCCTGTATAGGTACTTCCCAAAACATTACTTTTTAAAACCGTTCATTTATTTTAGATATAAAAAGACGAATATCTGTTTTTAGAAAAGGTTTTACAATGCCATACAGCTCGCTCCTCTTGTGGTACTTATTCAAATTTTTTGGATTGTTTACCAAACTTGTGGCTCTGTCCGATATTTCCGTGACGATGTTGTGAATATTAACATTATCTAGGTCCAAACTAAACGTGCATGTTCGGGCATTTCTTTAACCTACATCAGAATTATCATCAAACATCCCCGTGTAAAATTTTTGTGCGGCCGATTCGAGGTGGCTGAACCACATTTTGAAAAAAATTAAACTAAGCGAATGCTTATACGTTGCAACAATAACGAAGAATAATAATGCAATACAACAAAATTATACCAACATAATTATACAACGAAGAAAGCTAAAGGAATGTGCAAAGAAGTGAATTTCTTCCCTTTCTTTCTCTCCCTAACCTATAATCGATCTGAGCTACCCTCATAATTTGTTAAGAACCTGCTCTACAAGAAATAGCCTATTAGAAATAAACGTAAAGTTCGTCAAAACCGTCAAGTTCCCTTGTTGCCGATAGTGAAGTTTGTGTATCAAGTTAGGTCTCTTTGTTGGTTAAGATAATGGATTTTTAAAGAATTCATAATAATTTTATCAGTAGTGTTCAATAGTATCACGGCAATGTAATCACTTACTCAATGCTTTCAAGGCTAAGTTGGCAAACAAGTTTGTAGGTTACACTCTGTATAAAAGGGCTGCTAAATAGTTAATGCACCGGGCGAGTTCTCTTTGATCTTACACTGCTAGTTCCGCATAAACTCACGTTAGTTTGTGAAATGTCTGTATGGATATAATGCATTTAATGTATTTAATCAGGAACTTCCGTATACCTAATGTAATAATTGACTAATTTGAAGCGAAATTAAATTGAAAGGAAGAAAGACGCCGCACTTACATATTACCTACATGGAATGAGTTCGTGGTTCATATTGATGAAATATATTCAACAGTTCTCATAAAAAAGCTAACAAAACTAGATGATTTTAATTCCTGGGTCACCTGAGGAGTATCTCAATCAAGATACTTTTAGAACGCGAAAATAGCACAAAAGTCAACGACAGAAAAATGAGCCATTCATTAATTTAAATTTTTAAATAGATCAACGAGAATATTTGTCTTTGACGCGAGAACGTAAAATAATCACCAACCGCAGATAATAAAAATACTTATAGGGTGGGTCATTTTCATGATTCGAAATCAAAAGTAAAATAATATTTTTCTGTTGTTCAATGGTGCACTTGTCCTATAAGTGCACCTTGGGAAACCGTGCCACACAAAAAATTGATCTACACGCCTATACCGAGTGTATAATATTGGCGGGGCAATCGTTCCATTATAAATATACAGTAGTGGTGGACCATATCTAATGAATAAATTAATTTTCTAGTTAATATTTGTAGAAATAAAAATAAAAAGAAACAGGTCTATTTTTGTTTAATTATTCACACTTATTAGTAGCGTAACAAATTCATCCCTCGACTTAACCCCCTCCGTCTGACACTTAAAACCCTAAATTTTCAAATGAGAAGGGTAGGCTTGTGACATCTCATTTGAAAGGTCTCTTCATTTTTTTTTATACAAAAATGATACTGTTTTCTATATTTTTTTTAATTTAGCAAATATAAAAATAGTACAGGTGGCAAGGAGATTTTCCCTATATTATTGTGGAAACATACTCTAACTCGTTACATTTTTGCATACGCTTTAGACCTTTTCAGTGTCCCAAATGGATAAAAGTCTACAATTTTTGCGTTACGGAGAGAGCTGGAGGGGGCTAAAGGTTGTAAAATTAGCTTTCTAATTTCCTCGGCTTGTATTATAGCTACGACAAAAGTAATTATATCAGCGTAAAGAGCCAAGTATTCTCCTCGTATAACTTTTGTCGTAACTGCAGTTTGAAGAGAAAAGGGGAGGAGATAACTTTTTTGGAGAAATTTTTTTTAATTAAATTGACCTGTTGTTTTTACAATATCCATAACAATTCTTCTTTTCGAATTCACAGATCTTATAACACATAAAGAAATAATAAATTAGTAAAAGCACGTTGTAAAAGGTCAATTTAATTACAACAATATTTTGCTCCAAGAAAGTTTACCCCGCCTCCCAATCGGTAAACGTTGCAGTTACGAATAAATTCACAGGAGGCAAACATATGGTGCTGGGCACGTCCTCTACGCTGGTGTAATAATTACTTTTATGGTAACTATAGAAATTAGATTTTGCACCTTGTAGGCACTCCCGTTTCCTCCCGTAACGCAATAATTGTGGAGTTTTTCAAGTGCATTTGGGACCTGAGAGATCCCAAAATCGTATGCAAATATGCAGAGAGGTGGAGTATGTTTCCATCTCAAACTCCCTACCGCCTGTACTGGAATATGAACATGAATATGGTAATAATGGGCAAAATTTTTCATTATTTTTCTCCTGAATCCAATAAAAATATTGTTCTAATAGTCACCAATTGTCAATAGATGGTGGCTCAGGCAGATACAATAATTATTTCAACGGAATCACATAACGAAAATCCATATCATGTATTGGGAAATGACCTCAGAACCAGCAAGGCTGCCTGGCATTTTTGGATACTTCTTTGCTCGTAGATAAATACACTAAATTCAGTATGAAAGTATGAAAAAAAATCACATATTACCCCAAAGTCACGAAGCACTTAATTAGATGCACAATCAGAGTTTCAATACACTTTTTTTTCAAACTTTTCTCAATTAAGTTTTATCTATGAGTCTTTCAACAGACCCCTGTTTTTTAAAGACTGTTATATAGTAAATACACATATACCTATACCTTATAAAAGAAAAATAATTATTGCGCTTAATGACTGAGATATTTTAATGTTTAATGGTCATCTCGCTTTCCATTACATCTGATGGAAACAATAATAATTATTACCTAACCCATTAAACTGAATAATTAGTTTCCTCGTGTACTCCTTTATAGGAAAGTATTTATTCTGAATTATTATTTTCCTGTATTTTGTTATTTTGTTAGTTTCTGTTTTTGTATTTATTCAAGCGAAGAGAAATATAATGACTTTTAAAGCACTGTTGGCTTACAAAGAAACTGACAAATAAGTACCTAGTTAGTACCTATTTGATAAGGTAATCTAGCAAAGTTAGAATTTGATTATGCAATCAAAGCGGGAAAAAAGGAATTTTTCATGGGTGTTGGGTGGTGTATGGTGAGTCTGAATCCATAAATGCGATCTCCTATCTGTTGTGGAAAAGTCGTCATTCCGGTTTTAGGGGATGATTTTGTTTTTAGCATTTTACGAAGGAAATTACCTTTTTATCGAAAAAAGTATAATAACTTACTCTTTATGGAGAAAATAGAGAAGTTCTCTACAATTTTGCATCTCTGCAGTTTTTTTTTCCATATTTCGAGAAAATGCTTTCAATTTATGTTTCTATTTTTGTCATAGCCTTGGCTATATGACTTTTAAATTGGATATATTTCGTCGTTTTTGTTTGTTGTAATTTTTATTGTCAAAGTTAATGAAACAATACGAAAACGATAACACAAAATGATAACTTTTTCCTGTTTTTCTCTAAAATGGTTGAACAGACTTAAAATGTAACCATGGCAACAGAATCAGCTTTTCAATCTTAACAAATGGTTCAATTAACATTTCTCTCAAAAACAAGTAGGGTGGCCAATACATATTTAAAATTTATACATGAATGAAAAAAGAATCCATTCTCAGAGACGAGTTTAACCCATATAAGTAAGTTTAATTTATTTAAGTTTAAGTTTAGCCAAATTTAACTGAGAGTCCATTTCCATAAGGGTTTTGTGGTATCCTTTGTAGAGAATTTTCCTCAATTAATTACCTGTAGTTCCAAAAATAGTTATTTATTATACAAGAGAAAAAAGTGATAGATTTTAGCTCGAGATGTGATTTCGTCCCCGACGCGTTTAGCGGAGGGGACAAACACATCGAGAGCTAAAATCGCACTTTTTTCTCGTGTGTAATATACAATTTTTTTCTGCGAGAAGAAATATCAGTGTTAGAATGTCGAAAAACTTAGTTAGATAACTGAAACTTATGTCGGAAAAATGATTTATGTTAAACTTGGATTTTCAAACTGTCTTTTATCGTAATTGACGTTGCCTGCGTAACGAAACGATTTAATTATTACATAAACGTCATATTAATGTAATTAAAATTGAAGACAGTTTTGCAAAGATTCTTGTTAGTTTTCGATGAGTGAATTTAATAATATGGATAGTGATTATTATGAAAATTCCCTTAATAATTGCCATTTGGATAATAAGGTAACTTTCCTTTACGTATATTTGATATAAATTTGATGATTACTGAGTGTTAATAGTAGCTATACCTAAGCCGCCATTTCGGGGAAATAAGTACTCATTTAATTTCCCTGCTAATTCATTTATTTCCCCGATAAGATGCAGCTCATATAATGAGGCATTTTTCTACCTGTCAACGGGAAAAAAAAAGGTCAAACTTATATAGCCCGTCGCAGAAAAAATATTATAACTATTCCAAATATAAAAAAAAACAATTTGCAGAGAATTTTTTTCCATTCTCCGGAAAGTATGTTTTTACACTTTTTTCGAATAAAAAATTGATCAACGACGTAAAATGAAAAAACAAATTCATCCCTTAAAACTAAAATGCCGGCTTTTCCACAAGGGTTAGGAGGTCGCATGAGTGCCTAAAGATGATTAAAGTCCTACATCGATAGACGTTTTCTTAAGATAATAATGAACTCAAGCGATTACATTATTTTTCCATCAGATATTCTCTTTTCAGAAACAAGAATCTGTGATGTGAGACAAACTTGGTTTCCCACTATTATTATAAGAATAAGAAAACTTCCCTTCAATATAAAAAGAGCTACTGTATAGTAAAAATTATTTTTTAAAGTAACGAAGTTACATGTACCAATATAGGACCCAAATATTATAATTTTTCACTTACCCCTCCCCGCCATTTAAGACTTAATTAAAACTCAAGCCTAATTTAAATTTATTTTAAGACTAAATTCAAAATAGTGCGTGAGATATTTTGTACTTCGGGGAGTTCGGGATGACGACTGAACTTTATTGAATGACGTTGTTTTAAATCCGCTAATTCATTACAGAGGTCACGATGAGGATAGTGCGATTGATTTAGCTTGTGATGTGTGTAGTATTGTGGTAATTTTAGATTATTTTTGAAGATTATTTTATACTTTTGATAATTCTTCAAGATGTTGACTTAATGGTGAAAAGATATATGATCGATCTGTAAGGAGAATGAAATTTTATTTACGCTATTTTTATACCTACTACAGAAGATATTTCTTTTGTGTACTCTCCCAAACAAAGCAACAAGGAAATGTGTAAACAAAGAAAAATGTCCGCATTACCAGCTAAATGCATGACCCATAATAATTGTTTGTCAACATAATATGATTTTTTAGAATTAATTATTGTACGTGTGTGTACCAACCTCTCTAATAAAGAGAATCTATACATATAATAAAGGATATTGTTATATTTATATGATAAGGTTGTAAGATAATTGTTTGCTCATATTGTAATTATTAGTCCAGTAAAATTAGACAAAAAATGCAATCAATTATTATGCAATCAAAGCGGGAAAACGGAATTTTGTGGGTGTTAGATGGTCGATGATCGATCGCAGCTATTATTATGAAAAGGTTCATAATTTCAAGCGCTACAAGTTTTGTTAAAACGATTTTAAGTTCACGACATAATTAAGAATTTTTCGTTACCCCTTTTGTTCAATTTAATCACCTGCAGTTAATTAACTATTGCAATTATGAAAAAATAGAATTTTTTTCTCCGTATAGTAAATAATCACATTTTTGCCGATAAAGTGTTAATTAACCTCGTAAAATGCAAAAAACTAATTTATCCCCTAAAACCGAAATCGGCTTTGCCACAAGGGGTAGGATGTATTTTTTTATTTAGACTTAACATCTACCACACAATAACACCCACACAAATTCCGTTTTTTCCGCTTTGATTGCATAGATATTCAAATCCTAATTTTACTGAACTAAATTAAGTTTCTTTCTATTAATATGGATTGTTTATTTAATTTCTTAAATCAATGTCACTCCGGTAAGAAATGGTCTATAATTTTGCATTTCTTCGATCTCTTAATACTTTGATTAGAAAAACAAAATGTTACCACGAAAGACAATCGACTAAAAATATGAAATTGCTTCACATTATAATTCAGAATTTACGCTTTTTCAACTAACGCTATACGACTAGATCTCATAGATGAACGAAAATATCAATGTGATATTTACATATTTACATGATTTAATATGTAATTTATAATACGCACCTACCTACTATTTAATTCAACAAATGTTATGTTACATAACGAGTGGATTTCAGATTTTTTTATTACTTTTATTCCACGATATTTCGTGTTATAGTGCAATATAAATATTTAATAATGTATAATAAGAATTTCTAATTTGTACATTATCATTAGTAAGTAATATGATGCTTTACTTTATAAGCCTGATCACTATTTTAACTTGTAAACTAGAAATACTTGTATTAATATTACAGAAACGAGAAGTGATAAAAATATAAGGTTACCTACAGCATTACAATATTAACAAAAATGAAATGGTTTTGATTTCCTCAGATAAATAACAGTGTCCATTTGCTTGCCCGAACAGTAAAATTAAGTAAAAAGTGTGCCCTTGCTGTAAAACTATTAAGAATTACTTTGAATTTATTTAAAAACAATATAACAGTATGAAAAATCTAATCATCATTAATAAAAAAAAAATTTTTAATGTAACCTATCCAGATTTACCCCCAATTCCGGAAATTCAGTACCGACCCCGGAAGAGCGGTTAAAAAAGTAGAAGAGTAGTTTATAGGTACTATTTTTGTTTAAATAAATTGTTTGGCAAGCAATGATGATATTGTAAGCTTTTTATGTCGGATGGTCATTAAAAAAAAATAAGCCAAACCCGTTCTAAAAATTATCTTAATAAATACTTTGAATGACGTCATTTTGATTTAATTATAAACTTCACCAACATCTTTTATAATATAAAAGTATTGTTTAAATGCATGTGAAATTTAGAATATAATAGCCTATTGTGTAGGTACTTAACGGATATTTATTTAAAAATGGTAAGACATGTGTATAAGGGTATAATAAGTTGTTATCGATTATTTTTTTCATTATGTAATCTAGATACGTAAGAAAATATTTAATAATTAGGTTGCATTGAAAGATAAGAATATTTAAACAACAATTTTTAGTGTTTCATTACAAATAATTTAAGGAATATTATCTCATATAATACATTTTATTGTTTAATATTATACTAAATGACATACATTACATACATCATCTTCTAGGGTCAATGAAGAAGAGATATTTAATCTACATGTCAATAATTATATTTATACATGTCTTACAAACTAAAAGTGCTATCTTATTAATTAATAATAACCACTTAATTTCTATTACATGTTCGTATAAGTATCTTGTATACCATAAGTTCAGTAATATTTTGAGAAATTTTGGAATTCAGGTTCTAATTCAATTGTCACTATGAGTTCCTTTTACAGAATGAATTAGAAAACTTTTGCACAGTATGTGAGTTGACACTGAAGACATTGACGGTACCGTTTCGTCCTTATAATGAACTCATCACCATGCCACATCAGTCAGGCACATACTATGCGAAGTTTGGAACTAATATTCAGTCTTAACTGATGTTCGATGGTTGTAATAAGGCAACTAAAGAAACAGAGCTGCAAACTTTTCTTGTATTGTATAAAGACACCACAGGTATGTCGCTTTGACTCCAACACAAAGCACTAAGGAGCTCACTCTGATCCGAATGAGTACCTATACCTGTGTACATTTATTAATTGAAGCTGTTTATCGAATTTTCAGTGTATTAATTAGTGAAATACAAGAATTGAGGTACTGTGGCTCATTTGTTCACCCTGGCCTTAAGATTTATATTAAGTAAGACTTACTTAATATACTTAATATTACTTAGTAATATTGAACCACTTAGATTATGTAATAGTTGAGAAATTTTGGGATTATGTTCTACATAATTCAATTTTCACTATAAATTTTCAAATTATCAAATTACACTAAACTTATGTGTAGTATAATGACTAATTTGACATGCCGATGAGTCCAAATAAGGACGAAAAAGTACCGTCCATGTCTTCAGTTTCATTTCAGATCATGCTGCGCGAAAGTTTTCTAATTCTGTTCTGTAAAAGGTACCTATAGTGACAATTGAATTAGAACCTTAATCCCAAAATTTCTCAAATACGTATTACAATATAATCTAAGGGGTTCAATATTACTTAATAAGCCATAAGTTCAGTGTGACCTAAACAGGGTGGCAAGATAACCAGATGAGGATGCGACTACATACAGGTGTCCGTTTTTCGAACTTAAGCATAAGGATCTCGGTTATCTTAAGAGATACGAAGTCGGTCAAATTGGGGCAAAGTTGCGTATTTTTTTGCCGAGTAATAATCTGAAAAAAAATTCAGGATATTTTCAGTCGTTGCTGAAATATCCTGGAAAAACTGAAAAATCTAATTCTCTTATTTTTGCCATATCTTTCTTATTTTTGAAAATTAATAAATAATTTTTTGTAGACTTACGTAAGCCGCTAAGAGCTATATCCATCTGACGTTTCAAAAATTTTCAAAGCCGACTAGATCCAAGAGTTTTCACAGTCACCTTTCGTTTTTCTTATGGCCGCCATATTTGACAAGTGCAAAAATTCTGGGAAAAAAACATGAAATAGGAAAATATTTTCATAAATTAGAAAAATGAAAACACAAGGAGGCTCTAAGATGGATATATTCATATTATATGAAAAAAAGCTCCAGTTGTTAATAAGATCCTAAAAAGAAGCATTTGTCTTTTGAAATGTCCATTTCTTTTTAACACTGTTGCTTTTTTTGGAATTTACACCTATTTTGCATGTTAAATGCAAGCTACTTATCTAAAGGTAACCAAATTCAAAAACTGAAGATATAGAGCGCGTTTTCAAGGCTGAAACATCCAGAGTAAAACTCATTCTTACAAATAAAATGAGACCGAGGTTACATTTTTTATAAAAAAGTAGATTATTTCCTGTTTGTAATTATTATGATTTAATTACATTACCCTAATTATCAGGTAGTTAATTATTTCATTTTATGTGATATTTATAAGCTCATTATGACGTGTTCATTAAGACTTTATATAGCCTTTTCTTTAACTTTTATAAAATGGCAGCTGTATCTATACCTACTTCTTATACTAATAATAAGGTATCTAAACCACAAAACAAAAAAATATAATATAATTATTGTTCTTTCTGCTAAAGAAAATTAAATATGCAATGAAGTGTCTTGATCATGTTACGCAAATTTATTTGAAACTCGTGTTACGATATCAATTTGCGTCCATGCACTACTTCATTTCATAATGGTTATTAAAATTCTGGGACTATAGTGGTATTCGAGAAAAACGTCTAGATGCTCAAGACATATTTTTATAGCTCCGAAGTCCATAATAATGAATTAAATTCCGTCATGAATATTAAAGAAGTAGGTATTGCATTTACATGCAATATGCACTATATTCATGAGTTTCTAAAAATAGAAACCCTAAGTATATTTGAATGGGAATATCTGGCATAAACAAGGTAGTTTTGTTTACTTTTAATGCATGGTAAGTTATTTAGCTAGCACGTTTTTCAAATTTCGGTTGACCGCACATGATGAACTGGTCACACATTTAATTTAAATTATATCCAGAGGATCTAAATGAATCTTAATTAGGTAATTGAAATTAAAATAAAAGGAAGTTGAGAAGAAAATATAAAGGCTGCTGGAAATCAAAAGGCTACCAACTCGATGGTACACTATTAAGGAACTGCTTAAAGAATTCCCAACTAGGTAGTTTCCAAAATATTAAGATGTTCTCAAGACGGTAAAACTGACAACATGGCCGCTAAAATAGTCACTCAATTATTTAAATGCCAAGTTAAATTACGATGTTGCCAAGTTGATTTTTTTAAATAAAATTACTATAATTAACAATAATGAAGAATGCAATTTTAATATAATAATTGTCTTATTAGTCTCAATAGCTTTAATAGAATTGTCAATAATAAAAAAATAATAATAATGTAAATTATACCCAGCTTTTACATATCGCAGTAATAGAAAGTTTTTCAGTAATTTTTTTTTCTTGCCCTTCATTATAACAAAGCATCATAATGTACATTTTTTTCATGTTTGTAAGGTGTTCCTTAATAAAATACTCTCAAGTTGGTGCGCCATTTTTTCAGCACTCTGTATGTGTACCTACTTAGAATGCTAAACGTATTTGAGGTGAAGAAAAAAGCTCAATTTAACCACTTTGATTTTCCTAGAAAACACATTATGTATGGCGCACATACCACATCAACAGTAACTTTTTGAGTTTCAATAGTTTCGTAAATAAGGAGGGCTAACATCTTTTTACATTTTTCGATTCATTTGTTAAATTTATCCCTAAGTATGGACTAATGGAATTTTTCCGAAGGCTCAAGTTGTTTTCGTTACCAGCTAGTTCCAAGTTTTGGGAATTGCTATTTTCCGGGGTCTTCGTTCCATCAGAGAACGGGCGTTCGAGGTATTGATGGACTGAATCTGCTATAATGTTCTGGGACATCCCTGGCAGTCTACTAGCCACCAATGAGGCGGTCACTCATGGATGAACTGGTAGTCTTCTGTCCTGATCCTGAATAGCACTTGTGGGAACGACTTGCTTCGCGAACTAGTCTGTTTGTAGAAAATTGACTCCCGAAAGATTAGTGTAGACAGGAAAAGGCAGGACAGGAGGTAACATAAGCTAAAGAAGCTAGAGAGTTTTATGTATGCTTCCGGAATCCCTTGGAGAAGGTTAAGGACTTCACCAGTTAGGCTACGAATCCTCCTAGATGAGGGAGTATTCACCTCAGATTAAAATTTAAACAACTAGCAAAATCTTTTTATTATATCAATGATACTATACAACCAATAATATAGCCTACGCAAAGGTCCACCAAACACCATAAAAACTTAATGGTCCAAAAGCGAGGATCAACGACCATAAAAATAAAACGAAATATCATAAAACAAAAAAAAAAAAAAACTTTGAAACAAAAGCGTCCAAAGTCCAACGAACATAAACATTAAAGCTGAAATTAATGGCTAATTATTATTCTCCTGTCCAAAAACGAGACAAATATGGTTTACCAAATTGGGATATTTTATTAGTAATTTCAACAAATTATTTACCAAAAAAACAAACTATTGGTTTAGAATTAGCTAGCTTAGCTAACCTCGCCAATTTGCATTAATTAGCCTCCAATTTTTTTGTGATAGTTGATATTTCACTTTTAATTTAAATTTGTTAATGTGCAAATTTTTTGCAAATAAAATTATATTATTATTATATTTTCTTTAGTCGATGAAGTAAGATACAAAGGTGGAACCTAGGAAACTTAAAATGAACATTGGTAATTAAATGTTGAAATCATCATTATTTAATGATTATTAAGAATAAATAATTCGCATCTTTATTACAACAGGAAACTGAAAAAAAAGTCAAAGTGTCGACCTAAAACACGTTCAAAATTTTAAGCCTGAAAAACGTACCAAACGTACCAAAACTAGTGACGTAATCGAAAGGATAAATGAATAACTAATAATTAGTTTAATTTATTTCTATTTTATTAAATTAATTAGGAATCATCCCCAAACTACGTGGACTCCTAGTGTTCGAAGTTGCTTTCTATTCTATATCTCAGTGTTTTTACGTGAAGAGGCCTAAGTACTTTCCTTGGGAAGCGCCACCAAGCTTTCTGCATGCGGGAGAGCTTGCGACGACCTGAGCTTATTTTTTTCGAGCAAAGTGATCTTTTAAATAAGTGGAATTTTGAGCAAGAGTGTACTAGACATTTATCCGGAGAGCGCCCAAACTTTTATTTTTATAATGAAATTTCGAAATTAATTCATCCAACGTCCCTTAACTAGTCACTAAGTCAAAAAGCCCGTTGTCTCCTTCGGAGGTTTCTGGGAGGGGAGGTTGGTCCCACGCGGACTACTACTGTTTGCCGGGTGACATTTTTGACAATTTAGCATTGTGAAATCCGTTATGTTTGATAAATATTATTGACCACAAGTCCATATTATAACACCTGAAGATTTAGTCTAATTTCAACAGAAGTTAAATAAACACTAGTCCCAGATAAACTGGTATGTACATGTCTGTCTAAGAAGAAAGATAACTGTTGTCAAGTCCTTTATAGAATGATGCTGTTCGCCCCCGAAATAGAGGTTAATTTTAAAGATAAAAAATTGCAACTTTGAGAATTTGTGTAAGTAATATAGGACCACAGAATGGCATAATCAATGTCCTACATTAATGCGTTGTTCTTTCCTAGCGACTCGCCCGTTGGAGATAGAACAAAGTTGTGGGAAAAAAATTGTATGGTTTGAAGGAACCTGTAGCATAAAATTATTTTCAGCAATACAGGCTGGCCCAATATCGCTGTACGGCATAAAACTTTATTAATTTAAATAGGACACCTTGTATATTATTTCATCGAAAAAAATCATCTGAGAAAATGCAGTAAGAATGGTTTTCACAGTTGGAGTTTAAACTGAGTAGCTTATGAGTCATAAACAAGTGAAAGTCGTCATTTTCGTTTTTGGAAACAGTTCACATTGAAACGGTTCTTAACTTTTCACATGGTATCCTATGGTGTGAACGAAATTGTTATACAGGGTGATGAAAAATCTGATAAAATTAATGAAAAATCTGATAATTTTCATCACCCTGTATAAGAATGTCATCTACATGATAGGATACCACGTAAAAAGTTAAGATAGGGAAATGTAAACCGTTCTACGATATTTGAAGCCGTTTTCATTGTGAACTGCTTTGAAAATTTAAAAAAGCGATTTTTATTGGTTTATAATTCATAAGCCACTCAATTTAAACTCCAACTGTGAAAACCATTCTTACTAATTTTTCTCAGATAATCTAAAAATGTAAAAATATACATGGTGTCCTATTTAAAATAACAAATTTGGATGCTTACAGTGTCATTCGACCACATTGTACCTATTGCTGAAAATAATTTCAGGCCATAAGTCTCTTCAAACCATAAAACTTTTCTCTCGCATCTTTTTTTCTATCTCCAACGGGATAGTGGCTAGGAAAGAACAACGCACTAATGTAGGACACACGCCAAAATATAATGGAGATCTTACCTACTCAGTTTATACTTCACTTACACATTTTATTAATCGATTTCTACGATGTTTGGAAGAAAACCCAATTTTTTCGCCGTTTTATCACTAAATCAGTGATAAAAACTAAATTTTCTTATTTATACAGCATATTCTTCCATAAAATAGTTATTTATGCAACAAGTGCATAAAGTGGTACTTTTTTTCACGACTGGGAAGTTTGACCGCATGAGCCGCAGGCGAATGCGGCAATCCCAGAAGTGAAAAAAAGGCACTTTATGCATATGTTGCATACAAAATTTTATCTACGAGTGACTAAAACTAGAACTAAAAGTTATTATTATAAAATAAAATCTTTTCAATGCATTCATATCTTATGTAAGTGTTTCTTTGAAGCTATTAAGGCTTTTTTCATCACGTCAGTTCATAAAGGTGACATATTGCTTCTTTAGATTTTTGAGGTAGGTACCTAACAGATTTTGTGCAGCCATATTTGATTGAATAATAATTTCTTCTAGTGCGGAAGATATTTCATTTATGATTAAATGTAAACATAAAATATGTCAATTATATAGCCACATTTGATTGAAAAATAATTTCTTCTGGGGTAGAAGATATTTCATTCATTGAATCATCTACAATGGTATCCATTTTAGGTAACTAAACGACGCAAAACACAAAATATTAATTGTAGGTACATAGATCTGGCGCACTGCTAATAAACTGCGACGTTTCTCTAGTATAGGTTGATGTCAACAAGCATTTGGAGCGGTTGGCATCGGGATACTATGTAATTCAACGTTCAGCGTCTCGTATTGCAGTGCGAACGCCCCGATCAAGCCAGCCAACTGAGCCGAGCCGCTAGCGTTCACTAGAACTTCCACTAGGCGAGCGTGCATTAACGTATCAGATTTAGCGTTAAATAATGAACCGCTACGGCACTTTATTTCACCCGAACTACTTTATTTAACTCTTCAAGATAATCATACATTTTATGAACTAAGAAACGTCTAAAAAAGTGCATTTTATGAATCACTCGTAGATAAATATATCTTACAGTAACGAACCAGGTCAGGTAGATAGATAGGCACATAGATAAGCATTCCAGGGAAACATGAGACTTTTGTCTGTAAATCTGTTGAGGCCCAGGTTCGTATTCTAGTGGCCAAATAGTTCACAAAGGGATCAAATTTCAAAAATTATTTAACACTAGCCAATGAAAATACTGTTAGATTCTAAAACATTTTTTAGCAGATTTTTAGCTATCACATACATTGAAATAAAAATTTTAACTCAAAAATGGCATTAAATAAAAAGAATCAGATTGATTTGCTCGGGCATTTTCGTGAGAAAGTCAAGTTACGCAGTTATGAATTTTCTTTTTACCTTTATTACCACACTGCACCTATAATCATCATTATCATATAAATATTGTGTGCATGTGAGACAAACATCATAAATGCATGTGTTAGCAGGAAATTACTTTATAATAAGTTTTATTAACTATGGTTTAAATTTATAGCCATTCATTTTATGCATGTAGTTAATATCATAATAGTCACAGTGCATATTAAACATTTTTTTAGTAACAAAGTTTACGCAAATATATAATTTACTTAGGTGAGTGAATAGTTATAAATAATTTGACTACAACAATGAAGGAAGAAAAAAATATAAATCAACAAGATAAAATGGATTTTTTGAACTGACTTTACTGACGTTATTAAAACCGTACCACTAATAGGACTCCTATATATTCTAATTAATCTTCAGCTAGATTTATTTCTAATATTTATGTTTTTTATATTACAGTTTGCGTTTAAATTCTTTAAACTTTTAAAAGGGTTTTTCTTATATATATTTTTTTTTACCCTTTACAATTATTTTTCCCAGTTTCATGGTATAAATGTATAGAATGTAGAATGTAAATAAATACATAATCCGGAAGGTACATTAAAAAAAAAGTAAATATTTTACTCTAAGTTTGTTTTAGTAAGTAATGATTAGATCCCGGATTTATCTTGATTTACAGGTTACTTAATTCACAAATACAAAAAAGACAGACGCTAAAACAAATATAAAGCGACTTCTTAAGCAATTAAGTATAGGTATTTAAAGTGTACACAAACAACAAACAATAATTATATAACTACATATAAGCATAAGGAGTGTTCAAAAAGTGCCGAGAATACATTGTTGTGTAACCCTTCAAAAGTTAGAGAACACAAATTTTTTATTTTCTTCAATGTATTCATTAAAAAAAAGCCCTTCATAGAAAGATTACAAAATTCACAAGCCTTGGTATATGTTTGCTCAAAAATTACAACTCGCAACGCAGTATTATTAGGTAGTTTAAAATTAGAATAAACTTTATTTTATTTTATTTATTATGAAAGCATAATGGCATTATACCAGAACATTATGACGCCACTTTAATAATAATTAAAGGTAGATAATAAAGAGATGTGTGAAAAAATGGAAAAGTCGTAAGTATAAAAAAACTCCCAAAAGACATATTATAATGTTTTATTTTTTAATTTTGCCTGCACCACGATATCATTCTTGAATATCGTGCCTTTGAGTTTATATGTTAATAAGATAATTTATATGAAAAATAACGCCATCAACACCGACTCTTGACACCAACTACAATAATAACACATAGCCTCAGCGGAGTCTTTCCAGGTCGGATAATAATAATACTTAATGCACAACAATTCGGAGACCTTCGCAGATCAGGAAAAATGCGAGATATTGTTATGCAGGTGTGTTTTAATAGTAAATAATAGATATTAATTATTTAATTGTTAATTTCATAGTTTAAGGGTATATAGTATACTTAGAAATATTAAAAAGTTCAAAGTCTGTAGTCTATAATACGAGTAGAGGAATGAGATAATATTATTATACTACTTACAAAGGTTACAACAATGAAAGCATTTTGGAAATATTGCGATTAAAATGTTATTATTCAATCCTAATAAATGATTAAAGCAGATTTTTATTACTTAAGTAATTCGGCTGTTTATTTCAACATTTCAATATCTAACTTTATAGCTCATATCGCTTACTAATTGTATTTAATAAGTACTCGAACGTATGTCCCTTTTTTAGAGCTCATCACTTATATTGTATCTCGTAGACGCCAAGAGATATAGAGTTGATTAAATTACAGAAAAGATGCACAATTTTTTTGCTATCTAGACCCGCAAAGACATCGAAGATATCTGTGACCGTTCCTGAAATATCCTGAAAAAACTGAAAAAACTGAAAAATTCCCCTTTTTTTATTTTCTCAATAACTCCTTTATAATTATTTGAAGTTTCAATTTGAAAGTTGATGTTTGAAATTGTGCATTTATTAGTGTGACTTGATTGTTTTTACCAGTTTCGAAGATATGATAGTCAACTTTTATTTTCCTTATTGGATTTTTATTTGAAAAAGAAGAGGAGAGCGGAGATAGTTGGCGAAAAATTTACGTATATAGGGATGCGGTACTTTTAAAACTATTAACTATAAAAATATTTGTTAGGGTTTCGTTTGTAATATTCTGTTACCGAAAAGCAACAGTTTTTATCATAAAATGATTATTCTTAGGAACAAATCAAAAATAAAGCTTAAATGAGAGAAATAATTCTCCTATAAGAAGCTAACGAAAATTAATCACTGCGGTTAACCAATCTTTTCTAGCAATCTTATTTGGGTCCGTAATTGGGGAATTTTGATTCCCAAACCGAAGATACTTGTAGGCTAAACTTCCTACTTTTTTTGAAGTTCTACCATAATAAATATCACAAGCTTTTTTGATATAAGCTTCTAACATGAGGTAATTTGTGGTTGATTATGTGACCGAAGCTCCTCTGCTGTTAATTTAGAGCAAAATCTAGTCAAACTTTCGTCAGAAATTTGAACATATTTTGCCACACAACACCAGCTTCTATGTTGTTTAAATTCACTTCTTTTGCAGGTTCTATCATAACATTGAGAGACTTTTTACCATTAACACTTTTTCTTTTATAATTTTAAACAATTTTCGCCTAGAAATAATTAATCATATCAGATATATGAGAGTCTGCGGTAACCATGGGGCAGGTTGGTTCTGGGTCTAGCGCCTATATGTGCTCCAGAGTGCGCCAATTTGCCCCAGACGACATTTTGAATTAAACAGTGATTTTTTATACACAAACAGAACACACCCATCAATGTAATAATACCATAACATAAATAATAATAATACTTATAACACAATATGATTACAGTTAAAACACCACTCAAAAATCATAATTATTGTTGTGTATGAATACAACATTTCATTATAAAATTTTTGCCTTTAGACTGAGAAATGAGTACAAATGACGTCAATTCTTAACTAATTCTCAACAAAATTTCGGTGTAAACACAGTAAGGTATTACACAGAATAATTATTATTTTCACTACTTTTTCAAAAGTAAATCCAATATGACATCCATAAGTAAAACAAAAGTTGACTATGTTAACGATTATTATTAATTAGGGTACCGGGCAAAATAATCATCATTACTTTCTATAAACAAACATCTATTTATTGTAATAATAGTTGTAGAAAATAAAATTAACAAACAGACAAGCACAATCTAATTCTTTTTAATATCGAGAGTGAGTATCGACAATCGAGTTGAACTTCCTGGTTGTTTTTGTTCAGTTCACTTTTGGTTCAGAAATATCCCAACGCTAAATTGCGCTCTAACTCTTATCTCAACACTCCTCCTCGATTTGACAATTTTTCTTTTTCTTCTTACTTTCACTTCACAAATTTCATGACATAAATTTAAAAATAATTCCACACAAGTAATTGTTTCAAAGATAACATGTACATATACAAGAAAAGAAAATTGCTGAAAATCGCATACATTTAATTATAGAGAACCTTATCTCTAAGTTTACAAAAAATGTCTTTACACAGAGATTTTGTTAACATATCTGCTAAATTTTCACAAGTGGGCACATATTCGACAGATACAATTTTACGAGATACTAGATCTTTCAAGTAATGATTTTTGATGTCTATGTGTTTAGCTCTTTTAGAGTTTTCATTACTTTTTGACATTAAAATTGAGCTTTTATTATCACAAAATAACACTGCACCATTCTTCAATTTAAAATCATACAAAATACCCTTAAGATTTACCAATTCTTGTGCACTTGCAGCTGCTGCTACATATTCCGCTTCTGCGGTGGATAGAGCTACACAAGTTTGCTTTTTAGAAAACCAAGCTACAACATTTTTACCATGAAAAATTAAACATCCACTGACACTTTTTCGATCTTGCTTATCAGATGCCCAATCAGAATCTGAATAAGCTTTTAAGTTATCAATTTCTCCTAATCTCTTAATATTTTTGACGTAAGTCAACCCTTTATTTTTCGTAGCCTGTAGATAACGTAACACTCTTCTACCTGCGTTCCATGCTTCTGTTGTTGGCTTATCAAGAAATCTGCTTAAATATGACACCGAAAATGTTATATCAGGTCGAGTAGTTGTTGACAAATACATTAAACTTCCTATCAACTGTCTATATGGAACATCTACTATTTCACTGCTTTCATTATACTGAAAACCTTTTTCCATAGGTGTAGATTTACCATTACATTGCTCCATATTAAAGTTATTTAATATCTTCGTTATGAATTTTTTCTGATCTATTATTATCTCTCCTTTATCCTTCATCCAAGTTATATTCATACCAAGAAAATTTTTAATTTCACCCAAATCTTTTGCTTGAAAATATTCTTTCAACAATGACAATGTTTTCTCGACATTTGCTCTATTTCCAGTAACCAACATATCGTCTACATAAATTAAAATCCAAACTTCATTGCTGCAGTATAAACAACAATCATATTTTGATCTTTCAAAGTTATTTGCTATTGCAAAATCATTGAAAGTATCATTCCACACTTTTGGCGATTCTTTGAGACCATACAAGGCTCTATTCAGCTTCAAAACTTTTGAGTTTGTTTTAAATCCGTCAGGTGGATAAATATACACTTCTGTATCTAATCTGCCATTCAAAAAAGCTGTAGGAATGTCTAGTTGTCTTATATCCCAATCTTCCTGTAATGCTATCGACAATAACAACCGTATTGTTGACATACGAGCTACTGGGGCATATACTGGCTGAAACTGACTCTCCTCCTTAAGTTGGAAACCCTTTGCCACAATTCTGGCTTTCTTTGTTCCATCATCCTTAGTTCTAAATACCCATTTCGTTTGTATAGCTGTCTTTCCCTCTGGTAATTTTGTTTCACTCCATGTTACTAATTTTTTATGCGAATCTAGTTCCTTTTCAATTGCTTCACTCCAACCTTTTAATTCTATAGCTTCATTATAATTACTTGGATCATTATTTTGAGACGTAAGTAAGCAATATGCTGAGTATGTTTCATACTCGTTCAAATATTTTGGAGTATTAATTTTTCTCCCTCGATTAGTCACAATCTGCCTTTTATTTTCTTTGTCAGAACTTCCTTCTTCTTCTTCTTCGCTATCAATATTTTCTGAAATATCTTTTCTTTCTTCACAGTCTTTCTCTATTTTCTCGCTTTCTTCATCTTCTAATCTAGAATCTTCTTCATCTTCTAAATTCTTCTGTGTTTCTTCTTTCTCTTTGATTTCATCTATTAATATTATTTTCCTATCCTCTTTATATTGATCAACATTTATTTCATTATAATTTGTTTGTGTTTCATCGAACGTTACATCTCTTGAACATATAATTTCATTTCTTTTAAAATCCCACAATCTATATCCATTTATACCATATCCAACCATAATACAAGTTTTGGCGCGTTTTTCCAATTTGTTTAACCTCGGTAAAATGACCGACCAAGCACGACTTCCGAAAATTCTCAATTTCGACAAATTATTGAAATTATACCATCTTGTGGCAGGAGCAACACCTCCATTTGAACTAGTAGGAGATCTGTTCAACTCATATGCTGAACATAAAATGGCCTCTCCCCAAAGTTCTTTTGGCAAATTAGTTTCTGCAAATTTAGTACGTACCTTATCTAAAAGAGTTCGATTCATTCGTTCTGATTTACCGTTTTGTTGCGGACTATATGGCAACGTGTATTCTATTTGTATACCTTTGTCTCTACAGAAATCTCTAAAATATCTTGATGAAAATTCCCCTCCATTATCACATCTTATCTTTTTGGTTTTATTCCCGTGCTGAGTTTTAATTAATTTAATAAAATCAATTACGTTTTGAGCAGCTTCATGTTTTGATTTTAACAGCTTTACAATTAAGAAATTTGAATAATCATCAATCAATACCTGAAAATATCTATTACCTTCAAAAGTAGGCGTTACAACTGGACCTGCAATATCTGTATGAATTAACTGACCTATTTCTGTAGTTTTATTGCTACATTCATAAAAAGTTTTTCTTGTGCTTTTACCCTCAATACAACTACTACATGTTTTCTTATCACTAGGTAATCCTAATTGTTTTAAGCCATATCGATTTAAGTGTCCTAATCTTTTGTGCCAAACATTACCATCGTTACACTCATTGAGTTCTTTGACCCTTACTTTAAAACAATTTTCAGTTTTGAATTCTATGTTTAACAAGAATAAATCTTTTACAGTTATACAATGAAATGTCATACTACTTTTGAGTATTTTGGCTCTCTTTTTACCTCGTTCATCTTTATCGAATATTACTCTAAAATCCTTTTTTAATAATTGTGATACAGACAATAAATTGTGTGACATACCTTCAACTAACAGAGCTTCTACTGTTATTCTTTTACCTTGACAAATACATTGAAGAGTTCCCTTTTTCCTCGCAAGTAAGACGTCACCACTTTTTGCTGTTCCAATTTTGATTTCTTTATCCAGATCTCGAACATCAGTCATGTAGTGTTGCAATTCAGCTGTAACCATGTGTTCTGTAGCACCGGAGTCCAATATAAAAGAATTTGCACCATTAAACTGTTGGTCACAACTTAGAGCTGTGAACGCGACATCACTGGCATTGTTAGCTTGTTGTTGACCCCTTCCATAACTACCTCTGAAACCTCGATTTCCTCTACTAAAACTTCTACCTCTTCCTCTTTCGTACTTTTTGCTTTGTAAGCACTGAAAGGTTTTATGTCCGGGTTTACCACAACCGTAACATACACATGGGCTTGCTTTAAATGTGACTTCATTATTGTAACGACTTCCACTACTACTTTCAGTTTTTGACTTCACCTTCAGTTCTTCGTCTAACAATCTGGCTTTTATAAAATCCATAGTAACGTCTGTATTCATAGTTTCTATTGCTGTCACTACAGCACTGTATTCTTCATTTAACGATAGCAACATGTGACATACTTTATCTGATTCATCCATTTTTGACCCAACACTTTCAAGTTCACGAATTAAAGTATCAAATTTTAAAAAATGATCTTCTAGCTTCTCACTCTTCTTACACTTGAGAGTCAATAATTTCTTCTTCAATGTTAGTTTTGTGAACACACTCTTCCTTTGAAATACATCTTCTAGTGATTTCAGCATGTGCTTCGCAGATGTTGAATCCTTGATTATATCCAAATGCTTATCACTTACACATTGTACTATTATAGATTTAGCTTTAGCATCTTTCACTTTGAATTCTTCCTTTTTCTTTTCTTCTTTGATGTCTGCAATTTCACCTTCTAATACTTCCTCGATCTGCTTCTCTTCCAATAATGCTCTTACTCTAAATTTCCAATTATTGAAATTTTCCGACGTTAGCTGGGGGAACATTACGGTATTATTCATCTTGTACTTTTCTTTCTTGAAAACATACAATAGACAATAATAATCATGAACACAGCCTCGTGCCACGGTAACCTCTCAACTCGATGAACTTTAACAAAAGTGATTTTAACTACTTCTCGCGTAGTCCTGGGCCCATAACCTGTTACGATTATTATTAATTAGGGTACCGGGCAAAATAATCATCATTACTTTCTATAAACAAACATCTATTTATTGTAATAATAGTTGTAGAAAATAAAATTAACAAACAGACAAGCACAATCTAATTCTTTTTAATATCGAGAGTGAGTATCGACAATCGAGTTGAACTTCCTGGTTCTTTTTGTTCAGTTCACTTTTGGTTCAGAAATATCCCAACGCTAAATTGCGCTCTAACTCTTATCTCAACAGACTATCATGTCTTCGAAATTAGATGTAAAAAAATAGTATATTGTGAAACAAGTGCGGAAAAGAGAAAATTTCTCACGAGTGTGAAAGAATTGTGACACGAGACGAAGTCGAGTGTCACAATTCACACGAGTGTGAAATTTCTTTTCCGCACGTGCTTCACACAGTACTTTTCCTACGACCACAATTTAACAGATTAATTATTTAACAAATTTAACACATAAATTATTTTTTCTGACAATTCTCTGCTTTTATGACCTTTTCTCCAATTTATGAAATGTTTGGACCGACGTGGAGCGTGGAGACGTGGTATATATGCAACTTCCACACAACGCAGGCGCTGTGCGTCGTCGATTGAAGTTAGTAGAGGTGTGCGAGTTATTTTCACGTTCGTGAATTTGATTTGAACGCTACCAATGCTGTTATTAGCGATCAACTCGTAAATTTTAATAATTACTGCCACAAGAGAATAATGAGTATATTTTATAGTCTTGTCGGGTTCTATGTTATCCCATTTGTGTTTATTTTATTACCTTGAAGCTTTAAATGAATAGTTATTCCATTAACAATAAGTAACAGTTGAGTTCTCAGTTACCGCCCGTCACTATTGTTTACATTAAAACTGTAAGGAAACGATTTTTGGCTATGCGTTATGTCACTTTGTCGCACAGTTTTGGATACGTGAGAAATCTGCTAGTTTGCGCACAAAAAACGATGCGCAAAGTAGTGTTTTGTATAGTGGTCGTAGGAAAACAATTAAGTGACACCAATAAATGCAGAATGTCAAGCAATGTCAATACATAAACTTTCCAATTGAAACCTCAAATAATAATAAAGGAACCATTGAGAAAATGAAACATTTTGAATATTTTTAGGATATTTCAAGTATAATAATATATACCCACATTTGCAGATATTAGGAACGATCACAGATATCATGTATGTTTTGACGGATTCGAGCCGGCCACAAAATTGCGGATCTTGTCTTTAATTTGATCAACTCTGTATCTCTTGGGGTTAAAGAGATTCCGTCTAAAAAATGGGACACCTTGTACCAGGGACCAGGGTGCGGCGCGAGATCCTTTTAGGGCAGTCACAAAATAAAAAATTATTGAAATACTCGTAAAACACTGAAAATTTGTTCATTTGGGATTTTTGTTCAATTAGGACTCACTTAACTAAAATACTTACTATTTTTATATAAAAATCTTTTCAAAATAATAATTTCATTCCCAAGAACCCGATTCCCAATTAAATAAGACAGAAATTCAACAAATACTTATAACTGCATATCATTTCCGGTTATGCCGGAAGTGGCCATCCAATTTTATATTTTGAATATAGGACACATCTTGAAGATTTATTGTGAGATTTTCTGAGAAAAGTTTTAAAATGAAAATAGTCATTCTTTTTTCAATGCATTTTATTTTTATTTTTTACCCATGTCTTTAATTTTCACGTGATATCCTATTGTTTGGATGAAATATATATACAGGGTGATGCAAAATCATCCATTTTAAAAAACAATCCATTTTTTATTATTTTATAGCTATGATTTAATAGTACCTACAGGAAAGGTTAAGACATCGCAATGTATACCGTTTTCGGATATCTTGGTTCATTTTTACTTTAATTTGCCAATAAAATAAAAAAAAAGTGATTGATCGTTTTAGAAAAATTAATAGTTGAAGAGCTATCTACATTATTATGTCAACGATAAAAATGGTGTAATGAGAAAACATTATGATCAGATAAAATATATTTTATAAAAAAAATGAAAAAGTTATTTTAAGACCTTTGGTTTAACCGGAAGTGCTAAACGTTCAGAATCTTCTAAGTGTAGAGCACGTTCAAAATTTAAAAGTTTAGGTTTCATAGGTCTCATGCAATATACTTCATACATTATATGAAAATATTATTTAAAGTAGATATTCCAAGAACGAAACAGGTTATAGAAATCAAATAATAATAGTACATTGTATATCAAGGGCGGAACGAACCTATTTCAGCGAGTATGAGTTATTATCAGCCCGAGCCTAAACGAGGGACGATATTATACGAGCCGAAGTGGGCTTCGGTACGGCCGAGATATACACGGTATTTTTTCGAGCGACAGCGACAGCATTAGAACACTGAAAACTTGAATGTACGTGCCTAGATTAAGACTAAGAAAATCATACAGAATTAAATCGATATGTTTATTGTTTTAGCGCGCTTCGACTTGCTTGAAACATGCGTGTACCGTGGTATCGATTTAGGGAGCTTCTAAATTGCGGTGCTCTTACTTGCCATTCTCAGTAATATTATCAGTAACCTACCTATAACTGTGAAAATTTGTCGGTACTAGGACTAGAAAGTAGTCATTAGCAGGTTTGAAAAATTTCTACACTTTAAACTTCGTAAACTTACAAAGTTTTACGGACACTGACATCAGTGTTTTGGATGTCACGAATCACTTTTTACCCTGTAACTTTTTTATTCGCACGCCACTGATTGATTCTATATTTTTTTATCCATCAAAGGATAAAGTATTAGTACACTTTTTGCACTCCTGTAAAAGTATCGTATCTCGCATGGTTTTCCCATAATTAACTTTTAATGATGAACTTATACCACGAAAACGTATTGTGAAAATCTCATTTTAATTAAATGAATTATTTTTTATTTCACAGAAACGACTTTATTCACATGTATTGATCTTATATTTTGGAAAATTTTTATTCAGTCGACTCTTTTTAATGGACTGTATCTTGAAAAGGGGGCCATTTTAGACATAAATAATAATTGTAAATCGACATATTTTGAACCCAGGCGTCTATGGTGGAACGTTGCGGTTGAAATTACTATTTAAATTAAACAAGAGATTTTAACAAAAATACGTTTTCAGTGATGAAGAGATTCATCATAAAAAAAAACGAATTACCGTTCGGAAAACCGCGCGAGATACATAACTTTTAAAAGAGGGCAAAAAGTTCAGTAATACTTGACCTTTTTGTAAAAAAAATAGACTATCAATCAATGGAGTGCGAGTAAGAAAATTCTGTAGGGTAAAAAGTGATATAAGTGACACTAAAAATAGGAACACCCGGTATTCAATGTTTGTAACACTCTGTGAGTTTATTGGTCTTAGCAATAATTGTAGTGGGCGGTGAAATTTTGAAGTTTCTCATTTAATCCCTTTCTGACTTACTGTGGAAAATGTGTTTTAGGTTGACCTCTTTATAAGAGCTTGAAAAAGGTATAATTTTGGATAGAAATAATTTCAGTTAAACCGGGATATTTTGACCTCAGAAATCTTTGGTTGCTCTACGTTCATGGAATATTTGGACCCACTTTATATTTTCAAATTATCAAGAATACTCTTGTTTTAATTAGTTATACGTCTGACGCTCAAAGTCTCCTTTTCTTAATACTTACTTTTCTTATTTCTGATAAGCTTGTTAGGTAATTTTGGTCACAAAAATTACAAAAAGCAATTATAATCAAATTCGTTGAATTCAATATTCAACTCTCTCTCGTAGTAGTTGCTTCCGAATAATTTTTGTACCTATTTTAAACACCGACTTAATATTTTTTTCATAAAATCTATATTGTATTAAACAACGGAAAAAATTAAACAAAAAACTGAATTAATTTTACAATTTACTGTAGAAATTTAGAAAGTGAAAAAAACAGAACCAATGAACAAAATAAAACACGAGATGGTTGCTAAGAAACGTAAATAAAGTGTTCTTAAGATTTTGAAAACACTATTATAAACTACAGAAATCACCCTTAATAACCGTTAATTATTAATGAAATAGGTTGTAAACTCACCCAGTATACTTATATTCATGTAGTACCTACATTCTTATTTAGATCATCCCACACATGTTTGATGTTATTCTGTTTGTGTGTGGTATGTTTATTAATACACCGTTATTAGGTCAGTAAATTAAAAGTATACGATATAAAATAATTTCATTCATAAAACTTACCCCTAGCCATAATGACAAAGTCTTGTTAAAACTTTCAAACAGCACGAAGACGACCACTCTGCTCGCGACGCTCTCGCAGATGTTAACAAAAGTGATTCTAAAATATTCTTGTGCAACCGCCAAGTAGTATCACCGTAAACAGCAAGATTTGACCTATGATCGACGTCTAAAATTACCGCATTGAAATTTAGATTTATTTTATTGAAACCAAAATAGAAAATTTTTTACTCAATAAAATATAACTTCTCGAAATAAAAAATTTTCATTCTTTATGTTAAAATTTTCAACCAAATAGCACTAGGAAAAGGAGATGTAGATAATATAATAAAACAGTAATTATACTGAAAACCTGTGCTGTGAATGATATAAACAACTCGCATTCTCTTTGAAATTTAATTCACATTATAAATGTTACCTACGCTTAAAAGGTGCCTACTTTGTCAAGGTTCAGTTGTGTTGGAATTTTTAAAATTAATCTTGTAATAATTATTCTTATTATGTTTTAATAGTAGGTACAGAGCGGGTCTCGGTTCGCATAGGAATTGAAGATATTAGATGTAAGAAAAATAAGTAAACGACAATGTTGCGTTATGCATTAGAGGACTGACAAGTTCATTGCTACTTTTAATTAAAAATTTATATAATTAGCATTTACATAATGGACGCGCTCTCGTCTATGCATAATTTTAAATAGGTGTTCATTTATAAACGGATATGTAATAATTTTTTGCTTTATCATGCCAAAGTGACACTTGAACTTAAGTGAAAACTATAAACGAACATGAATTTCTTATTTCTATAAATAAAAGAAACTTCTGTTTATTCAAAAGCTCGCATACATCTAAGAGCTCCCTACGACACCTTGTTTTCAAAATTAATCAAGGATAAAATTGTGAAATAGTCGGAGAGTTCGTCGGAATTAATTCGTTAGAGTTAAGGTCAGTAAGTTATGCAGGAGCAAAAAAAATTAGTTCAAAGATTCGCTCTTGTAAAACTGACCGAGATACGAAGAAGTGAATTTTAAAGCTCAACACAAAGTTTTAATTCTTATAATGTTTAAAAAGTTTGATAACTTTTGATGTGTGTTGATTGAATCCGAGAGGTTTTGTCGTGGACCATGTAGATTTGCTCCGAATGTTTCCCCCACAACTACACTAGACATCATCAGCGGTTACGTGTGCTCATAAGCGATTAGCCATGCTTCTGCTTCACATGTTCACTGACAACTAGCTGATCGGCTGTTTTTTTTTTTCAATATTTTTATACAATTTATAACATCTAGGTCTCTATCGCTGACTGCTATTATATAGGACATTTTTTAGTTCTCTTCAGCACTGGAGGCTGCTAGAAAAAAAAAACTTTGCGCATGAATAGAAATTCTGAAAAAATAGATTTAAAAAATTAAATTTTTGAATAGAATGATGGATATTTTTGTTTGCGTTGAAACTCCTGAATGCAGCATCCGGCGTTACCCCGTGAGACATCATCGGAGAGACCTGCCCTTACTAAAGTGGAGGGAGTATGAAGTCATATGGGGCCATCAGTCTATAAATTAGCGAGCTCTTCTATCCGTTGATTCAGTTATCAAGACAAGCTCCGTAAGCTTTTCCTATAGCGTCACAAAATCAATAACGTTTCATTCCAATTAAATTAGAAATTACTGTTTACCTACTCCTGTAATGTTAACTTTTTACACTATTACCGGCTCCAATAGACAAAAAGGATCAAATATTTGGCACGTTATCGATAATATGATGTTTCTTTTAGTAACTTTGCTAAATGGTAAAGATATTTCTATCCATGTTGAATAAGCTCTATTAAATATTTATTAGAATTCCCATACGCGTATAGAGCTTTCTTTTATTCATTATTGTCCTAACTCTGCAATTCCTAGTTTTAGTTCTTTATTTTCATGTTCACTATCTGATCATGGGCAGATCAGTCGTTTATTCGGAAACTGTTAGCATTTAATTTCTTACAAAGGCACTTAATTGCCACATAAATTGTGACAATTATATTATGACATAATATACATTGTTAGCATCTAATAATGCGCTTCGTTGATTTTGAAAAATTATACTTAAATCACATAATATATGGACAGTAATCTCTCAGTTCACGGTTTTGTTAGTGGGACAGAACAGTCGTTTTTTCGAAAAATATATGAGCACTTCATTTCACACCATGACACTTAATTAGCACTTAATTATCATTTAATTAGGGCTTGTTGAATAATGGAAAATTATGTTTACTTCTCACGATATGGACAAACGCCCTGCTGACGTTTTTGTTAGTTGAGGTCAATCAATCGTTTCTTGGAAATATATATGAGCACTTATAATTTAACACTAGGGCACCACTTAAGCGCTTAATATGCATCCAATTATGGACTTTTAATTTATTTGGAGAAATTATGTTTTTTCTCACAATATGGACAGTGCTCTACTGACGTTTCTATTATTTGGGGCAGATAAGTCATGTTTTATAAAAATATTTGATCACTTAATTTCGGACTAAGGCACTTAATTAGCAATTAATTGGCATCTAATTATGGACTTGCTGGATTTATAGAGTGTTTTTCCCACAATAGGGACAGTAGACTACTACAGTACCTACTACTATAGTCAGACTCTACTGATGTTTTTATTATTTGGGGCAGATCAGTCGTTTTTTCGAAAAATTTGTGAGCACTTCATTTAGCACTAGGCTACTTCTTCAGCGCTTAATTAGTATCTAATTATGGACTTGTGGGATTTGGAAAAATTAATATTTTCTCACAACTTCGTCCGTGCTCTATTGGCGTTTTTAGTATTTGGACAGATCGGTCGTTTTTTTAATATGTAAGCACTTAATTTCGGACTGAGGTACTTAATTAGCAATTGACAATGATCTAATTATGGACTTTTTGGATTTGGAGAATTTTTTGGATGGACAGTGCCCTACTGACATTTTTATTATTTGGGGCAAATCAGTTGTTTTTCAAAAAATATATGAGCACTTCATTTCGCACTATGACACTTAATTAGCACTTAATTAGCGCTTGTTGAAAAATTATGTTTACTTCTTACGATTTAGACGCTGACGTTTTTGTTAGTTGAGGCCGATCAGTCGTTTTTTCTAAAAAATATGTGCACACTAAGTTATGCACTAAGGCATTTTTTGCAATTAATTAGCATCTGATTATAGACTTGTTGGACTTGAGAAAGTTATCTTTTTTCGTTTCTCACAATATGGATACTGACGTTTTCATTAGTTGAGGTCGATCAGTCGTTTCTAATAAACCTAATCAAGCACTTAATTTAGCACTAGGGCACTTGTTTAGCACCTAATTATCATCTAATTAGGGCTTGTTGTATTTTGAAAATTTATATTTTCTTCTCGCGATATGGAAAATGCCCTGTTGACATTTTTGTATGTTGGGGCAGATCAGTCGTTTTTTCGAAAAATATCTGAGCACTTCATTTCGCACCATGACACTTAATTAGCACTTAATTATTATCTAATTAGGGCTGAATTTTGAAAAATTATGTTTTCTTCTCACAATATGGACAATTCCCCATTATTGTTAGTTGAGGGAGATCTGTAGTTTTTTGGAAACATATTTGAGCACTTATCCTAGCACTTCTTCTTTAGCACTTAATTAGCATTTAATTATGCACTTATTGGATTTGGAATAAAATATTCTCACGATATGGACACTGCACTACTGACGTTTTTATTAGTTGGGTCGGATCATTTTCTTGAACCTTCTTAATTGTTGAATTTTTGTTTTTTAATTTATTAGGATGTAGGTTCTTTGATGAAAGTATTATTTTTTAAAAAGTATTCTATAAAAAATAAAAAATGAAACGTTTTGAGGCCGATCGGTCCCTTGTTCACTCGTAAAATGTAAAAACGTGTAAAAAACTTAAAAATACTTTAAAAACTATAAGTAATTAATAAATACAATAAAAACGGTCGTAAAATGGAGTTTTAGTTTTTTCTAAAAATAGACACTTCTCTGATGACTCATCTATCCATTGATAAAATCATTTATCTGCTGCAGATGCTCTGCTAACTTTGAGTTACCCAAACTTACACTCTTCGAAATGATTAATCAAAAACAAAAACAAAATGAACTCAATAAAATAAGAAGCAGTCTTGTCTACATAAAAATCGTCAACGTTATCCAAGTCACATTTATAAAAATTTACGAGGAAATATTTTAATACAATGGACAAAAAATATTTATTAACTGTAAATATAAAAATGTAAATATAAAAATATACCTACTTAATCGGTATAAAAATAGAGTGAGTTCTCAAAATTTGTAACTTTGAGGGATCCATCAGGTATTCTACCTGATGATTTTTACACAAGAACTACTTATTTAATTATAAATAAATGCTTGTTTCACTTTTACTTAATAAGCATCATAACTTATGAGATTTCTGCTTAAAAATAACTGATTCTGTGATAAAGAAAAATGGAGTTATGCTTTGCAGTTATACGAGTATTTTAGATCATGTGATTCGTGGCATTCGTAAAGTTATACAGGGTGCTCTACAAGCTCTATGACAAACTTTGATTGACAAACGATGATTGGTCACTGTATTTAATTTTTTTAAGTAAACATGGGTTCAATTCGTTTCTGTTTAGATGCTACAAGCAATTAATAGAATAGAATACAGTTCACGTCACAAGTAAAAAATAAATTCCATAAAATGGAAAGTACTGTTTTTTGGAAAAATAAAAAAAATGTAATTTTTTTAATTTAATTTACATTCTATTGACGAAAAATTTTTTTATACAGGATGTTCTTTGGCTCACCAATGACGGCATTGTATTTTTTTAATAGGACACGAGGTATATTAGTGTATTCGTATTATATTTTTATATTTTCTGAGAAAATCCAGTAAAATTGATTCTTACAGTTGCAGTTTAAAAATTGAACAGGTTATAAGTTATAAACAGGTGAAAATTATAATTTTTTATTTTGAAAGCAGTTTACATCGGAAACGGCTCAAATTATCGGAAAAAGGCTCACTATGTGGTTCAAATTTTAATACAGGGTGATAAAAATTATCATATTTCTCATCACCCTGTATAAAGATTTTATCTACGTCATAGGGCAGTACTTAAATAATTAAAATGGGGACATGTAAGCCGTTTTCCGATATCTTGAGTAGTTTCCGATGTACACCGCTTTCAAAATTAAAAATTGCAATTTTCACTTGTTTATAACTCATAAACAAAAGCGAATCGGACATATAACATGATTGTTTAAAATTGAGTGACATATCATCTGTCAAAGTTTCTCGTAGCGTTTATGAACACCTGTAGAGAGCATTACGACAATCCGCTTTCAAAAATGACACTATCCAACTCCAGAGTTATACAGGGTTATTCACGGTATACGCCACGGAAGATTATGGCCGTGTCTCTGGATTTTGGGATCTTTTTATTTTTGGAGTGGATAGAGACCCGGCAGAGGTACGTTTTAAAATTATATTCATAATGTACAGGCTGTCCCAAAAGCATGAAACATATCAAAGTTATGTTTTTCTAAATGGAATGCTCCTATGTTATTGCATTTTTAGATTGTCTGAGAAGAAAAAAGAAGATTGGTTTTTACAGTTGGTGTTTAAATTCAGAAGTTTTTGAGTTATAAACAAGTAAAAATCGTTATTTTTCAAGTTCAAGGCCCTGTACAACGAAAACGGTTCAAGATAGAGAAAAACGGCTTACATGTCCCTATTTTAACTTTTCATGTACTATCCTATGGTATAGAAACATTTGCACTTTCTTTGATTTATTTATTTGTCGACGCGTGGAGAAATCTCAGAATTTTTAAAGTTTTTTATCACCCTGTATAAACATTTCATCTACATCATTGGATAGTGCATGAAAAGTTAAAATAGGGACATACATGTAAGCCGTTTTTCTCTATCTTAAGCCGTTTTCCTTGTACAGGGCCTTGAACTTGAAAAATGACGATTTTCACTTGTTTATAACTCACAAACTTCTGAATTTAAACACCAACTGTAAAAGCCAATCTTATTTTCTCTTCTCAGACAATCTAAAAATGCAATAACATAGGAGCATTCCATTTAAAAAAACATAACTTTGATATGTTTCGTGCTTTTGGGACACCCTGTATATTATAAATATAATTTTAAATGTACCTCTGCCGGGTCTCTATCCACTCCAAAAATAAAAAGATCCTAAAATCCAGAGACACGGCCATAAACTTCCGTGGCGTATACCGTGAATAACCCTGTATTTTGAATCTTAGCACCCATAAGCTTGTTTTATAAAAATTAAAGATGGCACTCATATATGAATAAAAAAAGGAGTAACGCAACTAAGAAACGACGAGACAAGGAGAGCGAGAAAAAACTGCCTTTATCTTTTTAATTTTCTGATTATTTATTTGTTCATGCATGAACAATAACCGAATTTCATTGAAAATTATTGCTAAACGATTGGCTAGGGCAGAAAAAAAGTATCAATTTTTTAGTTTTCGCTGGATATTTCAGAATTTTTAATTTCTTCATCGCTGTTTCGCAGGATACTCATTAAGCTTGTGGTTTACTCAATTTTTTGGTCAATTTAATTGGTAACATATGATATTTTTCTTGGGCTATAAAAAGTAACTATTTCAAGGAAGTTCTAATAATTTATTATGCAATATTACCTACTTTCTAGTTCTAAATACACGTAATAATACAGGCATTCAGGCTTCTATTTTTTATTAATTATTTTCGAAAACATTCAAAGAAAATAATTTGTAAGTAGGTAGGTACTTACTAACTTACTTCAATAAAACGTTTTGATTATAATAAAAGCTGTCCTACTTTCTTTTAAAAAGAACCTTGTATATGGAAAACAAAATTTTGTAGTGAAATCAAGAATGTTTTTATTATTGATTCCATAACGTGGGCAGTGTAGATCTAATAATAATTATTTTAAACTAAGAATAGATTCCACTGTGGGACGCTAAAACATTGAGATACTTTCAGGTCGCCTTCAAATCAAGTGTAACAAGGTTCATAAGAGCAAATGGGTTGATATTTTTTCTAAAAGGTATATACAGAATACGAAGGAGTTTTATTTTCATTTTTTGGGAATCTGAATCTACCTTGCTTGGTTAAATATGAATTTCTAACTTAATATAAGTTTCAAAAAATCAAGTATATCTTGGAAATTTTCAAAAAAACCTTTTTCTGTGGAGTAAAGTTCGTTTTATGTAGCAAATATGACGAAAAATAATTATGAAAAAGTTTTAACTATAATTTAAGTTATTTTGAATTAAAGTTCTTGAATTTGCGAAATAAACATTAAAAACATAAAAGAACAATCATAGTTGGCCGATCAATTTGAAATTTACTAAAGTGAACGCTAATAAATCTACATACCACCCGTCACCCTCAGATTGAAGCCTGAAAAAGTTTTAAAGAATATCGTATCGGGGTTGTTTTTCTAAATTGTACAATTTTTCTATTTTAAAAATTTCACCCCATTGAATTACAGGATTTATTCCAATTAAAGGCGTCACTCTGTATATTACGCTTCTATTGACTTTAATAAAAGCTTATCCGTAAGTGAAATTATTTGGTTCCTTCAATTGAAATTCTCCAATTATCGTTGACACGTGTGTTTGAATAAAAAATAAAACTTCTTGTATTCTTGATCAAATGATTAAACACGTCTTTGTTTTGAATCTAACGGCGGTTCCTCACCTTGAGTATATTGACCATGTCAACCAAATATTCTCGGATATTTGGTCATCTTTTTATCGGGTTCATATTAATTCATTAAAATTCCATGGAATAATTAATAACCTCCTATTGTTATAATTTATAAGATTTACGGAATTTTAGCTTCTAAATGGGTGGAAAATTTTTATCAGGAAAAACTCCACTTAAAAAGTATACAGGCTGATGGGCCATCGAAAAGGTAACAAGCCTAATAATTTGGGAAGAGAAGATGTATGCAAAAAACGCCGAAGCAGGTCGATTTTGTTATCGGGGGGGACATATTTTTGTGACAAATTTAACTACCCAAGTTCACCCCCTTGGCAGGGGTAGCTACCCCTTTGCTTATCATCATAGGGAACAGATTCTCTTTACAACGATATCCAGCATTTTGGGTTTCGTTTATATACAGGGTGGCCCAACGACAACGTAACTCGCCCTAATGAACTTGGGTAGTTAAATTTGTCACGAAAATATGTTCGAATTCGATAAAAAAATCGACCTGTTTCGGCGTTTTTCACATACATCTTCACTTTCCAAACTATTAGGGTTGTTACCTTGTATTATCGATGGCCCACTCCGTATTAAGTTTGGACAGAAAGAAGCATACCCGATTTTCGTGAAAAGTTATTAATAATTGTCATATAAAGAGTTGGTATAGGCGTTTGATATTTATATGAATAGAAGAAGGATTAGACTAGAAATCTGAAAATTTGTACAGGGTGTCTCATATAACTTGTCCCTGCGTAACTTATTGAACAACCTGTAGCTGATACCTACAAAAAAAAATTGTAAACTTAATGTATGTCATATGGGTCTCCGACCTTCTGTTTAGAATTTATTAGGCCTCTTCAGCAAAAATATCTCAACCATGTATGGATGGCCATTTGAGATTTTTGAACGCCGTTTTTACCAAAAGATTATAAAATTAGTCTTCTTTAATTTTTTGGAACCAAAAATGTTAAAAGTGTAATCACGAAGCAGAGTTGCTACGTTTTGCCAAGTTCTGATTTTCTTAATTTTTACAAATGGCAGGTCGGTCTCATATTACATCGGCTTATCCGAAAGTACTTTAAAAGACGAACAGGAGCCGGATGTTTAGCCACCCCCGTTGCTAACTTTTCATTGCTAACTTCTTCCGAGTGTGTGCAGAATGGTAGGTATATCATTCTTAACTGCGTAAAGAGTCCTGTATTTTTGGTAGAGACAATATGAGACATAATATGACATTTTCAAAAGTTGAAGTTGCAATTGTTTACAAAATTGGAACGCGACCTATTTTCATCCATTGTCTAGGTACAAGAACATAAAAAAAGTGGCAATTACAACCGCTAAGCTATGACACCTATACAATGAACTTTATAAAATCTATGAATAGAAGTTCAACGCTCTAGTCTCTAGTTACTTCATGTACCTATCATAACTATTATATTGTCTACGGCGCGACGAAAAGACAAAACAAAATATAATTTTAATAAAGAAAACTAAAATTAAATTTTTCTTCTCTTCACCACGTTAAATTAATTGGTTTTGATTATTTATAACTCCGTTCAATTATGGTTAGGCAACATTTTATTCTTGTGTAATGAATTGAGGTAAGTACTTACAAGGATAAACGTCAATTAAAAAAAAAGTCAGTCCAAAGCAAGGCGCCACCAAATTCTGACTGCTGAATTATAAACTACCTAAGCCTATAAGTACAGAAAAAAATTGGCTCATTTTTGCGCTTGAATGAAGAATAATAAAAAAAAGATTCTATTTTGCATTGAATTGTGTTTAGATTGAGCTTTCTTTTTGCTAACTACCTACCCAGCTGCTTTTTTCATTTCCTCGAAAATATCATCAATCATATAGAATCAGATATCCGACCAAAACTATTGTAGGTATGTGTAAAGTTCTGGTTTTAGCATACGGTATACTCATCATATTTGGCAAAATATAGTAGGTAATTACCTATATCATTAATAAGTCCATTAGAGAAATATACAGGGTGGTTCAAGACTAATGCAACTGATGCAACTAATACTTTCCGAATCCGATGCCGTTCTTCCCCGAAACTCGATATGGAAATGTGTTTTTTGTCAAAAGAATGAAAGAAAGATTGATTTGCTCCTTGCATTTTGGTTGAATTTTGTAGTATATACTGTGAATTTTTTGGTGCATTTTCCTGGAGCAGTTGTTGCAGTTGTACTCTACGCAGTTGTGTGTTTGACTCGTAATAGGCTCAGCAGGTAATCAAAATAATCGTAGATCCTGTGCCCGCTTTACTAAATCTATTAAAATTATTTATCTTGGATGTACAAAAAAAATTACTGATAATGAATTATTATAATTAAGACTTAAGAGGACCAGCTGGTCCAACAGCTGGTGCGGATCTAATCCCTGCGCATTTTTTGAAAGACTGCATTCCCATATTAGCAGATCCAATACTCCACATCTTTAGTACCACCTTTCCACTGGATGGTTTTCTAGGAAATGGAAAACAGTTCTCATCGTCCCAGTCTTTAAAAAAGCCGATAGGGCAGACATTACAAATTATCGCCCCATAGCTTTAATGAGCAACCTCTCAAAGTTGTTCGAATTTTTCCTGCATGATGTCATCTCAGGTAACCCAAAGACTATCGACTTGTCAACACAGTTTTATTAAGGGAAGGTCCACAGTGACGAACCTCACTACACTACACCAGTTTATTGCGAACTCATTAGACGCAGGTATACAAGTGGATGTTGTATACCTACACCGATTTTAGTAAGGCCTTTGACCGTCTGAACCATGACATTCTGGTGGCAAAGCTTGACAATATTGATCTTGACAATAAGCTGGTGAAACGTATAGAAAGTTATGTGACAGGCAGGCGACAATTTGTGGAGATTTCTGGGTACAGGTTGGACACATTATCTGTTTCTTCGGGAGTACCACAGGGTTCCGTACAAGGACCTCCACTGTTTCAGAGGAATCTTGATACATTTTGTAACTGGTGTTCGAACAATATGTTACAGCTGAATTTCGCAAAGTGCACAGCTGTTTCATATTCAAAAGGCAGTTCTCCGATATTGTTTAACTATTCCATGGCCGACAAACGACAAAGACAAACCCCTAACGCGCACCAATGGCATAGAGACCTAGGTGTTCATTTCGACTGTTCCTTGTCTTTTAACAGTCATGTGGATCTGACGGTGGCAGCTGCATACAAAATGATAGGCTTCATTGTCAGCAACTGCAGCGACTAATCTACTTCTCCTCTACAATTCGTTTGTAAAATCTCGTCTAGAATACGCGTCAATAGTAGATGTGGTGTTATTCTTATCAGATACATTTAGCCAAGTTAAAAATGTCCAGAGAAGGTTCTTAGTATACCTACGACTTGAGTTTCAGAATTGACTCTGTCTACCCGTGCCAAGGATTCCCTCAGAAGGAACTTCTTACTCGTTTTGGCTTAGATAGGCTCGAAACGCGTAGAAACCTAGCATCTGTTCTCTTTTTATACAAGCTAGTCAACTATGCTATTGCTAGCCCAAAATTGCTGCAGCAATTCGAAATGCCTAGAATTGGAGCTCGATTTCCTTCTAGTTTCTATTTAAATACACCTCGTACACGCATTTTACAATCCTCACCGATATACAGAATGTGTGGCGCCTATCTCCAGAGACTATTACTGCCTAATAAATCTTCAAATAGTGAAGTCGGTCCAAGTTGATACATATTAAAAAATCCTAACGGAGACGCGATGCTGTTGACTTTGTATTTCGAAAATTTGTTCTGAAAACTCTGTCTTCTATTATTATCGTTGTTAAAAGCAGCTTGGTCAGACCAAAAAACTAAGTCTAGAAAATCAGCATTGGGTTATGTTTATTGTTTTTATAAAAAGTTGTCGTGGCAAACCAATGACGTCTATTGTGGCAAACACACTATAATAATTATTAATTTGTAATAATAATTTTTGTCATTTTGAGTACATAATCAAATTTATGGAAACTTGACAACTTCCACAGATAAAATCGGAGAAAGTTAAAAAGAGACAACCTGGCTGACATCCACTGTCAAAATTCATTCTCAAGTTTATTGGCAAAAACTTCAAGATTATACCAGGCGAAATCAGTTGATTTTTCATGGCCAACCGCGGTCCGAATAAAATTGGAATACAGTAAATCGCCACCCCTATTTTGCGACGCGGTGTTTGATATGACAGATATGTATAGAAAAACCATTGTTGATATTGCTGTTGCTAAAGTTTCGACAAAAGTAACAAAGAATGTCTGCATAATACAGGGTTATTCACGGTATACGCCACGGAAGTTTATGGCCGTGTCTCTGGATTTTTGGATCTTTTTATTTTTGGAGTGGATAGAGACCCGGCAGAGGTACGTTTTAAAATTATATTCATAATGTACAGGATGTCCCAAAAGCATGAAACATATCAAAGTTATGTTTTTTTTAAATGGAATGCTCCTATGTTATTGCATTTTTAGATTGTCTGAAAAGAGAAAATAAGATTGGCTTTTACAGTTGGTGTTTAAATTCAGAAGTTTTTGAGTTATAAACAAGTGAAAATCGTCATTTTTCTAGTTCAAGGCCCTGTACAAGGAAAACGGCTTAAGATAGAGAAAAACGGCTTACATGTCCCTATTTTAACTTTTTATGTACTATCCAATGATGTAGATGAAATGTTCATACAGGGTGATAAAAAATTTTAAAAATTCTGAGATTTCTCCACGCGTCGACAAATAAAAAAATCAAAGAAAGTACAAATGTTTCTATACCATAGCAGGATAGTACATGAAAAGTTAAAATAGGGACATGTAAGCCGTTTTTCTCTATCTTGAACCGTTTTCGTTGTACAGGGCCTTGAACTTGAAAAATGACGATTTTCACTTGTTTATAACCCAAAAACTCCTGAATTTAAACACCAACTGTAAAAACCAATCTTATTTTTTCTTCTCAGACAATCTAAAAATGCAATAACATAGGAGCATTCCATTTAAAAAAACATAACTTTGATATGTTTCATGCTTTTGGGACACCCTGTACATTATGAATATCATTTTAAAACGTACCTCTGCCGGGTCTCTATCCACTCCAAAAATAAAAAGATCCTAAAATCCAGAGACACAGCCATAATCTTCCGTGGCGTATACCGTGAATAGTATATTTGTTTACATTATTACTTACCTATAAATATTTCTGATGTTATTCGGAATCATATCTTTCACCTACACTCGATTTCTGAACCGTAGTTTGTTGCGAGATACAGGCCCTGGACAGGTAGAGGACTTCCATGATCTGAAGTAACCACTCATTGAAATTACGCTGAGCTATAGTTTGTAATAATAATTATTATTAAATGCCGTTATGAATGTCATTTTATTCTCTGAGAACCATTCGACATAATCGATTTTAAAATTATTAATTCGTAGTCGTAGTAGATGCGTTTCTGCTGAGCCAATTAGGTACCTAGTTGGTTCAAATTCAATAAATTTTATGAAAAATTTTATGAGAAGATATTTTTTTAAATTAAAAGGTACCATCCTGCAACCGGTCGACCATAATATTCCCTCAAACGTCATACAGGACGAATCCTTCCATGGTAGTAACGGTCATAAAATTTCTATTCAGTTTTTCAAGATGTTTTAATATCCAACCTAATTTATTATTATTAGTATATTATGCAACGAGCTTATAATGAAGGCTATTAATACGCGAGTATGATGGTTAAGATACGAGCCATAGGCGAGTGTCTTAACCATCATAAGAGCGTATTAATAGCCATTATCTGCGAGTTCCATACACTATTTTTTCTACGACCCTTTTTTATTTCATAGAAAAGATTAAAAAATTAATATTTTAACAATGACCCGTGTACAAATGCGGATCATTGAGGTTAAGATAGGTTGCTATTTGTTTACGCATTTAACAAATTTTCTCTTTGTCTCTAAGGTTATTCTGCTGAGATATGTTTTAGTATCAAGTTTAAAGGGCACTACTCACTACTGCGTAATTTTTATTATGCGAAGTTCGAATTCCGAATTTTACGCTTCGATTTTGAGATTAATTAATAATTTTAATAACATCGACAGCCATTAATTACGATATTGTTTATCTGCGCAACGCGGGTCGCAGCGTTGCCGCTTTGAATACTATCACGGAGCTCTACGAATCATATAATACTTTATCTTCCTATCTTTTACACGATATACCTACTTATCAAATTAATTAAGGTAACATAAAATCTTGATAAATTTTCTTTGAATGTGACTTATGTTCTAAATTAAATAAACGTTCAGAATTTTTTTTCAGAAATACAGAACTTATATCACAAGGCAATTTTTGTCGTAAGTATGACAACTCTGTGACCTGTGACTTCGGTTGGCTTGCCGACCCGATTGTAAGCGAAAAGGAACCGATTCGATTGCAAATGCTCCTCTGCCATTGGATAGCTTGACCAGTGCTTTAATGAAAATTTGTATCTTAATGAGACCCATTAAAGCACTGGTGATTCATATTTAATATGCATATTAAAGGTTGGGAGTAGAAAAAAAAAATATGATATTAATAACTTAAGAAATATTGGATTTATTAAAAAATAATAAAAATCATCGTGACTAGTATCATTCACATCCGCAATAAACCAAACAAAAAATTGTTCCCTTGGCAACAACCAATGGAAAGAATTTTATACCGACCGTAATTGTATTTTGTTCCTCTCATAATAATTTACAATTATAATTAGTTTAGGTGCATTTTATAATATTATGTCGTCGCAATTTTACAAAAACAAGTTCGTGCATGTCATAAATTACAAAGGCTTCTGTTAAATTCCGATTTATTTACCTTAATCTTAAAAAACAATAAAATTAATACAATCAATAACTGTTCGCGATATAGGTAGGTATAGTCCTGTTACTATAGGAAGGCGAGTAAATTCTTACTGCGCAAAAAGGGTGGGTACCGTCTCCGACTCCATAAATATTTGTTGTCCAATATCAACAATGTTAGTCGGTGTCCGCGTAAAAAAACAACCAACCAGATAAGGCTGTGATAAGACTATCTCCGCCGTTCATCGAACGTGTAAATTATTAGTGGCGGTGAGCAAAGCTCGCAAGATGCGTAGTTCACGCCCAGCCTTCGCCTTCATATAAAAATCAAGCAGTAGGTACAATGCTCCATCGATACGTGTAGGTATAATTCAATCTTCAATAATTATTTATAATAATTTTTGTTAATTAATTATAATTTATTCATATAGGTACTATAATAATACTGCATATCAAAAAAGTACAACAATTTTCATGCATAAGTTATAGTGAAACTTCCATACAATATGTTTACAATACAAAGTGTAAAAATTTTATTTTAATTGAAGCAGTAGTTTTGTTGATTAGTGTATAGGCTTTCACGGCTGATCTTAATTGGAATTGATATAAGTGATACCGAGCTGTTTTGTCGTGATCCTGGAGAACAGGCAGCTGAAACGTGACCACTAATGATGTCTGCTGCAGTTGTGGATGAAACCACCTACAGATGTTACAAAGGGTCAGCTTATTGTCCTAAAAAAACAGGTACAATTTTTCTGGAATTGACAGACACATTAGTTGCTACGCGACGTAGGTATGTGATGGTACTTGGGGGAGATGGACGAAGATGTCCAACGATTATCATTATTCTGGTCGTCTCAGAGTATCTCGAGTGCTCGTGAAGATCTTATGTCTTCGGATAGAGGTTACAAACGATCGATTCAGCACAACTACACAACTCGAGTTATTGGTACCGCCCGGGCAACAAGTAGAGACTTTAGAACCCCCAAACTGTTTCCGGGTACCAACCAACCATCATTCTCTTTACCACTACCTCTCGTTATTGTTGAAGACACTTTAACTTACGTCTTACGTTGTGAACAACCTGTTTGTCTTCCATACCTTCGGAGACTGATTAAGCGTATTTTTCTAGGAGACAATGCGCGTTTTCATAATATGTCAAGTGCTTCTTTTCAGCTTATAGAAGCTATAAACGTGCTTGCATGGCCTGTGCGATCCCCGTATCAGTTTTCGATTGAATATGCATATGGAACATGCATGAAGGAAGAAAGCTAAAGCAAAATTACATCGTTTCCCTAACAACTGGGAGAATCTGTGTTAAGCTTTTGAAAAAGTTTTTACAAGCTTCCATAGACCACTTGCTTTGAGACGTAGTATAGCTATAGTTGAAAATCGGCCTAACTTTAACATCCATGATCAACTATAGCCAGGGCCGGGCCTTGCAGGTGTGCAATGCGTGCCCGGCAGCACGCATGCAGGCGCCAAGTTCATACGGGCGCGTGCAGCATCAGGGAGTATCTTCATACAATAACATACATATACAAACTACCCACGGAACGCCGAACGCGATTCAGCATATTCCATAAAAGTAGGTATCCCTATCTAGGTATCCAGAGTCCTAGCAAATACCTTGAGGTATTTGGTCAATTCATTTTTACTTCGTTTGACAGAGACGAGACACATACATGACCATGATGTCTTGTTGTTGGAATTGATGATATCGAACAACGAAAGCTTTAACCATCCAGATGGTGACTCTAACCTAACTCTATTCCACTGCATGTATTGTCCGGTGGTCGGCAGTGCAGTTATTTCTACATGTAATTAACATTTTTAGTTTATTTTTTTCTGAAAAAAAATTCACTTAGTAGGACCCCCAAACCCCTCTCGTTCGCAATTTTTGTATCGATTCGGCACGCAGGCTAGCTCCGGCCCTGAATATAGCCATATGAACTATAGCATCTGGCGATCATTACCGAACATTACCTCTTTCCAGAATGCTATATGGTAGACACAACCAAAGCGACTTCAGGGTAACCTTATTATTCATTTTCGTTTCCACTTCTACCGATGGCAGCCTATAAAGCCTCCCAACGGATCCGATAAGTCTCGGACTGAAGAGTAAGTCAGAAAGCACAGTATAGAGTCAGGTCAGGTCAGGTTAACTATATTTACGACTGTCAAAGCTCTTTTTAAAATGGTTATCCATCTTGCGGTTATGACGAAATGGCTAACAGTAGCAACTAAGTGATAACAATATTTAAGATATATATTTTTATTTTTTTACTACATAATTTATACTACCTAAATTGAAAAATATTATAAAAATTGGCTTATAGAAAACGTGCGATGAAAACTGATCCAGTGTTGTAATAAGAGTATTTTATATTTTTGCGTTGTGTATTATAAGTATTCGAAAGACCAAACTTTTCGAAGTATTGGATCAAAAAATATAAATGAGAGCTATCATAACATGCCTCCGGATGTTTTTATTTAAAAAGATATGGCTTTTTCCTCTGTTTGACCATGTATTTCAAATACACCCATTTTCTAATAAACTAGTTTATTTTGGACACGTGCGTGGTACCAACTTTCTAAATTAAGTAGGTAAAAGTTGATGCTGGAGGATTAAAAGATGACGTTTTCAAATTATTATTAGTAGCTTGTTGACCAGTTCTCCTCTCCAGTTTGTAGATTATGAACCGGTTCTTCGTAACTAATAGGTCTACATAAAAAATTCTAGCAAAACAACGCAAAAAATCTAAAAAATTCAAAAATTACATAATCCTTCAAAACAATAAATTTAGATCATATTATTGTAATTTAATATTGTTTAACAAAAGCACGTAATTTAATTATCATTACTATAATATACTTAATATTCATTTGTATTATTATTGTAATAGCAAATGCGTCCAATCACAGATTTATCGGTAAAGAGACACAAGTTTTTTGACAATAAGCTAAGAAAATATAATGACTGTATTTTTTTCTTTATAATGGTGAAAGAATTATGGTAGCTACTTGTACAAATGAAGGTTTCTCTATTTTTAAAATCTTCCTGGATCGTGCCAGTATTTAATCTGACTAAACCTATAAGAGGGTTTAATCTGCAGGATTTATAATCAAGGACTCATCAGCATGCCATCACGAACATCATTGAAACCGTATGCTTCTTGCTGGACGATTGAATGGCCGGAGAGTTGGAAATATTTTTTACCAACGTATTTTGGGTTGTTGTGCTCTTGTCTCTAATACCTATGTGTCTTTTCATTGCAATAGAATGGCTTTCTTCTGCGGGATCGGGAAAGCAGCGATCCGAGCGCGGTACCTATTTGTGCAGTGGGAAAATGCATGAACACTGACTGACGCGTTTCAATTCCAACTGCAATGCTACGTTTCGCTCTTGAGTCGCTCCGCTTCCGCTCTAGCAGTCCCACCTTGGTCTGCGGACACCTTTAAATTACGAACTTAGGCACCACTCACATTAATTATATGATATGTTTTTCCTTTTCTTAAAGAGCTCGTTCTAGGGTAGATTTAACCATATACGCTAAAGGCATCAAGTAATTCTGTTAGTCATACTAAAGATGACAATTTTCGGAAGGCAGAACTTTCGACATTCATTCTTCAACTGAGTCTGATAAAATAAGCAAGATAATAATATTTATAATATCGAAAATATCGAATATAATCACAGGACCTTTTCTCTCTACATATTTGTCGCATATGAGAAGTTGAAACGGTGAACAACCCTCTCCACTGTCAAAATTAAACCCCACGCAGAATAGGAAGGAACTTCTATTCTTTGTTATGCTGTAGTGTGCAAAATTATTATGATAGTGAACTTTCTTTCTGAGTTCAAAAATATAGAAAAACAACTTATTTTTATGGTGCCCTCGTTAGCGGAAATTGAAACGGTTTAGACATTTGACATTTGGTAAAAGGGCCTATATTCATCTATAGACCTTGCAGACAGTATCTGATTTTTGAGTTCTACGTAGATGTGAACTTTTAGCCGTGCTAGTTATTATTAGGGAAGTTTATTATCAACGGCAACAAGTTATTTAGTAATTATTATAAAATTCAAAATATCTGGAATAAATAATACATTCAGAGTATGTAAAGAAAAAAAAATACAGAAATAACAAAATTCTACAACAAATTATGCATGTGCAGAAGTGGAAAATAATAATAAATTCTCCAAAGAAATCACCTGATCAAGAATACAAAACATATTTGTCCAATCTCGTTCGCTTTTGTTGCAAAATCAAATTATTCCATTTTTTATTATAATATGTATATATGTGTATATAATCGAACCTAGCGAGTGTTTAAAGGAATTTTATAGATAAATGTTTAGCATTTATGTAAGCAGAAATCATTGAATAACTTGTTTTGATAGTGAGAATATATTATATACCCCGATATTGAGAAGAACAAGCGTATATCATGAAAGTCTGCGGAGGTGAGATAAAGGTGCTGCAATGTTGGACAACAAGCCCGTACGTATCCAGAATGGCGCTATGGCTGGTCTCAAGGAAGTCGGGGAGAATCCTCAGGAAGCAAATGTTAAGGAGGAACGCGAGGTGACCATAATCAAAGAAAACGGAATCATCACAGAGTCTTTGGAAGATTCCGGTTACAATGAAGAAGAGAACTGGAAACCAATAGAAGCCTCCATATCCGGGAAGAATTGCAGGAACTTCATCAGGGAGATCGTTGATAATCTCAATTTGGAACCGAACCCGGACAAGCCGGTTATAGCGCTTTCAATCGGTAAGTGATCCTTATCGATATCAAAAACATTCAAATATGTTCCATGATATGAGATTATGAAAAATTTTAATAATACTCTGGTTAATTTGAAGACTTTGAAAGATTTTCATTGCATCAAATCCCTTTACAAATCTATTTTAGAGTAAATAGAAGAAAATGCCTTTTTCTTTACCTACGTACCAATTCGATGATTATTTGTGGAGTTATGATTTTCTTGCTGTTTTGAAAAAGAAACCTTGCGGGATAAGTCGGTGCCTGGTTCACTCTATTTACCTACTTCTTTATTTCACCTTTAAAATTATGTTATATGTTTCTTTGAAAATCATATATATGTGCTAAAATTATGTCAAATCGTTGAGTCTTAATGATGGCATTTCACCGGGTACTCTGTCTATCGTGCTTTTGTTTATATTGTTTATCCCGCATGGTTTTATTATCTTTGTTATTTCCACTTTCCAAATTTTTATTATTGAAGTTGGCTTCTGGGACTTTGGCGAGGAGTTGTAGAAGTTCAAAAAATTTAAATTTGTTGAGTTTCAATGGCAAGAACCCAAAATTCAAAAAACGACAGGAAAACTCCACCATGTAGGTAATTATAGGTACATATTGGCAAGATATACCATATTATGCAGGGTGTCGCTAAAAGGTACCACCAACGCTCTACGACAGATTCCCGAATACAAAATATGCTGATTTAACTGAAATTATAGGGTGTTCCTATTTTTAATGTCACACCTCACGTTTTACTCCAGTACTTTTTTATCGGCACGCCACTGATTGATTCTGTCTTCTTTATCCAAAGGCTAATGGATTACTAAACGTTTTGGCCTTTTATAAAAGTTTCGTATCTTTCATCGTTTTCCCATAATTAATTTTTTATGATGGACCTACACTACTGAAAACGTTTTTGTGAAAATCTGTTTTTTTTTATTTCACAACAAAAACGTTTCCCACAGATTCCTCGCTTCAGAATAAGCCGATTTAACCGCGATTATTTATGTCTAAAATGGTCCCCTTTACAAGATTTAAATACTGAACACCTACACATTTTCCAAAATAAGTAAAAAATGTTTAAATGAAAAACTTCAGTTCTACCGCCTACTACGTTTTTATCTCAAGGTTAATAAATGTGAGTAAAATTGTTTCTGTAAAATAAAAATTATTATTTAAATAAAAGATTTTCACAAATACATTTTCGTGGTGTAAGTCCATCATTAAAAGTTAATTCTGGGAAAAACTTTTATAAGAAAGGAAAAAGTTTAATAATACTTAAGACTTTAAATAAAAAATACAGAATCAATAAGTGGCGTGCGGATAAAAAGTTCTGGAGTAAATAGTGAGGCGTGAAATGAAAAACAGGAACACCCTGTATATGTCAATGTTTGTAAAGTTATGTCAGTCTATTGCTTTTAACAATAGTTGTAAGCGGTACAATTTTGAAATTTCAATTAATGCATTTTTGACTTATTTTGGAAAACGTGTTTTTAGTTCCCTCTTTTAAGGGCTGTATCTTGAAAGTGTTTTCTTTTGAACATATATGATAATTTCGGTTAAATCGGAATATTTTGTACTCGGGAATCAGTGGTAGCGCGTTGGTGGTACCTTTTAGCGACACCCTGTATACATTTATTCCATCGGGATAATCATTTTATATTTTTGTACGTTCATATTCTTATAATTAAAATAAATCCACCACCAGACTTTAGTCGAAAGTTGGATATAACTCCGCTTAAAAGAACAAAAATGACAATTTAGAAGATTTTAATAACGAATAACAAAGCCACCTAGTTATGGGTGGCAAAATTGGGCACTATATGGGCATAATTGGAAAATACGTTAATCGACAAATTGTCACTACGCGAGATGTTGAATCTGGCGGTAATCTTTACATTTTTTCAACGACATCATTTATGAAAACAGGATGTTATCAAGTATATCGATGCTTTTTTGAAAATTTAATTTCGTTTATTTAATTTTCATAAAAATTTAATCGAAACAATAATTCAATAATATTCGTGTGTTCTTTTGGATAACTTAAACCGTTGTGAGTACGAAAGATGCATTTCATAAGTTATCATGACAATATCTTGCTAGCAGTGGCGTAACTACTGGGGGAGGTTTCATAAAGAACAATAATTGCTCCCGAGCTTTGCAGTATTGGGGTCCCTTAAGCGTCATATGTTCATCTTATAGTTTATTAGGAATAGGTACTATATGTATTACATCTATTTTAGTTTATTATTCGATACATTGTAGAAATTTGTTTCTTCGGTATTGTTGCGTTCTCTACTTACTTTATTTTTGTTTCTACTTTTATAGTTCATTTGGAAAAATACATCCCGATAACCCAGACTCTGTTGATGGAGGTGTTTTAGGCTATCAGTGTATCACAAATTTATTTACAAAAAATTACGTTCAGTTTAGCTCAAAATATGCAGTTGGAAAATTATATCGTGATGGCAGTGGCGTAACAACGAGGGGGGGAGGGTGATAAAGAACAATTTCCCCATAGCGTGGCAGTACTGGGGACTGCCACGCTATTGCCACGCTTAATAATATTAATAAGTATTAAGCATCATGGAGCTTTAAGCACCTTTTATAGTTTACTAGGTACCACGTACATCTGTTTTAATTTATTATTCGATAGGTACGTTGCAGTAATGTGTTTATTCTGTATCGTATCGTGTTTATCTGTTTATTCTATTCTCTATTTTTCGTGTGCACGATATGTCTAATTTTAATGAAAATTTATTCCAAAACAATAATTTTCGTATGTCTCTTTGGATAACTTAAACCGTTGTGCGTATGAAAGATTCATTTTATATGAAACTACGGGGGATGGTGAGGTGATAAAGATTAATAATTGTCCCTGAGCATGGCAGTATTGAGGACCCTTAAGTGTCATATACCGGGTGTAACATAAGTACTGCGAAGTATTTCAGGGGGTGATTCCTGAGATCATTTTAAGAAAAAAAGTTCATATATGAACATTAGTCGATCCGAAAATTCTTACCCGCTGATGAGTTATAGCCCCTTAAAGTTGGGACCCTGACGAAGGTTTTTATTTATTATCACCGAAACCGTTCAACATATATAAGATGACGAAATTTACCACATCCACCAATGTTTTTATGCCTAATAAGATAGACTCTACTTTGTAGTATTTTGGTAGATCACTTTGAAATTTTCATAAATCTGGGGGTGTGGGGTAAAAATTACCCCAACTTTTTTGTATCAATAGTTTTTTCAATTTTGATGTGAAATTATGGAAATTTCATAATTTCTTAAAATAATTTAAACACAATTCATCTTGAACCCGAAAATGAATTTGCTCTCCTCAATGACATGGGGATAGAAATTGGCGTTCTGCAATACTTACACTTCAGAGCAATGCAATGAAATTTTGAAATAGATTTTTCTCTAAAACGCATCTTATCGAAGTTGAACAAGAGTGACTTTTTTACGCAGAAAGCTTCAATATTCCATAAATTCACATCAAAATTTAAAAAACTATTGATACAAAAAAGTTGGGGTAATTTTTACCCCACATCCCCAGATTTATGAAAATTTCAAAGTGATCTACAGTCTATCTTATTAGGCATAAAACATTGGTGGATGTGGTAAATTTCGTCATCTTATGTTGAACGGTTTCGGAGATAATAAAGAAAAACCTTCGTCAGGGTCCCAACTTTAAGGGTCTATAACTCAGTGGGTAAGCATTTTCGGACTCATGTTCATATGAACTTTTTTTCTGAAATTGTTCTCAGGAATCACTCCCTGAAATCTTTCGCAGTACTTATGTTACACGCTGTATAAGCTCCATTTTCATGATTTTTGTGTTGAAAAAAGGAAAAAAAAATCGTCAAATAGAAACATTACGAGAACTTTCAGAAATTTTACACTGTTTTATTTGCCACCATTTATAAACCGTGGGCCATGGAGCTTTGCTCCCATGGAGATTTGCAAATATCCATGGCAAAACATCCGGGAATCAATTCTGATTTTAGTGTGAAGTACCTAATTTCGAAATATTTAAGAAGTACCTCATTTCTGCAAAAATTTGGACTGATAACCAAAAAATTGAACTTTGCTGGAAGCTGTTTCGATAGTACCACTTTTATCAATCAGCACCACAATTAGAGAAAATTTGACCGTGTAACATTTATTTTTTATTACCTAGTTTATATTTACCTATTATATTTACCAGATTCTTGCTCATATTCACAAACGATAATTTCCTAAATAATTACGTAATCAATTATCCCCATCTCATTCTATTGCAAAAAAACTTCATATCTCCATCTCGCTCATTTAATTAATTACGTAATTATTTAGGAAATTATCGTTTGTGAATACGGGCATCTGTATTGTATTAATTGGAGACGTATATATCTACAATGCGATCTAGATGAGTTTTTGTGACTCCTATTTTAGTCGCTATTTGATTATAGCACCTCATATACTTCCAGTTTTCGGAGGAGATTTGGGAGTTTTGATGGTTCTGAAGATGATAAGTCTTTTTCCGCTGGTTGGTAAAGACCTAAAGAGCGTAATATTTTTGTTTGGTTATTTTGTAGACCAATCTTGCTAAGGTATGCTCCAAGTTTACAACACCCCGTGGGAAAACCTATTAGCATTCTCAAACCAATTTTGTTTAGTTTGATGCAGGCTTCAAATCTTTTTTGATTGTATTTCCCAAGCATTAATTTGGCCTATTCCAATTCTGGGAGGTCTTTCCAGGGGTTTTCTCTTTGGGTTTTCTCTTCTTTTTCTTCTATTCCGCATAAAGTTTCTGGTCCCATTATCAGAGTGTACAAAAACTTCTTTCTTCGCTGATCCCCTACTTGCACCTGATCTTTTACCTATAAATACCTAAAGTGAGTCTTATTTTGAAAACAGCAGCCAACATTGATAGTTCCAGCCGAGCAGGAAAAAACAGAGGTTAAAATTTTTCGTGGCGGAATGGAAAGCCCTACCCTAGCACAGTCGCATGAATGTAATAGAGGGAGGGAGTGTAAGTAACTTAAGTTCTTTTAGATGATTTTAGAACTTTATAAAACTTCATTACTGAAAAAGGATGAAGCCATATTCAAACGTGAGATATTTAATCATAACACTGATGGTTGAAGATGAAGAAGTCACGAAAAAGGCTGAGAAAATAATTCAAATCAGTTGTGTTGTAATATGGCAGGGCTACACCCTAAGGCTCTTGATTTTCTACAGAATAAAATCAAAACTGATCTGGAAACGCTGGAAAAGTAATACTTGTTTGGGTAACGCGGGTCATCGAAGGATAGCCGAAAACGAGGCTGCAGATGAACTAGCTAGGAAGGGCTCTGCAACGACCCTCACTGAACCCGAACCAGTGTGTGGAACCACAAAAAACATGGTACCTACGTGGCGTGGCGCAGTGGTCAAGTGAGCAAGGAATCAACACAAAACATACTGAAAAAATGAACTAGGAAGCAACCATGGAAGTTAATGTTGAAGAACCATCTCTCACCCTCCTAAACAGAACGCACATATCAGGAATGTGGTGGTACTTCTCCCAGGACACTGCTATCTGAGACAACCCTACATTTATAAACAAATTACAAAACCCTACATTAAAAAACAAATCATTATTATACGTCGATTTCTAACGGGTTTTAATGCAAAAATCTTATAAACAATAATAATGATTAATTATTATACGAGTATGTTTTTGTAATTTGTTATTGTTCATTAAGTTCAATAATAATTATTATTACTGCGCGTTAAAAAAATTTATCTTGAAAAAATAATCAAAATCCTTCTTCTTAGTTAGGTACACCTTTCTTGTATTTAGTTATGGATAGCTATTAGCATACCGACTTGTTCTGCATTCTCTAAAGTTGTGAGGTGGTACAATTCCGCACATAAAGTTGACACCAGAACTGCTAGTCATGATCGGACGTTTACTTGTTTACCATTTTATTCATTCATTTCCATAATTATTATTACGTGATATTTTCTGATCAACGAGAACCAGATATCCCAAATAAATTAATATTAAAACACGAATAATTGTAGTAAATCGATTCAAAAATATAGTCACAGATAGGTACCAAACAAACCTTTCACTTCTGCCTGGAAAAGATTGATAGACTGAATGAAAATTTAGCTAAAGACACAAAAAATGTATCGTTAACAGCCATTAATAAATTAAACTAGTCGTATGAGGAAAAACATTTTTAAAAACAAGATTTAGGTATAAATAATAACAGCAAATGTCAAATTAAACCTCATGCAATAATTTAAGAGTTGCATCGAATCGAATCCCATATTACTCTCGCTTTTGCATGCATGCATAATAATTAAAGAAGCAACAATAAAAGTAAAAATTTGCTTAAAACAACGATAAAAAAAATATAAATTATTATAAAATATTTCATATCATGACACTATAACTTTCAACAAATACGTGGATATGTAATTATTGTCTTGTTAGCATAAAGCTTTCCGATCACGATAACTGAAATTAAAATATTCTTAGGACTCTTGAACTTAAAAAATTAAGAAATTTGAATGGAAATTTCAGATTGATAAATCATATCCATTTCAGAGAAAATCGACTGTGACAGACAAACAAACAAAGACGAGTTGTCCAATTAGAGACTTCTGCAAAGCGTATAATAACTAAATAATTTGACTCTTTAGACTTTTTTGGCATCTGTTGCTAGATACCAAAACTGACGGTGAAAATATTGATGAAAATTTACATTTTCAGGTGATCCAACCATTTACGGTAACCTCGCTCCACCCCAGGAAGCTATCGCCGCAATGGTAGCATCAATCCAAGATGGCAGTTATAACGGCTACGCTCCATGTGTAGGTTACCAGGCGGCCAGGGAGGCTGTGGCGGAATACCTCAATGGTGAAGGTACCGGACGCAACTTCTCATTCCAAGACATAATCTTAGCCAGCGGTTGTTCATCAGCCTTGGAACTGTGTATCTCTGCACTTGCAGACCCGGGAAAGTGTCTCCTGATTCCCAGACCCGGATTTCCCCTATATAGAACTTTAGCTGAAAGCATCGGTGTAAAGGTGGGTAGAATGATTTTTTTTTTCTGAATCAGATGTTTTGGTTTGAATCAAGAAAATTAACCCTTCGGTTAGCTTTATAGTGTCGAACCCCAAATAACAAGCTCATATTTTCCTATAATGGGCTAACCCCATGCAACCCCAGATTTCTTAATTCCACTCACTGGTGAAAAAGTGATCACTAATAAATGGTTCAGATTTCAATCTTTTTCGCCTTAAATTTATGAGAAAAAAAACCTAAACTCGTAATCATGGCAATATAATAGGAGACTTATAATATTATAGTAAATATAGTAAATTGGCAAATCTGAAATTTCAGGTTCGCACCTACGATGTTCTCCCGTCGCAGTCCTTCCAGGCGGATCTCTCCCAGCTCTCTCGACAACTTCAGCAGAAAGACGTAGCAGCGATAGTGATAAACAACCCATCCAATCCTTGTGGTTCGGTTTGGAGCGAGCAACATCTCCGGGACGTGCTTTCCCTCTGCCATCGCCATCGGGTGCCCGTCATCGCTGACGAGATCTACGAGCATTTGGTGTTTCCCGGAGTTACCTTCGTTTCTGCTGCCAGCGTGGCCCAGAACGTGCCGATTTTAGTGTGCGGGGGCTTGGCGAAAAGGTTTATTGCACCTGGTTCGTATTTTTTCCAATAATAGCTATTAAGATGTCAGTTTAAAAAAAGGAATATTTCTTAGTTGACTAACAGTCAGTGAAAATTTATTTTCGTTTTTATTTTTTAAGAGATAACGAGTCTGTTTATGGAGAGCGAGTTCGAAAAAGAGTTTAATAATTAAGACGAGCTCCTAAATTCTGACGCTTTATAGACGGTATTTAGGCTGCGAACTCTATAAGCTCCCCGCCTTTAAGCTTGGAAGCGGCCGCAAATGACATTTTACGGCTGTTACCAATCATAAGGCCTGAAAAAATCTCACCGATAATAATTTCTCCGATAAAAAAATTAAAAATAGTTTCTTTAATTTGAGAACTGTATTTCCCAATGCTTCTTCTTCAGGTTGGCGGATGGGTTGGATCGCTATCCACGATCCAGTGAACGCATTGCAGTACACACGCCAGGCAATTTTAGCGCTGAGTCAGCGAACGATCGGTTCATGCACGATCATTCAGGGAGCTTTGCCAGCATTATTAAAAAACACCCCAATTACCTATCACCAAAATCTTCTGAATACCTTAAAGCGACATGCCGACATCGCCGAAGAAATGCTTGGACAATGTAAGGGACTTCATCCATGCCCGCCCCAAGGAACCATGTACATGATGGTTGAAATGAAAATAGAGGGATTTCCTTGGCAGTCTGGACTAGATATGGTGAAGACAATGATGGAGGAAGAATCTGTGTTCTGCTTGCCTGGAGAGGTATGCTTTTTAAAATACTTTATAAACTGATTTGTTTCTGACAATATTTAATGTTTTATGTTATTTACGGAACATAAACTTTTGTTTCAGTGTTTCCAATTTCCCGGCTATTTCAGAATTGTGTTGACTGTTCCTGAGGACCTTTTACGTGAAGCTTGCCAGAGAATCAAAGATTTCTGTAATAGACATTTTAATGAAAACAAATTAAATGCATAATATTTATTAAAGTTAGGTAATATAAGGAACAATGGTTGTAACAGCATTAAGTAGGTTAATTTAAGGAATAACTGAATGTATTAATAATTATTTTAAATGGTTTTTATTTAAAAGAATTATGATTAATAAAATAAGTCTGGAACAAAAAATCATACACCTACTGGTGGAGCTTTTTATTTTCGCTCTTACTTCACCTATCTTGTGGTCAAATAACTCTGGGAGGACCTCGATCGTGACTTGATAGGTATATTATACTTCTTTTGTACTTATACCTACCTGAAACTTTGACAGGTAAGTTTTATAAACACATTGATGAACCTTATTTTTAAGAATCAGTGTAAGTCTAAGAGCCCTTTTCGCAGTGCTTAAGTAATCGACTTGAAATGATATCAAATAGTATAAAGCTTACTACAGCCTCTTAGCCCCATAATATGTTTTAAATACCTACTGAAATAAGATTTCTAGTTCTGTATTTCTTATTACTTTATTTCCCTTTCCAAACTTTGCTTTTTTCCACTTAATACTCACGCCTGTGACTAAATTTGCCAAAATAGTGACGTCCAGCTGTTCAAACATCATAATATTATCTAATGTGAAGACAACGCCAACGAGTGAATGCGTTTTTCTAGTAGGACGTCAAAGTCGGTAATACAGGTACTCTAGCCAATTTTCCATTGCTTACACATTAACCTCTCTCTATTATCTATCAGGTCTATTAGTTTTTACTCTATGGGTAATTTTCTTAGATAGGGTAAGCTCTTAGGATAAGTACCGAGCTTCTACCCCTGTACTACTAGGTGCTACTAGTTACTACTGATACATTATTGACATTTCACAGGAGAGGTGAGAAACAGCGAGGTGCCACCGTTTATAATTTTACACGTTTTTAATAGTACGTCATAGTTATCCTGTAAATTTTCTAGTGTTTAAGCAATGGTGCATGGATTGTTGAGCTTTGCAATGCAATAGCCGTAGCGAAAAAAAAAGATCCAAGAATAACAAATTAAGAGAGTTTTGAGGATTCTAGAGCATTGCTTACTTTTAACCTTCTATTGGTGGATTTTATAAATAAAACATTGTTACGAGTGTTTGACATTATAATTAGAACTTGAAGCTTTTAAGCGTATATTCAATTTACATTTCGTTTCCGATTACTCTAATGTTATATTTTTTAATAAAAACGCGTGTGAATCGCATATTTTCAAGTTGACATCTTCGCCATAGGTTTATTAATTTTCATTAGATTAAATTTTCAACCTTTTTAATGCGAATAGCCTTCTTTTACACATAGAAAACCTTGTTTTCCGTTTGTAATGTTAGGTATCAAAAGAAATTCCCCTAGTCTCTAGTTGCAGGGTAGCCAAATAGAATAGCAGCGAATTACGTTAAAGGTGTATCACATCTCAAATTTTACAAATTGACCTCGATTGAAATAACTTACCCGCCTCTATTTTTTACATCTGTCCTGTATCTGTGTGACGCCTCTGGATGAAGTAACTTTGGTGTTAGTGGCACTGGTCGCAGTTTCAGTTTTCTTCAATAATGTTCAAGCTGCAGCATATTATTGATCCTTAGACCTTACCTTATCTAAGTATTTAACATTCTACCGTTGATTGAAGGGGGCTAAATTTGTCATGTCATTGTTGTCAATGTCATTATGAGATAATAATAGAATTGATAACCTAAAAGGGTTTATTAGTAAAAATCTAAAAATTAGAAAATGAAAATAAAATATTAATTTTATTTAATTATTTACCTTATTATTAACTTGTTCTCCTTAAAAATATACTTAACTGCATTGATATAATTAAAATTCATAGATAAGTTGCTTGATAAAGTCAATTCTGAAAGTTAATTGTAATATAATATTCTTGCAAAGAAATGGAGAATGGTACTCAGCATGATATAGACAAGCTGACAGACGAAGATCTCTTCAAGAAACATAGACAAGAACGAAAAGACCTGCAATCGAGAATTCAGTCCATGAAGAAAAGCATACCAAAAGGAGACAAGAAGAAGAAAAAGGAAATCGCTGATTTAATCGCTCAACTGGAGGCAGATCTTAATGAGAAGCAAGACAAAGAACTCTCCCTCGAAAATAACACCCAGCTCGATAATAAATTAGAGTCCGTAAATATCAACAATGAAGAGGAGAACTCCAGCTCAAATTCATCGGCCCGAATGTCGAAAGCGAGAAGACGCAGAGAGAAGAAGGACCTACAGGACCGTGAACGTGAGAAACAGATTCAAGAGGAGAGCGAAAATTACAGAGAGGGCCCCCGGATGATGGAAATTAACTCGATAAAGAACAATCTGCAAACGCTAGGACTAGCTCTCTATAGTATACCAGCAGATGGTAATTGTTTGTACTGCGCCATCAATCACCAGCTAGAATCAAAAGGAGAAGAGATTTACTCGATCGAAAAACTGAGGAACCTAACCGCAGAATTTATAAGAGAGAACAAAGATGAGTTTTTGCCGTTCATGTACAACGATTCAGATGAAGTTGTCAACGAAGAGGAATTTCACAAGTTCTGTGATAAAATAGCCAAAACGAAACTATGGGGCGGACAGCTCGAGTTGAGGGCTCTCTCGCAAGTGCTGAAATGTCCCATAAAAGTGATCCAGTCCTCCGGACCCCCAACAGTGCTAGGTGAGCACTTTGGAGGACAGGAATTAGTTTTGACCTATCACAGACACTTGTATCGGCTCGGTGAACATTACAACTCAACCACTGCCCAGGAGAACTCAGTAAGTGATGATGGTGAATGCTAAAGGAAATAGAGGAATATTTATTATTAACATTATAGCTAAGTCTAGGTAACTTCTGAGTATATAAATTTTATATTGTTAAGAATACCTGGATAATTAAGGAAGCAAAGCCAGAAGTTATTTCTTCCTGTAATTCAATATTTAATTGCAATATAATTTTTTCAAATACTAATGTTACTGTTTAGGCATTTTTGTGAATTTTGTAAAGTTTAATTTTGATAATGATACCTGCCATCCTAGCTGCCATCAGGATTAACGTTCTAAATGGCATGCAAGGTAACCCGAACTTCAAGAATGTTACATAAGCTAACATTTTAGGTTAAGAATTTACCCATATTTTGTAAAATCTATTTATAATTTATTGATTAAAATGGCAATATTTCAAAATTATTTTTTTTCTTGATGAGGAATTTCACGCTCAAGTACAAACGAACCAAATATAAGTATTTACAGTTCAACTGAGGTAAGGCATACCTTGTTGGATGAATGATACTAGGTGTAGGATTTTTTAGTGAAGAGAGATGAAAGTACGCTGTAAAGGCAAAAGAGAATGCGATAGATATCTCAGTTGAATGACTTACCAGCGATGTTGTCATCCTACTAGCCTGTCAATTTTTAATCAATTGTCATGACACAAGTTGCAAGTTGTTATCACTTCGCTAATTTCCCTATCAACATGACAACATACAGATTATTCATCCTCTCTTAATGCGCTTGTATAATAGCCATCTTTCCCTGTGTCTTCTACATACCTAGCATCATTCAGCCAACACGGTATAAAATATTATTAGTTTGTTATTTTTTTTAACTAACCTTTCTCATTCGCAGATTGTTGAAAACACCCTTACAAGTGATGTAGCAGTTCAATATGATGATTGCTTCAAAAATAGTTGCTATAAGTAAAAGTATATCAAAAGAAAATAGGTTAAAAATGTGATAATATCCTAGAGGTGGCTCTATTTAAAAATGAATAAAAAATGCAAAAGCCTCAAGGCAAAGGTTTTCTTCTGTTGGTTGGCGCAAATTCCTCCTTGGTTTTAGGTTTTTTTATTATTCCCCTAAGGCTTATAATTTTTATTTTTATAACAAAATTCTTTGGAACCTGTATTGTTGAGGAAAGCCGCTTTCTTTTTGCTTGGAAGTATCTTTACAGCCAGCAGGTTCCAAGCAATTAGCAAACATTATGCAAACCATTTTAAATGCCCAATTAGCCATTTTTCACAAACAATCTTTGCAGTTGCGTATTGTAAAAGTATGTACATAGTTTAAACTTTAAACATTATAAAAGAATCCAATATTAAAGCTTTCCAAATATTTGGGGAGTAATGTAAGTCCATGAAATATCCAGGCTATATTTACATTATCATATACCTACCTACATAAATCGTGGCCAAGAAAACATGAGAACAGAGAGTCAGAACAACTTTTTTTTAGTATCTTTCAAATGTGGATTTTCAAGTTGTTGTGTTCTAATAATTGAAAAGTTACATAATTTACAAACAAAAAAATGAAACTATTGAATGCTATAATGGACTGCAAATTGAATTCCGATCAAAATAAAATTGATCATCTTGCTGATGATACTGTAAGCAGCAGTGTAGCTGATTTTGAAACAGTCGAATTTTTACAAATATTCATGAAATTCGAGAACATTATTGTCCGTATTCATCAAACTTCAAAATATAACTCCGGGGTTATATTTTGAATTTTCTGACAGCTGATTGGTCTAATGCTCAAACCCTACGAATGCTACGAATTTTGAACCAATCACATGTTTCAAAATATAACCCCAGGGGTTATACAGGGTGTATTGTAACGTCCGCATAATATTAGCACCACGCGATTCTACATCAAAAACAGAACATAAAGTTTTAATACCGTTTAGCTCTTAGACCTCAGCCAAATTATCCAAAATTTTAGATTTTTTTTTGGTAAAAATGGTTTTAATTAACATTTCAAAACTAGGAATTATTTGATTTCCTGAGTTCCAATACTTCCAATCAATGTTGCAACTGCGCGTTTTAATTGTTGAATAAAAAATTGAAAAAATAAAAAATCTTTAAAAAAATTGCAACACTGACACGTCGCAGCATGACATTTGTCTTGTTGCACCTTTTTTCGATTACATAGCAACGGCACACTATACCAGTGAGGTGACTTCACGTCTAATAAGTTATCTTAATTTTTATACCAGCGCCAGTGTTGCAAAATTTAAGAACGTTAAATTGCCCATATCTTAAAATCTGTGTACATCAAGAAAAAACTGTTGAGGACTTTTTTGTTCTGTTTTTGATGTAGAATCGCGAGGTGCTAATATTATGCGGACGTTACAATACACCCTGTATTTATTGATGAATACGGGCCTATATGAAATTTTTGTTTTAAAAAAATTAATTACTGCAGCAATTAACTGCTTCATTTGTAAAAACTCATAATCAGCATGCAAGAAAAACATTTATTTGCAATTGTTTTTTTTTTTTTTTTAATTTTCGGTAGACTCCTGAATATCCGGGATGGTAGGGAAAAGTTTCCTGGATAATCGAATACACAGTTAATTTTTTCCTTTGCTTCTGTTAGGATAATAAAAATTTGATTAAAACCACGACAGTTTCAAAAATAGAAATACAAATAAAATATCTTTATTAAATAAAACAATAACAATGGAAGGCTCTTTTGTAACACAAATCATAAATACTTATTTGAGTTTCGTTTCTATGTTACTAGCTTTATATGTACCACTAGCTACATGGTTTATCACATGATTAGATGGGCCCCTACAGTTTATATCGTCCCTTACTCTATTAATGTGCGCCACAGCTATCAAATGTCGTACGTCGGCCACAAATCCGGCACAGAACAACAACAGGTTGGCAATTATTTCACCAGGTGTCTCGTATACGTTAGGAACGATTCCCTCTACGCTGGACTCGAAATAGGAGTACAGAGGGAACCACACTTTGGTGCGAGTAGAGTCACGCTGCATGAGTGCTTGATTGTTTGACAACGTATGGTAGTAAAGGAAGAGACGGGAAGTTATGTAAAAGGCCACAAATACGTCGATCGAATAATGTTCGTGCGCCGCTAGGATGAAAAATATGCCGAACATGTTCATCATCCAGGACAGCGTGTGCAGGTAGTACACGTACCGAGGTGTGTCTGAAAAATATACACATAATTAATTTGGTTTAATTTTTTTGTACTTTCGGGATGTTAAATGTTCATATTATAATCATAAAAAATGTTATGCTTAAGTAAAAAATTCTTCTCAGAACTCAATCTTAGTTATGAATGCTCCTTAACTATTTACCAACAGAAAATATACAAAATCAACTTGGTTAACAAATAAATGTCCTCTAAAATGAAGAAGAAAAAATAAAAAACTTATAATTTAAAATCAAAACACATATTTTATAACTAGACCAAGATGAAATGGGGATGCATCAGAAGTGAAAGAAATACCAATGTGATGTATATAAATTAGGGAGAATAATCATGTTTTTTTATCCTCATATTATCTAAGGGGTAATTGGGTGTCTAGGAAGGAAAGAAACTGAAAGAAACCGTTTATAATAAAAAAGAACATGCAAAATTAGAACCAAGATGTTTAAGGTCTATCTGAGCATACTGGACTTTACAGTCTTTTGATTTTCCTAATATGACAGCCAACATCTCAGAGAACGAGAATGTTTTGCTTGATAGTAGTTATCAAATTATAATAAATATTTTTTTTAATTTGAAAGTTTCTGTTATTATCAAAGCCAAGGAATTTATGTTTTCATTTTACCAAGGACAGACTATTTTTATGAATTCTTTATTATGTAAAGGTTATGCCAAAACCTTTTTTTTATTTATGTAATATTCAGTTCTGATAAGGAAGAAAATTAATATGTATGAGTTTTATAAGTCACTCGAGACCACTTGTGCAGGATAATCCATCACTACTTAGGAGGTTAATTTTAAAGATAACAAATTAACAAGTGAAACTTGGAGGATATGTTTTTGTATATATAAATAATTATGTAATTAATAAAGACCATAAAATACAGGGTGTCCCAGCTTATTCGAAGCGGTCTCTGTAGGCCAAACGATTGATTTTTTCCTGAAAATTTTTGCAAATTCAAGTACAGGATCACAATGGCCATAATTTAAAATTATTTTGGAGTATACAGAGTGTCCCATATGACAGTGGCATATCAAAGTTATGTTTTTTTTAAATGGAATGCTCCTATGTTATTGCATTTTTAGATTGTCTGAGAAGAGAAAATAGGATTGGCTTTTACAGTTGGTGTTTAAATTCAGAAGTTTTTGAGTTATAAACAAGTGAAAATCATCATTTTTCGAGTTCAAGGTCCTGTACAACGAAAACGGTTCAAGATAGAGAAAAACGGCTTACATGTCCCTATTTTAACTTTTTATATACTATCCTATGGTATAGAAACATTTGTACTTTCTTTGATTTTTTTATTTGGCGACGCGTGGAGAAATCTCAGAATTTTTCAAATTTTTTATCACCCTGTATAAACATTTCATCTACATGATAGGATAGTACATGAAAAAGTAAAATAGGGACATGTAAGCCGTTTTTCTCTATCTTCAGCCGTTTTCGTTGTATAGGGCTTTGAACTTGAAAAATGACGATTTTCACTTGTTTATAACTCAAAAACTTCTGAATTTAAACACGAACTGTAAAAGTCAATCTTATTTTCTCTTCTCAGACAATCTAAAAATGCAATAACATAGGAGCATTCCATTTAAAAAAACATAACTTTGATATGCCACTGTCATATGGGACACTCTGTATACTCCAAAATAATTTTAAATTATGACCATTGTGATCCTGTACTTGAATTTTCAAAAAGTTTTTTGAAAAAGTCCATCGTTTGGCCTACAGAGACCGCTTCGAATAAACTGGGACACCCTGTATATCAGTTTAATTATTTGTTTTTTAATACAAACACAATCAATAAACTGTAATTTGGTGGTAAAGTAACAAAAAACATTGATTTTTTCTGTAGAAGATGAAGAATCAATCCTTTATAAAATCACAAAAAAAAAGTTCCTTTATAAACAAAAGCAAAACAAAAAGGTTTTATCTTCATTTGTTTTCGAAATATTGCCATAATTTCTTTTTAAAGTATGACAACATTTCATTGAATTTTCGGATAAGAGAATACAGTCTGCAATCTCTTTTTGGTGTTGGCAATTCTATGGTTGCAGTCATTCCTATCTGTCAATTTGTCAAAGTTCAGCTGTCTTATATCATATCGACATCGACATACTCTATTTTGACTTCTATGATAAGATTTCACTTTCTATAGTAGGATTAACTTTAAAAATTCAGATGTGACGTCACACTAACCGTCCGAATTAATATTTTTAATTTCACCAGAAAATGTCAAACAGTTAATTGTCAAGTTGTGAACGAGCGTAAATTATTGAAGAAATCATTCAAACAATGAATTGAAGCGCTTACGTCAGTTTGAGAGCCACTGACAACTACATAAAATTTATTCACGTAATGACATTCTATCCTCTGTGTTGTGCATTTAATTCTCATTCAAAACCAATGTTGACGTATACTTATTTATGCGGGATGGAGTGTTTGGACAAACTTGACGGTTACTATAAAAACCACGTATATGAAACAAAATAAATCGAACTATCAAAAGGATGTGTATTCTTAATCGATACGTATGACTTTTTAGACTTTATTGGACTATAGGTAAATATATTCATAAAATTTCCATAAATCAATTAATTTATTTAGGATAATAATAATTATGCTTATTATGATGATACATTAGCGCATGTCAAACTAAGTATAATAAGTCAAATTGTGGTGACAACATTATAACTGTCATTCAAAAACCAAAAACAACAGAGTGAGAGTGCAAAATCATATATCTAATTCTCCTAGATTGCTATCGCCGGTAAGTGAAAGTGTCACGGACTAAGTGAGATAGCAAACGACTACTTCTATCTCTTTTTAGACTACTCAACCCATTGTGCGCACTTGTAGGTGTGTTCAATTTTCGGACATGCGCGTTGGACTCGAAGTACTTACGAACTAAATAGAGGTGTATTACATGTCTGCACCGTAATGATTTCGCCCCTCTCCAGACCCCTACTAGCAATATGGGAGTATTAGATATGTATGCAAAATCATTGAAACACTATGGCCAAAACCAACTTTCTGGTACCAATGTTTCCAGTTGGAATTTTTTTTACGTCTCTATTTTTAATGTGTTTATTTAATGGTTTAATAGTGTTTAACAACCATTTTAACACATAGCTTCGATACCATTTGTTTCAAAATGTCGTTTTTCATTTTACATTTAAATTTCATAATAATTATTTTGATTGGTGGACTGGAAATTAGAATTTGAAGTTGTCTTAGGGAAATTTTATACCTAGGAAACTAGAGCAGCTAGGACAAAACTGAGAGCAGATATTTTCTTCTTTTTCAATGCTGACTAGTGTGCCAGTCATTTTTTCCACGAGTTTTTCAACATCCTGTATATCAATAAAATATGCGGGTAATTTCAAAATGTGCCAGAAAGTTCATTTTTGATAGCAAAAAATGTTTAATGAAAATCTTGAAATATTAAATATACAGGAAGAACCTTAAATGGAAGTTTTCAGGGCTATTTTTACGCTCTAACCTAGAGCTTCCTGAGGCAGACCAAACACACAGAGCCATCCAGTCATCTCGAAGCTGCAGACAACGCTGTTTCGGTCTCTTTATGACCTCATCAGTACAGCACATCGAGAAATAACTAGAGGATGCATGCCAGGTCAGTCCAGGAAGCCAACTCTTAAATGAAAAATCGACACGGAACCCCGTGACTACAAGAGTTTATCTACATCTACCGATGGAGACAAGAACTAACGGCAGCACGACTGCTTTGCTTTTGTCCATCAGGAATAGGTAGCCCCATCTTGTCTCCATCGGTAGATGGCAATAAACTCTTGTAGTCATGGGGTTCCGTGTCGATTTTTCATTTAAGAGTTGGCTTCCTGGACTAACCTGCCATGCATCCTCTAGTTATTTCTCGATGTGCTGTACTGATGAGGTCATAAGGAGACCGAAACAGCGTTGTCTGCAGCTTCGAGATGACTGGATGGCTCTGTGTGTTTGGTCTGCCTCAGAAAGCCCCAAGTTAGAGCGTAAAAATAGCCCTGAAAAGTTATTTATGAACTTAAATGGAAGACTCTACATGTAGCACATTATAGGGAACCATTACTGCCGTGCTACGGAAGAAGAACGTATGTGCATTTTTTTCAAAATTCGAATTTTTGGTGTTTTGGATGTTTCCAGGTTGGTTCTATCAAATAAAAAATAAATGAAGAAAACATTTTCGAAAATGACCGAACAAATCATTTTTGAATTTTGACGGTTTGTAATTTTCTGTTCACATTCAGCAATTTACTACGCAATAGAAACGTATGTGTATGAATTTCTTCCCATTTTTACCGCATGTGGAAATAATTGGATAAAGCGTTTAGAAATACTACACATCAACACCGTATGTGGTTAAATACGGCGTTTATATGTACCATGGTTTATTAATTTTCTCAAAATCAGCTTAATGGAAACAACGTATGTGTATAGTATGTATATTAAATTACATTGGGTGGTTACTTACGTTCCTTATGTCTAGTAAGTAAGTAGATGATAGTCTGTGAAAACGCCATATGTGAACATTTTTGACTAAAAATAATATAACGGTGTATTGTTTGTTTACAAGAAAAAATTCATATCAAATACGGTACACTAGTAAATGAATAAAAAATATCAGAACAAAATTGATTAATTAATTTTGAAAAGACAAGCGTTTAAAAATGTTAAAACTTTGAAGGCCGATTTCTCGAAACTACCTCAACTGCACATACAGCGTTTTTCCGTCGCACGGCAGATTAGTGAAGCCCTGGAAAAATAGTAAAAAACTCATCTACCTAAATTTCATGGATACAATTAAAAAAAAAAAACTTCCTAGGTGCATTTATAGGAATAATTGGCAACTGTGATGAGTAACTAAGTACGTACATTGTACATATATTTGTGTCAATATAGTAAATAATTCTACATAATGTACTGTCATTGTTGTCACTGTATCTATGGTAACCATCGCTAGTTGTAGGATAGTACAATTTGGATATTATAATGTCATATCAAACCCTTCTAAAGAAATCACCTTTGTATGAGGTACCCAGAGTATGCTATACACATTTTGGGAGATATGGGTAGGCAGGTAATTTCAAGATCGGCTCAAAAACCTCAAAAAATTTCCCAATATTTTTGAATTTCTGTAAAATATAATAATTTTAAAAAAATTGGCACTTATTACAATTCAGATCAATTAATCAATCATTTGTTTCGACTGTTAAAATTCTCCAGGTAGTCAGATGGAAAGCGTAATTTTCAGATCCATTTTAGATAATTTTAGTACAAAATTTAAAAATTGTAATTAAGATACACAAAGTCCATTTTGTGAGGTCCCATAACACCTTATCTGGAAAGTCACAAGGTGTGAATCATCTAGTAAAATATCAACAAATAAATTTAAAAATATAAAAACTATGAATGGTTGATTTAGGGCCGAATATTTTTTTTTACTATTTTTCTAGAGTTGCACTAATGGTTTCTCTACAAGGTGCTATATGATTTATATGGAGTTCCTCATTAAAAATTCACCCTGTATATTTAATATTTCAGGATTTTTACTTTATTTTAGTTCCAAGTCCATGAAACTCAAGAGGCAATAAAATCAACCAATAAGTATACACAATAAGATTCAAGTTCAAAAGCCATTTGTGTGAATAGATCTTGAACAATAAAGTTGAATTATTTCTTTATGACCATCACTTAAATCACAAAGGACTTTATTAACTGCTCCTGGACTTCATAAATTATTTTTCCTCATTTATTTTCATAATAATAGTAGGTATGATACTTGAAATTAAGTTCATAAATGTATTTTTATTTTATTTTAAGATCACTTTTTTGAGCTACTCAGGTGGCTCAAACATTTCGTTATGAATAAATATGTTACTTTTTAATTAATCAATTAAAAAAATTTCAGCAGAGGCCCCTTTATTAATTACACATATCCTCCAAGTTTCAATTTTATATACATGAAACTAACCCTCCTTTTATGAATAATTATTAAAGATTAACTGATATGGAAAAGGTTTAAAAGGGTTAAACAATTCTGACAAATAATACCTCTAAGGCGGCTCTCACACTGAGGCAATAAGCAATAAGCAATTAGCAACTGTCAATAAGCAATACACAATATTATTTTGGTTTCTCTCACATTGAAACAACAATATTGCCAGAAACCTCTGATCATCATGTCATCCGACGACTCCCATGACATGATAGTACTGTGGCGGCATTTAAGAAAAAAACTATAAACGAAAAGGAGATATTAGGTGCACCTAGCTTTTACTCAATTAAGCAGCATGGGGGGAAACATCTGCCCAAGGGAACTCAGAGCCCATCCTACCCGATTTCAAAACTGTTACCGAATGATAACTTCTCTTCTGCTGTGGTCCTTTCGAGTAAAATCGTAAATACAGGGATATTTTTCCACTATTTCTACGAATTTTGTATTAAGAACTGGATCGTCCGACATCTTCGAACTTTTAATAATATAAAATAATGAAACGTAGTTATCTATGCACAAACTTCGTACGTCACGACTCGCAAAACTGCAATAATTATTGCTTTTCAACATGCACGGTGTATCGCTAGAAATATTATCCCCGCAACCAGCAATATTTTTGGTTCGACCGATATCGAGTTGCTCTAATAAGAGACCCCCAATTTAATTCTGTGTAAAATACTTGTTAGCAATATTATTGTGTGTTGCGTATTGCCAGTTGCTTATTGCTTGTTGCCTCAGTGTGAGAGCCGCCTAATAGTCGAGTCGTTAATAAAAGTGATATAAACATCAATAGAATGGTGGATTCACCAATTCAACAATAATCTGACTATTCCTAAGCAATCCTGCTAAATAGCCAAAATTAGAACTAAAACTAAATAACTACGTCCCAGATCAAAATTGTTGGCAGTATCTGACATTACCAATTTTCAAAGAAGCGGCAAGCAGAAACTTATGTGTAGAGAAAAATTTTCTGCTTGCCGCTTTTTGCCCGAAATGGCTTTTTTGGTACTGTCAGTTACTGCCATCAATGTTGATCTGGAGATGTACGATTAGTGTATTAATTAGCATCATACTACTCACACTCGGTAATGAAAAAATTGAGCATGGTAAGTGCAACAGTGTGTCCGGAAAACATGTAATCGCCGCAAGTTCGTACGCCCTGAATAGACATGCCGGCACCTCTCCAAATCGTGTACGCCTGGGTCATTTTCGTGGTCAGGTCATGGAAGACGGAAGTTCCTTCGAAGGAGTGAATCCTCGGCTGACACTGCAGATGGGCCCCGGGAACGCTGAGAGACGTTATGAGCATCGTCACGCAGCGCAACAGAAACACCGTTCCTGAGAGAGCGAAAAAACGCCGCATCAGAATAAACCTGAAACCATCCAGTGTGTATTCCGGTTTCATGCACATTTGGTCATTGCTGGGATGCAAGAACCCAGAAAATTAATAAAATAAAAATAAAAATGTTTCCGAGTCAGAGGTCCGCCATTTAAAACCACTCATCTATCCGGAAGAGGGGGATCCTAAAAATCGTATCCATTGTAATGAAATGGCCTAGGTAGAAAAAAAAAAAGGAAAATCCACAAAGGATGTTATGAAATGGTTAGTTATAAAGTATAAACTGTTAAAAGGCTTATCACTGGTCTTAGGATACCTGTTTTGCTATGTATGTACATTATTATTGTACCTAATAGGTCTATTGTTTACTAAAGTGTCGTAAAACTTGATCAGCTGCCAGATAGGAGTCTCTAGAAATTGATTGTTTAAAGGTTAAGAAGGGACCAGTATCAGTATCGCCTTGAAGTAAAATTAAGAAGCAGGGGACCTGTCAAGTAGAAAACGTCAAAGTAATCATAATGAGTGTCAATTTAGCATATCAATCTAACGTGACTTTTCTACAAAATTAACAGTGGACCTAATGGGGACAGTTTTTGTGGTCGGCTTATTAGCGAAGCTACTCTACTTGTCAACCCTCGCAGCAGGTATCGCAAAGAAGACACCTGTTGAATACACAGTTAGTAACTCTAGCCCATATTATTACGTGAATTGTTATAATGGATTTAAAAAAATGCATTACCTGTGTTTATGAAAAAGCAAAACAATAAGCCACATGATCATGAGAAGTGTTCCAGTCAGTTCACACATCTCAAATGCCCAAGGTATGTGCGGGACATTATCTAGGAATATATCCGGAAGCGGGGGGTACTTCTTCATATCAGGTACTCTATCGTGGACAATTACCATCACAAAGGCAGTAATCCAAGTAACCACGATGACGTAGCCGAAAGCCACGCACGCTTTCATCTTGTCAGGTGGGAACTTATGATGAGTGCGTTCGTTTTCGGCGTTAAGCAGGATGTGGCGGTCCGATTCTAGCACGTCTATAGATTCAGGTTTACTGTAATACGGATAAGGTGAGCATAGAGATGAGCCGGGCAGTTCGCAAAGACCCAGATCGATCATGGAGTTTTGGTTGTTTTTCTGGAGCGACTTACAAGCCAGGTAGAACATTTTCTTCTCCCGCAAGCGAAGCGTTACGAGTGGTTCGACCATAAAGTCCTGTTCGTTTAAGGAAAGGAGACACTTTCCATCGAGCTCGTGTTCATCACAAAGGAGTTTCATTAGGGAAGCACTGAAGCCTTCGTTTTGAAGCCACACTTTGGTTTCTTTGGGTGTCCAATCAATTACTTGATCCATAATAATCTTATCAAATAATGTGGAAGCCATTCAAATATTATATCGCATGCAAAAAATTAGAATTCTTCTTATAATAACAACAACATATAGTTCTGGTATCATTGTATGTATTGTATCCACAAGCTGACTTCTGTTTTCCAATGCATACCTGCTGATTGTTTACTTTGTGCTTGTTGTTCAGGTGGTATTTTTAAAAAGTTGTAAATAAATAGTAGTAAATACCTTGGTACATAATAATATTCTTATCACACAAAAGGAGACACTTTGGTACCTATGACGATCCTGTGAATATCATTGGAAATATTCAGTCATGTGAATTACACCGAGGAATAAATTGGTAACTTCTATCACAAATGAAAAGTAGCACATCTAATACAAGAACTTATAATTTTAGGAGTACAGTTAGCAAACTTTACAACTGTAAACACATCAAAATAATATAAACATCTCATTATTTCCGTTTGTAAACCTAATAAACAAACTGTACGTGCTGATAATTTCACATCATGTTACTTATCAGAACAGAAGTTCAGAACTTAGAAGTGTAAATCGTTCTAGTCCTAAGGTCAGATAAGCATGTGGCAAGTGGCAACTGGCAATTGGCATTGGCAATATTATTATTATGATACAATACAAAACAGCTGATTTGGTTTTTATTTTGCCCTGCGTCCCAACAGTAACAGTTCAGAGTCAGAGATTCATGCAGCGTTCAGCTGATCCAGAGCATGTGCATGGGCAATTTTTTTTATTCTATGGAAATGCCACAGTGTGGAAATGCTATGATGCACTTGCCACTTTCCCACTTAATTAAAATATATACCCCTTTACCCCTAATTAATGGTAAAAGTTGAAATTATTAAAGCAGAATGTCCAACCATTTAATTTAATTTTTTTTATTTATAACATTCTATTTTCTAAGCGCAGCCAAGAGCCAAGGGTATACAATAATAAGTGAAGTGACTAATAAAATAAAAGTAATAATAATAAATAAAAAATAAATCGACAAACTGAACAGTGAAGCAAGATAGCAAGAAGCAAAGGACGGTAGTGATGTGAACTGTGAAGGTGGACCCACATCATGCAATCATGCAGAATATAATAAGTAACGCTGATTATATTTCACCGATAAAAAGAATCGTAACAGTGGGATCCTTCCATAAGATATAAACTAACTAGTGGAATTATAAAGAATCGTTGCAATAAAAATAATAATTTTGTTAGCCTTCTATCTTAGAAATTGTTGTTAATTTATTGAATTATTTATTTATGACCCATTTGTCGCCATTGCGACATGATGTGGACCCACCCTTACTCAAACGTGTCTTCCTTCACTACTCACTCACTAACTTCACAGTTACACTTCACTTCTCCGAAATACGTATAGTAAGGATTGGCGATTTGGTCTTGGTGAATGATCGGATCGGTAACCGGTAACGCGGTAACGGTAACCGGAACTGTAGGCGCCGAAATATCGGCAAACGCACAGTTTTTGGCGTTGCAGTATGGGTGCGTTCATAAATTTCACTCTACATACGCAAATCTTGGAGACGCTCAAAAACAATCAAATCGTTCGATGTGTAAAGTCATCATGTTATGCCCCGACCAGTTCAAAAGCCGGCATAAAATTTGTAAAAACCAATAAGAGAGCTAGAAGATGTGGCTTGGCAAAACCTAGTTGGGATATAAATAAACGCAATTCATATTCAGTTATACTTCATACCTATTGTTTGGGGTTCTTATCACAAGCGCAATTATATTTTACGACTTGTCTAAGACGCCGGCGGTAGGGTACAGAAAACAGCTTTAGTTCCTGTAATTCCCAATAAACGCGGATTAATGAATAGTGGCGGTGTAGCGATAAATGCGGGTAAAATAATTATATATTGATAAGGATAAGAAGTAATTAGGAAAAACAAGCGGGTACTTACAGTTTGGATAACGATAGCGAGCGTGCGGATAGTGCGGAGCGCGGAGCGATATTTTTGCGTGCGACCGTCTCGAAGTATATCTTGAATCTCTCTTCACCTGTAGGTTCTTCCTTCAGGGATGCGGGGCGAGTGTCGATGCGTCGTATTATTGCACTCTACCGTCCGGAGCACAGGCGGGTGTAGGAACGGGAAATGGGGACGAAACATTACCGCCCACCAAAATTACAATGTAATTTTCCGAAAAAAAGTGAAAGCGAATTGGCGAATTTGAAAAATGACTATTAAAATAAAGATTTACTTTGCAGCACTTGCGTAGCGAATAATAAGCGAAGAATGCGAATTAAATGTGAATTTCTTAAAACTTACAGCAGTTGCGATATTTACAATTATAAATTGATAAAAGGCTGCTCATTACTGACAGGGTAATGGGCAGAGCTTGACTAAGGGTCTTCTTAGAACCTTGTCGGCGAGTTTGTGTTTCTGCAGAAGTAGATCAGGATGCTTGGCTTCCATAGACAAAGGGGAATGAACCAAACGACCACCTGCTCGAAATATCCTGTCAGCGTCAATGAAAGGCGATAATTTCTGTAAATATTTTGGGCACAATTGTCCCTTGCGTATCTGAGCAATTTCAGATTTGAAATATGAGGACTGAACGTCCTTGACCATGACCATTAAGGCTTGGTGTAAATCAGCATCAGTTAAAGTGAGTGACCTTCGATCGTGTCCTCGAGCGTTCTGGACAAATCGAAAACAATATGCCAGGATGCGTTGTATTTTTAGCAGCGAAGAATGTTGAAGAAGTAAATGATCTACAATAGAAGAACTTACTTCAGCAACTAAAGAAACGACCTTGCCCTCAGGCAGGGAGTCAGCGGAGATAGCGGAAACGAGAAGATCTTCAGGCCACATGGATGGCGGTTCTTTAAGCCAGGGAGGCCCCGCCCACCAAAGGGAACATGACAACAACTGCTCTGGCGAAAGACCTCGAGAAGCGTGATCAGCGGGATTGTCAGCTGACCTGACATGCCGCCAACAATCGGGAGGAATCGTGTCTTGTATGTGGGCAACCCGATTGGCCACAAAGGTCTTCCACCGATGCGGTGAGGACTTTATCCAGGACAAAGCGACCGTGGAATCACTCCAGGCAATTACTTTATTGAAAACCAAGTGGTTGCGAAACGTATCGAGAACAAATGACACTAGATCTGCCAGTAACACGGCTGCGCACAGTTCCAAACGAGGAATAGATATTCGTTTCAAAGGAGCGACCTTGGATTTTGCCATCACTAAAGATACAGAAATGCGTTGTTGATCATCACGAAAGCGGAAGTAAATTACTGAAGCATAGCCGGCTTCAGAGGCGTCGCAGAATGCGTGCAGTTGACACTCGACGAAAGATTGCGGTTTAAGACATCGATTTATCTTTACGTGAGACAGCTGCGATAAAGAGGCCTTATAGTTCTGCCATTGAGAACATATTTCAGCCGGCGGTAATTCATCCCAGCCCAATGCCAAAGACCATAGGCGCTGGATGAGATGTTTAGCGAAGAATGTTAAAGGTGACAGAAACCCCAGAGGATCATAGATACGGGCAACTTCCGATAAAATAGACCTCTTGGAGCACTGTGTGTGGACCGCGTTGACATGAAAGGTGAAAACGTCCGGATTGGACTGCCACTGGAGGCCAAGAATTTTAAAAATCATTTCTGCGTCTGGATCAAAATTAGACGAACTGGTCTGACGATGATCCTCAGGAATACCATCCAACACAGCTGCGTGATTAGACGCCCACTTACGGAGCTCAAAGCCACCTGAACTCAATAACTGGACAATCTCGTCCCTAAGTTTTATGGCGGAAGCGATGTCATCGGCACCCAATGCCAAATCGTCCACGTAAAGACTATTATTAATGGCACTAGAGGCTAGCGGAAATTGATTTTGACCTTCTTTTGCTAATTGTAGCAAACAGCGAATCGCCAAGTAAGGACTACTTGACACCCCATAGGTGACGGTATTCAAGGAATAAGTATCGACGGGGTCCTGCGGCGAAAATCTCCAGCGAATCATTTGAAATACGCGATGAGGCGGAGAGACTAAAATTTGTCTATACATTTGGCGGATGTCGCATGTAAAAACATAGTTGTACAAGCGAAAGCGTAAGAGTATAACTGAAATATCTGATTGAAGTTTGCTTCCAGTGAGCAAACATGCGTTCAATGAAGTTCCGTTTTCGGCGTTGGCAGACGCGTCGAAAACTACGCGTATCTTTGCGGTGCTGCCTTCTGTTTTTAGAACGCAGTGATGCGGGATAAAATAGCAGTTATCAGGCGGCGGTGGAGTAGAAAGCTTAGTCATGTGACCAGCATCTAAGTAGTCGCGCATAAAGTTGTGATAAAGATCACGTACCGAAGGTTGCTTCGATAGTCGACGTTCAAGTGCCAATAATCGGCGATCGGCCATTTTGAGTGACCCAGGAAACGACGGCGGCGACGACTTAGACTCCTTAAAGGGGAGACAGACTCCGAAACGACCAGAGGGCGCACGGTAGTGCGTATTTGTGAAATGATCCTCCACCTGTTTATCTTCAGGCGACAGGATTGAGCGATTGGGGACATCCTCCAACTTCCAGAATTCTCTCAACGTGTCGTTAAGACAAGATTCGGTCGAGACAAAAAAAGAATGCACCTTATGCGTTGTGCTGGAAGAAGTGGGACCTAAAAGTATCCAACCAAAGATTGTGTTCATAGCAGCAGGTCTCGTACCATCGCCAGATATGACACCCTCTTTGACTATGCGGGAAAAGACTTCAGCCCCGAGGAGCATATCCACGGGACCGGGAGAATGCCACAAGGGATCAGCGAGTTTCAAGTTTTCGAAACAATGAATATTTGAAAGCGGACTAGTCGGTAACTCCGAGCAGATAGAGGGTAACACCATGGCAGCGACACCCAAATTGGTAGAAGATCCATCCGGACGGATTGAACAATTTACATATCCGTGCGCAGAGGATATAGCGGAATGACCCACTCCAGTTATGGACGATGAAGATGGAATGAGTTCAAGAGCGAGACGCTTACGACATCTTTCTGTCATGAAGCTAGTTTGACTGCCCGAATCACAGAGGGCTCGAACAGATTGGTAATTTCCCCACTTATCACGGACCTGGAACCGCACCGTGGCCAGTAATATCGATTGAGGAGTACCTAAAGCTTCGCCAATGGAAGACATGGCAAGTGGTGGCGAAGAATGCGGATTAAAAGAACTTGTTGCGGAAGACTCATTTGGAGTTTGAACTTCTTTGTTAGAAATTCTGTCGTCATTTTCCTTAAAGAAATGCAGTAGAGTGTGGTGCTTACTTGAGCAATGTCTGCATGTGGATGTAGAGCGACAAGAGGGGAACGAATGCACCGAACTCAGGCAGTTCGTGCATAGGTTAGCGGATTTGACAAATGTAAATCTATTATGAGGAGATAATCCTAAAAATGCGGTACACCTTTGAAGTGTGTGCGACTTGGAGCGACAATGCGAACAATAAATAAAATGAGCGGCGTTGGGAGACTCGCGAGTGGTAGACACCATCATCACGTGAGGACTACGTCTGTCCTCAGTGCGCCAGTTCACCTTCCCTTTATTGGAATGTGATGGCTGTTGCTTGAAAGAAGATGTGGCTGGAGAACTCAAGGCATGTGTCTCCAGTGCTCGACACTGATTGGTCAAAAAAGTAAAAAGATCCTCATAAAGAGGGAAGTCTTCTTGCGCGAATTTCAATTCAAATCGCTTGCGAGTCGAGTCATCGGTCTTCTGAAGAAGCCAATTTAGCATAGTGAAATTCCACAAATCAACTTGCGGGAATTTCTGGAGCGCGGCGGTATTCTCGGTAAAAGAATTGAGAAGATCTCTCATGGAGCGCGTTGAGTCTGGACGACACTTGGGCGCATTAGCAATAGCATTCCAATAATAGGTAGCTAAGATTCTGTCATTCTGATAGCGATCAATCAAAGTACGATAAGCGATGACATAATTTTCTTCGGTTAAAGGCAAGTGACGAACGAGATCCAGAGGTTCCTTTGACAGCGTAGAAATTAGATATTGGAATTTATCTATTGAGGATAAATCGGAATTATTATGGATAAGCGAGTTAAAAATGTCATAGAAAGAATGCCATAATTTGAGGTCTCCATCAAAACGGGGAAGATCAATTTTAGGAAGACGCACATTGCATCGAGTTCCACCCACTGACTCTAGCGACCCATTCGAACCTCGCCCATCTGGCAAGACAGCGTCAGGTTTCCCAACCAAGGAGTCAGAATCTTTAACCTTAGGTTCTGATTGCGATAGACGTAACTGAATACCTTTAATTCCAAAATATACCCCATCAATTTGAGCGATTTGATCGCAGAACAATTTCCACTGATCTGATGTTTCATCAACTAGCGTGTCTGTAATGACTAAATGAACCCCCTGTATAGACTTTCTGCTGAGTCTAAAGCTGCGAGAAATTTAAATTTTTCGTCAACAGATGTACCTGCATTCGAACCTAAATCTAAAATCGACTGTAGCCTAGACAACATAATTTTGCCGGTAGACAAAGCCTTTTCCATTGTGAGAGACATAGCGAATTAGCGAATTAATAAAAGTTAAATTTTCTCAATTGAAAATGCGAGTAAAGAAGGATGATGCGTGAATAATAGAATTATTCTTCTCTGAACTTATAGGTATTGTAACCTCCAACCCCCCTGGCCTGGTGATCTCTAGAATTTCCCCTCCCCCTTTTCTTGGTAGGACCCTTTTTGTTGTGTGTGTCGTCTTGTAGCACCCAGTGGTTCGTAAAGATGGGGTCGCAGAGATTTTGTTGAGAATGGGAAATAAAACAACGTAATTTCAAAAACACCTGATTTACTGCCTTTTCCTAATTTAATTATTTACAATTCAAAATGATTATGAAATTCTATGTTATTTATTTACAATTTTATTTAATTATTCAATTTATTTAATTCATTTCTTCGAGATTTAAAAATTCTAATTTTATGTTGGTACAACAAGTTACCTGCGGTTCAAATACAACCCAGTCGATTTATGATTGTTTATTTTGTGGTTTTGTTTGCGTGAATTGGGTCTGATTGCCTGGAGCTGGTTTATGGGCCTATTATTGTCCTTTTACAATTGGTTTCACTCTTACTTTCTTACCCCCTGGGGTTTAAGCGTTATTCGTCGTAGAAGCGAGGTTGTCAGCTTGTGACAGTTGTAGGATATCAGAGTGTTATTTTTATCTCCCCGAGCTAATAAGATGCAGCAAGGCGTTATAGCCAGGTGCTTCGATCTTTGCCTGTTTGAAGATTGGAAGGCGGTTTAATCCGCGCTTCCCGATGTGTTTCGATTGGTATCCTTACGACAGGATGGGTGGCGGTGGCTAATTAGATGACTGTTTAGTAATTCAAATACAGAGGCAAGACCGCGAATCTCCCGGACCTGTTTCTGTACTGAGATAACGATTCTTGACCGAAAAGCCAATACACAGACCCTTCTCAACCCTAAGAGAATGCCATACACGTACTTTGAACGTGCCGTATTTTCTTGCATACCCTGCTGGCCATGGGACAAGACGGACTCCGCTCAGTATATTTTCCCCTATTATAATGTGTGTGTGTAGAGAGAAAAGATGCACCAGCTTCGTGGTAGTCCTGTTATCGGTACAAGGTCAATTTCGAACTTATGATTTTCGGTACAATTTCATTGTGAAATTGTTTGATTGTCTTGTTTCTGTATTGACTCACTCGACAGTACATCTAAAAAATTCCCAATCAAATTACTAGCTCGTGATAATAAAAAGTACCCTGATTTCCTTAATTTCTCGAATGCTCAAATTTTGTGGATTTCGTGGTTTTTGAAAATGAATTGAATATTTTTCAATTCGTGAATTTTTCTGAATTTTAATTTGATTTAATTCTTTGTGAATTTTGAGACTTTTGACTTTTCTAAAATTTTAAAAACCCTTCCTTAATTTAAAAGTTGTCGTGAAAATTTCGGAGACTTTTTCTTATGAATCAAAGAATAATTTAAAAGTCGGGGTTAAGTATTTGAACTGCTGATATCGTCGTACGTCTGGCTCCTCAAGAACGCAGTCTGGATACCTGAGACAAAACGAGAAAATTTTCAGAGGCAGTAAACTTATAAAGATCAATCTAAGCTTTTTTATTTACAAAATTGAGATTGTGAAAAATTACTTCACCTGTAGGATTGGTGGCCCCTTGGGTTAACAGGGCGACAGGTTCCTGTTCCTCCGGGTCATCAACAAGGCGGATGCGAGCCGGGCGGCCTCGTCTCGATTTGCGAACAATAATAGGAGCGACTGGTGGTATTTGCAACTTGCGTACTGTTTGCGTAGTTGATTTACGGGGCACGGGCTGCGGCTTGAGGGGTTTTCGTGGCATCTTCGGAAGCGAGGAATCACTTGTTCTCGGTAATTTCTTCGACAAGAAACAAGTATTTAGTAAGGGCTTGCTCTCGGTAATTTCTTCAACAAGAGGCAAGTGGGTGAGAAGGACTTGTTCTCGGTAATTTCTTCAACAAGAAGCAAGTGGGTGAGAAGGACTTGTTCTCGGTAATTTCTTCAACAAGAAGCAAGTGTAAGGAAAGGAGTAGTCTACGCTCAGAAATCTGAATTAAGACTGACTTCTCGCGCCGAGATCTCTGCCTGTATTTATAGTAGATGGCCAACCCTTGTCTTCGTGGTCTATTGTGTCTATTTAGGTCAGCGCTTTCACCCGTTCGTTCCTTTATCCAATATATATATATATATATTCGTTTGAAATTACAAATTGCAGTCTTACGATTAACATGTTGTTTAGTTTATTAAATTACATATGATTGGTTTCGTCGATCATGGGGAAAATAACGATCTGTAGGATATTCTGATGCGATGTTGACATCATGGTGAAGCATTTGCTTTGAGAGATATAGTCTAGGGAAAACCCCATTAAAAAACCTAGACACACCATCCTGTTGAGATTGGTTTGAAGTATTCCAATCATTTTGCCCTTCTGAGGTTATCTGGCTGTTAATGTAGATTTTGTTTACAAGAGCTTCAAATTCTGTAACCAGTCTATTGTTTCGGTGGAAATTTTATGAATTGCTTGAAAACCTCCAGAAAATTTGGTTAAAGGACATTCATTGACAATGTGATTGATGGATTCTTCAGGATGTCCGCAAATACAGGAAGCGCTTGGTATTAAATTCCATTTATGTAACATTGAATTACATCTACCGTGTCCTGTTCTTAAGCGATTTACTTGTACCCAGACTTTCCTTCTGATTTCAAAACCGTTGACTAATGATGAAGGATCTTCGATTAAAGTGTTGTTGAATAAAGAAACACTTTTATTTCGCCAATCATTTCTCCATTCATCTTCAATTTTAAATGGTCGATCCAGGTATGTTTCTAGCCACACAGGTCTTCTTGATTTTAATCTCGTTGTTGGAAGATTATTCAGGTCCGATGTTATTGAAAAATCATCTGGAAATGTTCGGTATTTATTCATGATTTTATGTGTTGCTTGTTGTCTTCGGAGATTAGATGGAGCAATATTTGACAAAACAGGTAACCAAGGGATCGGAGTTGAGGAAATTGTTCCAGTAATAATTCGTAATGTTTGGTTCAGTTGAATATCCACTTTTGATTGATGTACACTGTTGAGCCATACGGGTGCACAATATTCCGCTGTTGAATAAACAAGTGCAAGAGCTGATGTGCGAATTGTTTTTGCATTGGCTCCCCAAGTTGTTCCAGCAAGTTTGTATAGAATATTATTCCTTGTTTTTAATTTTTGTTTCACTTTTTCTAAGTGTTGATTATAGGTTAAAGATATATCCAAAGTCACACCAAGATATTTTGGATTGAAATTATGATTCAGTGACGATCCGTTGAAAGTTATATTTAGCTTTTTAGATTTTTGGTGGTTATTGAGATGGAAACATGTAACTTCTGTTTTTGAAGAGTTTAAGCAAAGACGCCATTTCTTAAAGTAATCATTCATGATTTTCAAATCAGAGCACAGCGTTTCTTCTAATAAATTAAATTCGCTGTTTTGGTAAGTTAAAATAATGTCATCGGCATATATGAATTTTCTAGATTTGGTTGCAGGCAAATCACTAATGTAAATATTGAATAGCAGTGGAGATAAAACAGAACCTTGTGGGAGACCATTATTTAAGATTCTGTATTTACTGCTCTTTTCGTTTACGAAAACTTTTATTTTTCGGTCTGATAGCATATTTTCCAATAGATTCATAATCGTCTTACAACCAATGGTTTTATATAATTTATGTAAGAGACCTTCTTTCCACACAGTGTCGTATGCTGCAGATAGATCTAGGAATACTGCTCCTGTTTTTAATTTTCTTTGAAAGCCACATTCAATGTGGGTTGTCAACGTCAAAACTTGGTCACATGTATTTCTGTTTGGCCGAAATCCACCTTGTTCAATAAGTAATTTTTCATCAACAATTGGTAATAGACGATTGTATAAAAGTTTTTCCAGTACTTTATAAGTGATACTAAGCAAAGCAATAGGTCTGTAGCTTGAAGAGTCATCATTTGGTTTCCCAGGCTTTAGAATTGCGCTAATTTTTGCTTTTTTGAAATCTTCAGGTAGTCGACCTGAAACCAGAATGTTATTAAAAAAAGAAAGTAGCCATTTTAATGAAAAACTCCCCAGATTTTTTAAGAATTCAGTTAAAATACCATCGAAACCAGGTGATTTTCGATTTTTCATGGAATTTATTGCTGCTTTAAGTTCTTTTAATTCAAATGGTTTAGACAATGTGTCAGAATTAATGGCATTTTTTCTTTGTTTTCTTAATTTATTTTTAATGTTTTTCTGTTCTTCTTTAGATACTAAAACAGAATTAGAAACTTTCACTATTCTAGAAGAAATAGAATTAGGTGAAATATTATATTTTTGCTGTTTTATTTGATTAGTAGTTCCTAATTTGCTAAGTAGGTTCCAACTGCTTCTACTAGAATGAGTGAAATTCATGTTTTCCATTAAAGTATTCCATTTTTCTTTCCGTGAATTGTTCAGACAATTCAAAATTGTATTTGCTGCTTCTGTAGTGGGCGCTTTTTTATATGATTCATAGATTTCCTGAGTTTCTTTGGTCCAACAAGGAATATATTGTTGTCGAAATCCTCTAGGTATTGTTCTTTTAGCTGTTGCTTTTATGATACCTACAAATCTAGAATAGTTATTATAAGTGGGCTTAATCCATCTTATGTTATTGTCTATTTGAGTTCTAAATTCTTTCCAGTTTGCTTTGCCAAAATTCCATCTTGGTTTTTGTAATGAATTAATATATTCAATACGAATTCCTGTTCTAATTAACGTCGGCTTGTGCTGGCTATGTGGAAAGTGTTGTAATACTTCCTTGATAATAGGTAATGGTATATCATCATTGTCTTTAGATATTATGCATAAATCTGGGTTATAATTTTTACGCCATCTAGAAGAATAAAAACTTTTTTTATCTTTCGGATTATATTTCAAATGATAATTATTTCTCTCAATCCAGTTGGACAAAGCAATGCCATTTCGGTCGTTGAAATCATAACCCCAAGAATTATGATGACAATTAAAATCTCCTGCATAAATAACTGGGTGTCCATAAACTATAGGAAAATCTTCTGGCCATTGAACTTTTGGAGGTTTATATAAATTACAAATGAAAGTATCTGAAACTTTTATGACAATTATAAATATACCTTCATAAATATTATTATATATGATTTCAGGATTGTGAATATTTTCCTTAACATAAGTAGCACATCCGTGTATTGCACTGTTTAATGATTCAACAAGTGTATAACTTGGAATAACACCTCGAGATAAAATTTGTTCATTAGAATTTGTGTGCGTTTCTTGAAGAAGTATTATATCTACATTTTTATCATTGCAAATTTTAGATAAAAAGTGGCACTTATCTTTAGATATTCCTTCAATGTTTAGTTGTAATATGGTCAAATTCGAGCCAAGTGTCAATTCTTTAGAGCTGCATGACTGGGAGTATTCCAAGGAATCGGTCCAGTCTTCACAGTGACGATCTTTGTGGATTTTGTTGTTGTTTAATCCATGATGGGCTCTAGTATTCAAGCTATCGTCTGCCATCAATATTATTCACTAATTTCTTTGAAAAAAGTAAATATTTAGGAGAGTTTTATTTTTATATGTGATCAATGTCAGTTTGACATCAACTGATCGTTATGGTAGATTTCCCTGCTTTCCTCTTGTGTTAACTAAATGGTGGATATGTCATTTGATTAAACTGCTTTTCCTTTATATGGGACAATTTTAGTCGTGTTTCTATCACTTGTATTAATGAAGTTCCCATTGTATTTTATTTAATTTCCGGTCATCTGTTTAGGCGAGATTTAGTTTAAATCTTTGGATATTTTCACCTCACTTTTCTTCCGATAATCTTTCTTCACGTGATTTTAGGTAATAGGTACTACCTTGTTGTTGAGTTTTAGAGAAAAATTATTCACCCGGGGGCGTTAGGTTTCAGTATATAAGTATATACCTACCGACACCAACACCAACTCAGCTTGAAAATAATCAATAATTTCCAAACCAGTATACCACCTCGACGTAATATTTCCGGAGACCGGGATTAGTAAAATTGTTAAAAGTTGCCTGCACGTGCAAGGTGCAAACACAGTAGCGAGAGAGATAAACCGTAGTGGTGTGAGGTGAGACGAGGACGGGTTTTTATTACCCCAAGGCAGACTATACTTTTCAAGCAAGGGGTGTGGGTACAAAATATTCACCAAATATTTTTCAGCAATACGTATAGGTACCTAATTAATTAAGATCGATCGAATAGTTATTACATGCGGTAATTATTTTCTAGAATGAAATATTCTAAACACAATTACAATTAACGACGATGAAATTTACAAATTTGTAACAAGTTAACAAATGCTGTAATTTCGCGATGAAGTTATTTAATTAATAACTTCGTGATTTCGAAAAAATGAAAAACAAGTATCTATAGCTTATTTTTGCGAATAACAAGTGCGGAAAGTAAATAATCAATGCAAAGTAACTTATTGCATTGAAATTTTGACAAAATGAAATGCGAATGATTTTTTTTTGAAATGTGATTAATTGATCTGATTTCAATTAATGACTTAAATCCGGCTCGAAGGACCAATGTTTGGGGTTCTTATCACAAGCGCAATTATATTTTACGACTTGTCTAAGACGCCGGCGGTAGGGTACAGAAAACAGCTTTAGTTCCTGTAATTCCCAATAAACGCGGATTAATGAATAGTGGCGGTGTAGCGATAAATGCGGGTAAAATAATTATATATTGATAAGGATAAGAAGTAATTAGGAAAAACAAGCGGGTACTTACAGTTTGGATAACGATAGCGAGCGTGCGGATAGTGCGGAGCGCGGAGCGATATTTTTGCGTGCGACCGTCTCGAAGTATATCTTGAATCTCTCTTCACCTGTAGGTTCTTCCTTCAGGGATGCGGGGCGAGTGTCGATGCGTCGTATTATTGCACTCTACCGTCCGGAGCACAGGCGGGTGTAGGAACGGGAAATGGGGACGAAACACCTATAATATTATTAAAATATTTGTTACTGAATTTTGTTCACAAAAATGATAGTAAGTAAGTTAATTCAATGGTTATTTATTTCTTTATTTTTTTCTAGGTCGAACTATGCGCTCGTTCTTAAAATGAAACACGCATGTAGAAAGTTCAAGAAACTTCAAAAACCACACTAAAATATAAATATATATATATATACAGGGTGTTATGACAAGTAGTCATAATTATTCAAACATTGTTAATTATTAAAAAAAATTATATAAAAAAACGGAAAGGTAAAAATAAAACAAAAACACATTATTCTACATAGCTGCACATTTTTCTGCGTTTTCAAGAATCCCCCGTAAACTTTTGCGAATAGTCGCGGGTTGATTTAGTTCATTTGCGACGCTACTTATCCTTATTTGTTAGGGAACCTGCATTACCGACACTACCGGGGGTCAGTGTCGGTAATATACAGGTTCCCTATTATTTGTTTCTTGTGATTCTAGCGCCCGTATTCACAAACGATAATTTCCTAAATAATTACGTAATCAATTATACCCATCTCACTCTAACGCATAAAAACTGCATATCTCCATCCATTTATTTAATTATTTTCGAGATAATACAGGACAGAAACGCTTTGTGAATACGGGCGTAAGTTCTAAGCAGTTAGGTTAATGGAACCAGCAGAAAACATAAGAACGGCGGAATGCAGAATGGCGCAGCATTAGGGAACCTGTATTACCGACACTGACGCCTACTAGGATAGCGCATTCTCATTCTCACAAAAAGTTGGGAAAAAAGTTGGGAATGTCAAATTATCCTTCAAAAACGTTAGATTTTACATGAACGTACTGTCTAAAAATTCACATAATTTGTTATAAAACCCGCGTATTTAAAAAAAAAATGGTAAACTTTTGCTGCGTGAGAGGATGTTTTAACAATAAAAAGAGGGCTTTCTACCTGTTCGCGTGCCTAAAGGTAACTTTCTTTATATTTTAAACTCATTATAGTATTCTATCAATTATGTTTTTAATGCCCGCTGAAAGAGGATTCCTCGATTTCTATTCGTGTTATTATTTTGTTTCATTTTTCAAACTTCACTTTTTTCCACTTGATACGTACGCCGTATCATAAAATGTGCTAAAAAATGACATCCACCTGTTCAAATATAACCGTGTTAAGTAAACGTCAACGAGTGAATGCGCTATAGTAAGCGTTAGTGTCGGTAATGCAGGTTCCCTACGCAGCATGAGGATGATGGATGCCCTGCACCTGCGCGTACTACAATTTCATATGGAATATGGATTGATTGGTCTTGGTCCTTTCCTTTTCATTACCCTCTATCATTAGATCACCTGATCTCATACCATTAGATTTTTTTACTAATTATAACACATAACTTAGAATCACTAAAAACAAGGACAAGATACACCCTGAAAATGAACATCAATCAACCTGCGACCATTCGTAAAGTCACTAAAGTCTACGCAAATTCTTAAAAAAGGCATACAACTCTATTATTGCGATTGCGTTGCGGCTACGTCAATATAACTTTGGTTTTTGGTTTATTTTAAACTTTCGTTTTTTTTTTAATTCTCAAAGAATTCTCATGCAAATAAGCAAATATCATTAATAATTGTTGTAAATATTGGCTCCCCTAGTTATTTTACAGGAAAATGTTAAAAATGTAACAACACTCGATGTCTCTAGGCTCTCACGGTCGGCTTTTATTGAAATCGTAATTGATTCCGGGCTGGTTGTGCCGTGGTCCATGAAGATCTGCTTCGAACCTTTCGTCTACCGAAAGTTCGGAGTAGATCTCTCTATGGACCACGGCATAACAGCCCGGAATCAATTACGATTTCAGTAACGATACTTGTTGAGGAAAAAAGTTACTTCTGCCTGATGCATCAACTGGGTTTTCAGATTAGTGCAGCCGTTTTCGAGAAAATCGTCTTCTTTCGAGAAAATCAAAGTTTTTTCTCGTTTACTACCTTAACCGACTTCGTAGAAACCTCCAATAATAAAGAAGCAGTTAGCAATGGTGAACATTGATAAACTTTGGACATCCTGTACCTATACTGAAGTATAGTTCTGATCAAAATTAAAATCAAAATTAATTTACTTATATTTTTTCTAAAATTTAAATTTAAAAACACACCATTTACGACATTTTAGTATAACGCCGTGTCCTAGCTGCATCCGGGTAATGCGTTGCGTGCGATGCGGGGAACGCACGCAACGCAAACTCGCACGAGAAATTTTGAGTGTGTCCTAACTGAATGCGTGCGGTGCGGGCGAGAAAATGGTTTCCAATCCAACTATTTCTGGTGCAGCTTCAGATTAAATACGTTTTAATTTGGAAACCAGTAGGTTGTTGGAGCTTGAAAGACTTGAAAATCACAGAAAGAAACATGTTACTACTTAAGAGAAAGAAACAATAAGACGCAAGTAATCTATAGAAATAGGTATAGATTTGATAGATAGATAAATAGAAGGTAGGTTAAATAAAAATAGGTCTACAATAGAAGTTAATAGACCTCATACTTACTTTAAAAACCTAAATTCGAGACATTTTCACATTCCCAGTGTACCTTGACTCTTGTTCTTGTAAAATAGATTTCTCTTATTGCACAAAATGTTTCGCTTTGGCACGAAGGCAATCGAAATTAAAAAAATTTCCGGCCCGCCGCAAAAATCGCAAGATTTTGACAGATGAAAAAACTAAATATTTCAATTTAAAACAATGCGTGCGTTGCGGTGTCGTTTTATCGTACGACTTTGCGGGCAAACGCGTCTACTGAGGACACTCCCATTGCTTTGCATGTGTTTTATTTTAATCGTTCCCCGCAACGCACGCACGCAACGCACGCAACGCAGTCCCCGGATGCAGCTAGGACGCGGCGTAATAATTATGATTTTTTAAAGTATTTTTAAGTTTTTACATATTTTTTACAATTATTTATGAGTGAACAAGAGACCAATCGGTCTCGAAACGTTTCATTTTTATAAAAATATTTTTGAAAAATAATATTTTAATATCGAACCTAAAACCCAAAACAAAGAAGAACATTTAACAACTAAGAAGTATAGTTCTGTATTGAAGTTTTGAATTATGTTGTTTTCACCGGGAGAGTGGACTCGCAGCTACGTCACAGTAACGGCGGCACGTTACCCGCGATTGGCTCGACCAACTCCAATCAACTACCCATCCCCATTCTCCACTTTTGTCTGTATTTTTGTCTCTATCACTCGCACGCCACATTCCATCTCCATCTCTAATATACCTAATTATTATCCTTGTAGTAAATTGAGGTCAACGACTGTACGGTTGCTTGCTTTTGACAGCTGACAGACACCATAGTAAATAATGAATTAAAAAAATAATAATAAGAACAAGAATGAGCCAGAGTCTGTTTTGTGAAATTGTGAGTGTGATGTGATTAATAATAGTATTGTTGTAATAATTGTGGCGAAAAACGTAAAATAATAATCCGGACAGAAAATAACAAGATGTGCTCTTCGATGTTGGATCGATCCATAACGGCAACATGAAATCGCAACCATTATGCGGTAAGAATCAATTATTCTAGCTTCTCGGAAACCTTGCACGTCGATAATGGTTGAACAAAAAGTACATAAATATACATATTTTTTCAGAAATCCGCTCCTTCCTCGCCAAGAATTAACAGTTCCCGTTCACAATTCATAACATTGGGAAATGATAAGTACCTAATCCCCTGCTTACCTAAGTTAATATGGTTCCCATCACTAGCTGGTCCCTTGGACAATCTTTATTGGTTCAGTAGTAATTTAAGAACCGAATAAAAATGGAAGGTGGAGTTAGAAAGGTGCCTAAGAAGCGTAAGTATGATCTCTCGGAACTGGAGGAAGGTACGACGACAATGACCACCTGCATCCCCGTGTCAGTGGTGCAGAGCGTTCCTTCAATGTCGCCTCAAACAATTGCTGTCGACTACTCCGTGCCTCCCCGCCCCGTGGAGGAGGTAGTCTTCAAGTACAACAACGTGGTCGACTTGAGTGAGTGGTGTTCGCATCGTATTCTTGCAAGACAAGGTGAATACTACTACCCTGGCTCCATAAGGGAAGCGGTCGGCAGCACCATTACAATAGAGCTGGACGGTAAAGAAGAGAGGCCAGTGCAATTTGTCAATGTCTTAGATAATGAATTTAATGTAATCGAAGACGCTTGCCCTTCCATTAATCAGATAACTTTAGGAACACGAGTGTGTGTACGGCAAAATATAAATGTTTTTGTGGAGGGCGTCGTGTGCAGTATTATCGAAGGGCAACCGGTTAGATTTGTTGTGGCGATCATCGGTGAAAAGCAGCGTGAGATAAGTGTAAAGAGATCAGAGTTACGATTATTGAGACCGCCTTGGTGGGATGAGCTGGAAAACATGGAGAGTCAGATTGATATGTTGCCAACTCAGAGTGATCTTTATCGAGCTAATGTGTCACCCATGAATCTTCACACGCCTGTTTCTGTATGTACACCTTCGTCGAACGGAAGAAACTATGATGAGTTTTGTGACAGTGAAGATGAACTTCGCAGGGAAGACATAAGTTTCTCACTAGAGCCAGAATGTAAATTGTCTGGTGGTAGTAAACGCAGTAGCATGCACAGTAGAGGTAGTTCTTCAAGTAGTATAACTCCACGATCTCAGCCGACAACCCCTCGGAGTCAAACTACAACTCCTCTCGCTCACAGATACAAAAAAGGCGATGTTGTGTCAAATCCAAACGGTATTAGGAAAAAATTCAATGGGAAACAATGGCGTCGTCTTTGTTCAATTGACGATTGCAAGAAGGAGTCGCAGAGAAGAGGTTATTGTTCGAGACATCTTAGTCTGAAGGGTAAAGGTGACGGAGAGGACAATTCTAGAGATTCTGAAACATCACCCAGTAATACGGAAAGACGAATTGCTGGTCGTTTTGATCAAGAAGAAACAGAAGCAGCTAATATGCTCGTCTCATTAGGTAGCTCAAGGTCGGCTACTCCAGCATTTTCACCTAATAATGCACCAGATTCGTCTCCACGGAATATGCAATCTCCTGTGACAGTAGGCTCTAGACAAAACGTTTTCATGCCCATTAACAGTCATTCTCATAACTTATCTAGGACCTCACCTGGTCCACCAGTCTACAATTACCATTCCCAGCAATTAATCAGACCCGAGTCATTGAGGCCAATGCAAACTGTCAACAGTGTCATTAGAGTATCGCCAAGTCCTCGTCAGTGGAACTGTAATTCTGGCGAGCAGCAACCGAGTGTAATTCTTCAACATGCTCTTCTTAATCACAATCACAATCAAGTCATCACTCGAGAAAACACTCATTCGCAACCGGAAACCGTGTACTTAATATCTAAGCCGGACAGCAATGAATGCGATCAAGATATTAAGGAACCGAAAACTTTCCCAATCAATAACATACAAAATGATCAGTATCAATTTTCAGGTACTATTCATCTCTCAAATAACATACATTCCAACGAGGGTAATACATTTGTCAACAATGCTGGTTTACTGCCTGTAATAGTTAAACCTACCCATTTGGTACCCGTCTTGCCATCCGGAGCTCAGTCGGTAGTAAAACGTGTTCTGCCATCGGTGACCATCCAAGACTCGAGCACTCCCGTGATCGTAAAAAGCGAGCAGGCTTCCTTGATCATGAATAATAATAAGGAGAATGACATACATTCCAAATTCAAAGCGCCTGTAGATAATCTGAATCATCATCACCATAAGATTGTTCCATCTCAAGTAGTCAATACTGAAGCACAATCAGAACCTGCTGTAATAATTCCCTGGCACTCGGTTCTTCCAATTTTGAACGAGGTTCAAGCTCCGCAATCTCCCCCTACCCCCTTGGCAATGAACCCGCAGTCCACTCCTGTAAGCCATTCTAATGCGAGCACAATTGTTGACTTACAGGATGATGAAATCGATGCAGAACAAATGCCCATTTCTACAGAGGAAGACGATGATGTCTTTGAAACTGAGCCTGCAAATTCAAACGCTTGCAAGCAAGCAAGTATCAACAATAAACGAAGGAGTCAGTCTCTTAGTTCATTGCAAAATGCCAAAGAGAGTCAAAAGGGTGGTAAAGAGAGAATCAGACGGCCGATGAATGCGTTTATGATCTTCTCAAAAAGGCACAGAGCTTTGGTCCATCAACGTCACCCTAATCAAGATAATCGGACAGTATCGAAAATATTAGGTGAATGGTGGTATGCCTTGGACGGCGAAAAGAAGAAGGAGTACCATGAATTGGCCTCGGAAGTTAAAGAAGCCCACTTTAGAGCGCATCCCGAGTGGAAATGGTGCAGCAAGGATAGGCGTAAATCTTCTACAAGCTCAATTAGAAGTAAATTAAACTCAACTGGAGATATCGATCCTGGGGATTTGAATATAAGTCCTAAGACTCCGCCTATACCTACGGAGCCTGCAAAAATTGATACCGAGGCTTCTGATGATGACCAAATGGTTATATGTGAAGAAACTGGCACAGAAATTGACTTGAAATGCAAGGAGAAGGTGACAGATTCTGATTCCGAATCTCAGAGTGATTTTGATCAAGTAGTTGTTGAAAATCGAGATGCCAACCAATCGTTGTTCAGTCCAGTTAGTGGGCCTGATGTAACTTGTCGTCCTAAACCTATCAAAGCTAAGGTACCTATTGAATATTCAAAATCGATAAAAGTAACAACCCCTACTTCTATGAATTATCAATTCCATTCTCCGTTGAACCCAGCGGGTGCAACCAGGTTCCAGCCTACCGGAGGTGCTTTTAAAACCATGCCCATTTCACCCAAAACTCTATTACCGGAAGTAAAACATTGGAACACGGTTACTGCTAACAAAATTGATCTGTCAAATTCCAGCGGTACGAAAATAATAACCAGCAATAACGACAACGTTTCTCAGTGGTTTACTTCAGTACAGAAAAGTCCTGCAGGAACAATTGCAAGCAACACTTTCGCTGTTCTCAAGCCTCAGACATCACAAAGTCAAATTATTCAAATAAACAATCCCATTCAAGGAAACCAACATCAAAACCAACCGGTCACAGTTACTTTTCTGAACTCAAATCTGAACGGACAGCCGACAACACTTTGTTTGTCCAACAATGTAGAACGTTCTCAGTCATTGGTCGTTGTTGATTCATCTCAATCGGAGCAGCCGATACAGTATGTTTACATGCAGCCCTCATTTTCTGTTCCTGCTTCTGAAGCTCAGAGTCACAGAGTCACAGTGCAATCACTGCATCTACTCCAGCCGAAACCAGCAACGGTTATTGTTGATCAATCTCAGAACAAATTTATCTCACAACAGCAGTCTAGCACTCCTGGTATGCAAATTAAAACCAGCATGGAAAACAAATTGGATTCTGTAGAGAAATCTAGAAATGAAAACAGAGACGAATATGCAGATAGAGAGCGAACCGTCGCAAATAATAGTGAAGCAAACAACAGTATGAATAATATGATGTTAGGTGAGCAGCTGAATCAAGAATTCAAATTGGCTCCTACGCCCGCTCAGCTAGGAAAAGCCCCTCTGCAGAGGAGACAATCAATGGCATCCTTCTCAGGAAATAGTCAAAGTAGTCCTGATAATATACAGAACATGCAGGAAGAAGATATTTCAGTAATGTCTCCTTCGATGAAAAAGAGCTTCTTCAAGCGAAACGTTGAAGATGGCATGGATAAGGTCTTAGAACAAGTGAATTTTGAAAAGAAATTCTCATCTCTGCCTCAGTTCAAGCCAGAAGAGGTACATTCCCCATCAACGATTGCTTCAAGTCCCAGATTATTTACCTACAGTAAACGTTCATTGGGAGGTCATCGTTCTTCAGTAGAAGAAGAATCCGAGTCTGAAACACCCTTATCGGTGAAAGTAACTCCAGGGCCGTCCTCAGTGAAACCCATAGTAGGCACTCAATTCTTCGGACCAGACTTTAACATAGAGAGTGCACGTGAGTTGTCGGAACTGAACGACGGCCAGTCACCTTGCACTCCGAAAACACCGGGAACTGGTCGTGACGGCGATAAGGGTCACCGGAAAGTTCTCGAGCAGCGCCGTTTGTTGGTTATGCAGCTGTTCAAAGAGACCACCTGGTTTCCATCGTCGCAGGACACTTCCGCGTTCCAGGCTCAGCATGCTGACGTTTTTCCTAATAAAGGTGTATTGCAGCTGAAGATACGTGAGGTACGTCAGAAGTTGATGGCGCAATCGCAAAGCACGCCCTCTCAGCCTCTGGCAAGCCCTTTGACTCCCAGTAGCCCCACGGCTATGAATAACGCAGCTACAAAGGTTACTTCATCAAGCAGCTAGCTAACCGTTTTACAGCAATGTTAGATTAAATATCCCGGTAAGTTGATTAATGGATGCACTATCGACGTTATTACATGTTCACTTGAAGATCTGTATTGCCAAATCGTTTTCGTCTAGATGTCCCTCTAAATATTACAATTAATATTGTTATAGTGCAATTCCTTCGTGATGATTATTTATATTTTATTTATACTTTTTTCACTAGAACGAATTATTTTCAAATGGAATTCTAGATTTTACCCTTACATAATTATTATTATTATTATTATTGAGTAGTTATTATACATATAAAATATATATATAATATGTAATATACATACTAGTGTTTACCGTTGTTATGTACATAAGGAATATTATACCATTGATCGTGACATATTAATAATTAAGGGTATTACTGTTTCAATCTTTACTTTATCAATCAATATATTTCCATGAAATGTAAATAAAATAAATATCTACAGAAATATTGTCTCCTTTTATGTTTTTTTTTTTTTTTTAATAAATCCACTTATTTTAAATTTTAGTAATGATATTCAATGATACACCTTGGGCTATTTAAATAAATACAGGTGTGTCATAAATAATAAATATACCAACAAACGTTGTTAAATATAAATGTATGTTGTGCTACATGTGTAAATGTTAAATTTTTTTCACCCTCGCCAATATTATTGTTAAGAACAATGTACGCCATTAACTTTTTTAAATTTTAATTTTTTTCAGATTGCGCGGCTAAAAATACAACTTTTTTCTATCTTACTTCTTTTTAGAGAAAAAATTTAAATTCATTTAAAGCATTTCAAAAAATTTATAAAGTAAATTCTTTAAATTTAAATCAATTTTTTGACATACCTTGAAGCGGCTTATATTTTTTCTGAAACTGTAATGAATTCAAAAGGTGGCTTAAGAAGTTGATAAACTCTCAAAATTTAATTTGAAAACTTCTGACACTTGGGCTTTACCACAGCCATAATATATTTATTTATTTTATTTTATTTTTTTTTTAATTTAATTGAAATCGGTGAGGCGTTTTTTAGATATTTAAAAAAAAAAAAATTTAATAAATTTTAACATCCTGTATCTCAAAGAATATTTATGGGGATATAATGTTTATTTTGACGCCCCCTACTAGCCCTAAAAGTTTGTTGGTATATTTATAATATTAAACTTTGAGGATTTGTGTACTTGATATAGGACCACGGAATGGCATAATTAGTTTCATTAAAAAAATTTAATAGCTTTTTAATAATCACCTTTTTCATGACTCCATAATACGACACTGTCCAGTGCAGGTTCAGTGTGCCGGCTAGCCCAGCAAGAGCCGTCCTTCTATTTATTTGGGCCCTATTTACTTTGTCATAAATAGTTATTTATGCAACAAGTGCATAAAGTGGTACTTTTTTTCACGACTGGGAAGTTTTTCAATCCCAGAAGTGAAAAAAGGCACTTTATGAATATGTTTCATACAAAATTTTATCTACAAGTGACTTAAATTAGAACTAAAAGTTATTATTATAAAATAAAATCTTTCCAATGCATTCATATCTTATGTAAGTGTTTCTTTGAAGCTATTAAGGCTTTTTTCATCACGTCAGTTCATAAAGGTGACATATTGCTTCTTTAGATTTTTGAGGTAGGTACCTAACAGATTTTGTGCAGCCATATTTGATTGAATAATAATTTCTTCTAGTGCGGAAGATATTTCATTTATGATTAAATGTAAACATAAAATATGTCAATTATATAGCCACATTTGATTGAAAAATAATTTCTTCTGGGGTAGAAGATATTTCATTCATTGAATCATCTACAATGGTATCCATTTTAGGTAACTAAGCGACGCAAAACACAAAATATTAATTGTAGGTACATAGATCTGGCGCACTGCTAATAAACTGCGACGTTTCTCTAGTATAGGTTGATGTCAACAAGCATTTGGAGCGGTTGGCATCGGGATACTATGTAATTCAACGTTCAGCGTCTCGTATTGCAGTGCGAACGCCCCGATCGAGCCAACTGAGCCGAGCCGCTAGCGTTCACTAGAACTTCCACTCGGCGAGCGTGCATTAACGTGTCAGATTTAGCGTTAAATAATGAACCGCTACGGCACTTTATTTCACCCGAACTACTTTATTTCACTCTTCAAGATAATCATACATTTTATGAACTAAGAAACGTCTAAAAAAGTGCATTTTATGAATCACTCGTAGATAAACTTTATTGCACCTACAGTTTTCAGATTATGTTGATCACTCTATTGCACATCATAAATCAGTTTTCTACCTGTCATTGCTATATAATTTATATTTTATTTAATTAAAGCCTTATAATTAGTTTTTTCACATTTCTTTCAAGCGATTTTGATTTTATTAATCAATTTCTATCTATTTATTGAAGAAAAATCTATTTTTTTTTTTGACAATTTACCACCATATTACAGTTTTTATCGCTGGCGCCCGAACTAATTTTTTTTAATGAACCTGATTATGCCATCCCGTGGTCCTATATCAAGTACACAAATCCTCAAAGTTTCAATTTTTTATCTTTAAAATTAAGCTCTATTTAGGGGGTGGACACTAGTGTTGGGACACCAAGACTGTCACATATTATCACATGAGATATTATTCTGATAATCGTTTTCGTTTTATGATGTTATGATTGATAATCCCTCTTCAATCTTCACTGAATTTTGATATCATTAATTTTGAAATTATTGTTAATTTCAAAAAATTAATATGAAATAAATTAAATTATAACAATAATTAATTGTTAATTAATTACTGCTGTTGCAATTTTATCGGGGAAATAGTCTGCCAAGAAAAGTTGTCCGAGATTCAAATCTGATTTCATCAAGGTTGTCCAGTTTATTTTGATATTATACAGAGTGGAAACCCAAAGAGGTAAATTAATTAACTATCATCCCGACAAAAAAATTATACAGGATGTTCCAGTTTGTATGTTTCATAACTCCGGCAAATGGTAAAGAACATGTAAAAATAATTGTTTTTTTTTCTATAAAGTATTGCTCTAAAACGCTTTATTCTTGAGATACAGGGTGTTAAAGTTCGATTAAATATTAATATTTTTCGAAATATCTTAAATATACTTTACCTACCCAATATTGTTGAAATTTGGCAGTTTCATTTGGTGTAGTAAATTAATTTATCTGTAAATAGATTAAAATTAATAAGTCCAGTGGCGTGCCGGAAGTCACCTCAACAAATATTATTTTTAGGATAAGGAAAACTTTTAAAACACGTACGCCATTGGCTTTTTAAAAATTTTATTTTATTTCTCAGATCAAGAAACTAAAAATAAAACTTTTGACTCTTGAATTTTGTTCGTAATTTGATTGGTTTTCGAAATAAAAAATAAAATCCACTTAATTGCATATCCCTGGATCAACCAAGAAAAATATGGGAGAAATAAAAAAAATCTTACTTTAGATGTTAAGAAATATCTAATTTAGCATTTTTGTTGTTACGTTTTATTAAGAAAAAATAATAAAAAAAAAACAATTCCCCATGATTCTTGCGTGGTTCAGGGGTAGGTTATTTAAGTAGATTCTATTTTTTATTTCAAAAACGAAGTAAGATACAAAAAAATCTAATAGACAAAAAAGTTGTACTTAATTGCTTAAGCTGACAAAAAAATTAAAATTACAAAAAATTCATTGGCGTAGGTACTTGTTTTAAAAGTTTTTTCAAAATAATATTCGTAGAGATGATCGATCGGGACGCCACTGTACTTAATAATTAATCTATTTAAGGCTAAATTAGCCCCTTACTACAGCATATGAAACTGCCAAATTTCAACAAGAAAATTTTTTAGAGCAATAATTTATAGAAAAAAATACAATTATTATTGTGTTTAAGTGTTCTATCGTGTGCCGAAGTTACGAACATACAAACTGGAACACCCTGTATACTTAGGTTTTTTGAGTTTAAAAAAATAAGATTCAGGAAATTGTAGGTATCCACGACCTTTCTTCAATAATTATTGTGAAAATTTAGATTTGATATTTTTTATATTTGATATTGATAATAAGAAGCAATGAGTTAATAAATTTATTTCCTGTTAGTATGCCCATGATAACAATAATTTAACAACGGTAGTAGATAATGTGCATCTGTACATTTATGATATGAAGACAACCATTATACAGTGCTTCCCAAAAGTAACGGATAAATTCATTTTCTCAGTTAATATTTGTAAAATAAAAAAAAACGAAACAGGTCAAATTTTGAATTTAATTTAAGTTCTATATTGACGTAACATTTTTTATTTTATTTTTTATAGTTCCTTGGTTCAGTAATGACGTCTTGCATTTTTTTTAATAGGACACCTGTATATTATTATACATTTTCAGATTGTCTGAGAAAATCCAGTAAGAATGGTTTTTACTGTCGCAGTTTAAATTGAGTAGGTTACGAGTTATAAAGAAATGAAAATCGCAAATTTTCCATTTTCAAAGCAGCTCACATTGAAAACGGCTCGAAATATTTAAAAACGGCTTACATGTCCGTATCTTAACTTTTCATGTGTTTCTTTACAGTGTACTTGAAATTTTTATACAGGGCGATTAAAAATCTGATTATTTCCATCACCCTGTAATAAAATTTTATCCACATAGTAAGATACCATGTGAAAAGTTAAGATAGGGACATGTAAGCCGTTTTTCGATATTTCGAGCCGTTTTCAATGTGAGCTGTTTCGAAAATGGAAAATTGCGATTTTCATTTGTTTGTAGCTCGTAACCTACTCAATTTAAACTGCGACAGTAGAAACAATTCTTACTGGATTTTCTCAGACAATCTGAAAATCTAATAATATACAGGGTGTCTTATTAAAAAAAAAATATGCAAGACGTCATTACTGAACCAAGGAACACCCTGTATAAAAAATGTTACGTCAATAGAACATATATTAAATTCAAAATTTGACCTGTTTCTTTTTTTTTACAAATATTAACTGAGAAAATGAATTTATCCGTTACTTTTTTGGGAAGCACTGTACATAATATTATACCTCATCGAGATTCAAACTGTATAGACATATTATAGGACCTTGAAAATCATTTTTTTTTTTTTAATACAGGATTGTCTAAATAAAACATTTTAAGAATGAAAATAATTTATTATATTATAATAGGTAATTTACTAAACTCGCAAATTAATATTTAAAGGACAAATTAACGCGATAATAAACCAAAATTAATCTAAAAAAAATTACAGAGAACGGGTAGATAGTTACAAAATTGAATGTAATTTACAATTATCACATGGGGATAAAGATGAAGTAATGAAATGAAAAAAGCACCCGTCAAATAATACACATGTGATTCTTTAATATATTACGAAACATTTGAAGGAGCCTTGTCAAAAACTGAAGGGTTTTTCATGTAAGCTTATTCCCAAAAACGTCTCCAATTGGAGTTAGTTTTTATTTAGTTCCTCTGATTTGAAGAAACATGGAAGAATAACGTTTTCCATTGTACAGACTTTTTTGGAGAGTTTCAAAATCAGAATTTGAAAAAGGCTTTTTTACAGTCTGACTCACTCTGAACCGTTTTTAGTATCTTGCATTTTTACTAATATAATACAAAATACTAAAATGTGCTCCTTTGAAAGGGCGTCGTAACTCCTATTGGAGTTTTTTTTTATAAGTTTATATGAAAATCCCCTTTAGTTTTTGACAAGAAATCGCTTAAATTTTTCACAACATTAAAGAATCACCCTGTATATGATGAGGACCTTAAACCTGACCCCCCTATAATTCTTTATTTTGAATGTTAAAAAAAAGTGAAATACAAAAGTGAATATTGGGTGCATTTGAGTTCCGTGAATATAATTTTAAACTTTTATAAAATATTGCTTTTTTGGTTCTACTCAAAATTCTGTGCAGATTTCATGTAGCATATTATCCTATACGTTCAACTGCTATATCCTATGCGTTCAACGAAAGTTCAACTGCTTTCAACATAAAAACCATGGAAAATAAAAAAAAATGATCGACTAATAGTGCTTTTATTTAATAATAAGTAGCACCTTCAATAATTACTAAAAAAATTTTTTAAAAGGTAGTTTGTACGTAGAACACAAAAATGTAATAAAATACAGAGTATTCATTAATTAATGTACCATTAAGTTGCTGCACTTTTTTAGCGATCCTTTATAATAAATAAAAGTTAATCCTCCAAAGAAATTGAATGAAAGCCTCATTTTTTTGTATCTGAAACATTTAACATTTTTTCTAACATTTAAAATAAAAAATTGTGGTGAACAATTATTATTCTTTCAGAAACTGGTAGAGTTACGAGGTCGGTCAAACTAGAGAAAAGTTCCCTATTTTATACCTATTAAGACCCTGAACCAAAATTTAGGAAAACTTCAGGCGTTGCTAAATATCCTGAAAAAAAACCTGAAAAATCGAGATTTCCTGATTTAGTATATCTTTTTTAACATTGAAAATTATTTTGTAAATTTATTATCTAATTGGAAAAAATGGTTTTTCGAAATTTTTCAACACTTATTACACTCAAAGACGTCTTTCAATTATCTTATTTTTTTGAAATTTTTATTTTTCGAATACCTAATGACAGATTTTTTAAGAAGACGGAATTGACAAACAATATGACGGCCTTAAGAAAAACTTCGTATCTCTCATCGTTTCCTAGATCCCAATGGTGATCATCGAATTGTTAACAAACTTGTATAGGTACATAAAATTACTTTTGTTTATGCCCATATATGGTAACTATAGAGAGGCCATAATATTTACCTGAAGGCCCTCATTCATAGTTATTTTTTAGGTAAATTTCCATAATATTCTTATTGACAATTTACATATACAGGGTGTCCCGTAAGTAATGGTCCGTGGTGAAATGGGAGATTCTTGGTTTAAAAATATTACGATCTGACACTACTTGCTCTAACAAAATCTTGATAATAAAAAAGATACAGGGTGGCAAAGTTGAAATTTAAAAATTTTCTTTTCAAAATATCTCCAAAAATTGTACAGGTACGAACGTGAAACCTTGGGGATAGATGTTTTACGGTATGAGAAATCATAATTTGATATCCGTGTCGATGTATTTTATAGAGGGCGCCACTTAGGTCATGTTGACGACGTAAATAAACACATAACTTTTTTATCCTTCAGGATATCGCGCATTTTATTGTGAAATATTAAAACTACATCATTGATGAGAAAAAAAGGTATACCGGTTGTCAGTCTCAAAAGTTAGTGGTTTTCGAGATAATCACGTTTTAATAATCTCTTGCATTATTTCAATTTTTTTATTATCACAAATCTTAATGCAGTAGGTTGAGATAATAACCAGCATTTTGGCAATTAAACATTTTTCACTTTGACGTATTAAAAATGCAAACAAATGAACCATATTCACCTAAATTCCTATACAGATTCTGAAGTAGTCGATTATCAGGTTTCAGTCTGTTTGGATATCGTGGCAGGTATTCTCGTTTCGCAGCTTTCCCATTGAAGTTTTGTTTGCAATAAAGAGAAATCATATCTCTCTTATCTGAATTTGAAAAATTATTATGTCTCGGCATTTTTTAATTTTCCAACTACTAGCAGTAAGCAAAAAATTCTGAACAGTATCAGTAGAGAAAATCATTAACTGTCAATTATCTCGAAAACCACTAACTTTTGAGACTGACAATCAGTATATCTTTTTTTCTCAAGAATGATGTAGTTTTAACATTTCATAATAAAATGCGCGATAGCCTGAAGGATAAAAAAGTTATGTGTTCATTTACGTCGTCAACATGACCTAAGTGGCGCCCTCTATAAAATACATCGACACGGATATCAAATTATGATTTCTCATACCGTAAAACATCTATCCCCAAGTTTTCACGTTCGTACCTTACAATTTTTCGAGATATTTTGAAAAGAAAATTTTTAAATCTCAACTTTGCCACCCTGTATCTTTTTTATTATCAAGATTTTGTTAGAGCAAGTAGTGTCAGATCGTAATATTTTTAAACCAAGAATCTCCCATTTCACCACGGACCATTACTTACGGGACACCCTGTATATGCGTAACAATAAATAATTTCTTACTGCACTTATGATTCTGACTTAAATAATGAAAACGAATTATCTTTTATTAAACTTGAGCCAAATTGAAGTGGTAGGTTTCAGTGCCAGGGTCTTGGGGTAGAACTCTAGTGGAATTGGAGTCTTGGAACAAATTGTCAAACTGTAGTCACGGAGAATTGTAATTGCGCCTATACAAATTGACATCAGAGCCAATCTTTTACCTAGAAAATAAAATATTTACTTAATCATAACTACCCTCTTTCAGGAAACTATAAGTTAAAATTTGCACAAAAAAAAACATGTTAAAGTCAGTACGTACATACTTCTTGAAGAAATAAATTTAATTTTATTTCATGACATAAAATGGATTTTCATAAATGGATCTCAAAAAACTTTTGTCAAAGGTTTCTGAGTTTTAGTTCACGAGATATCGCAATAGTCTTGAAAATAAACTCAATCACGTCCTCTCTTTTATAAAATAACATAGTAGCGAAAATCTGACTACTTGTATTACCAACCTGTACCTATATCTTATATTTTAGCGTAGTTTTTGAAATTTCTTCTTGAGTTGAGAAGCAGATCATTTTATAGGAAATAACTTTTTCCCTAAAATGAATATTTAAAAAGTTTTAATTTTTAATATATCTCCCTGTAGATCTAAGCGAATATCTAAATGTGGTTTCTGAGGTTTCTCGGGAAGCAGATTTTTTTTTAATTATTTTTTCGCAAAATGAATATCAAGAAAGATTTTCCTCTCCAAAACCCCATTCGTGGACACACAGTGTATCATAAAAGACATAAATATTGCCTTAAGAGAGGCAAATATTAGCTGCTTGTAATACCTACCTATGCAAGTCATCGGTCCAGTTCCAAAAGGTAAATACGCGTACTGGCTTCTGAGTGCACTCTGCTCAGGAGAAAATCTCAATGGATCAAATGTCTCAGGGTCAGGATAAATATCAGGATCGTAGTGAAGACCGATGTTGGATATCACCACTCTAGTGCCTTTCGTAATCACCAGTCCATCTGGTAGTTCATAGTCTTCCAAAGCTTTGCGATTCAGGAACGCTAGCGTCGGATATAACCTTAGAGTCTCTGTAAAAAATAATTAATTTACTCCTAAATATTTTTATGCGATCATCACCTCACCTGCTATTACCATATCCAAGTATGTCATTTCGTTCACAGCATCGTAAGTGATGTTTTCATGCTTCGCCATGACTCTGTCTATCTCCTCCTGGCAGAGTTTCTGGACGTCGGGATTCCTGGCGCACTCATATAACATGTACATGAGAGTTTGGCCTGTGGTCTCGTGTCCCGCGTAGAACATGGTATAAGCTTGCGCCACAACATCGTTCAAAGTAAATTTACCTCCATTTGCAGATGGTGGTAGGGTTTTCTCCGGAGCTGAATCTTCTGAAAATGTGCCTAATGTAGAATTCTCCAAATATTTTATTGTAAAATTCGCGACAGGGGGATTGTTTGGTTCTGCACCTAGAGTGCAGAACAGTAGGTGTCTGTCAAGAATCGTTTCTTTAAAGAACTGATTGGTAAATTGGTAACAAGTAAATGTATCTTCATACCTTCTTTTTTTTCTCCATCTCTCAGTCCCATTAGCAACTGCATCAAATCCGGCCTCTCCACTCCTTCCTTCTCCCTATAATTAATCACCTTTCTCACCATGCGTCCCACAAAGCGGCTGTGCGCAGAACTGACTACCTCTATTGGTAGATATTTCATTATTTTTTGGAAGGTCACTTGGAGAGTGAGGGTAACCATCATAGAGGTGTTACCGCGCTCAAACAGCTCTTTGGCCATGCGATTGTATTCATTATCGTTATCTTGAAAGCTATCCATTTCCAGGCCAAAGACTGTAGAAGCTATCATAGAAGTTGAGAAGCGAAGAGAAAGGTCAGAAACCTGAAATTAAAGATTTTCTACAGAGACCTGATTTATGGAGCTATATGACCCTGATGACATACATCTAATATAAGTCCGTCTTTGGCTTCGTCGTCTGCTCCATGAAGTAGCTTGAGATGTCGATCCAAATGACATCCAGCCTCTGTGATTGATGGAAATAATGCCCGTAGTTTTGCACTGCTGAATGCGGGAGTCAATCGAGATCTGATGAAGCGCCATCTCTCACCACTTAGTTTGAAGAGATGTCCTGATGTCGGATCGGCCTCCTCATCCACATATACTCCACGACTCGCAAATTTGCCAAATTCCCGCACCAGGATAATGCGGATCAGCTCTGGATCCTGTACATTAAGCTCAAGTTAGTTTAGGTTGAACGAATTAGACATAGGGTTTGTGAGGAGTGTTTTTATGATCAGAATTTCTTTTATCAGATGTATTGGACTTCATAGAGTTCAAAGTTATCAAAGGCAAAGGTACCTTAAGACCTCGACTTTGTCTGCAACTACTGTAAGGCTACAACGTTACAATATCAACATGATGGAGCTCCGGGCCAATATTTTTCCTACCAGATTCGATAGGCAAAAATCTGCGGTATCCCCATTATCAGAAATGGATCGTAACACGATTGAAAAGCGTATTTTAATCGTTGAAACTAATTTTTTAAATGGAGAAAAAATTGTTCGACGGGCGCGTTTGATCAACAAATTTCAGGAAACTGGTTTAGTTGCCAATAAAAGTTGCACTGATTCGTCGTCGAGGGGGGCGCTCTATCGAAAATATCGCCGCAGTTCCCCAGTAACTAGAAACTGTTTCTGCGATTCCAAAAATCTCTACTTGACATCATTCGCCAGTAATTGGAAATTTCAAGAACCACTTTATGCGGATTTTGAGAAATATATTTATGTTACATTTTAAAGTACACTCAACAACGGTAATAATTAAACCACGTCATTTATTTTTTTTCTATGACCCGTCCTACATGCATTACTCACTGTAAACGTCACCTTCTAATCCTAGTACTTATGTATTCAGAGTAGACTTACCCTGATTAACAACGCTGGTTTATAGAAAAAATACAACCCAACATATTTCCCAACACTTTTACTATACGCTTCCTGAAACACTTGATTCATTCCACATTGTCCAAAGGCAACCTTATTGAGGATCCCAAACGGGAAACTTGGGCTCACATAAGGCACACCTCTTTCTGCCCAGTATTTATATTGACGTTTATAGAAAGAAAAAAGAGCCGCCAAAGCCAAGGCAATTGCCGTCACAAGCAATGCACAGAACATTTCGCAATCACTCGTACTTGAGAGAGCTACGAGTGCGATTAAAAAGACTCATTAGTGTCTTATTTTTCACAGCTAAGTATTCAGTAGTCTACTTATTTATGACGCTATAATAATATTTTGATAAGAAAATGGGTAATCAACTGTAATAATCAACACTTGTTGCTTCAAAATTTTCATAATTACTATAATCACACAGTATTATGGGTTTTTGGAAGCCTTTGGGTTAATTAGTACCTGCTGCTATTTTTATTTTATTCTAGTTTATATTTTAAAAATGATTTTTTTTTATATTATGAGCGTACCTACACAACAAGGTGATCTTGATGATCTTGAAATGGCGGACACGAATAATAGTACCATTAGCATTCACAGTAGATTAGCGATTTTAAGTTTGTTTACTTTTTTATCCATCATGGCTTAATAAGAAGATATGACGAATTTTGTGAGAAAAAAAAGCAACAACACTGCACTCGATACATTTTTTTTTAATAAGAAGAATAGTATGTAAAGGTGCCTATCCACCAAAGCAACAAACAGGAACATTTTGGTCCGTACATGTTGCTTTTTGTTCCAAACTTTAGGAACTTAAGAAACAAGTGCAGAAAACGTTATTGTTTTTCAATAATGAAGCCTTCAAAACACAAAAGAGTATGGGGGATTACAACTTTTGGAGGCCCTTGAATGGTTATTGTTGTCTTTCATCGAACCTAAAATCCGAGAAGGAGACACCAATTACAAAGCAGCATCGAAACTTCAATAAGATGCAATTAACTGAATTAGCAAGTCATTTAAAGGACATGTTGCAATGGCACACTGAAAACCTGTCTTTACTGAAAACTGTCACTGGCCTTGTATCCACTGCATCAGAAACAAAAAGTTCCAACTGCAATTTCTAATATTCCTCTTTTCCTCTCTTTTTCCTTTGATGTTATCGTTTCAACCGGAAACAAGTGACAACACGCAACAAGGAGCAACTTCTACTAGCAATCTCAAGCAACATTGAGCAACTCACTGGAATATTTGTAAACATTTCGGGAATTGTTTCTCTCTCGAAAATGTTCCATGCAAGGGCATGGCGAAAATTTACTGAGTTATTTCCTGCTCTTTCATGGCAATAACCAAGGTTTTTTCCATAACAACGAACACTCGATGCTCTCCCACTTTTAATCCATGGTGATAACTAAAAACGGCATACCTGCATGCCGCATACCTACAAGAGAGACCCTTTCCATCTCTCTGCTCCCGTCCCGATTTAATCCCGTGAAATGCACGTACCCAAATGACACATCAACTTGAAATTGGATAAGCGGTTCTCCAGAAATTACAATTCAAACTTTGGAATGATAAATTTTCATATCATAACCTCATAACCGGGCTTAGGACTGTATAATAAAAGTAATATCACACAAAAAAATAAAAAAAAACAAAAGAGAGTCAATGTGCAGGATCCGGCGAAAGACCTCATCCCCCCAATTTTTAAAGGCGATTGGTTGAGTAAGGACTTTGGCAGAGAGGTGGGGTCTCTCTTGACAGTTGCACGTAACATAATATGCCATTTTCACAAGTTATCACCATAGGTTTGGGTGGTAGGGTTTCAAGCGTTTGCTGTTGAGGACTTTTCTAAAATTAATACCCGTAAAAATCGTTTTTTTTTCGGAAAAAATCAGCCGTTTTTTCCCCAAGTTCACCATAATCTCGTGCGACTTCTTTTTGTGGGGCTTGAAGCCCAAGGCTTAGGGCATCACCGTCGTTCCAGAACCTTGGGAGCCAATAAAACTCAGGAAATTGCTGACGTTCATGTAGGTTGTATCTTTTGGGAAACATTTTGATGAGAGATTTCGAAGTTATTGCGTTTAGAGGTCGACACTTCAGTGGAATACATTTCAAAACTCGCAAATTTAAAATGGCATTACAATGTGTAATTTCTGAAAAAAAAGTTGTAGAAATTTTAGGGAACAGCGTTGTACCTACCTTATACATGCTCAAGATTTAGAAGACGACAACTGTACAGGAGAGCAGGATAACACAACCATATTCCTGCTTGGAGAGAATGCGGGAACGAATTAAGAAGAGTTGTAGATGTATTTATAGAGTCAAGGGAATTGCTGATGATGAAACCAAGCATTTTGAAAGCAGAGACGGCCATGAATTCGACGTGCTTAACAAAAAAAGTGTTTAGAGTCAAAGACAAATCAAGATTCTTGAACTCAGGGTCTCAATAGAGAAGTCTTTAGGTACTGAAAAAAGATGTTAGAAAAAAGGAGGAGAGTCTGGAGAACAATCATCGAGAAGATGAGTCTATATATTCTGCAAAAAATCTCCAAATCATTAGGTAGGTAACTTCAAGACCATTGACGCGCAATAATTATAAATAGGTTAAAAAGGCGTGGACTCTATTAAAGAGCTCTTGAAAGACACCAGAAAAGACTGGGCAGGCTGTAGAGTTTGGATCATAAATTGAGATCGATTGGAAAGGTAATTAAGAGAGGAAATTTATCGACCCATTCGATAGGCCAAAAGCAGAGAGTTTATTAGGTACAACAAGACCTGAGACCTGTGTCCCTTAAAAGGGGAGGCCATGCGGCGGCCCACTTAAGAATGCGTGATTCGAGACTATGGAAAGGCGGAGGATACAAAGGACACACAGAGATAGCCAAGGTTGCTGAGATAGATAACATTATGGCTACCTCAAAAACAAGGAATAACAGAGAAAACAAGAAATTTACTCTGCTAATTCCTGAAAAGGAAAAGTGGGAAAAAAGGGAGGTAGCCTTCGAACCAGGAGGACTAGTTTGTTTCACAGACGGCTCCAGGAACAAAAATGGCTACATAGGAGCAGGGCTCTACCTGGCTGGACGGAAACTGGGAAGATCCTTTCCTCTTGGGTCTACCGCAACCGTCTTCCAGGCGGAGATTTATGCTATCCTGCAAGCAGCTAGATTGGAGCAGATAACAGAAGCCAAGGAACGGACGATATACATATGCACGGATAGTCAGGCCGCCGCGAAATCTCTGGGCACACACGGAACCAGCTCCCCACTGGTCCAGGAGTGAGTCGAGGCGCTGAAAAGACTGGCGGACAGAAAATTAGTGCATCTCCTATGGGTTCCTGCACACTCAGGTGTACCAGGCAATGAGCTAGCAGATTACTACGCGAAGCTCGGAACCAGGGAAACCTTTTGTGGACCAGAGCCCGTACTAGGTCTGACCAAAAATCTTCTCAAAGAATCTATTAAAGAATGGACCCGCAAAGGTTTAGAGAACCACTGGAAAACAGCACCAGGCTGCAGACAGGCCAGGCTATTTCTGGCCGGTCCGATCGGAAACAGATGGACCAGCATCTCCAAAATGAACCGGAGAGAACTCAGACTACTAGTCGGGGTTCTCACCGGTCACAGCAGTCTGAACAGACACCTACAAGTGATGGGGGTCACTCTCGGGACCCGGTATATAGCAACCTCAGGCTCAACATCTTTGGGTCTGAGGAGTTACAAGAGGAAGAAATGAAACTCCTCTCATACAACGACCTTCTGGCCTTTATCAAAAGGTCAGGGAGGTTCGAGTAGGAGTTTCACCATGGTTCGGGTACGGCGAAAAGGGCCCTCGGTGGCCTAGTAGTCGCTTTGGGTGCACCACCCCAACCCACCATACTACTACTACTCTGTGTCTTAATCGCGGCATAGATTATCATTTTTGTTTTTTTATATAAGTACATATTCTACCCTAAATATGTAAAAATATAACATTCTCAGTTGGTGGAGATTTTGCTTCTACATAAGCAGGCTTTAAATTTCCAGTTGAATGTAATGAATGAAACCACAGCAGTGGCGGATCTAGTTATTAAGTGGAGACCCCAAGCAGTAAAGATTTGATTGGACCCTTATTATTTAACTCATGTTAAAAAAGTTTTATAATCATTTCAGGGGGACAACCTCCGGGGGGTCTGGGGGGTACGGATTATCCCCCAGGATGATGGAGGGTTCGGGGTGTTCCCCCGAAATTTTTCAGAAAAATAGTCTAAAACACGGTATTCGTATTATTTATGAGGTTTTCATTATGCAATTTTATTGCAGAAAACTTTCTGGAAAGATTATTTTACATAAATAATATTAAATTTAGTATCAAATTTATTAGTTTTTCTACTCTTATTGAATAATATTCCAATTATTCGAGCTTTTTGGATGAACTATGAAAAAAAGCTCGTGAAAAGCTCGTCGAAAAAAATATAACGCGGTTTTCGAAAATCCGAAATTATGACTTGCTTTTTTTATTACATACTAACTTATTCATCAATAAATAATTTACAAGATCCAACGATCATAACCTTTTAGAACTTAATTATAAATTTCTAAAGAAAATACAGTGAAATCTACTTCAGACCAAGAGCCAGTGCTGAATTTACTCTTTTCTTAGGCCATTATTTAAGTATTCACCGCCGTCCTTTTTTTATTTTGAATTTTTGGCACTAAATTGCTTTTGCAAAAATTATCACTAAAATTTGTTATATAAACTAATGCCCGTATTCACAAACGATAATTTCCTAAATAATTACGTAATTATTTAAATGAGTGAGATGGAGATATGCAGTTTTTTTGCAATAGAATGAGATGGGGATAATTGATTACGTAATTATTTAGGAAATTATTGTTTGTGAATACGGGTATAAATCTATGAAATTCGGGTGGCCTTCCGAAAATGCACCACAGGTGTATTTTTTTAATAAAAATTAAAACAAAAAAATGTCTTGAATATTGAGTTTAATTGCTATTACAATAATTATTATTATAATAAGACAACAAAATATAGCAAAATTTTTAAAAAGTAACTTTTGTAACGTAAACGTAACAAAAATGAAAAATATATGTTAATATTTTGGGTGGGGCCCTTTGATATTTCGAGGCCCCAGAGGCGGCCGCCTAGTCCGCCTCCGTTATTAGATCCGCCACTGAACCTCACGAGGAATGAGTAATATTTATTTTACACCTTTTTAGGAGAACAATTTACTTATAATTAATAAAACTAAGATAGGTAAATGAACGGTGAATAATTTTTAACGGAACTATTCATTTATACGGTTAGATAGGTGGGTACATAAGTACTTAATAATTCGAATTCTAGGAATAGATTGATAAAATAGATCAAAGCCAGGACTATGAAAACAACTTATTGTATCCTTTTATAGGAACTTCCCGTGCACTGCTTTTTTATGATTAGGATTGTATGAGAACAGAGATCTTTTCTATACCAGCATTTATTATTAGAGATACAAAACATACAATAGTAAAATTTATAAAAAAAAAGAGATGAACATACCTGTTGCTTGATTATTCATAATTTTAGTAAGTCGATTTATAAGTATAGTCTGATAATATGTAACGAAATTGAATTAACCAGCTAACATCCTGATAAGAGTCAAGATATGAGACAAACTCCAAATAATGGGTCTTATCAGATGATTCTAATCAACGAGGTTGTAGGTGCGTCGTATGTTGTGAGCTAATATTTGTTAAGTACCTAATGATTAACTTAGTTTCCACCTGAACAATACTAAAACTACTGGAATCACCCGAAATGGCTTTCGTGAGTAATCTCTTCAATTTAGTGGTCAATAGTCTGATTACGACATTAATTTTCAGGTAATATATGGACCAGGACACATCAAGTCACCACAAGGGATACTCAAAGTTGTTGAAATTGTACGTACTTATAATCATAAAATAACTTAATTATATAATTATTTAAGTTTACTTTTTTCTTGTTGCCTTATTCGGTATTAAATTTAAGCAACACGCTTTCGACATTCTAACAACAAACTATTTTAAACTTAATTACATACCTAGGTATATACCTACTTATTTCATCTAAATTAACAGAATTTTCAAAAAATACCTATGTATAATTAATTAGGTACCTATATAGATGCATAAAATAGGCAAGGATACAAAAGGCGACTGCATTTGAATATTTTATCATTAATTTTTTTGGAATTAGTATAGCGAAGTCATTGAAATACGAGAAATCGACTGTGAAAAAATCTATTCCCCTTAAGTGGACAGGGCACCTTGTATAGTCGCTTTCCCAAATCGATCACCCTCAAGGGTTGAGCGAGCGAATACGGAACCAAACTTTGATCTCAGAATATTTCCTAATGATGATTTTGACGATTTTCATAATTAAATTGGCGCCCTCAATTTTACAGCGCGACTATAGACGCTCTCCCATTAAAGAGTAAAAAGATTGTATTTAGCAGCAGAGTGACATAAATAATCAGCATAAGCGAAAATTAATTTTTTTAGAGGATAATCAGTTTTATAGCAGACTCAATCTCAAGACACGATTTTTTTCCAAAGCCTGCCTAAATTGCTTTTTTATAAACTCACACGATATATTTTTATAATTTAAATAAATAACTATACACTTTTTCCTTAATAAAACTATAAATCGCAGGTATTCTGCCTAATAGGACTTCTCCTGGTAGTGGTACATGGTTGGTCGAACGACCTGCAGGACGCCTACATAGTGGGCACTATAGCCGGAATCATCGTCTCAACCCTGATGCTACTGTTCTATATCACCAAAATAGCGGAAACTATCGAGAAGGTGCTTTCTTATCAGTGCTTCTTCTATGCTGCTTGGTTCATCTACCTGCTAATTACTTCATCTGTGATTATTAGCAGAAACTGGGGTGACCAGAAGACAGCAGGAGGGGTATGTATTTTAGAAGGAATAAGGTGCTAACTGCTACATATATCTATCCGGAACGCACTTATGGAATAAAATTCTCTATTCAGAGAAAATAAAACTTTTTTGAAAAAAAGCTCACATTTCAAAATTTTTATTTCGCAATTTTTAAGCCTCAATTTGATTTTTTACCCCCACCGCTCTCACCCCCACCATTTGTGGTCATATACTTTTTAAATAGGACACCCCTGTACAATTTTTGTATTTTCATATTTCCTGAGAAAATCCAGTAAGAATGGTTTTTACAATTATTGTAGTTTAAATCGAGTAGTTTTTATGAGTTATAAACAAATGAAAATCGTACATTTTCATTTTGAAAGCAGTGTAAATAGGAAACGGTCGAATATCGGAAAATGGCGGAAAATTCAATCACCCCACCCCTGTTATAAAAATTTCAAGTACCTACGCTGTAAGATAACGTTTGAAAAGTTAAGAAAGAGACATGTAAGCCGTTTTCCGATACTTAGAGCCGTTTCCTATGTACCTACACTGCTTTCAAAATGAAAAATCGCGATTTTCATTTGTTTATAACTCATAAACTATCAATATAAACTGCAACAGTAAAAACAAATCTTACTGGAATTTTCTCAGGAAATATGAAAATATGTACAAAAATATACAGGCAGTTAGAAAATATAACCAATTCCAAGCAACTTTTTTTGTTCTATAAAGTTTTTTATGAAAGTCTTTTTAATAACTTATTCGCGAGTGAAAGCGTCAATTTTTCAACCAATAAACCCACGTGTTCAACGGGTTTTCGTGGATAACTAAAAAAAGTAAGTATTTTATTAAAAAAATTATTGCTAGTAAAAAACTTAGGTCATAAAAAAAAGAATGGTGGGTTTATGGTGTCTGTGGGTCCAGTACAATTGGAGTAATAGGTAGGTAGCTTGTTGAAGGTTGGTTCTTATTTGTAAAACGCCAAAATTTAACTTTTCAACGTGAAGTTACCAAAAAAACAATTTTTCGGGGAGCCTCGTTAAACCTTTCTTGAAGTGCTTGAAAAAAACCTTTGGTATTATTGTTTAAAAAAAAACCCTAGCAAACCATGCAAGTGAGTTATTACGAAAACAATGTTGGTCCCTATTTTTCGACGTCAAAAAATATAAAAACCATCCTCTAATTAGGTACCACCCCAATTATTGAAAATAATCTTCCCTTCACTTCCTTCACAGTTCACTTTATTTACGTACTTGTAATATGCTCTTGAATCTTGACCGATTTAAGGTGCTTAGTTTAAAAAAAATGCGCTTGAATTGAAAAAAGCATTTTTGTAATTTTGCAGAAAATTGTATTTTCTTCAATATAACTCAAAAGCTTGTAGAGTACAAAATTGTAAATTTTGCTTTTCTGGATTTTTTTTTTTGTAGGATAAAGCTTGAGTAAGATATGACCGTTTAAAGTTTGCATAATTATGTTCGTAAATAAAATATAGTAATAACTTGTTCAACCCCTTTCAGCTCTGATTTTTTCAAAAAGAGCTTTAAACCAGTTAAACTTCTATAGCATATGTTACAATAAGTACATAAGTAAAGTGAATTCTTAAGTGGTAACGATTATTTTCAATTGGGGTGGCAATTGAGAGGTGATTTTCACATGTTTTTGACGCGAAAAAAAAAATAGGGACCAACATTATTTTCGTCATAATTTGTTTAGTTTTGATGCTAGGGACTTTTATAAAAAACAGAAATTAAGGTTTCCTCAAGCACTTCGAAAAATATTCCACAAGTTTCCCCTTAAAAATGCACTGTTTTTTTGTTAACTTTACGTTGAAACTTTCAATTTTGGCGTTTGACGAATACAAAGAACCAACCTTCAACAAGCCAATATTCCGTTTGTATTGGATTCACAGACACCATAAAGCCACCATTCTTTTTGTTCTTATAAGCTACATTTCTACGAAGATTATTTTTTTCGATTAAATACTTATTACTTTTTGAGTTGTTCGCGAAAAACCGTCTGAAAACGTGGGTTTATTTTTTGTTGAATAATTGACACTTTTACTCGCGAATAAGCCGAAAACTCTAGAATTTCAGAAAAGCTTTACAGAATAAAAGTTGTTTAAAACTAGTCAGTTTATCTATTCCCGGAATCATTTTCAATGAAACATTTTTCACCCCTAGAAAGGGGTTTGGCATCCATCCTCAGGGTAAAAGCAACCCCCGGTATAGCGTCAACTTTCGTCAACAAAAATCGGTGCTGTTTGGCAAAATAATTATACGGGAAAAAGGTCATTGACTACTGGTCTGGGTAGGTACCTGTTTTCGGAAAAAATGCATACGGGGGGATCTTGGTTATGTCAAGGAGATACGAATAGCTTAAAATTGAGGCAAACATGCATATTTTTTTTTGCTGCGATTTCTAATCCGAATAAAAGAAATTATTGCAGTCGGCGGTGCTGAAATTTTCCGAAAAATACGAAAAATTGGGTTTTCTTATAAAGTCATCCTCATCAACTATCATTCATTTAAAGTTTAAAAAAATTTTCAGAGAAAAAATTAAATATTTTTTTATGACATTAAAATGTCATTCGGTTTCAAAAATCAACTAAACCAAGAATCTATCAAATTATTTTTTTTTCAAAATTTCTTTTATTTTTTTTTCATAAAGAAGAACCAAAGAACCCAAAAACATAAGGCCAAAAGTTATTAATGAAGTCATATTACTGTAGTTCGCTTAAAAAATGCAAATTTTTTGTTTGAAAAAAAAAATTAAAAAAAAGCTTTTTGAATGTGATACATTTTTGATTTCTCTGATTTTTTATACCGAATCACATGAAAAGACAATACGATAAACCCAATAAGGAACTTGTCCACTTTGAAGTTTTTTGAAATGCCAAGTTGATAGCTCTCGACGACTTATGTAAACCTACCAAAAAATTATTTAATAATATCCAACAATAGAAAAGATATCGCTAAAAAAGAAATTTTGGTTTTTGATGTTTTTCGGCATGGCTCAGCAACAATAAAATACTCTTTTCGGAGTACAAATCAGTATAAAACAAGCAATTTTGTCCCAATTTAACCTAATTCCCTAAATTTTCCCTAAAAAAGGGAACCCTACACTTACAAAATAGTTGGCTAAGCATCCGCAAAAATTTTTACAATTTTTTTTTTGTATTTTGGTCCCATAAGTGATGGTGTATTATTATTTTTTAATGGACGCCATATTAGATTTTTATCTTTTTAGCCTTTATCCGACGAACGAACATAAAGGTCGCGAACAAAAAGGAATTCTATACTGCAAACATAATCTATAACAAACACAAACGAACACAAACAAGCACCACGTACTACGATCCGCAAATTGAGGCTTTTTCTGGTTAGTTTGTGTTAATCCAAGTTCCTTCGACTGCTTGCGTGTTCGTTCTGTTCATTCGTGCACGTTTATTAGATGAGGACACGATTTAAAGTTCCCGAAATCTCTATGTACCCACTCTTTAACAGTTTGATCCTAAGCTTATACCAGAATAATACCTTAAAATATCATTAAACTTGTTTTTTTTCTTCAGGTTTTTGGACTATTGGCTTGTTTCACATACCTGGGAGACGCAGTAGTGTGTTATATGGTAGAAAAACCCCAATTAATGTTTTTGTAAGTTAGTTAATTTATAATCCGCAAATATATATTATTTTATAAAATTATTTTAAATAAAAATTATAAAATGTGTTCTCCTACTACTAGACTAAGAACCAAGACGAAGAATCGTCGCGCGGAGAGTAGTTTAAAGAAAGGTTTAAGAGAAAGGCCAGTCAAACCAATCGGGTGCGGCTAGAAACTGCCGTACCCCCAGTTTGACTATTTTCGAGAAATTAGCAAAAAAAGTGTAAATAGAAACATACAAGGTGTCCCGTATCGTTATGTTCAAATTTTTTGAGCATATAGTAGGCTTAATTTTGAGTCCAAAAAACCCAAAAGTGGCAGGTCTATCTTTATTCGTTACGAAGTTACAGGCCTAAGAAAATTATGACTAGTAAATAACAAAAATTCAACTTTGAAAACCACACAACCACATGTGTTGCGGTTTAGGCTAATAATTTATTGTTATGGTAACGACATGAGTAAATGTCACCGAAATAAACATTAGAAGAGGTTCTTCTGCTCATACATAATGGCATTTGGATTCAAATATATGGGGCACCAGCATATTTCGGAATTGGCGTTTGTAACTAAATTCCAAAAAGCAATTATTATTGGATCGTAATCAGAATGCTGGTCAAAAGATTAGTCGCGAAAAAAGACGAGAAATTAGAACTGTTACTTCTGCAATAGGCCTCCGAGCACAAGTTTGTATTCAGCAAGAAATAGGACATTTTTAACACATGACAAACTAAAAATTTGGTCAATAAAATGAGCTTTATGTGGTTCTCAAAGTTAAATCTGGTATTTACTAGTCATAATTTTCTTAGGCCTGTAACTTCGTAACGAATACAGATAGACCTGCCACTTTTGGGTTTTTTAGGCTTAGAAATAAGCCTACTATATGCTCACAAGATTTGAACATAACGATACGGGACATCCTGTATAGGTATAGGTAGGTATGCAGGGTGTTCCAGTTTTTATGTTCATATAAATCCGGCAAATGGTAGAACACGTAAAAACTATTGTATTTTTTCTATAAAGCATTGCTCTAAACCCCTTTATTTTTGAGATACAGGATGTGAAACTTTTATTAAAAAATCATCTTTCTTAAAAACATCTTAAACTTACTTTACCCAATGTTGTTGAAATTCGACAGTTTCATTTGCTGTAGTGAGAATAGCTAATTTAGCCCTAAATACATTACAATAATAATTATTAAGTCCAGTGGCGTCCTGGTAAGCACCTTAACAAATATTATTGAAAAAAAAAACTTTTAAAACAAGTACCTTACGCCAATGGCTTTTAATTTTAATTTGTGTTTTCAGATTAAGCCATTACAAGAACAACTTTTTTGTCTATTAGATTTTGTTTCGTATTTGAAATGTAAATAGAATTCACTGAAATGCATATCCCTAGACCACACAAGAAACATGGGGTCAATTTCTTTTGGAAATTGTAATTTTTTAATTATTTCTTCCTAATATGTAACAAGAACAAACACTAAATTAAACACATTTCTCAACATCTAAATATAAGGAATTTTAACTTTTCATTTTTTGCTGGAGTATGAACATACAAAACTGGAACCTCACATAAAAAAATCCCCCCTCTCCCGGAAACAGTCCCGAGGATAAATTTTTTTGATAGTTCAAGGTAAGAATTTATAGTCAATTCGATTATTGAAAAACAAGTTTTCTTGCATTTGCTTTGATTGTCACTATGTTTCACTCCTCCTGGTGGTGATAATATGTCAGACTGATGAGCTGGAAATAACTAGTGAAACATCGATGTCTCTTCTTTATCATACCAATATGGTTGTCGTTCAGAAAACGTTATAGTTCAAGGTCACGCAATTATACACATCTAAAAATTTTCTCAAGTCACAAAACCCATTTTTCTTTACTTTTAACAACAACAAAGATGGATAACAGCATTTATAACTACCATAAAAAATCCAGTCAAACAGTAGAGGAGATTCAGGGAGGCCACAGTTTATGAGAACAGGAAAATTAATTTTACTGTTTTTTTTTAATTTTTTAATTGCACTTTGTTGGGCCCTCCTAGTCGCGAGGCTTGCCGCGACTGTGCCATTCTTCTTCAGTAATTTATAATTAATTACCCACTTATTGATAAACAAAATAAGTGAATGAATAAACATGACACCTCAGGTCTCACAAAAGTAATTAAACAAATATAACAGATGAGACATTTATTGAACACTACAAGGGTAGGTCAAGTAAGGGACAACAGTCAACATCAAAAGTTAACCCTAATACAACCCTCTGTCATAAGTGATATTTTTATTTCATGTTTCATATTATTATGATTAGAAGAAAATAAAACATCTAGGATAATAATTATTATTAAGATAAAATTGTTTAACAAGCTTTTTTTCATTTTAATTTTTCTTTTTTACAACAAATAATTTACACAACAAATATCTATAGATCGAATAAGGAGTTTCCGGAATAATATTTACAGGTTGTTTGTAGATACTGCCAATGAATAATTTGACACACCAAACTAATATACAAACCATGTAAATGGAATGTGGGTATAGCTATAAAATAATAATAATAATAATAATAATAATAAAATATGTTTCACCTATCAGCGAACATATTTTTGGCTAGCTGCACGGTTGAACTTGGAACTAGATAAATTAGTCGCTTGGCAAGGATTAGCATTTCAGTCTTAGATGTTGCTTTAAATATTATTACTCTTACCTCTAGGGACAGTCTCCAGCTTATTAATCTATACTTATCATTGGCTGAATTATCTATTAAATTACCGTCATCAACTCATGCACAATTCATGATTGCTTTAATTATAATGCTTATTTCAAAACACAGTGATATGTTTTATTATTGTTAGAAAATCAGCAATAATTGAAAAATAATAAAGAATGATGCATAAATTATTATTATTAATAATACAGTATTAATATTACTGGTTTATTAATAATATTTATTTAATTTTTATTCCTAATCAAACCATTGATGCCATTTTTTTTTGAAGGCCAAAGCTATTGCAATTTCACAAACAATTGAGTACAATTTTGAAATAAGTGGTTGGTAACGAGCTATTGCTTCAATTTTAAGTGACACTTTTTAAAATATTCATAAATTGATATTGACTAGATATAACGAAGCATTGTTATGCCAGTTTCATTCTTGATTCTCATGTGAATTTGAAACAACATACCTTTCCATCAAAATAGTAAACTTAATGTAAAATTTATAAATACAGACAAGATCAAATGAACATTCAAACTACATATTGTGGCTTTGTAACAACAACACATTCCAAGTTACAGAGCATCCAGAAAGACTCTCTGGCGGCAAATAGTTATAATACAAGACGTGATTGTGATTATGTTCATTATTGCATCACAACACTATATTACTATAGAGAATTTCCGAACATCTGTATGATGGTTAATTTACTAATATCTCTGATGAGTCAAAATTACTTAATCATTGGCAGTCAAATATACTTAATTTTATTACCATAATCTATTTTTTTAATCTGATAAACATGTAATAGAATTGGTGATTCAATAAAATAGTTAATAATTAGATACAGAGAAGGAAACAAGTACTTAGTATGGTAAGTTGTGGACATTAAAATATATATTTTTTTAAATACACCAACAGAGATAAGTATCACTGGGTATGAACTAAAAGGCCCTTCAATTTTTTTATAAAAATTATTTTTGACTAAACTTGCCAAAATATGACATGTAGGTAAGACACGGAAGCATATTTGTCACACATTAAACTTTAAACAAGTGACAAAAACGATGTGCAAATTTTGAGAAAAATACTGAATCACCCAATTCAATTCACATAATAAGTACAATATTAAATATAAATAAAACAACAATTGAATTGACATAAATATTGACAATGGTACATGTATACTTAAAAATTTTACAACATACATTAAGATTGCATTTGTATACTTTAATAAGGGGACTTCTGATTTTTTCAAGCACAGACAAGTATAATTATTGTTCCGAATTATACTTTGAAAATAATAGAGAGCTGAGGATATGTAATTTATAATTTAATATTAAAAAGGGTTGCACAAAAACAAAATTTTCGTAATAAATATAAAACAATTAGGGAATGTCTTTATAACATTTCTATTTAAATATCAACAAATCAATAATAAAATTTTAAAATTAGTTCAAATAATAACAATTTGCTAAAAATTCATAAGTTAACTATAATGTCAATCTACTGGTTCTTAAAAATTCCTAATTTTTTTATAATGGCAGATGAATAATGCAATCTACAAGACAAATGAACCACCTAAAATTTCCTTTTCTTTTCACAATATAACAGCGAAAAATCTAAGACATCACACAACTTAGCATATACAGCGTATTTCAAATAAATAATGGTTAAGCTCACCTAAAAACAACGCTACACTCAAATAGCAATATCAGAAAAAAAATTATGCACATGCGAGTGTGGCCAAGTTTTCTAGAAACAAATTTATGAACCCCTTGGATTTGTGATAATTATTTCTTCCAGGCGAGAGGTATATGAGAAAAACCTATTGCCTATAAAATCCAGAAACACACTGTATACATCTCCACCTTATTACCCATGATCAGAAAGTCCAATTATCACAATATCATAGCTCGAGTCAACAGCAATTCCTACCTATTTTATTGCATCTATTGGCATTTTTAAAGCATAACTTACGCGGTACAAGAGGGGGTTATAATTTACGTGTAATACATTGTTAAATAATACGATAGCTGCCTGATTTTCTGGACTCACTGATCTTCCTTACGTGTAGTTATTGTCTAACGGCGCATTTTACTAGAGTATTAGCTATGGCTTCACGTTGCAGGCCGGGTTTAGGTGTTGCGACCGACACCGGCGGTCTCTAAGAGCTTCTCGGCAACTCCCAGGTAATAAACGGTCTGAGCGATACCGAACAGAGGGGCGATCACGATCACCCTGCATAGGCCGCCCTTGAAGAAGGCCAGAGGACCTTCTTGACGGAGGGTTTTGCTGAAAATTTACATGGTTTGTATAAACTTGCTTACTGCGTCAAATTGTCTCAACTAATCGTACTTAGTACTTACATAAAGCAATCCGTAAGTCCTGTATAAAGACGTTGCCCATCGGTCTGAGCCTGGACGCGAGTTTTAACAACATCGAAAGGATTCACTCCCACTGCCGCTATAGCACCTGCTGTTAAACCTGATAAGAAGGAACACCAGAAGACCGCTTCACCTGTAACAATACCTCGTCGATTAGCCAAATACAGTGATCAGTGTAGAGTGTAGGCATAAATTACAGGTACTAAGAGAAAACTCACCTGAACCGTCGCTTTTCCTAGGTCCGAGATCATTGAGTGTGGCAAATAATGGAAAGTAGACGATCGAGAAAGAGACGTCCCTGAGAATGGTGGGGCCCAGCCCTTTGTACAAACCAAGAACTCCGTGCTTCTTCAGTAGGTTTAATGTTAGTTGTGTTGCTGTTGTCTTGGGTATTTCCTTGCCAGCTGTGAAAACCAAAAAAAAAAAATTAAAAACTCCAGTGCAACAAAAAAAACATTCAAATGTCTTGGAAGCAACACATTTTCACTACACTTTCTGAAATACCATACTTTACATGGTTTTTTTGCTTTTGGTAATTGGTAATTTTTTATTTTGAAGACAAATAAACAGAGACTCCCATATGCTTTATGAGTCATAATTATTATTATTATCTCACATAAAATTAGGTTGCTTTTAATAGGTCAGTTAGGTACTGTTTAATCGTTGATTGAAGGAGTTAGGAAGATACGCAACCTTATGGGAGAAACTGTGCACGGGACGATGTACCGACAAATAGATGGCGACAGCGTCGAAATATACCGAAACTCGTGAAAGTGGATATCGTTCCAAGCGCTCAGTCGACTTCAGGATATCTGGGTAGTAACTTCGTACGCTTATATGAATATCTATTGAAATCATGCGGCAGTTTAGCGATGGACAGGGAGCTAAGGGCTTATGACGGGGCAATAAAACCATTTAGTTCAGTTTTATGTGCCTGCACTCGTGAATTATAGATTTGAATAGTTGTTTCATTTGGAAAAAATATGTATACCTACCGACTTTATGTTATAATTAAGGCATTAGATATTTCAAGACCAAGATGATGATTTATATTCCAAAAAAAATATTAATTTTCAATAGGTACAATTCGTTGTTAAACAAATTATTCAGCATCATCAACAAATCAGCTACCGTTCCTATTGTTCTTAAGAACACTAGCTGATTTTAAATATTTTAATAAACTATAGGTATGGATAAAATTTAGTTAAGTCAGCACTATATTTTGCTAACTTCGTTATTTTTGGATCTACAAAATCGGTGAAATGAAATTAGCAACCTATAGTAGGTACCTATAGTATTTTTCCCGCTAAATAAAACAACAATGACAACAGAAAAACAATTGAACCTCGCGTTTTCGAGTTATGTCAAAAAAATCAATTTTTTTAAATGAGACATCTGGTATATTTTGTGTATTCATATTTCCTGAGAAAATCCAATAAGGCATAGTTTTTACAGTTACGATTTAAACTAATTAATTTTTTGAGTTATAAACAAATGAAAATCGGAATTTTTCGTTTTCAAAACAGCGTACATCGTAAACGACTCATTATATCGAAAAATTGCTTACGTCGTGGCCCTATTTTAACTTTTTATGTACTGCTATGATGTGGATGAATTTTTTATTTAGGGTGATGATCTTAAATCGTTTCCGATGTAACCTCTACATACTGCTTTCAAAACGAAAACTTGAAATTTTTATTTGGTTATAACTCAAAAACTAACTAATTTATCATTATTGGATTTTATCGGGAAATATGAAAACACAAAAATATACCGGGTGTCTCATTTAAAAAATAGAACTTTTTGGCATAACTCGAAAACACGATGTTCAATTGTTTTTCTGTTATCATTGTTGTTTTATTCAGCGGAAAAATACTATACTTACTAGTTTGCTAAAACAAAAAATAATAAATAAAATTTAAAAAATATCAAAAATGTTTTCCTTCTTTTTTCGAAAAAAACAAACATTTTTCACGCAATTATGTCAATATGAATTCATATTACCTAATACCTATGCCTTATGATTTTCTAATTTTTATATGATATTACGTATAAAAATTTATATTTTTTCTTACTGTGGAATTTTAGTTTCCATGATTTTTTTATACCGAACGACATAAATAACAATATGGTGGCCATAATGACAACAATATAGTTGACTATGAAAACTCTGCGTGATCTAATAGTCGGCTTTGGAAATTTTTATAATATCAGATTGATAGCTTTTGATGACTTAAGTAAACCTACAAAAAATAATTGATTAATTTCCAATAATAAAATAGATATGGCAAAAAATTAGAAATTTTGATTTTTCAGTTTGTTCATGATATTTCAGCTACGACTGAAAATATTCTAACTTTTTATCAGATTCTTATTAGGTATAAGATTGTGCAACTTTTCTTCAATTTAATACGCCTGTATATCTTTTAGCGTTTCCAAGATCCCCATGTCACTGGACACTCTGTATAGCGGATCTTTTATGAACATATCTCATCAGTTATTTTATTAGATTAGAATATGCATTAACAGTCTGATGATAAGTTTGGAACATAATTATTCATAACTTCGTTTCGTGGCGTTTGTGAAGTCCCTTTGACGGGTAGATTTTATTTTTTAAATGGGCCTATATCTTCTGAAGTGTAATCACATATCATTATGATGTCATTGGTTTATGACGTTTGTGTTTTTTTATCTATTAAGGATTGATTTGTATATACGGTGTATGGTGCATATGTATATTGCAACCTGCAGATTGAGAAATTTTGAAAATAAATTAATAATTTTTTGTAGGCTCACTCGTCATGAGCCAACCATTTGACGTCTTTATTTTTCTTTTTTTTTTAAGTCGACCAGATCCCAGAGTTTTCATAGTCAAATTTTGTTTTTCTCATGGCTGCCGTATTTTTTTCATGTCGTTGATTTTTTTTTTCAACAAATGACATCAATATGAAGTCAATTTCCTTCATATTGCTAGCCTTATTGTTTTTATGGCTTTCGGTTAAAAAGTACCTTTTGTTTTCGAAAAAATAACTTTAATCGAATTTTACATAATTATTATTGACTTTTTCTTTAATTGGAATAATTTTTCAGACTACTAAAAAAATTATGTTTCTTGATATATTTTTATATCTGAGATCATTTTCGAGATGTGAAATAAAAGCCGTTTCAATACACGTCGAAAAATTGATAAAATAAAAGCCATTAAAATCAATTCTTCGACGTGCATTGAAGCCGCTTCTATTTTATTTCTCTACAAAGAAGATAGAAAAAAATTCCAATAAAGTTTTAAATTAAGATTCCAATAAAAACATAAAAGTTTTATTTTTAGTGGTTTAATCTCAACAAAATATAAGAATTTTAAAAAAGTAAGTAGGTACCCACTTTTTTCTTTTCAATAATATTGGCGAGGATATGCCTCCCTGGACGCCATTAGACTTGGAAATTTCAATCTGCTTGGGGTTAAATGAGCTCCTCATAACTAAAAATAACATTTCAAATTTCACCAATATTGATGGCAAAAGAATGTTTGAGATATTAATAAACAACTAGGTATTTAAAAAAAAAAAAAAAAAAACTTTAAAACCCTGGTATCTTAAAAACCAGACTCTTCAGGACGTTTAATGGTTATTTGTATGAACTTTTCTATTTAAATTGGTCCAAGAATAGGTACGCCCTTAAATTTAGTACATGCCTTTAAATAACATCCTGTATAAGATGGAATTCTATAAGAGGGAACATCCTATATATTGTATAGATATAAAAGTTGAAAACTGCGGTAACAAATCAAAGGCTGTGTTTAGAGATTTCGAAAGTCAATTTATATGATCTTTTAAAACTTATTGCCTGTATGTTTTCGTACCTAGTTTGTGTGCAAATTATATTATTCTATATTACTATAGGTGATCATTAGAAGTATTATTAATTAATTATCGAAATTTTCATAAATTCACATCGTTAATTTAGTAAACAGGTAGGTACTTAGGTATATGGTAAATGCAAGATTTATGGTGATTATTTGTTTGTTGCTGAGAGAAGCTTGAAAATTGAGAATTGAGATGGAGTGGAGATGAAATCCAGGAGATAAAAATAATAACAAACGCTCCGGAGCTCTGACCTACTATTTTATAAAAAGTTAAACCGGTTGGGGCTATAAACACCCTCTTCCACTATAGTTCTATAATTTCAACACACTCTGCGGGGCTGGCAGCACCTTCAAATGAACCGATATGTGGATAAAGGGGAAAGAGGGTAGCTCGAGCGACCGAGCACACAATTTTACATTAGGTTGCGTATCTTCCCTATTCTTTCAATCAACGGTTTAATACTTTTTCGGCATTTTTATGTTCTTTTTGTAGTTTGGTTTTGCAACTAAGGGATTTTCTCTTCTATAAATAATAATTATTGATGTATTGTGCACAAAGTGTTAATTAAGTGTTTAGCCAAACTTCAAGGAGTGATTGTAAGATGAAAAGTTCATTCAATTTAAAGCAATATTTTCAAAGTTTACCACTTTGTATCTTAAAAATATGTATTCTGGATTAAATTTGAACTTCTCGTCTTAGAGTCACTCAAAGAATAATACCCTTGAAGTTTGGCCACACACTTAATTAACACCCTGTACATATAAGAAACTTCTAGAATCCAGAATGTATTCATTCCCATTCTCCATCAGCTACCTATTCGCACTGCATAATAATTCTCTTCCAATCCCACTCATTACCTTCAGCAGGAGTAAACTTGTATACAATGACTACTGCATTGTTTGTCCTAAGAAATATTTTCTTAGTAGGTACCTCTTTTTATATAAAAAAGGTATCTGCTAAAAATTAATCAAACGAATTATTTCAGTTTGTAACGACTTTGATTTTTGCAACCCTTGCGGGTTGCAATGGTAATTATAGAAATGGTAAAAATGGTAATTATAGAAACAGCAAAAGATCTGAGCTGTTAACTTGCGCAACTAATCTCTTGAAACAAATTACTGAACTTTATTCATCAAGTTTTCAGACCACTAATTGAGAGTTTTCTCTGATTAAATCTCAAGTCTCCATTTCAAACTTTTAGTAGATCAGAAATCTCATCTTAATGATCCTTTGAAGCCGAGACTGTTTGAAAAAGTACACTATTAACTTTAATATTGGTCTAGATTTCATAATGGTCTAGAAAAGAACGAGTTTTTGCTAGATAGTTAATTCAGAAGTTCAGTTCCAAACTACAGTTACCCACAATCAATTGCGACTTAATTATCATATTCAATAATTAAAAAGAGAATTGAAAAACTCTACCTACCTACTCCAAGAAATAAATAAATTTTTAACTTCAGGCCTAAAATTTTTTCTACAAACCCTTTTTTGCCTCCACTGCTAACCGTCCCGCATCCTGCATTTGTATCTTCAATAACTCCATGGGTGTAGTAACAACAATCTGGCAGAGACCTGCTAATCCACCTGCCACCATCTGTCTAGGAATAGGCAACTCTCTAAATAAAAAAAAAAACAATTATATTTTCTGCTCGTTTTATATTTAACATTTCCCTTCACTTACCCTTTGGAGGTTCTCAAATGGTGCCGGAAGAAGTCATTGGCGGTCAATTTGATAGCTTTTTCTGGGGTGATCAGAAGAATGTTCACGGACGAGCCTTTGTACATTCCCAGATAACCTTCGGCTCTGTAGATCTTGCGAAAGCCATCGAACCTAAGTGTATTTTATCGATATACTCAATAACAAAAATACCAATACTCGAGAAACAATTACTTACATGGAATTGTACATTCGCTCTCCATTTGGACCGATAGGCTGGTTTTGTAGCCGTGTTTTAACTAGATCTAGGGGGAAGACTACTGTCACGCCCACGATACCAGCGATGCCTCCATTTATAATCTTAGGCAATAATCTGTTACAATAAAAATACAAATAAGTTCATGATATAAAAAAAGAGTTAAATTTTAATTTATGAAAAATAAAATAAACTTACGGAAAGTCTTTTTTCTCTTGCAGGCTTGTACTTCCCATTGGAAGAAGTTTTCAAGTTCTGAAATGATAAAAATAATTCTTGAATTCTTCCAAAGTGTAGCTTGCAATTCAAAACGAAACCATACAGTAACTTTCATGTAGGTACCTAACAGCAATTTATTACATTATGATTTGCATGAATTATATTTAGCAGTTTTATTAAACACATAAACTTTATACCCTAACTTTAACACCTAAATATAGAATATGAGGTTAAAATGGTTAAATAAATTAAGTGAACTAGAAACAGAAATAAATGTTCATGTGACAAAATACAAGTATGTTATGATATGACTCAATACAAATTGATAGACACTTAAAACTAATGATTGATTTATTTCCCATTTAGATTGCACTTATGAATCTCTTATTTTTCTGAACACAGGGACTGAATTCCTAAAATAAAGTATGTATCTACCTCAGTAACCTACACTTCTTCAACATATTGAAAAAGTTAAAAAATATGCAAGGAGTTTCAGTGATATGGGGCCAAATTTAAAGGGGTAGCTCCTCTCATAAATTTAAGTTTAAAAATAAATATAAAGGATGGTGTCAAAGTTTTGAAAAATATAACAGTTTTTGATAATAACTCGTGCAAATTTAAACTGATTTTGATGAAACTTGGCAGGAACAATAAACAAAGACCTTTGATTTGTATATTTCAGGTTTTTTATGTCTTCCAGTGGCATAGATATTTAGGGTTTGCACCCCTTTTCCCTCCCTCATGAAAAATAAACAAACAAAGCTCTTTAATTTGGCTATTTCAGTTTTTGCAGATGCCTTCCTGTGGCATAGATATTCAGGGTTTGCGCCCCTTTTCCCTCCCTATCTTTCAGGCCTTTACTTTACACAAAATTTCAAAATTAGGTATAGTCCATGCATGCATTCATTTTAGAACAAAAAAGTATTCCTCAGTTTTTTTTTTCATATGGTGCACTTTTTTTAAATATTTGAAATCTTCTCAGGCAGGTAGGTAATGTTGAGCCATTTAACATTGCAAAATTATTGATTTCATTAAAAGTTAAGGTTAGGTCGAGGATATTAGGAATAAAATGGGAGTTCAGAGGAAAGCTTTGCTATACCTAGTTTTGATTTTTTCACCATCTATGTTTTTCGGGTTCGCTGCACACGAATTTGAAGTTTACTGGCAAAAATTTGGCTCGGAACTTTGTTTTTTTATCCTTTTTGCCGCCCAAATTATTGCACTTTCAGTTTTTTGCCTAAGTCTCAGAGGAAGCGTTTTTCGAAGTCAAAATTAAAGTTGACAAAAATTCTTACATTTCTCATAAAAAAACCTTTTTTTTTTTTGGAAGACTAATCGTTCCATCGGTAGAGCGCGCGAAAAAACATATATGTTCCAGTCCAAATTTTTGTCAGCAAACTTAAAATTAGTGTTCCCAAAAAACATACAGAGTGTTAACTACCAACTAGTACAAAATAAAGGAGGTGATTCTATGACTTATTCTAAAAAAAAGGTTTCTATTAAAATGGATCCGCAAACGCACCGTTTTCGAGATACAGGGTGTTCAAAAAAATGTTTTTTTCTTACTTTTTTTGCGATATCTCAAGAACCGTTAGAGCTACAGGCTCCAGCTTTTGAACAGATTTTTACATTAATAATAACTACTTTTAAGGCTCCAAATTAATGTTCTAAGATTTTAGAATCTCCACCAGTGGTGGAGATTTAAGGGTTGCGTAAGGGTTTCACCCCCCTAACTTTTATGGCACTGGAAAAATTATAATTTTGAGAGCAAATTTCAGAGCGCCAATATTTTTTACACAAAAAAGTACTCCTGGTCAAAAGCTGTAGAAGTCACAGTTCTCGAGAAAAAAAAACATTTTATGATCAAAAACGTACAGAATTTAACATGAACAAAAAATTTATTTTCAAAATTTTCCATACTGTAACATGACACAAATTGAAATTTGCACCTATTTTTCTTGTGCTTGTAGCCAGATTGTTTTCAACTTCGTCTAGAATAAATACATAAGAAATAAAATAAAATAAGTTCATGTTGAATTTTCTACGTTTTTGATCATAAAATGCCTTTTTTTTTCTCGAGAACGGTAGCTTCTACAGCTTTTGACCAGGAGTACTTTTTTTGTGTAAAAAACATTGGCGCTCTGAAATTTGCTCTCAAAATTATAATTTTTCCAGTGCCGTAAAAGTTAGGGGGGTGAAACGCTTACGCAACCCTTAAATCTCCACCACTGCCATTGGTGGATATTCTAAAATCTTAGAACATTAATTTGGAGCTTTAAAAGTAGCTATTATTAATGTAAAAATCTGTACAAAAGCTGGAGCCTTTAGCTCTAACGGTTCTTGAGATATCGCAAAAAAAGTAAGAAAAAAACATTTTTTTTAACACCCTGTATCTTGAAAACGGTGCGTTTGCGGACCCATTTTAATAGAAACCTTCTTTCTTAGAATAAGTTATAGAATCACCTCCTTTATTTTGTACTAGTTGGTAGTTAACACCCTGTATAGTGAGAAAAACAAAATAGCAAAACTTTCCAAAATCCCACTCAATGGTAATATGTTTTTTTTTTTGCACGATCTACCGGTGGAAAGGTTAGTCTTCCAAAAAAACGTTTCTTTTATGAGAAATGTAGGAAATTTTGTCTACTTTCTTTGTATAGAATGGACTTGTCGAAAAACCGCTTCTTTTCTGAGATTTAGACCAAAAACTGAAAAAAGTGCAATAATTTGGACAAAAAGTGCAAAAAGTTCCGGGCCAAATTTTGGACAGCAAACTTAAAACTTAAAACAACAGAATGGTTAGTCTTCTAAAAAAAGGTTATTAATGAGATGAGAAGGTTTTCTACCTTACCTTCAAGTCTTCCCAACCAAACCCATCGATCTCTAACCAGAACCAGGAAAATCGAACCAGAACCAGGTAAAGAAATCTACCACGTAAGTACTGAGAGACGCAGGAGCGTGTCTTATCCTGAAGGTAGGGTAGAAAACCATCTCAGAGAAATTAAGGTAATCTTGTCTATTTTAATTTTGTATAGAGTGGGCTTGTCGAAATATGTTTCGTCTCTGAGAATTAAACCAAAAACTGAAAGAACTGCAAAAAATTGGACAAAAAGTGCAAAAATTCTGGCAAAAAATGCAAAAGAAAAACAAAGTTCCGGGCCAACTTTTTGCCAGCAAACTTCAAATTCGTGTTCAGCGTCAATACCCAAAAATAGTGGCATGGCCTGTGGCAACCTCAAATATCTCAAAAAAAAAATAAGGAAAACTTTTCCACAGTGCAAGGGCTATTGAATAACGTTTTTGTATGTCCATAAAAGTCAGTGGCGTAAAAGATAGGGAGGGAAAAGGGGAAAAACAAAAACCTCGAATATCTACGCCACTGGAAGGCATCTACAAAACCTGAAATAGCAAAATTAAAGAGCTCTGTTTGTTTATTGTTCATGCCAAGTTTCATCAAAATCGGTCTAAATTTACACGAAATATAACCAAAAACTGTTATATTTTTTTAAATTTTGAATACACTTTTAAATGATATACACTTTTAAACGATACGTCATTTTGAGCTGAAATTTATTTTTTCCATTTATATTTATGAGAGGACCTACCCCTTTTAAATTTGCCCCAATATCACTAAAATACCCTGTATAAATCCTCATATATTTCCATAGGTACAAGACTTGAAAAATATACAGGGTGTTAATGAATAGGTGTTATAAACTTAAAGGGCATGTAGGAAATGCAAAAATAGGCGATAAATTTCCGGTAGACATGGGTCGTTGGAGCTTTAGTTTTCGAGATACAGGGTGTTAAAGTTCTTCGAAAAATTGTAATTTTTTTGATTATCTACAAACTGGCTGATCAGAATAACTCGATTTTTTTGACAGTTGTTGTACTAATTGAAGTACATGATTTGATACTCCCATTGAAAAATTATTAAATCCAGTGGCAGAGATCTGGGTGTGTGTTTTTTATTAAACAATTTCTACGCCACTGACTTTTAAGCACATTTGATTTTTTGGTAGATACCTGGTTTTGTTTAGAGGAGAAAAGTCATTTTATGTTTTTGTTGTAGGACACTCAAGATACTTCGCAATGTAGGAACCCGTACAAGGTAAAATATCATAAAAATCAATGCTATTGAGTTTTTCCATAAATTAAAGCGTGTTCCATTACAAAAAGCTTGCATGAGTGCCAACATTGTGGAATATCTTGAAAACAGTGCGTCCTACACCAAAAACGTAGATTAACTTTTCTCCTCTAAACAAAACGAGATAAAAAAAAATAAAAAATTTGCATAAAAGTCAGTAGCGTAGAAATTGTTTGATAAAAAAGGTAACAACACATCCAGATCTCTGCCACTGGATTGAATAATTTAATTTTTCAATGGGAGTATCAAATAATCATGTACTTCAATTGGTACCTACAACAGCTGTCAAAAAAATCGAGTTACTCTGATCAGCCAGTTTGTAGATATTTAAAAAATATTAATTTTTTCAAAGAACTTTAACTCGAAAGTATCTCGAAAACTAAAGCTCCAACGATCCATGTCTACATACAGGAAACTTATCGCTTATTTTTGCATTTCCTGCATGCCCTTTAAGTTTGTAACACCTATTCATTAACACCCTGTATACTTACCTACAATACTTTATTTTATAGAATGTCTGAATCTGATAAATAACAAACTGGAAGACTTTATAAGGGGAAATACCTATTACTGTCATCAAACGCATATCAAAAAAAGTACTTCTAACAAGGACGATTAAAAAATCGCCCTTGCAATTCTTATTAATTGACTTAATTTTGTAAATACTCCCTCTGATTCCTTAAAAACCACCTGTATATGCATTAAAACAAAAATACAAATGGAGACCTGAATTACTGTAAAAATTTCTTTTAAAACGAGGTCACAAGGTGGATCGTCCTATTGCATGGTAGACCCTTAGGATGTCTTAGGGCGGTTGACGGGGGCGAGAGGGGCGTGGTGATGCACTCATGTCAGTTGTACCTTAAAAGATGTCCCCCTTGAAACAAAAATCGACCTGTCTCAGGAATTTTTGATTGTTCGAGATTATTTTTCGAGATACCCACCCTGGTATACCTTCACAAAAAATCATCCTGTATACTCGTACAATTACAGGGTGATTTGTAAATTTTTAAACACAATTATTATTATTGTTAATTACAGGTATTATAGGTTAGTTAAACTTGAAAATAAAAATCGAAGGTTTACCTGAATAAATCAAGGCAGCAGGTTCGTTCAAAATTAAAGTATTTTCAATTTTCTCTAGTTGTCAAGAACAGTCGTTTGCAAAGTTACCTCTTTTCAATTAAATTAAATTAAAAACGAAAGTACTCTAATTATTGCCCATAAAGTGTGTGAGCAATAAAAAATTTAATACCTGTCATAAAATTTTAAATGATCCAATTACAAACATTTTCATTGTGGAGATGATGAGATGAATGTATCTAGGCAGATTATAAAGGAAAAGCTTATTAAATTACACAATTTTATTGCATCAATGATTTACTAATTTAGCAATTTATGATCCTAACATGATTGTAATAATACGGTTACCCAGCTAACTATGATGTGTGTGTGCAATTTTTGAAAATGTATAATAGGCAGGTACCTAAATTTCAGACTATTTTTATGCTAGAGGAAGCAATGAAGGATAAGCCAAGTATCAGCGCCTTTAACGATTAAAAAGCAAAAAAAATTATGCTCAGTTTAATGGTATTATAAATGTGTTGTACACACTACTTACCGGTGGAGTAATTATTAATTAACAATTAGCCAATAGCCAGCTAGACTAGAGGTTACCCCAGACACCAACACACCACACACTCACTCACAGGCAGGTGTGATTTTGATTAATTATTATTATTATCAATACGCGTAAAAAATCGGTCTTGGAACAAAAATGACAAGGACGATACTGACAGAACTCAGGACGGGTCAGTTCAAGGTTGCCAAGTTCACCAAGTTGTTCAGAAATCACCTACTTTTAATATTTTTTTTAATATTAACTTTTCAATTTATAACACAAAAATTGATAATATCAACTCTTAATTTATATCTCATCTCTTATCACCTCACCTATTTTTAAAACTCGTACCCTTTTATTTATTTTGTTCGATTATTCAATAATTGAAAATTAAATCAGGTAAAATGTGGGATAAGTGAATATTATGTTAATAAAAAGCGGCAACAGTGTGAAGAAACGTCAAGATATCAGCTGATCTGAGGGAGTACTTTGGCATTAATGGCATTTGGCAGCTGGCGCTGGCAGATTCGCACAAGCGCTCGAGGCGGTCAAGACTCCGCTCGGCAGTTCACGACTCACGTTCACAGATCAACAAAAAGATTTCCTTCCTAGTGCCTGGGTTCTGGGTTTAGTTTTATTTTATTTGGTTGGGATGTAGGACCTGAGCCTGGGATCTATGATCTATCAAGTTTGTTATTTTTTTTTGTTCCCTGACGTTGGAGTTCTACTTTTAGCATTACAATGGAAAATATTTCTATTGTTTTGAATTTCTTATTCACAAGTGCGCCAGGTCAAACTTCAAACAGGTTAAACATCTTTTGGAATGCAACTGTATTATTGCTTTGGTACTGTGGTACCTACTTGCGGTAGGTATTTTAAGAATAGGTTGCAAAGATAAGTAAGTATAAAGCCTAATAAGTTTTTTACACCCATCCTAAACCTTCCTAAATGAGTTAAAATATATATTTGAGGATAAAATCAAAAAATGATTCAAATTTCCGAACAACTATAAATAAATATTATTATTGTCGTAGTTACGCCCCTTTCCTGGGGAAACATTCGTTTCATGCTTCTTGGAAAAGCAGTTGATTCAAAATAATCGAATATTATGACGTCGTTCGTTCTATGAGCTGAGCAGGTGAATTTACAGTTTCGGTTCATAATGCGCTACACTTACGGCGGTGCAAGTTGCGATGATGCCGGTTATAACTTCTTGGTATGCAGCAAACAAAAACAACCACTTTTTTTACAATAAAATGGGGATATTTACTTTGGAAATTTAAGTAAATATTCCTTGATAAAGAAATCTTGAGACCCTGTATATACAGGTGTTACTTAATTGGAGGTACCAATGAAGAGGAGAGATTCCTTAAGTAATTTTAAGAAAAAATGCCCAATAAACATGGGGTCGCAAACGTTTCATTTTCGAGATAAGGTGTTAAAGTTATGTTAAAAAATATCACCCTGTATGATTTGCTGTCGAAATTGACATGTCACATGGTGCAAACTCTCAATTATTGTAATATATGTGCCTAATTTCAGTTGAATATCTTGTGAAGTGTTGATAATGTGAGAAAAAACTTGAAAAAAATTCAAACTTTTAACACCCTGTATCTCGAAAACGACACGTTTGCGACCCCATGTTTATTGGATTGTTTTTCTTAAAATTACTTAAGGAATCTCCCCTCTTCATTTGTATCTCCAATTAAGGAACAGCCTGTATACCGGGTGTCCAGTTTAAAATGCAGTACATGGGTAGGTATATTGGAAAGGGCAAGAGATACAGGGCGGTTAAATTAGAGAAAAGTTGCACAATTTGATGCTTAATAAGAATTAGATTTTTTTTAAATATTTTCAGTAGTTGCTTAAATATCCTGAAAAAACTGAAAAATCTAAATTTCTTATTTTACCCATATCTTTTTTATTATTGGGAAGTAATTAATTATTTTTTGTAGGCTTACATAAGTCGTCAAAAGCTATATCCGTTTGACATTACAAAAATTTTCAAAGCCGACTAGATCTCAGAGTTTTCATAGCCAACTTTTGTTTTTCTTCTGGCCGCCATATTGTTTATCTACGTCATTGGGTATGAAAAAAATAGTGGAAACCAAAAACTAATAAACTTCAAAAAATAAATTTTCAACATTTTTATTCTTTTTTCAAAGAAAAACAAAAAAAAAAATCGCTGAAATACGTCAATACGAGTGTGAAGTCATACTGATTGCCTCATGGTTTTTTAATTTCTCTTTTTTTAATTTTAGAAAAATAAGAATAAAAATTTTTGAAATTTATTTTTTGAAGTTTATTAGTTTTTGGTTTCCATTATTTTTTTTTCATACCAAATGACATAGAAAAACAATATGGCGGCCATAAGAAAAACAAAAGTTGGCTATGAAAACTTTGGGATCTAGTCGGCTTTGAAAATTTTTATAATGTCAAACGGATAATTTTTTGACGACTTTATGTACCTAAGCCTACAAAAAATAATTCATTAATTTCCAATAATAAAAAAGATATGGGTAAAATAAGAAATTTTGATTTTTAAGTTTTTTCAGGATATTTCAGCAACTACTGAAAATATTTAAAAAAAATCTATAAAAAGAATCTATATGATCGCGCCATTTCAGATTTTCGTTCAGATTCAATCCCAAAAATCTAACGCTATCCCTCCTCTGAAGATATATACCCATGTACTGCATTTTAAACTGGACACCTGTATGGAAACTATTGCGAAAATGAAAAAAAAAATCAATGTAGGCTATAATAAATTCGCCATTATATTAGATATGAATAATTTTTAATTCTGAACTGCTTTTTTAAATAAAATATTTCTACATTTAGAGCACAAGCGATACTTTACCTACACAGAAGAAAACAACAAAAAGTATGCTCCAAGCATCAAGTCAAGGCATGCTTGATGTAAACATGCAAATATGGGAACATTTCTTATATCTAAACGAGCAGGCCTGGGACCCAAATGGTCAAATTTTAAGTCGAGAATTTTTTATCACTTACCTACCTATAAATTCGCCAATCCTGGAGCACATTATAGATCAAAGAAAAATAAAAAATAAAATGAATTGTAGATATTGTATAGGATAGGAAAATGTTCCACAGTGTCTCCGAGACTAAAAATCGCCGAATAATCTTAATGGATTTTTTATAACTATAGGTGAGTATACCTATCTACATCTAATGATTGAGTAAATAAAATTCAATTTATTATTTTCTATATTCAAGAATACCTTTTTTTTATTTGTATGTAATAAGACTTTTTTCAGTTTTTTGCGAATAACTCGAGAACCGTATGAGATCAAATGTTCAGCTCTTTCCCTTGTTTTCTCTTTACTCCTTGTTAAATTATTATTATTTTTTATTCAGTCTTAGCTGTGTAGATAAGACATAGTCGCTCAACTCTGGCCATTTGGCTTCGAGATCGAGCTCATTTAGTCTGACACAAATTTTCAATTTATATTATAAATACTTAGTTAACTTACAGTCTTTTGCTTTTGGTTTTCCCCTTTTGTCAATAATTGCTTTTCCTTATTTGTCAAATGAATTTCTTATTTTTCTGTCTATCAACGATTGTAGTCATTGATTTATCAACCAATTTTCTTTTATGTCAAATCAGTTTCACTTTATGTCAATTGCTTTTCCCATTTACGTACAGTGACATTATAATAAACATTGGAAAAGCATTTGATATAAAAGGAATCTCATTTGACAAAAGAGGAATTTCAATTTAAAAATCACGCACTGACGTTTGATAAATGGGAAAAGCATTTGACAAATAAGGAAAAGCAATTGACAAAAGACGAAAAACAAAAGAAAAAGTCTGTATCGAACACAAATATAACCATGCCGAGCTGGGATTTGAACCAAGACGGTGGCAGCGTCAACGGCTCAACAGCCAGTGACCTAAACCACCGCGCCACCGCCCGCGTACATAATATTTTTAAAAGTATTGTTTTCTCCCATAAAATTGCATTTTTCTCGGAGACGGTTAACTTTAAAGCTTTCAACCAGGATTACCTTTTAGTGTATTTTTTAACAAAAAAATACACTATTGAGGACGACATCACTTTTCGAAAATCACCCAAACTCATCAAATGTCCACCGATCATGACCCCCAGATTACGAAAAAGTGGTTTTCCAAAATTCACCTGCCCACGATATATATATATATATATTTATATATAGTCGACCATCGTATCTTGTGACATCCGGTAAAAATTTCGACGTTTCTGCATCCACCTTCTAGAGTGACAATAAAAGAAAAAGAAAAATATGACTTTCTAAACACGACGTGAGGAAGTTATTGCAACATTAAAAATAGAACTATACACGAAAAAAAAAATTGGTTTTTGCTATCACATTGACATCCTCTGTATATTCGATATACATTTTTATGGAATCAGCGTTATGACATCCATAAAAATTTCATCGACGTTATGACATCCCCACAGGGTTGCCAGTTATTTTTAAGAGTATAAAGGCGGCGCGCGAAGTTTTACAGTAATAGCCTACTGAGTCCTAGGCATTCTTCTGTTTACGGAATCTCCAGCAGCGATTGACCTACAACACTAGTGGCAGTCCTACTCAAGTATCTCTAAATGCCACCTGTTTTAAGACGCCGGGCGCCTCTCGACTGCTACCCTTTGATCTCCGCTGGTGGCGTATGATTATAAAGAGAACGTTTGAATTGTCGCATTTTCTTCTATTATATTGTCAAGTCAGAATTAGATTAAATTAACTAAATTAATCTCAGGCCGGAAGTGATCGTTGAGTTTAGCAGTTTTGATATTAATTTTGATTTTGATACTATTTTATTTTAGTTGGTTTACGTTATGTAATTGCAGTTATTTGCCACGGTTATTTGGCATATTGTCATTGCGTATTATTGTGGGTTCACATATTATGAATATAATTTTATTGAAATATTAACTATAATAATTTTCACATTTTAACAGATTGTACATAATGACGTCAATCTACATAATATTATATCAGTATAAAAGTATAACAACTATATAATAATAATAATAATTAATACGAAAATATTGGTATTCCAGCTCCATCAGAAAAATCCCTAATTGAGCGCCATCGTTTACGACTTCTTCTAATGCACAATGCACATACTGCTCGCTCTAATAATTGTAGCACATCCAATTTTTACTCTGAGCCAATTCATAATAATGCTATAAGCTATAAGGAATATGCCATTTTTCAACTAGTTGTTCTGCAATTCATAATAATATGTGGGTTCACATATTATCACATCGCATATTATGTATTTCGAAAATTTCGCTCCTGGTACGAGTATTAGTTTCTATTTTGCCTAATAATTTTTCTAATTATTATAAACGATATCATACTTTTTATGTACTATCTTATGGTACTTATAGAATCATTTGTACTTTCTTTGTTTTTTTTTTATTTGGCGACGCGTGGAAAGATCTCAGATTTTTCAAATTTTTTATCACCCTGTATAAACATTTTATCTACATCTTAGGATAGTACATGAAAAGTTAAAATAGGGACATGTAAGCCGTTTTTCTCTATCTAGAGGCGTTTTCGTTGTACAGGGACTTGAACTTCAAAAATGATTATTTTCACTTTTGTTTATATTATAACTCACGAACTTTTGAATTTAACCACCAACTGTAAACAATCTTATTTTCTCTTCTCAGACAATCTAAAAATGCAATAACGTAGGAGCATTCCATTTAAAAAAGCCATAACTTTGATATGCCACTTCGGGTTGCATGTTAACATAACGTATAAACAATGCCTGGTAGTTGCGCAGTAAGTTATTGTACCAATAGGGAAAAAATTCAAATTAACGTTTAAAATTCAGTATGAAGTGAAATAAATTCGCTTTCTATTTCCGGATGCAAATTTAGAAAGAATGGTAAACATTTTACTGAATCATTTTTAAATAATGAAATGGGAAATTAAATGAATGTTAGGTAAAACAGTATTATAATATTAGGAACTAAGCAAAATAATATTATACAGGGTGTTTCATTGGTAAACGGACAAACGGAAACCGTGGATAGGGGACACTGAGGTGGTTCTAAAAAACCCATGGTTAATGGGTCTGACGTCATTAATAACATAGATACAGGGTGTTTTATGGATATCGTCAATTTCTTTCAAAGGCCATAACTAACGAACCACGCTGTATATTTTTTTGAAATTTGGTGAAAAGTTTCCATTTCGCTACATAAACGTTTGACATAACAACCGAAAAGAAAATCCAGGTCCGGACTTACAAAAAATTATTAAATGTTAGTGTTCGTAAAACAACACCCTGTATATCAGAATTTTCAAAGTTCGTTTTGGTATTTTGAAAGAATAGAAAATTTTGAACTAAACAGTGTACTTTTTGTAGTTGCGCATCTGATTCTTCGATGGGCATTTTGATCTCGAAGTTAGATTTTTGCTTAAAACAGGTTCATGACCTTCAAAAATGTTCATCTTTTTTATGAATTAAAGAAGATAAATTATTGTAGCCTATTGGAATTTGCAAAACATGTCTGGCAGTACGTCTGTATCTCATTAAACTCTTGAAAAGTTTGAATACAGGTCCGTACCAGAACAAATATTGAAATTTTTGTTTATTTTTTCAACACCCTGTATAACATAACTTGTAATGGTATTATGTAAAATGTAACAACCATTGAACAATAATTATGAAAACATACCTACTCTAGTGTTGTGCTACATGTTAACGTTCAGTAAAAACATGATACAAAAACTTAATCTAAGTATAATTAATTTTTGATAAAGTAATTTATGGTTCTTCTTAGGTATAACTAGGTATAACTGTCAAGTTAGTTTGACAGTTATACCTACTCAATTATTTCTATAACTGTCAAGTTATTTTGACAGCTACAGCTTGTGTTTTGGGTGTAGTGCAATATCATATTTACCTGTCAGTAATTAAAATCAGTTATCTACATTATGCCGTACCAATTTTCCAACGCAGAATATGCAGATATTTTGTACATTTATGGATTTTGTGATGGCAATTCAAGAGCTGCGAAAAGAGAGTACGCAAGACGCTTTCCTGGACGGCGTATTCCAAACAATAAAACTTTTTCCGATGTCTTTAATTATACTAGAGAGCATGGGCGATTTCCAACCGCAAAGAGAAATGAACATAACGAAAGGCAACATCTAGATATGGAACAGAACATTATAAATATGGTAGAAATTGATCCAACTCTAAGTACGCGAAGAATTGGTCATATTCTTAATTTGCCGCATGTCACTGTTTGGAGAAGATTAAGAAAAAATAATCTCTATCCATTTCACATACAAGATGTACAGAGGTTAGAGGATGGAGATGACATAGCTAGAGTAGATTTCAGTAGGTGGATAATCCGAAATCGAAGGATTTTGAACCGATGTTTGTTTACCGATGAGGCGCAGTTCACACGAGATGGGGTGTTTAATTTGAGGAACTGTCACGTTTGGAGAGAAGAAAATCCATATGCGACAAGACAGTGTCATTCGCAAAGAAGATTTTCTTTTAACGTTTGGTGCGGAGTAGTCAATGATCGTTTAATTGGGCCACATGTTTTACCTAATAGACTCACTGGAGAAGCATATTTAGACTTACTCCAAAATGTTTTGCCTGTATTGCTTGAAGATTTTGATGTTGGAGGAATGTATTTCCAGCACGATGGAGCTTCACCCCATTTTAGGGTGATGGTGAGAAATTTCTTAAATGAGAATTTTCCAAATATGTGGATAGGGAGGGGTGGACCTCACAATTGGCCGGCGAGATCACCCGATTTTAACCCTGTGGATTATGCCATTTGGGGATATTTAAAGTCCAAAGTGTATTCCACAGAAATAAATAGTAGGGAAGAACTTTTACAAAGAATAGAAGAGGCTTGCGGACAATTAAGAAATAATCCAGACATTATTAGAAAAGCAATAAGAAGCATTACAAAACGAGCACGAAAATGCATTCAACAGAATGGGGGTCATTTTGAGTAACTTTTGTAACTTTTTGTGTACTGTTGGCTTATTTAAATTATCCATAACATTTTTTATTGTATCTTATTCTTTCAATTTATTTTTCTAATGTAGTTCGTTGTTTAGGTTAGATGTAATAAATTACATGCAATTATTACCTATCTCTTATTCTTTTACTAAGGTTGATAATGTATTATGTGACAAGGAGCTTGGATACTATTTTCACCATTTATTAAATGCTTGGTACTTAATACTATTACAAGTTATGTTACGATTTTTTTCTTCGGATTCGGGGAGATGCGTCTTCGGAGAGCGTCCGGTGAGGTTTTCGGCCTTCCGGTGACGCAGGGTGTTGAAAAAATAAACAAAAATTTCAATATTTGTTCTGGTACGGACCTGTATTCAAACTTTTCAAGAGTTTAATGAGATACAGACGTACTGCCAGACATGTTTTGCAAATTCCAATAGGCTACAATAATTTATCTTCTTTAATTCATAAAAAAGATGAACATTTTTGAAGGTCATGAACCTGTTTTAAGCAAAAATCTAACTTCGAGATCAAAATGCCCATCGAAGAATCAGATGCGCAACTACAAAAAGTACACTGTTTAGTTCAAAATTTTCTATTCTTTCAAAATACCAAAACGAACTTTGAAAATTCTGATATACAGGGTGTTGTTTTACGAACACTAACATTTAATAATTTTTTGTAAGTCCGGACCTGGATTTTCTTTTCGGTTGTTATGTCAAACGTTTATGTAGCGAAATGGAAACTTTTCACCAAATTTCAAAAAAATATACAGCGTGGTTCGTTAGTTATGGCCTTTGAAAGAAATTGACGATATCCATAAAACACCCTGTATCTATGTTATTAATGACGTCAGACCCATTAACCATGGGTTTTTTAGAACCACCTCAGTGTCCCCTATCCACGGTTTCCGTTTGTCCGTTTACCAATGAAACACCCTGTATCATACAAAGAAATTAATAAAACCCTCACAGTAGACCAGTGGCAGTAACTGGTAGTATATGGTATAGGATACACTATAAACCGTTATAATAATAATGTTAACCCTTGTGAAATTCCTTAAGCGGCGCGGTATTTATTGACCTGACTTAATTCTTCTATTTCTATTCATCTGAATACTGAATGCATGGACCTAAACAGTAAACACCCATTACGTTCTCTGAAGTAGAAAGACCACTTCAACATTCTTTTAAAAATACTTTATGATAGTGTTCGTATTGAATAATATTTTATTGTGCATTTTGCTTTGTAAATAAATGAAAAACATTAGTTCTTGAACTTGACTACATTCAATATTGTTTAAAAATGCGCTTAAAATCAAGGTAAATCAAGTAAAACGTGAAAACGATTTTATTAGATAGGTACTTAACCATTCTCATGCCACTATCAAAAAAATCACTGTATGGATAATATGCAAAATAATGCATATTTTTTAATTGTTTTAATGCTAAGCGCATCTCATCAATGCAATTTTTCGTATGGCCAGACTCTGGTATATCCAGCGACTTTTGGTTAAATTAGAGAAAAGTTGTGCTATTTAAAGATGCATGTCGTGTATTTTGAAAAAAAAAAAACATTATTTACATCCGCGTATCTCTACAGCCGTAAACGTTAAAATACAGGGTCGGTTAAATTAGAGAAAAAGATGCGCAATTTGATGATTAATAAGAATCTGAAAAAAATGTTATCGGATATTTTCAGTCGGTGTTGAAAAACTGAAAAAAAATCGAGAATTCTTATTTTTTCCATATCTTTCTTATTATTTGAAATTAATAAATAATTTTTTGTAGGCTTACGTAAGTCGCCAAGAGCTACCCATCTGAGGTTTCAAAAATTTTCAAAGCCGACTAGATCCCAGAGTTTTCATAGTCAACTTTCGTTTTTCTTATGGCCGTCATATTATTGTTTATGTCGTTCGATGTAAAAAAAATGGAAACCAAAAATTAATAAACTTTGGTAAAAAATTCCAAAATTTTTATTCTTCTTTTTTTCGAAGAAAAACAAAAAAATTCTCGCTGAAATACGTCAATATGAAGTCATACTGCTTGCCTCATGGTTTTTTAAATTTCTCTATGGTATTCGGTCAAAAAAAGTTGTATTTTTTTAGAGAAAAAAGAACAAACATTTTTTTAATTTATTTTTGAAAATTATTAATTTTTGGTTTCCATTATTTTTTTCATACCGAACGACATAAAAAATAATGTGGCGGCCATAAGAAAAGCAAAACTTGACTATGAAATCTCTGGGATCTTGTCGGCTTTAAAATTTTTTGTAGTGCCGAATTGATGGCTCTTGACGACTTATGTTAACCTACAAAAAATAATTATTTAATTTTCAATAATAAAAAATATTTGATGAAAAAAAATTCTTTTTTTTTATTTTTTTTCAGATTTTTCAGGAATTAATCAAAATATTAGGGATATTTAAATTAAAATTTCTGTTTTCAACCCTTACTTTGTAGAATCTCTGCATACTGATGGATGATTAATAAAACACTATAATGTTTAAAAAAATTCTACTACATATAAGTAAGTACTTACATAGTTTAAAAAATTTTCAAAGCCGACTATTATATCCCAGAGTTTTCATAGTCAACTTTCGTTTTTCTTATGGCTGCCATATAATTTTTTTATGTCATTCTTATGTCATAAGAAAAAAATAATAGAAACCAAAAATTAATAAACTTCAGAAAAAAATAAATTTTATTCTTCTTTTTTCAAAGAAAAACAGAAGATTTGTCGCTGAAATTAGTCAATATAAAGTCATACTGCCTTGCCTTATAGTTTTTTAATTTCTCTATGATATTCGGTCTAAAAAATTGTATTTTTTTTAGAACAAAAAAGAACAAAAATTTTTTTCTATTATTTTCCAAAGTTTATTAATTTTTGGTTTCCATTATTTTTTTCTTATCGAACGACATAAAAAAATAATATGGCGGCCATAAGAAAACCGAAAGTTGACTATGAAAACTCTGGGATCTAGTCGGCTTAAAATTTGTTTGAAACGACAGCTTAATAGCTTATAATGGCTTATGTAAGCCTACAAAAAATTATTTATTAATTTCCAATAACAAAAAATATATGATGAAAATAAGATTTCTCGATTTTTCAGTTTTTTCAGGATATTTCAGGAACGGTCACAAATATCTTTCATGTTTTGAAGTATTCGAGATGGCCACAAAATAGCGCAACTTTTCTCTAATTTAACCGACCTCGTATCTTCAATGGTTTAAGATATCCCTGTAGTGACCCTTTAAATAGTTCTAACCCTGTATAGTAGAATTTTTTAAAACATTGGTGTTTTATTAATCATCCATCGATATTTAAATTGTTTTTCGCAAAACACCCATCTCAAAATAGCACACCTTTTCTCTTATTTAACCGACCTCGTATCTTCAGTTGCTTTTAAGATATCCCTGTGTAGTCGCTAATTAAATAGATCTAAACTCTGAATAAACGAGCACAATAAATAATAATAATTATTGTTATTATGATTCTGAGATTCTGGCACCGAATAAAAGCTTATCTGTGAAAAAAATGCTGGTGAAGATTTAGATTTTTCACCAGGATTATCTTTAGATATTATTGAATCAGAAATAGTATTTCAAAACTCCATTGCGGATTTGTGTCCGCAAAAAGAAAAATATTTGAGATTTAAATCGTCGCGAAAAGCTAAAGAAATGTTAGCAAGTTTCTCGTAAACTATTTTTTTTACGTCAAATTTGTTTAGGTGTTATCAAATTTATTTATTAACGAATTCTGCTCAAAAATGATCTTATACAAAATTTATGCAGAACCAATATTAGTGTAGGTAGAGAAGACAGAAAATAATTTTTCTGATGCGAAAAAATCCTGGGAAAATTTTGCAGCGGGATTATCTTTATTTTGAGATACTATTTCTCATGTCAAATATTCCGTTGAAAAATTTTCACCCGGATTCATTTTCCAGATATAAAAAGTAAGAACATTTTTCTAAAAGTTTGTACTTTCATTAAGTCGCAAAAATAAAAAATTTTCCTAGGCAGTGATACATTTTAAGCAATTTTTTTCAATTGATAATGATTAAGGTATACCCTTTTTATATCTGTAAAATCATCTAGTTTTTGCAAATAACGAAAAACAAAGATAGTAAAATGTTAACTTTGGCATTTTTTATCCCACCAAATGGAAGACCAGAGTTTTTAAAATTATTTTTAACGTGCTCTACCGAGTGTCCCCTAAAATGTACTAAAGAGTTTATCCGTCATTTTCTTAACACCCTGTATTTAATGTAATGACTAACGACTTAGATAAAAATACTGACTTAATTATTACCTAATAACAACAACAAAGAAAATATGAATGAATTTCTATTCACATTATTAAAACATAAAAAATAAAGGAATACCTAGTACCTATATTGTGTATCAACCACAGAAAAAGGCTATTTCAACACGTGTGATTGGCAATAATATTTCTGTGGTTGCCTCCAAGAAAAAAGATTATGGGAATTTTTTCATTATTTTACCATGTGACCCTAAAGGATACCCATTACCTCTTATGGGATAGAGTCTAAAAATACAACGATTAAGTATTATAAGTACTAGAAAAATATATTTTAAAAAAGCATCAAGTACCTACCTATTATCGACTTATGGCATAGTTTGATGATAAACATTGCAAACACCAATCTATTTTATAAAATAGAGAAATACATACAGCGATTTATTTAAAAAAAATGTATAAACAATTTAGTTAGATCGACACTCGGATCGACATATAGAATAAAAATTAAAAATATCCAAAAATAACAATTAATTTTTTTTATTAGTATTTCAACTAATTCATTACTTATTTCAAAAGCACCCGCTTCTTAGTTTATTTATTTATCTTTTTAATGTAATGACTAAGTGTTTGATAAAAACAGTGACCTAATTAGGTTACTTAATAAAAAATTGACTTAATTATTACCGAATAACAACGAAGAAGAAAACATGAATTAATTTCTATTCACATTTAAAACATAAAAGAGTAAAGGAACCTAGTGCCTACAGTGTGTATCAAGGACGGAAGAAGGCTATTTCAGAGAAGCGATGGTCGCTTTATACCTAACACCTAATAATTCAAATGTTAATGGTGATTTAGTTCCTTTCTTTGTATGTTACAAGAATGCTGTAGGAATTATTCATCCAACACTGTTGTCAATTTTAAGATGTCACAAGATCTATAGCGCAAGAAGTTAATATACATCATAAAAACTGCAGATGTCACAAGATCGATTGGCTATGATTTCTAGCAGTATATTAATATACTGCACCGATCGTCGGGCGCGCCACCTCCACACTATACGCTGGAACTACATTATACGTCTCTAGCCATAAAAAACTGTTTTTTGACCTCCAGCTCAAATTCAGCCTATCTTCCTTTATTAACTATCTCTGTCTAACTAACACATGAAACGCTGTGGCATCCGATTTTGGATGTCACAACGTCGGCGGATGTCGAAGAGATAGCAAAAATTATACGTCAGGATGTCACAACGATGATTGGATGAATCTATATATATATATATTTATATATTTATATATATATATATATATATTTCTCCAAAATCGCGAAATTTCGATTTTCAAAACGCTCCTGTAGCTTTATCTTTCAAGATTAGTGAACGAAATTTTAGATTCTTGTAAAGCTGAGGAATGACTTTAGATTTTCGTTGAAAAAATTTCCAAAAGTCACGTTACTTCTACAGGGTGTCCCTTCAAAGTTCCACATATCCGGGTTTTGTCATCTCATTTCAGGTCGCAGTTTTGAATCTAGGAGGCTGAAATTTTTGTGGGAGTAAGATATCCACAAGGAGTGGTCTGGTATTGCACTTGAGCAAAATCGGCCGAGCCGTTTCAAAATGGCAGCCATTTTAATTTTTGGAAAAAGGACTATTTTTTTAACCCCTGTATAAGCTAGATAGAAAAAGAGTTTTATATCAAATTCACAATATTGGAAGTAAATGACTTGAAATTTAATTTCATGCAACAAAATTTGCATTTTTTCTATTAATAAGCCAGTGGCGTGGGTAGAAAAAGGGTAAAAATGGCTAAATTTCTCCAACAATTTATGAGCACATTTTTGAAGTAATTAAACTGAAATTTTTACAGTAGACAACTATACTAATAGACTTCAACCCTTGAGAATTTCAAAAAGTAAATAAGAAAAATGGCGGAGATATTCGATTTTTTTTTACATGATGTTTTTTTTAAATTAATTTCTCTAAATTTTTAAAAACGTTCCTGTAGCTTCATCTTTCAAGATTAATGAACGAAATTTTTTACTCTTATAAACCTTAGGGCTGACGTTTGATTTTCGTAAAAAACATTTTCCTAGAGTTGTGTTACTTCTACAGGATGTCCCTCCGAATTTCAGAAAAAAAACCGTCCGTGAGGCACGGTTTCTGGTCGAAGTTTTCAATCTAGAGCGCTGAAATTTTTTTGGTAGTAAGATACCTTCAAGTAGTCGTCTGGTACTGTATTTGAGTAAAATAGGTAAAGACATTCCAAAATGGCGGCCTTTTCAATTTTTGGAAAATGGCTAGATTTTGAACCCCTAAATAGGCAAGATCAAAAACTTTTAAACAAAATTAACAAGATTGGAATAAACTTATTTGAAATTTGAGCTAATGCAATACAATTTGCATCATTTCTATTAATAAGCCAGAGGCGTGGGTAGGAAAAGGGTAAAAATGTCTACATTTCTATAAACATTCATGAGCTTATTTTTGAAGGAATAGAACGGAAATTTTGATAGTAGACAACTATACTAATAGCATTTAACCTTCAAAAATTTCAAAAAGTAAATATAAAAATGGCGGAGATATTCGAATATTTTTACATGATGTTTATTCCTCTAAAATTTCAAACTTTCGGTTTTCAAAACTCTCCTTTCAGTTTTTTCCGAATTTATTAAAGGTAGTGTAAAAAATAGTATTTTTCAAGTAAAGTTAGCCAGTGGCGGGCATAGGAAAAGGGACAAAATTGTTAAATTTTGCCAATTTTTTTGATTTTTAAATTTAAAAATCCATTCTAAGGCTCGTGTTTAAACGAAATGAAATGAAATTATCACAGAAAATTTTTCACATTAAAGCACTACGCTAACATGACATGACTATGGAAAATTTCAGAAAGCCAATAATTTAAAAAGCGGTGAAAATATTCATAATTGAATCGCATAAAAATACACTATTTCTGCGATTGATGCGCAAGAAGGTTTTTAGTGTTGAAAACATGGACAGTTCTAAAACGCTTCTTAAAATTGCATTTATTACAGTGACGTCGAAGTTAGGGAGTTCAAACCCTAAAGTACCCAAAATCTAGACACCACTAAAATCTAAAAGAAATCAACATCGACCACCTAATATCTATAAAACGATAAAACTATAAACGACAAGTCTGGGCTTGTAAGTTTATAGGAAAAAAGTATTTTTTCTAATTGTAGAATCACTTTCTTTTTTGGGTGCCACTATTTCCGGTCATTCTGTAAATTAATAAATAAATTCACTCCTGTTCAAGCAGTTTTATTTCCTAACTAAAAGTCACATTCACATTCACTGGTTTATTGCATATCGTGTTCACATTACATATTGTCAACAAATGTGAGATCACAAGATGTAAAACTTTGATCCGGCTCGAAGGACCAAAACGTTACATAATGTTGATTCAGAAGTAGCACTGAATTGGAGTAAGAATACGTCAAACAAACTTACAGTATCGATTTATGAAAAATTAAATCGAAATGGACATTAGAAGAGCAGATTAACAGAGCACAAACAAATTGGAACCTTCGGTCACCGCATGCTGCCGAGAAATTTTGATGAGAAAAGTTGGTATATAAGGTCACGGCGTTATCATGTTATAATAAGCCTCCACTAAGCTTCGTTTAAAAAAATGCTCTTCGGAGTTGCCTGAGTCGATCTACTCATGCAACGTTTCCCATAATAGGATTTCCGAGCGCATCATTCCCGTTTCTTTGTATAAATTCGGCCGCTCAGTCATACCTCGCACAATATAATAGCGCTTCTGCCGGAAAACGAGGATTCAGCTTCGAGTCGACCCAAAAGCTCTTACACATGTATACCAGGGTATACCTTCAGTTGATCACGCTTCTACGTTATATTCGGAAAGGAAGCAGGCGTCACAATGTAGTCCTCGCAAAGGATAATACGAGGTCTGATCTGAACCCTAATTTGTTATACTATATCCTCCTAAAATTTACATGGAAGTAATACATTTCCTAATATCCCTATAGCAACGAGTGCATCATCAATAGGAGGAGGAAAAGCTTAGCAGTTATTCCGTTTTTCTTTTCCTTGTGTGTGTCTCTCTGTCTCGTCTCTTCATCCACACTATAATAGATACCTACAACCAAAAACAGAGCTGTTGCCCGGGAAAAGAAAGTTTATAAACCTAACATTTATAAAATAAAAAACTTAAATTCAAAATTACGCCAAATAATAAAAACATTAACAAAAATGATATAATTTTTAGATTCGATACCTATGTATGGTTTATCCAGTGAGTGTTGTCCGGTGTGATGCCACACTGATCCTGACTAAACAATTTCATTTAATTCGATTTTATTCATACACTTATTTCTAAGTCGAACCAGATGTGGTAGAAGTAGAGCCTTGAAACTTTTTTATGACAAAAAAAAAAAACCTTCTTGTGCATCCATCGCAGAAATAGTGTATTTTTATGCGATTCAATTATGAATATTTTCACCGCTTTTTAAATTATTGGCTTTCTGAAATTTTCCACAGTCATGTCATGTTAGCGTAGTGCTTTAATGTGAAAAATTTTCTGTGATAATTTCATTTCATTTCGTTTCAACACGTGCCTTAGATCGGATTTTTAAATTTAAAAATCAAAAAAATTGGCAAAATTTTACAATTTTGTCCCTTTTCCTATGCCCGCCACTGGCTAACTTGACTTGAAAAATACTATTTTTTACACTACCTTTAATAAATTCGGAAAAAACTGAAAGGAGAGTTTTGAAAACCGAAAGTTTGAAATTTTAGAGGAATAAACATCATTTAAAAATATTCGAATATATCTCCGCCATTTTTATATTTGCTTCTTGAAATTTTTGAAGGTTAAATGCTATTAGTATAGTTGTCTACTATCAAAATTTCCGTTCTATTCCTTCAAAAATAAGCTCATGAATGTTTATAGAAATGTAGACATTTTTACCCTTTTCCTACCCACGCCTCTGGCTTATTAATAGAAATGATGCAAATTGTATTGCATTAGCTCAAATTTCAAATAAGTTTATTCCAATCTTGTTAATTTTGTTTAAAAGTTTTTGATCTTGCCTATTTAGGGGTTCAAAATCTAGCCATTTTCCAAAAATTGAAAAGGCCGCCATTTTGGAGTGTCTTTACCTATTTTACTCAAATACAGTACCAGACGACTACTTGAGGGTATCTTACTACCAAAAAAATTTCAGCGCTCTAGATTGAAAACTTCGACCAGAAACCGTGCCTCACGGACGGTTTTGTTCTGAAATTCGGAGGGACATCCTGTAGAAGTAACACAACTCTAGGAAAATGTTTTTTACGAAAATCAAACGTCAGCCCTAAGGTTTATAAGAGTAAAAAATTTCGTTCATTAATCTTGAAAGATGAAGCTACAGGAGCGTTTTTAAAAATTTAGAGAAATTAATTTAAAAAAACATCATGTAAAAAAAAATCGAATATCTCCGCCATTTTTCTTATTTACTTTTTGAAATTCTCAAGGGTTGAAGTCTATTAGTATAGTTGTCTACTGTAAAAATTTCAGTTTAATTACTTCAAAAATGTGCTCATAAATTGTTGGAGAAATTTAGCCATTTTTACCCTTTTCCTACCCACGCCACTGGCTTATTAATAGGAAAAATGAAAATTTTGTTGCATGAAATTAAATTTCAAGTCATTTACTTCCAATATTGTGAATTTGATATAAAACTCTTTTTCTATCTAGCTTATACAAGGGTTCAAAAAATAGTCCTTTTTCCAAAAATTAAAATGACCGCCATTTTGAAACGGCTCGGCCGATTTTGCTCAAGTGCAATACCAGACCACTCCTTGTGGATATCTTACTCCCACAAAAATTTCAGCCCCCTAGATTCAAAACTGCGACCTGAAATGAGATGACAAAAACCGGATACCTGGAATTTTGAAGGGACACCCTGTAGAAGTGATGGGACTTTTGGAAAGTTTTTCAACGAAAATCCAACGTCATTCCCAAATTTTACAAGGACCCAAAATTTCGTTCACTAATCTTAAAAGATAAAGCCACAGGAGCGTTTTTAAAATCGAAATTTCGCGATTTTGGAGAAATATATATATATATAAATATATATATAAATATATAAATATATATATAAATATAATAAACATGTGTGAATTCGTTGTTTTTTAATCTAAGTTTTAAATAATTTTAATTGTTTTATCCGATGTAATCTTCAACTATCCTGATCATCCAAGGATAGATCATCGCGCTAATGATGTAGTCACCGAATTATCAGTAGATTGTTTTTCTCTCCTGAGTAATTATGCAGTTTTATATAAATGTTAACCTCACCATTCTTGTAAGTACCTATCTTGTAATTAATTGGTATTTTGTATTTTATATTTTGATTTTATGATACTATTACTCCTCTGTATTGTTTTTAGACCTTGATAATGGAGGAAATTAACTCCGAAACGTTGGTTCAAGAATAAAAGAGTCCACTAAAAATTGTCGCTGTTTTAATGAGCCGTAACTGCCCTTAAATTTCACCAAATTTCGTGTTTCAACGAGTAACGGCGTTACTTCTTGTGTTTTTATAAATATATATATATATATCGTGGGCAGGTGAATTTTGGAAAACTACTTTTTCGTGATCTGGGGGTCATGATCGATGGACATTTGATGAGTTTGGGTGATTTTCGAAAAGTGATGTCGTCCTCAATAGTGTATTTTTTGTTAAAAAATACACTAATAATAGAAAGTAATTCAGAATGATAATTATTGTTATAATCATGATTAGAAATATCATGCATTTGCCTACCTGCTGGGTGGCGTTTAAAGAAAGCATACGACCTCCGTTTTCTTTTTCTGCAGCAAAATATTCTAGCTATTTAACCACAAGACCATTTTCTAGGGACTTCAATCGTTTCCCAGGCATTTTGTGTAATTTTTTTGTAGTTCTTGGCGAAAATATAGCCTGTCCGTTACTTCAAACAGTCAAGAATAGTCAAGAACATAAGACAATAATAATAATTGTTCAGAAATTGCAATTAATAATAATTATTATAGCGTCTTTTTTATTTGTATGCACGCATTTGTTATAGTAACCATAGCGTCGGCAACGGTTGTTATGCATAGTACACTTGTACTATCTGAATATTTTAAAATGAAATTTGAAGTTGAGTGTCATTCTAAATTCATCAATTTTATTATCAAAATAGAGCAGTTTTACAAAAACCATTGTATGATATTCGTCTTGAAAGTGATTTTTTTTGTTCGTGAAATTGTTCAATTCGCTCCGCTATGCTTCGCTCATTTCACAAACATTTTCACTCATAACATAAAACTTCACTTTTAACACTAATATCATAAATTAGCTATATTTTATATATTGTATAAAGGTAGAACCTTCCATTAAAAAAAATGACGATGACGTCTTCGATCAAAAATCAGTGACGTCATAATATTATGTTAATAAACGTTCAGAAAAGCATTAAAAAAAAGAACAAAATCAACCTATCAGCCAATGCGATTTCTATTGAAATGTCACGTAACGGAATTAATAATTTTGTTCCAAATTTTATAAATACACACTGTATAATTTGTTTGAATTTTAAATCTCCAAAGCACCTGCTTGTAGAAACACGTGAAAGTGAATATTTCTAATGGAAATATTATCAAAGAGCACCCAGGAACTGTTAAAATGGGAAAATTATTGATGCTTCTGTTAGTTACTTACCTAATCAAGCTGATTAAATTTGGTGGTGTAACTATAAGTATAGTCTTCTTGACCCTTTTTGGGCGCTGATAATAATATTTTTGTGTCCCGTATCGTTATGTTCAAATTTTGTGAGCATATAGTAGGCTTATTCCTAAGCCTAAAAACCCCAAAAGTGGCAGGTCTATCTGCATTCGTTACGAAGTTAGAGGCCTAAGAAAATAATGTCTAGTAAATACCAGATTTAACTTTGACAACCACTTAAAGCTTATTTTATTGACCAAATCTTTAGTTTATCATGTATTAAAAATGTCCTATTCCTTACTGAATACAAGCTTGTGCTCGGAGACCTATTGCAAAAGTAACAGTTTTCTCGTCTTTTTTCGCGTACCTATTTCTTGACCAGCATACGATCAAATAATAATTTCTCTCTGGTGTATTTAGTTACAAACACCAATTCCGAAATATGCTGGTGCCGCATCTATTTGAATCCTAATGCCATTTCGTATGAGCAGGGGAACCTCTACTCTCTACTAATGTTTATTTCGGTGACGTTTACTCATGTGTGGCAATTTTTGTGGCTTACAAAGTTGAATATTGTTATTTACTAGTCATAATTTTCTTAGGCCTGTAACTTCGTAACGAATAAAGATAGACCTGTCACTTTTGGATTTTTTGGGCTTAAAATTAAGCCTACTATATGCTCAAGAATTTTGAACATAACGATACGGGACACCCTGTAGATCGTTCTAAAATTTCTTCTAAGGGGCCATATAGATCTGAAGGAAACATTTCCACGAAGTTCATTTTTGAAACAGTTTGATCCCCCTTAGAATATAGTGCTACAATCCGAAGTGGGCCTCGGCTGATTTCACAGTTTCCTTTCATCTTGCACGATCGTTCATCAAAGTTGAATCGAAGGGTAGGCTCGTTGCGGATAGATCTGACCTGACATTTTCCTCCAACGCATACGTGGACGTCCTATAATGGCCATTTCCCAGTTCCTGCATCCTCCTACCCATATACTAGCTTCACGAGACGACTACTATAGAGACAATTCTGTGGACGTGGCCAGCTCTTCATATACCTAGGCGTTGCGATTTGCTTTTCTGCCTATGTCACTATCATTATAGAGCTGTTGGATCTAATTAATCGTTTAAATGCGGTAAGGGTTAGTGTTTGAGGTGTGTTAGGATTCCAAGATCGCACTGTTATTTGCTCCATAGCAGGAGCAAATCTCCATGCGGACGACGTATTATTGTAAGGGACACCACAAACGAGTAAAACATTATTTGATGTGAGCGTTAGAGAAATTTTTATTTTTTAGAAGTTTGTACCTTCGTCTAAAAATATTCTTATAAATCACAGTTCGATCAAGAGAGGGGGCGACGCTGATGTCAGATATGAAAAAAAAGTTGACCGCGTTTAGCTCTCAACGGTAAAATTTCATTTCAGCGACAGAAAAGTAAGGGTAATTAAATTTTCCGCCAATTCGGTTATTCGTGGAAATTCTGATAGCATTAAAAATATACAGGGTGATTTTTTATAATGGACCATTATAAGTTATGTATAAGGTGCCATGTTATAAGAATTTGAAAACCATTTGATCAATCATTACCCAAATAAATATGATCATCGTCCATAGTATTAAGTATGTCCTAATAAAAAAATGACTTTGTGTTTTTTGGCCTTATTAAGCACATAGCGTTCATAATAAAACCAATACTCTAAAAGTAATACACGTGCAAAAATGAAAAAAGTATAACTTATTCACTGTGAACACCTGGGACAGAAAAATAGGTTGTGGTCATATTTTGTAAGACCGACAGATTCCGCAGGTAGGTACCTACAACGAACGAATACAAAGATTTCGGAAAAATGTGAAATCAGGAATGAAAAATTCACATAAACCAATGTAAGAATAGTGCGACCACCAGTGTGGTACAATTGCCTTGTGCCACATTGTAATAAAGTCACATCGTCATTTGTCATGTGACTTTGTTAGGAACATGAACATTTTCTAAAAAAATGTAGGTATAACTCTTAAGGAACATTTCATTAGTTTCAAACTGTTTATTTACCACGTCGACCATCTTCAACATCCACTGTATATACTGACAAATAATTGATAGAAGTAACTTCATCAAAAATATTTTTAGATACAAAATTCTAAACTTAAATTGAAAGTAACATTGAAGTATGTCATGAGGTAAAAGATGAATGACCCTTTTTACCTCAGGGGAGGACCAATAAGCTCAAGATGCTTTTATATGTAAAACTTTAAAGATAAATACGAATTCTCTTTTGTATGAAATTTTGAAATTTAGCTAAAACAGACCGTGGCCTTATTAGGAACGTATTTGGTACAGGTAGGTACTTTTTTAAACTTTCGTAACAGTCATTGGTTTATGATCCGGTTATAATACAGGATGCTTCAGCGCCGTCTTTAGATATTCTGCGCTCTTGGGCTACTAAAAATAATGCGCTTTTAATACTTTTAATAATCTTTATGAGAAACTACACAAGATGGATAGCTGGAGTTGGGCAGTGGTGACATGTGAATTGTAAAATTAGTGCGGTATAGATTCTAAAACTTCACGCTAATATGGTCTAAAGAGGGGTGGGTGGATGGGGGGTGGTTATTATCGAGATGCGCCGCAGTCGATTTTTTTTATGTTCAAGGTTACGAAATTTGTATTCATAAAATTGTATATCGATTTCCGGTAAAACCGGAAGTGTCACCATTTAATTTTTTTTAATTCGATACGCACCCTAGGCCGTTAAATACATACAATGGCCGTCAACAAAATTTGTAATCTTTAACTTTTCTGGTTCTCCATTTACTTAATAATAATGGTTCACTGAAAAAACACCCCCTATAAAAGATTTAAATGTATTTTAAAGTGAAATTTGACAGAATGGTTAATAGATACAATATATCCAAGGTAAATCCAAGAAAAATAATATATTCCTCTTAAAGAACACTCCTTTTTTAGTTATGATTAGATTGGTACCGGATTTCTAAATAAAAAAATAAAAATAATGAAAATGTTGGGTGATGGGCATAAATTGCGCCCCTCTCTTTCTTGCTATTCTGCTATTAAGCTAATTTTCTGCTAAATTCGCCAATCTTATAAAGGGTGATTCAGTCATGATGGATCAAACGAAGCAGGGTGATAGAGGACCTCAATACGCATCGATTTAACCCCCATATGTGTGATCGGAAAATTGATGGCTTGGGAGTTATCATCATTTAAGTCTATTTCCTGAAGAACCTGATTTTCCAAAGACAGTGTGTCATGCTAGCTTAACAGCTCGGCTTAGCTTGATGAAATTTTCCAAAGATAGTCAAATAATGAGACTATCACATAGTGTGTATGTCATGTTATCACATTAATGAAATTTGTAGGGTAAATTGCCAATTGAGCAGAGAAATTTTTGAAACATGTGCCAAAAATAAATTACCCCCAAAAATTTTTAACAGGAGCGTTGTTAAGTAAAAGAAAATTTTTCTGCTTCAATATATTTTTTCTAATTATGTCCCTTGTATTGGGGAAGCTTACACACGATGTAATATACTCATTATTTGACAACATCTTCGGAAAATTTCATCAAGCTAAACCGAGCTGTTAAGCTAGCATGACACACTGTCTTTGGAAAATCAGGTTCTTCAGGAAATATACTTAAATGATGATAACTCCCAAACCACCAATTTTCCGATCACACATATGGGGTTTAGATCGATGCGTATTGAGGTCCTCTATCACCCGGCTTCGTTTAATCCATCATGACTGAATCACCCTGTATAGTGCAAGATATATCCCAGTAATATGACGCTTTCAATTTAAAAGATTCCCTTTATTTTTGCCAATTTTCCGCTCATACTCTGAGTCTAGATTTCTGGGAGAATTTGATTTTAGAAGCCTGGAAGACAGGCATTTTTAGTCCAAATTTTATGTTAGGTATACTATTTTCTGTCATCACGCTCACGTGTTTTTTTTTAAAATCTTTCTTCGGAGGCTTTCCACCAAATCCAAGTCCTTCTCATTACTGAACTTTTATCATTTATACGGTAATAATTTTTAGAGCCTTTCTAAAAATTCTGATTTAACCATTGCGCTTCCAAGTAATATGGCATCCATCTCTTTAACAGACTTTTTAACTTTCCCAAATTTATTATGGAAAATAAACATCGGTTCGCAGACTGGATTTATTGTCCTGTTATATATTTTCTCCTTTGACTGCTTTACCAAAGCCGGATTATCCATAAGGCAATATAGGCAGTATTATATGCCTGGAGGTGCTGAAGGCTTGGGGGGCGTGGAAGCGTCATCACCCTGTAAAAATTACGCAACAAATTCTTTAACAGAGCGAAAAACTGTGTTTGAATAATTCTCTAAAACAAACAAAATGCCGGAGAAAACTTCTAAAATGTGTCATAAATCACAATATGTGAGAGGTAACACCCACCGGATAACCGGATTCCGAGGTAAAAAGTAACACAGTTCCGCGGTGGCTTGATTTATTATTTTATTGTAAGTATCATTATGAACGATTCATAATCACAAACCCTACAGATGGCAGGTCGATATTGTAAAAATCCGTCTTGTGCATCAATTCCAGAATTTAATGAATTATTGGCCCAATTTTGAATATTTCCACCATTTTATTAATGTGGTCGCTGAAATTTTTCGAGGTCAAGGGTTATGAGTATTATCAAGTGTATACAAGGTGTTTCTAAATGAAGTACAATAAAGTTGGATGACATGAAGATGAAGCTAGATTATTGAGAAAATTCAAATAATTTTTTTCCAAAATTGTTTTTTAACCGAGATACGAGTTTTAGTTTCGATTTACGAAACTGGTTTTTATTGTATCTTTCTACAGAGTGGACCAATAATTCTGAATTTGTATCTATACATGCAGTGGCGTATAGAATCCGGGCTCACATGACACCACATTTTTTTACCCGTAAAAAAATTCTGGAGTGTTTTTTATGTTTTTACGGAGTGCCAGATTAAATTGCCATTCAGTCATACTAATAAAATTTAGAAATTTAGATAGGACCGTTTTCGACGAAAATTCAAATGTAGCGTTTTTGAACTTTAAATTCTTTTAATTTTTTTTTTGATTTTTTTTTAATTTTAGTGTACGATACGACCCCTGGTCCGTTCGTCTTTCGCGAAAAGCCACTGTGATCGTCTATTTACCTCTGGGTTTCCCCTAATAGGACCGCTGTGTTTCTCTCGTTGTGTTTACGTAGTTACCCTTGCTCGTTGATTGAGGTATGCCAGGATTACTATGGCCGAAACGGATGCGCAAAAGAACCTACTATGACTCATTGTATCTCGGTTGATTGGGATTTCTTTCGGAAAAGCGGGGAATTTAACGGAGACTTGTTGTTAACGGTGGAGTTCCTATCAGATGTCTAAAAGCGAATGATGAGCGAGAGAATTCGTTTGCAGATCGTAAAATGGTTAAGGGCGAGACTGGCTGTGATTTTGCATAGAGAGTACAAAACAATGGAAAGCGAATGATGAATCCATTCATAACCTGGGTTTACTGTATTTATAGTTATCACTTTGTATACCTTGTTGTTATTTGTCTTGTTCTACCTTTTATTGCACCCGTCGATGCTGCATGCCTCGTCAGGCGACCTTTATGTCACATATGTTATCTTGCCCGTAGGCATTTGTCACTGTTATACCTTTTATTGCACCTATCGATGCTGCCCCGTAAGGCGACTTTTACGTCACATAATTATATTACCTTTTCGTGCTCCTAGCTCTATCTCAATTTCCTATTTATAAATTATTTGTTGTTGAGGAATTGCTTCCTGCCGCGGACTCTTTATTGGTTAACGTGATTGAGTAGGTACCTACTAAGTATTGCTGCTGATGCCGCCTAACTCCTAGTTGATTATTTTACTTGATTTAAAATGGGATCTGCGTTCGTGGATTTGGTGAATCTGTTTGATTATTTATTTATGTGGATTTTGTTTCGAAGAGAGATCTTCCCTAACTATTTTCTCATTGGGTTTTCCTGGGTTTAGGAGGGAAATTCAGCCGGAGTTCACACAGGCGTCGTCTCTGGCTGAATCATCGGGCTAGAATTGTGATTAGAAGTTCTGTTCGGGTGCTATTTTGACACTAACCAAATTGGCAATGGAAATTCTCAGGTAGATGATGGAAAACTCAGTCGGAGTTCACATAAACGTCGTCTCTGGCTGAATTATTGGTTAAGAATTGTGATTTGGAAGTTTGTTCGGGTGCAATTCGAACCTAACTCAATTGGCAATGGAAATTCTCAGGTTGATGAAGGAAAACTCAGCCGGAGTTCACACAAGCGTCGTCTCTGGCTGAATTTTAGGTTAAAGAAGGAGTTGTAGACCGGAGTTCACACAAGCGTCATCTCTGGCCAACAACTAAAGGGTTAAGGAGTCAGATGCGACCTCTTGGAAGCTGATCTTCATCTGTCTTGAGCTGTGTTAAAACGTCTGCTTTTATAGAAGCGGTGGGCCCCGCTTTCTAAACACGACAAGCACAATGCACCTCATTGGCATCCTGATTTCTCGTCTCTGTTTCTTATCATATCTCCCTAATCACGAGACTTAGCGAGTTGACCTCGCGGCTACCTTACTGAATTGTCCTGAACTTCAACTACCTAAATTTTCCTTCAAATCGGCCGACGCGTTGCCGTCTTTTCATTGTTTCGACCTATTATAATTACACCGGCTTAACTTTCATCTCGCGTTTTCACCTGCTTGCTATTTCGGGATCGAGATAAACTTTTGGCTATGGTCGTTTATTTTTTCGCTTTATCGATTGGTGAAATTTTCATTATCGTGGGTGGAATACCTAGCGACTCACTATTGTCTTTGCAAGGGGTTATTGTTTAATTTACGATTTCACAAATCTTTCCACCCGGTCTTGTATGTAGGTCAGCTCATCCTTTCAATCGGCGCGAGGCGCATTTATAAAGACATCTGGCAATGGTTTGCCCTCGCCGTTGCCGCTTTCTCGAAGGACTGAAATGTGACCAGCTAGCTAGAGCGATTCTATTTTTCTGAATATTTAATGTGCTGGCAGGGATCGTTTACTTGATGTAACGGCGGGTGGCTGCGTTTTAATTTCCTAACAATTTTACCTTTAGATATTTACGTACCTATTCTTGCACTATTTGCTTTTTCGGTTTGGGCTGATTTAACGAGGGAGATGGAAATAATTTCCTTATCATCCTACCTAGGTGCGATCCATTTCAAGTGTAAGATAAGTACATACCATAAATTTAAGGGCTTGTAGATAAAGCTAAAATACGGAGAAAGTTAAAGAAATTTTTTTTCTTTATTTCATTCAAATTTCATCCTGTTATTTCGTTTTAAATTTTTTTTTCGATCTATGTATGTTCATTAAATACCTTTTTTTCGAAAATTCAAAAGACAGGCTAGGGAAATTCAAATACTGGGAAATGGCGTGACCTTCAACATAGAAAAATTTTTGGCCTGCGGCGTATAGAGTTCAGCCCGCCGCCAGCTTAAAGTCATAAAATTTATTTGCGCAGAATTGCATAATGCGAAACCACTTACAAAACCTCAAACCAACTGATGGTGAGTGGTGAGGGCACTATAATTTTCCTAGCCCTATTCTCTTTTTTCGTTAAATTTTTATTTTACTCTTAACTTCGTACGTCGTCTCGAGTAGCAGAAACAGGATAGCGAGTGAGTTCATGAGTCCTCTCAGCTGTCACTGCCGGTATCAAGCCAGGATAAAGGGTATATGCCCCATAAAAATATTAAACCTGTTATGAGCACCGCAAATATGTTTTGGACAGTTGGAGACGAACGGATTTAAAGTTAAACGGAAAACGACAAAAGCAACTGGCAAGGATACCCAGAGAATCCTCCATATATACTGCAGAACTAACAGCAATAGAAATGGCCTTAGAATGGTTTGTCAACAGCGATAATCATGGAGCACTTATTTTGTCAGACTCATTGGCAGCGTTATACAGTATTCAATCAGCATACAAAGGAAGGGGCAAAAATAAAACTGTATACAGAATTCTATCAAAACTACCTGAAAACCGTAGAGTAGTCTTTGTATGGGTGAAAGGGCACTCGGGTATTCACGGTAATGAAATCGTCGATAGATTGGCCAAGGAAAGTATCGAAAATCCAGATGAAATATCTCGCAAACTTGAATATAGTGACCTATTCGCAGACATTAAGTGTAAAAGTCAAGACGCTTGGAGATTGGAATGGCGCTTATACTGCGCTAATACTAACAACCCGTATACAGTTATTCACCCAAACCTTCCAACCAACGAAGATCTACGAATATACCAACATCACAGTAGAGAATTCAGTACTACTATGCTAAGAATGAGGACAAACCACGGCCGTTTCCCAGGTCATCTTTTTAAAATAGGGGTGGTCCCGGACCCTAATTGCGGATGTAACCAGGGGGTGAGGGCAGACCTAGACCACATCATCTTCACATGCCCAAATAACGACCAAGCACGAGAAAAGCTAATAAACAGTATCAGCAAAGAGATTTCAAGACAGATGCCACTCACCTTGGTGAACTTATTCTTGACGAAGAAACGATGCATACTGGCAGCCTTATATAACTTCTGCAGGGAAATAAACTTAAATTTATAATGTTAAAGCGAATACTTATGTCTTTTGCATACAGGTATGGATATGTATTGTAAATGAAACCGGAAAAAATAAAAAAATAAAAAAATAAAAAAATAAAAAAAAAATAATAAAATAAAAAAAAATAAAAAAAAAATAATAATAATAAAAAAAAATAGAGTATAAATATTAAAAAAAAAAAAATAAATAAAATAAAAAAATAGAGTATATAAAAAAAAATGATAAAAAAATAGAATATATAAAAAAAATGATAAAAAATAGAGTATATATAAAAAAAAAAAAAATAAATAGTAAGTAATCTAAAAAATGTAAGAAAAGGAAAGTGGAATAATTGTTCAATTTAGGATAGGGATGTAATCTTTTTGTATATACTTTGTACTTTGTAATGAATGATGCTTTAACTGCAACCTCTGTGACATTGTTACATCCAAATACAAAAGTCTGTGACTAATGGGGTTTCATTAACCCTGAGGTCATATCACCACCACCACCACCACCACCAACTGGCAAGGACTGATATGAATATTGGAACGCCGAATGACCTAAGTGGGTACATGCAAACAGATAGAATCCTCTAAAAATGACGTACAGCATTAATATTTTACCGAATATTACTTCAAACCATAAAGAAAATCACTTTATTCTTATTCTGACTTTTTACTGTCGCTTCATTTATTATTTACAGACTTGTTATTTTACAGTCTCCTAAAATTTCTTTTTGGAAATTTTAGATTTCTTTTAAAGATAATGACATCAGCCTTGTGTATAAGATTTATCTGTCCTTTGGCACTAAGAGCTCTTTACCTGGGTCTTGTACAAAACCCTGTATCTATATAAAAAACTTAATTGTCTTACCTGAAAAGCTTACCAAATTTGCTGAAACTCTACTTAATGTCCATGCCTTTGAAACGAGCCGTTCATTTGGTTTCGAACACTTTCTTTTCAATTTATATTCTTGGGAAAATCGTGTGTTTATTTTAGACTTTTACCAGTTTCAAAGAAAACATCTGCAGGTCGTAATTACCAGAGTCTATTCGAACTTCCTTTCACCCGAAAACAGTTTTATAATATTTAAAGCCATTTTGCTTTACGGAAACATCTAACTAATTATTGTAACTTGAGTAGATTCATTTAATCAACTTGTTTACATAAAAACAGAGAGGAACAAAAAAATCATCGTTTACAATAATTAGTTAGGTATATTATGGATATAAACTGGAAGATAAACCACCTAAAACTGAAAAAAAAAGAAAATTGACGAAGGGTGATGTGTGACGAAGCATTTTATTTTGACCATCTTTACTTAGGATGTATTTATCCTCCTAAATTTACTGATTCTTGAAAATATAAGAGAAAATGCAACAAAAATAAAACGGCTCCTTCTTAGATTATAAAGAGAAGTGCCTGTCCTACAAGGTCCTTAAAATTCTATGCAGAGGCGTTCAAGTCAAAAAATACATTATAAATTAAATTATGTAGGTAATCAACTCTGCAGCAATTCTTGCGTGTTATTTTTTTTTACAAATAGAGCATTTGATAAAATTTGAAAATATAAAATAAAGTAAAAAATGAAATATTGCTTTATATTTATTCATATTTTTTTATTTTGAGAAAAAAGGTGTGAACTATATGAATATTATAATAATTGTACCACCACCCTGTGCAATGCGACATCGTAGATGTACTAAGTTTAGCTTGTAGTTGTGTAAACGAGTATTTTAAGTAACCTCAAAGAAAGATCCAAAGAAATGTGGTCATGAGAGTGTGAAGGTCACAAATATGGACCACCTCGTTCAATCCAACGAGCAGATAAATGTAATTTAAACCCTCTGGAGCAATTTGCCAAAGCCTCTGGAGCAAAAAAGCCTCTCCTGCCTAACGGCTCGAAATCTTTTTAGTCAGTCACTAAGGCAATCAGTCAGAACTTCACCAGATCCACGATTCCACCACTTACATGAATAGACGGGACTATCGCATCCAATGGCTACTGAGGAAGCGAACTTGTTGGCGGGAGTATTTTCTTCATACTCTTCCGTCGACTTTCAGGGAAGAACATCGCCAATGATCCTTTCGATGGAGTCAAAATTGTCACTGTTTTCCGACAGCGTGTCATAAAGCGTATTATGTTAGCCTTAGACCCAAAAAAAGCTTCTGGGCCCGATGACGTATAGGTAGGTACCTGTTATCGTACTTAAAAAATGCGCTACTGAGCTGTCATTTGTTTTCTGTCGACTTTTCAATGTGTCGTATAAAAAGAAAATGTTTCCTTCCTGCTGGAAATGTGCACGCTGGTCCAGTGTATTCCCAAGAAAGACAAAAAGTGTGCCATCGACGCACATACTCGCAGAGAGAAAGAAGTTGCCATACTTAAGACACACAAGAGATTTCAGCTTGGGTCGAAAGAAGCCAAGTTCAATTTAATCCTGGAAAAAAACCATAATGATGTTCTCCAAAAAGGGCAACGTTTTGGAGCCAGATATGGTGATGGCGGGTCTCTCTTATTCTTTCTCCATCGTCATTTCTTCGTTCACTTGGAGTGAGCCTCGGAGCGAACTGTCTTGGCATAATCATGTTGCAGGTCTGGCGAAGAGTGCTTCTCAAAAACTTGAAACACTCTTCCGCACGAATAAATTTTATATACATCAACAGCTTCTCCCCTTATACAAAGCTCAAATCCGACTATCCTTGAAGTAGGTACTGCTCACATGTTTGGAGCTCAGCTCGTAAACATACTCTAAAATTACTTGAGTCTATTCAGAAAAGAGCCATCCACTTGATTGGGGACCCCGATTTGACAAAGAATTAGACACTCTGGAACATCGGAGAAAAGTAGCTGATCTAAGTCTGTTTTTTAAAGATATTTTTCTGGGAAATGTTCAAAAGACGTGGCCCACTTGATTCCACCTAGAACAAGACCTGGCAAGCACATGTCGAGCCGCAGACGCTCAACTGTATCAGGTTCAGCTCGTTAGACCTCGTACCACCATATTTCAGATTATTTTCATGTATCGAACCACATCATTTTGGAATGCTGTTCCAAGAGGCATGTTTCCTGACGAATACAACCTGCAACGATTCAAAGCCAACGTGAGTCGACTCCGCTCACACACCGCTCCGAGAGCGTCATAAGGATATCTGCAGTGCATGTGCATATGAAATTCAATAAAATATTCAATAAAATATTCAGTAAAAAAATAGGGAAAATGCGGAGGAGCGTTTAGTCGTGCAGAGACAGCTTATTCTTGTCTTATTATGAGAGGAACCTCTACCAAGAGAGGTAGAAGTCTATTTTCAAAAAAATTACAACAAACAGTGCTCATAAAATAAAGCATTACATACCACCATGTCCCTTTGCTATAATAGGAGGTCTGTCTTTCAAGTTTTGCACACAGGGACAGAGTAGGCGGCGCCAATCAAACGTGCATACTAAAACTTAACCTCCATCTTTATTCAATAATCTCAATACAAAGTTTTAGTGCGATACTTATAATGTTGTAGACAGTAAATTTCCAAAGTTGACAAATTATTCGACAATGGAACAAAATCGGGAAAGTTTTCACGCAATAATTTTTTACAACTTTTGTGAAGATATTTATCTCAACAACAACAAGAATGCCTCGCCGAGTTAGTGTCTGTTTTCGGCAATGAAGCACCATCAAATCACTGGACACTTTTTTCTTAGCGTGGATAATTTAAACGTAGGTGGATAAGTCTTAGCGACGATCCAAGGACAGGTGCACCAAAAACGGAAGTCACCCAGGAAAACGTCGATTCTGTGACCAAGTTCATCAAGGAAGATCGACATGTACTCTATCGCGAGATTGAGGAATCATCGGGGATTCCCAAAATCTAAACTCAAAAAAAATTTCATGGAGAATTGGCGGTAAGAAAATTAGTGTCCTAATTGGTGTCAAAAATCTCCAGACCAATGTCAGTGGTCTTTTTGGGTGTTCCAATGTGAAGACAAATCGACAAATAAAAGCCACCCGAGCTCGAAATGGGTTCAAAAAATTGCCGCTACATTCGTCTCAAAAGCAGGTCATGTATCAACAATTTCTCAAGATCCAATAACTGGTACTGATGCCAATTAGTATACAATCATTTGTTTTTCGGAAGATATCGCCGAATTGCGAAAAACCAACCCCGACGTCTTCCAATCATCCTCCACCAAGACAATGCGAGTTCGCACACAGCTCGCAAGACAATTTAATTTTTAACCCAGCAAAACGTCGAATTTTTTAGACCTTCCTTTTGCCTTTTCGTAAATCAAGAAGGGACTGCGTGATCATGGGTTTCAGTCGCCAGAAGAGCAGTCAACGCCTTCAAAAACGCCATTTTTACTGTACCAATAAACGAGTGAAATAACTGTTACCAGAAGTTGCAGTGAAGCTATCCACATCAGTCCAGTCACACGACATTATGCGCTCCGCACAGCGGTCGACGTAGATAAAATTTTAAACGGGCTATGTTTGTTCGTCCACACGGCAGGAAATTTCGGTTTTTAATTTTTTTTAATATGACAGACGGCGTGACAAACATTGAGACCCCCCTGCAGTATTTTCAAAATACAATCGTGTAACATCCCCTTGAAGGAAATTCCGGCACAACGACTGTAAAGCTGGTTTCAACCTTATAAAGATCATCCACACGGCACCAAAGTTCAGTTTTTAATTTTTTTTTGATATGACAGACGACGTGACAAACATTGAGATACCCCGCAGTATTTTCGAAATACAATCGTGTAACATCCCCTAGAAGGAAATTCCGGCATAACTAAATTCCCCCTCACTTCACTCATACTATAAGTAGTTATAATGCCATAAGATAGGATTAGAAGGCGGGGCATTTACTGTATCAAGAGGTGGTCCGCGGTGATATATACAGGGAAATACGATAAGAAATTCAGAGATAGAGATATTCCTCATGTATGATTAGTGTAAAGAATCAACATCGTGTTAGTAGGTACACATAGTTGTCAGATTCAGATATCATAATACATATTCAAATTACCTATCTGTTTCCATGAATATTTATAAGTAGTAGTAGGTGTAAGGTAATTATTTGAACTGACAGCAGTAAAAACAAATACATGAAAGATTCCTAAAGCCAACCGTTGTCTGTCTGCAAATTTTGCAAAAATTTCTTGTCGACTGATACCTATTGCATGCGAGTAGAATCGGTCGAGTCGTTGCAAAATGGCGGCCATTTGTATTTTCGAAAAAATGGTATTTTTTGAAACAAGATGGCATAGAAAACTTTTAAGTTAAAATAACAAAATAGCAAGAAAGTTTCCCGAACTTCAGTTTATTATTTGCTTTTTTGTTATTAGTTTGCTAGTGGCATTGTAAGTTGTAAGTAGGAAAGGTGGCAAAGCTGCTAAATTTACATATCTATTTTATGGCAAATTTTTACAGGAGTAGAACTAAAAGTTTAACAGTAAATTAGCAATGATGCATTAGAGTTTTTATTTGGTTCAAAGCTTTATTAGTAAAGCAAATGAAATGCTTATGATTAAAAAAGACACGAAACCTTATTATTCTCCTCAATCAATCACTATAAACATTCTGATGATATGTTGATGCTGGTAATACGGAGTCGATTAACATATTGGGGCTTGTTATGCGGGCTATAAAAAAAGTTTTCTGTTGCACAGTGATCTTGTGATTGTGATCTTGAGAGCTGACACCAAAAAGTTTCCCTTCAAAGCCTGAATTCGTTTTAGAAGGATTTTTACAATGCATGTAAATGCAAATTTTATATTTAACAACGTCCCTAACTAAGCTGTTGCCTTTGACCAAGTTGAATCCGTATAGCTTTCCGTTCTTCAAAGAAATGCAAAACCCTTGTCCCTTATTCTTACGATGATAGTCAAGAAAAAGTCGCCAACAAATGGGGGATTTGTATTTAATAAATTAATAAATTCTTATATTGTAAGAAAAACCCTCGTCTTGTTGGACTTGCAAATTTTTCGTTTGATAAAATGTCAACTTCGTGAGTCGTTTTCATTTCAAATTAGCCTTTTAAATTTACTTTAATTGCAAAGGTTTTCGAGACTTTTTCAAACAAATCATTCTACGGTCGACCATTCTTTCGTGTATTATTATTATTAATTGTGGTGTTTATTTTTGTAGCGAATGGTAATACATTTTTTATATTTTTAGATAATACAGGCATGAGACATGAGACTGATGACGACGTGTTTATAGTCGGATTCTACTTTAGATATTTCTTGCTTGTGCTAAAGATGGCGTGCCTTGTATTCTATCGAGGCTTAGGTATACTTTTACTTTTAATTCAGAACTTTGTCCATGACTTCATATTGTGATGTAGACCAAGCAAATAGAGGTTTTTCCTTGACAAAAATAGTAACGGAAACGGAATACACTCGAAATGGTCTCCAGAAATCGCCATTTTCTTACCATTTTTTTACCATTTTCTTTGTTTTTATTATTAACACTTTAGTGTAAAAAATGCATTTTTTTGTTATTTTTTTTTGCTTATAAAAGAAAAATTGATTCAGAAATCTAAATGGTCCCAATGGACGAATTGTAGACACCCAAAAACCGAGAAAATAGCGATTTTTTTTTCAAAATTTCGTAACGTCGTAATATTTGAGGTGTAGTGTAGGCTTTTTGCGAGATAGTCGACATTGATAGGAACTTCCTGTGTGCAAAACCCAAACGCTGTCGGATAATTAGTTTTCGCGTGTAGATAATTTCACTCAGAAGTTCTTATGCACACCATATATTTTGCAGCGAATGGTGAATGGTGGGAATGGTAGGTGAAATGGTGAAAAAAATGGGTAAAAATTTTGAAAAACGGCCAATCGCTCTATAACAGTGGTCGTGAGTGGGGGTAGAACTGCAGATGAGGGGAAGGCACACGAATGTAGCAAAACAAGCACACTCCACGCAAGTAATGAATCTTCAGATTTGATTATCTCAACAACTATATAGTTTAAACTTTATTTAACAAATTTAATTACTACATTATTTGTATTAGGTACCTATGTCCAGTTCGGTTTTGGTTCTCGAGCGTATCGGTTGTTTATCGGTGTTATCGAGTTCTCTCTAAATTTAAGAAATAAATACTGTTTATTTATTATTATTTATTACCGTTCGTAAATAAGTGAAATTTCTTTAGAAGCTCATACATAAATGTGCAATTATTGAAATAGCTAGATGAGTGGACATGAAGGGGGTAGACCCCCCCACCCAAATATAGCTTATTACACCATGACAGAAAAGGGAATGGAAGATATCACAACAGTAGGTACAAACACTACTGAAAACGTAAGTACTCCAAATTTAAACTTGAATTTAAATGATTCAACATCCGGAACGATAGAAGAAAGAAGTAACAGCTTATTAAACAGGGTTGTTTTAACATACAAACCTACTGATTCCGGTCCATTTCACATTTATGTTGAGAATAATGATCCAAATTTCATAGGGAGGCTTCATGCCCTAAAGGTAGGTGATATTATATTATCGCACTTCCCCGAATTAGACAACCAAATTATCAGCATTGACTCAATAGGCAGAAATAGGGTACGAGTTATTATGAGAGATTATAAAAATGCCAATCACCTGGTAAATAATAGAAACTCCAATACTTTCAAGTTAAATAATTTAGATGTTTACGTACCAAAATTCATGCTAATTAAGCAAGGTGTAATTCGAAATATCTCAACAGAGTTTACAACTGATTATATTAAAAGTAAAATAAGAAATTATGATATGAAGCAAACATTTGAGGTAACTGACGTTAGAAGAATGAATAGAAAAGTAATGAGGGAAAATAATGTAGAGTATACACCAACGAAAACTTGTATAGTTAGTTTTAAAGCACAAGTATTGCCCAAATACGTCACTATAAACAAAGTGCTAACTGAGGTCATTCCCTATCAGCAGAAGGTACTGTTATGTTATAATTGTCTTCGTTTCGGGCATTTAGGAAGTCAGTGTAAGAGTCATCCTCGCTGTGACAAATGCCAACAATCTCACAACACCAAAGCTTGTACCGCAACAAATATAACCCCAAAATGTTTTAATTGCAATGGTGACCATTTCTCAAGTAACTTGAAAGCATGCCCTGAGTTTAATCGTCAGAAAGCTATAAAAGAAACAATGTCAATCTCCAATATAAGTTATTACGATGCCAACAGGCAGATACCTAGAAACTCATATTCTAGCGTTGTGGCTCAAAGCCAAAATCCTGATCAATCTATCCATTCAAGCCATGAGGCTCCACGTTCGTCCTTCCCTCCTAACATTCCTAATCTAGCATCGCAAGTCAACTTTCCTTCACTGCCCCCCCTCGTCACCCAGCTGAGTCAACAACCCACATCTGCGTCCCTGCAACATAACACAAATGCTGCAACTCAAAACTCTTTTCGCCGGTCCAACTACTTCACTCATACCAAATTCTCTACGACACAGCCAAATAATAATAATAATAATAATAATAAAGTGCCTTTATTAAGTGTTATCACTAATATAACACATGCATCAGGATTGAGGCGAAGTCTAGCAATATTGCTACTCCACTTAACCTCAATAATTATAATTAATTTGTAAATTCTACATAATACTTAAATAATCAAATCAGTAATACATAAATCAGAATTATTAATTAAACATAGATACAATGAATCTTATGTCTACATAAACTAGAATAATCAAATCTAGGCACAACAAACAATCTTAAAAAAAAAAAAAGCAAAGAAACAAAGATGATCACAAATACCTGATCACACAGCCAGCACGCAGGCCGCCCTCTGCCTATCGAGTAAGTATGACTTATAGTATTTTCGCAAGTAAGCCATGGTACGTGTTTTCAATTCAATTGGTATTTCATTATAAATTTTTACTGCATTATATGAAAAACACACCCGAGAACCTGCCAGACGAAATCTAGGTAAGCTCAAGAACCATGGGTGCCTGATACTGCGGTCATGCATCTCCCCTCTAAACATAAATTTCTTTCTGAGATATGGAGGTGTCGACGTGGAGAGGACCCGAAAGACCAAACAACCCATGTGGTAGGCAAATAAACCGTCCAACCTAAGCCAGCCCAGTTCACAAATCCTCCATGAAACATGGTCGTATTTTCGAAGACCGCTTACGAATCTGCAACAGCTGTTCTGAATCTTTTGCAGTCGATATTTTGTAGCTTGGTATAGACAGGGATAATAAAAATAAAAGGCCGAGACCAACTACTCCAGATCCTACTGCAATTGCCCATCGAGAAATAATTTCCTGGCCTCGAATTGATGGTCATAATAAGGGGAATAATAGTACAGGTGTATTAGACAATATGCATACTACAGAGTCGCATCCACGCAGGGAGAGCTCTAGCTTCAACACAGTGGAGGTTGTAGAGTTACTTGTTGAAGTTATAAACAGGATTAAGGCAACAAATAATTTTAACGTAACTAGATCAGACCTATTAGAATTAATTAGTAATCAACTATTGTATAGTAACAATGTACATGTGTCTCCGCATTCGCATTCCTAAACCAAATTGAAATTTTGCAGTGGAACTGTCGTTCTGCTGTGGCAAATAAGGTTAACTTGGAATATCTACTAATTAAAAATAAAATAACAATTGCCCTTCTATCTGAAACCTGGTTCAAACCGGGTAGATTTTATAACTTCAAGGGATATAACATTTCAAGATTAGACCGTTCTGATGGTTATGGTGGAGTCGCTATCCTAGTAAAAAATAATTTATTATATAAATATAAAATGATCCCCTTACAAAATTGCACAAACATCTCAGCGACTTGTATATCCGTATCAATTTTACCCAATAAAAAGCAGATTCACATAGTTTCACTCTATATAAAACCAAGAGAACGGATAAAAATACAAGACTGGGTAAACTTCTTCAATAGTGTCCCAAAACCATTCATAATTGCTGGTGACTTCAATGCACATCACTTGGCTTGGGGATGCAAATATAGTGACACATTAGGCAATAATTTGTTGGATGCTATGAACCAATGTCAACTTATCTACCTTAATGATGGATCTCCTACCCTTACAAATAAGAATATAGCAATAGACCTAACTATTTGCACACAAGATATAGTCCAGTACATCTCATGGAAAGTCACTAATGATCCATGTGGTTCTAATCACCTACCTATATCCATTGCGCTAGACAATTCACAATCCCATGTAAATACCACGGAAATTAAGCACAATATTTGGTCATTGAAGAGAGCGAATTGGCAGCTGTATGCTTCAATAATGAGTAACACTCCTACGTCAAATTCATATCCAGAGCTAATAGACAATATAAACCACGCGGCAGACCTTTCAATCCCCAAAAAATCTAATAAAAACAATTCACGACTAACACATCACCCAAAACAGTGGTGGGACTCCACCTGTGAGTTAGCGCTAGAAACAGAAAAGAAGCATTCATGATTTATAAGGGTAATCCAAACACGGAAAACCTTATAGAATACAAAAGACTCGAAGCAATCGCAAAAAGAACGTTTAAGCAAACCAAGAAACTACAATGGAAGCAATATTGCGAAAGTTTAAGTCAAACTACTCCCATTAAAGAAGTATGGAGAAAAGTAAACTGTTTTAAGAACAGAAAACAGCAGAATATATTGCCAGTAGATTCCACTGCAGAATGGATAACCGAATTTCATTCGAAGATCTCCCCTGACTGGGTGTTGGGAAATACTCAAGGGCAAATGCAAGTAGTAAATACAGTACCTAAAAACAACCTACATTTGCTCGAGCCATTCGCCATGTGGGAACTCGAACGCGCAATCAAGGAAACAAGTGGCAGTTCTCCGGGTAAGGACAATGTCTCCTACTCAATGCTCCTAAATCTTCCATCAGAACATAAAACATCCCTCATAGAGATCTATAACTCCGTATGGTCAGATAAACTCTCAATTCCAGATAGTTGGAAGGAATACATAATTCTGCCTATCATCAAACCAGGGAAACCAGCAAATCAACCGAACTCTTACAGACCAATATCGCTAGCATCATGTGTATTTAAAACATTTGAAAGACTCATTAAAAATAGACTGGAACATTGGCTAGAAAACGAGAACATTCTTTCTAACTCTCAATACGGATTTAGAAAATGTAGATCCACACTAGAAGCCCTGACTTCACTAGTAACGGACGTGCAATTAGGTTTTACTCAAAACTGTACCACAACCGCTGCGTTTGTCGACATCACTTCAGCTTTTGATAATATTCACCTCGAAATACTCCACTTAAGGTTAACCTCAATAGGACTTCCAGCGTCACTCTCCGCATTCATCATATCACTATATACAAACAGATCGACGTACTTAAAAATCAATCACGAAATTTCAGCACCCCGACTCACTAACATAGGATTACCACAAGGGAGCATCCTAAGTCCTCTTCTATATATTCTGTATACAGGGGAGTTAGAGAATTGCGTCAATGAAGCTAAATTAATCCAGTATGCTGATGATATAGTTCTATACTCTACTAACAAAGATATAAGCAAAGGTCAAAATTGTCTCAATAAGGCATTTAAAAAACTCCACAGCTGGCTCAATATCAGTAACCTGACAATTTCCGAAAAAAAATCGGAAGTAATTTTTTTTTCAAAAAAGAGGAACGTTCCCCAAGGGGTATTCGAAGTAGGGTCCTTCAAGCTACCAATCAAGAACACGGTTAAATATCTAGGAATGTACTTAGACAGAAAATTATTATGGAAGGATAATATACATCAAATAGTGAAAAAATCCGAAAACACCTTTAATATTTTGAAAGCATTCTGTCACACAAAATGGGGGGCCGACCCCAACATCGCCCTTCTCTTCTACAGAAGTATGATTAGATCCATCTTGGACTACGGCAGTCATCTCCTGGGTTCGGCAGCTAATGTACATTTGAAGAAACTGGAAGTTCAAAAAAAACAAATGTTTAAGAACCTGTCTTGGATACCTCAAGTCGACTCCCATTGATATCATGGAAGCAGAAGCCATCGAACCTCCATTAGAACTCAGAAGACAATTCTTAAGCAATAAATTCGTAGCGAAAGCCATGTCTAGACAGGCTCAATATGTGCAATCTATCCACAACTTATCACTACTAGTACTTACTCATCCATACTGGAGAGTCAAAAAAGAACCACTGCTAGTAGAAAGCTACACCAAGATGTCATCATATACAGACATTCTATACAAGAGCAAAACTACTCCATATCATTCTCAACAACAAAAAACCTTATTCTCGAATAAAATACAGACATTCTACCTGGACCCTAACATTCCTTTCCAAGAAATAGTCAATAAAATGTGGCCAAATCATCACTATATATACACTGATGGATCAAAGTCGAGTGGCCGAGCAGGTTGTGCTTTCTTTGACTCGTCGCTCAATCATAAACAAAGTTATAAATATCCTAAAGAATCTTCTATTTTCACGCTAGAAATGTATGCAATACTCCATGCGATTGAATACATATCATCCAACTCCTTTAAAAGAAGTATTATATTCACTGACAGCAAAAGTTCAGTAGATAGATTAAAGAACATACACCTGTCGACACAAATATCACATATAGAGCTCGCACTTCTGAAAGAATACTATAAAATCAATAATCAGAAGAGAACTGTTACAGTAGTTTGGCTAAAAGGACATTCGGGAGTAAAGGGTAACGAAATTGCAGACAGTTTAGCGAGGGCTGCCCACACAACAGGTGTACCCCCAACGCTAAATTGCATCCCATCTACAGATTTACTAGCAATATTTAAGAAGAATGATTAAAACAAGTTGGCAAACCAAATATACTAATAACCTAACGGGCTCTAACTACAAGAGTAACATGGGAAAAATCCCAAATAGTAAATGGTTCAGATCGACTTCAAACAGGCACTTCATTATAGCTATTAACAGAATAAGAGCGGGACATGCACTCACACCATCCTATATGCATAGAATAGGAATCGCTGACAATCCCAACTGTAGCTGTGGTAATTACGGAAACTTGAACCATCTTTTGCTGGAATGTGAAGAGTTAAAGGATAGTATAGATATTCTGTATAGTGACTTGCATACTAAAGGTCAACAATTTCCTGTCAATTTAAATTCTATAGTGTTTTCTGGTAATATTGATATTTTGTTCTGTATCTATCGTCATGTTATTAGAGGTAAAATTAGTATAATAAAGTTACTAACGTTCATTATTGTAAGCAGTAATGCGACCGATAATCATTATAATTTCTACGTGCAAACGAAAAAAAAAAAAAAAAATTATAATAAAAACATACCTATGTTAAAAAAAAAAAATAAAAATAAAAAAAAATAAAAAAAAATAAATTAAAAAAAAATAAATTAAAAAAAAAATTAAAAATAAAAATAAAAATATTGAACGAAAGAAAACATAATATTGAAAAAAAATATATATACAGGGTGGTCCAACTTAAAACGTCAGGACTTTACCAAACGATAGATAACGTTAAAACAATGCCAGTTTCTCTAATACACTTATAGTCGGGAAAGCTTCCTTTTCAAGATACAGGGTGTTGAAGTTTTGGGAAAAAAAATAATGTTTTGTGAATATTGTCAAAACGGCTGCTTTAAAAAAATTTAAATTTGGCACGCAGCATGAGCTATAAGTATCTTTCATGATTTACGCGCGGCTTATGGTGATAAATTGCGAAAACCAGCGGCGGAGATATGGGTGTGCCATCGCCCCTTTTCAAAAAAAAATAAAAAATTGACGCCACTGACTCTATGGTTACTGACAATTGTTACATTAGTTAGGTGTTGTTTATTTCTGTTATTTAATTATTTAAGTAAAAGTTATTTGATTAGAATTTGTCTGTTATTCTTAAAATGGCTACCGATATTACCTAAGAAAACCTGAATTATCTCGAAAACGGTGCGCCTTGTGAAAAAATTAGAGAGTACTTTTTTATTCTAAAAAGTATGGGGCATTGAATAGTATTATTAAATTTGCCATAGAGTCAGTGGCGTCAATTTTTTGTTTGAAAAGGGGCGATGGCACACCCATATCTCCGCCGCTGGTTTTCGCAATTTATCACCATAAGCCGTAAATCATGAAAGATACTTAGCTCATGCTGCGTGCCAAATTTCAATTTTTTTAAAGCAGCCGTTTTGACAATATTCGCAAAACATTATTTTTTTCCCAAAACTTCAACGCCCTGTATCTTGAAAAGAAAGCTTTCCCGGCTATAAGTGTATTAGAGAAACTGGCATTATTTTAACGTTATCTATCGTTTGGTAAAGTCCTGACGTTATAAGTTGGACCACCCTGTATAATAAAATTATCTAATGAATGGAAAAAAAAAGGAAAAAAAAATTGCGAATAAACACATGCACAAACCGAAAAAAGGAAAGAACTACTAACTAACCAGACTATAGCTATACAGTTTCCATGCGTTTGTTGGATGAGTCCCTGCGTGAGTGCTGGGGAGTATGGCCTGCTAATTTACTGTTATTCCTTCATGTCTCAGTTTTTACTTCTCAAAAAGTTCTGGCTAATTGGTCTCCGCCAAAGCCATATACGTTAATTAAAAAAAAAAAAAAAGGTACCTATGTTCATGAGTCTTCCCCGCGTCTGCTGTTCGACCCCCACTCCACAACCGCGCATTATTTACCCACAACATTTAGGTAAATGTAACATGAAGATTGATGTTTTACAGCTGAACACTTCTACTTTCCAAATCCGTTTGATAAATTAGAATCTGGGATTCTGGGACCTCCAGAGTCTCGCTGATAAATAATATGATATGAAGAACTTATGATTGGAAATTATGGGAAGACTAATTATCCGACAGCATCTGTGTTTTGCACACAGGAAGTACCTACCTATCAATATCGACTATCAACTTTATAAATGGTGCTGTTACAATTTTTTTTATATTTTTTTTGTTTTCTTTCTTATAATAATGAACCGATATAAATGGGTATTAACGAAAGAAAAAAAGCCTGAAGTGCAGACCTCCTATATCAATTTGTTTCCCGATCAACTAACTGAGGTCCACGGTGTAAGATAACTATATCTTACACCGTGCTGAGGTCCCAGCTCAATTTCCCTACTCACGTTCCACTGATCCGAGGGGCGGGAGGAGGGCGAGGGGCATTGTAAAGCACAGGATATCGGTTTTTCGTGGATTGCTCCGTCAGTTTTGATCCCACCGAAAAATTCTTCTTCCCAAAAAGAAAGAGCTTGGCAGAATACGTAAGCTCGTTCAAGGCGGAACTAGATCGGGCAACTTGTTCGCGAAATATAACAAACTTTCGGTGCGAATTTTTTTTTTTGATTTGTTCTTGGCCCGTAGTGCATGGAGGGGGTTCACCTAATGCTTTTTAGGAGGGTATTTTGATGGTTTTTAAGGGAGCGAAGGGAGGGGGTGGTGGGGAAATTTGGAGGGGGGAGATAGCGAAAGTTAAACATTTCTTAAGACCCAGAGATAACTCGACTCGGAAGAGGCGTAGCGCGCAAAATCAAACGGCGTTTTGTTCGTTTTTTTTTTCCCGGAATACAATAAAACCTTTCCGTTGGCGAAAAATTCACGCTAGCACGCGAAACTAAAATCTGCATTTTTTTCAAAATGTTTTTTTGACATCAAATGAAGGGGTGGGGGAGACAATTTTGACCTTGAAAAGCGGCGCGGCCCAGCACAAAGAAATGTACGTGACTTTTTCAAGATCAAAATTGTCTCCCCCACCCCTTCATTTGATGTCAAAAAAACATTTTGAAAAAAAAATGCAGATTTTTGTTTCGCGTTTATTTTTTGATTTTTTTTAACACGTTCACTACCAACAGTGAATATGATAACTCCCCCTATGAACCAACACTGTAACTTTCAATATATTTGGAATATTTTGATAATTTCGATACAGGGGATATTAGTATGACTTAAGAAATCAAGGTCATCATGTTTGACCTTGAGCCACTATTATGGCCGTTGGTATATTTAGTGTGCCGAGAACAAATTCTACCAACGGCCACTTTAGTGACAATTGAAAAATTCACTCAAAATGAAAACACATAGCAAGGAACTCAATTTTGTACTCAATAAACAATGTATATTCTTATACAATATACAAGCCAAGTGATAAACAAGCCAGGTGAATCGGGACATGATGAACAGTGGTAACGTGTAGGTTTCCTTACGCTACTCTTTGAACACAATCGGCATCTCTTATTAGTTTTTTCTCCTGGTATAGCTTCTGGAAAATTCTTCTGTACTATCCTACGATGTAGATGAAATGTTTATACAGGGTGATAAAAAATTTGAAAAATTCTGAGATTTCTCCACGCGTCGCCAAATAAAAAAATCAAAGAAAGCACAAATGTTCCTATTTCATAGGATAGCACATAAAAAGTTAAAATAGGGACATGTAAGCCGTTTTTCTCTATCTTGAACCGTTTTCGTTGTACAGGGCCTTGAACTTGAAAAATGACGATTTTCACTTGTTTATAACTCAAAAACGTCTGAATTTAAACACCAACTGTAAAAGCCAATCTTATTTTCTCTTCTCAGACAATCTAAAAATGCAATAACATAGGAGCATTCCATTTAAAAAAACATAACTTTGATATGTTTTATGCTTTTGGGACACTCTGTACATTATGAATATAATTTTAAAACGTACCTCTGCCGGGTCTTTATCCGCTCCAAAAATAAAAAGATCCTAAAATCCAGAGACACGGCCATAAACTTCCGTGGCGTATACCGTGAATAACCCTGTATAATATGTAGGTATGTTTAACCAAAACTCTCGTTAAAATTACAGTCGATTATTATTATTTATATATTTTTTTTCAATTCTAAAACATCGAATTAATCGATGAAACATAAACAAATGTGAAAAAGTGGGGAGAGGGGAGATGTCAGCGTATTCTCCAACCCCCGTTTCCCGTTTCCTCCGCTCGCGTTTCGATTCTCTGATGTGAATAAAATCTAGCAAAAAGTCTCTCTCGCCATGAGAAAGAAATTTGTGCAAAATCTCAACTTTCTTTTCAAATTGAACTTTGACGCACCCATTATCTCGAAAAAGGAGCGTCTACGTGAAAAATGCCATGAGAAAAGTACCCTTATTTTTGGCCAAATGTGGCCAAGGGTAACGTTTTTCACCTTCTAAATGGTGACACAATGTATACTGATGGGCATCATGAAATTAGTATTAATTTTTACTTTCATCTTTCCTTTATATTTATAACCACAAATATACCTAAATTTGTTTTTAATGTCTAATGACTGTCAATCTTGTCTTCATCATTCCACCCCGAAAAAGGAGTTTCCAATAAAACATAAATTTTGTAAGTTTTTCATCATAAAATGCCGTTTCTTTCGAGAACGGTGTCTTCTAAAGCTTTTGACTTTACTTTTTTGTGTAAAAAACAATGGCGCTATGAAATTTTTTCTCAAAATGCCAATTTTTCCAGTGTCGTAAAAGTTGGGGGCTGAAACCCTTACGAAACCCTAAAGTCTCAACAACTGGCATATCTTAGAACATTAGTTTGGAGCCTTAAAAATAGCTATTATTAATGCAAAAATTTCTACAAAAACTGGAGCCTGTAGCTCAAACGGTTCTTGAAATATCGCAAAAAAAGTAAGAAACAACTATTTTTTTGAACATATCCTGTATCTCGAAAACGGTGCGTTTGCGAATCCCATGTTAATAGGAACGTTTATTGTTATAATAACTCGTAGAATCACCTCCTTTATTTTGTACTATACATTATAGTTGGTATTTAACACCCAGACAATAAAATTCAATCTTTTTTATGTTAATTATTTATGTATTATTATTATGTAGTATTATTTTATGTAATTATTTATTTATTTGTTATTTATTAATTTATCATTTATACAGGGTGATTCAAAATTCAGTGCATAGATTTTAAGGGCGTATTTATCAGCCAAAAATAAGAAAAAAATTTCATATAATCATATGTCCTAACTTGCTTCGTTTTCTAGATACAGGGTGTAAAATTAAAAAAAAAATCGATTTTTTATTAATTACTCAAAAACCTTTCAGCCGATTTAAATAAAATTTGGTAGGCTTATTTGTCGTTATAAGGAACTTCCTTTGATGGGAATAACATAAATTTATTAATTCCAGTGGCGTCTCAGGGGGCTACCTACTTGAAACTTATAGGTAAAATTATGGTACGCCACTGCTCTTTTGACAATTTATATTTTTTTTCTTAGATTAAGCGGTCAATAATGTAACTTTCTTGTTTCCTGAGCTTTACTCGTATCTAGCTTTGTTTCCAAGAAAAAAATCAAAATCTGTGCCAGGCCTTATTAAAACAAGTAATAAATTCAGATCGATTATTGAGATTCATTTCATTTAATTCAGGTAGCCCCCTGAGATGCCACTGGAACTAATAAATTCATGTTATTCCCATCAAAGGAAGGCCCTTATGACAACAAATAAGCCTATAAAATTTTATTTAAATCGGCTGAGAGGTTTTTGAGAAATTGATAAAAATCGATTTTTTTTTTTCAAAATTTACCCCCTGTATCTAGAAAGCAAAGCAAGTTAGGACATACGATTATATGAAAAAAAAAATTGTTATTTTTGCCTGGTAAATATGCCCTTAAAATCTTTGCACTGAATTTTGAACCACCCTGTATATTTATTTATTTATTTTATTTCGGATTACGAGTTCGATGGTTATCCCGAAATTCAGTGATCTTCGGAAAGAAGTCAATAATCCTGCCGAGCAAAAAAAAAAATATGGGGTGTCATTTGAAAAAAAAAGTAGGGGATGATTACTTAGGGGTGGAAAGCCTTAGGGTTATGGTTGAAATTTCCCGAATTTCATTTGTTTATTTTTTGCAATAACGCGGATATCCCTTGATAAAGAAATCTTGAGACACCATGTATATCTGTTCTTTGAATAACCTGTAATTTTTTTGATTTGGATGCGATTCGTTGGCACTTTACATTATAGGTACCATTAAAATTTTGGCAATTTGACAACTTCAGTTAAAATTTGTGGTAAGGAAAAATACGTCATTTCAAACTAAAATGAAAGGCTTGCGCGCGCCAGCGCTGGCAAGTTGGCAGCTATTTTGTCCAGTTTAAAAAAATATCTCTGACACGATTTTTCCGTGAATCCGGCAACAGGGGTCTGCAGTAGCGGCAGTTGCGGTGAAACTGAACGAACGAATCGAGAATCGAGTCGGAGCCGTCACCGGTCCTTTAATTTACTGTGTCAGTGCGGGAGTGCGGGTTAAAATGGCGATACCGAGGGTTCTGTGCCGCGTTCAGTTGTTCCTAAACAATGAATATACCTTCATAACTAAATACCCTAGGATAATTAGCATCATGCAAACTAATAAAGTAAGTAATTATAATGCCACCTTAATTTATCAGCAGATAATCCTGCTTGAATTCACTGGATATTTTCATAAAATCGTTCGATTGTTTGTGTCTCGATTTTGTCGCACTACCCAATGTTGTATGAATAAATTTTCAAATAAAATCGGTACCGACTTTCATGACAGAAGTACCCGCGAAAACAAAAAATGTTAATTACGATACGACTCGATTAAATCGATTGTTATTAAAGTTAATGAGCGCGTATTGACTTTACCAGTTTTAAATAATAATGAAAGGTTATGTGTTTATTTATAAACTTAATTTATTCTTATCATTTTTAAATTTGTTGTAATCTTGTATAAATACTTGAAAATGCAAGATAGTCTTTAAGAGGATCGTAATTACTAATTAAACCAATAACTCAGTGGGTACTTACTGAGCTCTAATGATTATAAGTAAGTAGGTAGGTATGTCCATCAGCTCTAATAAGTTGATAAGGACCTATTTTTTGATATGGTTCGTAAAAGTATTGATAAGTAGGGTGAATACACCGGTAGTCGGACAGTTTTGCAGAAATTCAACTTCAATTATTCATAAAAAATATTTTATTAAAGAATACAGGTAAAGTGTTCCACAGATGGTTTTGGCTTTATATTTCTCCTTTTAGTCTTACAACTGTTTCAATGCTCTGAAATTTCCGAAATTTTTTAGAATTTTCTATAATCAAAAGTAACATTTGTGCCAGTAATTCGGACAGTAGAGCCAGTGCCCGTCCATTAAATTGCTAGTGGTCGGACATCTTAATTATAGCCGATTTTATTCAGGTCCGTAATAAAAATGGTTAGATGGGATGTGTATAGGGTGTGCTATTTTAATAAAATAGATATATAGGTATATACTGCACAAAAAAAACTCAATTTTATTTTTATTTTTTAAGTAAAAAAAAAATACATAATGTATAGGTATGTAATTGTAGTAAATACCTACGAAAAAAATTCAAAAACATTAACATTAACAATCCAAAACAAATCACATTTATGGAAATTGAAAACACAAAATAAATATATTTTCTTATAAAAACTGAAAAACTAAATTCTAAATAAAAAAAAGTTACAATAATACTAGGTAAGTACATAAAAACAACGCAATTTTATTTTCATTTTTTTAAATGAAAATAAATTAGGTACATAAAATTACAATAAATTCGTAGAAAATCAAAAACATTAAAACATAATGTAAACAAAAATCACAGTTATGGATATTGAAACAAAAAATTAATACATTTCTAAATAACAATAACAACCTAATTTCTAAACAAAAACAAAAATTCTAAAAAATAATATAAAAAATATCTCATTAATTGAATATTATGAAAAATAAGTAAGTCTTTGGAAAATAAAATCTCGGATAAAAAAAAATAAAAGGAATTCTAATGCCTAATACAATGGAGAAGAAAGATCAAGTTTCGCATAATTGACAAACATAATCAGTTGCAGCAGCTTCTTCATAGGTAGACTCGAATAATTTTGTGCAGCCTAGATGGAACCACTTTTTTACCTACATGTTTCCGAAATTCGACCCTTAATACGGTCCAGTACCGTAGACTTGGGCACCCCGTACCTTCGGCAAACTTCTCTTAATTTACCTACCACCAATTTTCACTGCTTCAATGGCGCTTTTTAATTTATCATCATCATATTTTAGAAATTTTGTTTTCTTTGTAGCAGACATGGTCTGAAATAAATTGAAATCCCATTTAAAGAAAAATTTAAGGGTATTGCATTCAAAAGTTAAGCTATAAAAAGGGAGTGTCCGGGTACTGGGATAAAAAATATTTCGTAGTATTTCAGTAGTCGGACAGAAGAAGTAACGTAAACCGTTTAATTGTGAAAATTTAAATAATGTCCGAACACTGGCTATCTTAGAACACACGGCTATGTGCCTTAAACAGAAAACAGAGAAGGTCTTATTACCTCTTGTTAAATAAGAAAGAGATGTCTAAATAGGAGGCACCGATTTCTAGTAGTCGGACAGTTGTCCGACCACTAGCTTTTCGATAAATCATAACATCCAGTGTACCGACCACTGAATTATAACCACAAAATATTTAGCAGGTGTGATTTTTCTTCAATTTTCAATTGGATTAATCATATTTTTAAGGATATAATGCATGCTCGAATAAAAATTATGCTTGTAGATTACATTTTACGTACCTTTAAAATTATAGTGTTTCAAAATTCTCAAGTACCTTTTTCACACTCACTCACGTGACGTTTTTTTAGCGGGAACTAGGAACTTTTGGCTGTGTCTGTAGAGGGCGCAATTGTTTTGGAATGTTAGTAGAATTTCGCAGGATCATGTATCAATGATTACGTCAATAAAATAACGGTTAAGTTTGAAGTTATTTGAATAAAAATATGTTTTGTCCGACCACCGGTAGTGTCCGACTTACTGGTACATTCACCCTACTTTATTTTTGTAAGGTACATAAATAAAAAACCTACAGGTGAATCACATATTAAACACCCACCTGACTGATAGTTATGTACACCTATCTACCTTATTTATGGTATTAATATATACCTATGCATCGTTATTTATTAAGTGGGCTATAGGTACCTATTTTTTTCTAGCCATATACCTAGCTACCTAAGAAATTGTATTATTGTATTGTCTCAAAATATTATAATGTCAAACAAAAAAGACATAGAAAAACGACCTATCTATTAAACAGAAAACAGGGTGGTAATTTGAAAACTTCCCAAGCTTAAAATCTCTGCTTTGGTAGGTGCGAGGTACTTATACATAGTATACCTATAATACCGATACCTATTATAAAGCACATACTAATACCCTACCCCTACCTAATATGTATTGTGATTGGAATTCGGCGAGACAAAATCGATCTATCTCGCCGAATTATCCTGAGGGACATCCGTTTCTATATAATAAGATATTTAAGGGTTTGGCAGACTATACCCTCAAAATCTTAACCGGAAAGGGTGAGTGTGAGTGGCATCTCATTTTGAATTTGAAGCTTAGTTGAATAATTGCCTTTTCAAGGATAATGTAAGGATATAATCAAATTGCATAATATGTTTGTACGGGCGTGAAAATAGCTGCTAATAAAAAGATAGCTGACAATTTTTGAACGCACTATATGTATATGTAGGTACCTATACTCTTTTTTCAAAATAGGAAATTTTTGAAAAAAAAATACGAAAGACCACTAGGATCAGTACAAGGTATACTAGGACCAGTACAAAGTACAAGCTTCGTGAAGTGAGCCGGAAAAACTCATCAGGAAAACCACATTGCTATAGGACATTCGATTGACCATCGTTTGACCACGTTTGACCACCCAATAATTCACCACGTCCAGGAAAAAGATATTATTTTTTAAATTTCCGATCCGGCCAACTTCAAAATTCTAAAATCCTCTCTGGAAGCTAAACTGAAAGTTTAGTGATTTCATATAATTCAAGGACCAACTTCAAGGCAGTGTTTCGAACCTCGAAAACGAACAGTTTAACTTCCAAAGAGAATTGAAGAATTGTGACGTTAGCCGGATCGGAAATAAAAAAAATCATATCTTTTTTCCTGGACGTGGTCAAACGAAATTATTGAATGGTCAAACCTGGTCAAACGATGGTCAAACGGGGTGAGCTAGTTACGATTCCCGAAATTAAACCGTTCAGCTTCAAGAGAGAATTGAAATATATGTATTGTGAAGTTGGCCGGACCGGAAATTAAAAAAAACTTATCTTTTTTTTGGACGTGGTCAAACGAAATTATTGGGTGGTCAAACGATGGTCAAACGAATTAGCATTTAAACATCACCTTTTACTCCATTTGAAAATTTCGTGAAGTTAGCGGGAAACTTTTCTTTTTGCAATTACAGAAAAACAAAAGGTGGTCAAACGAAATTATTGGGTGGACAAACGTGGTCAAATGATGGTCAATCGAATTCGCTATAGCAATCTGGTTTCCCGAGTTTTTCCGGCTCACTTCACGAAGCTCAAAGTAGGTACACCAGGAATGATTTCTTGCAAACAGCTACAGGGGCGGGTATTTTAAATCATGCTCATCTCCTTTTAAAATGAAAAATTAAAGTACTTAACTCGATTTGCTGAAATAGGAATATTTTGAAAAAATTATAAAAGACAACTAGAATCAGTACAAGGTACACCAAGAATATTTCTGACAAACAACTACAGGGGCGGGTATTTTAAATCATGTCTCACATCCCCATTAAAACAAAAAATTCAATAACTCTATTTGCTGAAATAGGAAAATTTTGAAAAAATTACGAAAAACCACTAGCACCAGAACAAGGTACACCAGGACCAGTACAAGGTACCTGCACCAGGAATTATTTCTTGCAAACAACTGCAGGAGCGGGTATTAAATCATGTCTTTAATCCACATTAAAATGAAAAATTAAAATAACTCGATTTGCCGACACAGGAAAATTTTGAAAAAAATACGAAAGACCATTAGGACCAGTGGAAGGTACACCGCACCAGGACCAATTACAAGGTATAGCAGGAATGATTTCTTGCAAACAACTGCAGGGGCGGATATTTTAAATTATGTCGTTCATCCCCATTAAAATGAAAATTCAAATAACTCAATTTGCCCTCGGATTTGCCGAAACAGGAAAATTTTGAAAAAATTACGAAAGACAACTAGGACCAGTACAAAGTACGCCACACCAGTACCAGTACAAGGTACACCAGGAATAATTTCTTGCAAACAACCACCGGGGCTGGTGTCTTAAAATGTAAAGCATGTCGTTCATCCCCCAATAAAAAAACACAAATTAGTAGCTATGAGATAATATTTCAAAGTATGTATAGTGTATGTATAGTGCTTTCAAAAATTATCAGCCATCTTTTTAGCAGCTATTTTCACGCCAGTCATGTTTGGCTTTTTCTGGTTTGATTTTATTATTACCGCTATCCGCGACTGCCGGATTTTTGGCTGTTTCGGTTCTTTCGTCATCGTTCTTCGATGTCTTAATCTTAGACAGAGGAACCGCATGAGTTATTGAAGTTTTCCATCACAGCAGTACGTGAAGTTGGCCCGAAAAAATAGGGGGTAAAACGCTCGGTAAAACGTTATTATCGATTGTCTAACATAGGACCAAGTTTTACCACCTGTCGTTTTTCCTGTTTTTTTTTTAATTTTCGGGCACATTTTACAAGGGCGTAAACTCGGGCGTAAATATGAGAAGGTTACTTCCAGGTGATTGAAAACGTTTTATCACTTTTTATATCAATCCGAGAAAAGGTTTTACCCACGCTTAGTTTTGATTTACCACCCCCAAGAATCTTGGTTCCAGGCCGTTATATGAAATTTGTGACAATTTCACAAAGGTGTAAATACCGGAAGAGTTATTTCCAGGTGATAAAAAACGTTTTTTCACCTTTTACTAACCCGAGAAAAGGTTTTACCCACTATTAGTTTTGATTTACCACCCCCAGAATCAGGCCCGCAGTCATTATGTGCTTTTTAGTTCTGCAACGCTTGTGAAGTGGCACTAAATTGTTAACTGTATAGAACAAACACGCGATCTGTGTTCCCGGTGTTGAGAAATGGTTATAAAACCAAGGGTTGATGAAACCCTAACAAAAAGTAGCAAAACTATTTCTTAGGGTGATAAAAGTAGGTAAAACGAACTCTAATCACGTAACCTAGAGACACCCTTTTTATCCACATTCCCTTGCTAAGTTGACCCGAATTTCATAAAGCACATAACAGCCGGGGGGGGGGGGGTGGGGGGGGGTGATTCTGGTGATGATAAATCAAAACTAACGGATGATAAAACCTTATCTCGAATTGAGTAAAAAGTGGTAAGACGTTTTCAATTACCTGGAAAAACACTTCCTGAGTTTACGTATTTGTGAAGTTTTCCCGAATTTCATAAAGCACATAAGAGCCTGGGGGGTGGTAAACTAAAACTAAGGGGCGGTAAAATCTTTTGTCGGGTTGGTACAAAGTGGTACAACGTTTTTAACCACCATATAGTCACCGTTTTGGTATTACCCATGTGACTTGGCCCGAGTTACCAGTATACCGCATATCGGCTATAGTAGAAATTGTTTCTTCCATATTTTTTTCCTAGAAGGTGGCAAAACAAAATGGTGAAACGAAGGGCAATCGAATGGCACGTTTTACCACCAGGCCCGCGTATTTTTTCGGGATTGTGAAGTTGTCCCGAAAATAAAAATAAAATCGATAAAAAAACTAAAGGTGATGGTAAAACGAACTACGTTGGACAATCGATTATGACATTTTACCACCCAGCCCAACTTCACGTACCTTAGAATGCAGGTGCGGGAATCAGAATTCAGAACTAGCTGTTGCTGATGCGGAAGCCGACAGTGCTGTCAAATGTTGAATTTTGGTGGCTTTTGGTGTTGAACACAAGGGTGGCTTCAAATCAGCTCCGTCTTGCACTAACCTGGCGGCCTCATAGGTGCGAGTAAGGAAGGAAAACGGGCAGCACCCGTCTCCCGTTTCTATTTCACTTCTATTGCAGATCCTTTGGAGAGTTGGAACTCAAGGGTGGTGTTCAACTTGCCAGTCAACAGCACCCTTGAGTTCCAACTCTCCAAAGGATTGAACCTTGCAATTGCAGTCAAATGGAAACGGATGCTTCCCATTTTCCTTGAACTTTGATAGCATTGTCGAGTTCTCAGTTCCTCGTTTTTTTTGCGCTACTTCCATGAAAACGGTTTTTGCGGCATTGGCTTTATTTGTGGACAACTGTGGTAAATTTGCATCAGGAACTCTAGAACTATTCTCTTAGAACAGAAAGAGCACCCGGGAATTGTTGCAGTCTCAATTTATGGTGCGGCACGAAGTTAGCACCCCTTTTTTGTTAAAAAACATTAATATTGAACTATACATATACCTACTAGAAGAATTTGATTTTGGGGTGCCAAATAAGTTTACAGGGGTGGCAAATTGGTGTTAAAAAGTATTTTAAATAACATTGGAAACGACGAAAAAAAATTCACAATTAATTAACGAATATTTAAGCAAATTATCATCCGGGCAATTTTTATTTTATTATTTCTATTTTTCGGATCTGTACTTTTAGAACATACACGTTTCAATAACAATTATTAAGAAGTAGGTTAGGTAGGTATTAGAAGATCTCGTAGAAGATAAACCTGCTTGGAGTCGAACTTTTTAGGAGCCAGACAAAATTTACGCCGGTAGGATCCGAGGAAGTAATAATTGATGAGTATGATCGCAATACAATTTGATTATGCCATGCAAGGTTAATTTTCCAGCGTTTTGGCGAATACTGCTGCTTCACTGCAATTTATTATTTGCTCATCACATATCACATGTCAATTCCTGGAAAGTGTGCTATGAACCAGGGATCGCGTGATTGGGAAAATGTATTCAATGAATTAGGCGAGGAATTAGGTATTCAAAATGTTGTTTATTATGTATATCACCCACACTTTTACAATCTACATACTGACTGGCTGTGGTTACTCAATGCGACCTGAGCCAGTTATTCGGCACACCTCTCACACCATAAATGTACCCAGTTTAACCAGGGAACATTTTATGGTCAACACAATTAAATAAATGCCGTGCTGATGTCGCAGAAGACTCCGCCGTTCAGAGTTCTTACTCTTGTACCGAGTCTTGTACCTACTACTTCGACTTTGTAATACAATCTCGTTCATAGTATTATAGAAGTTATAAATTGGAGTGGTTGTATATAGTTAGTCAAATGTCAACCCTCAACCCCCAACGAAGACCGCGTGCTGGCAAAATAAAACTTAATTTGGAAATTTTTATTTTTCCCAATAGCTACGATCACGACACTCTCGTCTCCTGTCCAAGGACGAAATGGTATTTCTCCACACATGCGAGCTTTCATGCATACCGAGTTTCATATACTGTTTGTCATATTAGTAAAATTAACTTGTCGTTAAGTGTTTTGAAGCTTCTTCATTTGAAATTCCTCATTTATAGAGAATTTTGCCTGATATAAAATCTGCCGCTTGTAATTTTCCTAAGATCCAAGCAACTCGGGGTATTGCTTATATCAACAGGCTGCGATTTGCAGGTAGGTACTCGTAAATAAAAGATTTACGACATCTCCAATGAAAGAAGTCTAAGTGCTAGTGGAGTTAAATCCGGAAATCTTGCTAGCCACTCAATTGCCTCCCTTCTACCAATGTGGCAGAAGTAATAGGTGTATAAAGCGGAGTTCCGTTTTGCTGAAAGTGTTAAGGATTGCCTTGCAAAATTGAGTTTCCATCAGCAGTATCAGTTTGACTCTCTAATAAGCTCATCATTTTATTATTTTTATTTAATTGATTTATTTAAACAATCATATCCAATGGAACAAATTCAATTATAAATCTAATATGGTGTATAATCCAATTACCTTTAAGGTATATGTGTTTAGGAGCAAACACCGATTTCGGCCGATTTCGAAAAATAAGACCAAAACGCGTTCTGGCCGTTAGAATATTGCCAATGTCCGAAATATCGCTTTCTGGTAGTATAATGTTCAGCAGAACGCGTTCAGGACCTTTTGCGATTGCCAGAACGTGTACCTTCCCAAGTTAGCCTGAAATCCTGAAAACATTCAAAACGTTCTGGCAATGTGATATGTTTGTAGTTCTTCTTCTTTTACAATGTTGACAAGAGTTTCTTATTAGGAAGTGACCAATCCTCGAGACCGATCTTTTGAGGCATACCGAACATAGCTTCATAAGGACTTTCAGTTATTCCCGTATGCAGAGATCGATTTTTATTGCGTTGCACAAATCGCAGCCCTACAGACCATTTCATTGTATTTTTCGATCACCCAACCATGTAACCAGCTAGTCCTTTAGATTTGAAGATTTATATTTGTCGTGAACATCGCTTTGAACAAGACATGGAAGAAAAGTAACTGATCTGAGCCTGTTTTTTTACAGATCTTTTTTTGTGGGAAGTGTTCCCAAGACTTGGCTCGTTTAATTCCTGCTAGAACGAGGCCAGGCAGAAGTACACGTCGAGCCGGAGTAGCTAATCCCTATCAGGTTCAGGTCGTTGTACCTCGCACCTCGCACCCCCTTAGTTCAGACTTTTTTCATGTATACAGAACCGAATCCCTTTGGAATATCATCCCAAGCGAAGTGTTTCCTGAGAAGTATAACCTGCAATTTAAATGACCACATTTAAACCACATTTCAGCAAGTTTTTAACTACGCGGTTTAAAAATAGGGAAATAGAAATACTCACAGACAGTCAAGCAGCCATAAAAACGCTGAGGTCTCCTATCATCAGCTCTCAAATGGCATGGAATTTCCTACAAAAACTCAACAAACTAACGAACGTGCCCACTCAAAGGCAAGAAAAAGAGCAGCAGCTGCCTTCATAGGACCAGAGCCATCCAGGGGCCTTGAAGACACGTTCTTCACAGCAGAACTCCAAACGGTAGAAGGTAAACTAAGAGAAGTCCATTGGAAAAACCTCTCAGGCTTCAGGCAATCCAAGGAGCTCCTCGGGAACTTTAACCGAGAGTGGTCAAGAATACTCTAGACCCTCAACAAAGGAAGTCTCAGATTGCTAACAGGTCATTGCAAGCTCAATGAACACCTGAGGAAATTTGGCAGAAAAAAGATGCCGTTTGTAAATTCTGCATGGAAGAAAACGAGACACCTCGTCACCTATTGACGAACTGCGGAGCACTAGAACGCGAGAGAAGAAATGTTCTGGGACAACACCAGCTCAACGGTGGGGCTTTACCCAGTCTCGATCCCCTTCAAATCCTGAAATTCCTAAGGAAATAGAATCGGAGAGGTTGCTGCAATGAAGGGAATATACACCAGAGAAGCAGAGTAGAGGGGACACAATAGATCTCAATAGGTCGCAGCGCAGCTGACTGTCAATATCAATATCCGTATTGTGGTAGGACATACAAACTGAAATACGCACAAAATTGATTATTGGGCGGTTTGATTGTTTGCTAGGCATTTTCTGGCAATCGAAAAAGGTCCAGAATCGAGTCCAGAACGCTTTCTGACGCACATTAAATTACCAGAAAGCGATATTTCGAATATAGGCAATATGCTAGCGATCAGAACGTGTTTTGGTCGTATTTGCCGACCATTGGCCAAAATCCGTGTTAGTTACTAGTGCAGGTACTTAACAAACATTAACAACGAAGAGCCAAACTTATTTCTAAAGCAATCGGCTATAATCATTCATCCGTCCAATAATTCAGTTAAATCCTCGGTTAAATCGTTGATTGAAGGACCTGTCTCTTTATTCATGAACGGTTAAATCATCTATAAAAAGACGAAAAGAGAAAACAATAAAGGACCAGGTTGGAGCCCTGGTTGTATACTCCAGAAGTGAAAGCAAAAGGTCTGAACTTGAAACCATTACACGACACACGATAATTGTAGCGTTGCCGTTCCAAAGGGGGTAAGTGCCAAAATTTTAGAAACATGTATTTTTGCATTAATAGGTTGTATGTACCATCGCCGTGTTTCTATAAAGAGGGCAAGTGCCTTAAATTTATTCTAATAATATTCAGCAAACATAAAAAAAAATAACGCAGTTGTAACTCCAGAGCAATTTTCTTTGAAGATGGGGTAAGTGCCATTGGCGAATACAGTCAACACAGAGTAGTTTTGTGAACTGTTCTGTGGTAGTTTTGTTTGTCATTCTATTTGATCTGAGCATTGACGTTTACATCATTAATTACCTGTTTTTGGTGACATTATTGTATTAATAACTGGTATGGTGACTCTTGAAGTTAATATGGAGTCTAGTAATAATAATGAACATTTTATTACATTAAATAAAATCAAAAGAGGAAAAAAAGCAAGCATCTCGTAATAGAGTTAGCGGTAAGCAGTATAAAACCTGCAAAAATAAATCAGTTAATGAAAAAAATTCGCCAAGGGATAAGATAAGTTATAATAAGCTTAAAAGATCGCGCACACTATTTCTGCATAGACCGATCCAGCAAAAAATGCCCGCGAAGACGCACTCTTTAATATGTACTATGTAATCGAGTAACGCACATATTAGCCCAGCACTAACCCGTAGCGTCACCAAAAAAGAATGTCAGAACAAAAAAGCTACAATAAACATTTCTTTCTTCGAGCTGTACACATCCATTTTGCACACTAAAAAATTGAAATTTTTTGGCTGCAGACTGGTTAAAGTGGCTGGTTTGCGCTGCTAAAATGTGCGAGGTCATGCAGGATGCAGGTTAGCGCTGTACTGGCCCGTGCCGGAAATGTGTTCGAACTTTTGATGGAAATTAAATACACATGCGTGATATAAATGCTCGAATATTTTGCTATAGGTGTCTTGCAAGTGCTATTACCAATGCAAGGCCTTATCCCCTGAAGTGAAGACTTCATTGTTCAAGCAATTTTACGGGAGTAATGAAGCTACACAAGGGAGGTTTTACTGTTTTTTTGGTGTATTTTTTTTTGGTTGGTGTACAACGACAACGGCTCAAGATAGAGAAAAACGGCTTACGCATGTCCCTATTTCAACTTACGAGTAGCCAAATAAAAAAAAACAAAGAAAGTGCAAATATTTCTATATAGGATAGTACATATAAAAAAGTTAAAAAAGAGACATGTACATGTAAGCCGTTTTCCTCTATCTTGAGCCGTTTTCGTTGTACAGAGCTTTGAACTTGAGAAATTACGATTTTCACTTGTTTATAACTCACAAACTTTTCAATTTAAACAGCAACTGTAAAAACCAATCTTATTATTTTTTCTTCTCAGATAATCTAAAAATACAATAACATAGGAGCATTCAATTTAAAAAAACCATAGCTTTGATATGCCACTCTCATATGGGACACTCTGTATAGTTCAAAATAATTTTAAATTATGGCCATTGTGATCGTGTACTTGAATTTGCAAAACTTTTTTTGAAAAAATCCATCGTTTGGCCCACAGAGACCGCTTCGAATGAGCTGGGACACCCTGTATAATAATATAATAACCTTGAGCACCTATCACTTTTCTAAAAACTTTAATTCTGGGCACTTTTTTTTCTTAAAAAATATTTATTCTGCGCACTATCACTTTTCTAAAAACGTTGATTCTGGGCACTTGCCCCTTTTTTAAAATATTTATTCTGGACACTTACCTCTTTTCTAAAAACTTTGATTCTGGGCACTTGCCCCTTTAAAAAAAAATTATTCTGGGCACTTACCCCTTTTCTGAAAACTTTAATTCTAGGCACTTACCCCTTTTTAAAAAATATTTGTTCTTGGCACTTGCACCTTTTCTAAAAACAATATAGTTTTTTATTTATTTCATAAAAGACCTCACAGCATAGAATTTTAGTTTCAGTTAGATTTATGATCCCTTGCACTCATTAACATGGTCAACATATGAAAATAATTACATTTATTAAATTAAAAAATTTATAAGCTTTTTCATCAATATCTCTGAAAGATTATTTTGGCACTTACCCCCTTTGGAACGGCAACGCTAGAATTATTGTAACGTTCTTACTTTTATCGTTTCACAAATTAAAAGTCTTACAACTTGTGTTTTCTTTATTTTAAATTGCTCACAAGATCACAAACAAATACCTATAACAAATTAACCTTAACCCCAAAATAATCTAAATAATCAGCTCTTCTACTACACACACTACTAAACACAACTATGCTCTTCTCTACAGATTATTTCCACCAAAATCCACACTTATACTATCACAATCACTTAACTTGTCACTACCTTCCTTCACCACTGACTGTAGTACTTCAATTCAAAATGACTTCCAATCACGGTGTAAGATAACTAAGGTGTTGGAACAAGACTCCCCAGTGCGACCCGATATCGTCACCACTCGTCACGTTACATCTGTTTTACCCATTTGTTTTGTTGCTCTCGCTCGCAATGGTTAGTTCCTGCCGTACTCTTCTCTCGGACAAGCGCACAAGCGCTAGCATAAATGATTCACGCATATTCGCTGATAAACGCGTGCTCTTATGTTCTAATTTTATTAATATTTAAATGTTAAAATGTCACTCGATGAAATACCCGTTATAGTTTCATCGCATCAACTTCTACAATTAGGCACATCACAGTTTCTACCCATTTTTGCTTATCGCTTCTTCAGAAAAAAATAAAATTGAGTAGCATGACACCCTGATAATGGCAATTTGCATGTGTAAGAGCAAGAGGTCAGAGCCCAGCTGGCAAGACTCTCTCATACACTGAGGTTCAGGTTTTCGTCGCGCGCTTTACTGTTGAAATACGTGCTTCGTTCACTCACCTATATATCTTACACCGTGCTTCCAATCTACAATTGACTGCATACTTCTACGGCGGTGTTCTTATATACACGCCGGACGTGGCTATCGAAATCTTCTAGGAGATTCACTGGCTTAGGCTGAGCTCTAGGGGCAGCGACGCGTTCTCGAACATGCGCAAAACCATTCTGAACACTTTGAATTAGAATACTTAGAACAAGTAGTAGAATATTCCTGTCATTGCAGCTAGATGACCACCTATACGGTCTTGGAATACGAGCCGAAATACGAGCTTTTAACTATTGTCCAAAATATCACATACTGTGTTAATATAACCAAATTGGATGAATAGTAAACAGAAAAGTTCGTTGGTTCTATAGGACTCATAGAAAATACTGACCTCATTCCAAAGGAAGAAAAGACACGGATGGTCATGTCTCTCTTGTTGAAGCTCTTGGAATTAATTTTTTTGAGATAAGTTTTTTTAAGAGCCTTAGAATCCAGGAATTTTCTTTGTAAAAGAACAAATCTGATTTTCCAGTTTTTTCGGCATATTTTAGCAACCATGAAAGCTATCCTAATGTTTTTCCAGATTCCAAATCGGATTAAATTTTCCCCAACTTCGCCCATCTAAGCGACTCTGTATCTTGCAAAAAAAAGGTTGCCTGTATTGAGAGATAGGCTTTGGGAACCCTGGATAAGGGGGTTGACCTAGAGACTGGGCAGATGCCTCATATGACTGTTCCCTGGATAATAAAATCGATCTGTCTGGCGGAATTTTAATATCACATACCAAAGTGGAGAATTAAGGGAGGGACATTTTAAAATTGATATTCTGTATAATCAGATAATAGGTAGTTACATTCTACTCATGCGTATACGTAAACGTAAATATAAATTGGTACATAGTACTTATACTTCGAGGGTGTGGCATTTATCCGAGGATTTATCCAAACCACTGACACTGAAGGATCGAATAAGTAGAACAATGGCGTTAATTTTTTTTTGTAGATCTTTGATAAAAATAGATGGCGCTGCCTCTCTCTCTCCTTCCAGGTGGTTGTGACATTCAGAAGCTTTAATGTCGACGCGTTGGAACTCCTTCGTTCAATAAGACCCCTTAAACTTATTTATAAGTTACCTTCCAAGTTATACCCAACGGTGACGTTGATTATGTGCACCTCTTGACATAGATTGATTTACATGGCCGAAATTTCAAACCCAAAGCGACCTTTGCTTCTTTCTACTCCAAACAATCAACATAATTTACTGCATAATAATCACCTTCTAAACGATTAGCATGTAGACTTTTAATTATTCTATTTGTGATTGATATGCGATATCTATCACCATTATAGATTTAAAATTATAATCGATAGATAGGGCGACGATTTCGGGATATTCATAAGAATGTCGGGTTATATTAAAATTATGTTATCCTCTGCTTGTATACTTAAGTTTAATAATGACGCGCCTACATTCCTCAGGTCGTAATAAACTAGACGCACATTCACGCATAGAAGTAAATCACAGCTCAGCACGTGAAATAATATAAGAAAAATCACCAGCAAGAGCCAATTAAAACTGAACAGGTATAGTGGAGCGGAAAGAGCCCGCTATCTCGCTTATTTAAGGTAGAAAAATTTTTCGGAGTAGAAAGATATGGGACCGGTACCATCATATTAAGGGATCTTTGGGGCACTAGAATCTCGTTTTACGACAAGCTCCCTTGGTGCTGACAAAAGTTACAGCCCTTTGAATCTCAGATTTGTGATTTTTTTTTCACGAGTAAAAGCTTCGCAAAGTATTTTTTTTCTCCATCACCGGTTGACATTGGGGACTCTAGTTTTGTTTTTCCTTTATAGTTATGATTAGTGAACAAAATGACGTATTTGAAATGCAAGAAGTTTGTTAAATTTTCAAAATATTCAGTGTTTTTGACCGATTAAACACACAATTTCTGCAAAGTTCCGACTTTGAACACCTTTAAATTTTTTTTTCACGATATCGATTTCAGTTTTTTTGTTACCATCTGATAAAATGAAGCTTTGTGAACATTTTATTTCGTATAATATGTAGTCGCGTTTCAAAAATAAACTTTCTAGAGCCCTTTATATGAAACCCTGAAGTTGAACAGATATGTTTAGCATAGAACGGACGGAGTGCGAGTTATAGCGCGGCGACGGCTGTTGAACAAGGAACGGCTGAGGATAAGATTGTCACTGCGAGTGTTACTGTTATGTACCTATTCAATAATAATTTAGGGACGTTTATTTATTGTAATATTGTTTAAATAAGGCTTTGTTATTTATTAAATATTTTAACATGCTTGAAATTCATTGAAAATATTCATATTTTCAATTGGTTAATATACCTAAAGGGCAATAGAAAGCAAGGTATGGTCCAAGCAAGGTACCTATAATAGGTATATAGTTAGACCAGAGATATAACGAAACGACTTCTGTCATTTTATCAATTTTGGGATTATTGAAATATTGTTGAAGTCATAAAATATGACAGTTTAACAATTAGATTTTTTCGTTATATCTCTTGGTCGACAATACCTATCTACGACGTGCGTTACACCTATTACACCTAATTAGAGCGGCTGGTCGTCATAATTATTATTATGCGAAGTATGTTGGCAATACTAATTTTTGTCAAAAGTAAATTGCAGAGATCATTAAATGTTCGCTTTGTTTCTTTAACTGATTTGAATCATTGCCATCCCATCTATTAGAATAGAGTCAACGATATCGGGAATTTGATACAAAACAGAAGTAGAGGGTCCCTTCAGTCTTGACTTTAAATCCGACTTAACCATTTTTCTCGTTGTAAAATCTTCATGAAAATTATTGACAAAGGAACAGAAGATAATTCATATGACATTATATCTGACGTATCAGTTATTTTAAAGGGTTAAGCGAGCAATGGTTTAGAACTCTTCTAAACATAGCTTCGGATCCTACAGCTGCCAAAAAAGTCTCTGCATAAAAAATATTTTTCATGAAGTCCTCGTGGTTCTTTTTGGCATCAATAAGACACATATGTCATCAGGCTATTTTCAATTTCTTTTGATGCGATCCACCCAGTAATAAATATTAATTAAATTCTCGGGAATTATCGACAATCAAATGGATTGGTCCATTGCTCTTCAAATAGCTCCATCAATTTTTGTATGTCTTTTTCATCCCGTTATTTTTCAGTACTGCACTGTTGCCGTTGACGGTGATCAGTTCGGGACAGTATTTAAGTATTTTTTTTACATAATCTCCAAGTGAATGTCTTGTTACTAACCATCTCAATAAGGTTTCTTGTTTTTTAGTGAAACCCACTACCCCCTCCCCCCATAGCTTTTGCCGAGGCTTTTGCAGTCTCTATTAGTGCTTTGCTCTAATGCCATGTCGAAAGCTACACAATTGAATCTCTTTTCTGCAGTCTTTTTGACTACGAAATTACCCTCATTTAAGAAATCATACATTTTCGAATTTTTGGTTTTTAATTTATTCATATCGGAGAGATAAACAGGAACATACTTCGCATAATAATTATGACGACCAGCCGCTCTAAGGTATAATAGGTGTAAGTGGTGTAACCGCATGTCGTAGATAGGTATACCTATTATAGGTACCTTGCTTAGACCATACCTTGCTTTCCATTGCCCTTTAGGTATATTAACCAATTGAAAATATGAATATTTTCAATGAATTTCAAGCATGTTAAAATATTTAATTAATAACAAAGCCTTATTTAAACAATATTACAATTAATAAACGTCCCTAAATTATTATTGAATAGGTACATAACAGTAACACTCGCAGTAACAATCTTATCCTCAGCCGTTCCTTGTTCAACAGCCGTCGCCGCGCTATAACTCGCACTCCGTCCGTTCTATGCTAAACATATCTGTTCAACTTCAGGGTTTCATATAAAGGGCTCTAGAAAGTTTATTTTTGAAACGCGACTACATGTTATACGAAATAAAATGTTCACAAAGCTTCATTTTATTAGATGGTAACAAAAAAACTGAAATCGATAACGTGAAAAAAAAATTTAAAGGTGTTCAAATTCGGAACTTTGCAGAAATTGTGTGTTTAATCGGTCAAAAACACTGAATATTTTGAAAATTTAACAAACTTCTTTAATTTCAAATACGTCATTTCGTTCACTAATCATAACTATAAAGGAAAAACAAAACTAGAGTCCCCAATGTCAACCGGTGCCGGAGAAAAAAAATACTTTGCGAAGCTTTTACTCGTGAAAAAAAAATCACAAATCTGAGATTCAAAGGGCTGTAACTTTTGTCAGCACCAAAGGAGCTTGTCGTAAAACGAGATTCTAGTGCCCCAAAGATCCCTAAACATGATGGTACCGGTCCCATATCTTTCTACTCCGAAAATTTTTTTGTGCATATTTTCAGCCTCTTTCCGCTCCACTAGTAGCTGCCTACAGAAAATATATCGAACTAATAACACGATACATGATGACAATGACACGATAACCTTCGAACAGCAATCGAAGTAGGACGATCGCACTCTACTGCAGTCTTGTTTTAATTTACGACCGTCTATTTTATTAACCGCGCATACTGTCGGTCAGACTCGTGGCGACTGGCGAACCGAGGCCGAGCGGACAGCAGAGCTATAAGATGATTTTCGCACAATATAGCGTCTTCATCTCGCGGAGAATGATCATTATTCACTTGTAGTTCCTGAAATTTTCGTTTTCTTGGATATACCCATCATTCTCCGCTCGTTGAAGAAAATACCATTAGTACAATCCCATATCGATAGTGTAAATCGCTAAGTGCGTAACTCCATTTTTACTGAAATGTGTTTTATTGCGCCATCTAGTAGTGTAATAATTATCCTATCTACTGTCTGAAAAATGCTTAATTAAAGAATACGCTAATTTTAGTTTTTTTGTAAACGAGACAAATAAAGAAAGTTGTTTAAAAAAAAATCGTAAATCCAATTTATTATCAAAATATTACTTCGCAAACTAACACAGCAGGACCGGTATTTCGTAAACAGACCGGGGAAATCTATTTTTTTTTTTTCAGTCGATGGAGTCGGACCTTCCCTGTCTTTTGACATGTGTCTTAGGTTGGGTCGGGGTGGAGGGGAGGGGGGGCACGCTTTTAAAATTTACTGAAAATGAATTTTATCGGAAAAACGGGTATATCTGAGCCGGATTTCATCTGACAAAAAAATTATGGTATCGAAAATTGAAGAGCTTGACTAAACACGGAAGTTCGTTCCGACCTGAACCCTTTAGCTCAACTGGTTCGCGAAATATTGCGATATTAATGGTGCAAAAATGAATAAAAATTACAGACTTTTGCTCGGCAGGTGGTGGAGTTAGGGCGTCAATTTTTTGCGAGAGGAAGGGTGCCACCGAGTAATTTGGCGGGCCGGAGGGAGGGGGTGGTGGGCCAATTAGGAGGGGAGATATGAGGGTGAGAAGAAAAATACGGAAACGCTCGTAAAAAGTTTATTTATTGACCTACAGAGACCAGGCACCGCTCATTTTCTTCGTTTTTTTATATACTACCCAGTAGTCATGGCAAAAAAATTTAATTTTCGAATTTCGAAAAAAAATTATTTTCGCAAATGCGCGCTTAGCGCGCAATTTAAAAAAAGTCATTTTTTTTCTCGCGTTTTTGGGGGTGAAGGGAGGGGGTGGGGAAAAAAATTTTTCACCACTGAACGGCATTTTTTTTATCTTTAATTTGAGCCCCACTTGAACCCGATCCGACCATAAATAAGGGCACAACGAACCGGCAAAGTCTAGGCTTTATTGAGGGCGAACGGAGAGGGGTGGGGGGTTCTTGTTAGGCTCATTGGAAAGAGAAAACATTTATTTATCTATTTGTTTTTTTTTCTGGTATCCTGCCCGCCAGCGCGAGTTATATACATGAAGATCTCTCTTTAAACCGGGCGAGAAAGATACCCGAGCAGCCGTGGGCGGATCTTACGCTCTCCGCTTGTCTGTACTCCAGGCAGTCACGATCGGCCGGGAACGCGCGCTCGGAATTTATTTTCGAATGCTTGTTCGCTCGTACTTCGCTCAATTATGGATCGATTTTGAAAATTCTTGCTTGCTTTTGATCGCTGAACGAGCGGGAATGAAAAAACACATCGAGTTACTGTTTTTTCATCTGCTGGCGGGTCGATTTTTCTTACATTTGGGCCGTTGTTGGCCTTGTTTTTCATTCTCAGTCGCGCTCTCTTATCTTGATAGCCTTCTATTGTTTTCCCGGGATGACGCGCCGGGTTCACGAAAACAATAGGCAGGTACACAATAAAAAGAGGTGCTACACAAAAGACTGCATCTCGATCTATTCATGGTCAAGCGAGTGCAGCACATGGCTGCTTCAGGTAAGAAAATTATTTCGAGAATGGATGAAAGAGTGTTTTCCAACTTTCTCTAGACTTTGCCGGTTCGTTGTGCTCTTATTTATGGTCGGATCGGGTTCAAATGGGGCTCAAATTAAAGATTAAAATAAAGCCGTTCAGTGGTGAAAAAATTTTTCCCCACCCCCTTCCTTCACCCCCAAAAACGCGAGAAAAAAAATGACTTTTTTTTTAATTGCGCGCCAAGCGCGCATTTGCGAAAATAATTTTTTTTTCGAAATTCGAAACTTAAATTTTTTTGCCATGACTACCGGGTAGTCGATAAAAAAAAACGAAGAAAATGAGCGGTGCCTGGTCTCTGTAGGTCAATAAATAAACTTTTTACGAGCGTTTCCGTATTTTTCTTCTCACCCCCATATCACCCCTCCTAATTGGCCCACCACCCCCTCCCTCCGGCCCGTCAAATTACTCGGTGGCACCCTTCCTCTCGCAAAAAATTGACGCCCTAACTCCACCACCTGCCGAGCAAAAGTCTGTAATTTTTATTCATTTTTGCACCATTAATATCGCAATATTTCGCGAACCAGTTGAGCTAAAGGGTTCAAGTCGGAACGAACTTCCGTGTTTAGTCAAGCTCTTCAATTTTCAATACCATAATTTTTTTGTCAGATCAAATCCGGCTCAGATATACCCGTTTTTCCGATAAAATTCATTTTCAGTAAATTTTAAAAGCGTGCCCCCCCCTCCCCCTCACCCCGACCCAACCTAAGACACATGTCAAAAGACAGGGAAGGTCCGACTCCATCGAAAAAAAAAAAAAAAAAAATAGATTTCCCCGGTCTGTTTACGAGCTGTTTATTTTACCGGTCCTGCTGATGGGTTAAACAGCGTATCTCCATTATTTAAAAGAAAACCCTATAATAAGCTTTAAGACCGATAATATTACTTTCCGACTTCACCTAACTTGACTACTAGTCATAAAAACAAGTTTCCTGCCAATCAATTTTTATTGTCAACTAAATTAGTTTTTTAGCTCCCCTGGAAAATTTTGATAAATGGAGTTACGCACTTTGCGATTTACACTATCGATATGCAAAATAATCTAATCAAGCTGAGAACTTCTATCGAAACACTTACAGCGGGTATTATAAAGGCTCATTCAGTTAACGGGCAGATTTCTGTGGCCATTTCTGAAGCAGGTATCGAGTCTATATGGATTTTTTTTTAATTTATCTATTCTTGACATGAAAGTAATTACAAAAATGTTAATAAAAGCCATTTGACGTCGATACCTACATATTAGCTTCAAAAACGAGTACAGAAATCTGCCCGTTAGCCTAATGAGCCTTTATAATATTGGCTGTTAATTTTATAGTTTTATCTGAATCACCCGGAAAATCCGCCTTCTTATCTGTTTCTCGCTTATCTTTATGAATTTTATGCTCGAAATCGAACGTTTAATTAAACATCGGCAACTAAAAATGAGAAGTGTGACTACACTTCCATAGGTACGGGAATAGGCTTGTGTCTTTAGCTTTGAAAATTTCATAACGCATAAATTTGCCTTCTTGATTGCTTTTTTCATCTTCCAAATTTTAATTGACTCTATATCAAGGAATAGGATAATACCTTCAACCAAAAGCTTATACGGTAAAATATCCAAGTGTCTTTTTCTCGCTTTTGATTAAATGGAATTCCCAGGAAATTCTAGTGTGCCACCAGCGAAAGAAAGCCACGTTCTAACACAAGAAGAGCGTGCAGTGCTGAATAATGTGTATAAGGGTCATAAGGATAGAAAGCCTAATATGTTAGTGAAAGAGGTAGATACCTTTTGTGCTAGTTTAACTAATGTTACTGTTTGTACAGTCTTCTGTTACCTATCAATAATGAGGGTATTGAGAAACCAAATAGTTGTAACTTCTGGTTGGAAGAGAATAAGTCGTGCGCCACTGATATCTGCTTTCCCTTTACGTTTATTCCCAGCAGCTCTCTATTCGGAAAAACGGATAATGTCTCTTCCGAAAAAAAGCAAACAAAAAAAAAAAAACAAAAAACTAAAGATCAAAGCCTCGGAGCCTTGGTCTTGAAACTGGTCGCCACTGAAATTGTCAAAATCGGTTTTCAGACGAAATGGTATACCTAGTATAATAAAACGAGACAGGTATTTTCAAAAGGATATTATTTAGACTTACTACCGTGTTTGTTAAAACCAAAGTCTCATCCCGAAAGCTCACACACCGAACTAAATAACTGGAAAGTTTAATTAGGTTAATTTATTTTTCCAGGTTTCAAGTGGCGGGGGTCATTATCCACAAGGATGGCTCCTGGGCTTGTTTAAACTTTTCCTTTTTAATATCTTTACTAACGTTGGTAATTATAGATCCGATGGAAAGCTCGGAAAGCTCGGAAAAATGAATCCTATATAAAACCTTTATGAGCAAAGCAACGGAAAGTTTCGTCAGATTGTTCATCAGAGTTGTTATTAATAAGAAAAATTCGAAGTATGCAGAGTAAGATAACAGGCGATCGGAGAGAGATTAAATTTTATTTGTATAAGAAACACTCATTTCAGCTTATCCACTATTATAGTGATAATCACAATAAATCAATCAATTCATAGAACGTGAAAATATGGTAAATGTACAGGGTGTCCAAGTGTTTTCCCGCATAATTAGATAGTAAATTTTGTAGTAAATATGTAGTAGGTACGTAAAATTTACAACTGCTATACAGGTTGTTACTTAAATGTGTGTACTAAGCTTAAGGGCGTATTCGTGGACCAATTTTAAGTAGAAAAGTTCATATAAACATGTGTCCTAAAATGACTAGTTTTCAAGATTCAGGGTGTTAAGTTATTTTAATCGGTTTTTTATGAAGTAATACCGTAAACAATCTTTTGCCGAAATTGCTGAAATTTGGCAGTGGTATTTGTAGTAATAAGAAGCTCCTTTAGCCCCAAGTAAAGTCTAGTGGCGTCCAGAGGGGCACGCTCACCAATATTATTGCAAACAAAAATGGACATATTTTAAAATTTGTCATTTTATTTGGATTAAATGACTTATAACATGTTAAGGAGTTGAAAAAATTATTAAAGTTTATAGAAAACTTTTTACTCAGAAAAAAATTGACTATCTAATTATAAATTTTGCGGGGAAAAATCTGAAACACCCTGTATAGTGGGTAACATTTATTAATTAATGAAATGAAATGTTAGGAATTGTAGTTTGTAGTACAAAAAGATAAATAAGTTTGTACACACTTGAAACATCGCTCTCTATGGGAAACTGAAGTGTTGAGTCAACGATGCCGTTTGTTTATTTTATTACATAGTAGATATTGTGATGAAACCTTATCATAATATTAATTATTCATGATACCGTAGAATTCACAGCTATGGTTGCACTGTGACATCGTTGCTTTTTTAGCTGAATAAATTATCATAAGCAGTAGTGCCTGAAGCGGCGTTAGCACGGCGAGATAGAAGTGTCCGAATCCCAGGCTCGCTCTGGATGTTTATGTCGTCTATTCAACTATTTTTTTGGTATACTTGAAGCTTGGTAGAATGAGCAAGTTCTCGAAGCCCAAAATTACTTGACTTTATCGTCTATACATAGTCAAGACCATTGTGCCTTCCTTTTTTTAAAAAAAAGCTGTAGTGTCAAGAAGTAGTATCATGTGTTTCTTAAACAAACTGCAAAAATTCAAGCTGCAGTTCCCTGAATAATTCCAAGAATATTCTGTTCTCTAATAATTTTTGAAAAGCCGCTTTCTTTCCTAGATTCTAGGCGATAAAATTAAAAAAAAACAATTTAATTTTTTTATTTTATTGTTACCTAATCTAGCGGAAATAAAAAGTATGGCGCACTACAGTATGCGTTCATAGTTTCACAGGAAACCTATCTCCTCAAAGCTGTTAAAATTAGGCTTTCTTATCACCGAAATGAGATTTTTATGACGTGACGGTTAGAAATATCGAAAAGCAGATTTTATAAATTTCAGCTATAATATCGCCTACATGAATCTTAAAACAAATTGCCTTTTCTAGAAGCATCGTGTGCTACGCTTGTTAAGTTATCCGAGCAAAATTTACAGCATGCCTATAAAGCAAGTGTCTCAAGCCACGAACTGGTGCCAAAATTTTTAAAATACCTCAATTTGTTCACCAGCAGCGCTGTGAAGGAGATTAAAATTGCTAGACTTTTATATTGAATTAATGTTTTCGCAAAGACTGCGATAAATTTACTGCATCATTAAATTAAGATTAACCGCTGAAGACAAGCACCTTCGATTTTACTCACTTTGTGACCTTACATTTTAACTACATTTGTCTTTTGTACTTTCTTAGGGAATTTAAATTAATTTTCATAAAAAAGCAGTGGCGTATCTATTACTTTTTTTCAAAAATATTAAGTGTAACGCGACTTGCACGAACGCCACTGCCACAATAACTAAAAGTTATACATTGGGAAATGCCTCTTGATGCATGGAAGGTGCACACAAATTTTCACGAAAATATCTTGATTGTTATCAAAGTTATTATTAAAAAACGATTTTTTTTCTTGAAATTTTAACACCCTGTAGTTAAAAAGTTACGCCTCTTAGGACATACGTTTATACTTACAGTTCATCGGTTATTTATTGGCGGAGAATTCTCGGAATTAATCTGGACTGATAGCAAAAATATTGATTCAGGCAGTGGCGTGCAAAAAATGATGCTTATAACTCTCACTATGGACAAAATCTTGTTAATTTTCACCTGATAATATTAAATATCAACCACGCCGTCTATGGCAGGTGCAATTGGATGAACATTTTAAATGATAAACACTCATTATCGAGATAATTACAATGATAAGAGCGAACAAAAAATCGAATGTTCAGGGTGATCCATGCAAAAGTGTAAAATTATTTCTGTTCTCTATATATTTAGATAGGACTTTTTTGAATCACGAGTATAACCGATAAAAATTTTATTGCTTATCGACTTTCAAGAATTCTCCGCCAATAAATAATCGATGAACTGTACTTTTTTCCTAAAATGATTTCATCAATCACCCCCTGAATTTTCTCGGTTTATTTTAGATACACCCTGTATAAGCTTTCCTATACTTATAATAGGTACGTTATATTAGAGCGATTTATGGAGTTTCGGAAAAACAAACAAAAATTTTTTTTTGGGGAGGGAGTAAAGTAAATTAAAACTCTTTAGATGAATTATGGGAAAAACATGGACTAATGAAGATCTTGACTGCCATTTTTTGGGACGATGAAATTTCTGTCCTCATGAAATTGACCTGAAACTTTGTATTTCGGATAAAAATTGAGAGGAGGAAAACGAAACCTATTGTAGCTAAAACGAGGTGTAGCTAGACTATCGATTGGAATGTTTTAGCCCCAGCCCTGATGTTTCCCCGGACAACTTCACGCACCTTAAAATACGATTGGCAGAACAGGTTCATCCAGTTACTTATATGTATCTCGCGTGTTGAGTAATACTTATTTTTTTGATTGACGGAAATGATTAAAATCTTGACATAAATCGATCTAACCCGGCGCTCCATCTATCTGCATATTTTGTCTTGATGCTTCGGTAACGAAGCTTCAACTGCTGAGTGATGAGTAGATGTATGCATGAAATCTGAGGAGCTTAAAGATTTTTACGGTACAGATTGAATTTTTATGCTGCATGAACTAGTAGGTACGTAACTACGTATTATAGGTACAAGAGGATAGGATGGGTAATAAAATACGGATAAAATTGGAAAATTTCGTCCATAAATTGAAATCTGTGGGATTTGTTGAATATCTATGAGAACTAAGGTAGCAAAATATGTAGTAAAATGTAATCGCCGACGTTGTATAGACCAAGCTATAGAGATTTTTCATGTAAAATGTGTTGCAAGAAAATCAACTGCGTGCTTTGTGCACATATGTATTAGATTAAAAACATAATAAACTAATACTGGCCGGGGAATTTACTTACACAATTCAAAAATTCGAGTTATGAATTTTTGAAAAAACTGCACTTTGACCGGTTTTTCCCGACTTTCCCCGAAACTACCCGCTCGATCGAGTCGTTCGACTTCTTATTTTCTTCTTATTTTTATTCTCTACAATTTTTCTGTTGACACTATCACGTTTACTCTAATAGTTTTCATTTTATAAACAAAAAAATTAAAATAACAGCGAATTTTTGCATAAAATTGTTTATAAAAAAGTAATACAGGGTGATCAGTAATTCGTGCACTAGCACTTCGAATACAGGGCGATATAGAGCCCATTAAAATTAAGGATATTCTGCAAAAAAAATTGAATCCAACGGTTGGTTTTCAAGTTCCAGAGTTTCCCTCATCCGAGTTTAAAGGTAATTTTTTCAGTAACCATGATAAAAATTAATGAAAAATTCAGGTTACTGTAATGTCTGGAACGGTTACCATATAATTAATCCATTTTTTTTCACAAAACCTCTTTACAGAGGAATTGAGCATGTTGTAAATTGATGAAATACCTAAATCTGAACGAAATTTGAAGTTTGGCAACCGCCTAAACTCAACTTAGAATATAAAAATATTCAAATGCCTTCGTTGCTATGGAAATGATAATAATAACAATACCATCTAACCCGAACTTATTCACATGTTCAGTGGACCACCTTTTTTTTACAAAAACGGTCATATCTTTGGAAGAAAAGAACTTACAACACTGCAGTAAGAAAATTTACCACTCTTAAAAAGTGAAGTTTACCGCAGCATGCTCTGAGTGCGCGAGTTACTGATTATCCTGTATAATATAATAAAGTCGAGTGGAGAACATCTCACAATATGATATGAAACTATTCTCCAAACAATGGCGCAGTTTTCTTCTAACACTTCTGACACAAAATGCTCACTTCAAATCTCTGCAGCTTGATGGCCTAGTACTCAACATGGAAAAAGACTGTATAGGTACCTATACCAATATGGAAATTTTAACATAGTATTTGAATTAATTCTCCCTTAATTTCGTGAGTATACTCGCTCGTATCACAAGAAAAGCATATTGAATACGTAATCAAGAAGCCCTTTGATTGTCGTCATTCTAGACTTTGATTAGTTAGTTGCCGTATGAGCAAGAGATGAAAGCAAGGCGTTGCATGTATAATAAATTTTCAAATGTTTGCAATGATTATCTGGGTGAATGGATTCTTTACAGAATCACTCGTCGTCCTAACAGAATTTTAAATTAAATGTAATTGCATTGCTCTTATAGGAACTCGGGAATTTATACGGGGTGTTTCAAAGCATGTGTCAGAAAATGAAAGATGTGATTCCATGCCTCGTTCTAAGAAAAAAAAAAGTTCCTATTAAAATGGGCCACCAAACGTACCGTTTTCGAAATACAGGGTGTAAAAATTTTTTTTTCAGTTTTTTGACGATATCCCAGGAATAAAAAAAATGTATGTGGCAATGAAGCAAATCAAAAAAAATATCAAAAATAAAGTAATGTTTTTGTCCACAACGAAATATGTTGCTACCTTTATGTTTTTCATCATAAAATGCTGTTTTTCTTTTGAAAACAGTTCCACATTTTTGTGTTTTTGACCAAAAGCACCTTTTTTATGTAGAAAACACTGACAGTTTAAAATGTGCTTCCACAATGCCAATTTTCACAATGTCATAAAAAATTAAGGGTAAGAAAATTTCAAGCAACCGCAAAATCTCCGCCACTGCCATATGAAATAAATATAATTAGAGCTCAAAAAGTAAATAATATTAATGATAAGATGCGTAAAAAATTCAGTTTTACACTGGAAGGGTTCCTGAAAAATCGTCAAAAAACTGAAGAATTTTTTTTTTTTTTACACCCTGTTTCCTATAAATAGGATCCGGGAATGACTGTGACACAACTCAACTACCAGCTTTGCGGCCTCAAGTAAGAGTGATTAAACGATACATATACATATCTTGGTACAAAAGTACCTCAAGATGTTATGGTACCTTTTTTTTCAACTATTTTTGAACCATATGAGCTCAGTGCTTTAACGACAGCTTGGCTGTTCGTTAAGATAAAGATTTCTTTTTTTTATAATTCCTGCCTAAAATTGAGCGCATCTTTCGATATATTGGATTTCCGCCTGAAATTACGCTGGTGTATTCTCCCATTGGCTAAAAAAATTTTGTGCTACGTCCAAAGACTCGGGTACCTGTTCTTTTGATGATTTTTTAACCGTCTACCCATTCGTTTTTATTGCTGAACTGTAGTACGGAATACGCAGCTCTTCTCAAAAGCGTATTTGTGAAAGTAGCTACCAATTAAAAGAATTTTCGAAAATTTCTTTTTTTTTTGATCTAAAAAATTTAAAAATAAAGTGATCAAAACGTGCAATTTGTAATGACAGGCGATCATTTTTATAGTTTTAATTTACTGTCAGAATACGAACGTTTTGCTTACTTGTAATAACAAAAGAGTCGCTCGAATTATAAAAAACTCGAAGCCGCCTAAAACGAGATACAGCTGAAAAGCTGCTGCTCATTTAATAAAATTAAACATATCTTCATTTAATCAAAGAAAGTTTCATAAACCCCCTGGGTCTTCCAAACTTCGCTCTCGTATTCTTATTAGCCTGAAAGGAGCAGCTAACTCATTACTGGTCTGAATCCATTTATAAACCAGAACTCTCTGTTGTTATTTTTCTTTTCCAGTGACATAATCACACGAACCAATTAAGTAATAGCTACAATTAACGAAATGTCGATATTATGATTATCATGATTATTATGATAATTATAATTATCATACGATATAGTCTGTTGCAAATTGTCAATGTTTGTTTACAACTATGTGATTATACCATAAAAGCCAGTTCACCCTTAACTATTTTTTGAAGAAGAGCCTTTCGTGAAAGTAATTATCGCGATAGTTATCACGATTTTACTATCAGGCTGATTTTAAATAGAATTAATAAATTTTAGTTTTTTCATCATGTACCGGGTGTCTTTTTGAAAACTACCCACCTTGAATAGGGTGGATAATTAACTCCGTTGGTGTTTTTTTTATTTGAGGAAAATCCTGAGACAGGTCAATTTTCGTTTCTCGGGGGACACCTTTTGAACCAAATTTAACTTTGACACAACAAACCCTTAGCCCCAGCAGCCCCCGTGTCAAGAATTTTAATTAGAAAGGGGGGGTCAAGTTACCCCTTATTTAAAAGGTAATCTGATTCTCTATGCGATAGTATAATTGTTTTTTGGTTTGTGTTTTTAAATGAGGGCCCCATTTTTAAATAATTGACCCCCCTTTACATTTAAAATTCTTGAAACCGGAGTTTGTGGGGCTAGGGGTTTGTTGCGTCAAGATTAAATTTGGTGTGAAAAGGTGTCCGCCGAGAAAAAAAATTAACCTCTTTCAGGATTGTTTCAAGATTATTAAGGGTGAATAGTTTTCAAAAAGACATCAGGTATATTTATAGGTATAGGTACTATAAACCTGGTACTAAATTAGGCTGATCTGTGTCTTTTTCAAAGCGATTATGAGCAATACGTGCTCTGCTTATGATGATAAATTAATAATGATATTACCTCGTATTATTAGGTATAATATGAAATAGAAGGAAATGGAAACAAAATTGAATTATGTACCTGGTACATTGTACAAAAAGTACATGTTTTGATTAATGACAAAGTAAGGTGGATAGTAAACATCGCAGATAATCCCCGCCATCAGGGTGATTTAATTCTAGCTTTGAGAAAATCAAATTCTTCCCAAATCAGCTACAATAAAGGACATATTATTTGAATATACAGGGTGGTTCTTCAATATTGCGACAAATTTCCCGGAGCGATTCCTTGTCAAAAACTAAAAAGGTCGTTTTTCATGTAAACTTATTTATTTCCAATAACGTCTCCAATCGGAGTCACACTTCTTTCAAAGGGATAGGATAAAATGAGTTTTTTATTTAATTTCCAAAATTAAATAATTAACTAAAGCCTCCCCAACACCAATGCTCCTATCCGTCTCTCACACTCAGAAGAACACCTGAATAAACTTGGCATAGAAATAGATGGCGTTTGCAGATTCTGCAGGGAAGAAAAAGAGACACCTGGTCACCTATTGACGAACTGCGGAGCACTAGAACGCGAGAGAAGAAATGCTCTGGGACAAGGCTCTACCCAGCCTCGATCCCCTTCAAATTCTGAAATTGCTAAGGGAAACAGAATTGAAGAGGCGGCTGCAATGAAGGGAATACACACCAGAAAAAGCAGAGTAGAGGGGGCACAACAGGTCATTAATAGGTCGCAGCGCATATGACACCATCACTATCAATATCAATATCAATCAATCACACTCAGAAGAGGTAAAAAATTGTAACCCTTACTGAGTCTTCAATTGTATATTTATGTGGAGTTTCAAAATTGCAACTTGAAAAAATGCCCTTTTACAGCCAAATTCACTCAGAACCATTTTAGCCTATTGCATTTTATTGGTAAAATGTACCATTTTTGAACAAAGAAATAAAATATGACATTTTTTATTATTATTTGTTTAATCCATGACTAGTATTACCAGTATTTCTTTGCTCAAAAACGGTAATTCAGGAGATTAAAATGGTTCTGAGTGAATCAGGCTGTAAAAGGGCGTTTTGAAAATTGAAATTTTGAATTTCCCCTTAAATTTTTTCGCAGTGTTAAAGAATCAGCCTGTATAAAGTCGTCGTTTGAGTGATATCGATTGGTGCATTAAAATCCCAGCTCTTATTTGTATATACATGAAAAAGTAGTTAGACACTTTGAGGCACACTTAAGGGTCCATTATATGGTGGCTAGCTACAACAGCGATTGCCGACTTTATAATAATAGATACAAGAATAGAACCGAATCAACCCCAAGTAATTCTTTTTTCCCGTAAGTCATTGTGCTGTTCTTTAAAAGAGGCCTTTTTAACTTTCTCACCTTTACTGAAGATCCTCGTTATTTTTTTTTTACTATTGGAAATAAGCAGTTTTACACGTTATTGATTTATTTTTGTACATTGAAAAATTAGTCAGTGTGCATTTTGGGCTTGACTATCTTAAGCAAAAGTTTCGATAATTCAAGCTGATGAGATGATGAGATGAAAAAAAAATGGAATTCGAACTGCAACAACTGATGAGAATATCCACCTCTGATAAAACAACTAATCTGCGTAAAAAACAACTAATTTATCCACGTGAATGGTACTCAGAAAAATCCTTCTTTATTTGAACTTGACTTAGGTAGGTATACTTACTTGTTCGAGTTTTATTTTTAAAAGTTTTTTTTTTTTTTGGTATCCCCGTACTCAAAAAAATATAGGGCGTCATTAAAAAAATATATTCGAATTATGAATTTTTGTTCCATAAGAAAAGGACACACGGTATAGTCATTTAAACCAGGTTGCCAGTGAATTTACCCATCATCTAACAATTTAAAGTTAAAGTAAACGATTTACTCCAAGCAATAAAGCTTCCAGAAGCGGGCATGCCTTATTTCTACATTTTTCATAACGATTCAACCAGAAACGGAAAATTTATTACAAAGACGTGGGGTAATTCTGATAATAAGATTCATTCGTATAAAATTGATGGCTCTTGTGAAAAATTTAAACACGCTGACAATAAAAATAAAAAATAAATGAATAAGATGTAGATACTTTTTCCTTTATTTAACGAATTATTTTGGTTTTATTATAAATTATAAATATTTTGGTGTATATAGGGTTACCAGATTAAAAAAAAAAAAACACTACAGTGAGATCTTCAATATCCAATAAGGTTTATCCATTCTGGAGCAGTTTTAGGAGTATCAAGTGCAACACACTGGAGGACTTTTTGGAATTTTTTTAAACGATTTAGCGGGTCTTATACTTAGATACGCGGTATATCACGTTTTGCCCTGACTTATTAAGATCTATTTCGTCCTTTAAAGATTTTTGAAAAGCCGCTTTGTTTCGTAAGCTTAAGGTGATCACGTTTTTTCGAAAAGAAAATTTTGGTCTTTAAAAATTATTAATGTATCTAAATTGGAAGTATGGCGTATTACTGACATTCTGGGATTACTGATGATTACAAAAAAGGTTCAAAATGCGTTTTTACAGTCAATCTTAAGTGTATTTTTTTTACAGGCTCAAAATGATAATGTTTGTTACTGATTTTTTCAATACCTACTGATTTTAATTTCGATGTCTGCATTTGTCTTCTGATAATTTTTTTCAGATAAAAAGGCATTTTTTGATTTTTCGTAATCTCTAAACCCATGATCCATCTCATGATCCTGCGACCCCCATGCTATTATAATTTTTGAAGTTGACAGGGACTGCAACGCTATCTTTGACATTTAACACATCAGTTTCACGTCAAAAAGTGGTAATATTCAATCAACGTCATTGTTTTTTTGACGAAAGACGTCATCTTTTTTTTTTTTAATGGCAATCCCCTATTTTTGATATATCGTTGCAAAAGTCTTTTTAAGGAGAATATTACCCGCCTAAATTCCAACTTTTCTTCATCAAAAAAGAACATTTTCTCAAAGTTTGATATATATACCGGGATTATCTTTGAAACTAAGCGGCGTGCAGCCGAAGGCAAAAATGTTTAAGGACATTGGCCCAAAAAAAAAAATCGTTGGAAAATAGTTGAGCCTCTAAAATCACCGCTGTAACAGCCATGACCAAAGAAAAAATTGGAATTTTCTCGTTATTTTTCAAAATTATGGTACATATGTATATTCGAAATATCACGGAGTGTATAATGCTTATACCCTCGATTTTTTTATTTTGCAGTTTTTTTCAATAAATCCATAAATAAAGTGGTCGTGAAACGTGAAAATCTTTTGCATCATTCAAATGTCGTTTATTCCAGTTAACCTCAACGGAATTTAACAAGATTAGACTCGTTACAAAGAGTTTCTTTTTCTATCGATTGCATCTTACGAATTTTTAATTTTGTTAACACCGCAACCGCTCGAGGGCGTTGTCTGACATGTAACGAAATATTGAGATTTTTCTAAAAACATTGAGAAATATTGAGAAACAAAATTTTGACGTTTCACCAGCATTTATGGAGTAATTAAAAAAAATGCAAGATAAGAAAATCGAGGTTATGCAAGCATTATACTCATGATATTTTGAATATACCGTAATTTTGAAATATAATGAGAAAATTCCAATTTTTTATTTGGTCATGGCTGTTGCGCCTCCTGGCAGTCATTTTATAAGCTCAAAACTTTTTTCAAACGATTTTTAGCGATACTCTCCTTATTAAAATTTTTGCCTGTAGTTGTACGACGCTTAGTTTCTGAGATATTTCCGGTCACCATTCGTAATGACTCACCGGGTACATTTGTAAATGTAAAACATTTTTTTGGCTGCATTTTTTTTTAATTTACAATTTTTTTTATTTTTTTAAGTCTTCAAGAATAGTTGAAAGAATCACATGCTATAATTATCTGAACTTAGGAATATACCTACATGTTAAACTTTGATGAAATGATCGTCTTACGAAGACTTTTGAAATGGTTCTTTAAAAAAAAAAATTCCCAAAATATGATCTCCAAGATAATAGAGATTACATTATTTTCATAGCTCAATACATATTTTTAGCTACATGGGTATTAATAATCTCAAAAAATGGAAAATAGTTTTTCGAAAAACTTATCCCCATCAGTATCGTATAAAAAAAGAAGCGGTTTTTCAAAAATTATTAAATAATGAAATTTTCTTATAATAATTAGGAAAACAATTCCTAGAATTTTTGGAGTGTGTTAATTCCCGGCTAAAGTGTCCTACACTGTATCTAATAAAGAGTTCTCGGTTTTGGTCTATAAATTCTTTGAGCAATCGCTGGATTTTTTTACATTTCAATAGCTAAGCAATATATGGACGTATCATCATATCACTGACCTGAAGAGTATAAAAGGTGAAAAAATATAAAACTACAGGTTGGTTTTTATGCCAGTATTGTGAGTTGCAAAGGGATTTTGTATACCTATGTAAATTTTGAGCACCCTCCTCTGTTTGCAGTTGAAGTTTGAAGTTGGCCCATCGGAAGGTATTGGTTGTCCTTTAATCCCTCAAGTAAATACTTCAATTCCCTCTGTCTAACCTATATAAATTCAAATATTGTTGCAAGCGACTCGATCTATTATGGAACACGCACTTTCAGTATTTTAGCCACAAAATATAATATCATCCTCCGGAAAATTATACTGCATTTTTAACTAATAATTATCTTTAATAAGCAATATCTGGACCGGTCGGTCGCGACTAATAAGTCATTGAAACTGCTACCGCATGGGTTCGCAATTCAGCCTGGATGTTTGTGTTCGTACATGTAAACTATTTATAAATCTAATTTATTCTGTTGCTAAATGAACTAGTTCTCAAAGCCAAAAATTACAAGAGTAGAGCGACTACGTCTCATCTACATTAAATAAGAATCTTTTTCAAATTACGAAAAGCAATATTCTAGTAGTTAGATTAACTTGAATATAAGTTCTAATATCTTTGAGCTCGAAATTAGAGTTATAAGCCCAGTAAAACAGTACCTAGTTGTTATGAAATTGGGAGTTATTATCCGCTTTAGATTCATTCGTGAAATGGAATTTTATCTTCAAAGAACCCGCCTTCGCAAACTCTATTGTTCAAGCATTCATAAGCTGCATAGAACAAAATAACACGTTTATTTGAGTCTGACTTTATATTAATAAAGTTGCGAACTGGAAGCTACGAGCTGAAAATTTGTAGTAATAACCAGCTGAATAAAAACTGCTGATGGAACTGAAACAACAACTTATTATACCTACAACGAATCTTAAATTTAGCTTATTAATCTGTATAATCTTTACATTTCTATCCTGTCAAACTCTTCAGGTTATGTTTTTTTGAGTTGATTTACTGGTAAGAAGAATAGTTTTTTATAGCTACTTTGGCGAGATTGAAACTTGAATATCTGAAGCAGGCATTTGCTTAATGATCAAATGATAGGGAGCGATTCGCTGCGATTAATTGTGGTTAGTCACGTTAGAAAATCTGACTAGATCCTAGTTCGACGAAAGCGTAATTACCTTTCTAATCGATATAATTAAAACCAATTTATTGGGAGCCTCATATTGAGATATAATCTACCTTTTGGATTTTGCATGCGACTCCCTCGACAGTGGTGACCTTTATGGTGAAAATAAAGAAATTTATTTGTAGCCGTGAATGCGGTTGGCTTACTAGTATAGGGCAAGCAAACCGTTGATTAAGCCCCAGGAATAGATAACGCGATTTTTTCATTAACTTTGATGATCTAAGACGTTGTATAAAGGCGATGCAGCCAGCAATCATCTGTTGTTGAGTGAAACCTTTAGGTACAGGCCAGATAACAACGTAATGACTGGAAGCGAGATTCAGTTTTTAGACTTTTTCAAGATAAATCTGCTTCGTGAATGCGTATACGCTTTGTCTCTTTATGTCGACCCTCAGGGCTACCGAATGGACTCTAAAAACTGGAACTCGCATAGAAACACGATTCAATTAAATTGAAATAGGGGGAAGTTGGTTAAGAGATCTCTTATGATACACCCCGGTTAAAGCTGAAAATTTCCAAGGATTCCGCGATACAGGGGTCACCACTTTCAAGACTGACCATAGGAAAAACATTGAAAACCACAAACTTGCAGAGGACGAAAATGCGGTACCAATAATGGAAGAGGAAGGAATCATGTAGATTTGTACATCCCCCTCAGAATTCTTATACTAAAAAAACAATAATTGTCGGAATTATAGCTTTTGCAAAATTAGTTTTAAAAACAATAATTTTTTGTGAATATTTGAGAAGGGTGATTCCTTTATCTTTCATTTCGTCCCATATTCGTTCTCCTGAGGGCTTAATGGAGAGCAGTCATCTGTAAGTTTGTGGTTGTCACTGAATTTTCTGTACGGTCAGTCTGGAAAGTGGTGACCCTGTAAATATCGCTGTAACCATGAAAAAATCAGAAAAGCAAAGTAAATTATAAAATTTAATATATTTTTGAAGACAAAACAGTAATAATTATTGAAAGCTTGGAATTTAAATTTGCTGGAAATAATCCATGAAGCATCATTAATCTTCACTGGTTTTCAATGAAAATTGAAATTAGTAATATTTATCCAGGTAGTTCAATAATATTGCCATTCGTGTGTGATTTATTATTAAATTTTTTCACCAGTCATCTCTTCACTTCACTCGTTATCACGTTGAAATTACGTGTCGCTGTGCTTATTCACGCTCAACAATCTGATGTTGATGTAAAATGAATATTATTTCTTTGTGTGTCTGTATTTCGCCTTCTTTTTTTTTGTCAACGTCTTTCAGCAAGTCGTCTCGAGTTAAAGGCTGTGTGTGGAACCATCTGGTTTCCGATATTTTTCGCATCGCAACAATATTATAATGTCACATGTTCTGACGTGCGTGTATATTAATACAACATAAATTCTGCAATAAAAATGCGAAAAGATTACAGTTAAAGAATCACAGTCTTCTTAGAGTTTCAGACCTTATACTTAGTGAAAAAAACGGAACTCTTATAGGATCACTGCTTTGCCGGTCTGTCAGTTGGTCACAGTAAAAATTTTGTTAACTGGATCACGCCACTAAGCTGAAATGGAGACAGTTCCAAAAGTTTGACCTGACCCGCATCTCTTCCAATAGTCAGACTCAAAATAATTATTTTTGTGTATATTCTTGGGTATAATTAAGGTATTAAAAAAAAATAATAATATTAAATTTACCATGTGACAACTATTAAAGCGGAACATAGGGAAATAACATGGGAAATCACATATTTGCGCAGTTAGCCGCTCTCCAGTTTCATCTACAAGAAAGCTAATTCTTTATGAACGCGCTGCTACCAAAAACCTAATTTCCTAATTTACTGCTTTTTTAATAATTATGGAAAACATAATTGAAATATTTTCAAAATAAAACGTAGATATCATGACAATGCCAAATTCGAATCAACGATGCTTGGAAGAGGATTGAAGAAATTTTTGTTAGAATAACAATTTTTTTCAAAATTCAAATGGCCGCCATTTTGAAACCACTTGACCGATTTGACTCAGATGCAATACCATGCACACCACTACTTATGCATATGTTATTCCCACATAACTCAGTCCCATAGATTGACAACTACTGCGGCTTCTATTTAAAGACATCATCCACCACCTTCTTTTTTTTAATTTCTTCTTCAATTATTGTAAGTTAACACGCACTCATTATCACAATGGCGACACATGCTATGATATTTTCAGGACGATCGCTATTAATCATGGCAAACACTCGTCTACTTATCGTGCCAACCAATTCAATCTGCTGGCGTATTATAAAACTCAAGATTGTTCAAGGCGCGTAAGCGCCATTCCTTGTTAATGGCCTAGCGAGCTGATGTACTTGCCAAGTATACTAATATAGGGCATGTGCATGGGATACATTCGAAAGGGTTCTATTCTAGTTAGAGCAGGTACGAGTGGTCAGAATGGTCAGAAATGTACCATAGCGTGGGAGGCCATTTCTGCTATGTCAAAAAAATAGGCAGACGGTATTATCGTATTACGTCTGGTATTAAAAATGTACATAGATTTTGTCATTTTATGACGAAATTGTTTGCTTTCAGACATTTCTCGCGTTGCATATTATGACCTGGGCGAGCGCATTTTTGAAAATGTCAAAAAATTTAGCCGAACTGTATTCTGGCAACCTCTTGTTCATTTTTTTAACCTTTTGTATGACTGCCGGGATGGCCAAAATACTGTTTTCAAATATTTTTGATGTCGCTGATAATAATAAAAAAAAAACGAAAAGAACGTTTCGGATTTTTATTTTCTAGAAGATAATATTGAAGATCTTGATCGGTGATCTGGAAAGTGATTTCGATCACGATTATTATGACTGCGACAGTGACTAAAAACACACCACACACACACACATATCAGATCTTCTAATAAACAGTATTTTTTTAAAAACTTTATCCCAATAATTATTGTCTGACGTTTTGCTATGATATACAATTTTTGTCTATTTTTTTTTTATTTTTTTAAGTGGTCTTGCAGGTACGCGCTATACGCTGCTTGCATCTGAAAAATGTGTTTTCGGTATCTTGGAGCTGATATATCATGCAACTACATTCTGAAAATCAGACAGATTGCTATGATACAGTTCGGTAGGTTTTTTTTTACATTTTTGAAAATTTGGTCAGGTCAGACGATACGCGAAAAATGACTGTTATTGCGATTTTCCGGTTCAGAATAATCGAATCTGTCGATTTGATGCGGTTTTGTTCGTATATCTACTTATGAGACAAAAATTTTGGTCGTGGACTCTCGTTCAATTAGAGGTAGGTAGGTACATAGATATTATTTAAAAAAATATTTGAAAAAATTACGAAAATATGTGAAATATGTACCTATGAATTAAAATAACTTTTCTTAAGGATTTTGAAAACCTTCTTAGGTTTTTTAATTTCAGAGATATTGCAGAAAATCTCTTAAATTATTTATTATTGAACATCAGGAAACAGGAGCGTCTGTTCTGCTTATGCGCTTCCCAAATTTATTGTATTGTTTTTTCCATGCCCCCGAGTCCCGAGTACAGAATTTATAAGCTCCTGTCTTATAAATTTCAAAGTAAAGGTGGGTAAATGTTAATAAATTTCCTTTATTTTATATCTCTAGGTGTTGACGTTGTATAGGGTAACTACACCGGTGGAGGCTTGTTTGTAGGGTAACTAGGTATAATACGAGTGGCGGCTTCTTTTACAAACTGATTGAAGCAATCTTCACGGAAAGCATTGTTACATTATTGGTCTCAAAAGTCCTCGCAAAAGTCATTTTTAAGGTCTCAAACACCGTAATATTCTTGTACGAGGACATAGAACATGACAATTTGTGTTTGAAAGATATCATGCATCATATTTTGTGTGGCATATACATAGTTTATCTGCGTGCTGGTCAAAATCTTCCTATCGATTTTAAACAAACTTCCCGAAGAGCTAGAGTCTTGAATTTTTAACATACTTCAGAACCGGATGACATTGCAATACTAACTAATTTTCTTATTCTCTCTGCCCGTCTGTTCGGGAAAACTATTGAAAAATTCCGAGCTCCAGTGAGAGAGCGCGTATCTGTTGCATTTACCCCACCTTTATCGTTTTAAATGTTAGTACCGGGTGTTCATTTAGGAACACTTCCTCAGTTGGCCGTGGAAATTGTAGGTGCTGTCGGAACTCAATTTCGGTACGTCGAATGTATACCGAAAAGTGCCGTTTATCCTTGAATTCCAAGTTTTGACAAAAATGCAAAAACACGTCAAATAAATAAATAAATAAAATTTAATTTATTTTCTATGTAAATATGTTTTATAAAGGCTATTCCTTGGCTCAGTGATGAGGACATTGTCTATTTTTTTCAAATAAGTAGAACACCCTGTATATTATTGTACTAGTGTACTCTTAATAAAAAATACACTATTGAGGACGACATCACTTTACGAAAATCACCCAAACTCATCAACTGACACCCAGATCACGGAAAAGTAATTTTCCAAATTCATCTGTCTACGATACGAAATTTTGTGCTCTTGTAAAACTTTTGAAGCACTTTGTATTTTCGTAAAAAAAAATTCCAAAAGTCGCATTACTCCTACAGGTGTCCCTTCAAAATACGAAAAAAAACGTTCATGAGGTACGGTTTCTAGTCCCAGGTTTCCATCTAGGGCGGGCGACTGAAACTTTTGTGGGAGTAAGATATCCATCCATAAGCAGTGGTCTGGTATTGCATTTGAGCAAAATCGGCTGTTTTAAAAAGGCGGTGATTTTAATTTTCGGGAAAATTGCTACGTACTTTTTGAACTATGAGCAAGATGGAAAAACTTTGAAACCAAATTACCAGGGTTGGAAGAACATTTTTCGAACTTGAAGGTAGTGTAAAAAACATAAAATTGTAATTTTTGACTTAATAAAGCAGTGGCGTGGATAGGAATAGGGTAACAATGGCTGCTAAATTTCTAAAACCATTTATGAGCACATTTTTAAAGGAATTGAAGCGAAATTTTCCGAGTAGACAGAAATTATACTAAATACCTTCAATTTTCAAAATTTTCAAGAAGAACATAGTAAAAATGGCGGGGATATTAGAATTTTTTTACATAATTTCATAGAGCAAAACTGCGAGTAGTTGCTTGGCTTTGATGATGTTTTTTGTTTTTGTTGTTATTATTGTTATTAATATTAATATACGTGTTAAGCTATACTGCTTGTCAGTATGTTTGTATGCATAAATAGGTTAACTTGGTTGATTTGTGTAATGCTTCGATGTGATTTTTGTTTTATTGATAACTTTGTTATTCCTGTTTTTGTTCATTCAGTGAGACTGAATATTATTTATGATTGTTTGGGGTTACCTTTGGTTTACTTGTGTTATTATTAGTTATTATTGTTATTATTAATTGTGTATTCACTTTTTTAGTTTGCCTGTAAGTGGACATGTTCTGTTGGGCAAATTGATTTAAATAAATAAATAAATAAATAAATAAATAAATAAATAATTTTTATTTCTCCAAAATTCAAGTTTTAGTTTTTTAAAAGGCCTCTGTAACTTTTTTAGAAATTTACGGTGTAAAAAATTTGGATTTTAAAAATTAGTTAGCCAGTAGCTTTACATAGGAAAATTACATAGGGTCAAATTGCTTGATATTTATATTCATTTGCGCTCAGATTTTTTTCATATTTCTTGAGAAAATCCGATAAGATCTTGTTTTTACAATTATTGCAGTTTCAATTGAGTAGGTAGTTTTCTTTTTGCATTTTCTAGTAGTAGTTTTTTTTACAAGGGAAATCACATAATTGCAATTTGCCGCTCACAAACTCGAAATTTAAAGGTATATTGAACGGTACCGGGGCTTTTTCAACAGCCTGTATATGAGACATAATAGTAAATTTAGTAGACCAGTCTATTAGACTTTCTATGAATGTGATACGTAGTCACGGTTACTCACTGTAACTGTTATTCGTTTATAGGTTATTTCAAAATAACTGTAGTTTTACTGCATGTTGTAACCCTCGTATGACAACTATTAAAGCGGGACAGGGGAATAACATGAGAAACTTTAATATTTTCAAAATAAAGTATATCAGTAGCCATGACATGGCAAATTTGAATCTGTCAAATCAAATTCCAAGACAATAATAAATTGAAAATAATTAACGTACCTACATTAATAAAAAAATGTTTGATTAGCCGATTTGAAATGATTTTGGTAGCAGCGCGTTCAGGAAAGAATAAGGCATTTTCGATAGAGACCATTACCGACTTGTATATGAAACTGGTGAGCGGCAAACTGCAATTATTATTGTTTTCGATGTTATTTCCCTGTCCCGCTTTGAAATTGTCAAACGGTAGATCAGAATAATAGCCTGCATCCGCAAATGATTCGTAAATTGTTTCGAAATGAATTAAACTTCTAGGTGCATGCAGTAATTCTCAATGTTATATACGTATGTATACGAGTATTGTATTGCTTTTATTATTGCTTGGGTATTGTAGCCTCCGGGCTCTCTGATAAAGCCTCAGGGATTTTGAAGTTACCAAACTTAATTGGTGAACTTCTCCAAATTTCTCTAAAATATCGTGGAAACCTGAACTATTATTAACTTTAATACTGGTAGGTATATACGAGTCGTATAACTTGTGATCGTGTTTCTGGTATCTGGAATTTGTATGGGGACACGAAATAGAAATCCCGAACCTTACAATTTCATTAATTTTATTCTTTTCGTGATTTATTTCCAATTCGGAAATGGGAATCCAGAGTTTTATATATGTGAAACAAATAATGAAACAATTAATGGATTCCCTTTTAAGGACAATCTCAGTCCTTCATGCGATACGTGCAGTTTTATCCCCTTATTTTAGAAAGCCTTTTGATCCGCTTTGAGAGTAAAGTCTGCAGGATATAATTCGTCCGATTTTTTCCTTCTCGTTCTTTTAGGGAGTCTTTCCGGTTGGTTTTTTAGACCGTGAATCCTCAGTCCGGGGGAAAGCTCACTCAATTAAAATATGTTTTTGTGCTAAATTTTCATGCAGAGCTGAACTAGGTTTTAACACATCTACCTTAAGACTAGGGAGATACGAAATTTTTTTTAGTTGTTATGATAATATACAGAAAGGCACTGATCACTTTATAGTTTCAATAAAAGAGATTTATCGGTTGAAAACACTTACAAAGTAACACAATACGTTTTTGTCAATTTGAAGCCTGGGAAAATTATGTCAACAAGATAGTGTGCATGGTGTAAATAGTAATTTTTGAGCATCCCTCTAGTTTAAATCGTTTGGAATTCTTCCTCTAATCCGAAAATCTTTTCATTCGTAAGCATGCCCTCATTTTTCACATACTAAATTTATAAATTTTAGCTAATTTAATTGTTTTGGCGGTTTAGTTCAAGAAGGCACACATTTTATTAAATGTGAGAGTTTTTAATATTTATAATTTCTTAATGTGGCCGTTTTCGTTTTGGATTATTTCTAATAACGAACGTATTTGTTCAAAGGTTTTAAGTTGAGCCATATTTATGTATTTATAAGGTATTTTTAAACTCCATCTGGTGTCTCATTAAATGCGAGTACTTCTTGAAGTTTAAATAATTAAAGACATTAATTCCTTCGACGCGGCTGCCGACAAGAACTCCTGCCTTTATGTTGTGAGTAAGTACTTACCTTTACAAATTACCTCCCAGGTTCCTTAATTAACATTTTTCCTTAGTTTGAAAAGTAAAATATAGAGAGTTTTTGTGATAAGCAGAATTGTCTCCGTTCCCTTAAAGAGAAAAAAAGACAAAGCGTTTATAAATTTCAAAGAATTTTTTTTCCAAGAGCTTTTAATTTCGAATTGTGAACGGATTATATTGTCTGTAAGCATGAGTAATTATATATTTGCTTTGATATATTAAAATATAGCATAATACCAGTTGCTAATATGAATTTGTTACGTTAGGGGGAATTCCCATGCAAAATTCTATTTAAAAGTATTTCCTTTGGCGATGATTTAGAGCAAATATTTCATTTGCAACAATTTTTTAATTCTGAAAATGTGTAGGTATTAGATGATTTAAATAATTTTCTTTATTTTATATGAATCCTTTATATTAAACCTTCGTAAAAAAGTATATAACCGGCAACCGGCGTAGTTTCGCCTTTATTAGGGCTCATGAGTCTTTTGTATTAACAGCGACTTGAGCATCTGCTTTAACGGATTTTAAGTTATCTATAACAAATCAATGCCATCTAGTGGATGATGGTATTATTATTGTATGTAGTATTGTTGTTTCAATAACCGTTCACAGGGGAGTTGGTCTCCGACTGAGACGTATAAAACTTCATAAAAATAATAATCAAATATTGAAAATCTGTATTTACAAAACATGGAAACAATTAAATTTTTTATGATACATGGGTCTTGTTGCACAGAAGATTGAGCCAAATTTCATAAAATACCTGAGTTTGTCATTGTCATTACAGTTATCATAAAATAACTTAACTTTTTAGGGACTTTATCAACCAGTACATTTCAAAATTTGAGACAACGTTCATAATATGAAGTTTCTTTCTTAAAATTTCCCAAAAAATCTCTCCTTTCAACCTCCTTGGAAGGTTATCAGGATTTTTATGTCACTTTGACTTCGCTTAATGCAAGAATCTGTAATTCTAGTTCTAGTACATCAAAATACAGCAAAGAGACGCTCCATTATAAGTAAGTAGATGAAAACACAATTATTTAGGTAGGTCGAGAGGTAGGCTATGGAAAAAATTCAAGTCTGACATTGAATCTGTCAAATTTCATTTGCTCACACGTCACACGATATACACACATATTGCATTATTTGACAAACACGTTCATTATTATAGGGAACTACATGTCCTCTGTTTGAGATGAACAAGTTCTTTAACAACTTTTTCTATGTCCGACACAGAATTGTAAAGCATTTTTAAATCGTCACTTTGGGATGTCGGGACGCCTTGAGGCAATATAAAGTCTTGTGAATAAGTCAGAAAGAGAACAAGACAAAGTTCATGCATGTTCTCTTCATCTCCTGCTCCTATAGAAAAGGTTCCATTATCGATTTATTTCAGAAACAATCGAGGACACCTAGACATTTCATCTTTAAAAGCTGTATTTTTTGGATTATATTGTTAAAAGCTATTCTTAAGTAGTCAAAGTAGATTATGTCAAACTAATACTTTACTAGAAAATGGAGAAGTACAGAGTGTTCGGAAAATAATCCGCTTGGAGTAGGTCCAAATAGCTTAACTTAATCCTTTTTTGTCGAAAAATGCTTTTTAAATGAAAGCTGGAATGAACTAGTTCCTCAAAAATCTTTTTCTGAGGGTTGTTGGTACTTACTTATCCATTAAAAATAACTGAATAGTTAACCATTGCACCACGTTAATTTTTTACGTTTATTTACCCGAAAAAATCTCTTTCAAATCTCTTGAAATCAGAGTAAAAAAAAAAGACAAACTAAGCCCGCGAACATCTTTATACAATGGAATTTTACCCTCATATTTAGATTTATTTTTACGACCATTAACGTTCAACTCGTAAAGATTTTTATGAACTGACTAGGTACAATTTATTTCTGATGTAAAAATACTGTGGCAATTTACGGCAGTTATTAGCCCTTTCGTGTAGAATTGTCGGTTTTATTTATTATTAATGGAGTACCATTTAACACCTTCTTGAAATGTTCCACTCTGTTGTACCTATTTGTGGTGTCTTAAGCCTTCAATTATTGTAAAAATAAATTATTTTAATACGGAACCGGCTTAATTAACCGGTCTTAACAGTGCGTACTCGTAGGTTAGCATTGGTCGTATTTTCTTTAGGTGGTAATTTCGGCTTAAGTGATGCTTGGAGAACTAATCTGGTTAAAGACTAGTTTTTAATATCTATTTAAATAAATAATTAAACACACAAATATCCATGACAGTAGTGGGACTCGAACCCACATGTGAAAGCTCTACCTTGGCTTCAGACTTTTAATCCTTTACCCACGGCGCGGACCACTGTCCAATTGCCAACAAGGGTGAAAAAAAATTGTTTACATACAACAACAGGTACCTACTGTCGTTAAAGTTGATACAGTTAATATTAAAAAAGAAGTAAATATTTTTTTCCATTTCAAATTATTCAAGCTATTTATTATACCCGAGCATGCTTCAAGCTGTGATCCATTTTAAATGCCCCCCCCCCCAGTTGATTATTTCTTACCCCCAATTTTAAAAAATTGAGTCAAAGATTGTTTGTTTTGGAGGGGGCAATCATTTAGACACAAAAATTACCTCCCCCCACACTCCCACCCGCCCCATCGCGAGGAGACGTTAGTATGGATACGTAAATAACTAGAGGCTGAGAGGGGTTCACGGGAGGGACGATCGGAAGACGTCAGAAAAATTGAAGTAATGAAAGAAGAAAAGAAAGAAATACCTTATAGGTATTATTCTATAAAGTTGATAGAGTCTCATTGAACAGATAGTATTGTTTTGTCCAGCATTATACCTCGTGAACCAAGCCCATTCATCGTTTCTAATTAATATAACGTAGCAGTTCTCCGAATTTACGTTCCACGTAAATTCTATTGAAGTTCCTGAGTTGTTTTGAAGAGATGTAATGGTTTTCTAGTGTTTTGCATAACTAGTGCTCTACAAAAGGGATAGGTAATTAGTCATAATATACCGAAGTCAAAGTGAAGCTAGCAGCATATCATTTTTTTTGTCAGGTGAACTGTATCGACTATACGGAAGCGTAGAAGGGCCACACACTTAATTTTTTTTGTTATACCTAACATTTCGACTTCTATCTCGGAATTCCGACTTGTAACTCGGAATTCCGACTTGTATCTCGGAATTCCGACTTGTAACTCGGAATTCCGACTTGTAACTCGGAATTCCGACTTATAACTCGGAATTCTCATTTAGATCGTGAAAACCCATACGATACAGTGTAGCTGGTTATGGAAGCGTAGGACTATACACTTTTTCGATGGAATTAACGTACCCGCTTATAGTATACAGGGTGCACCATATGTATATCATTCTCTATACATATTGCTATCTCCTAAGGCTAAGAGATCCAGGGTCGCTTAAATTACACAAAAGATGCGCAATTTTGTGGCCATCTCTAATCAGTCAAGACATACAAAATATCTGTAACCGTTCCTGAAATATCCTGAAAAAACTGAAAAATCGAGATTTCTTATTTTTTTCATATCTTTTTTATTATTGGAGATTAATAAATAATTTTTTGTGGGTTTACATAAGTCGGCAAGAGCTACCCCATCTGACATTTCAAAAATTTTCAAAGCCAAGTAGATCTCAGAATTTTCATAGTCCACTTTCGTTTTTCTTATGGCCGCCATATTGTTTTTTTTATGTTGTTCGGTATAAAAAAAATTATAAAAACCAAAAACTGGTCAATTTCAAAATATAAATTTAAAAAAATTTATTACTCTTTTTTATTTACAAAAAAGACAACTTTATAGACCGAATTTCATTAGATAAATTAAAAAACCATGAGGCAAGCACTATTTCGGCGTATTTTAACAATGTTGACGTATATCGATGATTCTTTTTGTTTTTCCTCGAAAAAAAGAAGAATAAAAATTTTAGATTTTTTTTTGAAGTTTATTAATTTTTGGTTTTCATTATTTTTTCATATCGAATGACATAAAGAAATAATATGGCGGCTACAAGAAAAACGAAAGTTGACTGTGAAAACTTTTGGATCTAGTCGGTCTTGAAAATTTTTGTAATGACAGATGCGTAGCTCTTGACGATTTATGTAAGCCTACAAAAAATTATTCACTAATTTACAATAATAAGAGAGATATGGCAAAAATAAGAAATTTCGATTTTTGAGTTTCTTCAGGATATTTCAGGAGCAGTCACAGACATCTTGAATGTCTTGACGGTTCGAGATGACCATAAAATTCCGCATCTTTTCTCTAGACCGACCCTGTATCTCTTAGCGTTCAGGAGATAGCAATTAGAGAAGGATGTATGGTGCACCCTGTATAATAGGTAAGTAAGATTTCCGAGATATAAGTCGGAATTCCGAGTTACAAGTCGGAATTCCGAGTTACAAGTCGGAATTCCGAGATAGAAGTCGAAATGTTAGGTATAACAAAAAAAATTAAGTGTGTGGCCCTTCTACGCTTCCGTACGACTACGATAGAGAGCCTATATTTGCATGGGGGCCGCCCCACGCTGGCATAAAGGTTAGTAAAACATTTTCTGATCAATTATTCTTTTCAATTAAATGGAGTGAATTAGCGAGCAACTGACGTCGCCAATATATTTGGCAGATGCTTTTGATGGTCAGGCGCAGGTGGATGTGGTTTACACCGACTTTTCGAAGGCATTTGATCGGATCCATCATGATGTTCTGTTGAGAAAGCTCGTACAGTTTGGGCTTACTTCACAGCTGCTGTCGTACTTCACTTCATATTTTTGTCTAACATGCAGCAACGTGTCCTATATTTTATAATGGTCATATCTCGGATACTTTCTCACCCGCTCCTGGTGCATGTACCTCAAGGGTCAAACTTGGGGCCACTACTTTTCTTACTTTATTATTAATGGCATTACTGATGAAGTGATAAAATCTGATGAACTTCTCTTTGCAGATGATCTCAAAATCTTTTTGTAATCAATAACGTGAATGATGCTCAGATGTTGCCAAATGACGTTGAGCAGTTTCATCGGCAGTGTAGACATAACATAATCTTCACACGAATGTGCAGAAATGTGAATAGAAATCTCAGTGGCGTACCAATTTTTTTAAAAAATTGAGATCATTACCCGTATGCGCGCCACTGCTGAACATACAATTCTTAATTGCATGTCAAAAAATGCGCAATCACTTCCACTTAAAAACCACCCTATTTGATTTGCATATCTCGACAGGTTTCAGAGAAAATAAATAAATCGTCAGTTTTTAAGTGAACCTATAACACGCTGTATCTGTAAAATGAAGCATTTGCGCACATACGTTTATGCATATAGCAAACTGTAATTATTTTTTCACCCCTGTAGAATCACCCCTGGAGTTTGTCGCACTTATTTAATAACGCCCTATACAATATGTATATTTTGCAGTATTCTCATGATTTTCTTCCAATCGATTATTTTGTATATTCAGTGAATTTGGAATTTTTTATTTAAGTATTTAAATTTTCCTTAAAAATTGTATGACGGAAATATCTAAACAAAACTGCTTCAGTTTTTAATAGTTTCTGAAATTCAGCTTCACTGTAAGTAGTAAAAAAGTAAAGTACTTAGTAAGTTTCTGTGGAAATAGTCTTGAACGTTCTTTCATTTTATCGACTTATTAATCGTTTAAAAGAGAAAAACAACAGTGAGGATGAGAATTCCTTGGTTCTTGGTTGCATGTTGCATTGTTGCATGTTGCATGTTACAAGCAATTGCAAACTAAGAAACTCTATTACACAACGGAAACTAACTGGTCACGAGTCTTTGGCAAAAATGCATAAAGTATGCACAATAACTGCTACTATTAAAATTGATTAGGGTGAAAATTGATAAATGGGCTATTATAAATTGATAAATGGGCTACATTGTAAAATACTGGCGATTTTAAAAAAAAGATACACGTAGTTACAGGTGAGGCGAAAAAATATTTACAATCCCACTCCGCTGCCGGTTATACCGGAAGTTGCCCTGCAATTTCGGAGAAACGGCAAGCAGAAACTTACGTTTTTATTGTAAAGAAACATTTTATTGTAAAGATAAACATGGAAATATTATTTCCATAAAACTGAATTTGCATGTTAAATTCCCATGATCCACTTACAAATTTCCATCCTGTATGTATTATTATGAAGTATTAGAAATTATGAAGCCATATATTGTTGCCTTATTTTCCTTGAAAAACTTTTTTGAATGTGACAGATTTTTCATTTCCGTGCCATAAGAAAAACCATGTACTTTACGAAAACGTAGGTACTTGAGATCTAGTCGGCTTTTGAAATTCTTTAAATTCAAATGGATAGCTTCTAAAGTAAACTTACAAAAAATTTAAATAATTTTCAACGGGTAAAATAAGAACGCTCGTTTTTCAGTTTTTTTCTGGATATTTCGGCAACGACTGAAATTTCAGGCCTAAATTTTGTTTCAGATTCTTACGCATAAATTGTGCAACTTTTTTTAAATTTTAACCAACCCTTATCTCTGCTAGTTCGCGAGATCCAATGGTGAAATGGTAAACGCTCGGTATAACCATTTAATCACTTCACTTTAACAAAAATTATGTCAGCAAATCTAACCTATTTTTTTTACCTATCTCCAACTTGATGTTAGGGGAGCTGTCAAGATTTTAAGACTAGACCGGAAACGGGAATATTGATGCGACACATTAGTTATTCAGGGTGTAGGTGAACCGCGGGCGCCGCCCCCACTTAGCTAATGGAACATGCACTTCTGAATCAGGTAACCCAGGCGCTTATTTCTTTTTATTTAGGGTATGAATTTTTTCGCCGTTGGCATATTAAGTTATTTACATTCAGTAAAATGAAGCTGCCTTTCGAAGGAACATGTTCCCTCGAGAAGTTTGTAATGAAGTCTCTCCACTACTACCACTACCATCTCTGAGAAAGGGGATGTTTGGTGTAAACATCGTGTGATTTACTCCTTTCTCTTGTGATAAACAGGCATTTATGATTTATCCAAGCCGCACACCAAAGAAATATGAAACACGAAACGTGGAACAAGCAACATTTTTTCATGTATATTAGGAGTAACGTTTCGCGTTTCATATTTCTTTGGTGTGCGGTTCGACTAATGAAAGATGTTCCATGTTTCAAAGACAAGTTGAGTTGCATTCATAATATCAGCGAGGCTGTGCTTTATGAAGTAATATAAATTTCATCATTCCTTATAATCCTGCCAAAAAGTTATTATAATGTAATTTTTTATTAAAATTTCAAAGTTCGACTGAATTAATTCTTGCGATGAATAAGATAGCCGAGACCTTCACCCCTGAAAGAGATCCATCCCGATGTTCACCCCTAAAATCTCAGCTGGCACAAGTTTTCCTCTAATAAAAAATGCGATTTCATAAGACTGTGATGATAAGCAATAAAAACGACTACTTTAAGTTTTTTATCCCGTTTGAGGGTAGGTATCACAGGGTTGGTATAATCAAAATATACCAAATAATCAAAATATTTATAGCAGTTATATGGTTTTGGGCTAGATTTTAGGGCTTTCAACTATGGCACCATGCGGGTTACTTCTGAGGACCTTATTGACATCCTCTCACTTACTCGTGAGACACCTTGTATAACAATAATACGGAAGGTTAGTGTCATTTCCCTCGGACGTCTCTTATTATACGTTGCAGACTCTAGCGTCTAAGTTGGTTATACGATTTTTAAGCAGCTTTGAAGAAACAAATGCATAAGCGTACATAGGAAACTGATTCAGGTTTATCTAATAATATTATTGTTTATTGAAGATCAGTAATAAAAAGGTAAACATACGATTGTGTCATCTGTTGCAGTTTGTATATTATAACTTTCGTGTCTATTCTTTAGTCTCGTGAGAAGAAAATGAATACTGGATTGGTTTAAATTAAAAAACAATTAAACTTTTTATTGTAACGCCCATGTCACCTGCGATTAACCGCCCCACCACAGCTGTCAGGAAAAAGAATTACCTAAAAAGTCACTATATTGAATAGAAATGACCTGCTCTCTCTCAGATCGCTACCGATCAGAAAGAGAATAAAGATTAGCTTCCGTACTCTTCAACATAATTTTATATCAAGTTACTCTAGCTTGGCCATTGTATGTTACAGTTACAAATGATGCCCTTGCGGATTTTTTTTTATTCATATAGAATAAGACGTAGAATTTACACCTAAATCTTTACCCACATTGCCGTAAAAGATGAACCTTAACGACTGGGCAAGTATTAAAATTTGAAATTTTAGACTTTAGAAAAAAATTGGACTTAACATAGCCTGATTCTGAGGTACAGTTTTACAATAGAGCTTTTAATTGAGCAGATAAAAACTGAAGACGGATAATTGTTACATGCGGACAGAAATGTTCACCGGGTATTATTGGTTTCTATCTCTATCCTGAAGAATATGACAACTCAACAGCCATATAAGCATTAATAAACATCTTAAGCTGCTGGCATGCTTTGATTTATCATCTCTTGTTACAGGACATGACGTATCCTTAAATATGATAGTTTTATCTGTCCACAGTAACATACTGGGCCGAGTTCAAGATTAACGTTCTAGGTTAACACTCTACGAAAATTATATGAAGTGAAAGATGCAATTTTTTAGGAATGCTGTTTTTTCCCTGTTTGAATTCCATTTAGCTGAAAATCACTTTTTGTATTTTGTATCAATTATGAAATTTTTTATTTATCAGTTTTATTTTAGTTCTATCAACAGCAGATGGAACCGTTAAGTAACTACGGCTAGCTACCAGAAACTGAGTAAACCTAAACCGTAGCTTCCAAGAAATAAAAAACAATAACCGCAAACTTTTGATTAATAAAATTGCTAAAAAAACAATTGCTTCGCCATAAGGAACAGGTAAACTTAAGAGGTCAAATAGGGAAACTGAAAAGGGTTCGTTGCAGTTTTTGGTACCGAAACCAGGAAGACAGACCTTGGAGCTTGATATTGCTAGTGCGATGAGAAAGTTAAAATTTGGAGGAGAGATTCTCTATAACAAAATGTCAGTTAGAAACACGGGAATACAAAAGCAAGTTGTAGACACACAGAATAATTAGATAATAGGTGTTGTGACGAGCAGATAACAACACCCAATTGGGGTAATATGTTTGTTTACTAACAATCACCTCAGACCCATCCTCATCTTCAATAAAAACTACGCAATAACAGACCCCGGATAGTTCGTGTTTTGACGCGCTATTATTCACGAATGGGGCTACATCTGTTTCAGGATCAGGCTGTGGAATGTATTTTATAAACTTCCGTTCCACCCCGAGCAATTTTCGGGGAGGTAAGGAATGTATTTAGCAGCCAACTAGCTCAAAAATGAAAATTTACCTATTGTTATGGCAATGCAAACAACGTCACAGGTCGAAGAAAATTCACAAGCAAATTTTAACAGTTTTTATTAACAATAATCATGAAACAATTATGATAATGAAATAGGTTGATTCATAGAAATTATGAAATTATTAAATAAGACAGATAAAATAATTACAAGTTGAAAAATGACATTGAAACCACACGATGGCGTGTGGGGCGATACTAATTATTAAAAAAATGCTTTATTAAATAAGAGAGAAATACAAAATGCGAAAATTATTGAAATGATGAGGCACTAGAGCCCTGGAGGTGAAATAACAGTTAAAAAAAAAGCAATGACATGAAAAATAGCAACCAGGCTAGGTATACCAGTGAAGGGTTGAACTGCTTAGTTTTGTAAAGCAGGTGGTGGTGTTGCCTGTCTCTCGAAGGTATTCAACACGACTTCCCGAGGATCTGCCATGAAATAACGGTGCTGGTGGTAGTGTTATAATAGCCGTGTGTGCATGGCACGGTCACACGGTGCTGCCTGGGAGTCCTGATGTTGGTGCTGGTGCTGGTGCTGGCGCTGGTGGTGCTAGCGCTAGTCGGTCATGATCTGGCTGTTATGATCATCGGTTCTGATGGTCTTGATGTTGAAAGGCATCCATGAAAAAAGAGGCGAACTCCTTCTACTGAGCGGGCGAGGGGTTGCTTTCTAGTTGTGAGACATGTTGCTTGATTTAAACAATTAAATTATGTTAAAACAGGTGGTCTGTTTTTTTTTTATTTTTTTTTATTTTTAACAGGAATCAATCACCCATCAATGCGCCGTCCCTTAGATCAAGTAGTATTCCCCCTCTCTGCAGGTACTACGAGTCGAAACGAAACAACCCGGGAAGTCCGCATGGCAGTGTCGCCACGGATCGGCGTTAAGTGCAACCTACCTATCTACACCAAGCGTTCATGAAGGCATTGTGTATAGTGCGTTCCTGAAATATTTACTACTTACTTACAGGGAAAATGAATAAAAATTGCTTTATTTTATTTATTTGAAAATGAATGGAACGGTGACAAAAGAACCGTTACAATTTCAAACCTAACGATTCCATTGGGCACATTTCCTACGGTTCTTCAAACAGAACTGATAGCGATCACACACTGTGCAATGGAAAATGGAAATCACTTAACGCGCTATCGCGAACAAAAACCTACTGATCGTAACAGGCAGCAAGGGAGCTCTGGGAATGCTCAGGGGCCCAAGATTGTGCTCTGGGCTTTAACGACTGTTGATAAGCTTAACAGACGCACGCTGTCCTGGATAGAAGGAAACTCAAACATCAAAGAAAACGAGGCAGCTGCAGATAGGCTAGCTTGGGAGGGAACCAAAACTCCCTCTGCGCCCGAGCCTACTATGCCGTTGGAACTACACCGACCTCTACTCATTAGTAAACAATGACAGTATGAAAGAATATGTAGGTACGACGCTGGCAAAATGCCCCCATCGGCTGCTGCCCCAAACAAATCATACCGGTACCCAACACTCAAATTAGTGATTGGCATCTACACTGGGCACTGAGGACTAAACAAACTCTCCATATGGTGGGAATCAACCCTGACCGACTATGAGGGAATTTCACAAAGAGGAAGAAACGGTGGAACATATCCTGTGCCGCTGTTCTTCACTCTACAACCACCGTGGATCACTCTTCTTGGTTCACATCAGCCAAGCCTCCACAACCTCTCTTGAGAGGTTGTTAAGGCACCCTGGTCCAGTTATTTCTAAGCCTGCTTAAGGAAAGAGGCCACTAGGGAAAGGAGGATGCACAATGGGTCACTTGAGGCCTCAGTGCAGCCGACTTGTTCTGCCCTCTCAACAATCCAGAATCCAAACTAACCACGCCCTTCCGAGTTTTTGTTTTTTTCCATAAAGGTATCGGAAGTCGACGAGTGAACACCAAAGTAAACATGGGCTCGTTCGTTGCGGGCGTAATGAAAATCAGAAAACAACAAAAATAAAGTTCATACGACTGAGCTACCGTTAGTTAGAAATTGCCGGGGTCTACACAGTATAACAGGGAAAGTTAAGGCTTAGGTACCAACCAAATTACTGATACGTTCGGAAAACTCGGGCGGGGGTAGTTCCTCCCTCAGGGAACGTGGATCTTTCGCTGCCACGAGTTGTGCTTGCACAACGTAACAATGGAAGGAAAACCGTACCCCAAACGGATATTTTCTTCTGTAGATACTGGAGCCCTCTTTGACTCTTCTAGACGCAAACCCTTGCTTATAACAAAAAATTCAACAATAACCGCAAAAAATGTTTCGATCAAAATTACCTCCCATAAAACAATTCTCTCCCTATAAGGAACCAGGTAAACTTAAGAAGTCAAATTGGTAAATTGAAGGAGATGTGTAGCATTTTCGAGTATAGTCCCGGGGTGAACTCGTCACAAAATAAATATTATAAACGATCAGTGGGACCATTCAAAAGAATTAAGAATGCCTATGTAAATAAGGCAACAAAATAAGAACAGCGTTCAACAGCAACAAATGAAGACATATTTTTTCTAAATAGTGTGCACTATTCTAATTTTACCACGGAAATGGTTAGCTCAAGGCCTAAAGGAATCCGTAGGAAATCCACAAAAACTCATGAACTTCAAAAGTGTGATCAAGTATCACCGTTTTTATTTCTCGTAGATAATCCACAATATCGTTATTCACTTCTTCACACGATACTTATTCGCGCCGGCAATAGCGCGATATGCGGTTTTGGTCACTGACTGAAACCGCGTTGACGTTGCCAGCGTCTCTAGTTCGAATCCCAGCTCGGCATGGTTGTTTGTGTTCGTTAATTTAACTGTTTATAAATTTAACATTTGTATCAGGTTAAAAGAGCTCGATCTCGAAGCCAATTTACCAGAGTGCCACTATGTCTTACCTACACAGTTAAGACCGACTCTCCCTCTTTTTATTAAAAAAATCTCTACAATTAATACGCTTTATTTCTAAATGTACGAGTATGATTGATTTTTTCGATTTAAAAAGGGAAGTATAATTAGATAGGTAATTAAGTATTATGAAGAATCTTACCCTCCTTCTTAAGTTAAAGAGTTTTGATGTTAAGATGCTTATTGTATTGTTTAGATTAGACTTTCTATAATATAATGAAGCAAGTTCTTTTAACTTCGCAATTGGATTTCGTAAATCATGTTCTCCAGCTCTAAAGTTAAGATGTAATTTTAATTAAATTTTCCTTCATTCATAATATCGTAAAGGAAATCAGCCTATGGAAATACATTTAAAAATTATTGTTTGAGATTTCTGATTTAATTTTGATTTCTGCTCATTTCAGGACTGATGGTTTGATTATTTTTATTTCAAAGATTGTAGCACCCCTTTTTGGGGACACTTACTTTTGATTTGTCTTTTTGACTAATTCTCAGGGAGGTTCTTTTGAGTATTACTTTGCATTAATTAAAGGAAGAGTTAATTAAATATACTTTACTATAATACTATATTGTTACATAAGTACAACACAATTACAAATTTATCCCCCACAAGTTATAACTTAAATTCTAGAATAAACTCAACAAAGCTTAATATAATTAAAGACTCACGGTAACATCCGGGGTGGGGCTCTTGACTGCCACATTAGAATTATTAAACTGAAGAATATATGTAATTGTTAAACTGAAGATGATTATGCTGCTTGCTGCTTTACCCTTCGGGGTAACGGATGATGAAGACTGTAGATTGGAGACGAAGTTATACGAAATTATCTTGCTTGGTACACTTCTAAATTATTACCAATATTAACACTCGGGATTTTTATTATTAAAAGTACACTCTGTATATTACATTACCAATATTAACACTCGCAGGAGACACCGATCTGCCTATCTTGCAGGAAAGGGTCCGTCTTTCGTCGAGCACCGCTAGTACCCGACTCCTCTCACAGTAGTCGAAATTCGCACTTCCCTTACCATCCAGCTTCGTGGTGGTCCTTTCCTTCGTTTTACCCCTCACCTCACACAATTCACTCCTTGTCAACAGTTATACAATATCAGTCCCAATCATTGGCGTGCTTCATAGCCCCCCAAGGTTGAAAATCCCTGGACTGCCAAAGAAAAAAAGGTTTTCAAGCTTCATAACAAGCACGACCTAAAAAAATGTATTTGTCCCTTTGAAAAATTAAAAACAACACCAAAACAATAATTCAATTCTTAGTTCTCTTTTTTTTTATAAACTTATAACTGTTCTATTCGTGGATAAAACTTCCTTAGGTTAATGATATTTTGAATACCTAAATTTTGATTAGTGTCATTATCCACCACCTCGTAAGCATTTGCATGAGGCTTACCAACTACGGTACAAGGACCTCTAAATAGCACAAAGAATTTTTTTATTACCCTATCCTCACTGGACGATAATTCATGATTTCGTACCAACACTTGGTCACCAATATTAAATGTCGTCAAAGAATACTTTTTATTGTGTCTTAAACGTCTCCTATCCGCCTTATTTTTCATTCTTTCATAAGCCAATACCAATATATTTTTCTGCTTTGTTCCTTCAGGAATAGCAATGTCTTTTATAAATGAATTTTCACGTTTAATACCAAACTGTAACTCATTGGAACTATAGCCAGTAGTTTCGTTTATCGCCTGGTTAAGGTATTCCTGTACTTTTGACAATTCAAATGCCCACTTAGTATGTTTGTAAAAACATAACGCTCTTAACAACTTTCCTATTTCCCGATTGAAAATAAGTTTTAAGATTCTGTATGACTCTTCTTGAGCTGCCCCCCATTTCCATGAATATCCCTTCTTTTTTCGCTTTTTCTTTCGTTTTCTCAACGGATTTGCCAACTTTGATAAGTTCAGACAAATTTTATGCTTTGATCTCTGCTCATTATTACCTGATTTTTCCGCAAAAACATGTTCATATTCGAACAATAACTTTTTTAGTTTATTTTTAAAATTGTCATCTTTTAAATCACAGTCATTAATTGACTCTACTATTGCTTTAAACTTATCTTCATCACGGATTTCTAAGTCTTCAAAATAATTGTCACTGCAAATGTTTTGTATTACAGACAATTGCACTCTCGACTCTGAATAATTGTTCAATTTTAGGCACTCCTTCAATTCATTATTACTGAATTTTCCCAATAATTTATTTTCAAATAGATTTATTTCGACTTGAAAATCCTCCAACCAATCACAACCAAGAATTATATCTCTGGATAAGCCTGGTATTATTACACAACCTTGTTTAAATGATAGACTCTGATCAATGGTAAACGACAAATAAACTTGTTCTTTTATTTTCTGAGACTTCCCTTTTATTGCTCCCATAACTGTAATGCCTTTTACTGGTAATTTGATCATTTTATGATTTTTCTCTATCAATTTATTGATAAGATTTGGAGAACAACAACTAATCTGACTCCCACTGTCTACTAGAATTTCTACAGAAAATTCTTTAATTTCAGCCTTTAAAATAGGTAACCTAGCTACTGACGGCAATTTTCCTTCCAATTCATCGACTAAATAATCTTGAATGTCCGCAAACACCGAATTATTCTGATTATTTTGTGAAATATTATTCTCATTTTCCACATCAAGTTCAATAATATTCACCCCGGCACTGTCTTCATAAGATTCTCTATTTTTAGGTATCGCTCCTTCCTGCAAATAATTTCTTTGAATATTACGCCTTTCATCGAGAGTTGCTGGGAATAATGCTGGGACCGTGTTTATTTCACGACGTAAATTCTGGTTTGGCCGCTCGGAGAAATCGATACTACCATTACCATGTCCCCTACCTACCTCACTTCTTGAAATTTCAACACCTGGGACGGAACTAGATTTTTCACGACTATCAACAATATCATAGTTATTTTCCTTTTGAATCATATTGACACTACGTTTTTGATAATTATTCCTCTGTATTTGCGAGTTATTATTCTCTCGGAAATTAAAATTCCCTTTATTGTTATAATCACTTGGATGATACGAATTAGCGTTGTTACCTGACCTATTAAAAGTTTGATTTTGATAAGGAGGCTTATTAAAATTTGTATTTTCAGAGCGGTTAAAATTTCTATCATTACCCTGGCGTCTGGAATAATAGTCATTACGGTCATTTCCTGAATAGTTTTCATTTATTTTCACTCGGTACCTATTATCATTATCAAGTCTCCTCAAATAATTTTCAGCATCATCTACATTACGCAACGAAAATAAAATGGCTTCTATTTCAGGTGAAAAGTGGCTTGAAAGAAGTTTCAAAATTTCATCATCGTCAAGTGGGGGTTCTAGGTACTGAGATTCTTTGGCTAATTTTATGAAATAATCTGCTTTTGATAAGTAAGAATCATCGTATCTACCTAAACAAATCCTTCTATAAGTATCCCTTTGAATATTTAAATTCCAATATTTCGAAAGAAATAAATTTTCAAAATCTTCAAAACTAAATATTTTGATTTTGCTTAAATTCAAAATATTCAGCAGCTGACCCCTTTAAAGCATCGATAGCTAATTCTACTTTTCTATTATTTGGTATTTCGGCTTCATGAAATTTTCTTTTCAACTTTCTCAAAAATACAACTGGATGAACAGAACCTCCAGGATGAAATTGTAATGCCTGTCCTCCCCATTCTTTCCATAAAAATATTATGTTTGAATTTGAATTATTATTAACCTGAGCCTGAGGATTTCTGCTTTGAAAAATCACTGACGAATCTTTTAATAAAGTATCATTTTGCTCATCCCTGGGCTCATCCTTATTATTACTTTTATTTAAAATCCCTTTTCTTTGACTTTCCTGGTCACAATATTTATTTTGATTTTCAACTTTATCCCTCTGATCAACAACATTTAAACTTAAATCTTTATCGATTATTACATTTTCCAAATTATCATTCATTTTGATTACATTTTTATTTAACAATCTTAGCATTTCACTATTTTGGAGAGACTGAGATTCTAGAATTTTACATAAATTATCAAACTGTTCATCATTTCGCTTTAACAAATAAACAATAGGATCAATACCTTTGTTTTGACTACCTTCAACATTTTCAGAGTTCGAAGTCTCTGGTTGGTTTTCTGTACCTCCCATTATTAATGCAAAGTTTTCTCACCCAGGACAATTAACATTGAATTTACTGAAAAGTTACTTTAATTAATTAATTAATTGCCCACTCGTTGGTCGCCAATTTATTGTAGCACCCCTTTTTGGGGACACTTACTTTTGATTTGTCTTTTTGACTAATTCTCAGGGAGGTTCTTTTGAGTATTACTTTGCATTAATTAAAGGAAGAGTTAATTAAATATACTTTACTATAATACTATATTGTTACATAAGTACAACACAATTACAAATTTATCCCCCACAAGTTATAACTTAAATTCTAGAATAAACTCAACAAAGCTTAATATAATTAAAGACTCACGGTAACATCCGGGGTGGGGCTCTTGACTGCCACATTAGAATTATTAAACTGAAGAATATATGTAATTGTTAAACTGAAGATGATTATGCTGCTTGCTGCTTTACCCTTCGGGGTAACGGATGATGAAGACTGTAGATTGGAGACGAAGTTATACGAAATTATCTTGCTTGGTACACTTCTAAATTATTACCAATATTAACACTCGGGATTTTTATTATTAAAAGTACACTCTGTATATTACATTACCAATATTAACACTCGCAGGAGACACCGATCTGCCTATCTTGCAGGAAAGGGTCCGTCTTTCGTCGAGCACCGCTAGTACCCGACTCCTCTCACAGTAGTCGAAATTCGCACTTCCCTTACCATCCAGCTTCGTGGTGGTCCTTTCCTTCGTTTTACCCCTCACCTCACACAATTCACTCCTTGTCAACAGTTATACAATATCAGTCCCAATCATTGGCGTGCTTCAAGATACGGCTTCTCTGTGAAATGAAGTGTAATTATCTAGGAAGAATAATCATGTAGAAGAGAGTAAAAAATGTAATAATTGAAATTTCCCAGCTCCTTACCATAGAAAATAGAGTGGACTGTTTTCTAAGATTATTAAGGTTAATTGTTCCCCAGAATTTATTAATTAGGTGTTTATTAATTGCCAGCAATTATCCCAATAATACACCAGTGACGAAATTTTTGCAAATGTCGATAAATAAATTAGACTAGGTACATGTCTAGTTTATGAATTACAACACTAATATTTGTAATTCACATAATCCGAAGAGACCCACATTTTATTTCAAGTTCATTTTCTGATATCTGAATTAATTAGTTCGAAATTTCTGGGGTTTTTGCGTTGAGGCAGTTTTTTTCTTACAGGATTTTAATTAGGATTTATGATAGGGGGTCAGATAAACATAATAGAGCATGACCATAACACTAGGCACATATATGTAACGTGTCATACAACAAAGTGTGTCAAGTAAAAAAAATGTGTGTGGGCCAAAAAAATTCCCTGAAAATATAACACATGTCCATTCATCAAGTAGGTATGTATAAAAAACAAATTAGGATCTGGCTGTTTTCTGTTAAAACACAACAGATACATCAACTGATAGATTGATAGCGGAGGTTTTGAGTGATACGTGACTGATTTTGATTTCGATTTTGTTGTGCTGATTAGCATTTATACGTGGTAACTATGCTACAGGCATGCGCATTTTTGTTGCTGTTCATTTAAGCTACAAAGATGCAGAAATGTGGTAGTTCATTACAGATATTTTGTTTTTCATTATTTGTTTTTATTTGATTTCGACGTTCCGTAAATTAAAATTATGTCCATTATCTAAATTCACGCACAAGCACCTACATTAGTGGTATTCACGGTACGGAGTTCGTGTAAGTAGTTTTGCAAAATTATGACAGTTTGCAATTTTATAGAAAATTTAACAATTCTGATTGGTTTTCTGAAGTACGAAGTGATTATTTCGTAAAACTACACGCATTTTACGAACCTCATGAATACGCCTATTATTATGTGGAGTGCTTCAGTGAATATTTGTTTAATGTTTATTAAATTATGTAGAATACAATTAATACAACTTAAAATTTATGCTGTAAAGGAAGAGAAAGACAATAAAGATTATTATTATTTTGAAATCGTAATTGATATCCATGGTACGGAGCAAATATCCACGGACCACGGCACAACAGCCCGGAATCAATTACGATTTCAATAGAATCCTACCGTGAAAGCCTACACACATTAATTATTATTATAATGAATAGCAAAATTTCCGAATTTAGTTTATAGTAGAATATAAGTCAGAACAATAAAGTACAGTTATCGTTGCAACATTCATGGGACTGTATGTCTTATTTTTTACGTTTAAATTGTTCTTTCGTACCTATGCAACCTACTCCTTCCGAAACGTTAGAAGTAAAATAATTCACCTTGGCCCCGTTTAAGGAATGAAGGATGTAAAGCTCCAGATTGACTTAAGATGTGCCTCCTCTTACTCGATTTATCCTCTCCAAAAGGTTTTCCCTTGAATCAATAATACGAACCTTGCGGCAGCTGTAACCATGATTTAATACTTTTAGTCAAGCCTGCATAGGGCCCTAATTTATATTATAAATACTTTGCTGTTTGTATCACAGTAATAAACAAAACACAAATGTTGCATCGATATAGTTATTGTGACCTAGATAGGGACATGAATTTTTTAGTTGACCAAATTCTTGGGATTTTTATCCGTCCTCTAGTATTGAATATTTTATTGGCGGCTTCCTAAAAGATTCAATAAATATTTTATTATGTTCACAGAGACGGATTTTTATGCAAAGTTTCGCGGGCGCAGGAAATTTATGCATTGGAGTCAGGTTCTACGTGGTTAGCTTTTAAGTCGCGAAAAATCAACAATCAGAAGCACGAGGATAATAATATGCTGAACTAAAGTTTGAATTTGAAACGTCAAAATTGTATCTGTCATATTTTTAAGAGAGATTTTGATCAGCATGTTAATGCATACAGGGTGTTCATTTTTTTCAGTAACTTTCTATACTGCATAGTTTATATACAGGGTTAATTATTATGTTAGAGAAAAGTTGCACTATTTTATCAGTACTTATATTAAGAATCTGAAACAAGATATAGGAACAACTTAAGTCGTTACTGAAATATGCTGAAAAAACTTAAAAATCGAGGATTCCTATTTATAGTCTATCTGTACTATACCTTTTAGCATATAGATCGAAAATAAACGTTGTTATGTTTTAATTGGTAAGTTTTCAATGCACACGTATAATACCTCATTATTTGAATGTTTGTTTTTCATTCTATATCTATACATCCAGGAAATACTCACAGGCTTTATCAAAACTATAATTATTAATCTCTAGTACTATTACGTAATTATTTGAGTAGGAATGTATTTGATATATCAAAAGCGACAGTTCCTATTATGTAACATATAAATAAATTCGTTATATTTAAACTCCCAGAAACATACATTATTTGCTCTCGTAATTAATGTGGGTGTGTGTGTTGACTGCTTGAAGTTAATATTCGTGCGAAATCTAACGCCACGCTAGTTTTGAGAAAACTACTACTCCATTTCAAAGTTGAAATCTTGCCAAAAAGTACATTTTATTCGTTTAGCTACAACGATATTATGTCGGTCATCAGAATTAAAAAAAAAAACAAAAACAATAACCGTTTGTTAAAAGAGCAACAAATATGAAGAGTTCTGAAAATCGACCAGGAATTTTAACCCCTTCATTATGATAGTATTTGTTAACTAAACTGTCACGTCTTGCTAACAATCATCTTCTAAAACATATTATTATTTACACTATAACTTCGTTGACTCTGATGAGTTCGAAACTTGATAAAACTTAGCACTCTCCATTCTGGTATGGAGCTTTCGTCTGCTTTAAACTGTTGCCATCAGAATGAAGTGAAATTATATATTATACCTATGTATTTATAGCACACTTCTTAATTAAGTGAACTTCATAGAGAGCGTAATAAAATATTTCAGTAAAGTTTAATTCAATTAATTAACAATTCGTAATTGAACGAGTTTCCCGCGTAAGATATTTCAGGAAAACTTTCAGCGTGATGGTTATACACGGTGTTGAAAAAGCCTCGGTAAGAATCCTCCAATAAATCCCTAAATTTTTACTTTTTAATAAAATTAGATAACAGGTCAATTTTATAATTTAATTTACTTTCATTGATGTAAAAAAAATAATACAGGGTGTCAATACTATAATACAAAATTAATCAGGAATGATGACATTGTATATATTTTATTAAATAAGACTGAGAAAATCAAATAGGGATGGTTTTTACAGTTGCGGTTTAAATTGAGTATTTTTTGAGTTATAAACAAACGAAAATAACAAATTTCCATTTTAAAAGCAGTGTACATCGGTAACGGCTCCAAATATGGCAAGATAGTTTACATGTTATCTTAGCTTTTCATGCAAGTGTTATCTTACAATGTACTTGAAATTTTTCATATATCATAGGTGTAGGTACATCATAGGATAATAATAATAAAAAATAATAAACAAATAATAAATGAACAGCTAAAATAGGGCCATGAAAGCGGTTTTCCGATTTCTTAAGCTGTTTTTAATGTAAACAACTTTGAAAATTGAAAATAGCGTTTTTCATTTGTTTAGGTATAACTCATGAACTATTTTTTTAAACTGTTTTGAATTTTAAACTCCAGCTGTAAAAACGATTGTTATTGCATTTTCTCACACAATCCGAAAACACCCTGTATAATTTTTTTACGGCAATAGAAAATAAATTAAATAAAAAAATCGTCCTGGTTTTAAATTTTTTTCAAAACTCATAACTTAAGGATTTATTGAAGGGTACCAAACATTTTCAACACGATGTATAAAATTTATGCGGGTTCGGAATTTCAAATGCGCATATTTGCAATAGAATTTAATATGCGAACAGAATAAACTGTGTCCAAGATACGAATAAACCGCATATGTGGATCTCGGAAACCGCGAGAGATACAGAGTTGGTTAAATGGGAAAAAGTTGTATCCCAAAAAGACAATGCAATGGCTGAATGAGATCTCAAAAAATTATTTTTGATTTTTGAATTATGTTTTCAAAATTTTCAATTTTAGTTTTTCTTATTTATTGACGTTATTATTGAAGATTTGAAAAAAACTGAAACCACATTTTCATTGCAATTATTGGCCATCCATCAGCTTTATTTTTGCGATGTCGATTCATATTTGCAGGGCCGGACCGAACTTCATTTTTGTAAATACCATTAGTATTTTTACCATTAGGATGTTTTATTGAAAATAATTAAAGATATTTGAAAGATAATTGAGTTTAATGATATGCCATACATCGTTGATCTAAAAGTGTTTCGTTTTCGCACTATAGCTGTTGACATCATCAGTTTAATTTCATCATAATTCGGATCTGTGCTTTTATTAAAATTTTTGGACTTGTCGGATTGTGATGCCGATAAGTAATACAAAGTAATAATACATATCTGTGGTATATCGTCAAACTTAGAATTAAAACATCTTTAAATTTGTTCAATAAGAAGTCCAGGGCCGTATTCCAGCCGTTCAGTTCGGCCCTGCAAATATGAACCGTCAGATAAAAAAAAACTGACACCGCAGAAACAAAGTTGGTCAATAACTGATGCAATGAAAATGTCGTTTCAGTTTTTCCCAATCTTCAATTATAGCGTCAATAAATTGGAAAAATTAAAATTGAAAATTTTGTTTATTTCAAAATAATTTGAAAATCAAAAATAATTTTTGAAATCCCTTTCTGCCATTGCATTGTCCTTTAGGTTGCACAACTTTTTACCCATTCACCCAACCCTATACCTCCCATATTTCCGAGATTCCCATGCTGTTCATTCTTATCTTGGACACAATGTATAGTCCCAGATCAAAATTGATGGCAGTAACTAACAGTACGAAAAAATCCATTTCGGAGGAGCGGCAAGCGGAAAGTTATGTTTCGAAGAAAATTTTCTGCGTGTCGCTTCTCCGAAATGGCTTTTTTATTACTGTCAGTAGTGGCCACCAATCTATAGGTATAGTACATTCTGGAATGCAAATTTAGAAAAGTCATCATTTAAATAAATCGATCACATAATAATATTAAAAAAGACTTAAAGCCCAACAGTCCCAACACCCTCTAGTTTCGATACCGTGTCTCAATCCTGCCAAATCATTAGGTCAAATGATGCGAGGTCGCAGAATCGGACTGGCCCTGTTATGGCTGTATACGACTGATAATCGTGCACGACGTGCACCTGATAATATTAACCTGATATGTATGTATATAGATCAACCTGGCTGATAATATCAGCCAGTTCGGCCAGTTCATTGTCATGCAGCTGGTCATAAGCGACTGAAGAATTTCTTCACCTAACCGCACAGCATTTCTGTTCCTTCCACAAAAGATTGGGCCCAATTAATCGTCAAGCACTAATCGCTGCCCAAACGTCAACTTTCTCACGATGAAGTGGCTTTTCAACAAACCATGATCTGCAATTTTGGGAATTGACATATCCCGATCTTCGAAACCATGCTTCATTTGTGAAGAAAGTCTTCCTGGAAATTTCTTCATTTTCTTGAAAATTTGGGAAAACCATCTACAAAAATCTAACTTTTCAGGATATCTCGAGGCAACAACTCTTGCACCAGTAACTCGATATCGATGCAAGTGAGCATCTTTCAGAAGTACCCTATGGCAGGTTCCTACAGAAACATTAATTTGCTAAGCTAGATGACGAACTGATGTATGAGGATCATTTTTCATGCTATTGCGATAAATTTCCACATTTTCTTCACTACCTACGTCTCTGCCCTGCCACTTACTATTTTGACAACATTTCCTGTCTCTCTAAAATTTGAAATATATCACTTGACGGCCGCTCTAAAATTTTGGAGAGCCACCGCAACAGCAGGATAATATTTGATATTAGTTGATGAAACAGATTATGATGAACAATTTTAATTTACTTTTTAATCGTCGAATTATTAGATATAACCGGAAATATAGAATGTTTTCGAAAAAACTTTGGCCTTTGCAAATCGATTTTGTTCCGTTGAGAGCATTAATCATTTTTCTTTCCTTGCCATTTTAGCAATTAGAAGCGTAGCCATCATTGATTTTTAATCGTATAACTATAATTAAAGATCGATGTTTCAAGCTACCTATCTTCCGAGTCTGACCCCTTTAATTGGCAATTTCGAAGGAAGTTCACGAAATAGTACGTGAGAAATTGTTATTTCAGTCTCATTTACCTACAGGGATGTTTCGTTAAGCATACAAAAATACCATTTTCACATGATACATTACAGGTCAGTAATAAAATAATATTTTTTTATTGTTTGATATAAAATAAAATCTTATATTTTTTGTTAATTTTCGCTTCACTGTACATATTTTAGAAATAAGGGGGAAGTATAAAAAAAAGAGAGGTTACACAATGATATTTCAAAAATTCCACAACAAAATCATATGAGACAATTTTATTTTTTTAGAATTCCAAGAAAAGTCCATTCATTTGTGCAAATATTTTTCCTCCGAAGAAAAAACTTACCAAAGATAACCATTTGAAAGGTTTATAAAAAATTCACTAAAATTTATTTTTTGAGTTTTAGGTACCTACTCGAATATTGGTGTCATTTTTATCAATCTAATGATAGAGGAAAATAATAATAATTATTGTGCTTTCAACTTCTCCTTGAAAGGATTTTTTATGATGTATCGTATGTAAATTCACATATTACTAAAACAATAAGAATCGTAGTCCTGCTGTATTCCTAACGTTTTCTGTTAGCATCGAACCAGTGTCACGGAGTCCTCCGAAGTCTCCACTGATGATGTCTGTCGTAATTGTGGATGAAAAGTTCCGGAGTAAGTTACACCTCTATACATACTGCTGAATAACTCGTCAAAAAAAAAACGTCTCAGCTAGGTACGGAGATGGTAAGCTCGTTATACTCTGTAGGTAGAGGTATAGAGGTAACCTGGAAGTGCTTCTACATCTTATAATATTTCAAAGAGGATGCTTTATTCTATGAAAGAAAGACTGAGTTACATTAAGTCTGTATCGTATTTCGAAGCGATTCTCTTGCACATCTATTTGGTATGAGAAGATGATTTAGGCAGATATCTCTACTATCTATATTTTTCCGTTTTAAATTTACATATTCATTTCACACCCTTCACGCGCAGCCACATACCTACCCCCAGCTTAGAGCAAGATTTAAAAGTTTCTCCCTTTCCTTTCATTTGAGGAATTTTTCTCCTGAGCAAAACTCTTTCATGGTATACAGCTTTCAGACTTCTGTACTTACTTTTGTTTTACGATGATAATCGAGAAGGTATTTTGTTGACAGTTACTTCGTTGATTTTGATATCTGTCTTACTTTGAAAAGGGCAAATGTGAAAACTTCTCAACTTAAAAATAGACATAAATATTTAAATAGGGGCGCGTCAAGTTTATATCTCATTAAATACGGACTGCTTCCAACATTTCATTCTTGAATCCAACGGCTGCTTTCTAATTCAATATGTAGCTATGTTTGCTATAATGGCTTTGTGATTTTTTCCAGATCTATATTGAATATTTCATAAGCATTAAATATTTGTGTCTAATCCTCGGTCTAATTCCGTCTAATATACCTTAACAAATATAATGAAGTTTGTGTGCCTACTATTCATGTGAATATTGATTGGTCCTGGTCCATCACTTATTCTCAGGGGAAAATTCAGGTTAATAATTAAAAAAAACTGTAAATTGAAATTTATAGAATATACTTATGTGCAAGTGTAATTAATAAAAAATCTCGTACATCAATAGTTTCATGAGTGTACTTGTTATGGGGGAAAACGCAACATTAAAAAAAATCAGCACACCACTTCCCGGTTATACCGGAAGTAGACATGAACTTCCTCATTTTAAATGGCAAGGTGCATTTTTGATGGATTCATGTTCCTCATCAAAAATTACTATGACTTCGATAATGCAACATCGTATCGATCTTCAATTGTTTTTGAGTTATTAGGACTTTTATTAATTTTTGACACTGGAAGGTCTCACTAAAACAGTTTTATCTACGAAACTGTGTCAAAAATAATTGATGAAATAAATTTTATTCACTAAAAAGTTAACACGTTTTTGCATCAAACTCGACAAATCAGAAAAAACGCGAATAAAGTATGTAACTGAAAATGGTTTTTGAAATTTCGAATATTAAAATTAAAAAAAAAAAACAGTATTTTCAAATAATGTGTATTTTTGCGCCATTAGATTGGCAAAAGAAAACTGAACAAAAATGGTATGCATGGTAAAGAGTCAAAAATCAAAACGTGTTACGAAAACTCAAAAAAACTAGTGAATAATTAATCAAAAATGTTGTTCAAAACATTTTTAACATTATAAATGCCCATCATGCATTTATGTATATCCAGACTACATACAATACATCTTTGCAGCTTACTTCGAACGTTGCTACTTGAATTAATTAATCTTTCATGCTCCTTTTTTTTGCTCCTCAGTTTTTTTTTAAGATAATCGTTAGATAATTTTATCCTTAATCAGTTGAGTCAGTGTTGGTGCTATGTTATTACAGGGGGATTAAGAGCTTAATTTTATTTCTCCTTAAAATCTTCAAATATCAGCGAGTGGTTTTCAGGTAGATACATTGTATCGACTTGATTGCTTTCTCCCTTCATTCTTAGTTATTGCCGGGTCGGGACTTGAGATGACAGTTCCTGTATTGATCACCGTGGAGCCTCTGTAAAAGTTCTTTCAATTTTGCTGTTACACTAATTATTTCCCTACTTCAGTTTGTAGTAGTGTTTTTTCGTCAACCAATTTGTATTTTGATTATATCGGGATATTACGATACTTATACTTATACTCGTTTCCTTAAAACTTATAAGCTTGGAATTTTCCTGCCAGGGAATTCTATTTTTGTAATTTGTTTATTATTGTATTTTACTGCCGTAATAATTTTTTTTGGCTGATATTTTCCCGATAGAACCTTACCTACGTGTTTCTATGAGAAATTCAAGGGAAGTTTTTTCTTGAATTAGATTGGGTGTCTGCTGCATAACTGATAATTTTCTGTACACCTATATTTATTCTTACCGACTTATTATAATTTGTGTACAAGAAATATAATTCCTTCTAATAATTTCGCTACGTCGTAGTCTACAAAGTTTTATGGAGACATTCTCGTTTTGAGTAGGGACTTTCCGTTTTATAAGCTCATAAAAGGTGTTCGTGCTAACGAGACCATGCCCTGCAAGACAAAAAGAACATTTCTGCTCTCCAATACGGGATCGAGATCATAGTTGTGATGTGTTTTTCTTGAAATCATGACATATCTGGTTTTATCGAAATTAGAATAATTTCTTTGTAAAACGTGACAACACTGCTTTGTGATTGAAAATTTTATATGTGTTTAGTCTCACAAAATTAAAAATCTTTTTAAATTTCTAAATCTTTTGGTGAAAACGTGTGAAACTACGATACATGGTGCTTCAAAGTTGAGCTATATTTTCCTGAAGAGGTCCAATAAATTCGAAACATGAGATCAGAGACACATATACCTAACACAAATTAATTTATTAGGCTGAGTAGTTTTAGATAATTGAAAAATATTGGCGATTGTATTTAAAAAAAAAGTAACTTGGCGTCATAACCCTGTATACCTATAAATAGTCAGTCATTTTGAAATTAGTACATAAAAAAGATTTCATTAGATGTCCCCAACAATATTTATTCGAAACATTTTTCCCTACCACCTTCAAGTTATTTGATAAGGCACAGGGACAAGTTATATGAGACACCCTGTACATACTGAAGTAAGAGATCGTTTTTTTTATATCTCTTATCATTGGGACCTTGAAAAGCAGTAGAGATATACAACCTCGGTTAAATTAAAAAAGTTGCACAAATCTATACTCATTAAGAATCTGAAATAAAATTTTGGCTACCTTCAGTCCTCGCTAAAATATCCTGAAAAAACTGAAAATTCGAAATTTCGTATTTTAGCGAAACTTTTTTTATTGTTGGAAATAATTTTTTATTTTTTTGGCTTACTATCATCATGAGCTATCTATATGAGATTTAAAAATTTTTAAAGCCAATTAGATCCTAGAGTCAATTTTTCTTTTTCTTATAATATGGCTTGTATGGCATATTATGATTTCATGTCATTTGGTTAAAAAAAATCATGAAAACCAAAAATTTATCATATAAAAAAAATGTAATTTTTTTTTAAAAAACAAAAATATCCCGAAAGTAAAAAATTATTACCATTTATTTTCTTTCAATAATAAAAAAAGACCGATTAAATAAAAAAACTCGATTTTTTAAGTTTTTCAAGGTATTTAAGCAACTACTGAAGTTGTCCTAAATTTTAGTTCAGATTCTTAATAACTATAAAATTTTACACAGGACCGGGCCTAGCCTATTTGCCGCCTGCGTGCGTAAAACAAAAATAGCCGCCCCCTTCTTTTCTTATCTTCCTTATAAAAATATCTTCCTAATTTAATTTTGAAAATTTTAATTTAAGTAAATATTATCTCAGAAAATCTTTCATAAGGGGTGGTACTTGCATTTATACAAAGAAAAATATTTTAACAAAAAAAATAGATAAATTTGATAAATTAATTTCAGAAATAGACTTGGAATTTTCGATTATTAAAATTTTAAAAACGAAAATATTCATAATGTGCATTTATTCAAGTCCAAATAGAAATTTTACAATTTTTTTTAACAATCTAGAAACTGTTTTAACAAATTTATGCTCAAACAATAAAATAATTTTATGTGGAGATTTCAATATTGATTTTTTACCGAATATTCAAAATAACAACAAGAAAAAATTCCTGAATTTAATGAAATCCTTTAATCTAAATCAAATTATAAATGAACCAACAAGAGTAACTTCAACTAGTAGCACGTGTTTAGATAATTTTTTTACAAATTTTAAAATTAATAAGAAATCTGTTTTCAATTCTGGTTTATCTGATCATTATGGACAATTTATATCAATTACAAATTCAAATTTTATTAACAATAATCAAACCATTAATAATAAATTTCGTTTATTTAATGAAAATAATATTAATCTTTTTTTTGAAAATTTAACGCATAAATTTGATAACTCTAATACTACTAATGATTATAATTTAGATGATAAATTTAAATTAATTATAGATAATTGTACCCTATCTTTTCTTGAAAGCTTTCCACAAATTACAAATAAACAAAAAAATAGAAATAATTGGATAACGAAAGGTATTAAATGTTCTTGCAGAAATAGAAGATCTCTTTTATAACTTTCCAAATTAAATAATGATACAGATTTGAAAAATTATGTAAGAAATTATTCAAAAATTTTAAGCAGAATTATAAAAACTGCTAAAATTAAATACATAGAAAGCAAAATTATTAATTCAAAAAATAAATCAAGAACTATTTGGAATTTTATTAAAACCAAAAAAGATAAGAATAATAATTTCATAGAAGAAATTTTAAAATTTAATAATTCTATAATATCTGATAAAATAGAAATTGCAAATATATTTAATAATTATTTTATTAACTTATTTCCAAATAATAGTTTAACGAATTTTGAAACAGAAAATATAAGATTGGCTTTAATAAAATTCAAATCACCCAATCAAAGTAGTTTTTATTTATCTGAAATTACAAATAATGAAATATTAACTGCTTGTAGAAGTTTGAAACCAAAAATGTCTAGTGGTTATGATTTAATCCCACAAAAAATGTTCAAACAAATTTTGTGTAATTTTCCAAATATTTTCTTTGATTTAATAAATGAATCTTTTAAAAAAGGAATATTTCCAAATGTTTTGAAAAGATCTAATATAATTCCAATTTATAAATCTGGAAACAGATCATTAATTTCTAACTACAGACCAATTTCCCTAATTCCATCATTATCTAAACTAATTGAAAAAATTTTTTCTGAAAAATTATTAGATTTCTTAAATAAAAAAAATTTATTTTATCCACAACAATTTGACTTTTTAAAAAACAAAAACACGAACCTAGCAATTCATTATTTAACAAATGAATTATATTCAAAATTAGATGATAATTATACAATAGTTGGAATCTCTTGTGACTTTCATAAAGCTTTTGACAGTGTAAATTTGGAAATTCTTTTATTAAAACTAGAACATATGGGTATTAGAGGTACAGCATTAAATTGGTTGGAATCATATTTGATTAACAGAGAGCAAAGAATAATAATAAATGATTTTGAAAACAACAAGACATTTTCTGATTGGAAAAAAATTAAATGTGGTGTTCCTCAAGGTTCCATCTTAGGACCACTCTTATTCTTATGTTATATTAATGATTTACCTGCTTTTTTAAATATTCCAACTTTACTTTATGCTGATGATACTTTTCTTGTAATTTCAATTAGATCTAACGATAATATTGATATTAATTTTAAAGTAAATGAAATCTTGGAAAAATTGTTTACTTGGTGTGAGTTGAATAGGATTAAAGTTAATTTTCAAAAGACAAAATTAATTCATTTTTCAAATAATAATAGAAATAAAAATACAATTCAATTAAATAATAAATTCAATATTGAAAACGTAGAATCTTTAAAATTATTAGGTTTCAATTTAGATAGAACTCTTAATTGGAAATTACATATTAATACAATATCAAAAAAACTGTGCAAAGTTTGCTTCCAACTTCGATTTTTAAAGAATAAAGGATTAAAATTAGGAATTTTAAAAACAGTGTATTATTCAAATTTTTATTCTATTTTAAAATACGGAATAATACATTGGGGGAATTCTTTTGATTGGTTAATTATTTTCAAAATTCAAAAAAATTGCATAAGAATACTAGGCAATGTTAATCGCATGACATCTTGTAAAAAATTATTTAAAAATTTAAAAATTTTATCATTTCCAAGTCTATTTATATACGAATGTCTCTGTTTTGTACATAAAAATAAAAATTTGTTTACTTTTTTCAATTCTAATACCAGAAATTCTAATACAATTATTTTAAATAAACATAATACCACTCATTATGAATTATCTTCTGAATACATATGTGCCAAAATTTATAATCATTTACCAAATAATTACAAAAAATATAATTTAAAAAAATTTTCAAAAGAAATTAAAAATATTTTATTACAAAAATGCTACTATAGCTTAAATGAATATTTGAACAATTCTTTGGATTTATAATTTCATAACTTTATTTCATAGTTTCATAATTTTATAACTTTATAACTAATTTTACAATTTATTATTTTCCACAAAAAATACAATAATATGTATTTATAATAAGGAAATAAATGTTATTATTATTATTATTATTATTAATCAGAAAATATTTATTACACTCAGAAATAACTGCACTCATACTGATACATTTTCACGATAAGTGAACACATTGCTAAAGAATCGTCGGCCGTTGAACAATAGAGTCACCATCTGGATGTTCAAACCTTTGGTTGTTCGATAGCGTCAGTTCAAGAACAATGCATGCATATGTCACGACTCTGTCAAACAAAGCAAAAATAAATGTATCTCTAGGACTCATCTAACATCTAGGTAGGTACCTACTTTTATGAAACATGCTGAATCGCGTTCAGCGTTCCGCGGATAGTCTGTATCTATATCGTGTGCTGCATGCGCTCCCACGGCTAATTACATAAATAACTAATTAATAACGACATTAATAACTAAATCTATCATGATATTTTGAAATTTTGTTCGTTATTGCTATTAATTCGACTATCTTTTTGCGTCTGCTCGCCGCCCCTATGAACTTGCCGCCTGCGTGCGGGCACGCACTGCACACCTGCAGTTATAGGTCCGGCCCTGATTGTGCAGATTTTCTATAATTCGTCGACCTCCAGACAAACTACCGTAACAATTGCCATACTTAATATAACCATTAAGTGAGCAATAATTGACCAATCAATAATACAACCGACCCTGTATATCTCTGCTGCTTCTGAAGATCTCAATACTGAGAGAGATCAAAAGAACATCTGTAATAGTCAGCTAAAATGTTTAAAGAATTAACTTTATGAAATATAACCGACACAGATCAGGGGCGTGTAGGGGAACCCAAAATAGGGTGATTTAACGCACATTATTTCTATATTAAATTGCACCCTTAGAAGTTTTATGGGCATTGAAATAGGAGTTTCAAATTTCGAAAAAAAAAACAATATCTCAGTGTTATATGTACTTGAACTTAAAAAAAAAAAAACAATTTGGTACACGTTGTGACTGTACCAAGAGCATTCATCAACAGTAAATAGAGTTAAATTTTAGGATTTTAAAGGGTTGATAAGGGATGATGCACCCATAAAATGTTACATAATTTTTTAACCCGGTGACCGATTTAATAAATTATTACCGACTTTATTTTATGGGGAATTTAATTTTCAAATTTTTATTTCTCGTAGTATTTTTCAAAAAACTTTGTCATTCTTAACAGAAACCCCAATAATAAAAAAGTATTACATTTATTTGTGTTATTTAAAATCACCGAAAATTAAAAACTTGGCTTTTACATTAAATGTCCAACTTGACGATCAGAAAGAAAGTTAAAAACGACAAAGTTTTTTGAAAAATAACAAGAGAAAAAAAGTTGATCAAATTCCCCATAAAATAAAGTTGCAATTTCTTAAATCGGCCAACGGGCTAAAAAATTAGGTGCACCATCCCTTATCAACCCTTTAAAATCCTACAGTTTAATAACTCTCGCAACGTGTACCAAATTTGGTTTTTGTAAGTTCAAGTTTTACTGAGATATTGATTTTATTTTTTATTTTAAACCCCTATTTCAAGGCCTTTTCGGGGGTGCAATTTATTGTAACGATAAGTTGCATTAAATCATCCTATTTTGGGTTTCCCTACACACCACTACTCTGTGTCCGTTCTTATGCGAAATGTACCTTGTATAGAGCAAAATTTTCCGTGTGAAAATAAAATCTCCACGGCATGTCCGTGGCATCATGCTTTGTAGTTGATCTTTATTGGGTTTCCTGGATAATGGAGACGCGCTCCTTCTTTTCCCACCCTACAAACGTTCCAAATCGCTTATAAAGATATATGTAGTATATATATAGGTACTAAGCTTGCCTCGTAAATATCTGTTATACGCATGTGTTAGTTGTCTTCGGAAAGTTTGTAAAATTACGGCGAATAGTAGTTTTCTGTACAGGGTTTTCTATACTTAAATTATATCTTTTACTTAAGTACATTTACATTAATATAGGTAAGAGTAACGAAAATATGCGCAAAAAGTGAAATTTTTGATTTTTGAAGAAATTTTGTAAATTTTTTTGTAGACACAGCTTTAAAATGAATATAATATTACTAGGTATAGATATTTCAGAGTATTTTATGGTATCAAAGTATTTTTTGTACATTTCTTACGATGTTTCGTTTTCTAAATTTACTGAAATTAATAATTTTGCACCGTTCTCTCCTTCATGCAAATAATTAGAATAAAAGCTATTTGGTTGGAATACTCTCTAAGCTGTAAAGATTTTAGATTGTTTACTTTCAGTTTATTCCGGGGAAATGAAAAATATCCCACACCTCTTGTTGTTTGAGAGAAAACCCCGGAGGGTTCAAATAAATTCCACAAAGAATTTTCAGGCTTTCCTTTTAATTTAGACCGAATTTACTTTTTAATACCTATATACATTTCTACCAGGTTTTATTTGATTATCAAAAGTTCTTTTGAATTGCCTAAAAATAAGTACTTCAGTATTACAAGAATAGAATTACATAAAATATTAATTTCAGTAACTCGTGCTTCCATTTACATATTATCATAATGCTCTCAATTTCTAATGAACAAAAAAAGTCTGTCTGGGACGAAAATTGAAAACTGTTTCACGAGAAAATTTACTTTTCATCCTTCTAACCTATACTACGACTTTTAATAAATTAAATATGAGATGAATTTTAAATTGTATTTTAAATTAATTTTGACCCTCTTGCCAAAATCAATACTTAGGAGAATAAGTATAGGATTAAAATGGACTTGCAACGTCTGGTTACATAACCATCAACAGTCTTCTTATACAGCTTAATCTAATTTGCTCCTACACGTAGAAATTGTCATTTTCAGGATGTCATGCTACTCTATTTTATTTTTTTCTGAATAAGTAATAAGCAAAATGAGTAGAAAGTGTGTTGTGCCTAATTGTAGAAGTCGGACATACCTAAGAGCATACATTAATCAGTGAATATGCGTGAAATACTAGCGCTTGCCCGAGTAAAGCGCTCGGCAGAACTAAACAGTGCGACTGACTGCGACAACACACCTGGGTAACGTGATGATTTCTGCTACCGTTTAAAGCTTCCGTCAGTTCACTGTTTTGAGAACTCCCAATATTTAATTACACATATAATTTCGCATTGTTTTCAATACATGTAAAATATATTATAAAATGTAATAAATAACCCACAGACAAAAGTCAAGTATTATGGTGGAGACTTGTTTAAAGGAGTTGTAATTTATTTCGGTCGTCTAAAAAACGGTGGCAGATTTTTTTAGATGGTGTATCTGTATATTATTGTATTTTTGGGCTCTACTTAAAATTCGACTCAGATTTTATGTGTCACACCTTCTGTACTCCCAAAATTCTGGTTTTTGTCCTTTGTACAAGAGGCCAAGTGGCCCAAAAATTTTCATTTCCCTATCCTCTCTAATTTTCCACCCGTACGGAACTTAATCTCTTGCAAAAAAATGACACCATTCCATTTCCTCAAAATGAAGATATTAAAAAAGCCACCGCAATGTGATATAATATGTAGACGAAGAAAATAATTGTCTTATTGAAATCTCTACCCCCCCCCCCACTCATAAATAAAACTGCCTTCTAAAATTTTTAGCCCTCATTTCTAGCAAAACTCTGCTATAAAAGACGGGTGGTAAAAGAAACCTTTTTCGAGATCCCTTTTCGAAACCGCATCTCGAAATTCTCAACGGCTTTCGTAATTTCGCAAAAACCCATTTTGGGATTTTGGGCCATAGTTTTTAATTTTTTTGGTCTTTTATCCATGTTTTTGGGCACTTGGCCGCATTTGCGAATGACAAAAACTCGAGTTTCGAGAAGAGCGCCTTCGAAAACATAAGTCTTCCCCCACTATAACCACTTGTTGGGTGACCAATTATAGTGGTAAATAAAAAAGTTCCGTGACCGATCGTGCTCCGGGAGGTACGTTACAAAGGGGGTCCCATAGGTTACGTCAGAGGCCTTTGAGGCTACCTAAAAAACTTCTGACACTTGGGCTTTACCACAGCCATACGATATTTATTTATTTTTTACCACTTGTTGGCCGTTTTTTAAGCTATTGTCTTTAAAGTCCACCTTCAAAGAGGCCAAATTAAACCCTACAACCGTTGTATTTTTTTTTGCTACATGTAAAATAAAAACGTTGAGGGGAGTGTGTGGGGGGGGGGGGGAGGCAGACTGACTTATAAGTAGGAGGGTATTTTTGAACTCAGTCTTTAATTATTATTATTACCTAAACTTCATATTTTTCCATTAATGTTTTTCTGTAAGCGATTGTTATTCAATATTCATAGATAAGAAAAGTAATGAACTCGCAGTCTGAAGGCAATAAATCAAACATGGGATTAATTGATGATTTCAGTTTAATGAGACAAATTGTAAATAATAGCATTAATTTAAGTCATTCTAGATCAAACAATCAATTTTAATCAAATTTATATATATCAAATATATACCTACAGGCGTCTACAATGAAAATCCTTGGTAAATTAAAACCGGGATCGGTCTGCTCAGCTATTTTGTCAAAGGATCCCGACCAGAGAAGGGTACCTTTATAAGAAATTGTTCCAAACTCGGAGCATAAAAGGTTTTTTACTTTATATTCACAAAGGCCCTTGCAATTACATTAATTTCTGGAACAGCTTGTACATCCAATTCTATCCCCAAACTTTCATTTATTTTCTTTGAATTACTTTTTTTTAATGTCTTTAATAATAATCACGCATTAAAGATCGCAATCGCTATTATACTTATAGGACCGTCACAAGCCAGCACAACGTGAACCTGCACCCTGGATGACCTTACACACTTTACGGGGGTAATTTTAGCCAGAAAGCAGAATAAAATTCGGTTTTCCAGCTGAGTTGTGTGTCGACCGAAACCATCTGCTCTGACGGTCGCTTCTGTTGACGGTACATGCCTAGTGCTGGTCTACTGTGCGCTACTTGACTAAATAACAACAACAACCCTATATAAATAAAAAAGGGCGAAATGTATGAGAACTTTTCCACTTTATAGTTTCTCGTATCATGTCTTAAGTAAGCGTCTGACTAGGTGTTTCAGTCGCGTTTATATAAATTATTAAGACTTATGCAGATTCAATGAATATTTGTCCTAAATTTACATAGTTACTTGGGAAAGTTGGAGGTTAGAGGAGTGACGGCAATAAGCTCATAGCTTCCCTGAGAGTTCCCAATCTTGCACCCAAGATGCAGTCAGTCTAGTTGCTGATGCACAACCAACAAAATCTCGACCGTGTTAAATATTTAGGAGTCTATAAAAGTTTATTCGTCGGTTAGTTTTGAAACTAGCAGAGATGTAGTTATGCATTACTTAGAAGACTCTCTAGTACAGGTTATAGTACCTGTCTCGCATTGGAAATGCTGAGCTCTGGGAAATTGAAACTCTGATTGCCACGAATTGGATCAGGCAATTCCAGGTCGCTTGTATGAGAGATTTCTTGGAGAAGATGAGTACACACACATTCAATTTGCTTATCGATTTTTTTTATGTTTTTCTGAACTCATTCCTCTTTCGCGACTGCTTATTTTAAATTACTAAACTTGTAAGAATCCGATTTGGAACGAAATATGAGCTTGCAGCATTTTCATCTGTTAAAATTCTGCTTTCATGATGAAATTTTAAGATTAGGATTTAAAGTACTTGATGTATTTATTATATCGGGTGTTCAATAATTAGCACTTCCTCAGTGGGCCGTGGACCGCGGAACGTATGTCATAACTTGATTTCGATTCGTCAAGAATAGGAGAAACGGTCCGTTCTACATCTACAATGCGAGTCGATTTTGAGAGAATCGTGATCCGCTGTCATGGTTATTAACTGTAACAGTATTTGTTTTGAGTTGTTTCAAAATAACTGTAATTTTACTGCCAGTTGTTAGTCTCAAATCATCGCAATATTTCATCAGTAACTCTAAGACCTTCAGTAGATAGGCGTCAAAAAGTCGTAAACAGCGTTTCTCGCGCATGAGTATCCCAAAATAACGAGTAATTTAGATCTGTCGCTACACCATAATTCGGTTCTCTCATCTCTCTAGTACCAGTTCAATTTCATATCTTTTTTTTTAAAGGAAAGGTGAATAATCAAGAAGACTACAAAAGAACATAATTACTGAAGTTTCGTTATTAATAAATAATATTGTTCAAATTATTTAAAGGCTTATTAAAGGCTTTATTAAAGGCTTAGAAGCTAGTTATTTTCGCAACGGGAGTAAACCTGCTGGAATTTGGATGTTTGTTCTCTTTAGATATGTCTCGAAAATTAATTATGTGGTGGCGCCCAAGAATTCTTAAGAAAACATTGAACGGTATTTTATTGCAAAAATCTTCGACTAACAGAGGAAATATCGTGAAATGAGTTAACTGGCCAAAGACTAAAGAGACGTCGGAAGACAAAGTTTAAACCTCTCAAAACATAATGAAAAACGATCCTGATACCTACATCTCAGTTCTAGTTCGTCATCAAACTCAGTGCATGGATGGAATGTTTTGCTAGGAACCTGCTTACAAGCTTCTTAGAAAAGGGGCTCACTTTTGTCCTTATCGAGTGATATAGTAGTGAAAGACATTCCTACTCCGAGACATTCCTGGCAGGTAAATTTTTTTATCGATACCTATGTAGTTTTCCCGACGATTTTTTCTCAGGTTGAGCATGGTTTCAAATATCGTGTAGATTAATTCCCAGAATTACAGAACAACAATGTTTTGCTGGAAAACTTTCTAAATACCCGATTTCGTTAAACAGATCTGCGATGATCGACTTATCAGTCGTAATACTCGTAATACGCTCATACCGTAGCCAGCCAGATTCTGCAAGCTTAAATGATTTATACTATGCATTCCTATGCATTTACATCAAGGACTCGATATTTTTTGTAAGACTGTTAACGAAGTCAAGTCAAGTCAAGTGATCGAGAGGATAAGTTCTTTTAGATAAACGATACATCCGGCGAACTGTTATAGGTGCCCTTTGTGGAGTGAGAAACCGTGTATTAAATAAAATGTGTCCAGAGGGTGGAGGGTATTTTTCGCCTGTCTCTGTTGATTTTATTTATGTGTTTTATAAAAAATATCGATAAAGTGAGGGCCTATTTTATTACCGTTCTTAAATGTCTTGACGTCTGTAATTATAATAAAATTAAAGACCTAACCTAACAAAATCAAGAGCTCTCAGTTTTAAAGATTGGATTAAGTTAATACAAACCTCTGTGCTGTCAGAGCCTACTCCAAACGGATTCGTTTTCGAACACCCTTGATGATGAACATCGTTGATATTGATACATCGTGGTTACTAATCCAACTTTGTGCGACTTCGAATCTGATTAACCCTTATGTCATCACTGACGAAATTTAGATCTAGATGCCGATCGAGTATTTACGGAGGGTTCATTTCTTTCAAGGAAGTTTCCCAATACGGTTTCAGTTTAGTTGACATGTCGTTTTAGTTTTCGTCGATAGCGTAGGGAATTGCGGACGATGTTATCTTGTATAACTCTTGTGATCACCAGTCGATCGTTTGTAAGTCTGGAATCAAATTATTTGTTTGTACTAACCCAAATCTTCTTAACGAAAATGGAAATCCTCTTGATATTGTAGAACGTTGATGAAATTTTCATATCTGCTATTCTGGAGGTTTAAATAATTAAATTTCAATGTTTTTCATGTGTTATTATCATACTGCATGTTTTGGGATTTATAATGGAAATATGCCCAATAAGGCCTTTCTAATTTTCCAGTTATGTATTATATACAAACCATCAGAAATTCCGTCCAAGTAATATTACAGTCTTTTTCTATTGGTTTTCCTCTTTTTTCAATTGCTTTTCCTTATTTGTCAAATGAGTTTCCCCCATTTATTAAACGTCAGTTTGATTTTTCAATTCAAATTCCTCTTTTGTCTAATGAGATTCCTTTTTTATCAAAATGCTTTTCCAATATTATGATACTGTCACTGCACGTAAATGGGAAAAGCAATTGACATAAAGTGAAACTGATTTGACATAAAAGGAAATTGATTGATAAATCAATTACTATAATCATTGATAGATAGAAAAATAAGAAAATCATTTGACAAATAAGAAAAAGCAATTGACAAAAGAAGAAAACCAAAAGCAAAAGACTGTATTTTATTATGGTGATAGGATGGTATTTTAATATTGTTTTATGATGGGGTTGAGTCTGTGTTTACAAATGTATTATGATTGATATTTTATCGTTAATTGATTTCATTAATTAAAATTATATCGTTATTATGGTTTAATCAATAGGATCTGATATACGGGGAATGCAGCGTGAGTGAAATTGGCAAAAAGATTCTGTATGCTCGTCATAATATTCTCTGTATTCTCGTATGCATACAAAAAATTATTCAATAATTTCAAAAAATAAGAAATCTCGACTTTTCAGTTTTTTCAGGATATTTCAGCAACGACTGAAAATATCCTGAATTTTTACTCGATTATTATCGATCCTGATTATTACTCGGCATAAAAATACGCAGCTTTGTCCCATCTACCAAAACCAGAGGATTCAAGCTTCAGGCTATGAGATCAAGCAAGCCATGCAACAGGACCACTTCTACCCATCCATTTTGTATCAAAAGTATTATTTAAAAAATTGATTATTGACCTGAAATTATGAGTTGGTGCACTGTCATGCCGATACCAACATTTATTTGGACGTGTTACTGGCATGACATCCAGTTGAATAGATTATTCATCCTTCGAAAAGGATGTTGTTGAGTGTTCGGTCTTGTAAAATACAATATCCCGCATGTACCCTGAGCAGGGAGGTCAAATATCTTGGAATGGTATTAGATGAAAAACTGACCTGGATGCCACAGATTGAGAGAATAGTCACAAAAACTGTGACATCTCTATGGCAGCTAAGAGGGACAATAGGCAAGGTGTGGGGCCTAAAACCGAGGGTAATGCACTGGTTATACACGGCCATCATCAGACCAAGAATCAGCTATTGTTCGGTTGTCTGGTGGAAAAGAACTATAAACAAAACCGTCACAAACAGGCTAGCCAAACTTCCAACGGCTCGCCAGTTTGTTAATAACAGGTGCAATGAGAACCACCCCGTCAGCAGCCCTGAATGTCATTCTGGAGCGGCCACCGCTTCCCATTTGGATAAAAGGGGAGACGATGGCGACCTCCCAACTGAAGAATGCGAGATTCGGGAATATGGAAAGGAGGATACAAAGGACATGCAGAGATATCCAAGGTTGCTGAGATGGAGATTGCAATCTCGGACCTTATGGCTACCTCAAAAACAGGGAACAACAGAGAAAATAGGAAATATATCACGCAAATTCCTGAAAAGGAAAAGTGGGAAAAAAGAGAGGTAGCCTTTGAACCGGGAGGACTAGTTTGTTTCACAGACGGCTCCAGAAACAAATATGACCACATAGAAGCAGGGCTTTACCTGGCTGGACGGAAACTGGGAAGATCCTTTCCCCTTGGGTCTACCACAACCGTCTTCCAGGCGGAGGTTTATGGTATCCTGCAAGCAGCCAGATTGGAGCAGATAATAGAAGTCAAGGAACCGACGATATACATATGCACAGATAGCCAGGCCGCCGCGAAACCACTGGGCTCACACGGAACCAGCTCCCCTCCCCACTGGTCCAGGAGTGTGCCGAGGCGCTGAACAGACTGGCGGACAGAAAATCAATGGATATCGTATGGGTCCCCGCACACTCAGGCGTACCAGGCAACAAGCTAGTACATCACTATGCGAAGCTCGGGACCAAGGAAACCTTTTCTGGACCTGTACTGGGTCTGACCAAAAATCTTTTCAAAGAATCTAAATGGACTCGCAAGGGTCTAGCTAGAGGATCACTGGGAAATAGCTGGCTTCAGACAGGCCGGGCTGTTTGTGACTGGTCCGATCGGAAACAGATGGACCAGCATGTCCAAAATGAACCGGAGAGAACTCAGACTACTAGTCGGGGTGCTCACTGGTCACAGCAGTCTGAACAGACATCTACAAGTTATGGGGATTACTCGGGACCCGGTCTGCCCTAAATGCGGAATGGATGACGAGGACTCCAACCATGATAGGAGGATGATACCATACAAGAGGAAGAAATGAAACTCCTCTCATACAACGACCTTCTGACTTTTATCAAAGGGCCGGAGAGGTTCGAGTAGGAGTTACACCATGGTTCGGGTACGGCGAAAAGGGCCCTTGGTGGCCTAGTCGCTTGAGGTGCACCACCATACTACTACTACATATCCCGCATGTATGAAGTTTAAAATCTTCTGAAATATTAAAGGGATGGGAGAAAACTGCTGTCTGGCGACAATTTTCGGTTAAAAAATATCCTAGAAATACATCGACGTTAAATGAAATAATAATAAATACCTTCTTCTTCATCACTGAAGAGTTTCTCAACAGATCTGCGTAAATTATCTTGTATAATGATCTGCTTTCTGAGTTGAGTTTCTGCAGCAGAAGTTCCTCCTAAAAAACACCTTTACAAGAAACGAAAACATTGATTGTCCGAGGAGCATTGGTCGAAATTTTTATCACCGTGATCCACACTAACCTTGATCTACCCATGATGTATGTGCTGGTGCTGGTATCAAGAGAGACTTCTACCGCGTTTGGTAGAAACAGATTTATCTGTTATTTCTACTATACAGCTATAATAGGTGGCCACGCTACTGGACTAGACTTCCCCGACCTACCTACCCACGAATTTTTATTATTAAAAAAAATCATCCCGTAAGTGGCAGAACAATAATAATTGAGAATACAAGCAATAGGAAGAAAAAGATCCATTTAATAATAATTAGATGTAGATGGCGTGGATATATGGGCTTGGTTTGAGTCATCGCTTAAATAATCCCACCGAGATTCAGAAGATGATTTCGTGAGTTAATATTTAATGGAAATCACTTGGAAGGAATCTCTTCTCCTTGCTGTTTCTCATATCTCATTATGATGATTAATTTTCGTTGTTTCCCGAAGAGCTTATTTCTGATAGTTTATTTCTATCCACTTTACACCATCTACTAACTGAAGATGAGGCATTTTGCCAGTGCAATGATATGTTACACAGATTTTATAGATTCGGAAGAATTTATAGTGTGGAATGCATTTCCGTAATCCATAAGATTTATACATAATCGACATGATGTGTATTAAATCGCACTTATTCTAAGCCAGTTGATTCTCAGTGGATATAATGCGTTTAGAAACGTTTAGCTTAGAAACACCAACGTTTAATTATTAAATTTCACACCATTCTTATAGCTTTATTACTTTTATGCTTTTATTACTCCAAGTTGTCCTCTAAATCCGTAAGAGCATTTCGTCAGTGCACAAAGGCTCATCTGGAAGGTAAAGAGTTTTGAAATTTTGCTTCAAACCCTCAATTAGGGGTCGAATTTTAATCAATTTAGTCTGCGGATCGGCTACAGAATTATCCCTGCAATGAAATCGTTCGGAACAATTATTCGAATCGATTCCTGCTCGTTACTATGCACGTGGAAAAGTATCTGATCCAGTGGTCTACTAATAACAGTACCCGCACTAACCTCTCACAGCTCATCAGGCCCAAGAAATGTGGAATTTCGGCTTTGGTTGTAGATTCCCAGAAAAGTCGAGATTGTTGAGTAACCTCTGTAGATACCATTAAGGTCAATTTACATCGAACGGCACGGACACGGGCCGGGTGTTCAACGTGGACGTGCATTTTTATTAATAAATGGATTTTAAATGGCTATATTAACATCTGACGGTGACTTTTTGCTGTCAGTTTATCAATTTTTTTTAATACATTTAATAATAAAAATGCATGCACGTCCATGTTGAACACCCGACCCGTGTCCGTGCCGTTGATTGACGTGAATAAATACACTACGTATAAATAACAATCATATATATTACCTATTTGAGAAGTTCATGACAAAACGAACACAGAACTGTTGTCGACATTCAATTAGATGACTGCAATCCGAACAGCTGAATCAAAAGATCAAACCTAAGTTATAGAAATAAAGGAGAGATGTGGATAAATTGGAGTGTCAATGGTCAAGACACATAGCTTGAAGAACGATGGACAGATGAAAGAGATTATTTTTCTTAGGATTGAGATTGGGGCTTACGTGAAAGTACAGAAAGAGAACCGAGACGGAGAGATGGCAACGATAACAGTGGAAACTTTCTCAGCGAGAAAATTCTGGGAGTTTAGTGGGAGGGATTGTTATTGTTAGGCTTTCGATCATCTCCTAGAGAGAAACCTTGTATTAAAGTAATACTTTCGAGTAATATTTCATTGTCGTAGTTTTTTGTTTCACTTTAATTCCGGCCGTTTCCAAAAAGTTATTATTTACTTTTATTATCCTGTAATATGATTTTTATAAGTACATTATATAAATTCTGCTAACAATTAATTAACCCTCTTTTTATTAGTAATCCAAAACGTAATTAATTATGAAAACCTTGGGTTTTATTTGGCTTTTGTTTGTGAAGTTGACTATTATTTTGATACTTTATTGAATCATGTCCAAAGAAGCCGCATTATAAATATGTTAGAAATAACATTTCAAATAATGTTCAATTAATTTTCAAAAAAAAGTCTTTCACATATCAATGTTTTAAGACTTTTCAACTACTTTCTGTTTATTGTACAATTTTTTGTCAAAAACAGCTCTTCGGAGATGAAACGGGGACTGTGATGAACCAAATTTAGCCTCTGCTTAACAAGTACTTGCTATCAAAATATTAATTAGTGAACAGATTTTAATACAAAAATAACTAGCTCGTTTATATTGAACAAAGTTTTAATAAAACAACAGAGTGGATTAACACAATGAGTACGGTATGAGTGGCCAACCCTCCCGTTACTCCTTAAAGTCTTAAAGAAACAGTAATTGTTTTTTAAGTTTGATAATTATTATCTAAATTATGCTAGAAAAATCAGAACAAGCAATTAAACGTTAAAAAGAAGAGTTCACTTAGAAAAACACTGGGACACCTTTTTTGGGTTGTTCAATTTATAGATCAAAACTAATCACTGCGTTTCGGTTCTTTGCATAATGGGTATAGGTGGTTGAAGTTGGAAGTGTGACGATAAATCATTATTTGTTGATGTGGTGATGTCTGCTGCTTTCCCACGGGAGAAAAAAGGTACAAATATTTAATAGGATGTACCAGATAAATGCACTAGCCACTCAACACTATTAGGGACTATTAAAGCTGTACTGGTTTATTTCAATTATTAACAATGGTTAGAAAATATTCACAAGCTAGTTACCTATCTATAAAAATTTATTGGTAACTTGAAATAAAATAACTTCGGGTGAGTACTTAAATGAAATAACTTAAGTATTTACGTACTGATATTTATTAATGCGGAGTAATACTAATAATTCCCGTTGAGTAGGAAATAAGGACGATTATAATTAATACAGGAAGTTACGAGTCCGCTCCCGGAGTAAACTGGACAAGATCCTCGCATCGAAGTTTCTCTTCGTGACTAACTCAACTCACTCCTCACTCCCTTATTAGTCTTACCTGCTTGAAATAAAATAACAACCTACCATGGCGGTGTTGGTGCTGCAGCAGGTGTCCCCTTTAAAGGCCGGTTCTCACTTGTACGACCCGACGACAACGACAACGCGACAACACGAAAAAATTGCGGGGGGACTTCACCATGAGTCTGGTTCCCACTTGTACGACGTGCCATGTCGTCGGGTGTCGTACAAGTGGGAACCAGTTCATATAAATGCATTTTGCAATGTCGTGACATGGCACGTCGTACAAGTGGGAACCAGACTCATGGTGAAGTCCCCCCGCAATTTTTTCGTGTTGTCGCGTTGTCGTTGTCGTTGTCGTGGGGTGTCGTACAAGTGAGAACCGGCCTTAATTAATCGGGACGGTAGAATCATTCGAGCCAGCCTGAATGTTTACTTACATGAAAATGAAAACAAATTATTCATTTCTTATTAGAACTCCTTTTACCTGAACCTAACAATTTCCCATCATTACAAGTTAAGCTAAAGTCTGTCATAAAAGCTTTCGAGAAAAATCAGTTAAGACCTATTATTATGGAAATCATCCAAATTTACAAAGAGATATCAAGATAAATGGGTTCATGTTACATTTTATACATAAAACGTCGTATCGAAACCACTATAATGAAAAATGAAAGGTATGCGCGGCAACGCATTTTCATTTAAAAGAGTTTTCCTATTTCTCTCAGCTGAAAAATTGGATTTGTGCTTATTTTTCTTATATTTTCAAATATAAGTATTATTATATGGGGTGTATCAGAGATGTTGGGCCAAACTTGAAGGGGTTGGTCCTCTCATAATAAATGTAAGTTAAAAAAATAAGTTTCAATTCAAAATGACGTTTCGTTTAAAAGATACAAGGTGTCGAACTTTAAAAAAATATAAGAGTTTTTGGTTATAACTTATGTAAATTTAAAATGATTTTGATGATACTTGGTGTGAACAATAAACAAACAAATGCCTTTAATTGGGCTATTTCAGATTTTATGCATGTCTTCCAGTGACGTAGATATTAGGTTTTTTTCTTTTTTCCTCTCTTTTTCCTCCTTATCTTTTACACCTCTAACTTTTTTCCAATTACAAAACCGTTATTCGATTACTCATACATTTTAGAACAAAAAATATATCTTCATTTTTTTTAATGCGGCGCACCGTTTTTGAGATACTTGAAGTTTCCTCAAGAAATGTCACTAATCTAATATTCAGGGTTGGAGTCACTTTTTTCTCCTTGTCTTTCACGCCACTGACTTTATTGCAAACACAAAAACGTTGTTTATTAGCCAATGAATTATAGAACCAAAAAGTATTCTTTAGCTTTTCTCATACGACGCGCGATTTTTGAGATATTTAATGTTTCCCCAGGCAATTTCACTAATCATTAATAATAACATTTTGCATGAAAATTCTAGTCGGATAAATTTTAAAGAAATCAACAATTTTGTAACGTAAATTGCCCAACATTACCTGAGAAAAATTAAAATATTTCAAAAACGGTGTGGCATATGAAAAAACCTAAAGGAATAGTTTTTATTCTGCTTGAGCTATTGCACAACGGTTTTGTATTTGCAATAAAGTCAGTGGCGTATAATATGAGGAGGGAAAAGTGGCTCCAATCCTGACTATCTATGCCACTGGAAGACATCTAAAAAGTCTGAAATACCCAAATTGAAGAGCTTTGTTTGCTTATTGTTCGTGCCGAGTTTCATCAAAATCGGTGAAAATTTACACGAGCTATAACCAAAAACTCTTATATTTTTTTTTAAAGTTTGACACCCTGTATCTTTTAAACGAAACATCATTTTGAACTGAAACTTTTTTTTAACTTATATTTGTGAGAGGAACCACCCCTTTAAGTTTGGCCCAACATCTCTGACACAACCTGTATTATTGTATGGTATACATTTAAAAAAATGTAAAAGTTTAAAAAACTCGTCTTTTAGAATAAAAATTGTAATTATTAATACTGTAATAATGATATTAGTAAAAAAATTAAACAATGTATAAAATTAATTAATTAATAACTAAATTAATTAAATTACCCCAATAATCGGTATAATATTATTAATGGACCAATTCTTGGGTTAATTTAATTAATCACAAGCGAGTGTATTCATTTTATTACTATTAGACGAATTATGTATATTAAAGAATTCCACTGAAATTTCCGACGATGATCCCTTTAATCCAGTTATTATAGCACAGTTTAATCGCTTAATGCGGTTCTACACCGGCAGCTATTGATTTCCCGAAGGATCCCTTGCCCGAGATAACAAGGTTATCTTGCCAAATCTATACCAGACGATGTGTTTATTTAAACATTTTGAATTATATCAGTCACCGGTCAGTATTTATAAAAATAGTACGGTCCAAGTGCCAAATGTGTTACGTAGGTATTATCCATTTTTCGTTCCATGACGTTTTCAAAACAAATAAGCGCTTGTAAAAGTTGGAAGCGGGAGTAAAATAAACATTTAATTATAATACAAATCTTAAGGTGGTTACACACGATCCGACAGGTCCGTTAATTGAGATAGGGATCAGTCTAATAAGGGATCGACTGTCTAAGTGTCTAACCCTTCAAACAACGTCCAGGTGATCTAGCGAACATCTCAGTCTTGGCTACGTTCTCTAGATCTATCATTAATGATGACGACGTTCTAGAGCACTAGCATTTCTTAGTTCAGTAGACGCTTCCGGTTAAAAAAAAGAAAGTAAGAAAAATTATTGAGTAAAGTATAAGGAGTGACTAGAATAGAGACAAGTGTCCATTTAAAACTGAGTGAATTAAAATTGCCTCCATAATAATTATTTACGTAATGATGAAGGTATTCATCTGCCGTTCGTTTCATTAGTAGCGTATTTAATAAAAAGAAAAAATACAGTGATAAAGAATGCATCCCACCCGCTGAAAGGGTGACTGCTACCTTGGGGTTCTTAGCTACTGGAAGTAGCTGTGGAGACTCAGTTTTCCGCAAGTGCACTTCATTTTGGCTCATTTGAAGTAAGTACACCCTAGACAAATTTGCCGGATGGTTGAATTTTTTTTTATAATCTATTACTTGAAATTGTAGCTATATGCACAAGAGTGCTCGAACCATTAAATTATAAGAAGAAGAACATTTTTTATCGAGTCACCTGAAGATGAAGAGTCCAAACTGACCGACGTGTCATATCGTGTGTGGGTGCCTTTACGATTTATTTTTATTTTGTTGTGAGACGATTACCTACGCTGAATCGTCCATCTTGCTGGCGCCCGAGGTTCTATATTACAAGTATTTGAAGATTATTTTAAATATGTCATTTCTTAGAGAGAATGAACTGTGTGAGAAGAACAAGGCCACTAGGCTGCTTATACATCACACTTTTTTATTTAAAATGCACATGCACCTGCAGTGAAATCCCTATGACGCTCTGGGAGCGGTTCATGAGCGGAGATGTCGATTCACATTGGCTTTGAATCGTGGCAAGATGGATTCCCCAGGAAACATGCCCTTTGGAACGCTATTTCAAAGTGATGCGGTTCTATACATGAAAGAAGTCTCAAATAGGGTGGTACGAGGTGTAACGAGCTGAACATAATACGGATGAGCGTCTGCGGCTCGACGTGTATTTCTGCCCGGTTTCAGGTGGGATCAAGCGAGCAACGTCTTTTGATTCACATAAAAATATGTGGGAAACAGACTTAGGTCAGCTACTTTTCTCCGATGTTTGAGAGTGTCTAAATTTTTTGTCAAATTTGGGTCCCCTCCCCAATCAAGTGGATCGCTCTTTTCTGAATGAAGCGTGAAGACGCGTATCTATCTAGTTGTAGAAATATTTGCTTTTAGTGGCACTGTTGACATGTGAATAACTGACAACTGACAAAAGTGAATATGAGAAGGATGCTAGGGTACTCATGTAGGTAAAATTAGGGTTAGATTTATTTGTAATTTAGAATAGACCGAAGTCGCTATTGAAAGAACTAAATCAATATAAAAACACATTTTAAACATAAAAATATACTAATACGAAAAAACTAATAAACGTAACCTTTTGCAAAGATAGTAAACGTAATGAAAAAAAGTTCACCCTATACGTTAAAATAATTGGATTTAGTATAAAATAAAATGCTACCTATAAGCATTATACTAATTTGGGGATGTACAATTTTTCCAACAATAATATTATTTAATTAGGAGATTTTCTCAGTGCTGTAAAAAGCAAACCCAGTTGAGGAAAAAAATATACTCTTCTCAGTCAGGGAAAACAAGGTAGATGTTATTAGGTATACAAGCTGCGCTATCCCGATCCACTCATATTCATTCGGTTGAATGAAATATCGATAAATTTCACGAGATTGACGTGAATCGAGCAATCTTTCACAGGAGTCTGCTCCCGAAATTCTGTGTCCAGCATTTATATACACTTTGATATCAACCTTAATAAAAATCACATAATATGAAGAAGTACTGAATTCTGAAAGAAATATTGCTTTCGAACTCTTCCACTTCAGATTGAGTAAGTGGTTTCTGGATAGTCATCATCTGAAAATATAAGTATAATAACAAAAAAATACTGTGCCAGTCTCTACTTTGTAGAATTGCTTTTACGCGACTGTTTTAATTATTCTACTTCGAAGTTTATTTAAAATTCGGTTGAATTAGCGAGACTCGTTTCGGAGTTACTCTGATTTTCTCTCTCTGAAACTAGAAAGCATACTTGAGAAGTATTTTAAGATACAGCATGCTTGGAACTTAGTCTAAACATTTTTTTCTGAATGTTTGATTTTAAAAAAAGTCAATAAAATTTTAAAAAGTTCAAGAGACGAATAAGAACCAAGCGATATAAACTTATCCAATGTACCTAGTCTGGAAAATACAGGGTGTTTCAAAACATGTATCGGAAAATGAAAGATTTGATTCCCTGTCTCGTTCTAAGAAAAAAAGTTCCTATTAACATGGATCACCGTTTTCGACATGTCATAGAGTGTCAAAATATTTTTTTTTCAGTTTTTTTGACGATATCTCAGGAACCGTTTGAGATACAGAACCCAGTTTTTTTACACATCTTGTCATTAATATTATCTATAATTTGCGGGCTTATTATTTTTTTATGGGGCAATGAAACAAATCATAAAAAAATTCTCAAAAACAAGTAGTTATGTAATGTTTTTGTCCACATAAAACATGTTACCGCTTCTATGTCTTGTCATAGGTTGTCAAAATGCTGTTTTTCTCGAAAACAGTTTACATTAAAGCTTTTGACTAAGAGCAACTTTTTATGTAGAAAACCATGACAGTTTGGGCAATTTTTTTTTTTTCAAATTTTCAAGCAACCCTCAAATCTAAGCCACTGCCATATGGAAATAAATTGAAGTAGGGCTCAAAAAGTAAATAAATTAATGATAAGGTAGGTGTGTATAAAAATTTAGTTTTATATCTCAAACGATTCCTGAGATATCGTCAAAAAACTGCATTTTTTTTTTTCACCTTGCACCTCGAAAACTTTTTCTTAGAATGAGTCGGAGAATCGCACCTTTCATTTTCGGACACATGTTTTGAAACACCCTGTTGTATAATAAAACAACGTTTCGCTCAGTGAATATGACGTTTTGGCATGCTGTTGACTTTGCATGATTTTGAAATATTTCCTGTCAAGATCGATCTTTATAGCTGAGGATATGATTCATGTGTGCATTGGTTGTTTATTAACTTATTCCTCAAAAAAAGCCGAATTCGGGGATGCTCCGAATCAACCTAAGGGTTGTATTAAAAAGTAGAATTCTTGGCGGGTTCCATGATAACTGTGGAACCACTCAATAGATACGCCACTGAATGAGTGTTGTGTTACATATATCGTAACTAGTGTCGTGCGGGCAAATGAAAAAGTAATTTAGGCAGACTTTGAAAAAAAATTCCTTTTGTGCGCTTATTTTTATAGCTTCACTGCCCGGTAATAGCTCGAAAATAAAATAAAAATGGAATGAAAATTTATATACAGCTAATATGCATTAAAATGTGATGAAGATAATTAATTTCGTAATTACTTTGACATATTTCGTTTGTAAATTCGAGCATTAATCTCTAAAACAGTAAAATTGAAGATTCTGATTTTTACAGTTTTTTCAGCTTGAATCTCAGACTTGGAATTTTTTTCAAAGCCTGCGTAAATTGAACTGTCACAACACAAAGTATGCGTTATTGGTATTAGCGTGTATAAAGGCGGCTTGCCACGGCGCGTGGTTTTTCGAGCTAAGTCACAAGTTCTTGCATTTAGTGGGAATGGCTCTGAGACAAACCTGTGTTGGTACTAAAATCCAACCGACCGAAATACCGAGCCATGACCTGAGCCTTCCTATTCCCGTGGCTCGTGACTTGACGAGTGACAAGCCAGGCTTGCCTCCCGCTTCTTCGACGATGACTGTGGACTAGTCCTCCATCGGGAGCCTCAGCACTTGAAGAAATAAGACCAGTATTTAGGGGATTTCCCTCTCAGCCCGGGTGCGTATTGTTATGCATTATCTCTTCATTCCTCGAAAACCGGCAGCTTTCTTAGTAGAAGGTAGGACACTTCAGCCCTTAATGGGGGTCATTAATCACGCCCACCTGTCATCGACGGGGTCATTAATCACGCCCACCTGTCAAACTCTATTGTTATCGGGGTCATTAATCACGCCCACCTGTCATCGAAACAATGGGGGTGTACTTGATTTATGGGGACACCTGCATCGGGCCCTTTGTTCGGAAACACAATAGCCTAATTAGCTCTATTGTTATCAAGGTCATTAATCACGCCCACCTGTCACTCCTTTGTTCGGCGGCCCTTTGTCGGCGTTCCTTTGTCTAGACTAATGAGTTCTTTTGTTATCGGGGGTCATTAATCACGCCCACCTGTCAATCCTTTGTTCGGCGGCCCTTTGTCGGCGTTCCTTTGTATGGAATACAATAGAGCTGCACACCTGTATCATTAATTATGCAGAGGCACGTATCGACAAGTTTCGACACGTCTGAAAAATGGCACACCTGCATCCGGTCCTTTGTCCGGAAACACAATAGGCTAATGAGTTCTTAGAAATCGGGGATCATTAATCACGCCCACCTGTCACTCCTTTGTTCGGCGGCCCTTTGTCGGCGTTCCTTTGTCTGGAATACAATAGAGATGCACACCTGCGTCAATAATTATGCAGAGGCGCATATTGACAAGCTTCGACACGTCTGAAAAACGGCCACCAGCGGCAAAATACGGTTGTTATTCATGGCAATAAGATAGTTATGCAGACGTACGTATCGACAAGTTTCGACACGTCTGAAAACGGCGCACCTGCATCAGATCCTATGTTCGGAAACACGCTGCACACCTGCGTCATTAATTATGCAGAGGCACGTATCGACAAGTTTCGACACGTCTGAAAACGGCGCACCTGCATCAGGTCCTATGTTCGGAAACACGCTGCACACCTGCGTCATTAATTATGCAGAGGCACGTATCGACAAGTTTCGACACGTCTGAAAACGACCACCAACGGTGAAACCCGGTTGTTATTCACGGTAATAAGATAGTTATGCAGAGGCACGTATCGACAAGTTTCGACACGTCTGAAAACGACCACCAACGGTGAAACCCGGTTATTTCTATTAATAAGTCAGTGGCGGTAGGTACTAATGAGGTACAACAAAAAGTACAGTTACGTGAAATACACTAATTACCTAATTTCGATTATTTTTCTAATTACCGTCAAATACACTAACTTATTAATTAAGTACCTAAATAATTATTATAAGTAGGTATCTATGCCCAAATACACTAACTTATTAATTAAGTACCTAAATAATTATAAGTAGGTATCTATGCCTAAATCATGATTATATGAGGTGCACCAAAAGTACAGTTACGTGAAATACACTAATTACGTCTATCCCTAATTACAATTACCGCCACCCTAATCTAATTACCGTCAAATCCACTAATTACTTATCTAATTACAAATAGAGAATAGTTCGGCGGAAACAGTGTGATAATATTATTATCATTATTATTATTATTATTATTATTAATATTTTTATCTCAGTCGTTACATCAACGTCACTTCTTATTAATTAAATACCTAAATAATTATAAGTAGGTACCTATATGCCTAAATCATCATCATAATATAGGTAATTAGGGGGGTATGTAGGTATGTGTAGGTATTAGCATATTAATTAAGTACCTAAATAATTATAAGTAGGTACTTGTGCCTAATTCATGATTATAATAGGTAAGTACAGGGCTGATAGTATTGATAACGTACAGCTGGTGTAGGTAATAAAATATAATTCATACTCAAAAGGGCGCAGATATTATGAATCACCTGTATTAAGTATTCTACAGGGATATCAATGGAGTCTTAAGTACTGATTACAGCAAGATATGAGCGTTCACTGGGGCTCGAATATATACCAAAGTGTTTAAAGACACTCAGCCGAGGGTCCCCCAATAGAATTACACCCACGAGAGTTGCTAGCACAGGGTGCGACTCTATCAGAGTTTCCAGACACCCAAGACCTCAGAGACGGATCTGACAGCTCCGTAAAGTTGGGTTGAAACTGCATGATATAAAATGTCGCTAAAATACCCAAGCAGACGGGGAGCTCATGGAATACAGCCCAGAAGACATGGAACGAATCTGATCGCAATAACCAAGTATCCTTCAGAGGGATCCAGAGCTAAATCCGCCAAAGGACTTGCACTTTGTTTTCAGAAGAGACATGCTGTGCAGTATGCTTATATATCAGCTCCTTAAACAACCTATTATGACAGCAGCGAGACTATAGGGATATTAAAAACCATATATTAGTATTATTTCATTCATGGTTACATAAAAGGTATGTGATAGGGGGGCCCTAGTTCATAGGTCATAGACGCTCCGTAGATAATATACCTATACCTATACCTATATATATAGAACCCAAACAAACGTCTTCTTTTTACTAATATGTACTTGGCTCGAATAACTCTCCACTTTGTTGTTGTAATTATATATATTTATATACCTATAATAATATATACCTATACCTATTACCGTGAATTAAGACAGAAATTCATAAATAAATAGCACTTCTTTTAAAAATTATACATAACCGCTAATCGGCGACACCACGTACACTGTTTTGTTATGGGAATACAATAGAGGAGTCAAGTTATTCCTTCGTAATCGACAAACAACGGACGGACGACCACCAACGTCGAAAACCGTTATTATGTTAATCCATAGATCCGTCGCACCCATCAGCATCGAAAACCGGTATTCACTACGAAGATCTAACTGTATACCTACCCACCCACTTACCCAACTACTACCTGCACCGAAAACCGGTTTTATATGACTCACCACGGAGACGACAAGTTTCGACACGTCTAAATTGAATCATAATATGCAGAGTGGTGGCCGATATCCACTACTTGATGCACTCATTAGCATAAACATAATAGAGGGGATGGGGAGGAAATCGGGGTGTATGATGTAAGGGATGTGTACCTGGTAGGGGAGGGGGTAACGCCTAAGTACACCGCTATGCAGCGGTATTACCATATAGTCTTCTGACTGAGTGTGCGAATTTAGTTCATTCCGGCTGAAGACAGTATTGTTATACAAGTTGCCATGGTGTACCCTTACAAGACGCTGAATCATCATGTATCGTACAAATCTGCTATCCGAGGCCATACCGGAGTCGCAGCAAGAGAGGCGTATGCAGGAAATCTACGCTAAGTGTCTCCTATATGCAAGCACAATCCCCTTAAATGATAGCGCGTGCAAGTTGATAACTTTGGGTCTTAATCCATGCACGAATTTTTGGACGGTGATTAAATTACACAGTGCGGAGTCTCCAAATGCCTGCGTAGTGATGAACACCGAGGGTTTCTACGCATTGATGCAGATGCTACCAGAATTATTCACCGAGTGCGAAATCGCCACCATAGAGAACCGCCGCAGTTATAATCTAGAACAATACGTCATAAATCCCAGGCAAGGCACCAACATACAGCTGATACCCAGGTTTCAAGGAAAGTACGGATATAATATATGCCTGGGGATTGCAACTCTTAAAAGACTGAAATCTCTAGAAAACTACATCCAAGATTTGATCAATAGTTTGGAAAAGGACGACAGACGTATCAATACAGATGCCTGTTTGTGAACAATGGCTGAAGAGGCAGCCATAGAGATAGGTGAAGCAGGGAGTCTGAATGCAGAAAGCCTACCAAGAATATGCAGCAAGCTGGGGCCTAGATTTATGGATCTAACAGAAATTGCAGCCAAGTTTCCCAGTGTGTTGCTACCAATAGTGCGCGGTGCTGTGGATCGCATTCATGAATCATATCGGATCGAATATTCGCAAATGTACTGTGTATTATGAGATTGAGGTTATGGGCATAACCGCATTTATTGTAATAATCTTTGAATAAATATCTAAGTATAAAATCATTTTATTTATTTTAATATTACACCTAAGCTCATGTGATAGATATAGCGAGAGTCGCCCCGTCAAGGAACGTCCACTGGCGTTGGGACAATGACATGATCCAGCGGTGTAAGTTAAAAACAAAATTTATTAGTATATTAGTATATTAGTATTATATCCTGGTTACATAAAAAGTATGAGATCAGGGCATAGTTCATAGGTCTTGGATGATCCGTAGATAATAGACATATACAATAAATAACACATCTTAAAAAAAAAACATTATACATATCCGCTGGTTGGAGGCATCCAGATAAAATATATGTTAGAAGGGCTAGTGAGATAAAATACTATTGGAATAGGCTACCCATAGAGTGCCTGAACAATTAGCTTCACCCCTGATAGGGCCTCAGGGCGAAACATACAGTATACGTTGACATTATACCGAGAATTGTGCCAAGAGAAAGGGAATAGTTACCATTAAAATAAGGATAATTAGTGCTTGGTGCGTCCACTGGTGGTTGCCATGGCATACCTTCAGAACGTTCCATATCTTAACTAGATGAGGCGAAATATAGGAAAGAGACAGGACGAGGAAGTAAAGAAATTAATATTAAACAGTTTCTCAACTTAATATTTCCCTTTATAACCTGCATAGTAGCAAGGTTATTATCTTGGTCAACATCATGGTGGGCAGAGGGGTACCACCTGGGCAATAGTCTACACCGGTCCAAAATAGGTATTGGTAGTGAAAAATCTGCACCATAATAATTAACGACCCTGACTGAAGGCCCAGACGGTAGTGGCGGCCACCCTGCATATCATTCGCCCGGTACTTTGTCTGACATACAATAGAGCTGCACACCTGCATCCGGTGTTCGGCGGTCCTTTGTCTGGAATACAATAGGGTTAATTAAGCAGAATCACGTATCGACATGCCTCGACTTGTCGGTACCCGCACACCTGCATCCTATTGCATGGCTGCTCAGCTCGGACCAAGTCAAATCTGCTTGTTATCAAGTCTCGGATATCGCGGGTCAACGATTGTTCATCTCCCGTAGCATCTGACCATTGCCTCGCAGTTAGGCTCTGACCAAATCTCAGCGAGTCTGACTGTAGCGGCGCGGATCGGACTGCTCAACGTCTGATCGTCTCTTATCGGATCTGGCTGACGGTGCGGACCTGATCAAGGTATCCGGGCTTTGTTCTGCGCATATCCTATCGATTTTGGTTGACTAACACATCTCTGATCTGAGGGGTAACGTATGTCCTATGTCTTGGTCTTATCCATAGGCCGAGGGTAGGTAGCGGAAACGTGGTAGCTGAAACTCGATGTATGATGTGGACTGGTAGCTGAAACATAAGTGTAGATAAAATGACAGTTATAAAATTCTGTAAGATAACAATTATTAAGACTGTATGATTAGGTGGCAGTTGGCCAAAAATGACAACACGGCACTCGATAAGTGTACAGGTTTATACCCATGTTATCAAGATGCTAACAGGGAAACGATCGATTATTACCCTCAACAACTTGAACAACGTTGTCACATTGAGAAAACCGGTGGGCGATGACGGGTTAACGGCTGGTCATATCCTATCGGATCCGGCCTAAGGCGTCGAGTCGACCAATGCATAACTGCTCAGTTATGACCAGGTCAAAGCTGATTGTTATCAAATCTCAGAGTTCGCCGGTCAACGGTTGTTCACCCTCAATCGGATCTGTCAGGCGGTGCAGGCCTGACCAATGCCTCGCGTTTAGGCCCTAATCAAGTCTCATCGAATTTTGCTGGTTGGTGCGTCTCGGATCGGGCGGGTCATCGTCTTAGCGTCTCTTAACGGAACTGGCTGACGGCGGACCTGATCAATGCATCGCGGCGATGCGCTGACCAGGTCCCATCGATTTGATTGGCTAACACGTCTCGAATCTAACGGGGCAACGTCTGGTACAGAGCCGGCAGGTCCGGTCAGTTCGGCTCTCATTTCCCTAGACTGCCATTATCCCCTAGAATCTACGGATATACAGCCTACCTGCCCCGAGTCCTTAAGGAACCGGTTATCGATATTAATCAATGATGCTTATGGGTATCTCAACTATCTAATTAACATAAAGAAAAATTAACTTGACAGGTTCATTGCATACCGCTCATGATTAACGACCCTAATTTGCATAAATAACCCATTAACTTGAAAGATTTATTGCTATCATGTGGCCGGGTCAGATCCTGTCGGCTCTGCATGAGCCCCGGTCAGCTCGGATAAAATATTACAGAGCCCCGGTCAGCTCGATTAAATATTACAGACCCCCGGTTAGCTCGGATAAAATATAAAGTATAGGAAGTGTCATTTCATACTCGGGGGATTGTCGTACTTGGCTGCGCCTCGTACGATACCAATCTCCCACTCGTGTGATATGAGTCACTTTCTATACTTTATATTTTATCCGAGCTAACCGGGGGTCTGTAATATTTAATCGAGCTGACCGGGGCTCTGTAATATTTTATCCGAGCTGACCGGGGCTCATGCAGAGCCGACAGGATCTGACCCGGCCACATGATAGCAATAAATCTTTCAAGTTAATGGGTTATTTATGCAAATTAGGGTCGTTAATCATGAGCGGTATGCAATGAACCTGTCAAGTTAATTTTTCTTTATGTTAATTAGATAGTTGAGATACCCATAAGCATCATTGATTAATATCGATAACCGGTTCCTTAAGGACTCGGGGCAGGTAGGCTGTATATCCGTAGATTCTAGGGGATAATGGCAGTCTAGGGAAATGAGAGGCGAACTGACCGGACCTGCCGGCTCTGTACCAGACGTTGCCCCGTTAGATTCGAGACGTGTTAGCCAATCAAATCGATGGGACCTGGTCAGCGCATCGCCGCGATGCATTGATCAGGTCCGCCGTCAGCCAGTTCCGTTAAGAGACGCTAAGACGATGACCCGCCCGATCCGAGACGCACCAACCAGCAAAATTCGATGAGACTTGATTAGGGCCTAAACGCGAGGCATTGGTCAGGCCTGCACCGCCTGACAGATCCGATTGAGGGTGAACAACCGTTGACCGGCGAACTCTGAGATTTGATAACAATCAGCTTTGACCTGGTCATAACTGAGCAGTTATGCATTGGTCGACTCGACGCCTTAGGCCGGATCCGATAGGATATGACCAGCCGTTAACCCGTCATCGCCCACCGGTTTTCTCAATGTGACAACGTTGTTCAAGTTGTTGAGGGTAATAATCGATCGTTTCCCTGTTAGCATCTTGATAACATGGGTATAAACCTGTACACTTATCGAGTGCCGTGTTGTCATTTTTGGCCAACTGCCACCTAATCATACAGTCTTAATAATTGTTATCTTACAGAATTTTATAACTGTCATTTTATCTACACTTATGTTTCAGCTACCAGTCCACATCATACATCGAGTTTCAGCTACCACGTTTCCGCTACCTACCCTCGGCCTATGGATAAGACCAAGACATAGGACATACGTTACCCCTCAGATCAGAGATGTGTTAGTCAACCAAAATCGATAGGATATGCGCAGAACAAAGCCCGGATACCTTGATCAGGTCCGCACCGTCAGCCAGATCCGATAAGAGACGATCAGACGTTGAGCAGTCCGATCCGCGCCGCTACAGTCAGACTCGCTGAGATTTGGTCAGAGCCTAACTGCGAGGCAATGGTCAGATGCTACGGGAGATGAACAATCGTTGACCCGCGATATCCGAGACTTGATAACAAGCAGATTTGACTTGGTCCGAGCTGAGCAGCCATGCAATAGGATGCAGGTGTGCGGGTACCGACAAGTCGAGGCATGTCGATACGTGATTCTGCTTAATTAACCCTATTGTATTCCAGACAAAGGACCGCCGAACACCGGATGCAGGTGTGCAGCTCTATTGTATGTCAGACAAAGTACCGGGCGAATGATATGCAGGGTGGCCGCCACTACCGTCTGGGCCTTCAGTCAGGGTCGTTAATTATTATGGTGCAGATTTTTCACTACCAATACCTATTTTGGACCGGTGTAGACTATTGCCCAGGTGGTACCCCTCTGCCCACCATGATGTTGACCAAGATAATAACCTTGCTACTATGCAGGTTATAAAGGGAAATATTAAGTTGAGAAACTGTTTAATATTAATTTCTTTACTTCCTCGTCCTGTCTCTTTCCTATATTTCGCCTCATCTAGTTAAGATATGGAACGTTCTGAAGGTATGCCATGGCAACCACCAGTGGACGCACCAAGCACTAATTATCCTTATTTTAATGGTAACTATTCCCTTTCTCTTGGCACAATTCTCGGTATAATGTCAACGTATACTGTATGTTTCGCCCTGAGGCCCTATCAGGGGTGAAGCTAATTGTTATAATTTTGAAGGTATCACCATCTGCCTGATTACTCTATGGGTAGCCTATTCCAATAGTATTTTATCTCACTAGCCCTTCTAACATATATTTTATCTGGATGCCTCCAACCAGCGGATATGTATAATGTTTTTTTTTTTAAGATGTGTTATTTATTGTATATGTCTATTATCTACGGATCATCCAAGACCTATGAACTATGCCCTGATCTCATACTTTTTATGTAACCAGGATATAATACTAATATACTAATATACTAATAAATTTTGTTTTTAACTTACACCGCTGGATCATGTCATTGTCCCAACGCCAGTGGACGTTCCTTGACGGGGCGACTCTCGCTATATCTATCACATGAGCTTAGGTGTAATATTAAAATAAATAAAATGATTTTATACTTAGATATTTATTCAAAGATTATTACAATAAATGCGGTTATGCCCATAACCTCAATCTCATAATACACAGTACATTTGCGAATATTCGATCCGATATGATTCATGAATGCGATCCACAGCACCGCGCACTATTGGTAGCAACACACTGGGAAACTTGGCTGCAATTTCTGTTAGATCCATAAATCTAGGCCCCAGCTTGCTGCATATTCTTGGTAGGCTTTCTGCATTCAGACTCCCTGCTTCACCTATCTCTATGGCTGCCTCTTCAGCCATTGTTCACAAACAGGCATCTGTATTGATACGTCTGTCGTCCTTTTCCAAACTATTGATCAAATCTTGGATGTAGTTTTCTAGAGATTTCAGTCTTTTAAGAGTTGCAATCCCCAGGCATATATTATATCCGTACTTTCCTTGAAACCTGGGTATCAGCTGTATGTTGGTGCCTTGCCTGGGATTTATGACGTATTGTTCTAGATTATAACTGCGGCGGTTCTCTATGGTGGCGATTTCGCACTCGGTGAATAATTCTGGTAGCATCTGCATCAATGCGTAGAAACCCTCGGTGTTCATCACTACGCAGGCATTTGGAGACTCCGCACTGTGTAATTTAATCACCGTCCAAAAATTCGTGCATGGATTAAGACCCAAAGTTATCAACTTGCACGCGCTATCATTTAAGGGGATTGTGCTTGCATATAGGAGACACTTAGCGTAGATTTCCTGCATACGCCTCTCTTGCTGCGACTCCGGTATGGCCTCGGATAGCAGATTTGTACGATACATGATGATTCAGCGTCTTGTAAGGGTACACCATGGCAACTTGTATAACAATACTGTCTTCAGCCGGAATGAACTAAATTCGCACACTCAGTCAGAAGACTATATGGTAATACCGCTGCATAGCGGTGTACTTAGGCGTTACCCCCTCCCCTACCAGGTACACATCCCTTACATCATACACCCCGATTTCCTCCCCATCCCCTCTATTATGTTTATGCTAATGAGTGCATCAAGTAGTGGATATCGGCCACCACTCTGCATATTATGATTCAATTTAGACGTGTCGAAACTTGTCGTCTCCGTGGTGAGTCATATAAAACCGGTTTTCGGTGCAGGTAGTAGTTGGGTAAGTGGGTGGGTAGGTATACAGTTAGATCTTCGTAGTGAATACCGGTTTTCGATGCTGATGGGTGCGACGGATCTATGGATTAACATAATAACGGTTTTCGACGTTGGTGGTCGTCCGTCCGTTGTTTGTCGATTACGAAGGAATAACTTGACTCCTCTATTGTATTCCCATAACAAAACAGTGTACGTGGTGTCGCCGATTAGCGGTTATGTATAATTTTTAAAAGAAGTGCTATTTATTTATGAATTTCTGTCTTAATTCACGGTAATAGGTATAGGTATATATTATTATAGGTATATAAATATATATAATTACAACAACAAAGTGGAGAGTTATTCGAGCCAAGTACATATTAGTAAAAAGAAGACGTTTGTTTGGGTTCTATATATATAGGTATAGGTATAGGTATATTATCTACGGAGCGTCTATGACCTATGAACTAGGGCCCCCCTATCACATACCTTTTATGTAACCATGAATGAAATAATACTAATATATGGTTTTTAATATCCCTATAGTCTCGCTGCTGTAGGACACTTCAGCCCTTAATGGGGGTCATTAATCACGCCCACCTGTCATCGACGGGGTCATTAATCACGCCCACCTGTCAAACTCTATTGTTATCGGGGTCATTAATCACGCCCACCTGTCATCGAAACAATGGGGGTGTACTTGATTTATGGGGACACCTGCATCGGGCCCTTTGTTCGGAAACACAATAGCCTAATTAGCTCTATTGTTATCAAGGTCATTAATCACGCCCACCTGTCACTCCTTTGTTCGGCGGCCCTTTGTCGGCGTTCCTTTGTCTAGACTAATGAGTTCTTTTGTTATCGGGGGTCATTAATCACGCCCACCTGTCAATCCTTTGTTCGGCGGCCCTTTGTCGGCGTTCCTTTGTATGGAATACAATAGAGCTGCACACCTGTATCATTAATTATGCAGAGGCACGTATCGACAAGTTTCGACACGTCTGAAAAATGGCACACCTGCATCCGGTCCTTTGTCCGGAAACACAATAGGCTAATGAGTTCTTAGAAATCGGGGATCATTAATCACGCCCACCTGTCACTCCTTTGTTCGGCGGCCCTTTGTCGGCGTTCCTTTGTCTGGAATACAATAGAGATGCACACCTGCGTCAATAATTATGCAGAGGCGCATATTGACAAGCTTCGACACGTCTGAAAAACGGCCACCAGCGGCAAAATACGGTTGTTATTCATGGCAATAAGATAGTTATGCAGACGTACGTATCGACAAGTTTCGACACGTCTGAAAACGGCGCACCTGCATCAGGTCCTATGTTCGGAAACACGCTGCACACCTGCGTCAATAATTATGCAGAGGCACGTATCCACAAGCTTCGACACGTCTGAAAACGACCACCAACGGTGAAACCCGGTTATTTCTATTAATAAGTCAGTGGCGGTAGGTACTAATTCAGACGTGTCGAAGCTTGTGGATACGTGCCTCTGCATAATTATTGACGCAGGTGTGCAGCGTGTTTCCGAACATAGGACCTGATGCAGGTGCGCCGTTTTCAGACGTGTCGAAACTTGTCGATACGTGCCTCTGCATAATTAATGACGCAGGTGTGCAGCGTGTTTCCGAACATAGGACCTGATGCAGGTGCGCCGTTTTCAGACGTGTCGAAACTTGTCGATACGTACGTCTGCATAACTATCTTATTGCCATGAATAACAACCGTATTTTGCCGCTGGTGGCCGTTTTTCAGACGTGTCGAAGCTTGTCAATATGCGCCTCTGCATAATTATTGACGCAGGTGTGCATCTCTATTGTATTCCAGACAAAGGAACGCCGACAAAGGGCCGCCGAACAAAGGAGTGACAGGTGGGCGTGATTAATGATCCCCGATTTCTAAGAACTCATTAGCCTATTGTGTTTCCGGACAAAGGACCGGATGCAGGTGTGCCATTTTTCAGACGTGTCGAAACTTGTCGATACGTGCCTCTGCATAATTAATGATACAGGTGTGCAGCTCTATTGTATTCCATACAAAGGAACGCCGACAAAGGGCCGCCGAACAAAGGATTGACAGGTGGGCGTGATTAATGACCCCCGATAACAAAAGAACTCATTAGTCTAGACAAAGGAACGCCGACAAAGGGCCGCCGAACAAAGGAGTGACAGGTGGGCGTGATTAATGACCTTGATAACAATAGAGCTAATTAGGCTATTGTGTTTCCGAACAAAGGGCCCGATGCAGGTGTCCCCATAAATTAAGTACACCCCCATTGTTTCGATGACAGGTGGGCGTGATTAATGACCCCGATAACAATAGAGTTTGACAGGTGGGCGTGATTAATGACCCCGTCGATGACAGGTGGGCGTGATTAATGACCCCGTCGATGACAGGTGGGCGTGATTAATGACCCCCATTAAGGGCTGAAGTGTCCTACCTTCTACTTTTCTTCTCTGTCTTCATCTCTGATAACGATCTTTAACACGGGAAACGTCTAATTCTTAGTCGTTCAAACCCCTCATCCCTTGCAAACGCATCAACAGATATTGTTTTACATTGACGTGATATCTATCATTGTTCCTTTGTTTGTGGCGAATTTATAGTAAAAAGCTAAAAAAAGAGTTTCCACTGACAATTTTTTCAGTCCCTTTTACATTATATTTACATTAATAGATTAACATTATACCTACATACAAAATAAATAATGTTGATGTTATCTGCAATAATTTTGGTTTTTATGATGGTCATTTCAGTGATCATAGGGTTTTCAGCTACTGCTTTGTAATTATTATCACAAGCTCTAACCGGGCATCCACACGCTGGCCCAACTATTTGGCGAAACATTCACTGAATCATTCACCGAATCATTCACCGAATCATTCGTGTACAAACTTGCCGTCCACACGTTGGCGATTGCAGTTGGCTTGAGGCTTGGTCGAACTACAGGCGAACGACCATAGCGAATTCATAATCACAGATAACGACAGTGGCGGCGTTATGTGTCTTGAATTTCCACGGGAATTGAAAATGTAAAATTGTTTTGCCATATTTATGCAAGCTCAGCTCTGATAATTTTTCTTTTTATAATTATTAATAATTGTTCTTTATATCTCACTAGTGCGGTAATAGACTTAGCGTACTAGTGCGGTAATATGGATTCTTATCCAAAGTAACTTAGATGGGTGGGATGATAAGTGCTCTTTATTTAATGATTGTAGATAAATATACAGGGTGGAGCGCGACGAACGCCTCGGTCTGTGTAGCCTAAATCGTGCACAATTAAAAAAAAAATTAAATTGAGTCTTATACAGGGTCGTAGTGCCTATAACTTAAAATTATTTTTTACTATACAGCATGTCCCATATGACAGTGGCATATCAAAGTTTTGTTTTTTTAAACAGAATGCTCCTAACTATGTTATCGCATTTTTAGATTGTCTGAGAAGAAAGAATAAGATTGGTTTTTACAGTTGGTGTTGATGTAAATTGAAAAGTTTCTGAGTTATAAGCAAGTGAAAATCGCAATTTTCGAAGTTCAAGGCCCTGTACAACGAAAACGGCTCAAGATAGAGAAAAACGACTTACATGTCCCTGTTTTAACTTTTTATTTACTGTCCTATGGTATAGAAACATTTGTACGTTCTTTGTTTCTTCTTATTTGGCGACGCGTGGAGAAATCTCAGATTTTTTCCAATTTTTTTATCACCCTGTATAAACATTTTATCTACATCATAGGATAGTACACAAAAAGCTAAAATAGGGACATCTAAGCCGTTTTTCTTTATCTTGACCCGTTTTCGTGGTACAGGGCCTTGAACTTCAAAAACGACGATTTTCACTTGTTTATAACTCACAAACTTCTGAATTTAAACACCAACTGTAAAAGCCAATCTTATTTTTTCTTCTCAGACAATCTAAAAATGCAAAAACATAGCAGCATTCCATTTAAAAAAACATAACTTTGATATGCCACTCTCATATGGGACATGCTGTATACTTATAAATAAATAATTTTAAGTTGTGGGCTTTACGACCATGTATTAAATTAGACCCAATTCAAATTTTTTTCAAATTGTGCACGATTTAGGATACACAGACCGAGACGTTCAACGCGCCCCACCCTGTATTATTTTATATTTTTATATTTTTATATTTTATTTAATTAAAGCCTTATAATTAGTTTTTTCACATTTCTTTCTAGCGATTTTGATTTTATTAATCGATTTCTACGTATGTATTGAAAAAAAATTGATTTTATTTTCGACAATTTACCACCATAATACAGTTTTTTTATCGCTGGCGCCCGAACTAATTTTTTTTTAATGAAACTGATTACCTATGCCATTCCGTGGTCCTATATCAAGTACACAAATCCGCAAAGTTTCAGTTTAAAATTAAGCTCTATTTAGGGGGTGGACACTAGTGTTGGGACACCCGGTACAGGGCCTTGAACTTGAAAAATGGCGATTTTCACTTGTTTCTCACAAACATCTCAATTTAAACACAAACTGAAAAGGCCAATCTTTTTTTTTCTTCGAGATCAATCTAAAAATACAATAACATAGGAGCATTCCATTTAAAAAATAAACATAATTTTAATATAACGATCTCATATGAGACATGTTATATAGTCCAAAATAATTTTAAGTTGTAGACACTATGACCCTGTATAAGACCCAATTTAATTTTTTTTTTATCGTGCACGATTTAGGCTACACAGATCGAGGCGTTCGTCGCGCCCCGCCCTGTATAAGTATATTTTACTTTGTAAGGCAAACTAATCATTTTAATTTTGAAATTTCATAATAATGTATTTTTTTTTCTTTTTGCTCATTACGTAAAACGCACAAGGCTTTCGTTGGTGCATATTGGTATTTTACAACTAGCATTGGTTCTAACAACATACATATTTAAAAATCATAATCAAAATTACATTTTCCAAGGAATGGCCTTTTTTCATGTGTAATTATTAGATTGGGCCGAGGACTTGGCTATTTTTTTCTTACCTATATATTTCATAAAAAAAGAGTTATGAGAACTTTTTTTGGTAATTACTAATTTTAGTGTTGATCCTACTCATAAAAAATAAATTTAGTAAGTAGCCGTATGTTATTATTCAGGAACCTTGTTCTTATCTTTATGAAATTTATTTTTCGGGTCCCATATCATTGGTTCACTTTGATAACGTTCGAGAAACTGGAAAACTCTTTCGTCATTCCAGGTTGTCATTGTTGTTGTATTTATTTTAATTTCAGTTATTACCGTAAATACACTGCACTGTGCAGTGAATAGTCGAGCGTAAATGACAAGATCGAACGAGCCAACGTGTGGGCAGCGTCAAATAGAGCGAAGTTGACGATAGCCGAATCTCTTTGAATTCGTGCATTTGCCGACAGCGAGGCGAACGTAGACAAACTTCGCTCACTTGGCCGAATGTTTGGGCAATCGACACGAACTTACCGTCCACACGTTCGTGTTGCCGCTGATTTGCCGGCGATGCGCCAACGTGTGGAGCCGGCATAATAAATTTTGTAAATATGTACGAGAATATCATTTTTATTGAGACATGTGTACCGAGCCGTGACAAGCAGTCCCGAAGTTGAATGTCATTTCACTGTGATATCTCTATCTACAACAGTGCAGATAAAAATATGCCCGCATTTACACCTGACATTTTGGTATATTTGATATTTTTTGGTTTTGAATCCTGGTATCTGAATTACGGTTAATTAACGAAGAGAAATTCCAAACAATCAGATGTCAGAAATCAAAATAGAAAAAACCCAAATGCATCAGGTATTAACATGAACCTATATTGGGTTTCATTCTGGTTTAAGTTTTTTAATTGCTAAATGAATTTACCTTAATTTGAAAAGATGAGTTTTAAGTTTGTACAATAATAATTACTATTACTCTGTTGCAATTTTTTTCCGGGAGTCAAGTCTATAATAATTAGATATTACTGACCAGTCTAACAGGAAAATATAACCTAATATTAGTCTGTAATTGTGCAGGTGTAATTAAATAAATTTGGGTTTTTGATATTTGTATAATAATAATTCTAAATTATTAAAAAATAGAAGATTCGAAACAGGATATTTATTCATCAAATCGACCATAATAAAAGCAATAATAATTAAACCCCATGTTAATATCCACAATATTCAAAACAAATAAGCCAGTGTATTATAAATAATAGTCGACTATACAACGAGTCAATAATGATAAAACAGAGTACCTACCTATACTACAATAATGATAGCTATTATTCCCGAGGAATATTTACGATACGCGCCGCGTAAGCGGCGAGGGAATACCATTCCGAGGTAATAATTCCTATTATTATTGTAGTATACTCCACTTTATCTAAGATTAAGAGTAAGTAAAAAGAACACAGTTTTGTTATAATTTTTCTCCAACAAAGTGAATATCAATGTTGCTAAAATTAATAAATTGTATACAGGGTGATTCAGTCATGATTGATCAAACGAAGCAGGGTGATAGAGGACCTCAATACGCATCGATCTAACCCCCATATGTGTTATGGGAAAATTGATGATTTGGGAGTTATCATCATTTAAGTATATTTCCTGAAGAATCTGATTTTCCAAAGATAAGTGTGTCATGCTGGCTTAACATCTCGGTTTAGCTTGATGAAATTTTCCAAAGATGTAGTCAAATAATGAGTCTATCACATCGTGTGTAAGCTTCTCTAATGCAAGGAACACCATTAGAAAAAAATTTCATGAAAACATTATTGAGAAAAAATTTCTTTTACTTAACAACGCTCCTGTTAAAATTTTTTGGGGGTAATTTATTTTTGGCACATGTTTCAAAAACTTCTCTGTTCAATTGGCAATCTAAAAGACAAAATGGACATCAACAGCACTCGTCACATTAATTGTTCGAAATGACCACCCCTAGCCGCAATACACGTTTGACATCTTCTTAAAAAAAATTTAACCTTCTAAATACCCCCCTGTTATTTTCAACTGTTACCTTGGCTTCAGCCAATTTCCTTCTCAATTCCTGCAAGCTGGAATATTCTTTGTATTACACCAACTCCTTGTAATGACCCCAGAGAAAAAGTCGAGCGGATTCAAGTCCGGGGACCTTAGGAGGCCATGCTATCGGTCCTTCACGCCCAATGCACCTGTCGGGAAAGCTTTGGTAAGGTGATTTCTTCAATTTAACGCATAATGGTGTGGGGCTCCATCATTCTGGAGAAACATCCGCTGTCTTGTTTGTAAATTTACGTTTTTTAGAAGAATAGGCAGCTCATTCTACAGAAAGTTGAGATGTTTCACCACTCAAGCGCGCAGGTAACTCAAATGGTCCAATCAATTGTCTGCCCAAAATTCCGGCCCATAAATTAACACTAAATTTGTGCTGAAAGTTGTGACGGCGGATCAAATGCGGGTTTTCTGTCGACCAACAATGATTGTTATGCACATTGAAGACGCCTTTCCGACTGAAGTTGGACTCGTCCGTCCAAAGAATATGATCAAAAAAGTCAGGCTCATCTCTATCCCTCCTTAGCACTTCTTCACAGAAATCGACTCTTTTTCTATGGTCCGTGGGCAGCAAATCCTCTACCGTCCTAATATGGTATGCATGGTAATTTTCTTGTCGTAGAATGCGTTGTACGGTTGACTGCGCGATCCACGTTTGACCACTAATTGCTCTGGTACTTGTGGTAGGATCCGCTATAACTTCTTCCGGTACACTTTCAACGTGCTTAGGATTTCGTCTAATTGTTTCTTCTCGATTACTTGTTCCAGGTAAACGGCCCTCCATGTATGCGTTATGCACGCGCAAAAATACCCGATAATCCGGGTAAGTTTCAGGCTGGAGTCCACCTCGACTCGTCACGTGGTTTCGATACAATTTTGCGGCAAGTCGAGCATTTCCTCTTGCATATTCATAGAAGTAATCACAGTTATTTACAATCTGTAACCAAATACACTAGATAATAATACGTGCAGCTTCCACTGAAAATTGTCACCGGAAGTTACTGTCGCCCAAGCGGCCCGATATCTAACTAGCGTTGATTTGAAATGTCAATTTAATTGAACAAAACGTCAATCTGACGTTTACTTTGCTTATGATTTATAAACTTTTTGACTAGTAGTTTATTCTAATTCTAATTACAAAACGTTAAGTGTTGCGAATAATTGCGTAAAGCCAAGACAAGATAGATGTATTGGCCTATTGTCATCGGAAGACCTAAATAATTCCTTAATGGTTTTGGTTAAATATGTACAAACGAGATGCTTTGCTGAAAGAACTGTTTCAACAGAACATTGCAGCAATGTAATGTGGCTCCGTCAATTCGAAATTTGAACCCTTTCTTGGATGAAAAAGTTTTGATTCGCGTTGGAGGAAGGTTGGTGAATTCTGAATTTGATATGGATAAACATCATCCAATTCTGTTACCGGCAAAAAATTGGTTAACGAAATTAATATTTACAAGGGAACATTTGCGTTTGTTGCATGCTGGTCCGCAACACCTATTAACATCTGTGCGAGAGCGATTTTGGGCAATTTCGGGAAGATATACGACAAAAAGAGTGGTTCACGAATGAGTGAGGTGTTTTCGTGTTGCGCCAAAAATAATAACCCCAATAATGGGTAATTTGCCAGCTTGCAGAATTAATCCTTCTTACCCTTTTCAAAATACTTGGGTGGACTATGCTGGTCCAATGAATTTAAATGATACGAAGGGGCGTGGTTGTAGGGTTTCAAAGTCTTATATTTGCTTTTTTATATGTATGGTGACCAAAGCTGTTCATATCGAACTTGTTACAGATTTGTCAACTGATGATTCGTTTATTTTGGCTTTAAAGAGATTTATTGCCCGTAGGGGAAATCCTTCCAATATGTATTCGGACAACGGGACAAATTTTACGGGAGCAAAAACCGAGTTAGACAAGTTGAGGGTTTTTGTATTAAAAAATAAAGACAGCATTATTGTTGAGGCTGACTGGCGAAGGAGTCGATTGGCACTTCATACCCCCCGGATCACCTAACTTCGGAGGACTTTTTTTCGTCTCTGACATTTGAAGAGATGTATACGTTACTCGTACAAATTGAGGCCATCATGAATTCCAGACCTTTGTCACCCCTCCTCACGATCCCAACAATTTAAATCCTCTTACTCCCGCTCACTTTTTGGGGGGAAGAAGACTATTGTCACTGCCAGATCCGTGTATTTTGAAGATTCTAGAGTCTACTAGATTATCGTGCTTCCAAAGAGTTCAACAACTCCAACAATAGGTTTACTTAAAAACTGACGACTTATTTATTTGCTTTGAAACCAGTCGAGTTATGCAAACGAAACTTGGTGGGTTAAACAGTGGCATGCATACGGGTACCAATTAAAAATATTTCAACAAAAATGCAATAAGCATCGAAATAAACCACTAATTCACCTTATTATTACTGCTGCTGTATTGTATGTAGGTGTCACAAGCCTGACGTCATAGGCTGCGCACTGACATGTTTGTATAATAATTATATATACTTTTTTTCTCGAGTATTACTCGTACCCATACAGCTGTCTGTGCCAAAGTACTTATGAAGTACTTATGAGTAAATACTTACGAGTACATTTTCTGAGTTTCGTACTCGAATTTCAATTTATTTACGAGTACTCTTTCAAGTACTCCTGCCTAGCTCTGCGTCAACCCCAACATTACCTGATACACCAAAATCTCTAGATAATTTTATTATGTCTGTGAATATAATTTATATTACGTCCGTGCTTTTCATATCCGGTGTCTTGTGTAGTTAGCGATCGAGGCGTGTAGATGGCCCTCCTTTTCATACTTCACGTTTATTACATGTAAATAGCGGAGAGCTGCACGTATTATCATCTAATGTATTTGCTGTAACTATGACAACTGTCAACATTTTTTCAATGTATTGCGATACGATAGGAATTTTTTGCGATAGGAATTTCCGCCTTTTTCATTTTGCTTTTTTTTACTAGAAGCTATAAATAGGACTAGCTGAATGATATTTGTAGGGTAGATTGCCAATTGAACAGAGAAGTTTTTGAAACATGTGCCAAAAATAAATTACCCCCAAAAATGTTTAATAGGAGCGTTGTTAAGTAAAGGAAAAGTTTTCTGCTTCAATAATTTTTTTATGAATTTTTTTTCTTCTAATTGTGTCCCTTTTATTGGGGAAGCTTAACATACGATGTGATAGACGCATTATTTGACTACATCTTTGGAAAATTTCATCAAGCTAAACCGAGCTGTTAAGCCAGCATGATGACACACTGTCTTTGGAAAATCAGGTTCTTCAGGAAATAGACTAAGAGTGCGGACACACGGGGCGGTTTTCGCCGAGTCGGCGGCCGAGTCGGCCAGCAAACACACGAGTCGACGCATAATCAAGGCGCGAAACTCAGTCAGTCGTGTGTTGCCAGATTATTACGTATTATTAAAACAGAAGAGTGTGAAGTGATTGAAATAACGGTCAAGTGCTCAGAGGGAAATTTTTTGTAATATCATTAAAAGCGGACCGAGTACATTTACAAATAACTTCATTACAGTAAAATAGAGTTTTTCTTTTTTAGTATAAGTCGAGGTATAAGTATGCCTAAAAATATGATTTCATTTATTCAAGTTTAAACAGTTTAATAATAATTATTATTATTACCTATTTTGAATGCAAATATCTCAGTTTCGTTTTTTATTTTGTGGGAATAATCATCATCCCTCATGTCCCAAATGGGTGGTCTTGCTTGGATTTCTCTTATAAGTCTTTCCACACCTAAATTATTTACTAGAGGCATGTTTAGGTTTGGTACCTAAAATACTAAAAATACACTTTATAAAATAACATGTCCGCTCACCCAAGCTCAGTAAAAATAATAAGATATACCTAATAATTAAGTAAAATAATAAATTGTACAACCATGCATAGTGCTCGCAGCCAAAAAACCGCTTCTCGTGTGAACACTTTCATATAAACACCAAAGCCCAGGGTACGCTTGAAACTATAAAACCGCGCGCAGCACATCGTCTGAACCACCTACCGCTCGGCACGCTTCCTGCGTGACGGCACGTGTGTTCAGTCTCATATAGTTTCATGAAACCATGCGCCGAGTCGGCCGCCGACTCGGCGGAAACCGCCTCGTGTGTCCGCACTCTTAAATGATAATAAATCCCAAACCATCAATTTTCCGATAACACATAATGGGGGTTAGATCGATGCGTATTGAGGTCCTCTATCACCCTGCTTCGTTTGATCCATCATAACTGAATCACCCTGTAGATCGAAGGGACGAAGTCAATGGAACATTATTTGTAGGTACTGTTATTTCAAATAGTAATGGTTTCATTACGAATAGCAGTGGTTTTGAGGTTGAAGCTTCGGTGTTGTAAATTTAATTTGAAAAGTCTATTATTCCCTTATCATTATTCCTTAAGGGAATAATATAGGCCATTATATTACATAAATTACAGATATAATACTCACATTATGTGTTAGTCATAGATAAACGAATTCCCGAACGAATTATGTCAAAATAATTATGTAATCAATTATCTCCATCTCATTTTAATGCATATAAACTGCATATCTCCATCCCATTTATTTAATTATTTTCGAGCTCTTGTTGAGCCGGAACGCTTTTAGAATACGGCCATTAAATATGTCAATATAATGATGTGTAACCAAAAGTAGGTCAGAATGGGAAGCAGTAAGTTGCCAATTTGCTTTTTACAAAGCCTTATGGCCAGTTTTTTTTTTAAAGTGGTACAATAATTCTTCAATCATGGCACTATTTTCCGAAATGCAGAGTGACTATAAAAAATCAGTAAGTTTTCAAGAGGATAACATGTTCCTATTTTGCTTGCTGTGCTATTTTATACAGAGAAGCAGAGAAACAGAGAAAGAAGATATTTTCCCGTACGTACTCTAGGCTGTAATTTTATATCAAGGCACTCTAGGTTTTAGCATGGGTTTTGTTAACATGTCAATAAAGTCTCAGAGCGGGTGTTTTCACTGTCAGTTTTGCCTCTGCTTATCCAACATTATTATATTATCTTATGAATCAGCATTCGGAAGTTACTGTCTTCTCTTACTGTAATTGCGAAAATTCCTTCTAACGAAAATAATTGCTTATGTTATAGCATCCCTTGGAAATCCACCCTTCTCTCTTTTCAGAATTTGCCAAATAAGTGGATAAAAAGAAAATAATAATTCTAGAAAAAAACTTTGTTTGTATGAAGCTTTTTGGTATGAGTGTAACTGACATGGGAATTGGGTCGATTTAATTAAAGGTCTACCTTTTCCATTTTACCTCAGTGCGTCTCCTAATTAAGAGCAATATACCCTGAAAATTATACGAAGTAATAGCAAAGTTAATGAGGCAGGTGCTAGATACTTTCTGAGAAGATTTCCTCTTCTACAGCGCATTTTTTGTAATACGAGTAGATTGTATTTATTTCCATCAAATTGCAAAATTTTACCTCTTGTTTGATTTTTTTAAAACTCTCAAGTCCCGGATGCGAAAACAGATTTACAGCCATTATTATAAAAACTCATTAAGCTAACGGGCAGATTTCTATGTTCGTTTTTAAAGCAAATTATTTTTATTAAGATTTTTGGAATCCCTTTCATGCCGAGAATCACTAAATTGATATATTTTGCACGTAAAATCTATAATTTTTCTATAAATAAACTGCATCAGAAATCAGCCCGTTAACTTAATGAGCCTTTATAATACCCGCTGTTAAACTCATAACTAACCCTCTTTGTGACAGTCTATACAACACGGACGGTTGTCAGATTATGCAGATTTTATGTTGAAATTTAGAGAAAGTTCACGAACTTCGAAATTATGACAGCAGGTAGGCTCACGGGACAATACCAAGTGACTTGATAGATCGTGTCCCTGAGTTTCTGATTGGTCAGAGAGAGATATTGGAAGGGGCGCTCAAGGATGAACAGCAAAGTCGCTAGATCGGACATTTTTCCAATTAATTTTGAGGATGAAGGTGACATATACAGGTGACGCATAGAAATATCGGGAGTTTCGAGTCTGCTCTTTTGATATTCTATGTTGAAATTCATCGGGAAGATATTTACTATTTAGTTATTCTAATTTATGTTTTCACCATCCAACATGGAATTACTCCCGGCCATCTACTTATAGTGAATGATAATTATAATGGATTAAAAATAATTTTCAGGCCTCCTTAGTCAGGTGCTAGTGCTAAATACAACGTACTTACTTAATAATATACCTTATAATAATTAACGACCCGGACAATTTAATTAAGTCCATCTAAATATGAATAAAATAACCGAGAGTCGTCAGTAACATCCCCATCTCTGAATGTGTACGTTGGCGGCTCGGTTGGCGGTAACTAAGTCTTCAGTAAATTTAAGTAGAGTAGGTAGAGGGGAAGAATTGAAAGTGTATAAAGAGGGAGAAGATTACAATTCAAAATTATACATAATATACGTAGTAGATGGTAGATGGTGTCACGTTCACCCCCTGGGCCTTTTGATCTTTTACACAAATCAAATGTGATCGTCTAGCAAAATTACGGTTCCTATCGTTGTCTCTTTTTTAGTTAACACCTCCCCCCCCCCCTCCACCCAGATTCTTTGATTAAGGTATGCCGGAACTTAGTGGTGACAGAGTTGCGGAAACTGCCCTAATTCTGTGCTATAGGATTCTCTTTCAAAAAGATTTTTAAAAATGACGACGTAATTAGCTACGTGTTTCTGGTTTCTTATCAGAGAGAATAAAAAAGTGAAGGGCGAGAGTAGTTATATGCGTTTCATTCATATTTCATACTGGGATAACTAACTCGAACACCACCCTTTTATAACCTCTTTGATGATGTTCTTCTTATTATTTCATTCCTTTTATTTCATTTAAACGGAGGTAAGTAGTAGTCAGAATAAATATGACAACACTGCTCTCGACTGGTTGTCCTCCCCGAGTCAAACAACAATAATATCGGACCAGCAGCAGCAGCAAATGGCCAAACTTTATGGTGGCGGTTAAGCGTGCTTGTGTATCAGGTCAAAGTAACAATAAACGATTATGAAAGTTTCCAAATGAAAGGAAGAGACGATCCAATGGTGTTAAAGCTCATTAAAAGCACAAAATGAAAATTCAAAAAATATCGAATAGGTAAAACGAGGACAATAAATCAGTGTTCTCCAAGGTTGTTTTCTTTAATCAAAGAAATTAGGTAAATGAAATCAAGGGTCCCAGAAATCAATTAGTTATCCCAGTATGAAATATCAATGAAACGCATATAACTACTCTCGCCCTTCACTTTTTTATTCTCTCTGACAAGAAATCAGAAACACGTAGCTAGTTCCGTCGTCATTTTTTTAAAATCTTCTTGAAAGAGAATCCTGTAGCACAGAATTAGGGCATCAGTTTCCGCAACTCTGTCTCATCACTAAGTCCAGGTATACCTTAATCAAAGAATCTGGGTGGGAGGTTAACTAAAAAGAGACAACGATAGGAACCGCCTTTTGCTAGATCACATTTGATTTTTGTAAAAGATCAAAAGGCCTAGGGGGTGAACGGTACAATGGTAAGTCATATTTTTGCGTGCTTTCGACTCACTTATTTAGTATTTCCTCAAAATTAGTCGTGTATACGTGATTTAGTGGTGCTCATATTCCTGCAGTGTTTTCAGCAAGATTTTCAATTTTTTCAGCAATGGAAAAAGTATTCTTTAAATAAACTTCAAAAAAAATCTCCTAATTAGTAGTGCGTGATGTAAATATATGCGTTCCTCAGAGATATTTGCTGGGACCGCTGATATTAGTTACTTTCATAAATGGTAATAAATGCTCTGACAATATTTGGTTAAAGATATTACGTGTACATTGCGAGTATATGCCGATGACATGTCATTGTAAATCTATAGGTAGATAGCCTTTATTAAAAGGTGCTTACTGTCCCCGTAAAAATATTTACGATTATTAAGTTGAGCCGTTTAGGACTTGCCTTGATGATAAATTACTTTTCACTCCCACGACATTCCTCCAACTCGCCTATTTTATAATTTTGTTAACGAAAACAATGTTACATATCATAACGTTACTTATTATATTCCGTTATTTAATCATAATCGTTATAATCTAAATTATGCCTAGATAAAAAAAAGTCTTGATAATATTTTCTTTACGTTTGTCGTCTATTTACAAAAAACGTTTGATATTTGAAACTTGCATGGTGGTGAGAAAATCCTATGTTGTAAATTTAAAAATAAAACGTGAATGTATGGAGCTCAAAAGGCTCTAAAACAGTCAAGCTTAGCAAAGTTAAGGGTGTTAAATTTTATTTGCCTTTCCGGCAGCAATGCTATCAGTCAGTTTAAATTTCACTCTCATACTACAAAAATTAATTATCGCAGACAAGGATCGATTGAATATTAAATACACACAACAATAACTTTGCGAGCTATCTTTATCCCTGGCACAGTTGTCGATATTTACGTTTTTTAACTACACAAGATTGCCAAGTTTTGCACGCAAGAAAATCTTTGATCTCTTCAAAGTCAATAATAATTATTATTATTTAAGGTTTTAAGAAAAAAAAAATTGTTTACCTAGACATGACCTATTATAATAATAATAATAATAATAATAATAATAATAATAATAATAATAATTTATTGTTTCCAACAGACAAAGAGCCCAATTACAGGAAACAAAATATAAAATACATTTGACAAAAAGAAAAAAGAAGAAAACAAACCCATTCTTCATACAGAATTACAAAATTAACAACAGATTATAACTAAAAACTATGAAAAGCTATGAAATAAAAAACATAGCAAAATTAATACCATTAATTAATAACAAGATAATCTAATAATCAATAATAATCAACTAATAACTAAGTAAATAATTATATTAACAATCAAGAATAGTATTATGCTACCAATTAATTTACAGATAGAAAGTCGCTAATACCGACAACTACCAGACCATCTCTCAATAACAAGGCGACGCATAATGCTGAAACTGTCATGGTTCAAGTCGCAACAATCACTAATACTATTAAAATAAGCACACATCAGGTAGAGTGGCGACCTAGTCAGAGCACCACTTTTTCCAGAGGGAGTGTAAAAAGTTATTGAGTAACGTGAATTTAAACGGGGAACCAAGAACGGCAATTTACCAAGCAAAAACTCGCAGTCTATTCCACCATTTACCAGTTTAAAAAGGAAACGAGTTACAACAATTATACGCCTCATTTCCAGCGATAAAACTCCAAACCTATTGAGAAGGAGAGTGTGTTCAAATCCTCGTTGGGGATAGACACCTTCAACTCGGAAGAATAAGAACTTCAGAAATTTTCGCTGAACATTTTCCAGGGCATGAATATGGGCTTGGGGAACAGGAAACCAGATAAGACACGCATACTCAAGTCTAGATCTAACCAGAGTGTAAAAGAGCGTTAACAATGCACCAACATTTGTGAACTCTTTACAGTTCCTATAAATGAAGCCGAATGTTTTAAGGGCGCGGCTAACAATATCAGAGATGTGAGTGGCAAAGTTAAAGCTGCAATCGAAAAGAACACCCAGGTCCCTGATAGAATCCACTCTCGCCAGCTGTATATCACCGATGGTGTAACCAAAATACTCGGTAGATCTTCTACGAGAGTAGGTAATAACACTGCACTTGGAGGTATTCAGGGAGAGCCTGTTCAGTTCACACCACTCCATTACACGGTCAACATTATTCTGCAAAAGAGAACAGTCAGAGATGGACCTAACATTTACGAATAGTTTCAAGTCATCAGCGTAAAGCAAGTTATTACATGATATGACGTTGGTGATGTCATTGATGAAAAGTAAGAATAATAGCGGGCCCAAGTTAGAGCCCTGTGGCACTCCTGAGGTGGGTGTAAAAGATTCTGAAATGAAGTTATTGTAGGTGACGTATTGCTTTCTGTCAAAGAGGTAAGATTTAAGCAAGTCTATCATGGGCTGGGTAAAACCAAACAAATAAAGCTTTTTCAAGAGAACGAAGTGATCCATTTGATCAAAAGCCTTCTGGAAGTCAGTATATATCACATCGACCTGACCTCCATCATCAATCACCTCAGATACAAACTGCGAAAAACAGGCCAGATTAGTGACTGTTGATCGATGGGGAACAAAACCATGCTGATTCGGAGACAGATGATGCTTCACGACAGAGAATATACGTTCAAAGACGCAGGATTCAAAAACTTTTGCGAAATTGCACAAAATTGAGATGGGTCTGTAATTTCGAACGTCACAGGGGTCACCCTTTTTTAATACGGGTGTAATGCGAGCCTGCTTCCACATGCTGGGAAAAGTTGATGTTCTTAAAATCAGGTTACAGAGAATATGCAATGGTTTCGCAAAAACAGAGGCGCAATCTTTCAATAAAAAGCTAGGGATTTTATCAACGCCTGACGTGAATGAATTTTTACTATATTTCAACGCATTATAGATTTCTCCCTCGGAAATGGAAGCAACATCAGTCACCAAGCTGGTCATGCCGTATCCGTCCACACTACTCGTAGATGTGGTCGAAGGGACGGATGATATATAGACACTACTGAAATAATCACAGAATGCATTGACAATCTCATCGGGAGTCGTGAAATTCCTATAAGTAGCTGGTTCAAAATAAATCAAGAGCATCCTTTATAATAGGTACCACTTACAGTGTGTCCACGGATGGAGTTCACTATAGTTCTAAAAACTCTTTTTTCTACTCTTATTGAATAATATTCCAATTATTAGAGCTTTTTGGATGAATTATGAAGGTTATTATTCGTAGGTATTGAATTATAGTTCATTACACCCGGCTCTTGTCCAATCACAACCAGTTGCAATTCATAATAATACCCGCTAGTGAACCAATCAAAAGAAGTATATTTGATAAACAGAGCAAAGCTGTGAATAGAAACGATAAATGGCATTTCTCAGAATCCACGCGTGCGCACTCGGTACTCGATAATAGAAGTTGTTCAAAGCAGTAAAATAAATAAAGAAATATTATGATTAAAATTTGTTTTCTTATATTATAAAAGGATAGAAAAAGCATAGTATTATATTCGCGATTATGGCCATTATTCACTTGATGATGACTTCATAATCGCTCATATAATAATATACTATTTTTAATTCTTTCGACAAAAAGTCATTCTTCATCAAAGTTATTCTTTTGCTTGTTATAAAAATACAATTCGCGTGAAAAAAATTCGATTTTATTGTAGGTACGTTCGATCGAAACATTTTTTTTTTCATTAAACCTTTTTGAAGCAATAAAATGAAAGAACTTAATAATGCTGTTTATTTAAATTGATACATTGATAAAAATTAGAAACCCTAAAACGCTGGAATATCTTTCCTAAAAAATAAAAAATCACCAGGCGCCGACCAGATAACATCGAAAATATTGAAGGAGCTCCCAAAAAAAGGTATTAAGTTGCTGATGTACTCAATGTCATCATGAGAGTTCAGTACTGGCCCAAACAATTAAAAATGGCGGAAGTAATCTTAATATCCAAGCCAGGCAAAAACCCAAATGACTTTTCTTCGTACAAACCCATTAGCCTCCTTTTAACCATTTAGAAGACCCTGGAAAAACTAGTGCTCCACAGAATAGATCCCCTAATCGACAACATACCGGATCATCAATTTGGTTTCCGTCAGCACCACTCAACTATCCAACAGTGTCATAGGATCGTTCATATTATAAACAAATCATTAGAGGAAGAAAAATACTGTACATTAGTATTTCTAGATATACGACAAATATTTGATGAAGTATGACACGATGGTCTCCTATATAAGATCAAGATAGGGCTCCCATCATTTTTTTAAGTCCTACCTAAGCGAACGTTGTCTTAGAACCAAAGTCAATGGAGAAACTTCCGACATTTTGCTGATGACACAGTGATTCTTGCAAGTGAACCTAGCAATAGCATCTACCAACCTTCAAAACCATCTGGATATTGTACAGGGATGGTGTGATACATGGAAAACCAAAATTAATGAAACAAAGTCAGCTCACATTACATTCACACTAAAAAAAGGACAGTGCCCTCCAGTCTACATCAACAATATTGTTATACCAGAAACACGTACAGTACGCTATCTTTAAACCTATTTGGACATATGGTGTCGAATTATGGGGATGTACCAGCAAGTCTAATATCTATATTTTGCATAGAACACAATCAAAGATTCTAAGAGCAATAACTAATGCACCTTGGTACGTTTCCAACCAAACTGTCCACGAAGACCTCGACATACCTTTTGTTAAAAACGTCATACAAGAACACAGCAGAAAACACCATGACAGACTTGAAGCACAACATAGCAGCTCTCTTATTCAACCACTTTTACAAGAACATATCAACAGAAGATTAAAAAGAAGCTCGCCAGCCAATCTACGATAAGATGGAGGTGATTTCTTCTGTTCTTCACTGGAAGAACTCTTATCATGTCACAAGCGGAACTTAAGCATAAAGTACCATGTTATCACATTAGCTTATAGGATTCACTATGTAATTCTGATTGCTGAATTATAAATAATAATTAAAAAAACTATATTCCAAATCGGTGGCATGCACTCTTGGTTTACTAAGATATCCCCACAGAAAGTAATCTATTGCGGTGAGGTCCGAAGAACGTCCTGGTCGGAGTATCGGTCCATTGCGACCTACTTATCCATTTTTCTGGAAAATGGTCATTAAGCAAGCCGCAGTTTGTAATAATCATTACAACATACGGAGACACTACCCATTTTCCATTCTACCATGACTATTACGCTCCCTAGCGGTAGCTTTAGAAGCTCAAAAATATTTTTCAGGGATTTTTTGGGGTCACTTTCCTCCTAAAAAATTTTACCCTAAAGCTTTGTGACGAGCCGTTCCTCTGAGATATGGTTGGCGTCCATTCTTAGTTTCCCACCCGGGACATAACCATTTTTTTTAGGCCATTTAAAGAAACGTGTACACCGGGAAATTTCCGATGGAGTAAACACGCTGCGCTTTTAGTTCAGCATCTTTCTTAAGATAACAGTTCACCAATGCTGACAAATTATTTATAACTCATCGTTCAATAAGTCCCGGGATTAACTATGAAAACAACATTTTACCGGCAAAATTCTGTATTATTCATCAAAATAATCTCCTTCAAGTATAATGCAATCATTCCAACGCTTCTCTAACTTTTCAATGCCATGTTTGTAGAATGATTTGTATTTTGACTCAAAATGAGCCTCAGTAGCAGCGATCACCTCCTCATTCGAGCCAAATCTTTTTCCCTGGAGCATCTTTTTTAGATCCGCGAAGAGCCAGTAGTCGCTGGGGGCCAGATCCGGCGAGTACGGAGGATGGGGAAGCAGTTGGAAGCCCAATTCATTGAATTTGGTCATCGTTTTGATTGACTTGTGGCACGGTGCGTTGTCTTGATGAAAGATGACTTTCTTCTTCTTCTTCATGTGTGGGCGTTTTTTTTTTGCTATTTCGGCCTTCAAACGATTCAAACGGCCTTCAATAACACCGTGTAGTAGTCGCTATTGATGGTTTTTCCTTTTTCGAGGTAGTCAATGAAAATTATACCATTCGCATCCCAGAATACGGACGCCATCACTTTGCCGGCCGACTGTTGTGTTTTTGGACGCTTCGGGCGGCTTTCACCGGTCGTACGCCATTCAGCTGACTGCCGACGTGACTCCGGAGTGAAATAGTGAATCCATGTTTCGTCCACTGTCACATATCGACGCAAAAAATCCTGTTTATTGCGAGTAAACAGTGCCAAACAGCTCTCCGAATCATTGATACGTTGTTGCTTTTGTTCCATTGTGAGCAAACGCGGCACCCATTTGGAAAAAACCTTTTTCATAGCCAATTTTTGGTGCAAAATAGTAAATGCACTACCAGTTGATATATTCACCATCTTAGCTATCTCGCGCACTTTCATTTTGCGGTCACCCAACACGATTTTCAATACTTGCTTGGTGTTTTCGGGAGTTACTGCCTCATTTGGCCGACCCGAACGTTCCGCATCATTTGTATCAGCACGACCGCGTTTGAAGTCAGCATACCACCGACAAATGGTTGTTTCCGACGGAGTAGAGTCCGGATAACGTTTTTCAAGCCATTTATTTTTTCCCATTAGAAAACAATGTTTTAGCAACACACGAAACTCGTTTTGGTCCATTTTTTCACGATTTCTCTATAGCTTTCTTGGTTATGCTTCGAATTACATCAAATTTTGACACATGTTATGCTTCGAATTACATCAAATTTTGACACATCTCATCTAAAGGTTGGTACTTCTGAACCTTGGTATATACATATAGGGAACCTGTATTACCGCTTTACTAAACGGTAATGCAGGTTCCCTATATTACATGTAGGGAACCTGCATTACCGTTTTACTAGGGTAGCGCATTCACTTTTTGACGTTTACTAAACACGGTTATGTTTGAGCAGCTGGATGTCATATTTTTGGCACATTTGGCCACAGGCGTAGGTATCAAGTGGAAAAAAGCGAAGTTTGAAATATGAAACAAAATAATAACACGAATAGAAATCGATAATCCTCTTTCAGTGGGTATTAAAAACAAAATTACGGGTTTATAGGATCTACGAAGCTGTAGACTTTAGTATCTAACACGTAGTTACTGAGAAAAATACGTTTTAATACGCGGACTTAATAACAAATTATGTGAATTTTTAGACAGTTGTACGTTCATGGAAAATCTGACGTTTATGAAGTCAAATTTGACATTCCCAACTTTTTTCCCAACTTTTTGTGAGAATGAGAATGCGCTACCCTAGTAAAGCGGTAATACAGGTTCCCTATATTGGCATTATTAGCGCCATCTCTACGCTAGTCCCGGGACTTATTGAACGATGAGTTACATCGATTGTTGCTCATTTATCTATTTATTTCCATATAATATTTTTCTACGTGTAAGTAGCCTCTTTTTGGTAGAACAAAAATCATCTCTGAAGTGTACATACGTGTTAAAAGTTATTTCATTTTGCTATAACGAATCGTAAAATACACGCTATACTTACTTAAAAGGTTTACAAATAAAAGGAGCAGCAAGTTTTGTCATTAATATTGTAAGCGCTTGGACTGGGAGTGCTAGGCTAGGACTGAACAGTAAAGAGTCTTTCATCAAGCGCAATAAAACATCACAAACTTTTCTGGAATTTCTTAAAAATTTAATCAGACAGTCACATTATCCTTAATATTATAAACAATAACATATCTTTTTCCCGTACACCTATACACCGTTCACTTATTATAAAAGAATTGGGTTATGGTGTAGGGTGATAGAAATCACTGGGTATAACCGCTGTCAATCATTGGCTGGAGTTTGGTTATGTCTCTTTTTTATGAGGTTGAAGTTTTATGGCAAGGAACAGGACATAGTTGCCAGATGGATTTTTGATATTTTTGGTATTCTTATTATATTTATATTTGCATCTTTGGGGGCTTTTTATTTTGAATCATTTAGTCACATATTGCAATCTTTAACTAGAACGCAATGTCGCTGGATCTAAGATCTTAAAATCTTAAGCTTTTCATAAGAGTTTGAGAAAAAGGTTATCATGTAATGTTGCCAAGTTAGGAAAATACACAAATGTTCTTTTTGAATATAAAATAAAAAACTTGAATCAATTAAATTAATTTACTTTTAATAAATACATAGCAGGTAATTACAATATATCGGTACGTTTATTAAAATATTAAAATATAGGTACGTAAATGAAAAAAATTTTTCGTCAATTCGTCGGTTATTCGGTATCGTAGTAGTGTGTCGGAAACCAGCCAAAGATTCTGGACTTCTGGCTTCTGGCCCAAAATTATCCCCCATTATCAATAACCGCCACTGCATCCTGCTTAGAATCAGAATCATCTTCAGCGCTCTGATTTTAATAAGATTTTCACCATGTCCATTTGTTTCGTCCAGAGTCCTCCGAAATAAGTTTTTCACAATGATTATATTAATTTTGTCACATGTCAGGTGTACTTACATTTTGAAAGCTCTTCAAGACATACATTCTTTACTTTATCCTTAGAGGGAAGCTGCTAATTTACGTACTTGTATAGTGAAATTTACAATACCCCCCATGTCATTTCGATTGGGTTGTATTGGAAATAGATTATTGCAAATCTTCCGGAAACACAAAAATTTCATAATCAGTGCCTGTTTTATGTGGGCTGCCCAAGGGTGTAATATTAAATTTGTCTTGTCTAATAATACTTGCTAATGCCACGATCTGACTACTATAAGAGACAGTAATTACCAGCAATTTAGCAGATACAGATACACATACTCAATACTTACATTCCAAATATATTTCATACCTTCTGAATGACTTAAATGTTTGCTCAAGTTTGGACTTTCTGGATCTTAATCATTGAAATGCTTTCTTAATGCGGATTTATTCATCTTAGAGATATTATTTTCGTCATTTTGCTCTTTTGAAATTTAAAATGTCAAAAATTTAATAATTTTATTTGTCAGTTTGAGAAAAATTGATCAGAGTAAAAAATCATCCTAGATAGATATCCTACTACTAAAACTTCAATTAGACAACATGGCTGTTAATCAGCTGAGGCACTTTGAGTGATTTGACAAATGTCAGTCTATACTTAACCTTTAATATCTCGATCAGCTGATATTGTCAATCGAGATCTAGGGAGTTTTCATTTTTGCAAACCTAAAAACAAAAGTTCATGGCCACCTAGTTCTTTTTTAATATGTGAACGGTGTATATGTAATTTATTATACTAGGTATTCCGAGAATGTTTTATGGAATTTTTGAAGAGACTGAACTCTAATAAGAACTCTGTTTATAAAGTGTTTTGGTCACTGAACTCTAAACATGCTATAGCGAAAGATTGAATCAACGTAGAATAATGTGTCGTGAGAGTCGCAACTCGGCTCACGCGCTCTCCAACTTTTCTGATCGCGCGTACGGTTCAGTCAGACCAATCTATCACAGAGCAAATCTAAATGTCCATTCCGAAGCGTATATTTGCATCGATTGTAAGCAGTGCAAAGAAACACAGAATTTGGCCTTTCAATCGCCTTTTCAGTGTCCGTGCCCTAAAAGCATTTGGCAAGATAGGGTCTTCGATTCCTGCAGGAGCAGGTGTATTAATACAAATCATTTTTGCCTGCAACAGTATGCGATAAATTTATCCCACCTCTCCGATTCCGACCGCTCCATCAAAAATTTATTAAGTACATGATCTCCGTTATTTATTTTTCAATGTGATCGGGATATTTTCATTGCAAGGCCGATTATTAACAACCAAATCCTAAAATTGTGTCTAATTGTAAGATAACACGACATTTTGAGAGTAATGATATACCTATAGTACCAAAAATCAAGAAAACAAGGTGCATTCAAGAAGAATTAATTAAGAGAGGGGTTATTGTAAATGAATAAACTGGCTATAATAGGGTAAGGCATTCACTCGTTGACGTTTACTTGACATAATAGAGATGTGTGAAGAGCTGATGCGACGTCACATTTTTGGCAAATTTGTTCACAGATGTATGTAGGAAGTGGAAAAAGCAAAGTTTGAACGAGGAAGCCTAGTTATGTGGGTATTGAAAACATATTTATTGCAGTTCCTGAGAATAAGGGTCTTAATAGACACACGGACGACGTGGTGATCTATAGGAACCTCCCGCATACTGATCCTTAAAAATGAGGTTCATCAAGGTGTAATAAAACTTATCTGGCAAACTTTCAGGCTTACAGACATTCTGAGCCCCGTATTTTCTTCAATGACAATAACGGCCTTCTGGGTGCATTTTTTGTCCAGAATATCACAGTGATGTAATAAATATTGATAGCGGCTATAAAATAAGTTTAAAATAATCAAAAGCTACTTTTAGGCAACGTGAACAAGTGGAAACATCCTCCAAATCACCAAAATTTTACCTTATTGTAAAATACGCTGACTTGGTAAAAAATAATTGTGTGAATTTTTAGACTGTTCATGAAAAAACTGGCGTTTTTTTTAAATTTATTTGATATTTGCAACTTTTTTCCCATCTTTTTGTGCTACCGATAATGCGCTACCCTTGTAAGCATCAGTGTCGGTAATACAGGTTCCCTAAAACTGGCAACAGTACAGCGCCCTCCTCCAACCTGGCAGGAAATAACTATAGTATCCTGGCATTCATGGTTGCCGTGGAGAATAACTATCAAGTACAATGGTTCAAAACAATCAAAAGCACAGTGTTACGAGTCGAATACTACAAATAATAATTTAATCAAGGTTTTTCTTCAACGTCGACGTGCATTTTTATTAGTAAATGGATTTTGAATGCGGCTGTATTCACATCTGACGGTGACGTTTTGTTGTCAGTTCGTCTTCGTTAGATGTAAATGCGGCAATTCAAAATCCATTTAATAATAAATAGGCACCTCCACGTTGAACACCCGGCCCGTGTCGGTGTCAGATGTAAATAGACTTTAATTGTTGTAGATCTGAACGTGAAAGTGTGAACTATCGTGAGAAGAGCAGCAGTTCATGTCATTTACATTAAGATCAGATCATTAACTATTGCTGCTATCAGTAGATTTGTTATATTGTAAATTTAATATTTAGTTTATTACGGTTTTCTTAAAATTAATTATAAATTACTTAAATAAAAAAATATACTATAGTAGGATTAACTTTAAAAAGTCAGATGTGACGTCACACTAACCGTCCGAATTAATATTTTTAATTTCACCAAAAAATGTCAAACAGTTAATTGTCAAGTTGTGAACGAGCGTAAATTATTGAAGGAATCATTCAAACAATGAATTGAAGCGCTTACGTCAGTTTGAGAGCCACTGACAACTACATAAAATTTATTCACGTAATGACATTCTATCCTCTGTGTTGTGCATTTAATTCTCATTCAAAACCAATGTTGACGTATACTCATTTATGCGGGATGGAGTGTTTAGACAAACTTGACGGTATCTATGAGAACCAGTATAATATGAAACAAAATAAATCGAACTATCAAAAGGATGTGTATTCTTAATCGATACGTATGACTTTTTAGACTTTATTGGACTATAGTTATTGAATAAATGTTTCTAGAAAATTTCTCGATTATTTATTGACTTTGTAGGACTGGTTTGAATCCTGGCTAACAGTTGTGTATTATTTGTGTGCCGGCTAAGATTAGTTCTTGTCAGGTTGGAGGAGGCCGCTATTTTGTTGTCAATTTACTATACAGATTAACCCCTCTCATGTAATTAGTTCTTACTCTACGGTTGAAACTTTTTATATGTCCGAGGAATACGGTTTGTAATACGACGCTGTAAAGTCCCAACCTTTACAGAGTATCTATCACCTATTTTGAACGCTTCTAATCAGCGCAGCTCCACTATAGTTACATTGAGATAATGTTACAACCTGATATCTCTTTGCGGTTCCGATATCCTTTAACTTCAACGCCATAAAACTCCAAACTTATCCCAGAAAATCCCCTAGCGACACAATCGAACGCACCGCACATATCTGTAGACACACCTATAAAGTCTCTTTATTTTCACGAACGCGGCCTCACGTTAATGCTTCTTGTACCAGACTTTTTGATATTTTTTATCAGACTCAACTTAACAAATATTCCAAAATTTTTCATCATATTTTAAATTATTAATATTTAATAAAGTTAACTGTTTGATTAGAATCCTGTTCAAATTAAAATTTTCAATACACCATTTTATTTTAATTTGCTTCTCTGAGTCAGAGACAATCATCAAATCTATCCTTTGTCTCACCTTACACAAAGTTTCTTCAACTACGAGGTATTTGTATACAGATACTTTACTAGTTAGGGTAAGTGTTATTTCCAATCTTTCGTAGGGTATCTGTTGTGTGTGTCTGACTGGAATGACATGATGATGAGTCCGTAACAAGGACAAAACGGTAACGTCCATGTCGTCACCTCACATGTGCGAAAGATTCCTAATTTGTTATACAAATAACCTATTATGACAAGTTAAATTAGAACCTAAATCCCAATAAATCTCAAATCTTGTATACAGAGACCATACAAGCACCGCTTAAAATATCACCGTCGCGTTTAATGATAAACAAACCAGTCTCTTATGTTTAAAATTTGATCCTCTAATATGTGTCGCTAATCTGTAGTCGCTTGGTTGGGAACCGACAACCCAGCTGGCTTGCATCCCTAACACTATGGTGGCCTGCCAGCTTAAGGGGGTGAAATATCTGTTTAATAAACTTAGTAGAAGATTCTAGAATGGGAAGCTGGCGATGTCAAGCCCTTCATACTTGTAATTACTGCATGAAATTAGGTAGCACGCTACAGCAACTTTATCCGTCTTTAATTGAGAAAATAAACAAGAATAATTTAATCAGGTTCTAGATCCTTCTCCATAAATTAATTAAATCTCACGAAGTGGCCTTCTTTTAAAACATCAATGATTTTGTTTCTCCGGAGAGTGCTTTATGGTATAAAGGCAAGTTGACAAACCTTCTAGTAATATAAGATTCATGCCCCTAAAAACTATTAGAAGTTTCTTTTAGTTCTCCTGAAAAATTTATCTGTTTAGATTGAAGAAGTTTTCTTTACGATCGCGATAAAATACGTGTTGTTTTTGCTGCAATTACCTTAGCACTCACTTAAGTTTGCTTTGAAATGAAAGTCTCCTGAATATTAATGTGGGAAGGGGGGTTGTTTGTTACATCCACAATGTGACAACGTCCTAGCGTGAAAACTGTTTTTGTTCTATATCAATGTCATGAGACATCGATTGTTAACTAGACGGGGAGGAATCGGGTAAACGAGCAGAGAAACATTGCTAAAGAACCATCAAATATTTAAGTAACCTACCTGTTACTTAGCGGTTGAGTCATTTACAGTTCACGTCTCAAATTAAAAATAGACACCAACGAATTATTCAAGGTAAGCTAACCCGTTTTAATACATGAAATAAAATGTAAAGTCCTGTGTTTTCGGACATTCTGAAGAATCCATCAATCACATTGTCAATTAATGTCCTTTAACCAAATTTGCTGGAGGTTTTAAAGAAATTTATGAAATTTCCAGAGAAACAATTGACTGTTGCAGAATTTGAAACTCTTGTAAATAAAATCTACATTAACAGCCAGATAACCTCAGTCAGATGCTAAAACTTCAAACCAATCTAAACAGGATGGTGTGTCTAGGTTTTTGTGGGGTTTACCCTAGACTATATCTTAAAAAGCAAATGCTTCACCGTGATGTTGACATTAAACTAAATAACCTGTCAACTAATCAATTTGCTATTTGTAACTTCGAACGAATATAATTATTATAATACATCATTCACCTCATCAACTAAATTCGACTTGAACACATTTCTGCTAGGGTAACTTCTCTGCTATTCCTAATTTTATCGAATCCTTGGACATGGGAATCTCCTGAGAAATCTGCTTTAAGATAAATCCGATCTCCAATGCAATTAGTAAGTATAGGGATGATAGGGAATCCCGCATATAAATGGAACAGTAAAAGGCGTCATTGAGGACAAAGTTAGGAAATTGGTACGAATTTGGAACTATCAGTAAACTCGATTCCCCTGGTTTGCAATGTTATGATGTACCTATAAGTGAAAGGCGATAAGAAATCCAGAGCAGTCACTTATAATCTATTTATATGTGCTTTTGATAAAAGGTTCCTGTTAGGCAAATGGCTCAGTCGATCTACGAAATTGTGGCTATTATCCTGCCACAGTTTAATCTTTAGTAATGTCACAAGAGCTCTGAATAAGTCAGAGGGGACATTTACTTTTGTTTACTTTGTTGGGAATCATCCGCTTAATGTCTGTCCCACTTTCCAGACGTCTTCCTGAAAATGGGATTACGTTTCTACCTGTCGGTGTATTGTCAACGTTCTATTCGTCTCAGAAGTGATGATTAAGCACACCGCACCTTCTCTACCTCACGTTGGGTGCTAACACTGAGTAAAACTTATTTTGCTGTCCTCTACCAAATTGCTTGACTTAGATGCTTGCAATTGAATTTTTTATATTAACTCTTCTGAAAATATGCAGAAGTTACTTTTCTTATTTGTTGTTGTCGTATTATAAAAAAAAGTATCACAGAGCCTTTAGGAAACATCACTCAGAAGGGATTTGTTGCACACCAGACAAATACAGTTCGAAATTAAAGTGGACATACTCGTACTCTGGAAAATGGGACTACGAATATTTCCGCTCGCAGGGAATAATACTGCCTGGATCAAGTTGAAACAAAAATTTGTTGAGTGAAATTTCGAAGGATGATGAATCGGTAATTAGATGAATAGAGCTCGAACCTTCTTTTTTTAACTATGATTGAGGATAACTATAAATAAGGACATCTCATATTAATGTCTAGAAATAATTAAGTAGACTGGAAAGATTAGAGGAACAAGACAGTTACATCGGGACAATTCGCATTGTTATCTAACGGTTGAACTAAGATGAGACTCCTTAGTCTGCGCTCCATATTGTCGCCTGCTCTATTTGTTTTAAGCCATAAGCACATCGGGGATTTGCTAGAGATGGGAAGGATCGATAAGCAGTAAAACGCAAAGAGAAGGTCACTTACTTGACTCGCATGCCGCTTGTTGTCGTAGACCTCAAACTAGGAACAGACAGAGTTCCAGTTACACCTAACACATGCGAAATAATTTTTAACTAATAACCCTTTTTAATTAAAAGGTCACCGACCTGGCAGGGTATATTTTGAGATATAGATGAACCAAATAACTTTTATTGTACAATAATTATTGTTCGTAATTTTTCTAGATTTTTCAAGGAAAATACCGACGAGTCTTGATTTTTGTGATATGGATACCTAAGGCACCCCTAATCCTGGGTTTGAAAGGAATTAGTCAAATTTGCAGCTGGATAGTGGTTAGTCAAATCATTCCTTTAGAAAAACAAACATCTGCAAGGTCCTCTCTATATCAGCGGTAGTGATAACGAATGTCCAATATAATATGAACTTCCGCAGACTTCTTAATGAAGAAGAGAATGAAACCTTATAAGATTTATTAATATAGCTTGTAACGAAATGCGAGGCTTTCGTTTATTGGCGCCCCACTTTGGGCGCCAATCTTGTAACGGCTTAAATAATTTGTGCGTGGTTCGGTCCCCAAGTAACCCGTTACTAAGATATTTTTAAAATAAGTTTTATTTACACCAGTTAATTATGTACAATGGCTGTCCATATAGCTCCTCCCACTGGATGGGCAGGTCGTAGCAATCCGAGATCCCCGTTGGTTCCTGCTTAGAGCCCAGAACTGATTAGTGGCAGCTCTGGGTGATAAAGAACGCGTCGTCGCCACGGTCGCTTCTGTTTTCAGTAACCCTCGACACCTCGCTGGTACGCGTCATCTGTTCTGCTGTACCAGAGCATGCGATCAATTCTTGCGGGCGTCGAATCTCGTCCCGCTGGGGAACGGAGGTAGCAGACCCCATCGTCTCTCAATACAAGACGCACAGACGAGACCTGCTAGTTAATCCACGTCTCAATAAGACGTGAGCCTGAAAAACTGAAATAAAGGAAAGTTAATCGGTTCTCCGCTCAGAGCTCAATACACTCTGGGCGTGAGTTACGGGACAAGGATAGGCCGACTCAATGCATCGGCCTTTTCCTCTCGGTGCACTCAATACATGCACGTCGGTTGCCCGGTCCTGTCTTGTCTCTCTGGGGGCTCACTACGTCCATCAGAGAAATGAAACGCGCGCTGGTCAGTACCCAAGCTCGCGTCTCGCTGCCTGTTATCCCGGTCGGTGGACTCAGTACATTCAACGCGGGTCTGGCTCCTGCAGGCTCAGTACACTTGGCAGGAGCTCAATACTTGATGTTCAGTACCCAAACAAGCACTGTCCGTTCTTCGGATGTCCTCTGCTTTTATAGCCGAAGGCGGGGTGATAAGGCCACTGTCGCCGTCGCAAAAACTCTGTTTTCCTGCTCTGAACTTATTAAATTAAATAAATTGTCTCTAATAAGTAACCAATTGTAATAATTATAAACGAAAACCTCGCATTTCGTTACAAGCTCATCTGTAACAGTGATAATTGATGAGTGAAAAAAGTAGGTAAGATGTTTGCCAAAAAAGGTACCCTGCCGACTGCTAAGAGGTGTTTCATAAGGCTAGATTTATACAAAGGCGGCATACTTAAGAACTGCATGAGAGTAGACTGATTCTGTTTCCTGTTAATAGGCCGGTCAGTTTCATTGTGGTAAAATCTGTTGAGGATTAATTGTTTTCCGCGACTGGCTTCAATTGAAAGCATATGAAATGAAAGTTAGACTGAGTCGTGGCTTTTGAGAATTTGCTCCAAATGCTTCGTCCACAGATACGGCAGACTAGAAGCGGTTGATACATAATATCTGTATATCAAATCAAGGGACTCTGCGACAGAAATGGTGGTATACTTCTCAGGCATGCCTTAAGCCTGCAGTTTTGCCAACAATCCCCCATGCCAGACACGATCAAAAGCCCTAGAGATATCAAGCACAACCACTCGAAGCTCCCCATTGTGTTCGACTGCATTGTCCACAGTTCCGTTACGTAGGTAAGGAGGTCTCCAGATGATCTCTGTTTGCAGAAGCCGTACTAGCAGTCGTTGTTTGGGGGAAATCTCCGTGGACTATTAGACTCAGCAGCCTGGAGTCACTTATAGTTTCAATTTTTCGAGGTCTACTGACGCACCTACGCCAGGTCAGGTCAGGTATCACCATGTCGCATCCGAAAAGCTGCGGACCTGGAAAGGGTACAAGCTTGGACAAGATGATGACTATAACCAACGGATAATTTCAAGAACTAGGTAGATAACCAATGAGGAACTAGGTTTGTGAACATTTTCAGAACTCACCTTATCTTCTGTAAATTTTGAGATGAAAAAACAGATAAGTATTTACCTATCCCATAATACATTAATTATCGCTAGAGATGCAGAGTTTGTTTTTTACGAGAGTGTTATGGAGAACCCCTCATATTCAGGCATTTCTCGCCATGGACCAATCTCCGCCTCTTCTCTTTTTATTATTAGAGCTGTCACGGAGTTGTCCTCACCAGAAAACATCGTGTCATAATCGGTTGCCTTCAACTTCACTTTATCAATATTTATTAAAGCCGACGCACCTATAAAACATGATTTTAACAAAATGAAAATTGTATTTGTGGAAACAGTTTGTTCCATTTGCGAGCAGAGCATGCATCGTGAAACACAACTTTCAAGATACTTCAAATGACAGAAACGATATTTATTGAACCGCGAGCTCTTTAGGAAGTGACTGCTTCAGTCGCTTGCTTTTCCACGTATTTCTAGTGGTAGGCTTTCCTGGAGACATTATCATACACTAATGGAGCAGTGACAGTGCCGACACAAATTCTGTTGAAAGGCTATCGAAACTTCCTCGCCTCTCTTAGTGAGTCAACTCATTGTCGAAGGAACTCAAGAAGATGTCTTTGATTCTCGATGCATTGTCACTAATTGAGTCCCAGCACTTTATGAGTTACTGCATCTTTTTTTATTTTTAAGCGATCTTAATGAATATGAATCAATAAATGTATGTATAAAATCAGCAGCTGTCTACTGGAGATAAACGGCGCCAAGAAAAATAAATTATGTTGGTCTGAAATTATGGGATGACAGCCAGAGTTTATTAAAATCCGCAGTGCTTCGCCGCACATAAATACATATGCTTTGAGTATTATTATTTATTTATCAATGGGTAGTCTGAAGAATGTTCATAGCATTCAAACTAGTTTTCTCAGTATACAAGTTAAAATTCCTCTCATGGAGTGTAGGGAGGGAATGGTGAATATTTACAGGAGTTACTACGAACTCTTAAAGATAAACCAGACTAAACTCGCTGATATTTTTATAGTATTTCACATAAACTGAGAACTTTCATGATGTTTCGTTGCTTACTTGATTTATTTTTGATGACGATCCGTTTGTCGGGTCTTGAAGAATTCTAATTTTAATATTTCTTACGTCGCGGTAGCTTTTTTAGTCGTTTTCTTTATGAATCATGTCCTATTTTAATTACGCGTATACATTCCAAGTACTTCAACATTAACAAACTTTTGAAATATTCGCCTGTTTTTAATTTGATCTTTAATATCTGGTTTAAAAATCAGAAAATTGTCTCTGTTATAAAAGATTTAAGGACATTAGTTCAGCGGTAAAGTAAAAAATGTACCAACAGTTAATAAAAAAATCTTTTTATGGTTTTTTTTTCAATAATTATTGTTGGTGAAGAGATATCAAAAAAAAAACTTATTAGAAGAAAGGCAGCTGGAGTAATATCCTAACAAAAGGTATCTTGTGATTTTTTCTTATGTGACATAATCTCTAGTTATTCAATATTGAAGAAATTGCAAAATTTTGTATTTAATTAGATGCGAGCGAATTTTAGTTTATTTTAATTTTTTGCCGCGCAGCCTGTAGAAAAAATGAAATTATTCTACAACCAAATAACCTATGAAGAAAAATCAAAATGGGTTTTGAACTTCTTCTCTTCTTCATGTGCAGTCTCCTCTACGAAGGTTGGCGACTAATAAGGCAATTTTAACTTTCGAAGCTACTGTTTCTTCGTTCCATAGCCTGTCAGTCCACGATATCCGCAGCAATGCAGCATGCATCGATATGCCCACATCTCAAAGGCGGTGATTTTTTTGGACAGTGTTTCTGTAAGCATCCACGCCTCCATACCATACAAAACCACCGGGAACACATGATTGCACCCAAAAATTTATAAAACTAAATCAGCTGTATCTCTTCATTTCCGACCCTTATTGATGTTTGCGTATGTAGTCCTGGTTCATCTACCATTTTGTTTTCTTAATGTTCATTTCTAGGCCATATACGAGTACATTACTGCTGTGATTAATGACGTTCAACAAAGTCTCCGCCAACAATAAGCTATCATCCGCGTACTGTTATTGATCAGTGTTCCATTGATGTTAATACCCACATTGATGTCCTCCAAAGCTTATTTGAATATATACTCCTAGTATTATATTAAACAACAATGGTGACAAGATGCACCCTTGCCTTACTCCTCGCTGAATCTTCCGTTGTCTGTGAGTCTAACAACACATTTGCTCTTTGATTCCAATATAAACTTGTTATTAAATTGATATCTTCGAGGTCTAGGTTCATCATTAGCCAATATTTCGATTAATTTATTATGATGTACTTTGTCAAAGGCTTTTCTGTAGTCGATGAATCCAATACATCTGTGTTACGTTTCGACATCATTGTACTTGTCATTGTACGTTGACGCCAAATAGCGCCATACGAGTTCCTGAGACGTTTCTGAAGCCGCTTGGGTGTTTGTCATTGTCATCTCACATTTCCGATATATTCTACTGTGTAATATTTTCAAAAATATTTTTAGTATGTGGCACATCAAACTGGTTGTGCGATAGTCTTCACAACGCTTCGGGTGACTTACTTTTGGCAAGGTAACAAACGTCGATTCTAGCCACTCCATAGGTACAATACCAGTTTTCTATATTATGATGAACAAATCCACCAAAAATGATGATATTATGATGTTGTCTTCATTTCATTTATGGGTTTTATAAGCTCTGTTGGAATCTCGTCAGTCGTCGGGTCCGAAAGCTTTTCCTTCTGTACTATTTCTGATTGCATAAACAACCTCTGCATGTCTTTGTTATTGGAGGCGCTGCCTGCCTATTATATTTTCCATCATTAACACGTGGGGTTGGTCTCTGATCTTGAAAGAGTTTTTCAATTTATGACTTCCAATGAGCAAGACGATCTTCCAAGGAGCTGAGTATTCTTCTATTTTCATCCCAAAGGTTGTTGATGGGCCTGTTTTTGTAACTTCCACACATTCCCTTGATTTTCTTGTCCATATTTCTACTATCTACTAATCATATTTTCGGTCCAATTCCTCTATTTCTGCACACTTTCCCGATATCCATTCTTCTTTAGCAACTTTTATTTTTCTTCTGATTTCTTTGTTTATTTCCTTGTAAGCTGTTTTATCTTTATTCTTTTGTAGTCTTCTTTTCTCCATAAGTGCCAGTATTTCACTCGTCATCCACTCCTTCTTTGGTGGAATGGTTGATCTTATCTGCTCTTGACTTGCTTTTATTGTATTTTTTATACAGGGTGATTGATTGAAACGCCACATTAGAAAAAATTCGACTTCCAAATGATCTAGGAATCTGAAATTTGGAACTTAGGCAACATACCTAATGACGAGTCAAAATGAAATATTACCAAGATGGCAGCACATTTAAAAATGGTGAAAGCAATGGCCATCTTTGTTTTTTTAAATAGGACACCCTATATTTTATTGCATTTTCAGATTGTCTGAGAAAATGTAATAACAATAATGTTTATAGTTGCATTTTAAATTGAGTAGGCTATGAGTTATAAACAAGTGAAAATCGCAATTTTCCAACTTTAAACCCATTAAGTTTATTCTGTGCTTCTGGGGAGGTCTATGTGTAAAGTCTTCTTGTTGGATGTTGAAAGAAAGTTATATAAGGTTATTTTCTTCACAAAACTGTATAAGTCGGTCTCCTCTGTTATTTCTTTGACTCAGTCCAAAGTCTCCCACACAGTTTCCCTGTCTTCCCCTGCCCACCTTTGAGTTTAAATCTCCCATAACAAGACAGAAATCCTGTGTCCCGATAGACCTGAGTAGCTGATTGATTTGTTCATAGAATTCTTCTACGAGTTTGTCATCTTTGTCGTCAGTAGTGGCGTACACCTGCATCAAAGCTATGTCCATTAGATTTACGGCAAGCTGCAGCATTATAGTTCGGTCTGAGAGTGCGACTACATTTTTTGAGCGTTTTGAACGGGAACATAAAATACAACATTTTTTTGTATGTTGGTTTTTGCTATTTTAAGTATTTGCAGGCACAATAAAAATAAATAAAATAATTGATATCAATATAATGTTATAGATGTACCAATTAATTATCTTTTAGGCCAGGGCATCACCTCAATCATGAAAAAATTAAATTAAAAAAATTACCTTTTGCAACTTTACCAGCGTATTAAAGTTACCTAGCGAAGTTAGCAATTTTTAAGTACTCTTTTTTAATTACATAATTTTTTGGAAATAATAAAAAATAGACAAGAGATGAATGACATAAATTGTAAAACAGTATGCCATTTTTTCATGTTGTGATGTGAATAGAGAAGGAAATTTCAGAACCATGTTTCGTCCTAATTGGAAAAAATTGTCTTAAAATGAATAAAATTGCACGGTGGATTAGGCTTGAGCCATAGTATACATTGGCATGCGTTTTGGCTGCCTGGGGTTTTTATTCATTTTCATTTAATTAATTTAATAAAAAATTGTCAAAATTTGGCTAACTGTAAAAATTGCAAAGAGTATTTTTTTTACTTTTTCAGCATTGAGTTAATGCCTTGACCCAAAAGATAATACATCTATATATGCAAATACTTGAAATAGCAAACACCAACAGACAAAAAAATGTCATATTTTATGTTCCCTTCAAAACCCATTTTGATTTTTCTTCATAGGTTGTTTGGTTTTCGAGTATTTAATTTTTTCTTGAGACTGCGCTCCAAAGATTTATAATAACCGAAAATTCGCTCGTCAAAAACAAAATTTGCAATTTCTTACATATTGAATAACTCGAAAACTATGATACGAAAAAATTACAAGATACCTTTTTTTAGGAAATCACTCAAGCTTTATTTTTTCTAATTTTTCTAATAAGTAGATTTTTGATGTATTCAACGGAAAAACAGCTGTTAGCAAAAATATACATTTTTCACTATAGAGGTGTTTTTTTGGGGTTCTGCACCCGTAGAACTGATTTTTGTGGATTTATGTTATATAACCTCTTCACTAACAATTATTGAAGGAAAGTTTTCGATAAGATTTTTTGTTAACTTTTGGTACATTTTTTACTATACCAACCGGACTAAACCGGGAATTCTTATCACTAGTTTCCTAGTCAATGGGATTAGGAGAAGAATTAATGGAGGACTATGTCAAAAACGCAACAAATCGTTGGACGTATTTTTCGTGGAATTCCGCAATTTCTCCCCACAAATTCTCTGGAATCCGTATTCCTGAACGAATTATTTTAAAATAATTAGTATAATCAATTATCCCCGTTTCATTTTAATGCATATAAACTGTATGCTTCCATTCCATTTATTTAATTATTTTCGAGCCATTTCTGAAACTCAATTACTTACTACAAAGAATATGAGCTTAACATTAAAAAAAAATCATACAACAGAGCATGAATTTTGAACTTCTTTCACCGGGAACTTAGGTAATGATTTTTTTTTTATCAAAGTAAGGAAACATAAATTTTGTGTTTTGACGACCTTTTTAAATTGAAAAAAACACTGAAAGCTTGTTTTCAAAAAAATTACATCCTGGTTTAATAAAAAAATCAATTAACCTTTCAGTTAGACTCAGTGATAGTTTTATTTTATTTTATAACCATTATGTTCATCATTCATGCCATTCAGGTCAGGTCACTTGTGAAGAAACACAAAATTACTTCTACAAAAAAATAAAACGTCTGAATAAATTTAGAAACAACTAATGCTACATAATCCCATTCTGGGGTTGGGTCCAAAACAATTTTATAAACTTGAAGCTTGAAGTGGCAGTAAAAGAGACATTTAGAATTTTAATAAATTCACCCTATACTCCTCTGAATATTTTACCTGAATCTCAACTGAACTTTCAAAGTGTCTGCAACGACCAAACTTCAATGAAATTCGCTAAGCAATATCTAGGAGGATTAAGAAGGAGTAGTCTATGTATTGATCAACGGAGAGAGCGCAGTTTCTGGTTTGCTCTTTGAGAATTCTCTTAGTTTCTTTCTTTTTAATTCGTTGTTACTTCATTCCTTCAACAAGATCCATGAGTTTTCTTGCGTGATGAAACTTTATATCAATGTAGATATCTACATAAGAATTAATAGTTGAATATTATAATAGTCCTATGCCCGTATTCACAAACGATAATTTCCAAAATAATTACGTAATTATTTAAATGAGTGAGATGGGGATATGCAGTTTTTTTTGCAATAGAATGAGATGGGGATAATTGATTACGTAATTATTTACGAAATTATCGTTTGTGAATACGGGCACTAGTATAATTAAGAGATAATAGTGTATTATTAAATATTTATTTTACAGCTATTTCGATTTTTTATTTTTGGAATGGTTTTATAACATTTTTTTGTTCGAATGACCTCAAAAACTTCCGGTAAGAGTTTGTCACGGTATAAGTAGGTCATTGGGTATTTAAATATTTATACCGCAAGGTGTGTTCTTTCCACAGTGCCAGCTACTCTCATCAAACTATTTTTTTTTTTTTACTTTTTCATCGAATCTATATACATACTTATCTTCGAATACAAAATTGTCGTTACTTTATTGATTCCTAGTCATATGCGCCTCTTGATGACTTGGAGAAAGCTTGTCATAACGAAAATCACATTTATACCCAATCTGGTATACTGTGTTTGTATAAAGTTTGGAACAAAACTAATAAGTCCGTTTATGTGATGTAAATCGCTTTAACAGGCTGATTTTTTTTTTTTAATTACATCTTCTGACTCATCATAATTTGTGATAACAGTGGCAAAGATTCAAAGGTCCTTTTAAGGAGAATATGACCCGCAAAAATTTCAAACCTTTTTCGCAAAAAAAGAAGAAATAAAAAAGTGATGGTGTAGGTTTAAGTACATCTTTTGAAGGTCTTTTACAGGTGAAACTTTGGGGAAATGTTTCTCTTAAAAAGACCTTCAAAATGAAGTTTGAACCTTCTCAAAAAAAAAACGTTTTTTTTGTTTTTTGCAACGATGTATCACTAGTAGGGGTTGTTTATAAGTATACGAAAAATAAATTTTGTTATTATATTTGTACCTATTGATTGGGGAATTGTAAGTAAATTTTTAATTATTATGTCAAGAAATCGTCAGTCATTAAAGTGGAGCCTTGCTCTTTGTCGAGATAAGTTACCAGTTGACATGTTGTGTCAACGCTGTAGTGGGTATAGTGTATTATAGTCGATGAGCAGGGTGTTGATAAATTACTGCTCGCCTACGTATCTGTCCAGAGGGTAGATTGATCTACGATTAAGCTTATCTACTCTAATAAGTGAGACCGTTATCCTATGTCATTCTGCGCTACAAAGATGATTTGAATAGAAAAAATCTCAAATCCTGATTTCAATGCTATAGGAAACAAAAAAAAAAGCCTTCGTTTTACAAAAGTTGTGGTAGTAATAATTTTTTACCGTAGGTACTGTTCAGGTTAGGGTCTTGACAAAAATTCTAACTTTTCGACCATGAGTTTTGTAGAACAAAACTCCCCACCGACTGCACTATTAGGTAATATTAAAAGGAAGACTTTTGTTTTTGCATGTGAAATGCTCAACTCTCTGAAATATCGAACTCTTTAGAAGGTAGTCGTGTTCGCATAAGTATTTCCACTTTCGTTTGATAACAGGAGAAATGTGAAAAATTGCCTTCATTCTAGGATGTTCCGGTGCGGAAGGTGACAGAGGGCTGTGCGAGATTTTCCAGTTGCCAAAGGCTCGCCCGACATGCAGAAAGGCGGCGCCCAGTAGAATGTAGTATTAGGCAGTCATCTTCATCTTCATCTTCCTCATCTGATAGTGATACGAGTGATGACGAGGATGGTGAGTAATATCCAAAAAGTATGTTTTCGTTTTATTTTTCATCGTTTTAAAAATTGCAGTTAAATTAAATTTAATTAAAAATTGTTTACATTAATTGTAACATTTTCCATTCTTGGTAAGCTCTGCATTTACATAAACTACTACTATAGGACTGGTATGTAAATTAATGACAGTTGCTAATTGCTCACAAACATCCCTTGTTGTTTAAGCTTCAGAGAATAGGCCGCATTAATTTTTGCATAATCATGTTATCCTTGACGTTGATGGCCTTATTCCCTAAATTTTCTTCCCATACTCCATTTTAACTGGACATAGAATTTCAATGTGATGCTTGCTGCATTCGACGAACCTCCCAATTTTTTCAGTCGCTAAATTACCTCCATAATTAACGGGGATAGTATAGTCGATAATCGGCGGCAACAGCCTACATACAGTTCACTGGGGTACATTTAAATATGTTGCATTGCAATGACCCTTGGGATTTCCAATATTAATGATTCCGGCGGCCTTAACAGTAGGTTTTTCACTGTATAGGTGAGAAAAAATCTGCTATGGTCGAGTCGTAATGAACTCGTCCTTTTTCACTTAAAGCAATGTGAAAATTTTTTTTCGTGTTCTATTAAATGTTTGTTTTTATTGTCCGGCGACCTGCTTACAAAAATAATTATTAAAATATAAATAAATAATACAAAAATATAAAAATTACAAATTTTTGTAAAAAAAAAACTTCGTTTTTTAAGAGGACATCGGTCTTAACTATGTAGAGAAGACACAGTCGCTCCACTTTGGTAATTTTGGCTTCGAGATCTAGCGCATATAGTCATAGAATAATTTCAATTATACAGGGTATATCATAAATATACCGACAAAATTTTAGGGGTAGAAGGGGGCGTCAAAACAAACTTTTTTTTCTCAATAAACATGCATTGTTCAAAAACGCATAGTTTTCGAGATACAGACAGGATGTTAGTTAAAATAAAAAAAAAATAAGGGGTTTTGGTCATAACTCGTGTTAATTTGAACCAATTTTAATGAAACTTGGCATGAACAGTAAACAAATTACTCTCATTTTGCTATTCAGGTTTTGTAGATGTCTTCCTGTGGCGTAGATATTCAGAGTTTTTTCTTTTTTCCCACTTTTCTCTCCCTATCTTCACGTCACAGACTTTATTGCAAATAAAAAACGTTATTCAATAGCCCCTGCAATTTAGAATAAAAAAGAGTTAAATTAATTTTTTCTTTATTTATTTTATTTATTATTTATTTATTCTTTAATTAATTTTTTCAACATCAAATTCTTGATATATCAGAAGTTCCTCAGTCGAAAAATTTTGCAATGTAAACGGCCCAACATTTACGATAATACACCCTTTATAAACAGTTGAATAGACGAACATAACAACCAAGGCAAGAGTGGGATTTGAACCCAGGCGAACAGCTTCAACAGATTAGTAGTCTGCACTTCTAACCCTCTGAGCTACCGCCCGTTCCTTAAAAAAATACTTAGGTATTCATTAACATCCTGTATCTTCAAAAATATGCATTTACGGACTTATTTTTAGAACTTTTCATCTTAGAGTCATGCTTAATTAACACTCTGTAGTAATAATTTTTTCTTCCCCCAAACTGTTCTTGAAACTTAAGCCCAGTTGACTGAACTAGTCAACGATTTAACCATGTTGTGAGATTTAACCATATTGTAGTGTCAATAATTCAACATTTCCAGAATCTCTTTCCTCAACTACGTAGAACTTTTTCAATATATTCTCAAGATAGGAGTTCTATATCCGCAGAGGAAGTTGTAAACTTATAATCGGTTCAACGATTGAAGTAAGCGAGCTATTCGGTCCTCTCCTTGCCCTACTTCAGATGTCATCACTGACTTTTGCTGATATTATAGTAGGATTAACTTTAAAAAGTCAGATGTGACGTCTTACTAACCGTCCGAATTAATATTTTTAATTCCACCAGAAAATGTCAAACAGTTAAATGTCAAGTTGTGAACGAGCAGCGTAATTATTGAAGGAATCGTTCAAAAAATGAATTGAACCGCTTACGTCAGTTTGAGAGCCACTGACAACTACAGAAAATTTATTCACGTAATGACATTCTATCCTCTGTGTTGTGCATTTAATTCTCATTCAAAACCAATGTTGACGTATACTTATTTATGCGGGATGGAGTGTTTAGACAAACTGGACGGTTACTATAAAAACCACGTATATGAAACAAAATAAATCGAACTATCAAAAGGATGTGTATTCTTAATCGATACGTATGACTTTTTAGACTTTATTGGACTATAGTATTAGTAGCAGCTGATGACTAAGTAGGTACGTTCAAATAGCCCTCCAAAAGTTGTTGTACCTAACTGGGGTAATTTTCTGTCTAGGTACACACAATGAAAGCTGACTAGAGAGAACTGGCATTTTGCCAACTCTGACGAATAAATACCAGCCCCACGTTATTTCATATCCTTATTCCAGAAGAGAATAAAAAGGAGAAACGGCCATGAGCATTACAGTCCGTGACTTAGTTCTCTTTTCTCTTCGGTATGTTTCATCATCGTATTTTTAATAGAATTATAACTACAGACCTTGTATCCATAATTTCTGTTATATTGTGTACAGAAGATAAAAATTGGAACGTAATGTACGATACAATCCATGATTAAGTGTGTCTTTCTCGGCATGGAGGGTAAATAGAAATAATAATAATTTATTTTCTCGCTTCTATGAAAGTTGTCAATAACAAAGCAACTTGCATAATCTGAAAGTACCTTCATACCTGTCGTGTAATGACAGTCAAAAGAGTGTTTTAATTTTTTTATTACAACACGACGGTTTCATAAATCAGAGTCAAAACTCAAGAAAAGCGGCTGATATAGAACATGTAAGTAGGTTTACTCGATAATCTCGATATGTCAAATAATGAAAAAGTTAATCTCATGAGGGAAGATGTGAAAATTCATAAACCTCTTATTATCGAAATGAGTGGCACACGCAATATTATGTATCTGTTTAATAATTTCCATTAAATTGCATCATAGGTACTGAAATTTATGACAAAACTACAAAAAGATATCAATTTAATCCTAATATTTTTGATTTTTTTTTTTTTATAAAAGAGGGAGCATCGGTCTTAACTGTGTAGGTAAGACATAGTCGCTCCACTCTGGTAATTTGGCTTTGAGACGAACTCTTTAGCCACACACACTTTAAATTATAATATTTGCCATTTAAACGTTCGATCGCTTGTTTTACTTTTCACAGACATTCGAAAATGAATCTGAAAAGTAAAGCGGGCCGAGGTGAGTTTCGAACCCGCGATCTATGGCTTCGTGAGCCAGCGGAGAACCACTAGGCCACGGAAGTCACTATATTTTTGATTTATTTTTATTGATATTGATTGACATTGACAGTGCTATAATTTATTTGACGTTTCTTGTTAATAAAATATTCGATTACAAAACATCGGGCAGGACTATAATGCCAATTGACAGTTTTATTGAACACGATGTAAAATGCCATTTTGAAACATTAATAGATACTTCTTGCTGTTCGGACATTCGCAGTTTTACTCTTTATTTAGTTCAGTGCGTCATATTATTGGTTTGAATAACGGATGTGTTGCGTCCGCCGTATCCAAACACCTTCTGGCAGTCTCAGCTCTTTAACGGTAGGCATTGTACTTCCTAATGTTTTCCATCCGCAGACCGAAAAAGTGTAATCTGTGTATTTAAAGGAAAGGTTATTATGGTGTACTTATAAAGTGCACAAAGGATATTATCCCAATTCCCAAAACATAATGAGTGTATAATTTACAATTTTTGCACTTGTATATTTCATACATAAAATAAATGCATATAAATGAAGCTTCCAAAAGTCTTTACTTCAGCTGATTCCACGTATTTATCGATAATTCGCGCCAGCTCACGCGATATTTCAAGCAAAATGGGCTTAATGTCAAATTTTGAAATGTGAGGTTGAATAAAGTCAAAATTTGGTGTTTGTGATACGCATTTGATTATTGACGTAGAGGAAATTTTCCAAAACTGGAGGTAGTAGTGACGTTAGGATTCAATTAATGAGAGGATAAAACGAAATCCTCACAGATTGAGAGACCCTTATTACTTTGGGTCAGTTAGGGATATCCTAAGGGGCCCCGACCTCTGGGAGTCAAACCACCGAACTTAGAACTGCGTACAGTTCGGGCCACTTTATCATATTATCAACAAGTGCGAGGAAATCTCGTTAAATTTGTTGGGCGTCCATGTAATTGTCCGTACGAGCGTAATGTGTGTCTTTCCTGTAAGAGAAGCCCTAGACTGTGAAATTATTTTATCCTGTTTAATTCATGCATTTTAGTAAAGTGGCTCCAACTTTCAGGGAGTCTCTGGTCTGTGCACTTTGATGTGGAATATCTCCTGGAATTTTAGCGCTTTGTATTCAGCGACATTCCATTTATAAGTGGCCATCCCAGGAATACTGTCGGCTTTCCTTGTAGGGATAAAATTATGACTCATATTATATCCTTCCAGAATACAGTCCGGCATTCAAGTCTAAAAAATTCAAAATGCACCAATCCTTATTTCAAAAGTTGGTGATTCAACTGGAACTGCGTGAGATGAGGTAAATCGCCAATGTTTAGAACGTCTAACATTTTTGACGGCCCTATATTCAGCACTTGGTACATTTTACAAAGCTATACAGGGTGTTCTACAAGCTCTATGACAAACTTTGACAGATGGTAGGTTGCTTGATTTTAAACATATTTTTTTTAATAAACATGGGTCCGATTCGTTTTTGTTTAGAAGTTACAAGCATTTAAAAAATCGTAATTTTTCAAGTTCAAGGCTCTGTAAAAGGAAAACGGTTCAAGATATAGAGAAAAACGGCTTACATGTCCCTATTTTAACTTTTCATGTACTATCCAATGATGTAGATGAAATGTTTATACAGGGTGATAAAAAGTTTGAAAAAATCTGAGATTTCTCCACATTTAAAAAAATCAAAGAAAGTACAAATGTTTCTATACCATAGGATAGTCCATTAAAAGTTAAAATAGGGACATGTAAGCCGTTTTTCTCTATCTTGTACCGTTTTCCTTTTACAGGGCCTTGAACTTGAAAAATTACGATTTTTTAAATGCTTGTAACTTCTAAACAAAAACGAATCGGACCCATGTTTATTAAAAAAAATATGTTTAAAATCAAGCAACCTATCATCTGTCAAAGTTTGTCATAGAGCTTGTAGAACACCCTGTATATAGTTCAAGTCCCATTCTAAAATCCCTCTTGTCAAGTAGAGATCTTACGTTCTGCGGTGAGCGGCTACCGCGTTTTGCCCAGATTTGCCCGATTTCAAAAATCGTCTACAATTTGGAAGAAATATTACTGGGGGGCATCTAGGCAACCCTCCCAATTAAGGGAAAATATTTTCTCCCAATTTGCTTTTTGTAAATATCTCTTTCAGCAGCTCCAAAAAATAAAATTAAAAATCAAAATAATTGCAAATTTTAACTTGAAAATTGACAGAGAAGTCAAGTTTGTGTCTGTTTAATTGTACGGGAGGAGCAAAGGTTGCGGCAAGGAGTAAAATGCTAAGACAATATTTTCCCTCAATTGGGGGAGGGGTTTGCATAAATGCCCCCCAGTAATTTTTTTCTAAATTATAGGAGTTTTTTGAAATCGCTCACACAAATCTGAACAACAAGCCGTAGCCGCTCACCGCAGCGCGTTAGAACCCTACTCGACAATACGGATTTTGAGAATGGGACTCGTAGGTAGGTACTATAATATTAATACCTTAACACCTGGCTTTTCTTTCATAGATCTTTGGGGGTTGGGGGACACAGTTAGATTTTATTTTAGGTCACAAATTAAAAAAAAAATGTTTTAGATTCTAATAAGTGTCTTAATTATTTAAGCTTCTTGTCATACCTATTCAATGACGTTTTAAATGACAGAAGTGATATTGATTAGACATTCACAATAAAAATCTTGGCACGTATTATAACAACTTTTTACTGATATGATGACAGTAAATTTAACGGACAATTAACAAATTGAAATAGTTAATTTTCACTGTCAATCAGTCAAAAAAGCATCTCCGTGAATACTTCAAGCAGTATGTAAATGTATAAAAAGATATTCAGGAACAGGTGAACTGTTTGATATAGAATATTAATCATCAAAACCAGCGCGAAAGCAATTAAGTGAACATTGACTGCATCGCCGGGAACGTGTCAAGCTGGGCTGTGTACATCTCCTGAATATTTAACCGGAAAACATGGAGGACTCGAGCGAATCCTGTGAGAAGGGTAGACGGTATAATTGGAACTAAGGTGCGAGAAAATAAGAACGGCATTAACGGTGAAGTGTCGGAAAATTTTTCGCGTTGCGACACTCTGCATAAAGCAACTTTTTCAAGAAACAAGAAACTTTGGTCTGGGTTAATAAATCTGTCTAAGGAAATATGTTTTTTTATACCTACTATAATAGATAAGCGAGGAAACACGACCAGTCAGACTGTATTTAACAGTAATGGGCTTACTGAACGTGAAATCTTACTTAGAACTCCCATCTGGAATAAGTTAAATTTTCCTTGTGGACGTGTAAAAGGTCTATGGCATGGGGAATCGGAACCAAAACATGGGGAATAGGACCCAAACAAATATACTGGCTTTACATAACGGTCGTCAGATCTATTATTGCGTATGGCAGTACCGCGTAGTGGTCAAAAGGCCAGCAGGTCATGGCCAAAGCAAAGCTCTCTAACCTACAGAGACAAGCTTGTCTGGCGATCTGTGGTGCTATTAACACCACAACGTTTGCGGCTATGGAAATCCTATTGGACTAACCACTTCTCCATATTCATTTATTTTTAGAGAGAACAGATGGACTACATATAGAATGTTACAGATTGCAAGAAGCTTGCCAAAGGCTGAAACGCTCTGCTTATAAGGTCCTTCTCCCGGGGAGAGACGTTTGGGAGGACAACATAAATTAACTCCTAACAACAGATGCCAGATTACCAGATGGTTCATCGATGGATCCAAGACATCCACAGGAACTGGAGCTGGGGTGTCTAGCGCTGGCTCGAAGAAGAGAGTTTTCTCGAGCCTGGGCCTTAGCAACAACTTTCCAGGCCGAAATCGATGTTATAGAACTCTGTGAGCAGATGCAGGAGAAGATACACTGACAACGCAGATCAATAAAGATATTTTCAGACAGCCAAGCGGCTCTAAAAGCATTTAGCTCCAGCCACTGCAAGTCCAAGTTGGTCTCGAGCTGTTGACATTGAATGTTGATGATGTTGACAATTAACATTGAATGACGTAGTAGCAACGAAGTATGATCTGGATTCTGGGCCATGTTGGATATGGAGAGAAAGAACTTGCCGGTTCTCTGGTCAGGAAATGTGCCGAATCCGAATTTATCGGATCAGAACTAGCATTTGGCCAAAACTTACCAAGATTGGACCATTCGAAGTTCTTTATACAGGGCACGTCGAGAAAATCACCAAAGAACTATTGGAGCTCTACAGGAAAGAACTGAACGCGTTAATAGGCCTACAGGGTGTTATCTTTAATATTGCGGAAAAAATTAGAGACCGATTTTTTGGTCAAAAATAAACAAAAAAATTCTATTTACGTGTGTCCGAAAATACACCGTCTTTGAGATACAAAAGATGATAATTTTTACAGTTTTTGAAGATATCTTAAGAACCGTTTGAGATACATGCTTTATCATTGATATTAGCTGTGTCTTTTTAATATCAATTCAGTTTTTTTCATGTGCCATTTGCGGAGATCTCAGGAATGAGAGACGTTTTTTTGCCCTTCATTCTCCGGAGCATGTTTTGAAACATCCAAAACGAGTTTTCTTGGTAAATGGCAGTATTTTTCGAAAACGGCTCACGTTAGCAATTATGACCAAGAGTACCTTTTAGTACAGAATAATATTGGCGGCTTAAATTGCGCTTTTAAATGTCAATTTGACCAGTGTCGTAGATATTAGGGGCAGCAAATCCCACACAACCCTACTAAAATCTCCGCCACTGGAATATGAAAAAAAATAGTTATAGCATTAAAAAAGTTGCTAATATCAATGACAAGATATGTACAAAAGTTTAGCTCTCTACCTCAAACGATTCCCGGGATATCGTAAGAAACCAGCAAAAATCATATTTTTTCACACCCTGTATCTCAAAAACGGTTGCATTTCCGGACACATGTTAATGGGAAATTTTTGTTTCTTTCTGACCAAAGAATCTGCTTTCAAATTTTTTCTCACTTTTAAAGATACATGCACCCTGTATCCTGGGCACTGCAAGCTGAACCATCATCTGCACAGAATGGGTTTACCGATCAGCGCTCAATGCCGCCTGTGTTTGGAGGATGACGAAACAGAAAAACACATCTAATGCGAGAATCCCGCTTTGGTGAGGACCAGATTACAAACCTTCGGGAGAGACTTTCTCACACCGGAGAACCTGGATACATTAACAACAGTCACAGTCAAGATGGTCAGCTTCCTTAAAGAGGCTGACCTGATGGAGTAAATGTAGTACGACTAGATGTGAGCCAGAATAGACCTTCGGTCGTAATGGAGGTGTCACAATGACCCACTCACTATAAATCTAATCTAATCTAATCCAACTGTACTGGAAAGCAAGCACGAATAATGGTACAAAAATCCCCAGATAAGGCCGAATAAAATCTCCGGTTGGGTTAAAAAACAAGAACTCCAGTAAGATTTACCTAACACCGCTTAGAAAATAGGAAACTATTCTCTAAATTTTTCTCAAAATTCTCCAGAATTTTTTCTAAATTCTCAAAAAATATATATTTTATTCTGCGGCCTAATTTCACCATTACAATAATAATAAAGTTTTGAATAATTTCTAATTTAAAAAAAAAATTTATTCGCGAAATAACCTCGCTTAATAGGTACCACAGGGATACAAATAAGGAGATAATTTTCATGAACCGGTCAAATTGGTGCAGCCCTAAGCAAGGTGAACTCATTCAGGGGCGAGTAAGATGAAAATTTATAACAGTGATTCAGGTGCGATGCGGCGCACTCGAAGCTGTTGAAAACTGTTCCCGAAGGAGACCAACATTTTCATATTCCTCGCATGAGTATCAAAGTATCATCTTCTTGCTTCGATATGGAAAGGTTATTACGTGTGTTCATCGGTGTGTATATTTTTATTACTGCCCTAATTTAAATTAAACCTGTGCATGACGGAAGGTATTATCCAATGTTCATGGTGATACTTAAACTAATGTAGCTTTTTATTATATTATATTACTCTGGCTTTCATTCCATTAAATTGGGGCAGGCTTTTTTATAATCCTACTTCTCGCAGTAGGTACTTAAAAACCAACAAAATTTTATATAATGAAACCATGCCCGAGTTTTTAGTATTATCAAAATACACTGTTCCGTCATCGTAATATTTGTAATTGATTTATTTGGTCGTTAGAAATGGATAGCTTAATCCCGATGAACGAAATGCTAATTTCATTCAGCAACAATTCGTTCGTCATCGCAAATTTCGTGGTTCGAAGAACAATCAACCCCTACCCCTTAATTCCCTTTACCCGCACATGTAAAAGACAAGTGAAAAGGGAACAGAGGAGTCCAGATCGGTCAGTCGAAGTCGTCGAGCGAACCTGTCGCATCAGAGATTCGCAATCGTATCGTTCGTTAGAGTTAGTGAAGGGTCGTCAGATACCCTCGTAAATCGTGTTAATACCATTCGAAAAATGAATTGTCGTGAACTTGAAATAACCGCGCTTTACGACGGCGGTTTATAATCGATAATTAAATTAAGTGATCTACAACCAAACATCAAGAGACAGAGATCAGACGGAAGGTCAGTAACTACTTATTCGAAAATTTACTGTGCATCTACCTACTCCTGTTTCACAAGCCCTAGTCCTTCATCCTATAATATCAAAATTACCATTAGTAAAACATTGCTTCAAACATGGTCTTTGAACGGTATCCAAACATACACTATGAACACTATGACTTCGTTAACAGTCTCACACAAAATATCGAGTCCTCAATGTAAATGGATAGAAAGAAATCACGTTTAAGCTTGCAAAATCTGGCTGGCTAGGGTATCGGTATATTACGACAGATAAGTCGATCGATAAGAGATCACAGATCTCTTTCACTAAATCGTTTGCTTCGGAAGTTTGCAAACCAACAAATCCTTGTTCGGTAACTGATCTACATGATATATTCTAAGCCATGCTGAACTTTCAAAAAAGTCTTGGTGAAAACTAAGTCTTGGGGAAACTATTGACAAAAATTTTACCCTCCAGGAATGTCTCGGAGTAGGTATACTTTCACTGCTATATCACTGGATAAGGACAAAAATGAGCACCTTTTCTAAGAAGCTTGCAAAGAGATTTCTATAGAAACATTCCATCCAAGCGCTGAGTTTGATGAGAAACTAAAGTGATTCTTGGGTTTCACCACAGTCATGATAATTATTCCAGATAGAAAACACATCCTTCGGCCTTCAGTAAATCAATAATGCTAAAATGTCACTAATGTGTCATATTGTTTACATTACATCAATTTTATTGCGCTTGGACTAGAGTTGGGAGAACCTAATTAGGTAGCAGTGAAAGTTTCTATGTCCCCGTTACTTGGGATATCCATGTGCGAGAAATACTGTTTACGACTATTTGACCCATATCCGAGCGCATATAATATCTTAATTTTATAAGAATATGCAATCCGCGGTAATCCGCCAAATTACCAGAGTGGAGCGACTATGTCTTACCTACACAGTTAAGACCGATGCTCTCTCTTTTTTTTTTAAACTTCCATTTTAATAAATGAAATGCAATGCTTTGTCTTTTTAACGTGCATTGAAATCCGTCAATCCGTCGAACTCCAAAGTGAATTTGCAGTGATAATATAGAAGGTCTTCTCCTGACCTCACCATGCCCTACATATCTGGTAAGTTAATAGGGCCGATATTACGTTTGCTCTTGCATTACTAAATTGCTCGGTCTGTCTGTAACCCCAGACCAGATGATATTGGATTTACATCTGACCCATAGTGGGATATGCTGAACCTGTGTGCAACCCTGATTTGAACAGATAATTTAACTTGCTTGTAATCAGTAATCAGTGCAACGACGTCCACCAGAATGCCTTATGGCATTACTCGGTATTACTCGACCACCATACTTCGACTGATTCCGGGTATTTAGTTAGTCTCGCACATTTAGAATATTAGAGAAGATTTTTTGGGGATATGATGATAACATGGTTTCATTTTGTTGTTTGCATGAACTGTTTTCAGGCTACATGGTACATGTTTGTTTTAAATCTGCTACCCTCGCTAGGCCACTCCTTCAACCGGAAAAGGGATATTCGTGAAAAGGCTTTCAAAACGTATCCATCCACACATTAAAACTTCGTCAGTCATCTGGAAAAGCTTTTCCTCAGCCGCGGTGAATGTATCTATACGCTCTACAGTGAATTGTTTCAATAAGAAATATGATACATTTTGAATGTTGGGCTTTCAATGAAACATGACTTAAATCTCTTATTTTTGAATTTTCAGAAGTGCTATTAGGTACATTCGCTTCATAAAAAGGATTCACATTATTCCTCCTGCGTACATAAATTGTGTAAGTATGAAAAGCGAGGAATAGATCCATGAAACTTAAAGATTTGGATATTATCATTCGTGACAGCGAAATAATATTTGAAAGACACATTTACTACATGGTGAGGAAAGCCTGTAGAATGCTTAATATTCCCGACTTGTTCTGGCGTTTCTCGCTGCTCTCTTTGGAGATTTCTTGCTTTCTATTCTATATGACCTATGCGAATAGCATTCCGAGTTATAATTCTATTATCTGCAATTCCAGATATGATAAAATAAGATAATCTTTTCTAAATTTCAAAAAATGTTAGCTGCTTCTAGGATTTGCTATTTCCAAACTAGATCTGTCTTATTATCCTCTTGCTGAAATTATGTTTCTTTACGAAATTAGGAATGGCCTGATTGAGTGTATAAGCAAATTTGGTAGGTGTTAAGCTAGACTCTTTCTGAATAGCCGAAAGCTTTCCAGGAAAGCTGTTCTCCCGTTACTGGTTTTACATATCTTCATCGTGGGAGAAACCTCGCTATCTGAAAGAGCTTACCAGACCTCTCCACTCACTTCTCACTGTTATAAGAGGTCACAATTCAGATGGCATGCTAAGCCATCGTGAAGATAGAAAGGTTTGCAACCGCATGCCTATAACCTTGAATTATTCCATCCTTGATCAATATTCCAGGGGAGTTAAATAAACGCTATTTAGATAGCAAGCTAGCTTGTAACATAACATCACAAGTCAAAGATAATTCGCCCCACTTCAGTGACGACTTCGGCTTCGATGTTCGTTCAGGTCTGGTCCTTCATGGTGGACAAGGGGAATCACAGACAAGGGACAGTTCCAGATATGGGGCTTTAAAATAAATTCAGGAGACTTTGTTAGATCTAGCATAAAAAATTAGATGAACTTTCGAAAGCGAATGGCGTTAGATAAAAATAATTTCCATTGTTACAAATATAACGGCAAAAATAGCTTTAAATCAAGCAATAGGCAATTAATGAAAGATTATCATATTTATTTTTCAAAACGTTATCAGCCATCTTGATATCACAACTTTCTATGAACATAAAAATTTACCCAAACAAACCGGTATTTGCAGAAAATACACTACACACCTTCACTGAACGGCTGGCGAAGTTTTAGCTGCACATTTTGTTTAGTTAAATAAGGTCACAAAGAACGATTTGGATGTTCTACGAGTTAACGATCTGGAACGGTTGCTGGAGCCTTTAAAGGAACCGTAACATGCCTTAGATCAATTAACAACCTTAGATCAATTTCACGGGAATGCTATACAAGAGAGAATCAGGATCTTTTGGCTAATATATTGGTTTGCTTTAGGCATCCCCCTTTTTTGCGATATTAAATAAATTATAACAAATGGAAGCCAATCGAGTAGGACCACCGCAGTAAAGGGTAGTTGACAAATTGGAAATTGTGATACGGTAAATTAAAATTTGATGAGCTGGTATTGATTTATATAAAATTACGGTAGGCGATGAAATTGTGGATGCACATCAATAGTAATTATTGGATTTCGATGAAATGTAATTCAGCGAGGCAATATCTTTATTCCCTATATTAATAATATTGGATATGCACAGGATAGATAACCCTGGTTATAGGTCAACTGTTATTAATTTTGCGTTTAACACAAATTTAAGCATATTTCAGCGCGTAATGTTTATTTACATATGTATGGGTAACAATTAATTAGATTGTTTTTTTATTGTATTAAAACAAAAATACTTTACAGAGTGGTTAACAATTGGATGCTCATCATTGGAATCTCCTAAACCATAGGAGATACAGAGTCGGTTAAATTAGGCAAAAGTTGTCCAATTTTACTCTGAGTAAAAATCTGAAACCAAATTAATGGAAACTTAGTCGTTACTGAAATATCCTGACAAAACTGGAAAATTGAGATTTCTTATTTCCATGAGTAATTTTTGTATTATTGAAACAGCTGTCCATTTGACATTTCAAAAATTTTCAAAGCCCACTAGATCCCAGGGCTTTCATAGTCAACTTTTGTTTCTCTTAAGACCGCCATATTGTTTTTTCGTGTCGTTCAGTATTAAAAAAATCAAGGAAACCAAAAATCTATCACATTCAAAAAAATTCTGTGAAATATTCTTTGTTTTTCGAAAAAATAAAATAGGACAATTATTTCACCGAGTGATTATAACGTCGCAACGTCACATTGCATGTATTGTGTTTCCTTGATTTTTTTTAAACCGAATGACACGAAAAAACAATATGGCGGCTGTAAGAAAAACAAAAGTTGATTATGAATATACTCTAAGATCTGAAGTGTTTTAAACATTTTTGAAATGTCAGATGTGTAGTTCTTACCGACTTATGTAAACCTGCAAAAAATGATTTATTTATTTTCAATAATAATAAAAATATGCCTAAAAAAGAAATCTCGATTTTTCAGCTTTTTCAAGATTTTTCAGCAACGATTGAAGTTGTCCAAAATTTTGTTTCATGCAGATTCTCAATAAGCATAGAATCATGCATCCTTTCTTTTATTTAACCGCCCTGTACCTTTTACCGTTTCCGAGATCCCAATGGTGAGCATCGAATTGTTAACCATTCTATTGTTAACAACATTCAATAGAAATTATCGTTTATTATATCATGCGATCCACAAAATTTTTCATCAGCTAGTGCCTTGAATAAAATTAAGCATGTCTACCTGATAAAATACAAACAGTTGGAAGGTGTGTGATTGAATTACTCCAATCAGTGATCTACAGATCATAGAACAATAGATAAAAATATGGCTTTCCTACATAATGAACCCAAAGGTTCCAATTCTGTTGGAAAAAAGAGAATAGTCAAGAAAGTTAGGTTAGTTCGTTGTCTACTATCAGCACTTATCAATTCGCCTTTAAATTGAAATTATATTTCGATGGAGTGTTTGTTTATTATCAATAATATCCACCTAGAATAACCATAAGGATGAAGCTGCAGAGTATTCTTCTAGGATACCCTGACAAGTACCATAAGATAGATTAACCTCCTGTTGTAAGTGACGAATTGATATATGAGGGTGTTCTTCAATAATTACTTGTTGAACATTTTGTTCTTGACTTCTTATTCTTAATCTGCCACTACTTTTTCACGGTCTACACTTCCCGTTTCTCTGAATGAATTAACTAAACGCTGCAGTGTTACGAAACCGATCAAAATCAACTGCAATTTCTGGGAACTCTTCTCGAAATTATTCTTGATAGGAATCATGGTTGGACTAATGCCCATATTCACAAACGATAATTTCCTAAATAATTACGTAATCAATTATACCCATTTCACTCTAACGCATAAAAACTGCATATCTCCATCTCACTCATTTAATTAATTACGTAATTATTTAGGAAATTATCGTTTGTGAATACGGGCATAAGTCTATTGGCAATTGATTTTTGTCCATTCCTGAAGTATATTTCCAGCATGGAACGTTTTTGTTGATCAGTGTAATATTTAAATTTAAACTGACAGGAATGGAAATGATGACAGATGTGGATTTGAATTACTAAAGTTATTTTAAAATTGTTTTATTAAAATGAGGTCAGACATGACTGCAATAGCCATCTCTCTTCCCAAGGCACTAGTTGATGAAAAATTTTGTGAATCACACTTATGCACTCCAAGAAACTCGATTTAGGAAATTGAAAAAATTCGTAGATGGGTGAAAAATTAAATATCAAACAACGTGTGACATTTTAAAAAAATTTGAAAACTAATGCCATCTTTTGTAATTTTTTTGCCAAAAAATGTAAAATTTGACAGTTGTAAAAGACACATGACAGGTGGTGTGCGTGTCATTTGTCATCACTTTTAAAGCATAAACTATTATTAGCGAAGTAAAAATTTTCCTAGATAGGAAAGGAAAAATTATTCCCATAAGATGCGTACTCTACACTTATATTATTATCTGACCTCACTTTTGTTACAGAGGTTATAGTCGAGTATCACCACGGCCTCCCACACATAACCGTCCCATTGCCTAGTCGACGGGAGCGCTGTCGGTTCACCCTGAAACCGATCTCGAACAGGGTGGGTGACTTCCTGGAGATGTTGAAACAGGAAGATAAGGGAATCGACACGGCTCTCTGCAGAGACCTGGAAGGGACCCGCATCGCCCAGGCAACGACCGTTCACCAACTACTCGAGGAGGACTTCCAACTCGTCATAAATGACTGCACATATACCGTTAAGGTCCCCAAAGAGGGTAGGATAGCAGAAGATGAGATTAAAAAGTGAGTGTATCCTCGAGCTGTTACGCTCGGCTATTTGTCACGATGCGGTTACGTCGGTTGTGGCCCATTTCATTTCTAAAGAGCATTTAGAGCACGTCAAGTTTTTCTTATAGAGTCCCCTCATGCATACGAGTCTATTCAAGTACTCTTCTAACACTCGGGCTTGCCTGAGTCCTTTTTGCTAATCTGCTTATTACGTAAACGTCATTTAAAGCTAAAATTCTCAAATTAATGGAGTAGGTAGTTAACATACTTTTGCGACTCTATATTATACAGAGTGGTCCATCACTTATGTCCACCCCTGAAATAGAGGTTAATTTTAAATTTAAAAAAAAAGATAGAAAATTTAAACTTTGAGTATTTGTGTCGATATAGGACCACAGAATGACATAATCAGTTTCATTAATTATTTTTTAGTTCGAGCACCAGTAGCGTTAAAAAACTGTAATTTAGTGATAAAATGACGAAAAAAATCGAGTTTCCTTCCATACATAAAATATGGAAATGACAGGTATAATGATTGATATAACTGGTGTGTAATAAAGTGATCAATATGAAAAGGGTAGGTATCATAAATTCTTGAGTAAACTGAGTAGGTAAAATCTCTATTGTATCCTAGCCTTCCATGGCATACCCCTTGTGAATTTGCACTACAGTACTATTTACTCAGTATACTCAAGCATGTATGTTTTTTTTTTACCTACCAGTGAGTCATTAGTTTTTTGATATTTCTTTTCAGCGATTTTGATTTTAACACTAAATTAAAATTTTTATCCCTGGTGCCCGAACGAAAAAAAAAATAATAAATCTGATTATGCCATTCTGTAGTCCTCGATTAATTAGGTACATAAATCCTCGAAGTTTCATTTTTTTATCTTCAAAATTAACTTCTATTTCAAGGGTGGACATAAATGATGATGGACCACCCTGTAAAAGTGTCATAGTTTGAAAGGTGGCAGATAAGCTCTTGGATTTATAATGATAACCGCTAGCTTTTATAGGAAATTTTGTTGATGAAATTTTTGTGGTCATCAAATTATGATAAATTGTGTTCATATCGAATTCTCCGATCGACAGTATTTTCATCGCCTGTTTGATGAGTTTTCAGTGTAATTTGTAAATTGGTTTCCCTGTTCCTTGTATTTTTCTATCTACTTGCGTGAAACAGATTCGAGTTTATATATTTATCGGGTGGGTAGATCCTAATAACATTACGTGTTTTATTCAATCGAAACTGTTTACTTCATATTTCAACATTAGAACAAATATCCGAGATAGGACTCTTTTTTGTTACTTTGTGGATTTTTATGATTTATTCGTTGTAACATTGTACAGGGCGAGTTCTTCAAATACACCCACCCCTTGTATAATATTTTATTTTTAATTTTATTAAACTTCTTGGTATGCATTCAGTGACAAGCTATGTTTTTAATTGGCCATTTTAGTGAATAAACCAGAGAATGACCCCCACCCCTCTCCTAATGAAGGCGCACTAAGTGCAATAATTTCATGCACAATGTAATAGGAAAATTCAAAATGGTTCCATTGGGACAACATGGCACCTTTTAGTTCTAAATCTATCAACAGGTGGCACAAGAGTCGATGTCACTTGACGGTATCCAGGTAAAAGTGATTATTTTGTTTTGAGCCAGAAATACGGAAAAACGGTTAAGTACTCAAAGAAAAGTTTCGTAAACTGAAACCGTAGAAGAATTGAATTGTTTGTTCTTCTGTGCTGAAACCTCAACTACGGCACGATCTTGAATCAAAGGGTTGAATCTGTTTATCGCTCTTAACTCCTATTATTTTTGCACAAAAAAACATAATTATAATTAATTTTAGAGAGAAAAGTAGGTACCATGATACAGTTAGGTACGATGTACTCATTGTCCGCTCTTGCCCCTGCCGAAAATAATAATAATAATAATAATTTATTGTTTCCAACAGACAAAGAGCCCAATTACAGGAAACAAAATATAAAATACATTTGACAAAAAGAAAAAAAGAAGAAAACAAACCCATTCTTCATACAGAATTACACAATTAAATTATAACTAAAAACTATGAAAAGCTATGAAATAAAAAACATAACAAAATTAAACTGATCAATAATACATTTACAACAATTAAGAGTAATTGAATGAATAGCCAAGTGACAATCTAATAATCTAATAATCAAGAACAGTCAATCAATAATTAAGTAAACAATTAAATTAATAATTAAGAATAGTATGCTACCAACTAATTTACAGGCAGAAAGTCGCTAATACCGACAACTACCAGACCATCTCTCAACAACAAGGCGACGCATAATGCTGAAACTGTCATGGTTCAAGTCGCAACAATCACTAATACTATTAAAATAAGCACACATCAGGTAGAGTGGCGACCTAGTCAGAGCACCACTTTTTCCAGAGGGAGTGTAAAAAGTTATTGAGTAACGTGAATTTAAACGGGGAACCAAGAACGGCAATTTACCAAGCAAAAACTCGCAGTCTATTCCACCATTTACCAGTTTAAAAAGGAAACGAGTTACAACAATTATACGCCTCATTTCCAGCGATAAAACTCCAAACCTATTGAGAAGGAGAGTGTGTTCAAATCCTCGTTGGGGATAGACACCTTCAACTCGGAAGAATAAGAACTTAAGAAATTTTCGCTGAACATTTTCCAGGGCATGAATATGGGCTTGGGGAACAGGAAACCAGATAAGACACGCATACTCAAGTCTAGATCTAACCAGAGTGTAAAAAAGCGTTAACAATGCACCAACATTTGTGAACTCTTTACAGTTCCTATAAATGAAGCCGAATGTTTTAAGGGCGCGGCTAACAATATCAGAGATGTGAGTGGCAAAGTTAAAGCTGCAATCGAAAAGAACACCCAGGTCCCTGATAGAATCCACTATCGCCAGCTGTATATCACCGATGGTGTAACCAAAATACTCGGTAGATCTTCTACGAGAGTAGGTAATAACACTGCACTTGGAGGTATTCAGGGAGAGCCTGTTCAGTTCACACCACTCCATTACACGGTCAACATTATTCTGCAAAAGAGAACAGTCAGAGATGGACCTAACATTTACGAATAGTTTCAAGTTATCAGCGTAAAGCAAGTTATTACATGATATGACGTTGGTGATGTCATTGATGAAAAGTAAGAATAATAGCGGGCCCAAGTTAGAGCCCTGTGGCACTCCTGAGGTGGGTGTAAAAGATTCTGAAATGAAGTTATTGTAGGTGACGTATTGCTTTCTGTCAAAGAGGTAAGATTTAAGCAAGTCTATCATGGGCTGGGTAAAACCAAACAAATAAAGCTTTTTCAAGAGAACGAAGTGATCCATTTGATCAAAAGCCTTCTGGAAGTCAGTATATATCACATCGACCTGACCTCCATCATCAATCACCTCAGATACAAACTGCGAAAAACAGGCCAGATTAGTGACTGTTGATCGATGGGGAACAAAACCATGCTGATTCGGAGACAGATGATGCTCCACGACAGAGAATATACGTTCAAAGACGCAGGATTCAAAAACTTTTGCGAAATTGCACAAAATTGAGATGGGTCTGTAATAATTGAGAACGTCACAGGGGTCACCCTTTTTTAATACGGGTGTAATGCGAGCCTGCTTCCACATGCTGGGAAAAGTTGATGTTCTTAAAATCAGGTTACAGAGAATATGCAATGGTTTCGCAAAAACAGAGGCGCAATCTTTCAATAAAAAGCTAGGGATTTTATCAACGCCTGACGTGAATGAATTTTTACTATATTTCAACGCATCATAGATTTCTCCCTCGGAAATGGAAGCAACATCAGTCACCAAGCTGGTCATGCCGTATCCGTCCACACTACTCGTAGATGTGGTCGAAGGGACGGATGATATATAGACACTACTGAAATAATCACAGAATGCATTGACAATCTCATCGGGAGTCGTGAAATTCCTATCGTCTAGCTTTATAACCCCAGGGATACGTGTACGTCCCCTCCTACCCTGCACAAATGACCAAAATTTTTTTGGATCAAGTGAAATATTATTTTGGATACTGTCCAGGTATACATTATAAGACTGTGAAATAAGTTTCTTGCAAAATGGCACGGAAAACGGAACAAGGTTTTAGTTTCACCGAGGGCCGTCGAGGCGCTACTGTTACTAGTAGGCTGCCTGCCAGCCAGCCAGGCCCCGATAAAAATGATAAAATGAGAACTTGATCAGCTGAGTGGCTGTTTTGTGATATATATTTTAATGATTAGGCCAAACGATGGATTTTTTTCAAATTTTTTTTGCCAATTCAAGTACAGGATCACAATGGCCATAATTTAAAAGTATTTTGGAGTATACAGAGTGTCCCATAATTATGATAGTGGCATATCAAAGTTATGCTTTTTTAATGGAATGCTCCTATGTTATTGCATTTTTAGATTGTCTGAGAAGAAAAAATACGATTGGTTTTTACAGTTGGCGTTTAAGTTGAAAAGTTTGTGAGTTATAAACAAGTGAAAATCGCAATTTTTGAAGTTCAAGGCCCTGTACAATTAAAACAGCTCAAGAGGAAAACGGCTTATATATCCCTATTTTAACTTTTCATGGACTATTCTATGATGCAGATTAAATGTTTGTACAGGAACAGGGTAATGAAAAATCTGAAATTTCTCAACGCGTCACCAAGTAAAAAAGCAAAGAAAGTACAAATATTTCTGTACAATTTATCATATCAGAAAAGATAACGTCGTAAAAAAGGATTGTATACCTACATTTTTCGTACAGTAAAATGGTCAAATTGGCTCAACCTCAAAATCCAAAAAAACAGTTAAAAATTTGTAACAAATTGTTTACAACCCTTCTCTTAAGAAACGGTGAAAAGTCTCAGAGTTTTAAACATCAGCCTTTAGGAGACGGGGGGAGGGTGATTAATGTGGACACAGCAATTTCCTTCGAGCATCTCGAAAACTAAGCGGCTTATCGCAACGAAAGGATTCAGGATTTTAGGGGGTATTCTCTTGTATAGGGTTTCCCCGCTCATAATAGTTGACGTTACCGCCCGATTTTTCGAATTTCACCTCAAGTTATTAAAATTAAAATCTTGTACTGTATTATTGTTGATGCCAAGTCAAACTGTGAAAATGATTACTTATCATTTATGCACATATTGACTTAAGCGCAAAAAAGACCCAAACCGATTTTTGTTCAGAATTATAGAAATTTCACTTTTTTACATAGCTTTGCTGGCAATAAACCCGTAAGTTTTCGAGATACTCGAAGAAAGCAACTTTTTCCAAAATACCCCACCCCTACCCCTTTTCCTAAACCCATCGCGCAAAACTCTGAGACTATTACCGTATCTTTAGGGAAATCTACTGAACAATTTGTTATCGATTTCAAACAGTTATTTTTTATATTCAGGTTCAAGCCTAATTTACTGCACTCAAACTATTTCAACCCTTATTTTATTCAAGATGGCGCCAAAGTTGAGGGGATGAGAAGCGAGCAAATTCAGGGTTAAGCTTTTTTATGGCACCTTTTTTACACTCATGTACAATTCCTCTTTGCTTGGTTTTAGTTCCTTGAAAAAGTATTTGCCTGTATAGGTAGGTAGGTACTATTATTGTTCCAAGACGTATGGCAGAATTTTGAAATTTCGGCGAAATATGTTATTTTTGCTTATTCTCATTCCCCTCGCATTTTAGATCACAAAATTTTGCCTTTGTGAAGTTTTTTTCTAATAAAATCTTTAATTAATAAATAGATCTATCGACTGTTCATTTTTCCTATTTTCCAGCATTTTCAAGCAACTTATTGCCATATTTTTTTGTCTAACGTCGTATGAGACCAATCCTTCAAGCCTTCATCGCTTTTCTCTCTCTTACTATTCGCTCCTTAATTATCTCTTCGAGAAGTCTCCTGTCAAAGTTGAGTTTTTCGATCCACATTCCTGCTTGATCGCATATATCGTATCTCACGGAACATGCCATCTTTAAATTTTTTATGATCAGCGTTATTTCGTTATGTATACCTCCTGAAAATGGGGTGGAATAAATATTTAGAGCCCCGTTTGAAATTTTATTTTATTTTATTGGACCCATTCTGTGGAAACAAAATAATATGCCCCTGAAAAATAATGCCGGCCCTCTCAGCACGATGTAAGGGAGTGTAAAAAAAAGTGTTACGAATAACGAATTTGTATGCAGCTAGTATTTAGACTCGAAGAAAAATTTTCCCCCGACTGGTCTTAATATAATTCACCTCTGTGAATTAGCAGAGAAATTTTTACCAGCAAGAATCTTGACCGTGATCAACCAAATTACATCACTTGCCTGGGGTTTTTCAGGGCAGAAGTAATTCTAGCTGCAAAGAAAATAGACCAATGTGTTGTGGATGTTTTTTTACCAGAATTGTAGATTTTTATGAAAGAATCGTTACTTTTATGGTTGTGAAACACCTGATATGATCGTGAGAAAAATCATCAGCATAAATTTATCAGAGTTGACTTTGGAATTTTAAAATATACAGTGACCGCCAAAAAGATGACATCATATGGGAATTTTTTTTATTTTTGACTTGTCAAAAAAAATTGAGAACAAAGAAGTCTCTGCTTGCCTGGAAACTTATTTTTCCGTAATCAGATATACAGAGTAATTTTTACTTAACTAGAAAATAGCTTTTTTCGAAATAGTGAAAATTATAAGAGTGCTATTTTTCGAAAACTAAGCATGATTTGGATTTGATTTTCGTACAATATGTCAAGTTCAGCCTACTTGATAGTCTCATGATCCAGAAACATACCTTTTTCGATTTTTTTCAAATTTCCATTTTTTTTATGATAGAAATATGACTACTTAGACTTAATTTCAAATTTCAATATTTTCTAAACGTAAACTTTCAAGATCTGGTATTGTACTAGACGATGAAAATTCTTAATTATTACTTCACAGTTCTTTAGATTGGTCGAACAGTAATATTTTGTGACAAAGTAGACTTTTTTGATGCAACTTTCAAGGAAAAACGACTTTTTATGAGAGCTGGTTTTTTTATAGATAGCTAGATACTTGAAGCTCCAAACACCACTTTGTTAATTAATTTTATTAGAATAAAACAAATTTTAAAAACCCAGCTCACCAAAAACCTATCTCTTTAAAAGTGCAAGAGCAAGGTTGCATCAAAGAAGTCAACTTTGTCAAATATCACACTTCAACCAATGTAAAGAAATGGGAAGTAATAATAGTAATAGTTAACAGTTTGCATGGTCCATTGCAATAACTAATCTTGAAAGCTTGCATTAAAAAATATTGCGATTTGAAATTAAGTCTTAAGTTGATAATTTTTTTAAAATATTTTCAATAAATTGAAAATGTTTTTTTTTGAGAAATTATGCGAAAGTGGTATCTTTTTGGGTCATGAGAATATCAAGTAGGCTGAAATTGACAAATTGTACAAAAACCAAATTGAAATGTGCTTAGCTTTCGAAAAATAGCACTTTTATGATTTTCACCATTTCGAAAAAAGATATCTTCTGGATAAGTTTAAGTAAAAATTACTCTGTATATCTGATTACTGCAAAATAAGTTTTCAAGCAAGTAGAGATTTTTTTGTTCAAAAAAGGTTTTTTATACAAGTAAAAAAAAAAAATTCCCATATGATGCCAACTTTCTGGCGGTCGCTGTGTAGTACAAGATGTTTGGTTGAAAAGAGAGCTAACTCTTCTCAAGATGAGGCCTCGTTTAGGAAATATTTCCAAAAATGTAAAAACTAAGTCCACAATAAAAATATGTTTTATTCAGTAACCGAACAACAATGTTGGAAATATTTACTAAACGAGGCCTGATCTTGAAAAGAGTAGTTGTTTTTTGTTTCATGCCTAAAATACGATTTTTACATGACATTTCGTTTTGGCTGTCCAGTTACCAAACACTCTGTATAGGCGGTGATTAATTTACTGTATAAATCAATTTTGCGTACTAATAATTATTTTTATAATAAATAATAAGTAGGTAAATTATAGTAATAAGTAAAAAGTCACTATTTAACATCAAAGAATCGTTCGTATCTTTCATAATTATTATGGTATATGTTGTGTATGTCTGACTGATATGATATGCTGATGAGTCCATAGCAAGGACAAAAGGTATCTGCCCATGTCTTCAGTTTTCACCTTTTGCGATATATTCCTAATTTGTTCTGCAAAGAACCTTACAGTGGCAAGCTAATTAGAAACTTCATTCCAATAAATCTCAAACACGGAATAACTACTGTCAGTGTTAAAAAACATTTCACAATCAATGAAACAGGTGGTTGCATTTGTCTGCACGCTCCTTCGGTTTCGCTCCTTTCAATAAATTAAATACTAACCTAATTAACAATTTTAGTACAAAGGTATAAGCTAAGAGAACAATGTTTATTGCCTATTTATATTGACCTATTTTTGTCGTTCTGTTAAATTCATTCGTTATTTAGCAAGAGCACTTATACAAAAAAAAAAAATATGATTTTGGCATCAGCGATCGGCGCTCATCACTTACGGTCGATAAAAATCTTGGCTGCCGCTCTTAACATTTTTGCCATCCTACATAAAATTTTCTCAAGATTGCTTATTCAAGCTTATTTATTATTATTACCCTGTCTCACCTTAATTTCTCGTTTGGTAATTTTAGTCCTGTTTAACGACCGTTTGATTATTATTAATGATTTTGACACCTGCTCTAAGTTTAATCAGTACATAAATCACAAAAAAAATGGAATGGGCTACAATAACTTCACAAGGAATTTTACTTATTGGCTCCCAAAAAGTATACAACAAATAGGATAACTCTTATTCTAATCTTTTTCAGAAATTTACACAAATTTACACTTCTTGAATTTAAATAGAATTGCAACAAACCTAAATTTAGAAGTATTCTGTTTAATGACAGTGATTTTAACTTCTTATATTCAAATGGGGTAAAAGTCTTCTTTAATATGAGTGTTTGCTGCAACCTGATTTTAGGTTTCATAATTAATTTGACTTAAATGAACGAAAATATCCAATCTGTTGAATTTTTTTGGAACAATACGTCTTTATGGTTTCACTTAAAGTGCATGACATCACTTCTTGGATCTCATTGCATGATGACACTTGCACCAATGCAATCCCATTTCTTCATTTACTAAATAAGGAGTTTTATAGAAATGATATTTTTTAATAAATTGGGGTAAATAAATTGATAATGTTGCAAAAGTATAAATAATTATTGAATTGCTAATCTGGAATTATTGATTGTTAGTTTAACTTTTCATTCAACCAGGAATAGTCTTACTTCATTTAAAATTAACACTGTAAGTACTGCTTTCAGTTTACTTGATCCGATCCACTTCCGTTTAAAATCTTCTTCATGTAATGCTTTATTCAATTTACACTTTAAAATGACACTTACATTTTTTTTTACTTTTTTTTCAAAATATTACAATAATTAAAACACAAAAATATTAGAATTATTCTTCATTTACAGCCGCCAAACCTATGAAAAGGCTAAGAAAAGACCCTTCTTTCCTGGTAGGCTATTATTTGTTCTGCAAGACAATATACTGGTATATAATGAATCCCTATGTATTTTCTTATTAATATTCTATGTATTAAATATATGACTTGGGTGTTTGTAGTAAGGATTTTATATTTTAAATTAACATGAATTCCAAAAATTAATTATACTAAGGGGTTGATAGCTGTTTGCAATGTTTACATCCGTCTAAGTGGAGACTTAAACTTATTCAAGCAGCAAAGCACTGCGTATCTCCCACTACTAACAGCTTAATGAAGTTAGCACCCCTAAGTGCGTGTCCTCGTTTGTCCAACCAAAATTTTCGTTTCTCCACCCTCCAAAAAAAAAGTTATGACCAAATAAAAAAAATGACAGCAGCTCCAAATCCGAATTTGCGTGGACAAACGAATGCCGTTTTAATTTTATAAAAAATCGCATTTGGTGCTGCTGTCAATTTTTTAAATTTGGTTGCAACTTTTTTTTGAGGAGGGGACAAACGAAAATTCTTGTTGAATAAACGTGGAAAAATGGTGGACAAACGAATTTTGAAATTTAACGAAATCTGTTTAAGGAGGTGCCGTAACATTTTTTTGGAGGGTGGATAAATGAAAATTTTTGTTGGAGAAACGTGGATAAACCGTGGACAAACGATGGCCGTTTAAATTTTATAATAATTTGCACTTAGGGGTGCCAACTTCACTAAGCTACTACTGCGCTAACACCCCCGAGTGCTTTATTTTTGGAATAAATACATGTTAAGTTTGACCTTGTATAATATGTAATTTGTATTCATGTTGTATATTATTCAGGTGGTATGATATGAACCTATGCTGTGTAAGCATGCTTTAGAGCTTGTTAGGTCTCTTCCATATTATAAAAAAAAATTTTAATCTTATAAGTGTTCCGTACGTTTAATATAAAAACAAGATGTAAGAGTTCTTTTGAATTAAATTATCTTGCAATTATTTCCTAAGTTATTGGATGGAAGCGTTCCTGTAAGAAATTATAATAATTGCCGAAAAAATATTTTGCCATAAAGGAAGTTGGCTTAATAGAAAGTCTGCTTTTTCTCTTACCTACTGTTCGTTTGATTTAAATCTTTCATTATCTTGCTCTCAAATGTAAATGTCTACAGAAATAAATCCACGCTAAATTACTTCAGGTGAACTTAATTTAAAAAAGTCTACATTGCCAAACGTCCTAATTATAATAAGTTATTGTTGACATCATAATTAGGATTGTAAATAGAAATGTTCAGCTGCCAGTACGATTATTAAATATAATTTTTTGAGCTCTCCGTAAAAAAGAGAACAGGGAACTTCACCTATGAATGCATGTTGAATCCTTTCTGTTACTGCAAAGTAGATGCATCGATAATTTGATATTCTTCCGAATAAATTTTGAACCCAGAACATGATGCAAAAAATGTTATGCAAAAAAAAACATAATTCAATTACGAATTTTTTGGCCTTTATGCCTGGCACGTTCAACGTTTTTTGTACATTCTTGAGACTATTGATGCTAAGCCGGGCCACGGAGTTTTGTGATAAGACTATCTGGCATGGACGTTATCAAGGAGGAAACTTTTACCTTATCATTGCCGCTAACTAACTTTGTTATCTGCTGTATCGCTGTGAGCTTGTAAAGGTAATCCTCGATATAGCCGACTGTCCTTTAGCTTATCTTGCCCAGGTCTCTGCAGTGGAGACAAGGAACGTCCAGGGCATATAATTACATACCTTTTGTTGGAAGACTGGATCCCTCTACGTGCTCTGACTGTAATAATACCTACCTCGATCGTAGATTCTGATATGTGGATTCCAGACGCTCATCTATGAAGCATGGCAGTCGATTTTTTACCAAGTTGCCTAAAAAATAAGCTTCCTGTCTCTTGCCAATAACATTTTTTTCAAGGATTATCTACTAAGGAAATATATCTACTGGTTTAATCACGAGTTAGTCTTCAACTTATACCTAACAGACATTCTGGAATGCCTTGATATGAGAAGCCTTTACTTTCGAGGTTTTTAACGAATCAATTTCCTTTCTAATAAAATAATCGAGAGCTCCCTCCATGCCTCGTACTTCTTCCCTGGAGGCTGGAAATTCTCGCTGAAATTCACCTGAAATCATAATTCAGGCTTTTCGGTCTGAAAGTGACGTATTCCAACTTGTTCCGGATGCTTCGTTTACAAAGGCGTCAGTAGCGACCAGTTTGAAAGTACAGCTTCCATGACTCTGTTTCAACGTTAATTTATATTGCGACTGTAACTCTAAAAAATGATGCAGCTTCTAAAAGTATAAATTACATTTTCAAGGTTTACTTGATGTAATTACTTGAAAATAAGCTTCCAGGCATCTGGTTCAGAAAACGACGTGGAACTGGGGTGTCTCATTTGCGGGTTATGCGCCTTGTTTGCTCGTAGGATTCGTTATACACTGTTAAGCATAAAATTAGGGTCAACATAGTTTTGTGCAGGTTTTTCCCCGTTGTGATATGCTTTCGCAACCTTATGCGATAATTTTGTTGTCGTTCCTCGAATAAAAAAGTTTTTTGTTGTTTCGATAATGGTTTGACAAAAAAGGACTTCTCGCACCGAAAATCCTAAAATCGATGATCAGGATATTTTTCGTTTTAGTGGTTTTATCTTTCTAATGCAAATTGTTTGACCCGATTAATGTTGTCATTGTAAGTGTACTGAAATGGCCGCAAATCCTGTTGTTGCGGCACGAATTGTGCGGTTATAGGTCAGTGCGAAACTGTTAGAAACTTTGCTTCAACTGTTGGAAGTCTTTCCAGTGTATACAATGAGTATTTCAGCGGTCGAAGAGATTGTTCTGTTCACTTGAAGACCTGAATCGGGATAAGGAAACACTACAACTAGAGATGAACGCTTTCTGGTTTCTAGAGCTTTGAGAAACCGAACGGTCATGGCAGTTTCCTTTCGAAATCTTTAGCAAGAAATGAGAAATGTGCACGTCAGGGGACATTAGGAGGCGACTTCATGCTGCTGGATTATCTTCTCGAACTATGGCTACTCTGAACCGCCGCTTTCCCGTGAACACCGGATTGCGAGGTTGAATTTTGCACGAGAACACTCTGCTTGGACAATAGACGATTGAAATCGCGTTTTTTTTTTCGATTTTGTCTTATGGCCTCAGACAAACGTGTTAGGCCGATCCCATACGTCTACGACATTTTGTTTTCGACTTGTCGACGACATGTTGCAGACACGTCATGACATTTAAATTGTCATAACAAAAACTTGTACTTTGCACATTTACAATACGTCGTGTCGTTGGATGAAGATGCAGTAGTATTGTCTTTAGATATCTACATACGACCTATTCGTTGCAGCCGTCGAAATGTCGCTTGGCAGCAAGCAGTGTCGTGAAGCGTTTATGGGCGACAATCTCTTTGAGTCTCTGATGTGTCTGCTTGGTGTTTGAATCGTCATTGTAATCGTTATGTTGTAAATGGAGCATAATGTCGTCGACACGTCGAAAACAAACTGTCGTATAAGGATAAAGCGTGTATATTGCCGAGTGACTTCTATGTAGTGAGGCTCAGTTATGGCATCGAGAGGCATATTTTTTGAAGCTCACACGGAGTTAGTCTTCATCCAGAATGGGGCTTTGAATGCACAGAGGTACAGGTTCTAGAAGACCATGTTGTACCTTTCATGGTTATTCTTGGAGAAGACGCAACCTTTATGCATGATAATGCACTGGCCCACTGTGCTCTGATAGTAACTGCTTATCTTGACCAGGTTCAAATCACGCGATTTGTTTGGCCTGCTCGAAGTCCCGATTTAAATCCGATCGAATTCTGGGGAGCTTCGTGACATACTGGGAATGTGATCCAAAAATTGATACAAATCATGTCTCGTCGTATGCAAGCTGCTATTACAACCAGAGGGGGGATACTCGCTACTGAAGTCCTAAAATTTCTTCTGTTTGAACTAAAAGCATACCAAATTATATTTTCCATTTTCATTATTGTTAATAAAATTTGAACAAAACAATAAAAACAGTTTTTATTCAGGCAGTCAGGACAAAAAAAGCATAAGGTTAGTCAAAAATGTTGCAACCAAAAAAAAAAAAGTAGGTAGGTAGTAGCTATGTTCTTTTTTATTGAATACTTCTCGGAAAGTGAAATTTCCAAGACAGAGAGGCTAAGTAAGATTTTCTGTCAAGCAGCTTACTTTTTGTGGCAGGTGATAACTTTTATTGCGTGTCTTTAGTTTGAGTGAAAATTCTAAAAATATGTAAATTAAATAGTTAATTTAAATCTAATTATTAAGGGTAAAATATAAGCCCGTACGGAACACTCCTATGTAAATATCGACTTAAACTTGTACGAACTTTTTATGGTTGCGTGTTGTATGTGTAATAAATATTTCATTGTATGTATGTACCGGTTTGATGTCCTGTTTGATGTGATTGTAGATTATTATCACTATTAGATACTAGATATTAACATTTGATTTCAGATTAGGCGACGTGAAGTTATTAGTTAGCGAATTATACGAAAAACTTCATGTGAAGGAACACCAAGTCCATAAAGAATTAGAAATTAATCAAGAATTAGAAACTTTAAGACAGCAACTTTTACCTCTAGAACAAGTAAGTTGATATAAAAATTTTACTTCATAATTTTACTCGTACCCTGGATCGCGAATACAAGTCACAGTTCGTCGAAGTAGGATCTTTTTTTTTTTCTACAGGTGTATCTTTTTTAAAGCTCACTATGGGTATATCTCGTAAACGCTAAGAAATACAGAGTTGATGAAATTACAATAAAAATGCACCCTTTTGTGGCCATGTCGAATCGTGCGTGAAGATATACAAGACCGTTCTGAAATATCCTGAAAATATCTGAAAAATGTCCATTTTTTTCTCTCTATAACTCTTTTATTATTTCAAGCTTAAATTTTAACGTGCTTATTGACATTAACATTCTGTCTGTGATGTCGCACCAGAAACGTAGAAACGATTTTCAAATTTTCGATGTAACACTTTCATTTACAGGGTGATGTCAAAAACTCAACTCTTTGCTCTTAAAGTGCATAATTTTTTTCCTCGTCAACCGATTTTAGAAATTTAAGCCTCATATCGAAGTTAAAACAAGAAAATTGACTCAGGACGAACACTAAAAGCAAAAGCTTGCAAACAAAATTACTCAAATTTAAATTTCTTCTGGGAACAGGTTTTGGGAGGAAAAGTGAATGAAAATCAACTTGCCTCCGAGCCTCCAATATTGAACACTTTGAGAACTCTCTTTTGCCAACGCGAGATAAAAAACGGTGATAACAGCAGCCAGATTACATGTGCATGCACGTTTTCAGGGAGGAATCAACCAACACTTGACTGAAACGAGCTAGAGATTGTTAGAATTTTCGTAACGATGGTTACAAACCATTGTCAGGTAAGAAATAGCGCTGAATCCCCCTGAAAACGTGCAGATGTAATTTGGCTGCTGTTATCAACAATTTTTTCTGAGGTTGGCAAGAGAGTTGATTTTCATCCAATTTACTTCCCAAAATCTGTTTCATATAGAAATGTAAATCTGAGTAATTTTTTTGTGAAATATTTTGTTTTAACGTTTGTCCTGAGTCAATTTTGGTTGATGTATTTTCTTGCCTGAGGTTTTATCTTCGATATGAGGCTCAAATTTCCAAAATATGTTGGCGAGGAAAAAAGTTATGCACTTTAAGAACAAAAAGGTGATTTTTTGAGATCACCCTGTAAAGTAGAGGTCTTGGAAAACAATTTATTTGGAAAACCGCGGAGCGATTCTCCATTCCTTCACATATCACCCTGTAGAAAATTTATTGACAGTTTTTTTGAGTTTAGATCCAATAAAGCAGAACGATAAAGGATAGGGCTACTGACATGCGAGGACAAAATCTAAATCCCTTGGGAATTTCAAAAATTGGCCCCAATTAAATCATTTGTGCGTAGTGTAGATCAATTAAAGCACAACAGCCGCTGTATCCTGCCATGCGGTCAGCCCAGAACAGGACCCATTCCAAGATGAAACAGAATCAACAAAATCAGGGTTATAAACATCAACAAATATATACAAACTCCAAACCAAGTATCACCCGTCAGTTTTCCTGAACGCAGAATCATCGACGTCATGCCTGTAGACCCAAAAGAAGAGCTCGATACTTTTTCTTACACGACGATTTAACAACCAGCGATTTAACTTCCAGTGGCAGAGAGTTCTAGAATTTTGAAATCTGATATGAAAAGCATCCCTTATATGAGGCAGTTCTATAATGCGCAGGAGGTGTCACGTTTTTGTGTTTGATATTAATGTTATGAACGTCTGTGTTAACTTTATTTTGTTATAAAGATATGGAGGGGTATGTGTTATCAGTACTTTAAGAAAAGGAATGGCTTGATGATAGGTGAAAGTATTTCGAACATTGAGCCACAGGGTATTTCTGAATTTTCCCAAAATACTCTGATATTACCTAACCCCATATACCCGTCTAACATAGCAGTTTTACATAGCTGGATACATGAGAGCTCTCTCGAATATAAATAGGACCCATATACCACGTCACAATGCGTAAAAGACAACATTTAAAACTGTGTCTCTATTATATATCGATCTTCCTTTAAAATACAGATCGTACTCACTTTGCGAAATGTTCTGTAAATGCAAATTTCTCATCCAGTATTACTCCCACACCTTTGGCTGTCTTCTGCCGCGGTATATCTACTCCACCAGCTTATACTTTCAGTAAATTTCCAAACCTCTGCCTGTCTACCTTCCTGCCAAACAGTAAGCAGGCTGATTTACTAGAGGTGAACTTAAGACTGTGTGACAATGAGGCACTGTAAAGCTCGTCTAAGTTTCCATTTACTCGAGAATAAGCATCTATGATGTCTTTGGGGTTAAAACTGTAGTATATCTGAGTGTTGTCTGCATAGCAATGGTATCTGCATAATTTTAGCTTCTTAGCAAACTGACTGGTGTATTATATAGGGCTCAGACAGGATCTCTGTCACACTCCAAACATCACTGTAATCTCCTCACAACATACAGATTGACCTCTACCCTATAAAAAATTTGACATAAGAATGAGTACATCCTTCTCAAATCCCTCTGCCTCAAGTCTCGGATTTATAATTTCTAATGCTTTGATATAGTCTAGAAAAACCAGCACAGTCATGTGTCCTTTCTCTGTCTTCTGTCAAGTCAAACAGAGCCGTGGAACAACTGTAATTTTTCCTGAAGCCAGATTGCCTGTTTGGCAGAATATGTAGGTCAGTCAAGTGCATTGTTAATTGAATGTTGACAATTTCTTCAAGAGGTTTAGACATAACTGGAATCAACTTATTGGTCTTAAATCTTTATATTCCACTGCTTTTCTCACACATATTCACTCAACACATATTCACAACCGGCACTATTTCTGCTTTCTTCCATTGCTTAGAAAAGACAGAGTTGCTTGAACAGAAATTTAAATTTGCCTTCTTCATTTTATTTGAAAGTTTCTGTACTTTTTCAAAGGAAAATCCAATATAGTGTCCATACGGTAAACAAAACTTGACCATCTTATATTCGAAACTTGTGGACGTAAGAACAATCAAATGGCACCAATAAATTCAGAAGGCCAATAACTTTCAATTTGAAACTTCAAATATTAGAGGAGCTATTGAAAAAAAAGAGTTTTCAGTTTTTTCAGAATATTTCAGAATATTTCAGGAACGGTTACAGATATCTTGTATATACGTCTCCATGGACTCGAGATGGCCGCCATAAAATAGCGCATCTTTTCTGAAATTTAATCAACTATGTACGTTTTAATCAACTTTGTGTTTCCCTTACTGAGCTCTAAATAAAGGGATCTCTGTATCCTGTATAGCATAGCAATAGGTTAGAATCTTATTAACAGCCTTGATGGTTTTGCAGAAACGGCAAGAGATCGAAATGGCGGCACAGAAACGTAGCAACTGGATGGCCTGGGCCGGCCTCGGTCTCATGTCCGTTCAGTTCGGAATTTTGGCTAGGCTCACCTGGTGGGAATACAGCTGGGACATCATGGAACCCGTCACGTATTTCGTAACCTACGGCACTGCCATGGCTGCTTACGCCTATTTCGTACTTACTAGAGAGGTTGGTACCAGACTTATTATTATTGCTTTAACTATCATAATGCTTTTATAGGTAAGAATCGTTGTCAAGTAAACACAAAATACACTTATGTTTATTCCTGTCAGAAGTAAACATATTGAAACAGTACGGCCAGCAATAGAACAAAGTCGGGTGCTCCCCGCTTCGAGTGTTTGCAAATGCTCTGGAAAGAAAATTTAAGCGGAATCAAAATATTGAGCGAATAATGAGTGCCGAGACTCATTTTCACATGGGCGTCTATGTTATAAAATAAAGAAATCTTTAGATATTTGTTACATGGAAAACCTCCTGACAGTATGTGCTGGAATATGTGCGTTGGGAATAATTGGACCATGCTTTTTTGAGATTAATAACCAAACTGTCACTGTTAATTTGAGCGCTATATGAATATGCCGCATAATTCTGTACCAACTGGAGCTTCCTGGACTTGGAATCATCACCATCAGTACTGATCACCATCAAAAATATTGCCAATCCGCTTGGAAATTTTCCATTATTAATGATCACTCACTCACTCAGTATAGTTTTATATCTACCAAGAATGGTTTACTAGGGGTAAGCTGCCTGGTTAATTTTTAATACAAGTGTGAAATCTTTAGTAGGCCATCTTCACGGAATGTACACTGCACTTGATAAAGTTTTATTGCTCTGTCTCCAGCAAGTTGTTAGTCTCAAGTTTCAAAAGTCATTTACTTTTCATGGGTAACTGTAAAACTGTAAAATAAGTTCTAAACACGTAGATGCTACATAAAATAATAAGTAGGTACTTACATACCTAGCTCTATGCTTGCTAAAACCTGAAAATGTTAACGTGCCAAGAGATATGGTTGGGTTAATAATAGCAAATACTGTCAGGATGTGTTAAATTTTTTCTTTGAATGAAAATCTGATACTGATATCATGTTAAAAGTTTGGGTGTGTATAAACTTCATCCCCCCACTAGGCATTTCATTGCTCTTCAGAAAATTAAAAAAAAATTCCATCTTCAAAAGACTCATGCACTTCTTTTTACTATAATAGACGCATACTTTTTTTAATGTTTACGTATTTAAAAGGACGTAAAAACAGGAATATAACTTCAAATCCATTTTAACCCACCCTAATTATGTTTTTTTATTTCTAACGTATTATATTTTTTGTACACCTCTACGAAACTCGGTATTGCCATTCCACCTGCTATTCTGGAAGGCCGTGGGAGTGGCAATAGAATGAAGTCAATTAAGTTTAGATGTTTGTTCACTATAACTGTGAAAACTTGGGGAGAATAATTGATTCAAAAAACGTGTCCTGGCAATAAATTTCTAACAAAACTCCCAACCAATCTAAAAGAGCTGTTTCTGTCTGAGAGAAGTTCAAATAATGAAAAAAAATTATCTGTTATAAGAATACGTAAATTGTCTTTGTCGTTTGCAGGTATCGTAGAAATGTTTATAGATTCCCATACTAATTAAATCGTCCATTATATCAACAGTTTAATGTATAATTACTTGAAGTTTCACCTTAAATAGCTTCTTTTCGTCAATTCTCCAAATATAGAGACTCCCCACTGAGCTATCTGTCTTCGTACTGGCTGCTCCGAGAATAGCAAGATTTATATTTACATTATTAGGCTTTATTATTTCCTCTTGTCGAATTAGTATTTCCAAATTAATTGAAATTTCGTCTCATCTGTCATCATTTTCGAACAATTCATTATCTTGTTATATTATGTTGACCTACCAATTAGGAAGCCGGCGTAGCAGACACGAGAACTTTCTGCAAGATTCAATTAAGTTCTGGTGTTTTATCAAAGTGTTTAAAGTGTCTGAAAGGATGTTATAAAAAAAAATTGATATGGAAACGGTATTGTATAGGGTGATTCGAAATTCGGTCTTTTTCCCATAATACAGGGTGTCCCAGCTTATTCGAAGCGGTCTCTGTAGGCCAAACGATGGATTTTTTCCAAAAAAAATTTGCACATTCAAGTACAGGATCACAATGGCCAAAATTTAAAATTATTTTGGGGTATACAGAGTGTCCCATATGACAGTGGCATATCAAAGTTGTGTTTTTTTAAATGGAATGCTCCTAGGTTATTGCATTTTTATATTGTCTGAAAAGAGAAAATGAGATTGGCTTTTACAGTTGGTGTTTAAATTCAGAAGTTTTTGAGTTATAAACAAGTGAAAATCGTCATTTTTCAAGTTCAAAAATAAAATAAAAATAAAAAACGGTTCAAGATAGAGAAAAACGGCTTACATGTCCCTATTTTAACTTTTCATGTACTATCCTATGATGTGGATGAAATGTTTATACAGGGTGATAAAAAATTTGAAAAATTCTGTACAACGAAAACGGTTCAAGATAGAGAAAAACGGCTTACATGTCCCTATTTTAACTTTTCATGTACTATCCTATGATGTGGATGAAATGTTTATACAGGGTGATAAAAAATTTGAAAAATTCTGAGATTTCTCCACGCGTCGCCAAATAAAAAAATCAAAGAAAGTACAAATGTTTCTATACCATAGGATAGTACATGAAAAGTTAAAATAGGGACATGTAAGCCGTTTTTCTCTATCTTTAGCCGTTTTCGTTGTATAGGACCTTGAACTTGAAAAATGACGATTTTCACTTGTTTATAACTCAAAAACTTCTGAATTTAAACACCAACTGTAAAAGCCAATCTTATTTTCTCTTCTCAGACAATCTAAAAATGCAATAACATATGAGCATTCCATTTAAAAAAACATAACTTTGATATGCCACTCTCATATGGGACACTCTGTATACTTCAAAATAATTTTAAATTATGGCGATTGTGTTTCTGTATTTGAATTTTCAAAATTTTTTTTGAAAAAGTCCATCGTTTGGCCTACAGAGACCGCTTCGAATAAGCTGGGACACCTGTATAGGAAAAGTGAGAGACGAATAGATTAATTCCCGTATTCTTCGAAATTTATAGAGGAGATAATAAAGTTAGCCAGGTAATACGGAAGTGCTGAGCTGATATCGTTTTCCGTCAATATTTTTTTTATAATTTACAGTTCAAACTGTAAATTTACAGTCTGTAATATGGTCTAGTCATATAGGGTGTCGCAACAATAATTTGCATCCCCTAAAATCACCGATTTCGTCCAAATTTAGAAGAAAGAAAGAAACAGCTTCAAAATAAAGTGTAACTCGACTTTTCTTGTTATGTAAATTTTATGAAGGGTTGGACAAAATCCGAGATTTTAATGGTTGTAAATTTTAGTTGGGACATAGTGTACCTAGAATATTTTTCGTTGTCAGGTTAAGTATCTCTCCTTTGAAAAACTTTGACAAAAATGCTAAACAATTTCAACCTAAGGAAAGACCAAATCGGTTTATAGTTTCAATTTTTTTTTTGCATCCTTCTAGAGCCCAAACCCTCTTCAAAAAATCAAATAACAACAGAGGTCGAGTGACATTTTCATGCTTTTTTTTCTTTTCCAAACTTGGACGAAATCGAAGATTTTAGGGAGGGAAATTGTTTGTTGAGTCGCCCTGTATTATTAGACCACATTACAAAATTTAAATTTACAGTTTGAAGTGTAAATTTACAGTTTGAAGTGTAAATTTACAGTTCGAAATGTAAATTCATAGTTTGAAGTGTAAATTATGAACAGACTTGACGTTTAAGAGACCGCTAGGGCTTCGTACACGAGTGTGTACGATGCTTAGTATTGATAGATAGGAAATTGGGAGTGTTTTTTTCCTTCCGAAAGTTGTGCTTAAGTTGGGAGGGTACTTTTGAATTTTTTTTATGTGTTGTAAGCGCCAAGGACAAGTTTCTCTAAACCTCAATTCTATCAGTGAATGACTCGAACCACTCCACATAAGTTTTTTATTCAAGATGACTTGACGAAAGCTTGGCATAGGCTTTTTTCTTAGACAAGGAAAGAGAGAGAACACGTAACGTTAACTTTTTTTTGGACTCTAAGGTAAAGGAAAATTGATTTTCCTTAAATTATTTATATTTCATGCAGCTATTGCAACCCGAAGGGAATATTAATCTATATAAAATGTGTGCCATGTGGTCACGCACTTTTACACAAACAGTTACGCGTCCCTTCTTTTTCCTTGTCTAAAGTTTTCTTATTATATTAATGGAGTAGATGTAGAGTAACGCTCTGACACGTCAATTTTTGTTTATTGGGGAATTTTTATAGTATTTGCAATCAGAACATCTTCACGTCAACTATCAAACAATTAAGTGAGCTGCCCCTAAAATTTTAATAGGAAAGTGTGCTCAAGTCGTACGGCATTGGAAAGCCCTTTCAATTCTCTAAACAATGGCAGGTACCTCAGGGCCAAAATAACGTGCAGTAACGGACATTACTAAAAAAAAAAAACATTTTTTTTTAGTAATGTCAGTTACTGCATGTTATTTCGGCCATGTTCGGTGTAGTGTACGTTATCTATTTCTATTGTAAAAAAAATTTTTTAAAACGGATCAATATTTTCAGCATTTAAGAAGTATTTGAAGGGCTTTTCAAATGTCCCAGGGGTATACATTTAGGTACAATAAAATTTATCACTCACTATGTGTTATCTAGTTTTCCGATTATTGCTATTTAAATTTGCGGTGATTAAAACTGCAAAGAACTGCAGATCACTGATCACAGAATTTTTACGGCTCCACAACATCCATTATTTAAATTTTAGGGGTTGTGCTAAATAGGAAAAATTAGGTAGCGTTAACAGGAAAAATCACGCTCTCCAAGCTAAAATTGTCGCATATCCGATTTAAGTTTTCGTTGGGCAACTTTGTATGTAATAATGAGAGTGTTTACGCAATTTCTCTGCTCTGGAAATTGTAAGGTAGTTGATTAGTTTATTATAAATTGATTTTAAAATATGTATGTTCAATAAAAATATTTTTTTCAGGAATACATTCTAGCGGATGTAAGAAACCGTCAGCAGATGATCTTGCTGCACAAAAAAGCTCGTAAACTTGGCCTGGACCTGAACCAATACAACGTCCTGAAAAATCAGATGATCATGGCTGAGACTACGTTGCACAAGCTTCGCGATCCTATAACAATGCGCTTAATAGGTCAGACCGCTGCTAAACCTCCAACGACCCCCACAGAACCCCCAGCGAATTCCTCGGAACCCCCAGGCAAACCCCCCTCGGACTCAGCTCAACCAGGCTCCATAGAACCAAAGAGTGTTGCTCAAGCGTTAACCGGTAGTTTTGCTAAGATGGAAAAAGCCTAAATTGTTTATTTAATTGTTAACTGTATTTAAAAGCACTTAAAAAGATTTTTCCTATTACCAAATGATACTTTCTTAAAAGATTTAAATCTATTAATGAACGAATACACTTTTTAAATTTCTTGACTGATAAATTCTTTAATAAAGTTCTTATTATTATTGTTTTATTGTTTGTTTTATTTATTCTTCACTTAATTTACCACCTATTTAGAAGTAATGGGATTTTTAGGCGCTTTGTTGCGTCAGTTGGTATTCTCCAGGAATAAGTGAGTAAGTATTGATCGTATACGCATATAGGTGGTAGCTGCTCTCTTAATTAAACTGTTGGAAAGCTTATTAATTTAAAACTCTACACTTTACTATTTTAACAAGTTAGCACAAAAACACATTGTGTCACTTCACTCACTTCTCATATTATTGTAAATTTAAGTTATTCATACATTTAATACATGATGATAGATGTATTTGGGAAGGGTATAAAAATATGAACCAAAACAACTCATAAAAATCTTTATGAACATGGGTCCTCAAATTGAGGGTTTTGGAGAAAGGGAGAATTTTTTTACATCTTGGGTATTAGGTACCTACTCATTTTTTTTATTATTATTATTATGTGCAAACAAACGCTAGAGACTTATTAACAAAACCAAGACTGAGTTAGCTTTTTTTTTCAGCTTGGTTTATAAGTTTTTATCGGTTTTTATACGTAATAAAAAAATGTGTAACCATACCTACTCAAAAGTTGAAAAAAAAATCAATCCATCTCCAAAACTGTCAATTTGCTGGCACATGTTTATTAAGATTTTTTGACTTATTTTACTCCATACCCTCCAAATATTTGATCTTCATTTTTTAACCACCAGTTAAAAGGCGGAGAAGATATTGCTAGCGATTTAAAAAGCAATTTGTGCTACTTAGGAGGCTATAGGTCATATACGAGATTGGTATATGATTAGGAATTATTATTCCTAATCGAATGATCTATTGGCCTGGATGCGAAGTTATTCATCAAAAATAATAATTTATATGGAAATTTTTAAATACACAGGGTTGAAAAACTCGTAGAAAAAATCAACAACACACTATAATACGGTGTTGTGGGTTTCAAAAATGTAAACAAAAAAATTCTATCTTCATATGTTTCCGGGAAATCCCAAATACAGGATGTCCGGTAAGTACCTTCTAATCTCTCGGGAGCATACAGGGGAGGTCAAAATAAACCTAGTCTGTCATAAAAAACATTCCTAAAGTGTCCCTAAACGGAGATACAGAGCTCCAAAATGGTACTCTAAGATTTACTTTTTTGGCTCTAACTTTTGAACCGACCTGTATAATAATTTGATGAAAGCTTATTTTTTTCATAGAGGTCATAAAGACTCATTAAGCGATATCAGAGTGGATGTTTGACGTCCTAAAGGAAGTCAGGAAAGGACTTACCACCACACTCATTGTGTCAAAGTTTTGACAGGTGTCATGTTACAGAGCTGAAAACTTATTTTTTAAATACGCTGGTCATTCATCTTCACAAAAGGTACTCTTAATTTATTTCGATAAAACTAGCGGTTCTCAAGATAAAACGACTTTTATGCGGGTTTTGATCAAGTTCCGTCAATAGCAATCCATTATGTAGATCAGGTTATCAACAATAACCTGATTTTTACCTGTTCGTGTTTGGCATTAGTAACTTTTGAGTATTTCGCATACCTAAAAACCGATTTATCTCGAAAACCCTCAGTTTTACCGAAATAAATTAAGAGCACCTTTTTTAAAGATGAAGTATTAGATTATTCAAAAAAATAGTTTTTAGCTCTGTAAAGTGACACCTGTCAAAATTTTGACTCAACGAGTCCGTTCCTGACTTCCCTGACGACGTCAAACATCGACTTTAATATGGACTGATGGCTCTCTGTGGCCTCTATAAAGTGTTTAAATTCCATCCAATTATACAGGTCGGTTCAAAAGTTAGAGCCAAAAAAGTAAATTGCGGGGCACCCTTTTAGGGCTCCATATCTCCGTTTGGGGACACTTTAGGAAAATATTTTTTATGACAGACTAGGTTTTTGTGACCTCCCCTGTATGCTACCGAGAGATTACGAGGTACCTACCGGACACCCTGTATTTCTTTTCAAAGTATGACAACATTGCTCGAATTTTCAGGTAAGAGAATGCAGTCTGAAATCTTAATTTGATATTGCTATTCTATGGTTGCAGTTTTCAGTCATATCTCTTTGTCAAAATTCAGCTGTCTCATGATAATAGCTATCAATAATATTAACAAACTCACTGAATGTTAATTTGATTTTGACTTCAAAGTATTTCACTTTTTAGATAAATAAGTGTATGAAGTTTCCATAAAACAATAAATTTATTGAAGATAATAGATAATAATGTAACGATGATACGTTAGTGCATGTATGCCTCACTAATAAGTCAAATTGTGGTGACCATAATATTACTACTGTCATTCAAAAACCAAAACAAAAACACAGACAATGAGAGTGCAAAGTCATTGAAAAACTATTGCTAAAATTAACTTTCCCAACTTACTGGTGCCAATGTTTACAGTTGCCAATTTTTCCTCACCTCTATTTTTTATGTGTTTTGAAAATTGATTTAAGTGTGTTTAACCGCCATTTTAACACAAATTTTTTATAACATTTGTCTTAAAATGTCGTGGTATTTTGAAATTTCCTAATAGTTTGGAATTTTACACGGGAAGTTAGAATTTGAAATTGTCTTAGGGAAATTTTATATCTAGGAAACTACAATGGTGGTACCTACCTAATTAGAAAAAAATTGAAACCAGATATTCTCTCTTTTTCAATGCTGAGTAACGTATGATTCATTTTTTCCAAGAGTTTTCCAACATCCTGTATACATAATCAATTAAGAATTAGTATATTATGCAACGAGCTTATAATGAAGGCTATTAATACGCGAGTATGATGGTTAAGATACGAGCCGTAGGCGAGTGTCTTAACCATCATAAGAGCGTATTAATAGCCATTATCTGCGAGTTCCATACACTATTTTTTCTACGACCCTTTATTTCATAGAAAAGATTGAAAAATTATATATTTTAACAATGACCCGTGTACAATTGCGGATCATTGCGGTTAAGATAGGTTGCTATTTGCTTACGCATATTAGGTACCAAATTTTCTTTTAGTGGCTAAGATTATTCTGCTGAGACATGTTTTAGTATCAAGTTTAAGGGCACTACTCACTACTGCGTAATTTTTATTATGCGAAGTTCGAATTCCGAATTTTACGCTTTGATTTTCCAATTAATAATTTTAATAACATTGACAGCCATTAATTACGATATTGTCGCTGCGCACGCGACGGTCGCAGCGTTGCCGCTTTGAACGATCACGGAGCGCTACGAATGATATAATACTTTATCTTCCTATCTTTTACACGATATACCTACCTATCAAATTAATTAAGGTAACATAAAATCTTGATAAATTTTCTTTGAATGTTACTTATGTTCTTTTTTCAGAAATACAGAACTTATATCACAAGGCAATTTTTGTCGTGAGAGTATGACAACTCTGTGACTTCGGTTGGCTTGACGACCCGATTGTGAGCGAAAAGGAACCGATTCGATTGCAAATGCTCCTCTGCCATTGGATAGCTTGACCAGTGCTTTAATGAAAATTTGTATCTTAATGAGACCCGTTAAAGCACTGGTGATTCATACTTAATATGCAGATTAAAGGTTGGGAGTAGAAAAAATTTTATTTAAGTTAAGGTTGTTACCATTATAGTACCATCCGTATATTAGACGTTAAAGTAGAAGAAAGAACTGACTTGACAAGATCAAAATTACTGTCAAAAAAAGTTGCAAAAAGCCTGTCGTCTTAATCGGTATCAACAACTTTATTTTCAGAAGTTTTAAAACGTGAATTTATTTTTCTTTACAATGACTGTTGAGGTGACTATCAGATTCAGTAGTAGAAATAATCTCAGTTTTGAAGTCAGAGATTTTTATCATTTTTAACAGTATGGAAAAAGATCTTCTTTTAAGTTTTTCGCTTTTAGCAGCCATCAGGGTTACTCAGTAAGAAGTTTCTGAGGTGTCATATTCCCTCAAAAAAATAGAAGATAAATTTTCCCAGACATAGATAGAGAATTAAAACTCCAAATTACTGATAATTTGGACAAGTTTATTTGCAACAGCGCTATTCATGCACCACATGGAACTCTTCTAAGAATGCATACGTTAAATTTAAGATAAATATCTTCTTTAAAACTTTCCTTCTGAGGGAGATCTATGACCGGAAATTAATTCTCCTTGTGGCAGCGAGAACTGTGAGCTTTTAAACCATTTAATTCTTGTAAAATTTTGCATCTCCACAAAGACTAACAGGGAAAAGCTTAGATACAAATACAAATACAAATACAAAATATATTTATTCCTTAGGCCAACATACACTGGATAGAACACGTCATAAAGTAATAAAACAATAAAACTGGCCTGTACAACAATGACAGGCTTTTTTTTAACATAAATAACAGGCAAAGAACAAAACAGTCCAATGACAAACAAACACAATGAATCACTTCTTAAGCGTAACAGCACAATATTCATGAAACTCAGTCAGTGTATAAAAGCAATTTGTAGTCAGCATTTCTTTTATCTTTTTTTTGAAGGTGTTAAAATTTGTAGTATTTTTTAGATCTCTGGGTAAGAGATTATAAAAGTGTGCCCCAGCATAGCATGAAGACTTTTTATAAAAAGTGTGTGAAAATTTATTGACATGAATGTCATTTTTTCGGCGCGTGTTATGGTCATGGAGGTCTCTATTAAGACACAAGTTGCTCTTATTTTCATGAGTAAAACACAACAATTTAAACAAATAGATACCTGTAAATGTTAGAATTTTATGCTGACGAAAGATTGGTCGGCAGGAGTCAAGCGGTCCGAGACAGAAAATAAGTCTCAAGATCCTTTTTTGGATGATAAATACTCGTCGGGAGTCCGCATCCTGTCCCCAATTTATCACGTTATATGAGATGAGAGAGTATGCCGCCGAGTAATAAAAGGACAGTAAGCATTCTTTCGAAAGACTATTCCTGAGATTCACGAGCGCATAACAACAAGAACTCAGTTTTGAGCATACGAAATCAACGTGCGAATTCCAACCCAAAGACTGATCAATATGCACACCCAAGAATTTCGTTTTTTCTTCCCGCCTGATGACATAATTTCCGAAATCTATGTTCTGTAAAATAGGTTTCTTTAAGTCCGATTTAAATTCTACAATGACAGTTTTATCAGAATTCAACATTAAATTATTCTTTCTGCACCACCAGGAGAACTGATCAAGAACATTTACAATCTTCAAGGATAGGCTGTGTACATCCGTGTCCGCGACTATCACGGAAGCATCATCAGCGTACATAAAGAGCAGTCCGTCTGTCACATAGCGCGGCAGATCATTCACGTAAATAAGGAACAGTAACGGACCCAATACGCTTCCCTGCGGTGTTCCCAGGTCGCAGTTCTGAAGGTCAGAAACAGCAGATCCTATCCTAACAATGAATTTTCTGTTAATCAAATACGAATATATCCAATCGTTAAGTTTACCTCGCACACCGAGGTTGTAAATTTTACTGCAGAGAAACTTTGGATCAACCGTGTCGAAGGCGCGTGACAGATCGAAGAAAATTCCAACCGTATGCACCCCCTTATCAATCAACTCGTATATCCTCCGTGTGAAGTCCGTCACAGCAGTCTCCGTAGATAAGCCTCGCCTAAAGCCATGTTGACAACTGTCCAGAAGGCCATTCTCGTCCAAAAATTGAAAAAGTCTATTACTCACAGCCTTCTCCAAAATTTTAGAGAAGACACTGAGCAACGCCACAGGCCGATAATTACCCACGTCACATCTATCCAACTTTTTATATATCGGTACAATGCACGCAGTCTTCAATGACTGCGGGAACTCACCATCTTGAATTGATTTATTAATTAAATTCGAAAGGACCCCACAGAGCTCATCGCCACATTCCTTCAGCAAAGACATGGGAAACTCATCGATTCCAGTACTTCTTTTGTTTTTAAAATCGAACAAGATATTTCTCACCTCACTTTCAGTAACAGGGACAAAGAACATAGTTACGCTGCTCATTGCAGACGTAGTGCATCCAACTGAAAGACTACCACCAAAATGACTCCTTAGGTTTTCCCCGACAATATCTCTGAAATAACAAGCGAACAGATTTGCTGCCTCGATAGGTTTAGTAACAACAGAATCACCGTATTTTATCACTATTTTTTTGGACTTTCTTTCTCTATCTTTATTTAAACCTGAACTAATGAGCTGCCACATTGTCCTAGTTTTGTTTGCAGAGGAGTTGATTATGTTGGAGTAATAATCATTTTTTTCTATCTTTATTTGAAACCGAATTTGTCTCTTTTTGCTCCTGTACAGTTCATCCAGCTCCCCATAGTCTAAGAGTCGTTTACGGAGCCAATTAAGGTTCTTTAGATCACGGAGACGAGCTCTTAATTCGGCACTGAAGGCATACCTCCGAGTACATCTCCCACAACTCGTTGTGTGTCTCTTCCGCTTTGGAAAAGAGGTATTAAACTGTTGACCGAATCTTCCCAAAAAAAAATCGAAAATCTCATCAACGGTATTCCTTTCAAGAAGCTGCGTGTTATTGAGAAGAGCAAAATCCTCAGAAATTATTGCTCTCTTGAACTCCTGAACCACACCGCCAGGAAAACATCTCCTCTCGATAATTGGATCAGGCTGACCATGTATTAGTCCACTCGACCCCTGCCACCACTCCAGATAAAGTGCATTATGGTCAGCAATACAATGGTCTTTATTATCACTTATATAATCACTAAAGTTAACAATTATATAATCTATACAGCTAACAGAAATACCGGATAACGTTTTGACAATCCTTGTAGGTTTTTTGTTAACAGACAATAAACCAAAAGAACTCAATAAATCAGAAAAAACCCTCATTCTAGGTGTATTCTTTAGAGAGTCAATGTTCATATCACCTGCAACTATAATTCTCCTGTACTTAGAACTAACTAGATTTAATACAGCAGTAAGCTTGTCAATAAACAAAGGCATATCATCATGACACGTATTTGAGCTCCTGTAAATGACAATTATACAGGTGGACCTCCGGAATTCTATAGCACAACATTCAAAATAAAATTCGCATGCCAGTCTGTTAATATATTTCAATTCAACACACTCACCATACAGTTCGTCCCTCACAAAGATCACTGTTCCCCCATGCACATGATCGACTCTTGAAAAGCAAGTCGCCACCTGATATCCACTTATACCAGTAAAATCAATCTCCGACCCTGTACTACCTGCCCAATGTTCACAGAAACAGAAAAAGTCAGGCATATTTTCATTAAAGGCCAACTCGATTAGATTGACCTTATTACTAAGACACTGCACGTTTAAAGATATAAGCCTGAAAACGTCCCTTGATTCAGTATTCGAGTCACGTACATTACTTACATGACCTAGTGTTCCAGTTGTATAGCACTCGAGGCTTCTTTCCGAAAATTAGCACCATTATTAAAAATGTATCTTCTGAAGGACATTCCAGCGGGCCAGATTTGAGGATCATAAACTTCTTCTAAATGGCTCAAAGGATACTCCATCCGAAAAGAGACCTGTGTTTCGGATCTTCTCACCAGATGACAGGAGAAAGGGTCGACTTCAAGAAATCCAAAATATCTGACTCCTGTGTGTCAGGATGTAATCTATAGATGTATAAATGGCCCATCCTAGGAACAGTCTTTAGACCACCTGTCGAAGAGCTACTTCCAACATAAGTTTTTGAAACCGTATTTTTATTTTTTGTTTTCTGAGACGATCGTTGTTTTTGGCTACCACCTGTATTTAAATCTGCCTGTGAATTAATCACAGTTTTATTTGTACTATCAGGTTTTTTCTCCGATATTTTTGAATCTGGATGTAATAAAATGTCAGCATACGTTTTTTTTTTCAACGTATCCTGAGTAGAAACAGATCCATTGTCAGTTTTATTACTTATATTTCCATTATTGGGCTTATTAATTATAGCAGGTTCATTAACAATTTTCAATTGTTTAGTTTTTGTAGCGTTATCTTTGCTTATCGGGACCGGGCGCTCACCGCCGTGATTAGAGCTGGTTTCGTTGCATCGGTTTTGGTTATTATTTAAAAGGTTAATTTGTCTATTTAGTATTTTAATTTTATCTCGTAGTTCAAGGATAATAACATCCTTTTGTTTCAAAATATACTTAAACATATTTACGTGATTGTTGTCCATCTTTTGGTCGTCTATAGCATCAGTAAATACGTCGATTTCTTCGTCATCAATCTCCATATCGGAGAAGCAACAATTCACAACACCTTCACCAATAACTTTTAAGTTTTTTCTTTTTGCACAGCTCGGATGGAACACTGCATCACATTTTTCGCACTTTAATATACTTTTGACAATTGATTGTCCGCACTTCTTGCAAGTTTTAGCAGAGCCACTGGGCTGTACGTCTGCTGCACCCGCCATCGCTTACTTCGAATAATTCGGATACTTACTTCGGATAATTGCCTCAAATACTATGTAGTTAGTTTTTTAAGTTTTCAAGTGAAGTGGAAATATTCCTTAGATGATTTCAGACAGCATCTTCCCGGCAACTACACCTTTTCAGTTTTAAATACCTAACATGAACGGAAGCCTTCCTCTAATGTCGACTGAGCTTCTTTGATATCTGCTGAAGTAGACTGTGAATTGCAGGAAACATTCAAACCTCCGTTTATCCTTGATTTGTGAATTTGTAGGCCTTTAGCATTTTTTGAAGGACCTTAAATTCGTTGGCTGTAACTCGTATTAATATAACATAAAAATAAATATGTTTATTTATATCATATAATACAGGGTGGTCCAACTTAAAACGTCAGGACTTTACCAAACGATAGATAACGTTAAAATAATGCCAGTTTCTCTAATACACTTATAGCCGGGAAAGCTTTCTTTTCAAGATACAAGGGCGTTGAAGTTTTGGGAAAAAAATAATGTTTTGTGGATATTGTCAAAACGGCTGCTTTAAAAAAATTAAAATTTTGCACGCAGCATGAGCTAAGTATCTTTCATGATTTACGGCTTATGGTGATAAATTGCGAAAACCAGCGGCGGAGATATTCGGGTGTGCCATCGCCCCTTTAAAAAAAAAATTGACGCCACTGACTCTATGGTTGCTGACAATTGTTACATTAGTTAGGTGTTGTTTATTTCTGTTATTTAATTATTTCATTAAAAGTTATTTGATTAGAATTTGTCTGTTATTCTTAAAATGGCTACGGATATTACCTAAGAAAACCTGAATTATCTCGAAAAATTAGGAAGTACTTTTTTGTTCTAAAAAGCATGGGCCATTGAATAGTATTATTAAATTTGCCATAGAGTCAGTGGCGTCAATTTTTTTTTTGAAAAGGGGCGATGGCACACCCATATCTCCGCCGCTGGTTTTCGCAATTTATCACCATAAGCCGTAAATCATGAAAAATACTTAGCTCATGCTGCGTGCCAAATTTCAATTTTTTTAAAGCAGCCGTTTTGACAATATTCACAAAACATTATTTTTTTCAAAACTTCAACGCCCTGTATCTTGAAAAGAAAGCTTTCCCGGCTGTAAGTGTATTAGAGAAACTGACATTATTTTAACGTTATCTATCGTTTGATAAAGTCCTGACGTTTTAAGTTGGACCACCTGTATATTACCTAACATACAGGGTGTCCCAATATTCCATGGACATGGAGCAACCATAGATTACTGAGGTAAAAAAAAGTCGCTCGGACCAAACTTATCTCTATACCAAAGTGCTTCGTTTGTCCGTTAGAGGGCTTCAAAGTCTTTTGAAAATTTTAGTTTTTTTGAAATAGCTCAAAGTCGGTTGATTCCAATTCGATGAAATTTGGTAGGTAAATTTCTTATTAAAAGTACTAACTTCTGATGTACATGATAATTTGACGGAAACCCGGGAAGGGGTTAAACTATCCCTATCCTCCATTAAAATCGATCGTAATTGTTGATAGGGTAGCAGCAACACTCTGTTCATGTTTTTTTGTTTGAAAGATACTGTGTTTTAGCCCATTTTTGGTCTCCTACAAAAATCTGTATCTTTCCGAGGTGCTATGTGATAAAATAAATTAGTCGATGATACCTAACCAAAATTTTATTTCATTCTTTTAATTTGAAATCAAATTTTCAATTGTCAGGTGTTTATTTGATCTAATCTCATAAAAGATGTTTAGTATGGTTCGGTTTTTTTTTCAGGTTTTTTTCAAACGCACTAAACGCAGTATACAGTTTGCAAAACGACGAGGTTCCAAGAAAAGTTAAAATCATTTTTTGCGCAGGATGGAACTTTCTAGGGTCCAAACCGGCGCCCGCATCGAGCATCTTTTATGAGATTAGATAAAATAATCACCTGACAATTGAAAATTTCATTTCAAATTAAAAGAATGAAATAAAAATTTAGTTATCATCGACCAATTTATTTTATCACATAGCAGCTCGGAAAGATACAGATTTTTGTAGAAGACCAAAAATGGGCTAAAACGATGTATCTTTCAAACAAAAAACATGAACAGCGTTCCTGCTACCCTATCAACAATTACGATCGATTTTAATGGAGGATAGGGGTAGTTTAACATCTTCCCGGGTTTCCGTCAAATTATCACGTACATCAGAAATTAGTACTTTTAATAAGAAATTTACCTACTAAATTTCATCGAATTGGAATCAGCCGACTTTGAGCTATTTCAAAAAAACTAAAATTTTCAAAAGACTTTGAAGTTCTCTAACGGACAAACGAAGCACTTTGGTATAGAGATAAGTTTGGTCCGAGCGACTTTTTTTTACCTCAGTAATCTGTGGTTGCTTCATGTCCATGGAATATGGGGACACCCTGTATAAATTAATATGAAAACATAAAAGAATTTTAAAACGAATTTCAAGCCTATATGATTATATTTATTTTATACAGGGTGAGTCAGTTTTTTAGCAGGACACCACTAGTTTATAGACGACCTGTTTCAGAAGATTGTCCGCTCCATGCTCTACCACATAAACCCTGTCATAATTTCAGCAACAAATATCAGGTAGCGAGATCCTCGCACATGTTCTCTCCCAAGGAGAGAAGAATAAAGAAATGGAGAAAAAAGAAGAAAGGAGAACGAGATAGATAGAAAGATAGATGAACGGACAGAAGAGAAGTTGCTATCAGACAGTTTCTAGTCTAGCCAAATTCTTCACTCTTTATTGTTTGTTTAGTATAGAAACTTGTTGAATTTCCTCTTAAATATTAAAACGATCATACTGCTCTTCTCCATGTTTTCAGAAAGACCGTTTATCTTCACACACACATCATAATAAATGAACGAACGTCTAAATAACTGCGGTTTGAATTTGGTAGAGATAATGTATCTTTCTGACGAACGTTAACAATATGGGCACCCGTGCCATATCGAATTATATAAGTTGGGAGCGTCTTAGCGCTGATAAATCTGTGATTAAAGCAGAACAGACAATAGATATAATCTATTTCTCATACTTAACCACCCCGACCTCCTTAGGCTAGACCATTCCGACCTTCAGATACATGATCAAACTTTCTCAATCCATATACGAATCTCAAATATGCATTCTGGACATCCTCTGTACCCTACCCGCAGTCTCACCATCCAGACATGGAGATTAAATCTCACTATAATACCAAAATTTGGTCAGCACCAAAAGCTCATAGAAATGACTCTTCACATTTTTATTTAAGTATCACCTATGTAGATACAGCAACCTAAGGCTAGCGTAGTTTTCCGCTATTCACTATACAGCTTGATCCGTGTTGATTTCCCAGATTTATAACCCTATCCACAAATTCAACAGGGTCATTATTAATTTCAGAGCCAGTTGCTGTACAACGATTGGCACCTCAATCTTACTCCCAAACAGAATAGCCTTGGTCTTGGATGGATTAAAGTGAAGTGAATGAAGCTTGAGACATGATACAAGGTGTGGATGTCATTATTAATCCTAGCCATGACGTCATTTACGTTGCCTTTCTCAAAAGACAGATACCAGCTGGGTATCATCAGAATACATATGAAAATTGATCCCTGTGGCACACCCTGCTGAACACTCAACGAATTAGACAGTTCTCCACCTAGCTTCACTCTCTGAGACCTATCAGGCAGGTAACTAGAAAAAAAACAGGGAAGTCGCCGGATCTGTAAACCCCACGCTTTTAAGAATTTGTAATAAAATGTAGGTACTTCACAGTATCAAATGCCCTTGAATAATCCAAGAGCACCAGCACTGTCAGCTTTTCCCCATTTGTGGTTCTGAGAATTATGTCGTCATTTATTTTGGTCAATGCAGTAGCACAACCATAGCCAGGTCTAAACCCAGACTGAGTGTGAGGCAAGATATCATGAAGCTGCAGAAAATCGCGAGTGGGCCATTGTGACACACCTCCAATGCGACCGAAGGTCTATCGTGACCTTGTTCTTGTTCTAAAGCCTTCTCTTTCTGTTCCCTTCTCTAGGTTTAATTGTTTTAGAAATAATATTCGGGTTCTCATGTCATGCATGTTAAGTTAAAAAATAAAAATAAAACGTACTAAATTCCAGAAAAAGCGCAAGAAAAAAGAAGTGACTAAGAAACCAGTGTCCCAGATTGTTCAAAATTAAGCTCAATTATTGAAGAACGTCAATTTAAGAAAATTAATGAAAAGACTTGTTCCATATGATATATGTTTGTATATTAAGCAAAAATTAAATTAAGTGCATTCAACAATTTTGGCAACATTTATAATTTTTTAACACTCCTGTAGGTATATTACCAGATTTTCATTTCTATGAAATAGAACTCGAAAAGTTAGAGTATCGATTTTGATTATCGCTTCATCATATCAACTCGTTTTTTAACATACTCTCCTGAATTATAAGTGCAAAATAATTTAGGGGTAATTTTCTTGTTGAAAACTTTAGCAGGTTTTCCAGATAAAATTAAAGCAGTCGCCCCACTTCTGCTTGAGATACGACCCCTGCTTGAACTGGGTTTCAGTGTGGCATTGTGGCGAACCTAATTATACAAAACCTTTTTAAATACTTTAGAAAAAAATCGGCAGGACAGATACCGGCCGTACATCCCTCAACGTCAATGGATTGTCAACCTTGGCCAAATGTATCACCAGTGTACTTTTCCACACTATAGGTAAATATTTTTGTTTTTACTATTTTTGTATTTAAAATACTATTGTTGGATATAAAACAATAATTTAAAAGATCTATGATTTTGTAAGCTACATAAATGGTAAAAGGTAGTTTAGAGTCAATTAACTTATTGATAACTATTGGGAATTTAGAATATTCATAAGTACCTGCTATAAACCTTTTTTTCGTAAGAAATCTCCAGGCAATCCAACGCTGTTAAGTAAGGTCTTGTAAGTCCATGGATGTAGAAGTTGTTGAGCGAAAAAGGGGTCATATACCCTGTATCTACGCCACTGATGAATTTTTTTACCAGTGGTTTTCTTCGTTTTGTTAAATTATATTAAATAACCTCTTGGTATCAAAATTAAAGTATTGAGAAATATCTAAGCTATGTTGTGAAAACTGAAAAAAAAATCCGACACACCCTATATATTTTTTATAAGTTTCCCCGGACATATACAGGGTGATCAGTAACTCGCGCACTCAGAGCATGCTGCGGTAAACTTAACTTTTCAAGAGTGGTAAATTTTTTTACTGCAATGTTGTAAGTTCTTGGGGAGAAAAGCTCCCCAAGATATGACCATTTTTGTAAAAAAAAAGGTGGCAACACTGCACTGAACATGTGAATAAGTTCGGGTTAGATGGTATTGTTATTATTTTTATTTCCATAGCAACGAAAGGCTTTTGAGTATTTTATATTCTAAGTTGAGTTTAGGCAGTTGCCAAACTTCAAATTGCGTTCAGATTTAGGTATGGTATCAATTTTTAACATTCTCAATTCCTCTGTAAAGAGGTTTTGTGGAAAAAATTGATGAATTATATGGTATCCGTTCCAGATATTACAGTTATCTGAATTTTTCATTAATTTTTATCACGGTTATTGAAAAAATTACCTTCAAACTCGATTAGGGAAACTCTGTAACTTGAAAACCAACCGTTGGATTCAAATTTTTTTGCAGAATATCCTTAATTTTAATGGGCTTTATATCGTCCTGTATTCGGAGTGCGCGAGTTACTGATCAGCCTGTATTTGCGCCGATTAAGTTATTGTTCTCTAAAAAATATGGGCCAATTATTATACCATGCGCACACCTGTTTCCTGTTTCGGTAATTTCATTGTCCGCCTAACAGTAAAAAGCCAACTCTGAGAGGAAGCGTTTTGGGTGATTTTGAACTCAACAAACGACGACCACAAACAGGGGCAATTTTTTCGTTTCAAAACTTTTTTATTTATATTCAAGACAAAGCCAATTTTGATAAATGTTCATACAATCTTCTGTGCACCCATATAAGAAAGATATCTCTGTCAAACTAATCATAGGTATGTAGGAACAATTAATTAATTAGCGCTGTTTTGTTTCCATGGAAGTCTGATGTATCAGCGCAGTGCTATTCAGGACTTGTTATAGACTGCTGGACACAAAAATCCGGACACCTTTACTTTTCAAATTTTCATAATTTAATTTTTTTCTTTTAATTGTTTTATTCAAACTAATCAACTACTCTACCAATGGGATTTAAGAAAAAACGCCACCGATAATTGTGAGTTCAAAGTTCAAACTCGAATTTTCTTCTCATGAATTTTTCTTGAAACAACAAAAGTCTTTTTTTACTATACGGATTTTCTTGTCCAGCAGTATAATTTTGTTCAACTCCTTAACAAAGTTGCTGATTGAATGCCATTTAACTGCTTCTCCAGCTAAAGGAATTTAGTCTGCTTTTGCTGCCAAGTTGAACACACTATTTTTTCCCAAAATTGTTTTTAAACTTAAATTACAATACCTATATTTTTAATTTTATTTCAAAATCACTTTTGCTGCTTATCCTATCATCAGGTACCAAGTAGCGTGTTTAGTGTACATGAGCTAAAAATTACTTTTGCGGCTTATAATGAGACAAAAAACAGCATTTCTAGTGTCAATTGACGATATAATGTTTGCTTGCAATTTTAACTTTTTTTCTCGTAAAAGCGCAATGAATAATTATTTTTTTCTCTTGGGAATTCGGGACATTTTATGATGGAAAGGTCTTTTAGATGTAAGTATGCAATAAATCTGACTTGGGTTGGAACAGCAGGTATAGAAAATAATGTAAATTACATTTTTATATACAATGAATTTATTAAAATACATTTCAAGTAATTCGACACTAATAGTAACCAGTATAAAACATCATAAATTTTCAATAAAACCTAGAAACAATAACAAAAAATATATATTCGTCAGATTTCTACATAAATAAAATTATCTAACTATAGTCGAGTAATAACACAGAACGTATTTCTGCCATACACATTTGAGCAACAAATAATTTTAAAAGAACATTTATTATAGATATCTCCACCATCATAGTCGTAGTCGTATCAAGCATACCACGTCACGAAGTTAGACCGCATTTTAATTTTTTTACAATAATATTTTATTAACAAATCCGTTAGTGATAGGATAACTTTTAATTTAATCAATTGGATTATTTTTTTAATACATTACACTAATAATTAGTACAGTTTATTATCAGTTAAATTATTTATCTGTACCAAATGAAGTAAGGACTCTTTTATATATTTCTATTGGATAGAAGAATTTTTTTAAATATTTATACTACATGTAAATAAATATATGAAAAGGAAATTTAAACATTTTGACTAGTTGAAAGTAATTCCTATACAAGAATTTTTCTAGTTATACACAAAAAATACATAATACAAAAACAAAATTCCAACATTTCCGAGTTATAGGGAAGATAAACAGACAATAAGTGTCGGTGGGAAAAGTTTACCAGATTTACAATAATTACAGTACTTAATTTTTTTGGCTTTATTTTCTCCTAAAATTTGGTCTTCTTTGGTTTGAATACTGCATACAATAAATATCATATATAGAAGCTATCACATGTTTAATAATATATAAATTACTTTGATCTACTTTTCAATATACTTACAATAATCATAGAAGAAGTTAAAACAATTTATTTAATAATTTGATACAAACTTCTGAGTAAATTCGATTTGACTTAATATCTACACCACCTGTTACATTATAACCAGAGTAACAATAAAGTCATATTATGACTACTTCCCTAAATACATACATGAATATTTTTGAAGTCGGATTTATTAAAGGACAACAGGACTGAAGTCAATGGTTACATAGTTATTATTTCTTACAAGTTTTACAAAATCATTACTAGCCTATTTTTTAATTATTTATAGCCATTAATTAAGACGATACTGTTTATGTAACTAGAGTTGATTAATTAAATTTGAGTTCTTCAGATGACATCTATCTGTTTTCTTGATGACAATTCCTACCTAATTTTTCTTTGGATTAAAGGTAACCCTTTTACAATACCAACTTCTAGACAGAGATAAAATGTTTTTGCATTTTAGACTTCAGTTTAATGACTGTTATAGTCGATTTTTAGTAGGAGAAGTGGGAGGAGAAACTTGGAGCAATCCTTGAAAATTCTAATGTCCACATTGCAGGATAAGCTTTCATTTCTTCAATATTCCAAGTTGTCCCTTCATTTAAACCCGACCCTAAATTTTATAAATGTGTAATAGTTCTATACAGAACATTAGATATTCGTTCTATAAGATAGTATATTCTTTTACAACTTACAGTAGTAGGTATGTATACATAATATGTTCAAGTAATTTCTGCTAGGAGATTATTATATCTTTGCGAGTTATGTATAACATATTGACCATATCATCCACACTTCAGTAATACCGTAAGCATTTCAAAAATAGGCCTATACATATTTTGAGCTAACTCTAACAATTTAATGTTTTATTTATAGTAGTTATAGCATATTGAACTCGCAAAATCTGTTGATCTAATCTACATTTTTTTGAAGAAATAATCGCAGTGAAAATAATAAAAATTTTGTTTCTTTGCAGTTTAAATAATTACGCGCTCAGACCCTGTTAATTTTTATTCACTGTGACTATATCTTCGGACCCTTTGGCAACTTACTTTGGAATTAACAAACAATTACTATCGGCTATTGACACTTACTCATATTTATGTTTGTATAATATTGGTATAGGTACTTTAGAGAAATGAATTTTGTACCTATTCCATTGAAAACAGTAAGTATAAAATATAAAAAAATTAAATAAATAACTGATGTTTAACATAAACTTACAAATTAAATTTTTTTAATATTAAAAAAATTATAGTCAAATTACATTATAAAAAAAATGTTATTGATTAGTATAGGTTATTTTAGCGACTTGTAAATAGACAATTAAAGCAAGCATTTGAGGTAGAGATTCAAAATGGAATGTTTGAAATATTAGTATTTTCGTATGATAACTAAGTATACTTAAGCCAGGCTTGAACACAGAGCAATTTGCTTGTAATTAGGACTTTAAAGCTTACCATGTCATAGTAATGCCATAATTTATAGCCAGACCAGCAGCAGTATTATTGCAACAATGTGAAAACTGCAGATTCAAAGATCATGCCTCTTGACTGGTACAGCTACTACACTTATTTGATATAAAAATGAGATCGATACTTCTGTTTATACAATAAGTTAGCCACATCCATAATATAGGTAGGTATCTAAATACTCTCTTTTTTTAATTTAACAAATATAACAAGTACATTATGTACAGAGCTCAAGTTTCAAATCATTAATGAATAATTATTAAACACCCCAACACTCAATAATAATTATGACGACACTCTATTATTATACCTCTAGGTATCTAGATGCTCACTCCAAGAATTCAACCTCGTTAAGAAAGATTATCTTCTATTCAACGTAATTTGTCAATTTTTATTTTTATCGATCAATACAATTTTCATACATCAGACACCATTCTCGGAACTTTATTTTCAAATCTCCGCATACCCTCTAACTCTTTTGAAGTCTTCCCAACGCTTTCCTGCAGTTTTCCGGCGGAACAATCAGGAATGTTGGAACCCGAGGATCATCATACGTTCATGGCGTAAAAAAGCGGTCTCGGTGCTACGCTAGGTGGAGGATTTTGCGGGGACGTGGCAGTCGGCTGGGCCAGTCCATCTTGGGGTGACACGCTGGCCGCCCCTTCGGGCACTCCTCGTTCTGTATAGCGCGTTGGGGAACCCCTTAATGAAGACGCTTGGGTATAGCCACCAGCTACGCTGTCGTTGTCGGAGCAGAGAGAAAGGGTGTCTGGAGCCATGCCTGGAAAAAGAAAATATAAATAATCGTTTAAAGAAAACTGTTTTATCAACAATTCGGTGCTTAAATACTGATACAAAATATCCTGGTTTTAAGCAACTTATCTAGCTATCTAAGTCAAACCTATCTACGAAAATATTCGCAGAAATTGTAACTAGGTAGTTGTAATTAGTAGACTAATAATTAGTTTGACTCTGCTATTTCTAATTTTGGGCGAATAAAAGTTTTTGTTTACTCTGCAGGAGAATGTTATTGCTCAGTTTGAAAAACAGTTGTCATGTTCATAAAATCTGGCAATGTTGCAACAATAACCTGCACTATAGTTGATTGGCCAAATATAAAGCTCTCAAGGAAGTTGGCACCCCTATAAGTGCGAATTTTTATAAAATTCAAACGGCTACGATTTGTCCACTAAAAGTTTTCATTTGTCCACCCTTCAAAAAAGAAGTTATGACAAAATTTAAAAAATCGAAACTTTTTTGGAGGGTGGACAAACGAAAATTTTGCTTGGACAAACGTGGAAAAACCGTGGACAAACGAATGCCGTTTGAATTTTCCAAACATTCGCACTTGGGGGTGCCAACTTTACTAAGCCCAAACATAACACCAAGAGGGCTCTGAAGAGAACAAGTAACAAAGAAACTTTGCGATAAATAAAGGTACCTGTTCCTAAATCACTTCCTTATTTCAACTAACCTGGAATTTTTAATTCCTTTGAAGCTCAAATCATGTAAAACAATATGGTTACAGAAATATCTATGAGGGCAAAGATCTATGGGAACTTTTTGAAGCAATCAAGAGGATTCATTGTTTAATTGCAATGCAATTCCTGGTAATGTTGCGTTTTTGGTCTTATCTCAGAAAATCTGGATACGTAAGAAAATAGGGAAGCGTTTATTTGGCACGCAGGTCGAGCTTTCTATGGGAAACCGTAAAAATAGCAGACAGAACAAACCGAGATCTCAGCGGTCGAGCGGAGTAATGTGGTCACAGTGCCACAGTTGCACCTTTATTTGAAAATAGAGTTTTAATTAGAATGTCTTCTTTATTTCTCCTACAATTCAAAAGTAGAACGACCAAAAATTTGTGTTGTGAGAGTTTTTTTTTTACCATTAGTGTTTACCATTCGTTAACTTGATTTTAAACATTGGCAGTTTTACCTAATTATTGTGTGCGAAGTAAAGTTTATTTTTCTAAGACCAAATTTACAAAGAATTTTAATTTCTGGGCAATACCCCGCTTTCTACGCAGCCACAAATGCGTTCGGTATTTGAGGTATTTGAGAAATTAACATTGTTGTTTTCGGAGCTCTTGAAGAAGCATTGAAGAAATCAGTCACCGGGTTTAGCAACAACCCAGAATATCCACGCTGGTAGCCCAAAAGGACCACGTCGAGGGGGACTGATGTAGGCTATGTATAAAAGGAAACAGAACATATGAGATATAGGCCAGAATGGGACATTTAATTAAGGGCAATGTAGCTTAAATGCAATCTAATGTTTCCTCCATTTAGGTAGAATTTCCGAGTTCCGAACTTAGTCGAATGTTGAACGTTCTGTCATTCACCTCATTTGATGGAAGTACCAGTCACCAGTGCACAATAAACATGGTTAAGTAAATTAGAAATATAAGCACGTAAAGTTTTGAAAATAGGTAAGACATCGACCCTAATATCATTTAGCTGCTTTGTAACAGTTTTAACGTGACAAGCAATTTTCTGACGTCTTCCCCTGCTTGGTTATAATAATTCTGCTTCGAATCCTGAAGAATTGCTTCATTCCTTAGTCCTGCCACCAAAACTCATACAAGCTGAAGCTACTGGTGAGATTCAGTTCCACCAAATCTCTCAAATCAAATACAAAGCAATTCAATTTTTATCTATTGGCTCAGAACCGGCCCTGGAAGTACCAAAAAGTACAGCACGGGGCCAAGTTAATATATGGATTAGGAAGAAACCCAAAGAATATCGGGGCAGAGCAGCGAAGAGCGACGGGTGGTGCTGGCCAACTTCATGCATAGCTTGAGCAACGGATCACGATGGGCATGAGTGGGACTTCTGCAACACGCCCTGCGACAGAGAACTGAACCGACGCCGGAGAGACGAATCGCCGAAGAGAAGACTGTCCAAATCGGAGAACCGTTCTCCGGACAGTGCGATAAATAAATCCGGTCAAGGGGACGTGCTTCGAAGATGGGCAAACGGGATAACCAATCCCACCAGAACTCGAATCGACATCAGTGAAGTGACCTGACGCAGCCTAGTGGATTCAAATCAGGGAAATCGGCCCTCTGTAAAAGCGATGCTATGCTGGTGAACTGAGCTGGTGGCAAGGAGAGTTGAAAAACAGAGCAACCGGCTCAACCTAGAAGTCCGACCCCAACGCTACACCGAGAACATAACCACAACATCCAACCGATCAGCACTGGTGAACTTACTCAATCTGGCAAACTGCCCAAGACGAAGCGATCCAGTTCGGTATAATCCAACAAAGCCAACATCATTTTGAACCGAACAACCATACACCAATCCAAAACAGGAATACCAAAGAACCTCGAGGCCAAGAATTTTTAATTCACACTTCAAAGAAGCCAATGATCTCATACCTACACAAAGAATATTGGGATAAAGATAAAAGTGCCGGGAAAACCTTCATCGAGGAACCCATAAATCACAGTGGGATTACTGACGGGACATATTGCCCAAAAAAAGCTACTGAGAATGCAGTAAGGCCCAAGACACAACCGTTCAAGACACAACAAATGTTCTGTGCGAATGAGAAGCTCTGGACCGCAGAAGACAGGAAATATACGGACAGCCAAAAATGATAAAGAATATATGTCACCTCACTCATCCAATGATGAGGCTGTACAAACTAGTTCAGGGGACCAGACCGACGGAATGGTTGATATGAAGCAAAGGAGGTACTTAAAGCAAAATAAGCCCATGAGGCTTAGATGCTTCCGGCGATCCCGAATCAGACGCCCCTCGAAAGGAAAAGAAGCAATTCAATAAGCGGTAAAGAACTTTTTCGTCATTTGAGTGTATTTAAAAATTTACTTGAGGTAGATGTGAATAAATATATAACTAAAAATCATTATTAGGTATTACGATGTAGGCATTAGTCTACCTGTATATGGATTTAATATAAAATCAAAATAATTATACTCTTTCCAATCAATTTTTAATGTTTTATTCAATTTCATTCCAGGGAGCGTGCGATCATTAATCATAAATTCAAGAAATGAGGAGCTCGATAAATTAAGCCCCTATATCATAAATTATTATGCATAGATTAATTAAAATTCAAACGCAGATTTGAATACAAAGGAAGAACCCCACAAAGCGAGCTCGGCCATCTTGACCTACCTACTAACTTCCAGTTAAGACTTTTGTGTAGGAAAAGCAATCTACAAGCAATCCTGCCATGTTGGTTTACCATAAAAAAAATTTAGTTAGAAAGCCAAGAAATAATGTAGACATTTTTTACGATATTATGTCCTGAATTCTTATCATAACGGGGAATACATAACTAATACGAAGTTGAGAAAATCGTTGAGGAAAACGAGATAAATGAAAAACAAATTTTATTTGTTATCCTTAACGCAGTATACGCCGGATGGGTAGGTACCTATATTTTCTACTAAACTTACAAAATTGTTGTATATACCTACAGTAGAAATTGTGGAATTAATAATAGTCTCTAATAAAAATCCGGAAAATTGTGACGTTATGCCAGAAAGGCGCAACGTCGCGACGCCGGTAGCGTCGAAAAATAATACATACTTTAACATTTATAAATATAAATTCATGGAAAATCAATTTTCAGAAAAGCAAACGACCTAAAAAGGTCAACAGAGTTTTTAGATGTTTACGAAGCAACCAAGTAAACAAGATTAGGAAGCGGCTATAAATACGCCGTATGAAAATCGAGAAATTAACAGACCTTTATCGGTGAGTTGAACTGATTTAGGTGCACACCTATATCTAACTAGGGAGTTGACCTAGTTATTCCTAATCGTTACTTTTGTCTCTTGGTGTGTTGAGCGAAGAACACAAAAGGTAAAACGGCTATCACAATTGAGTTGACTTGTCAATTTTCTTCCTTTCCTAGAACCTAGATCGAGGTGCTGACTCGATCAAACCTATCCACACAGGCTAAGGTGTGTTGAGTTAGACTATAATCCTATTCTTTTCTATACAAGCTGGAGTCCCGTCTGTCAGTATGAATGATACCTCGTGTGTAATCTAAAGAGATGATTTAGATTATTTAATGAATCCTGAATTTGTGATGGTTTGAAAAAACGTACATATGTAAATATTATTCTCTATTAGTCAAAGGGGATGATTTAGATTAATTATGGGTGTTTCATTGGTAAACGGACAAACGGAAACCGTGGATAGGGGACACTGAGGTGGTTCTAAAAAACCCATGGTTAATGGGTCTGACGTCATTAATAACATAGATACAGGGTGTTTTATGGATATCGTCAATTTCTTTCAAAGGCCATAACTAACGAACCACGCTGTATATTTTTTTGAAATTTGGTGAAAAGTTTCCATTTCGCTACATAAACGTTTGACATAACAACCGAAAAGAAAATCCAGGTCCGGACTTACAAAAAATTATTAAATGTTAGTGTTCGTAAAACAACACCCTGTATATCAGAATTTTCAAAGTTCGTTTTGGTATTTTGAAAGAATAGAAAATTTTGAACTAAACAGTGTACTTTTTGTAGTTGCGCATCTGATTCTTCGATGGGCATTTTGATCTCGAAGTTAGATTTTTGCTTAAAACAGGTTCATGACCTTCAAAAATGTTCATCTTTTTTATGAATTAAAGAAGATAAATTATTGTAGCCTATTGGAATTTGCAAAACATGTCTGGCAGTACGTCTGTATCTCATTAAACTCTTGAAAAGTTTGAATACAGGTCCGTACCAGAACAAATATTGAAATTTTTGTTTATTTTTTCAACACCCTGCGTCACCGGAAGGCCGAAAACCTCACCGGACGCTCTCCGAAGACGCATCTCCCCGAATCCGAAGAAAAAAATCGTAACATAACTTGTAATAGTATTAAGTACCAAGCATTTAATAAATGGTGAAAATAGTATCCAAGCTCCTTGTCACATAATACATTATCAACCTTAGTAAAAGAATAAGAGATAGGTAATAATTGCATGTAATTTATTACATCTAACCTAAACAACGAACTACATTAGAAAAATAAATTGAAAGAATAAGATACAATAAAAAATGTTATGGATAATTTAAATAAGCCAACAGTACACAAAAAGTTACAAAAGTTGCTCAAAATGACCCCCATTCTGTTGAATGCATTTTCGTGCTCGTTTTGTAATGCTTCTTATTGCTTTTCTAATAATGTCTGGATTATTTCTTAATTGTCCGCAAGCCTCTTCTATTCTTTGTAAAAGTTCTTCCCTACTATTTATTTCTGTGGAATACACTTTGGACTTTAAATATCCCCAAATGGCATAATCCACAGGGTTAAAATCGGGTGATCTCGCCGGCCAATTGTGTGGTCCACCCCTCCCTATCCACATATTTGGAAAATTCTCATTTAAGAAATTTCTCACCATCACCCTAAAATGGGGTGAAGCTCCATCGTGCTGGAAATACATTCCTCCAACATCAAAATCTTCAAGCAATACAGGCAAAACATTTTGGAGTAAGTCTAAATATGCTTCTCCAGTGAGTCTATTAGGTAAAACATGTGGCCCAATTAAACGATCATTGACTACTCCGCACCAAACGTTAAAAGAAAATCTTCTTTGCGAATGACACTGTCTTGTCGCATATGGATTTTCTTCTCTCCAAACGTGACAGTTCCTCAAATTAAACACCCCATCTCGTGTGAACTGCGCCTCATCGGTAAACAAACATCGGTTCAAAATCCTTCGATTTCGGATTATCCACCTACTGAAATCTACTCTAGCTATGTCATCTCCATCCTCTAACCTCTGTACATCTTGTATGTGAAATGGATAGAGATTATTTTTTCTTAATCTTCTCCAAACAGTGACATGCGGCAAATTAAGAATATGACCAATTCTTCGCGTACTTAGAGTTGGATCAATTTCTACCATATTTATAATGTTCTGTTCCATATCTAGATGTTGCCTTTCGTTATGTTCATTTCTCTTTGCGGTTGGAAATCGCCCATGCTCTCTAGTATAATTAAAGACATCGGAAAAAGTTTTATTGTTTGGAATACGCCGTCCAGGAAAGCGTCTTGCGTACTCTCTTTTCGCAGCTCTTGAATTGCCATCACAAAATCCATAAATGTACAAAATATCTGCATATTCTGCGTTGGAAAATTGGTACGGCATAATGTAGATAACTGATTTTAATTACTGACAGGTAAATATGATATTGCACTACACCCAAAACACAAGCTGTAGCTGTCAAAATAACTTGACAGTTATAGAAATAATTGAGTAGGTATAACTGTCAAACTAACTTGACAGTTATACCTAGTTATACCTAAGAAGAACCATAAATTACTTTATCAAAAATTAATTATACTTAGATTAAGTTTTTGTATCATGTTTTTACTGAACGTTAACATGTAGCACAACACTAGAGTAGGTATGTTTTCATAATTATTGTTCAATGGTTGTTACATTTTACATAATACCATTACAAGTTATGTTATACAGGGTGTTGAAAAAATAAACAAAAATTTCAATATTTGTTCTGGTACGGACCTGTATTCAAACTTTTCAAGAGTTTAATGAGATACAGACGTACTGCCAGACATGTTTTGCAAATTCCAATAGGCTACAATAATTTATCTTCTTTAATTCATAAAAAAGATGAACATTTTTGAAGGTCATGAACCTGTTTTAAGCAAAAATCTAACTTCGAGATCAAAATGCCCATCGAAGAATCAGATGCGCAACTACAAAAAGTACACTGTTTAGTTCAAAATTTTCTATTCTTTCAAAATACCAAAACGAACTTTGAAAATTCTGATATACAGGGTGTTGTTTTACGAACACTAACATTTAATAATTTTTTGTAAGTCCGGACCTGGATTTTCTTTTCGGTTGTTATGTCAAACGTTTATGTAGCGAAATGGAAACTTTTCACCAAATTTCAAAAAAATATACAGCGTGGTTCGTTAGTTATGGCCTTTGAAAGAAATTGACGATATCCATAAAACACCCTGTATCTATGTTATTAATGACGTCAGACCCATTAACCATGGGTTTTTTAGAACCACCTCAGTGTCCCCTATCCACGGTTTCCGTTTGTCCGTTTACCAATGAAACACCCTGTATAAATTACGAATGAATGCTTGTTAAATGCTATTACGTGAATATTATTGTTTTCTTTCAAAGATGATGACTGAGGCTAGCTGAATACAGTGATCGAATGATTGACAATTACGTAAATTTGTAAATCTTTTCCCTTTTTATTCGCTACCAGAGGTGCCGGCTCAGGTTGGCGATTTTATAAATTAATCTTCTATTTCAGAAAAACCACGCAGCAGGTAACGTTTATTTTACAGTCAAACCTGGATAAGACGGACACTGAATAAGGCGGAAATCTGTCTATCACGGAAATTTTTCCCGGTCCCGAATTAAGCTATACACATTACATGTTAACTTCCACTGCTCAAGCCGGACACTGCGTAACGCGGAGACGGAACACGTTTTTTAACCTTATGCACGCAATTTCACCTGCATAAGACGGAAGCGGACCGACGTCGCCACCTAAAACCCTTCATCTCCGCATGTTCTCGCGCGTCTATTCAACTCTCACTTCTCGGAATTTTTATTGCGGCAATAAAAACTGTCTGTAGGTACTTATGCACTTCCTGTGTAGTCCTGTTCGGATTCAATTTTTATTTTAATCAATAATTCTAAACTCTCCAACTGTGAGTGTAAAAATATTTTTATGTAGTAGGTACAATATTCGAATATTCGATAATTATGTCTGCAAATATAAAATTAAACACGCTACACTGAAATCTAAAATAGATTTAATTTACATATCAAAAAATTAATTGGTTTTTTAAAATTTATGTTTTCAACCCTTACTTAAAAACATTAGTGTTTTATTCATAATCAATAATTGGTTTTTTACTTTACAAGTAAGTGTTTGTATGTATGTACGTACTGTTGGGCATTTTCCGTGCTAAGCAGGTTTGTTTCCGGCTTAGACAGTTTTGTTGTTTAAGCCGGAAACCTGTATAAGACGGAATTTATTTTCGGTCCAGGCGTTTCCGGGTTATCCAGGTTTCATTGTATTTCATTTCATTTTTCTCGCCAGCCCTGTGGGTAGGTAGAGGTACCTACCTATTAATTCACCTACACAGTCAGTCGGCCGATCGTCGCGACCACTCGAGACGCGCAGTATTGCGTGCAGTGGTAGCAAGAATACCTACCGCAACCGCTAGCCTAACCATAGACATCGCCCTTATCTGCCAGGCAGGCATTTCTTGCGCTATGAATATTTAGCGACATTATTATTTAATCGAAATAAAAATTTATGATTTGTTGTACGTTTGCTTATTAGTACCTATCTCCCTCACTATAAATAAGAGAGGAAATTTAAGCACCCACAGATTGCATATTATTATACTTGTTTTATATTATTATAAAACTTGTTTCACAACTTTCAGCTTCGATACCACAAAATCTCAGTTTTCATTTCACTTCAAAAAATATTACGTATAAAAAAAATGATGACTGTCAAAAAAAAACACGATTTGTTGCAAGATATACGCCCGAATTCACAAACGATAATTTCCCAAATAATTACGTAATCAATTATCCCCATCTCATTCTATTGCAAAAAAACTGCATATCTCCATCTCACTCATTTAAATAATTACGTAATTATTTAGGAAATTATCGTTTGTGAATACGGGCAATAGACCAAGATCCAACGACTGTCAGACCTTCAATATTTTATAAAAGCTGAAAGTTTCTGTACGCATGTCCCCAACACAGGTAGGAACAATGAAGCACTATGAAGTTTGGATCATCGTGGCTTCGGCAGGAAACAGCTAAAGAAGTTGTATAAAATCGCTCCTCAAAATCTTATAAAAAATACACAATCAACCAGGCGTGCTTATAAAAATGTTCTGGGGTAAAAAGCGAGACGTGTGACATCTAAAATAGGAACACCTGTATGTCAATGTTTGTAAAACTATATCAGTCTATTATTGCTCTTAACAATGATAGAGTAGACGGTGCAATTTTGAAGTTTCTTTGTTAATCCGTTTTTGACTTATCCTCGAAGAAGTGCTTTTGTTTAACCCCCTTTTAAGGGATATATCTTGAAAAGGGTACCTTATTGGACATAGATAATTTCAGTTAAATCGGCATATTTTGCATTCAGGAATCTGTGGTAGATCGTTGGTGGTACATTCGCGATGTGGCCATTATTCACTTGATGATGACAATGCCTCGCTAAAGCTCGTGGCATTATGATCATCTCGTGTATAATGGCATCATAATTGCTCATATAATAATATATTATTTTCCGACGCATGTTTTAAACACCTAAGGCGTGTTTTTCATCGTAAATGGCCGTTTTTCTCAAAAACGGCTCAGGTTAGCAATAATAATTATGACCAGGAGGACCTTTTTTGTGTAGAAAATATTGGCGGTTAAAATATTCAAATATTAAAATAATAGCTGAGTTCTGTGTCTTATACGATTCCCGAGATATCTTCAAAGACATGGAAAATAATTTTTTACACCCTGCTGTATCTAAAAAACGTTGTATTTCCGGACACACGTTAAAGGGAAATTTTTAGTTTATTTTTTACCAAAGGTCTTTAAATTTTCTTCGCAATATTAAAGATACACTCTTTAGAAAACGCCTAAGCCAATATTAATAAGGCACTCGAATCAAGGTATTTCCATACATTGGAAAAGGGAGACGAAGAAATTAAATCAATAATTAAAAAAAAAAAATTGAAAAAAATGTAAAAAAATATCAATTGATGGTTACGAAATTCGCCATGTGTGCATAATTTTGAATTCTGAGCACTTTTTTCGATAAAATTTTTCGTTATTTCGTGCAGAAGAGGTACTTTACCTACACGGAAAACAAAAAGGAAGCTCCTGTCAGGGCATGCTTGTTTATTAAACATGAAAATATGGTAATATTTCTTATCTAATCAAGCAGGCCTGGACACCAATTGGTCAAATTTCAACTCGAAATTTTTCTGTCATTTATATCTATCTATAAAATCGTCTATCCTGGGATACACTGTATACAGGGTGTTACAAAAAAGGAACTCAAGCTCTTGGCCACAGATTGTTGGGCCAAAAATAATGACACTTTCCTTATGCCATTTTTCACATAGGCGTCCCATTTTCAAGATACAGGGTGTCAAACTATAAATAAAAAAAAAAGTTTTTTATCAATAACTCCGTTATTTTTTAAGATACTCACTTGAAAATTTGCATAGCCTTCTTTCTTATGCAGACACACATTTTTAGGAAAAAAATCAAAGAAAATCCAAGCGCGAGCGCACGAAAGGGGGTTTATGGCAGATCTTGTCCCCCCAACATTTTTCTGCGTACGTCTATGGCTCTGATGTAAGGTTTTTTTGATTGAGCGTTTATTTGTTTTACTATCCTCACTCTTATATCATTTTGATTTAGGCCTTCGTTTACGAGATATATCAACATGTTTGGGTGTGTGTCATTGATCAACTTACTGATATTATTTAAATTTCCCAATGTCTTTTTAATTTTCAATAATTAAACATGGCGGTGTATTAAATTACCTTTTCTCTGTTTGAGAACTAAACGCCTCATTTGTTTTTATTTTCAAGGTCTGCTTAGAAAATTCTGTAGTCCCGTCTAAGTAAGTCTTAAATAAATTACAGTCAGCATTTTAATCCGAATTTACCTATATGCGTATAATTTACACGTTATGCAGAAACATATCCGAATCAGCCACCACCGAATCACCGCTCTAAAAAGAAATTGAGAAATTTAAACATCAGTAAGTTGATCAATGACACACACCCAAACATGTTGATATATCTCGTAAACGAAGGCCTAAATCAAAATGTTATAAGAGTGAGGATATTAAAACAAATAAACGCTCATCCAAAAAAACCATACATCAGAGCCGTAGGCGTACGCAGAAAAATGTTGGGGGGCCAAGGTCTGCCATAAACCCCCTTTCGTGCGCTCGCGCTTGGATTTTCTTTGATTTTTTTTCCTAAAAATGTGTGTCTGCATAAGAAAGAAGGCTATGCAAATTTTCAAGTGAGTATCTTAAAAAATAACGGAGTTATTGATAAAAAACTTTTTTTTTATTTATAGTTTGACACCCTGTATCTTGAAAATGGGACGCCTATGTGAAAAATGGCATAAGGAAAGTGTCATTATTTTTAGCCCAACAATCTGTGGCCAAGAGCTTGGCCTCCTTTTTTGTAACACCCTGTATGTTAATTTGAGGATGTGGGACAAGGCCATGTGCGCGTTGTACATAAATAATATAGTCCTTCACGGATAAGGGTAAAATTGATTTGAGTGTCAAATACAAATCGACTGGAATGAAATCTGGAAGTGCCGGACTCGCTGAAGGGACGCGAGTGCTCGTTTTTGTATTCAAATCTGCCAACGGCAAAACCCCTTTTAGTATATTCTATCTGGTAAAATCTGTAAAGTCCTCCTGGGCAATCCTTTTTTTTTCGTATGAAATTAATTGTAAGATATCCTCATACGTATCTCAGTGTTCAAATAATTCCAGTCCCTAAATACCATTACGAAATGTGCCGCCGGCGCCGGCAAGATTTACTCTCATTTCCTATGTTTCAATCAAATATAATTGTTAGTTTCCACGCAAGTTCGTGAGATCTTTCGCAAACATTCAGAACGAATTTATACTTCGACCTTAGGCAAAATGTAAAATTCATTCTTCCTATATTTATGTCATATTTCCACACGTAAATTTTTCTTTTTTATAAACCTATAGAACTTCGGATATATTCTTTCTAGAAAAGTACGCTTCTGTTTGTTTGAGCACTAATAATTGTATTCCTATGTACGACAACCGATTAATCTCTTATAAATCATAGATAATAATATTTAAAAATATTTACTCCAATCAAACACTACAATATTTTTTTTACATAATTAAGTATTTCGGATATTTTTTTTGTTGTAACTGGAGGGGGTTTTGTGATCCCCGATGCTGCAGCTGTATGGACTTATTATTGTACCCTTCAGTATTGATCTTGTCTTTGTCTGAACTAGTATAACAGTTCAGCGCCTTTTACAAGGTTCAACAGTCTGGTAGTCAAGGATTTTCCTGATGACAGGTCTCTGGGACTGGTTTGCCACATGATTGCATGACGAGTTTCCGTGAAAACCGGACACTAAAAATTTTCATGGAAAACTGTCTCGTCTTCCTTAATCCAAAATCTGAATGGCTGTTTTTCTCCGTAAACGCCTATCTTACGCAGATGTTATCGCAGATTGCAGAGTCCTGTGAGAAGTCCTGATCTGTGTTCTGTTTAGTATTTTATTGGCAAGGTTTGGAGGCGGTTTTCTCAACATTAACTTGTCCTATATAGTCCTAGTTGTTTCCTGATGGTTGGATCCAGTACGTTTTGTGTTGGTGCCTTGCCCACTTAACCACTGCCCTACGTACCATTTTTTGTGATTCACATCATCAGAGCGCATTAAAAACCATGAATTGTTGTTCTGGAGTGCCATACTGGTCCCGGTTCTCCCCCGTTGTTTTGGTTCAGCCTGTAAGCCTCCATTCACACCTCGCTCCTTATAAAGATGCCAAGAGGTGGAGGTTCAAATATTGGCTTCTAAGGATGCAATTAATGTGTTGTTCATAGATCCCGTTATGCACAGGCGTGCTAGCCTTTGAACACCTTGAGCTTAATAGTGAACCAGACTAAACGGCCGTATGTTAGTCTGGGTCTTATCACAGCTGTGTACAGCCAATGTACCATGCATGGTTTAAGGCCCCACGTTTTGGCAAAGAAGGTTCTACAGGCCATCATTTCCCTTTTGCTTTAAATATGAAGTTTTGCAGGTGTATAGGTTCCAGATAAATTTCGCGTCTACGATAATACCGAGATATTTGACCAGGTACCTGCAGTCGCCCATTGAAGGAGCGGGGGGTTTCTACTGTTATTTTTTAGAGAAGAACACCAGCGCAGTTTTTGTAGGGCTTGCAAGCTGGAGGAGAAGCATTTTCCCCATGATGCATGATTTAGCCGAAATATTTCACCTTCCTCTACTTGATTTTGTCAAGTGGTTCTCTCTCTTGACCGGTCCGTTAATGGCATTTGGTTGCGCTCAAGGTGTTCGAAACATTTCTGAAAATTCACATTTCAAATGCTTCCTTACTCCCTCGCCTGAGCGAACGTAGAAGTTTCAACCCCGCATGGAAAGGCAGGTTACACTTATCGCTCGATGGTGCACATCTTCTACAGGTTCAGGTCCTAATCACTACCAAACTTTTTATTTTTACTAGACTTCAACGCGGCCAAAAAATTTGCCGCTCTTAATTGAATTGAAAGACTTTCACTCGATTTCTGCCGTTTTGAGCATTTCCATAACAAACCAATGACGGAACTTGTAAAAAAATGAAGCGGTTTATAATTTAAAATGAAAAATTGTTTTTTGCTTCTAGAAAACTCAATTCAATATGCCACTGAATCAGATCTTCTTAGATTCTGCCTGTAGAATAATTCTTGGTGTCTAATTCTTCATCGTGCTATTTTTTACTAATGCAAAGAACTAGGTTTCTCCTGTGGCTCTTTTAACAGTAGTGAATTACTTATTACTTCTCCAACCATTCACATTTCAAGCTGGAGGTCATGCTTTTTCCGCACAAAAAATTTCATTGGTTGAAGATTGAATCAGCCAGCCTTATTGATGCAGCTTGGCAAAGTAAAAGCCTTTGCTGCATCGGTTGACACATTCGGCGGTTTTTTTTCAGTTCCAGACCTCATGACATCCAAAACAATTTAAAACAAATCTAACATATTGTTCGAGCCAATGGATAAAGATCACTTTACAAAGGAAAAATGAAGTGGCCCAAATTTTCAAACTTCTGCATAAAAAATTCCAAAAGAACCACTACTTCCTACTTAATGATTTCATTAGCTATCTATACAAACTAAAATATTTCCACGTACTAACCTGTAGGATACGGTATTCGTAGTCCCCTAGTTACATAGCTGGTGCATTCATGATTCTGCCACAAGGTGGTTGTGGTGGTCGTTGTACGATACTGTCGAGCCTTATTAGAGGCATATATTCCGGATCCCACAGGCGCTATTGCAGGAGTTTGCGTAGCTCTAGCTTCCGACAAGGCGGGGGATTCGCTGCGGGACACACAGGGTCCTGGACAAAATGATCAAGGATATTAGGTGTTTGTGGTGTGAGTCCGTAAGGTAGATACGACTTAAAAAAAATTACTAACTAGGTCTCAGCTTGACAACATAACACTAGAAAGTTAAAGAGCAAGCTTCATGTAATGGCTTTTTTATGGCTATAGACTGATTTACTGGACCACTAAAGCAAAATGTGTGCTCATCAGAAACAAATAATACTTAGGTATGTATCGTTTTTTGAAAATCCTCATTTTATTGCTTATATACTTATTTGAAGTCATTCTATACAACAAACAAATGGTTTTTAAATTATTATTTACAGATATCAACGAAGTAAACTACCTATGAAATATGAAAGTCACCACGTGTCGCTTCAAGCAACATGTTATTTAATTCGATATTCTTAAATTATAACGAAATCAGATCAATTTTTTAAAACCAGTCAAATCCTGAATGGTATAGTAGAAGAAACACCAGACAAAAACAACAAAAGTTTCGACAGAATCAGAATTCTCATTTTCCTTCTTCATCAACATTCAATGTCTTCTTTTCTCCTTCCGAATCAACACTTTTCTCTTCAAATTCCTCGTTGAAGCTTTGCAAAAATTCGTTAAGAATACTCGTTTTGAAAAACGATTGTACGAAAAAAATTGATCAGAATCCAAAAAGGGGTACTATCCAAATGACATTCAACACGACCCTCCTTCACATTTGAAAATTATGAGGCGAAGTTATTTCTTTTTTGAAAGAATCGAAGCTTGCGGGGAGGAGGTTGCATTTTATAGGGGTGAAAAATTTAAAATAAAAATTGTTGGATTTGGCTCAAAAGTCGCTACTTTTCCTTTTATCAAATTTATTCCGGACCTTTTATTCTCACTGTGTATGGGTAGGTAAAAATTGTTAACTGTTCAAAATACTTCGATCAATAATGCATTACATGCTGTGTTAAATTATGTTGTGTGTCATTGGCTGTGATGTTGTTATTGTCATTGGTTAAATTGGATTTGATCCCCAATTCTTCCTATACCTGCAACTGTGGAAATCTCTCGGAAAACTTCCAAACATTTTCCTAACAATATAATAAAGCAATAATTAATAATACATACCTGGATATTGCGTTTTAACTGGCACAGGTACAGGCTTCACAGTAACATAATTAGGATGCGGCATGTAAAATCCCTGATCTAAATACCGCCTATTATCCACTCTCTGATACTGATAAATCGGTTGCTCCAAATGTTGATACGGCACATAAACCATCGTCTGATGGTACTGTCTGGAGATCTCCAATGGCGGAGGTGACTGCGGCCGTCCCTTCCCGTGGTAACCCTGATGACAAGCCACCGGCACAGGCATGGGCTGCTGGTTAGCATTGACACCGACGCGACAGGTCTCCTGGTATGGATAGGCCTGATTCATATTCCTTGTACGAGTGTTGTCTACCAGTCCAGCTTCCGAGTAGTATGGCCAGGATATGCGAGATTGGACCGGGTCAGTCTCTGGTTTGGCTTTGATCCCTCGCACGTTAGGACGATGATTGAACCCATAATCGTTGTGTTCATCGTCTTCGTCTTTTTTCTTGCCTGACTGATATCTGAAAGGCAAGAGTTGAGGCATTAATAATCATAAAACAGTCAGTCTCGTGGTATTGTATAACTGAAAATCAACTTACTTTTTCTTGATTCTCTCAATCCTCGCAGCATCCTCTTGTATGAACGCCGCTAATTCATCCCCTGCATCACTTCCAGTATCGCCAGAAGGGGTGCCAGTCAACACATCAGGAGCAACCACCTGTGGTCTCCTCTGACCATCCCCTTGATGAAGAGCGTCTTCTATATCTTCCAAACTATATTCCGTACCAACAGACGCTCTATCTCCAGCTACCCTTCTGTGCAACTGTTCAACTCTGCCACCACTACCTCCCACGCATCCCGTTAATGGCGCCAGAGTTGATAAGAACTCTCTTCTTCCTCTTTCTCTGTTGCTGTTTCTTGTATCATCCTGTCTTCTCACGAACAGATCTGTTATTCTTCTGTATGTGCTTCCACTGGAACTGGAAGAAGACGACGAAGGAGAAAAGCTTTTAACTTCAGCAGGACGAGCCTCTTCACCGGTAGGGCTCACTCGCTCTTGCTGTTGAACCTGCTGTTCTTGAATTGGGTACGTTTGTTCACGGGGTTCTTGATCTGCGACAGGGGCGTCGACATCGCAGGTGAGCTGACGAATTCGCTCTTCGAGACTGGTATCTGGTTTACGTTGACAGCGCCGTCGTGGCTCGTATTTGATTAAAGAGCGTCTTAGAGTGTTGTGCTCGATTGCACGGCGAATGGATTCATCGGCTTCCCCGTTTGCGACTAACAGTGGAAGACTGGATCGGTTCGCTTCTTCGAATGCTCGTAAGGATTCCGCTGTTACCTGGGGAAAAGTAAAGTCATTTTTAGGTCTGCTGTCACATCGTATGTAGCAAAATGGCAATTTCTTCCAATATCTTCCAGCTCCGGAGTTTTCGACCAGATGTACAGTTACATATGTGCATATTCATATTATATCAAAGTGTGTGGTTTGGAAGAGGTGTCCTTTATTGGATATTGGAGATAGTATTCGTTTACAAGCAATTATTGTAATTTTTCCTCTCATGGATGGCAATTTTTTAGAAATGGTAGTATTATGAATATTCTGATTCCACGCATAGGAAATGTGAATTTGATTTCCAAAATCTTCAATTATATTCTTAATTTTTTTATATAAATAAGAAATGTTCGATCTTTTCGATAATGGAAATTTTCCAATGAATAACCCTAAACGATTTGTTTATGACATATAATAAAGGATCAAAGTATACCTTCATCTTTTCTCCGTCACTGGATTATCATTAGTTCACTTATCCTCGAAATCTGTCAACACAGCAGTTTAGGGCTTTACTTGACGTGATCTATGAATTATAAGGGCAAACATGGGTTAAAGGAAAAAGCAATTATGAAGGGTTTTGATCGCCGTAATGGATTTGGTTCATAAAGGCTCATAATGCTTGACTTAGGGAGCTAATAAAATTTCAAGCCATATCCAGCACAGAAGCTATAAGCAGTCTCGTGTAGAAAAAGTTAATATCCACTTAACATAAATCAGCTGTGAAATTGCGTAAGCAATTTTTTTTCTAGTCGACTTGAAACTGAAGTTTGGAAAATATTTTATGTACCTACCTACTCTTAATTAGTCAGACTAAGAGCAAGTATACCTACCTACCAATTTGCAGTGAAAATAATCTTCACCGATGAAGCTCATTTTCAAACAATCACATTTTAATTTCGTAGGGTAATCAAGCTTTTTTAGAAACAATGTCTGGATGGAATTAATTTTTAAAAAACCTTCTTGCGCATCAATCGCAGAAATAGTGTATTTTTATGCGATTCAATTCTGATTTTCACCGCTTGTTAAATTGGCTTTCTGAAATTTTACATAGTCAGGTGATATTCGCGTAGTGGCTTACTGACAATTGCATTTCATTTCGTTTTAAACCGTGCATGCCTTAGAATGAATTTTAAAATTTAACAAAACAAAAAAAATCATTGGCAAAATTGAACAATTTTGGCCCATTTCCTATGCCCGCCACTGGCTAACTTTACTTAAAAAATACTATTTTTTAGACTACCTTTTATAGAACGGAAAAAGTGAAAGGGGAGCTTTGAAAACCGAAAATTTTAAATTTTAGAGGAATAAACATAATATGTAAAAATATTCTAATATCTCCGCCATTTTTATTATTTCCTTCTTGAAATCTTTGAATTTTGAAGTTTATTAGTATAGTTGTCTACTGGAAAAATTTTCGTTCAATTCCTTCAAAAATATGTTCATAAACAGTTATAGAAATTTAGCCCTTTTTCCCTTTTCCTACCCACGCCACTGGCTTAATAATAAAAATATTGCAAATTTTATTGCAATATTTTAACTCAATATTTTATAACTCAAATTTCAAATAATTTTCTTCCAATAATGTTAATTTCGTTTAAAAGATTTTTTCTAACTGGCTTATTTATTAGGGGTTCAAAATCCATCAATTTTTCCTAAAATTGAAAAGGCCGCCATTTTGGAACGGCTCTTCTGATTTAACTCAAATGCAGTACCAGACGACTACTTGCAGTTATCTTACTACCAAAAAAATTTCAGCCTCCAGGATTGAAAACTGCGACCAGAAACCGTGCCTCATACCCGTTTTTTTTTTTTTGAAATTTGGAGAGACAATTTTAGAAAAATGTTTTTTTTTTTAATCAAACGTCATCCCTAAGTTTCACAAAAGTAAAAAATTTCGTTCATTGATCTTGAAAAATTAACCTACAGGAGCATTTTTAAAATTTTAGAGAAATAAACATCATGTAAAAATAATAAATATTTTCTTCCTATTTTTTTTTATAATGAATATAATGGAAAAATAATCCGATTTTTTTTTGGGGAAAATCACCTACCTACCAAAAAAAAAAAGAATGACCCTCTCGTGGTTTCGAACCAGCACCAACAGTTTTCAAGGACCCTTGCCTAACTAACTTCGCCAAGGTGGGTTTCAAGTTTGTAGCGATGATCGGGTAGATATAATTATGTAGTACGTCAGGTACCTACACCTCACTTTTAAACTGGTCGTATCTTTGTTATTAAAAAACCAATTTGAATACTTTTTTCACCTGCATGTAGGTGATTTAATTGTTGTTGCGTTTGCTCTTCTAATTTTCAGAACCATTCATAATTGAATGTGGAAAAAAATAAAAAAGAAATTGCGAACCATTTCATCGATTTAATAAGTGCAAGCTAATTTTGCACAAGCGAAAAACTTTTTTGTTTTTCGTTTAAAGTGCTACATTAATCGAGGCGAATTGAAGCTAAGACATCAAATTATATGTTAAAGCAAAAAAAAATTTAAAATTTCGGTTCAACTTCTTCAAAAATGGACTCATAAACGGTTATAGAATTGACACATTTTCACCCTTTTTCCTACCCACGACACTGGCTTATTAATGGAAAATATGCTAATTTTATTGCATTAACTCAAATTTCCAATAATTTTCTTCAAATCCTGTTAATTTTATTTCAAAGTTTTTTGCCATCTTGCTCATACAGGGATTCAAAAATAGTCAATTTTCCAAAAAATTAAAATAGCCGCCATTTTGAAACGGCTCGGCCGATTTTGCTCAAGTGCAATACCAGACCACTCCTTGTGGATATCTTACTCCCACAAAAATTTCAGCCTCCTAGATTCAAAACTGCGACCTGAAATGAGATGACAAAAACCGGGTTCATGGAATTTTGAAGGGACACCCTGTAGAAGTGATGGGACTTTTGGAAAGTTTTTCAACGAAAATCTAAAGTCATTCCTCAGCTTTACAAGAATCCAAAATTTCGTTCACTAATCTTGAAAGATAAAGCTACAGGAGCGTTTTGAAAATCGAAATTTCGCGATTTTGGAGAAATATATATATATATAAATATATATATAAATATATATATATATAAATATATATATATATATATCGTGGGCAGGTGAATTTTGGAAAACTACTTTTTCGTGATCTGGGGGTCATGATCGATGGACATTTGATGAGTTTGGGTGATTTTCGCAAAGTGATGTCGTCCTCAATAGTGTATTTTTTGTTAAAAAATACACTAATATTTGGTTTCAACAGAATGGGCTTTAAGCTCTCATATGGCTAGTGCCGCTAGCACCGAAACAATAATGACTTTACTGCAGACCACGGTGTAAGATAACTAAGGTGTTGGAACAAGACTCCCCAGTGCAACCCGATATCGTCACCACTCGTCACGTTACATCGGTTTTACCCATTTGTTTTGTTGCTCTCGCTCGCAGTGGTTAGTTCTGCCGTACTCTTCTCTCGGACAAGCGCACAAGCGCTAGCATAAATGATTCACGCATATTCGCTGATAAACGCGTGCTCTTATGTTCTAATATTATTAATATTTAAATGTTAAAATGTCACTCGATGAAATACCCGTTATAGTTTCATCGCATCAACTTTTACAATTAGACAAATCACAGTTTCTACCCATTTTTGCTTATCGCTTCTTCGGAAAAAAATAAAATTGAGTAGCATGACACCCTGATAATGGCAATTTGCATGTGTAAGAGCAAGAGGTCAGAGCCCAGCTGGCAAGACTCTCTCATACACTGAGGTTCAGGTTTTCGTCGCGCGCTTTACTGTTGAAATACGTGCTTCGTTCACTCACCTATATATCTTACACCGTGCTGCAGACAAAGTTTACAGATCGAGTAATTTAATGACGTGGAAATTTATCCCTTGGAAATAACTGTATCCCACTAATAAATGTATCCCAGGCTCAGTTCCCTTCCATTTCCGATGTTGGTCTGCGAACACCTTAAAAGAGTGCCCTCACGGTGTGGTATTTTACGAGCCATCGACTTGGCAAGCCAGGTCAGGTCAAAAATTTCGTGGGAATAGCTTTACAAGTCGAACCTGCAAGCATTGGTCTTAAAATTTAACTGACGGGAATACCGAGCCATGAGCCGAACCCCCAGAGCCTGCCTATTCCCATAGCGTGTGACTTGGCGAGTCACAAGCCAGACTTGCCGAGTCCCGCGTCGTGGCAAGTGATATCCAAAAACTAGAACATTTTAGAACTTTCCCTTTTTTTATTAATAAGTTCAACATCTTATAGCTTTACACAATGCTCTGTTTGGAAAAAAATGTCAGTATTTCCATCATGTCGTCCTAATATTTGGTACAAAATTGTGAAAAATAAGACCATCTCAATTTTTAGATCAAAATAAATAATCTCGTTGTTAAAGAAATATGAATAATGGAAGCCAATAATTATTATTAATTTAACGTGAATTATATGGAATAAACTGTGTTAACAGATTCCACTTACCAGGTACTGATGGGGTTGAGGATTTTCCGTCCCTGTCGCATTCCCGCCGGCAGCGGTACAAGGAAACAGTTGTCGAACAGCGGAATTAGGCTTGAGGCTGTTATTGGAAACAAGGACGTGGTTGCCAAGCTTGAAGGTCAGCATCATCTCGACCACTTCCGGGGAGAGTGATTGCTTACTCTCGCCGCTGGCTGGTTCGGGGGCACCGTCACAGCATCTTTCTCTTACGCTGGCGTCGTTAAAGCGCACCGAACGCTGCTTATTATCGTCCTCCTGGGAGTTGGGAGGTTCAGTCGACTGGAATGAAAACAAGAAAGGTAAACTTTATGAAATTTATTGACGACGCGTACACGTATAATAAATTATCAGGAAGGAAAAGTCTCTCAAAAAAACGAGCGGGCAACAGCTTAGGCATTCTCAGTCTCAGGCACCTCTGAGCAGTTAAACTAATTTATGTTTTTTCCTTAAACCTTCGAGGGATTTTAACTTAATGTGCTTAGTAGAGTGGTTTATTATTTCCATTTAGATGCGCGAATTAAATGCCCTTAAGGAGATTGTTTATAAATAATTTTGTCCTGAAAAGTTTCGAATTCAATTGGAATATCTTAAAAGCTCTCAACCGGATGGTCCAATTTAATATAAAAAATTCTTATGGCCGTTGTGTGATTTTTTACGGGTACTCAAAGAAATAAAAATCAATAATCCTACAGGGTGTTTACGCGTTTGTTACTTGTTTCAATTTCTGAAAGTTTGTTATTTTTAATAAGACACTGTACCTATATGTATTTTTACATTTTTAGATCTTATGACAAAATCCAGTGTAACGAAATCCGAGGCTTTCGTTGATAATTATTATTTATTTCATTCTTAGAGGGGCTTATCTGGAATGATACAGTTTTTACGACAGTGATTAACAGGTTATCTCCACCAGCACCGGCTATATAAAGAGCACCAGCTGAAGACTCGGTAGAGTGCATCGTGAGGAATTGACTTGCGAACAACTCTCTCTCCTAGGTGAATTGAGCCCGGAGATCAGCTGGGGCATGTAGTAGTGAGTGCCCCATACACTATACATAGCCGGATACAGTAGGTCGATGAACTGAGTTGACCGAACCGTAACCCGGCATCGGAAGCGCGACCAGAGTGAAGTGAGCTCTGGCCGGCGACCGATCAGAATAGGTAATCAACCGGAACTGCATTGAGGTTCCGGCAGATCCCTTCATTCCCTACCCGGCCTGTATTGAGGGCCGGATCCAGTAACAGCGGTCCCGAGGTCGTAGTGAGGCATCGGGAGCGGCTTTTTGTTTCAGAGAGCGCCTGCCAACGAAGGTAATCGCCCGGAGGGCCCCGAGACGCGTATCTTGCATACGGTTGGGGACAACGCAGATCGTGCGGCGGCGGTGGAATTACTGACGATGAACGGCAAGCAGCGAGGACACCAGCTGCAGCAGTACCGGAAAGGCCAATGGTAAACGAGGCCGCCTTCGACGCGGTTATCTGTAGCCAATCCGGTCACTATCCAGAACGAGGGCCACCCCCTTCCTCTCACTCAGAGGACGGAGCAACCCTAAGATCAGTTGTATGGATAATAGTACTATTTATTGTAAATATACTTCTTTTGTAAATAAACCTTAACTATTTAATCGACTTGTCACGGGTACAAAGGGGCAATTATCCATTCCTGGGAACTCACCTCTACCCACAGAAAAATCCCGTTACACCAGTAAGAATAGTTTTTACAGTTGAAGTTTATAATGAGCAATTTATGAGTTATAAACAAAATAAAATTGCCAATTTAGGAGATACGGCAAGCAGAAACTTTGTTTAGAGGAACACTTTCACTGACGAAGAAGCGCAAGAAGAAATGTTCCTCCAAACGTAAGTTTCTGCTTGCCGTTTCTCCAAAATTGCTTTTTAGTGATGTCAGTTACTGGACGTTATTTCGGCCGTGAGGTATAGGAATGACAATATTTCTTATATTTTAAACATCATGTCTGACAAAAGTGGCCTTCGCTTTTGCGCTTTGATAGTAAGGTGCCTTTCAAAAAATTACAACTCTTAAAATTCTTAAAATACCTATTATTGTAAAAATGTTCCATATTCGAAGAAGTTCGCTCGCTAGTCGAACGTGATATAGGATCAAAAGTATTAGGGTAATTCAAGAGAAAGTAATCCAGATATCTAAAGTCTGGAGAATTCCAGAAAATCTCTTCGATAAAAGCCTGTCTGCAATATGTGTATAGGATATGAATTAATGCGCGCACGTTTTAAAAATTCATCTCTATCAAGGACATCTTTACTATTATTTTTCTGCTCTTGATCCATCGATCCCATTACCGAAACTATAATAACGTATAGTCGTCATTTAAGTATTTTATGGTAATTTTATTCTCTCCGTAGTTCGTGAATTTCTTCTCCGAACGGTTTTAGTATTCAGTTTGAGAGGGCGGCATATCAACTCTTACTCGAACTATAAGAGAACTCAGGTCCTTGAAGCTTACATATACTCTGTAATACAAAGATCTTTGATGTCTGTCATTTAAACTTTAAAGGACCTCGTAGCATAAATATGTCGTAGCTTACAACAGAGAATATTGCATCCTCGTCTCAAGGATCTGGATCTGTCGAGATTAAATCAACCATAAACAATTGTTTCTGGAACCATTAAGCCATGTTTACAACCAATGCACGTTTCTTTGCTAAAAAAGCCTCCACATATTGTTTTGCCTCCCTTGCCTCCCCCCCCCCCCAAAAAAAAAAAACTGCCTCCTAGGCAGCTACCCTTCTTACCTAATGGGTGAATTTTCCCTGTCTGGAACGTCAGTAATGATCACTTCACATTCGTTTCGATTCGATCTCCTGTCTCAAGATTTTATGATGAAATCGTTAAGGTGTTAGGCCCATGTTTTTATTTTAGCCTTTAAATTATTTGATGTAGGTTACTAAGAATTACTAAGAATAGGGTTTCATGTATTCATGTCCCTGGTGCAATCTGAAATTAATTTAGGTTGTTAGCAGCTACTTATTAGGTATGTGTTTCAGCATACTGATGCTAGAACCTTCATCTCAGAATGAATAGGGTAAACTGGCTCACAACAATATCAAAACAATGTAAAATATCACTAAATTTGCTTGGGTTTCATTAAAGTTGCATCTCTTGCAGTTGTCCTACTAAAGTAATGCTCCAGCTGGTTAACTCTTGGTTCGGAGAGTTATCGCAGCTAGCAGCAAAGTCACCACAGATTCATATGTAGTTGCAGCCTCTGCATAGCAAATTTCCATTATTATGCAAACAGAATGAGAATAAACACAGGCCCGAGAAAACGGACAACGGTGGTATCAAAAAAGAATACATATTACATTGAGTTGGATACGACAAGCACGAAATTTGAAAATTCTATAGCTATATTTGAATAGCTATAATTTTTTCAGTCAAGTCAAAATATAACCCAGCAGGACCGGTATTCGTTAACACGGAAGTTCGTTCCGACCTGAACCCTTTAACTCAACTGGTTCGCGAAATATTGCGATATTAAGGGTGCAAAAATGAATAAAAATTTAACTGACTTTTGCTCGGCAGGTGGTGGAGTTAGGGCAAGAGGAAGGGTGCCACCGAGTACTTTGACGGGCCGGAGGGAGGGGGTGGTGGGCCAATTAGGAAGGGAGATATGGGGGTGAAAAGAAAAATATGGAAACGCTCGTAAAAAGTTTATTTATTGACCTACAGAGACCAGGCATCGCTCATTTTCTTCGTTTTTTTATCTACTATCCGGTAGTCATGGCAAAAAAAATTATTTTCGCAAATGCGCGCTTGGCGCCGAATTTAAAAAAAGTCATTTTTTTTCTCGCGTTTTTGGGGGTGAAGGACGGGGGTGGGTAAAAATTTTTTTCACCACTGAACGGCATTTTTTTTATCTTTAATTTGAGCCCCACTTGAACTCGATCCGACCATAAATAAGGGCACAACAAACCGGCAAAATCTAGGCTTTATTGCGGGCGAACGGAGAGGGGTGGGGGGTTCTTGTTGGGCTCATTGGAAAGCGAAAACATTTATTTATCTATTTATTTGTTTGTTTTTTCATTCCCGATCGTTCAGAGATCAAAAGCAAGCAAGAATTTTCAATCGATCCATAATTGAGCGAGATACGAGCGAACAAGCATTCGAAAATAAATTCCGAGCGCGCGTTCCCGGCCGATAGTGACTGTGCGTGCCCGGAGTATAGACAAGCGGAGAGCGTAAGCTCCGCCCACGGCTGCTCGGGTATCCTTCTCGCCCGGTTTAAAGAGAGATCTTCATGTATAACTCGCGCGCGCGAGCAAGATACGCACGAAAAAAAAACAAATAAATAAATAGATAAATAAATGTTTTCTCTTTCCAATTAGCCTAACAAGAACCCCCCACCCCTCTCCGTTCGCCCGCAATAAAGCCTAGATTTTGCCGGTTTGTTGTGCCCTTATTTATGGTCGGATCGAGTTCAAGTGGGGCTCAAATTAAAGATAAAAAAAATGCCGTTCAGTGGTGAAAAAAAATTTTACCCACCCCCGTCCTTCACCCCCAAAAACGCGAGAAAAAAAATGACTTTTTTTAAATTCTGCGCCAAGCGCGCATTTGCGAAAATAATTTTTTTTGCCATGACTACCGGATAGTAGATAAAAAAACGAAGAAAATCCGCGATGCCTGGTCTCTGTAGGTCAATAAATAAACTTTTTACGAGCGTTTCCATATTTTTCTTCTCACCCCCATATCTCCCCTCCTAATTGGCCAACCACCCCCTCCTTCAGGCCCGTCAAAGTACTCGGTGGCACCCTTCCTCTTGCAAAAAATTGACGCCCTTACTCCACCACCTGCCGAGAAAAAGTCAGTTAAATTTTTATTCATTTTTGCACCCTTAATATCGCAATATTTCGCGAACCAGTTGAGCTAAAGGATTCAGGTCGGAACGAACTTCCGTGTTTAGTCAAGCTCTTCAATTTTTGATACCATAATTTTTTTGTCAGATCAAATCCGGCTCATATATACCCGTTTTTCCGATAAAATTCATTTTCAGGTAAATTTTTAAAGCGTGACCCACCTCCCCCCCACCCCGACCCAACCTAAGACACATGTCAAAAGACAGGGAAGGTCCGACTCCATCGACTGAAAAAAAATAAATAGATTTCCCCGGTCTGTTTACGAGCTGTTTATTTTACCGGTCCTGCTGGGTTAATAGTCAAAAATCAAAAATTTCTGCAAAAGTTTAAGTTTTTCCCGAATTTCGTAAAACGCACAAAGCTTTCGTTGTTGCAAAATTGGTATTTTACCATTAGCAATAGTCCTAACAACATATCCAAAAATCAGAAATACATGACCTTTTGTAAGGAACCATGAATAAATTGACTGGGCTAATTATTAGTTTACTTATTTATTTCAGAGTTTTTATTATAAGAGAAATACTATTTTGCAATGTTTCGCCATAAGAAGCGAATATCCGTCGAATTCGTACCTACATGGAAGAGGAATTTATATGAGCATTTACACTCTCGTCTCTCCTGTTTTACCTCAAGCCTCAAGGCATTTGAAATTTAAATTTTAGATAATCAGGTGAGAGGGATCACGTTCACCAGGAACGATTGGATCTGAAACCACTTCACAATGCCGAGTGTTCGTTCCTGAAAACATTTTTAGAAATTTCACTTTGTTGACATAAAATTGAAGATATGATACTTTAATGCAGCATTGCAGCTTCAGCTCAACAAAAATCAACTTGAAAACTGCTAGTTTTGATTTTATATTAAATTGAACGTCATGTTTGCTTCTAAACTTGACGACCGCTTCATCGACATGTTGTGCTCAAGCTCGACCACTGATATGTTTATAATTCAGCAGTAAACCAGAATCTGTTCTGTCTGACTGAGTGTCTGATAATATGAACGTGGGCTATTGTGAGAGGCAGATGACTGAATATTTTGTGTTCATGAACAATACTCGGCTCGTGATATCTACATTAGTGAGAATCAGCCATTTGTTGGAGTGACCCGGCTATGTCTGCAGATATGAATCCCATATACAATGCCTGGGACGATTCTCGAGAGCAATTCACGTTCATAGTATCCCCCTTAGGACTCCTAGAGAAAATACTGGCTGCTAGTCAGACTGGGGCGATAATACCGCCCAGGGACTAATTGTCAACTCTGTAAGCTGCACCGAACGCCGTTAGCCTTATAAATGCTGACCGTATTAAAACCAGAATTGGAATTCTCTTATTTTCGTTTTTCTAGCACATATCCGAAATTTTCATCAGGACAAGAAAATAAATTCATATAATAATTATTCATATTAACTGAGTTTAAAAAGCATTTGTATCTGCTCAGAAATTTGCTATTGATGTCCATGAACAAGAAGATATTTATGAATAATTTGATGACTTTAAAACATTCCCACGTCATTGACTCCCACCCCCATCATTCCCAAATGATGGAAAACATCATCATCAACATTTAATCAAAGCTGGAGCGGATATCAAGGTTATTAAACTTAGTACACCAAGATATCATGACCGTTTTTTATTTTTGAATATATTTGTGTGAAAATTGGATTTTAGATGACTAAATAGTAGAGTAATGAGCCATTTCCCGGATTACAATAACTAATTATTAAACGTAGCACCAATGTGTAATTTGTAGCTAGATAAAAAAGTATGTTTTTTATTTTTTAACAAAATAGATCTTTCAACGTTTTTAGAATGACTGCCATTATTTTTTATTGTTACCTTTGGGGCTTCTTCTTCCGCCGGTTTGACAGTTTGAACGCCCTCGAAGCTTGTTTGTTTCCACAATCGTCCTCCTTTCAAGATTCCACTGATAGGAGAGCCACGATTCATTGCAGGACTTGACGCTTTGTTCTCCATCGGCTCCATCGCCATTGGTCCTTGCCCACCTGGAAGAAGGACAAGTATTTAAGACAAATCACATTACGGGACATTTTTTAATGAAAATTATAATCTTCTAAAATTGTGAAGTTTCTGCCAAAGGCATCTTAAATTCAGTCAAGGTATAATTGATAATAATGCTACAGAGATTGGGAAAGTTTCTTATTTGATCTCCTGAAGAGTATCCTTCACTCTGAGTGACTGTATTGACTAATTTTACAGCTTATTAAACAATTGATATGGTTAGTTAATCAAGGATGCTTATAATTAGATACTTTCCGGAAATTTCAGGATTTTGTAATGTACTTCATGCTTCATCGGCAATGTCGCAACGATGATGATATCGAGGGAAATCAATAACTAAATTCTTAGAAATAATAAATTTATAAAATTTTAAATGCAGGAGTCCGCGTTTTATGGTAATGCGGAAAATAATCACTGTGAAAAGTGTCTTCTTCGCGTAAGTAATAGCTGTATAAATTGTTATAAGTGGCAGTAACTTACCTATCAAGCTCTAGCTCAAACTGCTTGACACAGAAAGCTGAATTTTGAATAGGTACCAAATTAACATTTTATATTATTTGCCACATCTAACATCTATTTTGAAAAACGCCGATACAACTTTAATTTTTTTCTCTTTTTAGGTAATTTTTCATACACTAGAGAGTTCATTTTTTAGTCCATCACTGATGTCCACCCCCGAAGTTGAGGTTAATTTTAAAAATAAAAAATTGAAAAATAGAGAATTCCTGTAATTAATTTAGAAAAATGTATTTTAAATATTTTTTCGCCCATAGAATGGCATAAAAATTGCCCTAGAATGTCAATAAGAATCTCCCCTACAAGGTACTAAAGAGTTTATCCGTCATTTTCTTAACACCCTGTAGATTGAAAAATTCTCGAATGTTCTCACAAGTTCATTGAACATCTACCAACTTACTCCAGTATCCGAGAAGCTTCAGAAGGGTCGTCCAAGCAGTTACTTCGCTAATTGTTGGTCGTTACAAAAGAGAATACCGGCAGCGATAACGTATCAAGTATATAAGAGACGGAGAGATTGGTCTGCACTTCCGGCTAACCTTTCCCTAAATATTTATTAGCTTAAATATGACTAACATCTCTCTGCATAATTTGCGGCCTACGCGAATCACGCTGTAGAGTCTAAAGAACTTTCACTCAACCTGTGCTAACAAAAATTCTCAAAAGATCACTGTAGAGCTCAAGGGAGTGAAGCTTGCTGCATAAATTTTATATCCAGTCGGTGCCCCTTTTTCGTATCTAAATATCTAAAATTCTTATGAGGATAGCGGGATAGAACACAATTTAAAAAAACTGTTTCTTGGATTTTTTGGGAATTTCCTAGGAAACAGGTTTGCATTGAAATACTTACCCTTGTACCTATGCTTAGATTTGCATTTATCTCACCCTCACAGTCTATTACACCTACTGTAGAAGACAGAGAAGTGGAGATGGTGAGCATAAATTACTAGATATGTTCAATCTAACAAAGAGTACCTACTTATTTATTTAATTATTTAAGCTACACTTCTTAAGAGACTTCTTGTTTCTTCATTTTTTATATTGCGGTCTTAACGGTGTAGATAAGGCACAGAGATTCCACTCCAGTAAATTTGGCTTCCATAATTGGCTCATTTAGCCATAGACACATTTTTATAATATAGAAGACAGCTACAGATGAGAATGTTGCGGGAGAGATAGCTCTTCTCATACTTAGCTCGCCACTCTAAGTTTTATAGGTTTTCTACTCAAGGCGAAAATCTGCGCAAGAAGACTTTATGACCGTGTTTTATACGTATCTGCGTTACTTTTAAAAACTTTAAAAAGTTCGTTGAAATTTACGAATCTATCGATCGCTTCAGGTAAACCAAACCTAAGTATACGTATTTGCTTCTGCTTTAGACAATTTTTCTATGTAGACATTCACCTTATAGATAGCAAAATGTTACACTTAGTATTGGTCATTGAGAAAACGTTTGGTCTTAGATTTTTTCATATATTTGAAGGCTATAAGCATTTTTAAGACGATATTTTAATCGGATATTTAATAATTAAACTCTTCTACATAGATATACCACATAGGTGGGTACTTTAAACTTTCAGGTATTCCATTCAGGTGACTTGTAACATATAACCACATACATGGTGACCGTGATTGCATAGCGTTATTATAATAAGCATGTAATCAACGACTGTGACAATAGATCCATTCTTCCACAACTGGTACGTGTTGTACCTGGCTTACATGGGCATTGTGCAGCTTACTGTTACTATCCATGACTGGTGTGCCCGGAATAGACAATGGCAAGCGACACCCACCCAAATTACCGACATGACATTGAATACGCCATACCTTTTACAGGGTACCAGTAGTGTAGTATTACGGTGACGTCACATCAGCAACGTGTTTAATGTAACACGAACAGTCTTATCAAAGATCATTTTACCAAAGTACTGCACGAAAGGATATTTGATTGCCTTGACTAGATCTAGACTACAATACCTATATTTATTTTTCGTTCATAGTAATTAACGAAATAAAATAGTACTGAAATAGGTAGGTAATTAAAAATATGCTGTTCCCCTTTTATAATCTATGCTGAATAAGTTCATTTCAAATTGATTGCTTCTGTCTGAGTCTATGCTCTAGAAATGTATGCATACTATACAGGGTTATTCACGGTATACGCCACGGAAGTTTATGGCCGTGTCTCTGGATTTTAGGATCTTTTCATTTTTGGAGTGGATACAGACCCGGCAGAGGTACGTTTTAAAATTATATTCATAATGTACAGGCTGTCCCAAAAGCATGAAACATATCAAAGTTATGTTTTTTAAATGGAATGCTCCTATGTTATTGCATTTTTAGATTGCCTGGGGAGAAAAAAGAAGATTGGCGTTTACAGTTGGTGTTTAAATTCAGAAGTTTGTGAGTTATAAACAAGTTCTGAATTCTGAATTTCAACACCAACTGTAAAAGCCAATCTTCTTTTTTCTTCCTAGGCAAGCTAAAAATGCAATAACATAGGAGCATTCCATTTAAAAGAAACATAACTTTGATATGTTTCATGCTTTTGGGACAGCCTGTACATTATGAATATAATTTTAAAACGTACCTCTGCCGGGTCTCTATCCACTCCAAAAATAAAAAGATCCTAAAATCCAGAGCCACGGCCATAATCTTCCGTGGCGTATACCGTGAATAACCCTGTATAACAGCAGTATCCTTAGAAAATTTATACAAGGTGTCCCAGCTTATTCGAAGCTATCTCTGTAGGCCAAACGATGGACTTTTTCAAAAAAAAAATTGAAAATTCAAGTACAGAATCACAATCGCCATAATTTAAAATTATTTTGGAGTATACAGAGTGTCCCATACGAGAGTGGCATATCAAAGTTATGTTTTTTTAAATGGAATGCTCCTAGGTTATTGCATTTTTAGATTGTCTGAAAAGAGAAAATGAGATTGGCTTTTACAGTTGGTGTTTAAATTCAGAAGTTTTTGAGTTATAAACAAGTGAAAATCGTCATTTTTCAAGTTCAAGGCCCTGTACAACGAAAACGGCTAAAGATAGAGAAAAACGGCTTACAGATCCCTATTTTAACTTTTCATGTACTATCCTATGGTATAGAAACATTTGTACTTTCTGTGATTTTTTTATTTGGCGACGCGTGGAGAAATCTCAGAATTTTTCAAATTTTTTATCACCCTGTATAAACATTTCATCCACATCATAGGATAGGACATGAAAAGTTAAAATAGGGACATGTAAGCCGTTTTTCTCTATCTTGAACCGTTTTCGTTGTATTATGATAATAGTTGTAATAGTAGAGCAAGATCCAACGACTGCCAGACCTTCGTCATTTTATAAAAGCTGAAAGTTTCTGTACGCATGTTTCCAACACAAATCATTCCGCAAGATCTTTGAAGTATGAAGTTAATGTTTTTTTCTGTAGACATGGGTCGTTGGAGCTTTGGTTTTCAAGATACAAGGTGTTAAAAGTTCTTCGCAAAATTTAATATTTTTTGAATGTCTACAAACTGGCTGATCAGAATAACTCGAAATTTTTGACAGTAGTTGTTTTGTTTTACTAGTTGAAGTACATGATTTGATACTCCCAACAATAAATTTTAATGCACTGACGGAGATCTGGGTATATCCATACCTTTTTTTTTAATTAGCCACTGACTTTAATGAAAATAGGACATTTTTGGTAGATATCTCATGTTGTTTAAAGGAGAAACGTCCTCTTACTTTTTTGTCTCACTCTTTCCAAGATACTTCACAATGTACGAAACCGTACAAGCTAAAATCAATGATTATGAGTACCTAGGTACTTCCAGAAAATAACAAATAAACAGTGCGTCATACGGCAAAAAGTAAACTGACTTTTCTTCTCTAAACAACACGAGGTATCTATCAAAAATGTCACATTTCCATTAAAGTTAAAGGCGTATAAATTATTATTCTGATCAGCCAGTTTGTTAGATATTCAAAAAATATTAAATTTTTCCTATTACCCTGTATCTCGAAAATTAAAGCTCTAACGACTCATGTCTACAGGAAATTTTTCGCCTATTTTTTTTTATTGCCTACATGCCCTTCAAGTTTAACTTTATACTTAAATATTTTGAGGAGTGATTTTGTACACCTTCTTCAGCTGTTACCTGCCAAAGCCACGATGATCCAAGCTTCATAGTCACTGCATTTTGGGAACATAGGCATAGAAACTTTCAGCTTTTATAAAATACAGGGTGTAACTAAATAAGTGTAAAACATTTAAGGGGGTGATTCCTCATCGAAAAGCAGATAGGATCTTTCATATAAAGAAACTTCATTGGACCATCCCTTGTTAAGATACAGCCCCTTAAAGGGGGTACATAAAATTTGTTTAACAATTTTTTTCACAAGCACTAAAAAAGTTACAATATTGAAACTAACCTGACATTTCCTACTACCAAAAAGACACTTAGCCAGTGGTTTACCCCATGGTTTTATTTGGTTTACCCCATGGTTGTAAGAGGTGGAAAGCGCAACCCCCTAAACTTATTTCCGATGCAATTTTTTGTCTTATTATTTGTTTACCATTTAAAAATTCATTTCCGATAGCCTGTTTCATTCTAAACAAAAAATGTCTCTTGAATTTTTTGCACAAAATAAACCAGTTCGCAGCAAAAAATTATTTTAGGAACAACTACAGAGATACATCGTCATAAATGCGAACTGGGTTTATTTTGTGCAAAAAATTCAAGAGACATTTTTTGTTTAGAATGAAACAGGCTATCGGAAATGAATTTTTAAATGGTAAACAAATAATAAGACAAAAAATTGCATCGGAAATAAATTTTAGGGGTTGCGTTTTCCATCCCTTACAACCATGGGGTAAACCAAATAAATTACTGGCTAAGTGTCTTTTTTATAGTAGAAAATGTCAGGTTAGTTTCAATATTGTAACTTTTTTAGTGCTTGTGAAAAAAATTGTTAAACAAATTTTATGTACCCCCTTTAAGGGGATGTATCTTAACAAGGGATGCTCCAATGAAGTTTCTTTATATGAAAGATCCTATCTTTTTTTCGATGAGGAATCACCCCCTTAAATATTTTACACTTATTTAGTTACACCCTGTATAGAAGGTCTCTGGCTCTTTTAGTCTATAGCGAAATAGTCTTCGATTTGGGCCTAGTGCGATGACATAATAATTTATGAATTGAAATTTGTGAAACTTGACCAGCCAATAAAGTCCTTATTTGGTGAGGAAATTGTGGCAAATGGAAGCATCTTTATATAAAATAGATATGTTCAGGTAGGTACAGAGATGGTATTAGAGCTACTTACTGGAGGGGAGATTCTGTCTCTAATAAAATAAACATATTGGGACTGCTTATATAATTTAGATTAGTTTATTTATTATAGAAATGAAAAAAATGTTTTTCGCACTCATAAGAAATCTAAGACAGGTTACGTAACTGACGCGTCTTCTGCAAGAAAATTCTGAAAAAATTCATGCATATTCTTTGGGGAACAAAAGCGTTTTATCTTTTCATAGTTTTTCCAAAAAGCTTCCTTCTCCCAAAGAAGGTTAACAAAAATTGGACTCTTATTTGGTTAAAAAGAAAAAAAAAATCATTCGTAGACGTTTTTAATTAATTTCTGGTGAAGGAAGCCTATTCGAGAAAATTCCAGGAGTCAAAAGTATCTTATCTTTATCTCTTTAACTAAAGAATAAGCCTGTTTTCAGAATTTTTATTAAAGAATAGTTCTGGTCAATAATTTCTCCTTTAACTTTTCAGTTTTCTTCATAAAATTACTTGAAAAATTCAGGCACATTCTTTAAACAAATGTAGACAACTTTCGCCCCCAATAGCAGGTATCTATAGAAAAGGATATGATTCTACAAAAAAATACTTTCCTATAAATTTATATGCTAAGTCGTACCGTTTTTGAGATCCAAAGTGCCAAAAAAAGATTTTTTTTTCAGTTTTTTGCCAATATCTCGAGAACCGTATGAGATGCAATGTTCATTTCTTATACGTCTCGATACTCTCTTATACTCGACATCTCTTATACTAACTTCTACGTCACTGAAATAAATGCAATTTTACGAAGCCCTTTAGAACCGCCCATGTTTTCTACACCAAAAAGGTAGTCGTCGTTAACAACTCCAAAGTTACCGAGAAAAACGGTCACTTATTACGATGAAAAAGTCACTTTGAATGTTTCAAAACATCTGTTGGAAAATGAAGGGCAAACACAAACAAATTTCTCACAATCCTAAAAATCTTCCCCAATGGCACATGAAAAAAAAAATTGGTTTTAATAAAGTAGTTAATATCAATCATATGGCATACACAAAAATTGAGTTCTATATCTCGAACGGTTTCCGAGATATTTTCAAAAAACTGGAAAAATTATATTTTTGACATCCTTTATCTCAAAAAAGGTAGGTCTGCGCATATACCTAAGTTTATAGGAAAAAGTCTTATTTTTCAATGTAGATTGACCTCCGTTTTTAGGTACATCTGCTATTATTTCCTGCACCCTGTACAGATCTGTGTTCGCAGCTCAACTTCTCTTTCTCTAAAACGCTTCCTTCACCCGAAACTATTTAACAAAAGTCGAATTTTTGTTTTTTTATGAACCTTTTCCGAGAGAAGGAAACACTTTGGGAAAATTACAAAGATGAAAAATGCTTATTTTTTCCGAAAGAACATGCCTAATTTTTTTCAGAATTTTTGGGAAACACCGAATCGTTTTTTGTTTTCGGCATCCCTCTCGCAAACATGCACACGTCCGTGATCTCACATGCCTGCAAAATCTTCACCAAAGAACGATCTCTTTTGGGTACGAAGCCACTTTTGCCCAGCGGGCTTTCGTACTAATAAAGGAAACTGTGCATGGAAAGAGCCTATAAATGCAGAAAAATTTGTATTCCCTCTGGCAATCGGAGAACCGCGGATTGTTGAGATTAGAGTTGGTCTGGTGTGCCTGCAAAAACCTCATTCATGTGACTCTAGCAATAATTGATGTGACACCGCTATTTTAGGTCGCTATCCTGACGTCATTACGGTCTGCAGATGAACAAACCCGAAAAAGCTCTTCGGCTACTTTCACTGACTCTGAACTACTAACACTAACTGTTTGGTACTACCATAAAATCACGGTACGTGAACTTATTCACGACTTTACTTGTGAGATAAGCAACAACACGAAGCATACTTTAACCTCAGATCAGAAATCCAGAGAACAAGCATTGAAAGTAAATGTTGAGAAAAACATCTCAAAAACTGGCCAATTGTGCTTTTAAGTAGAATCGACATCACAGCAGTAGTAGAACTCACAGGACAGCACCACTTAAAAGATTTCTGTACAAGATACGAGCCGGTAAAGAACAACAAGACTCTTCAAGGAGTCAACACTAGCACGAACTCGTCATGCACTTCTGGGATAACTATAGCTATAGACGCTCGACGATAGAAAAACCTTGACTACGTGTTTACCGATATTAAATCTTGTAAAAATAACGGGCATGTTATTATTATTCGGCATAAAAAACCTTAAAAAAACTGTAAAAAGTCTTGAAAAAATGATCGTTTATTTTTTGCTATTAACGTCGATTTAAAATATTCTCGTTATAAAATGCTGGTTCCTTATTTCTCCAGTATTCTGGTCTTAAATTTGGCACATGAGACATCAAGTAGCTTCAAAGCAGTTAGCATACGAAATCGTGCTCAAGGACAAGATTTCGAGCGAGAGCCCTTCGCAAAACCGAGAGCTATTATTACAGTATCTACGAGAATCACGTAAATTTACTCTCATTCTCCCGAAGCAAGTCACTTCGTTTATGCAAGCCTACAAGCAATAAACATCTCTGTTAAAAAAAAAACGGGGCAACCTTTATTCGCCTTTACAAGCGAAAACAGACCAATAAAAGCTGGAAAAGGGGAGGCGATGAATTTACATAATGACTCTTCAACTTCGATTGAAGTTGACAATGGTTCATGTATAATATAGTCAAAAATAAATGACAAGCGCCATAATCACAGAAGTAAATACACGCAAAACAAAAATACCTACATACTCGCTCGGAAAAATTGGCTGGCTTCTGAAGCTCTAAACTTCTCTCGGGATTTTAAGGCACCAACCCCATTTCCCAAGCAAAAATTAGCTGTTTCTAAAGAGAGCGAGGCAGAAAAAATGTTGCCTTGATGCTTTGAGACATGATAGACCGTAGCTATGATGAACATAACAATTAAAACATTTAAATTCATTTAAGCTGATGCTAGTTATGAAACGTCAAACAATTAACCACCACTTTGTTGGTTTTCAGCAAGTTCTTCAACAAGCGCTAAACTTAAATATATTATAAACGGAAATTCTAAACCAACATGTCAACATTCATAATTAAGCCAAAAGCTTGATCAAAATGAATGGTCTACGTAACAAACAAGAAAGCATCGAGATATGTTTTACGAATTCCCTGCTCATTCCTCGACAGATGGTTTATAATAAAAATACTGGGGAACAATGGCCGACTTGACGAATTTCTCCCTCAGGCAACATCACCGCTTACACAAGGGTGGCCTGGTTGATGATCTAAGGTGAAAGGATTAATCTTAGAATGATATAGAAGAGACGCAGTTGAATTTAGATGACTACTCTCCCACTGATTACAAAAGAATGCCTTGAAGCTTCTTATAATCTGATAAATCTACCCTAATCGTCACCATGGTAGACTTCACTGGGGATTTTAGATGAATTAGAAGAATTATTTTCATAATCTGCCATGTTTTTAGTGTATTTTTTTAATAAAAAAATACACTATTGAGGACGACATCACTTTTCGAAAATCACCCAAACTCATCAAATGTCCACCGATCATGACCCCCAGATCACGAAAAAGTGGTTTTCCAAAATTCACCTGCCCACGATATATATATATATATATATTTATCTACGTAGGACAACTCAAACTCCGATTCATACTAGGTCTACCTAAGCTCCATTTTATACAGCTACGTTATATACTGTTCCTTGTTCTGTGTAACAGTCAACCGAGCATCCATATTCCTGTAGGTCAATGCTACATCCCTTCCGCTCCCTCCCCGTGAAGGGGGTTTTATTGCTTATTGTTACGACATTATGAACGATAAAGTAACACCTGTCTTTACAGACAAGTTAAATGATATTCTGGTATTTGCCTTTGTATACTTTCTGGTTGGGTTTCATTATTTTGCTTGATGCTGTGTGACCAATCAGTTTGTTATTCAATTCTGTTCTAGGTACATCTATACTTCTGAAATAGATATCTAACTTAATAAATAAAATGTGCATACATAATTACCTAATACTGTTCTATTTTTTTATACAGGGTGTCCCGTATCGTTATGTTAAAATTTTTTGAGCATATAGTAGGCTTAATTTTGAGCCCAAAAAACCCAAAAGTGGCAGGTCTATCTTTACTCGTTACGAAGTTACAGGCCTAAGAAAATTATGACTAGTAAATAACAAATATTCAACTTTGAAAACCACACAACCACATGTGTTGTGGTTTAGATTAATAATTTATTGTTATGGTGGCGACATGAGTAAATGTCACCAAAATAAACATTAGAAGAGGTTCTCTTGCTCATACAAAATGGCATTTGGATTCAAATAAATGGGACACCAGCATTTCGGAAATGGCGTTTGTAACTAAATTCCCTCTTAAATTCCAAAAAGCAATTATTATTGGATCGTATTCAGCATGCCGGTCAAGAGATCGATCGCGAAAAAAGACGAGAAATTAGAACTGTTACTTCTGCAATAGGCCTCCGAGCACAAGTTTATATTCAGCAAGGAATAGGACATTTTTAACACATAATAAACTAAAGATTTGGTCAATAAAACAAGTTTTATGTGGTTTTCAAAGTTAAATCTGCTATTTACTAGACATTATTTTCTTAGGCCTCTAACTTCGTAACGAATGCAGATAGACCTGCCACTTTTGGGTTTTTTAGACTTAGGAATAAGCTCACAAAATTTGAACATAACGATACGGGACAGCCTGTATAAGGAAGTGAGAAGTACGTTATTTAGGCAGGATTAAGAAAAATAATACGTGGGATAAACTAATCTGTAAAAAAAATTGGAAACAATTGGAATCTGTCATTTTACATCTTTATAGATTCAATCTTAAACATGAAATTATTTCAAAATCTTCCTAAATTGCACTTTTATTTGCCCAAAAAATAGACATGCTTTTTTTTGTTCAATGTAATTTTGCCACATTCATAATCCCTATTATACAGTGCGTCTACGTAAGTAGGAGTCAGATGGGAAACTTTTTTTGTGCAACAACCATTAAAAGTCACACTTTTAACGACAGCTGACAGTGTTAAAAGTGATTGTTTACATGGAAGCGTGTTAAAAATACTTTTAACACTAGTGTTAAAAATATTTCTACCTGCTTTTTCTGTACATTCTCTTTTTAAACTACATTTTCTCATGATGAAATCAGACAAAATTATAGGTGATAAGATTTTTTCATATTCTTTTTATTACTGGCACACATATTAATAAAAAATAAATACCTAGTCAAGAACACAAGACAATAATAATTGTTCAGAAATTGCAATTAATAATAATTATTATAGCGTCTTTTTTATTTGTATATACACATTTGTTAGTAACCATAGCGTAGGCAACGGTTGCTGTGGTTGCTATGATAAGTACACTTGTACTTATCTGAATATTTTAAAATGCAATTTGAAGTTCAGTGTGTCATTCTAAATTCATCTATTTTATTATCAAAACAGGGCAGTTTTACAAAAAAACATTGTATGATATTCGTCTTAAAAGTGATTTTATTTTGTTCGTGAAATTGTTCAATTCGATCCGCTACGCTTCGCTCATTTCACAAACCTTTCCACTCACAACATAAAACTTCACTTTTAATATTAATATCATAAATAGCTATTATTATCCATTTTAGTGAAAAAAGTTATTCTTCATAAAAAGTTGTGCTTCGTTTGAAACCTAAAATGATATAGTAAGAAATCAAATTTTTCCAGTCGTATACGTGTTATTTTAGAAAAAATCTACCAACAGGTTTTACAAATATATCTTGGTTGGTATCAAAGTTATTATTACAAAAAATAGTTATTTTCATTCTCCCCTTTACGAAATTGTAACTTTCTGTCTTGATAAGACAACCGAAAGCGAAAGTAAAACATACTAGGTGATAGGTTGCTAGGTGGTTGCTAGCTATGAAAAACCTTCGTGCCCTGGACGGAAAAGTAGAAATGTCAGTTTGATTAACGTTTATTTAGAAGGAAAATTAAATGTAAAACTACAATAAAAAATTCCAGTAAATCTTTCTGAAACATACAATAATAATTATTTGTAGGATGTTTTACTTTCGTTTTCGGTTGTCTTATCAAGACAGAAAGTTACAATTTCGTAAAGGGGAGAATGAAGAGGATTTTCTCATAAATGTCAACACACTGCACTGTCAAAATTAAGCTATTTCGGACATTTTGTTCATTGAACCTTCTAATATAAAAATAAAATTGGCTAAGGAATGGTAACCTGAAATTTGACAAGGTACTTCATTAATGCTTCCCTAAGTATTGATGATATTTAGATGCAAATCTAAATTTTTTGTTAGTATCTATGTATTTATTGAAGTCTCCCGATTTCAATTTTTAGTGGAAAAGTATTGAGTTTGAGTGGCAGTTTTAAGACACAAAATTAATTCTAAGTAAGGTGTGATTGAAAAAAATGAAATAAAAAATGAAAGCTTAAAATGAGACTTTCAATAATTATTCAGATAGGTAATAACCAATAAATAAATAAATAAATATATATAAATAAATATCTTATGGCTGTGGTAAAGCCCAAGTGTCAGAAGTAATAAAATAACCAATAATTTGCTTGGACTGTTTATGTTCTCCAGTATTTAGATAAAAAGCACATTATTGCCAGATTCAACTTAAATTAATGAAATGACACGTAAGCGTTAACAACTTCTAAACTACATACATAAAGAATTTCTTATTAAGACTGGCCATGAGGAATGGCATTTAAAAATTACACCCTATAACAAAGACTCTGAAAAGAGCGAGACAATTCGGGCTGCAAAGAGTATAGGCACAAGACATCAACTGTATATAGGACCTAGACTTTATAACGACATCCCAGAGGAAATAAAAACATCACAATCAGTGCATATATTTAAGAATAGATTAAACAACTGGCTATGGGGCGAAGGAAGGGATAAAATGGGAAAAATTCTAGGACTGGACTAGGCTTTTGATTTTGATTTGTTTCTTTTTTTTTTTCAAGATAGTCCTGAAGACAGATTGCGTCGAGTTGATTTATTAAATTGAAACTAAATTTTGTTTACTTATTAACACTGTTTACACGTTCTTTTTGGAGGCATTCTGAATAATACTGAGAGGGGATACGGAATTGTGAGATCTGGTCAATATGTAATTAATTATTGTGATTGATATTGCATACGATTTTATAAGAATAAAATATGCCTGGTTTACTATTGCTGTTATTACTATATGTACTAAGTTACTGTTGCCTGGCTCTATCTCGGTCTCTGTCAAGCACTGCTTATGAGACTGATATAGAGATTTGGGCAATGGATACAGAAATATATAAATGAATAGTGTACTTAATGTTTATCTAAGTCACATTATGGTTGTAAAGGTACACACAATTGTTTTGTTTATTCGTAATCTAATTGGTAGGTGTGGTTGCAATGACTTTCAATGATGGATGCTATACTCTGAGTTATAGTCTAGTAATATAATTGATTAAATTCTTACTTTAGTGAACTAATTTGCAATGTTGTTGTAGTTGTAATACTATTGCCATTGTATGGAAGCGAATAAACGTTATTATTATTATTATTATTATATTAACTTGTTGTTTTGCAGCTTAGGAGAGCCATCATTCTTACATTTTCAAAGCAAGTTACAGTGGAAATGGCTCAAGATATAGGAAAATGGCTTACATGTCCCTGGTTTAAGTTTTCATGTGGTATCCCATTGTGTGAATGAAATTGAAATTTATCAGATTTGTCATCACCCTGTATAAAAATTTCAACTACACACTATAAACGATACGAAAAGTTAAGATAGGAACATGTAAGACATTTTCCAAAATCTTGAGCCGTTTTTGGTGTGAATTGTTTTGAAAATCGAAAAATGACGATTTTCACTTGTTTATAACTCACAATCATTATTTTAAACACACACAGTGTGATTCTTTTTAATTCGCTTTTTATCAGAAAATATGAAAATGTAATATGCAGGGCTCCCCAATAAATTTTTTGGTCATTATCCTATTAGGGTATCAACCATCCGGGTATCCTACAGTTTCACTAAGGCACCTATACAGGGTGTTCTACAAGCTCTATGACAAACTTTGACAGATGGTAGGTTGTTTGATTTTAAACATATTTTTTTTAATAAACATGGGTCCGATTCGTTTTTGTTTAGAAGTTACAAGCATTTAAAAAATCGTAATTTTTCAAGTTCAAGGCCCTGTAAAAGGAAAACGGTTCAAGATAGAGAAAAACGACTTACATGTCCATATTTTAACTTTTTATGGACTATCCTATGGTATAGAAACATTTGTACTTTCTTTGATTTTTTTAAATGTGGAGAAATCTCAGATTTTTTCAAATTTTTTATCACCCTGTATAAACATTTCATCTACATCATTGGATAGTACATGAAAAGTTAAAACAGGGACATGTAAGCCGTTTTTCTCTATCTTGAACCGTTTTCCTTTTACAGGGCCTTGAACTTGAAAAATTACGATTTTTTAAATGCTTGTAACTTCTAAACAAAAACGAATCGGACCCATGTTTATTAAAAAAATATGTTTAAAATCAAGCAACCTACCATCTGTCAAAGTTTGTCATAGAGCTTGTAGAACACCCTGTATAGGGGTGGAGGACGTACCAATAGTAACACCAGGAAGGTATTCATTTGCTTTGCAAATCCATGATTAGCTAAAAAAAACGGCACTAAAAATCGAATTTGCGAGTGCGGTCTGGCTAGAATCGGGGATAATCACATAATAAATACGCCGGGTCTCGGAAGTAATAACTTGACGACAAGGCCAACTGCCTCGAAGCCTACAGGAGCAGGATTGGCACCGGATATAGCTTTCTAATATCGTATTCAGACTATATAGGGACTGATGTCATGCTTTTTGGAATGCAAATGCAAAATAAATTCAAATATCAAAATAATAATCGTGCTACTGTTAATTTCGAAGATATTCCTGGCCCTGAAAGTGAAGAAAAAATAGCAATTCGACCGTAGTATCAAAGAGGCCTTAGTTGTGACCCTAATATTAGTTTGCAATAGCTGCTTTTGCTTCTTACCCACCCAGCACTTCTATTTCGCTCCGCTTCGGTCCCGAAAAAATTGATGGAACTTAGGATACGGACTTCATAGCTCCAATAACAACGAAGTCAGCAATACCTGAGCAGGGCGATACCGAATTGGGCGAAGGATTTTGTTATTCACTAATCCCAGGGGTCAATTGGGCGAGAAACGAGAAACTAGGGGATTATAAGAGATAAGTGGACAGACAAGAAATACATGTGCGGCCTTGCCCATATACATAGCAGTGTTGCCAGATTTATTTTCAATAACTGCTACTTGTTCGAGACTAAAGGGTGGCAATTGAAAAAAGTTTTTTATCATTTACTATATATTCAAGGGATTGTTGAATAGTATTAACGAATTATGATTTATTGTTTAGTAAGAAAATCACGACCTTTCGTGTTTTCCATATTTTCTACTGAAAACTCACCATGTTTTCAAATCTAAGCAATTCCAATGCCAAATATCTCTGGAATTTACTACTTCTAATCAATAAAATTTAAAAATTAAACTTCTCTCTAATACACATTTATTTTAAACTAAAGCGCATATAGGTATATTAATCATCCTCTCCCATACAAAAAATGTGTTAATTCTATTATCGCATACCTATAGGATAAGGAATTTTCATATGTTGAAATGATTAATTTTAAATATTGAATTCCCTAATTATTTGACAGAGAAATATTAAATGAATAATTTTTCAAGAATTAAAACAAAAGTATTTTTTGCTATATTAATTATTATTAAGTATGCAATCGAATCGTTCAATCGATCGTTTTCGTGAAAATTAGGAAACAGTTTTCACTATTAGGGTGTTCTAACACAACTTTCTATTATTTCTATCCTTCCGGTGGAGTACCTTAGGTACTAAACGTATTTCATTGCAATGGTATTTTCTCACAGCACTTTCAAATGTGTAAACAAAAAATAAGAAATTTGAAACAAACTGAATGACTTCTGCAAACAAATACTTTTCTAAAGTATAATTATTATTGCAACATGAAATTGAAAACATCGTGAAAACTTATCATGATTTTCTCAAAGGCAATAACTTAGTCAATTGAAAATTATGATAAATTTATGATAAATCAATTCAAGTAATTGATTGCTTTTTATGGATTATTTGATTAGGTATAGCAGCGACGTTTACTTTTCTATTAATGTTTCATGTTTCTGCTGTAGGTATAGGTACCTATAGTATAAAATAATTGTAAATGCACTAAGGGCTTGATGATGTATTTGATAGAACTTAAAAAAAAATAATACATTTTATAATAATATATATAATATAATTTATATAATATAATAATAAATTTTATTTAATGTAGAAAATCGGAATTTCTGTAAAATCTGGCAACGTGGCCATGCATGCATGCATGCAAATAACTCAACGGTATTTAAAAATTCCTTACCCCAATTGAGCTGTAGGATTATAAGAACCCCCGTCGTGTCGAAAGGTCACTCAGGTAAATTCGCCCAATTGAGAAACGCCGCCTGAGCAACGCTCATTTTGAATTACTCGGGTATAATTAAACAAAAACCGGTTTTTCCGATTAGTCGTATTGTAAAGTAAATGACATGTACTATTACTGAAAATCAAAAATGACTTCGAAGCTACAAGACAACAAGACAACATGGGGGTGTAATTTTTAATAGGGTCACTTTCTATAAGGTCCCTCTTAAATAGAATTCACTGTTTAAAAATATAAATTGCCCAGATACCTAATTTCATAAGTAAAAAATGAATTTTCTCACTGCTATACAGGCTGTCGCTAAAAAGGTACCACCAACGTTCTACCCTCGGTTCTACCATAGACTCCCGAGTAAAAAATATGCCGATTTACCAAAATTATCTATGTCCAAAAATGCACCTTTTTCAAGATACAGTCGTTAAAATAATGGGGTCAACCAAATATACGTTTTCCAGAAGAAGTCAAAAATAAATTAACTGAGAAATTTCAAAATGGCTCCGCCTACTACTATTGTTAATAGCAATAGACTGGAGTAGTTTTACAAACATTGATATACAGGCTGTTCCTCTTTTTGATGTCACGTCTCATTTTTTACCCTAGAATTTTTAGTCGTACGCCACTGGTTGATTCTATATTTTTTATCCAAAGGCGTAAGTATTACCAAACTTTTTGCCTTGTTATTAAAGTTTTGTATCTTGCATGGTTTTCCCATAATTAAATTTAATGATGGACTTACACACCACGAAAACGTATTTTGTGAAAATCTCATTTTATTTAAAAAAATTAATTTTTATTTCACAGAAATGACTTTATTCACATTTATTGACCTTGAGAATAATCGTAGTAGGCGGTGAAACTAAATTTTCTCATTTAATTATGTTTTATTTACTTCGGTATTTTGAAAAATGTGTATTTTCCAAATTTATTTTGTAAGAGCTGTATCTTGAAAAAAGTGCCATTTTAGGCATAAATAATTTCAGTTAAATCGGTACAATTTGACACAACCAGGAATCTGTGGTGGAAAGTTGTTGTTGAAATTATTATTTAAATTAACAAAGAAATTTTCAGAAATACATTTTCAGTAGTATAGATCCATAATGAAGAATTAATTACGGGAAAACGATGCAAGTACGATTCTTTTATAAAAGAGCAAAAAGTTTAGGAATACTTTAGCCTTTGAATAAAAAATACAGAATCAATCAGTGGCGTGGGGACAAAAAAGTTCCGTAGTAAAAAGTAACGCGTGACATCAAAAACAGGAACACCCGGTACGTTAATGTTTGTAAAACTATAATTATTATCCGCTATAGTTGACCTCCTTTTGTGGTATGCATCTCGAAAAGGGAGCCTTTTTGGACATGAAGCACACCTTGTATAACTATTAATAACATCAGGGCTAATAGCCCTTTTAACATAGTGTTTTTGATATTTTTTATACAATTGTTTCACTGCCACATATTTTTTTTTTATTTTTCCCTCTTTACGTAGATAATATTAATGACAAGATGTGTACAAAAGCTGGGTTCTGTATCTCAAACAGTTCCTAAGATATCGTCAAAAACTTAAAATAATAAATTTTTTCGACACCCTGTATCTCGGTTGAAAAACATTTTTGGAAAAAAAATTATTTGAATTTTCTTAATATCTAAGCTTCATCTACACGCCCTCCAACTTGCGGTACTTCTTTTAGAAACACCTTGTATATTCGAAAATACATTTTTTGGTCATTATTCAGATCAGTGGCCAGTCGCACTCAGGCATTCTATGTACATAGGTAACTACTAGGAGATAGTGTGGAAGATCATAGTACTAGGGAAATCATCAGTAATAGGGAGATATTTGCTTCGCCATAACTGTAATTACCATTCAGATGGCCCATTAATTATTGGACGATTTTTTTAAATTATTCCTTATCCTACTCGAATAGCCCAATAGAGTGACAGTCGCCTTATTTATGAGGACGCGTGAAACAAAGAAATCATTCTTCTGTGCAAGTTTTACTTAGATCCTAAAGTACTTTTCCACAAAAGAAAAGAACCAACCACAAATTATGAAACTATAAGGAAAATGAAATGTGATAATGTAAAAATTGTAGTGACGTGCGACTGGCCATTCTGATCTGAATTATTAACATGGCCCTTTAAAAATTAGGTAGGAACATAATTGTATGTTATATAATTATGTGGATTTAAATCTAAAACTGAATATAACAGAGATTAATTTTCATATCAACCCTATTACCTCATCGGTGTTTTCCTATAATTGAAGAGCATTATATGGGTAGACCGTGTGACCGTGGGTATTTTTTTTAATTTGTTTTAGGAGCTAATAGTCGTGTTTGTATGAATGAACTGCTTTACTTCGAGTAAACCTGAAAGTATCATTTTTATAAACAGCGCCCAGTGATCCTCCAAGTATCATTTATAAACGGTGCCAGGTAACCCTTTCTACTTAAAACATTTTATACAAGTGCCGAGTAAACCGTTCTGGGTTCCCACTTGTATATACACTCAATCGTATGCAGCGCCTCTATCTAAATACACGATGAACTACAACTTATACGGCAATCAGATAATGGATTTAGTCAGGCTCCTCGATTTTTCGATGAAAACTAGTTACACATCACCTGAGGAACCATTTGGCAGTTTCAAATTGAAGATGTCACTGGGGATCCGTATATCGGACGCCGGGTGACGCCGAAGTCCCAGTAAACCGCAAAAATTACATGGCCGGAGCCTGAATTGTACCGTAAATATATATATATTTATATATATATTTATATATATATTTATATATATATTTATATATATATTTATATATATATTTATATATATATTTCTCCAAAATCGCGAAATTTCGATTTTAAAAACGCTCCTGTGGCTTTATCTTTCAAGATTAGTGAACGAAATTTTGGATTCTTGCAAATTTTTGGAATGACGTTGGATTTTCGTTGAAAAAATTTCCAAAAGTCCCATCACTTCTACAGGGTGTCCCTTCAAAGTTCCAGACATCCGGTTTTTGTCACCTCATTTCAGGTCGCAGTTTTCAATCTAGGAGACTGAAATTTTTGTGGAAGTAAGATATCCACAAGGAGTGGTCTGGTATTGCACTTGAGCAAAATCGATCGAGCCGTTTCAAAATGGCGGCCATTTTAATTTTTGGAAAAAGGACTATTTTTTGAACCACTGTATAAGCTAGATAGAAAAAGAGTTTTATATCAAATTCACAATATTGGAAGTAAATGACTTGAAATTTAATTTCATGCAACAAAATTTGCATTTTTTCTGTTAATAAGCCAGTGGCGTGGGTAGGAAAAGGGTAAAAATGGCTAAATTTCTCCAACAATTTATGAGCACATTTTTGAAGTAATTAAACTGAAATTTTTACAGTAGACAACTATACTAATAGACTTCAACCCTTGAGAATTTCAAAAAGTAAATAAGAAAAATGGCGGAGATATTCGATTTTTTTTTACATGATGTTTTTTTTAAATTAATTTCTCTAAATTTTTAAAAACGCTCCTGTAGCTTCATCTTTCAAGATTAATGAACGAAATTTTTTACTCTTATAAACCTTAGGGCTGACGTTTGATTTTCGTAAAAAACATTTTCCTAGAGTTGTGTTACTTCTACAGGATGTCCCTCCGAATTTCAGAAAAAAAACCGTCCGTGAGGCACGGTTTCTGGTCGAAGTTTTCAATCTAGAGCGCTGAAATTTTTTTGGTAGTAAGATACCCTCAAGTAGTCGTCTGGTACTGTATTTGAGTAAAATAGGTAAATAAATTCCAAAATGGCGGCCTTTTCAGTTTTTGGAAAATGGCTAGATTTTGAACCCCTAAATAGGCAAGATCAAAAACTTTTAAACAAAATTAACAAGATTGGAATAAACTTATTTGAAATTTGAGCTAATGCAATACAATTTGCATCATTTCTATTAATAAGCCAGAGGCGTGGGTAGGAAAAGGGTAAAAATGTCTACATTTCTATAAACATTCATGAGCTTATTTTTGAAGGAATAGAACGGAAATTTTGATAGTAGACAACTATACTAATAGCATTTAACCTTCAAAAATTTCAAGAAGCAAATATAAAAATGGCGGAGATATATTCGAATATTTTTAAATGATGTTTATTCCTCTAAAATTTCAAACTTTCGGTTTTCAAAACTCTCCTTTCAGTTTTTTCCGAATTTATTAAAGGTAGTGTAAAAAATAGTATTTTTCAAGTAAAGTTAGCCAGTGGCGGGCATAGGAAAAGGGACAAAATTGTTAAATTTTGACAATTTTTTTGATTTTTAAATTTAAAAATCCATTCTAAGGCACGTGTTTAAACGAAATGAAATGAAATTATCACAGAAAATTTTTCACATTAAAGCACTACGCTAACATGACATGACTATGGAAAATTTCAGAAAGCCAATAATTTAAAAAGCGGTGAAAATATTCATAATTGAATCGCATAAAAATACACTATTTCTGCGATTGATGCGCAAGAAGGTTTTTTTGCTATGAAGCGAGTGCACATTTATGTGTATAGAGAAGAAGTATAAAAAGAACGCTAGCAGCTTACAGTAGTGCTTTAGTCATAGTGCTGCACTTCCATTTTCTGGTAAATTAGTCGTGCTTTGAACTGATGCATTGTCAGAGGGGCCGAATTCATCCACATAATTAGCAGAATAATTAGCAAAGCATTTAGGAAAATATTTTACTGGGCTCAAGCCCAAGAATAGTTGATGAGAACGCTTCTACTCTGAACAAAAGGCGTGATTCTCTAGAGTTAGACAGAATGAACTGGTTGGAGTTGTCTGCTGACGTGAGTCCCATGCATGTATCCCGATTTGAATATGAATTCAAAAGCCATTTCAGCTAATAACAATCCCCCTATGATTTTTATATTTTGTAATACAGAGTGTTTGCAATGATTTAGCTTTTCCATCCATTTTTCGATTTAGATTATTTAGGGTGAGTCGATATTCTAACAGCGGATAGAAGACAATATTTCTCGAAAAGTTATGAAGAAATGTCCTCACTGTCACCATTAAGGAGCTACCAGAGGTTTATGATCGCCATTTTTTCCCCTGAGTATACTGATTAGAAATCGGTAACACTTGGTGATTATTGTTTTTATGATGATCGATTGTTAGCATTTCATGGCAATTAAAAAACTATCAAAGCGACAAACGTAATTGAAATCACCACTGCAACAATTATGGACCATGCCGGCGAATGAAAGGATGTAACGACTGTAACCTGACTAACTTGTTTATACACCTTGTCTCTATACTAGCGTCTCTGCGTCATAATAGGAATACGCGACATATTGCGGATACTTTTAAGGCATGAATCAGTGGGAGAGTAGTCCGCATAACACCTAAAGCAATAATAGAGTCCCTTGTACGTCTTCCTAAGATTAATACTTTCACTTATTAGGGCATCAACCAACCTCCTCTTTTGAAGTGGGCAACCATGTTTCCTGGGGGAAATACTCGAGGAGATATTTCATTGTTCACCACAATTCTTAGAATGAAATATGTTGTCGACGAATGAATAAATAGGACACTCGCAAAGAAGGTATATATTCTGATAGTCTAGTCTTATTATTCAAAGCTTCTGTAAAGCTCGTTTTCTTAAAATGTCCCCTTAATTTAATTATCATCATCAATGACCGATTATAATTTCTCAATTCCCACTATAAAACGCTTCCACATAGTTTTTTAAACTTGCTGTGAGTGTTTTCTTGATTTACTTGCATGTTCGCTACGATCGACATTATGCTGGAAGCATGAAGATCATAATTTCTTCGGCTATCTTATAAGAAATCCTTAGACAATATAAATAAATCTAGTCTAGGAAGAAATCCATCAGCTTGCTTATAGTGCGCTGTAGGTATGTTTTATGGCGCTTGGTGCCATAAAACAAGGCCCCCATCGTATTTTTTCTGAGCCCCACAGACAGTTGAGGTTGTAGAGTGTCCGTGTCCGTGTAGGTTTTGATTTATTCCTCTCTTTTTAATTGTATATAATTGTAATTTAACACTACCAATTATTTCTGCACTTTGATGACGCGTTTAAACTTTGTCTCTTATATCGAAGCAGCGGGCATATCGGATAAATTTCACAGTCTTCTTCTCCTTTGATCCGTCTATAAAGTCACTGATCGCTTCTTTGACAGACGTATCACTTACATTCTCATCTGTATTACTTCTTAGAGTTGTCGAAAAGGAATGAAAGCTAAAAGAGAGTTACGTAACTTATGATAGGAGTCTCGGTTTCGTTCTCGTTTGTCGGGAACAATTTCATTAGAAACAAAAAAAGAATTTAGTAATCACTGGTGATGGCAATAAAATTACCTTCCACAGATCTTCGCGGTTGCGCGGTTTTGAGCGGGTGACGGGAGAAACAGAAAGCGGGGTGACATACGACTCGGGTTTAAACAGACTCGGGTTTGACTTCAAATAACTCCTATTTATCGATTCTGCACTGGATCAAGCCAGTGACTATTCAGGGAACAACCCTTTTGACCAGTTTAGCCGCAAAAGGGGAATCGGTTTGGGGAGATAAATTAGGTAAGACGAAGGAAGTCAAAGAAAAATATGAGGGCAAAGACCACCAAGTTTGTTCGTGATAACTAACGGTAAGTACAGGGTGATTCATCATAATGTCGCCCCCCTTTAACTTTGTTATTTCATGTGTCTCAAAAAAATTAAAAGTAGGGTTATGTAGGTGCTAAAAAAGACTTTTTTATACGTATAACAAAAATTTGAAAATAGATCAGTATACAGGGAAAACCAAAAATTTAATTTTTTTTTCAATGGAACACCCTATATATGAATTTATTTTTCGATTCCTCGTAAAATTCTAAGCATAATTTATATAACATACCGTATACCTAAATTCTATAGTTTCTGAAATATTCGCATTTGAAACTATTTAAAAAACCGTGTGTATGACTACCAAATTGAAAACCTCGATCATCTAAAAGATTTGATACGGATTAAAATTAATAATTTAAATTAAAATAACCCAGAATTCATAACAGATTCATTGGAGAAAATGCGAACAACCCTTAGAAACCCTTATAAACCCTTATAAAATGTGTTGAAAAAAATGGAGGCCCAGTAGAGCATTTTATTGTTAGATTTCTTGATTTGCAACAGTTGCTTGAAAAAATATTTGATGATGTTTCAAATGCGAATATTTCAGAAACCATTGAATTTAGGTATACGGTATGTTATACAAGTTATGCTTAGAATTTTACAAGGAATCGAAAAATAAATTCATATATAGGGTGATCCATTGAAAAAAAAATTAAATTTTTGGTTTTCCCTGTATACTGATCTACTTTCAAATTTTTGTTACACGTATAAAAAAGTCTTTTTTAGCAGCTACATAACCCCACTTTTAATTTTTTTGGGACACATGAAATAACAAAGTTAAAGGGGGGCGACATTATAATGAATCACCCTGTACAGGTCTGTTAATATAAATCTGGGATAACTTTTTTGTTGTGTTGTGGTTGTGGCTTTCAACATGTTAATTGTAAATAACTTGATTTCATCCAATAATTATTTTGACGGCATTTAACAAAAGGAAATTTATTATAACTGATTATATAATAATAAGGGCACTTTATTGCTGCTACGCTCATCCCAGGAAGACAAAATTAAAATTAAACAGAATACAAAACAAAATCTTTGAATTGAAAATGCTTTTGTCGTAGAATCCAGGCATTGTAATTTGCAAACTTATTTAATAGAATTAAGTCGGAATTAATAAATGTTGCTAATTTGACGACACCTTAATATTATAATCCTTCACGTCATCATTCTCACTATGCGCAGTTATGCTTATCTATGACAAATAAACAGCTTTAGCTTCTGACAGTTTCTGTAATAACGTAAATGTCACAAATTCTTGGGATGTATGGCTTGTCTCCCGTGAGATTAGTGAGACTTTATTATACTGCAACGTTTAGGAATTCCTAGGGAGTAACCATAACAAGCCATGAAATATTCAATAAAGTATAGACCTTTAAGTTTAAGTGAATATCAAATACAGGCTGTCCCCAAAGTAACTATGTAATGACCTTATGATCTGACTTACTGCCACTGACAGCTGGCGAAAAAAAAATCTAATCGTTTTTACACGTAGTGTAATAATTAAGACCCTCGCAATCAGTCACTCAGAAAGGGGGCATAAAGCAGGGTCACGCTTTTAAAAAAACAGCAGAAAACGGCAACCTGTAATTCTAATTTTAAAAGAACACCCTAGACAAACCATATGGCTTTAAAAAATTTCTAAAAAAAAGTTTGGTAAAGTCCTGACGTTTTAAGTTGGACCACCCTGTATATTCGAAAAATGCCACTTTGTTTATAATAAAAGGAATTCATTTTTCAAGGGCTTTCCAATGATGTATCCCAAGTAGATGTTCGCACTATTTCAAGTTTTATAATCGGGGTTTTCCCGAATATTGTTTTCCAAGTTTACCAAGTTAAACCAAGTTTTCCCAAAATGTTGGATAGGAATGATATTCTGTTAATCCGTTAGTCTGTCAGATCTAACCTCGATAGATTTTTTCTTTTGCTTTTTTTATTTTCTTTTGCTTCCTATCAGGCAAGCTGAGGCGATAGAAAAAATCTTTTTCTTGGCGGATGTGTTGAGTCCCAGAGGTAACCATACCATAACTGTCTTTCTGCCGGGTGCGATGAACCCGTAGAAGGAATCCGCAACCCTGCCTCGACAGAGAGAAACATCACGAAGGCCGGGATAGAGGTGGCGGTGCCCAAGGATAAGACTAGGATCTAGTCGACTTAGAAAATTTTTGTAATGTCAAATGGATAAATTTTGGTGACTTATATAAACTTACAAAACAAAGTTGAATTTTTTTTAATTGAAAAGATGACTAAAATACGAAAAAACAAATTTCGTGAACCAAAAATAATATTAAAAAGAAGAAGTCGCTAGTTCTAGGGCTTATCATAGAGAAAGTTTTCTATGACAAGCCCTGGAATCAACGAATTCTTCTTTTTAATAAAATAGGAAATCTCGATGTGTCAGTTTTTTCAGGATATTTCAGCAAGGACTAAAAATTTCACAAATTTTGGTTCAGATTCTTAATAAGCATGAAATTATCTTACCGTTTCCAAGATCCACAACCTTTATGTGTGTGTGAACTTTTTTTTTGTCTAAAATTTTTTCCAATATAGCTTATGTTATAGCTATGTTATAGTTTATTTTCGAAATATTTACGAAGAGAGAAAGTTCTTCAAAATTTTATTTCAGTGAAATATTCATTCGGTTGTTACGGTTAAAATATTTCGAATAAAACAAAATTTGGTCAATGAGTATTTAAATTTTTTTATTAAATAGTCTGTAGACCGATTTCGGGCATGAACCCATCCTCAGGACAGCTGAAAAGTGAGGTCGGTAAAAATATACAATTCTTTCGTAACGATTTGTATCGATAAGTGTAATGAAATAAAACTAAAAGAACAGATTCCGCAGTTTCAGGATACAACCTTGATAAATAAATTGTTAGAAATGTATACGAAGACACATTAAAAATTAAAGGCTAAAATATTGGCCGATTCTTCCCTTTTTAGGCGATGTTGGAGTTAGAAATCGTGTTCTAAAAGCTTACAGTTTCCAGCTCCAATTCGAGTCAACACCTTGGAGCCATGCCAAATAATCTTAATCTCATACATTACTTATAAAATCGAAAGGAAGGTATAAGTACACGAATAATGGGTGAATTTATCTCGATTTGAAAAAACAGGACGCCTCTGGAAGTAAATAATTTACGACATCAATTTTTATATAAAACGATGAATATAAAGTTTTTTTATTCAGACATCCCCTCACAATAGCTGAAAGCTTGCATAGTAAAATCAACATCCTGAAAGGTAGAAGTTGTTAGCTGGTCGTGGTTTTCGAGTTTCACGCCGGGAGCAGATAAGGGTGAACTACTTCTCGCCGCTTCTAGTTCCCTTTGTTATTTCTCCACACGATTCTGTTTTCAGACTCCAAGACATTCTCTACGGTTTCAGATCGTTAGGAGAATTTCCATTACAAGCTTACTGACAGACGAAAAATCACTAAATAAACGTTCTCTTTAGAATTTTTTTTTTCCAATTAGGAAATTTAATATCATTATTCTAGAATAACAAACATTTCTACGTATAGATAAATGGAAGTTTACAAAATAACAGGGTACAGGGTTAATCATTGACAAGTAGCGCTTAAATGACTTTTATTCACTTGAATTTAATTTGAAAGATAAAACATTTTTATGAAAAGATTAATTTTTTAATGAAATCTGAAATTAAGCCTGTATTCTTTTTATATTACAAAAATTCTATTTTGAATCCAACTAAGATAGAAACTCCACTTCAATATGAAAGTTATTGGTTGTCATTAAAAATAAGGAGTTTGGAAAACAAGGTCTTGTTTTGGCTAAAACTCACATAATGACCGGAACTTGAGACAAAAATAAGGAAAAGACGGAAGTTGGCCACATTTCAGCAAAGTAGGATTCAAATCCAAAAAATTTAAATTAAAAACGTTTCATCGTAACAAGATCTAGATGCCCTTTACCGTTGTCTAAATCGTTCTTTACTCTTATACAGGTGACTTTTTAACCTGAAACGTCCCAATATCTTTTATTAAAATTTAACTATTCCGCGGAGGAAATAAATTAGTGTTAAAATTAATCCCCCTCCTCCCTTGTTGTGGGGGAGAGGGTAAAAAATCTTTAATAGGAACCCTTACGTTATCTTAAGAATCCAGATTGTACGGCTTAAAATACTAACGAAATTACTCCTTTCTCCCCTCCCTTCTCCAGGGTGGGTAGGTGGAGGGGTGATTTTTAAACTTTAGTAAGGAACCCTGATTGTTTATTGCGGGTTCGGATTTTATGGCTAAAGATACGTAGAATTTGTCTTAAAATTCATTTTCGATTCGTGGATCTTTTTCCTTCAATTTCAGTAATACGTCTCAGAGATGAGTGCTATAAATTACATATACAGGCGATTCCCTGGACTAGAATAAGTCAAAAACTCCTTAGAAAATATCTCCCAAAATGCATCGTTTTCAAGATACAGGATGTCAAACTTTTATAAAAAAAAAATAATTTGTTGTATATTTTGGAAGGCTTTATTTTATAAATGTAGCTTTTTCCCTAAATTTAACGTAGAATTGATTTTTTTTTTAATTAGAAAAATATCCAGTGGTACAGAAGATGAGGAACTAGAAGGAGATGACCCCCCCCCTCCATTATCTTCGCCACTGGTAGACATTTGAGTCTCTGAATTTTTCGCACACTGTATCTCGATCTAATATGATGTGTCTACCAAATGACATCAAAATATTAGCTCGAATCGAAATACAAAATAAATGAACATTTAAAAAAGAAATTTGACACCCTCTATCTTGAAAACAAAACATTTGCGGACCCATGTTAATTTGGAGTTTTTAACTTACTTTAATCCAGGAAATCTTCTGTATAATTTGGGACAAACATAATTTCGAAACTCCTGAACAGTACAAATCGAAAAAAATTGATTTTGTTGATTCGATTACAACGCCGTCGAATATGAATCGAAAAAATATTACTTGCAAATCTCACGTGTTTTTAGTCATAAAATACGAATCTACATTAAAAAATAAGGGGTCCGAACTAAAGTTTCAAATTCACCCCCTCACTCACCTACACGAAGGCGGGAGCAAATACCCAGTTATTTTCGGGGGGAGAACCATGAGAGCTTAGATTCAGCCGGATAAGTTCGAGTGATTTTTATTAAAAACGAATCTGCAATAAAACGGGTCCGGACTAAAATTCAAATTTCACCCCCTGGCCCACCTACACGAAGGAGGGAGCAATTTCCCAGGTATTTTCGAGGGGAGTACCATGAGAGCTTAGATTCAGCCGAGTAAGCTCTAGTGATTTTTAAATAGGAAATCTGTAATAAAAAATTAGGGGTCCGAACTAAAATTTCAAATTTAGTTCCCTGCCCCACCTACATGAAGGCGGGAGCAATTTCCTTGGTATTTTTGGGGGTAATACAATAAGATCTTAGATTTAGCCGGACAAGCTCGGGTGATTTTTTTCTGAAGACTGTAGTTAAATTGCCTACAAGATAGTAAAATAATTTGATAAAAATACCCCGTTAAAAATCTAAGCTAGAATGGGATTTGGTGAGACAATTCCTCGAAGAAGAAGGTGCTAAACTTTATTTAACAGTGAACAATACCAAAAATGCCTAATAAATAAAAATATTAATGAGGGATATTCTTGAAGATTTATTCAAACAAGGACAAAAACTGTATTGAAAACAATAACTATAGACTTGAACTATGTTCTCTTCTTAATAGGGTGTTCTAAAGATCGCCTTCGGGCTCTCACTGGCTGAAATTAATTTACAACGACTTATTATTTAAAATTCTTTCGGCTAAAATCTAAAATAAAGTTCGGCTTACTTGACGACTGACTACTTGACATTCTCGTTGTTATGACTTCCAGTTGTCATGCGATTGCACCCGTTGTCTATTCTCGTTCCCACATTAATGTACAGGTGTCCTGTTTAAAATAACGAAGTTGATAGCGATTTCCAGTATAACCGGAAGTGCCCCAGTTTTAAATATATTTTTATTAAATTCAGGTAATGTTGAAACAACCAAATTCAAATTTTTACAAGAATCGCATAACTATTTCATGAGATATGGCTACTGACTGTCGTTTGAAATACCCTGTACCTCCGTAACTAAAAAGCTTTTATTATGATTTTTTTCATTGATGATCATTATTTTTCTTAAGCTAATTTTTCCCAAGTTTATGCGTATATGTATGTTAAGAATCACCCTGTATATAAGGTATATAAGTACTTATGGCTTACGTTTTCAATAGGTGACTTCTAGTGAACAAGTGCCTAGAAGATAACTTGTTTGCAATAAGGACCCGGGTTCAAACCCTGATAGGGCGATGATAAGTTTTTTTTCTTCCATACAAAATATTTCCAAATAATAAAATTAATAATCGTAACAATTAGTAATAAGCCAAAAAATCAAGCCTTTGCCATAGTAACATATAAACAAGCAGAATTATCGATAAATTTGTTCACTTGCATTCTCTGCTTCCTCGATATAAAATATCCGATAACATAATAATATAGCGATATTCGAAGCTGCAATAAAAAAGTGGGTTCTCATTCAAGATTTCAAAATTACTCCCCGCCCCACCTATGAGAAGGGGAGGGGGAGGATGACTATTTTTAAAACTAGTTTATTTCCCTCTCGGAAAATTGTGAATGATAAAATTTGCTTATTACTCGAGATATTTGAAATTTTTAAGTTAAAAGACTCATCCGGTATTTTTCAAGAATGCAAATTCCTCAAAGGTATTTCTTCTAAAAATGCGCAAAGTAAGCTTTATATCATTATTTTTTAATAAATTAAAAATTAAAATACGTTTTTCAATCAAGTTTTACGGAGGAATAAATCTGCTTTCTGTTTGAAATTATTATCTACCTATAATAATAATAATAATGTAGCCCTACCTATAATACTATGAATTCTAGGAAGAACGAAGACCACATGGCGCATCAGATACCTGTGAGATAGTTATTACCTAATATATATGTCACCTGTCTATATAAACTAACCCCTGTAGAAGGAGGGCAAGTTCCAAATATAATTATCGTAAAGCACGTTAATGATCAAGGTTCCCCTATGAAGTAAGTGCGAAGGATATTTCGAGAATAATTTGGTCGTTCACGCGTCTTGAATCAAGGTGTAATATCCATATATTAGGTACGTGATAATAGTCAGGGATGTTCTGCTAGTGACGTATTTTACCTTCATTAAAGCAATATGGCAGCTGATGGGATATTTTAATTGTATTTTAAAATTTCAATCAACTCTCAGTGATTAAAGTAAAAAAGTTTAGCTATCACTAAAAATTGCTTTTGTATGTGGGTGTATTAATTATTAAATTTTTTAGACATCTTTTATGAATTTTTTCCCATTTTCTAAAACGGGTGCCTTTCTAAGGTTAACATGTTCAATGCTTTTTATCCCTGGCTTTTATTTTTGTCGCCTCTATGTTGCAACATAGGATACTTTCGCCCTCCCCTCCCCCATATTTTAAGACACATTAAAGTATCATAGAATCAAACCTTTAGCACCGCTCACCTTTAACACGCCTGAAGATGGTCTAACAGACTGAAACCGGTAGGGTATTAAAGCTAAAGAGTAATAAAATCATACCAATATTTACCAATAGACTCCAATTTTTTTACCTCACTGAAATCAAGCGAAATGGTACCACTCACAAAAGCGAGTAGGGAAGAAAATTATCCATCTCTGTAAGAAATGTGATATTATCAATTTGCGTCATCTTCGTTTTACTTAGTAAACGACTATTTGGAGCATTTCTGAGTCCAGACTGTATTATTATACTGTATATGAACTATGAACTATATGGAGTACATGGACTGTTTATATTATCTACTATATGGAGGAACTTGAGACTACCTTTTCATGTTTATATACTACTTGAAGGAGGGAGGAACGGTGCATGAATAACATAGCTTTAGCTTCTGCTACCTGTGGAATTTACCCCTATGAATATTAGAAGCTGTACCATTTCACATGCCATCCTGCTGGAGTGGGATTGTGAAAACTATGCATATAAAATTCATACTTCAATAATCGTAACTTTAACACTCCAAAGCAACTATGATATCGTAAGCATTTCGGGCAAGGCTATACTCGGCATAATAGGTAAACCATTAGATCAATGTTCTGTCAGGTAATAAACTTGTCAGTAGGTACTAAAGTTAGCAAGTACCTATATAAACAAAGAATCAAAGTATCAAAACAGCAACATGAAATAAACGACGCTATCTCGTTATAGCACCTTGACGTTTTCAAAATTAAAAAAAAATATTAAATATTAATTTATTTTTTATTAACCACCTTAACAGATTTGCAACCATTTATAGGACGGACAGAGCTATATTTCCACCATTAAATGCTTTAACAATTGGCCACAAAATGCCAGACTGTCACCAAAAAAACTTAATAAAAACTTACCTCACACAGATATTTAGATAAAAGTGACCAAAAACTTTTTAAAATGAATAGACATAATATTAAAGGAATTGTGAGTTAACTAGAACCACTCTTTCATTGTGATTGACACGACACGCGAAAACATCGAGGTCGTTACCAAATTCATTTAGCATGGTCACACATTCGATGCATTGGAGAGAACACGACGGCAATTGTTTATGCGTTTCTAACTCGAAGAAACTGCTGTCGTCTGTCAGACGATTCGTCTGAGGTTGGCCTTGAGAAACATGAAGAGATATTTGGGAGAGGGTGTCAGGAGAATCAATGTGTCCGTCCAACAGACACCAGAGAAAGCGAATGAAGCGAAACTTCAAGAATTCTCTCAGAAGCTTCCTCTCTGGATAACCCTACCAATGATTTGAACCTATGAACTTAAAATTTAGAAATTTAAGTAAGCGGCGTATATGCTTAAGACTGAGAATATGATATTTGTAGTCAGAAGACCAGATAACACAACCATATTCTAGCTTGGTCACAAACAAGGGAACAAAGGAATCTGATCAGGGTGGAAGTATTGCCGAACTCAAAGGAATTTTGGATCATAAATCCAAGCATTCGAAAAGCAGATAATGTCGCATATATTCAATATTTCTGCTCAAGAAAGGTGTAAAGTCAGAGATCACATCGATAACAGCTCCATCTAATTGTTCACAGAAGTCACCATTCCACTGAAAATAGGTTCTGGTGAGCACATGGCGGAAGAGAGAGGTGATGCCGCTTGGAAAGATGCGCTGGATTTGTTGAAGGGTCTCGTCGATGGGGTGAGGAGTGAAGAGGGGTTAAGGATTCAAGTTTTTTTATGAAGTGATCCGAGTCTCTTATGTGAAATTCTGTATATTCGACATGGCTGCAGCAGGTTGGCCAGATATTTAGCCAGAGAATAGATCGGAGAACAAATGGCACTGACAATTAGGAGAAGAGACAGATTAGGTTTGTGTGTCTTTGGCAGTCCGTAAAGTCTAGGTGTCCGGCCTTTGGTATTCACAATCTAAATGCGATTTGTAGGATCTCTAGAAAGTTATTTGTATATTTGAGACGTCAAGATGTTTTTTTACAGCGATGGCATTTCCCTTGTATGCGGATAGAATTATTATTATCTATGTTGTTTTGAGACTCCTCAATGCAGCCCAAAATCTGGTTTGTCAAAACTTTTTGGGGGCTTGATTCGCTGTAAAATTATTGAGCATTCGCGACGAATATCCTTTGTAGTGTCTTGTGATAGCTGTCATATACCGGATTAAATACTAACAACTATATCTTCAACTGGTAGAGAAGAGGGTTTGATTGCACAGTTTCTCCCTTTGACCAGCATGGTTGTTTCCTCGGCAGTCAACTGATGGTCTGATAAGTTGATCACTGTGTGTGAAATATCGAGAGAAGGGAAGATCTTTGGGCTTCTAATAAGCTGTCATATTTTTCTTTTGTTTAGTTGTGGTGGATTTAAGTTTTGTAACCAAACGTTCGAATGAACGTCACCATGGTCCCCGGTAAAAATCCCGTAATACATTATTATTTCAGCTTAAGCCAGCCGTGGAAGCCTATAAACTCATCAATCGGTTCTTCCTTTATTGACAAAACGCTTGCAAATGTTAATAAGATGTCTGAGTTATCTCTATATAGTTATTCCGGATCTCTTATCTCATGTTCAGACCAAGGACAATCTGTTCTTCCGGCTTGCCACCTCTTTTAACTGCATGATGAAGCGTCTACACATTATGCAGCCTCCCAGTCTATTTAGATTAGATGTTTCCAAATCGGTGGATTGGAATAACATGATCGATAGAGTGTCACCTAGGCCGTCTGATTTAACACCTCTATGAGAATATTTTCAAGTCTCACTCAAGTACCTGCATAAAAAGATCAAAATGTTTACAAGATTTGACGTAAATAACTGGAAAAGCAAACAAGTCGTCGATAAAGCAGCAAGAGCGTAAGGGCGTACGATTATTGGAGCCTTTGACTAAATAAAAGATTGGAGCTCATTATAAATAAAAATTTGACTTAACATCGATTTCGCGATTATAGTATTGTCATGGCAGTTAATATGCCAGACTCTTCAACTTATAATAAATAAATAATGAGTCCATTAATTGACATTGTTTGGACTTGTAAATTGTTTTCTTCAAAATTAATTTCTTCTCAATTAATCTTTAAAACTTTTAAGCTCCTTCTCGCGTATTCATATTTTAATTTAATTCCTCGTACCGTAACATAAACTAACAACTTTTATCACAAATTGACATTGTTTACGTATAGAAAAGAAGAATTTAAAAAATCTTGAAACGATGAGAATCTTTCATTTTACAGTTTTAAGGATTCAATCGCAGACATGATTTTTATATCCAAAAAATAAAATGTCTTCTCATCATAATATTGATCATAATCACGAAATCATAATACTAAAGACACATTTATCCTATCAATATAGATATTTTACTATTTTTTGTTTTGATGAAAAGGAATCTATAATTAGAGCTTTCTAATTAGCTGATAAATAAAAATGCCTCTGGCGTTTTTGGATTACATTATATCATTTTATTGCAACTGAAAGCCTCTTTTACGGCTTTTTTGCCAACTAAAATTAGCCTTAATTAGTCAGCATCCACGTCAAAGATATAATGTAGAGTATCCTGATATTTTCAGTATAAAACCCTATGTTTTCAGCTTCAGGAAAATCCCTGTAGCATAAGCGTCTCTATGCTAATTCGTGTTTCTCTCTGAGTTTTCTCTGGAATATATTCACCAACGCCGTGTTTATATTTTCTATTATTACATCCTACTCGGGAATGGAAATTCATCTTTACTATTTATTCTCACAAACATTCTTCAGCAAAACACAAACTTCTCTAACTTTCTCAAAATAATCAACTTCGTTCAGAAATAAACAGTCATCTCGGTAAATTGCAATTATCAAGAACAAGGTAGACTAATTTTTTTCTTGTCTGAAAAAAGGTTTATAAGGCATTTATAAGTAACATTCCAGGGTTCTCATGATTACGACAATAATTCCTGTCTTTTTATTCTAAGGACAATTATTAGTAAATTTCATATAATACTTTTTTGGAAAAATCTGATGGTAAACTTTTACAAAATGAACGGTAGATATTATTTTTATGAACTTTCGACTAAAATACTAATATTAAAAAATCTATGAAATTTACAAATTGCGTAGACATTTTCCACGAAACTCCAATTCCATAGCTTTTTATGACAATAAACCTTCTGCATACCGAAGGGAAAAAACTGATGAAGACCTATCAGTCATTTTTATGGAACAATTTTTTACTGCTATTAACTGACAAGAAAAATTAACTTTACTTTCAATGTACCCATACGTATTCAAATTTCCATTGTTCGAATTTCATATCTTCTACACAAGACAGATGCATCGAATCGATTATAAATTCATTGGAACTCTTTGTTGTAAAACAGAATCCAACAATTTGCAATCGTATAAGACGTTGAGAATAAAAATGAATAAATGAATAGGTAATACGCCGAGCCCATTCATGAATGAATATTTGAGTGAATTTAAATCGTATTCCTTGCCCATGTATTATATCTGCATATAGCCATCGAAAGGAAAAAATAATCTGCATGTGGAAAAGGTCCCTAAAGGGAATTTTAAAATTGCAATGTTATTGAAATATAATTAAATCGAACCTGTTTTTTTTAATAAAGGGTAGGTAATGATATCACCGATCTTTTTTCTCTCTGTATTTTATTGATTTTCAATTTAAAAAATTCATTTTATAGAGAATTGAATATCAATACTTACTATTGATTGATATTGAGAACGTGAACAAGGCTCTCAGACAAATTATTGGTTAATTATTGTTCAATAAAAGGACCTAAATCTCAAAAACGATGACAATAAAACTATTATAAAAATGGGTTCAAGAAACTACAACAATTATGTAGATATAAAAAATAATGCTTACCGGTACAAGGAGGTGAAGTAGGCGTAGTTTGCTGACTCTGGTCAGTTGTTTCTTTCTCTTCCTGATCAGAAGACTCGCAAATTTTGTCATTTTCAACAGGTGCTTCATCTGCAACAAAAATTTAGGAAAATAATTATTGCTACTGTATAATTATTATGTATTGATGATATTTCATTACAAAAAAAATAATTTAATTCAGAAAAACAAACCATTTATAATAATAACAATAACATCCTTATTGTCACTCGACGATTGATGAAGTGTGGTTAAATGAAAGACTCATAGATATCCTGGACTGATGATAAATAGATAGCGTCTCCTTCATAATAATCCATCATAATAACATATCAACAAGAGATGATATTTAGGCACTGATATTTGAGGAACGAGCGAAAAAAGTTGTGTATGTAATTCTGTGAGTGCGTAATTGTCTTAAAACTCGAGTTATTGTACAATACTTTATCTGCTCCTCATAGCATATACGTTTTCCGCAACTTCACGATTACGCAATTAGTTCTGCGCAACTACAGGATTGTTCTTGAACGGTCCAAGAAATAAAACCCGAATAAAGCTTCTCATCACACAAGTAATTTTGTTACTGACAACTTAAGGGAGAAGATAAACGTACGTAGATGCTCAATTTTATGTCATCTCCAATTCGACAAGATCGTTGGTAGGTTTTCCATTTTATGGCAGTCTCCAAGTTACAACCGATTTAGTAAATTTTGGCTTTTAGTTCAGGGAGGCGCAGAGCTTTAGAAATCAATCGCCACACAATAGGGCAAAGTTTGATAAGATAATAGAAAAAAAGTTTCTTTGAACGTACAAAAGAAAACTCGTCTTTTAATCGAAGTGATCTTTAGGTAGGTAAGTGATACTAAATTATAATATTGGTACTATTCAGGGTATAAATTAATTAACAGCTGGGACAAAAAACTTGAGGTCTTTCATATAATTGAAAATAATCATTTGAGCACCTCCTGTTAAGATACAGCTCTTTAGAAGGGCACCGAAACAGCAATTTTTTATAACTTTCTTTAATTTCAAGAAAGTTATACAAAAATAAAATTAAACACACATCGTCTGCTATGGAAAAGGCGCTGAATAAACATTTTGTTGATTTTTTACTGAGTTTGTTAGGCCGCCCCAAAACTTCTTTTGTACGTAATTTTTTTCTTATTCGTATCTTACCAATTAAAAATTAATTTTCATATTACGAGAATCGTGCCATGTACTTTTAATTCAAATATTTTTTCTCAGCAATCTAATTTAACGGAAACATTACAAGAGACGTTTCTTGTTCAGAATGAATCGGACTCTCTGGAATTAATTTTTAATTAGAGAGATATGAATAATAAAAAAGTTAGGTACGTAAGTAAGTATATAAAAAAAAAAGATTTTGGTGCCTTTTTCCATCCCTTACAACTATAGGGGAAGACCAACGAACTAAAGTTCTTTCTCGAGAGCAAAATGTTTAATTTTATTTTTGTAATTTTCTTGGTATTAAAGGAATAATAAGCAAATGGTTCTTTGGCGCCCCCTACTAGGGGCTGTATCTTAACAGGAGATGCTCAAATGAGTGTTTTTTTTTCATTAATATAAACGGAAAAGCCCCATACATAAATTTCAGTGATACAAAAAATTAAAAATAAACCCAGATAGATGGCAAAAAAAAAGAAAATGTACCTACACCCAAATGTATAGTTACATATTAAATTGAAGTATAGTCGAACAATAAGTTCTATTCATGAAAAAAAATTACCTTAGATTTATTATAAAGTAAAGTATTGTTAAGTTCAAGCTACGAGGAGCAGCCATTCAGCAATCTCGATAGTCTATTAATAATTGTCTCTTTGTGACCTCTGGTCTACCACCGTGCCTCTGGTCATTATTTCCATTAATAGGCAAGTGGCGTGGGTATAGGAATAGAGTAAAAATGGCTCAATTTCTATAACCATTTATGAGCACATTTTTAAAGGAATTTAACTGAATTTTTTACAACAGACAGCTATACTAATAACCCTTATCCTTAACAAAATTCAAGAATTGAGTAATAAAAATGGCGGAGATATTAGAATTTTTTTACATGGGTATTTTAAAAATTAGTCACCCAGTGGCAGTGGCGTGGGGTGCATAGGAAAAGGGTCAAAATTGCTAAATTTCTATGCATTTTATGGTTCATTCTGTGGCACGCATTCAAATGTTTTCAACTGCATTCAAACCTTAGACTATTAAATAAAAGATGGACCAAGACATAAACACTGAAAAAGTGTTCCGACATCCCTCTCTCTCCAAACAAGACTGTTCAAAACAATGAATGCCAGATCAATAATGAAACTGGCACTTACAATGAAAGAGCGCAACGTCTCCAGTGTTATTGGTGGGCAATAAACATCGATGGATCCCTTATACCCGTTTTACTTTGCTACATCTGGCAACATGAATGTTTACATCCTGTCAGACCGTTTGTTTACATAATACCCTAATAAGAGTTCGTGTTTTTCAAACAGTTGTAAGTTCCTTGTTATTTATATTTTCAGCTCTAGCTTTCACTCGTTTTAAGCTTTAATAATTAATTTTTCAATTAAGTTAAAAAAAGTGGCGAAAACGTGTTCTGTTTTTGAGAAAACTTCGAAAGAAGGTAAGTCTATCAGTTTCCTACGTAAGCAACGCAAAGCCGTCAATCAAAACAAAGCATAAATGGTCATGGAATTATTGTTTGACAGTTTTTTTTTTTCATTTTCGAAAGCATACTGAATACCTACTCAAATTTTAAAAATGTGGTGAACTTTTTCCATGATCTTTCATTTTTTATCGGCAATTAATTCTTCTAAAATTGAGACGAATTCACTCCCAGCAATATCAGAACAAAACTTTAGTAATACATGGCATTTTAAAATTAGTGATTAGGTATCTTACATATTTTCAATTAGGTTCGTTTAATTTATTTTTAGAATAAAATCAACTAAATATGTAAGAAATTGAAAAAATATTTTAGGTACCTACTGATGTATATTGCTTTCCGACTTTCCTATCGATTTTTTATTTGCTAAATTGTTATTACCTTTTTGTACCTTTTATTTTGTATAGGTAGGTATAAGTATATATTTTCTTAATTTAATATCTATTAGTATTCCCATAATTTATGTTTTTGTATCAAAAACTGCAAATAAAATAATAATATGATGAATATTATGATCATTATTATAATTTATGTAATTATTACATTTCCTATAACTGAACTCGAGCGCGCCACTGCCGTTGCGTTCTGTTTGTTTACGTTTTACGTCGTTCCCCTTACCCCGCCAGAAGCAGCATATGAGTGCGAGAGAGAATATCAACAAACCAAAACTGACTTCAAGCTAAGATAGGGAAGGCGCGGTCCATATTTATTAATATAGTCTAAGATTCAAACGAACTGAAATTTCTACATTAAACAGCTGTTTAATTAAACAACTTCGCAGAAAGTATATCTGCTTGGTCCCTAGAATGTGTGGCAACACTGATATACCATCTCACGAATTATTGTGTTTCTTGTCTGTTGTCTGTGAAGAACTTTTTCTATTCTGTTCGCCAAGATTTTATACGAGATTCGATATCACCTATCTTCTGGTTTTATTGTAGATATGAAAACTTATATGAAAAAACTAATTTTATACAGCTTTTGTTGAACTGAGATTCTCCAAGATTCCATGTCAATTATTTTTCTATATACCTACCATACGTGTGTTTTCATTTCGTCGAGTGAAATTACAACAAAGATGAACTCATTATATTCACTTACGTTATTGTTTGTTAGAACCAAATATAAAGAAAAATAAAAGCAGCAAAACTTTTCTTCAAGTTTTCAGATAGGTATATTTCAAAGCTTTCTTTTCTCTTTTTCATCTTAACCTGTAGAGATTTTTCATCTTAACCATGAGAAGTAACATCTGCATTTCAAAAGCGAATTATACATCGATCTCGTCTTTTCCAAATATGAACACATTAGTATAACACATTTCCGGTGTGTCCGGGACTTCACAGTTGAAAGTAGCTACTTGAATTATAAACAAATCCGCTCACGGCTTCTCCGATACATGCTGCCTCAGAACACTTTCTTGTGTAGTCCGCGACGGTCGTGCTCTCGCCAGTGCGTAATCCCGCCGTAAATACGTATTCCGGCAATACGACGTAATAGTGTGTGCGAGACCATGGAAACTGTGCCCCATGGAAAAAGACCTTCTCTCCGCTGACGATATAGTTCCACATCGGATTCTGACCATTCGGATACCACTCGAACTCCTCCTGGCATAAGTTTCAGCCTCGGTGCATAGTGGTACAAGTTTTAACCATTTTTGTTGCACCTCCACTCTTTCTTCCTGGCATAAGTTTCAGCCAGCTGTGACGTGGATTCTTCCTTCCTGGCATAAGTTTCAGCCTCGGTGCATAGTGGTACAAGTTTTAACCATTTTTGTTGCACCTCCACTCTTTCTTCCTGGCATAAGTTTCAGCCAGCTGTGACGTGAATTCTTCCTTCCTGGCATAAGTTTCAGCCAGACGCATCGGTGCGTAGTGGTACAAGTTTTAACCATTTTGGTGCACTTCCACACCCTGGCATAAGTTTCAGCCAGATGTCCCGAACTCATCCTGGAGGAAGTATCAGCCAGACAGCGGTGCATAGTGGTATAAGTTTTAACCCTGTTGTTGCACCTCTACCGTTTCCTTCCTGGCATAAGTTTCAGCCAGATGCCACGTGGATTCTTCGTTCCTGGCATCAGTTTTAGCCAGCCGCCTTGGTGCATAGTGGTAAGTTTTAACCTTTTTTGTTGCACTTCCACACACTGGCGTAAGTTTCAGCCAGATGTCTTGAACTGATCCTGGCAGAAGTTTCAGCCAGGCGCTTAGTGGTAAAGTTTCCGCCAGGCATCGGTGCATAGTGGTGTAAGTTTTACCCATTTTGCTGCACTTCCACCTTTTTTCCTGGCATAAGTTTCAGCAAGATGTTCCGTGGATTCTTCTTTCCTGGCATAAGTTTTAGCCAGCCTGCAAGTGATATAAGTCTTTCCACCGAACATGGAGCGGACCAGACTAGAACGCCTCAAACGGAAACTGTGCCACCTGGAAAAACACCACCTATCGGCTGACGACCGTTCTACATCGGTTCCTGATCTTTCAGGTACGTACTTGCACTCAGCCTGTCGTGCAAGTTTTACCCTTTTTCCGTCTTGGCATAAGTTCCCGCCAGGCGCTTTGGTGCAAGTTTTGCCCTTTTTCCTGGCATAAGTTTTAGCCAGCTGTCTCGGGGCAATTCCTTGTCTGTTAACTATTCCTTTCTGGCGTGGCATAAGTTTTAACCAGCCGTCTCTGCGCAAGTCGTACAAGTTATAACCATTTTTTGCACTTCAACAATTTCTTTCTGGGCCAAGTTTTGGCCAGCTGTCTCGGTGCTATTCCTTGCACATAACTTATTCCTTCCCGGCATGACATAGTTTTTGCCAGCCGTCTCTGTGCAAGTGGTATAAGTTTTAGCCCTTAGTTTTGGCCAGTCGTCTTTGTGCAAAATGGTACACGTTTTAACCCTTTTTTGCACTTTAACATTTCTTCCTGGGCCAAGTTTTGGCCAGATGTCTTGGTGCTATTCCCTTGCACGTAACCCGGCATGACATAAGTTTTTGCCAGCCATCTCTATGCAAGTGGTCTAAGTTTTAGGCTTTAGTTCACCAGCTAGAGGCAGGGAACTTACCCGACCTTGATCCTCTCAAAATCCTGAAGTTTCTCAAGGAAACGGACTTGAAGAGGGTGCTTCACTAAAGGAATTCCACACCAGGCGAAGCAAAGTAGAGGGGATACAATAGATCTTTTAGGTTGCAGTAACTTAATCACCCTCAAAAATACAATACAAATACAAATAGGCTTTAGTTTTAGCCAGCCATCTTTGTGCAAAGTGGCACAAGTTTTAACTATTTTTTGCGCTTTAACCATTTCTTCCTGGGCCAAGTTTTAGCCAGATGTCTTGGTGCTATTCTTTGCACGTAACTTATTCCTTCCCGGCATGACATAGTTTTTGCCAGCCGTCTCTGTGCAAGTGGTATAACTTTTAGGCCTTAGTTTTGGCCAGTCGTCTTTGTGCAAAATGGTACACGTTTTAACTCTTTTTTGCACTTTAACATTTTTTCCTGGGCCACGTTTTGGCCAGATGTCTTGGTGCTATTCCCTTGCACGTAACCTATTCCTTCCCGGCATGACATGAGTTTTTGCCAGCCGTCTCTGTGCAAGTGGTATAACTTTTAGGCCTTAGTTTTAGCCAGCCGTCTTTGTGCAAAGTGATACAAGTTTTAACCATTTTTTGCACTTCAACCACCTGAGCCAAGTTTTGGCTAGATCTCTCGGTGCTTTCCACGCACGCAACCTAGATTCCTTCCTGGCATGCATAATTATCTGCATTTTAAATTTAATTTTAAATTTGCATTTTGCCGATTTTAACTTTCAAATGTTGGAACTCTGGTGAATATATTCAAGGATATTTTACTTTTTGTTTAACTCTTCTACAAGGGAGTAGAGTTTGGTTCCAGCCCTATCAGACCAATATTCTGATAATACAGGGCGTTTTAAAATCGAGGTTCGTGCAACCGGGCATAAGTGTTGCCATCAATGCGACGGCTCACCTGGCGGACCACTTTCTTCGGCATGGTCCTTCCGTTAAAATTCTCTCCGTTTGCTCCTCCCCATGGACATCGGCAGAATTTTCGCCGACACCATCAACATGGTGTCAATCCACCGCCAACCATTCCCCTCCACCGACGTCGACTTAAAACTCTCAACACCCCCTGCCAGGGCTCCATTGCCTTATCAGAGGGGGGGGGGGGGTGGCGACAGAAATAATACAAGAATAATACTGTTATACTTGACTGGATCATAATACAAGAATAATACTGTTATACTTGACTGGATCAGATATGATTCTTGACTGGCTCAGATATGATTGGCAAGGCAAGCTATCCTGTTGAGGTACTTACTTGGATCAAGGGTTACAAAATCAACTTCTACCCCATTAAAAAAAACGAATCCCATTCACTACTCAGTTTAGCTCACGTAAACAATAAAAAAATATCAACAAACTCGAAGGGAATTTTTTCTCGCCATATTAAGCCTAATTAAGAACCAGTTTCAAAGAGCATCGCCTCATTGTAATCTAGAAACCTATAAAACATTTGCCTCCTTTTGATTGTTTCCTAACGGAAATACACTAATAGATCTCATGGACGCTTATTACAATCGTGTCTCGCGTCATCCAGGAAATACTCGAATTTCGAGTTTCAAAACGCAGCATACGCCGTACACTTCGGTCTCTGCACCGGGCATTATATTTCACTTGGAAAACCGGCTCTAGGTCAGTTATGTTCTCTCGACATCGGTTGCGTCAATCACTTATGATTTTATTGCCAATTCTTAATCAAAGGAATTCCAATGTATACAGGATGCCCCGTTTGCGGTAGACTTCCTGGGGTTTCTTCTTATCCTAGTAAAGAGCTAGTCTCCTACAAAACTGTATAGTTTTCTAGGGCTACCAAACAACTCACATAACTTACCTGGAACAGCCAGTCGTTTATTCACTGAAATGCTCTCTAACATATTCTAACATTCTTTACGGCTTGCTACTAGCCATTTCATACATCAACAAAATGGGCGGAGTGAAAAAAAAAACATCTCACCTTATCAGAGACTTTCAGTACTACGGAATCAACTTATGTTGACAGTCTCTTACATCAGCTCCACCAACAGCATGAACGCATGAACGCAAACCGGGAATACGCATGAACGCAAACCGGGAATCGATCAGATGTTTGAAGGTGGAACTGAATATCCCCTACGCGTCCGCTTTCAACCACATAAGAAACCAGAAGTCGATTTATTTGCAGTAGTCTGACTGCAAGTGCATAGGCTTATCCTTGAAAATTCTTACAGGGGAATTGTCCCTACTTGGCCTTGCCAACCATTGTACCCCTATCAGTAAGTGGTTATCCACTTTCCGGAAAAATCTGCTCTTGTCTCCTTCCCTGGAAAGTCATCCACTCTGTGGGAAATTTCCCCTCTTAGTCGCTTCCCTTTCTACGGAAAGAGGTGCCCACAAACGGCCATCCCGGTTATGTTAGTGTCTCTCGGCAAAAACACCTTGGAACAGTGCTCGGGGTACTCTGGGACTATCTACGGCATTCATCCTGCCAAGAGAACGCCGTCCACATAATAGCATCTCACTACAACGCATTTCATAATGCCCCCTTCACGCCGCAGAATTCCCCCCATGATATGAATTCCCTCGCTCGTATTATAACTCACATCCGAGCCTAGCACCAGGTTGGACGTACACCGGAGGAATGACACTTCGCTTGGAGGAATTACACTTCGCTTAAGTCAACTCACACCAACTGCAACTGGGGTTCACAGAGTGGATGGACCTCATTCGGGAAACTGCTGCTGGAACGCAATTAGTATCAGGAAGAAAAAATAAATAAATAAATTCTGCGTGGCCTTGACACTTAACGCTCAGTCGCTGGTTTAAATGGCATTGGTGGCGAACTTTTCAAAAGCCATAGCTACCATGCAGCGACTTCACCGGCAAGCCGTGCTGGCGTTGTCCTCAATGCCATCCCGAAGCCTGTTTGTTGGTCTGCGACGAACCACCATGGCTAGGTCCTGTAGTAACAGGCCCAATTTCCAAACCAGTTCCAAGCATTGCAAGTGCCCCTTTTTTCCCTCGGAAATAATCACCTGTACCTACTGGCCCTAGTAGTCTATGACTATTCGGTTATTTCCGTTTCTACGAGTATTACGTTCCTACTTTCTTATGACACTCATTCTCAATTATCAAAATTCTAGTTACTTATATTGGTTTTCTCTTATCGATTGTTTATCGATTCTTTATGCTACTCATAGGTAATATACCTATTCAATTGTTCTTAATAATGTTCTTTATCTCCGGATTGTTAATCACCCGCTCTTTAAACAAATACTAATGTGTTCATATTTGGAAAAGACGAGATCGATGTATAATAGAAAGAACAAACGACTTACCTGAAGGATGTTCGTTCTTTATTATACGAGATGAGTCTTTTCCAAATACTTCGAACCCTCCCGTCCCGGTCTTTCCCCCTTTAGTGATTAACAATTACGCGGACACAAGCCGTGTTCTGAGGCAGCATGTATCGGAGAAGCCGTGAGCGGATTTGTTTATAATTCAAGTAGCTACTTTCAACTGTGAAGTCCCGGACACACCGGAAATGTGTTATACTAATGTGTTCATATTTGGAAAAGACTCATCTCGTATAATAAAGAACGAACATCCTTCAGGTAAGTCGTTTGTTCTTTCTATTATATTTCAATAGGATATTATTCAACAACATCCGATAACTATTACTACTGTTAACGCTCTGCTCTAATAGCTTGTATATTATTATACAATCCATGAAAATGTGTAAACCTTTTAAGCGATGCTTATCACTGTGTGTATTTGCAATAACATGCATTGAATTTCATAAATTACCTACCAAAAATCAAAACTCAATTGTATAAATTCACTACCTAGTGGTTTCTCCATCAAATTGAATAATACAACATTTGCTAATCAGTCTCATTTCTTATTCCTCGATTTTCAAACCATTGACCAGAACAAAGGCTAATCGCAAAGCACTAATTCTTTCAAATTAATCTTTCCTGAAATTTTGCAAGTATCAATTACTGCTTCAAAGTGATAAAACAGTCAATTACCTTGTTCCGTACAGCTTACAACATGCCAGATACGTACTTAAATTATTTAAGTAGATTTAAGTTATAATCTAAATAAGCAATGTCGGAGACTATAAAATCATAATTTTCCATCAATTGACTCTAAGACACGTCTTTAAATTGAGCGTAACAGATTGTGTAGGCAAAACTAGATAGATATGATCGAGATTTGCTCATTTATTGAACTCCCACTCTATTCCCGATCATTTGCATTCTAATTTGTACGATTTCTTAATCAAATTTAAATCTAATCAGACTAAAATGGTTTTAATTTAGGGTAATTTATAAGTTGAATGCCTGCTTAGTCGTACAATGACTGGAGGACCAAGTTTATGATTTTATTACCCGACACCACAATCTAATTAAAAGGATAGGCTCCTGTTGCTCGAAACGGACACTTCTTACGCATGATGTAATTGTAAAGGTCAGGCCAGGTAAGTGGAGTTACAGAACTGGAACGGAACAACGACACTCCTATGCGGATTAGGTACCCATGTTGCTTAAGTCCAGTCACTGGCGATCTGAAGAATCAATTTGTGGGGAATTTCTTTCATTTCCTTTTTATCTTTTATGTAGGTGTCTATTTCGTTGGTATATTGAGCTTTCAACTGTCAATTTATCAACAATTAAACAGTTCATCAAACTAGGAAGATTACTTATTTATATGATTTTTCGTTTTGATCATTATTAATTTACATATCACCTGGTTAATTAGTAATGTACAATGTAGGTACATATTACTAATGAAGCATACAGGTAATTAATTAAATGCCATTATGTGTTTCTGCCACGCCCTATTAATAAATTTCATAAGGTTTTATATAAATAAGGCGTTTCAGTGACAGCTGCTAGCTAACATACCATTAATTGCAGATTTTGCAGACATTAATCCATGCAAACTATACCACAGGCCACAAAAATTAGAATATTGACCAATTGCAACGGTTTACGCTTAATAATACTAGTTGATTAGAGTACCAAAATACAATTTCGCTTAGATTGCCACAATTAAGTAGATTTCTTAAGAAATATTTACTACCAATTGCAGAGGTATGCGTGGTAAGATAACTGAAATATTTCTTCATCATTGTCCTTTTGACATAAAGTCTCCTGAAGACATAATGTATAAAATTCAAGGTGTTTCGGCTGGAACATTATTAATATATTTATACGCATTAGTATCTTCTTTATTCTTATTTTATTTCTCAGTTAGAAGACTATATTAGAAGAGTCTGGGTTACAGCTTACAGCAAAGAGGAATGATGCTAGAGCAGAGCGGCATACACAAAAGAGACCCTCTTGCAAATACCAAAGTACAATTTGTAAGTATCCTGGTTAACATCACAGGGAGAATTGTAAGAAGTACAATAATTGATTTCATTTTATTAGCAACCCGACTGAAGAAATACATGCAACCGGTGAAAATGTATCCTGATGCAGATGTCAACATCGACCATATTCCCATTATTGACTTTCGGTGATGACGTCTTCAAAAAGTAAAAAAAAAAATCGGCCAACAAAATAAATATCATAGAAAGCTGCAGTTTAGAGAAAAACGGACGGAAGTAAGTTTTAGACTCGAATACACGTTCTAGCAGAAATTCCAACTGGAATGCTTTCTATTTGAAACATGGCTGGAATAAAACAAAGACCTCCAGGTTTGTATTCGTATGACCTCCGAGGAAAAAACCGGGATGGGTGTCCAAAAAAATTCAGACACTTATGACGCCAAGAAGATGTCAGAAGAAGATTCCTCACTAATAAAACTAATAAAGTAAAGGATTTTTAAAAACCATAATTTTTGCGAAAGTCTAGTTACGGTATTCACTTAAAGCGAACGCGGAGCTTCTCGACTAAAATCAAGAAATTGAATCAAACCTTAGTTGCAAATTTTGGCTGCTTTGAGATTTTCCGAAACAAAAAAAAAGACATAAATCTGATGAAGAAAGTGAACTTTAGAAGCAAACAATAAGAAATCAAGCAAAAGGTAAAATAAAGTTTTCAGAATAAAGTTTTTTAAGTTGATGGTACCCAAATTAGAAATACTCAGTATTCTTTAACGAGCGGAGAATGTTGGGTATTATTCACGAGGACGAAAACTTCAACATGAGTCATATAGGCGAATTTGGGAATGTCCAAATGCATAATGGCCATTCTCCGCCAGATGAAGACGCTATCATCTTTACGATTTCATCCAAAAATCACCATACCTATAATAGAGCTTTCAAATAATATATTATTTTATAAGGTACCATGTTTGGGCACGCTTGTTCAGCCTTATTGCTTTGCCTGCTGTTGCTTTGGGCTCTGGCGCGGTGCACGGCAGTATTTCTAAAGCCAAGTTAAAACAAGACTGCAATGGAGTGCGATTGTGCTATTTCGAATTCAGTTCGAAGTTGTTCGTGGTATTATCATCTTATAGGGATGTGTTGCGCCAGTATCATGGAGGCGTTCGATGTGATTTCTTTTACCTGCTCAGTTGTAGATAGATTGGCTCTAACTGGTGATTCTTTTTTTTAATATTTCAGCCGCTGAGGAATATACGTCATTTTTAACCTGAAAACGGCAGGATAATGAAACTTTTTATTCAATAGTCGTATAGAGAAAGCGTATTTATCGCAGTTTATTTAAATTATCGCATAATATTTAAATAGTAGTCGACATTTAAAAAATGTGAGTTTTTAAATCTAAGAATAATAAATCTCTGCTTAGTACTTGGCAAGCAAAATATAAGTTCCGTTTCAGTATGAATTGCGACCAAATTTCATAGCTCAATACCAGTAAAATCGATTCAATAAATTAATCAGACCAATACCAAACTGACAAAAATAAAACTAAAATCAACACTGGTTGATTAATCATCTAGTTCACCAAGAAAATATTATTTTCGTTGTTATAGATGAGCAATGCGAGCAGATTCTTCTCCATCGTATTTATAATTATTATCAATAATGTGGGAACTGGCCAACTGTTTAATGTTATTAAAATTGAATAAGTATTTCTTTTCAAACTGGAATAAAATGAAATAATTTCATTTTGAAAGGCTTCAAGGTGTATTTTTTTTTTACTTTTTGGCAACGCTGGTTTCCAAAGATATCATACGTGTCTACAATTTCCACCTCTACTGATCAATGCACACCATCCATGAATTACACCTACTTCTATTCACATAGGGAGCACTGCACTCAGTTTTTGACATTCATTTTGGCTGCCTGGGGTGTATGGCGCAAGCCAAACCCACCGTGCTCTTTATTTTGATTTCACTAAGCTAAGTTTGCTTAGAGATTTTCAAAAATCGTATATTGTGTTCTGAGCAAAGTCAATAATCCTACCGAGCAAAAAATACTAGGTGTGTATTTATTTAAAAAAAAGTAGGGAGGATTATTTGGGGGTTGAAAGGCGTAATGTTGTATTGAGGATACAGTCGCAAAACCTTAGGGTATATTTGAAATTTACCAAATTTCGTTTGTTTCTGTTTTGAAATAATGGAGGACATCCCTTGAAAAAAAAATTTCACCCACCCTGTATACCAAACATCAGCGCTTAAACAGAGCTTTTTTATTATTATATTATTAGTCATTAATTATAAATTACGCACTGTGTGGCAGCTACGGTGATTGGCTGTGTATTATTATGCAATAATAAAATATAATATCTCAAGTTTTCAAGATCACAAATGGCCTGAAAGAACATTCTGGCATTCCTTCATTTAAAATGCGAGTACGAGAACTAAGCTTGAGGACTCTAACAAAAGGCGGTAGAGAAACATGATTAAATGAATATTTTTAATTGCATTTGCTCGAATTGGTACACACAACCAATCACAGAGCCATTAAAAGTTTAATTTTGTGATAATAAATCGTGTAACACTGAACAAATACTCGTGGAGACATTGATAAATATAGCGTCAGCTGATGGCAAGGCTTTTTTCGGATTTACTCAGAATACGAGTACAATTATTCGATTTCTTCATTTTGTCGATTAATTTTCCAAGATTGCAATCTTTCCTAAAGACGAAGGGCTATTTATATGGGTTCAACCTTCAAGTTAGTGGTTGTAAAAATCCTTCAGAATACACGAGGGAGTCCTACTTACACTCCTGCACAGTCATTCGTTTTAAGACCTCGAATTCTCACAACTTTGCGCTTAAAATACGTCAACTTTGAAAGGAAATTGTTAAAATTGTGTAAGGGTTTACATGAGAGTTTCGCATTCGAACGCAATAACGGGCTACAAGCTTTTAAAACCTCGGAAATTATTCATTACAGAAAATCAGATTAGCTTTTCCCCTCCATATACATCGATTGAACGTGATGTGGAAAACTTTTTCCGTTCCCCAAAATTTAATCCAGAAATTACACACTCACTCGGCAAGTATTTCGAGATTGCTTCTCTTTCTACGAACTACAAGTACCTGCTACCTGAATGGGGAGTGTATTAATTAAAGGCCTCATAAAATCGTATTATGAAATGCTTCTAAATTTAATTATGATTTACATAAGGGAGATGTGTCAATTAAAACAGATTAATGATGATGGATCTTTTTCCAATTATCTTCGCAACAGGTATAATAATAAATTACCGGTCAGGATTCGAAATTTGTTATGATATACATTTAATATTGCACTCCATGGCTTTGTTCCATCGTACGCCGGTTGTTTCATTTTTGAGTCACGGAGACTACTTCACCTCAGCACTTTCGAGAATTTTGAGTTTATTCTCGATGTCGGTCTTCATCTCCTCTACAAGCAGCTTTGTTTTCTGTTCCACTCGATTTTCCATCAATTTTATTTCTTCATCACGAGCACCACTGACTCCATCGAGAATACTATTAATTTCAGTAATCTCTGTCCATGTTTTGCTGAATAACTATCAGCAGCTGCTCTTCACTGTATTTCTGTTGCTGCATCAATAGTTTTTTCTGCTGCTGGCCGTCTTCTAGCTTTTACATGATATTTCTCTGCTCTTCTTCGCCATTTTTGAGCATTAACATTTCCTTTTACATTTCCTCAGACATTCTGTTACTTTCTGTGTCCTTTCCCATTCGCAAATTAACCATCTTCTTGCTGGAATTGTATCCCGTTTCTGACACCTCTGAACGTTCATACTCTTTATAGTTTCAAATTAAAAGTCTTAATTCTTCTTCTTATGGTACCATCTTCTAATGAATGTCGGCGAAGTAACGTCCATCTTGTGCAGCTCGGAGTCTTCAGCAGGAGTCTTCATACACCCACATTTCAAAGGTTCCAGCCGTCTGACGGAGTTTGCTTTTAGTGTCCAGACCTCACAGGCGTATAAGAGAACCGAGTAGACATAACAGTGGACAAAACGTAGGCGCAATTCGGTGTTGAATTCGACCGGCTACACAATAGATTTCTCGTTGTGTTAAACGCCGATCTAGCCTGCTCTATTCGAGATCTAACCTTCAAATTAGGATCTAAGTTCGATGTTAGCCAGGAACCCAGGTATTTGAACCTGTTCACGGTTTCTACGCGTTTCTTCGTTTTTTACCAGATTTAAAAGTTGTTGAAGAGTTTCGGGGTTACCAGCGATAATCGCAGTGTCATCTGTATATCTTATCTAATCTTATGCCGATATTTTTATCTTGTCGAGCCCTATCAAAGATATAGCCTGAATACATATTAGACAACAAGGGGGGCAGCACACATCCCTAACAAACTCCCCGTTGTATTGGTATTTCGTCCATTTCATCTTGTCCTACCCTTACGTATGCTGTTTGCTGCTTCCAATACAAGTTTTTTTAAGGATTGGATATCTTTGTTATTTCACCTTACTCTATTGTTTTGCATAAAAAACTCATTTTCGGCAAAAATGGACTTAGGCTAGTTCTGTTTTAAGGTGACGATTTAGGCCTTTTTCTTGCAAAATGTCGAATAGCGCTGTGTGATCGACTTTATCGAAGGCCTTCTCATAGTCGATGAAACAGATATTTACGTCCCTCTGCTGGTCTCTACATTTCTGCAAAAGAACAGAAAGCCCAAGAATTCCCTCCCTGGATCCTATCCCTTCTCGGAAGCCAAATTATTGCCCGTCATCCAAGTCCATTTCACATTTCTTATATATCCGTTGATGAATTATTTTAACTAATAGTTTTAGAACATGACTCATTAGGCTTACTAAACTGAAATTTTCGCATTTTGTTGCGTTGTTGTTTTTTGGGATAGGAATAAACACTGACTTCAGCCAATCCTGTGAATTCTACCGCTTTTGTAGATTTAATTGAACAGTCTAGTTATCATAGGGAGGTTCTCTTCATTCACCAATTCGATCATTTCTCTGGGCCACTGGCTTTTCCCGTTTTACTATTTTCTATTGCTTTATCAGGTGCAATTGCTAGCTGCATGGTTGCTGTTGTTGAAAAATCTAGGAATTTGTGGTACAAACGATTCTTCGACGTATTGTTCCCAGTGTTTACAAACCCGTTTTGATTCCAATACTATAGGTTGGTTGTTGTTATTTACTATTTTGTTTGTGGAACCTTGTTTTCCCCCTCTTGTTAATTCTTTGATTTTTTTATATGCATAGAGAAATAATCGTGTCTTTGTTCAAGTTCTTCCATCTCTAGGCAACTACTGCCAAGCATTCTTATATGTATACACGCCGGACGTGGTTTAAGAAAATTTCAAGGAGTTTCACTGTTACAGTTTAGCTCTAATTATGCGCGTAATAATCCTGACATTCTGTATTAGGATGTAAGTATAATTAGAATGCGTCTTGTCAGCTGAGGGGAAGCGCCTTTTAATTCCCATAAGCTTTTATTTTGTAACATAACATTTTATTTTAGTCTTGAAATTTATAAAATTTATTAAGCTGTTTTTTGGACAAAATGTTCTAAAAATAAATTTGAATAAGAAATGTTGCTGAACAATAATTTATCATCAGTATTACGAGCAAATATTTACCAATTAATGAATAATGTAAAACGTTGAAAAAACAAAGCTTTACTTGTACCTACCTTGCCTACTGCCGAGATCTTGATGATCCTGACATTCCTGACTGCACTCCCTGCATACGGGCGCCACTGGTCGCTGTCTCAGTCCTTCCATGTCCTTGTAACCTTCAGGAGGGCTCAAGGTGACGGCGTCTCCGAATTCTGGGGGCGGCGCGGCCCATTTCCCACCGCCTCCCATCCGTTGCTGTTGGGGTCGCGATTGCTGTCTTTCTTCTTCCTCCTGCTGGAAGAGACGTTAATTGTTTCATTAATAATATCAGAAATCCGATGCAAAAAACTTTCAAGTTCAAAACTTTGGAGATTATCGAAGTTGAAATGAAGTAATTGATACCTCATTATTAATAATATCAGATATCAAATATAGCAGAATATTGTCGTTTCACTTGATTCTGGAGTTTTGATTGAGCGGTAATTTTCACACTTTCGATTTTCTATAACGCTATTCTATCAATGCCAATTACAGATGTTGCTTGAATTATTATTAACTTTCATTTTGTTCTCAGTTCACATGTTCTCCTCTCTGGCCTGTTCGTGAAAAGTTTCCAGGGTTTTTAATCAATACAATAACTACCTACTAGTTTTATGTTTCCGAAGCAGTTAACGCTATCTCTATAATAATAAAATTCGTTTTAAGGGATGAAACTAATTTTAACGAATTGATCTTAACGAACTTGTCATTAAACAATTTGTAAATTCGTGTTATTTTTAGAAGAACACTAATCACATAAGTTAGCAGTTTAATCTGTTTAGGTGAAATAAAAACTCCAAGACCATTTCCCGTTGTAAAAATACCCTGGAACTTCACGATGCAAGCGAGAAAATAGGGTCATCACAAGTTGGGAATTCCTGCACTGAAATTTTTCAGCTCTCGCTGAAAAAACACTCTTCTCGATTTTCTCCTTTTTTCATTATCTACGGGGAAAATGCGAGGGAAAATGTTTGGTTTTTTATTTCTAAACATACCATCCGTGGCTTTAGAAATCTAACTTAGTTTTATCCCTAGAAAAAATTAAAGAACTTTTTACATCAAAAAGTAATATTAGCTTATCCACAAGATTTAATTATGTTTGGCTTTACTTTTAGAAACTTTGGAAGGTGACTAAATAGAGATAAAGAAGGAATTTTCCTTTTGTTCTCGTTCAATTTTTTCTCCACAAACTTAACGTATTATTGGCTAGAGAATGTCACTGAGCTGAGCATAAATCTAGTTTTAAATGCATGTCTAATTACTAACTTCTGCTTCCTTCATGGAGGATGCGTATTCATTTTTCCTGCACTTTTCTGTTACATAAGAGCGTCGTCTTAATGAAGTATTCAAACTGAAGTAACATATAAATTACACATTCCAAAACCTGCTAATACTTCAAGTATCAGAAGAAGTAGGTAACTGAAGTATCAAGGTGAATAACTAATTTTAGCATAGAATTTATTGAGTATCGACAATCTTAAAGTGAGTCGACTTTCAATAAGCGGTTAATTTTAACTGCCGTCGGTGTAAGATGTAAGCATTGATTACACGTGTGTAAAGTGCAAATATTTCTCTCTAGGATTTAATCTAAAACTGTTGCAATAGTGGATATTATAATAGAGATATAATTATTACGATTGCTGTCTGAAATACCACTGATGAAATATGCTTTAGATATGGTAAGAGGTTGATATGTTAATTACATGGAAGTGAAATTACAAAACCAACATGAAAAAGAATCTTTTGTAAGTAGAATTCTATACAAATCAAATAAACCCCCCAGGGTTTTTAAATAAAAGTTGTGTAAGGTTAGTTGTAGGGTGGTTCGTACCAGAAGTGACACTACAGAAGGGATACGTATAGGAAATCCTTTTCTAACTTAAAAGACAATCAGATTTTTATAAAAATGTACAGAAATATAGGGTTGAACCTCAAAGTATATTGGGGAGTGGGGGATCTTACTTTATTAAATATAAGACTGAACATTTTTTCAACGTTATTTATTTATTTAATTTATAAAGGGACAGTTAGGACATTAACAGAACAACTCAAGCCAATACATTATATACATCTGATATACAGGGTTATCCTAGATAAGTGCAAAAAAATTTAGGGGGAGATTCTTTGGTCATTCTAAGGAAGTGTCAAAAAAGTATTTTTTTCCATTTTTTTAAGATATCTCGGGGGCCGTTTGAAATACAGAATTCAACTTTTTTAATACCAATTTTTTTTTCATGTTCCATTGGCGGAGATTTTAGGATCGAGGGAAGTATTTTGTCCTTCATTTTCCGACCCATATGTTTTGAAACATCCAAAGCGAGTTTGTCATCGTAAATGGGGGTTTTTCTCGAAAATGGTTCACGTTAACAATTATGACCACGAGTACATTTTTGTGAAGAAAAAATTGTCCGTTTACAAAGCGCTTTTAAAAGGTCAATTTACTCATTATCGTAGATATTACGGGCAAAAAAACCTCACTTAATTTAACATGGAAAAAATAGCTGCCATGAATGGTAAGATTATGTACAAAAGTTGAGCTCTGTATCTCATATGCATGGTTCCTAAGATATCATCAAAAAACTGTAAAAAAGTAGGTACTATTAGGTTAATAATACGTTAATAGTTAGAATGAGAATAATATCTTAGAATGAGCCAAGAAATCATCCAAAAAACTTTTCGTACTTTTTGAGGATAACCCTTTAGATACTCCATTTTCTGTAGTCATTCTTTCATCATCGTACGTTCAATATACGACCAAATATTTTATTAAGAAATCCATTAGGTACAGTTCTGTTCAAATAAAACTGGGAGAGTTTTAATTTTCCAACGAATGTGGCTCATAAATTGAATAATGTTTCCATGGTCTCCAACTGGTTTCTATGCTGTTAAGTATACTTAAATATCAACTTATAAATATGTTTAAGTTGATTCTTTATGATTAATTTTAAATTACTTCTTTCTGAATTATTACTGCAATAAATTATGATAAATTTTCTTTTGTCAATTGTGTCGCCAAAAGATTTAATGAAATCAAGTAAGTAATAACAACTAATATACTGAAAGCCACAAATATAACACAACGCAAAATAGGCCCAGATTTATATGAACAAGTGGAATTGAGAGTTGCGCTATAAGAGTTGTCCTTTTTTTCACAGAACTGTACTTACAATTTGAAATTTGCAGTCTTTTGCTTTTGGTTTTCCTCTTTTGTCAATTGCTTTTCCTTATTTGTCAAATTATTTTCTTATTTCTCTATCTATCAACGATTGTAGTCATTGATTTATCAATCAATTTCCTTTTATGTCAAATCAGTTTCACTTTATGTCAATTGCTTTTCCTATTTACGTGCAATGACAATATCATGAATATTGGAAAAGCATTTGATATAAAAGGAATCTTATTTGACAAAAGAGGAATTTCAATTGAAAAATCAAACTGACGTTTAATAAATGGGGGAAACTCATTTGACAAATGAGGAAAACCAATAGAAAAAGACTGTAAAATGAATTAAACTGAAATCGAAAGTTAAATCTGACTAAACGAACAGATTCTACATGAAAAGTTGCCTTTAGAATATTTTAGCTTTTTTCTCAAAAATATTATTTTTGAAACAAAAAAGTTATGAGAGTATCTAGAAAGTGCCGCATTCTAACCGCATATTATCAAAAATATCTCAAAATCTAAGACAGTAGATCGTTTAACGAGCCCTTTCAGGTAAATCATAAAATTCTCTAAAACTTTCTCCATTCGTTCTCATATCTCCTACAGATACCCAGATCCCAATCCCTATGCACCACAAATCTGGGTAAATGTGTAAAGGGTGTAAAAGTGTAAGTAAGACAAAAATATCTTGCTTATGCTAATAGTCTCAAAAATATCACAAAATATCACAAATATCACACTTGACACATTTTCGGAATGCAGGATCTCCCAAAATTATGTACCCAAAAATATATTTGATAATTTTTCTTGAACCTTCTATTATATTTTTTTATTATATTTTCAAAAATTTTAAAAATTCATAAAAACACCATTTTTCGACCATTTATTGTATTAATTATAGTTTTTTAAAGTATTTTAAGTTTTTTACATATTTTCTTTACATTACGAGTGAACAAGGGACCAATTGGCCCTGAAGCGTTTCGTTTTATACAGGGTGTCCCGTAATTAGCGTGCAATACTGAAACAGCAGATTCTATTTTCAAAAATATGAAAAAAAGTTCCTATAAAAATAGGTCGAGAAATGCTTCCTAAGGGGGCTACAGCCCCCGAAAGGGGAGCGCATGAAGATGGTTTTTATTTAATACCTCCGAACCCGTTCAAGATAGAAAAGTGAAATTTTGGGAATTTATCAAACTTTTTATGACCAATAAGATGCAATTGCAAAAATTAAAAAATTTCTATCAGGGGGGGGGGGTCAGATAGGTGAAGAGTGAGGTTAAAATCACCCTAACTTTTTTTATATGTACCTCGTGCCAGCATTTGAGATCAGATTATGAAATGTTGAAGTTTTTTACACAAAAAAGGTCGTCTTGCTGAATTTCGATAACATGCACCGTTTTCGCTTAAAATCGATTTGAAAATTACCTTACATGGCATAAAAATTCATATTGAAACACAACTAGAGAAAAATATTCAACGTATAGGCCATGGATCACGGGATGTAATAAGTAACAGTTTGTTTGAAAATTGTGTTTCACGCTAATTAAGTAGAAGAAAAAGAAAATTTATTGAGTACTGTTTTGTAAAAATGGAAAATTTCACTAACCAAGAGCTGGCTGAAATGCACTTCGTATATGGATTCTGCAATGGTCGTGATCTGGCGGCTGAGTATGAATACCGACGACGGTTTTCAACCGAAATCGTCCTACACGTCAAATGTTCACCCGCATACGTCAACGTTTACCGGAAAATGGTAATTTTTGACGTGCTCGCGGTCAGGGGGGACCCCATCATAGGAATCATGCTGTTGAAAATTTTTGCCATTTTTTTGCTCAATAAATTTTCTTTTTCTTCTACTTAATTAGCGTGAAACACAATTTTCAAACAAACTGTTACTTATTACAACTTGTGATCCATGGCCTACGTTGAATATTTTTCTCTAGTTGTGTTTCAATATGAATTTTTATGCCATGTAAAGTAATTTTCAAATCGATTTTAAGCGAAAACGGTGCATGCTATCGAAATTCAGCAAGACGACCTTTTTTGTGTAAAAAACTTCAACATTTCATAATCTGATCTCAAATGCTGGCACGAGGTACATACAAAAAAAGTTAGGGTGATTTTAACCTCACTCTTCACCTATCGGACCCCCCCTGATGGAAATTTTTTAATTTTTGTAATTGCATCTTATTGGTCATAAAAAGTTTGATAAATTCCCAAAATTTCACTTTTCTATCTTGGGTTCGGAGGTATTAAATAAAAACCATCTTCATGGGCTCCCCTTTCGGGGACTGTAGCCCCCTTAGGAAGCATTTCTCGACCTATTTTTATAGGAACTTTTTTTCATATTTTTGAAAATAGAATCTGCTGTTTCAGTATTGCACGCTAATTACGGGACACCCTGTATAAAAATATTTTCAAAATAATAATTTCATTCCCAAGAACCCGATTCCCAATTACATAAGACAGAAACCCAAAAATATAATTAGGTATGTATATAGGGGGAGTAGAAAGTTTGAAAATAATAAGAATTTTTTTTAATAAACAAACGGTCTAAGTTTCACTTCTCCCCCCTCAATGGGGCACTTTGAAGATGATTTTTCTTCTATTATTCCGAAGCGAGCTACAATATCACTTTTGAATTGTTTAATTTGCTTATCTTATCCTGAGTATGGTAAATGATCATAAATTCATTTTCTATAGGGTAGTTTTGGGGGGTGAGTAGCGGTAGTTTGACCCCAACTTTTTTAGGTAATGGAATTGTGGAAGCTTATTAATAATGAATTTCGATTCTATGTACGATAATCAAACTTATTTTCAACAAGACTTGCCTTTTTCGTGATATCTTGCTTCAAAGTAGGTGCAAAACTAATAATAATATGAAAATAACACCAAATTACAAAAACAAAAAACGTAAAATAAATACAAAAAACGCAATAATTGAACACCAGGAAACACAAAAAGAGAACGATCGAATAATTGTTAAAACATCAAACTTCATAACAACAAAAATTATATTCAATAATTCTACAGCTCACTCACCTCCTTCTAAACACGAATCACACTTCATTGCAGCTGAAAACTGCAACTTTGAAGCGAAATAACTCGAAAACATTAATTTTTTGCATTATCGCACGTATAGGATCGGAATTAATTATTAAACCTTAAACATTTTAAATGTTGAAAGCTTAATAAACTACCGCCACTCGCCCCAAAACTAATAACCCCATAGAAAATATAGAAAATGAAAAGTTCTGGTTCGTTAGAATACGATTGTAAGCGTGCGAGTTAATTAGACAAGTAAATTTAAAAAATTGAAAAGAAATTGGAAATTTAGAGAAAAATCCATATTCAGACCGTCTCATTTAGGGGGCTCCAGCTCCTAAGCGAAATCGGTTAACGCTTAAACCCTACGTTTATTGAGAAAACCCTAACTATACATAGTTACAGAACACTCTGTATATGGATGCATAAAAAACAATCTCGCGCCATATGGAACTGGTAAGCAGGTGGGGACAGTCTATCCTAGCTCATAAAGGAGAAGAGTTAAAAAATAACATAGCTGAAGCTACATATTGCACTGTATATTATACAAGCGATCGAGAGACGAGATTCCGAAGATATCTTGAGCCGTTGCAATAAAACCTCCTTCTTATAATAAACTCAAACCAGAACAGATTTGTTATGACATTTGAAGTGCAGACAGAAACTTCAGAATTTCCTCTGGATCTGTATCATTAGTGGATAAGATTCACAATACTTAAGGTCACTAATAATTATTAATATTACAGTCTTTTTCTTTTGGTTTTCGTTTTTTGACAATTGCTTTTCCTTATTTGTCAAATGCTTTTCCCATTTATTAAATGTCAGTGCGTGATTTTTCAATTGAAATTCCTCTTTTTTATCAAATGCTTTTCCAATATTATGATACTGTCACTGCAAGTAAATGGGAAAAGCAATTGACATAAAGTGAAACTGATTTGACATAAAAGGAAATTGATTGATAAATCAATGACTATAAACATTAATAGATAGAAAAATAAGAAACTCATTTGACAAATAAGGAAAAGCAATTGACAAAAGAGGAAAACCAAAAGCAAAAGACTGTATTTTAATGACCGTTGTTTCTTATTTGATCCATGGGTTCAAGGTGTTTTGGATCGGGAGCAATCAAAGTGGCCACCCAGGTTCTTCACCAGTTCTACTCATGTTAAAGAAAGGTCTACCTTTTTAACATACTGATACAAATTCGTACTTGACGTCTTTCAATATTTAAAAGTTTCAGTGCACATTTCAATGATATTAATTCAAGCGCTCAACGATTCGAGCAATTTTATGAAGAAAAGATATAATTTCAACCAGAATCAATAGTAGCATTATTAATATGAGCAAACGCCCTCAAAAATTCGGCAAAAGACAAATCGTATTTGCGAAATGTGAAAAAGGTAACTTTTCGCATCACATTAATATTTTTAATGCACGCAACCTCCTATCCCCTCCAAGGAATGACTAATAAATTCAATTTTACACTATAATAGATATATTGAAACTAAAAAACTAAAATTACTTAAGTTAAGTTCATTCCGTTGCAACGATGCCCCTTTTAGTATCCGGTCATACTAAATACGGTCATACATACTGTCATTCGTTAAATAAAAGTGATTATTTTGTATTATACCAAAAATGCAGAAAAATGGTCACTTCTAGAAAAGTTTGATAAATTCATACTGTTATTTGTAAAAAAAGAATTGCAACACCTAGTAATCAGTAAAGATCAACCTAAACTCAGGACTTCCTTGATGGGTTTTTTATTAGTGATACATTCGCCCTACATAGATACTTAAATTGATTTACTTTCAAAAAAACGATAGTTGAATTTTTTGAATAATACAGTTTTAAGTAACAGGTGTCTTACTTAACTTACAGGCGTCCTTCCGTACATGATAAAAAAATCACGCTCAAATAGAAAAATTTACAAGTGAAAGTTACAGAAACCGTTCGAAAGTCTCTCCAACGAAGACGGAGAAAATAAAATTAGGCCCTGCCGTCACACCACCCTCAAGCATGAATATGCTCCCAGTCTCCCAGAGTCCAGACACATCTTCCTATTCGTAAGAAAATCAATATGTACAGAAAATAGCAGAGTCGGATCTGAACATAAAAGACTCGATTAGCGACAAGTACTCGTATATACTCGCAAAATATTGGCAAATCCTTCAACAATATCCCGAGAGGTTTCATAAATTACATCATCATCCCTTAATGCATCACCGGTTCTGGTAGCAGCAGAGTATTTTATATCGTATTATATCACGTCTGGTTTTTATTAGAGACAAAACGACATCTTGGATTTTTGTGAAAGGATTTTAGGACAGAATATCAAGCTCAACCTATTGACCCGCATTTCATAACTAAAACGAGTGTCCATATGTCGCAAACTGTAACTGTTCCTGTTCTTATAAATCATACAAATTAGGGTTGCTGAATCGCTTTAGGCAATATTTCACAACCAAAGAGGCCCACAACACGTTATTACTTACGGAAGTTAGTTCCTACAGGCTCAAGCTACTCAACTCGACATAGAAACCATCTAATTCAATTTCTCCGAGGAAATTCAGAATTCTGAATGGTTCTAAGGATGACAAGAATAAGTCCTTCTCCGCTTCTTGGTTGAAACTCAAAGATCGAAAAATGTTTTATTGTAGCATAACACTCAGCCAGGAGAGGTATTGGGGTTTCTCCATCCTATGCAGAATATAAAGGTTCTGTCATTTTGTAGACCGCTAAGGTGTACTCCGAGTAGAATTCATAACAAGTTTTTATTGAACTTACTGCAGGGGTTTTTTGGTTATATTCCCCCACTTGTCTTAATCCTGGGAGGTCTCTCTAGAGATTAGCTCTCTATGTTTCCACTTATTTTCTTATTTATATATTTCTTGTTCTGGCCCTACAAGAGGCGTTGTAAATTCTCATTTTGCTAGGTTTTCTGCTTCCTTGTTTCCTTTTACATCTGTATGTCCTGGAATCAGGTGATTACTTTGTTTTGTTTTTTTGTCTAATTTATTCAACTTCATTAGGTTGAATTTAGACTGATTTATTGCCCATTGGCTTCAAATATTTCGTGCCACATCCAAAATTCGTGCCACATCTAAACATTAAATTAAACAATTAAACAGCATTCACACGCATTATGAGGAAAATTCGCTTACGTCTGTCGTCAAGGAACAAAAATAAACTCAAGGAGTGTGTTTCTATGTCGGTTAGGTGCAAGGATTCTGAGCTTCAATGAACTTCCAGGATATTGTCCAATTCTGTATAAGTTTGGAAATCCCAAGGATTCAGTTGATCACTTGGGGTGGGGGATGGGAAGCACAGCACTCTCGCAGACATCCCTGCGGTCATATGTTTCCCATCAGGTAGGTTATTTCCTTCTTCCAATGGTTATTCCTGTTCCTTCCCGGACCATTCTACGATGAACCCTTTTCGGGGCAATTTCCTCTCCCATGTGTAATGGGGTGAGGTTCCTGATTATCTCTGTTGCCGTCGTGGGGCAGGTTCTCATGACTCCTGTTGCTTAGGACATCAAGAATACCTGAAGCATTGTCTTTTTTGATCGGTACATATTACGGTTTTTACTGTTTACAATTTTTTGGCCGTCAAAAGTTTCAGGACCATTTCAAGACTTACACCATATTCGATGTAACGAAAAATATGGTTTCTGTGGCATTTCTAAACGACCATTTAAAATTTCAGCCGCCACTGCTAGATATTTTAATACAACCAATTTAATATCAGAACCTTCGGGAACGGAAATTAGAGAACTTTCTTGTTTACGTCTGATGGCCCGTCACATTAAAAAAAATCTGATCAGTCTTTCAAGAGCATTTCAAGAATTTGATGATAAAAACCCAGAGCATAAAAACACGAAATCTTTTATCGTTGTATGATGAATAAAAATAAATACGTCCTTAAATAACCCTATAGATGTTATTTACTTCCTTTTATTAATAGCTAGGTATTCTTATTCGATAACGTAGCCAAAATAGAAATAGATACGAACGATTCATGAATAGCTGGCATCAATGATAAAGGTCATGTTAGAACCCATCATATTCGGAAGTGGAAGCAGTTGGAAACGAGATTCTAAATGAAACGAGTGTATCAATAATCGATTTTCGCCGTCTGCTGAACTGTGATGATATAAGAGAGAGGAAACTAAAGAGAGGGAGAGAGCATGGAAACCGCATGTCCTGAGTAACATGAAAGAACGGGCCTTGGAATGCCACGTTCAGGACTAGGAGAGAAGTCCTGGAATCGAGTGGAATCCCCTAATATAACCTTCGTCTGCAAATACGGGAATTGGGGAAACAGTTCAGAGGGCGTCTGTCTGGATTTCGGAGTCTTAACGTCAATTTTACAGCTCACTGCTTCTTGAAAAATTGTACTCTAAATCTACTAAAAAAATCTAACACTCCTAGTATACCAGCAAAATATACCATGTGGAAGTATTTCTTCCACACTTTGCCTTAACAGGACTATATAATTATTATTTTCCTTCCTTTTTTCATTAGTCCGGAATTTCTCAGGGAAAATTTGTTTCTCGAGAATACAAAGGAGGAAAAATTGCACAAAGGAGAAATGAGAATTTTTTAAGCTAACGAGTTCATGGCGAAACTGGATCTGGCATAAGCAAAGAGTTCAAATTAAATAATATGGAATGGAATGAGGTAGGTACCCATCCGAGAAAAATTATTATAATACACCCACGACCCACATTCATCATCGTTTCGTTTGTAATTAAGTATTTTTCATTTTAGAAAGGCCTTTGTATTATTTCCTTATTATTATGTCACACCGTATCCTGACACCTTTTTAATTTACTCGCTTAAGTTTTGAAAAGCCGGGTAGTGATAATAATCTCTAATTTACTGTAACAACTTTATGCGATTAAATGCGTAGAACAAAATGTCCATGATCTATAGGCGGCCAATGAATGTCTCCATGTTTGGTGATCATTTCTTTAAAAAAATTTCACTCATTAGTGCAACAGTTTCACAATTAATCTGGATCGTTACGCCATCCTGTTGAAAATGAAAATCTTCGTCAGTATTTCATTTAACTTGGGCTTATAAAAGTCGTGTGGTAATATCCTATGGCGGCACTCCTGCATTGACCATCATCATTTTGGCTTTGGCACCAAGTCTTTATTGTAACTTTCTATTGTGGGGTGGACAAACCAACGTGCATGGAAACATCGTGGATAATCGTATCCCATATAAAAATCAACGACAAATACAAATTTTCATGGAAGCAGGTCTTAAATGTTTTTTTTTACCACAACTTTTTTTTGAGGGTTGACAAACGAAAACTTATGTTAGACATGAGTGAAAAAATCGTGGACTGCCGTGTGAATTAAATATAACAATTCGCTTTTGGTGCCGCGGTAGTTTTTTTAATTTAGTCGTAAATTTTTTAGGAGGGTCAAGCCCAAATTTTATAAAAATTCGCACTTAGGGGTGGGCGTCACTAAGCTCAATTTTTTGGATTAGATTTGCAGGAAGGCACGTAACGACTTTGCAGGAAGGCATTACACGAAGATGTTTCAAATGAAATATCACGATTTATACATGTTGTTGAAGCGAATATCGTACCAATTTGGTTTAGAGCTTAAAGGAGCACAGATTAATATTTATTAGAGAAACTGGGCCGATCCAAGCAAAAATAAGTGCCTCTTAATAAATAACGCAGGCTTCCTTTCAAGAAGACGGCAACATATCAAAATATCTCAAATTTAATTTGTCCGGAAGAAACAACGGCAACTTTTGGCAGTTTCGATTAATTTATTCGACGTGCAGAGCAGCGAATATCAGGTTTTCTCAGCGCAGCATAAAGACATTGAATTTAAAATTGGAGACGAGTCAGTCGTCGTTTCTGATTTGTTCCAACATCGTGCACAAGAAAGCAAGTTTCTAGAAAGGAAGGAAGCCAAACTTTTGGTTGTTTGGTCGTTTTTAATGCTTTATTTCTTATAATGGACCAGTTTTCTTTTTTACTTGGAAAATTGTTTGCTAATAAAAAGACAATTTAATGGAGTTATAGTTTTTTCTTCGTAGATAAAATAACACTTTCTAATATTGTTTTATCTGTGAAAACGTTATTTTGAAACATTGAAAGAAGTCATGGATTAATACAAGAATATATGCAACCATTTTTGTTACGGGTTCAAATCTTTGACCAGCATGTCTGCCTACGTGATCTAAGATTATAAATTATTATTATGAAATTGGTTTCTATTTGTGGAAAACGTTCATTTGGACATTTCATTTTTTCCTGTTAGGTCGAGAGAATAATGTCGACCAAATGACCGCCACCACAGTTGATGCACATTTGGGCGCCTTAACTTATTTCTTTCATTATATTCCCTTTAAGGGCTGCCAAGGTCTGTGATTTGTTCACATAAACGTGAGGCTTCAAATAGCCCCAATTAATGAAGTCCGGAGCAGACAACTCGGACAATCTTGTGGGGCAATGCAAAACACCAAAACGATAAATTGATCGACCGGCAAATATCGCGTGCAGAATATCCATCGTTGCTCGTGCTGTACTCGTAAATGCAATCGCACCTTCCTTTTGTAACCACATGTTCTCTTAAAGCAATTAAATTATCAATTTTCGGCAACAGAAACTCACGTAACATGGTCTGATGATGTCTAATTGGATGGCCCGTCGTTTGACGATGTTGTTAAGTCATTTGTGCACTTTCATTGAGGACAGCGATATTTCGGCAGAACGACCGGCCAAGTAGTTCCCATGGATGTTTAAGATAAAAAATCCCACCAGTCCAAAATTAAAAAGAAGCGAGAATGATCTATTTGAAGATTTGATGAGTTTGTCTTTAAGAAACGATCGATTTCACCAGAAGAATGGAACGATGGATAGAGTTAATCATAAGGAAACATGTCAATCATCTACATGTTCCAACTTTGCTATGGTGTGACAAAAGATTATTTTCCAGACTTCTATGACAAACTTTACAAAAAATTATATGGGGGTGTTCGTGACGTTAATTTGGATTCCGTCGCACATGGGAATTCCCGGGAACGAGTATAGCAAAGGAAGCCTCTTTATCTAATCAGCTACCAGAGAGAGAAAACCAAATTTATTATAATGACATAAAAACCTTTTGTCGGCGTACAATGTAAAGCACTGGGTTGGAACAGAATACACATCAAGTTTCATGAAATCCAGCCTCCCATCTGATCTCTTTGGATTTCTCTTAATGACCAGAAAAAATGAAGTAATTATACATCGACTGTGTGTACAGGATTCTAAAGCAGGTATCACCTGTTTACAAAGATCCCTCTAAAGGATAAAAAGCATTAAATTGAAAGAAATTGGGATAACTGTATTAAGTGCAATTTATTGGTGGAAGAGCATATCTGAATGCAGAATTCTTAGTTACCTTCTTTCAGAAATCAGGCAGTGGCATTGAATTTTTCAAAGCCGATCGCGGTGGACTTCTTTGAATAGTTTGTCTGATGAGAGCGACAATTACCTCTGCTGCTCTTACTGTCGATACACCACCTCTAAACTTTGAGCTTGTTTTGCCCCTGTCTTCGAACATTAAACTCGCAACGAAAGTGCCTTTGAATTTATACAATAATTTCTTGACTTACCATAAACTTTTTAACTGCAAAAATGCTTTCATTAATCGAAAACTTATCCTTGACTAACTAAATTGCAATTATTGACGCACAGAAAATTCTTTAATGTGTTAACATTGCAGCTCTTCACCTACTGTCAATAATCTCCTCATGCAAGGTGCCTACTGCCTGCATTACTCGAAAAAACGATCATCCCATATGTTAAAAGGAAACATGCAAGAAATCTGACCTGATAAAAAATGTTTAACAGTGTAAATAACCTAAACGTAAATTTATAATTTAAGAAACATTCAAAAACACCAGTACAGTTGGGTATCTATTATAAACACATATTGTGTATGCACAGCAGCTATTGTTTGATGTTTATACCCCTCTGGCGACTTAGAAACCTTTGAGCCAGGGACACAGGGCTTGCAAGCTTGTCGCAGTTTGACGGGCATAAACATCTACATAAAGCCTTTTGATATAATATAAATGTCCACTCGGAATTTTCATTCGTTTTTGTTGCTTCCAGTTAAAAAAGCACGAGTATCCTGGGAAAAAAATCATTATAGGTACGTATATGTTTATGTTGACGGTACATTTTAAAAGGGGGAAAATGTTCCTCAGTATAAGGAACCGCTTCTAAATGATTAATCCTTGTTTTATGCAATGTGTCAACCATTGCAGCTCTTCACTTACTGTCAAGAACCCCCTCATATAGTTACAGAGTGCAAGCTGCAAGCTTTTTTGACAGACAGTCAGGAATGGAGTGCTAGAGATTTTCTAAGAGAATTTCTGGTTAACAACATGAAAGTACATCATTCAGGTGGCATTATACCCAATAAGTCACGATGTTTCCAATGCTAGGAGGATCTATGTGGGTCGTTGGCTATCTTCGTATGTCATACAGATCAGCATAAAAATAACAAATTAAAAAGAAACCAATCAAACATCGATGCCTATGTCCTCACCATCAATTTTGTTACCATATTTGGTTTATTTTGCTTATTTTCAATCAACTGTTTGACAAATTTTTAACCTAAAACCATCATTTCAATAATATTATTAAAATTTTTTGTAAAATATTTCTGTAAAAAATTTCAAATGGGGACCTACAGTAACTAACAGAGGAGTAATTTTTGTATTAATGCTTGTTGGAAACTGATATTATCCTGAGAATTGACGTAAACCAAAGAAAGAATTCAGGATCCCAGACAGTAACTTCGAAAATGTAGTAAGGATGGAATTCAGAGAGGTATTCGCATTCCTGTCTATATCCACATCTCCAGCATTTATGCATAAATTTGAGAGATGGAAAGAAAATCTCCTCCCCAGTAAAAAAGAGATGTTGGAACGATTTCCATTATTATATTTCATTTCTCAAAGTAAATAATATATTTCAAGAACTTAAAATCTCTGTAATATTATAATGATCTAATTTTTGTTTTCAACTTTTCATCCAAAACAAATATCTTGACGAAATAAAAATGTTTTTCAGCATTTTTTTATAACAGGCCTTTAAATTTATATTAGTTTTAAGCTATTCCTGTATAAAACAACAAACATAGAACACACATACGATTTTGCGAAAACGGAAAATTATTTCTTGAAATTCTTAGAATGAAAACTCGTTTCCTAGAAAATTATTATGGTTAGCTCGATGATTAGCTGTTTACGTTGTTAAAAACGAAGCTCCCCCAAAATAATCATCTCCTACTTGTTTTTTTTTTCAAATTACACCCTTAATTTAATTTTCAAGGGAACATTAGTGCTTTGCGGTACAGGGAGGAAATTATTCAGACTTTTTTGAACCAGCTGCAAGACGACGAACTGGCTGAAGTATATTTTCAGCAGGACGGTGCAAGTTCCCATTGCACTATCGGAACACTCAATTTATTGAGGGAGCATTTTGACGATCGAATTATCAGTCGTAATACAGCCATACATGGCCAGTCAGTTACTGTGAGCTCACACCATGTGACTTCTTTTTATGGCCATACCGTCAAAAACTCAATATTTGTGACACCATTTAATGAATTGGCAGAATTGAGATGCAGGGTCGAGGAGAAGTTCACCGAGATAAATGATACACCTGAACTGTTACAAAGTGCCCTTCGTGGAGTGAGAAACCGTGTATTGAAATGTGTCCAGGAGGGTGGAGGACACTTCACTCACTTGCTAAATTGATTTCATTTATCTGCTTTATGAAAAATGTCAATAAAGTGAGTGCATATTTTATTAACGTTCTTGAATGTTTTGACAACAACTGTCTTAAACCCAACAAAATCAAGAGCTGTCAGTTTTAAAGAGTGGATTAAGTGAAGACAAACCTCTTTGTTTGAGGGCCTCTGCCAACTCCACCAACCCCTCTAACAGCGCGCTTGGTCGGTTTTTACCGAGGTTTTTACCCATTATTCAGCATTTAAATGGAAAATGAAGATTGACGTTTTATAACTGAACACTTCTGCTTTCTAAATCCGTTTGATGCAAAATATACTATCCCTCCCTGCAAAATATAGGTACTATGAAAAACTTTTACTTGGCATTTACCCGAAAATTAATTATCTGGCAGCATCTGAGTTTTGTACACAGGAAAGCACCTATCAAAATCGACTATCTCGCAAAGACCCTGCATTACAACTCAAAAAATGACGACGTTACTAATTTTTGAAAAAACCGCTATTTTTAGGTTTTTTGAGATTACCTCCCTTAATAATAAACCAATCGGGGTGTTTCAGCACACATTTTCTACGTATTTCAATTTTCTACAAACAAAAACGCGATTTTTTTCACTAAATGCTCAATAAATAAAAAATGATAAACTCGAGTAGAAAACTGTGCAGTTACTATTTTTTTTAGTTAAAATGTTGTTGATCAAAAAAAAAACACTAGGGGTGTAATTTGAAGAAAACATTTAAGTATTAAAATAATTATTATTTAAAATAATTTAAGTAAGGGATGATTACTTGGGAGTTGAAAGGCGTAAAGTTGTATTGAAGCTGCAAAGCCGTGGGGATACATTTCAAATTTTCCAAATTTAATTTATTTCTGTTTTGAAGTAATGCGGATATCCCCTGATAAAGAAAAATTGGGACACCTGTATGCATTCAACCCTTTGTATAATTATTATTATATCAAACAAAACTCTGATTACATTATGTATGCTGTGTTGAAATCGAGGTTGGAATAATATTATCTATGCTACTGAAATCGATGGTCAGGTCCATAAAACCGACGGTTGGCATTAATCAGTCCAAGTTGAGCAATTTCATCAACCATTAAGCCTCTCATTAAGCTTAAGAGATCCGTAGAGCTGACCCTTCAGATTTACGCTGACTCGACTGTTAAAGCTGCTGACCACCTCGCACCTGTACTTAACCCAATTATGATACACAGTGGGACTCGGCAAGTAAGAGAATTGCAGGATGAAATTATAATTTTCACATTTGTAATCCTCCCCATCGTAGTAGGTAGGTACTAACAACATTATCGCGCAAATATTTATAGTTTGATTTCCCATGATACAGTTTGTGATTATAATTATTGTACCTTCAGTTTTGTGATTTTATACACACGTAAAGTTTATTTTATTAACCTTTTAATCATAGTTAAAAAAAAATCAGCCCACAAGCTCTTTTATCCCCACCACGTCATCCCTTTTTTCTTTTTTTTATATAGCAACCCTACATTTTTGTCACAATTTGATGGCTTATGTTTTTCTGAATACAGAGATACCCCATATGTGTGATCTAGTATTACAAGTTTTAATACAGGGTGGAAATTTAATAAAGTAATATTAAAACTTACCCAGAAATTCAAATGATCAAAATGTTCTCGTGTATACGACGAAAGTAATCTGCTATCTGTCCAATTGCTATCTCAAATTTTTTATCTCGTCATTTATCTAGATTCTAGAGCGTGTTGATATCATTAAGTGTTTTTTAGAAACTGCAAAATTTTGCGGTGTGACAGATGAATTTTATCATTTCTGTTTTATTTTTCGGTGTGTTATGTTGAATTTATCGCAATTTTCTTCAAATAATTTCAATTAACTTTTTATCCAATAATGCGATACCTACTTAACTGAAACTCTGCGAGTAGAAATCTCAATAACGATGATACGATGATTGGGTATGATGATATGTGCAGAACATAGGCACAAGTTATTCACTTCTTTAATGAAAAACATCCAGATTTACCACCGCTAACTCAGGGGACTGTGTCTAGATACATTCACAGTTTCGTGATTATGAACACGTTAAACCACTGCCTAGGAGACCCAAATTTGTTGAAAATGACGTAAAAGTAAATATTTTATTGACTTTTCAGGAAGACCAACAGCTTCTACCCGTCAAGTTGCGTGTGAAAATGATGTTAGTCAATCAACTGTTTTCCGGTGTCTGAAAAATGAGAAAATGCATCCGTATAAACTACAACACGTTCAAGAATTGATTGACGGTGATTCTTATAGAAGATTGCAATTTTGCGAACTGTTGGACATGTTACATAGAAATATTATTTGTTCTGAAAACATTCTGTTTTCCAATGAAGCGACATTTCTTTTAAATGGCGAAGAAAATAGGCAAAATTGCAGATACTGGGCTGCAAAAAATCCCAACTGGATGCGACAAACACACACTCGGCGTCCTCAGAAATTGAACGTATGGGCTGATATCATCGATGAGCACGTAGCTGGACCTTTTTTTATAGAAAATTTAAACGGTGCCAGATATTTAGAAATACTAAGGAGCATATATATATATGTAGCAATCGCAAAACGTGAGCTGCAGACACTACGTGAAAATGACTGGATAACCCATTATCATGGAATAACAATTTTTTAATTAATGAGTTTTTAGGAATCCTTTTGGATTTTTTGAATTCTTGCGTGGTCTTTAATATGTAAGGAACATCTTATTAAGATGGCTAGCAAAGGGATTGAAAATTCTCAAGCTATTCATTGGGCTTGGATTGGAATTCAGTTAATGAAATGCTGGAAAATTCATGACCGTAGCCTGCCATTACTTTAATATTAAGAGAGAAAAAAATCTCGGATAAAATACAGGCTGTCCGTGATAAGATGTGGCACATAGCAATTTCGATAACCTATAGAGATACGCGGTACGTTGAGTTATAAAAAAGTTGTACTATTTTTAGTTAATAAATTATTTTTTGTATATATGTATCTTATTATTGATGTTATTGTTCACAGACAACCAGCTAAAATAAGTCACGAGGAAGATATTCCTAAATTACCAAAACTGCAAACAAAGTTATAACTCCAAGTTGGTATCTAGAGAAATCAAGAACACAATAACACAAGATAGGGCGTCGAAGATTTGATAAATGTTATCAAGTCTAAGGACGCCCAGAGAAAAGCTTTCCAGTTTTACAGGAAAATATGTTTCTTGTTTATTTCTCTAAGAGGTTCTAAAAATAAACCCTATCCTATACCTACATTCCATTGGACTAAATACTGCATGGAAAGGAGTAATTGGAATAATATCGCCTAATCCTAATGAATGTTTCTTTTGGATTTACTTATCGTATTATTAAGTAAAAAAATAATATCATCGATAAACCTCAACTAGTTCAGAATCACAATGTTTTTTTTTGCAAATGGTAGCTGCAAGTTAATTTTGACTTATTAGTAAAATACTATATTTAAAAAAACAATAAATACCTAGTAAAGTATTTTTTGTAGGGTATTAAATTAGTAGGGATAGGTACCCTTATTTTGCTGTAGGGATAACGTTAACTTAATTTTGACAACTTTAGTACAGTAATCAAGAGATTCTAATCGAGAGTTCCCTTAAGTTAGTTGCTATGTATTCCTAAGCGTTTCTTTTTTCGAATAAATTCGAAAAAAGAAGAAAATGTAAAGATACGTCAAAGTACCTAGTCTAAGCACACCCATTAAAATATTTATTCGTTTAACTAGGCAGTAAAGTTGCAGATTGAGTGCCCCAGATGAATTTCATAGCTCAAACCAGTCGAGGCTATCAAAAGCCAGCCGAGGCAATTCGATTTTTATTTGCCACCGAGGTGAACACATAATTTTTTCGCCAATTGTTAACAAACTGAAATAACGTTAGATTTAATATATTTTGCGTTTTCTTTCGAGTTATATCCATACTTAAGAGTTATATTGGCAAATTATTATATTGGCACATTGGAGAAAAAATTTTTAATAATGAGCTTCTTTGCCGTGAAAAAAATTGGGAGGAACTGGATTAAGAAAAATTCTTGCTGAAATATTAAAGAGACTTGATGCCCTAATGAATAGAATTCAAATTAGCATGGGATTCTGGGAGACCGTGGGAGATATAGAGACGATTAAATGGGGAAAAAATTGGGCAGCCAGAAGGACAATGCAATGACAGAAAAATATTTCAAAATTTATTATTGTTTTTTTAAAATAATTAAAAAAAACAATTATTATTTTGAAAAAAAAAACAAAATTTTCAATTTTAGTTTTTCTCATTGATCGACGTCATTATTCAAGATTGGGAAAACCGAAACCACGCTTTATTTTTGGGATGTCAGTTTTTTTATCTGACGCTTCTTATTTGCAGGGGCAGACTAAACTTCGATTTTTTAAATACGATCCTCTATTTTTTAATTGCAAAAATATTGTACGATATTTTAACTCTGAATTTAATGATATGCCACACACCACAAATAGTGGTTCAAACATGTTTCGGACTCTAGCTATTATTATCATCAGTTTAATTTCACCTCAATGGGCAGTCTAAAAATTTTAATAAGAGCCACAGATCCGTATTAAGGTGAAATTAAATGTCAATAGCTAGATGTCAATAGCTAGAGTCCGAAGCACGTTTGAACCACTATTTGTGTGTTGTGTGGCATATCATTAAATTCAGAATTTAAATATCTTTCGATTTTTGCAATAAAAAATCCTGGGACGTATTTAATAAATTGACTGTCCGGCCCTGGAATAATGAATCGTTAAATAAAAAATATAAAAACACATAAAAAACAAGTAATCGCAAAAATACATCTCGTCAATAACTGCAATGAAAATGTGGTTTCAATTTTTCCCAGTATTCAATAATAACGTCAATAATAAAAACTAAAATTGAAAATTTAGCTTTTTTCAAAATAATTCAAAAATAAAAAATAATTTTTGAAATCTCTATCCGGCATTGCCCAACTTTTTCCTAATTTAACTGACCCTGTATTTCCTACGGTTTCAGAGATTACCAGAAATCTTGGTTAGTGTTTCAACACATTGTAAAGGAAAAGGAGAGGTATTAATCCTTGGCGCATTCTCTAAGAAAAAAGTTCCTATTAAGTTGTGTTTTCGCACCGTTTCCGAGATCCGGGGTGTAAAAAATATCTAGTTTTTTGATGATATCTGGGCAACCGTTTGAGATACAGAACTCAGCTTCTGTACATGTCTTCTCATTGATTTTATCTAATTTTTACCGGGGAGCACTGCACAGCACCGAGCAGTTGTTAGTATGCATTTAGGCTGCCTGGAGTGTATCCTAAGGCGCAAGCCAAACCTACCATGTAGGTACCTACTTTATTTGATATCACTATTTTTTTAATTCCAATTAATTTATTTTCATGCGCCATTGGTGGGGATTTTAGAGTGGTGTGAGAATTTTTTGCCCCTAACTTCTACGACTCTGGGGAAATTGCCAATTTGAAAGCATTTTTAAATCGCCAATCTGCTTAGCAAAAGCGCGAACGTGAACGTGAACCGTTTTCGACAACAACAGCATTTTATGATGAAAACATAAAAGTATCAACATGTTTTGTTGTGGACCATAATATTACTTGTTTTTGGTATTTTTTTATTGATTTGTATCACTGTCACATAAAAAAAGTTAATTAACCCTCAAAAACGATTCTAAGATACCGTCGAAGAACCTAAAAAAAAATTTTTTGGCCACCTCGTATTGCGAAAAGGGTGGGCTTGAAGACCCATGTTAAACGTAACTTTTTTTTAGCGCATCGCCTCTGAAAGACGATTTTTCAGTAGTCTAATAGCCGGCGGAATGACGCATATTGCAGCCTACATGAAATAGCAGCTCGCTTCCAAGCGTACAAAATTTTCCAGCCCGCAACGAACGTTTTTTCTGGCCCTAGGGAGGACAGATTTAGGAGTTACTATCGCAACTACTGATAGTGTTGTTATCAGTTAGTGATTACGCGGCAGGTGAGAGCGAAATTGAAGCACACAGCTGACAACTAGAATACCGAGACCGCGATACCTACGCGCATATTTCAATCAAGTCTAAACGAGCTGGAAATATAATAATAACAGGGGTAATAATAACGGGGGTTACTAGTTTCTGAGGTTTCGTCAATAAAGCAACAAAATGAACGCTAGACAGGAAAATTACACTGACAGCGAATTAATTTGTACGCCACCACATATTCGCCAACAAGCTAACAAGCCAAAGTATTCAGTGTTCTAACGCGATGTGCTAAAAAATAGCGTCTATATCTCGGCCGGATCCGAAGTCCATTTCAGGTCGTATTCAATCAACCCTCGCTCCGCTACGCTCCGCTCGGCCCGATAACTTCATACTCGCCGAAATGAACTTCTTTCCGCCCTTGATATAGAATATACTATTCTTAGAATGCGCCAAGGAATCACAATTTTTATTTTTCGACACAAGTTTTGAATCACATGTAACAAAAAAGGATTATTAAAAAGTTTATTGTTTACTATGCTGTTGCTTCACTCATAATAAATTAATGAGTAATAATTCTGCAAAATAAAACTTTCGACGGCAAGCATTGAAAACTGATAAGCTAAATGATAAGAATAACTGATAAGTCATTAAATTATTATTATGCAGGCGATTAAGATATAATTCTCAGTAAAATCGGCAACGAAAAAATCGCAAACGGGCTTCATACCAGGAATCAACGAGCGGATGGGTCATTGCGGAGTAATTTCTCAATAATAATAAAACTTTTTTATTATTCTATACTATTACGCAACTGCTGATAGCTGACATGGATTTTCGTTTACAATGAACTTGCTTTCTCCACTTTATAAAATATAAAACTGGCAGATATGACGTGAATGAGTTATTTGGCTAAAAACTTTATCAACTTACCTGCCCTTAAAAGTGGGTTTCTCTAGATCTGGAACCTTCACCTAGTTTAACACTTTCCAGGGTCTGCTTGCCCTTATTTTGTTTCAAATATGCACTTACATAAATCGAGTAGTGATCAGTTATTATTCTAGCGAGACGATTTTTATTCTGCTTACAAATTCCACAAAATTAATGAAGAAGTTTGTGCTGAAAATAAATTTATTTGCCTTTTCTTCTATACGCTTCTAATTGTTAAATATTTTACAAGAAGTTGAAACATCTTTATTCTGATCAAAGAACCATCCAAGTATTTTTAATAACAATAGCTTTACTTTCTCAACTTTATGGAGTGCCCTTTATAGCGACATGGAGTATGGAGTGCCCAGAAAACGACAAAAACTTTGTCATAAAATGCAATTTTTTGTAGATTACATAAATTTAATAAAAAAGACTCACCTCTTCTTCGTCTTCCTCGTCGTCGTAATAGCAATCGCAACCAGGCTCGCAACATCGTACTCGCACCATCTCCTGATGGCCGCAAGTACAGATCCCATCGCCTCCCTCGTAGTCGTCGTCCTCTTCGTAGTCGCCCCCACATTCCTCCCTGATAAGTATGATATAATCGGCGTCGAAGAACTCATTCCTCGTCTCATTGAAGATCACACTCTTCCCATTAGCTCGGTGACTACCCGGCTTCTTCAGCAGCGACTTCAGCTGCTGTTGGCCTTTCGCCGGGTCTCCTTTAGATAGTTCGGTCTCGGTCACCATCGCCTTGGGGTTAAGCCGATCCCACGGTGAAGATGATTAGAGTTGCTAATATTATCTCGTGGGAAATCTCATCTGCATTGTTGTTGCATTGTGTTAGCATCTTCTTATGTGAGAAAATTTTTTGATGAGACACTTTCACTGACAATTCGATTTAAGTAGCTAAAGTAGCTAGTACTAAAACACTATCAGTCTTTTTATCAAGCTGTTGTTAACTTCTGATTTGGGTATTCTCCAATTTCTCTTATTGAACACACTTTTTAAGCAACTGATTCTCCTCTAGTTAAACTATTTTGAGCCTAAATACATTACAGACTGCAGAATTTAACGTTTTGAACAGATTATTATCACCAAAACTCCTGTTGATTTAACGAATTTTCACACTCGAAACTATAAATAACTTATTGTCAACCACTTGTTCGTAGGATGGAAATCAAACCTTGAGCAGAGTTTACTTGACAAAAGAAGAGCTGTATATAGTCACTTGATTGATCAAAGAACACTCGGTCACGAGACCGTCATATCGTGATGGAAGAACGGGAGATATGGCCGTGTGTTCTCCAGGTGTTCTCGACGGCAGAGCGACGGACACCGCAGCGATGGTAGCAGTAGAGCGCAGTTCCCGGCGCACTGGCCGCGTCGCGACGGCCGTCGATCGATGCCGCCGCCGCCGCGTCATCTGGAACCCGTGCACGTGACTTGGAGGCGGCTGGATGACGGCAGCTTCAGGAGAGTATCAAGGTGATAGATCTGCAATGGGAAATGGGATGGATGATGTGGTGTTAACACTGAAATGAACCTGGAAATGATCGCTTATCTAAAAGATTGAGTCGTCAATTGGAGGATTTAAAGTCATTGTTGAAAATGCAGAAAATTACCTTAATAAGATTAAGAAGAGGGTTTTATTCAACTTCTTTATTTCTGTTATGCTTGTCATATACAGGATATTCGGAAATTGTGCGCGAAAAATTATGGGAATGATTCTACTTGTTGTCCAAAGTTCCTATATCATTTTTTCGAAAACTCACAAATAAGGAAGCCTTTATTATTAGATTTGATTTTCTAGTGTAGGTACGGATTTTCTTCAAATTTGGCCCGCTTTACTAGTACCATTGAATATTGCTTTGCGTTCTTGCTCAAAACCAAAAAGTCTTAACTGCCCCTGACATTCAAAAAAGTTCGATAACTTCTTTTTTTAAAGAACATAAAAACATAGAAAATATTCAAAAAAGGTGCTCTTGTTCTATCATGATAATATGAGCTGTTTCCGAGAAAACCGTTTTAAAAATTGGCTTCGACTAAATTTGGCAGTAATAAATTACGATTATTTTCAACAATAGCAAGGCAGGCTTTGGAAAAAAAAAGCGGCGATTGCTTATAGGAAGTAAGGAAACTTGTTATTTTTTGACATTTTTCTCGGAAACAGCTCATAAGCGTGATAGAACAAGAGGACCTTTTTCGAATATTTTCCTATACTCTTCAATAATTGTGAATCTTTCAAATTCAGAAAAAACTCTGGGCCCTTTTTAAAGGTAAGAGCAGCTAAAGCTATTTTGGTGTAACGTTTGATATGCAAATTATACAACAAAACTGTTTTTAAGAATTGTAAAAAGTATATAAAGGCACGTATTCTTGTTCTTGTAGAATTGTCTCATGAGAGGTTCTGTTCTGAAATTTTATTAGGTTGCTTAAAGTTTGGAGAAGTGGATTACAACTGAATTAGCACTTGGAGTGCTAACTTTAAGAATACAAATGTCGTTAATTCTTTGTGAATACTGGTATTCAAGTATTAAGTATACAAGCTTTAGTGGTTACGTAATTTTGGTGATAAATTGAGTGAGAAGAGACCTTAAAGCCCACGTTAAATTCAATCTATTTTTTACATAGGTAGGTATTTACTTTTGTTGTGGTTTGTTTGTCTAATTTTTTAAAATAATTTTCTATTTTTTTTCCAAAGAGAACTGGAGTGCTTTGAATTTTACATAATTTATCTCAACTCACAAACAAGTTTTTGCTTAGCTATATAAGTTAAATATTTTGACTGTCGAGTAATATTATGAAAGCAGCCTGACTAAACCACTTGCTTAAACCCATCATGATCGTGAAGTTGAAAACGTCTTGAAGATAAATATTTACCCGATCCCTTTCCCTTTCATTCCAAAACAAAAACCCTGTAAGTTTCCTTAATGGAAAAACTTTCTCAGGTAGGTACCAAAGTGGTAACTTCGATGTATGTACCTTGTGTGCCTTAAGACTTATTTATTTTGTTGTATTTTTTCAAGAACAGGAGTTTTAGTGGTATTAAAATTTACAAGCCTCGCTGCTCTTCAGGTTTTTTCAATTTTATAGAGGGTGATTCATGACTAATGCGATGTAGTTAGAAGATAGAAGGCATCGTATTAGTTCAGGTAGAAGGCATCAAGGCAAGTCTAATTTTTTAACTTAAATTTTAAACGCGGCGATATCTTTGCATTGGTTTGATGGAATCCAACAAAATTTACCAGAAACACTCTTCTACCGAGACACTTCAAGAAGACCTATCGGCAAATTGAAATCCAGGACCATACTTTTCTCTTATTCGACAGAAAAGCAACTTTTCCAATCGACTTTCTGAAAAAAATTGGTATCGGATTCAGAAAGTACGGGAAAAATGAGCTTCTTAAATCGAACGACTTACGTCGACCAGCTTCACAAGAATAAAATAAAACCTTCTTTTATCTGCGAACTATGTTTGAATTGTATATCTTGATTGGAGTCATTAGGACGGAACGAAATGTTTTATGCGAGTACAAATATGTAATCTACCATTATTTGACAATCGCATCTCGAACTTCGGGTACTGTTAAGTGTAGTAAGTTAAATCACGGAGAGTTACAGGAAGTTTCCTTTGTAACTCACTCTCACATTAGCAAGCCTCTGTAATAACACCATCACATAAATCATTATTTATAGAGGCATGCGACATCCATTTTACCGAAGTTTCATACTCTAAAACTTCATAGAGTCGTTGCGACTCTATTTTCACAAAGACTCTATTGTGATTATAGAGTAGAGTAGAAGTTTTCAAAGATACTGAAAACCTGGGTCATGAGCCGACTCAGCATGAAATACCAATCAAAACATGTACCAGATTGTTTCAGTTCGATCCGTATTCTACTCAGGGGAGTTGTGCCATTAATAAGGTAAATGACACACGTATCAATATATCATTGTCTAACATGCATTGTTATTCTGCTAATATCCGGAGTAGGACACCAATAAATCTGTGACTGTAGAACATGCTCCAAGAATTTTTTATAAAGGTACACACGTGTTTTATACATTTAGAAATAATTTTTTATAAGTACATATATAAATAAGTCTTAAGCTTCTCTGAGTTTTATAAAAAAATGTTTATTGTTACAGACAAGATCGATATACGTTCTAATTTTCTTTATATATTACATAGGCTGAATTAATGGTTGTATTTTACCAAGTTGAGGTGAGACGTTTGAGGAGATCCTAAGGAGGGTGCCGTGATGTCCGATTTCTTCAATCACCCTCCCTGCATGGCTTCATGAAAGGTCGTCCAATTAAGTATTTCGCAATCTAAACCTTTGATCACTTAGCTTCAGAAATAGCAATCTCAAGTTGACGTGATTTATAAGAACTTCTAAGACTGGCGGGTCACATCAGCAGGTGTCTTTGAAACTTTTAGACCGGATTCACCCTTTTGTGTATGACAAATTTACTTTTTATATCACTTAGGAATGTCAAATTTGAATAGCCAAATTTAAGATCACGCGTCAATCAAATAGGTCTTAAAGATAAATAATTATTAGATTCTTACGCCCGTATTCACAAACGATAATTACCCAAATAATTACGTAATCAAATATACCCATCTCATTCTAATGCGTATAAAGTGTATATCTCCATCTCACTTATTTAATTATTTTTGAGATATTACAGAGCCGAAATGCTTTGTGAATACGGGCTTTAACGTACCACCAAAGTTATTATTACAACAAAGAAATAGTACAAGAAATAAAATAGTGAATTTTTCCCTTGAAGAACTTTTTCAGATGACTTTATAAGGGATTAAAAATGAAAAACAGTTTTCTCCAATACTGTGTAGGTGGACTAAGAGCAACATCGAGGTGACAGTAAGGAAAATTATGATCATGCGAGGATTGTTTATATCTCAGATGGACCGAAAGAATAGGTATAACATTTCAGAGCATATAGAGGCTATAATTTTCCAATTCTCTCCCCATAAAATGAAATGACAAAGAACTGGATTATCGCAGTTGCGAAACAGCACTGATCAGCTGAAACTTTTGTATAAATTTGTTTCAAACTAACTTTCAAACAGACATGACCATCCAATTCATTTATGTTGTGTATTAATTGTCTTTATGTATTTTTCAAATATACCACTCATTGCAGATATTTAATTGTGAGCCTCAGATTGTATTCGCTTTATTACATATTAACTTAATTTTATAGTTTTATCAAAATCACCCGGAAAATCTGTCTTCTTATCAACTTCGCGCTTATCTTTATGATTTTTTTTATCAATTCTTTCGCACTCTGTGACATTCCTCATCAACTATGACGCATCTGCCGCTAAGTAATCACAAGTAACGCGCGCGAGTATTCCAGACTTCTATTGGCTGCTCACTAAGGACCGGTTGCTAAGTATTAAAAGTATTTCAGATAATTACCGATTTTAAATTTCAAATTTTGAAAATATGGTGAATATTTTCAAGGATATTTTTATTTTTGTTGGTAATTAACTCTCCTACACGGAAGTAGAGTTTGTTTCCAGCACTATCAGACCAATATTTTGATAATACAAGGCGTTTTAAAAGCGATGATTATCTCACAAATTTTTAATTACGTTCGTGAAACCGGGCATAAGTGTGTTCTATTGAAACGGTGTCTGAATGTTTATTTTCTTGATTTAATTAAGTAAACTAACATTTCAGAGTTTCCAAAACGATTGCAAAAAAGTTGTTTTTTCGACATATGCGCCCCTGTGCTTACGCAGCGCGTTCGATTATTCAGCTGTCTAACCGTTTGATTAAGTTATGCACTGCATTGATTATCTATTTTGAAAAATTTTCAGCCTTTTCAAATCAATTTGAGGATACCATTAAAAATTACATCTTTACGCGCGCACCACACGGCCCGACACCTGGCGTGCTGACTGTAGGCTTTTATGACCAAAATACTGACCGATCTGAAAGTTACAGCCTTTCGAAAGCTCTTGCACTTTTTGGACACCAGCGCTCCTACTAAATGGTAACGATTCGAAGTTTTATAGTGAGTTTTTTTTAGTTTTTAGTCCTTAATTGGTAGATTAAGTATCTTCTCCTAAGCGAAAATAAAGAGATATTTGCCGTTAGAAAATTTCAGCTCATTAGCGATAATATATTATATACTGAGTGTGCCAAAAGTTTGGGAATGGTCCAATAAATCTTTCACTTTTGAGTTTTGAAAAATCCATAATCAATTTTTAAATTTGATATACAGGGTGTCCCATAATATGTGGGCAATCTCCCGGATTTGGGTAAATTTCGTAAAAATAAATGAAAAAATATCTATAAAATTAATTCCTCAGAGACACCCCTACAAAGATATTAGCTGTTGAAGTTGAGGGTTGAAAATCAATTTATTGCAATAACTTTTTTATTTCTTGACCGATTTTGATAATTTTTTGTTTTATTTTGTATTATTTTGGACTGTTTAGAATAGTGTTTCATAATCTTTGATAGCACATACATAGACCTCGGGATGGCATAACCCCCTCATTCACTTGAAAGAAAACAATAAAAATAATAATTTTACAGTTTTTTAAGGCTAATTTTCTTTTTATTTGACATTTTTTACATAAAAAATGTCTCTTTATTTATTTCGATAGAGCGAACCGTTATCGAGATAAACGTCCTTCTAATAGTTGATGCGTCGCAGGAACTTTCTAAATTTCAAGTAAATTTTAACAAGATGGCTGACCTTTGACAGTAAATTGAGCAGGAAACAAAACAAAAACTTAATTACATACACGTCAAATAGTGTCAAAGATTTCATTTCATGCAGATTCAATTCTAACTGATTTTCAGCGTTTGTGTAACTCATTTTAAAATCAGTTAGAATTGAATCTGCATGAAATGAAATCTTTGACACTATTTGACGTGTATGTAATTAAGTTTTTGTTTTGTTTCCTGCTCAATTTACTGTCAAAGGTCAGCCATCTTGTTAAAATTTACTTGAAATTTGGAAAGTTCCTGCGGCGCATCACCTATTAGAAGGACGTTTATCTCGATAACGGTTCGCTCTATCGAAATAAATAAAGATATATTTTTTATGTAAAAAATATCAAATAAAAAGGAAATTAACCTTAAAAAACTGTAAAATTATTATTTTTATTGTTTTCTTTCAAGTGAATGAGGGGGTTATGCCATCTCGAGGTCTATGTATGTGCTACCAAAGATTATGAAACACTATTCTAAACAGTCCCAAATAATACAAAATAAAACCAAAAATTATCAAAATCGATCAAGAAATAAAAAAGTTATTGCAAAAAATTGATTTTCAACCCTCAACTTCAACAGCTAATATCTTTGTAGGGGTGTTTCTGAGGAATTAATTTAATAGATATTTTTTCATTTATTTTTACGAAATTTACCCAAATCCGGGAGATTGCCCACATATTATGGGACAGCCTGTATTTTGGCCTATTGGCGTAATTTTTTTTACTGGACTCAGTAATGATAACATCTTCTATTTTTTTAATGGGACAGCCTGTAGATTATTGAATTTTCATATTTCTAGAGAAAATCCAGTATAAGAATGGTTTTTACAGTTGGAGTTTAAATTGAGTAGGTAAGTAGTTTATGAGCTTTAACTGGAACTTTCCAGTATCGAAAAAAGCTACCTCAAAAACGGCTAAAGATATAGGAAAACGGCTTAATGTCCCTATCTCAACTTTCCATGTGGTATCCTAGTGTGTATTTAAGCTGCTGGGGATCCAACCCCCGAAGAAGCGCCATAGGGGAAATTCTTTTACGTTAAAGATGACGCATTCCTATTAGGGTAGTTGATAATAATTTTTCTGGTATGTAAAAGTAACGGGCTAGCCGACCCTGCCGTCCGAGGCACCGTTTCAAGGTTTCAATTGCGATAATTCGATTACAGAGCAACTATATATAACTTGTTACTAAACTTTCAAATTGACAAACTTTGGAAAGTGACAAACTTTGCAAGTTAGGTACTGTGTAATTGTATAAGTAGGTAATATTAAGTATAAAGCATTCACGGAAACAGCGTGACGATTTCGAAAATATTTGATGATAGCACGAAATGAATAAGATCGATTTCATTAAAATGCCTCGAAATATGCATCCAAATAAATGATACTATCGGGAACAGTTAGTAACATGATCCTAACTTTTATCAATGTCTACTTATTGTTTTGCACTTATGCAATATTAGGATGAATATTATGTACAACGATTCGTAGAATTCATTTTGATGAAGCAGGCAAGCAGATTTTATTTTGTAACTCGATATGAGACTTCTGTTTGCAGAACTGCAGTTTTTCAATAATTGATGATAATATTATTATACACAGCAATTCCGCAGATAATAATACAAAGGAAATCTTATTATATATTTCGTCTAAACTTTTTGAAATTAAGTTTTTATATACTTAAGTCAAATTATCGCATAATAATTAGTTTAGCTAAAAGTTCTTCTTGAATATACAGGACTCCTATACCAACTCCATCCTGTTCTACATAAAACCACTCGACCTTAAAAAAAAGTAAATATTTTATACCTTCAAAAAAGGCTTTAAAAAAGCGAGTGTTTAGTTTTAAAGCTATTCAATTATCTTCAGGTTTATGTATTACGTTCTACATAATTCTGAAATTTCCCTGAAAATTCTTTGTCCAAACTGCTTGAAGTCTACAAGCTTCGAGTCGCAGAATTATTTAGGACAGTCGAGAAACCGGGTAGTGCCGGGTACTTTTGTTCCTCGTTAATGAACATAAATAATATAGCAGCATTTGTACGTAGGTATAACTCCTTATATGCAACGAAGTAGGTACCTATAATAAATTAACTTTCATTAATAGCTTGTAAGGAATTTGTTTAATTAATTGTTTACTTAATTTAAGTGAAACCGACTGCGAAATTGGAATGAAACAGTGCCTGTTTAAGGTAAAAAGCCTGACTAAATTATGTTTTTATTCGCTCACAGGATACAAAACAGCAATGTGGCAGAAGATAACAACAATATTTTTATATAATTAAATTCTTCTGATGAGTAAATCCTTCTTAAAAGAAAAATATTTCCAAAGAAATTGGGAAAATCTTTAATTGATCCTCGGGTTCCAAAGATAAGGCTTATAAAATATTTTTATCGAGCATAGCAATTTCTGCAATTTACAATTTCTTTTCGAGAACGTATTCCTTTATGACAATGGCACATTTACATTTATTAAGTGAAAATGTTTTGTAAAAAAATTATAATACCTAGTCGACTAAAATTAGACGAAAAATGCAATAAATTGTGCAATCAAAGCGGGAAAAACAGAATTTTGTGTGGGTCGATGATGTTGGTGAGTCTAAGTCCAAAAATGCGACCTCCTCCGCTTTGTGAAAAATCCGACATTTTGGTTTTAGGGGATGAATTTATTTTTTGCATTTTATGACGTTAAATAACTTTTTATCGAAAAAAATTAAATGACGTTATGGAGAAAAAAAAGTTTCTACAACTTTACATCTGTGCAATTTTCTCATATTTGCAAGAGAAAAGGAGGGATGAAAATTGTTAATTTTGGAACAAATTCTATTTTATCGCGATCTGAAACTATTTTACAAAAGTTGTAACGCTTGAAATTATGTTACGTAGTAGCGTGCCAAAGTCAATAAGTGGCGGGATTCTGCTTAAACAATTAATTGAGAAATCTTTTGGAGGTGAGGGAAGCATTGGATGAAAAAATGTTTCAGGCAAAATGAAGGCAATATTATGTTTGATAACGTTTCACACAAAATCATAATCCGCGATAAAAAAAATGGCAGCTCTATTCAAAAGTCGCCCCACCCCCTCGAGATGAGATGAGATGGTGGTGACTTTTTTGTCCAAATGATGTCCCCCTTCAAACCAAACAAGTTTGACTAAATTTTTTCCCACTAATGATCAAGAATAATCAACTGGGGGGATCAAAATGCATCACCCTTTATGGTGGGAATTCCAGTGAAATTATATGCCGGCGAAAAATCACTACCGCATAACAATCCTTAGTCCGATTGACTACTATTATTATAAAATTCCTTTTTTTAGATAAAAAGTTAATTAACGTCAAAAAATGCAAAAAAAAATTCATCCCCTAAAACCAAAATTGCGGTTTTCCCATATGGGGTAGGAAGTCGCATTGATGGATTTGGACTCACCATCGATCACCCAACATTCACAGAAAATTTCCATTTTTACTTACTGAACTATAAGCATTGCAATATTATGTATGTCAAAGAAATAAGAAAATAATAAAATTGTAAAATTTTTTACTTGCCGAAAATTTGTTAAAATACATTGAAAATTTTGATATTTGATAAATCAGCGCTTATGATTTCAAATATGCCTCGGCAAATGTTGAATCAGAACGAAAGCTGAGCCTGAACGTTAGTAAACTTGACGTTAGAGTTGTGCTTGCGTTTTTATTTTATTGATTTAGAATTTAAATTAGGTATTTAAATATTTAATTTTTTGAAATTTGTCAAAAAAAAATTCTCGACGATTATATAGGTAGTCGAGAAAATATCTTCCTAAGCTCGATAAACTGTGAGGAGTGTAAAAAAATATCATCGATTGCTATGAAGTTGTCTCTGTCTTTGAGATGTTCAAGAAACATAACGATTTTTTGAAAAATTCTTTAACTTTATGCCTCTTTCGCGTTTTTTTAACTTGTCATCTGGACATAAAAACAATTCCCCGAAGATACCCCTAACGTGATTATTTTTCATGGCAAAAATCGAGCAAGTGATAAAGAAAAACAAATTTCGAGGAACTTAATTTGACAGAAATTTGAAAATTCGCTCAAAAAAGTATTGAACGATGGCCATAACGGAACTGAAATCTATTTTAAGGTGCTACTTTCCGTTTTTAATCTTAAGATATAACGTTCAAAGTCAATACAATCAAAAAATTTTACAATCACAACCGAATTTGCCAGATAAAGGGTTTACTAAAACCTGGTACACTTATTAAGTAGCTAATGAAGTTCACATAATACTTGTGAATTTGATTTATTGATCTCCCTGTATAATAATTGATATTTATTATTTATTTCGTTTCCCTTATTACAGAGTCTGTATCTGAAAATGTAACGATAATTTGAGGTAGAAGAGAACTATTTATTATCAGTGCTAAGTTCTTATGTTTGCCACACTTTTAGAGATACAATTTTAGAGATAAACGCACAAAATTTCCCCATCCCGTACCGTCCGTTTTCAAAGTCCAAGCAGGATGTCGTTACTCCACTGATGCTACTTGAGTCGAGCGAAGTTTTCCGTCGAATGACATTTGTCCAGATCTTGGGTTGTTCCAGGATGTCTGTTTCATCAGTTAAAGTTCCGGAAAAAACATGATCGAGCAGGTCACTTTTTGGAGGCGAATAGGAGGCGGCCAACTCTAATTAAGGTCGATGTCATTCAAGATTAAAACGGGGCCAGTCGTACATCGTCTTTAGCCAGTCACGAACTGACTGTTTTTAATTTTATATAAAAAATCGAGATTTTTGTTACAAGAAAATTCAAGAGACTTGTATTCTATAATGTAGGCACAACTAATATACAGGGTGTCCCGTATCGTTATGTTCAAATCTTGTGAGCATATAGTAGGCTTATTCCTAAGCCTAAAAAACCCAAAAGTGGCAGGTCTATGTGCATTCGTTACGATGTTACAGGCCTAAGAAAATAACGTCTAGTAAATACCAGATTTAACTTTGAAAACCACATAAAGCTTATTTTATTGACCACATCTTTAGTTTATCATGTCCTATTCCTTGCTGAATACAAACTTGTGCTCGGAGGCCTATTGCAGAAGTAACAGTTCTAATTTCTCGTCTTTTTTCGCGACCGATCTCTTGACCAGCATGCTGAATATGATCCAATAATAATTGCTTTTTGGAATTTACTTACAAACAACAATTCCGAAATATGCTGGTGTCCCATTTATTTGAATCCAAATGCCATTTTGTATGAGCAGCAACCTCTTCTAATGTTCATTTTGGTGACATTTACTCATGTCGCCACCATAACTATAAATTATTAGTCTAAACCACAACACATGTGGTTGTGAGGTCTTCAAAGTTGTATCTTTGTTATTTACTAGTCATAATTTTCTTAGGCCTGTAACTTCGTATTTCGTAACGAGTAAAGATAGACCTGCCACTTTTGGGTTTTTTGGGCTCAAAATTAAGCCTACTATATGCTCAAAAAATTTGAACATAACGATACGGGACACCCTGTACTTGTATAGGTAACTCCTTTTTTTCAACTGATGTTGAACAGCCACAGTCCCAGAAAAAGCCAGTAACGTGTCCCGGGAGGATTTGCTTTCCAGCGCGTTGCATAATGTTACCGAACGATTATGTTTAGTACCGAAACCGGTCGCTGTGGTAGACTGGTAGTACCGAACCGAGTGACGAGTGAGATCATGACCGCCTTTTGAGAGCAATCCAAATTAAAAATTATAATTCCACTTACTGCCGTTCTAACCAAAACAATAATGACGAAATAGAAATCTGACTTATCTTTGAGAAATTCTGGATCGTTTAAAAAAAAAGAACAAACCCAATTAATTCTATAATAATCATGGGTAAGTTCACCAAAAACTAGTTATATTATTTTTTAAAGAATGATCGTATCGGAACCGAATATGTAAAGAGGTGATCCCAAAATGGCGGACACAAAATTTAAAACAAAAATTATTTCTTCGTCTTCATTATCGATATATAAGGTTGCCTTTTTCTAGAATAGAAAACATCAAATTTAAAAAATGTGATTAAAACCAATCACGATTTCCCATAAGATATCGTGAATAAGATACCACGAAAATATATTTTATTTTTTTTATTTTATTATCGGTAACGGAATTACTGGCATCCAAATTCTACCTATTCCTCAAGTCCAACAAAATTTATCAATGTGGCATCGTTGTTATAATTGAACGTTTCCATGGTAACATCTTAATCTGGGTGTAACCTAAATACAATTTTTCTTTGTAAAGAAGTGTATCAAGTGCAGGGTTGTCACTTTTTTTACACAAAATTGATCATATCTTCTTAAGTAAGTCATTTTGAAGATAAAAGTAAATGAACTTAGAATCTCTAATCCAAAATTAATGGTATGGTAGGTAGGTACTATCCGTGTCCGCCAATTCGTGATCATCCTGTATAGAGCCTATTTTAACAGAAATTACCATTTAGATATAATATAAATACAAGTATAAAACATTAATAGGTTTTTTTTTACTTTACAGCCATTTTAACCTGATTTGATTTTTTAATTCAAGTGATATAAGATGCCTTTCATTCTTACACAAATAAATAAACTCCTGTAAACATTATCACACTTCAAGAAGTGTTAACAGAAAAAGTGGCGTCGACGGGTTGTGTATTGTTTATGTATTTAATGAATAATTCTGTGGTTCGCTGTTTGAGCTCAAAGCAAATCTACTAAAGTGGCTTCTTGGAGTAAAAAAAAAAATCAAGCATGTGTATAGTGTGACTTTGATTGAGGTAATGGTGTCGCAGCTAAAAGAATTTACGGTGAATTGTATTTTTTCTTGTGTATAGGCTATTTCAATTACAGAGAAAAAAATATATATATTTGTCCAGACATGTAATGTAGGTATGCCGAAAAAAGTTAATTTGAATATTCGTAATGCGCATTCAAGTCAATCCGGGATAAAAGAAGATCGTAATCAGAAACAACTTAAGTCACATTTTTACAATAATTAATAATTTTCAGGAGATGTATAAGGTGGTAAAAATAGATAAACTGAAGTTGAAGGTTAAAAGTTAACCCCTCAAGTAAGAATTTATCATAAACAGAAACATAGTAAATATTTGCGTAACCTAAAAAAAAATACAGGTTGGTGTAATAAACTCAAAATGGTACAAATGTGGTCAAAAAAATATCATTAAAAAATATAGTTAATTATACAGGGTGCACCATGTATCCTTCTCTATATTGCTATCTCCTGAACGCTAAGAGATACAGGGTCGGTTAAATTAGAGAAAAGATGCGCAGTTTTGTGGCCATGTCGAATCCGTCAAGCCATGCAAGATATCTGTTGCTCCTGAAATATCCTGAAAAAACTGAAAAATCGAGATTTCTTATTTTTGCCATATCTTTCTTATTATTGGATATTAAGAAAATAATTTCATGTAGGCTTACATAAAGCCGTTAAGAGCTGTCCATCTGACATTTCAAAAATTTTCAAGGCCGACTAGATCCAAGAGTTTTCACAGTCAACTTTCGTTTTTCTTATGGCCGTCATATTATTTTTTTATGTCGTTCGATATGAAAAAAATAATGGAAACCAAAAATTAATAAACTTAGAAAAAAAATTTTTTTTAATTTTTATTCTTCTTTTTTCAAATAAAAACCAAAAAAAATCGTCAAAAACGTCAACATTTGTAAAATACGCCGAAATAGTGCTTGCCTTATGGTTTTTTAATTTATCTATGAAATTCGGTCTAAAACTGTGTAATTTTTGTAAAGAAAAAAGAAGAATAAAAATTTTTTAACTTATTTTTTAAGTTTAACAATTTTTTGTTTTTATGATTTTTTTTTATACCGAGCAACATAAAAAAACAATATGGTGGCCATAAGAAAAACGAAAGTTGACTATGAAAATCCTGGGATCTAGTCGGCTTTGAAAATTTTTGAAATGTCAAATGGGTATAGCTCTTGCCGACTTATGTAAGCCCGCAAAAAATTATTTATTAATCTCCAATAATAAAAAAGATATGGCAAAAATAAGAAATCTCGATTTTTCAGTTTTTTCAGGATATTTCAGGAACGGTCACAGATATTTTGCATGTCTTGACTGATTCGAGATGGCCACAAAATTGCGCTTCTTTGGACTTGTTTAACCGACCCTGTATCTGTTAGCGTTAAGAGATAGCAATATAGAGAAGGATACATGGTGCACCCTGTATATGACATTTTTTTATAAAATAATAATTATGAAATCTCAAAATGTCCAAAGTTATTCCTAAAAATATGATCGTACGCAAATATGCATGGAGACCAACCAGGTTAATCATGAACAACACAGCCTGTCACTCTGATTGGTAGTAGTCGCCCTGGCGGACGCTGAAGCGGAAATTGTATCACTCGTGCGCAACTGGTTGCTTTGTGTAGGTTTTCTTGGTTGACGAAAGGCATCAGTGTTTAAAAAAAACTCACAAATAATCATATTGGAAACCCTAGATTCAAATCTTGGGGTACTAAAAAAACTGACCAGCACGCTGCTAAAAATAGTAAAAAAAAAAATTCACTGCAATATAAGGCACGCACAAAAATACCCGATTGGTCTGGAACAAGGTCTAGAATGATATAACACACAATATGAAGAATTTCTCGTTCATGGACCTATTAAGCAAAGCTTTTAGAAGTAATTCTTCATAATAGGTAGGCTTTATTATTTTTTTAGTAGATACCAAGTAAGGAGCAATTGACGTAGTTGGTATTTTTAGCCCTCTTATCTCTTAAGATCAATAAACAGAATAATTCTAGCTCTCCTTAATTTCCTCTCCAACTTTAATTAATTTCCTTTCAAGAGGTATCAATTTCAAATATGCCTACAGCTGGAGAACCAGTCATTGTTTATTAGCTAGGTAGGTAGATATTAATACGTTCCCTAAAATACTAAACCGTTTCTATTGTTTTACAGCAGAAGCGCAGAGACTTGGAATTGGACTTTTTACGGGCTGTTAACTTGGAAGATCCCATGTAATTATTCCTGAAAGTTACGGTTGAGGAGTTTCGTAAAGACGAGGTTCAGCACCGCATGTGAACATCATTACTTACAGCCATGGCACTGCGAAATAATACAGTTAGTTGCCTCCTTCAATCAGCCATGAATTATTCAGAAATTACCAACCTTTCGGTTATTAGCAGGTTAAATTTACTGCTATTATTTGCATAGACCTCTCGAAATTAGTAGGAAAGAATGATAAATTATTGTTATTATGTTTTGACGGTAGTCGTGAAAGTGGGCCAGTGTATCAATATCTGTGGTCAATGTATACCACCAAATGTAGGTAAGACGATCATTCTCGCTTTTCTTGAGAAGAGACTAACGAGAGAATTAGAGACATGAACGAGTAAAGATTTGTAGACGACATACCTTTTAATTTTTTCATCTTTCTGGGTGTATTCAGTCTTCCCCAAAAAATTTGTTGTCAGTGATTTTGTGATTTCAAACATGTCACCAAAAAACGGAAGAAAGGTAGCGGGTAGATGAGAATTCTAGAACTATCTTATCTGACAAGACCTCTAAAATCCTCCTATTACAAGATGGAAATTTCGAAAACCACTTTGGCGACAAGTCATCAGACCTAATCCTTCTTGGATTCCCGGAAATTGGGATGTTGTCGATATAAGTAAAAAATGTACCAAAACTGCATAAAAAATATACAGAGGTATAAGAGAATATACACAAAAGTCAGTTCTAGGGGTGCCTTCATATGAGATTATTATCTACCTTTGAATGTAAGGCTCTCTCCTCGAGGCGGACAGTAATATATCTTAAATTTCTGTATAAAATTGTAACATATAATATTGATTGCTCGTTACTGTTGGAGAGACTTAACTTTTTGGTCCCCAGACAGGCGATCCGTAAATCTGTAACCTTTTACAGTTCAAAAGCCAGGACTTATGTATTGCAAAACCCAAAACTCCCCTATAAATCGTATGTGCAGCCTTTATAATGGGGTGAGTTCGGGTTGTGATATCTTTGGTGATTTTAGAGAATTCTACAATTTAATAGAGCAAGACTGCGAGTAGTGGCTTGGCTTTGATGATGTGTAAAGTATACTTGTTTATATGTTTGTATGCATAAATAGGTTTAGTTGGTTGATTTGTGTAATGCTTCGATGTGACTTTTGTTTTATTGATAACTTTGTTATTCCTCTTTTTGTTCATTCAGTGAGTACTGAATATTTATTATGATTGTTTGGGGCTACTTTTGATTTACTTGTGTTATTATTAATTGTGTATTCACTTTTTTAGTTTGCCTGTAAGGGACCTGTTCTGTTGGGCAAATTGATTTAATAAATAAATAAATCAATATATTTTTAGTAACTAGACAGACGAAATCGAACGCCATGAAACATAAAAAAGAGAATAACTTTGTTCAAGATCAGGCCTCGGTTAGGAATATGTTTTATTCAGTAACTGAAGAACAATTTTGGAAATGTTTCATAAACGAGGCCAAATCGTGAAAAAAGTTATTTTCTGATGGATGATAAATAAAACACTAATGTTTTAAAAAATTCTACTAATAAATATTCTTTAATTCTAGTAGAATTTTTTAGAACATAAGTGTTTTATTTATCATCCATCAGTATGCAGAAATTCTACAAAGTAAGGGTTGAAAACATAAATTTTAAGTTAAAATACGATTTTATATATGGGGTTCGATTTTGACTGTCCAGTTACTAAAAAAATTATATTTTTTAGCATCAGCCTTAGTTTTACATTTTTGGAAATATTTCCTAAACGAGACCTGATTTTGAAAAAAAACTTATTCCTTGTTTCATCCTTAAAATACGATTTTATACATGATGTTTCTTATTATGAGAAGCCTTGAAATGTCTAAATTTATAGAAAACATAAATTAGATTTTTTAGTCGTGACGAGATTTTTCCTGTTGCCATAGCAGAAGGAGTTGAGAAAAGTTTACATAGCTTTTCCAACAACCAGAGAGAAATCACATTTTTCGTTGCCAGATGATTTATTGGCAACTTGAATCTTAAATATTAAAAAAAAATTAATTATTATTATAGACAATAAGCGAGAAGAGAGAGAAGATTTCACTTGTTCCTCATTTTTATATAATTTTCCTACAAAGTTACAAAAAGAGAATGGTTCTAACTATAAAAATGTTGAATCTTTCCTAAACAAGGTTTTTCTGCGACACCTAACGACATAATAAAAGATATACCTAACTCTCTAAACAAATATCTTTAATATCTCAATTGAAAAGTTTCACAGATATTATTAACTAACAACTTTCAGAATTGAGCTAAAATGAAACTGATCTCCAGTTGAAGAGATGAGGCGACAAACATTTTAATACTTTCACAACAGGTTTAGATTTTCATAAATTTTGCAACGCCAATTACGTTCCCATGAATGGCTTTTTTCAGTAGGAGATCATTCATACTAGTAATTATGTTGACGGTTTAATTTCATACCTGGTGAAGCCAGTTAGGATGGTCTATTATAGCTTCTTATAGCATTTACTACCTACCATACCATGTACTTTCACTATTACAGTAAAACTGAAAGATTCATTAGCCGTGAATATTGATCCATTAATATCGCTAAATTCAATTTAAATGCCCTATGTGACATACTAAAACGCAATTTCGTGTATTAAAATTATTTAAAAAAAAATAAATAGACTTTTCCATTAAATTAAAAAATACTTTTCTATGCGATCGTATATACTTAAATTAGAATTTCGCGCCATTAAATGGTTAGTTTGTTGCTTTACTACAAAATCAATATGTTCTGTACACAAAAATTTCACTTCGAAAAACCTTTTTTAATCAAAGTATTACAGTTTAATAATTAAAAATAAATGATCACTAAATAACGTTAAAAGGCAAAAAAATTCTCGAAACTCATCAGAAATCATTGTTAAAACTTTTATCTATAAGTGCTGTTTGCAATATTTTGATGTTTACAACCCTTGTAATTGCACAAATCTTAAAAATTAGTTCCCCAAAGTATTTCCCTTTGTTATTCTGAAGTGATTCGTAAACAGAGGTTTTAATTAAAAGATGACTTTAATAAGAAATTTCTTTTGAAACCCGAGATTACGACGCCCATATTTCGAAGGCAGCAAATCCCCACCGTTAACAAGATAAGAAAAGTGAGTTTATTCGTTTACTGTAATAAAGAAACCGCAGAAAGGTTTTTCCATTCAAGCAGGAGAAACCATCTAGTGCCCTCTGAAGTAGACGCATATTTTGAGAGGGGATTTACTGGGTTTAATTTTACATCATTGGTCAGAAGGTTCAGAGAGTTAAAAAGATGCTCCAATCATTGTTAAAAAGTTATTAAAAAAATAAAATCGCTAGATTTAGGCCCGGCACCTTCAAACATGTTTGAGTTCGTAGTCGATTGTCCAAGGATGGTCTGGATTTCTCCACAATCTAGTTTAGCTGATGGAGTGACAAACGAACCAACAAGAAAAATCAAAAAATATAAAGGACCTCACAAAATTCTTCTGGAATCAGATGGATCAGATGGTCTCTATGGGCAAAATCCCCCAAAAATTCATGTTTTCGAGATATTTATACCTCTGAAGATGAATTTTTTCTCTCATGACAGTCATTTATTTTTAAATATTTTCCCGCCTATTTATTTTATGAATTGGCTTTTACATACAATAAAAATTACAACAAAAAAAACCTGAAAAATTAAAAAACTTTCGAATTTTGAAATCACAGCCACGGCTATTACAAAAATGACACTATAAACTTTTCCTGTTTTTCTCGACTCTATAAAACAATGAGGAGCGCCAATATTTAAAAATACATATATGCGTGATTGCCATGAGAGAAAAAATCCACCTTCAGAGGTGAGTATCTCGAGAACTGAAGTTTTTGGGGGGTTTTGGAGACTTTTGATCTAATCATCGAAGACTACCGATCCCCAAAATACAACAAATTTAACCGGGAGCCAATTTCCATAAGGATTCTAAGGGGTCCTTTGTTCAAAAAATATGACCCTTACACCTGATCTGACCTGACCATGTTTCCTCTCGTTTTCGCTTTTAGAATTGAAGAAAATTACCACCACGTTTGACCACCGCATTAACCAAAATATTTAATTTTATTAAACAAACAAAGAAAACAAGTTGATATAAGTTTGAATAAACAGCTATACCTACCTATAAAAAAATATGCAGGAGAGTAAATTTAAAAAGAAACATTTTTGAAACTTTTCTTGAAAGGAAAGTATTCAAGGGACGAACTTTTTGAAATAATTCACTTTTTTTATAATTTTTTTAAAATGAGGACTTCACAAACGAAATAAAATCCTGGACAAACCTGGACTATCCTTGGACAATGTAAGTTTGAAAAATCTCATATTCATTGATATTGTTGTTCGAATGGCCCATGAGAGATCCGAGGAGAGACCTTATAACCCTCGTTATAACCGCTTCTTTAAATTTTTAGGAGTCGATTTTTTTCATAAAGAGTCTTTCTCGGAGAAAGATTTTGTAGTCTGCAGCCATGTTTTCTTATCTGACATTTTGTTTGACTAGTTTTTGACTAGTTGTACAACGATTTTTTGGCATATACATATTGCGGTCGGAGATAAATACTTTTAAAGAACGCATGCGGAAGTCTTGGCCTCATACTCCACGTTTTGCAATTTAACGAACCTCGGTCGCTTTTAAATTATGTAGGTATATGGGAACATCGCTTTGGTAATATTTCCAAATTTACGCTCGAAGTTTAACCAGAAATTCCGTATGCATTATTATAACTAGTTCAAGCATGTCCCCACTATAAATTATGGTATGAATAGTTTGAACAAGGTAACCAAGCTACGAAGATTCCTAAAACATCAAACAAACCCTTCCTTCGCAGTTACAAATGGAGTGGAAGTAGAATATGTAACATTGCCTCAAGGATAGGATGTTTTCCCATTATATCCGTAAAGCCAAGCACTGAAATTTATGTAGCTTATCGTTGTCTTGTAGAAACTATGGTTTAAGTACATATTTAAATAGGTTTATAAAGGTAAATATAACTTTTATGCATTGATAAAGAATCTAATTATACCTAACTATTAATATTATAACGATTTGTTACATTAAAATGGAGAAATGCGAGAGAAAAAAGCCGAATTATTAATCGACGGATTATGTGTGAAGATAAAAAATTAGCGCCCATCACTTACGTCAGTATTACAATAATTATGAAAATGTTTGGAGAATTTTATTTTTTTTGTATTTGCGTTAACAGCTGCTGCTCCTGCCTTTATTTAGAATTGTATTTGAAAATATAGAATGCAATTCAACTTTATTAATTATAAAATGGTGTTATAGCATTGCTAATATACAGTAATAGCCTCGGTAATAGCTTTGTTGCGAGCTTTATTGCAACTTGCAACACATGCATGATTCTGAACGGTTCGGAATTACAAAAAAACTTCACTCATTCAATAACTTGTAGGATATTAAACTTTAAATGCCTCTCTAAAAATCTATGGATACCTGGTTTATGTTTTTAAACCTTTAAAAAATTTAAAACCCATAATTTTGAAGTTATACGTATAAATAAGTCAGTACTTAGAAGTTCTGGAGTTCTATAAACATAATCGAGAAAAACTTTGACTAATCAAGATCTTTCTTTCTAAAATCGCTTCCGGTTATACCGGGAGTCGATATGATGTTCGTTATTTCAAATAGCACACGCAATGCTTTGATATTTTTCAATTTTGAAATAAGTTTTTCTTGAAATTTTGACAGTAAAATGGCTACTAATGGCTTTGGAAAATGGTTCACCAGCTTCACCTACAAGGGTCCTTATACTTTTAATGATCAACTTCACTTGATATGCACTTCAAAAGATTTTTTCATTCCTCGAAGAAAAACGTTTTGCAAAGAGAGATAAAAAGCATAAAATCTCAATTTAAAAAAATATCGAACTATAACCCAGTTTCACTTTTTCTTTTTTGATTCCAAAAAAATTCTCAAATAATCACACTAGCAACAAAACAAATTAAAACTAAAGCTTTAAAATGACGACCGTTCTGGAACTCGTTCTTCCAGTTCTTCCCTTTTGTGATTTTCTGTCGTATAGACTCTGTTCTTGAATCTTGACGTTCTTGCTAGAGGTAAAAGTCGCTAGGCTATAAAATCTGGGCACTAGAGACCTCAAAGGCCAGGACCAAATGTTCTGCTCAAATATGAAGGTAGGTTAGCCCTTCGAGGCTGCCATGGTAAATAAGATAGGCAAACTGGTTGTCCATTAATTAACGAAAAAATATGAGCGGGCAGTAGCTCAACTGAGTTCGAATCTTATCAGTCTCGCTCTGGATGTTTGAGTTCGTCTATTAACTATTTAAATGATAAACTTGTGTCTGAGTGGAATGAGCTAGTTCTCGAAGTCGATAATTACAAAAGTGGAGCGACTTTGTCTTTTCTACAAAGTTAAGACCGATGTTCCCTCCTTAAAAAAACTTAACGCACATGGACTGCAGGGGAATTCCTATGACGCTCTGGGAACGGTGCATGAGCAGAGAGACAGCGATTCACGTTGAATTTGAATCGTTGCAGGTTATATTCCTCGGGAAACACATCTCTTGGAAAGCTATTCCAAAGTGATGCGGTTCTGTACACGAAAAAAGTGTACCTGAGAAACCTGAGAAAAAAAAACCTGAGAGGGATGAGCATTTTTGACTCGCCCTGCCTTGTTCTAGGTGGGATCAAACGGGCCACGTCTTTTGAAGCACTTCCCTTAAAAAAATCATATTTTGAATAGTTTTTTGGGGTTTCAGGCTTTACTTTTGTTTTTTATAAGTAATCAAAGTTTTAACATTTCGGGACTGGTTAGTCTCGTGATAACAATTTATTGATTAAATATAGTTATAAAATAAAATAAAGATTAAAACATACAATATAACAGATATTGTTAAAATGTTAAAATGGTGTATCACTGAAGATACTAAATTATTTAAAATAATTGTTGTTTTATTATTGTCTTGTTGTTATTGTTGTTTAGTTTTTGTGTTGGTGTGTGTCTATTTTTGTTTTGTTTTACGTGCATATTTTTTAAATAACTGTGAATGACAGTGGTTAGGTAGTGGTGTTATTTATGAATTGTTGGGAGGAAACTGAAGGTTACTTTTTTTTTTATTATTATTATTTATTGATTTATTGGTGTATGCTTGCATGTGTGGAAGAGCGTTGTATTAATATTATGGTTTGATATATTTGGGTTGGTTTTTGATTTCTGTTCTATCGTTAATACTGTTTTCTTCATTATGTATTGTTGTGGGATCATTTCTAGGATTGTTTTTTTTGTATGTATTGTGTTCCATGTCTATGATTTCTGTGTTTTCATATTTAAATTGGTGCCCTGTATCATGTTTATGTCGATTTAGTGCAGTGTTTGCATTTTTTGAGTATTTGTGACCAATAAGCATTTGTTGTAGGTGTTGTAGTTTTTGTGTTATGTACATACGAGGGGTAAGACACTGGCAATGAATGTGTACAACACTGCCAAACACTGCCAAATATTTCCAAAACATTGCCAAATATTTCCAAACATTGCCAAATATTGCCAAATATTTCCAAACATTTCCAAATATTGCCAAACATTTCCAAACATTTCCAAATATTTCCAAATATTTCCAAACATTTCCAAACATTGCCAAATATTTCAAAATATTTCCAAATATTTCCAATTCCAAACAATGCCAAACATTTCCAAATATTGCCAAACATTTCCAAATATTTCCAAATATTTCGAAACATTTTCAAACATTGCCAAATATTTCAAAATATTTCCAATTCCAAACATTGCCAAACATTTTCAAACATTGCCAAATATTGCCAAACATTTCCAAACATTTCCAAATATTTCCAAACATTTCCAAACATTGCTAAACATTTCCAAATAGTTCCAAATATTTCCAATGCTAAACATTGCCAAACATTTCCAAACATTGCCAAATATTTCATCCAAGCATTCCAAACATTTCCAAAGCTGTGTACAGACATTTCCACAGAGTGTCCTATCCCTCGTGTACATATTTTGCTTCAAAGCAATTTTTTTTGGAAAGCAATTTTGCTTTTTAATTTTGTATGTAGGTTTTGGCTTTTATCGGCAGTTTTGGTGTTTGTTTTTTTGAAGATTTTTTTTTCTGACAATGTATGGCATGATATATAGTTTTTTTAGGGGAGAAGGGGGTTGTTCTGTGTTATTTGTGTTGTGTGTGGTTTTAGTTTGTTTATTGTTGTACATAGTTGTGTATTATTTTCTTGGCTAGTTTGTTTATTAGATGTGATTGGTAGTTATTGTTTATAAGTATTGTTTTTGCTTTGGTGATGATGTCTGGTCTGTATATTGGACTTGTTAATTTTATTTATCTGCCTATTAGTGCAATGATGATGAAGGATGAATGATTTATTTTGTATTATGTGGTTTTCTGATTGGCAAGGACGTAGCAAGTATATTTTTTTCTAAAAGGGGGGGGGGGACAGTGGTGGCTCGGTACATTAATGCGTAAGGCGTAAGGATCTTAAAAAAAATCTTAAAAGAAGGAGGAGGGCTCCAAAACAGCGCCGCAGACGAATTTTTTGTTATTCAAGATCACGTAATTTCCCAGCACTTTAATGAATACCTACCTTCTCTAGTTATGAAATACGAATTAAATTGTTATTGTCATCTTTCCTTAAATTTCATTTTTACATTAGCCACAAAGGTTTATTTTTATATCTATTAATGACTGTCAATTTTGGAGAATTCAAAAAGTCTTTCCATTTGTCATCATTCCACCTCGAAAAGGGAGTTTAAAATAAAACGTAAACAGAAGCAGGCATGGCAAATAGTAATAACAATAATTACTTATTAAAAAAAAAAGAAAGAAAATCGCTACAAACGCACAAGAAAAAGCACTGGGTGAGACAGATTTTGAGCCACCGCTGCCGACAAAGACAGTAAAATTCAAACTTTGTAATGTTAGTAATAAGAACGCAATATAAGTGTGCCATAATTCCTTAATCAAAGTTCGCCGGTTACCTCGAAATTCCGTGAACTTGGAAAGTCGGGTTTCGATTAAAAATTTTATCTGGGTTGGCCAGAAAAATTCCGGCCCCACCTGTCCCCCTCCCCCCTTGCCATACTCTTGTTGACTGGAAATTTATTTTTTAGTCTTTTATTTATTTATTTATTTATTTTAGTCATTATTTTATTTTGTTGGCCTGTTCATGTCATGTCAAAAAAATTGATTTAATTGTCTCTTTCCAGTTCTAGTATAATTGGAGTTTGGGGTGGAAGGAGTTGAAGGTGTCTAGCATTAATTCTTTTATTTCTGATGATATAGCCACCCCAAAAAACTGTTCAAAATATTATAGTTTATCGGCAGATGGTTCATTATTATACAATTTTCTAATTCATAAAAATGTCTGTCTAAAAAAGGCTCAGGTCAGCTACTTTTCTTCGAGGTTCAAGACTATCTAGATGTTTTGTCAAATCTGGGTCCCCGATCAAGTAGATGGCTCTTTTCTGAATTGAGTCAAATAGTCCCCGAGAATGTTTAAGAAAAAAAAAAGCTCCAAAGTGTCATTGTGTTTACATAGTTGACATTGGGGTTTTTAGCCGCTTAAACGTGGTTGTTCCGACTGTTAAAACACCCTCATGAGAAAACTTCCACTCATGTCTTGCACAAGTAGTTTACACCGAAAGTCATCATGTAGGGTTGAAAATATTTTATAGGAGGCAGCATGGTCTCTCTTGAAAGCACTTATAAGCATGGTCTCAATATAATCAATATTATAATGGTCTCAATTGACCATGCTGAAGTATAAATTTTCAAAAATTAACTTTGGTTTAGAACTTCAGAGACTTCTAATGGAAGGCAACCTGGAACACCTGAATATGAAGTTTTTCAGGAAAACGATACTCCCAATAATAGTTAAGTACGTTACTTTATTGTTTTTTCTTACGAATTTTTCCATCTTTTATTTAATATAGGTAATTATTTATCGGTAATATCGATTTATAAAATTAAGTTTACCCTTAATAAGCAATTTAATCTAGCCACATTAATCCCAAAGCGCTTTACAAATTAAACTTGAAAGTGCCTCTTGTTTCTCGTCAGAAATATTAGACTGATGTTTGAAAATTTGACAAGCGAGCCGTTTGCGTCGCAATTACGTGGCAAGAATAGCGCTATTGTGCATTAGCACAAAGCTTGCAAGTTTTAATTAATCTAAAACCTGCTGCAACATCGTTGTAAATTAGATTTTTATTAAACGAGTACTTTCCACTGCCGGCGCAGTAACATTCTTGTTGTATTATTATTATTAACACTGACTGTGTTATTTCATTCCATATTTTGTACTTTTATTGTTGTCTTGATGTCTTGATAAAACATTATTATGTTAAATATTTCAAATTTATTACCTACAACTGATAAGCATTACTAAATAACTACAAGCGATCGTTTATTAAAAGAATGTTTTTTTTAACTAATTGATTGTAAAAACTAATATGACGATAAAACTGATAATCAAATATACCTGCCTACTATACAGGGTGTATCAACTCGATTTAGACTATAGTGCTATAATGATAAATGGGCATGCCGATCTCGTCAAGACGAAACGATTTTATTTAAAATTTTTGGATTTGGACTATCTCGTTCCTGAAATATGACCGCCTTCCGGGTTTCTTGTTTTGTTTTTGTTCTAGTTCCAGCGTTTTTAAGTTCTCGCCCAAATGAAAGCTATATAGTTTTGGAAACTCCGTGATATCTTCAGCTACAGTAAATTCCAGTTTCTACCCCTTTTGACTTTTGAATTCAAAATGACAACATGTAAAAATTTTGTTTTGTCGTGCTGGTTAAGTGTTTTGTCGTGCCAAGTCAGTAATGCGGCGATTTTGTATCCAACAAAGATAGAAAGTGGACTTTGTATACTTAAAAACGATGTAACTGAAGAGAAGGAGTTTCCAAAACTAACTGCCGTTAGAGTGAGAACTAGAATTTTAAGGAGAATTTTAAAATTATGTAATAGACACTGTAAAGGGTGTTGAATTTAAAAATTATTGCTTTATTCGACGCATTCTAAGTTTTAATGATTAGATCGCACTTTTCAAAAGCCCTGTATAAAGAAACCTAAATATATGGTGCTCTTATCTCCAGAAATTCCAATCTTTACTACACTTCTGAGTATGTACCTACCAATTTGTAGAGCTTTTCCCTTTTTAAATAACCGAGATATTAATATTTTTTAAATTACACTTTTATATGTCAATTTTTTTCAAATTGAATAACAAAAAATAATGTTTTTTGACGTTCTATGTTTTTCTTCTCGAAATTAGTCAACAATTTCATATAAAATCCAAAAATTTTAGACGTGTGATTAGACCTGTCCCAGCTTATTCGAAGCGGTCTCTGTAGGCCAAACGATGGATTTTTTCAAAAAACTTTTTGCAAATTCAAGTACAGAATCACAATGGCCATAATTTAAAATTATTTTGGACTATACAGAGTGTCTCATATGACAGTGGTATATAAACATTTGTACTTTCTTTGATTTTTTTATTTGGCGACGCGTAGAGAAATCTCAGAATTTTTCAAATTTTTTATCACCCTGTATAAATATTTCATATACATCATAGGATAATACATGAAAAGTTAAAATAGGGACATGTAAGCCGTTTTTCTCTATCTTCAGCCGTTTTTGTTGTACAGGGCCTTGAACTTGAAAAATGACGATTTTCACTTGTTTATAACTCAAAAACTTCTGAATTTAAACACCAACTGTAAAAGCCAATCTTATTGTCTCTTCTCGGATAATCTAAAAATGTAATAACATATTAGGAGCATTCCATTTAAAAAAACATAACTTTGATATGCCACTGTCATATGGGACACTCTGTATACTCCAAAATAATTTTATATTATGGCCATTGTGATTCTGTACTTGAATTTGCAAAATGTTTTTGGAAAAAATCCATCGTTTGGCCTACAGAGACCGCTTCGAATAAGCTGGGACACCTGTATACCTATTTATTTATTTTATAGACACTCCACCAACGGCATATATGGTATGCCATATTACTATGACTTAAGGAATACACTTTTTTACTGGAAACTCATCGGGAATCATGGAGGAGATCACCCTGTATAAGAACCGAGATGCAATTATTCCAAAGATTAAATAAAAATAATAAAAGTAGAAGAGTCATTAAAAGTAGGTACCTAGGTAGGTACCCATTATTTCGTATCAACTCAACTGTAAAAAATGCATTTTTCGCAAATTTCGTGGGAATAAGTAAAAACCAAAAATTTGATTGCACCCCTTCGCAAACATGACAAATTTATTTTAATTAAGTTGTTTATTTCAACATAATTAATTTTTAAGGTAATCTAGGTGAAAAATTCTATATCTGGCTCTAATTACCTGATAGTTAAGAAACTGTCAACATCCTCAACACAACATCACTCGCGAATGTCCTACCACCAGCAGCACAAGAGCACCAGCACCAGCCACCAGCTGATCAACACAACAACACTATGAAAGTACGTCGCGGTCACTGCCTCCGCTGCTTACGAACTGCCGCCAGAAAACAAGACGCCTCCGTCAGACGCCTTCTCCGGGCAGACTGTTGTCTCGGAGACTCCGCCGAGTGTTACCTGCAGGCGGGTGTCACTCGATACGATTACCATGCGACTCCCACGGCCTGTGCTCCGGGTGTATCGCCGCTTCCGGTCTCGGCGCCATTATCCTGGTCACGGTCTCTGCCGCAACTCGAGAAGCTCTTCCGCCGGGGTACCTCTTCATCAGGAGGATGCGGATAGTATCGAGTCAGGTGAACAGGTTCATATCACGTTAGATAGGAAGGGCAGTAAACCATGAAAGTATTATTATGAAGGGGAGGTGGTGGATGTGGCGGAAAGGAATTTCTTACTTCCCAAAAATCTAAAACTATAGTTTTAATTTCTTTCAGGTAAAGCGACGAAAAACCGTGCTGCCATTTATTTGTATGAAATCCAATTTCTTTTCAGAAACTTTTATTTCTTCATTAATAGGTAAGTTACACGCTTGAAATTCATGGTAGGTACTTACCAGGGTATTCCAACATTTTTTTTTGTGTTCACCACTCTCCAGCCCAAAAATGACGAGTATAATTTTGCAAAGTATTAAATTTAGATATAATATGAAAGATATTGGGGTAAGGTACTTTTATTAATTATTATTAATTATTAATTAAATTAAAACCATAATTTTTCAGAGCTACCAATTGATAAGCTTTTATGGTTTGAAAGCGCGTTTATTTTAAGTAGCCTCACACGCCGTCAACCATCTTCGGGTTGGTTATGGTGTTTATTTTTTTTTTTTTTCATAATCTTTTACACGCATCCAAGAATAATAAACCCGAAAAACAAATGAAATGCAAAACTGACAAGATAATTTCATGGACTCAAATTCTTCGTTTGTAAATTATACCGATCATAAACGACAACAAAGAGTTGGTAGGTATGTATAGGCAGTCATTTCTTATTCATCTTGAGGGCCTTAAATGCGATGGTTTAAAGGTATCAATGAAGAAACGTCGGTTTTATTGCCAGCAATTCGGTGGCTATTATTGTGTTTTATTATGTGGTAACACGCTTCCAGATGCCGTAAATCATTTTGTATACTTACGCAGAAATTTGTTAATCTTATCTCTTATTTTTTAAAAGAATCTAAAGATTTACGGCTGAGAGGTCAATTTTACAAAAAATGCTGATTGACGCAAATTATAATTTTTCAATGCAGTCATGTGCCCGATATGCATACTTAGGTACTTTCACTTTTCAATTTTTTTTTACCATTTTGAAAGACTCATTTTCGGATTTTTTTGCCTGGACTAGACACTCTGTGATTCCATGGCGATCCACCAGTTCCACCACTTATACAAGGTAAAGAATAAAGGGGAAAATTACTTAATCTTAAGACAAAAAGTCTCAATGAACCGATTCTCCAATATTTTCAATATAAAAAAACATTCTTTGTACCACAAGTCCAAAAGGGCCAAAATTTTTATTTTCATGAAAATTTTTGTACCGTTTTTTCTACTAATTAGTCTAATATTACAGACACAATTACCTATGTATAATAAGTTGAACCAGGGACATAGGTACGGTAGATAGGGCTCCAACTTTCCCCCTTCCCCCATTTTTTACGTCACTGGAAAAATTTTGATTTTGACTTATTTTTCCGAAATCTAGACATTTCTGTTACAAAAAGTGCATAAACTTTGTCTGTATACTGAGAGTTGTCTGTTGTGAGAACTAAGGATACATCATCTCGTTATATTCCTTACTCCTTCTATTGCATTGCATACCCAATCGAGTTAAAATGGGACGTATTGTCAGAAATACGTTTGAATCGTCAGCAATTCTAAAAAGATGAGCGAGAGTGAGACGGAAGTATCGACTCGCGTCTTGATACGCTTAGATTGATACGATATTACGATCGTCGCTACTCTCAAGTGTCAGTGTCAGCGGTAAATATACTAAATAAGGTTTTTGTTGTGATTTGAAACGTTTTTAATACGAAATTAGCAGAATTACCTGTGTTATATTGTACGGTGTGATAAACTATGAGTAACTTAATTTCGCGAATGCCTAAAAATCTATTTCCTTGTTTTGCCTGGGAAACGATTGAACTCCCTAGTACGTGGACTTGTGGTTAAGTTGCTGGAATATTTTACTTGCAAATAAGAAAACGGAGGTGTTATTCTTTCTTTTAAACGGCAACCAGCAGGTAGGTGACATGATATTTCTATCATGATGATAACAATAATTATTATTATCATTCTTATTTACTTGCATTATGTAATATTTGTTATCAAAAAGTTGCAAGGCACTACTTCGTCAATAACTTGTCGAAATAATATATTTATAGGATATTCATTATTCCTCAACACACGCCACTGACACGAACTGCGATACCACATCTGGTTCGACTTAGAAATAAGTGTATGAATCAAATCGAATTAAATGAAATTGTTTAGTCAGAATCAGTGCGGCATGACAACGGACAACTCTCAGTGTACAGAGAGTACCTATGTAAATTGTCGACAGTTTTTGAGATATGTACCGGGGGCAACTAAGAATGGACACCGGTCATATCTCAGGAACGGCTCGTCGCACGCCTTTAGGGTAAAAAATTTTAGACAGAAAAACAATTGAAAGTTCACGTCATGAGATATTCCCAAAAACATAATTTTTGGATATAAAATAGGAATTAAGTGAACTTTAAATTGTTTTTCTGCTTCCACCACTGTAATAAGCGACAAAATTTTTTCACTATTTTAACGAATTTATCAATGGGTGAACAGCAAAAAATAGAAAATTGCAGATTTTTTATCATCCTGTATATGTACATATTCACTTCAAGCCCATAGAGAATTTTGATCGCCATAAATATATTTGAATTTCAGTCATTTTAACCGAGGATTGATTTCCGTGCTGTGTTCAAACTCTGAAACTTCACAAAATAATCAACTTTGCTGCACATATCTACAATTCGGCGAAAGATATTATCCAACTCCGGTTTTCAAAGACTCCTTAAGAATTTTATTCGCTTTTTCACAATGTAAAAATAAATATACAGTAGAAGCTCGATTATCCGGATCGCGATTATCCGGAATCCGCTTTATCCGGAACAAAATTGATTTTTAAAACCGCCGCTTTATCCGGAACGATCGTGGTCCGTATCCGAAATTTGAACGAAAAATCAAGTCATCCGCGTTATCCGAAACGCGCGCCTTCAAATACTCCGCATTATCCGAAATTGTAATATGTACATATATAGATATGCACACAAATATGTATGTTTTTATTTGATTACGAAGATTTATTACTATGTTGAGTTGTTTTTAACAATAAAAAGTCATGTAACTTACCTGCCTACATTATTTTATATATTCGTAAAAAACTCCGTATTATCCGAACTTTCACTTATCCGAAATGGGTTCGGTCCACATTACTTCGGATAATCGAGCTTCTACTGTAGGTACCATTCAATTTGTTTTTTAGAAAAATCGCTATATTTCCTTTCATGTCAGATAACGCTTTCTAGCGGTTGCGGTGGTAATAAAACGAAAAATTCGTAAGATGCAATCTACAGAAGAAGAAAAACTCTTTCTAATGAACGTTAATAGGTAAGAAACGTTGCCCGGATTTTTCGTTTTCTATTTCGTGGATGATGTTTCGTGGGGAGTCTGAGGAAGAAGGAACCCCACATCAAATCTGCCAATATTTCCAAAAGTAGAAAAAATTTACGAAAGGCTCCTTTAACTTTATCCCCATATCAAATATCTTTATTGTATATAACAATAAACACTGTGTACTTTTTGTACCAGAAATGTTCAGCTTTTGGAAAAATATGAAAAACTAAAATGTATCTATTAGTGGCGTAAAAATTTCATGAGCGGTAAAAAAGTAGGAGGTCTCTATCTATACGTCCCTGGTTCAAATTACACACAATGCAATTATAGCTGTAATATTAGACTAATTACATAATAGAAAAACAACACAAAAAATTTTATTAAAAATATTAAGCCGAATACAAAAAAATGTCATTTTTTTAATATTGAACACCCTGTAACTTCGTTAATATACCCATTTTAGGGAATGGGTTCATTGAGAATTTTTATCTTGATATTGAGTATAACTATATTCTACCGTAGAAGTTTGTCCCCTTTTTTATTCTAGGACACCCTGTAAGTATACGTACGTCCAATGGAAATATTGATGAGGCTAGTTTTAAAGGGGCACAAATAATAAACTGTTACCCTGCTGGTGGTAAAAAGACGGAAAAATAATTTTTTTCGATACAAATAAGAAATCGTGTCTTAAAATCAAAATTGCAAACAAAATTCAACATAATATTATTTTAATTTAACGTACCCTGTGTTTCGAAAACAAACAATTTTTGAAAATGTTTATAAATAATTCTCCTTAAAGCCGGGTCACGTATTATTAAGAAACACCCTGTATTATAACGAATGAAAATGAAAACTTAAATCAAAGGGTTGTTAAATTAATTTATCAATTAATTATGTTCCATTTACTATATAAATAAAATTAATAAAATTAAGTCTTACCTACTAAATGTAACAGGGTCATAGTTTTTGGGTTTTGTACTTTTTTTCATGCTCTTTCAAAGTTCCCTATTAGGTAGAGGTATACTAATAAGTATATTAAGTATACTAAGATAAGTCTTATCGAAATATCTAAAATAGTTGTTGCAATAGGATAGGGCCTATCCTATTGCAATAACTATCAACAACTATTTAAGCTGCCTATCCGATAGGCAGCTATTTCAAAATGAATACCGAGTATTGCTTCTAATCTAATCCTTCTTACAGGGTAAATTATTAAACTATGTAGATGTAAGTTATAATTTTTAGTGGCTAATAAACGTGCTAAAAGGAAACAAAAACTGTACCTACTGAATTACAATTTCGTTTTCATGTAGATATCGCTTATTAGAGCTTAGAGAATAGATCTAATTTCAGTGGTGGTTTATTAACAGTTTACAATTTGGTTAAGCTTTATTAGTTTAATATCGTATTACATAGGCACCTACTTTAAATATATCGTAACGTAACTTTGTTTTTATTGTACAGTTATGATGGTCCTAAGTCACTTCCTTAATTTCAAAATTTATTTAATTGAATCGAATTTTGTAGTTCCAGTTTTGAATTTTGTAGTTCCAGTTCATCATAGCATATCAAGAGTTCTTGATTGATTTTTATTAATTTCCAACTTATACAGGGTATAAATTAAGTATGTACAATAAATTTAACAGCCGATTATTTAAGTGATTTTAAAATTTAAAGTTCATATAAAGATGGATCCGCAAATGCTTCGTTTTCAAGGTGTTAAACTTTTGTTTTAAATTTGTTTTTTTCGTAAATACGAGTATCTCAAACATTATTTTACCGATATTGTTGAGATTTGGTGTTATTTGTAGTAATAAGGACCTCCTTTAACCCCAAGTAGATTAAAATTATCAAGTCCAGTGGCGTCTAGGGGGACACCCTCACCAATGTTATTGCAAAGAAATATGTACGCCACTTACTTTTTTAAAATTTTGATTTTTTTTTCAAAATAATTAACTAATAACACAACTTTTTGTCTCTTGAATTGTTTTTAAATCAGACTTGGTTTAAAAAAAAATCAATTTGCGCATCCCTGGACCACACAAGGGAAAATTTTCTTTTCGAAATAATAAGTTTTTATTGCTTTTTATTAATAATAATATAACAACTACAACAAACAAACACTAAATTAAGTAGGTACCTACATTTCTTAACATCGAACCTATGTATAACTATTTTCTTTTTTTTCACGTGTCTTTGTTTGTCCAGGGATATGTAATTAATAAGTGGGTTCCATTTATTTGTTATTTCGAAAATGAACCAAGATACGAAAAAAGCAAGAGACAAAAAAGGTGTATTTTTAGCTGCCTAATTCAAAAAAATATAAAAATTACCAAAAAATCTCTGGCATACATATTTTTCGTCAACAACATCCGTAAAAGGCCGCTTGGGACACCACTGGATTTAATAAATTTAATTAAGTCAGGTCTAAATTAGCCCCTTAACACTATGAATAACACTGTCAAAATGTTTATATGAAAATATTTTAATTTTACAATCATTCAAATAATCGGCTGTTAAATTTATTGTACATAATTAACATAATTTACTTAATTTACAGCCTTATACAGAGTGTTTCATTAATCAGTACAGAAAATTGTAGTAAACGTTCCTTGATAAATTTTAAGAAGAGAGTTTTCATTAAAAATATATTTTGTCATGAGAAGTTGCAGCCCCTTAAAGTCACATATTTCCATTTTTTTTAATACTTGAATCTAAAAAATAAAATAAACTTTGAAAATAAAAAACTACCACCAAAAAGCCTTCATAATTATAATTTTATTCACCCTACGTTTTCCTGCAAGTGCTAGGTATCATTTTTTTAGAAATAGTTTTTACAGATTTACAGATTTTTTTTAACAGAGTTTTTAACTACAGGGTGTTAAAATATATACAGATAATTTTTCCTAAAAATTTTTTTATTCCTATATATAATCATTTGCGGCTACTTAAAAAATAGAAAAATCTCTTTTGTGTGTGTTAAGTATAATTTTTCAAACAACTGATCAATAAAGAAACTGTTTTTCCTCGAAAATTTTCTGCTGAGACCCCCACCTTGCCAAAGCTACATTTTTTTTATTTTCTCTTTCAAAAAACTCACTCCATATCTTTTTTTAAGAATGAAGAGCGATTTATACAAGAGAAACATAACTTTATAGCATAACATGTTTTTATTAAAAATTATTAACCAAATTTGCTTTTAAAATTTCGAAAATTACACAATCCTGAGTTAAAAACCAAGAATTTCTAAAATTGTGAGAAGTAGGTAGGTATACTGGATTCATACTGAGAAAGTTTTTTTCGGGAATTTCTTCAGGAATAGCCTAGGAAATACTCTAAAGTGTTCGAAAGTTGCACCGATCGGGATTAAATTTTGCAGGGACGTGGCTCGGCACCCCCAAATACGACCTATTGAAAATATGCCGGATCTGAGAATTTTAAAGCCCTCGTTCAAGACCTATTTTTTTCTATGCACTGTACCACCCTATCTCGGCTTTTCTAGATTTAAATTATTGCATATTAATGAAAATAAAGGACCATGCAAAAAATAAGACTAATATATACTTCTATCAATAAATTGCTGATGGGAGCTGATGACAATTTACTGTCACTTTCTGTTTTTTCATAAACTGCTACTTTTTACTGCTTTTAATTATTAATGCTCATCATCAAAATTAATAAAAATTTGTGATGCTGAAAAATTGTGTTTCTCTTGTAGTAACCACGATAATTGAGTAAATCAAAAAACAAACTGTTACAAAAAGACAGGGCTAGAGCTTAATTTTAATTTGAAATTGTTACTGTTGAACTCTAAAGGGTGTTTCAAATTTTACAGGAAAAACCATACTGTTATTGCTACTTATATATATAAAAATGTATTATTAGTTGTTTGACCTGAAAAAAATTAATTAAAAAAAAGTCAGTGGCGAGGGTGTTCCCCTGGACGCCACTGCACTTGAAAAATTTTATCTAAGGGGTTAAAGGAGCTCCTTATTACAACAAATAACACTGCCAAATTTCAACAATATCGGCAAAAGAATGTTTGAGATATTTACGAAAAGGCATCTTTTTCAAGTTGAACATCCTGTATCTTGAAACAGAAGCATTTGCGGACCAATGTTTAATTGAACTTTTGATTTTAAAATCACTCAAATAATAGGCTGTAAACTTTATTACACATACTTAATTAATACCCTGTATAGAAAACATGTTCTATATGATATTACTTACATACATACCACAAACATTATGTCAGTTTGATAATTACTACCTAGGTATAATAATGTGATAGTCTTTAAAACTAAAATTTTGTTATCATATGTTACATTTCCATGACCTAATTCAAGCATTCTGAAGAGTTTACAGTGAGGAAGGTAATCTACCATGCAACCTAAATGGCTAAAGTGATAAGGCATTCATTATTAATGTAGATATACAACAGTTCCCAAGTGAAACAGGAAATGAAAAGAAATTACAACACAATTGACGGGAAAATATTGTTCCTATCCTATCCTATCAAAATCAAAGCATTTGAATATGTTTGACTTCAGAAAATCACATACCGACTAGTAACAAAAATCATGTAGATACAGAACTATCACCTACCTCTTGCCTTTTTTACCCTGTTAAAAACTGTTTAAACTTTTTAAAAATGGTCTTGTGTTTTATGTGGTGTACACATTATTTTATACCTACTGTTCTCTTCAATTAATTTCTCTCCTATCAACATCAATCATTACACAACTACCTATTTATAAAAATGATTACAAATTGGCTACTAAAATTTTTTAAAGTTGCTTCTTCATACTGTGTATACCTATGCTATCCTTTTGTTAATGCCACAATAGTGGGAAGCCCATTTATTTGGATTTATTTGAAATATAGCCATTTTTAGTAGAATTCAATAGAAAAAAAAAACAATAACGTAAAAAATATATATTACAAATCCGAAGATGTTGTGACACATACTTTAGTAGTAATTTAAGTGCCTTAAATTTAATACAACAGTCTTGAATAGTACAAAATCACCCTAATGATGGTTGTAATTTTAAATAACACTGTTTACTTTAAAATACCTAAAATGTAAATTGATGAAAATATTTTGCTACCTGAATAATATCAAAGTCAAAATTATTGTAAATGCTTAAAATGTCACGCCATATTATGCTCTCAGATCCTGAAAATCTCAAAATATTACTTAGATCATTTATTTCAAGCAAACATTACTTACATCATCAACAATACATCTTTACCTAACACAAACCTCCAAAATATTTTAAATTAAATTTTATTATTGCAAAAAAATCCCTGACACTAAAAATAATTGATGTGTTCCAAAAACACACGCAGGGTGATTTAATATTCTCTTGTAACAAATAGAAAACGAAACAACTTACACCCTTGATTATGTGAAATTCGTGTAATAGAATGATATTAATTGAAATATTTGTAGACAAAACTGGGCTCCTTAACAACAACAAATAGTATTGTAAATGAATCACGAAATCTTGGATATAAATTGATTTTTTTGGTTTATTTTTTGTGCCTAGCAATATGACTCAAAAGTTTCTGTCCTGAGAGGAAGGTAAAACCGCCAATCAAGGCCAGCCAGGCACAAGTCTGGAACATATCCAAATGTAGCCAGAAGCAAACAAACAGTGCCAAGATAGCACCGAAGCCGAGATGAAATGGAATGCTGACAAAAGTAAAGTTCCCCAAGTTTGCTCCCAGTTTCCACCATAACCCCAACAATAACAGCAGAGGAGCCGCTGTCAAACCGCTAAAGACTAATGAAACCATTTCTGGGGGGCGTTTCTCAGCTGGTCTGAACAAATGCTGAATCTCTGGTTTGGGTACCCTTAACTGTTTCTTGGTGGGAGAACTGGGGCTCCCAGAGCTCACTTCAATAGCTCCTATACTCCAACGCAATGGATTACTAGCCACAGCATCTCCGACAATTAGCTCAATTTCAAAAGAACCTGAATAACCTGATGCAAGATCCACTTGAACTTTATAACCCTGGCTATTATCCTTCTCTCCTACAAACAGTATCTCCCTCTTACCAGATGATAATCGTAAAAATGCCTGATGAACTGGTCTAGATAAAGAAAATTTAGCAATTAAATGATGGCTTGAATCTGCTTTTAATGGACTCGATAGTTTCCCATTGGGCTCTACTTTAATCAACTGCGGCTGTGATGTACCATCTGAATCAGTTAATCCAATCTGGAAAGAAGTAACACTTACCGGTCCTAATATTCTTACAGTTATGACAGTTGAATGGGTACCAGCTGTCAGATCGATGCGATACTGCCCGGGCTCTAAACGTAAAGGTAGTGTATATTCACCTGGCATGGATCCGGCAGTAAGAGATTGTTTAGACAGTACCACAACGTCATCTGTTAAACGAGTTGTTGACTGAGCCACAACAGGACCGGGAGATGATTTTAAAGGACGTCCCAATAAATCAGAGACGAGGACTTTCAACAGGGGTTTATCGGCAGAAACGTAAGAAGGGCCTACCAAAGAAATACTGACAGGTGGTAAGACACTCGAAGAGAGAGCTTCGACAGCTTCTAATAAAGCCAATGCACCTTTTGGAGTTTGAACGGTGCGTCTGGTAAGAAGGTAAGAGGCAACCTTGTCAGCTTGATTTTGGGTGAATGGCTTACTACCGGGTTGCCTCAGTAGACCGGTGATCAATAAAGAGGAAATCGATAGACCTCCTTCCCACTGAAGCAATTTCCCGTCTATTTCATCCGCTTGAGCAATGACATCTTCTACGTGGTCTTGAATGAATTTTCCGGCACCTCCAAGAAATGAGGCTGCATGCAAGGCTTGTCCTACATTTAAGAGATTGTCATCTTCTTTTAAGCGATTTTTTATGGTCTGTGCAACTTTCGCTTGACTCGGAACAGACTGCTTCAGAAGAGACAAAGATTCACCGGAGTACCTTATATCTGCTACCGAAGAACTTGAGCTGTCTAATATGGCTTTCAAATTCTGAAACAGAAAGAGTAAACTGTGAGAATAATTGAAAGAAAATAAATATCAAGTTCAAAAATGACATCTATCTCTCTGTCTTACAGTGTTCTCTGTCTTCAGCTGGCTATCTTTGTGCGTACTTTTTGCACTGAGTGTGCAGTCATGTTCGACAGCTAAAATTAGGGATGCAACGAATATTCGGCAACTATTCGGCGAACGTAATATTCGGCCATTTTGCCGAATATTCTATTCGGCCGAATATTTCTATTTGTCGCCGAATATCTCCGCCGAATATGTCTCAAGTTTTTATGAATAGAAATACCGAGAGAAATACCTACATATTTTTCAAGACATTTTAGGAAACTCCTAAATAATAATGGCTTGGATCTATTGTTATTGATCACAGTTAATCCCTTAACAATAGACTAGGTACCTATCTACCTGAATATTTTTATAGCTGAATAGGACTCTTTTTCAAGCATTGACGGAATATTTTACACTTTAATTACAGCATCTCCTAAGTACCTATAATTTAGCGGGTTTCGTATCTTGAAAAATACTAATTTATACCTACACAATAATATTCCTATATTATCATCAATTGGGTATTAATTTTAGGGACTCTTCAGAGAAATTATGAAATAAAAATCAGAGATAACACAGAACGCAGACTTCATGATTGTATAAAAATTTAAAAGAATTCCTGTTTTCAAGTGGGTCCTTTCAATTTGTAAACAAACCACTTATACAATGGTTAGGAGAAAGGCTAGTGGGATGACTTCATGAATCAGATTCCAGTGTTGACGGTAACAGGCTATAAATCAACAATAAATCACACTTCACCTTTTGAATTTTAGAAATTTCTTATTCATTCTTGAAATCTAACAAATTTAATAACATTGTTCCTCTTGTGTTTTATTATAGGGGGGAAATTAATGAACTTATAGAAATTGCTTACACTTTACCTATATCCCATTTCAGACGTTTTTGAATTCAGAGTTGGCTATGGAAAATTCGAATTATGTTGGTACCTTTCCAAAAGCTGAGTTTTGAACTACCTTTGACAAGCTAAATTTTTTAAGGTTATGGACGTTTCTAATCAAATTTGACTTTGTTTTAAATTTCACCTACTTACATTTTTGCTGCGTTGCCAAAACAGGAATATATTATCTAAAGTAGGTACTTAATACTAATATTCGGGGAAATATTTATTTTTGTGTAAAATCAGACAAGGAGGATTTATTTCTTGATCGATTTTTTTCAACTATATGTGAAATTATTAACGATTCCTTTAAATATGTTTTCTGTATTTCAAAACTTTAATTTTTATCCAAAAAAATACGAAATATAAAAATTATCATAATTTATTGTTTGTTTTTAGTTTAGTAATAAAAGATAAAAATACAAGTTATGTTCATTGTCATTAAAATTTCTTGTTTAACGGTTAAAATAAGATTCATATATTATAAGGTATAAGCTATATTTCTACACTTCTACAGTTCTACACTTTTACAATGCTTTTATAGTTATTGAACAAGAAAAATTCAACTAGAAAATTAAGAAATGTTATCCAGAGAAGTAATTTAAAGGCTAGCGGTTACAACATTATTTATAAAAATCTACATAATATTATTTCGGATTTTTTTGCTCGCGATACTTCTTGATTTTACTCTCAAATTTTATTGAGTCGGTTTAGATTCGAAGATAAAGATTATGCCCTCGAAATTTATAAAAGGCTATTTCAACAAATTTTTTCAACTGACTTCAATTTTCCAATATCAAAGTTTTTTTTAAGAGGGAGCATTGGTCTTAACCGTGTAGATAAGATCTAGTCATTCCAATCTAGTAATTTGGCTCTCAGAACTATTTTAAATTTATAAATACATAGTTAAATTACCGAGAAATAACCGTGCCGAGCTGGGATTTGAACCCAGACGGTGGCAGCGTCAACGGCTCAATAATTATAGTCAGTGACCTAAACCGCCGCGCTCAAAATAAAAGTTATAATAATATAATAAAAAACTCAATCACATGCATTTACATTTATGATCTTTGATTTGTTCTCTATTGTCTTAAATAACTTAAAGTGCTGGACTTCTCTCTCTCGCGTCATGTGGTGAAATTCAGGAACATATATCACATGTCATGTCGCCGACTCTTGAAATGCCTAATTTTCACAAGAACATTTGAAGAATAAGTAGGGGTAGTCTTTATTCCTTTATCAACTAATTTAATTCAAATTTTGAAGAAAGCAGATGGAATGAGCCTCATGATCTTTGTAGGTTGCCAATAAGTTTTTCTTCATTTTCAATTTATTGTAAGGGAGTTGGAGGATTTTTTTGCTGGTTGAGGAAAGTCTTGCTAACTCGGTTGAGGATGAGTTATGACAAATTCTTATCTCGTTATTGTCGTTTGATACTGAGGCTGCCTAAAATATATGAATAAAAATTATATTTGGGTAGAACTATATAAATTTTCTGAATCCAATCGGTTTAATTTAGGTATGGTTATTGGTTACTCCACCTTTATATTTTCTGGATTTCAATTTGTTATAAAACAGTATATGCATGGATGCAATAGTGTGACGTAGTAGACAAAATTTTCGTCTTTTCGTAGCACACGGCGTGGTCATCCCGAAGCAAAGCATTCATGCATGGTGTAGAGTTCATCTTCTTCGAGGTAGGACTGAGTCTCACAAATTCGGGAAGCACGATTCACCGGGGTTTGTATTACAGAGCTCATTTTTGGGCTGGGTGTTGATTGGAGTTCTTGTGTAAATAACGATCTCCTTGACTCCTTGTGTTGGTTTTCGGTAGACAGACACTGTGCCACACATTTCAATTACTTTTGGCATTATAATAGAATAATGTAGTATTCAAAGGAGATTTAAGTTCTTTTCAATTTTAAAAGGATTGAAATAAGATGCTGAAAATCTGACAGAACTTTTTGAATGAAGTTACTGAACGTCTAATAATTAAATATTTCTTACTAAAAAATAACAACAATCGTATATTATTGAATTATTGTTTTCATACGTCAAACATATTTTTATTAGGTAAGAAATTAATCCTAATGGCATATGAGTAAAGTGGGAAGTCATTTGAACTTTTTTAGCTCAAATCGACTGTCCAGGGTATCCAACTTGAAGAAAAAATATCACAGCCAACTTGAATCCAAAAACGTCTGAAATGGGATATACTTGCTTGAAATTTCAATGACAGGAACAGTAACAAAAAAATTAAGTACCCAGATACCTACTTCTAAGAATAATTGATTATTTACTGAAAATTGAATATTCCTCTGATACCCTGTTATTGTTTTGCCTAAACTGGAGCTTCAATATGAAAATGAAACAGTCAATAAAGTCAATAAAAATCACCCAACAATAGCGCTGAAACGGTTCCTTTCCGAGGATTTATTGTTGTATTAGGTACCTAAAATCCAACCTATCCTATAAAGCACATGAATGACTGAAAGATGCATGTAAAAAACTGGTTATGGACAAGTTGGACAACCCTCAAATAAAATAAAGAAAAAGATGCCTGTTAGAGCTGGCACTGTGGACTCACCAGGAATAAAAAATTTCACAAAACCATAATATTCGGCCGGCCGAATATTCGGATTCGGCCGAATACTAATGGCCGAATATTCGTATTCGGTATTCGGCAAAAATCGGTATTCGTTGCATCCCTAGCTAAAATCGTATTTCACTATCACAGAATAGGTGCAATTTTTGGCTCAGCTTATAATAACACAGTTGGCACTGCTGACAGACAGGGTAATGCTTGAGAGTAATTTTTATTATGAGCTTGTCAGGCTCATCGCTCCCTATCCTATTATCATTCGCTTTTGACAATCGATATGTCATAAATTTGAAGTAAAAAATTAAAATCAAGGAACAGACCATTAAAATTTTACTAGGTATTTTAGTTTATTAACCGTTTTGTTATTTCACAGCTCAAACAGCACTTATAAAACTAATAACAGAAACGTTTCTGAAATTGACCCTGATTTACCATTAAAGCATTTCTGGCAACAAATTTTAACTGGAATGCTCAAAGTAAATCTGAAGACAACAAAGCTCACCTTAATAAGTTCGTCAGAAGCGCTTTTCCCTTTACAGGCAAGCGCATCGTAAATTGAAAGGGCTGTAAACGCAGTCTCTGCAGTAACGTCTCCCTGTTGCAAGCCTTTTTCAGAAATGGTGCAAAATCTTTGTATTGTAGCTGCATCCAACGCCTGACCTAATAGTCGCAGACCACGAGCTGCGTAATAAGATCCCGCTAGATCATCACCTGCGGCCCCTTTTCGCAATACTTGTGATAACCGGCCAGCCTCCCCTGCACTGATGTGGCCCCCCACGCTACCTTGAGCTACACCAAGCAAGCCAACCACAGCTACTATGACTGAAAAAGGGGGAATCGTTCATTGCCAGTTATGTTTTGTATTAAAATAGTACTCACCCAGCAGTATTTTCTTTAAAATAATCATTATTTGTTCTTATAATAATGATTGAATCGCCGGTAACACAACCCTACAATCTCAAAGTGACACCTCATTCATTTCATTCCTTCAATTTTTTAAGAAAAAAAAGATTATTTGTGTGTATTGTATTTACATCAATTACACGTTATGACATAAATTTGACAGTGAATGACAACTAGAATAATTACAAGACAAGTGACTGGGCGCGTTCTACTAAATAGCACTCTACTATCTTTATCAGAAAAGTAGCGTTCCATAGACGCTGTCTGTGTGACGTCACTGGGCTAGAACGGTTCCAAATAAACAAACCGTTCGCGGGGCCACTGTTGTCAGTTGTCGTAATTTAGTTGTAGTAAGTTCACGTGGTCCTAAAGTTTGACTTATTGATCTTGTTTTCAGGCATTGACCTGCGATCGTCATCAATTGAATTGAACAACCAAATCATTCATATTTTAGGTTTCCGTGGAGCTCGAGCAATCGGTCGGTAGTTTAATTTTTATCACTAAAAATTGCGCATCTACTGTAATCAAAAGTTTACAGTGAAATTGGCAACCCTGCAACTGCCAAATGCTTGTTTATTTGGAACCCTAAACGGTTTTCCCGATCACTGACGTCATCACTGTCGACGTCTATTCCAACCTACACAAATCTAAAGAATTAAAAAAAAAAATTTAAAGTTGATCTGAGCTGTTATTCGTTTGCTTTTAATTCATTTACCTGATGAGACATTTTAGCCATAATACCACGTAAATGCTTGAACACCATAATATTTTATTCATATTTTATTTTGCGGAGTCGTTACTCTGGTTCGTTGCTTATCGCTAGCCCCTAGTAAATAGAATTTTCGTTTACTCAACAGAGTCGCGACTTTTCATACCATGTCTTTTAAATTTGAACAGATTGCAATAATTTAAAACAATTTTATGATAAAAACCAACAGTTTAAAATTTTAAATTTAAATAAACCTCCATGCCTGCATGAATTTTTGACGCTTGTAAATTTATATTTTTTTGGCGTAATTCGTTTTCATGACTATTTTTTTTTTTTAATATACCTATTTTTATACATTAGTTGCGTCGTCTTATTGTTTCTTTTTCTTATGTCCGTATTCATCAAACTTCAAAATATAACTCCGGGGTTATATTTTGAATTTTCTGACAGCTGATTGGTCTAATGCTCAAACCCTACGAACGCTACGAATTTTGAACCAATCACATGTTCCAAAATATAATCCCAGGGGTTATATTTATTGATGAATACGGGCCTTATAGTAACATGTTTCTTATTTCTGCAATTTTTAAGTCTTTCAAGCTCTAAAACAAACTACTGGTTTACAAAATTAAAACGTATTTTATCTGAAACTGCACCAGCGAAATAATTGGATTGGAAACAATCTTCTCGACGAACCGCATCGTATTCAGTTTGGACACTCTCAAAATTTCCCCGCATGCACGCAACGCACTATACCCGGACGCAGCTAGGTTAGGTCACGTGTAGGAAACCTGCATTACCGACACTGGCGCTTACTAGGGTAGCGCATTCACTCGTTGACTTTTACTTAACATTGTTATGTTTGAACAGCTGGATATCAGATTTTTGGCACATTAGGATCTACGAAGCTGTAGGCTGTAGACTTTAATATTGGGTATAATTTTTAACTCGATATCTAATGTCGTAGTTGCCGAGAAAAAGCGTCTTGGTAGACACACAAACGGCAGTGTAATCTTAGTACCCCTGAGACTCTCCCATACTGATCCTTAAAAATAAGATTCATCAAGAGGTATAATAAAACCTACCTGACAAACTTCCAGGTATACGGATATTCTGAGCTCCGTATATTTTCTGCAATCATAACAGGGAACCTGTATTACCGACACTAACGCGTACTAGGGTAGCGCATTCACTCGTTGACGTTTACTTAACACGGTTATGTTTGAACAGCTGGATGTCATATTTTTGGCACATTTGGCCAGAGGCGTAGGTATCAACCTTTAGGTAAGCGAACAAGTAGAAAGCCCTCTTTTTATTGTTAAAACATCCTCTAACGCAGCAAAAGTTTACCATTTTTTAAGAATACGCGGACTTAATAATAAGTTATGTGAATTTTTAGACAGTTGTACGTTCATGGAATGGCTACCCTAGTAAGCGTCAGTGTCGGTAATACAGGTTCCCTAAGGGCACGGCGTTTATCAGTTTTGAATGTTGGATGCTGGCTGGAACGCACAAATTGTACGCTCAGAAAGCACACGCTCAGAAAAATTTGAAACCGTTCAGAATTTTCATTGGAACGAACTTTATAGATTCTGTTATTTTTATCGGTGAGAAATCAGCTGAAAAAGGGGAAAGCGATGTAGCTTTTGCACTTTTTACTGAACACTGAACATCTGGAACAGTCCAAACCCTCAACTCGATAAAAGAATCGAATCATTAACGACCGCGAACTACCCGCATCCCCAATCCGACTCAAATTCAGTTCACAGTTCACTAGCTTTGCACTGTTGCCGATATTTCCATTTTTCCGTATCAGTCAGTTGGCAGTATTCTTGGGTAATGAAAGAAAATAGTCTTTCATTTCGGTCATCTCTCACTGTCATTCCAGCCGCTTGCTCAACGTTGCCCTTTCTTGCCTTTCGCTGTCGCTTCGCGCTTACGCCTCATTTTCATCTCATCCTCCTCATTCTCATTTCTCATCCTCATTGCTCGCTCGCTCATTGTCGACATCCGCGCCGAGAAGGAGAAGAAGAGCCGTTTCCCGTTATATACGTTTTATACGTTAAACATTTGACGTCTGACGCTAGGCTAGTGTGTATGAAATATTATATTATCTAAGTGTAAGTGCTAGGTTCTAGAACACGTTCTTTTTTATAATTGAATTTTAGTATTCGTAAAGAACTTCCATCATTAAACTCATAAACGTTAACGGTGAAATTAGTTCAGTTTCATTATTCTTTGTGAATTGCACAACCACTCGGTGTCTTGTATTACTAGTTTGATTAGTGCGGTGTGAGATCTCGGCACGGTTTACTGTGTTTGAAATGGACGTGGACACTTCTGGAGAAGTAGATTCAAGTACAGTAAGTGATAGTTTTATTTTATAGACTTCCACGCGATGTAATTAACAGAAAACTTCCATAAAATCCGGTCAGATTTCCATCAGTAGGTACTCTTATACATATACCTACCTCTAGCCTCATGAGTGAAATTTTCTAAGTCCCAAAATGGCGTCAAATTCTAAGTCCCGCAAATAATCAAACATACGCCGAAATCATTCTCCACTTATTTTTCACACAATTACACGTAATTAACGCCGTGGATTCGTTCAGTAAAACCATCTTTAAATTTTACATTTATAATTAGTTCACATTGTCTTTTTTTTACCCATCAGGCAGGCAAGGAAACAGAAGTCATCAGCTCCAGTTCTAATCATGTGAGTGTCAACGGCCTGAACGGCTACTCTTCGCCGGATAAGCATTTCAGCCACAAATCCGAACATAAAGATAAGCACAGGGATAAGGACAGAGAGAGGGAAAAAGATCGGCGCAAGGATCACAAGAGTTCTTCGAAGGACAAGGATCGGCACAGCAGTTCACATCATTCTAGTTCTAAAGATAAGGACCGGCACAAGACGTCCAGTCACGATAAGGACCGCGATGGGGACCGACATAAGGATCGTGGCGACAAAGATAGGGACCGGGACAAAGACAAGCACAGGGAAAAGGATAAGCACCGCGAAGAGAAAAAGTCCAGCAGCTCCAAAGATAAAGATAAAGATCGGGAACATAAAAGCTCAAAGGATAAAGATAAATCAAAGGATGAGGGTAAATCCGCTTCGAAGGAGAGTCATAGGGAGAGGGAAAAGGATCGGGACAAGGACCGTGATAAAGAGAGGAGAGATAAAGATAAATCGCATCGGGACAAAGATAAGCACAAGCATAGTTCGTCTAAAGATCATCACAGCAGTAGTCACAAAGATAAACACCGTGAAGACAAACATTCCAGTTCGAGGGATAAGGATAGGAAAGATAGAGAAAAGGAGAAAAGATCTGAAAAAGAGAGGAATTCTGCTGGTAAGTATTCAGGTTGTGAAATTACACTGCAAAATTGTGGGTCATCTCATTACTCATTAAGCAAAATAACCTGGTTTTATGGTATGGGGATATTAAGTCTCCCGTATACCAAGCTTAGACGCTTTTATTTAGATAACCATATGCTTATGTATGTCAGAAATTGTGCTCAAAAATAATTCCACTCCCTTTTAAAAAAGGTAATTACCAATTAACAATATATAAGGTCATTCAATTTATATTCGCCAAATTGCCAGATGCATTTTTAAACCAGTAATTATAACGAGTATTTTTTTCAAATAATTAGTATTTTGGATATGGTTTCAAAATTTTATATTGTCTATTCTCAAAAGTGTAAAATAATGTTTTCTTATCTTCTTGAAATGTAGAAAGAAAGGTTATCCTGTTGTTTAGTCTTCCAAAACACCCCTCACTTGCCCATTCCACTTTTTCCACTCGCGTCGCTCACAGCAGTCACAGTGTTGCTGCATTAAATCAGAGGTCTTTGGTCAGGAATCAGGATAGGTTTTTTTTTAAATTTTAGGGACATTTAAAGGAAAAAAACCCTAGCCTGACCAAAGACCTGATTTAATGCAGCAACGCTGTGAGCAACGCGAGTGGAAAAAGTGGAATGGGCATGTGAGGGATGTTTTGGAAGACTAAACAACAGGGTTACCGAAAAAAATCACATAAGTTAGTGAGCTGACCCAAGATCCAGTCTTGATGATTATTTCCAAACATTAAATTGAAATCTGTTTTTGTACAGAACATAAAAAGGTTCAAGAAGAAGTGCCTGCAGCGATAAAATATGATTCTGCGAAAGAGGATTCTGTAGATGAAGAAGAACCAAAATTGGTCATTAAAGAAGAAATTGATGATATGATGGACTGTTCGCAAGCAAGCAGCTGTGACTACAACATGTCTCAATTCAAAGATGAGCCGAAGCTGGAAGAAGACTTCAGAACCGACAACCAATGGGACGATGAGCAGGACGAAAAACCTGAAATTAAGGAGGAGCCGAAAGTCGAAGATAGCGACGAAGACATGCCTCTGGTGAGTGCCATTTTTATTCGTTTTTTCAACAGGTTCACTTGTATGAGTGAAGTCGTAGACCTAATTTAAAATCAAAATTGGTCTCCCGTGTCATCAAAACTGACACAGTTATCAGGATGTATGAAATATTATTGAAGGTCTTATTATAAGTAAAAGACCTGTACCACCAAGTTTCTTAAAATCACCTGCTAATGTAAATATTCCCTTATTTAGGCTGCAAGGATGGGAAAAACCAGCAGCACGGGTGTGAAACGTAAGCTAGAATCTGATGATGATGAAGACGACGTTCCCTTGATGGCAAGAAAGAAGGTCAAGAAGGAGAAGAAGAAAAAAAAGAAAGTGGACAGCGATTTTGAAGCTGAGGAAGAAGACGATTACAAACCGGTTAAGAAAAAGGAAAAAAAGAAAAAGAAAGAAAAGGAAAGGGAAAAAGAAAAAGAGCAGCCGGTTCAAGTTAGTCCAACCAAAAAAGGCAAAAAGAAAAAAGAGGAGGAAGAGCAGGAAGTTTGGAAATGGTGAGTATTTATATCAGTAAGATTTTTTCTCATTATTTTATGTCTGATAATCAGATCTAGTGGAAAAATATGATTATAGGATCAAGTGATGGTTTTGTTGCCCCCCTACTGCACTTTCCCAACACTATAAATGAACTGGAATTACGAATCGATTCAATTTGAATCATTTACTAAGTTCAGTCTTCCAGACTTCTTGTGCTTCCTAACCTAAAAAAATTCAAGTGAAGTGATCAATGTAATAATTATTGTTACTCTCATTCAATTTCATAGTTTCCTCACAATCATTTTAATGTTACTCTCATGTTAAGTTGATCAGGTCGCAGTCTTAATCGACGCAGTCATCAAGTAGAAGCGCATGGTAACAGTTATTGAATCATATTTTTCACAGAAAAGCAATTGTAAAACAAAATGTACATTTTTAAGAAGCTGATAATGCTGCAAATAAAGTCAAAAGTGCTACATTCCATTTTGGATCGCTTCATAAAAGTAAAGGGGTTAGAGGAAAAACATAGAAGTTTTAATACTTTCCATAAATTCCCATCAAGAAAAAGGTACCTATATTTCATGCTGCAACTTTTAAAAATTAATTTTCATTGGGTTATTGATCCAAACAACTCTGTTTGATCATAGTGAACTTGATTTTTTTTAATAACTTGTGTTAAATTTATAAAAGTTGTTGCTTAAGGCGAGCTAGAAACTTGCCCGTTGCATTTGGTCAAGACTGTATAGACGGTGTTTTTGTTCCAGGTGGGAAGAAAAAAAGAAAGACGACGGTACCAAGTGGAACTTCCTAGAGCACAAAGGTCCCGTATTTGCACCCCCGTACGAGCCCCTCCCGAGCAACGTCAAATTCTTTTATGACGGTCAAGAGATGAAGCTCTCCGAGACGGCGGAGGAAGTGGCCGGCTTCTACGCGAAGATGCTGGATCATGACTACACCTCTAAAAAGATTTTCAATGATAACTTTTTCAAAGACTGGTGCAAGATGATGACTTCGAAGGAACGCTCAATAATTACCGATCTGAAGAAATGCAACTTTAAACAAATGCATGCGTTCTTCATGGATCAGGCCGAGAAGAACAGGAACCGGACTAAGGAAGAGAAGCTGGCTCTCAAGGAAAAGAACGAGGCACTTCTCAAAGAGTACGGATTCTGCACCATCGATGGACATAAAGAAAAAATCGGTAAGGGATAAGCGTCTTCTTCAATGCTTCATTAAATTAGGTATTCTATTTATTTACTTTTTTTGAATAATCATAAAACTGCTGCAAAACAAGACAAATAAATGATCTACTTTCAATCTTACCGGTAAAAACTTGAATATCCTCTGCTTCTATTCAGGTAACTTCAAAATTGAACCTCCGGGTCTTTTCCGCGGTCGAGGTGAACATCCCAAGATGGGTAAGCTGAAACGTCGCGTAGAAGCTGAAGACATCATCATTAACTGCAGTAAGGATAGTCAGATACCGCAAGCTCCGCCGGGACACAAGTGGAAGGAGGTGAGGCACGACAACACCGTCACCTGGCTGGCCTCGTGGACCGAGAACGTCCAAAGCCAGGTCAAGTATATCATGCTGAATCCTAGCAGCAAGCTAAAGGGTGAGAAAGACTGGCAAAAGTACGAAACGGCACGCAAGTTGCACAAGTGCATCGATAAGATAAGACGCGAGTACAAGGATGATTGGAAGAGCAAGGAGATGCGCGTCAGGCAACGAGCAGTGGCGCTGTACTTTATAGACAGACTCGCCCTCAGGGCAGGTGAGTAGATTTTTGTTTCATTAACACTGTTTAAATTTTCTCGCGCCTGTAGAAACGCATTATAACTTCTTCCAGGTAACGAGAAGGATGAAGATCAAGCAGATACTGTTGGTTGTTGCTCCCTCCGCGTTGAACACATTGAACTCCATGAACGCAAAGATGATAAGGAGTATGTGGTCGTCTTTGACTTCCTCGGTAAAGACAGCATCCGTTATTACAACGAGGTCCCGGTGGAAAAGAGAGTCTTCAAGAACCTTCAACTTTTCATGGAGAACAAGAGGGACGGTGATGATCTGTTTGATCGCCTTAATACTCAGATCATGAACAAACATCTCAATGAACTTATGGAAGGATTGACGGCCAAAGTGTTCCGTACCTATAACGCATCCTGGACCCTGCAACAGCAATTGGATCAGTTGACCAATCAAGACGATACTGTTGCTGAGAAGATCCTCTCATATAACAGGTATTAATATTTATAATAATTGTTTTTTCTTCTGGAATATTATTATATTAATTTTTCTCATTCTAAATTATTTTTATTATTATTATTTTAGAGCAAACCGTGCGGTAGCGATTCTGTGTAACCATCAACGTGCCGTTCCCAAAGGGCATCAGAAATCAATGGAAAAGCTCAAAGAAAAAATTGATCAGAAACGGGAGCAGTTACACGATGCGGAAAGACAAGTGAAAGACGCCCAGAGGGACGCCAAGCATGGCAGCGTCAAGGAAAAACAGATCTACGATAAGAAGAAGAAGACGCTGCAGCGAATAAAGGAGCAGTTGAACAAGCTTGAAATTCAAGAGACAGACAGAGATGAGAACAAGACCATCGCTTTAGGTACCAGCAAGCTGAACTACTTGGATCCCCGTATTAGTGTTGCCTGGTGCAAGAAGAACGGGGTCCCGATAGAGAAGATCTACAATAAAACGCAGAGGGACAAGTTCAGGTGGGCAATCGATATGGCAGGGCCTGATTACTGCTTCTAATCCAATCCAGTCTTGAAATCTGTATTAAAAAAAAAAAAAACTGTGTTTTACTAGTGTTGCAACAAAGGGTTTTCTGGATGTCTAGGTTAACAATTCAACGAGTTCTCGAGACTTTTACTGGATACTTCCGTGATGTCAACACAGTAGTTATTAAATCAATGTAAGTTTTCTCATTGTGCGTGTCATGTTTTTCTTTTTGTAAAAAATTTGGTGTAATTTTTCTTTCATTACGTGGATCTTATAGTTGAAGTTTTGATTGAAGGTGACGGAATATGTAGAGGATGCAATTAAAATGTGATGTGACTTATCTAAAACAGATTTTGTGATATTTGTATTTTTTTCTTTAAGCGAATGATTTTTTCAATACGCGGTAGTTTGACTAATTGCTTCAAAACGTTATAAAATCAACCCAGTCTGTAATGATGAGTGTCTCCCATATTTGCAACTCTAGGGTATTTGACGATATTATTTTTAATAGGATGTCCGAACTACATCAATAATTGGTAAGATACTTGGGAGGATATTGTTTTATATGAAGTGACAATTTTGTATGGCGCCTTATGGCTAAATTAATTGAATTTTTATTATTTAGATACTTTACAGTTAACTTTAGAATATTTTATCCAGTTGATTTGTATGTGTATGACAGTTGTTCTCATATTTAAAAAATAATTACAGTAAAACATAAATTATGCGGAATCTAATTTTAATACTTTGGTATGTATAATCTATACATATAGGTATTGTGAAATGCGATAGTAAATGAAATGGAACACTTATTTAATTAAATTATCATTATTATTATTATTATTAGTAAGTGCATTAAATTATGTATCTTTTATTAGATTTCCTGTTAATAACAGCGCTATCTATGATGTAGAAATCTGTATATTACAGATTCAATAAATTGACAACAAACTCTTTCGTTTTATTCACCCCATTTCGATTTTCTGGTTTTATTAATCCCTAAGTGCTTCCAGGTAAAATTGTCTGTGAATTCCTAGATGGCTCGAGTTCTGCTGAGTGCGCATATACAGGGTGTTGATTTTCAAAGCGGGCCATAGGGGATTAGCATTGTGAAAGTGGTTTTTGAGGATTCCTGCTCGCCGTTTCAACTGACAGAAATGGTTTTGGTATCAAAATGAAGCTGAAATTATTGCGCATAACGCTTGACATCAGAAATTAATTTAATTTAACGTTGTTTTCTAAAATTCTTCAGTAAAAATTCAAGTATTTGCTAATGTTTAATTACAAAATAGCATGCCTTGCCTAAACAATAATGACGTTTTCTACGTTTCGACAATCCAATAATAAAACTTTATAAGTCAATAGGTAATAATAAAGTCTTGTTCTATTATTGGATTGTCAAAACGTAGAAACGTCATTATTGCTTAGGCAAGGCATGCTACATGCTATAAAACAACGTGAAATTAAATTAATTTCTGATGTCAAGCGTTATGCGCAATAATTTTAGCTTCATTTTGATACCAAAACCATTTCTGTCAGTTTAAACAGCGAGCAGGAATCCTCAAAAACCACTTTCGCAATGCTAATCCCCTATGGCCCGCTTTGAAAATCAACACCCTGTATACCTCATTCCCATTTATTTGATTTTGCAAGCCTAATGCCCGTATTCACAAACGATAATTTCCTAAATAATTACGTAATTATTTAAATGAGTGAGATGGAGATATGCAGTTTTTTTGCAATAGAATGAGATGGGGATAATTGATTACGTAATTATTTGGGAAATTATCGTTTGTGAATACGGGCATAACTCTCTTATTAGCCATTTATTTTAAACAATAGATTACATTTCAAAAATATATTTATGTCAAAGCATACAATCAAAATTGGTCATTCAACTAAATTCAATACCTATGAGCACGTAATGATGAAGAAATATTAAAAATGAAATTATTTTTGTGTGATGTAATCCAAAACATGGCGTGGGGCATAGTCCAGCATGGCACTCTTTGCACCAGTACCAGCTCTGCGAATTTTGCTTTCAAAACAAGATACACCTTGAAAATAAATAAAAACGAATAAATATAAAAAAATCGATATTTTTTTACCTTTTTGTCAGTTTTTCTTTAGTTGTGGGTGGGATAAACGAGGGAAAATTCCTTTCGATAAATCTTGGTGGCATCGGTGTTCTTGATCTTCGCTTTTCTCTATCAAGGGATTCACTGTCTTTTTCAATTATTTGCTCTCCAAGTTCCAATAAAAAATTTAATCTTCCATATCACCTTTCTTTTTATAAATATGATTGGATTTCAGCGTTGTTACATTCTAGAAAATGCCAAAATATTTGCATATTACATTCAATCCGCAGGTAGGCTTTTCAATTTCCCCTAATTTAGTGGTAACTGTTTTCATTGTCTCATTCATGGATTGTAGTAGTTATCATCAAAACGTCCTTATGCCATTTTTGAATCATCAGTTTTCTTCTGTATCTTGCTATTGTTTTTCCCTTAGAGTTTTTTTTTTCAAATCTGCTGGAATACCCTTCCTATTGATTCTCATGGTTCCCACACAATCTGTTCTTCTTTTTACCAGTTTATCAAGCAGATCTATAGTGGTGTAGTATTAATTGTCTAAAAAAAGTCGATAACCCTTATCCAGTAAGGGATCGATCAAAGAAAACACTATTTTAACCAGTGGCGGATTTAGAAATGTGCCGCCTATAGGCTGAATCAAATCACCGCCTACGGTATTTTTTAGAAAACTATACTTATGAAAATTTTCGGACTCCTTGTGCAGTGCTTGATTTAAAGTTTTTACATCCTTAGGCTGTCTGTCTTACTTGTCAGTGGCATATCGGAAATATATTAAAAATTTCTAGATTTCAGAAGTCTGTTCCACAGGTATTAAATTAAACCGGGGGGGAGGGGGTATTGAGTACCCCCCGGCAACAAAGGGGGTCCTCCCCCGGAAAATTTTTTGCTTAAAAAGTGATGAAAAGATCACAAAGATGTCTGTATTTTGATTCTGTAAATAAGTGCCGGTGCGTCTCCTATGCAGCCCCTCACCTTGCGCCCTAGGCTCTAGCCTAATTTTTCTGTGGGTAAATCAGTCCCTGCTCTTGTGGGCTTAAAAAAAAATATGAATTCAAAGGTGAAGCGGGTGTTCGGAAAGGTTTTCCAATCCAGATAAAGCGCTGCGGACAAATTTTTTTTCATTACTCGAAAATACATGTTTTTAGTCTTCGAAAATTTGCTGTCATAGGCTATAATAGCCTACCTATCCTATTTAGAAAACTGCCACTGATTCTAGCAGTAATTGGTTGTTTAGAATATTTACTTCCTTAATCAGTATCAGCACCAGTGTAAATTATAAAACTGAACACATACCCCGAACTACTTTTCACATAAAATCTTTTTCGTTTTTGAGGGTATGTATTGGTTCCATCCTAATCTTCCTTTGCCTTTTATTAGAGACTCATCTATGGAGATGTTCTTTTCTGGAATGTAAGTATTTTGAAATTTATCTCTCAAGTGGTTCAAAAACCCTTGGACTTTTACAAGCTTCCAGCCTGTAGTATTGACATTTATCCAATTGTCAACAAAGTGTAAAAATTTCATCCTGATTGATGATAAAAAAAACATTAATGTTTTAAAAAAAATTCTACTGATGTATATTACTGGATATTAACGTTACATGTGTTTCACTACTTTGTAGCATCTTCAGACGTATGTAAATCAAATTATTGCTATAGTAACATAGCAATGTTACTATAGCAATAATTACGTCTGACATACATACGTCTGAGTATAGCAATACATACGTCTGAAGAGGCTACAAAGTAGTGAAACACGTGTAACGTAATATCCAGCAATATACATCAGTAGAATTTTTTTAAAAACATTAATGTTTTATTTATCATCAAACAGAATGCAGAGATTCTATAAAGTAAGGGTTGAAAACATAAATTTTATAAAAATTTCATCAATAAATGAAACCTTTTTTCATTCATTACACGTGGAAATTTTCAAACAATTTTCCCATTTATCGAATGTCAGTGTTGTTTTTCAAATAAAATTCCTGTTTTGTCAAAAAAGGTTCCCCTTATACGAATGCTTTTTTAATGTTTATAATACTGTCACTGCACGTAAATAGGAAAATCAATTGATATGCAGTGAGACAGTTTAACATGAAGAGAAATTGTCAATTGAAAGGCAAAGAATTTCAGGGCCTTCAGGGAAAAATATGCCAATTTATTGTCCTGATGATGGGGTCGTAAAACCCGAAACCAGTTGAAGCTAGCAATTTGTTAAATTATACTCTTTTTTTTATTTTTTTTGCATTTATTCATTTATCATTTATTCATTTGAAATAATATGAAAAGTAATAATTGACAAAAGAGGAAAACCTCATTCTCAGTAACATTCTCACCATGTTACCCAAGGCATTCGTACTTACAAAATCGTTTACATTTTACTAACATCAAAAATAAATTTTGTAATAAATGAAATAAAATTATATTTCAAAATATTTATTATAAAATTTTACATGATATAAAATATATTTCTAAAACAAATAATATAACTACAGTAAATCTGAAAGTTTGCAGTAGTGTCAAATTTTCAAGTTTTTCATCCACTGATGTCTGAAACTTGGAAATTTGACTGCAATCTTAGAGTTATAAAAACTTTGCATATTTCAGTCATAAAAGGCAAAAAAAAACTTTATTAAAATTAGTAATGAGAATGAGACAGCCTTATTTACTCTAACAATAAACAACACTATACATACTAAAAGGCAGAAGCAAATAAAAACCTCAATCAGGCACCAGAACGTATAAAATCTGGAAGTAATTATTATTGTGCACTCCAGATAACCTGAAGCTAAGGATATGATGCGATTAGGATATTAAAAGCAAGTGATCATGAACATCGGGGGATAAATTAGGGGGAACAGTAAAGTGTTCAAAAACACAATCAGATCAGGAGCTCTTTGTGTGGAACAGGGAAGCAGGGATATTGAAACTGCAAGAAACATGTATATTTACACAAAAATTCATGTTCTATTATGTTTGTGTGTTACTATATCAACTCACTCACTATAAATCAGAAGTCAAAAATAAACAACCACTATTGTCAATTGTTCAATAAAAACAATCAACATATCTAAATAAAGGGGTGATAGATTGCTCATCAGAAAACTGACAATCGCGACATGTCACTTTTCATGGATGTTGTAGGAAAATTTCCATCAAGTAAGGTAAAGTATTTTTTTTTGTGAATTTGATAGGTTTTCATTTCACTCTGTCTCATATAATAATAACAGTAGAGTGCTATGCATAATACTAGTATTACAACTGAATAAAATATTTATAAAAAAATAAATATGTACATATTTCATAAATCTTTTTAAAATTCTCATATACATTTTAAAAGCAATCAAATTAAAAAAAAAAATTACTTACAATAATTGTAAATATAAAACAGTGTCGGTTATAATCAGTTCAACTAACTTTTATGTACGATAAAATCCCAAGTATCTTTCCATCTTAAATTAACAATATCGTTTTTACTCAGATCCACAGTTCCGTAACTTAAGACACTGAATTTACAAAAAACATACACAATATATCCAAGCCATAGAAATACACACGGAATATAAATGTATGCCAGCCATCTAGATTTTATTACGTCTTCAATAAGAAAGTACACATGTTCCAAAATAAACGCCATTAAGAAACATTTGAATGTGAATGCTTGGAGGTAGTGATGAAGAAACAACGTTCTCTCGCCAAAGAAATAAGGCACAAAATGGAAAAAATAACCGGTTAAAATAACCTCGCCTATTGTTCTGAACTTGTTCCAGACTTCTTCTCGCAAATCATATAGCTGCCGTCTACGTCTCAATAAGTAAAAAATGAGAAGAGAGACGTAGATGAATAGTCCGCATGTTCCAGAATACCAAATCGCAATGTTTCCCAACAGATGGATCTGAGCCTGAAAAAAGTTAATTGTAATATGCGAAAAATTATAAGAATAAAGAGACACTTACATTACTAGTCGATGAAACCCAATAGGCAATACCTCTCGCCATAAGGGGCCATTCGAGGGGTTCAGAACTGTACATATGATTTTGGACACTCTCGGTTCCCACAAACAGCATTTTATAATGTAGCTCCAACAGTTTCTCCCAAAAAGTCAGAGAAGTAGCTGTCATTGGTATCATTTCCGCACTCACCAAATCCCTTTCTCGCTCCTTCTGATCTTCAGCTGTAATGAAAAAATTATTTTGAAAAATAAATCACATTTGAAATAATATGTACAAACATTTAGTGTAGCGATGCTCCTCCACATTCCATACAGTGTCGTCCTGCTGCACAATTCTATCGGCTACAACTTCATGCTGATGAAAGCCCCAATCCGGCATCTGACGGCCACTGTATTTCAGGGCGGCTCCTGTGTCCACGTGAACCAACCTGATCAGAGACTGAATGGCCTGCCATGATGCTGGCCCTTCCGCGCTCTCGGGATTGAGAATTTCCACACGCCACAAGTTCTGCGCTGACATTGACACGTTGTAATCCACGTAACAGGACACCTCTTGACTTTGAGGAGACATCGCCGCGGCCACATCATGCGAGTTTAGGGCTCGACTTGTTATACCTGAGGAAAAAAAGGAGATCAGGTGACATAGAGCTTCGGGTTGGGTTTTTGTAGCTAAAATTAGGCAAAAGGAGTATCATTCTGTGTGATGTCACAAAAAATAATAAAAGAAGGGAGAATACTCCCATCAGTTCGATGTCAACATAGAGTTCCCAACACTGATGAATTTCAGCATATGTCCATATTGACGATACACGACATCAACTGACATTATTAAATACCGTCAGACTGTGAGTGTTGATCTAACCTTGAATACCTTCATAAGCTGTGATATCAATTTATATTTTTGATTTTGCTTAACCGAAAAAGAACATTGCAGGGCAATGGGACACATAATATTTTGAAGCCTTTTAAAAATGTTGTTTTTTTTTATAAAAATATAAGCAACTGTATGAAGTTAGAAATAATTTTAAAGTTTACTTTGCAGTAGTTAGGTATCTTTACTGAGCGCAAAAAATTTATTAAGAGATCAAGTGAAAAAACTCATTCACACATCTCCGGCAATCTCTATACTAACCATGTACTAGCTGTATGACATCTCCATGCTTAATAGCATCAACATTATGATCCACAACAAGATCACTTTTTTCAGGTCGCTTGACTATCCACCAATTATTAACGTCCTTGAATGAATAGCAAGTGACCTGTTGTTGATGACTGGAGCCCCGTCCGTCTGGGTACCGTATCGGGTACACGTGGTTATGCGAATGTAGCCAACAAGTACGTCCATGAGTATGCCTGGAAAAAATTGTAAATTTAATTTCCAAAATTATAAATCAAAAGCATTAATTAAATGTATAACTATAGCAGGCCATGTTCCTTGAACAGTTCTCATTTTAACACATTTTAACTCAGATCATTGTCAGTGGCAGTGAATTTTTGTACTTCAAGTCAAAGTACTTCAACAAATTTTTCTTATTATATGTCAAGAAACAGGCTGCCACAATTAACCACTTCCTTACCTGAGAGTTATCTGAGAGCCGTGAGCAATTAACGAGGGTTGTCCTTTGGTGATAGAAGCTAAGCCACCTTCAAGAGAAGCTTGAAAAGCACTCGTCATAATATTGTCATGAGGTCCAGCTTTGTATAACACACTCAAATGAATATAAAATATTCCCAAATAAATGGCAAGAGGTATTATCAACACTACAGCTAGCTGACTCAGGAATCTCACCAGCAATGATTTGCTTGATATGTCACTAGATAACAACGTCCAAAAATCTCTAGCCAAAATCGCCAATCCCAGACAACAAGAATACACACCTGCATACTTGACGGATAGGGCGCAAGTAAATGAAACGGATCCAATTATTAACCATATAAACCAGTAAATACTGTAAGGTCGGTGATTGTATTTACGAAATTTTAATATGCATAATATTCCAAACAAAGAGAAAAATATCACCATCGATTCCATCAAAATGAATCTACTCTGTGTGAGAATAGCGTTGTCCAGTAACAGCAACAATGCCGCTATCAACGAAGTCCATTGGCTGAGGCCCAGCTCATTCATCAAGTGGTACGAGGTCGGTATTATGAGGCTTCCGAAAATCGCAGGAACAAGTCGAAGAGCCACTAGTGGAACTTCACTGGGATAAGGACTTCCTATTTTGTCAAATTTGAATTTTCCATCGTAGTTGGTAAGGTGAGCCACTCCAGCTATCAGTTGCTTCCCCAAAGGAGGGTGCGAGTCAAAGAAAAATATGTTTTTCATATATAAGGAGACATATTTGCCGTAATGTAGTTCATCAAAACTGTAAATTGAAATCTTACATTAATAGGATCAGTGGAACAAGAAATAGCGGAAAAAGAGTAACTTTCATGGTTCAATTTATTTCAGTGTCATTTAATTAAGAAACAAAACTAACAGTAGACGTTTTAATTATTAAGACCTACTAAATTCTTTTATGTATAATTTTTAATTTCGCGTAGAAACTTGTCAGGTATTGAAGCACGTAGAAACTTGTCATGCAAAAAATTTTATAGGTACAGTAGAGTCCCGCTAATCCGAATCATATCGGGTACACAGCTGTTCGGACTAGCCCGTATTTCGCTAATTTGAATATGTGTGGATATCATGAATAAATTTTATAGAAAACAAAATATGTATGCATCTTTATATTTTATTTGGAAAAAGTATCCAAAAAGTAAAGAAGCCGACTGAACAAACTCGACTCGAACTGATAATTTTCTTGATTGAATGGACCTGTTACCCGTATTCGGTCGTTTCCTGTATTAATTTCCTGTATAACAATATTATTTAATTTCTGTCTTATTTAATTGGGAATCGGGTTCTTAATGAAATTATTATTTATAAAAAGATTTTTAATAAACAAATAATAACAATTTAATAATAAAGAACAATTTCATTAAGAACCCGATTCCCAATTAAATAAGACAGAAATTCAACAATTACAAGAAGGTTCAAGAAAAATTATCAAATATTATTTAAATAATAATAATGTTAATAGAGCGTTTGAATTTTATAAATTCATGAATAACTTTCAGGGCTATTTTTTCGCTCTAACCTAGGGCTTCCTGAGGCAGACCAAACACACAGAGCCATCTAGTCATCTCGAAACTGCAGACAACGCTGTTTCGGTCTCTTTATGACCTCATCAGTACAGCACATTGAGAAATAACTAGAGGATGCATGCCAGGTCAGTCAGGAAGCCAACTCTTAAATAAAAAATCGACCCAGAATTCCGTGACTGCAAGAGTTTATTGCCATCTACCGATCTATCGGTAGCTTGCCAGCACCGCCTGATGGATGGTATTGCCCCAAAATGTGCAATCTGCATGGGGCTCCCATTCCCGATGGACACAAGCAGGCATTGTGCTGCCGTTAGTTCTTGTCTCCATCGGTAGATGGCAATAAACTCTTGCAGTCACGCAAGTCCGTGTCGATTTTTAATTTAAGAGTTGGCTTTCTGGACTGACCTGGCATGCATCCTCTGGTTATTTCTCGATGTGCTGTACTGATGAGATCATAAAGAGACCGAAACAGTGTTGTCTGCAACTTCGAGATGACTGGATGGCTCTGTGTGTTTGGTCTGACTCAGGAAGCCCTAGGTTAGAGCGAAAAAATAGCCCTGAAAGTTATTCATGAATATTATTTAATACAGCGATGTAAAAAAATAAAGTTGATGGAAATTTCTTCAAAAATAAATGCTAGGCTGAAACTTTATACACACCATCTTGTTCAGCTAAAAAAGTAGCAATGAGAAAGCGTTCTTTGTTTTTTTTTTATATCTTTCCGAATAACTTCAGAAAAAAATAAAAATGAAATAGTCTGATTTTGGGTATTGATTTTTTCTTAGTTTTAAGTATGTAAGCCACACCAGCATACATGCACATACAGGATGTCCCAAGATTTCTTTATCAAGGGATATCCGCGTTATTTAAAAAAATAAACAAATGAAATTCGGGAAATTTCAACTATACCCCTAAAGCTTTGTAGCTGCACCCTCAATGCCCCTTTACGCCTTTCCACCCCTAAGTAATCATCCCCTACTTTTTTTTTTCAAATGACACCCCCATATTTTTTTTGCTCGGCAGGATTGTTGACTTCTTTCTGCATACAATGTCACACGATTTTTTAAATCGAGACATATCTAGCACCCCGAAAACAATATAATATCATAACAAACGAGGGTTGTCAAGGAATAACAATTAACATTTAATATGACATTAAAATCACAGAAGCAATTATTATTGTTAACGCCTATACCAGTAACACCAGTATTACTAGGTAAGGTGGTTGGAGGAAACATTAACACAAAAAACAAGCAATTACAACTCCTTGACAACCCTCGTTTGTTATGATATTATATTTTTTTCGGCGTGCTAGATATGTCTCAATTTGAAAAAATCGTGTGAAATTGTATTTAGAAAGAAGTCAACAATCCTGTCGAGCAAAAAAAATATGGGGGTGTCATTTGAAAAAAAAAAGTAGGGGATGATTACTTAGGGGTGGAAAGGCGTAAAGGGGTATTGAGGGTGCAGCTGCAAAGCCTTAGGGGTATGGTTGAAATTTCCCGAATTTCATTTGTTTATTTTTTTAAATAACGCGGATATCCCTTGATAAAGAAATCTTGGGACACCCTGTATAGTGCCTCCTTGCTAGAAAGTTTTTGTTGTTTATATTGGTGTCATTGAAGTTGATAACAACCTGTTGTAATGAATTTAAATATCTCGATATTATGTATGTTATGTGGTGGTGAAATAAATAAATAAATAAATTTTGTTTTTTTCGAATATCTCCGGATTCAAGTGGAATTTTCTGGTTTTCTCAACGGAATATCATGACCCTTAAATGACCCATCTTTTTGCTAATTTAACCGACCTTGTATCTATCACGGTTTCCGAGATCCCCATGCTGTTCATCCTTATCCTGGTCACACTGTATATTATTATAATTTATATGTTATTATAAATTATATGTCATGTTATTTTTAATAAAGAAAATCCTAAAATGTCCCTAAAAGGGTACCCGACGATTTACTTTTTTGGTCCTAACTTTTGAACTGATCTGTATAATTCGATGAAATTTTAATATTTTATAGAGGCCATAAAGAATCATTAACGGCCAATATTATAAACGCTGGTTAAGTTAACTGGCAGATTTCTATGCCCGATTTTGAAGCTAATATTGACCTCGAATAACTTTTATTAATATTTTTGTAATCCCTTTTATGCCAAGAGTAATTAAATTGCAATAATTTCGACCTATAGTCTATATCTTCTCCAGAAACGACCACAGAAATCTGCCAGTTAACTTAACCAGCGTTTATAATATTGGCCGTTAGCCATATAGTAGGATTAACTTTAAAAAGTCAGATGTGACGTCTTACTAACCGTCCGAATTAATATTTTTAATTTCACCAGAAAATGTCAAACAGTTAATTGTCAAGTTGTGAACGAGCGTAATAATAATTATTGAAGGAATCATTCAAAAAATGAATTGAACCGCTTACGTCAGTTTGAGAGCCACTGACAACTACATAAAATTTATTCACGTAATGACACTCTATCCTTTGTGCTGTTCATTTAATTCTCATTCAAAACCAATGTTGACGTATACTTATTTATGCGGGATGGAGTGTTTAGAAAAACTGGACGGTTAATATAAAAACACGTACATGAAACAAAATAAATCGAACTATCAAAAGGATGTGTATTCTTAATCGATACGTATGACTTTTTAGACTTTATTGGACTATATCAGCAGAGTGGATGTTTGACGTCGTCAGGGAAGTCAGGAACGTACTTACCACCACACTCATTGGGTCAAAATTTTGACAGGCGTCATATTTCAGAGCTATTTATTTACTATAAGGAATTTTTATGACAGACTTTATTGCCTGACCGGACCTCCCCTGTATGCTCCCGAGAAATTAGGAAGTACTTATCGGACACCTGTATAAAACAATTAGGTCTAAAAAGAAGTATTGTATAATTTGTAGGTGTACCACCATGTGACTTTTTGCACATTACATTACACCTTCACAGATTGCTATAAGTATATATGTTAATTACTTTGAAAAAAGGATCTAAATCTTAAAAAGAATTTTTGTTCTCATATACCAACATCTGCACAAGGGTTAAACTTAATTATTTCATTAGGTAGTTATATTTTGCTGTATTGAATTTTACAAGTAGGTAAATACTTACACAACATTCCTAGGTTGCCCCAATTTATACATTCTGGTAATAAGGCCCATTAAAAATAAGAAAGCACATATAACATCGACTTCGAAACTTATTTTGAGAAACTTTTTATTAATTAACTGTCCTAATAACGTGCCATTTTGCCTGGAATTGGAATTCTTGCTTGATTTATCTCCAGGCCCCTTACGGTCTACTTTTGTAATTTCTGTTTCATTTTTACTTTTCTTCTGAATTTTGGCTTCATGATTCTCTTTGATTTTCGGAGATTTGTTATGCTCCTTTTCAGCAATATCGTTCATTGATATTATTGCAAGTTGGGTATTATTATCAAAGTCGAACTGAAAAAATCATAACGGTATTATGATACAGCGACCACCAACATCACCATCAGCCATCAGCATTCAGCTCCAAAGATGTAAAAAAAAAAGAAAAAGGCCATTAAAACGAGATTCTTCTTCTTTTTTCTTTAATGGCAATGGCCTTCACACTTTTCTTTATTTAGCCAGCTATTTATTGATTATGAATAAAACACTAATGTTTTATATAATTCTACTGTATATTGATCGATGATAGAAATGTTACAGTTACACGTGTTTCGCTACTTTTCATGTAGCATCTTCATGAAAAAGATGCTACATGAAAAGTAGCGAAACACGTGTAACGTTTCTATCATCGATCAATATACAGTAGAATTATATAAAACATTAGTGTTTTATTCATAATCAATAAGTATGCAGAGATTCTACGAAGTAAGGGTTGAAAACATAAATTTTAGCCAGCTATAAGTATTTATTTGACGAGATTATACAGGGTGTATTGTAACGTCCGCATAATATTAGCACCACGTGATTCTACATCAAAAACAGAACATAAAGTTTTAATACCGTTTAGCTCTTAGACCTCAAATAACGAAGTTATCGACCATTGTAGTTTAAATTTGAAGTTTTTTAATACTCAAAAATATTGCTTAATATTATTAAAAAATTCTTAAGTAAGAAGTAAAATGGCAAAATTATCCAAAATTTTAGATTTTTTTTTGGTAAAAATGGTTTTAATTAACATTTCAAAACTAGGAATTATTTGATTTCCTGAGTTCCAATACTTCCAATCAATATTGCAACTGCGCGTTTTAATTGTTGAATAAAAAATTGAAAAAATAAAAAATCTTAAAAAAAATTGCAACATTGACACGTCGCAGCATGACATTTGTCTTGTTGCACCTTTTTTCGATTACATAGCAACGGCACACTAATCACACTATATACAAGTGAGGTGACTTCACGTCTAATAAGTTATCTTAATTTTTATACCAGCGCCAGTGTTGCAAAATTTAAGAACGTTAAATTGTCCATATCTTAAAATCTGTGTACATCAAGAAAAAACTGTTGAGGACTTTTTTGTTCTGTTTTTGATGTAAAATCGCGTGGTGCTAATATTATGCGGACGTTACAATACACCCTGTAGGTTAAATTAATGAATTGATGATTGATTGACTAACAGCCAATATTATAAAGGCTCATTAGGCTAACTGGCAGATTTCGGTGCTCGTTTTTGAAACTAATATCGACGTCAAATGACTTTTATTAACATTTTTGGAATTACTTTCATATCAAGAATAGAATTTAAAAAATTTCCACTTGGACTCAATACCTTCTTAAGAAATGGCCACAGAAATCTGCCCGTTAACTTAATGAGCCGTTATAATATCCGCTGTTTGACTTTTAGTTTCACTTCACAGTGTCTAGAAGATCGGAGGTGTAATAAGGTGTGAGGATCGTTCACCATGAGACAATAAACTTTACAAGATATTGCGCAGGTTCGACGTCATCCGGGTCTCTCTCTAATTGTAATTTTTCCATTCGATCTGTCAGAATAGCATTGAATTGAATTTAGGAAATTTAAAATACCTAGTTTAAGGTATTTGGAAATGTAGTGTTTTAATAATAATTAGTTTTATATGTAGAAGAGAAACGTTTTATCAGTATAGTGTTTGATTTTCATGCTATCTTTTGGGAGTTATACGCAACTGCATACTATTATGTTACTGAATATTTGAATGTTGTTTGCAATTCTGATTAACTTTTTTGATATTGTCGAAAATAAAAGGTGCCTACTGTGCTTTTTGGAAAAAATTCAAATTCTTGGACAAAACTCGTATCTATACGATTGCAAAAAGTTGATGTCTGACTGTCATTTTATAGGTTTCAGACTAAGCAAAACTTTTTATGAAGAATGGATAATAACTTTCCTAAAATGGCAATAAAAAAGTTTAAGACTCCAACTTAGGTAGATACACTGCTTAACACAAGTTTAATTGGTAATGTTTGTGGCAAAACAACTAGAAAAACAGAATCATCAACACTGCCAGTATTCAAAGCGTTTTTGTTTATTTCATTCATTATTCAATGAGAGGTAATGGAAAGTAACACAGTTTATACAAGGTCAACCTTTGGGAGCTGATACCATTTATATAGGCTAAACTGTCAGTTTGACAATTTCCGTTTTTTGTGTATTTGTGTTTTAGGAAAAACTCAACATTTAAAAAATATTTTCAGCACAACACCACTTCTGGTTATACCGGAAGTGGACACGAACTTCGTTATTTTAAATGACACGGTGCGGTTTTTTTATGGATTCATGTTCCTCATCAAAAATTCAGTGACTTAAGTAAAACAACATAATATCGATCTTCAATTGTTTTTGAGTTATTTGGGTTTTTATGAATTTTTTGACACTTTCAGAGTCTCACTAAAACCGTGTGTTATCTACGAAACTGTACGACATAAATTGATGAAATAAATTTTAGTTCATTAAAAAATTAACAAGTTATCATACAAAATTCGAGAAATCAGAAGAAACGCGCAAAAAGTGATTGAAAATGGATTTTGAAATTTCGAATTTTACAATAAAAAAAAATCATTTTTTCAAATAGCATTATTTGAAAAATGAAAAAATATTATTCCCTTATCATGCACATTGATTTTGTTTAGTTTTTTTTTGCCAATCTAATGAAATAAAAAAATATACAGGGTGCTATTTGAAAAAATGATTTTTTTTTTAATTCTAAAATTCGAAATTTCAAGTCATTTTCACTTTTTGCGCGTTTCTTCTGATTTCTCGAATTTTGTGTGATAACTTGTTAATTTTTTAGTGAGCTAAAATTTATTTCATCAATTTATGTCATACAGTTTCGTAGATAACACGGTTTTAGTGAGACTCTGAAAGTGTCAAAAAATTCATAAAAATCCCAATAACTCAAAAACAATTGAAGATCGATATTATGTTGTTTTACTAAAGTCACTTAGTTTTTGATGAGGAACATGAATCCATAAAAAACCGCACCGTGTTATTTAAAATAACGAAGTTCGTGTCCACTTCCGGAGTAACCGGAAGTGGTGTTGTGCTGAAAATATTTTTAAAATGTTGAGTTTTTCCTAAAACACAGATACACAAAAAACTGTCAAACTGACAGTTTAGCCTATATAAATGGTATCAGCTCCCAATGGTTGACCATGTATATGTATACACAAACTAAATAAAATATTGATATTCATCTTCAATTTTTCATCAGTTACTTTTATTACTTATTAAACTTCTCTCCACTTGTCTCATTGCACCTCATTACCTCAAGATTGGTAGGTTTCAACAGACCGAAAGTCTCTTGGTCTTGGTGGTAATAATAATTTCGGTAGAAATACTAGAAACTGTAAAGGTACTCAGTGCAAATTTTTCATGCGTCAAAAGTCAAAGTCAACTTTATTCTTTTATAAGTAACATTATGTTAAAAAATGTTCACATGATTGCAAAAGTAATTAATTAAATAAAAACACGTAAAAACATCACTTCTTTTACAAATATTTACAAATATTGTTAATTTTTTTACTGATCTTCTTGATTCTGACTCGGATTTTGATCACCGCTCATATCAATATTGTACTGTTGTAAATCGGGATTCTGAGTCTTTAGCTTAGCGATATACTGCTCAGCCATGCAGCAAGCCTGTTCAATTTCGAAGTTATGAGAGACAAGGGCAACCCATTTGGCTTCCAGCATTCGCAACTGTTCTCCACCTTTAGTCTGCAGAGATTTCCGTTGCCAGTTTACTTCTTGCAATGCCTGACGCAGAGTTGCCAATTCCTTTGTCGCCACTTTTTTTAGGTCCATCAGCGTCTGCAAGTACCTTTGCCACGCGGGACAGCAATACTCGAGCATCAGCTGCAAGTTGAGAATTCGCACTGCTTGATGTTCAAGCTGTGCCCTGGAGTTGTCGACACATTCCTGCCAGGCTGACAATTCTGATAGTTTTCCTGAAGGTGGTGGTGGGAGTTCGTATCGTTTCATGGACAGAGTGTCCATTGGCAAACGATTCTGCAGTCGTTCCAGTTCGGCATGCATTATTGGAGTCTCCCATGCAGAAATGTTCAATGGGGGCAGCTGCTCTAGATAGTTCTTCGTTGGACGATAACGTCGGCACTCTTCTTCCACCATGGCAAATGCCTGGAACAGGCAACATGTAAGTTATTACTTATTATCTAGCATCGCTCAATATAATAATTGTAGCGTTGGCCGGAGTAACGTTGTAACTTACATAATTTTTTGGAGTAATTTTTTCGATTCAGTAGGTTTATATGGGCAGAATACTTCCACCAAAGCTTAAATATTTCCCAATTTACCTTAAATAATATTTAAACAATATGTTAAGAATCGTCAAATAAAAAAATTCCATTCAATAATGTTGCAAGGTACATTTTTTGAGTCTCATGTAAAAATGTAAGTTACAACGTTACTCCGGCCAATGCTCCAATTATCATTAAAGAACTTATTCCAGGCAATAATTCTTACCGCTTCTCTAACGCCAGGCTCATCATATCCTTGATCAATATAAGGTAGAGCATCCACAATTACTTCACCAGCCATTTGTGTTATTAATTTAAATGCAAGTAGACGTAAACACTACACAAATCTTCACAAATACAAATACTAAACTTAAACTTAACCTAAACAATTAAACAAATACCACGGAAACCAAAAACCAAACAAAACAAACACCAACTACCAACTGCTTCTCTAGGGACCGACAGTACCGACACTCACGCTTACTACTGACTGAACTGACTGACTGACTGACGACTGACGACTGACTTCCTGCCTTCGCTTTCGCTTCGCTAATCACTACACGTTGATTAATTTCTAGATAGTCTACCAAGGTCACATGAAATTTCAGCATCGATGTCAGATCTCGAATTTTGTAGGTGCAATGAGGATGAGGAATCACAGAATATTAGACAAAATTTATTACATTAACAATTTTTGTTTATTTGAAAATAAGAAGTAAGTTTTCTTTTGATTATAGCATTTATAGCTGGTGTTAATTCATAATAGGCTAGAAAATAATAAGTATATCTATTTGTGAAGAAGGAACGCATTTTATTGGATAGTACTCAAAATACAAATTAAATTAATGCAAAACTTGACAGTTGATAATTTAAAAATTATTCATAATCATAACAAATCAATTCCATAAATTATTTCTTATTTCTTTACTTTAATATTCCTACGCAGTGTGTACCTAAACCCTTTTTTTAGTAGCTATAGGTATTTAGGTAATAGGTACAATATATGTAATGAAATGCTTATAATAATAATAAGTATTACCACTTTTACCTTATAATATTTCGAGTATATTTGATTTTGAAAATTAGAATAGGTTTGCATACAACAGCATCATTGTTAGATAAAAGCAAATACGCTAAAATAATAATACCGGACACTCCTATACCTATAGCATTGCAACAGGTTGCGTCCATTTTAGCAGCGCCGCCAAGCATGAACTGGGGACACTAAAAATTAAATTTGGTGAAACATAGCGGGAGTTTTAAATATCAACGCTGAATAGAAAAGCTCTTAAAATTAATTAGACGGAATAGACGGAGGAAATTGGGACGAAGAATTATAATACAACAATAAACAACAAAGTTTTCAATATGTTTATTATATTAACAATAATCACTACTTTACACACAATATTATTAATATCTTTAGGTAGGTATATTTCAAAAAGATTGAATCGCTATATACCTAAGTGTGAGCCTTTTATTTGCCGCAATTCCAATAATCTGCTTCCTTGCAGTTTTAAAGGTCTATTATTTGCTGGATTAACAAAATTTTCCTCTTTGAAATGATCAGTACAAAATAATATGGTAAGAAATCGGCTTCGACACTCCACACTTTTTCAAAATTTCGTCCTTCATCGATATGTTATTATAACCTATTGCTTATTGTTCCTATTTCCATCAGCATAGTTATAAAATATTAATAAGTTTATTTACGCGTCTTCTAAAGTTAACTTTATACATAATTCTTCATTCCTGCTTGGAACACCGTGGAAAGATCTGGACATGCTTAACAATCCATAGTCGGAGCAACCGCACACAGCACATATTTTCCAGACATAATACCTATGTTCACTTTAATACAGCGGTACATTATAAATGCCTATTTAACTGGTACCCAACAAAATTATCCGCTGATATAATGCTTTGAGAGTAACTTTAAATTGAAATTATACTTGAAACTAAAACGTTCAATTACTAATGACAAATTATTAATAATAATTATTATGATTGACTGCAGCTGTCAAAAACCGTGAAAAGTTACCTAACTTTGAATTTAAAAACAGCTTTAGTGTCCCCAGTTCCTGCATGAGGGCGCTGTAAAAATGGACGGAGGTTTTGAGAGGAAGTGTCCGGTATTAATATTTTAAGGTATTTGATAAAAGGATTAAATTCAGACTGCAGACATAAGGTAAAACTTCAGAATGTTGAGGTATATATTTCGTTCTTTCACTTCTCATTCTTCTTCTCCTAAAGAGTAGATATGCAAAGGAAGTTAATCATTTCCATATTCTTCAATTAACGATTGCCGGTAAGTCAACATGTCGCGTATCTGAGTAGGTAAAATCTTATAATAATGTAGAACTTACAACTGCAGAAGGACTAATAAGACGATCCGGATGTTGAATCAAATATTTGCCATCATCTTTTTGGCTTCTTTACTTAGATAGGTACCTACTTTGGCATGTTGCTTGATCTAATAAGATAATCTCTATTACTTTCGTTAATTTTTATTTTATTTTATAAAATTAGAAATTAAGTCTCAAAACTGACAGATGTAAACAGAAAAAAATCTGTTACTTTTAATAAAGAACTTGACAACAAAGCCAGGGCAATGTTGTGATTGTTTTAAATTTATTGTTCTAATTATTTCGGCTCCTTTGAGCTTTATTTCTTACTTTTATCTCGATTAAAACTCGTTATTTTTATTCATCATTTATTAACTTCATCATTCTCCTGGTTCATGAAAGGGAGTATGACGGTTGTTGCCAACCTTACAAAACATTTCCCTAACCTCTGTTACCAAAAACCATTGATATGTTAAACTCCCTAGACTGTGTAATAATTCATTAAACAATAACATAACACGCTTTTTCTTTTTTTTTTTTTTTTTACAAATGGTACTTAAAAAATAATTCTTATTTAACTTAAACAAGCTATTCACTATGTTCTAACATATCATGGACTATCGGAATCACACTGACTTTCACTATCAGAATCAAACTGTGTTTCAAAATCTTTTAAAAATTCGGGTGGTTTTCGTACCCTTTTAGAGGATACAGTATTATTTTCAACAGTTTCATTTTGATTTCCATCTTCACTCGGGATATCTGATACTGTACTCAACGTTTCCGACAGTTTACATGTATTTTTACTAGTCACGTCTAATTCAACATTAATATTTAAGTCTTTATCAGGTAAGTTTTCATTATCTTCTGCTACATTCAAACATGAGTCATTAGTCGATAGCTCATCCGAATGTTCAGAAGTTGACATAAGTTCAATATTGTCTGGTATGTTGCTTTCAACAATTGTAGTATTCTCTGGGAGTTCAAAAACAATATCATACATCAAAGAGTTATTAATATATGGCAAATTGGTTTTCTTTAAAAATTTCCTGTTTCTTCTGAACCTCATTCCTGAAGAGTCTTCAACTATGTATGATCTTTCATTAACTACTTCCTCTACCTTTCCTCTCACCCAAGTGTTTCCCTTTTGTAATAATATATTTTCCTGTTTATTTAGTTTTGGTAAGTCTTTTGCTGTTCTATCAAAGAATTTCTTTTGACTATCTTGAATGACTGTTAACTTAGTTTTAATAATATCAGGATCTATAATAACAGGTTTTAAATTTTCTATTGATGTAGGAATTTTAGTTTTAACTAGTTTGTTCAGTAATATTTGTGATGGAGAAAATGATATACCTGGTAAAGGTGTATTACGATATTCCATTAATAACATTGGTAATTCTTCTACAGATTTAGCTTTATTAAGCATTTGCTTCACTATACCTACATATCTTTCAGCTAATCCATTGGATTGATGATGATGCGGACTACTAAAAACAACATCAAAATCCCATTCTTTTGCAAAATTCAAAAACTTCATAGAATTATACGGCATATTGTCTGAAAAGAACTTGTCTGGGACTCCAAATTGAGAAAATTTTTCCTTACAAAAAGCGATTACTGCATCTGCCGTTTTATTTTCAGTTTGGGAAACTTCAACCCAATGCGAATATGAATCTACTAATAGTAAATAATTTCTACCATTGTATTCAAAAAAATCACTGGACAAATACTGCCATGGTCTCGTTGCGATCATATGACTTATCAAGGTTTCTTTTTGATTTGAATTTTGGTGTACTTGACATACTTCACACTTGGATACAAATTCATCAATATCTTTAGTCATATTTGGCCAATAAAATACATCTCTAGCCCTAGACTTTGTTTTCTGCACACCAAAATGAGGTTCATGAACTTTTTTTAGCATCTGATATCTCAAACAGTTTGGAACAATAATTTTCTTTCCAAAGAAAAGCAAGTCATTTGATAAGTATATACTATCCTTTAGTTTGAAAAATGGTTTTAAATCTGAATTCAATTTTTTATCGTTCAGCGGCCATGAAGTTGTACAGTATTGTTTCACCTTTGATAACACATCATCATTATTTACAGCTTTTTGAAATAATTTCTTTTTTTCCTCTGACATTGGCACATTGTTATATAATGCATGAATTACATACGTCATCTCTGGATCATCCTCTACATCAGATTTTATATATGACCTAGATAATATATCTGCAATTAGCATATCTTTTCCAGGGAGGTAAACTATATTTATATTATATCTTATCAATTTAAGCATCATTCTTTGTAGTCGATTACTAATCTTATCTAAATCTCGTGCAAATATAGGAACTAAAGGTTTGTGATCACTTTGAACAGTCACATTTTTCCCGTAAACAAAATAATGGAATTTTTCAAACGAGTAGCAAATTGCTAACAGTTCCTTTTCTATCTGTGCATAACGCCTTTCTGACTTTGTGAGCGTTCTTGAAGCAAATGATACTGGGTGACCTTGTTGTAATAGCACACAACCTAAACCTTCACTAGACGCATCACATTGTATAGTAATTTCTAAGTCTGGATTAAAAATTTTCAAAGTAGGTGAATGAGTTATTATATATTTTAATCTACTGAGTTCATCATTATGAACATCATTCCATTCAAACTTTACATCTTTACGAGTTAGATTCCTCAAATTAGCTGTCATTGCTGATAAATTCGGAATAAATTTTGAAAAAAACTTTACTAGTCCTAATATTCTTAATATTTCATTTTTGTTTTTTGGAGGCTCAATAGCATCAACTGCTTTAACGTTATCCTCATCAGGCTGGATACCTTGTTCTGATATTCTATATCCCATAAATTTTACTTCCGGCAGTTTATACTGTAATTTGTTAAAATTAAATTTCACATTATTTTCTCGAGCACGTTCAAAAATTTTATTCAAAGTTTCGTCATGTTCTACTTCATTACTGCTTGCTATTATTATGTCATCAAAATAAATATGCACATCATTTAGATCACCAAAAAGTTCAAAGTTCTTTCTTTGAAAGATTTCCGGAGCACTAGAAATACCAAAAGGTAGTCGGTTAAATTTATATCTTCCAAAAGGACTATTAAAAACACATAAATCTGAACTTTTCCTATCTAATTCTAGTTGCCAAAACCCATCTTTCATGTCAATGACACTAAAGACAGATTTACCAGATAGTTTACTTATTATATCAGTGCTGGTTGGTATCATATAATGTTCTCTGCGAATATACTTATTTAATGGTTTCGGATCAAGACATAAACGTAGTTTTTTATTTAGTTTTTCAACTATCATCAAACTGTTTACCCAATCTGTAGGATAGTTTACTTTTTCAATTACATTTTTACTTTCTAAATTGTCCAATGTTTCTTTCAAGGCATCTTTGATTGTAAATGGTATTTTTCTTTGAAACTGTACAACAGGTTTTGCATTTTCGCATAATTCTATTTTACAATATCCAGGTATTTTACCTAGACCCTCAAAAATATCTTTAAATTCATTATAAATATCTTCTTTACTCTTTGGAATACTTATCTCATTTACTCGTTTAATTAAATTGAATTTTAAGCAATCATCAAGACCAAGTAAAGGTTCAGAATTACAATCGACTACTACAAATTTTACATCACATGATTTTTCATTAATTTTACAGTTTAAGATGACATCACCTAATGGTTCAAACTTAAAATTACCATAAGACACTATAGTGATCAATGACTTTCTTATTCTTGAAATAGTCGACAACTTTTTATAGATATGTTTAGGTAAAATACTCACATCCGATCCTGTGTCTAATTTAAAATTCACTTTATAATTTTCTACCAAGATTTCTTTATACCAGGTAGTTTTACATTCATTAATGTAAAGCGTTGTCTCTTCTACTGCATTACATCTTTCCTGCTCTATATAACTCACATTTCTGTTCTCTTCCTGTTTTGATTTTTGTTCTTCAACATGAGTATTTGTAGACCTTCTATTTAGATCAGCTCCATAACCATTATATCTTCCATTTCTATCAGCTCCATAACTATTATATCTTCCATTTCTATCAGCTCCATAACTATTATTATTATTATTATGTTCACTAGTATCTTCACGATTCTTATTACTGAAGCAAGCCTTTGCAAAATGACCTAGCTTCTGGCAAATTGCACATGTCTTCTCATAGGCTGGACATTTTCTCGGGAGATGTTCATACAAGCACCTTGAGCATTTGAACTTCTTCTGACTTTTATAATTAATTTCATTTACCTCTTCTTCTCGATTAAGAACTTTAATATGTGTCTTACTTAACTCTATACTCTTGCAATACTCAATTATCTTGGTAGTCGTTAAATCTGGTTCTCTTAGTAATCTTAACTGACATTCTTTCGAATTTATTCCAATTATTAATTGATCCCTGATCATTCTTTCCTCATAGCTCTCTTTACATGTCTCATTCTTGCATATAAAATTACATAACTTTGCCTGTTTCTTCAGGTCTGTAAGATATTGGTCTATAGTTTGATTTTCCTCTTGTAGTAAGTTATGAAATTGAAATGTTTCCATCGGAACTACTCTTTTGGGCAGAAAATGATCATCGAATGCCTTCAGTAGTTTTTCAAATGTAGACTTTTGATCTTCATTGAAAGTGTTGTATATACAGGGTGTCCCAATATTCCATGGACATGGAGCAACCACAGATTACTGAGGTAAAAAAAAGTCGCTCGGACCAAACTTATCTCTATACCAAAGTGCTTCGTTTGTCCGTTAGAGGGCTTCTCAAAGTCTTTTGAAAATTTTAGTTTTTTTGAAATAGCTCAAAGTCGGCTGATTCCAATTCGATGAAATTTGGTAGGTAAATTTCTTATTAAAAGTACTAACTTGTGATGCACATAGGGTTGCCAACTTTTTTTACAAAATATAAAGTATATTGAGGTCGAAGAAGGGAAATAAACAGTATTTTAGAAAAATGAACAGTATTTTATTTTTTTAATGTTTTGAACATATATTAGTGCTTCTCGCACAACTTATCAATTTTGTGTCATTTTTGAAAGCTTCGTAAGCCTCATTACAATTAAATTCAAAATTAAAATAAATTAGAAGCTCATTCTTTATTAAATTTATTGATGCTCTATTTCTGTCGTCCCGCCACTTTGCATTCATTACAGAAAAAACTCTTTCTGTAAATGCTGAGGTGGCGGGAACAGAAAGTAGGTATGAGACAATTAATAGTGATATTTTAAAATTCTTCTGAAGTGTTTACTAACAAATGTCTCCACTTTTGGCCAGTACTCATTTCCAGAAAATTTTTGTCTTCAGATAGTTTACTCTAGTGATGTTTGCTGAAAACAGTATTTTGCATACTTTATTTTTGTTCAACAGTAAAAAGTATTATATCGTGAAAAACAGTATAATACTGTTTTTAACAGTATAGTTGGGAACCCTAGATGCACATGATAATTTGACGGAAACCCGGGAAGGGGTGAAACTACCCCTACCCTCCATTAAAATCGATCGTAATTGTTGATAGGGTAGCAGGAACGCTGTTCATGTTTTTCTGTTTGAAAGATACATCGTTTTAGCCCATTTTTGGTCTCCTACAAAAATCTGTATCTTTCCGAGGTGCTATGTGAGAAAATAAATTAGTCGATGATAACTAAATTTTTATTTCATTCTTTTAATTTGAAATCAAATTTTCAATTGTCAGGTGATTATTTTATCTAATCTCATAAAAGATGCTCGATGTGGGCGCCGGTTTGGACCCTAGAAAGTTCCATCCTGCGCATAAAAATGATTTTAACTTTTCTTGGAACCTCGTCGTTTTGCAAACTGTTTACTGCGTTTGAAAAAAACCGTTTGCAAACACCTGAAAAAAACAACCGAACCATACTAAACATTTTTTATGAGATTAGATCAAATAATCACCTGACAATTGAAAATTTGATTTCAAATTAAAAGAATGAAATAAAATTTTGGTTAGGTGTCATCGACTAATTTATTTTATCACATAGCACCTCGGAGAGATACAGATTTTTGTAGGAGACCAAAAATGGGCTAAAACGATGTATCTTTCAAATAAAAAAACATGAACAGCGTTCGTGCTACCCTATCAACAATTACGATCGATTTTAATGGACGGTAGGGGTAGTTTCACCCCTTCCCGGGTTTTCGTCAAATTATCATGTACATCAGAAGTTAGTACTTTTAATAAGAAATTTACCTACCAAATTTCATCGAATTGGAATGAGCCAACTTTGAGCTATTTCAAAAAAACTAAAATTTTCAAAAGACTTTGAAGCCCTCTAACGGACAAACGAAGCACTTTGGTATAGAGATAAGTTTGGTCCGAGCGACTTTTTTTTACCTCAGTAATCTGTGGTTGCTCCATGTCCATGGAATATTGGGACACCCTGTATCTAAGCCCTCGTCTCCAATGCAACTAAGTAGTATTGCAATTTTAACAGCTTCTGCTGATGCTTCCTTGCCACTTGCTGTTAAATAGATTTTCAATTTCTGCTTCCATAGAGGCCAGTTATTAGCAGGATTATTACCAGATCCATAATTATGTCCAAATAGTAAGCTGGGTGGTTTGAACTCCATTTTGTTTTATACAGGTCACATGTACTTTGCACTCTTGATATTGTATTTCACAAATCCTTCATATATTATAATGTTAATTTATATTCACACTTGACACCATGTTTTAAATTTATTGTTCTAATTATTTCGGCTCCTTTGAGCTTTATTTCTTACTTTTATCTCGATTAAAACTCGTTATTTTTATTCATCATTTATTAACTTCATCATTCTCCTGGTTCATGAAAGGGAGTATGACGGTTGTTGCCAACCTTACAATCTTACAAAACATTTCCCTAACCTCTGTTACCAAAAACCATTGATATGTTAAACTCCCTAGACTGTGTAATAATTCATTAAACAATAACATAACAGTGATCGATTATTAAATTTATTGTTTTTGCGTCTTCCTAATGTCAAACATTTTCATTTGATCCCTTTAATAACCTTCAAATTCTAACTGTCATTTTTAGTGTCATAATGTTTGATGTTACAACGTAGCATAAACAAATATGACCTTGGCAGACTATTGCCCGTATTCACAAACGATAATTTCCTAAATAATTACGTAATCAATTATCCCCATCTCATTCTATTGCAAAAAAACTGCATATCTCCATCTCACTCATTTAAATAATTACGTAATTATTTAGGAAATTATCGTTTGTGAATACGGGCATATCTATAGTAATAAATCGAGGTGTAGTACCTTTGCCAGTGCACTGTTGCCACGTCCTCGCGAATTTCTACAATTAGTTGAGTGGGATTTTAAACAACCTTCGGACATTTAATTGGAAAAGAACCTCGAATTACATTACACTATATTTTTAAAATTTCAAATATACCCCTAAATAGGGGGCACCCTCGAAATGCATCACATTTACCCCTTTCAAACCCCAATAAGTAATCATCCCTTACTTTTGTTTTTCAAATTACATATTCCTCATTTTTTTGTGCTTGATAGATTTATTTTTTGACACTGATAAATTTTTTCACTCGTGTTTTTCTTCGTTTTGTGTGCACTAAATTATAATAGATAGCCTCTTGGATATAATTAAAACAATGAGAAATGTCAAGCGTTACGCCGTGTCCTAGCTGCATCCGGGGACTGCGTTGCGTGCGATGCGGGGAACGCACGCAACGCAAAATCGCACGAGAAATTTTGAGTGTGTCCTAACTGAATGCGTGCGGTGCGGGCGAGAAAATGGTTTCCGATCCAACTATTTCTGGTGCAGCTTCAGATGAAATACGTTTTAATTTGGAAACCAGTAGGTTGTTGGAGCTTGAAAGACTTAAAAATCACAGAAAGAAACATGTTACTTAAGAGAAAGAAACAATAAGACGCAAGTAATCTATAGAAATAGGTATAGATTTGATAGATAGATAAATAGCAGGTAGGTTAAATAAAAATAGGTCTACAATAGAAGTTATTATTAGACCTCATACTTACTTTAAAAGCCTAAATTCGAGACATTTTCACATTCCCAGTGTACCTTGACTCTTGTTCTTGTAAAATAGATTTCTCTTATTGCACAAAATGTTTCGCTTTGGCACGAAGGCAAACGAAATTAAAAAAATTTCCTGCCCGCCGCAAAAATCGCAAGATTTTGACAGATGAAAAAACTAAATATTTCAATTTAAAACAATGCGTGCGTTGCGGTGTCGTTTTATCGTACGACTTTGCGGGCAAACGCGTCTACTGAGGACACTCCCATTGCTTTGCATGTGTTTTATTTTAATCGTTCCCCGCAACGCACGCACGCAACGCACGCAACGCAGTCCCCGGATGCAGCTAGGACGCGGCGTTATGCGGCGAAAACTGAAAAAAAAATTTCAACACTTTTTTTCAAGCTTTTCTGGACATATGTTTATGGGGACTTTTATTCTATAAACTGGTGAAGTCCTGCTACAAAAAACTGACTCACCTGTATAACTAGAGGGAAGATGGACATAATTTAAAAGATAATGCAGAGCTCTTTAAGCTCCTTTGCTCCTTATTTCTCCATTGCTTGAAACTTGAGGTATTCGTTGTCGCTGTTGGAAGAAACCAATAACCATCTGCATGTCGTGAGGATATGGCATATGAATGCCAATTTTAAGACCTATAGTATACTTCCTAGAAAATAGGTAGTTTACAAGTAGAAACTACAAAAGATTATTTGTATACGCATAATTTGGAAGAAGCAATTTATGGCTGGCCTGGCGCATAGCACTAAAATGTCATTATACGCCATATGATAAAGTGCGGGCAGTCCCAATAAATAACCTGTAAATTTTAAAATGAATCAAAACCCGCTTTTGAAATTTCATAAACTGCTAATTAGAACGAAGTTCCTGTATGGAATCCAAAAGTCGTTAATTAATGTAATGTCTCCCTCTATTATTGTAGATGTAGATATGAAGCAATTTTAAACTATACAGAGTGTGTGTCCCTTATAATGCAAAAAAACCGTATTGTTTTAAAACTTTTTTTTATTATTATTTTTTATTCGTTTTATATGTTGTTTTTTTTTTAATAAATTCGCTGACTGAAGTGCTTTTTCATCATTCTGTTTCATTAAATTCCAAGTACCTATAAATTTTATAATATAAATCAGTATATAATCACATATATCACTCTGCTCAGTCACTGATGCACCTTTTAAAATATTTTTATTAAATTGGTATTTCTTTTGTTTTAAACTGACTACCGAATTTAGAATGTTATGCACGCTATTTTATTAAAAAAAAGCGTATTTTTTTGATTTTGATTAAAAAAAAACAATATAAAAACGGGGTCGTTGTTAAAAAAAAACTGTTTTCAAACACTTTTTAAAACATTTTGCATCCCTAAGTCCCTTTATTATTTCAGAGCTCACTATGATCTCGTAAACGCGACAATAAGAGATCTGGTTAAATTAGAGAAAAAATACCTACACACCATTTTGTGGCCATCTCGAATCGGTCAAGGCCGAGTAATAATCTGAAAAAAAATTCAGGATATTTTCAGTCGTTGCTGAAATATCCTGAAAAAACTGAAAAATCGAAATTTGTTATTTTTGCCATAACTTTCTTATTTTTGGAAATTATTGAATAATTTTTTGTAGTCTTACATAATCGTTAAGAGCTATCTATCTGACATTTCAAAAACTTTCAAAGCCAACTAGATCCCGCAGAGTATTCATAGTCAACTTTTGTTTTTCTTAACGGCGGCCATATTGGATTTTCATGTCATTTTGTATTAGAAAAATTGAGAAACCCAAAATCTATCACATTAAAAAAAAAAAATTAAAAATTATTTTCGGTGATAAAATTTTCTTCTTTTTTTTTAAATAAGAAGAAAATTTTGAAGAATTTTTTTTAATGTGATAGATTTTTGGTTTCCTTAATTTTTTTAATACAGAATGACATGAAAATCCAATATGGCGGCCGTAAGAAAAACAAAAGTTGACTATGAAAACTCTGGATATAGTCGGCTTTGAAAGTTTTTGAATCAGATAGATATAGATAGCTCTTAACGACTTATGTAAGCCTACAAAAAATTATTCAATAATTTCCAAAAATAAGAAAAATATGGAAAAAATAAGAAATCTCGATTTTTCAGTTTTTTCAGGATATTTCAGCAACGACTGAAAATATCCTGAATTTTTTTTCAGATTATTACTCGGCATAAAAATACGCAACTTTGCCCCAGTTATTTAACCGACCTCGTATATCAACTGATAAGCGAGAGACCCATGGTTAGCCTCGAAATAGGACAAACTTGTAGAAACCTAGAAATTATAGATACAACGAACACCTAAGCTCTTACAGATTCAAACATCTAGAAAGATCAAATTTTGCAAAACGCATTTAATAGAAAACAATCACACTCTCACAGCAAACAACAAAATTGAATTACTTCATCATTAATTATCATTTTTGTGATCACTATTTTAAATTAAATTTTCTTAAATCTCTAGAGATCCACAGACATTTACATAATCAACAATACACAGTAATGAATGAACAGCTACAGCTAGACACATATATCGTTCTCCACTATTTGTTTTTCTTCTTGATATCACAACTAGGAATAAGATTCTGAAGAAATTCTATTTATGATCTAGTTAGTTCTGTAAAAAATTCATTTAAATCTAGTTACTTTTATTGTTTTATGATCACTTAGGTTACCATGCATATTCTGTTGCTATGTTTACTATATCAATAATTTTATTCATTTACATAATGTCTGAAGATGCTACTTTAAAAGTAGCGAAACACGTGTGATATGCCCAACTATTAGATCTGCCAGCAATGATTTTATCAATTTTCAGAGTTTGGACCCCGCGCACCCGCACGGGTCAAATGCAAATCATCCCCCGGTTAAAATTACTTAAATTCAAATAATATTTGAATTTCTGTAATTTTATGGCGATCAAAAGTCTCCATGGACGTGAAGTGAATATTATGTATTGCTTATACAGGATGTCCCAGCTTATTCGAAGCGGTCTCTGTAAGCCAAACGATGGACTTTTTCAAAAATCTTTTTGAAAATTCAAGTACAGAATTACAATGGCCATAATTTAAAATTATTTTGGAGTATACAGAGTGTCCCATGTGACAGTGGCATATCAAAGTTATGTTTTTTTTTAATGGATTGCTCCTATGTTATTACATTTTTAGATTGTCTGAGAAGAGAAAATAAGATTGGCTTTTACAGTTTGTGTTTAAATTCAGAAGTTTTTGAGTTGTAAACAACTGAAAATCGTCATTTTTCAAGTTCAAGGCTTTGTACCACAAAAACGGTTCAAGATAGAGAAAAACGGCTTACATGTCCCTATTTTAACTTTTTATGTACTATCCTATGGTATAGAAACATTTGTACTTTCTTTGATTTTATTATTTGGCGACGCGTGGAGAAATCTCAGAATTTTTCAAATTTTTTATCACCCTGTATAAACATTTCATGTACATCATAGGATAGTACATAAAAAGTTAAAATAGGGACATGTAAGCCGTTTTTCTTTATCTTCAGCCGTTTTCGTTGTACAGGGCCTTGAACTCGAAAAATGACGATTTTCAGTTGTTTATAACTCAAAAACTTCTGAATTTAAACACCAACTGTAAAAGCCAATCTTATTTTCTCTTCTCAGACAATCTAAAAATGCAATAACATAGGAGCATTCCATTTAAAAAAACATAACTTTGATATGCCACTGTCATATGGGACACTCTGTATAGTCCAAAATAATTTTAAATTATGGCCATTGTGATCCTGTACTTGAATTTGCAAAATTTTTTTGGAAAAAATTCATCGTTTGGCCTACAGAGACCGCTTCGAATAAGCTGGGACACCCTGTATGCTATTTTGCTAAAAGATTAAGAAAATTCAAATAATTTCTTTACCGAAAATGTTTTTAACCGAGATACAGGGTTTTATAGTGTGAATCTGGGAAACTGTTTTTTTATTTGATCTTTCTACAGAGTGGATCTGTAATTCCGAATTTTTATATAACCGAGTGGCGTATATAGAATCCGGGATCACACGACACACCTTTTGTCTCGTAAAAAATTTCGAATTTGTTTTTTCTTTTCATTTTTAGATTGTTATTTCGGAATGCCCGATTAAATTGCTATAAAAAGGGCATACTTAAAAAATTCGGTTTTTGAGAAAAATTCAAACGTAGAGCAGCTTTTTAAAGGCGAGTTACGTTTTCGTTGGGCCACCCTGTATGTAAGCGAAACCCAAAACGTTGGATATCGTTGTAAAGACAATTCAAGTAGCTTTCAAATGATGTATCACTCGATATCTGTTCCCTATGATGATAAGCAAAGGGGTAGCTACCCCTGCCAAGGGGGTGAACTTAGTTAAATTTGTCACGCAAATATTTCCCCCTCGATAACAAAATCGACCTGTTTCGGCGTTTTTCGCATAGATCTTCACTTTCCAATTTATTAGGCTTGTTACCTTTTCGATGGCTCACCCTGTATACAAATGTAATTAACTAATATTTGTCATTAGGTACCTATATAATAATAAATTCGGAACGTCATTGCTGACTCGGACTTGCCTTTCTTTCTATCTAACAGGCAAGTATAGAAGTATAAGTAACAGGTATAACAGTTAATTCTAGGTAAAAGGTTTGGACGTTTTCTTGTGTAAACAGCAATAAAATACATTCACAAATGACACTGGCTGTACCAGTACCGGACTAGCCACATAGCAGAAGTAGCAAATAATGATATGGGTCTCGTGTGCTTCTTTTATTTTATATTTCAAAGGCTAGCGATACCTACGCATAAAGTGAAATAATGCTTTACCGAGATATACCTAGAGGCGCCCAAAAGGGCTACCTCTATAAGGGCCTCCAGAAAAATAAGCTAGTTAAATTTTATGAACAGACAACAAAAAAAATATATATAAGAAACAGATATCTGGGGATGCGATATTAAGTCGACTTTTTTCATTATACAAAAAATCGGGGGCGGTATTAAACGTCCCCCCTTGGCTGGAGGATACTCCCCAGACCCCCCGGTTGGGTACTATATCGGGTTGGCTGCATGATGCTATGTATCTAGAAATGCACAAGGAAAGATCGCTACAATACGGGTGACGCGCATTAAGAGAGGATAGCGAAAATCTGTATGTTGTCATATTGATTCGGAAATTAACGAAGCGACAATTTTCAACTTGTGTCAAGACAAATTAATTAAAAATTGACAGGTTAGACAACATCGCTGGTAAGTAATTCAACTGGGATAACTATCGCCTTCTCTTTTGCGTTCACATGTGCTCTAATCTTATCCATGTCCACTTAGGTAATAAAATCCTAGACCTAATAGTATCATTCAGCCAGCACGGTAATCCTAAATAAATTTTTACAATAAATTTGACAACACATTATTTTCTCGTTGTGTCATAGCATGTAGGTGATGTATAGTAAAAAAACAACACATATATGTATACATAAATAAAATTTAGAAAAAACAAAAATTTCCTGGCTCTCAATAAAACCTGCTACAAGCTCGCCTTTCTTAATCCGGCCCTGAACTTCTGCACTCTGCACCTGATGATTCAAAACACAGGTCTAGTCAAACGTGAAAGTAAACTTACAGGTTGAAAAGATCTAGCAGGTAAGCGACGTTTGAATGGAGCCTATTTGAATATTTTCTGAACTGACAATCTCCCAGGTGGCAGCGTGCAGTGCAGTAGATAGATGTGTAGACAAAGCAGCAACATGTGCCAAGAAGAAGAACATAAAAAATTCTCTATAATTAGAGATATAGAATTAATTAATGTGGAAAGGTAGGTTGATGAGAACATATTATTAATTAGTGCCCATATTAACTAGGTATCTGATTTTTTTAACTCGAGTTTTGTATAATTTTTGTAATAATAACATGATATATTTCATTGCTCAACTGAACAGTCAAAATAATTATATTATTTTCCAAAAATCAGTTGATATTCTGAAATATATGTCTATTACCTTGTAGGTATCTTCACATCAGAAGAAATAAGCGCAAAAGAAAGTCAAATTTTCATGGACTTAACTTTTTAGTCTTTTGACATTTCAGCAGTTTATTTAGATTTGTTAGTATAAGTTATTTAAATTATAGAGAAGATTAAGTAAAAAAATATTTTTGTGCTTTCTAAATTTATCTCTATGCACCAATAATAAAGAGGCATTTCTCAAAGTCTCAGTTTTTTATTTATACCATCAGTGACGTTGTACGTGCGAGATTTGTATTGATATTTTTTTAGAAAACATTGAACGATGGTGTGCCACTGTTTTTTCATTAATTCATAAATTCATTAATTTCAGTAAATTTTGAGCAAATCAGAATGGTTTCTTGAACATTTTTATCGACGTAGGGTTTTTGTGCAAAAATAGTTACTAAAAATATTTTTCTGCATTATCTGATACGCTAATTGGTAGGTAGGTACTTACTTATTACATCAAGGTAGATTTTTATTTTTTATCTGATCAAGAAAGTCGATCTCTCGAAACTCTTTTATTGACATTAGAACTTATATTTTTCTTTCTTTTATCATTTGCTAAAATTTGTGTAGTGACACATCACATTGCTCCATATACTACTTAATAACCCCCATCATCACTTGATTGATTGAATTGGGTTTTAATGATGAAGAACGAGCACACGTCCTTCCTATATACTATAGCAATGCCATGTAAACCTGTCATTAAACATTATAGGTAGATACTAGCATAAATAGATAATAATGTTACATAGGTACGTACACGACTAGCACAGTAATGTAGGTAATTTATAAGTGGAAATATTTTATACAGATGAAAATTATCGGCCATCGGCTTGTTGAAGAATCGAACCCTGCCCGGCCCTGCTCTGAATCAGAAAATTTACGAATCAATTACATAATCAACCCAAGTCAAGTTAGCCACGCTTCGGCCAGCCACACTTTCGGCCAGGAAGAGGGACTTGGAATAATTTTCAACAAATTTTTGTTTTCGTTATTCACGGCTTAAATGGAAAATATTTGGTTTGTTTTTGTTTACCCAATAAAAACCACCGTAAACTGAAAAAATCGTAATTATTATTGAAACCACGGCCAGCCACGCTTTCGACCACGACTCAATAAATTGAAAAAAAAAACATTTTTGGTGAAGTTTCACACTTAAAAAACAAATTTTTGCTGAAAATTGGCTGAAAGAAGTCTGAAATTTTATAATAGTGACCTGTCACGCTTTCAGCCATGAACTATAAACTGAGAAATTAATTTTTGCTGAAATTTTTGCTTAGAAAAGTCCAAAAATTTATAATATGCAATAGCATGTCACACTTTCGATCACGAACTTTATAAACTGAGAATAACATTTTTTTTTTAATTCGATGAAAAAGTCTGAAATTTTATAATAATAGCCAGCCACACTTTCGGCCACGAAATTTATAAACTGAAAAATTAATTTTTGCTGAAATTTTTCTGAGAAAAGTCTGAAATTTTATAATAAAGGCCAGCCACACTTTCGGCCACGAAATTTATAAACTGAAAAATTCATTTTTGCTGAAATTTTTCTGAGAAAAGTCTGAAATTTTATAATAAAGGCCAGCCACGCTTTCAGCCATGAGCTTTATAAACTGTGAAATTAATTTTTGCTGAAATTTTGCTTAGAAAAGTCTGAAATTTTATAATTATGACCAGTCACACTTTCAGTCACGGACTGAAAACAACATATTTTTGCGGAAAATTAGCTGAAAAAAGTCTGAAATTGTATAAATAATGACCTACCACGCTTTCAGCCATGAAATTTATAAACTGAGAATTTCATTTGTTGCTGAGAAAATTTGCTGAAAATGTCTGAAATTTTATAATAATGGCCAGCCACACTTTCGACCGCGAAATTTAAAAACTGAAAACTTTTATAATAGTGACCTGCCACATATTCGGCCACGGACTTAACAAACGAAAAATAATGAGCTGGAATACTTAACTAGTCAAGACATTATACAGCAGTTAATTGGTTTTCTGAACAATTATTTTTAATTACTTTTAACAGAGCCGTACTATTTTTATTTAATTAATTCAATGATAACTGACCTTGACTCATGTAACTCCTCAAACGGTTGCTTATTTGCGACGAGGCTCGATATTTCCACAAATATGGCAATTTGATATGCGAATTGCAAATATTGTGCGCAAAATTTGGTTCAATTATCATACTTCAATTGAAAACTAAGTAACTCAAAAATATAGGCGTTTTGGACAAATGTTGATGGCTATATTCCTAATAGGCGCGTTGTGTTGACAGATTGCTACAATAGTACCTACGTTTTGTCTTTAAATAAATTTTTACTGCTCTAGTTTCATGTTTTATAACATTTATATTGATTTTTTTGGTTCATTTTATGGGTACCTACCTACCTTTATGACATTTATGAGGATATATTAATTGCATGAGTCAACAATTTTAGGTACCAAGCTTTTGGCCTCGAAGATTCATGAAAAATAAATTTTTTAGTTCTTCTTGGGAAAAAGCGCATAGATCCAGTACAGAGATATTCGACTGTAATTAAAACAGTCAGATATTTTTTTTTAATTTTCCACTCCCACTGAGTACCTATTATTCAGGTTGGCACAATGAAAACGTACGAGGCCTAACAACTTGAAAACTGAAGATGTGCGAGAAAAATGCCGAAACAGGACAATTTTGTTATGGAAGGGGATATATTTGGGTGACAAACAGGCCTAACAGGAAACTAAATATGTATGCGAAAAACTAATGCGAAACACGTAAATTTTGTTATTGAGAGGGGACATCTTTAGGTAACAAATTTAACCATCCAAATTCATCCCCTTGGCAGAGGTGGCTACGCCTTTGCTTATCATCATAGGAAACAGATATCCAGTGAAACGTCATTTAAAAGCTGCTTAAATTCTCTTCACAACGATATGTCACTTTTTGATGTCTATCATTTGATGTCTGTTCCTTTATTATTCTATTTTTTTAGGTAATAGTATCCTAACTGACTGTTTTTGTTTTAAGAGACGCCACTGAGTGATTTTTTTTATCTATTATAAATGTAATAAAACTCTATTTCCTTGCAGATGTTTATTTTCTACCTATAATTTATTTGAAATTTTTATACAGGGTGTATCTAAATAGCACCGAAAAAAATTAAGAGCTGAATTCTTTGGTCAAAAATAAACATAACACTTTCTATTAACGTGTGTCCGGAAATGCACCGTTTTTGAGATACAGGGTGTCAAAAAAGATTATTTTTCCAGTTTTTTGAAGATATCAGGGGAACCGTTTTTGAGATACGGAAATCAGCTTTTGTAAATGTCATATCATTAATATTAGCTACTTTTTTTATTGCCAATTCAGTTTTTTTAATGTGCCATTTGCGGAGATCTTAGGATTTAGTGAAGTATTTTTGCCCTTCATTTTCCGACACTTTTGTCTTGAAACATTCAAAGCGACTATCTCGTTTTTCTCGAAAATGGCTCACGTTAGCAGTTTATAAATACCAAAAGTATTTTTTTGCATAGAAAATATTGACGGTTAAAAGTGTGCTTTTAAAATATCAATTTGCCCAGTATCGTAGATATTAGGGGAAAAAATACCCCCAACCCTAAAAATCTCCGCCACTGGCATATTTGAAAACGTTAGTTAGCATTAAAATAGTTGCTAATATCGATGATAAGATCTGTACGAAAGCTGAATTCTGTATATCTTATTCGGTTCCCGAGAAAACTGAAAAAATAATATTTTTTCGACTCAAAAAGGGTGCATTTCCAAACACACATTAATGGGAAATTTTTTGTTTATTTTTGACCAAACGATTCTATTTAGATACACCCTGTATAACTGTTACCCTAATAAGATATGCCACTGACTTTTTTCTTTGCATTTTAATATACCCGCCACTGGAAACGTGAAAAATTGAACACTGGAAAATGGGGGAAAAACTTATATACAGGGTGTCCCAAAACTCAACGTCATCCCTTGAAGGGTTGGTAGGCCAAGTCATGACTGACCAGAATATCATAAGATGATCTCAGTAAAAAATTGTTTATTTTCGAGATAATGGGACTTTTATGAATTTTGTGAAAATCGATACCTTAGATCTGTTTTTCGAGTGTCACAGTTGCAAAATTTCATATTCTTACATTCTCAATTTTGTTACGCAATGCTGAATAGCTCCATTAATGATTAAGTGCCCAAGAAATATTCTAGTGCCCTACCTTTTAGGAAAATTATTAATTTTTTTGCCCGATAGAAAATTTTTGTTTTTCATGTCACAACTTTGCCACTTCATACATGAAAAAAAATTACCCCGTGAACCTGGCAAGTTATTCCTAAAAATTACCCATTTGATCTAGTTTCTGCAATGGTGTAATATTTTGTATGCTTTACTTTAGAAAAAAAGATATTGCTGTTTGACTGCAAAAGGAGCGCATTGTGAAATCATATCAATAAATAATTTGAGAGGCGTACACAATAAAAGTACAGGGTGTTTTGTAATTGAATGTCAATATTTAAGGGGGGGATTTTGGGTCCATTTTAAGAAGAAAACTTCATAAGAACGCATGCCCTAAAAGTCTTAACTTTTGAGATACAGGGTGGTAAAATTTTATTAAAATAAATAATTTTTTCGTAATTTCTGTAATACCGCTCTGGATATTTTAATGAAATTTCGTATACAGGTACAGGTATTACGCATCAATGGACATTTTTTCATGTACCACGTTACCTTTTTTTTCCACTAGTAACGATGGTGCACGATCATGCAGAATTTTACCTGCATATTTTTGCAGACATTGATGGTACGCCACTGATTTCTGTTCAAATAGAAATCATTTTTGGAATCCCCATTCATATCTAAGCAAGTTTGAACATTTGTTTTTTTCAGCCCGATGCACTGTTTCCGCCTAAAAAAATAAAATCTGTTTCTCTACATGGTCACAAGGTTGTCGTTAAAATGACAATAAAAAAATATAAAAATACGCAGGTAAAATTTTGCACGATCGTCACTAATGGAAATAAAACGAAATGTGGTACATGAAAAAATGCCTCTTGATGCGTTATACCTGTATACGAAATTTCATTAAAATATCCAGAGCGATATTACAGAAATTACGAAAAAATTATTTATTTTAATAAAATTTTACCACCCTGTATCTCAAAAGTTAAGACTTTTAGGACATACGTTCTTATGAAGTTTTCTTCTTAAAATGGACCTAAAAATCCCCCCCTTAAATATTGACATTCAATTACAAAACACCCTGTACTTTTATTGTGTACGCCTCTCAGATTATTTATTGATATGATTTCACAATGCGCTCCTTTTGCAGTCAAACAGCAATATCTTTTTTTCTAAAGTAAAGCATACAAAATATTACACCATTGCAGAAACTAGATCAAATGGGTAATTTTTAGGAATAACTTGCCAGGTTCACGGGGTAATTTTTTTTCTTGTATGAAGTTGCAAAGTTGTGACATGAAAAAACCAAAATTTTCTATCGGGCAAAAAAATTAATAATTTTCCTAAAAGGTAGGGCACTATATTTCTTCGGCACTTAATCATTAATGGGGCTATTCAGCATTGCGTAACAAAATTAAGAATGTAAGAATATGAAATTTTGCAACTGCGTGACACTCCAAAAACAGATCTAAGGTATCGATTTTCAGAAAATTCATAAAAGTCCCATTTTCTCAAAAATAAACAATTTTTTACTGAGATCATCTTATGATATTCTGATCAGTCATGACTTGGCCTATCAGCCCTTCAAGGGATGACGTTGAGTTTTGGGACACCTGTATTTTGTATCTATAAAGCGGTTTGTTACTAAAAAAACTGTAAAAAATATTTCCTTTGTTTTTTTTTTCGCCCACCATGCAAAAGTTCACAAATATGCCAGCCCACTGAAGGGGTTAAGCGAAACCAAAAAAATGAGATATCGTTGTAAAGAGAATTTAAAAGTATCTTTCAAAGGATACTTGAATGATATACAAACTCGATATCTGTTCCCTATGATGATAATCAAAGGGGTAGCTATACCCCTGACAAGGGGATGAATTTGGGTAGTTAAATTTGTCATCCAAAAATGTTGCCCTCGATAACAAAATTGAAATGTTTCGGCGTTTTTCGTGCACATCTTCGGCTTTCAAGTCAGTAGGCCTGGTACGTTTTCGTTGGGCCACCCACTTATCCTAAATAAGTGCGAAAAATTTTAGGGGGTGATTCTTTGGCTCGTTCTAAGGAAATAAGTTCCTATTAACGTATGGGTCCGTAAATGCAAGCTTTTTGAGATACACCAAAGTGTCAAAAAAGTATTATTTTCCCCTTTTTTTTAAGATATATCTCGGAAACCGTTTGAGATACAGAACTCAGCTTTCGTTTATACAATGACATGTTATATCAATGATATTAGCTACCTTTTTAATGGAATTTTTTTTTCGTATGCTATTGGCGGAGATTTCAAGATCGAGCGAAGTTTTTTTGACCTTAATTTTCCGACATATTTAAAAAAAAAACAAAGCATATTTTTCATCGTAAGTGGCCGTTTTGATTGAAAATGGTTCACGTCAGAGTACCTTTTTCTCTGTAGAAAACATTTGCGGTTTAAAACGCGCTTTAAAAATGTCAATTTTCCCATCAGCGTCCTAGAAATTGGGTTCAAAAAAACCTAATGCAACCCCAAAATCTCCGTCACTGGCACATGAAAAATATCAGTTAGCATCAAAAAAGTAGCTTAGAAACAGTGCATTTTCGGACACGGACTAATAGGAACTTTTTCCATAGAATGAGCCAAGGAATCACCCCCCCCCCCCCAAAAGTTTTTCATACTTATTTATAGGATAACGCTGTGTGTTTAATTATTAGTAATTTTTTTGCTACCTACCTGTTTATCTAATAAGATATTTTTTGCAGGTTTCACAACAAGGCGACCTGCTGTGACCATCTTCTGCCCTTATCAAGTCACTTACAACGGACTTCAACACCGTTATCATCTAGGAAGCTAGTTTCTGACACATATTTGCCAGAAGACGAGATAGACACGGAAGGCGCCTATCTCAAATTCTGCTTCACGATAGAAAACCGACCTCTGCAAACAAAGGGCATCATACTCGCAGAAAGTTTCCTTGAAACCACCTATGTACAATCGGAACATCTTCCATCTGAGCAGATCTCCTGGATTTCCAACGACGAGTGCGAAGAAGCTAACATGGGGGCGATCGGCAGCGGAATGAATTTAGATGAAACTTGTAAAGAAGCTGATTTAGGAGTAGTTGCCAAATATAATTTAAATAATACCATTATTAAGGATCTGTGTATATTTTATGAGCATGTTAAAAAACAGTATAAAAATGGGAAGTACTGGAAAGTAAAAATGAAACTATTATTAATGTTACTACGACAGACTATGAAGAAGTTAATACAACCGCAATATAATAAAAAGAGTAAATTTGTCAACGTAGTAAGTACTCTCATCAATAGTCTCCGGGAAGACAATTTTATTCCTTTAAAATTACTTGCCATAGATAATAATATTCCTGGTTATTCTTGTAGTTAATAATGGTTATAAAGACATAGGAAGATCATTCGTTTTTTTTTTTGGACACGTCATAAGCGTTTTTTGTTAATACTACAAACTACAAGAGACTCAGATTTCTAAAAGAATTGTTTCGTTTGAGAGATGAAATAGGGTAGACCTGATTTTGGAAACTTTTTATTTCAATAAGACAACCCCCCAAAAAGGGTTGAATTGACGCGTGCCGTGCTTTCACTTCAACTGAACTTCAACTGAAATCATAATTGATTCAGGGTTATTTTGCCGCGCTCCATATGGCGATTTGCTTCTCAGAAAATCTCCATGGACCACGGAAAAACTGCCCGGAATTCAAGGATTGCATTTTTTTGTGCACGATTTTTTATATCTTACTGAAAGTATTCATCCCCACTAACATGCCGCTCGTTAAAATTATTTAGATCGACAATAATTGACGGAGTTGCGAAATTTTTAAGCACAATTTTTCTACGCTATCTATTCGAAAGTGTACTTTTTATAATCATCTCTGCTAATTTACGAATGTCATCTCTTCAAAAAAGCCTTGATTGAACGTGTTGGATGAAAATTGATCCAATTAAAGTAACGTCTATGTAAACCTACAAAAAATAATTAATTTATTTTAAATACCAAATGCAACCACTTTTGGTATAAAGGAAACCAAAATTTCTATTATATTGTAATTTTTGTATGCAAGGCTGCACAGCATTTTATATTTTGAAAAAAAATCATTGTTTTCGAAACTTATGTTATGTATACATATAATAACGCATAAATGCTTAGTTGTTAAAAATAACCAATAAAAAAAGCTTAATAAAATAAGCAGCAATAATAGTTATTTATGCAACAAGTGTTGTGAACAAGTGAAAAAAGTGGTACTTTTTTTCACGACTGGGAAGTTTGACCGCATGAGCCGCAGGCGAATGCGGCAATCCCAGAAGTGAAAAAAAGGCACTTTATGCATATGTTGCATACAAAATTTTATCTACGAGTGACTTGAACTAGAACGAATATAAAATTAAAAAAAAAACTTTCCAATGCATTCATATCTTATGTAAGTGTTTCTTTGAAGCTATTAACGCTTTTTTCTTTACATCAGTTCATAAAGGTGACATATATAGCTTAATATACACTTCTTTAGATTTTTGAGGTAGGTACCTAGGTACCTCTAACAGATTTTGTGCAGCCATATTTGATTGAATAATAATTTCTTCTAGTGCGGAAGATATTTCATTTATGATTAAATGTAAACATAAAATATTAAAATATATAAATTATATACATAGACACATTTGATTGAAAAATAATTTCTTCTGGGGTAGAAGATATTTCATTCATTGAATCATCTACAATGGTATCCATTTTAGGTAACTAAACGACGCAAAACACAAAATATTAATTGTACATAGATCTGGCGCTGGCGTTCTGCTAATAAACTGGTTGTTCAGTGTCTCGTGTTGGATCGCTCCGCTCCGCTCCGGTCACTAGAACTTGTACTCGGCGAGCGTGCAGCAACGTAACGTGTCAGATTTAGCGTTAAATAATGAACCGCTACGGCACTTTATTACACTCCTTCTTACTTTATTTCACTCTTCAATATAATCATACATTTTATGAACTAAGAAACGTCTAAAAAAGTGCATTTTATGAATCACTCGTAGATAAAATCTTAAAAACATCTGCAAAATGTTCTTTGTTTTATTTATCAATCATTTTTATTACTTTTATTACTATCACCCTTATCTCAACATCGCTGATATAATTATAGTGGGGTAAAATCGCTACTCTATCTCGCTCATTTCTAGTAGTTTTTTTTTTATGAAGGTATAACCAGATGAGATCTTCACTTTTATACTTTTTAGGGGGCAAGGGTCGGCAACCTCATTCTAGTGGAGGGCCACAAATTATACCAGGAAATCAGTGCGGGCCGCATGTCATCTTCATAGGTATATACCTAATTATGTAGGGTTGCCATATCTAAGGTTGGCAACCAGGACAAAAAGTTGAAAACCCCGGATTTTGACCCCGAATTTTGAATCTGAGAACCCGGGGATAGCAACTTTTTTTAGTTACCTACTCATTTAAAAATAAATAGTTTTCATTAATGTAAATCTAATCGTTTATTCATAGTGATTCGCGATAGGGTCTGGGGGGGTACGGAGTATCCCCCAGGGAGAAAAGGGTCCTCCCCCGGGAAATTTTTTAGAAAAATTGCCTTACTTAAGTGTTTATATTTAAACATTTTACACGCATACGCAGTATGATAATGGCTTCTACTGTATTGAGCTTCTATTTGTTTTTTTTTGCCAGGAAAGGCGAAATATTTTCTAGAATTGGCGCCATCCTGCCAAGGCGGGCCGCAAACAAGCGGTTTAGGGTATGCTTTTTTCCATCCGAAATGGAATAGTACAACTTTTTTAGTAGTGACGAATTTTGAAAAATAGAATTTTCTGCTCCTACAAAATATGTCCTTTTTAAAACATCCTGCAATATTCATAGATTTGAGCCTTGTATAATGTATGAGGAGAAGCTGCGTGGAGGTGTATAAAATTTCGTCGTGCGGAAGAGTGTTCCAAATTTTTGAGAAGCATTTTTCGCCAGACCTGCTACATGGTCATGCCAAGACCCGAGGCTCACTCTAAGTAAACGAAGAGATGACGATGTCCCGTCATCACCATATCTGCGGATCCAAAACGTTGGCCTTTTTGGAGAAGATGACTGCTTGGGTTTTTCCAGAATTAAATTGAACTTGATTTCTATCGCCCCAAGCTAGAATATTTTGTCATTGTTAAGTATGACAACTTCTTGCTCTCTGCGAGTATGTGCATCAATGAGCAGATGTTCGTTCATTTAAGGTATATAAGAAGATATAAAGTAAGCGTACGCTGTCATCGGCAAAACTGTAAATTGGGTTTTTTGTTGCTTCAAGCAAGTCGTTGATAAATATTAGAAAGAGTGTCGGAGATAATGGGTCCCTGAGGAATAATTTCTTAGGAGCATAAAATTCGATTTTTAAAAATTCGTCACTACCAAAAAAAAGTTGTACCATTCCATTTCGGATGGACACAATCATTCTCTACAAGATAGTGAAGGTCTCATTTGGTTATACCTTCACAAAAATACAGCATAATTTCAGCTGAGTTTACTCCACTAGAGTCTATTTTTTGTTATAGTGGCCTAATTTTATTTTCTTACCTTTTTTTATTTTAATTTTATGTTCTCTTCCACTTTCATGTTATAAACTCGCCATCTTATTTTTTGCTTTATATTATTATTCACTTAAGCAGCGCATTACTAAAAATGAAGATTTTACACGATATCAGAAGTTTTTATACAGGTAGGGTCGCGGGGTTAAGCCGCCATAAAACGCCATAATCCGCCTGCGAAACCCTTCAAAAAAATTTCCAATTAGTAGAGACACGTGATGACACTTTATTATAACGTCATATTTTGTTGAAAATTGGTCGCTGACGTCAGAAACCTATAAGTGACGTCGAAAACACATTCTTAAATACCTGGTATATCACGTAATTAAAGACAACCAATAGGAGACGTCAAAAAGACTCCAATTGACTTCCTTACGACGCCGTAACAAGTAACGCGTTTTTAACGCAATATACAAGTGGAACTTATTTGGAAAATAATTTTGATTACTTTGAAAGTCAAATTGAGAAGCTGAAACCAGAGCTATTCTGAAAGAATTGGCTTCTTTCATCGATTGAAAAAATGCGGGTTTTCCAGGTCAATATTACGAGTTTAATTTGGTAGTTTTTACGTAGTTTTGACGTGATTTTTTACGTGAATAAAAATGAATTCTTTAATACTCTGTGACATTTCTTCGTCATGACGACGTCATTATCACGTCGCTAATTCGTCATTCGACGTCACCGAACACCAATAAATGACGTCATATTAACGTCGTTGCTCTCCTACCTGAGCAACTGCTACCTCTGAAAGTAAGAACACCACAGCGATATAAAGTTAGGGTTTGATAAAAATAAAAAAAATAAAAATTTTAGTATTGAAAAAAGTTTTGACAACAATACGTCTGTATTGGTTAACTACTGCGGCTGCTCCACAATTTTCAATAAAGACGAATTGGTCGGGGTCAAGACTGTCTCCGTCCTTGGCCTGCTTTCCGAATGTGACCACACCTTAGGTTTTTTTTATGGGGTACAAGGTACAATGAAGAGAAAGTTTATTTTGAGCCGGTTTGCGACGAAGCTATACTTTCCGGGAAAGTATTATTGAAATAGCTGAAGAAATCACACCAGCAGCGTGCCGTGTATAGCTATATACAAATCTGTCGTCCGTAGATGCGAAGTTTGCATTAAAAATGAGTGGCTATTTTGAGCCATTTTAAAAATTTTTGCAAAATTTGGTGCTGTTTGACGACAGATTTTCTTTTATTTCTTTTTCTATTATTTTCCTAATACAGTTGTTGCAGTCGAAACTTTTTTATTGCTATTTTTTAAATTTTTATCAAACCTACTAAACGCTGTAACGTTCTTATATAGAAAGCATTTTCGAGTATGTACATGTTTATATGAATTTTTTTGCTCAAAATCAAATTTCCTAACCATATTCAAAGATACCTGCCTAGAGATTCCGCTTCAAGAAAACGTCGTCAACGCTGGGAAAAAGAAGACTCAAAATGTCGTGATCGTAGCACGTCGTAGCCACACTGTTTGTCACCGTCACCATAGAAAGGTACGCTATTAGGAGCATAATGTGGTGATGTGAAACTAAAAAAAAATTAAAAGTGAGAATAACCTTTAAATCTTTTCGGCTCGGCGGCAGTGGCCAGTGGCAGTGACAACATTTTTATTGTTTTGAGGAAGATGAAGTGTTTTTGTTTTATTTTCCTGCGATTATTGTTTGTTAATCACTTGACTGTCTTGTTTAATCAGCTAATAAGTAAAGCTTATTTATGTAAGTAAAATTGGGACTGCTGGGTTAATTATCATAACTATACAAAGGACATTTGGATAATTTGAATTTGAACATTCCTCTGTGGTAATTCAGCTTGGTAAATGAAACCCATAAATCCCAGAACCATCTATTTATTTAACTATTTTGTTTAACAAACAATACAAATACAGCTTTATCGCTATAGTAGCCTGCTGATTGCTGATTCACAGATTCCCACAATGCCAAAGGTCTATTATTGTTGTAGTGAAAAATTTACTGTGCTTTTATCGATTTTCAAGGGAAAAGTAATTGGGAAAATAAAATTGTTGATTTAAGTAAATTAAGTAGTTCTCATCGACATCAATATTTTGATATAGAGGCCATTTTATACCTAATCAGTGATTATCCACATGATCACTTGATTAGTCTCCTGCAAGCAGGCCTGCGCTGAAGTCACATGAATGTGTTGTCTTTTGTCACATGCAGTGAATAAAAATTAGTATATTATGCAATAATACTTTCAACTAATCTGTGAATATATTTCAGAAATGTTACCTATCATCGCTGATCACTTGTTGATGGGGGGCGACGGACAGCAGAAGCAAAGGGAGCAAAACCAACAACTATATATGTCTGCAGCGAAAGGCCTTACGGGCAAATTGTAATGCCTTTGCTCTCCCAGGGAAGAGATTTGTTGAGCTATTTAGACTCAATAAAGAACTCGCCAATAACTTGATAAATGCTGTGAGGCCATAATTAAACAATTGAGTCTATGTGTCGGGTTTAAGCACAGAAATCAAAGTGTTGACAGCATTACGTTTTTATGCAACACGGTGCTACCAAAGGAGCAATTTGGGTTTGAGCCAAACCTGCATGCTTTCATAGGTAAGTTATGAAATATTTTCTTATGCATATACGAACTTATTTATTTTTTAAATCTTTATTATTGTTTTTTCTAGATGCATACCTACGTGGAGTTACAGCTTGTATCAAGAGATTTATTGGACTTCTAAAAAATCGTTTTAGGTGTTTACTGAAAGAACGTGTTGCTAGATATTCACCCCAATTTGTCAGAACTCTTGTCAACTCCTCTGAAATATTACAGAACATGTGCATTAACGAAAAAGTGCCCTTGCTAGGTGATGCTTTGCAGTTACTTTGTAAGGCAAATGTACAGCAAGACAAAAGACAATAATGATATGCTGAATGAAGGACACTGATTGTATAGTCCAATAAAGTCTAAAAAGTCATACGTATCGATTAAGAATACACATCCTTTTGATAGTTCGATTTATTTTGTTTCATGTACGTGTTTTTATAGTAACCGTCCAGTTTGTCTAAACACTCCATCCCGCATAAATAAGTATACGTCAACATTGGTTTTGAATGAGAATTAAATGCACAACACAGAGGATAGAATGTCATTACGTGAATAAATTTTATGTAGTTGTCAGTGGCTCTCAAACTGACGTAAGCGCTTCAATTCATTGTTTGAATGATTCCTTCAATAATTTACGCTCGTTCACAACTTGCCAATTAACTGTTTGACATTTTCTGGTGAAATTAAAAATATTAATTCGGACGGTTAGTGTGACGTCACATGTGACTTTTTAAAGTTAATCCTACTATAAAACATTGTAAATAGATATTTCTTATAGTTAGGCTACATTTATAAATAGTAGGCTGTTATGTAGATAGTAGGTTGTAAGTAGTTATTTTTCATACAAGACTGTGAAATGACACTTTTGCACATGGAGAATGGAAATTTTTCCGAGCAAGCAAATCATTCGAGAATGCAAAAGTGGCATTTCACAGTGTCGTATCAAACGACATTTTTTCGAATACTGAACCTATCCGAAAGCTTAAAAAACACTAAGAATATGAATAGAAAATGTTGACGTTCTGTAACTTGCTGCATGTAATATTTTAATATTCACCATGACAAACAAGCTTTAGTAAACAATAAATGAAAAGACGTGTACACACGTACTAGTGTGCAAAAGTATTTTGCTCTCTAGTAGATGCAAATTTGACATTTTGATACTTCATAAGTATTACGTAAAAGTGAAGTTTTAATGACAGTATTCGAAAATGAAAATAGATATTTTCTATACTTACATGCTAAATGTGTAAATAGTAAGTTGTAATTTTTTTATCATTAGGCTAGATCTTTAAATTGGCTGTAATATGGTGGTTTCAAAGCGGTGAGTTTTTATATAGTTCGCGTCCCCTTCTCAAAATCCGTCTTCTCAGAAACTAAGCATCGTACATCCTCAAGCAAAGCAAAAAAATTGCCCGAGGATGTACGACGCTTATATAGTTTCTGAGATATTCCCAGTGATCATATTAATTACTCACCGGGTACTGGATGTTAACGCAAGGTGCAAATTAGAAGAAAATGTTCTTCCCTCAATTGGAGGAATTGTCCAGATGCCCCCCAGTAATTTTCTTCCATATATGGTAGATACTTTTTGAAATCGCTCGGGTAAATCTGGGCAAAAGGCAATTAGCCGCGCAACGCAACGCACTAGACCCCTACTTGACATGACGGATTTTCAAAAGGGGACTCGAACTATAATATAAAAGCCTGCTTTTCGTCCATTTGGGAGATTCAAGGCATTTTTGTCACCATCTCCGTAACTAAAATTGTGTTGACCAGAAATTTAATAATATTATTGTTTGTGTTTTCATTCTTATGTAATGGAATAAAGTTGTTATACCTTCGGGGTTTGCAGATACATATACATCATTTGGCGTTAAGAAAAAAACTCAAGTCATTGGTGATGAGATGTCATTAACTGTATACTTTATACCAAACATTTTATTAACTTAATTACCGCGGAGTAGCAATTTATTGAATAGTTCTTGTAACATAGTATGCATTGAAAAATATGAAATGTTTTTTTGTAAAATTTAAAGGGCTTTAGCTTACTGATCGTTAATAAATAAACAAACATTTTGTTTATCAATAAATTAATTTCTCACTTGTCAAAAGCAAGTTATCCCTAAAATAAGGTTAGGCAACCCATAATATACAGTGTGTAAAAGTGTAAGTGGCAGTACATGGAGATCTTGGAAACGGCAAGATATACACGGTCGGTTAAATTAGAGAAAAGTTGCACAACTTAATGCTTAATGAGAATCTGAATTTTTTCTTTGAATATTTCCAGTCATTGCTGAAATATCCTCAAAAAACTGAAAAATCAAAATTTCTTATTTTAACCATATCTTTTTTATTATTGAGAAATAATGAATTATTTTTTGTAGGCTTACATAAGTCGTCAAAAGCTATCCACTTGGCATTACAAAAATTTTCAAAGCCGACTAGATCTCAGAGTTTTCATAGCCAACTTTTGTTTTTCTTATAGCCGCCATATTGGGTTTTTATGTCGTTCGGTATAAAATAAATCAAGGAAACCAAAAATTATTAACATTCGAAAAAATTAAATTTTCAAGAATTGTGTTTTTTTGCGGAAAAAACAAAAAAAAATTCACCCAATTACATTATTATGAAGTCATATTATTTGCTGTATGGTTTTTTACTTTTCATAATTATGATATTCGGTATGTAAAGTTTTTTTTTCGAAAAAAAATAAAATTTTTGATTTTTTTTTTTAATGTTATTAATTTTGAGTTTCCTTGATTTATTTCATACCGAACGACATAAAAAACCAATATGCATTAAACTACCGCCAAACGGCTCGAACTCCATGGAAACCTAGAATATGATTTGGTTCAATTCAATTGATGGCGATCGCAGGCCAATGTATGAAAACAACCTCAATAAGTCAAACTTCAGGACCACGTGAACTTAAAACTTCAACTAAATCACGACAACTGACAACAACGGCCACGTGAACAGTTTGTTTACTTGGAACCGTTTACGCTTAGCCCAACCTAGTGACGTCACACTGACGGCAGATAAGTAGTGAGCTACAAGACTTTAGTTATCCTGAGGCTTACCTCATCTAAGATTCTCTCACTGTACGAGCACTCGTAGTGACTCGTAGCAGCAACCAGCCGCCATGTTGATTCCCAGCGTAGACGACGTTTTCTTGAAGCGGAATCTCGCAGCTGTTTGGTTTGGCGGTTTAACCCCGACTCATATAATAAAATCTTGTCGTCTACTCTATAAAATAACATTATTTACTGCAAATTTTTGACTGATTTTTGAAACTATTTATTGTAAATAGTATAATTTGGCTTATATTTTTTTTAGTCATTTCTGTTGTGAATTTTTTTATAGTCAAATAATAATTATTTTAGTAAAATCCTCTGACTTGTTCTAATTTCTTATATTATTTTGATGACTCCTTGACGCACTCTCAGCATTGTAGCACTGAACACAACTTAATCTTATCTTCTGAACGAATTTTACAAAACACGTTTATGACACACCCGTCATCTTAAGGCCTCTTTTTTGCATGTTTTCCACCGTCCTGGCGTCGAACGCAATGAAACAGACGATGCCTGCTCGAACACCAAATTATTGTTTATACCTAACGACAAAAATACACCGATCGATAGCAAAACACGACGAAACATGACGAAATTCAGTTTTTCAGATGGGGCTTTGAAAATCTGCTCGAGAACTGATTGCGATTTTTTTTTCGACTAAGCGTTCTCAAGATATAGCCGGCAATGTGAAAAAAATGGAAATGTTTTGCCTTTTGAAAATTTTTGTGTAAGTTTTGTGAGAAAACTAAGCTCTTCACGGTCCAATTGGATTATTTTTCCGTCAATTCTGAAGAAATTTAATAAACACCTATAGAGTTTACTTAGATTATGAGATTATGAGAATTTCAAAGCTGTTATCAGTTCTTCAGTAAGTAGCTATCCCCTGCTTATTCGAGAAATAGGAGAAAAGTCGCTTCCAGAGTGAAAGTTTTTACAGCCGATTTCTTGGATATGATTTTTTGACTCTCTCATTACTTGAGGCTTCTTTTGTGTTATTTTTGCATGTCCTGACATTAAATTTTATTAATAGACTAGAAAAATCGACCAATCAGGGGCAAAAACGAATTTTTACAAAAAAAAATTATTTTTGGGCAATGGCAAATTCGAAAGTGAATGCGATTTTGTCGTGCTACTTTGCATTCTCGAGATATAATTGTTTATAATACAGGGTGTTTCAAAACATGTGTCGCATAATGAGATGGGTGATTCCTTGGCGCGTTCTGAGAAAATAAGTTCCTTAATGTGGGTCCACAAACGCACCGTTTTCGAGATACAATAAGGGTGTCAAAGTAATTTTTTTCAGTTTTTTACGATATCTCTGTTTGAAATATTAAACTGAATTTTTGTACACACCGTGTAATTATTAATATTTACTTTTCCAGCGCTAATTCAATTGCTTTCCACGTGGTAGTAGTGGCGGAGATTTTAGGGTTGCTTGAAACTTGTTGCCCCTAATTTCTATGACTATGGGAAAATTGACATTGTGACAGCATATTTTAAACTGTCAAGGTTACTCTTGGTCAAAAGTTTTGATGTGAACTGTTTTCCAGAAAAACAGCTTTTTATGAAAAAAAAAAAACATAAGTATGTAGCAACATACAGGGTAAGTCATTGATATGGGAAAGCTCGATTGCACCTACACCATTAAAGATATCGAAATGAACCAAAAAGTGCTGTAAATGGGAGGGTAAAGTGCAGTTTGTAAAATTATTTTCAGATACACAGGATGGCCCAATATCGCTGTACGCCATACAACTTTGTTATTTTAAATAGGACACCTCTATATTATTACATTTTCATATTGTTTGAGAAAAGTCAAAAATAATGGTTTGTAAAGTTGAAGTTTGTAATGAGCGATTTATGAGTTATAAACAAATGAAAATCGCGATTTTTCATTTTCAAAGCAGCTTATATTGAAAACGGTTCGAGATATGGAAAAACGGTTTACATGTCCCTATCTTAATTTTTAATTTGGTATCCTATCATGTAGCTGAAATTTTTATACCGGGTGATGAAAATAATCAAATTTTTTACCACTCTGTATAAAAATTTCATCCATCCAATAGGATACCGCTTGAAAAGTTAAGATAGGAACATGTAAACCGTTTTTCCATATCTCGAGCCGTTTTCAATATAAGCTGATTTGAAAATGGAAAATCGCGATTTTCATTTGTTTATAACTCATAAATCGCTCATTACAAACTTCAACTTTACAAACCATTCTTTTTGACTTTTCTCAAATAATCTGAAGATGTAATAATATAGAGGGTGTCCTATTTAAAATTACAAAGTTGTATGGCGTACAGCGATATTGGGCCATCCTGTGTATCTGAAAATAATTTTACAAACTGCACTTTACCCTCCCATTTACAGCACTTTTTGGTTCATTTCGATATATTTAATGGTGTAGGTGCAATCGAGCTTTCCCATATCAATGACTTACCCTGTATGTTTTGTTGTGAATAAAAATATCACTTCTTTTTGATAAAATTTTTTATGGTTTCCTTCACTGCCACCTAAAAAATTTAATTAGCCCACAAAAAGTAGATATCATAAAGTAGATAATGACAAGATGTGTACAAAAGTTCAGTTTTATATCTCAAACGGTTCCTGTGTGTTTATAACACACGAACGAAATAATTTTTTTTCATCGCCACATAAAAAAGTAAAACGAAAAAACACTTACTATTCTATTTATTTTCATTTATTCACATCAGTAGCTCCTAAACTAATCAGTTTTTCTTCGATAATTTTTGAACCCGACTCTCTAGCAAACTGCAGTGGCGTCTTTCCAATAAAATCTTCATCATTAATTCGTTCATCAAGCTCCTGTACATAATCAAAAAATTCCGCGACCCGATGCTGCGCTGCAAAATGAATTGCGTTTCTACCCCTACAGTTAGTCAAGTACAAGTCAGATTTCGACTTTATAAGCCATTCGATAGCTTTTTTATTTCTTTTATTTATCGCCAAATGTAGAGGAGTGTTCCCGTAATTATCCATTAAATTAGGATCAAACTTCGTCTCGGCAGCGTATAGTAAATATTTATCTCCATCTTGCTGTTGTTTCACGATGCAATGCATTGGAGTCTTGCCGATCAAATTTTTAGCGTTCATGTCTAGTCCCATGCTAATGAGGTCGCGGAAGATTTCCAATCTGCTGTACGTCAGAGCGAGATGCAAAGCTGAATTCCTGCCGCAGTCAGTTTCTTTAACATTTCCTCCAAGTCGTTTGAGTTTTTCATACATTTCTATATAGCCCATTTCAATGGCTAAGAGAATTGGTGACCTACCTTTGAAATCTTTCTGGTTCATTATGAAGGGACTACTTTCGATCAGATCCTCAACAGGATCGGAGAAATTTTTTGATACAGCAGCATGAAGGAGTGTGAAACCAAATTTATCGATCACATCGAGCTTTGCTCCTTTACCTTTAAGTGTTTTGTAGAGCTCAAAATTTTGTTTTTCCACTGCTAGAAAAATCGCTGTTTTACCTTCACAGTTCACGGCGTTTATGTCTACATTGTCTTTATTTAAAAGTAACTCTCTGACGAGACAATTATCTTTCTCTATAGCTAAATGAAGAGGGGTGTTTTTAAATATATCTCTTAAATTAATATCCGCCCCATTTTCAAGCAACATGTCGCACATGGAAGATGAATTCCAAGCGTTGCAGTTTACGTCGGAGTCATAATTTTGAATAGAACTCAAATCTGGGCTCGTTTTTTTTGATATGTTTTCTATTGCCATGTGTAATGATGATTTTCCTATTACATTCATGTCATCGATATTTATGCGCTTCTTTTCTAGTAAATTTTTTACGATTTCTCTAGCGCCAGACTTTACTGCAATGTGCAAAAGATTTTCTTGCATATGATTTTCAAATGTTATCATAACGTGAGGTAAAATGTACTCGTGAGAAGCGTAATTTTTGGACTCTATAGCAGCTTGTAAAGGAGAATTACCATTTTCATCTTCAAAGTCGAAGCGAGCTTCGTGACACTTAATTAAATGCCAGAAAAATTTATCAGCTTTACATTTTATAGCAACTAACAACAGCTTACTAAGAATATATCTAGCCATGTGCTGCGAATTTTTCTTTTGGTTGTTAAGAATTAAGTTTTTATCGTGAAAAGTATTACTAATGTGATTTTTGTATAATTCAAAATTTTTATTCTCCACAACCCATTCGATTGCCATTTTTCCTGCATTATTCTTGCAATATAAACTCCTCTTGTTATGGTTTAATAAATCTATCACCGCAAAATTTGCATCATACTGTAACGCAACATGCAATGCAGTGTTACCAGATTTATCTTTCACTGACAAATCCACGTTATTTTCTTTTAGTATCTCATAAGCCGCAATATTTTTATGTTTTAACGAAAGTAGCAACGCTGAAACCCCGTCGTGGTCCCGCAAATTAACATTCGCTTCAAACCGACAAAGTTGCTTCAATATTTCTAATTTTGCCACATCTTCTACTGAATCATGTATCGGTCTTCTTCCTTGAATGTCTGGAATATTTGGATCGGCATGTTCAATCAGCAGTTTCTTAACATCTTCAAGGGAGCCACTTATAACAGCTTTGTGAAGAGATGTCTTACCATCTAGCTTAACCTGAAAGAACATAAACAGGGATTAATCATGCAATTTTCTATACTTATACAAATTTTGTAAATGAAGAGACAGTTTCTCAGATCGCTAGTAAGCAAGTCCACCGAGAAACCCCTATATACAAGGAAAACAGTTGCTCACGAGCAAACAAGGTGATCGAACGAGAGCTATAATTTAACAGTGAGCGTCGAACGAAAACCTCATAAGTAGTCAGTGTATGAGAGAGTCACGAGCAGGTAGGCTATGACCTTTTGCTCTTACACGTGAAAATTGGTTCTTTCAGGATGTCATGTTACTCTATTTTATTTTTTTCTGAATAAGTGATAAGCAAAAATGGGTAGAAAGTGTGTTGTAGTGGCTAATTGAAGAAGTTGATGTGATGAAATTGCTACGGGTATATTTCATCGATTGACATACCAGCATTTAAATATTAATAAAAAAATTAATAAAAACCGCGACAACACACTTGGGTAAGGTGACGATTTCTGCTACCGTTTAAAGCTTCCGTCAGTTCATCTTATTTATCTTACTCACGAGTGATGGGAGACATTTTTCGAACTGTGATTTAGTTACCACGATATCTACCGATTGCCTGTGATTTGATTGACAAAATATTAGTTAATGAAATCGCAGTTCGATAAATATCGCCCAACACTAAATTTAACTAAACCTCACGCTTGCGCGTTCACTGTGAAGACTACGAACAATCAAAGTTACACCCAATAAAAGAAATCACTAACTATTTTGAGCCACCCCATCTTTTATTCTTATCCAAAAAAGAGGTCTGGTTAGAGGTTTTGTGGGTAGACGAAAGGCAGAATAAAGTATTGTGTGGTGTACTGGTGTGCACGATACACGTCACAGAATAGGGAAATGCTGAACGTACAAAACATGGTTATTGCGATACTAATTCATTTATACAGGATGAGTCAGTTTTTTATCGTAGGACTTTACCAGTTTATAGATAAACTGTTTTAGGGAATAAAAGTTTCCATAAACATAGGTATGTCCTAACGAGCTTAGAAAAAAGATTGAGGGTATTGAAAAAAAAATTTAGTTTTCGCGGCATAACTTTGGTATTTCTTAATATTTTAATTTTATACCAAGAGGTTATTTATTATAATTTAGAGAACACAAAATGAAGAAAAACATGCACGGATGAAAAAAATCATCAGTGGCGTAGATAAGACCCCTTTTTCGCTCAACAACTTCTATCCCCATGGACCTACAAGACTTTACTTATCAGCGTTGGATTCCCTCTTGCAAAAAAGGTATTATCTTTAAATATTCGAAATTCCTCACATTTTCCAGTTGAAATGATTATTTTAAATCCAAAAATATGTAACAATAAATATCGAAAAAATTAACTTATTATTTTGTGGTATGATGAAGCTTAGACTCAATTTACTTAAAAACTACGAGGAATTTCGAATATTCATAAGTATACCTTTTCTTGAAAAAAATCTCCAGGGAATTCAACGCGGTAACATAAGGTCTTGTGAGTCCATGGGCGTAGAAGTTGTTGAGCGAAAAATGGGTTATATACCCTGTATCTACGCAACTGAATAATTTTTTCACCCGTGTTTTTCTTCATTTTGTGTGCTCTAAATTATAATAAATAACCTCTCGGTATAAAATTAAAACATTGAGAAATGTCAAAGTTATGCCGCGAAAACAAAAAAAAAAAATTTCAACACCTTGTATATTTTTTTAAGCTCGTTAGTATATGTATATATCCCATATGTATCCCCATATCCCCATATCCCATATGTATATGGGAACTTTTATTCCTTAAAACAGTTTTTCTATGAACTGATGAAGTCCTGCTACAAAAAACTGACTCACCCTGTATACTTTATTCAGTTATGCCCGTCACTATTATTCCTGAAAACACCACAAAACACCATAACCTGCGCGCCGTCGCACCGGTGCTAGTAGTGTATGTGGTATGGAAAATTTCTTTAAACTAAATTTACCAATTATTGGTAAATTTAGTTTGTGGTATTTTCAAAATAATTTTAATATTGACAAATTAAGGAAAATCTTGTTACTTACAGAGTCCTGCAAAGTACTGGTACTGTTGAGAGGGGTCTCTCTGGCACCCAGTTCTATCAATGTTCTTATAATAAGTCGTTCTCTTTCAAAATTTCGTTCTTTGAGGTATTGAAGAGGACTTTTCCATCCAGAATTTCCACGCCGAGGATAATCCTTATCGTTAATGCGTTCTTCTAAAATGACTTTCTGTGACTCATCAGCTGCGACGCAATTTTTGAGCGATTGAAAAAAAGTTTCATTTTGGTACATTGCGGCGTAATGAATGCAATTTCTTCCTTTGCAGTTAATTTTTAAAACACCGTTCTTATCCAATTTAGTTTCTTTCAAAATCCATTCAACAATCTTTTTCCTGCTAGATATTAATGCTAAATGCAATGCTGTGTTTCCAAAATTATCAGTAATATTTGCATCAAATTTTGATCTATCTATTTTGGAAAATATTTCTTCGTCGCCCCATTTCGAAGCTGCATGAATAGGGGTTTGCCCTATAAGATTTTTAACGTTCAAACTCATCTTTTGAACGAGATATTTTATTATGTCACTGTTATGCTGGTACTTGAAAGCGATATGCAAGGGGGTGTTCTCGTCTATGTCAGTCACATTTACATCAATCCCTCTTTCAATTAAATAAAAAAAGATTTCATTACTATTGCATTCTATGGCTGTTAACAGGGGAGTTTTTCCTGACAGGTCACGAGAATTCGCGTCTAAACCACTGTGGAGCAGATCTATCATAATTTCCTTCCTTCCAAAAGCACTGCACATGTGAAGAAGACTATATCCGCGGATGTCTGTTAAAAACAAATTTGCACACTTATTCTTCAGCTTGATATACATTTCGAAATTATTATATTCAATTGCAAGAAAGATTGCTGACATTCCAATTCTATTGATAGCATCAAGATTGATTTGTCTCCATTTATCTCTTTCGTTCTCGACCATTTCAGCAAACAAACCTCTGTAATTGTTTCGAACAACGAGATGCAAAATCGTATCACCTTTCAAATCTTTTAAATTTGTTAATGCTTCATATTTGAGTAATTTATTGCAAATTATTCGATCATTTTTTCTGACAGCATAATAGAGAGAAGTGCGTCCAAAACGATTTTTCAAATTCAGATTTATGCCTTTTTCTAATAAATCGTCAATGATCTCGATAACATTGTATTTAACCGATTTATGGAGAAGAGTATTTCTTCTGTTATCTCTTGAATGTATGTCCGCTCCTAGTTCAATCAAACGTTTGTATAAACAATAGTTTTTAGTCTTTATTGCTAAATTTAGAGCTGTTTTTCCATCTACGTTTTTGAAATTAACATCTAAATTTGTTTGTAGCAAATCATTTATTATTTCCTTACATTCATTTCTTACTGCGACCATCAGTAAACTCTCAGAATTATTGTCAAATTCTATTTTGTCGCCGAGAATCTCTTTAAATTTCTTATATAGCGCAAAATTATTTTTTTCTATCGCTAAATGAATTGGTCTCTTACGTAAAGCGTTCATAGAATTTAAATCGGTTAGGTTTTTTTCGTCCATTCTTTTTTGGATGAGCTCATCAACGATAATATCGCAACCAGATTTTATGGCAACATGAAGAGCTGTATTCCTTAAACTATCCTCGCACACAATTCGAGGGTTATTTTCTTTTAATACGGATAAGTTATCTAAATTTAGACCTTCTTTTACTGCAATTAGAAGTGGTGTTTGGCCGATACTGTTGGGAATTTCTGTATCTGCACCATATTTACAAAGAATTTTCACAATATCACAACGATTTTTCTGAGTTGCTAGATGTAGGGCTGTGTTTCCTTTATTATCCTGCCAGTTTATATCGACTTTTTTCGCTATCAATAGTTTGACAATTGCTAAGTTTCCATTTTCAGCCGCGTAGTGAAGAGCTGTTTTCCGCTTCACGTTTTTCGAATTGACGTTTACATTCTTGAAAATGGAGATGATCTGCTTCACTAGACTTGTCAGATTTCCTTGGCTTGCAAGATGTAGTATAGTGTCCCCTTCGTGGTTAGTCAGGTTTATTTGCAATTGCCTCTCAAGTAGGAACGAAAAAATATGCTCTTGTTTCTTTTCGATTGCATTGAAGATTGGAGTACATCTATTGTTATTTTTTATATTAACATTTGCACCATATTTTAATAAAAGTTCAATGGATTTAGCATTTCCAAGAGAAGCGGACGAGTGAAGAGGTGTATCGCCGAAATAGTTTTGGGAGTTAATATTGGCGTTATAATCTAATAAGCACTTTAATATTTTCAAATGGTTCCTGGTGGCACCCCTTGCAGCATAATGGAGAGCTGTTTGCTGGATGTTATCACAAAGATCAACGATATTTTCTGTATTTTTCAGACAAAAGTCTATTATATCAATACTACCATATTCACTTGCTACATGCAATAAATTCTTTATATCTTGTATATCTAAATTACTGCAATACCTGGTCTTAGTGAAAAATTCTTGAAAATCAATTCCGTCAAAAGTAGCATGCATTATGCAGGGGAAATTATACACCGTACAGTAATAAGCGATTGACTCTTTAGGGAAATTATCAAGAGATACAGTATTCAAACAATTTTCCCTTAAAAGATATTCAACTGTCCTGAGACTGCAAGTTTTTGCTGCATAATCAATACAATCGTACTCCAGAATATCATCTTTGACTTTGACTAATTTATTAGGCCCACTTCCATGGAGTGTTTGTATGATTTTCCCAGAATTTTTAAATTCATTTTGAACCGTCTCGAAGTAGCTTTCCGAATTGAACGTTTTATCAGCAGAAGGAATGTTACATCTTACACCCCAAGAGCAGGCCAAGTGCAAAGCGGATCTTCCAAATTGGTCTGCTTGATCGATGCCACCACTCTTCAAAAGAAGCTTCACCTTGTCCAAATTATCATCCAGAATGGCACCGTGTATTTCTTTTCCTTTGGATGATAGTTTATCAAAAAGGTGCCTGATTATTACTTTTTCTGTTTGGAATAAGTGGGGAATCAGTTCTGGTTGCTTTTTCCCATTTTCTTTAAGCCAAAGCGCTGCAAGATACTCAGCGATCAATCTATGAATAAAGACGGGTGTCGCATTCTCACCGATGTCAATGATATTACCCAACTTTTCGACTCCTTCTTTAATACTACTCACAAATTTGTTAATGTCATTTTGATAAATTTCCATGAATTTTTCTTTACCGAAGAATAAATTCATAGCTACCAGCTCTGTCATTTCCATGCAGGAGTTGATTTTATTGACTATTTCCACATTTCCTACAGTTATCCCTTTGAAAAACTTTTCCCTGTATGAACTTCTGATTTCCACATCGACGTATTGCTGTATCAGGCTTATCTCGTCGAGATTTTCGATTTTAAACTTATGGTTTTTAAACACTTTCCAGATCATGTTTAAGATTAAAGGCATTCCTATAAATTTTTCGTCGAAATTTATTTTCAATGTATCGATTAATTTTTCTGTTTCGTTATGTGTACAAGCAGCGGTTTCATTATCGCCGAGATAATTCAAGTACGTCTTTTGACCTTCGGTATCGAACGGTAATAAAGTAAACGTGAAAATATTATAAGGCCTCTGTATTTTCTCGGTGACGCATTCTCTTGTAGTAACAATCTGACTGCATTGTCGTTTGATATTGAAAAATTCTATTATCTCAATTACTTTCTCGCAGTAATGCGGGGAAATTTCGTCGAAACCGTCCAAAAATATTACAACTTTTTTCCTCTCCAAAAAGATATTGAGCACTGCTTTCGAGAGGTCGTCGTAGGTTTCCGTAATTATTTTTTCTAGGTATACCTCAACCTTAAATTCTTCCGAGTAGAATTTTTCGCTGCTTTTGTTTAATGAAACCATCAAAGCCCAAAAATTCTTGGGACAAATCTTAGTCCATCTGTGAAGTAGGGACGTTTTCCCCATACCTGGAGGAGCGGTTATCAAACTAATATTCGGGCGAAAAGGTCTAAATGGATCTCGATCTGATGTAGTGATTTTTAATAAATCTGTGTCTGAAATATGAATTCCGATTGAATGTTTTCTTATGTTTGTCATTGAACCGTATGTTTTTACATGTTCAAAATACGATTCACATTGATTGCTGTTATAGCCCAGAAAGTGGACGTTTTTATCCCTGTTCTGATTCTTAACGTTGTTAAATCTGTTATCATTGATATTATGAGTTATTGCTACGTTCGGTTTTCTGATGGTTTCCAAATTGGGAGTGCTTTCAGGACAATGCACGATAAATAAATCTTGTTCTTCGTTGAGTACTTCTTTCTTTAACATTACTTTTTCCAACTTTCTATCGAAATAGTTTTCAAGTAGTGGTTTCACATTCAGTTCGTTAATACTACCACCAAACTTATATTTTTGTAAAATTATTTCTAATAAATTTCTAGATGTAATAAACTGGACTACCCGCTCATCCAATTTTGAAATAGTGCATTTGAATCTATCTTGAATATTCAGAGGGACTTTGTTGATTATTACTTCGTAAAGTGATGTGTTTAAATTTTTTATATTTTCTAGTCTAGAAACTACTTTACATTTCCCAGATAAATCAATGTTTCTATTACTGTTCGACAAAAGAATCATTTTTGGGTTAATCTTCTGAAAATGGAACAAATCTATAATTTTTGGTAGTAGTTTGTATAAGTTTTCTGATTCTTCTTCATCATTTAAAACGATTGTTGATTTTCCATTGTACCAGTAAACCAATAATAATTGCAAAAGTACATTTTTTTTATACATTCCCAAGTTTTCGCTCTTGCAATATTTTTTCAGAATCTGACTTATCTGCTCTCTGAAACGTCTTGAGTTATCTGAAATATCACACTCAGAATCGCGTTTAACTAGCTCGCTGAAAATTGTCCAAATATTTTTCTTCACACTATCATCAGGATTGTTAATAACTGTCACATCAGAACATGCAATAAATTGATCCCAAATATGTAATAGTTCGCCAAGTGTAACGATTTCATCAGTTTCGTTGAAGAGAATCTCTGTTTTTACGTCAAAATTTTCTTTTTGGAAGAGAGGTTTTTCAATATATGACTTCAACAGCAGTTCTGATATTCTAATTAAAAAGTCACGTTTAGTCATCTTAAAACTACGAATGTTTCCATCAACCACCACCAAATTTTTGACAGCAATCTCCACAAATGAAATTAAAGACGTAGCTGCTTCACTTTCTGTGATTTGAAAATACGTATTAATTTCATCATTAATTAATTTCTCGATATCTTCTAATTTATTCTGATTCAAAATTAATGTCAATTTCCCAAAAAATAGTTTGTTTAAATCATGACCGCCTTGAGTGACAATAAATTTCGAAACATTCATGTTTTCTTTACAAGCGAACAAAAATTTTCGTTTGTCCTCAAGTCCCACTTGGTTAGTTTCCATTTTAAGTACCACGTTCGCCCACTGCTCCTCTTCCTTCGGGAGTTTTTTAACTTTGGTGAAGTCGAAAATTCTCGTGACGTCTTTATTTGCAGAATCGTTAAAATGAGAAGTCGTGGATATGATGAGGTTTTCATTTACTAAATCGCTTTTCTCGAAACCTTTATAGTAATCGGGCAGTCTGTATCCTTTTTTGTTGGGGGTGCAGAAATCCTTCTCGGTAAACTTTTCCGCGTTTTTTGTCTGCTTTACTTGGATAGCAAACGTTTCCTGAGTATCGTCACAGTAGGCGATTTCTAAAACTATGTCATCAAAGTCATACCATCTTTTGTTGTCCATCGAGAGCTTAAAGTTTGCCACATTGTTGTCCAGAGTTAGTCGAGTAGCGAATAAAACAGCCAAAGTATGTTGATATTTGATACCGACATTTTCGACTCCTTGCCTTTTCTCGTAAAACTGGAATAAAAAAATCAGTTTAAATATTGGATAGATTTTGTTTTATTTGCGAGGTATTGTTAAAAAAAAGTTTTATTGGAGCAGGCGGTAGCTCAACGGGTTAGAAAGTGCAGACTACTAATCCGTTGATTGTCACCGGCTGAGTTCAAATCCCACTCACGTCTTGATTGTTGTCAATATAATAATTGTCAATACAATAACTATTTATAAAATTTAAACAATTCTGTGGCTATATGAGCTAGTTCTCGAAGCTAAAATTACCAGAGTGCTAAGACCGTTGTTCACTCTTATCCACTTTTTATAAAAAAAAATTTGCAGTACCATATGCAAACTGACTGCTTTGAAGACGATCTATAGACTGTAGGTTGCGAAACGTCACTTCGCGGACGTCGTCTAGGGGAACGACCGTTTTCCGATTTTTATATTACGCCGTTGTCCTTAACGACGGTCGCAAAGTGGGAACCGTAGCGTGGAAGCCCGGTATCTAACCAAGTAGACCACGTAACAAACATACTGATTTAGAGTTGTTATCATGGGCGTTGTGTTTCATTGGAAACCGTAAAATTTATAATTTTGTGTTTGCAAAAGACAGTTGCACAAAAAATGTTGTTAAAACCTTGGCTACGAAATCCTTTAGAGGTTTCGAAATTTTCTTAATTTCCTCCCGTAAAATTCAAGGTGCGTCAAAGAGTTTATAAAAATAAAGAATTTTTTATTTTCTGCAGATAAGTATTTTCATCTCATTGTGATATAGAGGCTAGACGAAGTCGGTTAAATTAGGGAAAAGTTGCACAATTTTGTACTTAATAAGAATCTGAAATAAAATTTTGGAAAACCTCAACCGTTGCCGAAATATTCTGGAAAGAATAAAATATATTTTGTTAGGGTTTACATAGGTATAGGTATCGTTATGTCGTCATGGAGTTATCATCCATTTAAAATTTCAAAGATTTTCAAAGCAGATTTTTTTAAAATCAACTTTTGCTTTTTTATGGCTGCTTTATTGTTTTTTCATGTTATTCGGTATGAAAAAAAAATCAAATAAATCAAAAATTTGTCATATTTGAAAAAAAAATTTGATTTTTCTTTAAATGAAAAATAATTTCTTATTTATTTCTAAAAACAAGAATACGTAAGTTTTTTCAAACAAAAATTTTTGAATGTACATAATAGATTTTCAGTTTCCTTGATAAATTTTTAGACCGAATGATGTGAAAACTAAAATTTATGCTCTAAGAAAAGCAAAAGCTGACTATGAAAACTCGTAAATCTAGTCGACTTTGAAATTTTTTAAATGTCAGATGGAGGATGGAGATGGATAGCTCCTTGACGCGGCTAACGCAAACCTACTAAAAATAACTAATGAATTTCTAATATTAAAACAGATATTACTAATTTAAGAAATCTCTATTATTTTTCAGTTTTTTCAAAATATTTCAGCAACGTCTAATTTCCCTAAATTTTGTTTCAGATTCTTCATATTTATGCGCATGTGCAAGTTTTTGCTATTTTAACCGACCCATATTTTAATCTTTTATGGTTTTCAATACCCAGATGAATGAGTATCTAATTATTAACCATTGCCACCCTGTACAACTAACAGTGTCAATATCTTAGTGTAACATTCTGAAATAATCGATAACTTTTGGGCAATGACGACTTGCAATCAATTTTTCCCACGAGCCTTTCTTATTATACAGTGCTTCCGCAAAAGTAACGGATATACAGGGTGATTCAAAATTCAGTGCAAATATTTTAAGGGTGTATTTACCAGCCAAAAATAAGAAGTTTTTTTCATATAATCGTATGTCCTAACTTGCTTCATTTTTTAGATACAGGGTGTAAAATTTTGAAAAAAAAATCGATTTTTGATTAATTACTCAAAAACCTTTCAGCCGATTTAAATAAAATTTGGTAGGCTTATTTGTCGTTATAAGGAACTTCCTTTGATGGGAATAACATAAATTTATTAATTCCAGTGGCGTCTCAGGGGGCTACCTACTTGAAACTTATAGGTAAAATTAGGGTACGCCACTGCCCTTTTGACAATTTAATATATTTTTTTTTAGATTAAGCGATCAATAGTGTAACTTACTTGCCTCCTGAGCTTTACTATAAAGTATCTAGCTTCGTTTCCAAGAAAAAAATCAAAATCTGTTCCTGGCCTTATTAAAACAAGTACCTACCTACCTAATAAATTCTCATCGATTATTGTGAGATTCATTTAATTTGAGCCCCCTGAGACACCACTGAAATTAATAAATTCCTGTTATTCCCATCAAAGGAAGACCCTTACGACAACAAATAAGCCTATAAAATTTTATTTAAATCGGCTGAGAGGTTTTTGAGAAATTGATAAAAATCGATTTTTTTTTAATTTTACCCCCTGTGTCTAGAAAACAAACCAAGTTTAGGACATACGATTATATGAAAAAAAAAATAAATTCTTATTTTTGGCTGGTAAATACGTCCTTAAAATCTTTGCACTGAATTTTGAATCACCCTGTATATTCAAAAAAATCGTATGAAAACGTTTTTTTTTTGCTCGGACACGTCAATCGTTATTTTTCATTTCCCATCCAAGCATGTCTTTTTCGACCTCCCACCCTTTCCCTCCCAAGGGGTAGCTACCCCAAATGTAAAAATTCAAATGGCAAGGTACCCCTTTACGATACCTTGATTGATAAATTTTTTCATCCCGAATAAAACAAGAAAAAAATTCAAATCGGTTCATAATTAACGAAAATATTCATTGATAAGTTTTATTCATTAATATCCAGTCATTGATAAGCCTACTCAAATCTGATTAATTTTAATACGCTTATTTATTTATTTATTCGATCACCTTTTGATGAATATTTTCGTTAATTATAAACCGATTTAAAAAAAAATTCTTGTTTTGAGGGAAAGGGTGGGGGGGGGGGTCGAAAAAGATATGCTTGGATGTCAAATCAAAAATAACGATTGACGTGTCCGAGCAAAAAAAAACGTCTTCGTACGATTTTATTGAATTTATTCGTTACTTTTGGAGTGCAAGAGTGAAGCGACTATGTCTTACCTACACCCAGTATGGAAAAATTATTCGTAAAAGTTACTTTTGCAATGATATGACATTCCAAAGAATCCTCTCGATCCTGCCAATTTTCAATAGGCCGTGTTTGGGGACAATACGGCACAATCACGACTATCTAAAAGATCACGGGAGAATTTTCATATTTTTCGTTAAATTAAATTAGACTTAATTGATTGTCGTTCCTGCACCAGGGTTACCATTTTAAGAGCAATCTTACCTTAATAATAAAAAGTTATTATAATTAATGATTTGTTTAAAGCATACCGGGAACGGGTGGGTAAGATGAGTAGGTATGCCAAAAATAGTAAGAATAGTATAATTCGTTGACCAAAGAAATCAAATTAAGCCCAATTTTATTCAGCCAAAAACAAATTATGATGAAGCATATATTTTTTAAGACGAATAAACATTTAAGCACTTACGAATTGAGAATAACTTTCCAATTTTTAAGTCTATAAAGTATCTATTACATACATGGTTAAGTCAGAAAAGTTACCGGGATGGAATTCTCCATCGTCGTGATTCGTGAACAAAATTATCATTAGATGTTTATTATACAAAATACTTACGTCTTCGTCCTTTTCAATATGCCTTATTGAATTTTCCATTGGATAAGGCTGAGTACGTAAAATTTCAATCAAATCAAAACGGTGAAAACCAAAAACCAATTATGTACCTATCTTAATACATATTTCAATAGGTAATTCTTATAGGCGGTATATTTTTTATCAGCAAATAACACTTCAATTTGTTTGTAAACTGTTCAGTAGTAAAAAGTAAATAATATTATATATCATTTGCAAGCCTAATCTTATCAATATAAAATTATAACGATAAAACAAAATTGCATCAGATAGGTAAGTATATAAATTATGGGCCGGTTTCATAATAAATTTTAGTCACTTAATCATTGTTAAAAATAATAACAACCGAGGCGAAATTAGGCTGAAATTTTCAATTTTATTATAAATTTAATTGAACTGCTTAAAAAAAACCCTTTTGGAAAGTGTATAAACAAATTATTGTTCCCATATACCTAATTTTTTTTTTATAATTTTGGGAGAAGTTTTAATCCCCATAATAGAGAAGTTCGTCTAGGAATTTTCGATGAATCGTTCCTATGCGTGTCGCCAATTTTTTAAGCCGGGTCAGAAGCCAGCCTTTTACACTTTCTTGACCAAAATTCAATTTTTATTCTTTAGAGGATAATTTAACTTTCTATAAAGTAAGAACGAAAAATTTTTTCACTGTAGCTGCTCCTGGGTCTCATTTACCATAGAAGTTTTTTGTGCTAAATAGGTATATGTATATTTATAGCACCCATCAGCTTGCCTTCTTCCCGAAATTCGCGAAGATGTTTAGGTACGTTAGGACTGCTCTGAGTTTTTTAGTTAGTCAATTTTCTTGTGTTCAGTTTAATTCGTCTTCTTGGAAAAAAACACGCATTTCATTGTAAAGTTATAAGTACCTATATAATAGATATAAGTAAATAATAATAATTATTATTAGTACATATATTTCGAAAGTTATTGTTAGTGTATTTTTTAATAAAAAAATACACTATTGAGGACGACATCACTTTTCGAAAATCACCCAAACTCATCAAATGTCCACCGATCATGACCCCCAGATTACGAAAAAGTGGTTTTCCAAAATTCACCTGCCCACGATATATATATATTTATATATTTATATATATATATATATTTATATATTTCATCAAAAACGCGAAATTACGATTTTAAAAACGCTCCTGTAGCTTTATCTTTGACGATTAGTAAACGAAATTTTGGATCCTTATAAAGCTTTGGAATGACTTTAGATTTTCGTTGAAAAAATGTCCAAAAGTCGAATCACTTCTACAGGGTGTCCCTTCAAAATTCCCGCAATCCGGTTCTTGTGGTATCATTTCAGGTCGCAGTTTTCAATCTAGGAGGCTGAAATTTTTGTGGGAGTAAGATATCCACAAGGAGTGGTCTGGTATTGCACTTGAGCAAAATCGGCCAAGCCGTTTCAAAATGGCAGCCATTTGAATTTTTTGAAAAATTGCTATTTTTTGAGCCCCTGTATGAGAAAGATGGCAATAAAACTTTGAAATAAAATTAACAAGATTTGAAGAAAACTAATTGAAATTTGAATTAAAGCAATAAAATTGGCATTATTTTTATTAATAAGCCAGTGGCGTGGGTAGGAAAAGGGTAAAAACCTTCTTGCGCATCAATCGCAGAAACAGTGTATTTTTATGCGATTCAACTATGAAAATTTTTGCCGCCTTTTAAATTGGCTTTCTGAATTTTTCAATAGTCAGGTCGAATTTACGTAGTGGTTTACTGTGAAAATTTCATTTCATTTCGTTTGAAAGCGTGCCATAAAATAGATTTTTACATATAATAAACCAAAAAAAAAATTGGCAAAATTTAACAATTTCGTCTCTTTTGTCCTATATACCCGCCACTGACTAACTTTAAAAAGTTACAGGCGAGTTCTGAAAACCGAACATTTGAAATTTTAGAGAAATAAAAATCATGTAAAAAAATTCGAAAAACTCCGCCATTTCTCTTATTTGCTTCTTTAAATTTTGGAGAGTTACAAGCTATTAGTGTAGTTGTCTACTCCGAAAATTTCAGGTAAATTCCCTCAAAAATGTGCTCATAATCAATTAAAGAAATTTAGCCATTTTTACCATTTTCTTACCCACGCCACTAGCTTACTAATGAAAATAATAAAAATTTTATTGCATTAATTCAAATTTCAAATCATTTTAATCCAATCTTGTTAATACAGGTTTGTAGGAGTTTTTATTTTCTGCAATTGGGGTTGGCAGGAGCAGTCATATCTGCATGGGTGGTCCCACACCCGAGCCGAGCGCGATGAAAACGGTGCGCTGGTCTGGTGCTGGTGCTGGTTTTAAATCAAGCAGTCCCGGGTCTGAATATTACATTCAATCGTTAAGTTATTAAACAAGCCTTTAATTGTCATCCTCTTTATTTTGTTGTGAAAAGTTTTCTTTCTATATTGCTTATACAGGGACTAAAAAATAGCCTTTTTCCCTAAAATTCAAAAAGCCGCCATTTTGAAACGGCTCGATCGATTTTGCTCAAAAAATGCAATACCAGACCACTACTTGTGGATAATATCTTCCTCCCATAAAAATTTCAGCCTCCTAAATTGAAAACTGCTACCAGAAAACCGTGCCACAGGACCGGATGTTTCGAAATTTTAAAGGACACCCTGTAGAAGTAACGCGACTTTTGAAAAATTTTTCAACGAAAATTTAACGTCATCCCAAAGTTTCACAAGAGTAAAAAATTTCTTCCACTAATCTTGAAAGATGAAGCTACTAGAGCGTTTTTAAAATTTTAGAGATATTTACATCATGTAAAATAAATTTAAATATCTCCGCCATTTTTTTTATTTGATCCTTGAAATTTTTGAAGATTAAAGAGTATTAGTATAGTTGTCTACTGTAAAAATTTTAGTTCAATTCCTTCAAAAATGTGCTCAAAAACTGTTATAGAAATTAAGCCATTTTCACTCTTTTCCTACCCACGCCACTGGCTTATTAATGGAAAAAATTCAAATTTTTTTGCATTAACTCAAATTTCAATTAATTTTCTTTCAATCCTGTTAACTTGATGTGAAAGTTTTTTTGCCATCTTGCTCATACAGGGATTCAAAAAATAGTAAATTTTCAGCAAATTCAAATAGCCGCCATTTTGAAATAGCTCGGCCGATTTTGCTCAAGTGCAATACCAGACCATTCCTTGTGGACATCTTACTCTCACAAAAATTTCAGCCTCCTAGATTGAAAACTGCGGCCAGAAACCGTGCCTCAAAGTCCGGATTTGGGGAACTTTGAAAGGACACCCTGTAGAAGTAACGTGACTTTTGGAAATTTTTTCAACGAAAATCTAAAGTCATTCTTCAGCTTTACAAGAATCCAAAATTTCGTTCACTAATCTTGAAAGATAAAGCTACAGGAGTGTTTTGAAAATCGAAAAATCGTGATTTTGGAGAAATATATATATATATATATATATATATATATATATATATATATATCGTGGGCAGGTGAATTTTGGAAAACCACTTTTTCGTGATCTGGGGGTCATGATCGGTGGACATTTGATGAGTTTGGGTGATTTTCGAAAAGTGATGTCGTCCTCAATAGTGTATTTTTTTGTTAAAAAATACACTAAAATGTCTAAATTTCTATAACGGTTTATGAGTTCATTTTTAAAGAAATTGAACTGAGATTTTTACAGTAGGCAAGTACACTAATATCCTTTAACCCTTAAAAGTTTCAAGAAGTAAATAAGAAAAATGACGTAGATATTAATATTTTTTTCATATGATGTTTATTTCTCTAAAATTTTAAAACCGCTGCTGTAGCTTCATATTTAAGGATTAGTGAACGAAATTTTTTACCCTTGTGAAACTTCGAAATGACATTTGATTTTCGTAAAAAAAATTTTTTTTTTTTTTTTTCGTCAAAAAATTCCTAAAGCTGCGTTACTTCTACAGGGTGTCCCTCCAAATTAAAAACAAAAACCGTCTATGAGGCACGGTTTCTGGTCGCAGTTTTCAATCTAGGGGGCTGAAATTTTTTTATGAGTAAGACAGCCGCAAGGAGCGTCTGGTTCTGTATTTGAGTAAAATCGAGCCGTTTCAAAATGGCGGTCTTTTCAATTTTAGAAAAAATTGCCAAAATTTGAACCCCTATACCTACCTACCTATAAGCAAGTTAGAAAAACAAATTTAAACCAAATTAACACGATTGGAAGAAAATTATTTTAAATTTGAGTTAATGCAGTAAAATTTGCATATTTTTCATTAATAAGCCAGTGGCGTGGGTAGGAAAAGGGTAAAAATGGCTAATTTTCTATAACCGTTTATTAGCCTTTTTTGAAGGAATTGAGCTGAAGTTTTTCCAGTAGACAGTTTTAACATGATGTTTATTCCTCTAAAATTTCAAATTTTCGGTTTTCAAAATTCCCCTTTCACTTTTTGCGAATTTATTAAAGGTAGTGTAAAGAATAGTACTTTTTAAGTAAAGTTAGCCAGTGGCGGACACAGGAAAAGGAAAAAAAAATTAAATTTGCCAATTTTTTTTTTATTTTCATTTATTTTCGGCACGTGTCCAAACTAAATGAAATGAAATTTTCTCAGTTTCAGTTTCAGTTTCAGTTTCAGTTTATTATTCGCTTTTTAAATAATACAGTATCACATTATTGTGTCCGTACATTATAAGCTCGTCATATACATATAAATAAACACATAATATAACACATAAACCACTACTACTCAGTAAACCACTACGCTAATATGACCTGACTATGGAAAATTTCAGAAATCCCATTTAAAAAGCGGTGAAAATATTGATAATTGAATCGCATAAAAATACACTATTTCTGCGATTGATGCGCAAGAAGGTTTTTTCATAATATCGGAATATAATCCGATAATATATCCTATAACCAAAACCAATAATAATATTTTCCTTCTTTATTGATAATATAGTTAAGTTATGCAATATTTCAACGGTATTCCATTTACCTAAGTACCTACCTACCTACTTTACGTTAAATTTAGATGTAACAAATATTTTTTATTTAGAATAAGAATTTACTATACTATACTGCACTAAATATAATAATTAAGTATTATTATATTTTCATATTTTTTCATATTTTCAATTAAAAGAAATAGTTGTATAAATAAATAAAATAATACAACTACTGTCAATGCATTATGTATTTACAAGCGACCAACATCACCATTAGTTGCCCTCAATCTTCAATGCCATCTCAACGCCATCTCAATGCCCTAGAATTTTCAACATTTCCTTACCCGTGAAACGTTATATTTTAGACTATTTTCTCTCTAAAGCTTTGGCAGGTAACAAGCTGAACAATTTACCATTATTTATATAATTATATATATAAATATATATAAACTCACAAAATTTTAAACGGTGGCACTGGCACCACGCTGTCTGCCATCTCACTTATGACGTTATTAATTATTATTGCTTTAACTTCCGCACAGAGAACAGTGGAGCGTTAGTAATTCTGAGAGCTTACCTACTCTAAGGGTTATAAAACGAACAACCACGGAAAGTAGGGTAGATACCTGTATTATCGACACTAACGCTTACTCTTGCTAAGGTCTCCAAATTTCCATCAATTTGGTGATTAAAGTTGGCGTTTAAGTAAAAATTATCAACTTTTACTCTAAAGAGGGGTTTCTACTTGTTTGCATTGCCTCTAAATGTAACTTGTATTTATATAAACTTATAACCCAGGCAGCAAGGAATGTTCACTGAATGTTCCCTAAATGTTCACCGAACATTAAACATTGCTCTAATGTTAAACAGACTTTCCGAATATTCAGGCAACGTTCAGATTCTAATGTTCGTTTTCAGACCTTGAATAAACATTCATTGAACATTAGATACTGAACATTCAAAATGCAATGTTTAATTAACATTCATACAATGTTTAAGATAAAATGTTTATTGCACGCAATTACATACAGGTACACTGACATCAGGTAAATAACATATACCAAAAAAAATTGGAAAATCACATGCTGAAACGAAAATATTTGGCTTAAAAATTGATAAAAACCAGAATTATGTATATTATTATAATTATTACAACGAGGTGTTGCGCGCGCAGCTCTCTTGTCTATTTCCTTCCCAGTCCCAGTTGTCTTGTGTTCAATTCAATATGTCCGTTATTCTTGGCATTTCATCTTGTTTTTCTAAACTAATAGGTATAAAAGTCACAATAAATTATCAGCAAGCTATAAGTATTTTATGCTTGTCTGGTCGGAGAGAGAAGGTGCAGAGAGTGATGCAAACTAATCTAATTCTTCATCCCAGGTATTATAGGTAGGTATATAGGTATTATGATGTAGACAGGAAGAAGAAAAACAACACGGAAGAGCAAATGTGACCTTATAATAATAATAATAATAATTTATATTGTTCACTGATGGATTGATAAATGGAATACACCTACATAGTAAGTATTATTTTTTTCAGCTTTTCAGCTCCATATAGGTAATACAATTCTTAGTGATGATCAGTTGGATAAAAAAAAACAAACATTCACTCAACATTTAAAACGAATATTCATTGAATGTTTACGAATCTGTCGTTTTTCACATTGGCTGAATGTTCATTTTTGAATGTTCAGTAAACATTCATTTTTAAATGTTCACTAAAGCTTAAATCTGAACATTCACTGAACATTTAAAACTAACCTTCATTGAATGTTCACGAATCTGTCGTTTCTAACATTGGCTGAATGTTCATTTTTAACATTCAGTGAATGTTCGATTGCTGCCTGGGAATAGTGCTCTCTCAAAATTTATGTAGGTATTACTGGAATATTCTGAACAAAAAATGCACCCAGAAGGCAAATATTATGGTTGCATAAAATGCGAAGCACAGAATAGTCGCACCTAACTTACTGACCAACAAGTTTTTCAGGGTTTGTTTTATTACACCTTGAACCTTATTGATGAATCTTATTTTTTTAAATCAGTATCCTGTCCTGTATTTGAGAAACTGGTGAAGTTATATTTATATATTCACTGATGAAAAGTAATTTGTACTGTACTGGCACTAGACACTTCGAAACGCCGCAACATAAAGTAATAGCGAATTCGAGTTACTGCACTTTTCTGCTCCGGGTGCGCACCGAGACGGAATCTCGTGTTCGATTTGTAGGACTCCGTTCCAGTGCTTTTCGTAATCGTATTCGAGTTAAAGTGAACTCTAGCGGTGCATATCGTAATTGTGTTCGAGTTACACTTGCTCTCTGGCAGTGCATAGGAAAATATGTTCGAGTCGTATGGCGGAACTGTCCCGGAGCAAAATAAACTGCGCACCGTCGAATTTGACGGTGCAACGGTGCACTCCCGTAAATTTAGAGGTTAGAAATAGCGGGAAAATTAAATACTGCTGATTCCTAGTAATTCCTTACACCAAAAATTTGTGGATAAGTACATTTTACGTATTGTATGAATTACAACTTATTACAATAATTAAAATGGATCACGCCTTGTAGTTCCACGACTCTGTTATATTAAGAATAACATCATAACAACAAACAACCGTGATAGGTATAGGATAGGGATAGGTTAGAAGGCTATAATGAAAATGCAGACTGGAGGGAAACTGGATTGCACACTGCACTGCACCGGTGCATGGCGCTCTGGCTCTGGCTCTGTCTAGCCTGCCCTGACACTGTTCGGTTTCATACAGAGTCGAAATGCGAAAGTTCTGCTCCGGACTGGAGCAGAATTCTGGGCAGAACTGATTCAGAGACAGATCGATCTCGCTCCGAGCAAGTGCAGCCAACTCGAATTCGCTATAAGATATAAATACTTGCAAAATTGACGCCGTCAGTGGTCGGGGAAACCGGTTCGGGTTCCAATTCCAAGTAAATAAGCATTTGACAGTTACAGGGTTGCCAAGTTCACTGTAAACTTTGGATTACGGTGAATGAGGAATTTTTAATGATAAAAATTAAACTACCGACAGACGACTCGAGTTCGACGGAAACCTAAACTATGATTTAGTTCAAATAAATTGATGGCGATCGCAAGTCAAGTCAAACTTCCAGGACCACGTGAACTTAAAACTTCAAATAAATCACGACAAATGACAACAATGGCCACGTGAACGGTTTGCTTATTTGGAACCGTTTACGCTTAGCCATGCCTAGTGACGTCACAATGACAGCAGTAGTGACGGCGTCTATTGCCCAATTATCAACTGTCAATGTCCAATTTCACAAAATGGCGGTTCGTATCAGTGTTTGTTGGTTATGTTATTTTATCTGCCTTTACTTTTCTCCGGTCGTTGCTCCCAGGAGCAGGAGAATTTCAGAATTATTATCGTTCCTTAAATTTTATTTATTAGAGTACAAAAATTAAACTGTGATCTAATCATTTGGTTAGTTTATCTGTGATTCTCCCTTTTATGTTTTTATTTTGAAATATTATTTATTCTGAGGCTAGCTTGATCCTAATTGCAGCTGATCTGTTTTGAGGTTGAAGAAAAGACATTTTAGCAGTTCAAGCTACTAACAAAAATATTTAAATGCAACAAAATACCAAATAAGTTGTTTTCCCATTTGGTTAGATTGGTCCTGTGGTTGTGACTAATTGATAGATTCAATTTAAGATGTCTTATAATGAAGAAAGTTCTGACGATTTAGAGCAAGCTCTTGTACTGGCGGCTGCCAATGCAGATCCCAGGAATAACTACTCCGTGCAAATGTATGTAGAAAATCCCGACAGTGTAGAAGAATCTTCACCATTGGAAACCAAGAACGAAAACGAAGATGACACATCAGCGACCTGCGTTGACACTTCCTACATTGAGAAACCTAAAACCGAAGCAGTCGAAGCACGTTCTCGTGGTGGAACCAGTTCTCAGGTCGACAAGCCCTCCAAGCGTTTAAAAAATGACGAAGGCGAATCAGTTGAAGTCCCCACAGGCCTCCATGCTCCGGTAATTGCGTCACATTATAATGCTCTAGAAGAAAAAGGCCTCCAAGAACGGTCAAGATCGAGAATCCTGCACATGAGAAACTTCCATAATTGGGTTAAAAGCATGATGATAAACGAGTACATGAACAAGATTAAGGCCAAAAGGAAGAACAACACCTCCATTCGTGTTATGGACATGTGTTGTGGTAAGGGGGGTGATTTATTGAAATGGCGGAAAGCTGGCATCAGTCATTTAGTCTGCAGCGATATTGCGTCGGTGTCTATTGATCAATGCAAAGCTCGATATGAAGACATGATCAAACGAAACAGTAACAGCCGATATAATAGGAACGGTGTGAAAAACTTCACCATTGAGTATGTAGTTGGTGACTGCTCGCAGACTCGTCTCCGAGAAAAATTCAGAGATCCATCGGTGAAGTTGGATCTTGTGAGTTGCCAGTTTGCATTTCATTACGGCTTTGAAAGTTTGCCGCAGGCGGAATGCATGGTTCGAAATGCTAGCGAGTGCCTTCTCCCGGGGGGATATTTCATAGGAACTATTCCAGATGCTAACGAATTGATCGCTCGTGCAAGAAGAAACGATTCGAATCAATTTGGCAACGATGTCTATACTGTCGAGTTTGTTTGCGATGTCAACAAACCTCCATTGTTCGGGGCCAAATATAACTTCCAACTTGACGGTGTCGTCGATTGTCCCGAATTTCTGGTATATTTTAGTGTGCTGGTAAAGGTAGCGAAGAAGTATGGACTTAAACTGATCGATAAACAGAAGTTTAGAGACTATTTCTACAAAATGAAAGACGAGCACGAGGGTAAGCAGTTATTAACGAATATGAAATGTTTTGAATGTTATCCACCTCAAGATGGACAAACGTTAATGGGTGATTCTAAGATTAACTACATCCACGCTCAAGATTATCTGGAAAATAAAGAAAAAGCTTCGCAGATAGGCACTTTGTCTAAGTCAGAATGGGAGGTTTCTTGTAAGTATTTTTTTTAGTCAGTTATATTAACTTATAGAATACAACTTGTGTAAATAACAGTTATACATTTAGTAGAGTCCTGTTAATCCGACCTCTCGCTAATCCGAATATCCGCATAGACCGAACAGTGCTACAAAATTATAAAGAAATTAATTATTACCTATCCTCGTAGTCCGGATAGTTGTCCAAAAATATCCTTATAATCCGAACAGCCTACCTCTGCATGCATATTGCATACAATTGATAAAAATAATAAAATTGTTTGCGTGAGATATACTGCTGGACAAAAAAATCCAGGCACCTTTACTTTTTGAATTTCAGTCATTATTTTTTTTCTTTCAATTTTTCTTTAATCAAACTAGTCAACTAGTCTACCAATGGGCAAAAATCGCAACTGATAATTGTACATTCCAATCTCAAATTCTAATTATTTCCTTATCATGAATTTTTCTTGAAACATTGAGGTCTTTATTTACTCTCCGGATTTGTTTTGTTCAGCAATGTAATGTATGTAATGTTTTAGCAGGCTAAACGAAATTTAAGACTTCCAGGAAATAAAACCGACTAAATAAGGGGAAAAGGTCCGTTTAATGGAGACAAATGTCTGTTTGAGCATGTTTCTGTTCAGTCAGTCTTCAATTTTGTGCAAGTTTATTTACAATATGATTATTTGATCATGGCAATATATATTTGATCATTAACGCTTATTTTTTATAAATCTTGTTCATGATATTCAGTAATACACACATATTCGGACTAGCAAAATACGGGCTAGTCCGAGTATTCGCTACTCCGACCAAGCCTGATATAATTCGGATTAGCGGGACTCTACTCTACTACCTTTGTGAACTTTATTTGGACCACGGTTGCTATGAATTGGCTTCAAATGATTATTTATACAGTAGGCCTGGTTATCCGGATCCCAGTTGTCTGAAATGCCGGGTCAGGTATTGGAATTGAAATTTCGAACACATTTGTGAAAAAGTTTTTATAATTAGACAAAATAGAACACTTTTTGTTGTCATAATAAAAAGTTTTAAAATATTTCTCTTTATTTTCAGCTTTATATTTGTTATTTGCTTTCGAGAAAGTGAAAAATACTTGGAACCCTGATGGCACCCCCTGTTTTGATATCTAATGAAGATTGTTAAATATCTTTTTATCAAGTATTGTGGTAATTTAATAATACTTATGACTAATGTATTTTATTATAAGCGATGATAAATTATTTATTAATTGTTTGTATATACTGGAATTTTTTCATGTATATTATTGAAAATTTGAATAAAACAAGCTCAATATTGTTAATGTGTTTAATAATTATTATAATTACCCAGTTTAGTTCAGTTCAATCTAATTCAAAATTAGCAACGACAGACAAACAACCAATAAGTCTACTAAGGAACCCTTTTACAAAATACAAAAGCCTGAACAAGGCCGAGATGTTCACTCTCAAGTATTAGTCAAAAACACTCACTTTTGCTGGAATCAAAAGTATTCATTATTTTGCATAATTTTTGAAGGAGGACATTTTAGTTTAGCATTCATAACTTTCTTTTGAAGTGCTCAATAGCCTTTTAAAATAAAATCATCAAAACAATAAACAACTAGAAAAACACAAAATTTTTAAACACTAGAAAAATTAATAGTCTAGAAAATCTAGACTATTCCTTACTGCACTGATGAAGACCAAGACTTATTATTTTTGTATTTTATTTAATCACAGGCTAAACTGGAGGTTCCTTTCATAGAGTTATCTTAAATTTTAGTTATAATTTTTAAAGTGAAGAAATATAAATTTTTGTTACTATCTTACTTTTCTATTTTTTGTTTCTATCAATGATGGATCTTGAAGGTATCTTGAACTGAAGAAAAAAGCATGGATAACCGCCCATAATATTTTAATCTTATTTTTTCAAACCCTAAAAGCCTTGTGAAAATATTTTTGTCACGATTAAAAGTTATATAGGGTGAGTCAATTCAATCTTCGGACCCGGATATCTCTGTTGGTAAACCAGATACAAAAAAATTGTGCAGACAAAAGTTGTTCAAGACAATGCGGGGTCATCTGACTGTACTGATGACTTTGACATGAAATTATTACACAGGGTGATTAAAAATCTGGTAATTTTCTTCACTCTGTATTAAAATTTAAAACACATAGTAGGATATTACATGAAAAATTAGGATAGGGAGATGTACCGTTTTCCGATAGTTGTAGCCGTTTCCGATGTACACTGCTTTTAAAATGAAAAACTGCAATTTTCAGTTGTTTATAACTCCAAGGTCAAAGTCATTCATTAGTACAGTCAGATGACACCCATTGTCTTGAGCAACTTTTGTCTGCACAATTTTTTTGTATCTGGCTTACCAACAGAGATATCCGGGTCCGAAGATTAAAATGACTCGCCCTGTATATGATAATAATAAGGTTGTACCTAATTAATTTTAAAGCGCTATGAAGGTATAAGTACATACATGATGTTTCAAAACATGTGTTGGAAAATGAAAGCTGTGATTCCCTACCTCGATCTAAGAAAAAAATTCCTATTAACATGGGTCCGCAAATTTGCCGTTTTCGAGATATAGGGTGTCAAAAAAAATCTTTAGTTATTTGACGATCGATATCTCAGGAACCGTTTGGGATACAGAAGCCCAGCTTTTGTATACATCTTGTCATTAATTGTCACATTTTTGTCCACAACAAAACAATCTGCTACTTTTATATTTTTCATCCCAAAATGCTGTTTTCCTCAAAAACAGTTCACATTTAAGCACCTATTAACATTAACTTCTTGACCTCGTTCTTGACCAAGAGCACCTTTTTATGCAGAAAACTTTGACAGTTTAAAATGTGCTTTCACAATGCCAATTTTCTCAGAGTCATAGAAATTAGGGGCGAAAAATTTCAAGCAACCCTAAAATATCTGCCACTGACATTTGAAAAAAAAGCATTAAAAAACTGACTAATATCAAAAGTAAGATTTGTGCAAAAAATCAGCTTTATATTATTTTTATCATCTAACATATTTTTTGACACCCTGTACTCGAAAAAAGTCAGTTTACGGACCCCTGTTAATAAGTGCTTTTTTTCTCAAAACGCGCAAATAAGGAATCACACATTTCATTTTCCGACACATGTTTTGAAACACCCTGTATAAGGTATAACCTACCTACCTATGGATGATTTACAAGATATTCCAGTTTATACATTCATAACTCCGACAAACGCTAGAACATAGTATAAAAATAATAGGATACCTTTTATAAGGTATATGGGTCTAAAACACTTTATTTTTGGGGTGTGTTGAATTTTTATTAAAAAAATCGTCTTTTTAGAAAATATCTCAAATATACTTTACTAATCAGATTAAAATTATTAAGTCCAGTGGCGTCCTGGTAAGCACTTCAACGAAATTTTGTTGAAAAAAACTTTAAAAAAGAACGTCAATGGCTTTTTTTATTTTAATCTTTTTCGTCAGATTAAGCAATTACAAGTACAACTTTTTTGTCTATTAGATTTTTTTTTGCATCTTGCTTCGTTTTTGAAACAGAATCCACTTAATTGCATATCCCTGGACCAACCAAGAAACATGGGGAAAAATTTATTTTGGAAATTATAATTTTTTGATTATTTTTTCTTAAACCAATAAACACTAATAAATTGAGTACATTTCTTAACATCTAAACTGCATGATAAGGAATTTTTATTTTTCAGGGGTGACTTTGACCATTTAAATAGGAACCCACGTTTTTTCATTGAGGGTTATGATTCAGCGTGGAGAAAAACAAACTATTGTATGAAAAACTTTTTTTCAAATTCGGCCCTGATTCCCTAAACATGGAAGACAAAAACGGCTCTCTCGAGACTTTATTTGATCGATTTTTCATGACTCAACAATTGCTTGGAGGAAAAATTGCAGGGGGCAGAAGTTGTTTGGTTTTAAGGGGGATGTCATTTTGCAGACCAGAACCACCCCCAACCCCTGATTAATCGTAATACCCGAAAAAAATCAGCATTCCCATAAAAAGTGTCGAAGTCATCCCCACCCCCTGCCCAAGAGTTGGGGGTGGTTCTGGTCTGCAAACGATATCCCCCTCAATACCGAATAACTTTCTGTCCCCTGCAATTTTTCCTCCCAGCGATTGTCGAGTCGTGAAAAATTAATCGAAGTCTCGAGAAAGCCGTTTTTGGCTTCCATGTTCAGGGGATGAGGGCGAATTGGAAAAAAAAATCATACAAAAGTTTGTTTTTCTCCACGCTGAATCATGACCCGCAATAAACAATGGGGGTTCCTATTTAAATCGTCAAAGTCACCCCCACCCCTTACGGCATGGGGTGGGAAATGAGGGGTGGTTTTTCTTGTTTGTGTGCAAACGATGATGTCCTCAAAACCAAACAAAACTTCTGTCCCTCCCTGAATTTTTACCCCCTCCCCAATAATTCCGAAAATAGATTAAAATGGATCAGTCACATTATATTATTATTATTTATGCAGATAGGCGGAAGAGTGAAGATGAACAATTAATAATATTATTGATATTAAATGTGCTATGACGTCATATTTATACACTATGAAGTTCTATTATTGTCGCGATTAGCTGGAAAGTACATACTGCGAAACTCTAAAATGTTTATTTAGACAATCTTCAAAATAAAAGCTCTCGCGCTGACAGAAAAAGTGATTTTAATAGTCTTATTATAATCGAATTAATTTCATAATATAGAATTTTATAATTAGTTATGACACTTTTAATATTCGCACATTTTTTTGGCACTTGGCCTTGGCCGGTATTTAAGTAGGTAAAGAAAAGAAAAAGAGCAAAAAGGGGTTGATATAATGGTATCTCGAAAATTCCAATTAGACCAGCACGACAGCGCGTCTTACATTAGGTAGGTATAAGTGTAAACTTAATGGAATCTTTTCATTCCTGTAAAACAGATTTTAACTATTTAATCAAATCAATTTAAAAGTTGCGCTGGCCGCGTGCCAATGCGAAATTGTTATTAGAGAATGAAAAGAAATTCTCAGGCGCGCAGTGCGAGTGCGTTTGCGTCCGGCGAAGAGACAAGACGTGCGAGATATTGATTGATTTTCACCCCTAGTGGCGCTTTTCTCGCGAAACTGGACGCCGCGAATAATAGAGCACGTTGAATGAGTAAAAGGATGCGCCCGCGAAAATAATAAGGACGTCATGGGACCGCGGCACAGATAGCAACCAAAAATGGGGTCTGTCGTGCTGAAATCTCTGTCAATACTCCTCGGACTCTTCTTCATCTTCGTGGGATTCATCAAACTCTCAAGTTACATCTCCAAGGACTTACACAAGGACCTGGTAAGGCGATATCATCTGAGTAAGTCGGTTATTGTTGGGGATTACGCGCGTAATCGCTCTTGTGAGGTGCTGTTGCCGAAATATCTGGCCGGTTGCCTGCTTTCCAATATTGAGTTATTTTTAATGTTAGCACGCATCCCACATTATTCACATAAAAACAATGTCAACACTTGGGTATTAGCTATTATCTATAAGTCTATAGGTACCTACATTGCATAACAATAAAAACGTCAGGTTTTTATTGTTAGAATTAAAAAAAACAGTCAAAGAATATGTTTTTATTTATAATAATGTTTCTTTTTTTTTTGTCTTCAATAATTAGGCTCAAACCGACCTTACCTTTATTATTAATTAGGTAACTCCCCCGCGCTTTGTTCCGTTTCTCCATAATTAGATTTATTCACATTACAAATACCTATACAGAGGGTGTTATACTAAATGATAGACCGTAATTTCAAGGGCGCGTTCCTGAATCAAATTCAAGTTGAAAAGTTGAAAAAGAAAAAGACAAGAAAAATGTATACATTACTGAGTTTTTTTTCAATTTTTTTTTCAGATCAAACACCTAAAATTACAACTTTTATGTCTCTTAGTATCTTTTCGTTTATTGATTACTTTTCAAGGAAAAAAATTAAAACGACTTCTTTGCATGTCGAAAAATTGTTAAAATAAAATCATTTTCAATTTTATTTTTTGAATCATTATTTTATTGGTGATAGTCATTTCCAACATTTTTTGGAAATAGTTTTACTTTTTATTTCTTGGATTTTAAAAAATGACTTAGAAATAAATATTCGCTGAACAATCAAAATTACCTAACTTGATAATCTTTTAACAATTATTTTTTAACATGCAAAGAAGTCGTTTTTATTTTTTTCCTTGAAAAGTAATTAATATAAACGAACAGATATTAAGAGGCAAAAAAGTTGTAATTTTAGGTGCTTGATCTGAAACGAGATCTGAAAAAAATTAAAAAAAAAAACAGTAGGGTACATTTTTTGTCTTGTCAATATTATTCGTAACACCCCCCGAGACGCCACTGGAACTTATAATTAACTTTTAGTTAGTGTCAACTTAGCGTCTAGCGTCTTATTAAAATGAATAACCCTGCCAGATTTCAACAAAACGGGCAAAAGGATCATTTAGATATTAATAAAAAACATTTTTTGTTAAACTTTGACACCCTGTATCTTGAAAACTAGACACCCCAGGTCCAGGACACAAATGACACAATCATGTTAATTTGAACTTTTCTACTTGAATTTGGTTCAGGAATGCGCCCTTGAAATTACATGCCTATAGAAAAAGCATAAAAAAATATACTAATTAAAAAAATAAAATTAAGTAATATAAATTTCAGTTTTTTGATTATAGATAGTGTCCAGTTTAAGTGGTAGTATATGGGGATCTTGGAAACGGTAAGAGATACAGGGTGGATTAAATTAGAGAAAAGCTGCTAAGTTTAAATGTCAATAATAATCTGAAAAAAATTTCAGGATATTTTCAATCGAAGCTGAAATATCCTGAAAAAAACTGAAAAATCGAGATTTCTTATTATAGCTGTATCTTTTTAATTATTGTTGAAAATTAATAAATAATTTTTCGTAGGCTTAAATTAAGGCATCAAAAGCTATCAATTTGACATTACAAAATTTTCCAAAGCCGTCTAGATCCCAGAGTTTTCATAGCCAACTTTTGTTTTTCTTACGGCATTCATATTATTTTTTTATGTCATTCGGTTTAAAAAAATTATGCAAACCAAAAATTAATAATAATAAATAATATTAAAAAAAAATTCACTCAGTTACATCAATAATGAAGTTCATATTACTTATGCCTTATGGTTTTTAATTTTTTATGATATTCGGTCTAAAAAGTTATATTTTTTCTTACAGAAGAATAAAATTTAGGTATAAGAAACTTTTTTTTAATGTGATACAATTTTTGGTTTTAATGATTTTTTTTTATACTGAACGACATAAAAAACAATATGGTGGCCATAAGGAAAACAAAAGTTGGCTATGAAACTCTGTGATCTATAGTCAGTTTTGAAAATTTTGTCAAATTGATAGCTTTTGATCACTTATCAACTTATCACCTATCAAAAATAATCAATTCATTATCAATAATAAAAAAAATATGGCACAAATAAGAAATTTAGATTTTTTGTTTTTTTCAGGATATTTCTGCAACGACTGAAAAGATCTAAATTTTTTTTTCAGGTCCTTATTAGGCATAAAATTGTGAAACTTTTCGCTAATTTAATCAACCTTTTATTTCTTAGCGTTTCCAAGATCCCCATGTACTGCCACTTAAACTGGACACCCTGTATAACATGTAATATTGTCAACTAGCGCCCGGGCAAAAACTATTATTTAGGGACACTTTAGTTACTGTTATTGCCCTTACCGTCACTCTCAGCCTCAGCCCCAAAAAATAAAAAGGTCAGGTCTTGGTCTCAGCCGATAAGGTAGGCAACAAGGAAACCCGTCAAACCATTACCCGATATGAAATTATTATTATCCTCACATAAATACGAAAAGTGAACTTCATAAAATGGATTTCTTAGAAGACTTTTTAAATAATAATTATTGGTCTCATTTAAAAATTTGCAACTGAAACCAAAAAGAATAGGACGTTTTTTATAAATAGAATTGTCAAAAATTGTTTATACTGCAAAAGAAGTTTTGTAGGTAATACAGAAGTATAGAGGATTTCTTGTTTTATAGCTTTTCCATATCATGGATTTATGGTTCTCTATTTTGCTATAAATCAGGAAATAAACCTTGTAAATCTTTTTAATAAATCAAAATACATCAGTTACATCACAATCCTCACCATAACGGCTTCTTCTTCTTTTTTTCCAGTCAGACCAACCGAACTGAAGGGGCGTGTACCACAAAAGGCGGCAAATTCAAATTTTTAAAATTCACTAAATTCAGATGAAAATGTTTGATCTTTAAATATTTTTTAGTAAAAAATTTGGCAAAAACCACTTTGTCGTCGTGCTTTCCTTCCATAAGTAGGTATACAAAACAACTTCTAATTTTTGCCTGTTCCAAATAATATAACAAAGAACCATAATGGTATCTTTTTTCTCAGAAAAATTTTCTTGATGGTAAACCGGAATCAGAATTTTATGATCCCTCCAAATCCATAAAAAGGACCATGATGTCATAATTTCAAATGGACAGAGGTAGATAATGATTTTTGTTTTTCAGCGCAAGGAGTACGTGAAATATGCGAAGGTATTTCCATTCTCGGAGATGTTAGACATAAAAATCCCTTCCAAATGGTATAGGCGAGCGGTTGGAACCCTAGAAATTGTCTGCGGTCTAGCCATGGCTTTTATACCTAACCGTAAGTCAACTATTCAATTTTAAATCAACTATTTTCAATTTCGCATTTAGCAGCTCTTTTAAACCCTTTATTTTAGATAAAGTAAAGAATGGTGCGAATTTCTGTCTTCTCGTCCTGACACTAATGGCTGTCTACTCGCACTACATGGTAGCAGACAAACTGGAACGCACTGCGCCGGCTCTAGTTTTTCTCTTCATGCTAACGGGCAGGCTCGTCGTTTACTACCAGCTCAAACGCAAGGAACTGCAGCAGCCGGAGTCCATCAACGGTTTCAAACAGGATTAACAACTGACGAAACGATCGCTAAGATGATCCGACCATGTGTGTGGCCTTAGGGGTCTCCTCAGTGATTACCATGACACTAAACTGCACAAGCACCTCGTGTGTGATCCTTCCAACTGATCCGTGTGTGGATTCAACGATAACCAGAGACTTCCCCTTCGAACTTTTTCATTATTCACTCATGTTTCAGTTAACTTCATTGTAGGCACTTTATATAACTAATACAGAACAATAAAACATTTCATAGCAGGTTTGTGAATTCTTTATAGTTATAGTTTAGGTCTGATATCTGATGAAAGATGAAAGTAAATTAAACTTTGTAACATATTTATTACGCTATTAACTCTATGATAATCAATTATTTAAATTACAATATAAAGACGAAAGGTCCAGTGTAGAAGCAAAAAGTTCATTTTTGCACATGATTCTTTACAGTAACTTATTGGGTACTTTCGCAAGAAATACTACCTATTGCAGGAACCTATCTGAAAATTTTATGAACGAAATGATGGTTACCACCAGGAATACCCAGATATTCATTACCAAGGATACCAAATTATCACGTAGATTATTTTAAACAAATTACGAATTGTTTCAATACACTTATTTTTAGATTTTCATTAATCTAAAGTCGAGTCTAAAGTAAAACATGCTGATACGAACTATTCTGTCTATTTTTACATTTTCTGGTTGCTATATAAAAATTGGCAACACCTATTCAATAATGTCATGGATACAGGGTGTTTCTTTGGTTCAGTGACACTTCTTCATTTTTCATAATCTATCTGCTGCAGAAGTTTGTCACTTAGCTAAACAAACAACCTGTATATACATGTAATTTTTCTTGTTATCACAACCGCTGACTCAATTTTGATTGGGGAGAATCAAAGATGGTCTTCAATCAAAAAACAGGTCTTTATTATTAATATAATCATTATTAACAGAACGTCATTTATTTTCTGTTCTCACAGACAAGTGTTCCAAAAATCTTGCAATCAGAGGTAGCTACGAGTAATTATAAAACATGTACCATATATTTTGACAGGATGATTAAAAGACTTGTGTAGAAAATTTTAGGATAGTTTTATGGCTCAAAATCAACAAAAAAGTTTACTGCTACCAAACTATACAGGGTGTCCCAGCTTATTCGAAGCGGTCTCTGTAGGCCAAACGATGGACTTTTTCAAAAAACTTTTTGAAAATTCAACTACAGAATCACAATGGCCATAATTTAAAATTATTTTGGAGTGTCCCATATGAGAGTGGTGTATCAAAGTTATGTTTTTTTAAATGGAATGCGCCTATGTTATTGCATTTTTAGATTGTCTGAGAAGAGAAAATAAGATTGGCTTTTACAGTTGGTGTTTAAATTCAGAAGTTTTTGAGTTATAAACAAGTGAAAATCGTCATTTTTCAAGTTCAAGGCCCTGTACAACGAAAACGGTTCAAGATAGAGAAAAACGGCTTACATGTCCCTATTTTAACTTTTTATGTACTATCCTACGGTGTAGAAACATTTGTGCTTTCTTTGATTTTTTTATTTGGCGACGCGTGGGGAAATCTCAGAATTTTTCAAATTTTTTATCACCCTGTATAAACATTTCATCTACATCATAGGATAGTACATGAAAAGTTAAAATAGGGACATGTAAGCCGTTTTTCTCTATCTTCAGCCGTTCTCGTTGTACAGGGCCTTGAACTTGAAAAATGACGATTTTCACTTGTTTATAACTCAAATCAATAATATTATAAAGGCTCATTAGGCTAACGGGCAGATTTCTGTGCTCATTTTTGAAGCTAATACCGACGTCAAATGACTTTTATTAACATTTTTGTGATTACTTTCATGTCAGGAATGGACAAATTTAAAAAATTTCCACATAGACTCGATACCTTCTTTAGAAATGGCCCCAGAAATCTGCCCGTTAACTTAATGAGCCTTTATAATACTCGCTGAAAAACTTCTGAATATAAACACCAACTGTAAAAGCCAATCTTATTTTCTCTTCTCAGACAATCTAAAAATGCAATAACATAGGCGCATTCCATTTAAAAAAACATAGCTTTGATATGCCACTCTCATATGGGACACTCTGTATACTCCAAAATAATTTTAAATTATGGCCATTGTGATCCTGTACTTGAATTTGCAAAATTTTTTTGAAAAAAATCAATCGTTTGGCCTACAGAGACCGCTTCGAATAAGCTGGGACACCCTGTATAAAAAAAGTAGATTTTCGTGATTGGTTACATAAGCTCAAGTAGCCAAATTACTTGAGTTCTAAAGCCGGGTGCAGTCGTCTACATTACAAGACTCTTGTGACACTTACTAGTTCAATTCAATCGATTTAATTCACTAAACGTTATCAGGCTTTAGTTCCATTCCATTCAATAAATAAATAACCAAGTACCTTTCAATGCAGTACTGATCTTCAGTTTATAATTAATACTTGCCAGTACGACTGGCCAGCCAAAGACGTAAAGACCAATTCCAGGGTCGATGCCGAAGAGAAGTGTGGTAAGGGTCGTAGTGGCATTTCTGGAGCTTGTCCAGGTAGGCAGCGACAGCTAACGAAGGAAGCAGGACCGGACGACCTTCCGAGGGTACCCGATCACGTAAACTTCTCGCTTTCTGTAAGTGCATGTGCGCTCGACTGGCAACTTCATAGACACAATCTCTAAGAGCGGGGTCACTTCCCCGCAAGACGGCCTCTTCACTGATTTTATGGCGAATAAGTAAGTCTCGTGGAAGAGGAATTACAGCTAAAGATCGTACAAACGGTAAGGATCTGGAATGAGAAAAAAATGTAATTTTGGTGCAACTTTTACTGCTTGAATTTAGATTACTGTTTGTACGTATTAACATGAGATGTAGATTGTTGATTAGTAATCAAGTTGACAAAATTTCTTTGGGAATACCGGTAGCAGTCTTGTTTGACAAAAAAGTCTTATTCTTACAACAGAGAAGATAGCAGTGCAGTAAGTATTTACCTGAGAAAACGCACTATCCCTTCAGCTTTTCCAAAATGTGATGCCGCATGGTCTGCATGAAGATTTCGAACTTGACTGGCTTCAAGAAGCAAGTAATAAAGACTAGACACAGATTGTTCGGTATATTTCTCTAAGCTTTCTAGAGTTTCAAAGCTACTCATTGAAAGGTAATCCCTTCTTGATGATATTAACGATTTGAAGTATTTTTTCGTTAAATTTGATTTATTTATTACCTAGAAAATAAATAAAATGTGAGTCATCAATTATTTATGACCTTGAGTTAAAAACTTATCATCCTGATTTTTGAACAAGAAGTATAATAATAAAACTTCTTTCTGGATCACATAAAGCAAACATATTGTTTTAAGTTTCAATTCAAGTCAACACCGTATGAATATATAAAATTGCAAAACTAATGATTTTTGTAGACAAGTCTTACTCATTTTCAAGGGTAATTCTGTGTAATTTTGCAGAATCTCTCACCAAATTCTAGTGTTGAATTTTTGCGTTTCTCGCATTGTTGCCAGAATTTATTTAAAGTTAAAGGCAATAGTATCAGGGAACCATCCTGCCCTATAACAACAGATATGCTGATTTTTGTTTTCCAAGTTTCTAACCAGTGTAAATCCGTATCTCTCCCTGCATTTATGATTTATTTTTTTTACTAATGTTCAGGATCATTATGAGTTTTATATCTTCTATTCTGGGGTCCTGCCCAATTAGGTCACTTTCTTATTTTACTAAATAAAATTAATAATAAATTAATTAATAATAAGATGAACTAATCTCAAATAAGGGTAAATAAATTCCCCTTTGAACTACAAACTGATGTTAGTCTGACAATAACGAGTCTTAGCAACATTAACAGTATGTTCTTCATAAACACCTATAAGCCAGAATAGGGTGAAAGATTATGAAAAATTGTTGCCAAAACGGTTGCTAGCATGTAGCTCCAAAATGCAGCCAGTTTTGAAATGAGCTACATAGTATCAATCGATTGACAAATGTTGATGTCATTTTCTTTTCTATAGATTACCCTGAACAATTCAACAGCTACAGGATGTTGGGGCACTTGTTTCGCATCTTTTGAATAACATTTTTCTAGCGCGTCTTCCCAGAACTTGATCCTCATAAGACCTGTCGACTGATTTGAAGTTTGTTGCAGAGCATTGCTTAGTTCTATATTAAAGCTCCTGATTGCAAAGCAGGAGGCTCTCGAGCTGCCATTCAGGACCAAAGTACACATGAAGTTTTCATATTCGTTCTTTCTGAAATTTCAAATTGCTCTAAGAATTGAATCATAAAGTGAAATTACGTACTTTACCAACTCAAAACAGTAATGGGAAGAAGAAGATGAGACATAACGTTTATCGGTATATTTAACGCAGTTGTTAGTGTTAGTAATAACATTTCTTGTAAAGATTGGTCTAATCACAATCATAACAGAAGTTAAATTTTAAGGAAGACTTATTATTATTCCTGTCCTGTAATGTAAATTGTGAAAAAAGTAGCCCGGAATATTTAATTGATGCAATATGTTTTCAACTTTGATCAAAATAAAATATTTTAAATAATTTAATAAGGTATTTGAAAACTTATGTCATGGAATGAGAATTGAGGTTAAATTTACTTGATACATTAGACAAGGCCACTGCTACTAAAGCACCGATGACTGTAGTAATAATAAATCCACACTACCAATTATTTTCTTGATTTAAAAAAAAAAAAACTTAACAATAACCAAATTATTAGCTGGCCATTACTCCCACTAAGTTTTAATCAGTAATCACTAATCAATAATTGCTGGTGCTGGTCAATGCTACAAGTGCTACAACAGCCAACGTGTTATGCGCATGCGGAGTATAGCAGAGTTATCGGTGCTTTATCAGGTAAGAAAAGTTCAAATTTTCGCAAAGCAGAAACGTCAGAAAAAACAGCTGATTCTTGTCGAGTCGACCAACGTTGTCAACACTCAACATTCAACAATCATTTTGGCTTTGGCATTGACAATTGACATTTTATTTTGTTAGTCACGTTGGCGCGCTACTGCCAAATTAAATTTCAAATGACCCGATGATCGGAATTTATTATTAAAATTTATTTTGGTTTGTTGTGTTACTTGTTATTCTGTGCCGAAACCTTGCAATAAAAACCAAAATATAGATCAAAACTGCCCCGGTGGCACTAGAAAGTCACATCACATCACCCAGGCTGAACGGCTAAATCAATCTTCAAATTCAAATATGCTGAAAGAAGCTTTTACAATTACAATTACAATTACAAATTTCTTTATTGTACTTGAATTACAACAGTCATTGCTCAGTACAACAGCGTCATTACAGAAATTATAAAAACAAACATAAAGACAAACAGTAAAAATTTTTAAAACACACAGCATGTCATCATAACGCCGGGAACAGTGAGGGTCGAGACGCGCAGAGACACAAAAGAAATCAGTTCTCGATCGAGGCATAGTTCCATCTCAGCTTGGCAACCCTGTAACAGTTTAAAAGCCAAAACGAAAAAAACTAATAACTAAACCACAGAATAGATACAATCAGAAGCTAAACTCGCCGGCGGCGCCTTTGATCTTTTAGAGACAAGCTACACCTCTAGCGGCCATTGCTTCAGAGTAGAAACGCAGGCCCGCATTCAAAACTAATGAAATCACTTTGTGCACGAGCGCACAGGAGCGTACTAAAAATATATGTTTATAGTATATTATTTTATTATATTATTATATTATAGATGTTTTCAAAAGCATCAATTATGTGTTTTTAACCACACAAACCACTCCGAACTTCCGTTTACTCATATTTAAACAATAAGTTTAAATATATAACAATAAAACAATAACAATTTGAGACAAAAAAAACCAATCACAATATACAAAATAAACGAAAAAACATACAATAAATCAACGTCTGAAGTTATAGAACTCGCGGTTATAGACCCTTTCCTTTGAGTCACCTCAGGTCCTGCCAGCCGCACAAGTCGTACTTTGACCTTGGGCGTCAGGTGTCTGGAAGCCATCGATCATCAATCATCAATTGCATCTATTCTGTGCCATCGGAGTTTGATTTCCCCTTTTCCCTCGAGGACATAAAATGCTTGGATTTCAATCTTTTTGCTGTGTTGAAGTTGTTGTTTTTTTACATTTTTTTATTTATATACCGTGTCGAAAATAATTTGAAAATAGAGAAAATGGAAAGCAATAAAGAACTATCTATTTTGGACTTTTATTATTAATTAATTATTGATATTGATAAGTTATTCGGTTCTATACCTTATTTAATAACTAGGAGGAGTAAATTTAAATAAACCGCCAAAAAAAGATGCTTCTCATTGGTCAATTCATAGGCAAAATTACACCCAGCAAAACTTGTACAGGAAATTGAATCTATGCAACGCTCAACACTACATATACGCTTGTTTTTTTTATTGTTATGTCATTATTGTTTACAATGTCAGCGTCGAATGTGACACATCAGTTTTATAATCAGTTATTTCCAAAACCCTATAAGTTGTTCTAAATAACGATGGTGAACTGGCAATATGTCCTATCTGAAATTTCAGGCATTTTCCGTTTATTGTGTTAAATTGTCCGATCTGCTATTATACACGTTCAGCAGGTGATTAATATTTATTGCTAAATTTAAGTATATGTTACAAAATAAACATATACGTATTTTTTTTCTTGTTTCGGAAATTCTAAATTAAAAAAAAAAGAACGTTTTTTTCGCTTCCTGACCAATTTACTTTTTTGAGATAGGACTTATTGCCAGTTCACCATCGATAAGTTCTTTAAAAGTTATTTCAAAACCAAATAAGTTCTTTTTGAAGCCCATTCAGTTCTTTTTAGAGAACAGACATCCTTTTCAGAAATTTGAAATTATTTTTGGCTTTCCATTTTCATCCTGCAAACGGTTTCAAGTGCCATTATGGATAATCCTACATCAAGTACAAGTGAGAGGATGTCTCCTCCAAAGAAACGGGAAGAAAAGAGTGTCACCTACAAGATTTTGGAAAAACTACTCTATATGCGTACTTCACCAATAATTGAAGAACATATATTCCAATCGAACAAGGTGCGGATTTAGACCAAACAGGGACTGCTGTATGCTGTATGTGATAAAGTTAGTTTCAACAACACACTTTGAATCTGGTCCTACAAAAACTGAAAAATGCTGTTTATAATACCGTTTGAAAAAATTGACTTATCCACAAATTATATATTATTAAATGTAAAATAAAAACTTTATCTACGATGTTATGTGTCATATAATACATACATAAAATATATTATTTATATGTTACATTAAATTTCTCACATAAACATTGCCTAAAATAAAGTACTTTCAATCAATTTAATATGAATGTTAATAATTATTATCCTTAGTATTCTTCGAAATATCTATAAATTATTCAATTTCATTCTATTTATATTCAGAAAATCATTCAGCACTATAATACTGATATATTATGCAAATCACAATGATTTGTGATACTGCTGTAGAGTCTCTCCTGAAAAGTAGACTTCCTACACCGAAAACAAGTCCTATCTTCCTTATTAATAATTATTGTTTCAATTCAAATTTGCCGCCAAAAAAAATCTGGTGATTTAATCTGGTGACTTTTAGTGGTGTAAATGATACTTTGCAGTTTACTCCTCCTAGTTATTAAATGAGATATAGTAAGTCCTAAAATTTATTTTTTAGTTATATTTTCTTATTCAATTTTTAATTAGGTACATGCCTTTAAAATAATTTCCTCCACAAAACGATCCATTAAAAATTAAACTTTATTTAACATGAAAAAAATCTCGCACCCGAGACAAACTCTTGGACGAATATTGTTTATTCAATAATACTAATACAAACACACAAATCTAAATAATAAATAATGGTATTAGGTATAATATAAGTTATGAATGTTATGACGTTGTAGTAGTAGTTTATAGAAGAGCGCCACTCCGCCACTGGTACTACAGGCAACGAGCGATAGAGAAGAGAGTAGCTGAAGCTGATTCCGTTGCGCTCCGCTACTGAGCTCATCTCAAATCATGGCGGATCTCTATGCGCCGACTACCGAGTAGATGCGCGAACTCAGAATTTTTATTGAAGTTTATATTCTGATTGTTATGATTCTGTGACTAAACTAACTAAATAGAAGAAAGAGAAAGAACCAAACCAAAACCAAAGAACAACAAACAAAACTGTCAACAGTGTCAACTCAACCTCACAACCTCAACCAACAAACGTCAAACAACATGATGTTCCATTTTTTTTATTCATTTTGAAATTTACAGCAAAAATTTGCATTAAGATTGAGAAAATTTCCAATTTTTAAATTAAATTATTGTTATTTATTATATTATCGTGTCGTTTAATATTGTGTATACCTCAATTTGTGTTAATTTCTAATGTATATAATGATATTTTCATTTCTAATCAGTTTTATGAGTGTCCATTCTTCCCAAATTATTGGAAAACCTGTAAGTATGTACCTAAATGGTTGGTTGTTCCCTGAAAAATCAATGATTTTGATTGTATTTATGTGTAATCTCAGTTGTTATTGTCTCCTGTTATTTAACCCTTCACTAGAAAAGTAACACTTTTTTCGCTTTATGGCTAAGTAACATCCCTCTCAGTCGTAAACTCAGAAATATGCCATTCAAAAGCAGACCAGGTAAGTCTAATAGGGTTTGGTTTATTATTGAGCTGTAAGAGCTTCGCCTTAACAAGCAGTCAAATAGTTCTTCCTCTTGTGACTAGGTATTTCTTCTAAATTAGCAGGTGGCATCGTTTATGTTTACTACTAGCACTAGCACTACTCATCACGAATCAATCAATCCCATACCAGTGCAGCCAAGCAAAGTAACATTGGGTTCTCTTTTTGGAGAATCCTTGTGTTAGGGATTGAGATAAATAAAATAACTGAAGTTGATTTCGTCCATTTTAAATAATGGAAGTGTTATTATATGTGCTTGGTAATGCAGTCAGTAACTGTACGTAATCTCTAAGCCTTAATTGGTTTTCCTCATTGTCAGTTCTTTCAAGTTTTCTGTGACTATATTTTTTAATGTCTACATTAAACCTTTCAAATAAATTCGTACAAACTCAGTAGAGAGAAACTCTCGAGCCTGGATAATCATGCAACAGTATTCAGGCAGAAATTTATTCCATTGTACTCAGCGCACAGATGCTGGATAAAATACACTGTACATGGAAAACAGTTATTATTGAAATCTTTTGAGACACCCAAGCGGCTCTCAAAGCCGTTTGCTCCATCTATTGTAACTCCAAATTGATATCCCAATTCTGGGAAGAACCAGACACTCAACATTCACAAGGGAATCTCTCCAGGATACCGTCTCCTGGATATATTCTCATCCTATAAGGTCATTGGCTTTTTAAAAAGCAGTGGCCTGCTGGAACGGATGTGAAACGCTTAGGTGTAAGCCACAATAGACCAACCTGGTCGCAGTGGAGGATTTGTAATGGACCCACTCACTAAATAACTGAACTACTAATATCTGCTTGTTCTTCCAGTGTTGTAAGTCTAGGATTTTTACTTTTACTGGACCTAATTTTCTGTTAATTTTAAACACTTTCTGAATTTCTGTATAAAAATAACCAATTTATTTTTGCAGATATTCAAATGGTTAAATCAGAAGACAGGCCGAGAAAAGGCGTTGATAGCTGAAAAACAGCAACTTATAGAGGAGCAGCGTCAAATAAGTATGGTTGACCAATTTGCAAAACATGCAAAACTGCAACGAAAAATAAACAATATTACTCAAAAATTGAAAGACTCCGAGGATGAAAAGCCTTGCAATTCTGTAACAATGAAGCTGTTTTTTGCATACGGCATTAGAGCAATTTCCGTTTTGATATTATTAATATTTTCTATTTATTATCGGTACACACCGGTCTTCTACACAGATGTCAACCTTTTTCCATTTACTTATCTCATTTCGTATCCTAACAAAGAAAGCAATGTTGTCTCGCTTCCTTTCTGGATAATGTGTTGTACTAGTGTTTCTTCTTTAATAAAAATATCCTGAAGTTGTTTTTTCAAGTTTTGTTTATATTTTTTTATAAAACACTCGACTTAGTTGTTTTCATTCAAGCCTCGATAGCCCGGAAGTAATTAAATAAAGGGAATGTATCAGAATGAGACGGAGATCCAGCTGATTATATTATTTGTAAATAGGGGGGTTTTCTGTGTTGTTAAATTGAGGTAAAAATGTTAACAAATATTTTGTAGTTATTTTATTTCAACAAATATAACATTAATGAAAATTACAAAAAAAAAAACAAGAAATATATTGCATTATAGTTTTTTTTTCGCTTTTGCTGTAAATAAAACAATTCAGTATTCACTTATAAGGTCGCAAATTAATTAACGTTACAAATATCATATTGGAATGCTGATTCAATAGTCAAGGTATAAAACCATAATATATAAAATTAATATAAAAAGCAGTTAAAAAATATTTATCAATTTTATTTGGAACTTGATACTGATCAGCAAGTCGAAGACAAAACCTAATAGGTACACTACCGATTATTCATAACTGGTTTTTTAACTTTTGGTTGTGTTCAAATTAGTTACTTGAGCCTAACCGGCAAAAGCAGCAAGTACTACCAAAATAATCTATCACCACCACCATTAATGCACCTGTTATTATATTAATTTATTACAATAGAACACAAAATCCTATATTTTTTTTACATGTTTATTAAAATAAAAACATAACGATGGCAGTGAAGGTAAGGGTTAGAAAACAGTAATCAACTGAAGCTATCATTGAACATAACCATTACTCTGGTGGTATGAAAACTATCAGGTAAACTGGCAATTTACCTATTGGGCATATCATCTTCAGCATCAACACAAACCATGATCCAAATAAAATAAAGAAATATATGTCATGGAAGGAAGAATATTATGTATAATTAACTAAATAACAAGAGAGCTCTCAGCTCATTGAGAACTGTAAATATTTAAACTAAACGTAATTTAAAACCAGTCCTTGTGTTTTGATTGCAATGAAATAATTTGTGTTCTATTAATTAAATAATATCAATTTATGTTTATTAGAAAATAATTAGTAGAAATGTGGGTTACTAAAAAAAAATTCTGGTCCTAAAGCTTTCACAAAAAAATGAACAGTCTAGTAGGACTTTTATTTTAGGATGATACCCTCGAGCTTCACCTAGAAGGGGAAAATGTGCCAAACATGAAAATACTTTCGCCATTTATTTTATTTTTCAATTTCTAAATCAATTTACGAAAAAGATCATATTTTAGAACCCAACAGTTCTGCTAACTACAATAATAAGTTCTAGTAATTACCTACAGACACGCAATCTAATTTTTATCACACACTCATCTAGGAAATATTAATATCACTTATTTACATTATCTACAGTATCTAACACAAGCGTATGTACAATGACAATATGCAGAAATAACATTTCCAATTCACACCTGCATTGCCATCCAATTGTAACTTAATTGCCAAATTTTAATCCACCCATAATGAGATTTCGTTTCCGAGTATTTGATTGTAATTTTGTTAAAATGATAATAACCTACGAGATTTTGAGTTTTGGACGGAGAGGTTCTTGACTAGATATTCACCTTACAGACTCAGTATTCAGTGCCTTGGTCCCAAGAAATGCTGCCCTATTCATTCTAGTATTTAGGAATTCAAGTTAGAGGAATTATTATTGAATTATATATTTGATAATAAACTAAAACTGCCAATGACCTTTATGAGCTTTTTATCTTTAGTGTTTAATCTGTACTTTTTGTGGATAACTACGTATATAAAAATCTTTTAAATTGTTATTTAAATCAATTCAATCTGTCACTTAATAACAGTCATACTTTGGTTTTCAAATCTTTACAGCTTCCAGAATAGTTATTTCTATCTATATGAAGGTAATATTAAGGGTCTTTAACGACATGGATTCAATTTGTATATCACTTAACCTCGTTATGTTCTCTTGCAAAGTTTCCATACCTGTTAAACTGGTCACATCTATGCTCTTTACAAACAAGTGATTAAACGCTATATTTTCGTCCTTGCCTCTACCCCTATGACAAGCATTATCTGGATCACGAAAACCACAATCGTAACCCTGCCTGTGTAACACCATCAAAGCGCTAGGAGATGGGAACTGCTTATACAAAACGTCCGATTGTGTACGCAGGTTCATAAGATGAATATCGCAAGGAAGTTTCTTATCAAGTAACCCGACCATACGAAACCGTTGCAGTTGATCCTGGTGCTCGGGATCTACAACAAATATCCCCACAGGATAGTTCAATTGGAGAGACATTCGATTCGCATATAGAGACGGTCGAGAGAAACTTCCCTGAGAGTTATCTTCCGAAGCAGCAGGCGAGCCCGGTGTAGGTATATTGAAAGTGCGCAGAACGTCGCCGCTTTCAAAGATGTCCGCATCGGGGACCACTTTTTGAGGACTCGGAGTTCTACTGGCCGAATTCAAGTCTTCAACCAGAAGCCAATGTCGATGCAAAGTCTTTCTGTTATCTACGATTCCTTCACCCATACCACGCGCATCATCATAAAGACTACGTCTATCCAGCATTAGTTCCAATTGGCCCGGTTGCCAACTCGCAGCCCCTTGTGCATGATTCGTCAACAACGAAAGTCGTACATTATTATCCTCAATGTACGCCATTGTTGTTATCGGATAGTAGTTACCTTCAATTCCTATTCGTTCTACTTTAACTCGTTTCTGCATCTGGAAGCCATTCAGATCAGAGTAAAATTCTGGTGGGTCACCGTTTTGTACTTCAGATAAGATCCTCATGAACAGTTCTGTTTCACGGTTCTTGGGCGGTTTCTCAAAATCTATGATGTTTTCAATGTATATACCGTCGCTCAAAGACGAGTTGTCTACGTGGTATATAGCGACTGTGTGCATCAGAAAAGGACCGTACATGACTGTTAGTTCACTTGACACCGGTCCTGAAGTAATTATAACATTGACTTGATCTTTATATTGTTGTAGAACGTCTTTTTCGATCTCCCGCTCGTTCGGATCGGGCATAAAGAGGTAAGCACCGGAATGAAACTGAGCACTCTTGTAAGCCCCAAAGTGAATACCGCACTGCATAACTTTCTGGTTGTGTTTTCGAGTCATCGATTTCATAAATCCTGTATTACCATTAAATAGAATCCGAAACTTCCCGTTCTCCAGCTGTATGTCTCCAGGGGGTATATTTTTCAGTTTGAAACCTTTCAAGATATTAGGTACAGGTGTGGTGGTTTTGGTGACTTTGCAGTTATTACAATATATTGTTGACATTTTGGAAGATACGTCTGAAACTACCGGTACCGGTACTATTGTGTAATGTGCTAGTGATAATGGAGGGAGATGTGCAATAAAGACCAATTCAAACTCATCCACGGCCATTGACAGTTTCATAGTACCTTCACTTGTATCCCAGACGGGATTTATCTGATACATAATTTCGACACCATCGTAACCTAGCACTTTAATGTTTGAATCGTTAACTCTTAGCTGTACAAGATAGTCTTGTCTGTGGGCCAAGGAATTGTACAATATAATCTTTCTCGTCTGATTCCCAACTATTAAAATGGGCGTTTTCTTGGGCAATTTTTCGAAATTTTCCCTCTCAACGTCGTTCAAGATAATGTTCACGTTAGGCTCAAAAGGAGTATGAGGAAATAATAACGAATGCAAGGAATCTTGTTGAATGACCATCGAATTTCGGATACTTTCAAACAATTTAAGTCCGTAATCGCGCATGACAAATGCTTTACTAGTACCGGTAATAGCGTCGTGGTGCTGGAAAAGAGCCAAATTTCTTCGTGACTCCACCAACCGTTCGTAAGCTCTTTCTAGAATCTTCAGGTGAGTAGATAGTTTCTGCTGCCTAGACTTATTTAAAGCGATAGTGTAGAGAATCTCGGCTCCTCGCAGACTGGCTTCCAGCTCTCGAGCTAGGATCTTCATAAAAGGTCTTGTAGTAAAATAACCAGACCAATACGCCGGCCTTCCTTCAGAAAATATATCTGAATAGACAAAGAAGTCTCCCTTTAGCGTCGGATATTGCTGGTAACGTTTCATTATTTCACTGAAATAATCGGATGGTGTCCCAAAACTGACTTCAGCATTGTATTTGTCCTTGTTAGTATTTATATATTCTATGAGTTTCATATAATTGATGTACTGCTGATCAAATTCTTCGGCAAAGTTATACCTGAATTAAAAAAAATATACAAACAACATGAAATTATACATTATATGACTTGACTTACCTGAAATCGTCACCCAAAGGCACCAGAGCAACATTATGAGGATAAAGAGAGGCCGCTCTCGCATACTGCTCCAACAACAGTTCGCTCTTTTCCCTGACATTTTTATCGGTGATCGTTTGCGCCTTGACAGAATATTCAGTGTATTCTCCAGGCACTTTCCTGAAGTCAAAACTCAGACATACATACGGATGTGGACCGCAGCTATGTTTGATGGAGTAGATATCGAAAGGCTGATTATGAGTGAGAATAGAGAGCTGGCTATTGGATGGAGCCCACAAGGGAACCCATATGAAATCACCAAACTGCCTGGATGCAAACCACTGCTTCCAGGCGTAATGAATACGTTGAATTACAGTACCGGTAATTCCTGAGAGAGCAAGTAAATGAGGTTGCGTACTGCCGTGACCAAACGGGTCTACCGACCAGCCACTTTTTGGTTTAATGCCTAAATTGGATTTCAACCACTGATGTCCTAAAATAAGGATTATAAAAACTACTATAGCCACAAGTATAAATAATTACCTTCAATCATTTGATCCACCATTGCATAAATATGCGCATTAGCTTCATCAGTCATAACCCAACCACCGGTGGTAATTTCAAGACGTTTACTCTCAGCAAGAGCCTTGAGAGCCCTTCGTTTGGTAGGATGTGCTTCTTCCCACCAGAGATCCAAGAAAGCCACTTCTGACCAGATAAATGTCATATTGCTGTACTGTTGCAGCTTAGCAAGGGCGTTATTGATGATCGGGGATGACTGGTAGTGAAAATAGTGCTCAAAAGTGTTCAGCCAACCTGGGTCGTTATGGGAATGAGGCACAATTATTACCTGCAACATTATTGGAAGTTTCAATGAGACATATCGTTACATAGAAGTTTTCAAGGGAAATTATGTACAGAGTGGATCAAGATAAGTGCCTGAATGTCAAATTTGTAACTTGAGAGGTTCATCAAAATAATTTCTTAAATTATTATTATTATTACCTATTAGAAAATACATGATATTTTTTAATAGGTATATTTCAGATGAAGCCCTCTAGAGTCTAGAGACTAAATGCACAGACTAAGGAGAATAGTTTCTAACGAGATCCAGTTTGTTAAATTTCTTTGAATTGCTACACAACTGCCAAATAAAAAAAATCGAAATTATTTAAGAATTTTATTTTGAATATTCCCTAAATCAGCAAAATACTGAAAAAATCACAACTTTCTATTTGGACAGTGCCAACCACTTTCAGTGGTGGTAATTTTAGAACTAAAAAAAAAAAACAGTGGCAAATTCCTAATAAAATTGTTCTAAATTTTGATTATTAAGCATTTGAAATTTGACAGTTATTGAAATGATAAACAATCAGGCAGTTTTAGCTTTAGCCATAATAAGAATTAAAGATTCTCTCTATAGTATGATGAAGTTTACAAAGTCATATGTGACGTCATACTAACCGTCCGAATTAAGATTGTTCATTTCACCAGAAAATGTCAAACAGTTACATTTCAAGGTGTGAACGAGCATAAATTATTGAAGGAACATTCAAACAATGAATTGAACGGTTTAAGTCAGTTTGACAGCTACTGACAACTACATAAAATTTATTCACGTAATGACATTCTATCCACTGTGTTGTGCATTTAATTCTCATTCAAAACCAATGTAGACGCATATTTGTTTATGCGGGATGGAGTGTTTAGACAAACTTGACGGTTTCTATGAGAACCGCGTAAATGAAACAAAATAAATCGAACTATCAGAAAGATGAGTATTCTTAATCAATACATATGACTTTTTAAACTTAATCGTACCATATAGTCTCTATGCAGCAAAAAATTGATATCCAGGCACCGATCAATACTGAGTAAGTGGTAAGATTGTAAAATGAGTCACAATAAATTATTTTCACAATTTCAAAATATTTACATAAAAACATTCTCTAAAAAATAAAGTTAATCAACTGATGGTTAAATTACAGTTAGTGAAATTACATAACACTGGCTTATTAAGGTTATTGTGATTATTACGTCATTCAGCTGTAGTAAACAGAAGGTACTCGTGTTAGCAGGACGGACTGTAAATACAAAGCAACAGACATATTATGATGTTAGTCTGCGGCAGACCATCGGTTTCTTCAATACGTTGTTACCTGCGGTAAAGTTTCTCTTAATCTACAGAGAGTAGGTATTTTCAAACCAATTATGAATATCTACCAGCCAAAAGTGGGTTCACTCAAAGGAGAAAAATCCACAACCATTCTCTTGTCATCTGGTTTATACAGTTTAATATCGGTGGCCTACAATTTTCAATAAGCAGAGAATAAATTCAGCAATCAAAGTGTAACAGCAAATTAAAATTAAGCAGATAATAATAATCAGGGTGTAGAAAAATAAAAAAGAAAAAGCTGTGAAGCTTTTGATACCATTTGTGCAGTCCATTTTTTTTTTATATAGCCAAAATAATTTTGTAATACGTTCTTTTTTTTAACAGAAAAAATAAGACCAATTTGAGTAGAACATTTTCAAATGGTTAGATTAATACTTACTTTTAAAGGCGGTCGCTTTGGATTCTGTTTCAGTCTTTCATACCTATCTTCCATAGTTTTATCCCAATATTCTTTATTTTTCATCCAGGAAGGCTGAAAATATACAAAATTCGACTCATTATTAAAATTTTTAATTAATAGGTTTTCCATGTAATGGTAACGATTTATATTTACATACCTGAAAATCAAGCTTCTTGAACACCTGCACCGTGTCAACATCTGCACTGCTCGGTGCAAGATTTGGACAGGTAGCATGATTGGCTCCGAGACCGTGAATGGTTCTTTCATGCCCATCGGACCTTTTAAAGGGCTGGTGACCTGCTGGAGAATCGTTACCCTTCTTGTCCATGTAAGACGTGTAACTGGCATAGTAGATGCATAGCAGTATGGTCAGCACAACCGCTGAGAAAACAAAAGTTCTTGGCGACAAGCGCCTACACACACCAAGCGTAATCATCATCGGTTAGCTGGCCTTTGGTGTTGAATGTTGATAAACCGCCACCGCCATCTAGTAAGTCATGGAGTGATATGTATAGTTGTCTGGTAGTTAAATCTGGTGAACCTTTATAAACAATACAATATTATTAATTTTTTATTAATATTATTCACTTTACATAAAAGCACATAGGTACTAAAGTTCAAGTTACATTAACAGTCTGATTTTCACTTGAATTATGGGAATTAAATTGGATGATTAATTCTACCATGACTCTAATACATGTTATCATTAATTTGTAGTCTGGTCAGTGAAAGAGTGAAATATTAGTAGGCACAGTTATTGTGTGGGTTTAGAAAACCTCATCACCAGAATTAGTGAATCGAGATATTTTAGTTTTCAGGATAACAAAACCGTAACAGGAAATTGCTGTAATTATTATTCTATTTTTATTTCTTAGTAAATTTATTAAAATTATATGTGCTTTCCTTTCCTGCTCCTTTTTCTGTATGAAACTAGACAATTTCATTTGAAATATTGAAAATTAAAAGTGATCTCGTGACCTCAAACATATTTTACCACATACAATAATAATCTACCTTTTTTTAAGTAATAACATTCTCATTCTAAATACTTATTTCATCTATTTATATGTATACTTATTGTACTTTGAATTTTTTATTGTTTTTGTTGCTACAATTTTGTTTGATTTGGATCTAATTCCTTAAACTGTTTATTTCATACCTTTGACACAGAATAGATACAATCAGAAGCTAAACTCGCCGGCGGCGCCTTTGATCTTTTAGAGACAAGCCACACCTCTAGCGGTCATTGCTTCAGAGTAGAAACGCAGGCCCGCCACAGAATAGGTATAATTCTATTCTGTGGGCCCGCATTCAAAACTAATGAAAGCTCATTTCAAATCATGGCGGATCTCTATGCGCCGAGTAGATGCGCGAACTCGGTATTTTTATTGAAGTTTATATTCTGATTGTACCTATTCTGTGCCTTTGATAGCTTTCAATTCTTGTGAAATTAATTTATCTGTTTGTAAAATAGACAACTTCAAGTAAAATCTTTTGTCAACTTCGTGAATAAAGGCGACCATTTGACAATGTCAAATTTTACAGAGGGCCGGCGTGACTGTAATTCTTGCCCGAAGCGGACAGTATTATGATGATGCCCCCTTTCGTGAATCCCAAATATATACCTACGAACGGAAGGGAAGGTATTAAGGGTGGGGGGGGGGGGACATAGCAGGCTCATCATCACAACGTGCGAACCTTGCAGGATTGTTAGCGGAATATCAGGATTATAAACATTACAGCGGGATTGCTGCCCATATTCTCTGCATAGTTTTTTTTGTACCTGTCAAAATTCTCCTATTTTTAAATCAGTATACCTATCAGTTGGGCTAGGAAGAGGTAGAATCCCGAACAACAGTTTCTATAGTATTGTAATTCTGATCTCCTTTACAAACCCAAACATTTCTGTTAAAATTTTAAACTTGCCAGGAATTTATATATGAACATAATATTGTAAAAAATTATTTAAACAAAAACATCTGACCACAACTTTTTTTTACAAAGTAAAAGCAGTATAAAAAAAAAGGGGAAAAATCAGATATTATTATATAACACATAAACAAGTAATAAGAGATAAAAAAAAACATCAGAACGGTAACTGGTACCTAATTATTTTTGTTATGGTACATTACTAACAATTTATTATTAATTGATTATAAATTATTAGGAAGGATGCTGTAAAATCCCAGCCAGAAGCAAAATCTGATCACCGTAAAAAAAGTTCATAAACACCATAAAAAAAATCAAATTACACTTAGCACTAAACAAATATAAATTTTAACAGCTTCATAATAAAATTATCACGAGGTAAACGATATTCGGATATTCTACACTTCATTCTGATCAGAATTATTATCATTTCATTACCTACATTTTACAAATTACAACCCAACATTTTAACAGTCACAATAATTCACAAACACACCAACCAGAACCAAACTCATAGTCGTAAAAGCCAATCGACATTCGACACTCAACAACATCACATAAGACACAAGGCACTGACACTGACACTTCACCACCGCGATACACCGATAGACGATGACGCGCAGGCTGCGCTCCGGTCTTGTGACGTCACGTGGATCAAATATTACACATGAGATTGCTCATATCTATTTTATTGTTAGAAATAAATATAGTTATTTATTATACAAGAGAAAAAAGTGATAGATTTTAGCTCGAGATGTGATTTCGTCCCCGACGCGTTTAGCGGAGGGGACAAACACATCGAGGGCTAAAATCGCACTTTTCTCTCGTGTGTAATATACAATTTTTTTCTGCGAGAAGAAATATCAGTGTTAGAATGTCGAAAAACGTAGTTAGATAACTGAAAATTATGTCGGAAAAATGATTTATGTTAAACTTGGATTTTCAAACTGTCTTTTATCGTAATTGACGTTGCCTGGGTAACGAAACGATTTAATTATTACATAAACGTCATATTAATGTAATTAAAATTGAAGACAGTTTTGCAAAGATTCTTGTTAGTTTTCGATGAGTGAATTTAATAATATGGATAGTGATTATTATGAAAATTCCCTTAATAATTGCCATTTGGATAATAAGGTAACTTTCCTTTACCTATATTTGATATAAATTTAATGATATCTGAGTGTTAATAGTAGCTATACCTAAGCCGCCATTTCGGGGAAATAAGTACTCATTTATTTCCCTGCTAATTCATTTATTTCCCCGATAAGATGCAGCTCATATAATGAGGCATTTTTCTACCTGTCAACGGGGAAAAAAGGTCAAACTTATAGCCCGTCGCAGAAAAATAGTTATTTATTAGTTTATATTTTTAGAGGCTGTTATATACAGGGTGTCTGCTTAATTAAGGCTGGCCACCGGCTATATCTCGGAAACTAATGGGCCTATAACCTCAAAATAAAAAATTTCCAGACATAAGTGATCACGAGAAATTCAATGAAAATATTTTCAAGATGGCCGCACTTCCAGAAATACCGGAAGTTGACATCTACTTCGTTATTTTAACGGGAACACCCTGTAAAACTTTATATATTTTAAATGTCTGAAGAAATCGAATACAGGTGGTTTCCACCATTGGAATTTAGATTGAGCGGTTTATGAGTTATAAACAAGTGAAAATCGAAAATTTTCAACTTCAAAGCAGTCTAGAACTAGAACGACTCAAGATATCTAAAAACGGTTTACATGTCCCTATCCTAACTTTTCATGTTTTATCCCACTATGTGGAGTAAATTTTAATACAGGGTGATGAAAATTATCCGATTTTTCATCACTCTGTATTAAAATTTAAATCACATAGTAGGATACTATGTGAAAAGTTAAGATAGGGACATGTAAACCGTTTTTAGATATCTTGAGCCGTTCTAGTTCTACACTGCTTTGAAGTTGAAAATTTTAGATTTTCACTTGTTTATAACTCATAAATTAACCGCTCAATCTAAATTCCAATGGTAAAAACCACCTGCATTCGATTTCTTCAGATATTTAAAAATATAATATTCTACAGGGTGTTTCCGTTAAAATACCGAAGTATAGGTGTCAACTTCCGGTATTTCTGGAAGTGCGGCCATCTTGAAAATATTTTCATTGAATTTCTCGTGATCACTTATGTCTGGAAATTATTTATTTTAAGGTTATAGGGCCATTAGTTTCCGAGATATAGCCGGTGGCCAGCCTTAAGCAGACACCCTGTATATGTATTATGTGTGTTGATTTTAATATTTTTAGAGCTGTTTTCTGTTAATTTTCATCTTTTAATAGTTTTGTTTTTTATTCATTATTTTTGTAGAAGGATATTTAGTTTGTTTATGATTAAAGAAGATTATTAAAGTTAATTTGAAAAACGATTTGTTTCATTTCCTAAATTCTAAAGTTGTCTTTATGACGACTTTTTGACGTGTTTTAGATATACATTATGGCGTCTTTTAGACTGCTAAAAATGACGTCATTGGGCTGTGACATTTGCCCGTCATTTTCACGTCATATATACTTCAATTAGAAACGTGATTATGACGTCACTTGGCTGACGTCTTTTAGACGGCAAAAAACCGACGTCTTTGGGCTGTGACATTTGCCCGTCATTTTCACGTCAGATACACGTCATTCATCTGACCAATTGGAGACGTGATTATGACGTCACCTTGCTACCTGGGCAGTTTGCCCTAAGACACGGTATACAAAATATTACTTAAAAAATAAAATAAAATTATTAAATGAAAACTATTGCAAAAAAATTATTGTAATAATTTCGGTTTAAAAATTTATTGCATTTTTAGATTGTCTGAGAAGAGAAAATAAGATTGGCTTTTACAGTTGGTGTTTAAATTCAGAAGTTTTTGAGTTATAAACAAGTGAAAATCGTCATTTTTCAAGTTCAAGACCCTGTACGACGAAAACGGTTCAAGATAGAGAAAAACGGCTTACATGTCTGTATTTTAACTTTTTATACAGGGTGTCCCGTATCGTTATGTTCAAATTTTGTGAGCATATAGTAGGCTTATTTCTAAGCCTAAAAAACCCAAAAGTGGCAGGTCTATCTGCATTCGTTACGAAGTTACAGGCCTAAGAAAATAATGTCTAGTAAATACCAGATTTAACTTTGAAAACCACATAAAACTTATTTTATTGACCAAATCTTTAGTTTATCATGTGTTAAAAATGTCCTATTCCTTACTGAATACAAGCTTGTGCTCGGAGACCTATTGCAAAAGTAACAGTTTTCTCGTCTTTTTTCGCGTACCTATCTCTTGACCAGCTTGCTGAATACGATCAAATAATAATTTCTCTCTGGTGTATTTAGTTACAAACACCAATTCCGAAATATGCTGGTGCCGCATCTATTTGAATTCTAATGCCATTTCGTATGAGGCAGGGGAACCTCTATACTCTCTACTAATGTTTATTTCGGTGACGTTTACTGATGTGTGGCAATTTTTGTGGCTTACAAAGTTGAATCTTGTTATTTACTAGTCATAATTTTCTTAGGCCTGTAACTTCGTAACGGATAAAGATAGACCTGTCACTTTTGGGTTTTTTGGGCTCAAAATTAAGCCTACTATATGCTCAAGAATTTTGAACATAACGATACGGGACACCCTGTATACTATCCTATGGTATAGAAACTTTTGTACTTTCTTTGATTTTTTTATTTGGTGACACGAGGAGAAATCTCAGAATTTTTCAAATTTTTTATCACCCTATATAAACATTTCATCTACATCATAGGATATAAGTACATGAAAAGCTAAAATAGGGACATGTAAGCCGTTTTTCTCTATCTTCAGCCGTTTTCGTTGTACAAGGTCTTGAACTTGAAAAATTACGATTTTCACTTGTTTATAACTCAAAAACTTCTGAATTTAAACACCAACTGTAAAAGCTAATCTTATTTTCTCTTCTCAGACAATCTAAAAATGCAATAACTTAGGAGCATTCCATTTTAAAAAAACATAACTTTGATATGCCACTGTCATATGGGACACTCTGTATACTCCAAAATAATTTTAAATTATGGCCATTATTGTGATTCTGTACTTGAATTTTCAAAAAGTTTTATGAAAAAGTCCATCGTTTAGCCTACAGAGACCGCTTCGAATAAGCTGGGACACCCTGTGTGTATATATAATGAAAAAAATATAAAAACAAATGAATGCACAATGAATATGAGATGAATTGAGTTGATAATTTTATTATTTTAATTTACAGTTCATAAATTTTGACAATTTTCTGTCCAACTTCCTTTTATTATCAAAACTTATTTTACGATTTATATCTCTTAAGTAATTGAAGTAGGTATACTTACCATTTTTTAAATCAATTTTGTCTCCTCTTTCTACAGCATGCATCAACCCACTGTTTCATCATATTTTCCTCTGCTGGAAATCCAAAGTATTTAATTGGACCGCCTTTAGTCACGTAATAATAATAATTGTTCTTGCAGTTCGAAATTGCACAACAAGGCATGTTTATCAGATGTAATAACACTTTTAACATATTGATAAAACAGTAATACTCATAACAATCTAATACATAATATTTTATAGCTCCAGCACAAAGAAAAACACAAGCAACCATCAACCAAGGAAGGAAGCATTAAAATTTGACGTATAAACCATCTCGTCGAGTTTAAACCACATGACGTCATTGCGCAGTAGTTGACCAAAATAGAATAGAAAACGCTATGGATCGGCATACCGTGTCCGTGTACAATGTGTATCGTGGCATGTATGAAGCACAGACACAGAATAGACTAATTAAAAAAAGTCTATTCTTCTGTGTATGAAGTTTGAAGTATCATTAGATTAGATTGTGAATGTGAATTTGAGTTGAGCATGAGCAACAACAGCCGCATTTTCAAAGAAAAGTGTAAGCTTATTAGTTAACATCATGAGTTTAAATGAGGGCAATAATTATCATTGTCCCCTTCAACATCAGCAGACAGAGAAAACGATCATCAAAATGGAAGCCTCAGATGATGATCAGTTTATGGAGTCCGAGGAGAAAAACGCCTTGCTACTAATCTCGGCGAAATTGAAGTGTGAAGATGAACAAAACGATGCTGGGCCGTCTTCTGAACTAAATAATTTTGAAAACACTTTTGAGGCACCTTTTCCAATAAAACATGAACCCGAAGACTCGTGGACGTCGGCCTTGAAAGAAGAGATTGACATTGAGGACCACAAACCCGGCTGGAAACAGCTGACCGGGAGTCGTCATATCCTTGGAATTGTGAAGAGTGGACCCAATTGGTGTAAGTCCGTTCAAGAAAGTGAGGCACTTCAGGCACGATCTTCTGAAAGTAAGAGAGGAGGAGAGTTGAAGTATAATTGTGCCCATTGTCTTTATAAAACAAACTGGAGACCTTATTTTATCAAACATTATAGAATTAACCATTCCAAAGAGGCCGAAATGTACAAATGTGAGGAATGTTCATATGAAACAAGATATAAATATGCTTTGACCGGACATTATAAATATAAACATTCCAAAGAGGCCGAAATGTACAAATGTGAGGAATGCTCATATGAAACAAGAATTAAAGGTGATTTGACCAAACATTATAAATATAAACATTCCAAAGAGGCCGAAATGTACAAATGTGAGGAATGTTCATATGAAACAAGAATTAACAGCAATTTGACCAAACATTACAAACGTAAACATTCCAAAGAGACCGAAATGTACAAATGTCAGGAATGCTCATATGAGACAAAAGTTGCAATGTATTTGGGCCGACATTATAAATATAAACATTCCAAAGAGGCAGAAATGTTCAAATGTCAGGAATGCTCATATGAGACAAAAGTTGCAATGTATTTGACCAAACATGATAAATATAAACATTCCAAAGAGACCGAAATGTACAAATGTCAGGAATGCTCATATGAGACAAAAGTTGCAATGTATTTGGGCCGACATTATAAATATAAACATTACAAAGAGGCAGAAATGTTCAAATGTCAGGAATGCTCATATGAGACAAAAGTTGCAATGTATTTGACCAAACATTATAAATATAAACATTCCAAAGAGACCGAAATGTACAAATGTCAGGAATGCTCATATGAGACAAAAGTTGCAATGTATTTGACCAAACATTATAAATATAAACATTCCAAAGAGGCCGAAATGTACAAATGTGAGGAATGTTCATATGAAACAAGAAATAGATATGCTTTGACCGGACATTATAAATATAAACATTCCAAAGAGGCCGAAATGTACAAATGTGAGGAATGCTCATATGAAACAAGAATTAAAGGTGATTTGACCAAACATTATAAATATAAACATTCCAAAGAGGCCGAAATGTACAAATGTGAGGAATGTTCATATGAAACAAGAATTAACAGCAATTTGACCAAACATTACAAACGTAAACATTCCAAAGAGACCGAAATGTACAAATGTCAGGATGAGACAAAAGTTGCAATGTATTTGACCGAACATTATAAATATAAACATTCCAAAGAGGCAGAAATGTACAAATGTCAGGAATGCTCATATGAGACAAAAGTTGCAATGTATTTGACCAAACATTATAAATATAAACATTCCAAAGAGGCAGAAATGTACAAATGTCAGGAATGCTCATATGAGACAAAAGTTGCAATGTATTTGGGCCGACATTATAAACGTAAACATTCCAAAGAGGGTGAAATGTACAAATGTGAGGAATGCTCATATGAAACAAGATATAAAGACGATTTGACCAAACATTATAAACGTAAACATTCCTAAAAAGCTGAAGTGTACAAAAAATGTGCTGAATGTCAGTATGAAACAAAAGGAAAGAAAAACCTCGTCCAACATTCGTCCATTCACTCAATCAGAAGAAACTAACAAGTACCAAGATACAACTTGCAACTGAACTGTGAAGAGTGTTCTCACTGTTACTGTTACCAAAAAATGAACATTAATTAGAAAGAAGACAAACTGAAATGTTTGGAGTGACCTTTTTTGTATCAATCGATAATTGAAATAAATTCATAATAAAACAATAGTCAAAAATGTTTTCCTGGGGACGTTGTCAATTAAATAGTTTTTCTTTGGCTCACTTTATATTATATACTCTTTATACAGGGTGTCAGTTTTTTGTAGCAGGACTATAACAACAATTAACGTTTCTGAGGTACAGGGTGTGAAAGTTTTACATTTTGTTGGTTTTCTTTCTCAAATTTTCTCCCGGAATTTTTTTAAATAATTGACTCTCGAATTTTTTGCGTTTAGCCTCTGCACTCTACTCTCTAGTGAACAATTATTCGCATTCTCTGTTTAATTTCGAGACTTTTTGGTTAGTTGCAAGTTGTTCGTAAACTGTACTAATTTCGAGATTTATGGTTCACGAACAGCATGCAACTAACCAAAAAGTCTCGAAATTAAACAGAAAATGCGAATAATTGTTCACTAGAGAGTAGAGAGCAGAGGTGGCAATCACAAAAATTCGAGATAGTGTTAGGTACATAATGTAAGACCGCCAAAAGTGACCCTTTAGACGTAGAAGTACAAATCAGTTTTTTTTTTAGTTATTGATTGCTGATTACTGGATAAATAACTGATTATTATTTGACGATTAACTCTGGTACCGAGACATCGGTCTATCAGACCGCCACAGTTCGCGAAAAGTTCGGTAGTGGCGTTGATATAGGAGTGAGGGACTTGGCCGCTCGTGACATCTTCAGTTGCGTTTAGGACTACCATAGAGTGAGGTGCGCGTTTGCCAAGGATTCATCGTTTTTCGGTAATTAACGTTCATTTATAACCTTGGCGGTCTTACAGACCGGTGTTCCTGTTTGATGTGAATAAATAACTATTAGCGGTCTCTCAGACCGATGTTCAGACTTTACTGCTTTCTTTCTCTTTTTTTTTGTTTCTATTTGTGTATAGTTCCATTTTCTAACGGAGTGTTCCTATTTTGTTATAGTTATGGATGGTTTGTTTACCTATTTCCAGTCGGACCAAAATGACGGTTTCTATCGCACTTTCTCAGCAAATTGAGTCAGATTCAGAAATTGACTCAGATGACTCTTATATCGCTGATGGAGACAATGCAATCGTTGACCAACGCTGTGGCAATTTACCAGATAATATTCAAGAAGATGATGACGATAATTTGATTAGAAATTTATTCACGTGTCCAATATCAGCTGATCGAAGTATTAAAGGTTAAGTGAGCACTGACATTTGTCAATTCAAATCACTCAAATTGTCTATTAACAGCCTTGTTGTCTAATGGAAGTTTTAGTAGGGGATCTAGGATAATTTTTACATTTTAATTTTTTAATTATTTTTTGACATTTTAAATTTCAAAAGGGCAAAATGACAAAAGTAGTATCTTTGAATGAATAAATCCGCATTAAGAAAGCATTTCAATGATTAAGATCCAGAAAATCCAAACTTGAGCAAACATTAAACCTGACAGTTTATTTTTAACCATAACTTTAGGATTGGGCTGTTAAGATTAAGTTCAAATATACCTACCATTTCAGTGTTTCCAAATATATCTACCATCTGTATACATTTTCAGATTGCCTGAGAAAATCCAGTAAGAATGGTTTTCACAGTTGGAGCGTAAACTAGAGCAGCTCAACAAGTGAAAATTGCATTTTTCTCTCTTTCGGCTATATAGAGGCATACGGCTTACGTGTCCCTATCTCAACTTTTTATGTGGTATCCTATCATGTAGATGTAATTTTTATACAGGGTGATAGAAAATCTATTAATTTCCATCGCTCTGTATAAAAATTGTAGCTGCATGATAGCTTACCGCATAAAAAGTTGAGATAGACATGTGAACCGTTTACCTGCTCTATCTTGAAGATTTTGTTGATTCAAAAAAAATTAATTAGTGAATATTTTGAGGAAAATAAAACACAGTATTATAATAATTATAAACATACCTTGACAAAAATTTATTATCCTAAATACACAAAGCATAACATACTTATTAATAATAAAACTTACACTGCCACATACACATAGAATAATCACAGACTGAAGCACAACAATGCAAAAAACCCCAAGAGATTTACCAGTTTTTTTTTTTTTTTTGTATGTGAGTTTATTTCCAAAGAGCATAATAACAGGAATAAGAATAAACTTAGGGATCATAACGATATAAAAACACAATTGTAAAGGAAAAAAATTGAGAGGGAAGGGTAACAAAAAATTTAATTTGATCTAAAATTCTTTAATAAACCCACGGTATCAAAATGGCCTTGTCCATCTCTAGTCAATCTGTTTCAGTATACGGGAATCTTCTTCGTGATTGTTTTTCTGCACATATGGCAAGTACGCAGAGTTTCAGCACACCTTGCACAAGCTCCATGACCACAAAGAAAAACCACATTCCTCCGACGCTCCATGCAAATGGAGCAAGCGTGGCTTTCCTCTATTTCAGCAATCTTAGATTCCAAATAACGCATTCTTTCTGCACTGGGCTGACGAGAGCGTGCTGGAATCAGTCTCCCATCTTTAGTTATGCGCCTCTGAACTGCACGTCCACAATGTAAACATTTTTTCATTCTCATGCAACAATCTTCACAAGCGGGACGATGACCGCATGGTTCTAACCGAACATTTTCTTCTGACAACTCTGAACATACCAGGCATTCCACTGGCCGGCTGACACCTTCTCGAACCTCCCCATCTGGATCAGCTTCATCGTCATCTTCAATTTCCTCATTAGTATCACTCGTCCCTGGTAAGTCTTGTTGGCTAGGATTGTCGGTTAAATTGTAATCATTCAGTGCCATTCTTTGAACTAATATATCTACAGGAGCTGCTAGATCACTGCTTAGTTCAAGTGGTAAAGGTTGGCGATAATTTCCAATTAATTCGCTAACTTCGGTGTCTTGTAGGAGCTCTAGGGGTTGAACACCTTTAGAATTAGGAGTGTCTACAGCTAGGCCTCGCCGTACTAGATAACAAGCTATGGCGACTGCTAGGCGATGTTCCACAGCATCTCCGATTTCCTCGTAAATGGCACTGATTTCGGGACTTTCTTCCGGGATGGGACCAGCACCTCCTAGGTGGCCTCGTTTCATCAAGACAAGATGCAAGGCAGTGTCGCCATCTTCGTCTTTGGTATTTATGTTGGCCTTCGATCTCACAAGTAGTTCTATCACAGCACAATGACCTTTAACAAAAAATTATTTCAATAGGAATATTCTCTCCACAAAAGGTCGATTCAGAAATAAGGGAAAAAAAAGCAAGCTAATTTAGTAAATCATAAAAACATATACTGTACCTTGGCTTACAGCCAGAAGAAGAGCAGTCTGTTTGCGATTGTTTTGTAAATCGATATCTGCCTGACCGATAGTTAACAATACTTCCACTACCTCTCTGTGTCCGTTAAGGGCGGCTAAATGTAAAGCGGAAAATCCGTCATCTTTCTTCACATCTATTAGTTGCCGGGCATGCCGGAGCAAAGTCTGTGTCGCCGGAGCTTTACCTTTCAAAGCGGCGTGGTGGAGCACATTGAAACCTCGATTGTTACGCAGGGTAAAATCGATACCTGTAACCAGAAAAATACTTGAAGCTAAACAACTAAATAAAAATTATTCATCCTGACATGGTAGTTACGGTTAACTAATGCAAAAGCACCAAGCAAGACTTACCAGTGCCCGTCACTTGCCCAGGTGCAGAACAGAGCATTTCTACGGCTTGCTGGACATCTTTGCCGATGGCATCATGCAAAGGAGTATCACCATAGTGATCGCGACAGTTGGGGTCGGCACCGGCATCTAAAAGCACCCGAACGCACAGTGCTGGACTCTTGTGAGCGGCCACATGCAGAGCTGTGCATCCACTTTTGTTAGCAGCGTTCAAATTTGCTCCCTTCTTAACTAATGTTTCCAGAATCTACGAAAATTTAAAATGAAAAGAAACCAGTATCATGTGTACAGACATACATGCTACCACTACCATGTGTTTATTGAAAAAAGCAACAGATTTATATTCCTGTATTGTGTATAATTCAGTTTGAATCTGCATACATGATGCCCACAAGAGGATATATTATTCAACTCTTTTTTTTCAATATCTTAAAACTGTTTGACAATGTAAAAAAATTCTCTCCTAAAGGGAAAAATCTAAAAAAAAATCATAGAGCTACAGCGTAAAATAGTTCACCAACAAATACCAAGTCTGATGTCACTTGTCAGATTCTTCTAAATGTCAACCTGAACCTTGTGTGTCTCTCTGTCTCTCTCTCTCTCTCTCTCTCTTCCTGTCTTAGCCTTGTTAAAAGATGCTGTTCGAGCACTTTGTATCTGGCGATTAAAGTAGAAACTTAATTGGCTGTTATACAGTTTCAATTTCAAAGTCTCAATTTTTATTCATCTATCAAGTGTTCATTTCAACCTAAAAATCTTTCGGGGCTCCATCTTAGTTAATGTTCGTGCTCGAGCTGGTTATTTTAGTCATTAGAATAACAGCAAATAATCAACATAATTCCAACTTGACTTACCACAGGCTGATTACCGAACGCCGCATAATGCAAGCAGGTATCTCCGTCGATATCGGCCGTGTTAACGGAAGCTCCGGCAGCCAGCAACAGATTCACAACAGCGGCGTGTCCTTGATGAGCGGCAACCTGTAGAGCGGTTTTACCGCCCCCGCGACTGTCCACCAAGGCGGGAGCGGCCTCCAATATCCTCCTGACGAAATCCAGATGACCCTGGGCAGCCACACGGACCAGCTGTGAACCGGGACCGCAGATGTCCGATTGTGGAAGGGTTCCCTCCAGATTCGGAAGAGCTGCAGGTGGACTCCATTGAACTGAAACATCAAAATATTTTATTAACAAATTCTTGAAATTCTTGTATACATTCTTGAAAAAATAATTTCAATTCCTTTTTTTATTCTATTTGAACGCTAATGCATAAAATAACTCACTTGAAGGTTCTTTGCGTTGATTCTGAGAGGCAGTCATGGTATTTGCGAGCTCGGTTGCACTCCCCGGCAGTAAACGCACACACTGAGGGTTCAAGGTCCACGCTTGTCCGTCCAATTGCACTCGTAAATCCCCATCGTTGTAAACTTTTAGCACCTTGCCCAATTTTCCCAGACACTGAAATATCAATCTTATTATTATTTGGTATTTCGGGAAAAACATGAACTCACGTCTTTCATAATTTCAATCCATTCTCCATGTCCACGCTGTAACTCTCTCACCCGTTTAATGTCTGTGATGACACTGACAATGTCACCGACTGCGATAGACGTCACACGGCTGAGAGTGGCCGGGTTGAAAGTCCATCGGTTATTACAGCCTTCATACTGCACTCGAATGTCCCCCTTGTCTGTTACTCTGTGCACTATTCCTACTTTACCGACATACTGAAATGAATGTAACCAATATTATTTCTACTGATCTGATAAAATTGAAAAAACAAATATTATTAGTTTTGGTATGGGGGCAAGTAACAACAGTGAGTGCCTTCCCAAAAATGAGTCATCTGCAAAAAAGAAACCAAAAAGTCTACTCGTGCATCATGGGTCGCCAGAAGCAAGATAGGTAGAACGTGTATACTAAAACCTGACATGATCACGATACACTGATGACGTATTCCAGGGCAATAAACCCTAAGATAATATAATATTGCTGCGAGGTAGCAGTGTTATGAAAGTAAAGTACGACCAGAAATATAGTGCGTTTATGACTTTACGGTTTAATATGGGTAAAGATAGCTTAACGACACCCCGGTGTGAGGAACTAACAAACTCCTTATGAAATGATGGCTGAGGGCAGGTACGGTCTATATGGACCGTATTTAAATTTTGTGAACCTTAGGAATATCTCTTAAATAAAGTCACAGGAAGGGAACCTACCTATTTATGTAAGTAATATGGGGTTTTCCCGGAATATCTGAGAGCTATTAGTAGGTATATATTTATAATGAAAATATTAAGCTTCTACTGTCAATGAAGAAGACAGGCTGTTTAGAATCAGTTGTTCTTGCTCACAAGTTGTGCTACAATATTTCTGGTAATGTGTCATTTATTATATTGACAAAAATAGAATTTCATATAATTTTTTTACTTTATTTTATTCAAAAGTGAATACAACTTCGTTATTCAAGTATTATCGTACAGTAATATGTAATACCATAATGAATAATAAATAAATATATAAAATTTTAATATAAACTACAAAAAATATAATGTAAAAAAATTTACAAACGAAATTGAAAACATTTTATTACAAAATTGAAATTATAACTTTATACCTAATTTTTTAATTTTTTGTTGTTCATTATCCAAAAAATACGGTAATATGTATTTAATTTTGTTATTATTATTGTAATTATTATTGTTATTAGGTATTATTATTAGACATTTAAACTGTAATGTTCCACTGGCGTATAATAATATGGCTAACTTATTATCCATGCAATTATTATTACAGTACTGGGATATGAGATTCGTGCTACAATTTTCATCTTCATGAATAATAATCATTATTTATAAAAAAAATTACCAAATATATAAAAATAAAAAAATTAGGTAGAATGCTCTGGCGGTATCAGCTTTTAAATTATTAAGTACGGACCTGTATTTATTTGCAAATCTTCGAGTCCGACTTCCTACTAAGTAAACATTGCTAAGATCTCCAGTGGTCTGTGCAAATAAACAATCAGTATAAGTTGATATCCGTGAAGCTGTAAACGCACTATATCTCTGGTCGAACTTTAAGATCAGAAGAAAAGTTAAGAAGAAGAAGGCTAGTAAGTGGAGCTAGACAGTGGAGAGTAGTTTGTGAATGTGAATGGGAAGTGAGACAGTCAATTGGAAAAAGAAAGCTAGAGGAGTGACTCTTAGCCTTAGTACAATTTGTAACTGTAAAAGACTTGTGCTTAGTGCTGAGTGTTTAGATAAATAAAGCTGTAGTGACCAACTAAATATGAGACATTGAGACAGGAAGTGAGAGTAAAGAAGAAGATGTGGTTATTATTGGTTACTTTACTTGGAGGTTATCTTAAGTGAATAAATAAAGACTAAAAATAATTATTATTATAAACAATTATTGTAAGTTATTTATTATAAATAAAGTGAGTTTCACAAACAGCTGATTTATTTTTTGACTACTTTATGGCAAAAGGTGACCTTTATTGTCATAAATTAAGCAGCTGAAAGTCTGAATACACCTACCCTATCACAAATTATTCACTAATAATAATAATTATTATTTACTTTGCAATTATTTATAGTTAAAAATAAAAACTCGCTTGAAACGAGCAATTTAATACCTCTGCCATTCTAGGATTCCACCCTCCATGGCCCTGTTGCGATTGTTTCAGCTGTTCTTCAGTTACAATCACTTTCACTTTATCCCCTACTACAAACGAAGGCGGACCCGGCTTGGTTGGTTGAGGCAGCGCTTGTTCCATTTGTTTACCTGTAACCCGCATAAACACTTACTAACATTTTTCATTTAAAAGTTTTAAAACAATAGGAATGATAAAAATAACTGGTTTATTAATAATTTTCTGGTATCATTAAAAGACCAGCCATTAAAACACCTTAATTGCAGTCGGTAAAAATAATTAAATGCATAATTATAACACCATTAATGATGAATAAAAAATAAATTGCATTTTTTATTCAGGGTGATCCCTAAATGGTGGACACTGTATACAGGGTGAAGAAGAGGAAGGCAAGTATACTCAACGATTAATGCATAAAAGAGTGAAATGCAGGTCTCCTGAGTATAAAGCACATAAAGTGCAATTACTAGCCTGTTAAATGGGGTCGGAGTATTCCTCCATCGCCCATAACAGTTGTCATGCTGGCAGTGCCCGAAACTCCAACGTATAGAGTTTCCACATCCAACAGCAGAGCCAGCCAGAGTACCAGAACAAGCACAGACACGTGTTTCGCCCTACTGGGGCTCTTCAGTGTGCTGCATCTGGAGTTCCAGAAAGATGCTGTCGGATGAATGGAAGTTGGCCAACCTTATGTCGGCAATTAACACGGATCTCCATGTGGTGCAAAGTAGAGCGACATCTAGCGGTCAGTCTAAAAAACTAACCGTGAGTTCACTCCAAGTTTATTGAAGTTTCAGACACCACCAATGCCAAGGCATGTTCAGTTTCAGGCCCTGAAGAGCCCCACTAGGGCGAAACACGTGTCTGTGCTTGTTCTGGTACTCTGGCTGGCCCTGCTGTTGGATGTGGAAGCTCTATATATTGGAGTTTCGGGCACTGCCAGCATGACAACTGTTATGGGCGATGGAGGAATACTCAGGAGACCTGCATTTCACTCTTTTATGCACTGTATACAGGGTGTTGTAAATGATGTTCAAAAATACTGTAAATTTAAAACAAAAATGGTTTTCTCGGCTTCGTTACCGAGATATACGGTATATCCTTTTTCTAAAATTTAAATCAAAAGGGCTGTCAAATTTAAACAACCTTCACTGGCCAAAGACATGATAGATCTACATACTATTTAAGGGTATCAAGTGCACTGTTGTTACTTTTTTTTTCCACACAAGTGGTTATATCCTTTTAAGGGATACTGGAGAAAAAAGTAAATGAACTTAGAATCTCTAATCCACAATTGGATGCTGTAGTGCTGTCCATGTCCACCATTGCACGATCACCCTGTATATAATTGTACATTTTATGCATTTTTGGTTTAATTATTATTTCATTTTTTTAATAAATGCAAATTTCAAATTGTGAATTTCAGATGTATACACTACAGCCAGGTCAGGTCATGCCAGTAAAATAGAAGTAAAGGGCTTTAAACTGCTAGAGGATATTGGAATATACAGGGTGTTAAGAAAATGACGGATAAACTCTTTGGTACATTGCAGGGGACACTCAGTAGAGTACAGGAAAAATAATTTAAAAAATTCTGGTCTTCAATTTGGTGAGATAAAAATTGCCAAAGTTAAAATTTTACTATCTTTGTTTTTCGGTATTTGCAAAAACTAGATGATTTTACAGATATAAAAAAGGGTACTTTATTTGTTATCAATTAAAAAAAATGCTCAAGATGATTACTGATGGCTTGGAAAATTTAATAAGATTTTTTTTCTTTTCCAAGATGTTGAAAAAAGCATTTGGCAACAACGGTTTTGTTGCTGTACCTATATTGTTAGAAATTAGACGAAATTACCAAATACTAGCAGTTATCATGTGCTTATATCTTTTAAAATGTAGCTCTGGATTTTTTAAAATAATATTTTTCCCGTACTTTACTGAGTGTCCCCCTCCAATGTACTAAAGAGTTTATTTTCTTAAAACCCTGTACACATGCAAAATTGAGCAAAAACAAAAAAATCAAGCAGATATCGATTTTTTAGTTTGAAAGTAATGACCAAAACTACTTGAATTCAAATTTATTAAAAAGGGTTTTTCATTTCTTAATTAATTAAAAGTAATTAAAAAAGTAAACACTGTCACACTAAAATACTAACCTAAAACTGGTAAATGATCGGGATAGTAATAACCACCGCTGGCGAATTCGATGCATTTGAGATCACAGTTGCTTTTGTGACCGAGTCGGTACACATTTGTGGTGCCCGTAAACCAGGCAACATTGGCAACAGAACGATAGCTCTCGTTGTCCCAGCCGCGAATATCGAGGACGCGACCGACCTTGCCATCGCCGCCGTCTTGATTGTCCCATTCCCAGTTGTAGCCGCGGACTACTAGCGCCCCGACGAAGATACCTTTCAGCTCGCATCGTCTGGCGTTTAATCGAGGCGGAAGATCGACCCTGTAACATACGAGTGGATTATAACGTTTCGACAACACTCGATTGAACGAATAACTCACTCTGATGATTGTGCAGAATCACACCTCTTGAAAGTGTGATGTAAATCGTGCAGTCCGCCGTGATAACACGCGTAACACAGGTCAAAGTCATAGCACACGGCGCATTTGTATCGCATACCACTGATGCCTTGTACGTTGCAGTTATCACATACTATATTCGGATGCTTTACACCTACGGAAAGTAATCATGATTAAGTCTAAAAAAATATACATGGTGTATCTTTAATATAAACAAGGCAATAGATTTTTAGGCATTCACGCAATTAATAAGTTACTCGTAGTTTATCACATCGTGCAATATCACAGATAATAATTCTGCTGAATTCGTATTAAAACCGTTTCAAACCTCATTAGTATATTTAGCGCTGTCACTGTCACTGACACTAGCCGATCAACTGGATGACAATCTTATCGTATCAAGAGGCGAGTCGTACTTCCGTCTCACTCTCGCTCATCTTTTTAGAATTGCTGACGATTCAAACGTATTTCTGACAATACATCCCAATTTAACTCGATTGACTATGCAATGCAATAGAAGGAGTAAGAAATATAACGAGATGATGTATCCTTAGTTATCACAACAGACAACACTCAGTGTACAGACTATACATAAATATAATTATTGTACCCAATTAGTGGAGCATTACTAAATGTATATCACAGCATAGATATAGTTTGAAGTCAGGTGCCTAAGTTCATATTTAACGGCGTAAATATATAGAGAAATACTCACCTATTTGTGCATTATCAATGACCCTGAGATCATATTTACCAAGGTATCCTACACGATAATTTGTGCGCACACCATTATCCCACTGGACAACGACAGTCTTATCAGGAGAGCCTACACCACATGCCTTGCCGATTTCACACAGAGTTCCCACATATCCTTCCCCACCATCTATAAAACATGATTTATAAAAATTTTATATAATAAAGAACTATAGGTACAGGGTGTTGAAAAACTTGTATAAAAAATTAAGGAGACGTTGAAAAAGAAGTATCGAAAAAGAATAAATCTGCTTTCAATTTTGCTCTAGCTACTCTATAGTTTCCGAGATAGTTTGCTAGACATAAAATTTCCCTAAGACAGCTTTAAATTATAATTTCCCATGCACAAATCAAAATTATTACGAAATTAAAAAATAAAATGACATTCTAAGTCAAATGGTTCATAACGGTTGTACGGGGCTGATTCTTTCTCTTTCTTTCTCCTGTTCCTGTTCTATATTTATTTTATCAAAATAAATAAAACATTTCAATTTTAAATGTATGTTTATTGATATTTATTTATTATTAATGATTTTATATGACTGTAGCTTGCTGCTGGTGCTGGGCACCGGGGGAGGTTTTTTTGTTTCTATTATTGTCTTTGGTATTTATCTTTTGTAGAATTAAACTTCCAGTAATACGAAATTGGTAAAATTTTACATGGTTGTAAGCCGTAATACAGATTCCCTAACAGAGGTTATGTGTTAAAATGATGGATTAAACACAATTAAATTCATGTTAAAAACACATAAAAAAATAAAGGTGATAAAAAATTCACAACTGGCAACATTGGCACCATCAAGTTGGGAAAGTTGATTTTATGGGCCGTGTCTGCTAAACTGTAAAAAAGAAGAAGTAAAGTAAACGTAACCTTACAACTGCATAATGTTATCCGATCTTGAAAGCTGGCAAACTTGATTTTTATTATCAATGATGTCATGGCCACTTTGGCTGAAAGATACACGAGGGTCATTTGAAAAGTTTCCGTCCTTACCGGCAAAAAGTCGTGGTGCATTCAAGTTCTCTTGCCAACCAATAGAGGGCCTTTACATATGTACGCCATAAAAATTTCAAGTCGTTCCGATCAGTACAAAACACATGGTACCCTTCCAAAGTTGACAGGTGACGTTTGTTAACGACAATGGATAAAATCGAGTATCGCGCGGTGATGAAGTTCCTGTATTTGAAAGGGAAAAAAACTCGGGAAGTGAAAGAAGAGTTAGACTCCGTGTATGGTGAATCGTCGCCCTCATTTACAACCTTGAAACCTTGGGTGGCCGAGTTCAAACGCGGTTATAGAAGCATTTTTGACGATGAACGTTCTGGTGGCCCAAAAACTGTTTCTACGGAAGATATTGTCAGTTTAGTGCACACAACTGTGATGGAAAATCGCCGATTAACCATTAGGGAAATTGCTGAGGCTTGTGGGATATCAACTGAACGAATGCATAAGATTTTACATGAAGATTTATGCACGAGAAAATTATCCGCGCGATGGGTGCCGCATTTGTTGACAATTGACCAAAAGCGGTTTACCTTTTCAGGTTTACCTAAAGAATTTTTTTCCAATGGCCTGAAGGGTTGGGAAAAGCGTTTGACCAAATGTATTGACTTGCGTGGAGGCTATGTCGAGAAATAAATTTTTGTTTGGCTTGAATTATGCGTTTTTCTTCAAAAGGCCGGAAACTTTTCAAATGACCCTCGTATCTAATACTACTATATTGTCCTATATTGCCCATATGTATATGGAAGTGTCACAGACCAAGTGAGACAGCCAACGACTACTTTTATCTCTTTTTAGAATACTCGACCCGTTGTGCGCAAGCCACAAGCCTGGTGGGTCGAATTAGTCGAATCTAATGCGTTCTTGTAGGCATGTTCAATTCTCGGACATGCGCGTAGGACTCAAAGTAGTTAAACAAAAGAGTCCGCACCGTAATGGTTTCGTCCCTCTCCAGATCCCTACTAGCAATAATATTATTAGTATTAGATTTATGGGCTGAAACGTACCATAGCAATAGTTTTTCAATGTTTCTGCACTCTTATTATCTGTGGTTTTTGGTTTATTTGTTTTTTTTTTTAATGATAGTTCTAATATTGTCACCACAATTTTTATTAGTTTGACATGGTACTAACTGCCCACAGCAGGTTTTATTTCCGTACAAACAATAAGCATAGTTTCATATTTGAAAAGTTTTAATACTATGCAAGAGATTACAGGTAAGGTTTTTCAGAAAAAAATAAGGTAAAGGTGCTGTATCGCGACGGTTTTACCCCTACACTGGCCCCCCTCCACTCTCTCTACTCGCTCCGAGCCGACAGGCTCTCAGCATTGCCACATGAAATCCGTGTCTCCGTTCACCTACGCTCGCAGCGACCTGCGGCAGTTCATTCTGCACTCCATGCTCCTGCTACCCCACGAGACCGTAATAGTAGCTACCGGTTCCTGTTGATATAATATTTTAAAACATTTATTTGCTGCAGTAAGTCAGGTCTTTGGTCAGGGTAGGGTTTTTTTTTGGTGTGATTGTCCGCAGAACGTAGGAGAAGGGCTTGCAAGTGGCAAAGCTGAGAATGTGTCGGAGCGTAGCAAGCAGAGACAGTAGAGGGTGGCCAGCGTAGGGGTAAAACCGTCGCGATAGAGCACCTTTACCAAAAATAATTTCGGTGAATATCTAGATGAGCGGCATGGGTATAGGGCGAAATGGCTTATACTATCGGATAGCTCGTGTCTCTAGGAGTATCAAGGTACCATTGAATTTTTGCGCCGGCAAGTAATAGTCGAGATTTAAGGCCTTAAAGTGTCATCCTTGCCCTAATACGTGTATTCGTCATATGATTGCGCTCGAACAGGAAACGCTCGATCGTCGTGTTTCAGATCAGACGGATAAGCGAACTGCCTGTTCGCGCGTATAATGTTCGAATACACGTATTAGGGCAAGGATGAAACTTTAAGGCCTTATATCTCGACTATTACTTGCCGGCGCAAAAATGCAATGGTACCTTGATACTCTTAGAGACACGAGCTATCCGATAGTATAAGCCATTTCGCCCTATACCCATGCCGCTCATCTAGATATTCACCATAATTTCTAATATTTACTGCAGAATTAGACATTTTTGATAATTAAACATCAGTTTCAAATTGTCAAGACATTTTGACAAATAGGAATTACTGCAAACTGCAACCATAGAATAGACATAGACAACATCAAATAAAAAGAGACTGCAGACTGCATTCTCTTACCTGAAAATTCAATGCCATGTTGCCATACTTTAAAATGAAATAATTGCAATATCTCGGAAACAAATGAAGATAGAATTTTTTGTTATGATTTTTGAAATTCCACATCACTGTATCATAGCGTCTTGTTGACTTTTTCCACAAGTTTTTCACATGTAACACCCTGTACCTATATGACTTTTAAACAAACAGGTGGAGTTATAAAAAACTGTTACATCTAATTAATCTAATTTTTTGGGACCGATATGGCATGTAACTTTTTGACTAGTGTTTTTACAGCTTACCTTGATTAGCCCACGACCAGTCTGGTCCTCTGACAACCCGAACGCCCGGTGTCAACATGAGGGTTGTTATGAACTTGAAATCTTCGTGCACTAGTTTTGTTAGCGAGTTTTACAAGTTGCACTCAGCTAAAGTTCAATAAGAATTTATTTTTTATCATTATTTATATAGTTGTCTACCACCGGCAGTGCTTAATTGGCAGAGTAGTTTTGTTTTCACAGACATTGAGCAGAGAGTTATGATTCATCGCTGACTTATTAACATGCTTCTCTTCATCAAGATCACAAACAGATTGTAATTGTTATTGTAACTTGAAAACTGGTGGTGCTGGTGCTTACTGGAATTTGTTATTATTGTAATAATAAGTGTGATAATCGGAAATTATGTTATAAATAACCTTCTGTCAGCTTTTCACATATCTGGATCTGTTTTCTCGGACCACCCTTAAATTAAAACTGCACACTAAAATGTGTTCTGGTCCTGCTACAAGTATTAGAATTCAACATTCAACCTCTTGTGGCAAAACCTAAAGCACATCACAACCTGTACTTTTTTTTATTTAGTTTCTTCGATTATTAATGTTTTACGTTTTACTTCAATAACAATTATTATTACTTCTTTTCATCTTTTCTTATCTAAGAATAAAATAACAATAATTATTGGTAATTTACGTTTCTGTTTTGACATTTGTTTTGTTTGATTTCAGTCACGTGTCACTTCATCTTAAGGAAAAAAACAATGTCATATTTTACCAGCTGTCTCTGTCAAATGTCAATCAGTCTAATGACGCGAATAAAGTTTCTTATTTTTCTTTTCTCAAGTAATTCCAAACTTAAAAATAAAAACGTCAGGAAGGACTATAATTCCAAACACTTGGTGTCGCTTGAATTAGGGGCTAAGATATGGCGGACTAGTTGATATAGACATTATACCTATAGATAAATATAGAGAGTAGACAAATTATATTATATTATCTAATACTCCTATATTGCTGTAGGGGTCTGGAGAGGGACGGATGATGAAATCATGATGACGGTGGAAATAATACTTTACCATTTGTTCTTGAAACACTTAAATCCAAGGCCTACTAGATTAGATATTTACTTTTAAAATCTCAAAAATTCATATTAGCGATATCTTTAGAAAAAAAATTGGGCATGCCACTGAATGCCACAGGATTCGCCAGCCCTCAAAACAGGCTGTACTAAATTTTATTGGAAATGCCAGAGTAATTAAGAATCTTGCAGTTATTTTACAAATTCATAATAATACTCGGAATTTTCATAAATTTATTCGAAAACGTCAAAAGCTATCTATGAAAAAAACTTAAAGTATATCTAACTGTCAAAATACAGGGTGTCCTAGCTTATTCGAAACGGTCTCTGTAGGCCAAATGATGGACTTTTTCAAAAAACTTTTTGAAAATTCAAGTACAGAATCACAATGGCCATAATTTAAAATTATTTTGGAGTATACAGAGTGTCCCATATGACAGTGGCATATCAAAGTTATGTTTTTTTAAATGGAAGGCTCTTATGTTATTGCATTTTTAGATTGTCTGAGAAGAGAAAATAAGGTTGGCTTTTACAGCTGGTGTTTAAATTCAGAAGTTTTTGAGTTATAAACAAGTGAAAATCTTCATTTTTCAAGTTCAAGGCCCTGTACAACGAAAACGGCTGAAGATAGAGAAAAACGGCTTACATGTCCCTGATTTAACTTTTTATGTACTATCCTATGGTATAAAAACATTAGTACTTTCTTTGATTTTTTTATTGGGCGAAGCGTGGAGAACTCAGAATTTTTCAAATTTTTTATCACCCTGTAAAAACATTAATTTCATCTACATCATGCTTTATTTATTTATTTATATATTTATTCGTGCTTTAAGAAATTTATTTGTTATTTTATTCAGGAATTTAAAAAATTTCAATATTCTTTCCAACGAAAAAGTCAGCGATCGCCAATTATTGAGTAACATTTCAAAAAGTCTAAAAGGATTTTTAAATGTATGTATGTATGTATGTGAAGTTTTTGGCATTGGAACGCTCGCTCCATCAGCCACAGACTTTTGGCAACTCAAAAGCAAAACCTGACCTGACCTGACAAATTTTTGAAAGATAGATTTGGTGGAGTCGGGCTCACTTACAAAAGAAAATTACAACCTTTAATACAGTGAAGATATATGCAGTGGGCGTTTTTTTTTCTTTTTTTTATTATTACTACTTTTTTTATTAATTTTTTTTTTATTTTTTTTTTAATATATATTTTTATTTTTATTTTATTTTATTTTTTATTTTTTTTTTTTTTTTTTTTTTTTTTTTTTTTTTTTTTTTTTTTTATTTATTATTTTTTTATTTTTATTTTTTTTTATTTTTTTTTTATTTATTTTTTTTTGTTTTTTTTTTTTTGTTTTATTTTTTTTTATTTTTTATCTTGGGAACAGGGATCGGGGTTCGACAATGGTAACAACGCGTCTAGGGGTCCATCAAGACGACTTTTACGCTAGACAAGACAGGACCACGGAATCATATGGGTGTCAACGAGCGGATAGTGCACATAGGATACTTAATACCTAATTATTGTAGACAAGAAGAAAAATTTAACAAACAAATACACCAAGCATCAAGCTATAAAAAACATAATAAAAATTAATATTATATGACAGTATAAAGTATGTACAGCACCGCGCAAAAGGCGGTTTTATACTCAAAGTTGGATTCTGGCTAATTTACAAAATTTATTGACTGCCCTATACACGTCTGCTGATTTGGTTAGCAAAATATTAGTTATATCTAATGGCATTTTAATTGCATTGAGTTGTAGGAGGTTATCTATAAGTTTTAGTCTTGCATCATAGTATTTTGGGCACATGAAGATTATATGATTGAGATCGGCATTTGACACACCGTCACATGAACATATAGGGGAGTCTAGGACACCGATTCTGTGCAGGTGGGATTGATATCCTGCGTGGCCTGATTTCAGTCGAACTATAGTAGTATAAAGCAATCTTGATGTTGTGTAGAATGATAGTTCCTGCATTGTAGGAAGTGTTGGATGAATAAGTTTATATTTGTTATTTGTATTGCGGCAATAATCTCTCCATTCGGCATTTGCTTTTATAGCAGTTAACTTTTTAACTTCTGGGTAGATGTCTGTTATAGGAAGATAATTGTCTACATGTTCGCCATAATATACGGCCTCTTTGGCTCGTTTATCTGCTTCCTCGTTGCCCTTAATATTTGTGTGTCCCTTAACCCAAACGAATACGATTCGTCCAGATTCATACAATTGGGCGAGTGATCTTTGTATGGAGCATAAAGCGTTGTCCATTTTTCTCCTGTCTCTCTGTTTAATTGCTTTTAAGGCCGACAAGGAGTCTGTCATCACTACCGCGTAGGATTCTCCGTTCATGATCATCCATTGCAGAGCTTTTTTAATTGCGCACACTTCGGCTGTATCCCAAACAGCACACAACATCCAATGGACGGGACGATTATGTCCATAATACGTACATGACGTCCGTGGACCTTTTGCGCTACATCCATTGGATGTCGTTTTATGTACCATATGTTTTAGTACATCAGAGGTCGTCCGTTCGATGTCCATTGAATGATTCGTTTGTACAAACCAAAATCATGTCCGAGTTTGGACGTCCCATTAATGTACATATTGTGACTTAAAATGGACATCCATATCGACACTTTTAACATCACGTTTAATGTTACTCTCAACAGGTTATTAATTTTTTTAGAATTCAATAATTCTGTAACACCACGCAAATAAACAATATTTCAAGCAATAATTAGTCACTTATTATTTACAATAATTATAATTATAAATCTTGTATTACGTTAATTATCAAGAAGTGAAGGCCAATAATAGTTCAAACGAAGAAAAAGAAGAAATCCATACAAGTTATACCTAACCTAAAAATAAAAATGAAAAATCATTTCGCCTTCAATGACGATATTGGTCGTATTAATCTTTCAGTTTTCGAGGTTTATTAGGTATTGAGAGTTTGTCTATTGCGGTCCCACTATAGCAAAAGCCTCATCAATCAGTACGGAAATTGTGTGCAGTCATATAATACAAATAAACAGTGTATAAATAAATTGTGTAGTTGTATCATGTGTGCGGTACCGCTAAGCTGACATTTCAAGAACAGCCATTTCAGAGAAGCGGCAAGCGAGAAAAATCTTCTATTTTCTGCTAAACGCTTCTCCGAATTTGCTTTTTTAGTAATGTCAGTTACCACACAATTTCCGTACTGATGAAAATTGTTCATTTTTTGATCCACATAATGTACGCTAATGAACGTCCATGTTTGTGACAATGGATGTCCAAAGGACATTTTTTTAATTATACAAATTTGATCCAAAAGTAGTCCAGATTTTAATCCATACAATGTCCACTGAAGGACTAACAATGGAGGTCCCAAACTGTGTCATTTGTATCATCCACTGGACATCCACTGAATGTACGATGTCCATATGTGGATGGCCAATGGATGTCATGGAAGTCCACAGTAGTAATAAAAATGGACATCCACTGGATGTTATTGTGCTGTTTGGGATATATTGAAGCTAATTTGTGTAGTGTGTATTTAACTGTGGTTTTATATTGGTCAATGTAGATTGCACACCCTGTTCCGTCTTTACATTTAGAACCATCCGTATATATGTGGAGATACTGTCTGAATGGTTCTAATAGTCTGTTCAAGATGCTGATATTTAGGTTAGGTTGTTCCTGATAAGCCGGTATTAGTACTATTGGTTCTAACATGAGAGTAGGATGCGGTAACGTGAATGCTGGTAGTTTTCTCTGTTCCCCTGTATTATATTCTTGATATTTTTGCATTGCTAAAAATGCGGTAACCAGCGGAGGCTCTTTCTTATTTTTCCAGTACTTACTGTCCATTGTCTCGGCTGCTAGTCTACCTAAAATTTTTACTAGGCTAGGATATCTGATGTGAACTTTCAGCATATACTTGTTGGCAAGAAGCTCTAGTCTCAGGTGTATAGCATATTCAGTGGTTTCCGCAAGGATGATGTTTCTTGGTGTTGATCTCATGGCTCCCGTGCAGGATCTGAGGCTTTTTATTTGAACTCTTTCTATCTTTGCCATATTTGTCTTCGAGGTGGATCCATATAGGATTAGAGCGTAGTCTAAAATGGAGCGGATGTACGATTTGTAGAATAAGAGGGATGTTTGAATATCAGCACCCCATTTGGTGTTGACTACTGCCCTTAGAATATTGATACCCTTTTCACATTTTGCCTGCACGTACTCTATATGTTTGGTCCACAGGAGTTTTCTGTCTAACCACACCCCCAGATATTTATGTGCCTCGAAGCACTTGATCCTGTATATATTACTTGGCAGATGAGTCATTGTTGGAATTCTGTGCCTAGTGAAGATAACTACAGCTGATTTTTCCTCGCTTAATTGAAAACCTCGTTCTTCAACCCACATTCTTAATATGTAGAGGATGGTTTTGTACTTTTTAAGACATTCTGCGAGCGTTGGTTTTGTTATGTATATACAGAAGTCATCGGCATATTGGATGCATTTTGTGTCATCTTCCCAGAGCTTGTGTATATCCTTGGTATAAATATTAAAAAGAAGTGGGCTTAGAATTGATCCTTGTGGAATTCCCTTTGATGTTGTTCTGGGCCCATGTATCCTGTTTCTGTTGTCTCTAATGTGGATCTTGCGGTTGGCGTATATATTTATTATTGCTGAAGCGGTGATTTGGTTTATCCCTATACTGATTAAATTATTATGCAATAATGGAAGTGCTATTGAGTCGTATGCTCCCTTTATATCTATGAATAGGGCGAGAGTGTAATGATTCATTGTTAGGCCGCACTGTATATTCGTGACCAGTTGCGTAAGAGCATCTAACGTGCCCTGTCCTGCTCGAAATCCAAACTGGTTTTCAGGTAATAAGTTTCTAGCCTCACAAAAATGCTCCAGACGAGATTTCAGCATTTTTTCCAGAAGTTTTGTGACACAAGGTATCAAGGATATAGGCCTATATGAGGATGGTACGCCTTCCGGCTTACCGTATTTATGAAACAAACATACAACTATCTCCTTCATCTTAGATGGCACAACTCCTGTGCGAAGAATGTCGTTGAAGAGCTGTATGAGGACAGCTCGAGCGCGATGAGATAGCTGGTTTAGCATTTTGTATGTAATTCTGTCTATACCGGGAGAAGTGGACGTAGTATTTTTCATCACTTGATTGAGTTCTTGAGTTGAAAAAGGGGTTTCGTGTGTTTGAATCTCGGACGTGTTACGCGTGGAGCGGGAGTCTTCCTCTTCTGTTGGAATCGTAGGTGGAGCCATGTTCATCAACACTTCGTCAATTAAATCCATAAATATCTCCGAACTTTGTTTAATTTTTCCTCCTTTCATTCCCCTGACAATTTTCCATATTTCGCCTATTGGGGTATTTTTGTTAAGCTTGCGCTCTACATATCCTCGCCATGAACTCCTGCTCTTTTCCTTAAGGAAACGTTTTGTTTGTGCTTCTATTTCCTTGTAGTTGAGGTAATTCTTGAGATTTGACAGTTGTTTATACTGTTGTAAAGCTTCCTTACGCCTTTTCCACACTTTATTGCAATCCCCGTCCCACCAGGTTGGACATTGTTTGGTGGTTTTCGGTGCCCTAGACGTCTTTATATTTTTGTTTGCCGATTTTACAATTGAGTCTATTATAAAATTATATTTTTCTACGGTGGTTGATCCGGTATCTAATTTATCTAACACCTTATCGATTTCCCAGCGGAACGCACTCCAGTCGGCTGTATTTTCATTCCATTTGAGGTATGGTGGCGTAGTTTGTCTTTTATAAATAATATCGAATTCAATAGAGATTAAATAATGGTCAGAACCCAGTAACTCCGGGAGTACGCTCCACGAGGATTTATTGACGAGATCTCCTGAGACAACACTTAAGTCAACTGCCGACGGGCGCTCCCCGGGCCTCGAAATTCTGGTTGGGGTGCCATCATTAAGGATACACATATTAATATCTTCTATTACTTGGTTAAGAATAACTCCTTGGGTATCATTTGAAGGAGAACCCCATGATACGTGATGGCTATTGAAGTCTCCGCCGACAATTGTATTTGTTGTCCCAAAGATCGCCATCAAATCACAACATTCTTTATAAGATATTCTTACATCTGAGGGTTGATACAAGCAAAAAATATTTAGATTCAATTCCGTGAGCCTGACCCCACAAACATCAATCTTATCCTTGATGGGGTTAATCACTGAGCTATTTTGGTAAGGAATGTAGTCAGCAATTAAAATGCATGCACCTCCCCCCTGTCGAGGAAACCTATCTGTTCTAACTATATTGTAATTTTTTATTATAAAGTTTGTGTGACGTGGCTTGAGCCACGTCTCCGTAATGAGAACAATATCATAAGAATTTTTTTGTAGGTGTGCCTGGAGCTGAATTTTGTTATGCTTAAGGGAACGAGCGTTCCATTGTAGAATCTTCAGGCCTGTGCTAATATGTGGACTCGACATCACTAACGTCCATATCTAAGCTATTTTCAGATGTGTACGTTAATAAATTCTTTACAGTCTCTCTAATATGATTTTCGTCTAACTGGGGACCCTGTCCTAACCTTACCTCGTTGATGACTGAATACAATAGGTTTATGATTTTATCAGAAATTTTTTCCCTGTATTCTCCAAAATTCTTAATTCGTTTTTCTGGGATAAGAGTATCTGCTGCTATTAGTACTTTCGCAGGATTAGGACTTGGGGCTGGGGAAGCTTTGCGTTTACCGGGACTATGATCTGGTTCAATTCCTCTACCTTTACGAGAACTAGGCTGCGGTGTATGCACCGAAGGATTTCTAGTTGTTATTTGTCGCCTTTGCGGTTTGGGCACGAAGCATGTATTTGTTAGTGGTTCCCGTAGAGATGGGAAGTTATTGTCATTTTTCAATACATCAAATCTATTATTTGTAACTATTTTGGCATATGAGGGGTTATTTTCGAAGATTTCGGCCTCTTTGTAGGATATGTTTTTCTGCGACATTATTTCTTTAATTCGTTTTTGTTTCTGGTAAAGTGGGCAATTTTTTGAGTTGGATGAGTGACTGTTATTTTTACAAAAGATACAGAAATTCTCCCCACTCTTACAATTTGCCATATCGTGCTCCGTATCACCGCATTTTCGACATTTGGCTGTTGTGCTTTTACACTGTTTAAAAACGTGCCCGTACATAAGACATCGTAAGCATTGGACCACAGGATATATGTAGGGTTGTACCTCGAAATTAACACCATTTATTCTTACACTATCAGGTAAAGACGATCCCAAAAAATGAACAATTATTATTTGCCTATCAACTAATTTGGAGACTCCGTTTTCGTCGGTAATTCTTCGTTTCATTCTCTCTATGGTTACCACTTGCTGAGAGCACTCAATATTTTGTGCCAGATATTCGATATCAAAAAATGTGTCGACCTGCCTGATAACTCCCTTACGCTGGGTATAGAAACGCGGGATATAGGAGATTAAACCATATTGTCTCAAGTCCTGCTTTTCCACTAGCGCATTGGCTATGCTAAGAGAATCTAGTATCACCTTCACCCTGTTAATACCCACTATTTTAATATAAATAATTGACTTACCAGCCTCATTAATTGATTTAATAAAATGACCTACCTTAATTGGATATAATCTACCAATCTTTTTGTCTAGACTTTCTACGTAGACATTGTAAGGTCCCTTATCCTTAGCTGTATACCTGTTATTAAGGTCTATATGTTTCCCTAGTTCTACAGACTCACCTGGCTTTCCATTGTTTGTTATTGAATTATTTACGGAAAGTGGGTTTCCACTAGAAACGGGCGGGTCGTCCCCGCCCGATGTACTTCCCATGATAAAAAAAAAGGAAATTAATACCTACGAAATGGTGTATCTATTCAAAAATTATTCTGTAATAATTACTATAGAACAAACTAAATAGGTATTTGTATGTAAATAAACCGAATTAATTCCGCGGAGACAAGCACTTATCGGCGTAGCACTGATAACGCACCTTCCTTCACTGAAGCTCGATTTAAACTGGATTTTTAAATGAAAAGTTTAAAATAATAAATGAACAATGTTAATAAGATAATAATTTTTTGATTTTAAAAATATAGGTAAATAAGTAATGTTTATTTTAAATATAAATCATATTTATTTCGTAAAATTGTGTGTTTATTTCGTTTTTTTTTTTAATATTTATCTGTATAAAATATTATTTAATATATTATTTTACCGCCGCCTATGTTTAAAATAAATACGGATTGTCAGCCCCCTCAGTTTGATAAATATAAAATATTAAAACTTTTTAATATAAATTGTGACGACGCAGAGATTTGTAACTGCAGTAGATAATAATAATAATTTATATATTAACTTAATTTTTATTATATTAACTCTTAACAATATTAACTCTTGGAAAATTGTCTCATGATGAAAATATCTCTCTTATAAAAAATCTGCTACAACATCAGAGAAAAAATTAAACCAAAAACAGTATAGGTATAAAATTCAGTCAAAATTACACCCATTATGAAACTGTTTTTGAGATCATCGTAATAAATCTATTAAACTACTAATATTCCCAAAGAAGAGAAAACCTTTTTTCTAATTTTCATAGTCGTGTTATTCTTGGAACACGGAACACCAGTGATAAATGAAGAACAATAACTTTATTAGACCACTAGTATAAAAATAGCTGCACTTTCAAGAACAGTTAGTGCTCATCGCCATTATAATTAAATAATTATAATCAGTTAATTTCACGTAGTGTGATCATTACATAAATCTATATTTCTAAACTTTTCCATGTTTTTTCACATAAAAATACTTCACTGGATGGGATTTTGGAATTACGTACAAGAATTTTGACGTATGGATCATTTGGTTTTTGATTTTCCGTCCTCTGCCCTGCTCTAAATTGGCAATTTTAGTAAACTGAAAAACCAATTTAAAAATTATGATAGTTTACCAGTCAATATACGGGGTGTTTACTCTAAGGTTGGCCAAACTTCACAGGGTGATTCTTCAAACTAAAATAAACAAAAATTTCCCATTAACGTGTGTCCGGAAATGCGCCGTTTTTGAGATACAGGGTGTCGAAGAAATATTCTATTTCCAGTTTTTTGATGATATCTCGAGAAGGATATTTTGAGGGTTTCGACCCCCTAATTTCTACGCCCCTGGAATAAATGCGATTTTAAGCAGCGCCTTTGAACAGCCCATGTTTTCTATACCAAAAAGGTAGGTACTCTTGGTTAAGGGTCTAAAATGAACCGTTTCCGAGAAAATGGCATTTTATGAGAGAAAACATCACTTTTTTAACGATTTTTCAACAGCATTTTAGAAAAATGAAAGTAAAGTGAAAACTTATTCCTATAATTAATGTTTTCTCTCATAAAATGACATTTTTCTCGGAAACGGGGTTGATTTTAGAGCCGTTAACTAGAACCTTTTTGGTGAAGAAAACATAGACGGTTCGAAGGCGCTTCTTAAAATCGCATTTATTCCAGGGGCGTAGAAATTAGGGGGTCGAAACCCTCAAAATACCCTAAAGTCTACGCCATGAATTTTTTTAAAACCTTTATTTAAGATTAATACTTTTTTTGTAGTCATTTTGAAAAAATTACCGTTTGTAAAAATTATTCGGTAGGTATTTAAAGAAGTAAAGAGAAATCGAAAATAATTTCTTTTGCATATAAACGTTGCTTTTAAAGGTTTGCTGAGACATCAAAGATTTTTCTAAGTGACCAGTGGTGTACCAGCATATATGAGACTTCGGGATCCATACATACTGGCATCCATACGCATCGGGCGAGCGCCATTCGCGTGATTGGGGCCGGCAATTAAATCCAAACAGACCCTGTCCGTTAGCCCGGATGCGCCCTCAAGCGTGCACAGAACCGGCCGCAAGATTATCAATTAAGACGCTCATCAGTGCCTTGTAGGCGCTTCCTCGCATCGCGTTCCTCCAAGTCACTCTCCGGGTGATTCCGCGGTGGTGAGTAACCGCTAAGATTGGGGCCGGACACAGCAACTTGAACTATGTCGGAGACAAATCCAGGATGCATGACTATGGGATTCCCAAGAACCAGGATCAGAGAAAAGTCAGGTATGTCGAAATAAGCGAAAAACACTATCCTGCTATTAACTAAGTGAAACCGCTAACTGCCCGCCATTCTAAAAATACGTTATGATTTTTATGCCGGATTTCTACCAAACGGACACAACAAAAACAAAACAGCAACCAAATTTTTGTTGTCGATGGCAACAAAACTGCAACAATTCAGGAACATTTTTAAACCATGCTAGTAGGTAGGTGAATATAGTTTCTGCTGCCATCGATACCAAAAGTTTGGTTGTTGTTGAAATATTGGACTCGTATATATACGAGTATCCTATATAGTATCCTGATGGTCAATCGATGGGAAAAGAAAAAGAGGTCGTTCAAGAAATTTGCCTGCCCAATCAGGGGATTCTCTTTGGGGACCACGTTAAAAACATAATATCAATATCGCGTTATTCTTGAGACAATCAGGAACAGGGTAGGGCTTTGAAATTTTGCTCAGGAGTGACAACGCCTTTGAATTCTGAATCCAATGAGAACTGTGGTACAAAAACTAAACTCAATTTGAATTTTGCTTATTTTTGAATTGATTTGATATTGATATGTCATATGTCAAAGATGACACGTTGCTGTCCCTGTCAACATCAAAATTTTGAGGGGAATGGAGGATCATGTGAGACTTAATCCGGACACCTTTACTTTTCGAAATTAAGTTTTTTATTTTTTTATTTTATTTTTTCAATCAAACTAATCAACTACACTACCAATGGGATTCAACAAAAATCGCAACTGTTAATAATTGTACATTCTAAGCTCCAACTCTATTTTTTATCATGATTTTTTGTTGAAACATCGAAGTCTTTTTGTTACTGTCCGATTTTTTTGTCCAGCAGTGTATTTTATTTACCTACCGACACAAAAATTATGTCACTTTTCAATTTTGACAGACTGTGCGCCGGTGGAAACATTTATAGTACCTCTCCTTAAAATTCTAAGTCCACTGAGATAGAAACTTCATTGGTAGGTAAAAAAAAGTAATTTCAATATGTACCTACCATGAATTTTATTTTGCTACCCCTTAGAGACTCTGCATGTACAGTGTGGTTCAAAAATGGCGTATTACAGATATAGTACCACAGCATTCATTGTGGATTAGATATTCTAAGTATAAGTACCTGCATTTACTGTTTTCTTCATCATGAATCAACTTAAGAATATAATGACCAATTTTGTCAAAAAAAGTTACAACTCAGAGCTCGATAATTTCTTTAGAAAGAAAAATAGCTTGTAGGACCATAATATCCAGATGTTATCTCGGAAACGTTCCATTTTCAAGTATAAATGTGAAATCTGTTTTCCCAGTGGAGTTGTCTAAATTTGACTGCATGGCATGTTGAGTTCAATTTCAGAAAGGGCAACCTTTCATATCTCGGCAACGAAGCCACTGAAATATTTTTGTTAATTTAAATAAATTAAATTTACAATTAATATCATAAAATTATTTTTTAAAAAAGCTTTTACATCTTAGTCAATCATTATTATTAACCTAAGACTGCTTGTGATTTTCTAAACAAATTGGATGGTTTACGTGCATGTACTAATGATACTCTTTAATAATTAATCAGGTTTTATTAATTATCTAGGTACCTAATTGCCAATCTAACGAAGCTACGACGTCTCCGGCATTAAATTCTTAATTAACAGATTCTCAGATTCAACACTTGATCATATAAGAGTTTAATGAACTAGCAGCCTTATTATAAGTAATGTTTTTCATACTTCTTTGTGATTCTGTTAAAGTTTCACCAATCGTCTGAAAATATGCAAAACAAAATTTGGAAACACTTTACCCCTATTACATCTTATTAATAGTTGTTCTTCACTGGGGCTACTAAATAAATGAGAAAAAAAAAACAAAAAAACTAAAAAAAGCTTACATGCAGCTTCCCATGACTCAGAGGAGGTCAAGAAATGAAATTGCCAAAAGATCCCTCTTCTTATTATTATATACAAAATGACTAAGCATATAGAATAATTTCATGAAAATATTTTCTTAAAAAAATTGGCAACCTAAAAAAAAACTTTTCTGTGGTCAATTCTCGTGAGTTTCTTGATGGCAATGGTAAAAACAAAAAAATGGTAAAAATTAGTTGCGACAGTTGTGCTCTGCACTTATATTCAACATCCGTTGTTACGAGCAACCGCGGCAGTTGTGACGTCAGAATTCTGACTTCAACAGCCCTTAACTCGCTTTTTTACCATCGCAGCAAACTAAGAATAAAAACCGACCTGTATGCAATTGTGGGGGGTGGCGAGAGAGAAAAATAACTGCGGGGCCCAACTATGGGGTTGTAAGAAGAAAGAGATAGGTAGCAAATTTTGAATAGATGTTCCTCTGACACTTCGAAATGGAGGGATCAAGTTAGGAGAGATTGTTACACTAACGGTGACACTCTCTCCCCATTTTAAAAGGAAAGTCAAGTTTATGGGATGCCAGATGACTTTTTAATTTAGAATTAATCTTTAATTTAGTCAATGAAAGTGTGTAATAGCCCAAGTCTGAAAAGCAACAAAAATTACCTTTGGCTTTTTAACTTGTTCCTATCTTTAGAAACCGCTTATTGATTCAACTTAACAATCTCTTTATTTTCATGAGCTTGGATACGTGCGCATAATAAAAATGAAATATGGTTTTCATAGGACAATCAATATCTGATACGAATCCAGGATTAATTAATAATATTTTAATTTGCAAGGATCTTTTATGAGCTTTATGGTTAACCAGACCTCGACTTTCCAGGATTAATTTAAAATATTTAAAATATTTGATTATTAAAACATGAAAATGTGAAAACACTCTTTCACGTTCGTCTCTGTTACGAACCAACTCAAAACTTTTAAACTGGATTCTGGAGATTGGTATTAATTTTTTGATAGTGTCACAAAATAAAGGCTCGGTTTCCCTTTTTATCAAGAGCTCTTCGGGAATCAAAAGGAAACTTTTCTTACAATTGATGTTGCTGGAATTCGTTCTTTTGAGGTATTTTCCTAAATTGAATCGAACAAATGAATGAACTCGTAGTCGAACAGCAATCGGTTGTTTCTCTATTAGGTACTTATTTTAGGAGATGAAGTGAATGATTGGAGATAGCGTGGCTGGAATGGAGTTATGCGAATCTTGTGAATTTAAATTGGCACACGACGTTCGATGTTGAGGTCGATCACTGCCGGAAAGTCTAAAAGTTAATTAAAGAAAATTATTTGCCGGAAACACTCTTGTTTATTTGAGCGACCCGCTTGGATTTTACCTCGAGGTTGAGGAAATTTTTTCACTGTCTGTGAAAAGAATCGTAATGACCACGCAGTTATATCGAGTAAAGGTAGTTTCTCGAAACGAACGTTAGTTTTTGGATTCAAACTCTAATTTCGTTAACATAAGTTATTAGGAACTGTTGTGCTTTTGTTTAAAGAGATACAGGCATCGGAAAAGATAAAAAGATAAAGTTTAGGTAAGGCAGATTCACCAGGTGAGCTTTTCGCGTTGTAGGTACACGCGTCCACCCGCCTTCACGCCCGAGCCTGCTGTCCCACCACTCCCACCTGCCGACGCTTTCCTCTTGTAGATCACGTCGTTGATCACGTGTCAAATCCACGGACCCCTTCGTCATTTTCAATCAATATCTAATTTTTACCCCGTCTTCTCACCACGCTACTTCCACGTCGAAACTTTTTGTGCGCGCGACGCACGTATCAGAAAAAGGTCGCTAATAATTTTAGCTCGAGAGAACACGTTTCAATTGATGTAAGGTACGCGTAAATAAACTCCAACGCCATAAATGCGTTACAAAATAATGTATAATTTTAGTTTGATAGTCTGATAAACTGACCATCTAATCAGTTATAAAGAAAGAGGGGTCACGAAGAATGAATAAAAGCTAATTATTAATTATTCCATCGACTATGGAACAAAACATCTTACAAAAATAGCAGCCGCCTGCAAATTTCTGGCTCACTATTGTATAGTGAAATTGCTTATTTTATTTTCGGTTTATTAAAACTGGTGCTGGGTGTACTTGGAGTATACAAAATAAGGAACTTCACATCGTAACCAAAAATCCTAAAGACAGAGATCAGATCGTATACGATCTTATAGGCGACTGCGGGAGATTTCAAATCTTTCTTGAAACCACTTCATGCTAGTTTCTACGTCTTATATATGGTACCCGCTGGAAACCACACATTGTCCAGATCAATACCATACCAACCAAGACCAATGCAAGCCACAAAAACCATAAAATTAGCATACATTTCCGATTTCGTCCTCAAGAAATTGGTGGTCTGTAACTCCATCAACTCTACCAATCCAAAACCTAAAACCGTTCACTCTTTGTGGATGCATTTTCTTCTAGCGTGTTAAGTGGGGGTTCTGATGTTGACAGTTCTGCGGGTATTACAAATTACAGTTAGTTTCAAGGCTAAACCTAAACAGCTTTTTCGAAAAATCGACTTCTATTTCTTACCCTCATCTGCTTATTCTCTTAAGTTGACCCTATAAAAACAACTATATGTTGCAATATTGACAGAGATGGACAATCTTCCTCGATACCTCCCCACATTTTGTGAAGGGTAACGTTACCCCAGCATAATGCCAAAATAATAAGTCCCAATTATTTGATATTTGTCAATTATTATTGATGTCTTATATCCAACCCATAAGTTTGTTTTATTTCTTCCATATCCAGTGTATGAAAGTAATTGGACCACCAAGGACCTTTTTTGACTTTTTGCCATTCATTCCCGCATTCAAACTCATTTTATCTTCAAAGGCCTACCAAACCTTCCCGAACTTTATGAAGGCCAGAAAGTCCTTTCATGAGAGGGGTCCCATTTATTCCTACCTATTGTAGTGCTTTGACCCAAAGATATTACCTGAGGCTACTGTAAGTATAATACCTCGCATATGCCTATTTGGTGGTATCAGGAGTCCTCGTCGTTTGTTCCACATTTTTGGGACTGACTCCTTGTCAAATAAGTCCCCGCCCCTTTATGTATTTTTTTATTAAAAATGCACATGAACTGCAGGGAAATCCCTATGACGCTCTGGGAGCGGTGCATGTAAGGAGACACCGATTCATGTTGACTTAGGACAAACACATTCTTAGGAATAGCATTCCAAAGTGATGCGATTCTATCCATGAAATAAGTCTACTGAAATAGGGTGGTACGAATTATAACGAGCTGAACCTGATAGGGATGAGTTTTTGCGACTCGACGTACATTTCTGCCCGGTGGCATCAAGCGGGCCACGCCTTTTGAACACTTTAAATAAAAAATCTGTAAAACAGACTTACGTCAGCTACTTTTTCTTCGATGTTCGAGAGTGTCTAAATTTTTTGTCAAATCTGGGTCCCCAATCAAGTGGATGGCTCTTTTCTGAATGGAATCGAGTAATCTCAGAATCTGTTTAGGAGCTGAGCTCCAACATGCGTGAGCAATACTTCAAGGATGGTCATATATGAGCCTTGTAAAGAGAAGCTGTCGAGGTTCGCGCTGCAGTAAGAGACTGTCCCGCCATCACCACATCTGGCTCCAAAACGTTGGCCTGAGAAGATAACTGCCTGGGCTTTTCCAAGCTTTCTTGAACTTGGTTTCTATCATCCCAAGCTGAAATCTCTTGTATGTTTAAGTATGACAACTCTTGCTCTCTGTTAGTACGTGCGTCGATGGCAGATGTTCGCGCATCTAAGGTATAAGAAGATATAAGTGTAGTGACATCGGAAAAACTGTATATTGGGTGTTTTGTTGTTCAAGCAAATCGTTGTAAAATATGAGAAAGAAAGCTGGAGATGATCCCTGAGGTACACCGGCATTGATGGAGAAGGTTTCAGAAAGAACTCCATCGACTGCCACCTGCAAGGAACGATCTCCGAGATAACTCGCAAGCCACAAGCGGAATTTCTCGGGCATGCCATAAGCCTGCAGTTTTGCCAATAGTCCATTATGCCAGCCACGGTCGAAAGCTCTAGAAATATCAAGCACAACTCCTCGAGAATCCCCATGGTGCTCGACTGCGCTCTGTTCCACAGCTCGGTAACTTATAGGTGAGATCACCAGTTGACCTCTGTTTTTGGCATCCGAACAATTTGGTGCGTTTTCTCTACCAAAAATTGCTCGCAATGCACGCACCGTTTTCGCAAAATGGTCCCCGTATTTATAAATGAGTTTCAACAATTAAATTGTCCTGTTAATTCATGTATCGATGCCTTTTTGATGTATTCTGATCGCGCATACTTGATGGGGAAAATACGAGGATAATAAGGTATTGCGTTATTTGAGAATAACCTCTGGTGTATCACATGCAAGCACATGTAGGTGCCTTACTCCAGAATTTATCAGGAGACTTGCAAGGGAAGTTGGAAAAAATATCAACGAATATGATAGCAGTCTATTCTATTATGCAAAAAGTTTTTTTATCTCTCATCAAAAGTCCAAGCGGAATTGTGAATTGATTGCAGTCGCCGGTCAGTTCTCTATATCGCTCTATCGAATCTTTCTGGTACTGGTGCATGAAGAATCTAATAATGGAAAAATAATTTTACTTTCCTCATTTCATGCAATTGTTTGGTCTATTTACTTAAATGTTAATCATGACAGTTACATCCTAATGTTAATTTCAATTTCCACTTTTTAGATGACCACATATAACACACGCACTAAGAATAAAAGCTCCGAATTTATAGCATATTAAACTTATTTAAAAAAATGTTATAATTCTTGGTCTGTTGGTCTGGGACACATATATCAACTTTTCTATTTTTCAAACATACAATATCCACATATACATACACAGCTGTGGTTTTACTGAATTTTAATCTTTACAGTAACTCAATTTTCATCTTCTATGCTCTATTTTTTTCGGAAGAATGGGCACGCATAAGTATGCATAATATTAATGCGCGAATAGCTGCTTTTTACGATAAGATAAACCCGCTCCATTTCCTGAATTTGGCTGATTCTTAACAATAATAATTATAAAATTGTGGCAAGTGTACAATTATTATTTGTAATGAACCGCCATTATAATTTTTACTTAATTAGCGTGCTCACAAATCTATTTAAAATTAAAACGAAGTAGACGATAAATTCGTGAACATATACCATATACCTAGGTAACTTATATACACTCATGTTGACAAAAAATTCTTCAGTCAGACAGACTGAAATTCTGACTGCAGAGGATTTGGTCACGCTACAAATCACACCCTGTATGGAGAGATTATGCATAAATGTATGATTCACAACAAATATCACGTGCGGTGAACCTTTGCTACTCGTTTTTTATAATTATTACTGTAGCACCTGCTTATAATATACCAGTCAGTACAGTACCGATAAAAATACCCATTGAAATAAAAGTTTTTTCATCGGGCCAGTGAACAAGGTCGGTAAAATAAAATCACCAACCACTTTTCATTGGAAAAGTCCTTTCAATAAAGAGCATGGGAATCAAGGTATTATCATAATTTCAGTCGTTAGTGGTTTCTAGTTGACCCTAGTTTTTTTTATTTTATTAGAAGCATTATGCAATTTAATTGTTTAAGACCGTGGTAATAATTGTCGGTAACAAGGACGAGTCGGTTGTGTATGTATTATGTATACTTAACGATTTGCGTCTGTGCGCTCAAGTAAAGTACGCTTATTAGGAATATAATTTGTTTACAAGGCACGATGTGAGGAAGCTGAGCAGCGAAACACCGGTCCAAAAGTACTTACTTTGCCTGGGCGTTTCTTTCCGGTCAGTTGCATAACAATTTTTGTCGTTCATAAAAACTTTTCCTTCTTTTCTTAATTCAGTGAATCTTATCTTCAAGTGCTGTGATTTGTGAACACCTACTGAATAAGTAACTGATCTTGTTTTGGATTTTTGCTGCTGACACAAATTGGTATGTATGACAAAATTAATTATATCATCTTATTGAAACTAGACCAATTAGCATCTACAGGGTGTTTCACAGATATAGGGCCAAATTTGAAGGGACAGTTCCTCTCATAAATATAAGTTGAAAAAATTAATTTCAGCTCAAAATTACGGTTCGGTTAAAAGATATAGGATGTCAAAATTTAAAAAATAACATTTTTTGGTTGTAACTCGTGTAAATTTAAGCCGATTTTAACGAAACTTGGCATCAATGATAGACAAACAAAAAGCCCTTAAATTTGGCTTTTTCAGTTTTTGTGGTTGTCTTACAGTGGCGTATATATTCAGGGTTGGCGCCCCTTTACCCTCCCTATCTTTTACGCCACTGACTTTATTGCAATACAAAACCGTTATTCAGTAGCCATTGTTTTGGTAGCTATAAGTAACCATTTTTGAACAAAAAAGTGTGATTTAGTTTTTTTTTATGCGTTTTTGAGATATTTTAAGTTTTCTCAAGTACGAGTATAATGTTGGGTCATTAATTATTTTGCAAAATTATTGATTTGATCATTAAAAGTTATCCGACTAGAATTTTTATACAAAATGTATATCTTATTTACAGCGGGTATTATAAAGGTTCATTAAGTTAACGGGCAGATTTCTGTGCTCGTTTTTGAAGCTAATATTGACGTCAAATGACTTTTGTTGACATTTTTGTAATCCCTTTCACGCCAAGAATGACAAAATTGCAATATTTTCCACTTAGACTCGATACCTTCTTCAGAAACAGCCACAGAAATCTGCCCGTTAACTTAATGAGCCTTTATAATACCCGCTGTTAGTGATTTTGACAATGTCTAAGGAAACTTAAAAAAGCCCAAAAACTCAAAAAGCTGTCTGAAAAAAACTAAAGAATACTATTTATACATTATTTGTATACATCCGCGGCTCCTACTACAGTTTCACTATAGCACCTATATAGGGATGGAGAACATACCTATAGTAACACCAGGAAGGTATTCATTTGCTTTGCAAATGAAAGGGGATGCAACAAAACGGCTTTAAAAACCGACTTCTGAGAGTGTAATGAAAGTACGGACCTAGCAGATGCGATGATTAAATACGTCGACTTTAGGAAATAACCACTTGAGGACAATGCCAAGCGCTTCGAAACGTATTCAGTCACGTACTGGCATTATATCCGCTTTTTCATATCGTGAAAAGACCACAGGGTTTGATGTTACGATTTTTTGAATATAAATGCAAAATAAATGCAAATTTCAAAATAAAAATCGTGCTATTGTTAATCTCGAAGATTTTCCTTGCCCTGAAAGTGAAGAAAAAAATATAAATTCGACCGTAGTGTCAAAGAGGCCTTAGCTGTGACCTTAATATTAGTTTGCAATGGCTGTTTTTAGCTTCTTACTCACCCAGCACCCCTATTTCGCTCCTCGGTCCCGAAAAAATTGATGGAACTTAGGAGACGCGGATGAATATAATTACCCTATTTTGTTCTAAAATCCATGGGCTATTGAATAACTTTTTGCTATTCGCAGTAAAGTCAGTGGCGTAAAAGATATTAGGGAAAGAAACAAGCCGCCAATATTTGATTAGTGACATTTTCTGAAGAAACTTAAAATATCTCAAAAGCAATGCTCTGTATGAAAAAATTAACCAATACTTTTTGTCCTACTATTTTGTATTATTCTATTGTATGATATGGGATATGGACAATTGAATAACTGTTTTGTAATTGCAATAAAGTCAGTAAAAGATGAGAAGGGAAAAGTGGCGCCAACCCTGAATATCTACGCCACTGGAAGACGTCAGACGTCACTGGAAGAGTTATAACAAAAACAGTTATTTTGTATTTTACCGTTACTTTTTTAAACTTTGACACCCTGTATCTTTTAAACGAAACGCCATTTTTAGCTGAAATTTATTTTTTAAACTTATATTTATGAGAGGAACTAGCCCGTTAAATTTGGTCCTATATCTCTGAAACACCCATACAGGTATCCCAGAAGAAAGGGGACCATTTTTTTAAGGTATAATATTTACTTGATTTTAAGACAAAAAGTCTCTGAGCCTACCCTCTAAATCGAGAAGTTACAGAGTGTTCAATGTTGAAAAAACTTGCTTTTTTTAACAACTCCAAAACGGCTGAATACTGTTTTTATGAAAATTTTTGTGTCGGTTTTGCTACTTACTAGTCTAATATTACAGCGGTAATTACTTGCGTGTAATTTTAACCAGGGACGCACGGTAGACAAGGGTCCAACTTTTATACCACCCTATTTTTACGCCACTGGATAAATTTTGGTTTTGACATATTTTTTACAAAAGCTAGACATTTCTGGTGCAAAAAAAAAAAACAAAAAAAGTTGAGCTCATAGCGCTAGGAAACGTGACAAGGATTTTTTCGTGGTCGGAGGATCTGGAGACGAAGAAGCCTCACGTCAAATCTATAATTTTTTCCAAAACTTTTTGTCCTCTCGAATGTCTAAATCGTACATGTCTCAAAAACTGTTGAGAATTTACCCATCAAACCTTTTCCACTTTTTGTACCAGAAATGCCTAGCTTTTGAAAAAATGTGTCAAAACCAACGTTTATCCAGTGGCGTAAAAATTGGGTGGTAAAAAAGTTGGACCCCTGTCTACCGTACGTCCTTGGTTCAAATTACACGCAAGTAATTACCGCTGTAATATTAGACTAATAAGTAGCAAAAACGACACAAAAATTTTCATAAAAAAGTATTCAGCCGTTTTGGAGTTGTTAATAAAAGTAAGTTTCTTGCAACATTGAACACCCTGTAACTTCTCAATTTAGAGGGTATAGGTTCATTAAGACTTTTTGTCCTAAAATCAAGTAAATATTCTACCTTAGAAGTTTGTCTCCCTATTCTGGGACAGCTTGTGTAAGTTATGTACTTACACTGACGATACAGTGCGCGAGAAAAGTAAGAAATAAATTCTCCAACTTTGTAAAAAAAATTCGAAAAAATGCAAAAACATGTCAACTGTTATTTTTAAACTGTCATTCGGGAAATTATTTCAACCCCCAAAATAAAATAAGTCAAAATAAATCTATCGATCAAGGTATCGTAGGGGGTACTTTTCCGTTTGACTTTTCGAAGATGGGATTGCTACCCCTTAGGGGTGACAAGGTAGGGGGTTGACAACTACTTTCCCGAATGGGAATGACAGTTTAAAAATAACAGTTGACATGTTTTTGCATTTTTTGAATTTTTTTTACAAAGTTAGAGAATTTATTCCTTACTTTTCTCGCGCACTGTATGTAGTTTAAAATGTAAAAGGTCATTATTTACATCTGCGGCTCCTACAGTTTCACTATGGCACCTATATAGGGGTGGAGAACATACCTATAGTAACACCAGGAAGGTATTCATTTGCTGGGCAAATGAAAGATAAGCGAACAAAACGGCATCAAAAGAAGGTCTTCCTGAGTGCGGGCCTGTTTAGAACAGCTAAAATCACATAATAAACATGCAAGGTCAGAGTGTCGAGAGGACGGCGGAAACTCGTAAACAACACCAGAGCCGGTCTGGTAACAGACGCAACATACGCGGCATGCAAACGTAGTCGGAATATAATAGCGAGCGATGTCGCGTATTTTTGGAGTATAAATGCAAAATAAATGCAAATTTGAAAATAAAAAGCGTGCTACCGTTATTCTCGAAGATATTCCTTGCCCTGAAAGTGAAAAAAAAATAGAAATTCGACCGTAGTGCCAAAGAGGCCTTAGTGGTGACCTTGATATTAGTTTGCCCTGGTTGTTTTTAGCTTCTTACCCACCCAGCACCCCTATTTCGCTCCTCGGTCCCGAAAAAATTTATGAAACTTAGGAGCCGCGGATGTAAACAATTACCATGTAAAAAATATCAGATTTTAAAAATTTAACGTATGCCGACCCGAAACAGTTCAACCTATCTTCCATATAATATACCTATAGACTTTCATTATAATCTGCACAGAAGATTCACATAGATATTCCTTGATAAATTTAAGGAGGGCTTTTCATAAAAAATATTATCTCAAGCCTCCCATGATGAGTTACAGCCTCTTGAAATGAGGTAAAAAAATTCACTTTTTTTTTCAAAACATTTTTCAAATTTTGAAACGAAAAAGAAACTTTAACAGTCAAAAACCACCACCAAAAAGCTTTCATAATTCATATTTTTGTTCAACTCACTTTCCTGCAAGCGGGCGAAAAATATACTACCCCTTAGAGTTTTTATTAGTAGAACTTTTCCTTATTTTTATTTCATACTTTAGAAACGAATTTATTATATAATTATTATTGTTTTGTCTTCTAAAAATTCCTCGTAAGCTTATTAAGTTTTTATAAAAACAGCAGACTTGCATAAATTATAAAATTAGTATATTTTATTTTTTCAAACTGTCAATGTCAATTAAGTGCAGAGTTTTTTTCCAAACTTTCGGATATTAAATTCTTAGATAAAAATGTTCTCAATAAACATGGGTCCTAACCAGTGACGGCTCGTCAGGGACGGCAAGGTCGGCCCGGCCGACCCAAACCACTGCACCAGTAAAATAACATTATTTTTTAGAAAATAATAAAATAAACTTGATTTTAATTTCTGAGAGCTTTCAATAATACCCTTTAATGTTTTTTCTTGCCTAAAAATCTAAGCAAAAAGCAAAAGTGTAGTGTAGACGAGCTATTATAGTGAATAGCGCGAGTGATCCATCCAGAAGTTGAAAATAAATGCTAAGGTCGGCTGGCCGATGCTGGGCGCGAGAGTGCTGGTTAATAGGAGACATACGGCACACAAACTGTGTCGCTTCCAAACCGCAGAGTTACAGTGCACGGCCGGCGTAGCGTATTCCACACAGGCACGGCCGAGAGCCTCCTGGCCGTACTTGGGTCTCTATCAGGCGCTCTTCCGCTCTTCTCTTGGGTGATCCTCGCTGCATTATTGGGATGGTGTCGAACGCATTTTTATTAATATTTTTTCAAGAAAATGCAACTTGTAGTTTGTAGTAACAGAAACAAAAAATGTGTTTTTTGCTTGCCAAATTGCTTTTTAGAGATTTATTTAATTAATTTAGTAGACTTATTATTTATTAATTAATTATTTAAGATTATAATTTATTAATTTATTTATTTAATCTCAGTGTGCGAGTTTGTTTACCTATTTTATGCAATTAAAAAAAAATTAACTATTAGAATTCGCAAACTACCGATATTGTCAAGTCAACTGCGCCCTACTACACTTTCATTAATATTTTTTGAATAAAAAATAAACTAAAAATACCGTTTTAAGGAAGGGATTCAATAGATATAAATTCCTAGAACGGAAAATAATAATGAAATCTTCATGCCTGTACTTCTTTATCCTTATACCTACCAGCCAGCGCCAGTTAGTAGCCATGCAGGGCCAGGGTCGGCTAGCCGTACCGCGCGTGTATCCATATGGTGTCAATGCATGCATAGCATAATATTGCATTCATTCAGTGACTCAAGCAAAAGCACATTTTTATTTTATTACTTTCTTCATCTATTTTTCCTATTCGACGATTTTTCCTATTTTTACATATACAGTAGAAGCTCGATTATCCGGATCGCGATTATCCGGAATCCGCTTTATCCGGAACAAAATTGATTTTTAAAACCGCCGCTTTATCCGGAACGATCGTGGTCCGTATCCGAAATTTGAACGAAAAATCAAGTCATCCGCGTTATCCGAAACGCGCGCCTTCAAATACTCCGCATTATCCGAAATTGTAATATTTACTGTTCATACACATACTTAATATATTTAGGTATACATTTTCTCAGGAATAATAAAACGCTTTTCACTAGCCAGATGTTAGAATTTCACGGAACTGCCCAATAAATAACCGGTTTTTATTTCCTGCCTGCTTCACTTCCAATAAGGATTTTCACTTCAGTTAGGTATTTGTTCCCTTTATGATTCACAATTTCAGTTTCTTTCCTAGAGTAAGCAATAGTCTTTGGTCACCTAAACATGTCATCCAGCAATTTAAAAAAAACGTAAAAAAATGGTAGTAACAATGACTGATAAATTAAAAGCAATCGGTCTTGATAAAGGAGAGTTATTAAAAACAGTGGCCGCCACGCAGGATTACAAAGATTTATTACTATGTTGAGTTGTTTTTAACAATAAAAAGTCATGTAACTTACATGCCTACATTATTTTATATATTCCTAAAAAACTCCGTATTATCCGAACTTTCACTTATCCGAAATGGGTTCGGTCCACATTACTTCGGATAATCGAGCTTCTACTGTAAGTAAATTTTGAACTTAAGGGAATTCGCGTGACCTTGAACCGTAAAAAAAATCGCCTGCATTGCATTTTCCGCGGGGGCCTTGTCCCCGGACCCCCCCCCCCCCACATATAACGTCGTACATTTTATTTCCACCATTGGCTGGCCGACCCAATTTTTTGAAGCACGAGCCGTCACTGGTCCTAACTCCCAAGTGGCTTAATTTTGAAAACATCAGATACCTATACAAAATTAAGCCATTTAGGGCGTCTGTTTATTGCGTCCTTTCATCAGAGTAATAATATCCGGAAGTTTGGCAACGTTAACTTATACCTGTATTGATGTTTTGATAAAAATAATGTATTTTTTTTATTTATGTAATCCTCCTGAAAAGTATTAAGGTATTCACAGACCAACAGAACTGCGGGAGCGGAGCGATCCGAGACGGGATGTAAATTGTGCAGGTTGGTCTGCGAACTCCCCTAAGCTTACGAAATTTTTAAGATTAAAAAATCATCCTACCTAAATAAAATGAGCTTCTGAAGTCCTAAACTAAAAACAAATAAAAAAATAAAATCAAAACTTCTTTAAAAAAAAATCAAGGGGTGGTAGGAGTCGCCCCCTTGCAGGCAAGCGGGACTGAATAAAATGATGTATTTTGTGGACTTTTTGGTGGTACAGTTCTTGATTGTCAAAGTTTACTTTTTATTTCAAATCTTTAGAAAACAAATACATAAATGTGATTTTTTACTCCATTTAAAGATGCTGAAACTTCTTGGGGTGGGGTGGGGTGGGGTGGCTTGAAAATACTTTTTTCTTAAGCTCCCTCTTACGTGGGATCTTGATGGGAAGATTCCTCATTAGAAATCTTCACTTGAATTTTCTGTACTTATTAATTAAATTTCCTGTATACAGCAGGGTCTGTGTCCGTTCCTGAAATATCCTGAAAAAACTGAAAAATCGAGATTTCTTATTAGGTATTGAAAATTAATAAATAATTTTTTGTAGGCTTACATAAGTCGTCAAGAGTTTTCATAGTCAACTTTTGTTTTTCTCATGACCGCTATATTGTTTTTTTTATATCGTTCGGTATAAAAAAATCTTGTAAATAAAAAATGATTAAACTTAAAAAAAAAAATTATCCTAAATTTTTCTTCTTTTTTCAAAGAAAAACAATTTTTTACGTTAATATGAAGTCATACTGTTTGCGTTATAGTTTTTTAATTTTTCTATGATATTCGGTCTAAAAAGTTGTATTTTTTAAAGAAAAAAGAACAAAAAGTTTTGAACTTTATTAATTTCTGGTTTCCATGATTTTTTCATGCCGAACGACATAAAAAAATAATTTGACTGCCGTAAGAAAAACAAAAGTTGATTATGAAAACTCTGGGATCTAGTTGGCTTTAAAATGTTTTGAAATGTCAGATGGATAGCTCATAACGGCTTATGTGAGCCTACAAAAAATTATTTATTAATTTCCAATATTAAAAGATATGACGAAAATAATAGATTTTTTCAGTTTTTCAGGATATTTCAGGAACGGTCACAGATATTTTGAATGTCTACACGGATTCGAGATAGCCATGAAATAGGGCATCTTTCTCTAATTTATTCCCTAATTTAACCGACCCTGTATCTCTTAAGCGTTTACAAGATTATACCCATAGTAAGCTCTGAAATAAAGGAACACCTGTACACAAATTCATATTTTTTCACTCTCTCTTTCTCGTGTACCTAATAGCGTTTATACACCACCACTCAACCCATTATTGCGATGTGCGAAGGTGAGTCCTTGTGAACACCGTCGCGAAAGTTTCTCAATTAGTATAATAGAAACATTTAAAAAACGGGCATGCCGGGACAACTTATTGTGTGCAAAGCACCAACAATTTCTCTTTATTTGAGAGGTCTTGCAACGCATGTCAGTTATAATTTTCCAAAAATATTTTTTCCATTTTATATTGTTTCATATACTTAATAATAATAATTAGAAAATACATTAAATTCAATTTTAATCAGGTATTTACTTAATGCAAACATAAACTCCGTTGTTCTTTAATAATAATTATTGATAAAACTTAATGCACTTAGCAGCATTGATTGTTAAAATTCCACAAAAATGCGTGTGAAGTCACCTGAACACACATTACTACTTAACGGGAGGTACAGAAAATTATGAATTAAAAGAATCCGTGCGAGGTGAAATAAATTAATTTACTTAGACACATCGCATGATCATGAACATGAAGGACACGCTGTTGTAACCTTTGAAATTTCTTGTAGTGGAACCGCGGTGTTCATTGGGCATAGGCTTGCCTATAGTGAGTGATATAGTGACCTATAATGTTAAATTTTTCGCTGATTAACATTAAACATGCTACTTTGCTGCCTGATGATGGGCATAGCAAGTCAAAAGTGATTTTTCGCCAATAGACACGAAACATTCTACTTTGGTACCCGATGAGAAAAACTATCATTAAAACTGAGTGGTAAAGTGTCATTTTTCTGCCTAGGCAACAAACGTTACTAAGCAGTAAAAAATTTTTGATTATGTAATTCGGTATATGTTTTTATACCGAATATGTATTTACTTTACTTACTTTATATGTCTCTATGTTTTTTTGGATCGCTGAACGCGAATTTGACGTTTTCTGGCAAAAATTTCGCCCGCAACTTTGTTTTTTTTTTGCACGTTTTGCCCAAATTTTATTTGGTCTAAAAATTTTTGGTCAAAATCTCAGAAAGGAAGCGTTTTTTAAAAGTCCATTCTACATAAAATTAAAGTAAACAAAATTTCCTACATTTCTCATAAATAACGTTTTATGCCCAAATTTTTGCACTTTTTCAGTTTTTGGTCTAAATCTCAGAAAGGAAAAGATTTTTCGTAGTCCATTCTATACAAAATTAAAGTAGACAAAATTTCCTACATTTCTCATAAAAACCGGTTTTTTTTGGAAGACTAACCGTTCCGCCGGTAGAGCGTGAAAAAAACATATTCCCATATCTAGTGGAAAGGGGCAAAAAAGTGTAAAAAAAAATTTGGGCTAAATTTTTGCCAGCAAAAAACACAGAGGGTGAGAAAATTAAAACTATAGCAAAACTTTCCTCTGAGAATTCTAATATGCCTAGGTAGCCTAAATATAGTAAACCTACTTTATCCACGATTATATTGTACGAATTTTATTCAAAGGCGAGAAAGTTCTTATACTGCGCAAAATATTGGTTAACGCCTTCCGAGTGCATAATCAGTAACGTCCAATATCTCCATGTTAAAAAAACAACCAACCAGATAAGGCTGATAAGGTATCTCTGCCGTTCATCGAACATTTAAATGCTGAGTGGTCGTGCTGGGAATTTTTTATTTATTGGGAATTCCTACCTACTTATCATTTAAAATATTTAGTATTATATGCGCCGCGCCAATGATGTAAATTCTTGTCTGATAAAGTGAAACAGTTAAAGCTGGCAAGATGCGCAGAAATGTGTTAACAGATAAACTGCTTGAAATTTAAGATATTCACTTGTTTGTAACTCATAAATAGATAATATAAATGCCCCTTTTCTATTTTCAAAGCTATATATGGTAATACGAATAGCTCAAACGAAAATAATTAAATGAATGGGATGGAGGTATACAGTTTATATGCATTAGAATGAGATAGAGATACAATACAATCATGATTAAATCGGTAATTAATTTGGAAAAAATATTTAATTTTTTAAGCAACATAGAAATGTAATAATATGCAGTCTGATATATTTGTGATTAAATTAGCAAAGTTGTTTAGTTAAATCCGGTATGACCGGAAGTCGTATATTTTCGTAAATATTTTGTTTTACCAAAAGTGGATCGCTTTAGGCCAGGTGAACTTAGGCCAGGTCCATAGGCTAATTTTTTTTGCAAAAATTCTATAGGTTACTTATCGAAGTTGAAAAAGTTCTAACGTGCTGCTTTAGTAACATGAGAAAAGGTTTATAAAATGAATTAACTCATAACTTTCAATAAAAATAAATAATGGTAATGACTATGCTCATGAATAATAATAATTATTATTATGACTACCTAATTTAGATGTGTCAAAGTTGAATTTTACCCAACAATTTACGAATAAAAAACTCATCAAGTACCTAGGTAAAAAAAAGTTACAAGGTTTCATTCATACATAAGTAGGTAGGTACTTAGGTATACACATACTAGATAAAATCCAATGTGTGAATTTTAAAGCATATATCTTTTACCTGATATCTTAAAAACTTCTTCAAGATCATAACATAAACACGTAATAAATTGTACAGCTATGAGGACTTTGATCATTTCACTAAATGCAGTAATTATTGTGAGTTTTTTTCTTAATATGTACCTACTAGTGATAGTGGTAACATATTACTTACAAAACTTTCAGGATTTTCTTATATTATTACTTATGTACTTAGGTATTATAATAAAGCCATAAAGTGTTGTAGGTATACATATTGTTTTTGTATGGGTTTCTTTATCAGACAATGGAGTCTGAAACCTTGTTGTTTATGACTCATCTAAAAGGTAATCTTCTCTTTACAGTACCTATGGCTTAACGTTTATGAATTTAAAGTGATTCTTCGGAAAAAAAATGGGAAAACTTTAAATTTATTTTGGTACTTAAAGGATAAAGAGGGTGTCGTGTGTCTGGATGATGTTAATAGATCTACAGGGTGTTTCATTAATCAATGCAGAAAATTCACCTGGAAATTCATTTGCTAAATTTTAAAAAGGGTAACAATTAAATATCTTCAATTTTGATATTTCAGATTTTGTAGAGGGCTTCCAGTGGCGTAGATATTCAGGGTCGGAGCTCATTTTTACTTCCCCATCTTTTACGCCACTGATTTTGTTTGCAATTTCAAAATCGTTATTCAGCGCATGCCCCTGAATTTTAGAACAAAAACGTATTCCTTAGTTTTTTTCATACTGTGCACCGTTTTTGAGATATTTGAAGTTTTCTCAGGTAATGTAGGGCCATTTACATTGCAAGATGATTGATTTCATTAAAAGTTATTTCACTTAATTTTTTATGCCTAATATTATTCTTAATGATTAATGACATTGCCTGAGTAAACTTAAATTATCTCAAAAACTATGGGCTTTATGAACAAAATTAAAAAATACTTCTTGTTTATAGGCAATAATTGAATAACGGTTTTGTGTTTGCAATAAAGGGGCCTGAATATCTACGCCACTGCAAGACATCTACAAAACCTGAAATAGCCAAATTAGAGATCTTAGTTTAATTATTGTTTATGTCAAATTTCATCAAATTCGATTTAAATTTACACGAGTTATAACCAAAAACTGTTATTTGTTTTAAACTTTGACACCCTGTATCTTTTAAACGAAACCTCACTATGAGCTGAAATTTATTTTTCAACTTATATTCATGAGAGAAACTATCCCTTTGAATTTGGCCCTATATGACTGAAACACCCTGTATATCGCTCGGTTTAAGAATTCTTATCCGTTCTTGAGACTCTAATTTTTTTTTGTTCCAGGCAAGAGGAGACGGGCCATAAAGTAAATGGTAAAATCCGAGGCGGTTGGCGCATCCTAGGCAGTTTGGATAGCGTCAATTGGAGACAACAAGAACCACAACCGGGTAGTCTACGTCGCACGCGAAGTCTCGCGGTTAATCACCGCCAACCCAGACCGGGACAACCTCTCATACCTCGAGCTAGACTCATTGACACCAGGCACCCGCCCCGAGATCACAGGTGAAATTTTCCTCTTTACTCCTCCGATCATAATTACTCTCAAATACTGTTCCAGACACTTCCAGCAAGGAAAAAGTGTAGAAGACCTGCAGTCATACGAAGAGACACAGGCAGAACCGCAGTACCTCAAAAGTGAGAGTCTTCTAGTGGCGAATTTGAGACATCGTCATCAACAAGCCGATCGCAGTCGTGCAGAGTATTGCAGTTTAGACAAGGTTGGGATTTACGAGGAATCCAAGACTCGCCGTAAATCTGTGAGATCGTCCAATGAAGATCTGCAATCAATAAATCTTTCTAATTGTTGCTATAGTACCAATAATAAGAATTCTGAATGTTCTTTAAGTGATACTAATGATGATGTTTCACTAGAAGAACATTACTTGACGAATTCACAGGAAGACAAACATTACACATTTGAAAATGAAAGTTATTCAAGAAGACATTTTGAACTTGATGAAGCAGATAGTATTCCTTACGATGATAATATAATATTGAGCACAAACAAGCCTCTGTACAACTCGCTTTCTAAACCGGTAGCTCCAGCAAAACCAAAAACTATAAGAGGTTTAGCCGCTTATGACATTGAAGAATCGCATTTCAAGTCCAGAAGTCTTCCGGTAATTTCTAATATCGATCAGCTGTGTGATAATCATATTTCTACAGAAGATATTAATGATATAGTTTTTGATTATTTCGAAACTAATAAAAATAACCCAGAAGTAAGCACCGAGAAATTTGACACATATGTAAATGAGAAGTCTCAGTCTGAGGGTAGTTCTGACAATACAAACGGCCCAATTTATGCAACAATAGATGAAAATTCCCCAATAGAAAAAACAATAGATAAAAATAGTCAGCAACATTTTAACTTTGAATTAAACCATGGTAATGATAAAAATAAGATAAATAACGAAAATTTGATTGATCATACGGAAGTAGAAAATTCAATTTATGGTACTGAAGTAGAAAAAGTCGATACGAACGAACCAACAGCACATCCAGATCAAGACGAGAACGCTTCCTCCAAAAAGCACCACTGTCACAATTACTTGAAAGAATTTTTAGAAAGTCAAAAAGGCTCGAAAAAGCCATTACAAACTTTTTTATCGAAGAAGTTTTCTCATAATTCCCCGAATAGTTCTAAGAAATCGCTGAAAAAACTTATCTCTAGTCCTTTCGCATCTCTTCCAAATATTAATGTGGATAATAATCTCAGGAAGTACGCTCAAATCGATCAAAATTTGAGAGACTCCGAAAATAAAGATTTTATAAAAGAAGGTTCTACTAAGGAAAACCGTTTCATAGTAAATATCGGTAAACATTTTGATATAACAGCTAACAGTAACGTCCCGTTAGATTTTGAAGTGAAGATTTCCCGATTTCCAAAGAAGAGCAAACTGACTAGAAGAGAAAGTTTCAATCCGGGTTCGGTTTCCAAGAGCAGCATTTCGGGGAGCTTGAAACATTTAAAAGAGGCATACAACAGTGCAACAAAAAATATTGATCAAAGTGGTACAAAGCCAGAAATTATTGCGTTAAAAATAAAAAATCAAGAAAAAGAAAAGCACAAAAAGGGTAACAAGAAAGATAGATCTAAAAACTCAAATAAAATCAACAAAACTTTGGACAACGGAGATGAAAACGATGAAAACTTTTATCTAGAAGTCTGCCCAAAAAAATCTAGATCGTCGTGGAAACAAACAAATAAAGAAAATCTAGAACATCATCGAGTTGTTGCAACAGACAAAAACATGGAATATGAAGGAAACAGCGAAAACCCGTCAAATAACAGGGTGCCGATATTTGAAAATAGAACCAATTCAAAAGTAGACGACGCAAAAAAAATATTCGAACCGACCTTAGAATTGGAAAAAGAAAAACAACCCGGTAAAGTGGAACTAGCCAAACAATTATTCGAGCCCAAAAAAACTGAAAAGAAAGAGAGATTATCTCCAATGATAAAACGAGCTGCGAGTTTTTTCAGTAACGGAAGTGGTCAAAATAGTTATGAAAATCAACGATACAAAGACTCGGAATTTGAAAGTTTGCAATCTCAAGCTGTGGAGATAATCGAAAAATCGTGTTCTAACTCTAACCGTGAAGGACAAGAATCGAAAGACCGGAAAAAATACTCAACAATGACTAAATCCCGAATTCAGCTTCCAAGTCCAGAATTCGATCATGTAAGGTACAGAGTGATAAAATCCAACCTATTCCAGAAAAGCATATATGCCAAGTGTGAAAAAGAAAGCCAGTTTGAGGGTTTAATGCAATATTTACAAGACTATAGTTTTCAGGAACTTCTGTGTGATAATAATATTGTAATAATAGAACCGATTAGGAGCAGAATCAATCATGAAGCTTCTAAGGTAGCTTTAGAACCTCGAGGTAGCAGAAACGTTACTTCCTTAGTCCACAGGACCAACGAAGAAATCAGCAGTGGCAATGGAACAATAGGCAAGGGAAGTGGAATCAGAAAACACTTCTTTTATAGCCCCGTGAGGGTCAATAAAGAGGTCAACGATGATGAATTACCAAATCCTGAAACAGTGAAACAGGTAAACATATTTTAACTAATTAGTTACTACATACTACATACTACTTGAATTATCGATTGTTTTAGGTACGCCAATTTTTTGAAGCCGCCGGATTAAAAAGGAATAAAGTCAGATCAAAAAGTTCCGATAACTTGGAAGAAATTAGATTTCGTCCAGAACGATCAACCAATGAAAGTATATCATCTACAAACCACGCAAAAAAAATTATCAAAGGTGGAGAGAACGATGACAAAGATAGCGAGACCCATGATGAAGCTCATAACAAGCAATGCTGCGACTGGCAATACGTTAGCGAAGAAGTACTGAGGAGGATCAGAGAACATGGATCTACAGTTACTTATTATGGCGGAAGGATAGTTGAAGAACAAATCATGCAACCGAGTCTCACGAAAGTCATTATGGAAGAGATAAGAAATAGTCAACAGAGAAATCGCGAGTGTCTCTGTAACAGACATGCTCGCAATCATCCAATGACTAGCCACCAAGAGCAAGCAGCAAACAATCAAAAGGTGAAATTTAAACTTCTCAAATCCAACAGTTGTTCAAGCCGCTTGGAAATTGTTGGGACAACCACTGGCAATAAAAGCCCGACCAACGATCGCAAGCCAGAAGAGCCTTTCAAAGATTATAATGACAACCTAGAAATTGAAAACGAAGGGGTTCCGCATACAAATGGTGCAAGCGAAGATCCTCATAATAATGGCGGTGAACGCTCCTCACCTAGCGAGAATAAAAATATTATTCAGTGGAATCAATTAACGAATTCTAATTTATATTCGCAAATTAATTACAGCACAAAGCAGTCCCAGAAAGGCAAATACAGCAGTTATCAGGATTATAATAAAGTTGATGTGAATAAAAATAAAGTGGACGAAATGGAATTTGAACCATATCAGGTTGCTTAATGAGATATAATTTATATTAGGAGTTTCATCTATGATGGTATTATTAAATAAGAACTACTACTACTATAACAACAATTCAAGTGCTATTATTATAATAATTATTGTTTAATGAACCAATTGATCTTCAGAATTGCTAGTGACATCCTCTTTTCTGGTCTGATTTAAATTAGACAAAATTAAAGGCTAATCTTCTATTATTATAGTCCAGGGCTTATGTAATTTTAACTTGAACCATTCTTAGAAGCGATTTATTTGCGTAAAGATGGTAAAACACGGTCGTGGAGATTTTGTGAAGCAATTTGTGTCAATAAAAACATCTACAAATTGAGACTTGCTAATATCGGACAAAAAATAAAAAAGTTATAGCAAAAAAAAGATTAAAACTGAGTTTCATAATAAATTTTAAAGTCACTTTAGTTTAAAATCACTTTAAACTATTGTTAAAAATAATCGTAACTAGGTAGGATGATAAGGAATTTATTTCGATCTCCCTCGTTAAATCCAACCCAAACCGAAAAAACAACTAGTGCAAGAATAGGTACGTAACTACCTAAAGGTAAAATTGTTAGGAAATCAAAACGCAGCCGCGCGCCATTATGTCAAAGAAACGATTCCTTCCTTCACATTAAATATTCATAAAAATAAAAACGCTCGTGCTGGTAGAATTCCAGCATCTTTAAAAACGACGAAAGGAACGGCTAAGCAGTGTAGAAACTCACCAGATGTTAAGGAATGTTATTATAAAAGCGCTTTCGCAACGATTAAAAGAATACAGACCGGATGGAAAGATTTGTAAAAACACGTGAACTCTAAAACAATAGAAAGTTGCAAGGTATTTCACCTATGACAACGAAAGTTAGCCAATCAGTAAAATGAATAAATAAACGACAGTAGCCAAAAATTCATTCACCATGATCCCTAAACAGCAACTAGATGAAAACACGAAATGAAATTTAAGCCGGTGAAATTTTAGTAGGTAGATACAATAGGAAGCACAAGAAAGCGTCGGCCGATTTAATGGAAATTTTAGATAATTAAAGCTCAGGACGATTCAGTAAGGTAGCCACAAAATCAACGTGCTAAGTCTCACGATAAGGGAGATATGATAAAAAAATAAACACACGATATCACGATATAGAACCAGTGCCAATAAGGTGCTTTGTTGCGTGTTGTGTTTCAGGCTCGGCCAGATTCCTTAACCCTTGCTTGGAACATCAACGAGATTTGTAGACGAGACGGCAGTGTGCTGTGCACTCTATGAAAATTTCCTAACTTATCAATCGGAAAAACCGTAAATTTTCCTACCCAAAAGGAAAACAACAGTTAACAACAAGTCTCAGTTAATTTCCCCGCTTTTCTGAAAGAAATCCAAACCAACCGATAGAAGAAAATCCAAGTTACAATGAGTCACAGTAGTAGGTTCTTTGCGCCATCCGTTTCGGCCATACTAATTCTGGCATACCTCAATCAAAGAGCAGGGGTGACTACGGAAAACACAACGAGAAAAAAACAGCGGTCCTATGTATGAGGGGAAACCCAGGGAAAACTAGATGATCACAGTTGCTTTTAGCAACAGACCAATGGGCCCGGGGTCCTATAGTTACATAACCAAGGTGAAATTAAACGTTAAATTTTAAAGTGACTTTGATCTGATTATGAAACTCAGAGATTTCTTTGTTATTGTTTAACTTTACAAAAATTAATTTGAAATCATTTAGATCTTCTTTCTAAAACGAGTTTTTTGAAGCGTGCGAATGGTTTTCGCAAAATCCTATTTTGCAAGCTATTTGCGAAAAATATTAATCGAATTTTTTGAAAAGAGACCTTCAGGTATTGCATTAAAGAAAAGTCGAATTTTGGATATTGTTCCCTGTTAAGCAAATAGAAGATTTTTGTTATTTACAAAGTTGGACCTTTTAGATGAAAACCATTTGAAAACTTGTTCAAAGACCACAAGTTTTTTCCAAAAAAGAACCCTCTACAACTAATAGAAATTAATAAGTTACCCCCTTAAAAAAAAACTGTTTGCAAACAATTATTAATTTCAAAACTTTTCATGAGTATGAGAGACGAAATAAATTAGAACTGATTAAAATGATGGGACGTTACTGTTGAGGGTTCGAGGTAGGGGGTGGGGGAAGCGAGGAAGCGACTCGAGCATCCATTGCGCGCGAAATCGAAAATGAATCTACAAATTGGAGAGGGTCGTAAAATTTAACATCTCGCCTTCCAGACATCATAGAGGATTCTTTTTTTTTAATCTGAGGTACCTCGAGCAGAAAATAACAACCAGCTTTTTTTACAAGTTTATAGAACAAATAATGAATAAATAAAAATAATAGGACTTTCCTTATGCCATTTTTCACATAGGCGTACCTCTGTCAAAATATAAGGTGTTCAAGTTAAAATAAAATAAAAAAATTATAACTTGGTTACTTCTCAAGATATTCAGTTGAAATTTTGCACACACTTCTTTCTTATGCCGGCGCATTTTTTGCGAAATCATGTTTAAAGAGAATGACTCGCGAACGGAGGAAAAGGGGGTTTAACTTGGGGCATTTGTCGAAAATAGAGGATCCTTAGAAGCGATTTTATTGCATAAATATGTTGGGGTCAATGATAAAAAGAAGCCAAAATAGCTGTCCCTGGCTTCAGACCTGGCTGGCTCTGTTTTATTGTTGCCATAAAACTCACTAGTCGTGTAATGGCAGCTATTACTGTACTAGTAATGTAAAGTTCGACTTTCTTTATGATTTCAGATAAAATATATTTTACGAAAATACCATCAATCAAAAAAATTAAACCCTTGAATGCCTTGGTTTTGTGTAGTTTCAGATCAGACCCAGTACATACAACGAACCTCACTAGATCCATAAATTTTTTTTATGAACAAATATAATTGAGTGAAATCTAAAACTCTTTCCGAAAAAACCTTTCACATAATATGGTTATAGGTCATTATTTTTTAATTGTTCTACATATTTTTGTCTCAAATTTGAAAAAATAATTAGGTCTCTGTGACTTAATACGTATCTATCAAAGAAAAAAATCTTACTACCTGATACTATACTAAAATAAGATAAAATGTAGGTACCTACCTATCAAATCAAAATCTACCAAATAAACTAGAAACAATAATTGTACCAATAGAATTTTACTACCAAGCAGTGCAGTGCAGACACACTTTACTAGTAAAAATATTTAATAAAAATCTGTAGGATGATCCTGTTTATATACTTTTGGAATAAATTTAACAATACCTACATCAATGTGTATATTAACGGATCTAAATATTTGTTATGAGAATATTATAAAGTGTAATATTTTAACTAGTTTGTTATATTATTATTATATTGATCCTAATAATAAATAAATATGATTATTAAAAGATAATATTATTTGTTAAAATTTTGTTTTATAAAGTAAATAATATAAACATTACAGTCGTTAATTATTGATTACCACTTATCATTATCCCAATCATTTGGGTTTTCATCAATTACCCAAGGAGCAAAATTGGTCGTTTCTAATCTTGAATGGTTAAGAAACTCTGTCCTATTTTAATCAAAAATACTGATATTTTCCGCCACTTTCGACTTTCAATGATTTTATGAAGTAATATTTAGTCAATTTTTCATTTTGAAGACATCTAACTAATAAGTAGATAAATTTATAGCTTGAAGCCATCACTTTAGCACAACTTTTTTGTTTATCACACGATGACACTGCAATATGCACAAATAACGCATTAAATTATGTGATTCAAAGTATTCAAAGTAATAGTAGTGTCAAAGGTTAGAGAAAAAATCGTAATCCTGTGTTTCACTCTTCTCGGAGCTCATCAGTACAGTACATACTGTATCTATTTACCAAACCTTAGATAAAACCTCCTAGTCATATATCACTTGTATTAATTTGATGTGCAGGCCATTATCTACAGTAAACTTCACCTAAAACGACTAGTTCACGACGAGTTAGCAGCAAATCAATAAGAGACTTTACTGATTTTTTTTATATTTAAAAAAATCATGAATAATTAGGTATACTATGATTTTTATAGGAAGGCAAGAGTCTGGGCGTGAACTACGCATCTTGCCGGTTTTAATTGTTCCACCCATTGAACTGATAAACGCTGTTCCACCATAACAGACTAGAAATAACATCAGTGGCGCCGCGCACATAATAAAAAATATTTTATATTTTTAATATATTTTAAATGTTTAGGTATAAATGATAAGTCAATTATCAATCTTCAATTAAAAAATCAATATGGACATCTACGTTTAGTATTCCAATTTATATGAATTAGTCTCGGTTAAATTATTTTGAATTTATTTAAAATTAGGTACCTATATGCGGAAAAACGAAAATAGTAGGTAGGTAGGTACTTATTCTACTGGCAAGTAATATTAATAATAAATTAATAACAAATAAGAATAAAAAAAAAAGAAAAAAAAGAATAAAATTCCGAAAAAAAAATTTTTAATGCCATAGATTTTTTGCTTTGTTTCATTTTTTGATATCGAATGACTAAAACAAAACGTTATGGCTGACATAAGAAAAACAAGTTGACTATCTTTCAAATTTACTCGGCTTTGAAAATAATTAAAATAATTTTTGTCAGATCCTCATTACCCTAAGTATAAAGTTGTACAACTTTTCTCTAATTTAAACGACCTGGTACCTACTTATATCATATTATTTCCAAGATCGCAATTGCTAACCTTATCTGATTGGTTGTTTTGTAACGGGGACACCGACTAACATTATTGATACTAGACAACAAATATTTATTGACTCATATGTAGTAACTAACTTATCAGCGTACTAACCAATTCTCGCCTTTCTATAAAATTTACACTGTACCTAGTATCGCTTATACAGGTACAGTGATTATGATAAGATACATTAAGATACATTATGATAAGCGATACAAGGTACAGTGTAAATTTTATAGAAAGGCGAGAATTGGTTAGTACGCTGATAAGTTAGTTACTACATATGAGTCAATAAATATTTGTTGTCTAGTATCAATAATGTTAGTCGGTGTCCCCGTTACAAAACAACCAATCAGATAAGGCTGATAAGAGTACCTATCTTCGCCGTTCATCGAACATATGAAAGCCAAGTGGTTAACTCGTATCGTATTATTTTGAAATACCCACTTACTTAATCATTTAAAATAGTTAGTATTATGTGCGCCGCGCCATTGATGTAATTTCTAGTCAGATAAGATGAAACAGTTAGAAAGCTCGCAACCCAATGCGGGGTTCACGCCTATTATCTCGCCTCCATATAAAAATTATACTGTACCTACCTACTTACTTTCTGCAGAAAATACTAACCTTCCTTTATAATAATTCTTTCCACAGTGCGCGTATTTATACCCCTGTTGCTTGAGAAGTTTTTTCTTTCAGCATTTTCATTTGAATATACTCACCACTACTGGAGGCTTGAAAATAATTAAAAACGTTAAAAATAATTCGCCGGCTTTGTGCTGATATAACCTCTCGTTTATTCATTATAGATATATTTTTTAATATACTTATAAACTTTGTCAGTCAAACAAGTGATCTTCACTTTTTTATCAATTTTACACGAAAAGCCAATATAATAGAGGTCACGACACGATGACAGAAAGTCTACCTGTTTCAAATAAATACTACACGAGATAAACAGTACCACCACTGACTTTTTACCTGTTCGATGAACGGCGGAGTTACTCTTATCAGCCTTATCTGGTTGGTTGTTTTTTTTACGCGGACACCGACTAACATTGTTGATATTGGACAATAAACATTTATGGATTCGGAGCCCAATCTGCGCACCAACCAATTCTCGTCAAACTCTCGCCTTCCTATAGTATTCATGCTGTAATTAAATTCAGTCGAGGATACAAATTTTGGAAGTTTTTGATGAAGAGTAAAACAATTATATGTATGAAATTCAAAAAGTTTATCTAAAGATGTAACACACACAAGCATTAAAAAATCAGTTACCTAAACGTCTTATTTTTACAAATTACAAATTACAAGTAATTATCACCATACAATTGGCAAACATTAACAAACCATTGTGAAATTACAATCAAGAAATTCATATTTTCAAAATCAGTTTTTGTTGAATCAACACAACTCTTCATTAGCATAGGCACCGATCGTGTACATTCTTTACCACCATCGTGTTGAATAAACGATTTACTTTTCGAGAGAGGATTGCGATCAACAGATCGTTTTTTAACAAACTCGTTAATGAACAGCAATTCCGCACATAATTCTCTTTTGTAATGATGTAAATTGTGTTGATCCATCGTTCTTGTGTACAAAAACACCTGACTAGCCATGAGACACATCAGAACTTCTAAAGTCTGCTCTACTTTTGCTTTGTTCAATTCGGATATCCAAGGTGTGGTCAATTCCGTACACTCATACACGGCATAACGAAAATGAGAGCTGAATTTCTCATTTAAAGGAACCTCAGAGTTATCCTCGTAGTGCACAAATACAACAGTATCCTCCGAACAGATATTATACAAATCTAGCAAATCTGGTAAATTATTAAAGTTAGTTTTTGACGAGATTGACATCAATGATTTAAATTTACTCTCATCGGTTTGCGGTTTATCTTTTGATGGTAACATGGACAGATGAGCTGCAGTCTTGCAAAGAAAATGAACAACACACAAGATTCTTCCAAATGTTAGGTTATCTGACACCGGTAACTCGAACCTTGGTAACTGGAAATCGTTTTCTATGATTTCGAATAGAGGATCGGGTGATTTGTAAACCTCGAAATATTCTACAGGTGTCCGGCTACATTTCAAGAGGCAGTGTGATGATAACCGACATATGTCGATGAACATGTCGATTATCAACACCAACTGATGAGCCAATTGTTCCGTCATTTCCAATTTACCTGTTTTAGCAACGTTATAGCAAACCAGGCTTCTAGGTTTCAAAATCAGAGTTGAGCAAGCGTTTATACATTTTTTAACGTCAGACAATATCGACGTAAAATTTTCTTTATGGTAACAATACCATACATATTTCCAGTCCATCAACGTATTGATAAAATCTAACAGTTCCCTAATCAATATTAAACCTCTCATATCGGCTGAATGTTCACACAACTTCAAAATCTCGGAAATAATTTTCTCGTGCAGCATGAGAAAATGACAACAACTCGCAACCATTTGTTCTCCTAGTTTTGTCAGCAAAGAATTCATTAACTTTATCAACAGCATGAAAGAGGTGCACCATTCACGTAGAAACACCGATATAGTGTTATCGCTGTTCTGTTTCCACTGATTGAAATTATCTGGAATTCGCATATTTTCCGTCACTTTCACAAGATCAGAACTTAGAAAGTCGAAGACCATTGGAGTTTCGGCATAGCAAATGAGACTCTCTATCATGAATTTGACGACACTCGTTGTTTGACGATTGTAAAGTAATGGGCGAAATGAGTTAATGATCTTCTCCAGGTAGTTGTTCATTTTAAACCATATAATGTAGTTTTGCATGTTCTTCAATCTCATCAAAGAGTTTGCAATACAAGTTACCAAAATCCAGTTTGTTATTTTATAAGGTAGAATTTTTTCTGTTGAACTTGTCCAAAGCAGATTATATATCTCCTCGTATTCATCATTGACAATTCTTCCAATAGGAATTAGAAGTTCTCGCAACGATGTTGAATTTGATTCGAAAAAAGAAGCAAAATTGTTGATCGTTTTGTGGATCACTGAGAGGTAAACTCTTCGCATTTTATGAGGTATTATATTGAAATTTGTGTTGAATTTTCGTAGAATTTTAGTTAATTTACCGATTATTTCCATTTCCTTTCCATTACAAACGTTCCAATCGGAAATGAGCATTATATATAGTTCCATAAATGCCACGGACGTTTCCACGTGGTTAGGTAAATTGACATTATAAAGCGTGCCATCTAAACAATGTTCAGTAATTAAATACTTCACAGAATCATCAAACACGTCCGGAATATATTTCTTTGAAATGATAACAAACTCGATCCACGATTTCAATAACAGGAAATTATTCTTTGACGCTTCTTCATCTTGTACATCTGTAAACGCACTCTGAAACATGATATCCATAACTTTCAACCACTTTTCTACTTGCGTCTTGTCCTTGAAAAAGGTTTGAATGCAGCTTTTCAAACTCGCATCGACATTCGCAGAAGTGTTCCACAACTGAATAGTAAGGATACTGAAAATTATCTGATATATCTCTGGATTCTGATTGAATTTACAATATAAAGGATTTGCTAATAAAGGCCAGAACTGTTTCAACGCAATCACGTCTTGGATCAAATTACTTCTCTTGCAGGTCCATAAGCTCATCAGGATCTTTAAAATTCCCAATTGGAGTGGATTTTTTAAGCAATCTGGAGTCTTTTTTATGTTATGTAAGTAATCGAGCATGAAATCGGTCATCGAGTCACCTATTCTTCCTCTATTAACGTCGCCATCTGCACATTTTGTAGTGGATATGTTGAAAAACGCAGCCGTCATGCCATTCTGACTTTTAATGCAAGTCTCAACTAAATCCACTATGGCTATTTTGAGCTCTTCGTTTTCTATGGGATCTCTTAGCTTCTCCAGGAAAAAACTCTGGACTTGATGATCGTCCATTTCTAGAAGCGCGAGTATGGGAATATTGCTATCGCGGGACATAACTTCAATTATCCTGCAGGACAACTGACCGATCTGAGAATTATACGCATTGTCAATTAAACTCATTATAGGCTTAGTAAAAAGCATCAATTTTTCATAAAATAACGCTCCTCTTTTTTGCTGTTCCCTATACTTGAGAAGAAGAAGAAGTACAGAAAGTTGCAGACGAACTAGTTTAAACTCTTCGGCGGTTTCGAAAGAAAAATGAGGTGCGCCGATAACGTTCTGAATATCCCCTGCACCTTTCACGAGTAAAGTGAAAAACGCCTGTATGGCAGAAGTGTTGTGCAGGAAGTTGTTCATAACAAGTTCAAAAATTGTAGAGTCTACATGCTTTGATGTTAGAGTCCCTTGTTGGAGAACTTTATGGCATATAATAAAACATTTAGTTAGAATTGACATTTTTTGTTCATTCGATTTGAAAATCCAAGAATTATAAAACGAAAAAACACTATTCAAAAGATACACAACTCCGGGTAATTGAACTTCAATATGATACTGATTATTTTCTACACAATATTTAATTAATTCTAAATACTGATTCAAGAGATCATGTTCATCCAGGCCCTCTTCTTGTTGTAAGTAATGCAAAATCACAGAGTTTTCGTATACATTCTTATATGATAAATCTGTTACGCTGGCTTTCGAATTTGACAAAACGGGTAAGAATTTGTGTAAGAAAAGTGACTGTAACTGGTGTTTCCTGTATATTATCAAATTGGACTGAATTTCAAAATATAATTTCACCAAATGAAAGCTTTGTATGGATCCTTCAGAAAATAATGGCCAGACCAGGTCTGTTACTTCCAAACAACGATTCATACCTAGAACCTCGAATCCATCTATTTCCGGGCTTTTAATTACTTTATTGACGATTTCATAACCGCTAATTAATTTTTCTAATAAACTAACGTCAATCGTTTTATTTTTCTTACTATCATTAACAAACTGTAGGAACATTTGCTCCAGTAAGGTAAAATAGTTATACTTCACGATAAATCTGGATAAGTTTTTACCAAAAATATTGTACGACTGAACTTTTGTAGATTGTGGAAACGACAAGCTATCATTCCCAAAGGGCTCGTATTTTTCATTTAAAATATAATACTGCCCGTCTGGTATACCCGCTATCAAATCTGATAAATACGAATTAACCATACAGAGGGATTTTACTGTTGTTTCAAATGAATAACCGCTGTCTAAGATAGCTTTACTGATAGTAGTAAATGAGTGAAAATCATAAGGGAACACCCAACGAGTCACTTTGACCACAGCAGGGATTCCTGCACTATCTTGAACATACTTTTTTACCACTAAAGGATTTTCTAACATACTTGCCAACACTAAGACAGTTCCATCACTCATAAATACGTGCCTTTCATCTGGGAACCATGAAAATACTTCATTCAGCAGATCGTAGGTAGCCTCAAAGAATATTCTTCCCGCTCTGCTGTTAACAAACAACGGATCATTTTTTAAGATTCCATACAACGATAGCATAACTCCATTGTTGAACAAAGTAAGCACCAAATCTTGGTAATAATTTGAATTTTGTAATTCTCCCTCACTGCTCTTCAATTTAATTACAAGCCATGCAAGTAGAACCACTTTTTGATCTCCTTGAACTTGAATATTTAATAACTCTTTTTCAGATTTATTCATTATATCGGTATTTCCTTGAAAACTACTTCCGAATTTGTTCATTAATAGGATAAACAGTGCAACTTCTGAGCATTTGACATCATAAAATTCATCTTCAGGTACTAAGCGAGTGCTCTCGAAGAATAAAGGATGTCTAGTAAAACTGTGGAGCATGAAACTTGTAAATAATGTCTTGAAATCATCAATCGTAAACGTTGTGTACTCGGTTAAAATGCATAATATCATGAGAATTTCAATTTGTTCTTGATTGTTTCTTCTTATCCAAAAATTGATAAAATCTGATTTTGAAGCGTTTTCAGGAGTGATTTCTTCAACCGAGTCCTTGAATTGTTGAATCAAGTTTGTCTTCAATTTGCTGATATTGATGCTCATAATAAAGGAATCGTATTCGTCACAGAACGGATGCGATTTATCGGAAACATACTCGAAAATGTATCTGAGAGTCTTGAGAGCTAAGAGTCGTTCGGTAGAATAAAACTGCCAGATATTTCTAATAAGCACTGCTGTGTTGGACTCGTATCTTACGATCGCCTTGATATCCTTTATTTTACCGTGATATTCAAACATGAAGTAGTTGCACAAAACTAGCCACGAGCATGTCGTTTCTAAATTTAATTCTTTAGCCAGTCTCCTCACAAACATTTGAACGTCCATGTCAACTTTTGGCGAATTCTTGCACCACTTTTCAAAATTTCCATCGTCGGTGTATTTCTTGTATAACAACGTTCCATTCAACAAGTTTTCCTCAGATAACTGGAAGACTTCTTCAACTACATCGTTGGTGATATTGGCACTGTAACCTGTTACAGTCTGGTAGAATTTCTTCCAAAAAGGTAAACTGTCCATAATTATTGCATTTTATTCTTCTCTTGATAGTAGGTGTTGATCCTCCTTTGCTTAAATCTTCTATTTCCTAAAAATTTAATTGGTTGTTTAAATACTTGCACTTTTTTAATACAAATTAGGTATTTATTGAATATGTGACTCATATAATAAGTCATATAACACAAAAATGAAAAGAGAAAACACCAGAATTCTGCTCAAATGTTAAACTTTTGTCTTTATTCAAGTGTGAGTGTCTTTACGCTTGTAAGACACAAACACAAAACTTGGTAGAGCTATTCAGTAATAAAAAAAAAAAACAGAGCTGGTGCTTCTGGTTTAAAAGTATGTGAAAAATGTGTGCCCTGTGTGAACGTATGTTTTCTGTCCGAGGCTATAATATTTTTCTTTACAGTCTTAAGTAGGTATATGCGATTTTATCTCTGGTTCTTAGAAATCATCCTGTTGGATATTGGGAAAGGTTCGACTCTACACCGCGGTCGACTCTACAGCTCTCGTTCTGTCTCAATTTTTGGTTGCAGGTATATCTCAAACTCTTGCATTTTTCAAACAGGAGAAAGACGAAACGACATAGGGTCGCATGACCCGCATAAAGGGTAGTCCATACTAGTCACCAAACAATCAGAAAAAATCTTTTTAACTAGCATGATATCTTACCTGGTTATTCCCATAAAATAATAGTACCTTATAGTTTATCATAAGACTCAGCAGCCAAGAAAAAATCTTCTCTGTTAATTTCTTTATTACTGTAATGAGTAATTATTTAAAAATTAAAATTCAGTGGATCAAAATAACAAATCAAACAAATCAAAACATGGAATTTTCCTAACCTCACACCAGTGCCGCAATTTAAAATTTCGCCGATGCGCAGGCAGGAACAAATACTCGGCCGGAGTGCGCCGATTGCCGATAAAAGAGATTACTATTATAAATAGACTACCGTCCGTGACGTGCTTCGTGCTACCGCGACTCGCGACTGCGAGTACTGCGACTACCTGACTACCATTTCATTTTGTAGTTGATCTCCAAACGTGATTTGATTGCAGCGTCGTATATTGGTGAATGTTAAGTTGAACAATTAATTATAAAGGATAAACTAAGAACTCGTTATAATACTAGGTAGGTGCTCGTTACTTTTACTGTTCAAAAGTGAATTCAAATAATTAATCATTGCACTAAGCCCAATTTCAACTGATTCTGTTTCTTGCGAAAAACATACCATTGCCTGGCCTGACTGATGTTGGGAATATCCAATATCCAAGTCTGTGATAGTAGATACATTACATTGCTGAACGCAGCAAAAGTCTCTGTCACTTTTTCCTCTTTCATTTTATCCTTCATTCCTCTTCTAACAAAATACTGAACGACCGTAATATTTACTTGACTATTTTGACTTGACGTAAGCAACTTTAACTAACCTCTGTTCTTTTCTAAATTAGAAATTCTAATAAATAGTTATTTTAAAGATAAAATTTAGTTTTTAGAAGTCTGTTCTCCTGGTACATTTTCATTTTATACTTTACTTTATTTATACCATAATATCATTGGTCGCAAGAAGATTAGAAAATTTTCGAATAAAAAATTTTAGTCGCCATTTTTAACTTTTTAGTGTTCTATTTATTCTATTGCTGAAATAGATTCAATCAAATCAATTTTTTCATTTATCAAGTTTGGATTTTTTTAAATAAACTAAAAATTATCCGTAATCCTATAGAAATGGTACATCAGATTAGGATAGTCAGGTTAGGTATTTTTCCTTTGCCCTTACGGCTTTTTCTATGTCATCTAAATTTTATAGATTGTAAAATATAATAAAATTTAGATGACATAGAAAAAGCCGTAAGGGCAAGAGAAAAAATAGCTAACCTGCCTATCCTAATCAGATGTACCACTTCTATGGGATTACCGCTCATTTGACATTCATGTTTGACAGTGTAAACCTAACCTTAAACTTAAAACTCCAAGTTCCTTCCCGTGTGATTCTTGGAGGGATGGAGGGGGATCGTGATTCGTGAATTCGTAAAAGAGGATAGAGGGATTGTCGGATGATATATTTACCCACGATTTGCAATAATTCTAATATTTAATAATAATTGATACCTATAATATGTTGTGCTTACTTATCTTTATCTATCAGTTAGTTTGTGAAATTTCATATTTAAGACTATTCTACGAAGTCACGGTATCTTGAAATTTATCACCATTAAAGAGCGAATATAAAAAACGTGTCTATATATAACAGTAACCTCTAGCCTCTAGCATCTAGCTCGACTTGTTATTTCCTTTAATTCCTTTGAAATAAACATGACAACTCTGTAAGTTTTAGCTTTAGCACAAGCGCAGTAATTAATTATTGAATGTTAACAACTGATCAACTTAACAACAACAGTCTAGTAACGTCGTAACGTGCTAACAAGATATGATTGTCTATTGTCTGTGGTGCTAACGTGTCTACTGTCTACACTTCTACAGTATCTCTTCTTTCAGTTCATCAGTTCTATCACTCTATTATCTCTAGTATTAGACTCTTGAATTCACCCATCACCCCAGTTTTATGGTTTATTACCTAAATAAATTACATCAGAAGCAGGATCATAGTGAGTTGAGTTGTTTGATTGAGTTGAAATCAACTTTAGAATAAGTGCTTGCGAGTTTTATTCTTTTAAAAATCGTAATAATTTGAAAATCTTCAGGCACTTTTGAAGGTACGTTTGTGCATTTATAGCAAAGCAAACAAGACAAATTTAATCTACGGCTATGGTAAATTAAATTCTAAATTGTTTGGACCATTAGGTCAGGCTCGTTCAAATTCTCATTCATCACAAATCACAATAATGTTCACATTTATTTTCACGAGCGTCAACCGTGAGCCCCTTACCTGACCTGGCCTATTACAAACGCTATCCCTTTCAATTATACCTATCTCATTTATTTATTAATTATTGCTGTTGAAATTCATTATTTGATATGTCTTCAAAATTGACGAGGCAGCAGATGAACCTTTTAATACAATTTTGCAATCAGCACTGATGCTAACGGCTGCTAAATTAGAAAGATTTGGTTACTTTACAGTGTGACGATATAACGATGAAATCATGCTCTATTTTTTTTGAGTTTTCATGAAAGTTCAGTTACCTCAAAAATCCTATCATAATACATGATAATTAAAATCGCGTTTCAAAATAATTATCAATGATTCGGTATTTTAAAATTGCCGGATTTAATAGGTAAAATAAAATAAGTGATAATGAATGATAATATTACTGGGCAATTGGGCTATTGGGCATAATGGGCAATTTATCACTGATTGCTAGTTTGTCTGTTTATTTAGCGATAGCGATACGGAAGACAGATTAACAGAGAGTCAGAATTCGCGCATTTAAAAAGTTGTGATTGTGAGTTGTTACGACGACGCTAGAGGTGGAGAGGAACGTTATATCAACGTTACGTTCCGTTCTTTGTCGATAACGATAAGTTATTCCTATTCGTCATTTTAATAACTTCGATGAGTGTATTATTATATGCTATGTACTATCCTATACTATTATAGTGTATTACTAATAATGGTCTAATAATATACTATCTCATGCGAGTACATAAATATCAAGTACGTATGTGGAGAAAGTAAAATTATTCCAAAAATAACATCAATCACTCAAACATCTTCATTTATAAAAAAGAAACAAACATAGTAAAAATAATAACAGAGTTAAAAGTACAAATAAACAAAAACGGTATGTCACCGCGCAGCGTATGAGTCCTATGACGTCATATAAGCTACAAAACGACACGGCACTAATAATAACGTGAAATCGTGAATTGGTAGTTTATTTCGATGTTTAAATTTGTTGCAGTAATTTCAATTATAGTTCATTTCTCTTGGAAGCTACCATTCATTGTTTTTCAGTTGCCTCATTTTTAGACATTTGTGGTAAAGTTATCTCTTTGCCTTTCGTTTTTCTTGCGTGATTCTCACACTCATATATAATAATATCGTGTGATCTACAAAATTTTTCATCAATTAGTGCCTTGGAAGAGAGATATGGCTATTGCAGTCATGTCTGAGCTCATTTTACTAAAATAATTCTGAAATAACTTTTGTAGTTCAAATTATCATGTGTCATATTTAATTTCAATTCCTGTCAATTTCATTAAAATATTGAAGATATTGCGAAAAGCAATAATTGTTTTTGACTATAATTTAAGAACCTGATAAAATTACTGGTATATTACAAAATACCTACCTTAATTGCCACTTTTTTATCAATCATGCCATTTTTAATCACCATTCTTCATAAATTATCTTATTGTTTGTGCTTTGGAAGTGAAATTATAAAATGGTAAATGATAATTGAATCATTCAAAAACTCAAACTCGAACGGAAACGTCATATTTATTTCAAATGTATTTTATCCTCAATCAGAAAGACAGAATATTCTGAGTTTCTGAGATCACAACGACTTAGGGTACCTGTATTACCGACACTAAGGCTAGTATGCGCCAGTGTCGGTAATACAGTTACCCTACAACGACTCACGTTGCTCATCCACCTTGAAATACAACCGATGCCAAATTCTGTAATTAGTAAGAAACTCAGCACCACACGTACTCAGCAGATATCGTTACTGTTCCAGGTTAGTTTCTTTCTTAGATAAGGAAAGAGAGTTTTCCTCTCTTTCCTTGTCTAAGGTTTCTTTACTCTAACAAAGTTCATTATGCAAGTAGTCATGTTTTTGTTTATTGTTCTATGATTTGTAGATCATTGAATGGAGTAGTTCACTTACACACTTATGTTTGTGTTTTATCTGGCAGACATTGCTTCATTTTATTCAAGGCAATAGTTGATGAAAAATTTCGTGGATCACACGTTACTACTATACCGGGTGTCCCAGACTTAATTGACCAGGCCATATCTCATATACAGGTTGAGATAATCGAGCCGAATAAAAGGCATATTATTATAATTCTTCAAGCTGTATAACTTGACAGCATGAAAACAACCCTCACTCCAACATCCCCTAAGGTACAGCGCCCACCCTTAAAAAAATGAATAGCACCCTGTATATATTTTTGTATATTCAAAACCAGTATTCGATTGTCTATTCAGATGATTTTTCAGATTCAAAATTGGTTGAGAAATAACCAAGAAAAGGTTCATCAAGGTGGTCATGATTTTTTATCTGAACTTTCTCTGAATGACTTTAGCTGTCAAAATTTATCAATATTTAAGTAGTCATAGTTTTTAACAGGCAGGTGATAGTTATTATTATAATTAAAGTCCAAACAATTTATTTAATAATTCTGATTTATTGGGAAATTTAAAAAAATAAAACAAGAGACAAAGCACTTTATCATGAACCTTAATGATGACTGTGACCTGCTTAAAAACTATGAGCAAAATATTGATAAATTTTGACAGCTAAAGTCATTCAGACAAAGTTCAGATAAAAAGTCATGACCACCTTGATGAACCTTTTCTTGGTTATTTCTCAACCAATTTTGAATCTGAAAAATCATCTGAATAGACAATCGAATACTGGTTTTGAATATACAAAAATATATACAGGGTGCTATTCATTTTTTTAAGGGTGGGCGCTGTAACTTAGGGGATGTTGGAGTGGGGGTTGTTTTCATGCTGTCATGTTATACAGCTTGAAAAATTATAATAATATGCCTTTTAATCGGCTCGATTATCTCAACCTGTATATGAGATATGGCCTGGTCAATTAAGTCTGGGACACCCGGTATTCTAGTGGAAGTTTGGAGATGGAGGGAAAAAAGACGGTACAGACATATGTATAATATTGCAATCTTTCACTCATTCAATGTACGTGGAGTCCTTCGTGCATGTCCGAGAATTGAATCCGCCTACAAGTACAAGCCTTCAGATTAGACCTCGTGACGCTTGCGCACAACTTGTCGAAGTATTCTAAAAAACAGATTATTTTTTTTTGCTGTCTCACTAAGGGCGCTAGCAATATAGAAGTATTAGATATGCTCACTTCTACACATCGCATGCGATTAATAATTTTTACCATCAGAGTCAGCACTTTGAGTCAAACTAATAATTAAAATCACTGCAACAAATACCATAAACATCAAAATAAACTATTAATTCACGTCATTACTACTGCCTTGTAGTCTTGTAGTATATATGTAGCTTACACTAGTACAAGCATGACGTTCATCGGCTGCGCAGTGAAATTAAACAGAGTATTTTTGCTGAGATAGTGTTGTTTAGTTTAGTTGTATCAAATACGCTAAACTAATACCGGACACTGCTATACTTATTGCATTGTGTCGATGTGCGACCAATTTAGCAGCGCCGCCAAGCGTGACTTGGTGACACTAAAAGATATTGGGTGTGCAACATGACTGATGTTTTTGAAATGACCAGAACAAATAATATGATGAGATTTCGAAATTCCACACTTTTTCAAAATTTCATCTCAAATCGATGTTATTATAACCCATTTCTTGTTCCTATTTACATCAGTATAGTTATAAAATATTCATAAATTTATTTACGCGGCTTCTAAAGTTAACTGTATATTTTAACACATATTTTTCCCGACATCTTCACTTTAATACAGGTATAATATAAACGCCTATTTAACTGTACACAACAAAACTATCTGACGGCAGTGCTTTGAAAGTTAAAATTATTACGTAAAACGAAAACGTTCAATTATTAATGATAAATTAATAAGAATTATGATTGTCTGAAGCTGCCAAAAACCGTGAAAAAGTTACCTAACTTTGAATTTGGAAACAGCATAGTATCACCAAGACCTGCATGATGGCGCTGTAAAATGTGACGCTCGTTTTAAGGTCAAGTGTCCGATATTGATATTTTAGCGTATTTGGTTTTATCTTATCCATATATCCTGCATTTTACGAATAAATGCACTTGCAGCACTTATTGATTTCCCTGTAGAGTTACTAAAAAAAAAGGTATTATGGTTCGTATATCTATCGTGTGAGCAAATGAAAACGTAATTTAGGTAGGCCTTGGAAAAAATTTCATGTCTTAGGCCTTCTTCTTGTTTTCTAATTATTTATTGTCAAATAATAATTATAATTTTGACATTTGTTGAAGTAGGTAAGGTCGTGCATCAGGTTGTTAAAATTAGTTTTGTATTTCTTTAGTAACCCTGACATAAATTATTCGGAGATCCCAGTTATTTCCAGTTACCGTGAAGTTTGTTGAATTATTGACACTGTAAAACCCGTTAAAATGTCATGTTCAAGCCAAGGAATAAGGATTTTTATACCTAATAATAGTTTTTGTTATGCCCGTATTCACAAACGATAATTTCCGGAATAATTACGTAATTAATTAAATGAGTGAGATGGAGATATGCAGTTTTTTTGCAATAGAGTGAGATGGGTATAATTGATTACGTAATTATTTAGGAAATTATCGTTTGTGAATACGGGCATTAGTCTGCCAGTTTTCCCTTTGTAAAATGGTTGGTATTTATTATAAGGCCCTATTACATATCGAATTATCTACTTACCTATTCCTATCAAGTATAGTAAAGTCATTTAACATAAACACACACCAGAAAGAATCCACCACAAGATATAAAAATAAAATCAAACTAGAAAAAAGTAACATAACCAAGAAAATTGCAATAAATCCAGGAACTTTCTTCCTATTATGCACTCATGCTCATGATAAAAGTAAGGTCTGTGGCTCTCTGTCTCTAGTGGTGGCCATTTTTCAAGAGAGCAAACTCTTCTGGAAATAATGTGTATACATTTTTGGCGGATTATCGTGCGTCCAATTATTTTTTCGAAAAACGATTTTTATAAAGTTGGCATGTATGTGCTTCTCCTAAATAACTGTGCCAACGGAATCTTTACTCGTCACACCCTTACCTAAAAAAGTCCAAATAGGTGGTACCACTGCCATCACCTTCACTTACGTAAGTAGAGGTGGCAGTGGTGGTACGGTTCAAAGAAACAAATACGGCTCTGAGGGTGAAATGCGTTCATAAACAGAAATTGACGTTTATGTGTATAACAACAAGAGTGGTGCTTTTCATTTGCCGGAATATCGTCAGATTGTTCCATTTTATGAACGTAATTCGAACGAGAGAGAAAAGGAAATAATAATTCAAAAGTATTAGATTATGTAACTGTCAGATTCACACTTTTTTTTGAATTTAATACTAATTTTTGTAATTTACTAATATTATGTACAGCATTGATTCACACATGTGTTTCTTCAACACTCCGAGTGCACTTCAATAAGCGAAGTCATTGGCAATTTATGAACGATGCTAGACTTTTATATCCATCAAGCGAATTGGTTATTTATATGAACGCATCCAGAGTTTTTCATGTATGCAAATAAGTGTAATTCATGAACGCATCCCAGACCACTTAAAATCACAAAATAAGAAAAATAAGACATTTAAAATGACAGTGATTTTATCGTAGGATTCAATCTAAGACATGAAATTTTTTCCAGGGCCTACCTAAATTATGTTTTCATTTGCTCACACGATATATAGTTTGTTCAATGGATCTTTGCGCGTGTGTCTGAATTTTACTGATTTTAATGCTAACACGCAGATGTTTATAAAACGTGGCCGTATGTCTACATCTGATGATGAAAAGAAAGTGAACGAAAGACAAAACATGTGAACGTCAATATAGCTATAGCTTGAAACCAAGAAGGCAAATTCGTAGCTGACTGATGATGACTGATGAACGCGCCTGACGGCGTGAACACCAGTAGTCTTGAAAGCGCATGTGCAGAAGATAAATTATTCTTCGTTCTCGTTCCGTCCTAACAATGCGGGCATGCCTTGTTACTATTTCTAATATACTTTCCATTTTACAATTCTCATAAAAATTTTATTCAATATATTCCAAAATAACGTTATTTTATTGGAACTAACGGAGAAGGGACGTTACAGAATATTAACATCCCATCACTAGTCACCTTGGCGTCACAGCCGCACTTTTCTGACTCTTCTGTCTATCGTTCATTTCTTCGGTCGGTAGTGTCGTGTCGCGTGTCGGTTTGGTTTGGTGTTTGGTGTGATAATAATAATAATAATAATAATAATTAACGAATAATGGTTGCGCGGTGCCTTGCATTTTGCGTTTGCCTCGCTATTATTGCTATTAAAGTACAGAAGGCGTCGGTTGAATGTTAAAAAATGCTTTCTACTCAGTAGTTGTAGTTGATTGTGAATTATTGAAAAATACAAGTTGTAGGGTAGCCGTTAAATGTGTACAAACGTAGAACGTCTCTCGTGGGCCGTGAAGCAAAAATAACAAAATAGTTGTTTGTAGGTGCAGATAGTTCAGGTATAACTTTGCTTGATGGTACAATTTTTGCCTTTTCTATGTGCTTGATCTCTACAAACACATTATCAGCAATTTTTGTTGGTTTTGAGTTTGTCTAGCTTTCTTTTTCATGTCTCATGTTGATTAAATGATTATTTTCAGATTTCCGGAGGTTAAGGAAATGCATCTGTAATATCATCGAAGTTGGAAAAGAATCGAACTCAAGATGAAAGGGTCGAAGGACGTAATTAAAAAAGTGCTGAGCAGTGACGTGAACGAAGACAATGACCATCAAATGAAAGATGATTCGCAAAACTCTGGCGGTCAGAGCGATGCCGAAATCCCAAACATAAATTGCATCGAAATAGTATCAGATTCGGAACCTGAAGAAGCAGAGTCGCAGTCGAGTGCTGTCACAAGTACAAAAAGCACAAAATTTTACGCAATTAGAAGTCAACAAGAATCCAGCGACAGTGACTCTGATGGATATCAGTTTGAGTATTATGATAGCCCCATTGATAGTCCCGAAGAGACACCTGTTCAGAAGAGAAGCGTATTGAAAAATGTCTCTCCGCAACCAGAAAAAAAATCGAGCCCGGTAAAACCTAAATCAAGCAGCTTACCGGGAATTGTAAAACAACGGAACACAAGTGATGTAACCAAAATTTCAACGACACCGGCACCGGCACCAGTAACTTCTACACCGACACCGACACCAGTAACTTCTACACCAACAGTTAAATCGATTGAGCCTAAATCAATTTTCACCCACAATATTACTCCACAATCGTCCATTTCCAATGTGACACCTACCAGTTCTCCGAAAATTAATTTTGTAATCCCGAAACAGGAATATCTGAAATGTAGACGTAACAACACACCGTTATTGTTAACGGTACCTACGGTACCGGGTCTGGCAGGTTCAAATCAATCATCTAGCAGCATGATAATGATTCTCCCTCCCAATTTGGACCCGTCATCGGTGTCGAATGTGGTTTTGACACCAAATTCAACATCTGGACCCAGTCAGATAAATGTAGCAGGGAATCAGACTTATCAAATGCTTCAGAACACTTTCACCATCCAGCAGCTGAACCAAGCCAAGCAGCCGGGAAAAGTTGCAGGGAAGTCTCCATCTCCAAGGACACCGTTTGTTCCCAATATATTGAAGATGAACGCGGACAAGGTTTTTGAAGCAGATCATAGCAAACCTGCTTCCGGACAAGTCAGCGGTGCTCGTACCAACGGATCGCAATCTCAATGTACCCCGCCTTGTTCCAGTTTGGACTTGAACACGAAAGAAAGTTGTGGACCGAATTTTTGTTGGTACATCACGAAGAACAGAAAAAGGGACATCGAAGGCTTCCAGTTTAAAGATCGATTGGGCTTTTCGAAAGCGGAAACCAACAATGTTGCCAGGTGCCTGAGGGGAATAAACGCCGCTATTCAAACTAAAATCCAGAGAATGAATGCCATAACTGAGAATATTGTGACGCTGAATCGACGGAGAGGAAGTTGTAGCGCATATAAAACTGGACGTACTTTCAATGATGAGCAGATCAGACTACAAAACGAAAGATTGGGCGTGTTTTTCAATCAACTCGCTCCCGACGTTAAGCCTTCTTGTAGCAACACCAACACCAACACGAACGATCATAGCGATGATGGCTTCAACGATCTCTTCTATACAAAAAAAGTGGTAATTTTAAAAAATAACGATGGATCAAACAGGAGAATGAAAAATAGAACAAAAAGAATGCGACCTCTAAACAGAACATTGTTGAAGGTACCGATGAAAAGTAAAGATCGAGGATCGCAATCTCAGCTGCTTAAAAATTGTCGAGTAATTTTGAAGAAAGACCCACTGGTGGAAGCGAAAATCAATCCCGATTTAATTAAAACTCCGTCTATCAGTGTCGGTAATCGCATTGGTCCTAAGCGCAAGCTTAAGCGAGACCTTGAAGATCCTTACGCAAAAACTTACAATAATAACAAACGATTGAAAACTTACGACACTCGTTATGTCTCAAATGACTCCAAAAGCACACAAACAGAACCAAAGTCAAACGTTCGAATAGCTTACAGAGAGTACCAGAAGCTCACTAAACTGAGTCATAATGAAATAAGGTTCATATTCATCGTCAATACGATTCATTCAATTGAAAAATTGAAAATTAACGCTAGTAAACCACTAGTAATATTGGATCAGTCCAATCATCATTTCGAATTTGATAACGTCAATCAGTACAATGTAATTTTTATAAGAGACGATGGAGAAGGTATCCCCATAAGTCTATTAAAAAATCTGGAGCTCGTTCATTACATAAAAAGTGGTTCAGTTCAAGTTGTAAGTCGAGCTGTGCTGTGCGCGTATATAACTAGCAAGGATAATGATGGAAATAAGCTAAAAGCTAAAATGGAGAGTTCTTATACTAAGGATAAAGATTGTGCTTCTTCAAGCCGTGCTGGTGCTGGTGCCGGTGCCGGAAGCGATAAAGATAAATTTGCATCTTCCCTTGACCTGCTGAGGAAGACATCAAAGTCGTACAGTAAGAAAGTGTCATTTGAAACAGCGAAGAAAAACATTCTTGAAAATAAGAAAATTGAAACGACTCTCCAAAATAGTTTACCACGCAAGCCTGGATTTAAGATTAAAATCAAAAGTAAAGCCGAATTGAATAAGCTGCCCACTCCCGCAATCCAAGCAAAGATTTTGTCAGTTGACGTCAGTCGCAAGCGAAAAGTTCAAGATGAAAATTTAAAAATATTGCAAGATTTAACGAGTCCTGCAGGAAACAATGAGAACGCCGCACAAATCAAAGTTATTGAACAGCCGGGTAGCTCAAGGCGTGAAAATATGCAAGAGTTCAACAAACCGAATATTTTAAATATCCAGAACGATGACGGTTTAGAAGAAGGACTGTTGGAATTTCTCAGTGAAAGTAATCGTGAATGCATTTCAGAAAACACTTCTAAAAAGAACACCATACAACTTGATGGTGGCTTAGAGCCTAAAACCAACGAAGTAATATGTATTGATCTAGAAGAGGAGATTTCTTCTACTGATGATATTTTATCTTCAAATAAAATTGTTGACAAAATTTTAAATGAAGATACTACAGCTGAAGTTACCCATCCAGAAAATCCTAAAGTAACAAAAACAGACAGTGAAGATTTAACTCTGGTTCAAACAAATAAGCAAGATAACGGGAATATATTAAAGCCTCGCCATGAAGAAGTTACGCCTGTTGAAGCAGATCAGTTCTTGAATTCACAAGACAGCAATCAGAACATGCCGGAGCCTGATGATACTACAAATAAAATGACAGAAAATGTATCAGCGGAAAAAAGCCCAACTTGTGAAATGAGCGATATAATTCAATCTGAATCATGCAAAAAAGTCGATACGCTACATCCCGTTGAAGAACTTACGGACGCCGACGCGTCAAAGGTAACAGAACCTAAACCTTGTGAAGATATAAATGCTGCAAGCCCTCCTACAGAACTCACAGAACCTGTCTCTGAACGATTGGACACTGCGAAACCTATTGCAGAGCTCACTGATCCTGTAAAGATACCCGAGTCTGATTTATGTGAATCTGTTAATGTAAATCTCACTGATGCTTCAGAGATGATACCTGAATGTTCGGAACCAGTTGATGAGTTCACTGATACTTTGAAGACAACAGAATCAGAATCTTCCGAACTAATGAATACCAATGCATCTGTCGAAGAGCTCGCCGAAACTGCACAGGTAACGCCCACGTCTGAATTGTCAGAACAAGTCGATACTGAAATGCCCATTGAACAGCTTTCAGACTATGCAAATATAACCGAAGTTGAATCCCCCGAAAAAACAATTATTACAGAGCCTGTCGAAGAAGTCCCTGCTGACAATTCAGATATAATTGAACCTGAACATTGTGAGGAAGTGAATACAGCAAAGCCGATTGAATCAACCGCTGCTTTTAACATGACCGAAGCTGAATTTTGTGAACAAACGAGCACAGATTCTGTTCCTGACACCGACTTATCGAAAGTCAGTGAACCGGAACGTACCGAACAAGTTAATACTCTTGAAGTACTAAACTCGGAGTCTTCATCAAAGTTGATTGAACCTGAATCTTGTGAGCGAATGGATACCGTAACCGTAAGTTTCGATAAAGAGCTCGATGAGTCTTCTTCAAAGGTGACTGAATTAGAATTGGAACGTTGCGAAGGAGAGAATGCAGAAAGTACAAGCATTATTAAAGAGCTGGACAGTTCTTCAATAAAAGTCGATACAATAACATCAGATGACTCTTCAGCAAAGCCCAAGATTTTGGATCCGGAAAATGATACAAATGACCCTGTCGTGGAAAGTGACGAGACGCTTGTTTCAGATATTGATGATGAGTCTTTGGAGGCGAAGTTGCTGTCACCGTCAGTGGTAGATGGAACGGAACCGATCAGCAGTGATGAATTTGATTGGATACAATCTCGAGTGGATTCCAAAGAAAAATCCGATCCTATGTGAAGTGTTTGTTGATGACATTTTCTAATGATAAGTTGTAAGAACTGCAAAATTTATTATTTTTGTAATGTTTTTATATTGTTTAATTTAATGTACAAAAAAAGATAGTTTTGATTGTAAATATAAATAAGTATCTCCTTAGTTTTCAATATCATAATTTACTGTATAGTTTGATAATAATCGTAATAGTAAGGTAAACTTAATATTTCAATTATATTTATAAGAAAAGGAAGAAGTAATTTTTTGTGGTGATGTCTCCACATATTATAATATGAAGAAGGTAGATATAATAAAGTTTTATTAGTTGATACATTACAATAATTATTTACTTAGAATACGGAAGTGAATGTGTTTTAAAATGTGCTGGTAACACTTGATATCACTATCACATGATTTGCCCAATTTTTTATTGAAATGAAACTTTCTGTAAAATGTTTTCTACGTATTTTCAGTCTGGCAGGGATATAGTATTATATCAGTGGAAAACTTTATCTGCAAATTAAATCTGGAATGTTTTAATGTGACTAGTGCACCTATATCAAGAGAGTATTGCAGGTCTGCCATTTTGATTAAAAATAACTTCTAGGCCGTTTGTTAGTTTTTAGCAAGTTTATTATAGATTCTAATGCTAAGTGGGTTTGTAAACATTTTTATGTTCCATTATATTTGTTTTAAACCAATACAGAATTTTATATTTAAAAGTTCAAAGATGGAAAAATTGTTTCATCTACCACAATAATTGAAAAATTTAACAATCCTTCACGTAACGTCTAAACCTGATTTCTAATAAGATAATCATTGAAGCTTTTATGATAAAAGTTTTACAACTTTTTAATAAAACTTCATTATAAAAAAACTCATTGCATAATGCACGGCTTTACTGTTTAATAATTGAGATGTTGTGTTTAACTTCCTTCATTTAGTTTTCGAGCTATGATGTTCATAAAGTCTATTTTTTATTTAGATGGACTTGTCAAACAGCTGTTAAGTTGGTACCCTGTGCAATCTTTACACAGTAATTTTCATATTGTCGGATGGTAGCCTGTTTTCTTGACCTTGGAAAAAATTTACGTTGTGACTAAAGTAACGGCAACATTCCCCGATTCGTGTATAGGCTATGACGTCACCTGCAAAACATGTTTCCTTGTTGTAAGTTGCTCAGTTATAAAACGCAAGTTAAAAACTTCAAATTACTTTATTTTCTTCGAAAATAGTCCTTTTTTAGAAGTTATTCGTTTTTTTGAGGATAAATTTAACTGTTGCTTGGATTGACTATAATAATCTAATGACGTTTTGCGAAAACTAGGTCTGGGTCCTCAGTCGGCACTCTAGTCACAGCGAAACGCCAGAAACTTGAAAAGTTGAAGTTGTCAAATTGACAAACCAAATTATCAAATTAAAAATTATTAAAATGCTCAGGCAGGTAAATTTATTTCAAAAGAATGAAAAGAATGAATCATCAAATGCTATAAACATTAGCGATTGAAAGATGTTTCTCCAGATTAAGCAAAAATACAGTTTAATCAGATTCCTTGAAATATTCCTTGAGAAATTCTTAAAAAATGATTTAAATAGTGTAAGTACCTCTATTTGTCAAGAATAGATCTTCTATTTTCAACATTTTTACATAAAACTAAGAAGGAATCGGTCTAATATCTTACATATATAAGATTTATAAGAGTAAATAGCTAGGTACTTACACTTACAAGTCTCTAAAATTTTCCAATTTATTACCTCTAGAAATTGCGTTTATAATTTTTCTAATTTTAAATTTTGAAATAAAATGACATTTCAACTAATCGACATAACCTAAATTAATTTAGTAACCATTCTAGTGACTATTTTGGTAACAACTATCACCATAACCAACCTAATCAGTCTTGTTGTTAATCGTTCCCCTAGAATTTTGACTTGGTGAAATCCATCTAAATAAAAAATAAAGTATACATACATATGTATAGAACTATTATTATTATTAAAACTGAGTTTCATATTCGGAAAACCTCAAAACGTGTTTATCTGCTAAAAGTGTAATTTCAATATTTTTGGATAAAAGATTTTATATTTTTGGGATACCGTGAAGATTTTTTCCAAAGAAAGAATCTTAGCTTTTTCCAAAGCTCCTGGCACTAAACAGCATTATTTAAAATTAAATTGAAATTTAGTTGGATTTGCGACATCTAACTGTAAGGTAATTAGGAGGCAGGTAATCAGGAAGAATAGGAGCTGGGACTCTCAAAGGAATATAAGAAAGTAAACAATTGCAATCAATTAAGGAATGTAATAATTTATACAAGAATATTATATCTAAATATCTCCAAATTGATAGCATTGTACAAATTTTTAGAGATCGGCAATAGCAGAGCAATACTTCATAATATGAGAAGCACAGTTTAGAATCAGCACAGTGCTATCAAGAGAAGTTTCACATAAACAGATGATGTCAAATTTAGTCACAGATGCAGCAAGAGAGCTTTAGAAAGAGATAATCTTATTTTTTAAACTGCGAACATTCTGATAATACACTGATATAGAGCCTGAAGAATTTGTTATTATTTTTTTGCTTGTTGCGAGGTATTAGCTTTAGACTGAACAGATTTCTTCTTTGCCACTGTCGGAGTACCTCTAATATAGAGGATGGTAAGGTCGGACTCTCCAGCTTTCCTCTTAGCATCGAGAGTCGATAATACAGATTTCAACTTCAATCGTTGCATGGGTGTCCTATCCAAAGCAATTTTAAGGTTACCTAGATTGAGTTGTTCTTTACTATGCAGAACCCAATATGCTTCGGCAGAGGAAGAAAATATAACTTTAAATGGTCTAATAACATCTGCCGCAGGTTTCCCAATTCTAAAACATTTCATTTTGTCACATTCGACTGGCTTGTCCGAAAACAAATCAAGTATGGCCGTCTTGTCCAAAGCATCATTCTTTTCAGGCAAATTGTATAAGATAATATTCTTAGATTTGACCTCTCTCATGCATTTCAGAAATTACACCTTCAGTTACTTCCTCAATAGCAGAATCAAATTTTTCCTCCACAGCTGCGATCCTACAAACTGCATCATCAATACGAATATTTTGCTCGGTTATAGAAAGTTGCAACATATTCAGTAGCTCTCCCTTGTTCTCATCCATCTTTGCATCAAACTTATTCCATAAGTCTTTACCAAGAGTGACAATGGATTTTTGTAACGAAGCAAACTTAGCATTCAAGTCCTCCATATTATCAACGTTTGTAAGTGCCATACCACAGCACTTTACAAAAGCACCTGAGTCAAGTTTCGACAACCGTTGAGCACAACTTGGATGCACTGGAAGAGAACAACCAGAGCATCTAACTTAAGAAAAATAGAAAATATAAAATTTTGCACATCCCTATGACGTATGGAACATCGTTAAATCGCAAAAAAATTATTGATGTTGGTTTTCCATACACCGTGTATGCGTGCAAAGTTGTAGCAACACTTTATATAACATTCAGAACTACTGTTCTTATTTGCACGATGTTTGCAAAATTTTCGATTCCCAAAAATCATCGAAAAATGAAAATTTATAAATAATTGATTTCCACTCAAAATTTTCGCGTGCAAATCTTGCATTCGACTCTGAAAATCAATCATAAAATTTTGCACGTAGTTCTTCGATTGTTTGCAAATTTTCCAATAACCAATGGTCTGTTTTGACACATAAAATGCCATATTCGTGCAAATCATTGATTTCCGGGAGCGATTAAGACATTGACGATGTGTATGCGTATTTTGCACGGTTTTCATATTGGGCAAAATGTCTTTAATTATTGTTTTTTCCATAATCATAGAAGTGTCTCCTCTTCTACCGTACTAATTCATCTCCGTCCATGTTTTCAAGTAAAATTTGGTCATAGATGAGACAATTTACGACCTGTGGCGGAGCTGGATCTTGTCCCCCAACAGAGGGGACCATTTTTTTACATAAATTTTTCAAAAAACTACATTTTCACGAAGTGAAGTAAGTAAAAATTTTACAAAGAAAATACAACAGTTTTTAACAATAATGAATTATTTAATGTGTTCCGGTGAATCAATTAACATGCAAACTTGATACTAGGTTGAAATGGTATAGTGATGCATTTTTATCAAATTGCATGTTTTTTGCAATTTTGGCCAATGAGTTATACTTTATTAGTAATTTTTTTGCGATTTAACGATGTTCCGTACGTCATAGGGACGTGCAAAATTTTATAGTTTCTATTTTTCTTGAGTCAAAAGTGAATCCTAAGTTTCGGATTGTTTGCAATTATTATAGTCAATTCCCAAGCTAATTGACTGGCCTATTTCCCTGCTGTGAATGGTTCCAGCAGATCAATTCACGTTATAGTGTTAAAAGGGTTGATCATTAATGATAACTAAACTGCTCAACAAATGAAACGTTACATTACCAAATTTGCCCTAACTTTGACACTGATAAAATTTGGATTGTTTCGAGCAATTCAATTTTTATATCGAGGGTTCACTAGATCAATCCCTTGTTTATCAATCTGTATGTTTGCAAGAACTTGGTACTTCACACAAAGTTTATATATAGGGTGGTAAATAAAACAGTTCAAAATCTCAGAAAGTTCGGCTTGCTCTCATTTGATCAAAGATTTTTCATTTTAAATTTCAACACAAAGATCATGAAGATGGACCTCATATCTCGAAACGGTTTTCGAATTTTCCGCTTATTTCTTTTATTTACAGGGTGATTTCAAAAAAACTACTTTTTGGTGTGGCAATGATAACTTTGTTTCTCGTGACCCGATTTTCAAAATGTAGGGCTCATTTTAAAGCTTAAGCTTCAAACAAGAACACGCAAAATTAATAATCGACTAAGGACAAAAATTGAAAATACAGGGTTGTATTAAAACTAACCCAAATTTGAATGGCTTCCGAAATCTGGTATTAAGGAAAATTTGAAATAAAGTTAATTTGCTTTCAAACGAACCATTCATTCTGAATGCCTCAAGATGTTCTTCGCTTGCATGAGTTAAGAATTGTTGACATAAGAACAAATATTATAACTTCGTGTTTTCGAATGAGGTACCTAGTCCCTTTTGTTATTATTATGCTTAGCTTATTATTTCAGAGCTCACTATGCGTATCTCGTATACGCTGAGAGATAGAGGGTCGGTAAAATTAGAGGAAATATCCCATATATTGATAATGAGGGTGTCAGATGCGCTGCGACCTATTACAGATCTTTTGTGCCGCCACTTCTCTGCTTCTTTGGTGTACATTCCCTTCATTGCAGCAGCCTCTCCAACTCCGCTTCCCTTAGGAATTTCAGGATTTGAAGGGGATCAAGGCTGGGCAGAGCCCCCCCGTTGAGCTGGTGTTGGCCCAGAACATCGCTTCTTTCGCGTTCTAGTGCAGGTACCATCGTACTTTCGCCCCACTTCTGGGATCGTCAATACCTCCTGGTTGGCCCGGGAGTGGGAGGAGGAAATATGCCATACTTTGTGGCCATCTCAGATCTGTTGTCAAGACATACAATACAGTGTGTCCCCGGATGGACCTAACTATACTTATAAACTTCCTTATTTTGCATCTTAGGGAAAAAAGTAATTCTTTAGAGAACGTTTTGCTTTATCTAGAATATCTTAATCCGCTGTCGTAAAAATTTCGAAATAATATACAGGGTGGATACAATTCATTTATTACAGTTTTTACCATGTACAAAAGTTTATACAAAACTTATTCCACATGTTGCCCTCCTAACGTTACAGATTTTTCCACAAGTGATCTAAACTTTTCAAATACTAGATGAATGGTCTCTTCATTTATGCACGCTATAGCTTCCGTAATTTTTTGTTTCAAAATATATTATCTTCATCATCTTGCAAATCATATGCTCGTAAACTTTCTGTTTAAGATATCCCCACAAAAAAAGTTTAATGGAGTAATGTCTGGAGAGCGAGGAGGCCATCTCATAGGACCGAACTGTCCAATCCATTTATCAAGAAAATGTATAAACTTTTGTACATGGTAAAAACTGTAATAAATGAATTGTATCCACCCTGTATATTATTTCGAAATTTTGACAGCGGCTTAAGATATTCCAGATAAAGCAAAACTTTTTATAAAGAATGACTTTTTTTCCTAAAATGCAAAATAAGGAAGTTTATAAGTATAGTTAGGTCCATCCGGGGACACGCTGTATATCTGCGACTGTTCCTGAAAAAATTGAAAAATAGAGATTTCTTATTTTCATCTTCTTTTTTATTATTGGAAATTAATAAATACATTTTTGTAGGTTTAAATAAGTCAAGATGAGCTATCCATCTGACATTTCAAAAATTTTCAAAGCCGACTAGATATCCCAGTCAACTTTTGTTTTTCTTAATGCAGCCATCATATTGTTTTTTTATGTCGTTCGGTATGAAAAAGTCATGGAAACCAAAAAATTAACAAACATTAAATAAAAATTAAAAATTTTTATTATTTTTTCGAAAAAAAAAAGGTTTTTTCTTCTTTGACCTATGTCAAGTCATATCACGTGCCTTATGTTTTTTTTCTGTGATATTCGGTATAAAAAGTTGTCTTCTTTAGAAAAACAATAAAATTTTAGTTTTTTTTCTGAATGTGTAAATAATTTTAAGTTTCCATGATTTTTTATACCGAACTACATAAAACATTAAAACACGAATATGGCAGCCACAAGAAAAATAAAAGTTGGCTATGAAAACTCCGGGATCTACCTAGTCGGTTTTGAAAATTTTTGAAATGTCATCAGGTAAGATCTGGAGACCTGCAAAAAATTATTTATTTCCAATAATAAATTTCAGGAACTGTGTGTAGAACGATATGCCTATATTAGGTACTGTTCTGTCTTTTACTGGAAAGTGGACCAAAAAGCAATGATACATTATTAATTTAATATATTATTATGTAGTGAATATATTGTTTCAAAACCATATACCTAGGTACGAAGTACGAACTCGCCCCCGAGATATGAAGCCTTTAAATTGATTATAAATAACTTTATTGTTATCTCTGCCTTTTTATAAACTATATTTTTTATAACTACCGCCTATGACTCATATTATAAGGGCGCGCATCCCAAGGCTTCATCATAGCATAGCCAACCACCTCGTGTCATATCAGAGGTCAAATTTGAACTGGTATGATTATGAATATTTAAAATTTTAAGTACCACTGTTATATGCGAAAATTTGCTTGTTTCGACAACATCGCTTCGCACTTTTCCCGTCAGATGTCAAGTCAAATCAAGGTCTGCGCGCGCCAATCTTCACACAATATTTCTCAGCTGGTACTTTCTACAGCGTTGTCAGCTTAGGAAATTCTACCCCAAAAAGGGAATATATGTATGTATTATCGTTTAATTGCATCTAAACCCATTTGCATTGAAAATATAAAGAGATCTAGCATTTAACCGAATTTAAGTGATAAAAAACATATACAACAAGACAAATAGAAAAACGATAAGGTGACACTTTTGACTTTTAGTAAATTTTTACAGTAGTTTTCTACATATTTTTAAACACATAGGAAATTTTTCATGCGCTCTCCAATGTCTAATACCTAAGTACTTATACTTGAACATAATTCTTACCTAATAAACCCTCTAATTCCCAAAGTATCCGTTAACACTAACACTACATCAGTCCCACAGGCATAAAAATTATTTCACAGCCAACTATGGTGAGGTGATCTGCATGAAAACCTTATTGTGAAAGTCTTTTATGTTTTTGACGAATACCTTTACTATTTAGGCGGATTTGGACCCTAAAATTATTCACACTATTAAGAAAATGTTTGCTCATGCACTTCTATGATTTATTAATTAACAGTGAAATTTTTATAATAATAATTATAAGTATGTACTTGGTAAAATTCCACTCTTAGTTTTTGACAACAGAAAGCATAATCTGAGGGGATTAATTTGTTTTGTCAAAATAGGTATTAAGAAATATTATTTTGTAATTTTTTATTCACACAGTTTGATAAAATTTTATAAATATAAATGGTTTACCAAAGCGTTTTTTGTGTTCTTTTTAATTAAAAAAAAATTCAATACCTATAATAGCGTCCATAAGCACAAATATTGTTGTTGTCTACTCGGCAGCGTGCGCGAAGTATTTCGCGTCCTAGAACGACAACTATTTCGTGCACTGTATAGAAATCTTGCATTTGTTTCCCTAGCAACAGTCATTTGGAACTAAAAAAAAATTTCTCCTAATGATCTGAAGACTCGCTAAACTAGGTATTATGTAATGTCAAAAGTTACCAATTTTTGCTTCAATTTCCTTAAATAATACACCAGTTATTTGCAAAATATGATTATGCTATTTTGCTTTTACTTTGTTCGGTGAAATCTAGTGAACCATGTAAAATTTTCAAAACCTGATAACGATTCTGAGATGACGAATTTATGTCCAACTTCTATCCGATTTAATTTAATCGTATCTTCCCGATACGATTAAATTAAATTTTCGGGACGCCTCCCGAAGTCTCCATATAGTTATAGGGTGTAGGTATAAATGTGAGTACTATAGATTGCAAGATTGCACCACTTACCTATGGTACGCTTAAGTTTAAAAAGTCATATGTTTGTGACGTCATACTGACCGTCCGAATTAAGATTTTTCATTTCACCAGAAAATGTCAAACAGTTAAATTTCAAGGTGTGAACGAGCGTACATTATTAAAGGAATCATTCAAACAATGAATTGAACGGTTTTAGTCAGTTTGAGAGCCACTGACAACTACATAAAATTTATTTACGTAATGACATTATATCCTCTCTGTGTTGTGCATTTAATTCTCATTCAAAACCAATGTTGACGTATATTTAGTTATGCAGGATGGAGTGTTTAGACAAACTTGACGGTTTCTATGAGAACCACGTAAATGAAACAAAATACATAAATCGAACTATCAGAACGATGAGTATAGTCCAATAAAGTCTAAAAAGTCATACGTATCGATTAAGAATACACATCCTTTTGATAGTTCGATTTATTTTCTTTCATATACTGGTTCTCGTAGAAACCGTCCAGTTTGTCTAAACACTCCATCCCGCATAAATAAGTATACGTCAACATTGGTTTTGAATGAGAATTAAATGCACAACACAGAGGATAGAATGTCATTACGTGAATAAATTTTATGTAGTTGTCAGTGGCTCTCAAACTGACGTAAGCGGTTCAATTCATATTTGAATGATTTCCTTCAATAATTTACGCTCGTTCACAACTTGACAATTAACTGTTTGACATTTTCTGGTGAAATTAAAAATATTAATTCGGACGGTTAGTGTAACGTCACATATCTGACTTTTTAAAGTTAATCCTACTATATTCTTAATCGATACATATGACTTTTTAAACTTAATCGCACTATACCTCAGTTATTACCTCACGGACATACAGTTGTGTCAAAAATTATTATAAACGTATTATTTCTGTTAAATGGCAAAATTCATTCGATTATACGATTTCCTGATATTCGACTCAAGGAGAAAATTGAAACTGGTTACGGCAACGCTGTATTTGCAGGTCCTGCTGCCTGCGGTAATCCTGCAAACTATCATCAACACAACCGACCAACAAACTTATTATTATAGACCACCGACACAGATCACCGATTCCTGCGGTGATAATTATTATCGATACGTCGATGTTGTCCGTCCACACAACAAACTGTCATCTCGATTGCATTGAATACTCGATTATTTGGACAAAAGACGTACGAAATCACATTATTTCAGTGATTCGTTCAGTGCGTAAAATTCACTAATAATAATAATTAATTGCTCATTTTATAAAAGTAATGATGGAGGCAACATGATGATTACATTACGGTGGTTGTGGTGCCGTCGTAAGCGAGCTGTGCGCGTTTGTATACCTGGTGCTCCGACCTACGATGGACAGTAAGTAAGAAACAGTGCACCAGGTATCCCAACAATGTCCGAACGGGAACGGGAGGCGCCCGAACGCGAGCTGGAGCAGCAGATCCTGCGGATGAGGAAGCAGCACGAACTGCAGCACCAGATTCTCCTGCAACACTTCCAGCAGCAGCAACAGCACCTGGCCGAGCAGCACAAGCAGCAGTTGCGACGGTACCAGGAGGAATTCTGGGAACGCCAGAAGCAGCTGCAGGAGATGAGGCAGCGGGAGCAGTTGGAGGCCCTGCGGCGCAAGGAGAAGCACGAGGAGTCCGCGATCGCCTCCGATGAGGTCAAGCACAAGCTCCAGGCTTTCCTTAGGCAACGGGCGACCGCTGCTAAGCCCTCTGCTACCGGATCAAGGGTTGACCATTCCTGCTGGTGAGTACCCTACCTCTGCTACCTTACCTACTCTTCCTGCTGAAGGGCATTGCCAGGTCATAGCTGGCCCGATCGCACGTTGATGTAGTCGGTGCAGCAGCCTAATAACGCATCGTAGCAGGCGGTGTATTTGTAAACACGCCTATACAATCATAAATGGTCTATTTTTAGACACCTATTACCTATTCTGTTATAATAAAGTAAAGACATACATTTTATTTTACGCTAGCGCTACTTAACCTATTTCCTATTTGCTTGCTTCGCTGTTGTTCTTTGCTCTCTGTCTTTGCCTATTATTACCTATTTATTAAGTACCTGGAATAATTTCCATTCTCCCTCTATGAATTCACTTCATTATGAAGCCCTATTAAGTTCTATTTATAGCTAATTTTATCCGCTATTTCTCGGCAGAGAATTGTTTCTGTGTTCCTGCTTAGAAATTTATTTCATCATCTCTCGCTGTTTTGCATTGGGTAGGTTTGAAATTTGATTTTTTTTTATCATCAGCATTTAGGTAGGTACCTATTGGAAATTTGTTTGTATTGGTTGCTTTATTACACCTACAAGTGAAGCGAGTAATAATTAAAAACATGAGCAAGCATAAAAATAAAAGATAAAGATAGAAGATAATATACAGGTGGATCATATAATGCAATGATTAAATTGAATTTTTGAGTTCTATTTGTTAAAAAAAAACAGAAAAAAAAACGAAACTGTTCAATTTTGAAATTTAATTTATTTTCGGTCATTATACCTATTATACATCCGGGTGTCCTACAGTTTCACAATGGCACTTATATAGGGGTGGAGGACGTACGTACCTATAGTACCACCAGAAAGGTATTCATTTGCTTTGCAAATTCATGGCTAGCAAAAAAAAACGGCACTAAAAATCGGTCTAGGGAGTCCGGTCCTGGCGATTTTCATTTGTTTATAACTCATAACCTACTCGATTCAAATTGAAACTATAAAACCCGCGTTTGGTAAATATTTATATCCGCGTGTCCTAAGTCCCATCAATTTTTTCGGGACCGAGGAGCGAAATAGGGGTGCTGGGTGGGTAAGAAGCTAAAAACAGCCATTGCAAACTAACCCAAATTAAGTTAGCCACGCTTCGGCCAACCACGCTTTCGACCACGACTTAATAAACTGAAAAAAAAACATTTTTGGTGAAGTTTTGTTCATAAAAGTTCGACTTTTTATAATAATGGCTAGCCACACTTTCGGCCACGAACTTTATAAACTGAAAAATTCATTTTTACTGAAAACTTACTGAAAACACTGAAATTTTATAATAATGGCCAACCACACGCGTTCAGTCCTGAGATTTATAAACTGAGAAAATCATTTTTGCTGAAAGTTTTTCTGAAAAAGTCCGAAATTATACAGGCTGATTCAAAATTCAGTGCAAAGATTTTAAGGGCGTATTTACCAACCAAAAATAAGAAGTTTTTTTCATGTAATCGTATGTCCTAACTTGCTTTGTTTTCTAGATACAGTAGGGGAAAATTTTGAAAAAAAAAATCGATTTTAATCAATTTCTCAAAAACCTCTCAGCCTATTTAAATAAAATTTTATAGGCTTATTTGTTGTCATAAGGGCCTTCCTTTGATGGGAATAACATCAATTTATTAATTCCAGTGGCGTCTCAGGCTACCTGAATTAAATTAAATAAATCTCAATAATCGATGTGAATTTATTACTTGGTTTCGAGCTTGTTTTAATAGAGCCTGTCACAGATTTTGATTTTTTTCTTGGAAACAAAGCTAGATACGAATAAAGCTCAGGAGGCAAGGAAATTACATTATTGACCGCTTAATCTAAAAAAAATATAAATTGTCAAAAGAACAGTGGCGTACCATAATTTTACCTATAAGTTTCAAGTAGGTAGCCCCCTGAGACGCCACTGGAATTGATAAATTTATGTTATTCCCATCAAAGGAAGTTCCTTATAACGACAAATAAGCCTACCAAATTTTATTTAAATTGGCTGAAAGGTTTTTGAGTAATTAATAAAAAATCGATTTTTTTTTCAAAATTTTACACCCTGTATCTAGAAAATGAAGCAAGTTAGGACATACGATTATATGAAAAAAAACTTCTTATTTCTGGCTGGTAAATAAGCCCTTAAAATATTTGCACTCAATTTTGAATCACCCTGTATAATAATGCATGGCCAGCCACGCTTTCGGCCACAAACTCAATGAACTGAGCAAATAGTTTTTGCTGAAAAAGTCTGAAATTTTATAATAATGGCTCCAGCCACATTTTCGGTCACGCACTTTAAAACTGAAAAATTCATTTTTGCTGAAATTTTGGTGAAAGAAGTCAGAAATTATATAATAATGGTCAATCACACTTTCGGCCACGAAATTGATAAACTGAGGGAATCATTTTTGCTGAAAAAGTCCGAATTTTGTAATAATGGCCATTGGCCAGTATTTCAGTCACGAACTGAAAAAACAAATTTTTGCTTAAAACATTGTGAAAAAAGTCTGCGTGGCTGGCCGAAGCGTGACTAACTTGACTTGGGTTGCAAACTAATATCAAGGTCACAACTAAGGCCTCTTTAACACTATGCTCGCATTGCTATTTTTTTCCTTCACTTTCACGGCAAGGAATATCTTCGAGATTAACAGTAGCACGATTATTACTTTACATTTTGCATTTATTTTTCATTTGCATTCGAAAAATCGTGGCATCGATCGCTGTTATGGTGCGGATACGTTTGAGTGCGCTTGGTGCCTTAGGCCGATGCTGAAAATGGGATAATTTGTTTCCGGCCCCTTGATGATGACTCCGCCTACTCGACGCGCTCTGGCCTTGCATGTTTATTATGTGATATTCGCTGTACTAAACAGGACCGGATTCAGGTAGACCGACTTTTAGTGCCTTTTTTCGCTTACCGTGCATTTGCTGAGCAAATGAAGGTAAGCCTGTTGTTTAGTCTTCCAAAACACCCCTCACATGCCCATTCCACCTTTTCCACTCGCGTCGCTCACAGTGTTGCTGCCGAGGTTGCTGCATTAAATCAGGTCTTTGGTCAGGGGTCAGGGTAGGTTTTTTTTTAATTTTAGGGACAGTGCTCTTTAGCGCGCGTTGACTTAAAACATGTGGGTATCATATAGTGGAGCCGAATTCGTCAAGTTTCAGCTGTCAGTTGTAGAAATTAGAATAGTCCGGTTGGCGGAAGCGAACTAAATTGAATCACAAGAGGGCTGGAATGAATCTGTTCGCCCGCTAACTAAGTGCACACTCGCGCCAGTGATTTTAACTCAATTTTAACTACAACTGTAAAATCGTTCTTATTGGATGTTCTCGGGCAATATGAATAAACAATAATGTACAGAGTGCATGTGTCCTATTACAAAAAGGCAATGTCATTACTAAACCAAGGAACACCCAGTATAAAAAATGTTACGTCAATATAAAATAAATTAAATGAAAAAATAAAAAAATTGAAAAACCTCAAAATTACAGATTGATTGGACCACCCGAACTTTTCCCCCTGCCTGACCTTGAGTTTTTTGCCCCGAATTTCTACGATACTGGGAAAATTGGCATTTTGAAAGCACAATTTAAATCGCCATAAAAAGATGCTCGTGGTCAAACACTCTAACGTGACGTGAACCGTTATCGCGAAAAAAACGCATTTTATGAAAAAAAAATTATATTATAATGAAAGTAGCAACATATGGAATCTAAGAGGATGGATGCATTTTTTAGTGCTAGTTTCCACTTGCGCGATTCGCACTTCATTAGCGGGCGCACAGATTCATTCAAGCCCGCGTCCGCCTCATTTTGGTTCTCTTCGCTTCCGCCTGGGCCGTGAATCGTGCATGATTGGCCAGGAACATTTCAATTCTGAAATTGACAGCAGCTAACTCTACTGTGATATCTGCACGTTTTCAAGTTTTAGCGCGCTAATAAGCATTGTGTGTACTACCAATACCGGTGAACGAAGATCTGGCTTTCATTAGCGCCACTGCGCACTTCTTTGGCGGTCGAATAGATTCATTTTAGTCGGGGCCTCGTTCAGGCAGGTTGGTTTAGGCATATTTTTGTGTTGAAAGATCTTTAACATTGAGAACGATAGCAGAAATCGTATAATTTGAAAAATGCCATGCACCCTACAAAAAACTCGCTAAATATGAAATATCTTAACAACTCGGCAACACGCTATGTACTTCTTGTAACTGTCCCAAGTTAAAAGTAGTTAGTTACAAAGTGTTTACAAGACCGCACTATACTACAGTACTACACCCGCTCTACTACACGCGAAGTAATGTATACTGTTAATGCGTAGTGAGTAGCCATGCAGCTTTAGATCCGCTAATGAATGTACAGGGTATCTTATCGCCCAAGGGAAAATTTAAATTAATATAAAAGTAAAAATGGCTGAAACTTGGAGGGCAAGATGTGGTACCTTCGCAAAATTGATAGATATAGGAAATAATTTTCAAAATATTGATATAGAAATGCATATTAAAATTAAAATTGATAAAAGCAATTTGAAATGTAAATGACAAATAATGTATAAATCGTACCTGCAGGTAATTAAACGAAAATCAAATAATTATATTTAATGATCAACAAAAGTAAAAAAAAAAAACTTAGGAATGCTAGATAGGTAGGACGGTTGATTTATGGCATCTTAAGAGTCCATAAAACTCGAGGGGCAATAAAATAGGTCTTCACTGTAAATACTATAAATAAGATATTGTTGATATTCAAGTTCAAATGCCCTTTGTGTGAACAAAGCTGGGTTCTTTATGAGAGTCTTTATGGTCACTACCTAACAAAGGAGGATTTTACTAACTGCTCCTGTAGTTCATAAATAATTTTTTTCTGATTTTATAGATTTTTATACATTTTATTCACAATGAAAATTAATCTGATGGAAAAAAAAATTTCCCTCTCATTTGGAGAAAATGCTGACTTTCTCCACATGAGAGGGAAATCTATGGTGTATTCACTGTGGCAGTGGTGCAACCTCCAGTTCAACATGATTTTTGTTGTGAGTACATAAAAATAATACAAGCTATTTCACTATTTATTCGCAGTGCAGAGAATTAAATTAAGACTTTAAGATTCCTTAAAAAAATCAAAGGGGGGGGGGTCCAAAAAAAGTGCACGGAAATGTTTTCAAGCCGCGCCTAAGAAGTTACAGCGCCTTCAAATGGGGTAGAGACATTCTTTGACAAAAAATTTTGACAATCAAAAACCTTGAAAGTCCTTGAAAGCCCAGACGCCTTATTTTGATTTTGATGCTTATTTTGAACTATTTTTGGCACAAAAAAACAAAATCTGTGGACTTCGATATAAAATAAATTTTTTATTCAAATATCACTTTTTTTACCAATATGTATAGGTAGTAGAGGGTAAGGGTAATAATTGAGGAGGTACTATTATGGAGATACTAGGTAATATTTCGCGAATTTTTAGATAATCCACAAGGTTCTAGATAGCTTAAGTGTGATAATACAGGTTTTTCAAATTTAGGAAAACATTATTTTGTGACATGCCAATTTTTGAGAAATCGTTTAATGCTTAAGAGAGAATAGGCAAGTATACTCAACGATTAATAAATAAAGGAATGAATCCAGGTCGTATGAGTATAAAGCACATAAACTGCAATTACTAGCCTGTTACATGGGGTCGGAGTATTACTCCATCGCCCAGAGCTTCCATCAAAACAACAACAGAGCCACCAGAGTACCAGAACAAGCACAGACACGTGTTTCGCCCTATTGGGGCTCATCAGTGTGCTGCATCTGGAGTATCCTAAAGATGTTGTCGAATTTCTGAAAACCCCCTAGGTCTTAAGCAAACCAGTTACACGGTTTGAAACAGGCTAGTAATAATTGCACTTTACGTGCTTTAGGTATACTCGTATACGATACGACCTGCATTAATTCCTTATTTATTAATCGTTGAGTATACTTGCCTATTCTCACTTTTTCATGATTGTCAATAATCGTTGGCATTGGTGGTGTCTGAAACTGCAATAAATCTTGAAGTGAACTCACGATTAGTTCTTTGGACTTAGATGTCGCTCTGCTTAAACCACACGGAGAACCGTGTAACAGGTTTGCTTAAGACCTAGGGGGCTTTCAGAAATTCGACAACATCCTTCGGATACTCCAGATGCAGCACACTGATGAGCCCCAATAGGGCGATACACGTGTATGTGCTTGTTCTGGTACTCTGGTGGCTCTGTTGTTGTTTTGATGGAAGCTCTCTCGATTGAGTTTCAGGCACTGTGCCAGTATGACATATCGACCTGCATTAAAAAAGATTCCTTATTTATTGTTTAATGTTTAATTTAATTTTTTGTATTGAATAATGTACCTGTGTATTTTTTTTTTTTGTTTCTTATTTTTATTTTTATACCTATAATCGGTCGATCTGAAATTATTAGCTGAAACGAGAAATATAAACAAAATAGGTATTAGGTATATGATCCGATATAAATTTGGCGTATTCTTTCTTTACTTTCTCAGGATTTTACCCATGCTTTCTCCTTCGTTTATCGATTTTAAGACCCTCTTAAAATGGGACTTGAAATCCTGGGATTTTTTGAAAAAAATGATAGAAAACAACTTTTTATTATGAAGTATATCGAATATTATGAAGTATACCTACTTAGGTACCTATTATTATAGACGTTATAAAAGAGTTCGAGAACGAGGCGTTGAGGGGTAGGTATATCGTATATTGTTTTCCCGCCTTGATTCCTCTCGTCCATCATATATCTCTTCGATACGGGAAAGTCACGAGGAATTACGCATGTACTTCCTCTATTAATTAGTGTTTTGTAGCACATATTTAGGTACGTTGTTACATGAAGCGTGGTTACGTTGCATGGCAATCGAAGAAAAAATGATTTAGTCACGTGGCTGTACTAAATATATGTGGGTAAGTAGGTGTAGCCGATTTCCACGACCACGGCCTGCTGGACAACTCTGACTGAATTTGAGACTTCTCTTTGAGCTAGGGAATTAAAGACATTGGTTTTTTTGAATAGCGCTTATTACCAGAAGCTTTTTCATGTTGCTTATCTGATTGGAACAAAATTTGGTTTTGCGTGAAGGGCGGATCATCACTGGTTAAATATGATGATTGTGCCCCACATTTTGCGTTAAGGGCGGATCAAAATATGATGATTATGCCTCACGTATTTTATTTATTATTATCAATGTGGCTGGTAATGAGAGTGATACTTGAATCTCTCAAAGAGGGCGTTCCGAGGGCATCCTCTCGGGATTCATTACATAGTTACATACACAGAGTCCATAATTTTCGTCTGACATTTTCTAGAGAGTTTTGCTGATTGATGTGACAGAGATACAATAAGTTTTAAACAAAGTCAACATCGTGTCCATTCACAGAACATCAGAATTACGATGTCCCATTGATGCCAAATTAAATACAAATTATTATGCATACCTAATCACTGCTTCATCAACGGACTTGACTTATCAACGATATAAATCATCAAAGCATCCCCATACGATAACGGTTTGTCGTTACCAAAGATATTAAAAAGAAGCGGTCCCAGACTAAATTTCTGGGACGGACCAGAAGATGCATTTAACCTCTAATTGAACAGATCTGACCGAAATCCTATCTCAAATCGAACTCAACAAATAATTGACTTCTTCAAAATTAGCTTCAAAACATCGCAGCAATAATGATCTCCGGAATAACCAGTCACACAATTTGGACAAGAGTAAGAAGATCGAAGGCCTTTTCGAAATCCGTATGGATAACGTCAACCTGCTAGCCTATATAAGTCCAAATTTTTGACGATTAGCCGTAGATGCCGTAGATCTTCCCATCTCGAAACCATGCTGCCAGGTCGAAAAATTCCGACTGAGGTTAAGTTATTATTTATGATCCTCCTATTACAAAGACAAAATTCGAAGAGGTCGTGGCAAATTAACGAGGAGCACAATAATTCGCCAAGAACTTATTGCTATAAAATTATCGCTAAGAGATTTAAAATATGGACATCGTCTTAGCAACTTTTTACTAATCCCGATAAACAAAATAACTAATCGATCCATTAAAACACGAGCGCGATCCATTACAAATAAAGTCGGGGAACCCTTGCTGATGTAAAAGTGAATTTGAACTTTGAGCAAGATATCGGATTTTTGGAAAACAAGATAAGAATAAATTACAGAAAGCATTAGTAGGAGAAGACCAGGGGTAAGACACTGGCAATGAATCTGTACAACACTACCAAACACTGCCAAATATTTCCAAAACATTGTCAAATATTTCCAAATAACATTGCCAAACATTTCCAAATATTGCCAAACATTTCCAAATATTTCAAAATATTTCCAAACATTTCCAAATATTTCCAAACATTTCCAATTCCAAACATTGCCAAACGTTTCCAAACATTGCCAAATATTTCAAAATATTTCCAATTCCAAACATTGCCAAACATTTCCAAACATTTCCAAATATTTTCAAATATTTCCAAACATTTCCAAACATTGCCAAATATTTCACAATATTTCCAAATATTTCCAATTCCAAACATTGCCAAACATTTCCAAACATTGCCAAATATTTCCAAGCATTTCCAAACATTTCCAAAGCTGTGTACAGACATTTCCACAGAGTGTCCTACCCTTCGGAGAATCTGGTGCATGTAACAATTTGGGCATCCCAAACGTAACTATTTTGGATTAACAAATCCCTATGAATCGTCATGGAGGTTTTAACCACATATATGACACGCGAGAGGGTATAGAAGACTCACCTCTTCTTCAGTTAACATAATGGCCAGAATTTATCTACTATAAGGATACGGGACTGGGAGAGTTATGTCATAAACTGCTGAGTCACCAGCGAAATCAGTTTGGGTAACTCCATTTTTAACTTTACACCAAAGTTCGTTGAACTGAGATCTAACTCGCAAAATCCACCTCAGTGGGTTCACGCTTTTTTTTAAATTAAAACAAGTTTTGAAACAGTCCAGAGAACAGAAGTGTGAAAGTCGCATTGTTTCACTAGATCTATAATATAATAATATACCTAGTACATTATTATATGTATCAAAGGCGGAATCAATACTACTTCAGACGAATTAACACCTTCTCACATACGCTACCGAATCTGGAACAGCGCGGTCGAGCACCATGGCGAGTCTCGAGTGGTTGCGCTTGATATTTCTAGGGCTTTCGACCTTGTTTAGCTTGGGGGATTGTTGGAAAAGCTGCAGGCATATGGCATGCCTGAGTTCTGCTTGGGGCTTGCGAGTTCTCTCGGAGATCGCTTCATCTCCGGCTCTCTTTCTCATATCTATCAACGATTTGCTAGAAATAACAAAAAACGTCTTCTTGTAAAATGTCTTCTTTCTTATACACCTTAGATGCGCGAACTTCGGCCATCGACCATAATTTCGCACAGAGCATGAAGTCTCAATATTTAACAAAGATTTATCAGAGATTCTACCTTGGGGCGATAGAAATCAAGTGCAGTTTAATGCCGACCTGATGTAATTTTCTCCAAAAAAAGGTCAACGTTTTGGAGTCGCAGATATGGCGATGGCGGGATACTCGCTTCCTCCATCGTCACCTCTTCATTTGCTTGGCGTGAGCCTTAGAGCGAACCTTGGCATGACCATGCTGCAGGTCTGGCGAAGAGTACTTCTCAAAAACTTGGAATACTTCTCCTCACACAGAAATTTGATACATCTCAACAGCTTCTCCTCTTAGATTTAGATTTATCATGAATGGGCCATTGTGGCTCACATCTAGTCGTGCTGCATTAACCTCATCGATTCAGCCTCTTTGAGGAAGCTGATGACAATCTTGACTTATTGTATCCAGGTCCTCCACTGTGATAAAGTCTCTTCCGAAGGTTTGTAGTGTGGTTCTTCCCAAAGCAAGACACTCGCATAGGATGTGTTTTGCTGTTTCCTCATCTTCCAAGCACAGGCGGCATTCAGCGCTGTTCGCTAAACCCATGCTGTGCAGATGATGGTTCAGCGTGCAGTGCCCATAGAGGCCTATTATGGTTTTCAGTTCTTTCCGGTTAAACTTCAATAGTTCTTTGGTCCTTTTTTTCGACGTACTCTGTTGGTCCTTTTTTCTTCGAAGTATTATGTATAAAGGCCTTCGGATGGTCCAATCTTGGTCAGTTTTGCCAGTGCTGGAGAGTCGGCAAGTTCGTTTTCTCCATATCCAGCATGATCCGGAATCCAGATCAGAGTTACTTCGTTACTCTTTGCTAGAACATTCCTGACAGTTCCAGACCACCTTGGACTTGCAGTGACTGGAGCTAAGGGCTATTAGAGCCGCTTGGCTGTCTGAAAATATCTTTATTCATCTGCGTTGGCAGTGCATCTTTTCCTGCAACTGCGCAAAGAGCTCTATGGCATAGATTTCGGTGGAAAGTGGTTGCGTGAATGCCCAGGTTCGAGAACTCTCTTCTTCGAGCCATCGGTATACACCCCAGCTCCAGATCCTGTCTTAGATCCATAGGTGAAGCAACTAGCTTATCTCTTATACAAGGCTCAAATGCGATCATCCTTGGGTACTGTTTATATGTTTGGAGCTCAGCTCCTACACATACGCCATGATTACTTGACTCCATCCAGAAAAAAGCTATCCACTTGATCGGGGACCCGACTCTGACAAAAAATTTAGATAGTCTTGAACATCGAAGAGAAGTAGCTGACCTGAGCATTTTTTTTTTAATAGTCTTCATCCGCCCGTGGTACTAAAAAAGTCTTTATCGTGCACGCGTCCATTTGACAACATGCGGGTGTCATAATAATAAAGTCGAACCCGCAAACTGTCAAATGCCGTCAATTATTCTAGAAACCAAAATATTCCGGCTAATCGCGGCCCAGTTGGAAAATAACTAAAATAAACCTGCAAACGAATGAATCTGAATGTCCGTTAACGAAGTGCGCAATGACTGGGTCGCAATTGTCTTCATTCCACTCAAAATTTAATATCTTATCAATTATAATATTATTGAATGGTTCCCTAAATGGGGAACCATTTCTGTTAAAATGACGAAAATGAATGATTCCTTTATGGGGAATTAGTCGAATGGGGGTTGATGTTAATTAGGAATTTTTAATAGGTCGGCTTGTAAGGCCGAAAAGCTTGTTCGAAATCTGGACGAAGGACCAGGGTACATGAGACACCTGGAGATAATAGACAGGAATTATTATTATTATGGCTTAATTATTGTGTACTCACTGTTTACTTTCGTACCACTGTAACCCGTGCGGGGGATGCGGAAGTCTTCATATAAATGCGGTTTGCGAATGAGAGCAAGGTACTGCGTGTACCACAGCCACGATTAATGCGATCGGCCTTTTTAATCGGACACGATAATGACGACGAATGCGGGATCTGCGACGAATATCCACAGCATCTGACGAAAGGTGCTGGGTTGGATTGCTCGTCTTTGATTCTGCTCACTGCACTCTACTAATTTTACAGGGATGGGCAGCAAGGGTCGTGCAAGCAAAGGATAAATGGCGTCAGGAAAGATGGAATTAAAAAATGCATCTAGATGACGGAACAATTAATTATTATTTAATAATAATTATTATACGATCATGCAAATAATAGATCGTAGAAAAATGTAGAGGTACTTACCTACCAATTAATTAATTAAAAACAATAATAATAATTGGTTTGAAAAATAAACCAGCGAGTTTAAATATGTGTGCTAAAAATATGACATGAATAAAAAGAACAGGAAATAGAATAAAGTTAATGTTATTATGCTATTATAGGTACATACTACGAAACGATTTATTTATGGTATGATATAAATTATAATTAAAATTAACGATGATATTATGCCGACAAACGTGTTTTTTAAAGATCTCTGCGTAATGAAACTAATAAGATTTGATTTTGTTATTACCTGTTGATATAAAAAAAAATAATAATAAAGTGCACTGCATGTGTACTTTTCAGGTGTCTATGTGATGTCCATTGAACGATTAATTTGTTATAATAATTATTACAGATCGTAATCGAATTATAGTGTCATATTTTGGTAACACATTAAGCTCGCCTGAAAAAAAGCTCCAACATATTTATATTTCTCAAACAAAAAAAGAAACATCCAGATTTTTTCATGATTAACAAAATCACAAGTCAGTTTTTTTCGTTATAGGCAGTCCTTTCAGAGTATACATATCTCAATTCTGCAATGCTTTCTCTTGAATCTTTGATGTTCAGCGTTACCGCACTATACACCACAGAAACTATTATTTTTTTAATAATAATAGTTCAATTAACTTGGCGGGTGATTTATCGTCACAGCTTTGAGGCAGTTTGGGCTCCTCCTTCCAACGCGAGTGCGCTCATTTTCGGACTAGAATAAATATGAAAAGCGGATTCGAATTGTAAAAAAAAATTTGGCCTGACCATGCAGCTGCTTATTCCTGAATTTTCCGCTTCTTTTCCTGCCGGATTGTTTTCCGACTTTATCATACATATACTCAATACTTTGTCTTCTCCGGCGTTTTTTGAGGAAATTAGTTCGCACAATCACGTCCGTCTTCATCATTAAATAACGTAGGCACTAGGCAGTTGTATTTTAGAACATGTCATTATTTGAAGATTATAATGGTAAAGGTACCACTTTCGAGTAATAATAGAGCTTAGAAGGGATGTGTACAGCTGAGTAGATCGCTAGCAACTAGCGAGTGATAGTGATGTATGTGTAATCAAAAAACGTTGATAAATTTATCATATTTACCTCTATTTTTTTACAAAAAAATTTGTATAAATATTTGCGGCAATTTCATCGAGCCTTTTTATCGTCTTTCGTGACCTTTCTTTTGCTTATCGTTTATATATCTATTATAACAACGCTCATTAAGTAGTTCGTTTCGTTAGTTAAAGGTAATTAGCATGTTGGTGTTTTTCTTTCCATTACATAAGCAGATTATCGTAGAATTTTACGGTCTGATGATTAATTCCGGTAGTACATACTCTCGACATACTCATACTCATATCATGTTTTTGCTTCCATTCTATTTTCTGATTCATGCTAAGCAAAACAAATTGTAAGGGAACATAGCGAAGACATTTTCTTCTGCGGCCATTCAATTTTTTTTTTGCAGGTGGAATCAGTTATTTCACCTCTCCTATACAATGTTATGTTATAACTTTGTTCCGAATGCAAAATTTAGAGAGGCCCGAGGGCCGGGACAAATCAATTACATGAGGAATTAAAAGGAATATCACTGGCTAGGAAAACATTATTGTTTTTTTTTTTAAGTCTATAGGTAAATCATACAAATTTATTAAATGAATTAAATTAATAAAAAGCGAATTAATTATAATGACCTGTTCGGATATTTTGCTCGAATCTACGAACTTAGGTCTCTTTCACACATACGGTTTTCTAACGGTAACCGCCGTAGCCGTGCCGTAATTTAATTTGACTTGTGTTCACACGGCACACGGTTTTTAGTAGACAACGCGGCACTGGATGTTTTTTTTTAAGTATTTTTGTCAGTTGCACCTACGATGGATGAACGAAAAAGACGCATAATTGTTAATAATGCTTTGGCATCATCGTAAACAGTCGCGAAAAGCAAGAAAATTTTGGATTGATCCACTTCTTGAAAACAGACAGTCGACGGGGGAATTTGCAACATTGTTTCGCGAGATACGAAAGGGTCTTCAACTAGTGTAATTAGTAGTTCATGATCTATTTCAATAACCATAATTTCGTTATTATAATTTCCGTAAATTTGGAAAATGTTATTAACGTCCGTATGATACCGTATCGTACGAAACAGTATCAACACACGGCACGTGTGCATGGGTGTATACACTTGTGTGTTTTTCTGTTGCCGTAAGCGGCTCCGGCACCGTGCCGTAGCAGTCAACTAGCCGTGCTGCGACGGCAGCCGTGTACGGCTCCGGCAACAAACCGTCTTGTGTGAAAGCTTGCGTTTATGATAACGTGTTTCTATTAAGCACGGCTCCGTAGCCGTACACGGCCACGGTTAAAAACCGTAGGTGTGAAAGAGGGCTTAGCCCTCTTTCACACCTACGGTTTTTAACCGTGGCCGTGTACGGCTACGGAGCCGTGCTTAATAGAAACACGTTATCATAAACGCAAGCTTTCACACAAGACGGTTTGTTGCCGGAGCCGTACACGGCTGCCGTCGCAGCACGGCTAGTTGACTGCTACGGCACGGTGCCGGAGCCGCTTACGGCAACAGAAAAATACACAAGTAAATACACCCATGCACACGTGCCGTGTGTTGATACTGTTGACACGTATATTTTACCAATAATATTCAGTATTCGTTTTGCTCTCTGTATCGTACGGACGTTAATAACATTTTCTAAATTTACGGAAATTATAATAACGAAATTATGGTTGTTGAAATAGATCATGAACTACTAATTACACCTGTTGAAGATCCTTTCGTATCTCGCGAAACAATGTTGCAAATTCCCCCATCGACTGTCTGTTTTCAAGAAGTGGATGAATCCAAAATTTTCTTGCTTTTCGCGACTGTCTACGTCTACGACGATGTCATAGCATTATTAACAATATGCGCATTTTTCGTTCATCCATCGTAAGTGCAACTGACAAAAATACTTAAAAAAAAACATCCAGTGCCGCGTTGTCTCCTAAAAACCGTGTGCCGTGTGAACACAAATCAAATTAAATTACGGCACGGCTACGGCACGGTTACCGTTAGAAAACCGTATGTGTGAAAGAGGGCTTATACTATATTCCTTGACAGTAAATAAATGCTTTATAGTGAGAAAGATTACCCATTTCTTTAAATTATTGTAACGGATCTAACGTCTAAATAAACGCAGACTCTGTTAGTTGGAAGTTAGAATCAAAACAAGATTAATCCAATTAAAAGCATGACGCAGTATCTGAAAACAACCCCTGAGTTACAGCCCCCACCCTTGAAAAATTAAATATCTCGATCATTCTTCAGGATTATCCTAAATAAGTGCAGAAAATTTTAGGGAGTGATTCCTTGACTCATTCTAATAAGAAAAAAATCCCATTAACGTGTGTAAACAGAAAAAAAATCGAAAATAGCGGATTTTCCAACACCCTGTATACATTTTCACTTCACGCCCATGGAGACTTTTGATCGCCATAAACATGCTTGAATTTCAGCCTTTTTAACCAAGAGATGATTTCCATTTGATTCGTGCGGGGTCCAAACTCTGAAAATTCAAGTCAAAACTTTGCTGGCAGATATCTACAGTTAGGCGAAAGTTATCAAGCTTCGGTTTTTAATGACACCTTAATAATTTAATTCTCTATTTTACTGTGTAACAATTTAGTATTCCATTCCATTTTTTTTTTTTTTTTTAGAAAAATCGCGATGTTCGCTCACATGTCAGATACCGCCATCTAGCCGTTAGGGTGGTGATAAAATAAAATTGGTAAATGCAATCGATAGAAGAAGGAAAATTATTTGCAACGAAACTAATTTGGTTGAATTCCGTTGAGGCTAACCGGAATAATCGATATTTGAATAAATAATTTATTTATCTATTCTGAAGTTGCAGAAAAACTTTAAAATAAAAAAATCTAAGTCACTTGGACATTATACACTGATAATATTTTGAACACACCCTATATTTGTGAAAAATCCCAGAGAAAATCCAGATTTTTCACTTGGTCATGGTTGTTACGCCCCCTAGCGGTCTTTTTTAGAAGCTCAAAACTATTTTCCAATGATTTTTTAGGGCCACTTTCCTTTAATGAAATTTTTTACTGAAGCTGTACGACGACTAGTTTCTGAGATAACCCCGGCGTCCATTCTTAATGGTTCACCGTGTATATTATGTCATATCATTATTTTTCGTGTGCATCGGCGGAGTTTTTAGAATTGTGCGAAGCTTTCTTGTCCTTCATTCTCCGACACAAGCTTTGAAACTTTCAAGCAGAGTTTCATCACTCATCGAAAATGGCTGTTTTTCTCGAAAACGGCTCACGTTGGGTTAGCAATTGGGTAAAGGGCAGAGGGAGCAGAGAAGATGTAACTGAAAAAGCTGAGTAAACATTGGCTGAGATGGGCAGTTGGACTTCTAACAGGACACTGCCCACTAATAAAACGTGGATCCTTTTGGACAGAAAACCTGACACAAAAGGCCAATAACTAATTTTCCTCATGGGAAAAAACCTAAGGGAGAAAATAGAGCAACTTCAATGCAGACCTTACCTAGGCCTAACTGGGGTGCTGTTCAAGCGACTAGGTGGGAAAAGAGAAGAGGAAGCAGAGAAGATGTAACTGAAAAAGCTGAGTAAGCACCAGCTGAGATGGGCAATTGGGCTTCTAACAGGACACTGCCCACTAATTACACCTCTCAAATAGGCCTCTCTAATAGGAGTGAAAAATATCCCGGATTACAGGTGATGCGGGGAGGGGGACAAAACCCCATACCACCTAATATGTGAATGCCCAGCACTAGAGGGAACTAGACTTCTAGTATTTGGGACCGAAATGGCAGAACCAAAAGAAATAGAACAAGCATCCATTGGACTCATACTGAAATACTTTCGGGAGATGGGACCCATGAGATAATTATCCAAAGGGGTACAATAAGCGCAAGCTTCAGTACAAGGGCTTTGAACATACCCTAGAAGTAATAATGATAATAATAATGGGTTAGCAATTAAGACCCAAGATTACCTTTTTTGTGTAAATATTGACGGTTCAAAATGCGCTTTTAATGTCGATTTGCCCAGTGTCGTAAATATTAGGGGGAAAAAACTCACGCAACTCTAAAATCTACGCCACTGGCATTTAATGAAAAAAATTTAGTAGTCATTAAAAAACGGAGCATTTTCGGACACACGTTAATGGGATCTTTTTTCCATAGAATGAGCCAAGGGATCACCCCATAAAAATTTTCGCGCTTATTTAGGATAATCCTGTATACCGGGTGGGTCAGTTTTTTGTAGCAGGAGTTCACCAGTTTACAGAAAACCTGTTTTAAGGAATTTAAGTTCCCATTTTCCCATAAATATATGCCCGGAAAAACTTAGAAAAAAGATACTGGGTATTGAAAAAAAAAAAAATAGTTTTGGCCGCATAAGTTAAATTAATATCCTCTTTCAAGGTTTTGTGAGTTGGAACCACCCTCACTTGCTTTTATTAGACCTCGGATTCGTAATCAGCGACCCCGAAACCCCCCCTCTCCTCCGAGAGACGATTTCCGAGATGAAATTTTGATTTTTTTTATCACTGTTACTAGGAGGTGGTTTTGAGGAGTTGGAACCACTCTCACTTGCTTTTGGACCTCGGAGAGACGATTTCAGAGGTGAAATTTTGAATTTTAATAATTTTTTTATCATTGGGGTTTTATCATTTGAAAGGGAAAAAATTACCCTAATTTTATAATTTTTCGAGGTAATGCAGGGGTTAGAGGTGATGAATGTTCCTGAAGCTCTGAAGAATCCAGGAAAAAAATTATTTTTAAAATTGATGGTATTCCACCAGTTTCCCAGATTGTTTAGTTTTTTCCGGTTTATTTACTGGACCAATAGGAACATACCAGGTTTCCATAAAATTTAAAGCAGTACAGTTTTCAGAGATTCAGAGAGCCATTGGCGTGCCCAGGTTTTTACTTTATTATATCGAATATGAATTCTTGGAAGCTTAATTTTGCTATGAAATCGTTGATACCTACTTTACATCACGTCCCTAAAGTTGGAAGAGCAGGGTCAGCAGAACGTAAATTTTATAAAACCACAATTAGACGCTAATTAAACGATTATATATTTAAAACAAAATTTTTGGAGTTCCTACGCTGTAAATCTTTGAATTGTTTCCTAACTTCAAAACTTAAAAAAGTTAGAAAACAAAAAATTCAGAAAATTCTGAACTGAAAAATCCTCCAAAACTACAAAATCAAACTTGAAAATTTAGAAATTTCAAACTTGAAAAATTTACAAAAATGCCGGAGGCAGTAGAATTCTGAAAACTTCCGGTTGAAGACTTCAAAATTCCAGAAAACTCAAAATTTTCGAATCTCCAGAACTTAAATCATTTCAAACTTCGCAACTTCAAAAATGCTTAAAACTCCAAAATCATGAAACATAAAAAATTCCAAAAATTCTAAAACGACGCAAGAGCTTCAAAAACTCCAAAATTTCCGGAACTAGAGAACCTTATATAAATATTAAGTCTATAAAACTTAACATTCCAAAGTGACCAAAACTTTAAAATCTCCTAAATGAAAATTTCATAACTCCTCAGAATTTTTAAAATTTCGAAACTCGGCAACTTATAAACTTCTGAATTCTTCAAAACTTAAAAATGCTACAAATTTTCAAAATGTTTAATTAGTGCACTTAACTAGCGTTTAATTGTTCAAGCATTTTACATGAATATCATGCTGATTCGGGCGTTTTTGAACTCATGTTCTGCTAGCTTTATCTAAAGCTGGCAGAACATGTCGTTTTTCTTAGAAAAAATGGAGCATTAAAATTTTAATTAGTGCATTTAATTAGCGTCTAATTGCGGTTTTATAAAATTTATGTTCTACTGACCATGCTCTTCCAACTTTAGGGACGTCTTGACATCAGGCTTCGATAAAATTTACTATAGACCGTTTTGAAAGATGGTAAATCCATTCCATTTTTTTAGTATAGTTTTGAAAAATGGGGATTGAAAAAGGAATGAACGCTTAAAACATTTTTTCGTAAAAAACAGTTCTTCAAGCATTTAAAAAATCTGGTTAAATCGCACAATAAATAAAAATTTAACAGAGTGCCTCAATGTAAGAATAGATGGATGACACTTTATTCATATAAAATTTCGAAAACATTATCATGAGTTGAAATTTTTCAAGAAATTTATATCCCTACGATTTTAATGGTGACAATCTCTGCTTGGACACTAAAAACCGCTAGGAATTAAAAACTGTAATCAGTTCCTCTGTAGCTATACCTATCCAGTGCAGGTCCTCGACGTGGAAGAGAAAAGGTAATTTTTCGTTTTTTTTTTATAATTGGTGTAGATTTCTTCAGGGCGAATTTTTTACACTTTACTTAACTTTGGGCCTCTCTTGCGTTATTTTTTCGTGTCAGGCTATTCCGCAAACGATATCCCGAGCGTGATATTATTTATGACAAAAATCGACCAAGTGACTAGTTTAAAAAAAACTTCCTTCAGCCGTTAAGGATTTGGATTTGAATCCCATTTAGGTACCTATATCCCACTGGGAGGTACCTCTTATATTCAGGAATCAAATGCTTATTAAAATTTGAGATATATATAACATATAACGAATAAAGCACATATAAGTGGGTAGGTACCTACTTAGGTAGCTAATAAAATCGTGATGCTTCATCCTCTTGGGATTTATGGGAACCCTGCATGCTGCTTGACGAATTAGTTTATTTATTTACCTACTGATTCAGCGATTGCGGCACGCAACGCTGTACGAGTTTTCCGTTTATATAAATTAATGAGGGAACAACATTGCGGAACATGCAGTGTAGGTTTCCCGCTCATGTGTTAGTGTACGGGTTTCTAAAAATACGCGAGGGAATCCACCGCACACGCTCCCCGCTCGCTACTAGCAACATGTAACCATGATGATGCATGCACGCAACCGTCCAAGAATAGTCCGCATTGAAGCGACATTTGTCTTAGTTTGTTTCACGTCCAAAAATACAACTTGCGGATATATAAATATAAAGACTATTCTTGAATTAGAAGCGTTACTTTTGGAAAAACCACTATGTAACCTGTTGTCAATCCTTGGCTTATTTTCAACTATGCCGCGTCCGTGTATTTGTGATCATTCTACAACGTTTGATAAGGGTTTCTTGGTGGAGTATTGAACTAGCAAGCGTTAATGTACCGCGGGCACTAGGACTAGGAGAATAATATAATGATCTACTTTTTGTTAAAATGAACTAGAAATAATTCGCATTTCTCTTGACACTCCTATACTTAGATAGGTAGAGGTACTCTAAATTTCGACGTTGAAAAAATGTGCCAATTCTTATTGCGAAATATTTTTATGCGCTTTCGATATCTATAGAGAAAAGAAGAAATTCTACTCTTATTAAAACGAGGTGGTGTTATTGCTCGCCTCATAAATTTATTTTTATTTTATTGAGGTATAAGTAGGTCAGATATAATAGCACGCGTGCGCTGGTGCTGGTGGAGTTCGGGGTTGTTGTAGGGGTAGGGTGGTCTCCCTCCATAACATAACGGTCTAAAAATAGAACCGACCTGTCTCGATGTGTATTTTTAATATTTTTCTTATCAATTTCCCGGGAATATAAGGGCTTCGATGCTGAATTGGGGTTAATATGTCATTATAGCTACTGTAGCGCTTGATTCGTGGAAGAAATCTTAATAAAAACTCACGAACACGAAAGTGTAACAGCAGTTTCTGGGTAGCGCGCAATATATTACAACCTGCACCTGTACCTGTAGGGCTGGGGAAGGAGGAAGGGCTGCAGGTTGGTTTATATTTAGAATTTGGGTGGGGGTTGAACCTTAGGGCTATTTATAATAGTATGTGCCTCGGCAAGCGAAATGGGGTCAAAAAACAAAAAAATCTTGCGCGTTTTAACGATTTTGTCCTTCACCCTTCAGCGGTGTTAGGTGTTTCAAAAATCGCCCAGCGAGTGCATTGACCCGACCTGTTTTTATTCGCACCTCTCAATAATTGCATTTAATCGATTTATTTATCAGGGTAAAAATTAAATTAAATAATCCTGCTTTGGATCTTTTTTAATTTATTTAAAATCTCTCAACAGAACCGAGAAATCACTTATTAATTTATCATTCATAATTATATTTATACAGGGTGAGGCGCGAGAACCTTATTAGGGCATTTTTATATGGAGAAGTGTTAGGAGTAGAAGTCTAAAAGTTTGTACATTTATGATTTCAATTTTGACGAGCTAAACTAAAATATTTACAACCCCTCATCATTTCCCGGTTATACCGGAAGTTGCAATCAACTTTCTTATTTTAAATGGGACACCTGTATATTATTACATTTTCAGATTGCCTGAAAAAAAGTAATAAAAATAATCTTTACAGTTCAAATTTGTAACGACCAATTAAATGAGTTATAAACAAATGAAAATTGCAATTTTCCATTTTCAAAGCAGCTTAGCTTGAAAATGGGTCAAGATATCGGAAAACGGCTTACATGTCCCTATCCTAACTTTTTGTATACTACGCTGGAGTACCTACAAAAAAAATATTATTTTTTTTTTGAAAATCGCTGATTTTTCATCACTTTGTATACAAATTTCATCAGCACCATAAAACTACGTGAAAAGTTAAGATAGGGACATGTAAGCCGTTTTCATCTATCTTCACCCGTTTTCGACCTAAAGCTGCTTTGAAAATGGAAAATTGCGGATTTTCATTTGTTTATAACTCATAAACCACTCGTTCCTATTTTGAACTACAAACACCATTTTTATTACATTTTTTCAGGCAATCTGAAGATGTAATAATATACAGGATGTCCCATTTAAAATAAGAAAGTGATGGCAACTTCTGGTATAACCGGAAATGGTGAGGGGTTGTAAATATTTTAGTTCAGCTCGGCAAAATCGAAATGATACACGTACAAATTTTTAGACTTCTACTCCCAGGACTTCTCCATATAAAAGTGCCCTAAGGTTCTCACGCCTCACCCTGTATAAAGTTTCAGAAAATTAATTGGTAGTTTTCTTTTGTTTTGCGGATTATTACTCATCAAGTCTACAGGGGTGTTATTATGTTATAAATATAAAACAGTAGGTCGAGCTGATGTTAGCTACCAAATTGTTTGGCAAAAAATAATAGGATGACTTTCTTCATGCCATTTTTTACATAGGCGTCCCTCTTTAAAGATACAGGCTGTTTAAATTGAAATTAGAAAAGTTTTTTATGCCAGAGGCGTGTGAAGGAAAAAGTTGAAGGACCAATATAATATGCGTATTCTGCTATAATAATAATAATCTTAATTTATTCGATCATAGATTTATATAGGTTTAAGAGTGAACAAATAATAGTTAATTAGATATAGTAATTTCAATGAACACTTAAAATTCATTAAAATGTGTAACATGTCCTATATAACCCGCCCTGTCTCCTCCGCCCTTCGATTATTTTCAAGCAGAATTTAGGAAAAAAGTGCGCTGGTATGAGAAAGCAAAGAATTAAAGTATGTATACAGGGTTACTGTAAGGTTGGCCAAACTTCACAGAGGCTGATTGTTCAGACTAAAATAATGAAAAAAATTTATTTACAGGGGTGTCCGGAAACACTTCCTAAGAAAGTTATATGCCTTCAAAGTTTCAAGAAAACCTTACAGTAATCACCCTGTATATGTGCAAAATTTCAACTGAATATCTTGAAAAGCAATTAAAAAAAAAAGGAAATTATTATTATTTATTTAATTATTATAGCTTAAGCAAAGCACCTTGTTTCTTGAAAAGGGACGTCTATGTGAAAAATATGGTATATGAGGCGGATGAGGAAATTCATATTATTTTTTGACAAAACGATCTTTGGCTACAAGTGACGCTAAATAACAATGGAGACAGTTAGTATTGTCCACTTTTTGACTGGACGGCGGCCATCTTGCATTTTAGCCAATAGGACGAAGGAAAAGGTATCAATGTCTTTCCCCTAGACTATGTCCAATGACTGTTCACCAGGTTTAACAGAAAAGTTTAACAGAAAAAAGTAGCAAAACCCTTTCACTATAAAAATTGGATTTCTACTTTCCTACTTTGAGAAAATCACCATGCACGGACCATCAAAAAATGTCACCCGTCAGTCATGACTCGTAGACCACGAAAAAATAGTTTTCGAAATTATTTGCTCTCGAATTTCATTTTTCAAAATTTAATTTTATTCCATTTTCAAACTGTTGTTGTAGCTTTGATCGTATTAAAACAATGAATTTTTTTTGTTAGTCCACTTGGTCTTAAAGTGGAAATTTACGGCCTGCATGGTATTGCATTCCAGCTATGTTTTAGTAAAGGCATTTATTGAATTTTCGAAAAATGCAATTTTTTTCACAAAACAAAAAACCTTCTTGCGCATCAATCGCAGAAATAGTGTATTTTTATGCGATTTAATAATAAATATTTTCTTCCTATTTTTTTTTTATAATGAATATAATGAAAAAATAATCCGATTTTTTGGGGGGGAAAAGCGGAAAACCACCTACCTACCAAAAAAAAAGAATAGCCCTCTCGTGGTTTCGAACCCGCATCAACAGTTTACTATTTAGGCAAGGGTTCGCTTGCCTAACTAACTGAGCTAAAGGTGCCTTTCAAATATGTAGCGATGATCGAGTAGGTATATGTAGTACGTCCAATACTTCATCCTACACATTTTATTTTTTAAACTAGTCATATCTTAGTTATTAAAAGACCAATTTGAATACTTTTTTCACCCGCATGTAGGTGATTTAATTGTCGTTGCGATTGCTCTTCTAATTTTCAGAACCATTCATAATTGAATGTGAAAAAAAATAAAAAAGAAATTGCGAACCATTTCATCGATTTAATAAGTGCAAGCTAATTTTGCACAAGCGAAAAACTTTTTTGTTTTTCGTTTAAAGTGCTACATTAATCGAGGAGAATTGAAGCTAAGACATCAAATTATATGTTAAAGCAAAAAAAAATGGAAAATTTCGGTTCAACTTCTTCAAAAATGGACTCATAAACGGTTATAGAATTGACACATTTTCACCCTTTTTCCTACCCACGACACTGGCTTATTAATGGAAAATATGCTAATTTTATTGCATTAACTCAAATTTCCAATAATTTTCTTCAAATCCTGTTAATTTGATTTCAAAGTTTTTTTCCCATCTTGCTCATACAGGGGTTCAAATATTAGCACATTTTTCAAAAATTAAAATGACCGCCATTTTGAAACGGCTCGACCGATTTTGCTCAAGTACAATACCAGACCAGTTTTTATAGATATCTTACTCCCACAAAAATTTCAGCCTCCTAGATTCAAAACTGCGACCTGAAATGAGATGACAAAAACCGGATACCTGGAATTTTGAAGTGACACCCTGTAGAAGTGATGGGACTTTTGGAAAGTTTTTCAACGAAAATCCAACGTCATTCCCAAATTTTACAAGGACCCAAAATTTCGTTCACTAATCTTAAAAGATAAAGCCACAGGAGCGTTTTTAAAATCGAAATTTCGCGATTTTGGAGAAATATATATATATATAAATATATATATAAATATATAAATATATATATAAATATATATATATATATCGTGGGCAGGTGAATTTTGGAAAACCACTTTTTCGTAATCTGGGGGTCATGATCGGTGGACATTTGATGAGTTTGGATGATTTTTGGAAAGTGATGTCGTCCTCAATAGTGTATTTTTTTGTTAAAAAATACACTAAAAAGGAAAATTAAGATGATGGAAAGTCCGTTTTCTAAGTTTTAAATACAGGGTCGGTTGCCGCTCGGTCTGTGTAGCGTGAACCGTGCGCGATTTAAAAAAAAATCGAAACTGGGTCTTGTACATATACAGAGTCGTAGTGCCTATAACTTAAAATTATTTTGGACTATACAGGGTGTGGCCCATACCGCCCATATGAAAGTGACATATCAGATATGTTTTTCTTAAATGAAATGCTCTTGTTATTGCATTTTTAGATACCCTGAGAAGAAAAAATACGATTGGTTTCAATACAGTTTGTTGGTGTTTAAAATGAGTAAAATTCGCAATTTTCAAATTTCAAGGCCCTGTACAATGACAACGATTCAAGATAGAGAAAAATACGGTTGAGAAATTTGAGATTTTTATTAGGTACCCTATACGTATAAACATTTCATCTACATCCTAGGATAGTACAAAAAGTTGAAATATGGGCATTTATGTAAGTCGTGTACGTGTATATGTATAGGGCATTGAACTTCAAAAATTGCGATTTTCACTTGTTTATAACTCAAAAACTTCTCATTTCAAGCATCAACTATAAAAACCAATCTTATATTTGTTCTCAGACAATCTAAAACTGCAATAACGTAAGAGCATCCCATTTAAAAAAAAAAAAACATAACTTTGATATATATGTCACTCTCATATGGGACATATCGTCCATATTGTCCAAAATAATTTTAAGTTGCACTACGACCCTAAACAAGACCCAGTTTCGATTTTTTAAATCGCGCATGGTTCGGGATACGTGGATTAGTATTGGTAGTATTAGTAGTATTAGTAGTATTAGTATGTATTAGTTTATAAATTTTGAGTAACAGCAATTGGTTGGCTAGTGGCGTTTATGTAGCAAAGGGGGCGAAATTGTTGAATTTCTATATCCAATTTATGGCACGTTTTCAAAGGAACTGAAATGAAATTTTTCTTCGAAAATCGAAAAACTCATAATGTCGTAAAACATTTATGCACTTGAAGTTTGACACATAATAAATACCTACTTACAAGATACTCAATAAAACTACAACAAGAGCCAATCAGCACCACCATAAATAAACAAATTTTACGTTTCAGGTCGGAAGGAATGGAAACAGGGTCCGATACTTCTGGTCCCAATAATGACTTTCCGCTGAGGAAAACAGGTACAAATTACAGTTTATTAATTTTTATGAGAATTATAATTTATTCAAGCTGCATTATTTGAACCCATTCTTGAATGTTTCCAGCGTCTGAGCCTAACCTATTAAAAGTCCGACTGAAACAACGTGTAATGGAACGTCGCTGCAGTCCAATGAGTAAACGCCACCTCCCACCCTCTCTCAAAAAGAAAATCCTCAGTTCGTGCCTCCATCCGAGCAGCAGCGAATCTCCCCCTCAAGAATCCATCACCGCTAAGGAGCTGAGTCCCCCGCGCATCGATCCGATCCAGCCGATGTCCAACGCCGGCAACGCCCTTTTCAGTAGCCCGTCAATGCCCAACATCTGTCTAGGGGGTGCTGCCGGCGTTCATCACCTTGCCCCGGCCGATCTATCGGAGGCGGCTGTAAGGGCGGCCGCTTGCACCGCTAGACTTGGCATGCCGTTGACGGGACAGATGTTGCCCGGAACGTTGCCGTTCTACCCTTCGCTACCGGCGATTGAGAGCAGTGAACACGAAGACCATGGCACTAACTTGGACACGATCAGTGAACTGCAAGAACCGCCGCTGTCTGCCAGAGGAGCTGTGAGACCGCTGGGGAGGACGCAGTCTTCTCCGTTGCCTTTGGGTCATCCGTTATTGGAAGGTGGGCAGCCGCCGCCCTTAATGTTACCGCAACCGCCTCAACCGCCACCTCCAATAGAAGATCAAAGAGGAGAAGATGACGCTACTGATCTCAGGACTGGAGAAGCTAGGAGGTAAATTCAAGTTCTTTAAATCTCGTCTGTAAAATGAGTCCCCTTAATTTATTATTATGATGAATTTTGTATGAACGAGATTGTAAGTTTAAGTTAAGGATATGTCAAAATTAACTTGTGCTAGCAATAACATTTGAAAGTTATTCAAGATTACAATTTAAACTTTTTTGACATTGAGGATTGATTGAAATTGGACTTGGGCTAAACCTCAGAAGCTTAATTGTAATTTTCTATAGAAAAATGTCTTAATAACTGATGATAATTTTTTGTTTCAGTAGTATACGGCCTTTATCTCGTGCCGTAAGCAGTCCTGTCGTCCACTTGTCAACTCCCGATGGTCTTACATTGTTGCCCCGTCGTCGAGCGTCCTCAACCCCCACTACCGGCCTAGCTTACGACAACCAAATGCTGAAACATGCTTGCAGTTGCGGCAATAATGCTCTCCATCCGGAGCATCCCGGCCGGCTGCAAAGCATCTGGTCCCGTCTCCTAGAAACCGGCCTCGTCAGTCGCTGCGATAGGCTCCGCCCACGCAAAGCCACCGCTCAGGAACTCCAGGCTTGCCACACGGAATCGCACGCTGTCCTCTACGGTACCTCTTCGCTCAGTCGACATAAGATAGATGCGGCTAAACTCGGTCAAGTACCCGTTGCTGCTTTTGTGCGGTTACCCTGTGGGGGCATCGGGATAGACTCTGACACGACTTGGAACGAGTTGTACACAGCACCGGCTGCACGCATGGCTGTTGGATGCACCATCGATTTGGCGGTTAGGTGTTGGACAGGTGATATAAGAAATGGGTTTGCGGTAGTGAGACCGCCGGGACATCACGCGGAACCACAGCAGGCGATGGGGTTCTGCTACTTTAACTCAGTGGCGATTGCCGCTAGAATTCTTCAGCGGGATCACAGAGTACACAAGATACTCATCTTTGATTGGGATGTTCATCATGGTAACGGTACCCAGGAAATATTCTATGATGATCCACGAGTGCTAGTTATTTCAGTGCATCGACATGACGACGGTAACTTTTTCCCCGGAACGGGTAGTCCCGGTGAATGTGGTTCAGGTGCCGGTTTGGGTTTTAACGTAAATGTTGCTTGGTCGGGCGGGCTGGAACCTCCTCTAGGCGACGCAGAGTATTTAGCTGCATTTCGCACGGTTGTTATGCCGATAGCTTGCGAGTTTTCACCAGATATTGTACTTGTGTCAGCTGGGTTCGATGCAGCTGAAGGACACCAGCCTCCGTTGGGAGGTTACAGAGTATCGCCAGCATGTTTCGGTTACATGACCAGACAGTTAATGCAACTAGCTAATGGTAGAGTTGTCCTCGCTTTAGAAGGTGGTTATGATCTTCCATCAATTTGCGATGCGGCCGAGGAATGTGTACGTGTACTCTTGGGTGATCAGCCGGCAGTAATCGCGCCTGCGGAGTTGGGTAGGGTTCCTTGTGCAAATGCTATTCTTTCCTTGCGGCAGGTACTTGCAGTACAGGCAGTGCACTGGCCGTGTCTTCATAGAGGACACACCGAGACGACACTGTTGCGTTCCCACAACGAGACACTCGGAGCGGAGCCGCCTGATGACCAGGAGGCTCCACCGACCACCGCAATGGCCGGTCTGTCTATGCGTCACCCTGTCCACCATCATCGTCATCACCCCAGCCCCGGAGGCTCGCCTGACATAGTCGCTTGAAGCTTGAAGCGCCCAAGCTACAACAACCTACATTCCCGCTGTCGCAAGAATACTGCGGCCGCCTCTCATAATTATATAAGATCAAATTGTCGTGTGTTTTATTTTTGTTAATATATTGAAAATTTTTAATAAAATTTTATTTACTTTAAATTGTTTGGAGTTTTACATACTGTCACTTTTTTTGATGTATTTATTATTTATTTATATTACAATAAGCTCAAACTAATTAACCATCAGATTGTCCTTCACAACTTGTCACTTCTCTAGGCTGAACTGTCTCACTTCGCATTCACATTCCAAACTACTCTTCTTCTTCACTTTCTTCCTGCTCTCACTTCCATAAGTTCAGTTCATTCTAGAGTTATTCTGGAATACAATAGAGACAGATCGACAAGTTATTTGATCAGCTGTAGAATTTCTATAAGGCCACATTCTAGATCCAAGAAGCCAGAATTAAGATAACACTAAGAACGATGTTCCTAATCTCCAGTTCCAAATAAATCCAGAAGTGCTTTCACTGTTTGCTTGTAACAATATTGTTGGAAGAACAAAATGAATTTGAAAATTTATTGCCACTCTGGAAAAAAAACTTTTAAACATATTTTGCACATGTAAAGCAGTGTGGCTAAATTAGTTTTTTTTAAGCAGTAGGTACTCGTGCTGTCAAAAAATGAAAAACTTTATCACTGGTTTGTTTATTACAGTCTTTAATCGTAAGGAGCCAAAAATATATTTAAGTCAGGACAGCTAGTCTTTAGGTTTTTCATTAGGTTGATGATAATATCTGCTACTGAGGCCATAATTAGTTCTGTGTAGTGATGCAGTAAACAGGGCAGCTGATCTGGTGGGGTAAATATGAGCTCAAACAGAAATTCTAGAGCGCTAGTAATTCTGGACAGTTTGAAGAGCTTGTAGATCAAAATTACATATCAACTTGAGCGTCTAGCTTGTAGTGAAGGAGCTGGAGCCTCTGGATAGGTTTATATTAATGAAATACACAAATTGAGATGTTATGGCTCATATTCTCAAATATTACATTTCCGGATAGGTGTACAAGGATTTGTTTACATAAGACTTGCGCAAAAGGTATCATTTTTCGTTGCACTGGTTCGAAATGATCAATGTAACAGTCGGTTGTAGTATGGGTTCCAAATATTAAGACGGCCTAAGATTAGTCTAATCAAACAGAAATTAAACATTTTTATAGAAGAAATATCTATAAGTCTCTAGGTTGGGGCTTGATAAAACCTACCAGTCGAGCTTCTGTCATTATCGAGGAAATAATGTGCCTCAGACACTTTACCACTGCTACCATTGATATGGCTCTGAAATCCACGACCGCTTATTGGAAAAAGGAATCCTATTATCAGTGTCTCTTTAAATAATTAATAAAAACTTGATTTGACTTATAAGAATTAAAAATTTTCAAGGTATTGATGAAAAAGTACAGAATATTACTATACGGGTGAACCATATATCCTTCTCTATATTGCTCTCGTAAACGCTAAGAGATACAGGGTCAGTTAAATAAGAGAAAAGATGCCCTATTTTGTGGCCATCTTGAATCTGTCAAGACATACAAGATATCTGTGACCGTTCCAGAAATATGAAAAAACTGAAAAATCGAGATTTTGTCATATCTTTCTCATTAAATAATTTTTTGTAGGCTTACATAAGTCAGCATGAGCTACCCAACTGACATTTAAAAAATTTTCAAATCCGACTAGATCCCAGAGTTTTCATAGTCAACTTTCCTTTATCTTATGGCCGCCATATCGGTTTTTATGTCGTTAGGTAAAAAAATCTTGTAAACCAAAAATAAGAAACTTGCAAAAATATTCCACTTTGTATTCTTCTTTTTTCAAAAAACAATTCACAAACAATGATTTTTCAGGATATTTCAGAAATGGTCACAGATATCTTGTATGTCTTGACAGATTCGAGATGGCCACAAAATAGGACATCTTTTCTCTAATTCAACTGACCCTGTATCTCTTAGCGTTTATGAGATAGCAATATACAGAAGTATATATGGTGCACCCTGTAGAGAAGGTCGATTAAAAGATAATTTAGGAATATGAAATTCAAGTACATTCATTACATAACAAGAAATAACCAGAACTACCGTGACCCCCATGGGAAGGAGTTTGAAAAATCTATTGATAAAATTCGTCCTGATAAGAAAGAATGTGGCAATGTCAGAAGATAATTTCAGGCCAGATATTTCCTCATACAGCTGGCCTTAAAAGTGATTGGTATAATTAATTTCATCTCTACTTTCAGTGGCTAGACTTTACCACTTGGTGAGAAGGGTCGAAACAAAAGTTTTAAATGTTTATTTACTATCCATCAGATATTACTCTTACCAGCACAAATATGTTCATTACAATAATTATTGTAACATATTTACAGAAATATTTTATAACACTGCATTGAGGCAGTGTGCTTGAGCGCAAAATGGCAAATGTTTCTTTATTTAAAATACATTGCCTTATGCAACCTTTCATGCATTCTAACTGGGACCCGCACTATTGTAGCATGTAACCTATACTACATAATTATTGTACTACATTTCACCCAATCCTACAATTTGAAATGTTCTCTGATTTATGTTTTAAATTATTTTACAAATTAGGGCTGTATTGTTAGAAAACCCTTTTCACCTCCCACTGTCCACCACCACTACCACCTAATGGATTGCATGTTATATTTTTCATGACACTTGATAACGCATCTGTAAAATAGTGCAGGTTGAGGCAGGAACGAACCTACACTCTAGGAGGGCTCCATAGCCAGAGGTTTTGTTTTTACCACTGTGCTCTGAAGTCCCCATTAAAAAATTATATACTAAAAATGTTTGATCAGGAAAAAAAATCAAGTAAACCATTCATTACATAACAAGAACTAATCATCACTTGGCTAAACTACTGCGATTAGATGTAGTAACTCTTAAAAGGAAAAGGACGATCAGTAAAATATCATACAGAAAATCTGAATCAGTCTGTATATTCAGGAAGATATTCAAACCCGCTATTTAGTGTCAAACAAGTTTATGAATTCAGTAATTAAGACTAAAAAAATATCGATAACTTAACACAAATCGCTTAAAAAAAAAACCAAAAAGGTTACATAAAAAAGTACTTATAATTTGATTGTATGACTACGTCTACTACTCAAGATCTGGAATAGCATCGTCATCCGAGTCGGCATCATTGGTATCGAGGTCGTCAAAGGAAGGTTTCTCTCCGCCGCCGTCTCCACCGAGCCCTCCCATTTGGCGCATCATATCTTCGAAGTCGCCACCACCGCCCATGCCGCCTAAACCTTCGTCACCCGAATCGTCTTCGTCGCGCCATTTATTGAAATCGCATTTCAGCCAGTGATGCTTTATCTTATCGGATGTCAAATTGGGCCAGTAAGGTCCTTCCGGGTTGGCCTTGAGAAGGATCACTTCGATGCATCGACCTCTATGAAGAAACCGGCTCTTGTCCGGGTCGATTTCCTTGTATAAAGGAATTGTGACCTCATATTCCTTTTTTTCAAGGCCACCTGTGCCTTTGAAATATACTGCATCCTTGGTGAACCTATAAATGAAAAAACTTATTTATTATCCAAACTTAAACATCATAAAGGGTTAACAGAATATTGATATTTGATATTTTTTTTAAAGAGGGAGCATCGGTCTTAACTGTGTAGAAAAGACATTAGTCGCTCCATTCTGGTAATTTGGCTTCAAGAACGAGCTCATTCAGCAAAAATGTAAAAAAAAAATTTTCCTGACTATACCTATAAGATTGAATAACTTTAAAGACACAATTTAATTGTGTTTCAGATCCTGCTGCATTCATTACTAAATCGTTCAATTTGAATAAATTCTGAGACCTGCGAGTTTTACATTTCTGAAACCTTAGTAATGGAGTACATAAATTAAAATACTAATCGAATCCCTGTACTCTGACATTATTGTGCAACATTAAAATGCTATTGTATTGTAACTTTAAAGGGGATCCTTATTTGTATGCCTCTCTGTAGACGCTTTTTCGCATAATCAATGAGGATCAAGGCTCAAGGCTTTTTGTTAGTATGGCTTCTAAAAAATCTACAGCAAAAAGTACAAATATCAAAGGTGAAGGAATCTCTGCGAATGAAAGTTAAAACTTGTCTGTCAGTATGGCCAAAATCAAATAATGTGCTACTTACTTTATTTCTGGATCTTTTACGTCTTCTAGGTTTATAGTTAGAAAAACTACATCAGATCTTTGAGCCCACATAACCGGAGGAGGTAACCTGAAAGTGAGGTTAGCATTATTTTAAATTTTTATTCCTGTGATATTTCCAATGATCGACAATTTCATTAATTCGCACTTCCAGTACATGATAAATACAAATTAATGATTCAGTGTTCAGGGCGTGGAGTTATCGGATTCAAAAGCAATTATTAAATTTAACTTAAGAGTTTGGGGTAAAAACAACATGGCTGAATGTGTAACTACAGAATGTAATCGCTATCATAACTTAATTACTTATTGCTAAGACAAATTTACCTTGCTTGCGACATTTTTATAGTCAATTTATTTACGATTGGGATAAATTATAAAAAATTCTTTAAAGTTATGCCGGTGATCTATTTTAATACGTTTACATTCGCATCACTTTTCACACACTCTTTGACTTTGCAGTTTGCTTAACTTTAATAATAATTAATAATCTGATTCAATTTTTTTTAATGTCACTGTCACTTGTCTTGTCATTAACTCTGAAATAAAAACATCCGGAGAGACATAGATCATATAATATATCGTCATTCGTTCTAGACCTAGGTAGGAAACCTGTATTACCGACACTGATAGTAAGCGTTAGTGTCGGTAATGCAGGTTCCTTACACCTAGGAGCTAGCAGGACTCCTAGCAGGCTTTTCAATCAACTTTCAAACACGTGCCACGGGCTACGGTCATGGATGAATAATATGTTTATTTCATACTAATACATTATAACTAGATAAACGCTTGGTTACCGTAACTATAAACCACGGTGTAAGATAACTAAGGTGTTGGAACAAGACTCCCCAGTGCGACCCGATATCGTCACCACTCGTCACGTTACATCGGTTTTACCCATTTGTTTTGTTGCTCTCGCTCGCAATGGTTAGTTCTGCCGTACTCTTCTCTCGGACAAGCGCTAGCATAAATGATTCACGCATATTCGCTGATAAACGCGTGCTCTTATGTTCTAATTTTATTAATATTTAAATGTTAAAAAGTCACTCGATGAAATACCCGTTATAGTTTCATCGCATCAACTTCTACAATTAGGCAATTCACAGTTTCTACCCATTTTTGCTTATCGCTTCTTCAGAAAAAAATAAAATTGAGTAGCATGACACCCTGATAATGGCAATTTGCATGTGTAAGAGCAAGAGGTCAGAGCCCAGCTGGCAAGACTCTCTCATACACTGAGGTTCCGGTTTTCGTCGCGCGCTTTACTGTTGAAATACGTGCTTCGTTCACTCACCTATATATCTTACACCGTGCTATAAACATACTCATAACTCCCTTGGGACTGTTATGAATCCATAACTCCCTCTAATTCTAATATTACTATTGGTTTAATTCTGGTAACCATTGGATGTTGCTTTTGTTATTGCATTGTTGGTTGCATATTTGGATTTCATATGTCATTTTCTACAAACTTTTCAGTTGATATATCCATGGTAATCAATAATCATGGTTACTCAATTATTAAAAACATTCGTTTAATTTTAAAAACCAACAGATTTCGTTTTTATATTTCATTTAGTATAAAATAAAATAGATTATGTATCACGGGAGTTATTAGATGTTAATAACCTCGGGCAACTTAACAATCCCTCGGGACTAATGTTGCCATCTGTAATTAACATCCTCATAACTCCCTTGATACATAAATAACTACATATATTATGTTATACTTATGTTGATGTTACTTTAAAATAAAATAATAATACGTTGTGAACTTGTTTTTCAAGCTAAATCCGTAATAAATTTTACCTATAATTTCCAAAAGTATTTTTAAAGATTTTAGAATAGGTACCTATACCCAGAATGTACAATTGAACATTCTTTTTATGTGCCCAGTGCCCAAAATATTCTATGAACATTCTTTGTTATGTTCTGAGAACGTTCTCAGAATATATAAAACAGTCTACTTTGCATGTTCATAGTACGTTCCTAGAATATTCCAATCATCATTTGAGTACATTCTGAGAGCATTCAAATATTCTTCGAGAATATTCTATGAATGTGCATAGAACACATTCTTGTGCCGTATGGGTATCTATCTATATCTACAAAAAAAATAGAACTTTGTTTTGTTTTTCTATATTAATATTAATCTATTCAAAACTAAAAGTAGCTAATTAAGTACATTTTCCATTACCAGAAAATAACATTTTATTCTAAAGATAATAAGCCCGAAGATGTTATTTGCAGAAAACTAAATTTGCATGTTATATTCCTACCGCACAGTGAACCATTTTTGGTATCAGACAGTCAGATACTCATGTCAGATACTAATTAAAACCTTCAAAATCCAAATAAGTAACTAAATCGCGACTTTACGTCTCATTACTATTAACTGCCGACCGAGTCTCATGTAGATATCACCTGACTGACGTCATAGGCTGCAGGCTGACATGCCTTGTTTATTAATTGTATCATGAATGATTCATGATACAAAAGTCGACCAGTTTGAAAATTCAAATTTTCAAACGTAGATCAACGTTCCGATATTATTTTCAGTTATCTAAATTACGTTTTTCGATTTTCTAGGACTCGGGCTTTCTTCTTACAGCAAAAATTGTATTTTATACACAAGAAAAAGCTCAGTTTTGCAAATATCAACGTGGTCAACTGTCAATGTCTAAAGTGCCGAATATACGGGATTCAAAAGTGCGGTTTCAATCGCGCTCAGCAACGGCATTACAGCCCTTCCCGATGTTCTTATGTCTAAGATAGACGTGAACGGTTTTCTTTTTTATTCTCTTATCCTTTCGTGATGTAAGTTAAGGTATGATAGTCTGTGGATGTAAGTTTTGAGTCATACAATAATGTATTATATAGTTCCCTAACCACAGAATCCTTGCCCTTGCCCTAACCCCACTCCTTGCCCACTAAAAAAAAGAAGGCCAAGACTCAAGCTCAAGAGCAAGACTCAAGAAAGAGCGTAAAAATCTAAAAGTTAAAAACCCTAGTCCCTACTCCAAATGCAAACCAAAACAAAAATATAGTTTTATTTATTATTAAAAATTAGAATAATGCGAGCTGCAACATCTCCGACCAACTTGTTTTTAAAAATATTTTTAGGCATTGCTTGTTTGTTCGTTTATTGCGAATATCTTATTTATTATATCGTTCTTTCAACTGTAAGTATACCTACCCTATTCCTATAGTCTATTAACTATTATTCTTCCTATCGTATTTTCAAATAATCATTTGCCTTACATTTTTTACAATAATATACGTCAATAATAGATAGTTATTACAAATCAAGTGATATTAGGGCCTACTTGATTTATATTATAAATTTATGGGTACACCAATTTATGTTTTGCTAAGACAGTTGTATGTTTTTTAATTCACCCTTGTTTCTTATGTTTAAATGATTGATCCATTATTTTTAGAATATTACAAGTGGTAGCACTGGTAGCCTACAAGTTTCATCACTTTACTTATAGCAGTGGTTACCACAATGTGAAAGGCAACCCCCTTGAGTATGAAAAAACTTGCTAGTTAAAAACTGGGGGAATCACAGCTTCAAAAATTAAACAAAAAAGCACAAAGCACCTTCTTAGAATAGTTAAAAATATATCACAATAAAACTACCTATAATTTTTAAGTTCATGTATTTTAGAATAACGCCTTTATCCAAAACCAGTTCCTCAAATTAAGCTCCAAATTTTTTTGATACACTCACATTGATGCCATTTTCATGTTCGAGACTTTTGGTTTGATGGCAGCCATAGACAAGAGACTCAACTGCGAAAATAAATATGATAATGTTGCAAATGGCATAAAATATTTGCAACTCGTTTGCAAGCTCTGGGTATTCTTGTTATCTTTTGACCCGAGTTTTTAGATATAAAAATCGGTGTACCAGATATTTTCAATCATTCCTCTGTACACTTTATTGCCTGTTTCAGTGTGAATGGCCAAAATTGAATTCCCAAAATGAAGACCCATCTATTAGCAGAACAAACTCCGAACCAGTTAAAGTTATGGTTATTGCCGATACACACTTACTGGGCTCTCGAAAAGGTCACTGGTTTGATAAACTCCGGAGAGAATGGCAGATGCACAGGGCATTTCAGAGTGCAGTGACAATACATAAACCTGATCTTGTATTTGTCTTAGGAGACTTGACAGACGAGGGCCTTTATTCCAGTAGAGAAGAATTTGAACAGTACGTAAAGCGATTCTATCATCTGTTTTCTGTCCCCGAAGAAACAAAACTTTATGTTGCTGTTGGAAATCATGATATTGGCTTTCATTATGGGTAAGCATACTTCATTATAAAATCTTTTGATAACAGATTTAATTTTTTGAAATTATTTTAGGGTGAGCCCATATTTAAATGAAAGGTTTGTAAAAGCCTTCAATGCGCCTGCTGTTCAATTAATTTCCGTTCGAGGTAATCATTTTGTCCTGGTAAACAGTATTGCATTGGAAGGAGATGGCTGTTTCTTATGCAAACCCGCGGAACAACAATTAACAAGAATTGAACGTAAGTTTGAAATTACAGATAGCGAATGTTAATTGATCGGATAATTTTTTAGGTGTTTTAAAGTGTACCAAGGGTTCTTATACAGGTAAATGTGATGGAATTTCAAGACTAGACATATACAGCAGACCAGTGCTAATGCAGGTAATTTGAAGAGGGTTAATATAAAAAGTAATAGTATATTGTCATTGAAATTTGTTACAGCATTACCCCCTTTATCGACAATCAGATATGGAATGTAATGATTTTGATGCAGCACCAATGCCAGTTAAACAAGAACGGTTTCGTGAACGTTGGGAATGTCTGAGTCAGGAAGCTACAATGCAACTCTTGAATCAAGTTAAACCGCGATTGGTTCTTTCCGGCCATACACATCATGGCTGCACAAGACAGTTGCCGGTTGGAGAGGGACTGGAAATCACTATACCTAGTTTTAGTTGGAGAAACAAAGAAAATCCTAACTATGGATTGGTAAGTTGTTTAAACTTTATTGATCCTCTTGCTGTAATCTGTAAATTGACTTTTTATTGGAAGAGCTTATTTTCTCTGATCTCTATGAAATACCTATACTGTCATGTCAAAACTTTTTGTTGTAGGCTGTCTTTACGCCAAATAACTACGCTTTTGCCAAATGTGAAATGCCAAGGGAATCTACAGTGATAAATCTTTACATGTTTGGTGCTTCTCTCTTGGTAATATGGCTTCTTTATACACTTCTTACAAGATCGAGGGTAGCTAATTATAGGCATAAAGTTCGTTGACATTTCTTACCCATCTAATCGGTTTTTAAATCTAGTCATGTACCTATGCAATTTTATGGTTCTTAAATATTTTATACTTTTTACTTTAATTTCTATAAAGAGGCACGCAATATTATATAGGGTATTCAAAAAGTGGCTTATAAGCTCAGCGACCAGCGTTACTGAGTAACACTTCAATCAATTTCATAAAACTTGGAATTCTAAAGTAGTCATTTTTATTTGTTTTTCTACATCAATAATAATAATTATTGATAAATCAAATATTCAATAAAATTGTAATGTACTTACAAATTACACAGTTTATTAATAAATCTCCCAAAATTAAAGATTTAATTTTACTAGCACCCCTTATTGTTATTCACTCTCAAGCACTTTTTGAACTCCCAGTACCTACAGAGTTGTTAATATATTGTGAGGTAGCACTTGGTTATAAACTTGAAACCAAAATAGTCTGGGAGCAAGCTACAGAGGTATTTGTCACCAACACCATCTTGCTACTTTTATGCGGTAGGTACCATGATGGGTGGGTTGGGGTAAAAAAAATATGTAAAATTTTACGTGTTATAGACCTTTTTTCTTAATCTGTGATACAGATGCCATAAATGATTTGAACTATTTATACATGAGTTCCCTTCTAGTCAAAGTAAAAAAGTAGGTGCACAATAATACTGTGGCAGAGATTTTAAAAGTTGTCAAAATTTACACACGTATTCCCAAACAAATGTCATCACCAGATGTTTTAAAATTTAAGTTGGCTGTGTTTATTTTTCTTGAAGTTGAATACCCTGGACAGTCGTTTTGAGCTATCTGAACGGCAATTTTCGAGTTTGTCGGAGTCGATTTTTAGAGTCGACGTGAGAGTTCACATGAGATTTTTAGTACTATAGTTCAATAAAGTCTAAAAAGTCATACGTATCGATTAAGAATACACATCTTTTTGATAGTTCGATTTATTTTGTTTCATATACGTGGTTTTTATAGTAACCGCCAGTTTGTCTAAACACTCTATCCCGCATAAATAAGTATACGTCAACATTGGTTTTGAATGAGAATTAAATGCACAACACAGAGGATAGAATGTCATTACGTGAATAAATTTTATGTAGTTTTCAGTGGCTCTCAAACTGACGTAAACGCTTCAATTCATTGTTTGAATGATTCCTTCAATAATTTACGCTCGTTCACAACTTGACAATTAACTGTTTGACATTTTCTGGTGAAATTAAAAATATTAATTCGGACGGTTAGTGTGACGTCACATCTGACTTTTTAAAGTTAATCCTACTATATCAATTATTGCCATCAATTTTGATCTAGAGAATAATCATTATTAACACAATAAAATCATGAAATCATAATGAAATTGGTCAAAATTTGAACAGAAGCTTGGCAAGATTGCTGATGAGGTTCTCGCTGGAGCTGTAAGTAGTCGATGGTTCCAGTTCGCGCGTTTTCAAGAATACGATCAACTTGGTGGGGAATGTTTTAATTAGAAGTTTGCATGGGAACGATCTCCGGCGATCGTTCCATTCCCACGAACTCGAGAATTGCAGTCAGTTGTCAGTAAAGTTCAGATGACTTCCACTTTACCACTTTGCTCATAAATAATTTCTAACGGGTGGCAGACCATACTTCTGTACATAGGACGTTGCATAATAATACAACAAGTTTCCTTAAGCTTACAACTTCATTAAAAAATTTCTACAAAAATTAATTAAAAAACAGAAAATACTTCCATCATTTATGTCAACAACGATTCAGTAAAACATGGGGACTAAAACCACGCATGGTACATTGGCTGTATACATATTGCCATGGTTAGACCCATACTAATGTATGATGGCTGTCTAGTCTGGTGGCCAAAGAGGTGTACCAGGCAACGAGCTAGCAGATCACTACGCGAAGCTCGGGACCAGGGAAACCTTTTGTGGACCAGGGTCTGACCAAAAATCTTCTCAAAGAAGCTATAAACGAATGGACTCTCAAGGGTCTAGAGGATCACTGGGAAATAGCATCAGGCTGCAGACAGGCCAGGCTGTTTCTGGCTGGTCCGATCGGAAACAGATGGACCAGCATGTCCAAAATGAACCGGGAAGAACTCAGACTACTCGTCGGGGTGCTCACCGGTCACAGCAGTCTGAACAGACATCTACAAGTTATGGGGATTACTCGGGACCCCGTCTGCCCCAAATGCGGAATGGATGACGAGGACTCCTACCATTATATGCGAAGTATACAGGGTGTCCCATATATTGTTATGTTCAAATCTTGTGAGCATATAGTAGGCTTATTTCTAAGCCTAAAAACCGCAAAAGTGGCAGTGTATCTGCATTCGTTACGAAGTTACAGGCCTAAGAAAATAATGTCTAGTAAGTACCAGATTTAACTTTGAAAACCACATAAAACTTATTTTATTGACCAAATTTTTTGTTTATCATGTGTTCAAAATGTCCTTTTTCTTGCTGAATACAAGTTTGTGCTCGGAGGCCTATTGCAGTAGTGACAGTTCTATTTTTCTCCTTTTTTCTCATTTCTCGTCTTTTTTCGCGTATCTCTTGACCAGCTTGCTGAATACGCTCCAATAATTGCTCTCTGGTATTTAATTACGAACGCCAATTCCGAAATGTGCTGGTGCCCCATCCATTTGAATCCAAATGCCATTTAGTATGAGCAGGGGAACATCTACTAATGTTTATTTCGGTGACGTTTACTCATCGTTACCATAGCAATAAATTATTAGCTTAAACCACAACACATGTCGTTGTGTGGTTTTCAAAGTGTAATCTTGTATCTTGTTATTTACTAGTCATAATTTTCTTAAGCCTGTAACTTCGAAACAAATGAAGATATACCTGCTACTTTAGGGTTTTTTGGGCTCAAAATTAAGCCTACTATATGCTCAAAAAATTTGAACATAATGATACGGGACACCGTATAGCAGCCTCAAGCTCAACATTTTTGGGTCTGAGGAGCTACAAGAGGAAGAAATGAAACTCCTCTCACACAACGACCTTCTGGCCTTTATCAAAAGGTCGGGGAGGTGCGAGTAGGACACCATGGCCGTGTTGGGTACGGCGAAAAGGGCCCTTGGTGGCCTAGTCGCTTGAGGTGCATCACCCCTACCCACCATACTACTACTACTACCTGACCAGAACCCGACCAAGGTCATTGTCAGGTTAGGTATCTCTCCTTTGAAAAACATGTAATTAGACCAAACGGTTTTACCTGCTTGTATTATAATGAGTCTCAGTGCTCTTTTTTTAGCTTAAAATTAGCCAGTGTGAGACACTTGTCAACTGAAATTAGATACTTCAGATTTTTATCCGAACTATGCTGTCAAATAAAATGAAATTATTTTGTAGAATGCATTTTGTATCCTCTGTCTCACTCTTCCATGACCTACCACTAGTTAATTTTATTTGCTTAATGTCTACCAACATAATTCAATTTTTCCATAGCCAGCCATAATTTAAAAATATGTAGAATGGATAATCAAAAATCTTCATCTCATGTTATTGCTATAAACAGTATATCTCCATCCTATTTATTGAATTATTTTAGTGGTTCATCGAGGCAAAAGTATTGGGAATATTGATCTTAAAAAATAACCGCAAGTATTTCAGTAACATTTTGATTGATAAATGAGGTCTGTTTGGCTATTTTTGGTATTCTAAAAATCAACATGGTTTTATAGATAAAGGTGCTACCTTATAATTTCATATGAATGGCTCTAATAGTGAAAAAGTCTGCAGATTTCTTACGTTTCCTTTTCCATCATTTCCACCAGTTCTTCATCTTTCTCATGTTTTGAATTTTAGTTTTTAATGAAAAGTTTTATTAAATTAATCTTGTCCTCCATTTTTCAACTAAATTTTGTGTTATACTTTCAACTTAATTAATAGATTAACACTGAAAAATTCATTGAAATTCATCAAAAACACGTAAAAAATTGTAGTGATGCCGTTCCAAAGGGGGTAAGTGCCAAAATCATCTTTCAGAGATGATGGAAAAATTGTCAAAAAAATTACATTGGGGATACAACCAGCGCCATGTTTGAAGCTTGCTGAATAACATCTTAGAATGAATGCAAGACACTTGCTTTCTTGGCGATGGCACTTACAAGCTATTGATGTAAAAATACGTGTTTTGTACCCACTTTGGAACCGCTACAATAATAATTATAATCAATTTATTGTTAATTTAATAAACAATTATTATTATGAACAATGGTTGACAACATGAAGTTTATCTAGTAATGAAGAAATAATAATTGATTAAATATTTTAGAAAGATATTATTAGTTACAGAGATGGTGACAAAATGACAAAAATGCCTTGTATCTTCCAAATGGAAGAAAAGCAGGTTTTGATATATAGTTCGAGTCCCCTTCTCAAACTACGTCTTGTCAAGAAGGGTCTAGCGCGTTGTGATGAGCGGCTACAGCCTTTTGCCCAGATTTGCCCTAGTGATTTAAAAAACTTTCTACCATTTGGATGAAAATTACTGGAGATTGATGGAGATTACTAATTGAGGGAAAAATATTATCTTCCTTTATTTCAAAGATCTCTTCCAGGAGCTCCAAAAAATGAAAAAAAAAGGAATTTTTTATAAATCTGAACTTAAAAATTGACAGTGAAGTCAAATTAGTATTGATTGATTGATATTGATATTGAGGGTGTCAGATGCGCTGCGACCTATTAAGATCTATTGTGCCCCCTCTTCTCTGCTTCCCTGTAGTATATTCCCTTCATTGAAGCAGCCTCTCCAACTCCGTTTCCCTTAGGAATTTCAGGATTTGAAGAGGATCAAGGCCGGGCAAAGCCCCCCCGTTGAGCTGGTGTTGGCCCAGAACATCGTTTCTTTCACGTTCTAGGGCTTCGCAGTTCATCAATAGGTGGCGAGGAGTCTCGTTTTCTTCCCTGCAGAGTCTGCAAACGCCATCTTTTTCTATACCAAGTTTCCTCAGGTGTTCATTGAGCTTGCAATGACCTGTTAGGAATCCTGTTAGCATTCTGAGACTTCCTTTGTTGAGGGTCAGGAGTTTCCTTGACCTTTCTCGGTTAAAGTTCCCGAGGAGCTCCTTGGATTGTCTCAATCCTGAGAGGTTATTCCAATGGATTTCTCTCAGTTTTTCTTCTTCCTTACGAAGTTCTGCCTTGAAGAACGTGTCTTCAAGGCTACAGAATGGTTCTGGTCCTATAAAGGGTGTCGATGCTCCTTTTCTTGCCAATGAGTGGGCACGTTCGTTTCCCTCAATCCCAGTGTGTCCTGGTATCCATTTGAGGTGAATTTTGTTCTCTCTGCCTAGTTTATTGAGTTTTTGTAGGCAGTTCCATGCCATTTTTGAGCTGATGATAGGAGAGCTCAGCGTCTTTATGGCTGCTTGACTGTCTGTCAGTATTGCTATTTCCCTATTTTTATAGTTTCTGTCGAGGTTTATTTGGACGCATACTTCTATTGCGTACAGTTCCGCTTGAAGTATGCTTGGGGATGTTCCCATCGGCTCGGAGTAGTTGGTGCCTGGCCCATATACTCCTGCCCCAGTTCCCTCGGTGGCCTTTGAGCCGTCTGTGTACCATCTTATTGTACCTTCTTTGAAAGTGTGAATGGATGTGTTGCTCCATTCTTCTTTCGTAGACAGTTCCATGATGAAGTTTCTCTTGAAGCTGAATTTCTTGACAGTTTTGTCTTTTGGCATTATCAGGAGGTTTTTACAGATGTTCAGGGGTTGATTCCCCTCGGTCCGTAGTCCCCCCCTGATCCCCATTCTTGACATTCTGAGTTGAGCCTCTGCGGCACTTCTCTCAATCACTAAGTGCAGTGGTGTGAGATCTAGAATTACTTCCAACGCTGCTGTTGGGCATGTTCTCATTGCTCCTGTGATGCAGAGGCATGCAAGTCTCTGGATCTTCTCGAGTGTTTTCCTCGCTGTTATTAGCTTGGTTCTCTTGTACCAGACGACCGCTCCGTATGTGATGATGGGTCTCACTAGCATGGTGTACATCCAGCGTAAAATGGATGGGTTACAACCCCATGCATTCCCCGCCATTCTCCTGCACACCATGAGTACGGATGTGGCCTTACTTACTGTTGCACTTAAGTGCTTGTTCCACATTAGCTTCTTATCCAGTGTTATTCCCAGATATTTTACTTCTTCCTTCCATTCTAACTCGACTCCATTTAAGTCGATGGTTTTGAGGTTGGGAAGCTTGTTTTTTCTTGTGAATGGTATCAGTGTAGTTTTTGTAGGATTGATGTTGAGTCCTATTTCCTGGCACCATTTCAAGGTTATCTTTAACCCCCTCTGTACTATGTCGCAGAGTGTTCCTTCAAATTTTCCTCTGGCCATGATGACGATGTCATCGGCATACCCGATGCAGGTAATGCCGTTCTCGGTGAGTAACCCGAGGAGCTCGTCTACTACCAGGCTCCATAGGAGGGGGGATAACACCCCTCCTTGTGGGCATCCTTTTGTTGTTTTCACCTGGATGGTGTCATCTTTGGTTCCAATTATTCTTGTGGACAGCATTTGTTGAATCCAATGGGATGTTGTGCTGTTTATGCCTTTTTTAGTTAGGGCTTTCTTGATAGCATCGCAAGAGGTGTTGTCGAATGCTCCTTCTATGTCCAGAAAGGCGCAAATGGCCGTTTCCTTGTACTCCAGAGTGTCCTGAATCTTTTCTGTCAGCTCATACAGGGCGGTTTCTGTCGATCTGCCCGCTCTGTATGCATGCTGGCTTGGGTGTAGTGGTCCCCTGTTCAGTGTTTCCGTTCTGATGTGATTATCAATGATTTTCTCCATCGTCTTTAGTAAGAAGGAGGTAAGACAGATGGGTCTAAATGACTTCGGGAGAGAGGTGTCCTTTCTTCCTGCCTTAGGAATAAAGATGACTTGCGCCTTTCTCCAGGCTTGTGGTATATATCCCATAGCCAGGCTGCTTCTGAATATTCTTACCAGGTGTGGCATGAGATCCTCCAGTCCTCTTTGCAGAAGAGCCGGAAATATGCCATCCACCCCGGGTGATTTGAATGGTTGAAAGGTGCCAATTGCCCATTTCAGTCTTTCGGAGGTGCAGATGGTTTTCGCGACCTCCCAATCTTCTTTCGTGGGTTTACCAGATTCGAACGAATTCTCGTTCCCTACTTTCAGTGCACTGCCTGGAAAGTGAGTTTCTAGCAGAAGTAGAGCTCTTTGCTCTTCATTTTCTGTGTAGTTCCCATCAGGTTTTCTGAGCGACATTGTTCCCTGAGCAATGCCTTTCGCTAAAGCTTTGTGAAGTCTGGATGCTTCAGGTGTTGAGGTGATATCCCTGCAGAAGTCCCTGAAGCTCTTCCGTTTAGCTTTCCTGATTTCTTTATTGTAGGTTGTCAGTTCCGCCGTGTAGCCCTGCCAGTCTCCATCGCGCTTGGCTTTATTGAAAAGCCTTCGAACTTCTGCCCGGAGCTTGGATAGGTGTTCGTTCCACCACGGAGTTTTCCTACAATTTCTTTTCTCTCTAATGGGGCAGCTGGATTCGTATGAATATTTCAGCGCTCCGTTGAGAGATTCTAATGTTGCTTCTAATTCTAGATGGTTTTTGACTCTAGAATTTGTTTGTTTTATATTTTCTCTTAGACTGGTGTGAAATGTGTCCCAGTCGGTGTTTCTTGGATTTCTAATGAGGGTGTTCTCTTGCCAGAGTCCCCTCATGTTGAATTCTATTATTCTGTGATCAGAGAGTGAGGGTTCGTTAGATACCCTCCAGTCTCTGATCAGTTGACATACGCTCGGACTACCGATCGTTATGTCTATTACATCTTGACTCCTTTTAGTTACAAAAGTGGGTGTGTTCCCCACATTCAGTACATCTAAATTGGATTCAAGTAAAAATTCAAGCAGTTGCTCACCTCTTTTGTTGATATACTTGCTGCCCCAGCTGATGTTGTGTGCGTTGGCATCACAGCCGAGTAGGAGCGGTAGCCCATGCCCGTTGCAGTACTCGACTAGTTTCTGGACTTCCATAGGAGGTGCTGATGTTTTCTCATGGAAGTACCCCGATGCTACTATGATGCTACGGTGTGTGCCTCCGGTGATGTTGACCCGGATTGGCACAAGGTCCCGTGTCATGAATTCTGATAGACATACATATTTAATGTTGTTTCTTATCAGGATGCAGGCCCTTGGGGTATCACTTCTGATATCCCAAATTGTCTTGCAATCCTTTCGTGGTAGGCCCCTTACCTGCCCCTTGTATGTCCAAGGTTCTTGTATAAGCACAACACCCAGGCATGACCTGTCGAACGCCCGAGCTATGACGGCTGATGCCCCCCTAGCATGATGGGCGTTGAACTGGGTCATGCTGGTGACATTTGCTGTACTTATACTGGTCATTGTTCTTCTTGCGTGCGTTGGGGTGCTTGCCCCCTGTATGAGCATAGGCTCTCAAACATTGACAAATTTTGACAAACAGCATTGACAGTGAAGTCAAATTAGTAACCGAGAATACAGAAAAAAATATTTTTTGTTCCCTCCATGTGTCGGCATCGCCAGATAACAATTTTTCAAATTTTAAATGAATTTGTGTCTGTTTAACTGTATTGGAGCTTAATTCAAGGAGCAAATTGGAAGAAAAATTGAAAAATTGTAAGAAAAGTTTTTCCCTCAGTTGGGTGGGGGATTCCCCTAGTAATATGTTCATCCAAATGGTAGAAAGTTTTTGAAATCGCTCGGGAAAATCTGGGAAAGGCTTTAGTCCCTTACCGCAACATGCTAGACCCCAATTCGACAAGACGAATTTTGAGAAAGGGGCCGAAGCTACTTTTATTTCATTTGGGAGATACAAAAGGTATTTTTGTCGTCATCTCTCCAACTATAAGAGACCGTAAATAATGAAAATATAGGTTCGATCTTAAAAAAGGCGAGCTGTCATTATAATTATTAACTTTGCCATTTTTTAATTTTTAAGTCATATGTAATTAAAAAAATAGTTTGAAGAACACCATTAATAACCAGAGTAGTCTTCAAGTACATCAAAGTAATTTATTAGGTAAATATTATTTTTTAATGATACATTTTGGGGCTCATTAGGTCTCATTATTTGGCAGAAAACTTTTTCAGTCCAAGTGGTTTGACCTGCAGGTTTGTTCACAGACCGACACTTTCTAAAAACCACTTTTTAAGGTGTTTGAAGACTCACAGTTGTTTTTTGCACTTTTACTTTTGGTGGTGTACTCGTATTTCCAATCAATCTAACTAGGTACCTGCAAGTGATTATTATGGGGGATACTCTGCATCTAAATGAACTGTAGTTGTGTTTTTAGAAATAAAATTCATGGGAGGTGAATAAAAGACTTATATTACCTGAAGACTGATTAGGTAGGCCAGTTGGCAGCCTGTAAATAAATAGAGCCATTAGTAAGTGTAGTAAATTATTAAATTAAAACTTGGAGGTACCTACACAGTTGAAAGAAAAAAAATTGTGAAATTTTTTTTTATCCTCACTCTAACAGCTCCAAGTTTAATTCAAATGTGAAAGGGTTCTAGACGTAGAGGCTTGAGCATATAAGACTGATTTATTTTTAAGAGGTGCTTACATTTTCTTTACTATTAATGATGTGTTATCAATTTAACCAGTGCTCAATTTTTACCATAATTACACAAATTGTGGACATTACCAATTATATTTGTAGTCAAGTCACTGCCACTTTGCCGTAATTTTGTAATTCTTCACATTCTTCACAAATATTAAATTAATGGATGAGCAAAAAGGTTCAACAGCTTAGGAAAAAAAAAACTAATTATCTTGGAAGTGCACATGAACAGAGGAAAATCGGGGGATCATTTTAACGATATTTATTATAACAACCCATACAAGTAGGGCGAATCTGTCCATTTTTGTTGGATTTAAAAGATTGGGTATATTTCTGCATGGACCGTTTTAAAATATCTTGAACATCACTGTCAACACTAACCCAGGAAAGTCTAGTGAAGATTTTTCACCGGAATTATCTTTATTTTGAAATCAGAAATAGAACACTGTGCTAGGATTGTTTCGCAGATTACCCTTTTTTCTATTTTCCTGGGTCATTAACTAAACAATTGTATCAGGAGATCGATCTGATGCAACTTCTGCATTAACCAGAAATATGAATTGCAAAAAATTCATTTCATCTCGTGTGTCTCGTGAATTACTTTGATGCACTTACGGACTTTCTCGTGAATTAGGTATATGTATTAACGAGGACCATGAAAGTACCTAAAGAGGATTATTAGAGACTCAGATCCCTTAAAGTATCTCAAAAATCAAGGTAGAAACGGTCGATATTGTAGATATATAAATGTCTAGTTATTCGGTGTATCAGTGTTTTCATCTTTTCTAATATTGTGAATATAATAATATTATGTAAAGTTGATGTTGGCTAAAATTTTATTGTAAATGCATGTCAACTACCTTTGTAAAAGAAAATTGATCCAACTAATGCAGGGTCTTAATGTAAATGTGTTATTCTGTAAAATAGTACCACAGGAGTATGAGTTAATAATTTTTTTATTCAGTCTCAAATAGCTTAGAATCGCAAATCAATCACAGGTTGCTTTCTGTTGTGACGTGGGTGACATGAGCAGGATATTGATAATTTTAGATGAGCTATAGAGTTCAGATTAAAAATAATTCCAAATGTGAGACTGTTTATTGAAGGTTCCTTTACTTATAATTATTAGTCTTTTTCTTTTGGTTTTCCTCTTTTATCAATTACTTTTCCTAGTTTGTCAAATTTTTTTCTTATTTCCAATGTTGATTTGAAAACAAGACATAAGGCAAATAACATGTAAAAATAGGTCTTTGCAAGTATTGGCTCTCCTTGTATATTTTTAAGCAAAACAGTAAAAGACTGATTAGTATGGAATTTGAAAACTTGTTTGAGCTTTTACTTTTTTGAACTGCATTACCACTTTCTAATTATTCAATGAAACTTTTGGAAAATTTGAGTCACCATAATAAAGTGTAACAATGACGAATTTATTTTTCTTTCTTTAATTAAAATTTTTTAAAAGTTTAATAATTATTAAAAAGTGGTGATGTATTTCAAAAAAAGTAAGAACACTAACAAAAATGAATCGTTCAGAACAACCTGAGTCACATTTTCGAAATTTTCAGTTTATTACACCAATATAATTAAATTGTTGGTGGTGGCACAATAATTAATTCAGAAAAGACCTTTTCCTCCGTGTTGCTCCAAAAAGTGCAGGAGAGCAAATAATATTTTATAATAGGTACCTATTTTTACATGTTATTTCCCTGTATCTAATTTTACAATCAACACAATTGTTACTAAAAGTAACAATGATATTGTTGAAGCAAGATTTTTTCATTATGTTAAAACTGCTTTATTAACCGACAGGTCTTCATAATTTTTTTATTTTTGTGACTAGTCACATAAAATCTAGGTATCTAAAAATATGGAAAGACCTCTTTAAAAAGTGGCCTTTAAGAAGGAAGCTGTTGACAAAAAAGAAAGACTTCTGATAAATTTATAGCTTCTCTTTTATCAGACCTGATCCAGGCTAATCAGTTTGTCTGAAAAATCAAATGACCTTTCAATTTTTTTTTTCCTATTGCTTGAAAACAGGCTTGTGACCATCGTATCATTACAAATTCAATTCAACTTGATTCTTGCGCAACTCCTGTGGCCAACTTATATTATGTAATTATATCCATACATGTTTCGAACATTGAACACATTAACATTATTAACTGGAAATTGCTGGATCAATGATTAATTTATAAGACTCCTCATGTATTTCTGGATAAGTAAATGTGTAACATAAAAACCGCTGGACCAAATTAAGAAAATTTACAAAAATAGTCATGAAATTAAATAATAAAAGTTAGAAAATTCTACATTGAAAAGTGTGCCAAATTCCTTTTTCATATTGAGGTGTAAGTCGCAATTAATTAGTAAAATGTGAATTTTTATATACGAAACATTTATTCAGATCATATTTATTCAATTATGTGATATTTAATCATTTTTAATAATTAGATATCGTCGAGCTTGGTTAAATGGGACACTTTTTGAATTTATAAAAATAATTTTTATAATCTATTTTTTTTTTTTTTTTGGTGATGTGTATAGTCCAATAAAGTCTAAAAAGTCATACGTATCGATTAAGAATACACATCCTTTTGATAGTTCGATTTATTTTGTTTCATGTACGTGTTTTTATAGTAACCGTCCAGTTTGTCTAAACACTCCATCCCGCATAAATAAGTATACGTCAACATTGGTTTTGAATGAGAATTAAATGCACAACACAGAGGATAGAATGTCATTACGTGAATAAATTTTATGTAGTTGTCAGTGGCTCTCAAACTGACGTAAGCGGTTCAATTCATTTTTTGAATGATTCCTTCAATAATTACGCTCGTTCACAACTTGACAATTAACTGTTTGACATTTTCTGGTGAAATTAAAAATATTAATTCGGACTGTTAGTAAGACGTCACATCTGACTTTTTTAAGTTAATCCTACCATAACAGTTTTTATTTATTTATTTTTATTGAAAAGGCACATGCACGGCAGGGAAATCCTTATAGTGCTCTGGGAACGTTGGTGAATGAGCGGAGATATCGATTCAGGTTCACTTTGAATCGTTACAGGTTGTATTCCTCAGGAAACACTTCACTTGGAATGCCGTTCCAAAGGGATGAGGTTTCTGTACACGAAAGAAGTCTTAAATAAGGTGGTGCAAGGTGTAACGAGCTGAACCTGAGAGGGATGAGCTACTGCAGCTTGACGTGTATTTATGACCGGCCTCGTTCTAGGTGGGATCAAACAGGCCACGTCTTGTGAACACTTCCTATAAAAATATATGTAAACCAGGCTCAGGTCAGCCACTTTTCTTCTATATTCGAGAGTATCTAAATTTTTTGTCAAATTTATTTCCCCAATCAAGTGAATGGCTCTTTTCTGGATGGAGTCAAGTAATCTCAGCATATGTTTGGGAGCTGAGATCCACACATGTGAGCAGTACTCCAAGGATGGTTCATTGCCATTTTTGTGAAAAATATTACCCAATTTACTCATAAACTGTCAAGTCATACTTAATATGTATTATCTAATCAAGCAGGCATTGTCATTTAAACCTATAAATTCGCTTATTCTGGGACGCACTGTATAAACATGAATATTTGGTGTAAAATCGCTGCTACAAGGACAGAAGCAAACTGGAAACAAAATTCTATATAACTTCATCTTCTTCCTATTCGTCTTCCACTTCACTTTTTGCTTCCTCTGCAATTTGTTTATTTCGGGCTATACACTTGAAATTTATTTCTAAGTTAGTTGTAAAACTTTTATTAATTCTTTTACCAGTTGAATATGTCTGAACCGCGGTGGGGTTTTTAATATTTTTAGAAATGGTAGTAAAATCTTCCAATGATTTAATGGATCGATTCCGGTTTTGTAATGTTTTATAATAATCCAGAATCCTGCAGCTAACATCACTCAAGAGTATATTATTGTTGAACATTAAGCAAGAGCAGTGCTGTGTTATCAAAAGACCTGGCTTTATTTATTGCCCTTATTACCTAATTTTATTTTAATATTGTTTCTTCTATTGCCCTTTTGTTTAATATTTATTTTCTATAGTTTTTGTTTTATTTCTATCTATTTATAGTTTTTTCTTTAACAGTTTTTATGGTATTTTTCGAAAATCACTGAAGATCTTTGCCTTGAACATAAGCAGGAGAAGGTTTGGGGATATCCCTAGGCTAGCAGAATGCACATTAGCATCTCAATGAAACGTGATGTAAAGGTATGGAACCCATGGCTTTCATCTTTTTAGAAAAACGAAGCTTTTCTAGCACTCTGATGTTCAGTAGAATTTCCTGGAACAGGTTTTTATTACCTACTTTTAACAGAATAAACTGATGTCACATTAATTTCAGAGATAGGAAAAACGGATGAGTTCGGCATTTAATGAATTCCAGGGTTTGGTATATCTTCTTGATTTCACAGTTGGGGCTGTGATTTCACAGATTGACAGATGGGGCTGCCAAAATTGGTCTTGGAACGGATAACTTTGCACACTATCATAGGTCAATGGTGACTGCTGTTGTTTTGACCTGTGAATCATGCAAAGAACTGTAGGCTTATGAAGTGGACTGTACGTACTAACTAATAATGAAATGTTAGTTAGAAATATCATTTTAAAAAATGTGAAAAAAAGTTTGAGCTTGAACTACTTCAATTAAATCTTCAGTCTTCAGGTCACCATAAATTCTTGAGCGACTGTCCCATATAACCTCTCGGTGGTAAATTATGTAAAGTATAGTCTTTAAAAAATTTATATTAAGTATAAATGTTGTGTCAAAACGTTTTATATAAAATTTAAATAATATTTAATTCTATTCAAAAATTTATAGTAAATATTATGTATTGTATAGATGGGTACTTCAGAAAAGTCTTCAGAAAGTTTAAATTTTTCAAAAAATTGAGAATTTGCAGTTGAAACTTTAGAACTCGACTTTTCGTTACGATATAGTCGACAGAATGAAGGCAACTGCAGTCCAATCATTAACGCATATTTTCATTTCTACAATATTTAACGGCAGTTTGTGGGACTATTTTAGCCTTCATTTTACCCATTGCTTCATTCTAGTTAAAAAGTGATTAAGCTATCTGGAGACTTACTGTATAAATAAGGCCTAAATAATTTTTAACATTCCAAAAATTCTAAAATATTTTTATAACCAAAAATAACTTGTGCAAGCAAATCTGTTTGAAAGCCATAACTCTATGTGTTCTATTAGGCACAAGTACTTAGATGATTTACAATTATTATTGCAAAAATTGATGTTATATTTTTATATGTTACCTATATGTATAATGAATGTATATTTCTTCACAAAAGTCAACACTTGACAAAATATTTTCGTGATTAGAACTATCTATGTAAATATTTAGCTGTATTCGTAAGTATTGTCTGGGTATTAAATTTTAATACACAAAAATGTATTTCTGTCAACTGTGAATAAAATCTTTATTCTTAACTGTGGAATTAATAATTGGCAACATTCAAGATTATTTTTCATGCAGCCTGTTATAATTATTATTATGCTGCAGACTGCAACGTAGAGAAAGTATGACGATTTTTTTTTCAAGACTAAGAAGGCGGAAAAACTAGTCTAGATAATGTCTCATCATTAGTTTCGCAGTTGTTTCTCAATCCGTGCTGTCTGTGAATAAATTTTGAAAATTATTTTGTCAGTATCACTTTCTATATTAGCATTAGTTCAATGCCCGTAAGTTGTTGAAACGCGCTGTTCCAATTGTTTTTGCTTGGAGGCAAGGGGTAGATAGTTTTAATAGCCTAATAAATGATTTAGAACTATTTGGAAATTAATATTGTAGTGTATGTACAGTTCAGATGGCAAGAAGGATGTTTAGGTGGGATACATTATCAGTATCTCTAATACATTACAAATATATTGGCCATAAACTGAAGAATTAAAGAGTCATGCAGCAATGCAATTTGAACCGAATGCTCTCAAGTTGGCAGTTAACACAAACTTTAATATTAAAGCAAAGCAATTGGAACTGCGTTGATTTTTTGAACCTGCTACAAAGTTGTGAAAAGTAGAAGAAAAAAAAGGTAGTTTAAAAATACTTATAAACAATCATAAACAAATATTTTATTAACACAGTTAATTATACAATATATTATAAAAATACACATTGAATTTACCTCCTATTGCAATATAAAATTGGCTAAAATTGAAGCAAATAAATGTTTAGTATTATTGTGTTATGGTACTGTATAATTTACAGTTAACTATTTAATAGGATTCTTGAAATTGACTAGTATAACAAGTTAAGTGTAAATAAAAAATAATGAATAAAATCACAAAGTGAAAGGAATTACAAATTAAATTTGCAAAGTTTGTTATTTCAAGCAACAACTTTATTAGGAAGGTATTTACTTGTTTAATATTTAAAAGTTTATTAAACAGAGTGAGCAATATTAGAATAAAATCATTGGTGTAAAGCTAAAAAAAATTACAAGCAGAATGGGTATTGTCCTTGGTCACCTTTAATGAGTATATTATATGAAACAACAGCACTAAGAAAATTGTACTTTAATGGGTTTTCTTAATCATACCATTAAGTTTTAATATCCCTTTTTCTCTACCTACATATAGTAGGGGTATGAACTAATAATTTTAATTGTTTGTCTTCTCACATGTTAGGTAGGTTGCTTACCCGGATATTGAATAGGGTAGGTACCTACCCGGGTCCTATGATTTTAAATATAATTACATATTTCCGAAGCTAATACATAATAGTCTGAATAATAAAAAATAGCAATTAATTGTTTCTCACTGATTTAGAGGATGATTTTAGATTCGCCTCCTTTGGCCATTTTACAAATTTTTTCCCTTATAGATTTATGCCTACCAAGTAGTGTCACATACATTAAATCTAATTTATAACACAACCGATACATACTAATCTTCTTATCAAGAAATATTCAAGGGAAGATAATAATTTGTTCGTTTTTGGCTGTATGATGTACATGTTACGCGTATGGCTTCCCTAGTAGGTACTCGCTTTGATTGCATAAATCATTAATTATCTATTTAAGAAACAATCAACAGTAATAAACCAACTCTTCATAACTGATATTAATATTGGCATATTAGATATTTACTTAAAATTAGCTTTCATAAAATCGGTCCCAACACTGGTCAAAGATGATGAGCAAGCAAATGATAATTTGAGTTTGCATAAAATATATTAGACCTACGTAAAATATAACATTATTGCACGTGAATTGAAGCTTGTAAACAAATTCAAGAGAAACATTTCAGGTTAAGTAAAACATTCTAATGAGTTGCTGATTAACTTCTAAACAATTAAATTAATTCTTACAATTTTCAAACTTAACACATAATTTACATTAAAATACATTTATTGCAATATTAAATAAAAGCAAAGCATAATCCAGAGATTATTCGTTACACAAAGTCTTTAAAAATTACGACTAGCACTTTAACTTGTACAACTGACAATTATGCAATAGTAGAGAAGCATCAAATAGATGTTCTATTTTGTACGTGACTGTCAGTACTAATCTAAACATGTTGCTACCTACTCTCTTAGTTCGTTAGGCTTGCACATTCTGTTGACACTTTTTTGCTCCTTTCACTTGAAATGTGTTCAGGTACAAGCAGGAGAGTCAAAAGGAGTAACTCTAAACAAGCACCTTTGAACAGAGTGTCGTGTAAGGAGTCTACTCCATACACCCCGAGTAGCAATTTGTTAACCATCTCAATCGAATGCTGTAATTGATGTGCCTCAAAATCATTGCTGCTCAAAAAAGTTGTACTGCAGTAGTAATAATTAAGCATGCCTAATAAATAATGGATCGAGTAATGGATATACCATTACGTCCAAACAAATTTTAAAATTAGTAAATGAGCTGCCGTCAAGTATGATATCATGGGTGTTCAGGCAGAAGTCATTAAGTCCAACTTAAATAAAATTGTAAGGCGAACAAGTCAAGTTAGTGATTTCAGATTTGAAAGACCTCTGGCGACTTGATATTTAGTAACATGGCTCTATGCATCAGTTGATGAACTTAGAGAGTTGTGCCTATGTAAAAAGTGTACATGTTCTTAACATTCTCGTTTTATAATTCAAATTGATTTGGAGTTATGCTCCAAAATAAATTCTGTGAACGAAATAAACAATGTGATGAACGATTCGTTTTAATTGGCTTCATCATTACGATTCCATAAACTCTAAAAACTCTTGACCGTTCGTGTTTTCAGAAAGCGCTCTGCTTACTCTGTTGTCACATGACTGAGGTACTCCTCACTCTGTCCTATTCACTCTCACACAGAATTTGCAAGCCGAACTCACCTTTATGGAAGTTAGTTAGGTGTATTTAGAAACTTTCAAATTTAAACCATAATGTTGACTGCATTCGACTACAAAAAAAAATTAACTGCATCAAATCGTTTTGTTTTAGAGCTCTATTGTCCGAAAGTAATAAAGGTACTAGTGGAATTATGGGTCAGATTTTTGTGAGTGGGTCATTGTGGCTGATAAGATTTTTTTGTGAGTGGAGTGGAAACTTCTGCCTCCTTCTTATAGAGCTGAAGCCTAAAGTCTATCACCCACTATCCCTTCATGCCTCTATGGCCCGTATTCATCAATAAATATAACCCCTGGGGTTATATTTTGGAACATGTCATTGGTTTAAAATTCGTAGCGTTCGTAGGCTTTGAGCATTAGACCAATCAGCTGTCAGGAAATTCAAAATATAACCCCAGAGTTATATTTTGAAGTTTGATGAATACGGACATATGAGATAGATGCAGTTTATATTCACAAAGAGATCAAGATGATATTTGTTTAATTTACTTTTTCAGTTCTTTCATTTGATTGGTTAAAAGCTTGTAACGAAATCCGAGGCTTTCGTTGTTAATTATTATTTATTTCATTCTCAGAGGGATTTATCTCGATTGATACAGTTTTTACGACAGTGATTAGCAGGTTATCTCCACCAGCACCGGCTATATAAAGAGCGCCAGCTGAAGAATTGGCAAAGCATTGTGAGGTATTGACTTACAAACAACTCTCTCTCCTAGGTGAACTGAGCCTGGAGATCAGCCGGGGCATGCAGTGAGTGCTCCCGGACAAGCAGGGTCGATGGAGTGAGTCGACCACGCTATAAATCTGACATCAGAAACCGTGGCCAGGGTGCATTGAACTCTGGCAGACGGTCGATCAGTATACACAGCCGGTCGGCGCCGTATTGAGGTGCCGATCATCCCCCTAATCCCTACCTGGCCTGTATTGAGGGCCGGATCCAGTAACAGCCGTCCCGAGGTCGTAGTGAGGCATCGGGAACGGCTTTTGTTTCAGATAGCGCCTGCCGACGGAGGACGTTTCCTGAGTAGCTTCCCGGCGCGTGTACCGGGGACGGCTGGGATCGACACAGACGGCTCGACTGCGAATAAGTTACTGGCGATGGCCGGCGGGCCGTGAATGTATCGGCGACGATAACAAGGGAGCAACCAATAGTAACAGTTTACGCCCCGGCGCGGCTATCTGAAGCCAATAAGACCACTTTGCGGAACGAGAGCCGGCCCACTCTAACACTCATCGGTCTGGACGAAACCAAGGATACAGGACAAATATTTTAATCAGTATTGATATAGCCACGATATATGTAAATACGATTGTTTGTTAATAAATGTCATAAATTTTAAATTGACTTGTCACGGGTACAAAGGGGCAGAATATCCATTCCTGGGAACTCACCTCTACCCACAGAAAAATCCCGTTACAAGCTAAAGGGTACAAAGCAGAATAAGGTTTGTTTTGTATAATGTAGCAGATCTGACATAAAATCTAGCTCGTGAATTAAATCAATTTGACAGTTCAAAATACACCGACTACAGAATGAACAGAAAAGAATATGGAGGTACTTACTACATCTGATAATCGACGCATATGTCTTGTGAATAAAAACAATGTAATAAAACCTTGCCACTCTGTATAGCTCATCAAAGTAAAGTTTACTTTTTACAACATTTGTCAATTTCTTGCTGTTTAATTGTCAATAATTACACAGTGAGAGAGTAATTTGATCTCTTTAATTAGATCAACTACGTAAGTGTCCTCACCTCTAAATAAATATCATAATGGCACAGAAACTTTGGCATAACAATCAATGACAGTGGATGCATTTTTATTAATTAAACTTAAAGCTACCATTTATAAAGAACACAATTTTTAGTCTAGCTCGATAACAAAATTAATATTTCGGTTTCATCATGTAACATCGATAAAAAATACTTTTAATACAGAAACAGTCCACCACCACTATAGACTGGTTGTTGAAAAAAAATTTGTTAGCTACTCAGTCGCTCGGTATTTTCTCGATTTATTTATTAGAAGCGCATATCTTAGTTTTCACACAACCTAAACTGAATTGTTGTAAAGTGTTACAACTGTTAGTGAGTTTCAACATTTGTTTCAATTGTTCAAGTGTTCTAAGGCAAACTACAATGCAACAATCGTTACCATCCAGACTAGTCAGAGAAGTCTCTCCGGTTAAAGACTGAAGAACATTTATGATGTTACTGCTACCGGAACAACCGGTTTTTTTGTTTGAAGAGTCACAGCAACCGTTCGAGGAGTCACTGTCGCTGCTGCTACACTTGCAGCTGGAATTTCCGCTGCAACAACTTTTCAAATTCTGATTTTCATTTACTTCGTTACAACAATTCTTAGAACTTTTACTACTACTTTTTGCTCGCAATTCATAATTTTGAGTTTCATCCGAATTGTTTATGGGTAAAGAACTAGAACTAGAACTATTATGGCTAGGGCAAACCTGACAACTGGTGGTATTGTCACATTTACACTCGCCACATTTACAAATATCAACTTTTGATGTTAAATCTTTTAGCAGATTCTTATCTGTGTTATTTGATCTTTGTTCATTCTCGGTAAATTGGTAATAATTATCGTTATTATTAAACAGATTAGCTTGAACAATGGTACTTGTAATATTAGCGTTATCTTCGTCAATTTTTAATAAGGAATTACTCTGGATGGTGGGTAAATTGAGATATGATTGAACAGCGGTAGGAATCACCACGTGAGCATCCTCGCTGATGTTTTGTTCTTCAAATACGTTCACAGAATTTGATGAGTTTGCATAATTGATTGCGTCAACCCAAGTGGAAGGCATTTCTTCATCGCAAGCTAGAGACATTTCCAGTGCCTCCGGTGTATAAATTTGCGCATCCAAATTTACAGCTTCATTTTTATCAGATAAATTATGGTTCGTATTGCTTGTAGCATTAGCATTTTCAATCGGGGTTAAATGATCGATCCTAAGAATGTGGATATTTTCCTTTTTACTATCGGATGGATTATTTTGTGATTGCAAAGGATCACTATCCAACATTTCAATGTCAAAATTGGCCATACTAATTTGACTGATATCATGGAGATCGATGCCTGCATTTTCAATCTCCGTGATAATTGTACTTTGTTCCAATTCCATTTGCGTGTCATTGAGCGCTTCTCCGGCATTTTCGTTTTCGATATTTTCCGTTCCGATATTGTATGATCGCTGGATGGGTATCGGCTCTGCTGTATTAACAGTCGCATAATTCTTAAGTTCGTTGGCCTTTTCAAATTTCGGTGTGACACTATCTTCCACAACAGATGCGAATTTCGCCTTGTCTTGTAAAAATACTTGAGATTCACCGATGTTTTGATGTAAATACTCATCAGAATCAAAACCATCTTTGAAAATACTAAAAATATATGTATTGGAGTCGCTTGCCTGTTGTTGAAGTTGACTAGTAATATTACTTGATGGGATCCCATTACATGTGTTCTTATTTAAATCATCTGAAATAATAATTTTTAGTTTCAACTCTAGTGTTTAAAAAAAATAAATACTGATTAGTCTACTATGTAGTGTGTAAAATAAACTATAATTTCTGTAATAAATAGTTGATTGAGTCTGAATTTACTTTATAGAGAAAATCGGTGACAACAATTATTACGATTTAAGTACTGACATATTTTTTAGAATAATTTTGAGGAATCACTCAACTATTCTCAACTTATCTGAAAAATTCTCAATTGAGAATTTTTATCGATTAATAATTATTAGGAAATTTCTAACAACTTACCTGTTGTTTCTTGGTTTGTATTTTCAAAACCAATCAAGTCTGAATGACCAGTGTCTTGAATATAGTTATTGTAATTGTCATCAAAACTATACCCATCAATAATTTTATTGTTGTTCTTCATTTTCAGGTTGGACATGTCATGAATGATCTCGTCACTATAGTAGTCCAGTTTCTGTACCGAATCCATTTCAAAATTGGTGTTTGACTTGATTTCGTCACCGTAATAGTCCAGTTTCTGTACCGAATCTATTGTGAAATTGGTGTCTAACTTGATTTCATCGCTGTTATAATAATCCAGTTTCTGTACAGTGACAGTGTCTATTACAAAATTGGTGTTTAACTGAGAATTAGTGCCGACACCAACATTATCAGAATTTCTTTGGTGAGCTTTAGTGTGAGACTTGAGACTATGAGGTGTCGTGAAGGCTCTTTTACATTCATTTTCTTTACAAGCATAGGGTTTTTCGCCGCTATGAATTCTCGTGTGAGTTTTTAGGTGATGACTTGCGATGAACGCTTTTCCACACCCCTTTTCTACACATCTGAAAAGAAAATATAGTTTAAAATTTGCCGGCAAAAGCACAATTTTGTCTCAAAAACTTACTTGTAAGGTTTTTCTCGTGTGTGAGTTCGAATATGTTTCTTGAGATCGCTAAGAGTGGTAAAGAACTTGAAACATCCCTTATATTCACAATTGAATGTCCTGCCATTATGTAACCTTTCGTGGGCATGGAGTCTGTATAAGGTGTTAAATGCCTTGTGACAACGTACGTAGGAACATTCGAAAGGCTTTTCTTTTGTGTGAACTCGTAAATGAATTTTCAAACTATACGAAGTTAGAAACGCTTTACCGCAATTTGGTTGGGTGCATTTAAATTGAAATTCGCCTTGAAATAAACACACAATTAGTATGTTATACATTGCACCTGAATGGAAGAAGTTGCTATACTCATTCAAGTATCCATTATTAACTTACCTACCAAAAGCCTATTAGGATGCTTGTAAAAAAATAGAAAATCAACAATACATATCTAGTTTTTTAAATTAAAACTTAAAAAATAATAAATTTAGGTACCTACCTCTGTGAGTTTTCATATGGGTTCTTAAATTTCCTACCGTACTATAAGTTCTAGAACAGCCTTCATACTCACAGACAAAACGATTAATGTTATTTTCGTCTGTCTGTGATACATAGATATTGGAACTTTGCTTACTCTGGACAGGATTGATAGAATTGTCTTCCATGGTAGCAGCTGAAGCAGAACCTTTTTTCAAGAAAGTTTCATCATTGGAAGAATTTACATTCTGGGCAGAGCTGCAAAAATATTATCAATGAACATGGATATAAATTATATTTTCAGTGATATTATGTTAATATAAAAAATAAAAACAGTGACGGGTCTACTATAATGTACTAAAAGCCATTTACGGGTAACTATCAATCAAATCACTCATGCCTATTAACAGTGATGCGAATTGTATTATACACGTTGTATTATACACTTGTTTAATACGTATTTTTTGTATTATACCAGCACATTTTATACCGGTATTAAAAACAAAAAGAATTATCTGAAATAGACCTTTCCAAATGACAGAACTGACAGAAAGTGACAGAACCGAGACCATCCATATACGATTCTTTTCAAAAATTCAGCAAAAAACAAACCGCGGTAGGTGTAGCAGGTATCTCGGTAGGCAATCTTTTATTATAATTATGTACATAGGTAGTACTGGACTGGTACTAGGTAGGTATTTTGATGCCATCTTATTATAAGCTTATGAATTTAAAATGAAAAAAACTTTTGTATTTTCGAAGTTCCCTGTTATTTATTTGACTCCTGCTGATTCGACCTGAATTTCTGATTAAAAGATAAGTGTTGTTCGTCTATTTAACTATTTATCAAGTATGTGGTGTGTGGCTGGCTGGATGAGCTTGCTTAGGATAGGCTGGATAAGCCAATAATTATCGGAATGGAACGAATTTGTCTTATCTACACAGTTAAGACCTTTGTTAAGACCGAAGGAATAGGAAGATCCGGCTTTCTTAAATAACAAAAATAAAAGCTTGGTTAAGAATTTGTAGTCTGGATAATGAATTGACCAATGACAGGAGACAACTGACAAGTGACCGTAATTTGGTCACCTTCAAATTTGTATTATACGGTATTTTAAACCGTATTATACACTGTATAATACAAAAAAAATAAAATACCGTATTTTTGCATCACTGCCTATTAATCATAAGAAAATATTATTTTTAGCTCATGACATTATACAGGATGTTAGTTAAAGTTAGGGCCAAACTACAGGGGATGATTGTTTGAGTGATTATAAGACGAAAAGTTCATTTAAACACAGGTCCAAAAATGCATATTTTCCAAGACACAGGGTGTTACACTTTTATTTAAAAATTGTCTTTTTCAAAAATTTGGTATATCCACCTAAATGTTGATTCTGAACAACTTTTTCAAATAACATTTTGTCGTATTTGCCACATAAAAAGCACTTCACTCGACAGAACAACCTATTTTTTTGAAATTTCCAAGGCATGCTTGATTTTTCTAAACTAAAATTTTGTTAGAAGTTTTTGTTGGCCAAAAAATGAAAATTAAAATAGAAAATTTTCTGTGTTTTATAAGAGTCGTTTCACCTATTCGGAGACAACGGTATATTTTTTATTATTGATAATAACTTGATAATTTTTGTAGATTTACATGAGTCATCAAAAGCTATCCATTTGACGTTACAAAAATATTCTAAGCCGACTAGATCCTAGAATTTTCGTAATTAACTTTTGTTTTTGTTTGAGATTTTCATTAAGCATAAAATTGTGCAACTTTCCTGTAATTTACAATCAACTCTCTTTCTCAGATGGTTTAGGAAATCCCAATGGTGAGCCAGTTGAAAGGGACTACCCTTTATACATATAATGCATTTCCCGCTCCAAGAGGTTTCTGATTTTAGATAATATAAAAAGGCGAATTTCTTAAAACCAGAATCATCAAAATCAGTGCTGTTTATGAGGACTTCCAACTATTGCATGTTTCACGTATTCATTGACGGTGACTATCAGGTGAGTGTCACAAAAGGTGTGAACTTAAGTTTTATCGTTCTGTTATATATGCCGTTCACTTATTATAAAAGAATTGGGTTATGGTGTAGGGTGATAGAAATCACTGGGTATAACCGCTGTCAATCACTTGCTGGAGTTGGGTTATGTCTCTTTTTTATGAGGTTGAAGTTTTATGACAACGAACAGGACATAGTTGCAAAATGGATTCTTGATATTTTTGCTATTCTTCTTATTATCTTTACGTCTTTATGGACTTTTTATTTTGGAACCTTTAGTCACGTTATTTTATGATATTGCAATCTTTATCTAGAAAGCAAACTCGTCAAGTCTAATAAGCTTGCCATAAATTATAACATGAGAAAAAAGTTTTATTGTATTTTGATATCTTAAAGGAACTAATTGTAGCGTTGGCCGGAGTAACGTTGTAACTTTACATAATTTTTTGGAGTAATTTTTTCGATTCAGCACGTTTAAATGGGCAGAATGCTACCACAAAGCTTTAATTGTTGCCTAATTTACCTTAAATAATATTTAAACAATATTTCAAGAATCGCTAAATGAAAAAAACATTCCATTTAATAATGTTGCAAGGTACATTTTTTGAGTCTCATGTAAAAATGTAAGTTACAACGTTACTCCGACCAATGCTCCAATTAAAGGAACTCTTAATTATAAAATAGATCAAAAATTAGTAATTACTTATTTATTATAAAAAAACCTTCTTGCGCATCAATCGCAGAAATAGTGTATTTTTATGCGATTCAATAATAAATATTTTCTTCCTATTTTTTTTTTATAATGAATATAATGAAAAAATAATCCGATTTTTTGGGGGGGAAAAGCGGAAAACCACCTACCTACCAAAAAAAAAGAATAGCCCTCTCGTGGTTTCGAACCCGCATCAACAGTTTACTATTTAGGCAAGGGTTCGCTTGCCTAACTAACTGAGCTAAAGGTGCCTTTCAAATATGTAGCGATGATCGAGTAGGTATATGTAGTACGTCCAATACTTCATCCTACACATTTTATTTTTTAAACTAGTCATATCTTAGTTATTAAAAGACCAATTTGAATACTTTTTTCACCCGCATGTAGGTGATTTAATTGTCGTTGCGATTGCTCTTCTAATTTTCAGAACCATTCATAATTGAATGTGAAAAAAAATAAAAAAGAAATTGCGAACCATTTCATCGATTTAATAAGTGCAAGCTAATTTTGCACAAGCGAAAAACTTTTTTGTTTTTCGTTTAAAGTGCTACATTAATCGAGGAGAATTGAAGCTAAGACATCAAATTATATGTTAAAGCAAAAAAAAATGGAAAATTTCGGTTCAACTTCTTCAAAAATGGACTCATAAACGGTTATAGAATTGACACATTTTCACCCTTTTTCCTACCCACGACACTGGCTTATTAATGGAAAATATGCTAATTTTATTGCATTAACTCAAATTTCCAATAATTTTCTTCAAATCCTGTTAATTTGATTTCAAAGTTTTTTTCCCATCTTGCTCATACAGGGGTTCAAATATTAGCAAATTTTTCAAAAATTAAAATGACCGCCATTTTGAAACGGCTCGACCGATTTTGCTCAAGTACAATACCAGACCAGTTTTTATAGATATCTTACTCCCACAAAAATTTCAGCCTCCTAGATTCAAAACTGCGACCTGAAATGAGATGACAAAAACCGGATACCTGGAATTTTGAAGGGACACCCTGTAGAAGTGATGGGACTTTTGGAAAGTTTTTCAACGAAAATCCAACGTCATTCCCAAATTTTACAAGGACCCAAAATTTCGTTCACTAATCTTAAAAGATAAAGCCACAGGAGCGTTTTTAAAATCGAAATTTCGCGATTTTGGAGAAATATATATATATAAATATATAAATATATATATATATATATATATCGTGGGCAGGTGAATTTTGGAAAACCACTTTTTCGTGATCTGGGGGTCATGATCGGTGGACATTTGATGAGTTTGGGTGATTTTCGAAAAGTGATGTCGTCCTCAATAGTGTATTTTTTGTTAAAAAATACACTAAAAATAGAACATTAGGTAGGTACTGAATCGGCCAATCGGCTACGGTCATGGTGATTGGCGATCTTATTATTGGTGATTGCCGTTTGGATCCATTCTGGTAGATCCATGTATCGTCCTGGTACACGAACGTTACATTTTCACTCGAATTTTGATACTGTAAGTATTTTCTTAGAAAGGTAATTTTGGATGCAACGACATGCTTTTGTTCACAAAGAATTTTGCGTCCGTTCACATATTCATATTTATAGCTGAGATATTTAAGAATTTTAAATAAACTAGTTCTCCCCTTTTCAAAATCCAAATGTTTACGTTCGTCTTCCAAAAGTTTTCCTAGAGTAAAATGTTCATTTTTCAAGTTATATTGCCAAATCAGTCGTTGCGAATCTTTCCGAAACGTAAAATTTTCATGATTATTGTCTGGTTTAGGTCGTCTGCCCAAAGGCTTAACTTCAAATTTATCCTGTTTAATTATTGTTTCAATCGCACTTACTGAATACTATAAAAGAGGAAAATTACGTAACATCATTTTATTAGGTGTACACTTAATAATACTTACACCCCAAATGTGTTTTACTTTCAATATGACTTGCCGTTCACTTAGGTTGTCATTTTCAGATTTATAACTTGAATGCCTTTTTTATACGAATTTTTTCTTCAATCCATATTAATTTCGGCATTATGAAATTTATAATGTCAAAAAATTAATATTTATTTGACAGTTCGAGAAAAATTTGTCCGAATAAAAATTATCCTAGATAATCTACTAAAACTTCAATTAGACAACAAGGCTGTTTATCAGCTGAGGCAATTTGAGCGATTTGACAAGTGTCGGTGTTTACTTAACCATCAATACCTCGATCAGCTGATATTGTCAATCAAGATCTAGGGAGTTTTCATTTTTGTAAACCTAAAAACAAAAGTTCATGGCCTACCAATGCTTTTTTAATATGTGAACGGCATATCGATGGTGAACTGGCAATATGTCCTATCTGAAATTTCAGGCATTTTCCGTTTATTGTGTTAAATTGTCCTATCTGCTATTATACACGTTCAGCATGTGATTAATATTTATTGCTAAATTTAAGTATATGTTACAAAATAAACATACGTATTTTTTTTCTTGTTTCGGAAATTCTAAATTAAAAAAAAGAACGTTTTTTTCGCTTCCTGACCAATTTACTTTTTTGAGATAGGACTTATTGCCAGTTCACCATCGATATACTTCATTTAATAACTAGGAGGAGTAAATTTAAATAAATCGCCAAAAAAAGTCGCTTCTCATTGGTGAATTCATAGGCAAAATTACACCCAGCAAAATTTGTACAGGAAATTGAATTTATGCAACACTCAACACTACAGAGACGCGCTTGTTTTTTATTGTTACCTAGGTCATTGTTTACGTTGTCAAGTCGGATGTTAAACATCAGTTATTAATCAGTTATTTCCAAAACCCTATAATTTCTTCTTCAATAAGTTCTTAAAAGTTATTTCAAAACAAAATAAGTTCTTTTTGAAGCCCATTCAGTTCTTTTTAGACACCAGACATCCTTTTGAGAATTTTTAAATTATTTTTGGCTTTGTATTTTCATCCTGCAAACGATTTGAAGTGCCATTATGGATAATCCTACATCCAGTACAAGTGAGAGGATGTCTCCTCCAAAGAAACGTTCCCGTTTAAATTTAGGCCATATGTCTGTCAATAAAAAACAGTGCATTTTGAATATGTATAAACAGCAGTTGAGCGACGAGCCATATAAAAAGATCAGTGTAACTGTATTGAAAATTTCCAAATCATTGGGTGGGTATATTTCTATTTTATATTTTAGAACTTCATTTTATTAATTGAAGTGATGTATTAGGTATTGCGGTGTCCACTGTGTACCGCACCATTAAAGAATACAGAACAACTGGAACAACAGAACGATTCTGCAAAGTGTGGTGCTGGTCGACCTGCTGTTGTTAAAAACTGCGATGAAGGAACGAAAAATTCTGTCAGGCAACTCGTTCGTGGATTCTTTTTTAGAAACGAATTACCCACAATCGACAAAGTTTTAAGTGAAATAAAGAAACGATCAGATTTGCCAGAGGTGTTCATCATTGTATACATTTCTCAAGTCACTTAACTTCAGGTAAATTATAGATATACAGCTGAAAACTTGGCTACATCTTGCTCATGACTGTATAGATAACGGTCTGTGTCACATTTTAGGAATCGCAAGAGTATTTTAATTGAACGTGATGATATTGTCAGGTGGAGACGAATTTATCTAAAATCAATCAAGCAGTACAGAAATGCAGGCAGACCTATATATTACCTCGACGAAACATGGTTAAATGAAGGTCATACAAAACCAAAAATATGGGTAGATGCAACGATCAAGAGCAAGCGTCAGGCATTCATTGGAAGGGCTATCCACAGGATTGAAAAATCCTTCAGGAAAGGGGAGAAGACTTATAATATTACATGTAGGATGTGAACCTGGTTTTGTGGAAGATGCACTGTTGATTTTTGAAGGGAAAAAAAGCGGAGACTACCACGAGGAAATGAATTCTAATGTATTTGAGGAATGGTTTTCAAGACTTTTAAATAAATTGCCGGATAATGCCATTATTGTTATGGACAATGCGTCTATCATAGTCGAAAAATAGAAAAAATCCCAACATCTTCGTCAAAGAAAGTTGATATGCAGGAATGGCTTCGATCAAAAAAAATTAAATCGATGCAGATATGGTTCGTTCTGAATTATTACATTTGATTCGTCAGCATAAGGACCAACATAATTTATATGTAACGGACGAATTGGCAAGAAGTTGCAATAAAACTGTTTTAAGACTATACCACCTTACCACTGTGAGTTAAATCCAATAGAATTGATTTGGGCTCAAGTGAAGGGTGAGGTAGCAGCGAAAAACAAAACTTTTAAATTACAAGATGCCAAGCAACTGTTCATAGAAGCACTTGCAAACGTTAGTCCTACTCACTGGAGACACTGCATTGAACATATTATCAAAGAAGAAGAAAAAATGGGCAAATTAGATGGTATTGTTGATGATTTAATCGAAATCGAACCAATTATTATTTCACCCAACGATCATGATTCAGATTCTATTTCATCTGAAGATGAAATGACCTGACTTTTCACCTGTTTTCTGTCGACTTTTCAAGATTTCTTATAAAAAGGGAATAGGTATTTCCTTCTTTTACTTAATAAACTGGGAGATAGCAGCGACAGACTAAAGAAACACTCAACATTTCACCAAATGCAGTTGCATCAAGAATTGTAAATACTTCAAGTTCTGTTTCAATTTCCAAGACAGAAATTAAAGAGATGAAACTCCAACTTCAGAAGCAAAGGAAAAACGCAAGGAACTCTAGTACAATTTCTCAGGTTTTTACTTTGGATGAACTAAAGACGACCATTAAGTCTTTAAAGAAAAGCCAAGCTGCCAGTTTTGATGGTGTTTGTCCAGATTTCTTGAAAAAATTGGGGAGTGTTTCATTGAACTGGTTATTACATATTTTATTACATACATTCTCATTGCAGGAAAGCTGATTTTAAAAAAGCGAAAATAATAGCAATCTTAAAACCTTGAAGATAACGCTTCCAGTTATAGACCGATCTCTTTGCTGAGTGTCGCCTACAAGTTTTTGGAAAAATAACTCTATATGCATACTTCACCAATAATTGAAGAACATATTTCAATCGCACAAGGTGGATTTAGACCGAACATGGACTGCTGTGATAAAGTTAGCTTCAACAACACATTTTGAATCTGGTCCTACAAAAACTGAAAATTGGACCAGTATTTATAGATCTTTCTGCTGCGTATGATACTGCTTGTAAAAATTGACCCATCCACAAATTATATAAAACAATTAAATGTAAAATAAAAACTTTATTATCTACGATGTTATGTATTATATAATGCATTTATATAAAATTTATTTATATGTTACATTGGCAAATATTGCCTAAAATAAAGCACTTTCAATCAATTTAATATGAATGTTAATAATTATTATCCTTAATATTCTTCGAAATATCTATAAATTATTCAATTTCATTCTTATTTATATTCAGAAAATCATTCAGCACTATAATACTGATATATTATGCAAATCACAATGATTTGTGATACTGCTGTAGAGTCTCTCCTGAAAAGTAGACTTCCTACACCGAAAACAAGTCCCATCTTCCTTATTAATAATTATTGTTTCAATTCAAATTTGCCGCCAAAAAAATCTGGTGATTTAATCTGGTGACTTTTAGTGGTGTAAATGATACTTTGCAGTTTACTCCTCCTAGTTATTAAATCAGGTAGTACCTCCCATCTGAAAAAAATCAGTCAGATATGGAAAATTGTTTCATCTTTTATTTGGCACCATTGTCACACCTTTATGTCAGAATGGGAAGCAGCAATCTGCTAATTTATTTTTATTTTTCAAAAAACTCAAGAAGCTTCTAAATATCCCTCGCAAAACTTTATAGTATACAGGGTTTTCAAAGTCAAGTCGGCACTATTGCTAACTTCGTTATTTTTGGATCTACAAAGTCGGTTAAATTAGCAAGTAGTATTTTTTCCGCTGAATAAAACGATGAAAACAGAAAAACAATTGAACATCGCGTTTTCGAGTTATGTCAAAAAGTTCTATTTTTTTAAATGAGACACTCGGTATATTTTTGTATTTTCATATTTCCTGAGAAAATTCAATAAAAATGGTTTTTACAGTTGCGGTTTAAATTAATTAATTTTTGAGTTATAAACAAATGAAAATCGCAAGTTTTGAAGACGAAGAAACGGAGGAGCACGTTCTCTGCCATTGTGAAGGACTAGCTAGGTCCCGGTTCCTGTGCCTAGGCTTTGAAAGACCTACGCTAGAGAACTACATTAGGTCTCCCAACAGACTCTGGAAGTTGGTAAAACAAGTAGAGCTGGAAGAGGAGCTCTAACTATAGGGAGGGCACAATAGAATAGATCTCAACAGATCGAAGTGCACACCTACAGAAGACCTCCCATTACAATCTACAAACCATTATTATCGGACTTTCTCAGGAAATATGAAAAATAATGAAAATAAAAAAATCTACCACCGGGTGTCTCATTTAAAAAGATAGACCTTTTTGACATAACTCAAAAACGCGATGTTCAATTGTTTTTCTGTTTTCATCGAAAAAATACTACTAATTTGCTAATTAACCGATTTTGTAGATCCAAAAATACCTAGTTGAAAGTTAGCAATAGTGCCGACTGCCGACTTAACTTTGAAGACCCTGTAAACCTATCAGCACCGGGCTAATAAAACACCTTAAAACTTTCACTGTTTAATGAACGTTCTGAAAATGGAGAGGAACATCAAACTCTGTTTAAAATTATGCAACCTTTAGATTCTACAAAATGAAGTAGGCAACCAATTTTTTTAAAATTAGAATAGGTACGTACCTACCTAATGTAATTTTGAAGCATTTTAGTCAGTAATTTTGAGTAAAGTATTTATGTTAAAGGTAACTTTGAGACAAAGTTAAATTTAATTTTTTTCAATGATAATGTTTACTTAAACCGCTTTCAGTTTCAATAATGCATCTAAAATGTTCCTGTATGCAATACTATCAATAATGAAAATGAATATGTCCAAACAAGCATGATAAGATAACAATTATTATTATTTATTGTCTATTAATTGCAGGAAGAAGCAGAAAGAAATGTTTACCTATTTTATTATTGATAGATATAAATGAGCAATCTGTTAAAAAAAAAGTTCCAAGAAAATTCTCTACAATTTTTTGAGCAAAAAGCGTTTATAATTACTATATTTAGTCATTTCTGTAATTCTAGCAATGAACACAAAATTCCTATAAATACATTAGGTATGTAATTTTAAATTTAGTGTGTATTCATAATACTTGCCTTTCATTTTCAGCTTGTGACACCAAGTAATCGATGTCAGTAGTTTTACTTGCAGACAGAAAATTTTCAGATTTATTTTTGTGGATTGATAATAATCCATAAGTATTATTATTATTATTGTAATTAAAATCTAAAGTTTCATCAAAACATTCCTGTAGGTCATGAATTACTATATCTTTAAGGTTAGAGTTATTTTGAATTGAAACCTTTTGGTCCGGCCAGTTAACTTTCGCCATGTCACTTGAATTAAATATTTATATCTTCACATTTTGGAAAAAATCAATAATTTCAAAAATTGGTTTAAAAAAACCCCTACGAACACAACATCACATCAAGCCCAATGGACTGCACTACTGAACTGTGAACTGAACTGGATCCACTGACAGTACTGACACTGACTGAAAGAAAACAGTCATTAATCAAAGTTGTCAATAAAATTCGGGGAAACCGGTTTACGGTAGGGAACCTGCATTGCCGACACTGACGCTTACAAGAGTAGCGTATTCACTCGTTGACGTTTACTTAACACGGTTATGTTTGAACAGCTGGATGTCATATTTTTGGCACATTTGGTCACAGGCGTAGGTATCAAGTGGAAAAAAGCGATGTTTGAAAAATGAAACAAAATAATAACACGAAATAGAAATCGAGGAATCCTTTTTCAGGGCGTTATTACAAACATATTACACGGGTTTATAGGATCTACGAAGCTATAGACTTTAGTATCTAACATGTAGTTACTGAGAAAAATGCGTTTTAATACGCGGACTTAATAACAAATTATGTGAATTTTTAGACAGTTGTACGTTAATGGAAAATCTGACGTTTATGAAGTCAAATTTGACATTCCCAACTTTTTGTGAGAATGAGAATGCGCCACCCTTAGTAAGCGGTAATACAGCTTCCCTAGTTCACGGTTCCAAATAAAAATATACAAGTATATTATAACAGTCGCAGAGTTGCCAATTTCACTGTAAACTTTTGATTACAGTAAATGAGGAATTTTAGTGATAAAAATTAAACTGCCGTCAGTTAAATTCAATTATTGATGGCAATCGCAGGCCAATGCCTGAAAGTAACCTCAATAAGTCAAACTTCGGGACCACGGACCACGTGAACTTAAAACTTCAACTAAATCACGACAGCTGACAACGCAATGGCCCCGTGAACTGTTTGTTTATTTGAAACGGTTTGCGCTTAGCCCAGCCTAGTGACGTCACACTGGCGCGATGCGACTAATCAGTTTGTCAAATGATAAAACAATAATGGAATAAAAATTAGTTTCATTTTTGAAGCTAGGTAATTATTTTATCTATGACGGTCCCTCCGAACAGCTGATGGTCATGCAGTGTTGCCAGATTCACTGGTATTTACCAACAGACGGGTATAAAATGTTCGAATTTTGTACGTTTTTGATCATAAAATGCCTTTTTTTCTCGAGAACGGTGACTTCTACAGCTTTTGACCAGGTGTACTTTTTTGTGTAAAAAACATTGGTGCTTTGAAATTTGCTCTCAAAATTACAATTTTTCCAGTGCCTTAAAAGTTAGGGTGTAACCCTTACGCAACCCTAAAATCTCCACCACTGGCATATCTTAGTTTGGAGCCTTGAAAGTATAGCTATTACAGCCGATATTATAAACGCTGGTTAAGTAGAAAGTTAGTTATCTGGCAGATAGCACTAACTCGGAGTTAAGTTTCCGGGTGCGTATTATAAAGCAAGATTTCCCCGAGCATAGCTCGTGGTTAGTTATCGCCGGAAGTCGGCCATATTTAACCGTCCACTCTACCACGAATGTCAACGAAACAGCCAAAACAGCCATATTGACGCTGAAGAAATGACGTGAGTGACACTTGAAATAAATAAGAAATGTCAGTTGGCTTAAATCTGACTGAATTTAATTCGTTTCATTCTTTCATTCGTATTCGTATCGTATTATGAACAAGGTTAGGTGGTTAGGTTTTAGAAGATAAACAATCTGCATTTATTTATTACTGTCTACCGTTATGTATTTTATTGTTTGTAATCAATATTAATTCTCAACACACAGCGAGTGATAATAAGTGAAAATTGAATCGTGTGAAAGTTGAATCGTCTGTCTACGACACATAATAAAACCAGTGAGCGTTTTCAAGCCGTGTTTTCCAGTTAAGCTAATCAAATCAATCTAACACTCATCAACGACCAACGGAAGACTGAAGACTGCATAATTATAATAATAATAATTCGTAACTAATGCGAAAGAGACGGCCAGGGCTTTGCCTCTGCCTAATGCGTCCGCCCAACCCAGTCCAGTGCCCCAGCGTGTACACCCGTGTCCCGTGTCCGTCGGCCGTCGGTTTCAGTTTCAGACCAGCGCTATTCCAGGTCAAAAATTATTAAAATGAAGTAGGTAAACCTAACTTGGTTGAAAGCAGTCAATAGTCAGTAGGTACTTACCTGCTACCTAAGTACATATTTATTTACAAAAGTGAATTTTTATTCCACATTATGGGACATATACTGGAAGAATACTTATGTACCTACCTACAACGTTCGGTTCGAGTAATAGTTTTTTGGTCCATATGGAAAGAAGGGTTGGTATATAAAATGTACCTACCTACCTATACCTATTTGTTGATCGTTAATTTGTTATAAACTGAATAAATTTATAGCTTTCAATTTTCTGTTGTTTTATTGTCGAATAGATTGAAGAAGTGTCTAGTCTTTAATTTTCATATCTCAATATCGATTTTTTATGAATCAATCTACCTACCTTATACCTAAGTACCTACCCTTTAGTTAAAGTGATATAATAATAATTGTGAAATAATTGTAACCTCTGGCTTTTTATTAAATAGGGCAGTTGATATGCTCTTTACTAATTCTCTATTTACTTATATTATTATACCTACCTACCAATGAACTGACTGAAATGAATAAAAAAATAAAAAAAAAATTAATTTATATCAGCAGATTGAAATGCATCCATAATAATAATAATAATATTATTATGCACTATTTTCAAGTTAACATAGAAATTATTTCATTATTAGAAAACTCACACTCAAAATTTTATCAATTAGGAAGGATGTAAACCTATAAAAACTAAGATCCAATAAGAATTATCCTGATATTCAACAAAATAATATGCCAGTTTACCACTTTAACCGGCGGAAATCTGACGGTTAACTTTATCGGCCAGATAGGCAAAGTTAACCGGCTACTTTAACCTAACCAAGCTAAAAATAGCTTTATAAAACCGAATAGTAAGGTTATCCATGCAAACTACGAGTTAAAGTTATCTGACAGTTAAAAAGTTAACCTTGAGAGCTGGAAAAAGCTTTATAATACACCTGTTGCTTTTTTAACTGGCAGATAGGGACTAACTCCGAGTTATCTTCCTTAACCAGCGTTTATAATATTGGCTGTTATTAATGTAAAAATCTGTATAAAAGCTGGAGCCTGTACCTCAAACGGGTCTTGAGATATCGCAAAAAAAAGTAAGAAAAAACAATTTTTTTGAACTTTGTATCTCAAAACGGTGCGTTTGCGGGCCCATTTTAATATAAACCTTTTTTCTTAGAATAAGTCACAGAATCACACCTCCTTTATTTATTTTGTACTAGTTGGTAGTTAACACCCTGTTTATTATATACAACTCCATATTATTACACAACAAAATTAACAGACATACATAACAAAAATTATCAAAAAACAATGGACAAAAATTGACGATCTAGATAATTTTATTTTTTTAAATAATTAATAATATACCGTGTGTCCCCGGATAGGTGAAACGACTCTTATAAAAGACAACAATTTTTTGATTTTAATTTTAATTTTTTGGGGTTCAGCCCTGCTTGGCGAAAGAGTAATTTCTAACAAAATTTTAGTTTTGAAAAATCAAGCATGCCTTGGAAATTTCCAAGAAACCGTTTTTTCTGTTGAGTAAAGTGCCTTTTATGTGGCAAATACGACAAAATGTTATTTGGAAAAGTTGTTCAGAATCAACATTTAGATCCGTATACCAAATTTCAAAATCATAGGCCAAATTTGATCTTTTACATTTACTTTTATGTTTATTTCACAAATCAAAGAATTTCATTTTTAACAAAGACTGATATTGACAAATTGCTATTGCTATGGGTACAATTTGGTTTTTCCATGGCAGTCATTGTTTCAAATTATGAAATTCTTTGATTTGTGAAATTAACATAAAAATAAATGAAAAAAATAAAAGTTGGCCTATGATTTTGAAATTTCGTATACGGACCTAAATATTGATTCTGAAACAACTTTTCCAAATAACATTTTGTCGTATTTGCCACATAAAAGGCACTTTACTCAACAGAAAAAACGGTTTCTTGGAAATTTCCAAGGCATGCTTGATTTTTCAAAACTAAAATTTTGTTAGAAATTACTCTTTCGCCAAGCAGGGCTGAACCCCAAAAAATTAAAATTGAAATCAAAAAATTTTTGTCTTTTATAAGAGTCGTTTCACCTATCCGGGGACACACGGTATATTAAAATTTTGTAATTATTATACTATTTCTAATTGTTCCTTGTCTTAATACTGTTAAGTAATAATTATTATAAATTTTCACTCACATAACATCTGTTCAAAGAAGAAATTTGATGAAAATTATTTTTTTTTTTATTAATTTAAATTACCAATATGTTTCCAGACCTATTTAATTGGTCAAATTGTTGTAAGTTGTCTTAAAAATGTAACTGCTATATCGAACTGTTTCCTTTTTGTCATTCTAGAATCCCGAAGATGACCCAAATTGTTTGGTCGAAACGTTGATTATACAGCGTGATCAGTTAAGGGTACGGAGCGGCCATATCTCGGTAACTATTGGTCCTAGAGCCTCGAATTAAAAATTTTCTAGACATTATAAGTGACCATGAGAAATTCAAGGAAAATATTTTCAAGATGGTCGCACTTCCAGAAATACCGGAAGTTGATACCTACTTCGTTATTTTAACGGGGACACCCCTTATATTATTGTATTTTCAAATTGCCTGGCAAAATCGAATACAGGTGGTTTTCACAATTGGAATTTAGAGTGAGTAGTTTATGAGTTATAAACAAGTGAAAATCGCAATGTTTCAACTTCAAAGCAGTGTAGAACTAGAATGGCTCAAGATATCTAAAAACGGTTTACATGTCCCTATCCTAACTTTTCATGTTTTATCCCACTACTATGTAGAGTAAATTTTAATACAGGGTGATGAAAATTATCCGATTTTGTTTATAACTCATAAACTACTCAATCTAAATTCGAATGGTGAAAACCACCTGCTGTATTCGATTTCTTCAGACATTTTTTTTTTCCGGAAGTGCGGCCATCTTAAAATATTAAAATATGAATATCTTAAAATATTTTCCTTGAATTTCTCATGATCACTTATGTCTGGAAAATTTTTAATTTGAGGCTCTAGGACCAATAGTTACCGAGATATGGTCGCTCCGTACCCTTAACTGATCATCCTGTATAATAAAGACCATACTTTAAGAAGGGACTTTTTTGCCTATAGCCCTCAATAATTTTCAATTTAAGTAAAGATTTTATATACTTACCTGCTTCAAAATTAAATTAATCAGCCATTTTAAAATTATCTATTATCAAAAATATTATTATGAATAAAATATTATCGAATTATCTAAATACATTATACAGGTAAAGTGTTACATTTGTACATTGTAATTATTATTGAATTATTTATTTAGCAATAAAATTTTCAAAGAGTCTGGAAGACAATGAGGAAAGCTACTTTAATTGGACAGGAGGTTAATAAAAATGCATAAATAATTGTGAGAATTTTTATTTAATTTAATATTTTTTTATTTAAATTTTTTCGCCAATTCCGCTTTTTTACATTCATTCATTTTGTTTATATGTATAAGCGTTAATTAGAACATTAAAATATTTGTTAAGAAATATGCTTGAACATTTATCACAAATTTGATCATTCCCAAAATTATTATGGAAATTTGAAATTTAATATTAATTTCTTTTTCACCCCTAACATATACTTTCCTTCAGATAATTACCGATGTTATTTAAAAATATTCCATTAATTACATCTGTTTGTTTTGCTAAATCATTTCGTAAGTACATTTGGGATGATATCAATAATTATTGTAGTCATAGTCATTGATTTATCAATCAATATCCTTTTATATCAAATCCCGTTTCACATTATGTCAATTATTTTTCATATTTACATGCAGTGACAGTCTGATAAACTTTGGAAAAGCATTTTGTATAAAAGAAATCTTATTAACTCTTAAAAAAAGAGGAATTTCAATTGAAAAATCACACTGATGTTTGATAAATGGGAAAAGCATTTCACAAATTTAGAAAAGCAATTAACAAAAAACAAAAACCAAAAGAAAATGACTGTTAGGTCTCCCTCTTTCTCTCTCACGTGCAGAATGCGAGCTCACCTCCTGACATAACCTGGCATTAGTGGCTTTTGTACATTTTGGCATCTTTGGAATGTTTATGTTTATGATGTTGGGCCAAATTATTTTTAATTATGGTCTCATATGAACATTCTCCACATTTGTACATTTTAGTATGTTTGGAATGTTTACCTTTATGATGTTTGTTCAAATAAGCTTTAATTCCAGTCTCATATGAACATTCTCCACATTTGAACATTTTAGCATTTTTCTCGGCATTTTTGGAATGTTTACGTTTATAATGTCCAGTCAAATCATATTTAATTCTGGTCTCATATGAACATTCTCCACATTTGTACATTTTATCATCTTTGGAATGTTTACGTTTATGATGTTGGACCAAATAATCTTTAATTCCGGTCTCATATGAACATTCTCCACATTTGTACATTTTAGTATGTTTGGAATGTTTACCTTTATGATGTTTGTTCAAATAAGCTTTAATTCCAGTCTCATATGAACATTCTCCACATTTGTACATTTTGGCATCTTTGGAATGTTTACGTTTATGATGTTTAGTCAAATCATCTTTAATTCCGGTCTCATATGAACATTCTCCACATTTGTACATTTTGGCATCTTTTGAATGTTTACGTTTATGATGGTGGGTCAAATAATTTTTAAATCCGGTCTCATATGAACATTCTCCACATTTGAACATTTTAGCATCTTTGGAATGGTTACGTTTATGATGTTGGGCCAAATTATTTTTAATTATGGTCTCATATGAACATTCTCCACATTTGAACATTTTAGCATTTTTCTCGGCATTTTTGGAATGTTTACGTTTATAATGTCCAGTCAAATCATATTTAATTCTGGTCTCATATGAACATTCTCCACATTTGTACATTTTATCATCTTTGGAATGTTTACGTTTATGATGTTGGACCAAATAATCTTTAATTCCGGTCTCATATGAACATTCTCCACATTTGTACATTTTAGTATGTTTGGAATGTTTACCTTTATGATGTTTGTTCAAATAAGCTTTAATTCCAGTCTCATATGAACATTCTCCACATTTGTACATTTTGGCATCTTTGGAATGTTTACGTTTATGATGTTTAGTCAAATCATCTTTAATTCCGGTCTCATATGAACATTCTCCACATTTGTACATTTTGGCATCTTTTGAATGTTTACGTTTATGATGGTGGGTCAAATAATTTTTAAATCCGGTCTCATATGAACATTCTCCACATTTGAACATTTTAGCATCTTTGGAATGGTTACGTTTATGATGTTGGGCCAAATTATTTTTAATTATGGTCTCATATGAACATTCTCCACATTTGAACATTTTAGCATTTTTCTCGGCATTTTTGGAATGTTTACGTTTATAATGTCCAGTCAAATCATATTTAATTCTGGTCTCATATGAACATTCTCCACATTTGTACATTTTATCATCTTTGGAATGTTTACGTTTATGATGTTGGACCAAATAATCTTTAATTCCGGTCTCATATGAACATTCTCCACATTTGTATTTTTTAGTATGTTTGGAATGTTTACGTTTATGATGTTTGGCCAAATAAATTTTACTTCCGGTCTCATACGCGCAATGGGCACAGTTATAATACTTCAACTCTCCTCCGCTGTTACTTTCAGTAGATCGTGCCTGAAGTGCCTCACTTTCTTGAACAGACTTACACGGATCGAGTTCACCCTTAACAATTCCACGGCCATCACGACTCCCGGTCAGCTGCTCCCAACCCGGTTTGTGGTCCTCGATGTCAATCTCTTGTTTCAAGGACGACATTGATGAGTCTTCCGGTTCTTGCTTTATTGAAAGAGGTGCCTCAAAAGTGTTCTCAAAATTATTTAATTTAGAAGACTGCTCGCAACCAGCATCGTCCTTTGGTTTTTCTTCACATTTCAACTTCGCCGAGTTGAGTAGCAAGAAGTCCTCCACTTCCTCGGACACCATAAACTGATCATGCTCATCTGAGGCTTCCGTTTTGATGATCATTTTATCCACCTGCTGATGATGTTGAAAGGGACGATAATCATTACTGCCCTCATTTAAACTCATGGCGGTTAACTTCTTTGAAATTGAGGATGAAGCTAATCCTATTACTGTCTCTGTCTATCCTATTACCCACTTCTCAGTAATTATTTACTATTATTATTACACCACACATTTATATTTATAATTTTATATCGTCTTATTCTTATTATTTTATTACTTAATTATTGGTATCACTCACAGCACAGCACAGAAATGGTTATTGGTTAATAGAAAATATAGAATAAGAATATAATTAGAGATGGACGATATATCGATATCGGTTATTTTTCACCGGTGAAATGAAAATCACCGTCACTAACCGGTGACTGGGTGCAGATTCACCGGTGAAATTTTTCACTGGTACTGGTGCTAGCCTAGCACTGCTAGCGACGCAGTGAACTGTGAACGAACGGTGAACGAGAACGACCGAACGAGGAGCTGTTGACTGTTGCTGCTGCTGAGCTGCTGAGCTGCTGGTGCGGCGCTCAGCGTTCTCGTATCTCCTACTATCGAAGGGACGATGGGAATGGGAATATGGAATATGGGCAAGCAAGGCCAACAGTCAGCACTAGAGATGGAAATATCGGTGATTTTAAATTCACCGGTGATTCGATTCCGGTGAAGTAAAAATCACCGTGATTTTAAGCGGTGAATTTTTTCACCGGTGAAATGATAAACGACAACAAACTGCAGTGCTGACTGTTGGCCTTGCTTGCCCATATTCCATATTCCCATTCCCATCGTCCCTTCGATAGTAGGAGATACGAGAACGCTGAGCGCCGCACCAGCAGCTCAGCAGCTCAGCAGCAGCAACAGTCAACAGCTCCTCGTTCGGTCGTTCTCGTTCACCGTTCGTTCACAGTTCACTGCGTCGCTAGCAGTGCTAGGCTAGCACCAGTACCAGTGAAAAATTTCACCGGTGAATCTGCACCCAGTCACCGGTTAGTGACGGTGATTTTCATTTCACCGGTGAAAAATAACCGATATCGATATATCGTCCATCTCTAGTCAGCACTGCAGTTTGTTGTCGTTTATCATTTCACCGGTGAAAAAATTCACCGCTTAAAATCACGGTGATTTTTACTTCACCGGAATCGAATCACCGGTGAATTTAAAATCACCGATATTTCCATCTCTAAATATAATATAAAGTAAATAAGTATGGTTATGGTTATGGTGAACGGAACGACGTGAAACGTGCGTAATGTCAAGCGTCAAACTACTCAAAGTAGTCAAAGTCTCAAAGTATGAACGTCGCGCTCACATAATAGACGCCGTCAGTGTGACGTCACAGGGCGGGGCTAAGCGGTTCTGGTTCCATACAAACAAACCCTTCACGTGGTCATTGTTGTCAGTTGTCGTGTTTTTTCCTGAAGGGTGACGTGATGTTTTACCCCCGCCTCCGCCAGTAGCCAATCGCCATTGACATTGAAGTGATTAGTGAAGCCATTACTGAAGTCATTAGTGATGCCAATGATTACATTAGTGAATGAATACTGAATATTATAATTTAGTTAAAATTAGGCAGTTCAGTATTATACTTTAGTTATAGTTTATAGTATCTTACGTCTGTCGGTATTTATTTATTGATTGGGTGGTTTGATTTGGGTGTTCCAGTAAAATTCCAAGTTTGTCCTCTGTTTGTTTTACGAGAAGAAACCAAATCATTTTCCAAAGGTGAAAATCCTTTGGAATCTGGCCATGTTGAGAGAATGAACTTCAAATAATACGTGGAACAGTACCCGCCAGCATGAAAAACAAAACCTAATAGCGTTGAAGTAAGAATATCCTGCTAGCAAATTCAACAGGTAGTGGCAATGGGTTAATTGTTTTTTTAAATTTACAGATTGAATTGAAGGATGATTATCTCATTGGGAAAAATATAGTTGTTGTCCTAAGGATATAAAATGCCATCACATTTGCATTTTGCAGCACTTTTGAAGTTCTACTAATGAGAGAACTCATTAAGAGCTTTGATGTTTGACGATAGACAACTTCCATCAGAGCTGGCAAACCTGTAAACAACGTTTGTTTGTATGGAACCCTGGCCGTTGGCCCCGCCCACTGACGTCATCACTGTCGGCGTCTATTTGCCGTGTGGGCTCACGATTACTATTTTTATTTTAGTTATTACTGCGCAATGACGTCATGTGGTTTTATTTTGAATTAAAGTATTAATCGCGGCGAGGTTGTTTATAAAAAAAATGTCAAATTATATTGCTTCCATCCTTTTTGCTTGTGTTTTTCTTTGTGCTAGATCTATTATGGAAAAATCTTTAATTTTTTTTCGAAAAAAATAAAATGAAATTTTTACAAATTTTTTTAATGTTAGTAATTTTTGATTTTCATGATTTCTTTTGTGCCAAACGACATAAAAAACAATATGGCGGCTATAAGAAAAACAAAAGTTGACTATGAAAACTCTGGGATTTAGTTAGCGTTGAAATTTTTTAAAACGTTAAATGGATAGCTGTTGCCGACTTATGCAAGCCTACAAAGAATTATTTATTTATTCCTGACAATAAAAAAGATATGAGCAATCGCATTTGTAGTTTTCCAACAGCGTGACGTCAGAAAACCGGAACGCAGCCTGCGCAGTCACCGCATACCGTGTATACACGTTGATTAATCTCTATATATCGTGTGAGCAAATGAAAACATAATTTAGGTAGGCCCTGGAAAAAAATTTCATGTCTTAGATTGAATCCTACGATAAAATCACTGTCATTAATTTTTAAAATCTTATTTTTCTTATTTTGTGATTTTGAGTGGTCTGGGGTGCGTTCATGAATTACAGTTTGCATCATACATGAAAAACTCTGAATGCGTTCAGAAAATAACCAGTTCGCTTGATTGGATAAAAATCTAGCATCGTTCATAAATTGCCGATGACGACGCTTGAAGTGCAATCGCAGAGTTTTGAAGAAACACATGGGTGAATCAATTCTGTGCATAATATTAGTAAATTACAAAAATTAGTATTAAATTTAAAAAAAGCGTGAATCTGACAGTTACACATAATCTGATTCCAATACTTTTGAATTATTATTTCCTTTGCTTTCTCGTTCGAATTAACGTTTATAAAATGGAACAATCCGACGATAATATTCCTGAAAATGTAAGGCATCACTCTGGTTGTTAAACATAAACGTCAGTTTCTGTTTATGAACGCATTCCACCTTCAGGGCCGTATTTGTGTTTTTTAAACCGTACCACCTATCTAGACTTTTTTAGGTAAATGTGTGACAAGGCAAGATTCCGTTGGCACAGCTATTTAGGAGAAGCATAGACATACCAACTTTATGGGAATAGTTTTTCGAAAAAAAAATTGGGCGAGCGACTATCCGCCAAAAATTTATAAACATTATTATTTCCAGAAGAGTTTGCCCTCTTAAAAAATGGCCACCACTAGAGCCACAGATCACAGACCTTACTTTTATCATGAGCATGAGTGCATAGTAGGAAGAAAGTTCCTAATATTAGGTTGTCCAAGATGCTGTCAAAATGGATTCAATATGGCCGCCTGTAGAACTGAACAGCACTTATTGAAAGTGGTGTGGATTATTAAGATAACATTATTTGTTTATTTCTTTTTTATATACTTAAAAGTTGAAGTCTTTTAAAAGGTCATATACAATCTCTTATTCCCTATTAAATTGGTTTTGGGTTCAAAATGCCTACCGCCTGCTGTTGTGTTGTAATAAAGTGTGGAATCCGTGGAGATCGCGATTTTGAGCATCGCAAAGATCTCAATGAACTTTCTAAAAAAGACGTGTGAAATGGCTTCAAGCAATTAGAAGATCTGATTTATCAGAAACAACCTAATATGCCAGGGTTTGCAGCAAACATTTTTTGTCTGGTAAGCTGATACTGATACGCATTTATGTAATAATATGTACCTACCTACCTACGCTAATCGGATATTTTTTCCTGTAGATGTAAATGGACCCCGTTATGCAATAGGGAACCAACTGACATTCTGCGAAAAAATGAGATAATTTGTATTTCTAGCTCAACTAGGGTTCTAAACGTTTTGCAATAGAGGAGCCAAGTGTTGGAGCTCTGCTTACACCATCTATTGATCACATGCACCAACTGAAAAATTTAGAAGGCATGTAGGTACTACATTTTTACTACATCAGTAATTTCTCATTTAACTCAGTTGTATTTCTGTTGGTTGGTTCCCTATTGCAAAAGGGGGTCCAAATGCAATGTTATAACGATGATAAAAAAATACTCTGTTCACTTCAAATTCTTGATTTCGATATTTAAATTTTAGGAAAACCATCAGTATTTAGTTGATGAAAATTGAAAACGATCCTGACAGGTTTCCTTCTTTGGCCATGAGATATAATAGCTCAGATGTTGCTTTAAAAAGGGCTAAAGATGATCTGCTCAGAAAGAATACAATACAGAGTTGAGAAAAGAAGAAAAAGTTCAAAATGAGAGTATTTCGGAGGTACTTAATTTGTGATATTTTTTGAGTTTATTTATTTATTAATTTCGTTAACTTGAGAGTTTTTATGTACCTAGTACCTAGGTGACAAATCATGGAGAGTCCTCCAGTAGTGCTGTACAGTAGTCCAGTATCTCTGTTCTGTACAGGAGATGACATAACACAAATGTTACCTACTGTCTTCTAGTGGCCTAGATATTCAGGGTTGGTGCCCTTTTCTTTTTACGAAAGTTTTTTTTTTAATTGTTAAATATTTATCTGTTATTTTATTCCAACTTAATTTAATTATGACTTGAAGTTGCGTTAAAAACCTTTCGCACATCAATCTCATAATACAGTATTCTTATGCGTTCGTTCAATTTTGAATACTTTCACCGTTTTTTAAATTGGCTTTCTGAATTTTTTAGTGACACGATCATATTAGTACTATAGTATTATTAAAGTTATCTACTGTAAAAATTTCAGTCTCCAATAAATTAATATATAAAATAATAATTGTGTTTTTATAAAACTGTAATTTTATTGACAACTTTGTAATGAGCACCAGCTTATGTTACAATAAAGTATATTATGTTCATTATAATAAATAAAATGTATGTTTCTGAAGTTGTTGATTTTTTCTACAATTGATATGTTATCTCCATGCTGAAGCTATTATGAAGTTTCATAAACTCAAAAAATTCTTAAAAACATTTATCAAGATTATAATAAAGGTTTAAAAACACAAGTATAAAAGATATACCTATAAGATTTATAATAGTACATTATAAAATTAGTTAATAATGTAAGGGATTATGGTAGGAGTGATAATGGTGATTGACCTTCAATGGCAGGAATTTCGTCAACAGAATAAGACGGCTTTTCTACATTGGATTTTTTATTTAATTCCATTTCACTAAGTCGAACAATTGGAACTTCTGATATTTTTGGAACGTTCCATGCTGCCGCAGCATCTGTACACGATGAGACGGTTTTTGTTCTGTGATTATGCTCCACTGTGAACAGCAAAGCAGCAACATGACTACAAACTTCAGAGAGCCCAGCCATGCAGGTGCAATGGCCACAATTTATGGCACCGTCTTCTTCACAGATAATTCAAGCAAGCAAGGCGGTTTGTTCATTCGTTGAGAATGCTTTACCCTAAACAAAAAACAATACATTAATAAAAACAAGTTAATGATCAAGATATTTTATTGCTATGGGTCATAGGATAGTATTTTCATTTTACCTTTCCAATGAAGATCACACATGATTAGCAATTTGCTTCAATCCCATTAAATGCAAAAGCCTGCACTTGTAGTCGCTTAAACTTTTATAAGCCTTCGTTTTCTTTTGTATAAAAACTGTGTGGCTCAACACTAAATACGACACGATGTCTGGTGCAGAAACAGGTGGTCCAGGATCCTCTGGAGTTAAGAAAAATGGATCAACGCCGTTCAAGATCCTAATTTTTTCTTTATAGCGAACCATAATGTCGGAAGCACCACTTTCTAAAGATAACAGGTAATCATACTTTTCTTAGTAACATCATTGTTATTGTAACTGACAAGCACACACACTGAATAACAGTAAACTTAAGATATAGCTCGATGTTCGAATTCATTATTTCGAAATGTTATAAATAAAATAAAACTTCTCTAATTGCCGCGTGCTGACTGTTCTGGTTCGATGATTTGCGTTTGTGTTTCTACAGGCCGCCATTTTGACAGTTGAAAGGTCACGTGTTCTGGACAACCTACTAATATGGTGTAAACATCTCTGGATTTATTCACATTTTCATTGGTTATGTTACTTTATTCTTGTTTGATTTTATTTTTATATCTTGTGGTGGATTCTTTCTGTGTGTTTATGTTAAACCATCAGGTGCAAATACTTAATAAATGATTTTACTATAATTAATAAGTAGATAGATAATTCGATAAGTAATAGGGCCTTAAACATAAATACCTACCATTTTACAAAGGGCAAACTGCAGACTAAGGAAAACTATTATTAGATATTAATCCTTTATTGCTTTGGCTTGAACATGACATTTTACGGGGTTTGCAGTGTCAAATAATCCAATCTGTAACTGGAACAATCTCCGAATAATTTTGTCCGCGTTATTCAAGAAATCACAAAACTAATTTTAACAACCTGATGCACCTTATTTCAGCAAATGTCAAAATAATTATTATTTGACAATAAAATTGGAAAACAAGAAGAAGGCAATATCAGAATGAGTTTACGATTTTACAAACCAAAATTTTCATTTTACAGTTTTACAGATCCAATCTAAGACATGAAATTTTTTTCCAAGGCCTACCTAAATTATGTTTTCATTTGCTCACACGATAAGTCTACCAAGGTCACATGAAAATTCAGCAGTGATGTCAGATCTCGAATTTTGTAGGTGCAATGAGGATGTAGTAGCGTGTGTGAGTCGGAAAAAAACCCGAAAATTGTAAATATTTTGAGCCGGAACAAGATTACTTCCCCCCTCCGTTTTCGAGGATGCTGAACACGATGACGTTGTCAGAATTTCTCTTTGGGGTTGCGCAACCCCTCAAAACGGCCAAAAACCACCCCCTAGAGAGATAAACCGCGCTTCAATCCATTTCCCTGCAAAAAAAACCTTCCCCCCGTTTTCGAGGATGCTGAGAACAATGGAGGTGCTGGACATCGCGTGCGACCCCGACCAACCCCTCCACCGGCCAATACTCACCCCCGAAATGGGTGATTTTTTTTATGTATATGTAGGGCAAACGATGGACATTTTCGAAAAACTTTTTGAAAATTCAAGTACAGAATCACAATGGCCATAATTTAAAATTATTTTGGAGTATAAAGAGTGTCCCATATGACAGTGACATATCAAAGTTATGTTTTTTTAAATGGAAAGCTCCTATGTTATTGCATTTTTAGATTGTCTGAGAAGAGAAAATAAGATTGGCTTTTACAGTTGGTGTTTAAATTCAGAAGTTTTTGAGTTATAAACAAGTGAAAATCGTCATTTTTCAATTTCAAGGCCCTGTACAACGAAAACGGTTCAAGATAGAGAAAAACGGCTTACATGTCTCTATTTTAACTTTTTATGTACTATCCTATGGTATAGTTTGTACTTTCTTTGATTTTTTTATTTGGCGACGCGTGGAGAAATCTCAGATTTTTTCAAATTTTTTATCACCCTGTATAAACATTTCATCTACATCATAGGATAGTACATGAAAAATTAAAATTATGGACATGTAAGCCGTTTTTCTCTATCTTTAGCCGTTTTCGTTGTACAGCCCAGGCAGCACAGTGACGTTAATTTGACGTCATTTTTTCGACAGTACTTACGTCATTAGTCCATTTAATATGACGTCCAGATGATCAAAAACTGACGTCATTATGTCACAGCCAAATGACGTCAGTATCTGACGTAAAATGGCGTCAAAACATGACGTTAAAAGACGTCAAATATGACGTTGAAAGACGTCAAAAGTGACGTATAAAGACGTCAGAAATGACGTCAATATGACTGACATATGACTATACATATATAGGGAATAATAATAATAAATAGACTTATGGGTATCAACGCAATTTATTTAGTATATTTACAATACCTAGGTGGTTGTAGTATCAAAAATAAACATAATAGTAACAAAATATTCCAAAGATCTCCGTTTTTCTTGGTGTTATCCAGTCATCCCGAATATATGGATAAGCCTCCACTTTCTGACGGGGAAAATTCGATTAACACAAAGGTCATCCTTGCTCTTATTGTTTACTGCAAAAATAAAGGATATTATGAGTTTCCCCTATTTGATCTTTATTAGTAAGTTCAGTTCACATCAAAAATGTTAATTATTCATTGTTAGACAGAGTCTTAAGGTTACCCTCCACTCTTAAGTATAAAACAAAAATAAGTAGCTTTGAATTGAAAAACTAATTTTCCCATTTGATTCCTATTATTACTAATATAATTAGGTACCTCGATTATTATCTATAAACTCAAGCTTACCTTAGCTGTGTCCTACGTAAAAAAGCAGATTTTTGAAAGACGAATGTCTAATTAGGTACCAGGTAATAACAGCAAACACCACAAATAAGTTCTTGGGTTCTTGTTCATGTTCTTAGTTCTTCTGAGCTGATGACGATCTGAGAGTTAACCAACACAAAAACAAAACATTCAAATCAAAAGTCAAAACAATAAATAAAGCATAGAGGCGATCTCACTGCTAGTCGCCACTTATCGCCACCCCCGTGCTCCGTGCTAACGAGGTGATGGTGATGGTGAATGCCTAACGCCTAACGGTAACGGTTTTGTGCCTGTTCAGGGTTGCCATATCGAAGAAAAGAAACTATGACTCCGGGTTGTCGATATTAGATGATCAGATAATGATGTTATAATAAAAATAAAATAAATCCAGCATAAGCTAAAATTTGATGTGACTTTGAAAACTGGAATTACTTATTGTTTTTTTTTATATTTCTAAAATTTTGAAAAACAAAATATGAAATATTTATTTTATTATTCGAAAATTAAATTTATTAAAAATTTTTGCTAACACGGTTGCTTGAACGCTTATTAAATCTCTCATCATATATGATGGTTAATTAAAAAATGATGGACCATCATCGAAAATCGGGTTGCCCAAAACAAATAACTAGACATCTAGATATAGAATAAAATATCTAAAAGTAAAAAAAAAAATTGGTCAATGAAGGGATGTTATCTTTCTTTGTTGCTGAAAGAGAGGTAGGTACTTACCTTACCTACGTACATTAAAAAAAAACTATTTATAATGTACCTACCTATGAATTAGGAACGATTGATGATTTTGTTACATATTATTTATTTTAAAAAATCTTGAAATTCAGGGAAACTTTAAATTGTGTCACAATATTCCATATTATATGTTACATCTGGCAACGCTAGCCGCTTGCGTTGCGTTTTCGTGAACCGACCACCGAGTACCGACCGCCATTAATGCGAGCACGAACCGAGCACTGATGAGAGAGATGAAGTAATTGGCACCAAAGCCTGAGCGAGCGAGAGAGCGAATGTCAGTGCAATTGTGAGGAAAATGACGGGGTGAACAAAATTTATATTACAAATAAGGGGTTTGCAATATTTTATAAGTAAATAAAAAATATTGATAAAAATTTTTATGAAATAAAATAAAATTGGGCTTTTTATAGAGCGAAAAAAGATCAAATATACGTCATAGATATGACCTAATAATGTCGTCATATTGACGTTAAATTATAGACGTCGAATTGACGTCATAAAATGTGACGTCATTCGGACGTCCTAAGTTGGACAAATGACGTCGCAGACCAATAATGACCTAAAATTGACGTCATTAGGACGACAGTGTGCTACCTGGGAGGGCATTGAACTTAAAAAATGGCGATTTTCACTTGTTTATAACTCAAAAACTTCTGAATTTAAACACCAACTGTAAAAGCCAATCTTATTTCCTCTTCTCAGAATATCTAAAAATGCAATAATATAGGAGCTTTCCATTTAAAAAAAACATACCTAACTTTGATATGTCACTGTCATATGGGACACTCTTTATACTCCAAAATAATTTTAAATTATGGCCATTGTGATTCTGTACTTGAAACTTCAAAAAGTTTTTCGAAAAAGTCCATCGTTTGCCCTACATATACATAAAAAAATCACCCATTTCGGGGGTGAGTATTGGCCGGTGGAGGGGTTGGTCGGGGTCGCACGCGATGTCCAGCACCTCCATTGTGCTCAGCATCCTCGAAAACGGGGGAAGGTTTTTTTTGCAGGGAAATGGATTGAAGCGCGGTTTATCTCTCTAGGGGGTGATTTTTGGCCGCTTTGAGGGGTTGCGCAACCCCAAAGAGAAATTCTGACAACGGCATCGTGTTCAGCATCCTCGAAAACGGGGGGAGGAAGTAATCTTGTTCCGGCTCAAAATATTTACATGTTCGTCCGACTCACACACGCCACTAATGAGGAATCACAGAATAAATAGACATAATTTATTACATCATCAACAATTTTTGTTTATTTGAAAATAAAAAGAATTTAAGGTTTCTTTTTGAATATAACGATGATGTTAATTCATAAAAGGTATTTATAATGAAAAAATAACAAGCACCTATTTGTAAAGAACATTTTATTGGAAAGTTGTACACAAATTACAAATAATATAAATTAATGCAAAACTTGACAATTGATAATTTAATATTCAGAGTCATATAATCAGTTTCTTAAATAATTAATATCTAATTAAAACATTCCACATTTCTGCCGTAACACCAGTATGATGTGTCTTTCGCCAAAGAGAAATAACGTCGGTACTCTCATCGCTTAAAGGACGATTGAAGTTCGGCTTTGCTATACCCCACACATGTTCGATTGGATTAAAAATGCAATGGTATAGTGGAAGTCGAAGAATTTTGTGTCCATACTGTTCAGCTAGCTAAGGAATCCACTACTGTTTGGTTTCTTTGTTCCTGTTGTGAAACCAATAAGCATTTTAGTCATATAAAAATCATAAAGTCAATACAAAATATACTTATTCACAATGTCTAGGAGCTGAGCTTTCATCGAAAAAGGCTCGAAACCAATGTTCTTCCTGCGCAGCGCATTCGTCAATTGTTGTTTATTTGAAGAAGAAATTGGTGGTTTATTTTCAACTGCACTGTGGTAAGGCGCATTGTCCATAATAATCACAGAAGGTAACTTGGCTTTAACTGGTTTTCGAACCACTTGGTAAACTTTTCATGATTCATCTCTCCATGATAATCTGGATCTTTTGTTGATGAAGAGAAAATCAATTCTGCCCCATCAACAAAACCATATTTATCTTACCTGCATGCAAAACTATGTACCTAAATAATGAAAATAAATTATATTATATTTAATGCCTAATTATACATCATTATAACATAATTATTATATTATAAGTATTTAAAACACCTTTTGCCTTCCGTCTTCTGTTCAGTTTCTTGACACTGCGTGGGTTTTGATCCTGCCAAGACCTTCCCATTGTGCCGTTTTGAGAGATCCATGTTTCGTCTATTATACACAAATTATTGGTAAGATGCCTTCTCTTTTGTAATCTACATATGCGCGTAGGAACTTCATTCTTTTAACAATAATGTGACCTAATTCCAGGAGACCTCGACGTGGATTGTCTTTTTTCCATTTAAATCCAATTTTCTTTAAGACGCACAAAAGAGAAGATTTGCTGCACTCAAATATATACTTGTCTTTGAGGACGGTATATGTAGAGTATGTAGAGACGGTACCAAAGCGACAATTTCAGAGCTTCAGCTACCCTCTAAATCATAATATTTATTACTTGATGTCAGTAGTATTTGAACCTATAAAATAATTTTTATACCTTGCTCACTGATGTTAGGGGTATAATGGCCCCCATTCATTGATTCGTTTCCAAAGTATTCGAATAAATTTGCCACCATCTGCTGTTGCGCTTCTTTACTTATATGTTTTGGCATTTTGCTTACTTTTAAAGATAATCTATCACTTTTTAGATAATTCTAATAATTTTTAATTTATTTTATAAAATTAAAAAATTAACTCTCAAAACTGACAGACGTAAACAGAACAAAATCAGTTTATTATTTTGGATAGAAAAGTTGACAACAAAGCCAGGGCGATGTTGTGATCGATTATTAAATTTATTGTTTTTGCGTCTTCCTAATGTCAAACATTTGCATTTGATCCCTTTAATAACCTTCAAATTCTAACTGTCATTTTTAGTGTCATAATGTTCGACGTTACAACGCAGCGTAAACAAATATGACCTTGGCAGACTATCTAGAAATTAATCAACGTGTACGTGTATCGTAGTAGTATTCTGTAGCTTTTTTTGACAAGTGACATTTTTGACGGTATCCTTTTTGACAAGTGACAGTTATTTTAGGCTGTCAATATCACAGCTGAGATCTGTGTTTGTAATTTTTGCCAGTCGCCTTTTTGTTTTTTCAATTTTTTCAGCAATCGCGATTGCGATCGGTATCGGTATCCCGCAACTCCGACATGAAAAATAATTAGTGTTTTGTTTGTTTGTTTATTGCCCGACTGTTAGCTGCATAATTTCGTTAAGTTGTGATGTTATGGAATTATGGATTCAAGAGAAACAATCTGGCTTATCATAAATTCATACAGGCCGATAATTCTGGATGAATACAATACATAAAGTAATCAGTTTCTTGTAATGAATAATGAAGAATTTGAGAAGTGTGTCAGTGCAAGTAATTGACACAGACATAGCATTTCTATTACCTAATGGTATTTACGAGATTAAACAAATGGAACCAAAGTCTTCTAGATTAAGACGAATATCATTTGTGTGTCTGTTTTTGGCAATTTTTGGTATTTTGGGATTTGGATATTTTTGTCCAGATAGGGTAAGGGTTACCAGCTAGTTTTTACTTATAAAATTTTTTTTAGTATCTACACTGTCGATATTTTTGTCTACAGGTTTGTGCGCTGAGTGTAAAATCAGACGGGTCAATTCCATCAATTGATGAAAGTCTAAGTAGACCGCTGGGTCCCCTTAGTCCGAAAATTGGTCTAAGTTATGATGATCTGTTCAATGACGACTCCACTTTCAACATGGACTCACATGATGTTATTGTGTTTCTTCATATGCAAAAAACAGGTAATTATATGAGTTTTCATTAGGGATGAAACGTTTAAACTGTTACGAGAACAAAAAATATGAATTGGCTGTTTACTCTTCTTATACATAATGAAAAAATTCCCCGGGTCTATATCCTATTGGGAAAGAGAAGGTAAACAAGTGGTTTGCTTTCATGTAATGCCTGGAATAGGATGTATTGCCTCCCAATATTGCTTCAAATTTCTGAAGTGAATGTTTCAAATACTGTAAACTTCAATGAAAACAGTTTCTACTGCCTGGAGGGTAATTCTTATTGTCAGTGTATTAGTAATGGGTCGCTTGTTGAATTTGCACCTGCCAGCTCCTTTCGTTTGCTCCTTTATCATTTTTAATTCTATTTATTGTTTTGTTTAAGGCGGCACATCATTCGGAAAACACTTGGTTCACGACTTGGATTTGAAGAGGCCCTGCACATGTCCTCTTTCAAAGAAGAAGAAGTGTTATTGTTTCAGACCACATTCAAACCAAAGTTGGCTGTTTAGTAGGTATACAACGGGGTGGAAATGTGGTTTGCACGCCGACTGGACAGAACTCACCAGTTGCGTAGATAAAAAGCTAGACGAAATCGAAGGTACCAGCGTAAAGCGGCGATATTTCTACATAACGCTGTTAAGGGAACCGGTTTCGAGGTACCTGTCTGAATTCAGGCACGTTCAGAGAGGGGCCACCTGGAAAGGCTCTCCTCATTTCTGCAAGGGTCGTCAAGCAACAGAAGCGGAAATTCCTCCCTGTTACGAGGGAGAAAATTGGGAAGGAGTCGAGCTTGACGATTTCATCAGTTGTGAGTCAAATCTTGCGAGTAATCGACAAACACGTATGTTGGCGGATTTAGAATTAGTCGACTGTTATAATAAGAATTATATGCCAAAGGCTGATCGTGAACGCGTAATGTTGGCTAGTGCTAAAAAGAATTTACAATCGATGGCATTTTTTGGCTTGACCGAGTACCAGAAAGTGTCTCAGTATATATTCGAAGAGACTTTTAATCTACGGTTCGCTATACCGTTTGAACAAAATAATGTTACGGTGTCAAGTTCGACAATGCCTTCATTAACCCAAGAACAAACAGCTAATATTGCTTTATTAAATAATTTAGATATAGAGTTGTATAATTTTGCTAAGCAGCTTTTGTGGGAGAGATTTGAAAAGTTGAAGGCGAGAGACAGTGATTTTTTTAATAGATTTAAACACTTAGGGGAACTGAATGCCAGAAACGGTGTCACCGAATTCAATTGGGATAGGTTAGATAGCGATACAACTGAATCAGATTAAATTAGCTGTTTATTAATTTGTGCCATATCGTATATTATGAACTTCAATTTATTAATGTAATAATATGAAGTGCGAATTCAATCTTACTAATGTGGTGATATTGTTTTTCTATTTTATTTGGATTGATTAGGTATGATTATAGAGTGTACATGAACATTTTCACAACCTCTTTATTTTACTAATAATAATTGCATATTTTATTATTGAATTCAATTATTATTAATGCATCACAAAACTATATACAAATACAGAGTGTTGCATAAGGCAGTTAATAAAAAAAAACAAATTAAACATGCAACATTAACGGTGGAGTGCTAGAACGTTAATTACAGATTTGCTAGATAATTACTGATTTTAAAATGCCCTGTATTGTCAAAATGTTGGTCTGATATTGCTGGAAATAAACTCTACCCCCTTTTAGAAGAGTTAATTACTGATAAAAAATGAAAGACCATTCAAAATATTCACCCTATTTTCAAAATTTGCAATTTAAAATCAATAATTATCTGATAAATCTTTAATTAGCGTTCTAGCACTCCACCCTATATCTTTTTATAAAATATTCACACTATCATTGTTTGACTTTTTAGGATATTTGTGCTTGCAGTTGACTTAAACACTTGTCAAGAGGAATTATGAAATAAATAAAAAAATTTATGAGCTGTTTGTGTCACATCAATCCCAAATTTTTGGGAATTTGAATTTACTTTTTTCTTCTACTGTCGCATCATTTCTCTAGAACTTCAATCAGTGATGTGAGTATTATCAAATATCTTAAACTATAATCATACAGCAAACATAGCTCAAAAAGCGGCGACAAAATTAAGGTCCATCTAACGTTTCGGGGTAAACCAAACAACGATTTAAACAATACAATTATTACTTTGGTACATAATAAAATGATACAGTAATTGTCAAAATTACTTCAGTGAATTGTAATAATAAGTTACAAAATTTCTTCCCCGAATAAATAGATGTCGCTAGTCTCAGTGTCGTCGACCAAATGCATGTATTTCAGTGAGAGTTTGGTATTATTCACTGCCATTTGAAAACACGTATTGATTTGTAAGGCAGCATTCTGCAATTTTACTGATATTTATTGATGTTTAACCCTTTAACTGGGTTTGTTGCATTTGCTGAAAGTGACACATAACTTGGGTTAAAATTGGAAGACTTGAATTATATTTGTTTGATACTACTACTGCTACTACCATCTATTGATCCAATTTCAGATCATTGAGTGAAACCGAACTATCATTCGCTCGCAAATAAGTTTTATGTTTCTTTTGCAGCACTCAAAGCATGAATATCTTATTCCATTCCTTAGCACAGTTAAAAGGTTAACATAGGTACTTTATGATTATTCTGCAACCAACAATATTTTTGAGTTTTAGAAAAAGCCCCCTTTGACATGTTAAAAAAAAAACTTATTTATATTGCGACATTGAATTTTTTATGCTATGAATTCTTAATGTATTTATACAAAAAAAAGCATGTAAAGTTCATTATTAAAAACGTTTAAAGAGTAAGTAGGCAATGAAATAAAACTCGTATATCTTTACATGAATTGTAATATTATGTTAATGTTTTATGTTTCTCTAATTGTATGGAATTGATAGTATTAGAATACCAAATCAAAGATTAATCGTTTGTTGTATTAACTTATTTAGATAGTTTCCTTAATAAGACAAGTTAGAGTCACTATGCTGCTGCAATTTTACCAATTTGTAAGGATACCATGGAGTTTCCATTACATATCTACTGTCCGTTGCGCCCTGTTAAATTTTATCGATACAAAAATGCTTCACTCGAAGATCTCAATTTATATTTAAACTTGCAATCACAATGAGTAAATTATTACTCTTTTAGTGCACGAATTTTCCATGTTAAAAATAACAGGAGTGTTAAATAATATAAATCAAGTATAAACAGACACGTGCATGAGATACCCATCACATTTTAATCTTTTCACAGGTTCAGAATATATTCTGTTATCACTGAATAATGTCTTCAAGAGCTTTTGCTCTCCTAAGCAAGAAACATTTGCCTGTCATTTTAATAGTTATTTATGAATGGTTTTGTGATTTGTATGTCATTTTATGGTTTTATAAAATGTTTTTGAAAAGTGCACATTTTAGTAGGTACATTTTTGTAAGCAGTTAGGGAATATATCATCTACAATAATTAGATTCGATGGTAAATAAAACAGATGTTTTAAAATTCTACCTTATATTGTTGGATTATCGGCGTTAAACATGTTTCACCACTTTCAATGCAGCATCTTCAGACATGTCAGAACTCAGTCTGAGACAGTCCAACGGTTCAGCAGTCTTAACCGTGTAACATGTCTTAAAATGCTGCTTTGAAAGCGGTGAAACATTTGTAACATCGATAATCCATCAATACATTAGAATTTAAAGTGATGATTGAGAAAATAAATCATCTACTATTAATTTATATTTCTGATTGGAAAAATTAATGTTTAGAATTACAGATGTGGTAGAGCATAAACTTTCTGCTCCAAGATCTAATAAAAATCTTTATGAAAGGGATTTCTTAGTTATTATAGCCCGTTATTTTTACTATTGCGTAAAAGTAAATGTATCTGATTATTGAACAAAGTGTCTTTTTTCAATAAGTCCAACATGGATGATACCCAAAGTGCGTTCTCAAAATAATAATTCGTGCTGAAAGTGATAGTCCAATACTCAATATAAGTAATATTGAAATTAAATATCTTAATAAGTTGTCCACTGTTTTTGGTGGCTACCATGTGAAAAAGTTTAATCCAAAAGTTAACAAATCTAATGGGTGTAAAAGATTTTCAGAATTTTTGCTACTTTCCTGGTGGTTACTTTATAAATAATGTCCTGACATGAATCAGATAATTTTAATAGCTCTGAATTCTTTGAAAGTATTCAATGATATATTATTTTTTATTAAAATAATAATTTAACTCGTCTAAAACTGGCAGACGTAATAATGCACATTTTCTATTCATATTTCTAATAAGAGAATACACTAATGTAATAATATTACGTTTTATTAGATTCGGCCCTATAAGCAATAGCTTGACATTTGCGTAGAAATATGCCCTCTTTTTATTTAGAACATTTTTGCTCTAATATAATATGGAATAGCTATGAAATAATCAAGTAGTTTTATTTTAACTTCATTATCATACATATTTTCAAGTCTTGCTTAGGAAGGTAGAGCTAGTATGAGATTATTCTTAGAGCAATTTACTATAACGCAATATTTAGAGTTCTAGAGATCAACAGATCATTGTCGAAGCAATTTATTTTTGAGGACATATCTTTTATAACAAATAGGTTATAAAATAGAGAGAATGTAGATTATTGACATTCATTCAAGTTTTTTATAAACTTTTTTGACGAGACTCTGAAATTTCAATAACGTCATAGATTTTAGTGTTTCGATGTTTTTTTCTTATTAAATATTTAATTCGCAACTTTTATTCTGTTTGAGAAGAAATTATGTATGTACTTTAAAATGTTTAACCTGTTCTCAATGAAAATGACAAGCTAAAAATACTATATATTGATAGAAGAAAGGTACAAATAATAAGAAAATACACACACAATAGTTGAGATAATGGATTACTAAACTTTCAAGCATTTTATGCACATTACTAGCATGTGCTGTACTGAATATGTGTTCTTTTGACTGATATTTGCATTTATTATTGTTCTTATATTCACTTCATGTGACTGGATTTTATATATTTAAATGTTTTATAATTATCTTACTTTATGTAGATTACTATTATGTATGTTTGTATGTAGCATGTTTTATTAATGTAAACGGTTTTGTTAAATTGAGCCAATAAATCGGTTTTAACTTTCTAAGAACTAAATTTGATTTTTCCCCAACTTTGTCTAGATATTGAAAGTTTTCTGTTATAAATGTTTTACATCGGTCGGTTCTTTATCTATCGAAAAGGTGGTTTTAATATAAAATTAAGGTTAATTTCGTATTATATATTTTATATTATATATACATACAGGGTGCTTCAAATTCAATTGTTTTTTTTTTTTAGATTTCTCAGAATTTAGAGGACAAAAAATTATTTTCATTAAGAAGAATTTAACAATATTCTTTTCGTATTTAGAGTTACCTAATTAAGTTAATTTGATAAGGCATAACAGACCGTTAAGCAAGGTTTTCCTTGCTGGCAGGTCCCTGAAACCAAGTGGTCCTACTACATAGCGTGGCGAGTGCTGGGCGCTCAAATATTAGATAAGATGCTGTCTCTTCTTCTTATTAGTCTACATGCTCTTCTCTGAATACTGCTAGTAGGCAACATCCCTCAAAGTTAGTAAATTAAATTTACAACTTTATTGTCATTATTTGGATTATTGATTATGTAACACATAAATAGATCCAGCCCCATATCTACAATGTAAAGAGAATGGAAAATGTAGTATTCTGCTATGATCCAAGTGAGTAACATTCAAGAATTTCACCAGAAAGTCCATCACCAAACCAAAATTGAGCTTGCTAGTTAGTATTTGTCTTGGAAAAGTCCTTATTTTTGGTGTGTATACCATGTGGCAACTTTCAAAGGACATGGGAAATTGCATAATTACAGTTTGTCGCTCACCAGTTTTATCTACAAGAACGGTCATTATGTCTATCAAAAGGGTATTCTTTCCTAGTGATGGGCAGAATCGCATGTTTTCAAGAATCGGATCTTCCGCATTCGAATGTTTTTAAAAATCGGATTATCATTCGAATGTTTCACTTGAATAGTCCAGGCACTGGGATGAATGAATGAAACCGTATCGCACGGTGGGGTTCTCTGCTTGGTAGATGCGAGAGTGACGCAGGACGGCAGAACCTGATGTTTAACTTGAATGTTTAATTCGAATGAAGAATCGTATCGTAGATGCGGTTCTCTGTGCTTGGTAGATGCGAGAGATGACGCAGAACCTGATGTTTAACTTGAATGTTTAATTCGAATGAAGAATTAAAGGGCGGTGCAGGCACAGCAGGTATTGGAATTTTTATGATTATGATTTTACAACTACAAACACAATAATAGATACCTATATAATATTTATAGTTTATTTTACTAGACTTGTTTTTTTTATGAACTGAATATCGATAGGTAGTACAAATGCTTTTATACATTATATTTAAATGTACTTATGTTTTTTTTGCCACAAGAAAATAATTTTCTCGAGAAGGTAGATATAGCATTAGGTTTGGGTACCTGTTTTACTTTTTTGGTAATTTTTTTTTTTACAATTTGGTCAAATCAACTTTTCCACGACACATTAAATAATAGTAATAAGATTATCAAATCAAGAAAATTTACTTTATTTGATTTAAAAAGCTATAAATACGAGTCTAATTTTTCTTTATGTTGTTTCTCTTTCTCTATAAGTCCAGGTAGGTAAGTACACCTAGGTATACGATTCCCGAAACAAAGCAAATGGAAACATAAAGCGGAAGATGGAAGAATTATGCTTCTGTTCAAGTGTATAGGGCTCTTCGCGCGATGGATTTCAAAGTTCAAGTCCAGCAGCTGGTCTCATCTCATTCTTCTCAAGTCAAGTGCCATCCATCCAACAAAGCAATCTATCTATCTAGTTTCTGTTGCTAGTGTGGTGTGTCGCCGTCTCGTGTCATTCGTTGAATTCGATTCTGGATTCAGGTTTTGTATTCAAGTATTTACTATGTATTTTCGTTCCCGCATCTAAATAGTACAACGATTCTAGAGAATCGGTTTTTCGTCAGGTTATTTTTTCATTCGAATGCTCGAGTGAAAAAATCGGATGCAGCCGATTCTTTTAAAAATCGGATCTTCGATTATTTTTAATTCAGATGCGCCCAACACTATTCTTTCCTGAACGTGTACCAAAAACTTCATTATTCAAACTTTTATCATTGTTACATGTTTAGTGTTAATTTTATTATTGTCTTGGAATTTGATTTGAAAGTAACAAAATTATTCGAATTTAGTATGTCATGGCTACTGATGAAAAAATGCTGTTTCGATAGACACCATTACAGTTCTAGTAGATGAAACTGACAAACTGCAATTATGTGATTTCCCATGTTATATATCACTTGAAGTTTTTTTTACATGGTTAGCTGGACATAAGGAAAATTTGGTCCTAGTTGCTTTTCCAAAACTCGGAGTTTTGGGTTAACAGAACGCGAAACCCGTCATAAAATAGTTGGCAAACTCAGGTGTCAGATGTCACAATTTAGGCGAAACGGCCCACAACAAGATTTACCTAAATAATATTTGGTGAAAGTTCAAAACAGAAATGAATCCATTAATTAAAAAAAACGTAAAGTACTCCTTAACAAACGAATCTTATTCCAAGTCGTTATGCAGAACAGGAAGTCTGGTCTGACACCGAAACGGTAAGCTGACGAGTTTTAAAAACAACGGAACATTACAGTTCATATCATCAGAATCTCATTATCACGATGTTTAATGTTACAGAGAACTTGGAAAAAAAATTTGAAGCACCCTTTGATAGTTATTGAAAAATATGACACATTCTCGATTAAAATAAATTTGTTACAAAAATATAAATAATGATTAATAAATATAATACTTTGATATATTTCTTATGTTAAAAAAAAAAAACATTTCTTAAAGCAGGGATTGCTCCAGCATAATTTTATCAAATCCAGATGGAGGGGAATAATTGAAATTGTCCAAAATTATATCTAAAATAGCTCCATCATCCACTGAAAATAATTTCTTGTATAAATTATTATTGTTGCATTATTTAATATTTTATATTGTGCAGGGCACAAACTTACCATATAAGGCCGGATATACTGTTCCTTTAATACTTGCAACATTGTAATCTAATTCGGTTCCATTAACGTAAAATTTAAGATGAATGTGATCAAAAGAAACTCCTACTGTATCACCTTCTTGAATTGTTGTAATTAATTTATTATTTCCAACCCCACTGACTATTTCTTCTGGTTCGTTTGATACATTAAGCTTATATAATTCTTCTTTATTGTGTCGTATAACATTATCACTACAAAGCGTCCAGGAATATTCATCCATGCCACCTGAAAAAATAGTTTCAGCACCATTAACCACAGATTAGCAATGATAAAAATAATTGGAAATATTGTTGAAAATACCTTGCGTTATACTCAAGTCTGTCTCCCGTGTAGCAAGCCCAATCGACCAAGAGCCTCCCTGCTGGATTTTCACTTCGAAATATGACTTCGACTGCACTAAGGGGGCATTTCCTAAGACAGCGCCGGCACCGCAAACTCTCTGGCCACCTTTTACTATCACCACTTCATACCCTAAAATCAAATATTTCAGATATAAATAATGTGATGATATTTAGCTGATAATTGGGGTTTCAATTCGCTCTTTACTTGTAATTTTTTAATAAATAAAATATACTGTCATCTTTCCTGACAGCATGAGGAAACCATGGACGCATTGTTCAATTTAACCCACATTTACATTATGAAATTAAAAGTGACCCAGATTTATTTGAATAGAACTGTACATGAAAAATAGTTATATAGGACATACCCATAAAGGCTGAATCCAAATGTATACAGTTTTCTTTGGTGACATGAGAAATGGGTGAGCTGAAGACAAATCCGTTCAAACATCCTTTGAAACAACAAAACACCGACATGATTTAGTGTCTCTTGTTCACCTTATTGTCGCTTTTGCTTTCAGCCTCAGTATTTTAAATCCATAATTTTAAATAACTGTTGTCTTACTGTTCCTGTGGTCAATAATATAGCAATATTGTTAGGATTATTAGGTAGTAATGAATGAAAAGTTTTCCAGCATTTCAACCATACGGACCCACAGACGAACGTTTTTATGTTATTTACCTAATTTGTAGATGTATTTTCTTAAATACTCGTATAAATTAGGTTTACACTATTTATAATATTTGCCATATATGCAAATAAATCGCAAATTATAGTGGAAAGTTGAATTTGTTTAAACATAGATAGATAATGAATGACATATTATTAGATTTCAAAATTTAAGGTTATGGTCATAACTTTACTATTCTTCTTTTTATATGCATTTTTATCTTTTGGACCACGATACACATATACACGGTATGCCGACAGACGATGACGCGCAGGCTGCGCTCCGATCTTCTGACGTCACGTGGCTCTAAGATTACACATGAGATTTTTCATATCTTTTTTATTGTCAGGAATAAATAAAGAATTCTTTGTAGGCTTGCATAAGTCGGCAACAGCTATCCATTTAACGTTTTAAAAATTTTCAAGGCCAACTAAATCACAGAGTTTTCATAGTCAACTTTTGTTTTTCTTAAACCCGCCATATTGTTTTTTATGTCGTTTGGTACAAAAAAAATCATGAAAATCAAAAATCAACATTAAAAAAAATTTGTAAAAATTTCATTAAAAAAAAATTAAAGATTTTTCTTTAATAGATCTAACACAAAGAAAAACACAAGCAAAAAGGATGGAAGCAATATAATTTGACATTTATTTTATAAACAACCTCGCCACGATTAATACTTTAAGTCAAAATAAAACCACATGACGTAATTGCCCAGTAATAACCAAAATAGTAACAGCAATCGGCATACCGTGTATATGTGTATCGTGTTTTGCATAATAAACAGAATAAACCGATCATTTTTGTTTATGTTGTTAGTTTTAAAATAGTTTACACCAGAGACAATAACATACTATAAAGGGACCGGCAGATCGACGGACGAAAATGGGTACACTGACTGTTCACGCGCATTCCGGACGATTTCTAAACTAAAATGAAGCTGCCTTTAGATCTAATTTCTCAGTTTGACATAATTTGACGTATAGTTTTGTAATTATGTAAAATTTGATTTATTTAATTTGAGTATTTTATCAAACTAATAATAAAGTTTACATAAAACTTTACCTTTAAAGTACTTTTAATATAAACCAATTTTAAAATAACCAATTAATAACAGTATAGCGTACAACTTTCGCATATTCGTTGACTTTTTGAAATGTAAGTGCAATGCTGTTTCATGCACTTGTAAGTAGTAAAAATTATTTTAAATAAATCGAAAAAACTCTTTCTGAATGCGAAAAAATTGTTTTAGGAACCACATTCTGTCTGCTGCGGCTTGGTTAAAAAGCAGTTCTAATCACAATGATGGATTTATCAAAATTATGAATTCAAAACCCAAGAAAAAATGCATTAAAACACAGCAGGTGGATAAGCGAATACAAATCTTTCAAGTTGCTGAGATTCTGATGTGATAATGCGGTGTATTTATTTATCTTCTGCTCTGTTTATACTTATTTAGTTTGGTACATTACTATTGAGCATTTTATTAAGTAAAGAAGTTCACGTGACCGGGCCCTCTTCGGAGAGGGAAACCTAAAATAATGGGCCGCTTATTTGTTGCTCAAAAAACTCTGGAAAAATGCATGCATATTCTTTGATAAGAATAAGTATTTTTTGTTTGTTATAGTTTCTCTGTAAAAGTCTTCCTTGTCAGTCAAAAAAGCATCAAATGAAGGTTTATGAAATCTTTGTCTTCATATTAATTCTTAGGGGGGTGGGGTGGGAAGAGTAAAGGAAGAACATGTCTATGCCAGAAGACATTTTTTGTGTTTTGTGTTCATATTTGATTTTATGTTCGTATCTTAGTTAGTTTTGGGCTATTGTATGGGTTGGTTAGTTTGTTTATTAGTTGATTAGCATTTTAGTTATAGTTCAACCAGTCCTTGCGCACAGTGTCAATAGACACTCTGCAGGATTTACACTGCAGTAAAATTACTGTAGAAATGTAAATTTTCTGGTTTTAATAAAGTTATTAGGTATTATTTTATTATTATTATATTTTTTACAAGAAAAGGAATCAATATGAAGAAAAAGTTTATAAGACATAAGTTGCGAATTTTTGTCTCAAGACGATGCGTAAATTTTTTCGTAATTTTTGAAAATAAGAGATAATCCTCTGTAGAAGTATAAATCTCCTTCTGACTCTTGGAGTTTTTCTTTAAAACGTCTGCTGCTTCACTGGAAACTAATTAATCATAAAAAATTAGTTTTTTTTAATTTTTTCAGGGAGATCCTTTGTTTTCGGCTTTCCTCTTGAAGAGGACCCAGTTACGTGACCTACCACTTCGGTGGATCGTAGCTATAATACGTCTGCAGCATCTCAACCAAGCAACGGCGTCTGCGGTGCACGATCCAGCAGATAATGACTGGAATGCCTTTTACGTTAAAATTATTAACAACAATAATTATTATTACAAAGCAAATTTCTTTTCCTTTTTCCTGGAAAAGTCTTCCCACATTGAGAAAACTGGTTTATAAAAATGAAAGCATCTTCTGTGAAAACTGGACCTGTATTTATGTGAAGAAAATTTTGTAGAAAGCATTTGTTGCAATTATTAAGTATACTCGTATATAGTGTGTACCTATTAAGAATAAAGAAATTTCATATTGATGCCTGGAAGTTTATTTGTTGAAGTGGCGACACTTCAACCGTAAAAATAATTTTTCAAATAATAATTAGGTGTAAATTTAAATTTGAATGTCCCGCGCTTACCAATGATATCTCCGGTAGCCGGTAGACCAGGGTGTCGCTACCGTCACCGTCGCAGGCTACCTAGAGTCTAATGTGTAATCGAACACTCTAATTATCTTTGTCTATGGCTTTTACCTTTAATTGTCGTGCGTTGACTTGACATTTTTGACAAATGAACTACACCTCAAACCTCAATGTTTTGTCATTCATTCGTCACATTACTTTTATAGTTATCTCTTTTGTTAAGTTGTTTTATCTCTCCTTCACCACTGCCCTTGCAGCCCAAAGCCCATTCCCCCCAATCCAATCCGTAATCCGATAAATTTCAAAATGGAAGCTGTTTGATCAGCAAGGACATTCCTCCTCTAAAAAAGGAATTCTTACAAATTCACCACAAAATATCGTCGAATGTAAATTAATCGAAAACTGCCAGAAGCTCCTCTGTGTTTGTGTGTGCGTAAGGTGTTTCTTCCGTAGAGTTCCTGTCATTCCGAAGGTAAGAACAAGTTTTTTGTTTCACTTCATCACTTTGGAGTATTTTACCTTTGAGGACTAAGACGGCTGACGCATAACCGGCGCGCCCAGTTTATTCTATTTAAATAAAACCACAGCATTTCATAGCATTTCTTCGAACTTCCCCACCTCAGCATTCCTCAGAGTGTAATTTGAGATTCTGTAGTTTTTGTTTTTATTTCAGGAACATGTCATCTGATGATGAGAAACCTCCCGCACCTCCTGTTCGTTTGACATCAAACAGGGGAACGGATGTGACAAACACCGCGGTGGCTGTAGATAGACCGCTGCCAAAAGAGCCCGAAGATGGGGACAGGAAAAAGAAAACACCCAAATCCAAGAAGGCCAATAAACAATCCACGTACTCTTCCGATAAGCCGAATATATCATATCCGACGAATTTCGAACATACGGTGCATGTGGGCTTCGATCCTGTTTCTGGAGAGTTCACGGTAAATGTTTGTTTTGCATTTTCAGTATGAGGATGTAGGGGCTTGTTTTTATCATTATTTTATATTAACTAATCCATTCTGTTACAAGCTGCCTATAAAAGTAAGTAAAACGACATTTTTGTTTAGTTGCATCTAGATCCCTTATCAATAGTGTCGATGTATTATTCTTATTGCATGAAACCATAAAGAAAAGTTTCAAACTGTATTCGTCGGTGTCACTAAAAATATGTAATTTGTAAGCGATTTGAGCTGAGACTTTTCAAACTGAATCCCTCTAAGAAATTGCACCTATTTGTTATATCATTTGCTCAGTCTCCATCTTCATTTTCCATCTCTTTGTAAATACTATCCAGATATCCAAGGTCTTGATTGAACTCTTCCAACTGGCTCAACTTCTCCCTCTGGCTAGTACAGAAAGTTTGTCGAGTTCTGTTCCACTGCCATCTAGTATGACTACTCCAAACCCTGGCTCAAGCTTTGTCTCTCCTTGATGATGTTCTTAAAATAATTGCAGCACTGCTTCTGTCTAATTTGACTTTTGAACAGGGGTACTGGTACCGGTGATTGAGATTTCTGTTGATCTAAGAATGTCTTCTCGACTGCACTTAACCATGATGGCTTTTCAACACCTGTAAGATTTTTATTCTCTGGAAGGATTACCTATCCCCATTTAACACTTTTTTGTGGTACCTCTTTGATTAGTTATTGGATTGAGAGACCCTCCGAAGTGTTCTTTCAAATTTAATATGAATCGTTTGAAATGCGAATGGTTCAAACAATTTAATTTTAGCAGGTAGGTATGGAGATGAACCTTAATGGATGAAGCACAATACAGCGTTTGCTTATGTTCCCTAACCACAGTTTTTATTCTAAACAAATCCACTCAATTCTTTAGTGTTTTTCTATATTTTGGGGTCACTTTCATTTTTCATTCAACTCTTTTTTGGCGTAATTTTTCCAATATTCTATTGGAAGTACTGTTGCGTGTAATTAAGAAAATGCGGTGAGTAAAATAATGGGTCTGATGACCAATGAATAATTTGATAAATTATGAAATGCGGAGAGTAAAGGAAAGTGTGTAAACTTACGTTTTGTTTGGTAAGTTTGCTTATCGAATTTCTTGAACTTCTTGATAACTCAGTAGATGCACGTATTAAATATTAATTGTCTTTGCGTTAACTGCGAATTTTCGGATATTATAATGCGTAGGTATATACCTAATAACACTTGCGGAACGCGGAAAGCCACGTAACAATGTAGACACTGCGTTGCGATGCGGACAAGTCAAACTATGCGTTGTCTACGGAAGACGAATTGCGAATGAGTTCTGCGTTGATCCTGTCCTTCTTCCTGCTAAAAGACGAAAGGTCCTGCAACTGTCCTTGTTGAGGGTTGTTTAATCCAACTTTTCGGTTGTAGGTAGATGACCAGTAAAACACCATTGAAAAAGCTTACACAAGGAAGGGCGCGGAAAGGACAGGATTAAAAAATGAAAGTATAAAATGAGAAGCGGGACGCAACATTCCGCCCACCAAAATTACCAAAAAATAGGTAATTTTTGAAATTGAATTGATTGAATGTGAAATGCGAATGACTATATACAGATGCGATACAATAAAAAATAAAACATATTATTGTGACGGTAAAGGGCAAAGTTTTATTAAAGGTCGTTTAACGCAACCATGAGAAGTGCGAACAATAGCTACGCGAGCTATGTTATCCCTACCAAAATGTAGACTGACAATTCTTCCCAATCGCCATTGTAGCGGGGGTAGATTGTCCTCCTTAATAAGGACGAGAGTCCCAATATCAGCTGGGTCAATTGAATGCGACTTTGCCCATTTGGCCTTTTGATAAAGGTTATGTAAATATTCGTTCCTCCATCTATGCCAAAAATCATGATGCAATCTTTGTACTAGTTGCCAACGCGACAACCGTGATAATTGAAGATGCGATAAATCAGGGTCTGGCGGAGCAGTTAAAGGCTCAAGCGTCAGGAAATGTCCCGGAGAAAGACTTGACAAGTCGTTTGGATCTGTAGAAACACTACACAGGGGGCGAGAGTTCAACAGAGCCTCGACCTGTGTGCACAATGTGACAAGTTCCTCGTAAGTGAGGATTTGGTCTCCAATCACTCGAGCAAGATGCGTTTTAACTGATTTGATGCCACTTTCAGCCAAACCTGAAAAATGCGGTGCTGACGGTGGGTGAAAATGCCAAGTAATTTTTTCACCTTCGGCAGCTTGTTTCATGTAGGAAATGAGATCCTTGTTTGCGCGAACAAAGTTCGTACCGTTGTCACTAGTTATCTGCGAACAGCGACCACGTCTTGCGATAAAGCGTCTAAGTGCGGCTACGAAAGTATCTGCGGATAAATCTGAGGCAACTTCAACATGAAGCGCCTTTGTAGCAAAACAGACAAACAAACATATGTATGCCTTTTGCGTTTTGGCTCCTCGACGGCGAGACAATAAAATAGGAAACGGCCCACCATAGTCCAGACCAACGACGCTGAAAGCCTTCAGTTGACTGACTCGAAGAGTTGGCAAGTCACCCATGACGGGGACATATGTAGCAGGATGACGACGAAAACAAGGATAACACTCCCTTAAATACGAGCGAATAGCTTTGCGTGCGGACAGAATCCAAAAGTTCTGTTGAGTCAAATACATGGTTGTATTGACGCCAGGATGACAGTTGTCATTGTGAATTTGATGGATGAGCAGCTCGGTAAACCGGTGCTTGCGAGGAATAAGAGCTGGATGTTTGGAATCGAATGGTAATGATGAGTTGACCAAACGCCCACCAACTCTGAGAATTCCTGAACTGTCAATAAAAGGAGTCAATTTTTGAAGGTGTTTAGCTAATGGCAAACCCTTCCGTATGCGGTTGAGTTCAGTACTGAATGCGGTGGCTTGAATAGCCTTGACAATGCTCATAAGAGCATGATGCGTTTCTACGTTTGTAACAGGTCCCGAATGCGTTACCTGTTTGCGTGCGTTGTTAGCAAAACGAAAACAGTATGTTAGAATGCGTTGTATTTTACCCAATGATGAGTACCTGTTCAAAAGATCTTCAATTGTGGAGTGAACTGTTTCAACCAACAAAACAGTCACTTTGCCTTCTGGCACGGCGTCAGAAGGCAATGCGGGAGGAGGTGAGTCTAAGGACCAGGAATCTGGAGGATCCTTTAGCCACGGAGGACCCGCCCACCAAAGGGAATATGAAAGCAGCTCCTGTGGAAGAAGACCTCGAGATGCGGGGTCCGCTGGATTATCAGCGGAGCGGACGTGATGCCAACAATCAGGAGGTACACGATCTTGGATGTGAGTAACCCTGTTAGCGACGAAGGTCTTCCATCGATGTGGGGAAGAACGGATCCACGACAACGCTACTGTCGAATCACTCCAAGCATACACCTGATCAATTTGAAGGTATCCTTCGGAGTTGCGTGTGATGAAAGAGACTAAGTCTGCCAATAACACAGCTGCACATAACTCTAAACGAGGTATGGATATCTGTTTGAGTGGTGCCACTTTGGACTTAGCCATGATGAATGATATATGTACATCATTATTGTCGCAAACAATGCGAAAGTAAGCGACACATGCGTAACCTGCTTCTGATGCGTCACAGAATGCGTGTAACTGACATTCCTTGACAGAAAGAGGTTTAAGATGACGAGGAATAGTTAGCTGAGAAATAGCTGATAAAGATAGTTTAAATTGATCCCATTGCGTGCACACCTCTTTAGGGGGCGTTGTGTCCCAATCCAGACCCAGAGTCCATAGGTACTGGATAAGGCGCTTTGCGAAAAAAGTCAAAGGACATAAAAAACCTAGAGGGTCATAAATGCGTGCGATCTCAGAAAGGATTGACCTTTTGGTACACTGAGAATTGACAAGGTTGACGTGAAATGAGAATGAGTCAGAACTCGATTGCCATTGCAGGCCAAGAATCTTAATAATGGATTCATTTTCATCAAATGTCAGAGGATTAGTCTGACAATGATCTGCGGGAATTTCATCTAAAACTGAGGCATCATTGGACGCCCATTTGCGTAATTCAAAACAGCCCTTCTTCAACAAATCAATCAATTGATTTCGAAGTTCTAAAGTACTGCACAAGTCATTGCCTCCTGCGGCAAAATCATCTACATAGAGATTGGATCTAATGGCTTGTGCTGCGAGAGGAAAATCTTGTTCCCCTTCTTCTGCTAATTGTAACAGACATCTAATTGCGAGATGAGGGCTACTGGCTACACCGTAAGTGACGGTATTAAGTTGATACGTACCAATGCGTTCCTGCGGGGAAAAGCGCCATCGAATCAGCTGATACTGACGATGCGACTTGGAGACAAGAATTTGTCTATACATCTGTCTGATGTCACATGTAAAGACATGCGAAAACATGCGGAAACGTAGTAAAATGACAGAAACGTCTGTTTGAAGCTTGGTACCTGTAAGTAGGTTCTCATTGAGAGAAGTGTTGTTTGCGGTTTTTGCCGAAGCATCAAAGACCACGCGAATTTTTGCGGAAGGGTCAGTGGCCTTGAAAACACAATGATGCGGGATGAAGTAACAATTGGATCCTAATGGGGATTGCGAGAGTTTGGTCATATGACCGGAGTCGAGATAGTCCTGCATAAAAGCATGATATTTACCTCGAACTTCAGGTTGACTAGCTAGTCTTTTTTCAACTGCCATAAGTCTGCGGTCCGCTATTTGAAGCGAATTGTCAAAGTTGTGAATGCGTTGGGAGTCCTTGAATGGCAAGACAACTCCAAAACGACCTGAGAGGTCTCTAAAATGCGTGTTCTGAAATAAATCCTCAGCTTGCTGATCGTCAGCAGAGAGGCTTTGTTTTGCTTCAACCTCTTCCACTTTCCAAAAGTTTTTCAAGGTCTCATTAAGACAAGACTCGGTTGATGCGAAAAAGGAATGCACTGGACGTGCTGCGACTGTAGATGAACTGGCGCCAATTAATGCTGGCGCCACCCAAATGCTGTATTTATAGCTGCGGGACGGTGACCATCACCTGCGATGTACCCATCTCGCACAATGCGTGCAAAAATATCTGCTCCTAGGAGCATTTCTACAGCACCAGGAACGTACCATTTAGGGTCAGCCAACTTAAGATTGTCAAAAGTTTGCGAAGGCGAAAGAGAAATGGTGGGCAATTCAGAACAGATTGCGGGTAAAACCATTGCGGTAATATTGAAGTTCACTTCAGAAGATCCGACAGGACGAATATTACAAGATGCGGTTCCATGAGACGACGTTACATTTGCGTGACCTAAACCAGAAATGGGAGATACTGAAGGAGTAATTGATAAACCAAGACGTTTGCGGCAACGCTCAGTTATAAAGCTGGACTGACTGCCAGAATCACAAAGTGCTCGAACTGTCTGAAAATTACCCCAAGTGTCAGCTACTTCCAACATGACAGTGGCCAACAAGACAGTGTGTTGTGACGATTGCGTTTGGGTTGTGATACCCGTAGAAGACATGACTACTGGGAGTTTCGTCGTAATTTCTGCGGAAGGATGAGCTGATTCTAATGCGGAAGAGCCGGGCTCTCCTGAAGATACATTTGCCTTATTAGAGTTCTCACCAAAATGTAAGAGCGTATTGTGTTTGGCGGAACACTGACGGCATCGAGACTCTGATTTGCAAGAGTCAAAGCGATGAAGTGAACTGAGACAGTTATGACACAAGTGTTTTGACCTTGCAGCCAAGTGACGATCGTATGGAGACAGCTCCAAAAATGAAGCACATCTGAAAATATTGTGAGACCTTGACTTACAATAAGAGCATTGCGACTCGACTGGCTTGTAAGTTGAGGCCAAAGAAACTGGGGGTTTACTATGACTACCCTCAGTGCGCCAATTGGGCCTTGCACTAGGCTGCGGTGCCTTTGTACTAGATTGTGGTCTATTAATTATTGCAATGTGCTGGGAATTTAATGAATTTGTTTCTAAAGCCCTGCACTGATCTGTTAAAAATTGCTTCAAATCATCAAAGGATGGAAATTCGTCTTGAGCAAATTTAATCTCAAAACGTTTGCGCGTATTGTTATCAAGTTTTTGTAACAACCAATTAAACAATGTAAAATCCCACATATTGAGATTCGGGCAATTCTGTAATGCGCTGATATTCTCATTAAATGTATTAATGAGATCTCGCAGAGACTGCACGGAATCGGAATTCGTACATCTTGGAGCGTTTACAATATTGTTCCAATAGTAAGTTGCCAAAACCCTTTCGTTTTGATAGCGATCAACTAGACTATTGTATGCGATTAAATAATTGTCTGCGGTGAGAGGAAGGTGTTTGACCAAATTTAATGGTTCCTTTGATAAGGTTGAAATTAAATATTGGTACTTCTCAATTGATGATAAAATCTCATTGTTATGTATGAGTGAGTTGAATAAATCAATAAATGATGACCAGCCTTTTAAATTCCCATCGAAACTTGGTAGATTTAATTTAGGCAAACGAACCTGCGATCGTAAGCCTGAAGAGTTCAAAGATTCATTTGACTTGCGTTTGGAGCCACCATCATCACCTGAAGCCAATAATTTGGTTTCATTTGTATTAACCAAGTCTAAATAAGTAGACTTCAATAGAAAATATTTATTGTCAATTTCCAAAATGTTGCCGCTAAACTGTTGCCAAATCTTAGAAGACTCATCTACGAGAGTATTTTTAATGATCATCTGAAACTCGTCGTATAATTCAAGCGCGGTTTCATAAGCGACAATAAATGTTGAAGTCGATTCTCCCGGCTTAACCTTTGATAGATCCAGAATTGATTGCAACCGAGTAGATGTCTGATTTGCGAGTGCGAGTGCCTTTTCCAACGTATAACTAGTCATTGTGAACTAATTAATTTAAAAAAGGATAAGAAATATCGAATTGAATATTAAATGCAACTGCAAATAATAAAATGCGTGGAAATTAGGAAAACAAATCCCAAGTGGCAACAATGGACAAATGCGTTAAATAGGGTAGGTATCTGAAATAACAAAATCAGAATTTATAAATCCGTGGATAAATTCAAGATGAATTCAAAGAAACCCCATAAAAATGAGATAAATGACGAACTGCGAGAAAGGAGCTTCTCTCAGTTGCAGGTGCAACCAAGGTCAACAGTAATTTACCACCCAACTTGATGATGCGTTTCTATTAGAAATATGCGAACAACGTAAAATGCAACAAATAATGCGTGAATTGTAAAATGCGTAAATCAATAATTACGTTTATTGAAATAATGAAGAATCAAAATGCGTGTGTTATAAGTATTGCGACCTTAATAAAACTTGCCAATGCGTTTAATGAACTTTAAAATATTAAATAATTGCATCACATGCGTAAAAAAGTCATTAAATTGTAATTAACATAGGACGAATTCAAAAATCCGGCTCGAAGGACCAAATTTTATGTTGCGTGTAATTAAGAAAATGCGGTGAGTAAAATAATGGGTCTGATGACCAATGAATAATTTGATAAATTATGAAATGCGGAGAGTAAAGGAAAGTGTGTAAACTTACGTTTTGTTTGGTAAGTTTGCTTATCGAATTTCTTGAACTTCTTGATAACTCAGTAGATGCACGTATTAAATATTAATTGTCTTTGCGTTAACTGCGAATTTTCGGATATTATAATGCGTAGGTATATACCTAATAACACTTGCGGAACGCGGAAAGCCACGTAACAATGTAGACACTGCGTTGCGATGCGGACAAGTCAAACTATGCGTTGTCTACGGAAGACGAATTGCGAATGAGTTCTGCGTTGATCCTGTCCTTCTTCCTGCTAAAAGACGAAAGGTCCTGCAACTGTCCTTGTTGAGGGTTGTTTAATCCAACTTTTCGGTTGTAGGTAGATGACCAGTAAAACACCATTGAAAAAGCTTACACAAGGAAGGGCGCGGAAAGGACAGGATTAAAAAATGAAAGTATAAAATGAGAAGCGGGACGCAACAAGTACATTAGGGTCAAAAAGTTACAATCTCATTAAATTAGGACTAAAGAAAGAGCCATCTACAAGTCTAATCTGTTAACTGTGATATTTTGCATTTTTTTCTAAAAACTTTGAAATTTTTAAAACATTAAAAAAAAACAAAGTTTCTACTATAAACTAACTATAGTATAGATGGATTCCTCTATACATTTAATTTATTTTGTTAATTAAAAAAAAAACAATAAATGTGATTTTTGTTAAATTGAAATAAACCATAAATTAAAGGAAACAATAAAATGATTTATGTTATAGAATAATCTTGTGCAGAATATACAGTGTGTCTATACAGTTGGAGTCATATGGGAAACTTTTTTAATATCCAATTTTTGCAGTCGTATACGAGGTATGTCCAAAAACATGAATCTTCCCAAAAAGAAAAGTACCTTTATTTTTGACAATATCAAAAATTGTTACCTACTTAAAAAAGATGAACACTGCAAATAACATTCAAATTGCAGTTTGTGAAATATGTGTTGTGTCAAAAAGACACTGTTTATCAGTAGCAGTGCTATCAAATTTTTATGTAACAATTTTTGATATTGTCAAAAATAAAGGTACCTACTTCACTCTCTGGAAAGATTCGTGTTTTTGGAGAAACCTCGTATAGGACTGCAAAAATTTTACGTATGTTTATTTCATTGTAGGTTTCAAACCAAGCACAATTTTTTATGAAGAATAACTTTTTTTCTTAAAATAGATAATAAAAAAGTTTTCCATATGACTCCAACTTACGTAGACACACTGTATAAAGCTTAGCAATAGCAAATCATTTGTATGGCTTGATAAAGTGTGAAGTTATCGAATAACAGATCGTTTTATAGAAAAACTATGAAATTCATTTAAGAAGGTTCTACTCCGACGATCTCTTTGAGTAGAAAAAAAATTTCCAATGAAAATTTATTTTTACCACAATCTTCTTTTGTTTGATTTTTTTATTACATGCTGTAGTAGGTCTCCCGAAAACTTCTTTCAAACATGAAATATTTAGCTGTGTCAAACAGTTTGGGAATGAATACTTTGAAAAATTAACTTCTAAGACTTCAATTAAGTACAATAAATTTCCTGGATTTTAAACTTTTTTTTGTAATTTTTTTATTCCATTGTGTTTTTTTCATTCCATTCCTACTTGTGAACTACAAATGGTCAGGAATGAGCTGGTTTCTAAGTGTTCTAGAATTTATAGATGGTATAAATAGAGAGGCAGTCCCAATTTTTCAATATTATTTTAAATTACTTCCCTATTTAGGTAAAAATTGCCTTATATCAGGTAATAAAGTGATATTTCAGTCATCTCATCAATAAAACTATAAAGTTGAAAATAGGCACATAATCATTGATTATAATTTTTTCCAGGCTTGAATATTTTAAAATATCGATCATTTTAATAATTTAATTGCTGTAATTAAAATTATAAAATATATCAAGCAATATCATTGTAAATATGTAAATATTTGCATGGTAGCCTGACTAGCAACTACCTACTTGCCGATGTCAGGTATAGATGTAAATATTATACTGTTTTACAATTTTTTTTCAGCTCGTCTTAAAATCACTTTCCTTAGCAATCTTTTTTTGCCTATATAATATTTAAGTGTAAAGTTGTAAATTCTGCACCATATCAACCATAAAAAACTTCACTGTGATACTTCCCAAATCCCACCCCATGTCTCCATTGTAATATTAATTTCTCTTCGACACAAATTGCTTTGAAAAAAGCCAAATTCCAACATGTTAGCTTGCGATTGTCCACTTTAGTAACCGATATCCCCGGCCGTAATTATTTTTCGTCAGTATTTCCTGGAAATTACTAAATTCAAGTTTACTATCAATTATTATTTATCTCTTTCTTTTTCCATAGGGTATGCCGGAGGCTTGGTCGAGACTGTTGATGAACTCCAACATCAGCAAACAGGAACAAAAGAACAATCCGCAGGCTGTTTTAGATGTTCTCAACTGGTATGATAACACAAGAAAAGAACCTCCAAGTACCAAGTACATGACTAAAGCCACTACCGCTACTCATTCTGGTACGTTCAAAGACGAATCGATATTGAGCACATTATTACAATAATTCTTCGTCTTTTACAGGATCATCACTTAGTCGTGTATCGAGTTCAAGTCCGAGCAGTACGACACCTACGGAAGCCGAAGTCGGTCCTCAGTCCTACCACAGTCCCGCTCATGTGGCCAGTTCAGAGATAGAAGATGAAGCACCACCTCCCCCAATTGCCAGTCGGCCTGAACGTACTAAGAGTATTGTAAGTGCTTAATCTTAAATGCTTAAAATTAAACTAAAGTATTTATTAGAAATTTTATAAATTAATTTTTTGTTTTAATAGTACACCAAACCAATAGAGGAAGTTCAAACTACGAACATAAGTATTAGCACGCCGACGCACAGTGTGAGTGTCGTTCAAACAACCCCCACTCACGGAGGAAATGCAAATTCGACTCCGGGAGCTCCCGTCTTGGATAGGAATAAGAACCAGACCGGTTCGGACATGTCCAGAACAGCGTCCGATAAAAGAAAGAAGAAAATGACTGATGAGGAAATCCTGGAGAAACTGCGAAGTATCGTTTCGGTCGGAGATCCCAATAGAAAATACACCAAAATTGATAAGATCGGACAGGGGTTAGTAATAATCAATCGATAATGAATTCCATTTTAAAATTAACGAATTTTTTCTAACCTTCAGTGCTTCCGGTACTGTATATACGGCTATAGAATCATCGACCGGTATGGAAGTTGCAATCAAGCAGATGAACTTATCACAACAGCCCAAGAAAGAATTAATTATCAATGAAATTCTAGTCATGAGAGAAAACAAACATTGCAATGTCGTTAATTATCTAGATAGTTATCTTGTTAATGAGGTAAGAAATCATCTGTGAACTGTAAAACCAAATTCAAATAAATTATCATCACTGTTTACATTTTAGGAACTGTGGGTGGTAATGGAATACCTTCCCGGTGGTTCATTAACCGATGTAGTCACGGAAACTTGCATGGATGAAGGACAAATAGCGGCAGTGTGTCGAGAAGTACTTCAGGCCCTTGATTTCCTTCATTCTAATCAAGTCATTCACAGAGACATAAAATCGGACAATATACTCTTAGGTTTAGATGGTTCCGTGAAATTAAGTACGTGCAATTGTATTTGTTGAATTTCGCAGGTATTATTGTGTTGTATTGTTTTGCAGCTGATTTTGGGTTCTGCGCCCAGATAAGTCCAGAGCAATCAAAACGCACCACTATGGTCGGAACACCATATTGGATGGCTCCAGAAGTTGTTACTAGGAAACAATACGGACCTAAGGTATAAGGGCAACCTCTTAAATGTCTTGATAAAAATTGCTTTTGATTATTTCCGCTTGTGCAGTAGTTGAAACTTCATAAAGTGAAGCAATTACTTTCTAAATGACTTAAATTTTAATTTACAGGTGGACGTGTGGTCATTAGGCATAATGGCAATAGAAATGATTGAAGGAGAACCGCCTTATTTAAACGAAAATCCCTTGCGAGCCCTATACCTTATAGCGACAAATGGAAAACCCGAAATCAAAGACAAAGATAAACTATCTCCTGTCTTCCAAGATTTCCTTGATCAATGCTTAGCGGTCGATGTAGATAAACGAACTTCTGCTAGAGATTTATTAAAGGTAAGAATATGAAGAGTTGAATCTCTGGTTGATTATTGGGGGTATAAGAAGCTTCAAAATTTCAAACAGTTCCTATTTTAATCAAACCCATTACCCATTTAAAGTAATAATTGTGATGGCTGGCATCTCGTATACTTCTTCATTGCAAGTTTTTGTACTAAGGCTAAGATCGAATGCTTTAAAACAAGCAGAAGAATGTTTGATGTTTTAGATGTTTTAGTTGAAAGTTGACAGTTACAAAAGAATAAACAAATGATCAACTAAAAGCAAAAACGGAAAATTACTATAATAGGCGTAAAAAGCAATTTTTTGTTTTTAATATTTCGTTTTATACTACAGTAATGTCAATAAGTTTTTTTTTCAAGAATCCAATTTAATGGACAGTAATTGAAAATTATAACTATAGATTTCGGCAAAGTTAGAGATAAGTTCAAGGCTCGGTTCAAAAAATTCAGGATTTGCACATCCCTATTGGTTGATTTTTTAAAACACAGAACCCAACTGTGTCCAGTGTAACTTGGGATTGGGTCATAACACCTGAACCCTCGAAAGTAAAACGTAAAACAGCATTTAAATTTTTTTACATTTCCTTTACGTACAGAATACTGTCCCAGAGTTGGGGGTGTTTCTCCCAAATAACTCCGTATATTCAAATCTATAGTCTATATTTCTATAAGATTAAAATTTAGCTCTACTTATGATTAATTTTTCATTGCAGCATCCATTTTTGAAACTAGCAAGGCCTTTAGCAAGTCTAACACCATTAATTCTAGCAGCTAAGGAAGCCGCCAAACACTAGCATGAGAAAACAAGCGGCTAGTAAATATGTATTATATACATGTTGGACTATATCCCATGTTGCTAAAAATGCAAAGTTTATGTTTGCATTTTTAGTTGTGTGGGTGTTCAGTAACATGATAAAAGTAAGCATTTAGATAGGGCTATATTTGTATTAAGTGACAGGAGAAGTGTGCCTAATTTCATAATAAGAGCTATGGAAATTGTTATATTATCAATATTCTTGTTATTGCCAAGCTGAAGAATTAGGCTTGTTAATGTATAACATTTTAATCATTTATTTTTAATCGGTTGTACTCTTATGTTATGACATTTTTCATATGTATCACTATTACAATCGCAATAGTTTATGAGCGATTATTTTTAATAATTTGATAAGTTTATAAATACTACCATTGAATATTACAATTCGACAGTTATATATACAAAATTTATTAATATATTTACGAATACCCAAAAATAATGTCAGTAGTATTGGCAAAATAATCCTTTGAAAGGAGAACCGTGTTTATTAATATTATATACAGTTACTTTGAATTTAATTATTAATGTCCACATACTGCAGTTCCTATTTTCCATCAAATAATTATGTAAAACAAAATGGGAATTTACATACCGTTTTCATTTTATTAATAGGTATTTAGCATTCGGTGGTCTTCACTAAGACTGAAATGGTTTTTCCATTTGCTTTTAATTTTACATGTAACTTTAAATATAAAAAGTAAGTATTATTTTGTTTTTAATTTCTTATCTTCCAGCATTGGATTTTATCTATAATCAATCGCATGGCAAAGTAGGCTTTTTCTTGTGTTAAAAGTTATCCACATTACTTTTTTGTTTTTAAATATGGATAGAAATATTGTGCGATTGCAGAAATCTTCCAGTATATTTTGAGCTCAGTCAGATTGCCAATTTTTTCTTTCTACAAGCAGTTTTATTCTTAATGTACAAATAGCTATTATGAGAAGTATTAATATTGAATGTGCCATAAAAATATTTTTTCATTGAAAGTATTTTTGTAGTTTAGTGTATGGTTTTTACATTCTTATTGGAGACTAGACTAGTGCTGAAGATATGACTTGACTTTTTGTAATTCTGTGATTTAAAAATCATTATTGCTTTTTATGCATTCACATTGTTATGTGTTTTTAATTTTTTATTTTAATGTCTTTATATTTTTAATATTGATCAAATGTAATGCACATTTATATTGAGTAGCCATTTTTCTCTGTTTACTGTAAATTATGATTATTTAAGTGGTTCATTTTTATGTTTTTTTGTTATATCGAGTGACTACAAAAGGTTGTGATTTGTGTCATTAAACTGGTAAATTTTTTATTGGAGTGAATGGGAAAATTCTATGTTAAATGTATTAATAGTTGAATGAAAATAAATTTTTTGGTTTCTAATTAACAAAGTCCAGACTTTAAACTTTTAGAAAATGGTTATTTCAAGCCATCTGAAGTTGGTATAAATTGTATGAAGTGAACCAATCATAAAATGATTATTTATTCATTATATTCGTGGAGACTGGGGAGATAAATGACACCTTTAATTGTAATAATAAAATTTACTAAAAACGATAAAATTTCACAAATGATCAAATTACTTTCCCCACAAAAATTGTTCACCTAATTTTATAGTACCAGCTGAAAATAATCGAATAATCTCCTTATTAATTAGGTCAGTTCACGATTATAATATTGAATACTTGAACCGAACGGTATCAGTATTCCTTGATCAAGTGATCACCTGATCCATGTCTCCTTCATTTTGAATTATGAAAACAAACTCTTATAAAATTAAAAATATTATAAGTAATGAAATGTCTCACCTGCCAGTAGCCTGTAATGCTTATCTACTCACAGAGTAAACTTATAAGATCTTATAAGATAAAAATACTCATCCCATTCATTAAAATTTAATGTAACATCTAATGACGAGTCGTCAGACAGACATAACGTGTGAACAACCTTTTATAGTTGTTATTTGAGATTTGTTAGCTGTTTACATTTTTAAATATCTGTTGCTGTGCTCTTGTAAATTTCAAAAAAAATTATGAGTTAACCCTTTCATCGCTGAATTAGGGGAAACACAAGAAGAAACATTGGTCAGTTCTCTACACTGAATTAAAACTAGCAAAAACGTATCACCTATATTTGTTTCAAACTTAAAAAAAAAAAAATTGGGGGATCCTCTAGAAATTTGAGGGAAATGAAGAGCTCTATCCACCATTGCAATGACATGTCCATGTATATAAACGCAAATGATCGTGATTTAATGAAGTTCTACCTTCAGGGCGAATAAATGAACACATTATAATATGCTGATAGAGCAGTGAAAGGGTTAAGTAGCATAATAATGAATATTAGATATTGTTTATTGTAAATCTAGCAACCAAGAGATGCCGTGTGCTTTTTGTTTGTACATATATTCATTTTGGCTTCTAATCTTGAAATATTTGTTCCCCGTGATGCAAATACTTTCTTGAAAATATTCGGGACTAGCTCATTATTTTTCTTTCAATACTGTGTACATTTTGTAATATCTTTATAATGTCTGAGCAAATATCATAGCTTTTTTATCAAAAATGAAGCCTGCATTTTTTTTTTATCATAGATAAGATCATAGATAATTCAAACGCAAAATTAAAATGTATTTTTTAAAATGGAAGTCGACTGAATTTCCTTGTAGAGATGTAAATAATATTGCCTGTCAGAGTTTAGGTGGACTGTATAGTATGAATGATTAGTAATAGTATTTTTGCACTAGTATTTATGAAATGAGATTAATAAATTGTGATTGCGTAGATATAATGTTGCCTACCGAAGAAAATATAGTGTGTGGTACAGATTAAATCAATAAATAATAAAGAACTTTTTTAAACCATTGTGGTATCTGTTCACACCTATTACTGATTCTATTTTAGGATGTTTGTTTAGGATAACATCGGAGAATTCTACAATAATTTTCCCAACTGTATGGTGTATAAAAGCTAGGATCTTTTAACACATTTACCTTTAAACAGAATTTCTTGTGCTAATCTCTGTTACATATAGATACATGATCAACCGTCATTTTATGTAGCAATTGGTAAATTATCTACTGTATATAGTTGTAGTGTTGCCGTTCAAAACCATACAAAAACAAGTCTGCCACTACTTGATATTTGTAAGCAGTGGCGGGCGGACCTTGAAACGTAGATTCAGGGTATGCAAATGCCAACTAACTAAAGAGCTATAAGCGTGAACTGGTGAAAGATGTGCCACTACTGTCTTTCCGGTCCTAGGCACGTGCAGTCAGCTTGTATTTACGAGATAGTGATGTAGCACACTTCCAGGAATTCTGACTCATGACATTTCGGACAAACTATGTCCTTTTGTGTTTTTCAAACTATCCTTGGCACTTTAAATAACCGCATGAGGTAATATTTAAACGGTATTTAACTATCTAGTTTTAGAAGGATTGACAGGTAATTAAATGTGATGGAACTTTTTGCATGAAGCCAATAATTAGATACTTTTTACAAAACCAAAGCCACATATTGAATTTATTGTTTTAATACTTTAAAATTATTTCGGCTTAAGGCAACAAATCGGCTCTCCAAGGCTTACAACTTCAAGAAAAAATATCACATCCAACTTGAATTTGAAAACATCTGGAACAGGATATATATCTTCTGTCTCAGTCATACATGGCCTACCGTCAGTTTTTTTTCTTTTTTTGCTCACTCTTTATATCCAGATATGTGAGTTTCATGTGACAGTGAAAGCAGAAAGTCACTGGACCTGAATTTATAGTTTCACCAAAACTAATAATACTCAAAAATGATACTGTTACAAACGTAAAATAGGTCCCAAGGAAATTTTTGTCACTTTGGCAACAGTGCACATTCACCCCCCCCCCCCCCCCCCCCCCGTCTTATGAGGGCTTGATTCCGATTAATTCTGAGAACATCCACCCAAATACAGTTGCAATCATGACAGTGGCGGCTCGTCGGGTGAAGCAGGTGAAGCGCTGCTTCACCTGTTTTCTTAATGTCAGTTTTTTTTTTTTCATAAACATTTTGATTTGATTAAGAAAATTAATTATCCCATAATTGAATTGTAAATAAACGAATTGATTAAATAATTTGGTTTTTGTAATAATAATTAGGTATTATCGTAACACAGCGCCAACTAAATCTTCAAATTATCTATAAACTTGAACAAAAAAGCTGAAGCAAGCTGATAAAAGCAAGCTCCCTAATTGAGTATTTTTGCACAGTTTCTGGTTACAATTAATTGTGTGAATTTATACCGGTGTATACATTGAGTAAATCTCTACAGATTGTGCTATTGTGTTTTGTATTTGGTATTTATTATGTGGAAGTAATTAGTAAATTCATAGTTTTCAATATTCTTGGTGAAAAAGCTATTTATAAAAACTGATTGATATCACTATCTCTGGATGATAAGTGAATAATTCGTAAATGAAGCTAATAAAGGTGCCCATACATGTGAGACTAAATCAGGTCTGGTCATAAATAATAAAAAGTCATAGTGAGCATGGCGGGTGAAGAAACCGATAAAGGTGGCCCAAATAAACCCTGTAGATACTGTCAAAAACCAGTGACTAATTCAATTGCAAAATGTGTAAATTGCGAAGAGTGTTACCACACATCCTGCGCTTTAAGGGTGGCTGGACTGATTGCAGTGGGTAAGAATAACTTGGTAAAATGCTGTCAGCAACCCGGCGAAGAGATTGTGTCAGAGAGAAAGAATGAGTGTGTTACCGATGTCAGCAAACTGCTGGATGCCAAGGATGAGATTATCAAATCAAGGGAGGAGGTAATCTCTGAATTAAGAGCGAAAGAAATTTTACTATATAAAAATATCAAACTACTTGAGGAGAAATGTGAGGTTATAAATAAACAAAATATTACCTCTAATGCTGGGAACACTGTTTTGACAAGCATGGCCCCGAATACGTATGCAACCTGTTTGACATCTAACGACAAGCAAAGACGGATTTCAAGTTCATCCTCTGTGTCAAACATGTCAAGTTTGGACCAGGGTCAGAATAAAGTTCAGAATACAAATGCTCAAAATAAAGTTCAGAACATAAATGCTCAAAATAAAGATGCAGACAAACGACAGATCACAGCGAAAACAGTGAATTGGGCAATTTCAGAGGCCCTAACCAGTAATAAATTTAGGGAGATCCAACATTTGAATAGCCAGCAATCTGGGAGTAAAGATGATGCGAAAACTTGGCAGACTGTGAGACGCCGAACGAGAAGGTTTGTTGTTGGCCGTAATGAAGGAAACACACAAATACAAGGAATTCCGAAGTTTACGTACCTGCATGTGACACGATTGGCGCCCGGAACAAAACCTGAGCACCTACAAAACTTTCTGGAACCGAACTTTCCAGATGTTAAGTGTGAGGAACACATATCCAAGCAACCTGACATTTACTCTTCAATGAAGGTGAGGGTGAGACAGGATGATGTTAAACATGCGTGGAAACGTGAGGTGTGGCCTAATGGAGCCATAGTATCGAGATTTTTTGCGAAAAGGAGGATGCAACCAACCCAGGTCGATCCTCAAACAGAACAAACTTAAAAAACTTGAAAAATACCAATACTAAATCGATGTCAAGGTTACATGTCTACTATCAGAATGTAAGGGGACTTCGCACTAAGACCAATGAATTTTACTTGAGCAATTTGGTTGAGAATTATGACATACTTGCTATTACGGAGACAGGATTAACAGGGGATATTAATGACGCTGAACTATTGGATGAACGATACTCTGTCTACCGAAATGATAGGGGAGACGGAAGAAGAGGTGGAGGAGTCCTAATAGCTGCGAAAAAAAATCTCAATATGCAATGTATACCAGTTACCTGTGATAATCTATCTTTTGAGTGCTTACTGGTTAAGTTTAAGGTAAAGAAATATGTTTTTTATTTAGGATGTATATATATACCACCTAACGAGAGTATTGATCAGTATAATGAATTGTTCACCATCTTAGGGGATAAGTTGGATAGGGATGTAGATATTTTCATTGTGGGAGATTTTAACTTACCACATTATGGCTTAGGCGGTTGTATAAGGAGCAGTTTATTAAACAACTTTTTATGTCTCAATAACCTAGTACAGTGTAATACCGTCTGCAATAATATGCAGAGAAAATTGGACCTTGTACTTTCGAATATGAACATATCTTCACTGGAAAAATGTAAAGACCCAATCCTGAAAGAGGATGTATATCATCCTGCACTCGGCATTATAATACCACTACAGGTCGAAAATAGGGACTGTGATTCATTACATGGGCCAGCCTACTTGTATGATTATTCCAGGGGTGATTTCTGTAAGTTATATAAACTGCTGAGGGATGCTGACTGGTCAGACATACAATTGTCCAATAGTGTGGATGAATCCGTTGACTTGTTTTATAAAAAGATCACTGAGCTTATAGATCAATCGGTGCCTAAAAAGGAAATAAGGGCTATGAAAAGTAGAGCTCCAAAATTTCCTGTTTTTTTCTCTCCACAGTTGAGAAAAGATATAAAACTTAAAAATCGTCTTCATAGGCAGGTTAAACACGGCAGGGCTGGTGTAGACTGTCTCCATAAGTATAAAGAGTTGAGAAACTCTATTAAAAAGCAAACAGTCTATGATTTCAAATTATATAATGAAATGGTGGAGAATAATATAAGGTTAGATCCTAATAACTTTTGGAGTTTTATAAAGTCTAGACGTCAAAAGTCTAGTATTCCATCGCAACTCTTCATCAGTAGTGAAAAAACTATCAGTGGCTCGCAGGAGATAGCGGATGCTTTTGCAGTGCATTTTAGTTCGGTGTTTCAAGAGTCAGATATCAATGTTTTGCCAGAGTGTGATGGTGACTTTGTTTTTCCCCCAGTAAAAATTGAACAGGTTAAAGCCAGTATTGCAAAACTTAAACAAAAAAAAGCCACAGGCAAGGATAGTATACCTTCCTATATATATAAGGGATGCTCGGATTTTCTTAGTGTTCCATTACTTAAAATTTTTAATCTTTGTATTGAAAAAAATGTGTTTCCACACCGTTTCAAAGAAGCAGTTATAACTCCAATTTTTAAAGCCGGTAATGTAAATTCAGTAGAAAACTATAGACCAATAAGTGTCCTGAACACAGTTGCTAAAATTTTTGAAAGTATATTACATGATAGTATCTTAGAAGCCTTTCAGAATAACTTTGCTGAGCAGCAACATGTCTTTCTGCCGGATGTATCAACAGTGACCAATTTGTGTGTCCTTACTGAGGCAGCAGCTTGTGCAATAAACGAGAAGAGACAACTGGATGTGGTTATGACGGATTATGCGAAGGCCTTTGATAAGGTTGATCATGGGCTTCTTGTTGCTAAACTGGGTCAATTTGGATTTTCTTTGAGTGCATGTAAATTGATGAAGTCATATCTCTCCTGCAGAACTCAACAAGTGAAAGTAGGTAGGAGCTTGTCAAGGGAATTTATCTCAACATCAGGAGTACCACAAGGCAGTAATCTTGGTCCGCTCCTTTTTGCCATTTTTATAAATGACCTGCCGAATTGTATAAAATTCTCTGATAGTCTTTTATTTGCAGATGACTTTAAACTTTATAAATATATATCGAAACCTGAAGACTGTCATCTCCTTCAGAGTGATCTCAACTCCGTTGTCCAGTGGTCGCAAGAAAATAGAATGCCCCTAAATACACATAAATGTCTGACTATAACATTCACTCGTAAAGTTAATTGTTTCATTTTCGATTATTCAATTGATGGCCACACTTTAGCCAGGAAAAGTGAATGCACAGACCTTGGAATTCGACTGCAGGCAGACTTGAGATATGATCAGCATTATGAGAACATTGTTAATAAGGCTTATAAACTTATGGGCTTCATAATTAGAAACACCAAATATTTTAGAAATTTAAAATCCATAATTAATTTATATAATAGTTTGGTTAGGCCTCATCTAGAATATGCCTCTGTTATATGGTCACCAGGTACAGAAACTCACATTAACATGATTGAAAAGGTCCAAAAAAGATTTTTGAGATATCTGTACTTGAGAAAGCACAATGCATATCCCTATAGGATCGCATATAGTAGTATGTTGGTTGAGTTTGGTGTTACTAGGCTGAGTGCAAGACGTTCCTTAAACAGTGTGTTGTTTGTTTATTGTATTGTCAACAACCGAAAGTACAAGAAATGTTACTTTATTAATAAAATAAAGTTCTTAGTTCCTAAAGTTAATTTAAGAATAACGAATCCTTTGCAATTCCGTTGTTTAAAATCAAGCTGTTCTCCTATTGATAGAATGCTACAAGAGTGTAATGTAGTGATTCAAAAGTGTGATATAGATTTATTTGAGGACAGTATTAAAGATATTAAGAAAGCATTGCACTCATTAGATTGTAGTGGTGTTTAGATTAAGTAGTTTAGGTTAATGTGATATCTGCTTTTTTTTTCTGTTATCCTATTGTATAGCTTTAAATTTGTTTTCTGTTGTTAGTTAGTAGGTTGTATTTATGTTTTCTCACCCAGTAAGCACTCCTGCCTGTAGTTACTGTTTATATAGTGTTGGCACGAGTAAATAAATAAATAAATAAATAAAATAAATTCTTCACACAGCAAAGTGAGCAATATAATAATAACACTCCTGAGTCCTGACGGCGATGACGACTGACTGTATTTTAGTATTTTACGTTTACGTGTGTGTATATCCTATACATATACGTATAATACGCTCTTATACCTAAACTTGAAGCAGCATTTCGAAGTCACAGTTCTGCGTCTGGTTGTCATGACGACGGGTGCATTCTCCGTTTATGCTGTACAGCTGATTGCGAGTTTTTTAAAGCGGGAGGTGATCCAGAGATTTCATTCTGCTTCAATCAGAGTTATATGCGCGTGCAACACAACACACAACAGTTACAGCACAGAATCCACTCTCCACACAACACACCCTCTCATGCTAGGGAGCTAGGGAACGGAACGCCCGTCCGGTCATTCCGGTCAAGATATTTTAAATATTTTCAGTTTGCACCTTGTATTGCACCATTTATGATTTCACCTCGAAGTAACAATTTGTTCTTCTGTACCCTGTACCACTTTTTTCTTATTTAGTCTTCCTTCAGTCACAGTTTATCGCTTTGCTGTAACTGGTCAGGTCTCAGGTCATAGGTAGGTACCTAACTTTGACCACTTTGTTGATGCGTTCACCGTTCGTAGTCCTTTTCTTTATAATAATACATAATTTATAACTACCTTAATTTTTTTTATCTATCTATCATGTTTCTATTTCTAATATGACTATAAATTTCTATAGAAAAAGAACTTCTGAGTGAGCTAATAGGTATAATGGAAAACCCGTTTTATGATCAAATTATTGATCAAAAGTTTTCCAGTTTAGGACAGACGATGGACCTTAATATACCTATACCATACCTACCCATGACCATTAGGTAGGACTCACAATAGAATGTAGAAAAAAAATTCAATTAAATAATATTTTTTTAGAATTTCTTTTATTTTCAATGTTTATGAAAAATAAAAATACTTGCTTCTTTTAGGATTTCTTTAATTTTCAATTGTTCTTACTTACATTCGAGTAGGTAGTAGAAAATTGCTTGACCTTGAATATGGAAAAAAAAATTGCCCGCGGCGCTCTGGGGGGAGGGGGGGTGTGGGCGAACCCCCTCTCTCCTTTGCACTTACTTCATTTTTTAAATCTGCTTCACTTACTTCGAAAATCACGAGCCGCCACTGAATCATGATTAGCAACGTAATAGACTTCAAGATTGTTGACTGCTTAGATATTTTCACAGAGAATTGTATAACAAAAGGCATTACTCGGATGTTCCACGGAAAGTCTCTTAGCTCCTTGATCATGAATATGTTGAATTCGAGGTTAAAGGCTTTTTGTTCGACAACTCAAAATTATTGAAAATTGCGAACAGTTTCTGCACAATAACAATGCAATAACTACTATAAATTTATTGCTACTAATAATTAAAACGACAAATGTTAGTGTCTGGATTGGATGGGTAAGGACCGACAACACAAAATTCGTCTCATGAATATCAAAATAATTTATTGGCGCAGTTATTGCTTCAAGTTAACAATCAACAAACACACACACACACAGTAAATTCAAAATTAACAAAACAAATAAAATTAGTAACAAAAATAAAATCATCGAATCTTATCTTATGCAACTAATCAATGTTACATAAAAAAGTTATTACTGCTCGAAAAGAATATCTTGGCGGTTGTTAAAGGAGAGAGAGGTCCTAGAACGAGACAGAAAATCACCCCACCACCTTATCTGTTTTAGTACATTCCATGTAATAAATTTTGAACAATGTTTTGACATTGATACTTGACGTTTATATTTTATTATGTTTGTGACAGTTAATTATTGCAAACGTAGTGCAAGCTTTTGAAATGGCATATTTTAAAAGCTAAATTGCTAATAAAACCCTTTCCGGTGAAAGCCGTGAAATTATTAATAACGTTTATAAATATTTTCTTGGTGAATCTAAAAATACTTGGTCCTATTTTACCAATTAATCAAGTTCAAAAACGGGTTGCTGCTGCGACAGGAATTAGTGAATTAGTTCAAAGGATAGTGGTGGAAACAAGCAGAATCCATCGATGGCCAAACGGATAAATTTACTTCTCCTGGTAAAAAAAGAACTAAATTAGCAACAAAAACCAACTTGGATGACTTTGATCAATGTTTACTGCGTCGAATTATACACAATTTTCATACAACCGAAAAAATTACTCCGACGTTCAAGAGGATCACTGCAAAATTTACAAAAGATAACGAGAAAATGGATCAGGGAAAAGTGTCAGAGAGGTTATCCATAAACTGGGCTTTCGGTGGAGAAAAACAAGAACTAATAGAACAATTTTGATGGAAAAGCAAGCAGTGTGATATTTGCATCTTAAGTTTCTTAGAAGGATGAGAAATTATAGAGTCGAAGGTAGAAATATAGTGTACATGGATGAAACGTATATCCATTCTTCTCATGCTCATCAACAAGCGTGGAGCGACGGCTTTACGCTTTAGTAGAGAAGTAGAGAAGTTTTGTCGCAACCCGCCTCCAAAGGACAACGGATGGTAATCATTCACCCGGGTGGAGAAACTGGTTTTATTCCTAATGCTTATACGTGCGATTTAAGTCGAAGACAAAGAGTGGAGACTATCACGACGATATGAATTATTCCAACTACAAAGAATGGATGGAAAGGAAACCAAGCTTATTCCAAATTTACCGCCTCACGGCGTACTTGTGATTGACAACGCGCCATATCATAATGTGCAGTTAGATAAACCACCTAACCCTGCTTCAAGAAAATCAGATATGCAGCAGTGGTTACAACAAAAGCAAATACCATTTAATACGGATTTCCATAAATCAGAATTGTATGACCTCATGAAATCGAATAAGCCGAATTTCAAAACCTACGAAATTGATGAAATTATGAGAAGACATGATGTTTTGCGACTGCCTCCTTACCACCCAGATCTCAATCCTATCGAGTTGGTTTGGGCGGATATGAAGCACTATACGGCTGAGCAGTGGAATGCCAATAGAGCACACTGGAACCGTATAACAGGAAACAAACATGGTAAGGTGATGATCAAGGAGCCCTCTCAAAACTTTGCCAGACAGATACTGCAACTAAATAGAATGCAAATCAGAACGGTGGTGGGTCTTCTCACAGGACACTGCCACCTAAGAGTACACCTACATAAACTGGGGATATACAGAGAAGACCCTGTTTGTAGACTCTGCAATGAAGAAGACGAGACAGCTTCTCATGTGATATTCGAGTGTCCAGCACTCGCAAGAACGCGCTATGCGGTCCTGGGACCAATCAGTCCCGGGAGCCATCTGGCGGAAAAAACCTTGGTTAGCGGACTGCTGAACCTTGTCAAAGGAACGGAGCTCTTCTAATCAAGGAGAATCTAAATGTGAGAAATACAATAAGCCCGCTGGCTTCAGTGTTTGGGACCATATAAACCATCTCTCACAGTTAGTTAAAATACCAATACCAAGTGGAATGCCAAGTGTGACCATTCAACCAACAAAAAAATTGAGAACGAGTTAATGGCCAGAGAAGGAGCTATGTATATTATAGTGGGGGATCTAATTATTCAACTGGGAGGCATTAACGACGATGAAGATATAATGATAGTGACGAAGAGAACTATTCTGATAGTGATAGTGATAATTAAATATATTTTATGATGATAGTAATAATTAAATAATTCTAACTAAAACTTCCGTGTTTATTTTAGATTTTTATTTTTTCATATTAATTGAACGCAACCAAATTAGCTTCTAGTTCATAATAAAATTTAAATGTCAAGTATCAACATTTTACAAAATTTATTACATAGAATGTACTAAAACAGATAAGGTGGTGGGGTGATTTTCTGTCTCGTTCTAGGACCTCTCTCTCCTTTAACAACCGCCAAGATATTCTTTTCAAGCTGTACACAGGAGAATCGTATTTTTGTTGTTTTGATCTGATAAGGAATAGATTTATGTGAAACTATCCCATAAAGTAGTTAGTATAAATAAATTGCCAAGTTAACAGTCTATAAATATGAGTCAAGTGGTAACTAGTGCAATTATTTAATCGAGTCGGTGAAATTCCACAGGTTTCAAATTTTAAATCAATCGTTATAAATTATTATAAAAATTTACATAAAAACAATAAAAACCAACAAGAAGAAAGTTGGCAATTCCTAAACAGTCGTTTTCTCTTGGTTTTTCTTTTTTCAAGTTACTAGTGATTGATCTATCAATCCCTTTTTGTCAGATTGGTTTCACTTTATATCAATTGGTTTTCTCATTTAAGTGCAATGATGGCATTATAAATATGGGAAATATAATTGGCACAAAGGAAAACCATGAGAAAAACTGTAAATTGATAAAATAATACAAAATTAATAAAACAATTAATTATTGTCAGTAATATGGTAACAAAAATAAGAAGATATTTGTGAAAATAATAAAAACGATACGGTTTTTCTGACCAATTTTTGTTCACATATTAAGTATGACTAGGAGTAGTTCTATTTATTTTGTTTACATACCTACATTTTGAACTTGGAATCTTTCCAAATCTTTGGTATTTCGATTATGGCAAATCCTTGAATAATGTTAAATTCTTAAAAATAATTAGTCATCTTAGGAACATTTTAGTATTAGAAAATTAGTTGGTACGAATCTGAATTATTGTAACAGTTCTGCAAAAACTTACATTCAAACTGACTTCAAACAGTAGAACCCAATTTCATATTTTTTTTCAAGCTAACATCAATATTTTTAGTTTCGGACTTACAAATCTAACATACTGACCAATTTTTCAAAAAATAACTTGAGTGTCGACTAAAATATTTCAACTGAGTTCTACCGTAGTGATAATGATTATTTTGATACACCATTTAAATGAAAATATAGAAGAAAATAAAAGAAAAGATGCATTGCGAAAGATTATCTATCATCAGAATTCTTCTCGTTTGGTATGAAATTGAGAGACGCAGAATTGATGCAGAATCTCTTCCTCTTTGGTGGGGGACCGTCGTTGAAGACATGACCCAGATGGGCTCCACACTGGGAACACGTCACCTCGGTACGAATTCTTCCTGGTTGTGAGATCAGGAGTAGTAGGTTTGCTCCGACTAATTAACGACAGGAATCAAGGAGTAAGGAATCAAAAGGATATAAATGATGACCAATAAACCAAACAGGGTGTAAAAAAGCAAAATAAAAACCGATAATCAAGGGAGTGTAAGTATGAAAAAATAAAAATAAATGAGGAAAAAGGAAGGAGTGAGAAAAAGAATACTATTAGAAATTAAAGAAATTTAGATATAACATATAATATCAAAATTCGCTGGCACACCAAGCAGAAATTAAGAAAGCTAAAAGTGTTTTAGGCTCGGTTTTAGATCATTTTTAGGCAACAGAGGGTTTAGTGTGCTATGAAAATGAAAATTTGTGAGGGATATGTTAGGATTTTAAGGAGTTAACATTAAAAAAAAATACAAGTAAAACTAACCGTTAGTCTTATTAAGTGATCATTAGTTAAGTAATTGTTGGATGTGATCATTGAAGATTTCTATGATCACATATTTCATAAAACAAACTAAAGGGTAGTTTTTGTTAATTTATTACAGAATAAAACTTTGATTATTGAATTCTGATATCCACTAATTTTCAGTGAGCATTGTATCATAAAAAATGAAAGTTTTGTTTAAAAATTAGTATTTTTCAAATTAAACGCTAATTACTGAGCCCAAATTTGACGAGAGTAGCAAATGCACTCAGATCGAGGGTAGCGGCTTGTGACATCACAGCCCTCTAAATACTCGGCCTACTGCAAAGGAGATATTTATAGGAGTTGTAAAAACTATTTCATCATGATGGTTTTAATACTAAAGGAGATCATAAAACTCAAAAGGGACACAATACTATTATTGTATAAACATGATGATGGTCCCACCAAGTAAGCAGTGGTGAACCAAAAAATCTACTTAGGTAGCCGATTATATCTCTTCAATCAGTGAAGGGAGAAATTTTAAAATTCATAAAAACATAAATTTACAAACGTTTTCTAAACTAACATTTTTAAGCAAGTTTCATTTATGCTTTACTTTCCATAGGTGCTAGGAAACGTGGCTCAAATAATTAATATACACAAATAATTTAACAATGTTGAAAATAAAAATAATAAGTAGATAAATTATTATAAAGATTAGTGTTATCTATTTAATAAAAAATGTTAAGAGAGTAGTAGTAGAGTTAAAAGAATAGTCTTTTATATTTTCTGGTCTGCTTTAAGAACCACTGTTATAGTAGATTTCTTTAAGAAGTTAGTTAGCCACCATTGTAACATCGACAGTTGGTAAGTTATGTGAATCGGCTTTTTGAAATTCTTACATTATCATGTAATTTTTTTTTGTGCTAAAGGTTTAAATTTCGGATCTATAATGTACAAATTTAATGTAAAACACCTCACTACACCGAAGCGGAATGCCTGGTTTACGGTGTTATGCATTGGAACTGTAGGCATGAATCCTACAGACAGAGGCAGTGACGTCAAGCCAATAGAAGAGAACCTTTAAAGGGATGCAATTCGCAAACAGCAAACAGGTAAAGACAAAATTAAAATTCTTGCGCACATATAAAACTCCTCCTATCATCCTTAAGCGTTTTAAAGTGATTATTTGTAAAAAAATTTTGTGGATATCCGTATTCTAATTAATACTATTTTTAAAGGTTATTAGAAGATAATACACAATTAAATAAAAATATGTTGAATATTAATCATCAAATTTTTTTCTATTATTTTAACTTATACTTCTACACCTCAAAGTCCTGCTCACAATCATTATTATCGCACCGGCACCACTACACTTTTAATTACTAATCCAGTAATCCAAAGCCCATTTTACAATACGTGCTCTAGAGGACACAATCATGACATTAATAAAAACAAATCATTCTATTAAATATTAGGCGGCATGAAATAGTGGTGAAAATAGTGTGAAAAACATAAATACAGTGAATAGGTGAAACAACTTTTATAAAAGATAAAAAAATTCTAATTTTTATTTTATTTTTTTAGGTTTTCATCGTGTTTGGTTGAAGACTAATTTCTAACATAATTTTCATTTTAAAAAATTAAGCAGGACTTGGAAGTTTTCAAGAGACATTTTTTCTGTGCAGAAAAGTGCCTTTTATGGAGCAATTATTGCAAAAAGTTATTTGAAAAAGTTGTTTAGGGTCATTGAGGCCTTTATACAAAATTTCAATATCATCGGCCAACTATAATTATTCATAAAATGAAATTTATTTCAATGAATGACACTAAATTGAATACTTGGACAATAATTTTGAAATTTGGTATACCTAGATAGATTGGTTGATTCTAACCAACTTATTTTATATATTTTCTTCATATTTGCTACATAAAAGGATCTATAAATTAGTCTTTAATCAAGCAGGCCTGAACCTAAAAACAAATAAAATTCAAATAGAGAATTTCTCAACTTTTGTAGAAGTAATTTCGTCATTTCACCTACCAAGGACACACTTATAAATCAGAAAAACTGAGTGGTGTGACAAAATTATGAACAGGAGTTAATTTATTCAGAATCTTTAAAACACAATGAAATTACATTATAATACTTCATTGTTATCAATATTGGATAACTAGTTGGGTCATTCATATCATGTTATTATAAATCAACCAAATTTCCTTTTATAAATTGATTAAATTACCGTAATCAGATGCATGCAAACCAATTTTACTTCCGATGAAGTAAAATGTTCAGGCGATTTGCTTAATTAATTTAATTAAAATAGAATGCATTGTAGAGTTTATTCAAGGTGATTTTTAAGTTGAGGATTGTTTCATCCTGTAGAATTCATTAAGGCAAAAAGCCTTTTTTTAATCAAAAATAAGAAAGAAACAGATTTGAAAGTTTAAATACATTTTGAGGCCGGTCCTGGTTAGTGTTTTCCCATGATTTTTCACTAATCTTAAGGAATAATACTTAATAAAACTTTACTAATAATTAATTATTAACACTGACTGGTTAACAACTTCGCCAACTTAAAACATAATAAATGTTTTTTTTATTGTGTCACCTCTGAATACATTTATTTGAAAATGTAGTTTGCCTCAACGAACCTTTACTTACATGGTGTTAGAGCAGATCTGAATGTCTACAATAATTACTATGACAAAATTTGATGAAAAATTATTCAAGCATCAAGATTTATTTAATTATTTTTAAAAAATGCAACTAAACTCTGTTTTTTTAATTAATTTATTTTATCTAGAATTATTATAAATATTTAAAATAAGGCTGGATTGTAAATTATGTTGTCATATGGACCATTCAAGCAAGTGTTGGGCGAGGGTCCCACCAAGGCTTAAGGCACTGCCTCGTTCATTAGTAGTATGATGGTCCTATGTAGTTTCATATTTTATATACTTTTTTTTTAATTTATTGAGTTTTTTGCAGTCAGTTTGCCTTAAAAAAGCCCTACTATGAGAAACTTCCTATTACGACTTTTTTTTTTTAAAAGGGGGAGAATCGGTTTTCACTATGTAGTTAAGACAAAGTCGCTCCACACCGGTAATATGGGTTTGGAGCCTCTTGCTCATACACCCAGCTTCAAGTATGCCAAATAAATAGTAGAAAGGACAACACAGACACCCAGAGCCTTCACCGAGAATTGAACTCAGTCCGCTGGGTCCAGTGATTCAGCAGACCGCCCACTGAACCACTCGGCCACCGGTGTGCTCATATTACGACATTTTTGTTTTACAATCAAACCTGACAGGTGAAAGGTTATGAATACCAGCTGTCGAGCTGTCATATTTATAATTTGGCAGGTATTATTATTTACATAAAAACAAACAGAGTTTAATTGCAATTTAATTTATGAAATCAAATGCAATTCAATAGGTTTTTATTCTACTTTAGTCATGTTTGACTTCCTTATCCCAGTTGACAAAAGAATGATTAGGACAAATTGTAATAATACGATGTGGAACAAAATGGTTTTCAACCGATCGCTTTTGCATTATCCATGCAATAGGTAATGGTTGGCGTATATTGACAGAACTAGGCAATTCAAAAAAAGCAGATTGTCACAATAAAGGCGACCAGATAAAAATGATTGTATTCCACATAATTGTACACACATAAAGCAAAACTGATAAATTTTATTGGGAAATCAAAATTCTCATGAAAATGTTCAACGGGGATAATGTGCTGTAGAATAACACAACCAAAAACACTTACCTCCACTTGTATCGGGTGACAACTTCACCTTCCCTTGATCCAGGACATCATTAAAAGCCGGCCAGCCGCAACCACTATCGTATTTGGTTTCTGAGCTAAACAGGGGTTGTTCGCAAACTATGCATACATAAGTACCTGCGTCATGCATCTTGTTGTAACATCCTATAAAAAAGTAAGATTGAATAACTTCCTTCTAACGGTGGAATTATGCATCTTTTAGGGTTAAAGATTTCGAGAAACATTGGAAAAGTCATAAGAATAAAAAGTGCACGCTATCATTTTGAGCATCTACTAATGGCATTGTTGATTTTTCTAAATTAAGTCAATTTATAGTAGAATTAAAAGGGTTAATTAACCCCGGTATAATTATACCGGGTGATTAAATGGCTGCATGTGTTACAAGTAGAATAATGTTTCAAGGGGATCAATGATGGAGCTCTGAAAAAAATTTTTAAAACTCATTCTTGTAAACTTAAATCTAAACATTAAAGTGTGATTCACAAAAAGAAAATTACTACAGTTGGCACAGATCATTTTACCTCCCCTCCCCCTAAAATTTGTTGCTGCTTAGATTTGAAATCTTAAATGGTTTGGTGCACATAAACGTATTGTAAACTGTAAATATTATTATTATGATGCTGAACATAGCTCGACCTCGCTCTCAGAAATTTCAAGGGTACAGGAGTGTCTACAATAGTTGGTGAATATCTAGATGAGCGGCATGGGTATATGGCGATTTGGCTTATACTATCGGATAGCTCGTGTCTCTAGGAGTATCAAGGTACCATTGAATTTTTGCGCCGGCAAGTTATAGTCGAGATATAAGGCCTTAAAGTGTCATCCTTGCCCTAATACGTGTATTCTACATATGATTGCGCTCGCACAGGAAACGCTCGATCGTCGTGTTTCCGACGGATAAGCGAGCTGCCTGTTCGCGCATATAATGTTCGAATACACGTATTAGGGCAAGGATGAAACTTTAAGGTCTTATATCTCGACTATTACTTGCCGGCGCAAAAATTCAATGGTACCTTGATACTCCTAGAGACACGAGCTATCCGATAGTATAAGCCATTTCGCCCTATACCCATGCCGCTCATCTAGATATTCACCCAATAGTTTACGATGTCCCTAGCAATTATTAGTAATAAAACCATATAGGTTTTTATGATTTAATGTTCACTAACTACCATACTATGCAATAACAAAAAATAACAGAAATGTGGGGGGGCACTTATAGAAAAAAAAGTATAAAAAATCCAGAAGGTAATCTAATTATTACGGAATAATAATTACCAGAAAAAGGTCTCTCGGTGCCCTTTTCTTGAGTAACATGGTATTGTATTGGTGTCAAACGTTTCCTTAGATCTTCTTTATCAGTCATTTTTGTTTGTTCACTGCTGGTGACTTTGAACTGATCTGTAAAGTAGGTTACTTGGTTGTGAAATAAGAAGATAGGTAGGTACCTAACCAAAGTAACTTAAATTGGACAGGACAACTATAATAGCATTCGTATGAATCAGATTAAGGTGTATACTCTAATAAGCGTCAAGCAAGTAGTATTTGAATATAATTGAAAAGAAATATAAGTACGAACCAGACTTAGCGCCACAAGCAGATGGTTGAGAAGTTACAAAATTACGAAATGCTCTACTAAAATAACTAGAGGTTCGCGACGAAATACGAATACGAAACATTCGTGATTGTTATTTATAAATAATTGTACGTATATCCGTTTCGATTATGGGTTTTCTTGCGCAATTTAATTGATATTGAAAATTACTCTTTAGATGCAGGGCAGACTAATCAAATCACTAATTCACTAGTCATTACCATACTTGCAATCCTTCCTCACTTGGGCATACTAATACACTTATAATGTATATGGAAAGTTAAGTAACAATTTGTGATTACGTATTTTAAATTTATTGTTAAAAATACTGCAAGAATGTTATTAAGTTGACAAAAACCACATAATCAACCATTACTTTCAAAGTAATAAAATACGTCTGTGTCTGTCTACCGGTGTCGTTTTATATTTATATTATTCAATACTTATGTCACAGAATAGCTTATGTTATCATATCTTAGGAAATTCTATTCATCTATTATTTATTATTTTGCATTTTACTTTTATTCTTACATTTTTAGTAATTTAATTTTGCTAATTTTAGTTTTAGAATTTCAGATTAGAATTAAATTATGTATTATTATTATTCTTATTTGGTTAGTCGTTAGTCTGTGATTTGACAAAATGACAAGCGACTAAGTGTTGACTTTAATTGATGAGTTATGACGTTGACTGATGATTTATAAAGTTGCTTTTAGTCACGATACATGCATACAAGGAGTGCGTTCATAATAAACGCCGTGTGAATGATAAACAACCTACCGGGCGAATTACCGAGCGTTCCTGGTGTGTTGTTTTAAAGTGAACGCTCTCAGAGAAGTTTTCGACAGTAGTTGTACATAACCTAATTTTTTCATTAACAAATCAATAATAAAAAATACTTTTTCAATCACGCGAGTCGTTGTAATTTCCCGTACGTTGATGTTATAATTTATTTTAATTCATATATAACAGCTTTCGGTCAGGAAATTACAATTGATCTGAATATTAAACAAGGTAGCAATTATTGTAGCTTCGTTTATAATAATTATAATATGTCAGATTTTTATGATGACTTCGAAGATAGTGATGATGAATGTGACTCTGTACTTATTAGAGGCTTATATTTTATGTTTTCCATTTTAGGTTTTATAATTAATTTTTTAATTTTAACAAAACTATCCACATAACAAATATAAAATATACCTAATTAAAACCAAAAACGGACGGTGGAACAAACAATAATTATTAAATCGAACTTGAATCAGATTCTATTTATTTTCTACATCTCCATTCTCCAATAATTTCTAACCTAATAATATTTCATATTTAATAAATCACGAATAACCGCTCGTTTTTGCTACTGCGCATGGCGGGCGTTTTTCATCCATATAATTTCTTGGGATGAAAAGTTGTCTACCGTGCGATCACACGGCGTTCATTCTGAACGGTGTAACTCTTTACCCAATGTTATTATGAACGGGTTAGGACGTCGCCGTGTGCACACGGCGTTTATTATGAACGTACCCCTGGGGTGCGCTCACATAATTTGCCGTGTGGGCTCACGATTACTATTTTGGTTATTACTGCTCAATGTCATGTGGTTTTATTTTGACTTTATTAATCGCGGCGAGGTTGTTTATAAAATAAATGTCAAATTATATTGCTTCCATCCTTTTTGCTTGTGTTTTTCTTTGTGCTAGATCTATTATGGAAAAATCTTTAATTTTTTTCGAAAAAAAAAAAAGAAATTTTTACAAATTAAATTAATTAAAATTAAAATTAAATTTTTTTTTTAATAATTTAAATTACCAACATATGTTTCCAGACCTATTTAATTGGTCAAATTGTTGTAAGTTGTCTTAAAAATGTAACTGCTATATCGTTAACTGTTTCCTTTTTGTCATTCTAGAATCCCGAAGATGACCCAAATTGTTTGGTCGAAACGTTGATTATACAGCGTGATCAGTTAAGGGTACGGCGCGGCCATATCTCGGTAACTATTGGTCCTAGAGCCTCGAATTAAAAATTTTCCAGACATTATAAGTGACCATGAGAAATTCAAGGAAAATATTTTCAAGATGGTCGCACTTCCGGAAATACCGGAAGTTGATACCTACTTCGTTATTTTAACGGGGACACCCTTATATTATTGTATTTTCAAATTGCCTGGCAAAATCGAATACAGGTGGTTTTCACAATTAGAATTTAGAGTGAGTAGTTTATGAGTTATAAACAAGTGAAAATCGCAATGTTTCAACTTCAAAGCAGTGTAGAACTAGAATGGCTCAAGATATCTAAAAACGGTTTACATGTCCCTATCCTAACTTTTCATGTTTTATCCCACTACTATGTAGAGTAAATTTTAATACAGGGTGATGAAAATTATTCGATTTTGTTTATAACTCATAAACTACTCAATCTAAATTCGAATGGTGAAAACCACCTGCTGTATTCGATTTCTTCAGACATTTTTTTTTCCGGAAGTGCGGCCATCTTAAAATATTAAAATATGAATATCTTAAAATATTTTCCTTGAATTTCTCATGATCACTTATGTCTGGAAAATTTTTAATTTGAGGCTCTAGGACCAATAGTTACCGAGATAATATGGTCGCTCCGTACCCTTAACTGATCACCCTGTATAATAAAGACCATACTTTAAGAAGGGACTTTTTTGCCTATAGCCCTAAATAATTTTCAATTTAAGTAAAGATTTTATATACTTACCTGCTTCAAAATTAAATTAATCAGCCGTTTTAAAATTATCTATTATCAAAAATATTATTATGAATAAAATATTATCGAATTATCTAAATACATTATACAGGTAAAGTGTTACATTTGTACCTACATTGTAATTATTATTGAATTATTTATTTAGCAATAAAATTTTCAAAGAGTCTGGAAGACAATGAGGTAAGCTACTTTAATTGGACAGGAGGTTAATAAAAATGCATAAATAATTGTGAGAATTTTTATTTAATTTAATATTTTTTCGCCAATTCCGCTTTTTTACATTCATTCATTTTGTTTATATAAGCGTTAATTAGGACATTAAAATATTTGTTAAGAAATATGCTTGAACATTTATCACAAATTTGATCATTCCCAAAATTATTATGGAAATTTTAAATTTAATATTAATTTCTTTTTCACCCCTAACATATACTTTCCTTCAGATAATTACCGATGTTATTTAAAAATTAAAATATTCCATTAATTACATCTGTTCGTTTTGCTAAATCATTTGGTAAGTACATTTGGGATGATATCAATAATTATTGTAGTCATAGTCATTGATTTATCAATCAATAATATCCTTTTATATCAAATCCCGTTTCACATTTATGTCAATTATTTTTCATATTTACATGCAGTGACAGTCTGATAAACTTTGGAAAAGCATTTTGTATAAAAGGAATCTTATTAACTCTTAAAAAAAGAGGAATTTCAATTGAAAAATCACACTGATGTTTGATAAATGGGAAAAGCATTTCACAAATTTGGAAAAGCAATTGACAAAAAACAAAAACCAAAAGAAAATGACTGTGAGGTCTCCCTCTTTCTCTCTCACGTGCAGAATGCGAGCTCACCTCCTGATATAACCTGGCATTAGTGGCTTTTGTACATTTTGGCATCTTTGGAATGTTTACGTTTATGATGTTGGTTCAAATAAGCTTTAATTCCAGTCTCATATGAACATTCTCCACATTTGAACATTTTAGCATTTTTGATATGTTTACGTTTATAATGTCCAGTCAAATCATATTTAATTCCGGTCTCATATGAACATTCTCCACATTTGTACATTTTAACATCTTTGGAATGTTTACGTTTATGATGTAGGGCCAAATTATCTTTAAGTCCGGTCTCATATGAACATTCTCCACATTTGTACATTTTAGTATTATAACCTTTATGATGTTGGTTCAAATAAGCTTTAATTCCAGTCTCATATGAACATTCTCCACATTTGTACATTTTGGGATCTTTGTAATGTTTACGTTTATGATGGTAGGCCAAATCTTTTTTAATACTGGTCTCATATGAACATTCTCCACATTTGTACATTTTGGTATCTTTTGAATGTTTACGTTTATGATGGTGGGCCAAATCATTTTTAAATCCGGTCTCATATGAACATTCTCCACATTTGAACATTTTAGCATCTTTTGAATGTTTACGTTTATGATGTTGGGCCAAATTATTTTTAATTATGGTCTCATATGAACATTCTCCACATTTGAACATTTTAGCATTTTTGGAATGTTTACGTTTATAATGTCCAGTCAAATCATATTTAATTCCGGTCTCATATGAACATTCTCCACATTTGTACATTTTAGCATCTTTGGAATGTTTACGTTTATGATGTTGGACCAAATTATCTTTAATTCCGGTCTCATATGAACATTCTCCACATTTGTATATTTTAGCATGTTTGGAATAATGTTTACGTTTATGATGTTTGGCCAAATAAATTTTACTTCCGGTCTCATATGAACACTCTCCACATTTGTACATTTTATCATCTTTGGAATGTTTATAGTTATGATGTTGGTACAAATTCTTTTTAATTCCAGTCTCATATGAACATTCTCCACATTTGTACATTTTGGCATCTTTGGAATGTTTACGTTTATGATGCTTGGTCAATTCACTTTTAATTCCGGTCTCATATGAACATTCTCCACATTTGTACATGTTGGCATCTTTGGAATGTTTACGTTTATAATGTATGATAAAATTACATCTATTATTTGTTTTATACGCGCAATGGGCACAGTTATAATACTTCAACTCTCCTCCGCTGTTACTTTCAGTAGATCGTGCCTGAAGTGCCTCACTTTCTTGAACAGACTCACACGGATCGAGTTCACCCTTAACAATTCCACGGCCATCACGACTCCCGGTCAGCTGCTCCCAACCCGGTTTGTGGTCCTCGATGTCAATCTCTTGTTTCAAGGACGACATCGATGAGTCTTCCGGTTCTTGCTTTATTGAAAGAGGTGCCTCAAAAGTGTTCTCAAAATTATTTAATATAGAAGACTGCTCGCAACCAGCATCGTCCTTTGGTTTTTCTTCACATTTCAACTTCGCCGAGTTGAGTAGCAAGAAGTCCTCCACTTCCTCGGACACCATAAACTGATCATGCTCATCTGAGGCTTCCGTTTTGATGATCATTTTCTCCACCTGCTGATGATGTTGAAAGGGACGATAATCATTACTGCCCTCATTTAAACTCATGGCGGTTAACTTCTTTGAAATTGAGGATGAAGCTAATACCTATTACCTATTACTGTCTCTGTCTATCCTATTCCTATTACCCACTTCTCAGTAATTATTTACTATTATTATTACACCACACATTTATATTTATATCGTCTTATTCTTATTATTTTATTACTTAATTATTGGTATCACTCACAGAAATGGTTAATAGACTATAATATAAAGTAAAAGCACAGTATAGAGTCAGGTCAGGGTGAAGGTAACTGTACTGTGCTGTGGTAAAAGTAAATAAGCGTATTAAGTATGGTTGATTGATGATTGGTTGGTTATGGCGAACGGGCTGGGCATGGGCAATGGGAACATTGACTTTTTAATACAAAAAGTCAATGAATGGGAACGACGTGAAACGTGCGTAATGTCAAGCGTCAAACTACTCAAAGTATGAACGTCAAGTCTCCACCTGGAGTGCGTTCATAATAAACGCCGTGTGAATGATAAACAACCTACCGGGCGAATTACCGAGCGTTCCTGGTGTGTTGTTTTGTTTTAAAGTGAACGCTCTTAGGGCCGGTTGTTCAATCGCGAGCTAAGCCGAGGCTTAGTTGAACCGAAGCTTAACTAAACTCGGGCTTATCTTCGAGTCGCGTTGTACAAGTGCAATTGGTGCTAAGCTTAGCTAAGCCAGAGACAACAACGTTTTTAACGAGGTAGTAGTAGAACTTAGCACACGCACATGCTCAGAGCGTCGACAAACTGACATTTGATACTTTATACCTATAGCCGCAAAATTTTAAATTCGCGTTCGCGAACTCCTCATTTTCATATAGGTAGTATTATAAGATCTAGTTCGTAACGTAACTGAGTAAACTGACCTAATATGGATATAAGAGATCATGGGTGTCATAATCAGCGATGATGAGGATCGTGCTACAGGCTGATATATATAATATAAGATAATAAATTAAATAAATAAACAGAAACTTATCCGAGATTTTGATATCAATAATGAACTAGAAAAGGATCAAAAACCGTGATAATCAACACGCGTGAACTGAATAGTGAAACTGAAATGGCATGGGTCGCAAGCCAAGACTCACAGGCCCGGGTTGTTCAAACGTAAATAAAAAAATTTCAGATAGGTAGGTAATTACTGATTTTAAAATGCCCTGTATTATGAAAATATTGGTCTGATGTTGTCGAAAATAAATTCTGCTTCCTTTAAGAAGAAATAATTACTGATTAAAAATACAAGATAATTAAATATATTCGCCGTATTTTCAAAATTTGCAATTTAAAATCAGTAATTATCTCAAAATTTTCAATTTATGTTTGAACAACCGGCCCACATGTCTCATATACAGGTTATGTTGACGTTGAGCTCGGCTTAAGCGCCGGATATTGACGGTTTAACCTGAACCGTCCTTAAACCACGCACTGACAGTTAAACTTCTATTGTACAACCCAAATTTGAGGCCACGCGAGGTTTAACACGAGCTCAGAGTTAAGCCGCTGCTGAACCCCGAATGTACAACCGGCCAAGTTTTCGACAGTAGTTGTACATAACCTAATTTTTTTCATTAACAAATCAGTAATAAATACTTTTTCAATTACGCGAGTCGTAATTTCCCGTTCGTCCTTGAATGTTGATGTTATAATTTATTTTAATTTATATACAGTGCTTCCCAAAAGTAACGGATAAATTCGATAAAACGGAGAGGGCTGTTTTTTTGAAAAAATAAAAAAACAGGTCGATTTTGTTTTTGAGTTGTTCAACTTTTGACATTATATTTGGGTATACAGGGTGATGCACGAAAAAGTGGTGACGTCATCGGCATTTTTTTAAATGGCAACCCTTATTTTTTATTAAATTTTTTGATACTTCATCCAATTGCCAATACGGCAATGTCATCATTTTGTAACGTTTATAAAGGAAATTTCGGAGAAAATAACTTAATTTCCACAGATTTAATAGATTTAATTTAATTTAATTTAACAGATTCAATTTGATAGACTTACGCCCGTATTCACAAACGATAATTTCCAAAATAATTACGTAATCAATTATCCCCATCTCATTCTATTGCAAAAAAAACTGCATATCTCCATCTCACTCATTTAAATAATTACGTAATTATTTAGGAAATTATCGTTTGTGAATACGGGCATTAATTTAATAGACAGATCTTATAAAATTACCATGGAAACAGTAATTTTTATTTGATATTTTTTTATTTTTATCGCTAATGTTCCGATTTTCACATCAGTAAAAAGTGCACAATTTCGACTCACAAGCTGTTTCTCAGAAATTTCCTTATTTAAGGTTACAAATTGATTACATTACCATACTGGCAATTAAATTAAGTATCAAAAAATGGAATAAAAAATAAGGGTTGCCATTTAAAAAAATGCCGATGACGTCACCACTTTTTCGCGCATCACCCTGTATACCCAAATATTATGTCAAAAGTTGAACAACTCAAAAACAAAATCGACCTGTTTTTTTATTTTTTCAAAAAAACAGCCCTCTCCGTTTTATCGAATTTATCCGTTACTTTTGGGAAGCACTGTATAACAGCTTTCGGTCAGGAAATGAAAATTGATCTGAATATTAAAAAAGGTAGCAATAATATTGTAGCTTCGTTTATAATAATAATTATAATATATCAGATTTTTATGATGACTTCGAAGATAGTGATGATGAATGCGACTCTGTACTCATTAGAGGCTTATATTTTATGTTTTCCATTTATTTAAGTTTATAGGTATTTTAACAAAACTATCCACTCAACAAATAATATACCTAATTAAAACTAAAAACGGACGGTGGAACAAACAATAATATTATTAAATCGAACTGGAATCAGATTCTATTTCAACATCTCCATTCTCCAATAATTTCTAACCTAATAATATTTCATAATTTCATATTTAATAAATCACGAACCGCTCGTTTTTGCTACTGCGCATGACGGGCGTTTTTCGTCCATATAATTTCTTGGGATGAAAAGTTGTCTACCGTGCGATCACACGGCGTTCATTCTGAACGGTGTAACTGTTTACCAATGTTATTATGAACGGTTTAGGACGTCGCCGTGTGCACACGGCGTTTATTATGAACGTACCCAAGGATGCCAATAGACTGTGCTGACTGCGCAGGCTGCGTTCCGATCTTCTGACGTAACGCGGTTGGAAGACTACGCATCAAATTGCTCATATCTTTTTAAATGTCAAAAATAAATAAATAATTTTTTGTAGGCTTGCATAAGTCGTCAACAGCTATCCATTTGACGATTTAAAAAGTTTCACGGCCAACTAAATCCCAGAGTTTTCATAGTCAACTTTTGTTTTTCTTCAGGCCGCTATATTGGATTTTTTGTCGTTTGATACAAAAAAAATCACGGAAACCACGGAAATTAATAACATTTAAAAAAATTTGCAAAAAATTTCATTCTTCTTTTTCTAAAAAAAAAATTACAGTGTTTTCACCGATTGGCGTCATAATTATGATGTCGAAATAATATGACGTCACATTGCTTGCCTTGTGGTTATTTATGACTTTCGCTTAAAGAAAGGTTATTTTTTTTCGAAAAAAAAAAAATTAAATTTTGATTTTTTTTTTAATGTGACAATAAATTTTTGGTTTCCTTGATTTTTTAAATACCAAATGACATGAAAAAATAAAATAATTTCTTTCATAAAATAAGAAATCTCGATTTTCCATGTTTTTTAGGATAAAATATACATATTTTAGCAGCGCGTCTGAATTTTTCATAATTTTTATTTCAGATTCCTTAATAAGCATGAAATTATGCAACTTTTCTCTAATTTATCACCCATGATTAATAACATTAAACAAATATATATTTCAAAAATTTTATTCTTTTTTCGAAAAAAAAAACGGTAATTGCGTATACATCCGCGGCTCCTACGTTTCATCAATTTTTTCGGGACCGAGGAGCGAAATAGGGGTGTTGGGTGGGTAAGAAGCTAAAAACAGCCATTGCAAACTAATATTAAGGTCACAGCTAAGGTCTTTTTGACACTACGGTCGAATTTATATTTTTTTCTTCACTTTCAGGGCAAGGAATATCTTCAAGATTAACAGTAGCATTTTTATTTTCAAATTTGCATTTATTTTGCATTTATATTCCAAAAATCATTGCATCAATCCCTGTAGACTGGACAGGGATTGATACGATATGTGAAAGCGGATATAGCGCTAAATACGTCTCTGCACGCTTCGAAGCGCTTGGCTATTTATTGTTGTGAAGTGGTTATTTCCTAAAGTCGAGGTGTTTAATCCGCGCCTCTTGTCAGGACCGTATTCTCTTCGCACTCTCAAAATCGGTTTTTAAAGCCGTTTTATGGCCTTCCCTTTCATTTGCAAAGCAAATGAATACCTTCCTGGTGTTACTATAGGTATGTTCTCCACCCCTATATAGGTGCCATAGTGAAACTGTAGGAGCCGCGGATGTATACAGGGTGATTGATTGAAACGCCACATTAGAAAAAAATAGACTTCCAAATGACCTAGGAATCTTAAATTTGGAACTTAGGCAACACACCTAATAACGAGTCAAAATGAAATATTACCAAGATGGCGGCACATTTAAAAATGGCAAAACAATGGCCATCTTTGTTTTTTTAAATGGGACACCCCATATATTATTGCATTTTCAGATTGTCTGAGAAAATGTAATAACAATGATGTTTATAGTTGCATTTTAAATTGAGTAGGCTATGAGTTATAAACAAGTGAAAATCGCAATTTTCCAACTTTAAACCCATTTACCATAAAAACGGCCTATAATATCAAAAAACGGCTTACATGTTCCTATCTTAACTTTTTATAAGGCATCCAATTATGCAGTTGAAAAGTTTATACAAGGTGGTGAAAATTATCAGATTTTTCATCACCCTGTATAAACATTTAAACTATACAGTAGGATACCAGATAAAAAGTTAAGATAGGGACATGTAAGCCGTTTTTTGATATTATGGGCCGTTTTCGTGGTAAATGGGTTTAAAGTTGGAAAATTGCGATTTTCACTTGTTTATAACTCATAGCCTACTCAATTTAAAATGCAACTATAAACACCATTGTTATTATATTTTCTCAGACAATCTGAAAATGCTATAATATATGGGGTGTCCCATTTAAAAAAACAAAGATGGCCATTGCTTTTGCCATTTTTAAATGTGCTGCCATCTTGGTAATATTTCATTTTGACTCGTTATTAGGTATGTTGCCTAAGTTCCAAATTTCAAATTCCTAGATCATTTGGAAGTCGAATTTTTTCTAATGTGGCGTTTCAATCAATCACCCTGTATAATGACCAAAAAAACTTTTCATACCGAATATCATAATAATTATGATTAATAATTATTATAATTATTATAAAAAGTAAAAAACCATAGAGCAAATAATATGACTTCATATTAATATAATTGGGTGAAAAACAATTTGTTTTTTTTTTCAAAAAAAGAATAAGTAACACAATTTTTTGAATTTTTTTTTTGAATGTTATTAATTTTTGGTTTCCTTGATTTATTTTATACCGAACGACATAAAAAACCAATATGGCGGCCATAAGAAAAACAAAAGTTGACTATGAAAATTCTCTGGGATCTAGTCGGCTTTGAAAATTTTTGTAATGTCAAATGGATAGCTTTTGACGACTTATGTAGCCTACAAAAAATAATTCATTATTTCCCAATAATAAATGATATATGGCTAAAATAAGAAATTTTGATTTTTCAGTTTTTTCAGGATATTTCAGCAACGATTGGAAATATTCATAGAAAAATTCAGATTCTCATTAAGCATTAAATTGTGCAACTTTTCTCTAATTTAACCGACCTGTATCTCTTTTTCAACACACACAAGTTCAAGTTTTGTGTGTTCAAGCACGCGTACTCCTTTCTTGAAAAAATAAATAAATAACAAAAACACAATAACAATTCTTAAATCAACAGAATTCTTTTTACATGAAAAAATAATTTACCGAAAAAAATATATAACGGTTAAACAATCATAAAATAAATAAATAGGTATTATATTATTTTAAAATAATAAATTAGGTGTGAACGCATCAGCTGCATCGGCGTATTATGTGCCGCGGAAGGCTTACCTACCTATTTCAATTTCGCTCACTATATTTTGAACCTTGAACTGATGAAAGTCAGTAAAGGAGACTACTCAGCGATACAATGTTGTACAAATAGATATAAAATGTTGATAACTTTCATTCTCTACTATGGACCGAATTTTAAAAGGAATTATGAAATACAGAGATGTTAAAAAAAATAATATGGTTAAACAATTCATACAAGTAAAGAATAATCCCAAGGTAAGAGCTCACGTATTTTGGAAGTTTTTTTATTAATAAATAATTAAATATTACTTACTTTATGTAGGTAGGTATTACATTTGATTATGTTATAATAAGTAAGTATAACCGCAAATCCTCATTTCCTTACATTGTTTATTGCATGTAATGTTTGTATACGAAGTTTTTTTTTACTGCGCATATCGCGATCTTATTTTATATTGCACATGAGCACAGTGACTTTTTGCTTGAATTTAAAAAACAAATTTAATGTATTTGATATACATACTTAAAAAAATATAAGAATAATAATAATAATTAATCTTGTTCGCTTTATGAATTCTTTTTATTTTCAATAAATTCTCGAGTCCGCAGATGAGTGAGTATAGGTACGCTAGAAATATTTTCATTGTCTATCAGTCTGTAAAATTGCAAATCGATAAATTTGCCGATATTATTTGGTCCAAATTTTTACTAAAAAACATGTTCATTAAATATAAAAAAAACATAAAAGGCTGCTGGTTTAGTCAGATGTTACAAAAAAAGTAGGTCAAGCTGTTAGCCACATTAAAATCATTTTCAATCACTTATTGCGCGTTTCTTCTGATTTCTTGAATTTTGTGTGATAACTTGTTAATTTTTTAGTGAGCTAAAATTTATTTCATCAATTTATGTCATACAGTTTCGTAGATAACACGGTTTTAGTGAGACTCTGAAAGTGTCAAAAAATTCATAAAAATCCAAATAACTCAAAAACAAATTGAAGATCGATATTATATGTTGTTTTACTAAAGTCACTTAGTTTTAGATGAAAAACATGAATCCATAAAAAAACCGCACCGTGTCATTTAAAATAACGAAGTTTGTGTCCACTTCCGGTTATACCGGAAGTGGTGTTGTGCTGAAAATATTTTTAAAATGTTGAATTGTTCCTAAAACACAGATACACAAAAAATGGAAACTGTCAAACTGACAGTTTAGCCTAAATAAATGGTATCAGCTCCCAAAGGTTGACTTTGTATAATGTAGAACACAAAAGTACTCCCCTGCGCACGCCTATGGTTCAAAGGTATTCTTTTTTAGATCAAAAGCTATATTTCTTTTATTTTCTTCTTCTTTTTTAATTTTTTTATTTTTATCACTTGCAAGATTTTTATTTAATAAGGTTCGTTTACACAAGATGTTATTTCACTTCTAACTATTTATATTTATTATTTTATTTCTGCATCCATTGCCCACAATCCCTATATATCAGCCTCATAAGCAGCGCTTGACTGCGCTGATCTACGCGAACTGTTGAAATAAAAAGCTTTTTCTTTTTTTTTTCCTTATAGCTCCTTGAGGTTAGTCAAACTTTGATAAAACAGGAACGTTCCAGCTTTAATTTTTAACAGGCAGTGCTGACTATAAGTTGTCAAAATTAATCGAAACGAGAAATTATTAAAAAAAAGCCTGTTTTAAAATTTTGAATTTTGTCTCAAGAATTAGAGGAAATTGTTTCTTTTTCTTTTCTTGACAACGGTGGCAGATGCAAAAAATTATTGGAGACCAAAGAGACCAAAGTTTCTGAATAAAACAGAAAAGTCATATTGTATTTTAGAATCTACCTATCAGCGGCGCACCGCAAAAAAATTCAAGGGGAGAAATGGGAGAAATTCAGAGAAAAAAATCTCTATAGATTCTCACAACCGCATTTGTCATGACAAACTTGAAATCTTTATTACAGTGTAACCTTATATTCTAAATTTTAGCTAAATATCTCAAAAATTTTGGGAGGTATAAAAAAGTTTTTTTCTTTTAACTTCAACACCCTGTAGATCGATAACGAAGTGGCGGTTGCAGGCCTATGTTTATATGAACTTTTAGGCATAAAATAAATCAAAGAAACACCTCATTTCGTATATGTGCTTGGTATTTATAGCTATTTATAGGTATTTATAACAAATTTAATTTTTTTTTACTTAAATACTTTGAAATAATGAACGAAAAAATTAAAATGCCTCACCCGGTATTTGTTTAATGAATTATACAGGACATCCTAGAACTAGCTACAAATTTTTGTCTTTTCAAATAATGTAAATACAAATACAATAATTGTAAAAAATACAAATATGTAACTGTATAAAGTTACAGTTGGATATCATTTTCATTTCCATGGCAATGAGAAATGCATTTTGTGTTGAGAATTTAAAACTCTCATCAGGGTTAAAAAAATATTCCAGTTATGTGTATGTATAATTATTGAAAAATAGTTATAGGACATACTATCTAATTCATTATTATTTTGTTATGTTGCTTCTTTTAGCCTCAAGCAGTATTTTTCACTTGTATAGACAGTCGAATGATACCAACTAGATTTACTCAAACTAATGTTGGAGATATGTTCATTGGTAAGGCAAAACTTTATACTTCACTTATTTTAAAACATATTTTGTCGACTTATATTGATGTAATCAACAATCTCCATCTCATATGTTAATACATACAGGTGTCCCAAAACTCAACGTCATCTCTTGAAGGGCTGATAGACCAACTCACGACTGACCAAAACATCATAAGATGTCTCAGTAAAAAATTGTTTATTTTCGAGATAATGGGATTTTTATGAATTAATTTAAAAAAAATAAAAAATTAATAATTTTCCTAAAAAATTTTCCATTATCTCGAAAATAAACAATTTTTTACTGAGATCATCTTATGATATTCTGGTCAGTCATGAGTTGGCCTATCAGCCCTTCAAGGGATGACATTAAGTTTTGGGACACCTATATAAACTGAAATAACAACACAATATATTTCTGCATCCCATTAATTTAATTATTCTTGAGCTGTAATAATAACCATCAGGTCGTAAAGCTTTGGGATTAGGGGCATGTGTATTTTAATTGCATAGGTTCACTATCGAAGGATTTTTTGTTAAGATACCAATTTAAAAAAATTACTTTAATGCACCAAATTTTGAAGACTATTGTTATTAATAATTGTTCATTAACGTGCAATTATTATTTTAACGTAAGAAAACATTTTAAATAATTTTTATGAACTTCTGTTTAATTTAATTGGGTAGTTTGATTTTTCAGGTAGTCTAAACAAATGTTCAGGACGAACATTGATATTAAAAATTAAAAATTGAAAAATAATTTAACCCGGCCCTGAAAGTACTACAGTGACATCAACGATGTAACTAAATAAATGTCAAGTTAGGCTGTACTTATATCTGCAATTCATAACGGTTTTTTTAAATTATGACAATAATACAGGGTGATCCCGAAATGGCGGACACGGAATACAGGGTGTTGTAGAGGATGTTCAGAAAGACTGTAAATATAAAACAAAAATGTGTTCCTCGGCTTCGTTACCGAGATATAGGGTGTCCTTTTTCTAAACCTTAAATCGAAATGGCGGTCAAATTTAAACAACCTCCACTGGCAAAGCACATGGTTTCACATAACTATAACGATAGTGTTTGCTTTTTATTATTTTCATTATCGGGAACGGAATTACAGGCATTCAAAGTTTACCTATTCCCTGTGTTCAACAAAATTTTTCAATGTGGCATCGTTGTTCGAATTCGATTTTTCGCCGATTCGAAAACTGCAAGGCCGTACTAATTTTTTTTTATATCTTTCGGCTTTGTCGAAAAGTTCACCCTGTATGCATTTTATTCAAAGTTTGGTGCCATTTTCTAAAACTACGTGAAAAATGCTACAACTGTGGTAAAAAAATACTTGGCTTCATTAAACTGAATCGAGAAGAAAATTCAGTTTTTTAGTTTTTTATTCGGAATTTCAATTCATGTGTTGTTAATAATTTAAGAAAAATCAAATGTGTTTTTTTAAAACTTGCGTATTTTGTAGTTATTTCAAATAAATTTACTTTATCTACAGATTTAGCCAAGATTGGGGACCCTTCTACAGATTGTTTCGAGCTAAAAAAAATTTTAAATGGTTTTTAGATTAATTTCAAGGTCAAGGAAATGTGTTGAGTTTGATGGTGGTCTCCTTGACCATTACCTGCACTGAATTGTAGTTTTTCTTCCCAACATTTGTGTTGATATTTTTATTCCTGTTTCGTTTATGTGGATACTTATTTGTCTATGTGGTAATGTGTTAAATGTGTTATTTATTTTGCTGTTAAAACTTATTCTTAGCTCGAAATAATCTGTAGGAGGGTCCCCAATCTTGGCTAAATCTGTAGATAAAGTAAATTTATTTAAAATAACTACAAAATACGCAAGTTTTAAAAAACCACATTTGATTTTTCTTAAATTATTAACAACACATGAATTGAAATTCCGAATAAAAAACTAAAAAACTGAATTTTCTTCTCGATTCAGTTTAATGAAGCCAAGTATTTTTTTACCACAGTTGTAGCATTTTTCACGTAGTTTCAGAAAATGGCACCAAACTTTGAATAAAATGCATACAGGGTGAACTTTTCGACAAAGCCGAAAGATATCAAAAAAAATTAGTACGGCCCTGCAGTTTTCGAATCGGCGAAAAATGCGAGGTATTAAGTGTCATTAGTAGAGCATATCTACCAAATTTCGTTAAATTCGATCAATTCGTTCAAAAGATATCGCTCGTCAAAGATTTCGGCAAATTGCACAAATCACCCTGTATAATCGAAACGAAGGGCCTCAGGAAAATTTCAAAACCAGATCCTGAATCGCCTTGAAAAACTACACCTACCCTTAAGCTATGGCAGTCAGGTCGTGGGACACCCTGTATATTACAAAAAACTCCTTTAAAAAAAATTATTATATTTACTAGACATATCTATTTATTAAAAACCCCAAATTTATTGAAATAAACAGCTAATAAGCACGTACTTTGTTGTATGATTTTGCCGGCCATCGCCACACACGCTCCAATTCATATCCAATTGCATGCGATCCGACAAAATTGTACTGCTGCAGTTAAAAAGTTTTAACTGCAAGACGAGCCGATCCAACTCGGTCCGACTTCGTCGGTCGTAGACACACACTATCAAATATCGTACGATCTTGTCGAATCCAACCAAATTGTACTGCGCCGCAGTACCGTGAGTGGCCGGCTTAAACAACGGCCTCCAGAAGAAAATAACAAAAGTTGTTTGTTTTGGAAAGGGTCATCGCTTGAACATAAAAAATATCCCCCCCCCCCACTAATACAAATTTCAAAGTCACCCCTAAATGTTGGGGGTGAATTGAGGGTAAGTAACTTTTGCTTTTGCAGTTTTCTTCTGGAGGCCGTTGTTTAATCATAAGAAAGTAAATAAATATGGACATCAAAAAATCGATTTTTTTATTTGCATTTTAGGGACTGAGAATTGCATCGCATGAAAAAATGCTTCAGACAAAAGTTTCTTATTTTTTCATGAAAAAACATAATCCGCAATAAAAAAAATGGGGCTTCCTATTTAAGACGTCGAAGTCACCCCACTCCTAGGCAGGGAGAGTTAAAGGTGGGGGGTGGTTTTGTCTACAAACAATGACCCCCTCTAAACTGGATAACTTGTGCCTGAAACTTTATTTCCGGAAATGATGCCCCATCCCAATGATTAAAAAAAAAATTAAAACGGATCAAACTGTATTAACAGAGAGAAAGGGAGTTAACCCTATTTAAGGGTCATATGATATTCCTCTTAAGGGACTCCACATACAGTGTGTCTGGTAAGTACCTCCTAATTTCACAGTAGCATACAGGGGAGGTCAAAATAAACCTAGTCTGTCGTAAAAAAATTCCTAAAGTTTCCCTAAACGGAAATACAGAGCTCCAAAAGGGTACCCAACGAATTACTTTTTTGGCTCTAATTTTTGAACTGACCTGTATAATTCGATGAAATTTTAATATTTTAGAGAGACCACAAAGAGTCATTAAGCCATTTCAGAGTGGATGTTTGACGTCCTCAGGAAAGTCAGGAACGGACTTACCACCACACTCCTTGGGTCAAAGTTTTGACAGGTGTCATTTTACGGGGCTGAACTAATTTTTTAAATACTCTTGGTCATTCATCTTTAAAAAAGGTGCTCTTAATTTTAACTTATACCAAAAACCGATTTATCTCGAAAAAAGCCAGTTTTATCGAAATACATTGAGGGTACCTTTGAAAAATGAATGATCAGAGCATTTAAAAAATAAGTTTTCAGCTTTGCAAAATGACACCTGTCAAAACTTTGACCCAACGAGTGTGGGGGTTAAGACCGTTCCTGACGACATCAAACTTTTGTATCCTTTTGGAGCTCTGTATCTCTGTTTAGGGACACTTTTGGAATTTTTTTATGACAGACTAGGTTTATTTTTACGTCACCTGTATGCTCCCTAGAAATTAGCAGGTACTTACCGGACACCTGTATGGTAGAAGTTTGTAAAGATCCTCATGATTTTCACTCTTCAGATTTTTCTACCAGTCTTTAGAATGCCAAAGGCAGAGGTTTATACCAATTTCCAGCTTATTCCCTCACATTACGAGGTTGAATCCTAAATTGACTGGACCAATGTTGTTATTTTTCACTAGCTCTTTCAATGATAAGTTTTTTACTTGGTAATAAATAACTTGAAGTAATAAAGTCTTGAATTTTAGAACTGTATAGCTATTATACAGAGTGAGTTATTAACGGATTCAAAAACTTGCAAAATTTTATTTTTTAAAATTATCTAGTGATATTTGAAAAAAAAATAGATCTGAAAGACGCATATGGAAGTGTCTCGTAATAATTTAATAAGTGCAACTTTTTCTCCATTTAATCGAGTCTGTATCTCTAACCGTTCTCAATATTACAATACCGGTATCATGAAATTTGCATAAACTATAATGAATTCATGACCTGATCTGTACATATATTATTTTGAGAGTTGAAGAGCTACTATATTAACAAAACCAATTTTTATAGTAAGAAATGCAGGGAATATAATACCACATTCCCAACATTTTCTCGATGAGTTCACGACAAACGAACCAGCAGCGCTTGAATTAGGCTGCGTTGTCAACGACATAAGGCATATCATCGTCTGCGGCCACAGTGACTGTAAAGCTATAAATCTTTTATATAAGTTACGAGATAGTGAGTTTGCTTCTCAGGTGAGTCACGTTATTATTTCTCCTTCTTTTTGCATTTTTGTTTCACTGATGAAATAATTTTTAGGATAATCGAAGAATCTCCCCATTAAGAGCATGGCTCTGTACACATGCTTTAGCAAGTTTAGAGAAATTTCAACAGTTAGAGGTGACCGATTACAGCAAGCCTCTAATCTTTCAGGCAGAGACACCCCTTCGAAAGATTGTGGCTTATATTGACCCTGAAAACAAGTTCAGTATCGAAGACAAACTGTCACAGATAAACACGCTTCAGCAGCTGCAGAACATCGCGAGTTACGGGTTTCTGAAGAGGAGGCTGGAAAAGCACCAGCTGCATATACATGCTCTCTGGTTTGATATTTACACGGGGGAAATATATTATTTTAGCAGAGCCGCCAAACATTTCATAATGATTGATGAAAGTAACATTCCAAAGTTATTGAATGAAGTTGAGACTTATTATTCTTGAATAATTGTGATATTAATGGCTGAAAAATAATTATAATTTTGCATTCCAAAGTAATTCCTTTACGATTTATGTAGCAATAATATATTTTTTATTACAATAATGTAACACTATAATTCTTTCATTCCATTCTTTGACAATTATATTTTAGCATACGGGAGTAAATTAATTTGTGTATGGTCCGTTTCGTAATAAAATTAAAATCACCTTAAAATTTAAAGTCTAATTTCACCTTTGAATTTTATTACTAAACCGTAGGTCATTTTTTTTTCTAATTACAACTATATTTTCTGTAACGAAAGTAATAATGATTAATTTGTTTTATAATACACAGCGTTATCCTAAATAAGTGTGAAAAATTTTAGGGGGTGATCCCTTGGCTCATTGTAAGGAAAAAAGGTCCTATTAACATGGATCCGGAAATGCACCGTTTTTGAGATTACAGGATATCAAAGAAGGACTTTTTCCATTTTTTTAATGATAAATATATTAGGAACCGTTTAAGGTACACAGCTCAACTTTTGTACATGTCCTACCATACATTTTAGCTGCTTTTTTCATGCTAACTAATTATTTTTTCATGCGTTAGGTTTTTTACCCCCACTTTTTATGAACCTGGGAAAATTGAAATTTTCAAAGCGCATTTTAAACTGCCAGTAATTTCTTCATAAAAAAGGTAAGTACTCTTAGTCATAATAGCTAATGTGAACCTTTTTCAAGAAAAACTCGCTTTGGATGTTTCAAAACATGTGTCGGAAATTGAAGGGTTAAAAAACTTCGATCAATCCTAAAATCTCCATCAATGGCATTATACTTGTTTAAGACAACCCTGTATAAATAATTTTATTTTTATACACTCGTAGGTGTAGATACTTTTAAATATTGCTAATTTTTCACACAAATTTGATTGACTTTTGACTAAAAATAAAGACAAAAAACCTTGTTGTTTGCACTAATTTTGCTCTACATCCTGATTTGCATTCAAATATACACAGGTGTCCCATAACTGGAGTATAGACAGTACGGAGATAGCTGTTTTGAAATCTAAAATGCAATTAAAAAATAAGCAATTAGAATAAATCGATACTCAATCTCAATAGCTTTACGACAGACAGCCATAGGTGTCTGTTTTTTAGAATGTTTAAAATTCCTGTGTTTTATCTAAACGAGAGGTCTCAGAAGTGGACTACAGCTTTTTCGTCCAGATTCGAATATAGTGTTACAAGATAACAGTGACTTCTGGATGTATGAAGAACTTCAGTTAAATGTAAACAATCAATCTGAGGTGATAGAAATTAGCCAGATGTTCTGTTCCCGTTATATCTGGAATGCTGTTATATGGACCATTCTGTATCCAGAAGTGACATGCATGAGAGTGTTAGGTGAGGGTTTTCAGTCTTGAATAGCACTAGAATGTTAAAGAAATTGGAAAAAGATGTTGGAGAGTTAGAGATAGAAGTGGAGTAAGAGTAGTTTGAAATGTGAATGTAATCAGAGACAGTTTAGTTGCAGAAGTGAGGAGCAGAGAAGCGATTGCGTAAGAGTAAAAGGAGAAAAGATGTGGTTAGCTATTAGCACTGTGAGGAAGAATTTGTAGACAGGTAGAATCTACAGATTGAGGGACTTGTGACACTACTTATGTGTGTATTCATCAAACTTCAAAATATAACTCCGGGGTTATATTTTGAATTTTCTGACAGCTGATTGGCCTAATGCTCAAACCCTACGAACGCTACGAATTTTAAACCAATGACATGTTCCAAAATATAACCCCAGGGGTTATATTTATTGATGAATACGGGCCTTAGTGGCTTAAAAAGAACGATAAAAACTAAAGACCGGAGTTAATTCTTATTATAAGTTATTATAAGTAATTCGTTAGAAATAAAATATAGAAAATGTTTACTTTCGAATAACATGCAATCTACATTGCTGTGGACACAATATCCCTTCAATCTCTGGCTTTCAAGATATGGGACACTTTGTATTCGTGTGATAAATTGCATTTATGAATACCAATTTAGACTAAACTTGAAATAAGGACACGTGTGTACGCAGTCAATGCGTAGATATGATTGAAGAAGCTCAAGTTCTTGCATCATGAGGGGGTCAAAATTAACAATAACTTTTCTCACCTAATGGAATTATTTGAAAACTGAAGACTTACCCTTAGTGACATTGCAGAGCTGCTTTTTTCTAAGTTTGTTTTTAAACAAAAACAATTAATTGAAAACAACAAAATAATTTTATTTGGCATATTGTATCAAATTCGAAATACACATAAATTTGAGCTCCTTTACATAAACTAGGAATGTCCGAAATAATTAATTCAAATTTCAAATATTTTGTAAATAAATGAATGATTATAACTTTATTTTATATTATATTTACATTACTTATTTATGCATATTATGTACATACAGGGTGAGTTAAATTCGAGCTATATCATTCCGTTCTCGGGAACTAAAAGACACAGACTCGGTTAAATTGGGGCAAAGTTGCTAAATTTTAAGCTCAATAATAATCTGAGACAAAAAATTCAGTTATCTCCGATAGTTTTTGAAAAAAGGGAAAATGTATCCCTCAATCTTATTATATTTTATTACATGGTTGACTGAATGCGGTTTCAGTTTTTTGATATCTTCCAAATAAGCCAACTAGATGGGAATTTAAAATTTCAATTTTTTGAAAAACAATCGGAGGTACCTAACTAATTTTTTTCTCAGATTATTATTGAGCTTTAAATTTGGCAGCTAGCCATAAAGACGCTGAGCTCTTCTACCATTCCGGAATCGAGGGAAACAAACGTGCCCACTCATTGGCAAGAAAAGGAACATCGATACCCTTCATAGGACCACAACCATTCTGTGACAACGTTGAACAAATTACTAGAGAGGCAATTTAGAGACTGAAAAGAATAGACTGGAAGTGGAAGTTAGAGAGGCGGAGATGTTCGCTCTTCAAGATGAGCTTCACAATAAAGAAACGACTCTTCGAAAAGAGTACGAAGATCACGTCATTATAAAACTAAAAAAATGCTGAAGAAGAATTTCTTAAACTTCTAAAGACAGTTGAACAAAAAGCTCAAAAAGAAATTGGCGCAATGCGAGAAACCATAAAAAAAATGGATTTGGATTGTTCTACGAATTATATCAAAAAACGTGAAGTCGATGAGAAACTGCTAGAAGTTGAACGAATTTCCAACGAAATTAATATTTTGAAGGCAGGTATCAAAGAATATGAAGCCACCAGCGAAAATATGAACTATAAAGAGCAATTGCAAAATGATGCCTTAAGAGAATGCACAGAGACAGTCAACCAGTTGAAGAAGAACCTAGAGTAGAGCACAGTAGAGGGGATACAATAGATCTTTTAGGTCGCAGTGACTCGATCACCCTCAATATACAAATACAAATACAATTTGGCATCTTTGCACCAAGTCCATATTTCTTTAGTTTCCGAGATCCCAATGATGTAGTTCAAATTTGATTCACCCTGTATACTTGAGGAGATATTCAACGTAACTGACTCTTTCGTTTTGTGTCTCCACACCAATTTTTTTGTAGTCTTTACTGCAATTTTTTCCAACAGAAAGCAAGAGCAGAATGTTCTCAAAGAAACTTCAATGATAAGAAGTATGAAATGAAAAATGATTCAAATTACACTTAACAAAATAAAAATATTTAAAAATAAGAAAAACACTAACTATAGGTACATATTCTATAAAATATTAAAGGGCGAAATCACATGTATATTTCAAAATCGATTCTATCTGACCTGTAGAAATTATTTACGTCACCATGCTTGCGAACCCAAACGCTTTTCTTGAAATACCCCTCATTCAACCATTTTAACATTTTAGAAGTAGGGAAGGGTCCTTCGACGTGGTGGTTTTCTTGTTCCCACTTGAATTCCCACAATACTTCGTCTTCTCCTACAGCATCCTTTACTTCTTCTTCTTTAGATTCTGATATATTTATAGGACCCTTTTCTTCTATCTTTTTCTTTTCATTTTCCAAAAAGTCATCCGCATACATGTCAATCTCGGGTTCATCGGTACCCTTTGTTTTTACTTTCTTCGCCTCTGTCTTCTCAATCTAAAAACATACAATTGGCAACTTCGATTTTAAACATTTGATAAAATAAATTAAAAATTAACCTTGCTCTGTATCATTTCAAAAGTTTCTTGATATATGTCCATATTCCCAGTCTTCGTTAACAACTTGTTTGCCAATTCAGTTAGCTTGGTAACTTCTTCATTAGTTATCAGAGCTGCACTTTTCTTTAATTTCAGTCTTTCTAAGGTGGATAAAGGTTTCTTATTACCTAAAAACAAAAGTTACTTAAGAACAATCGATCATCTCAGTACTTAACATTTAAAATAACATCAATAAGTCAGTCAGTAAGTTACAAACTGGAATAATACAGCAATATGACTTAGTCTAGGTCCATCTTGAGAGTTTTAAAATACCAATACGGTGAGAAACCAGAACATTTTACTGATATTTACTATATGGGGTGAGTCATAACAGGTGGACGATATTCTACCTCTACCAGCAAACAAAAGGGATTATTTCCAGTCAAAAAGCACCTATGAAGAAATGTCTTCACCATCACTATTGCATGAGGAACTACAAGAGCTTGAAGTTCCTTGATTGTTGGTGTTTAGTTGCCATGAAATACGAATCATTTATCACCACAGCAACAATCATCATCACCTGTTACCGATTTCTAATCAGTAGGTACATTCAGGGACAAAAAATGGCAAAAAATAGCATCAAAATGAACTCTTTCCGAATACACAAATCCAAGCAAAATAACCCGGAAATAACAATAAAACCGAAAGAAAAATCTTACCACCGTAACGCTGAATTGCTTTCGATACTGATTCTTTTGGCTTCAGATAGGTCAATATCTGCTTATAAACATCGGTTTCATTGAATGGTCCCTCATCGTCTTCAGAATCTGAATCGCTGGAGTCGGCTAAACCCTTTTCACTAGTACCTGGTAAATCATATTTTGTCGATGTTTGCTTCACTTTTTGCCAGTCAATATCATCCAGCCAATTATCACGAATTTCCTTCTCGTTATTCCAGATAAAGTGACCATCTTTGTCAAAGTGGCCTTCTTCCATTTCGTCACGCATGTTGAAAGCGGTAAATCGTTCGCCTTCACTTTGAGGTGCAACCACATCTTCTTCACCTGTACACAAGTAAAAAAATCAATTTAGTTGCAACGTTAAAAGAAAAGGCTTACATTATTTTGGATTAGTATTTTTTGTTACACTAGAGTTCTAAGTTTAGTTATTATTAAATATGACTTAATATTATTAATTAATTTATAATTTATAATAATTAATTATGATAAAATGGCTGATCTGCTGAAAACAGCGGATTTACAACTTAAAGAAAACAATTACTTACTACGTGATAAAATAGCTCGAGATTCAAACTTAAGTGTACCAACCAGTACATACGCATACATGCTGAATAGCCATCAAAATAAAGCCATTATAAAAGTAAACAGCGGACCAAGTATAATAGTGTCTTCAAAAAATGGGGACAGTTTGGATACAGCCTATGAGAAGATTAAAACAAAACTTTATCAAAATAAAGAGGTACAAATTAATAAATTCTTTAAAACAAATAAAAAAAATAATAATAAAATGTGACTCTGATAAATATAATAAGGAAGTCATGAAAACTCTAGAATCTATCACTGATCCAAAATTGAATATTACATCTGAGAAGCTTAACAATCCTAAAATCAAGATAACTGGGATAGATTATGATATCAGTTCATGCAGTAATGAAGACGTTATCAGGGAGAATTTAACTGAGAATCACTCCATTCAATTTCTACATAAATATAAGAATATCAAAGATAACTCTTGGAATCTTCTGCTTCAAGTTGATAAACAGGCCTATTCTGCTATCATGAAAGATAAGAGAGTGTATTTTGGTGGTAATCGCTGCTCTGTTTACAACTACTATAACACTACACTCTGCACAAACTGTTGTAAGTATGGCCATAACACGAAAAAATGTAGAAATAAGCTAGAACAATGCTGCACTAAAAACAAAAAACCATGGATCACCAGCCACCGACTTCAACAATTGTCCAACACACAAGTTTCCAATAAATCAGGTAATTAAAACAACTGATTATGTGAGAGGTGCTAAGACATGAGGTCCATCTTCATGATCTTTGTGTTGAAATTTAAAAAGAAAAATCTTTGATCAAATGAGAGCAAGCCGAACTTTCTGAGATTTTGAACTGTTTTATTTACCACCCTATATAAACTTTGTGTGAAGTACGAAGTTCTTGCAAACATACGGACTGATAAACAAGGGATTGAACTAGAGAACCCTCGAAACAAGAATTGAATTGCTCGAAACGATCTAAATTTTATCAGTGCCAAAGTTCGGGCAAATTTGGTCATGGAACGTTTCATTTGTTGAGCAGTATACTTATTTAATGAGTTTAATTGCATGTAGCCAGACCTACACACAGGTAACCTCGTTTACCTCTGTAGGGTATTACATTATTTGTAATTACCATGTAATTGTGTATGTATTCTATCTGGTTTGAATAAATAAATAAATAAAAAAAAAAAAAAAATGTGACAGACTCTTGTAAAGGTGGATCCACATCAATACAAATTTTCGTTGTGCGTTGTTTTTGACACAAATTTGCTCGTGTGCGGCGGAATATTTATATATGTGGACTGTGCGCCGCAAATAAATTCGCGCAAACATTTTTGCAACGAACGACGCACACGATCCAATGAGCTGTCGGTTTTCAACCAACTTCAAAGGGATTTGCTCTGCACAGTGATATTAATGTGGACGTGAATCAGTGCTTGTGTAATTTTTTACTAGATATTTTGGCTACTTTGTTAATATTACAGTCTTTTGCTTTTGATTTTCCTCTTTTGTCAATTGCTTTTCCTAATTTGTCAAATGCTTTTCCCATTTATCAAACATCAGTGCGTGATTTTTCAATTGAAATTCCTCTTCTGTCAAATAAGATTCCTTTTTTATCAAATTTATGCTTTTCCAGTATTTATTATACTGTCATTGCATGGAAATAGGAAAAGCAATTGACATAAAGTGAAACTGATTTGACATAAAAGGAAATTGATTGATGAATCCATGACTACAATCGTTGATAGAAAAATAAGAAAATCATTAGCGAAATGTTATTATTTCAAATATCGACGATCCGCATCCCACAAGTGGATTCGCGCGCACAACGAACAAGATATAAAAATTACGTGGAAAAATATTTCATCAGATTTAAATTTATGGCGCAAATTTTTCGCTGAATTTCAACACACAACACACAACGAAAATTTGTATTGATGTGGATCCACCTTAAGAGAACAGATTTTACCTTCAATATCATCTTCCTTCATGTGACTGTCATCATCAAAATCCTCTTCATCAGAATCCAAAGTGTGCTTTTTAACATCTTGATCAATTTTCTTTCTCTTCGTGAATTTATGTTCAGATGTAGAGGCTGGCGAAAATATCAAATCGTTAATCAAGTCGCTGCTGGCCAGTCCTGCTTTCCTTTTGGACATTATAGATTTTTTGTATTTTGGCACAACACAACCGCTTTTTTAGTTATTACTTATTAGTGCTTTAAAACTCCTCGCATTTAAGATTATTTATTTATTTAACAGCAAAGCAAGCAGTGTTGTTACTTGAGTCTTGAACTCTTGAGTACAATTTACATTCACAATCACACTTACACTTGCCTTGCACTTGATTTTTGATTTGTTTGTTTGTTAGAGGTTAGAGTTGTTGCAATATATGGCAAGTGGCAAGCAACAGCTGTTCTGAAACTTCTGTCTGTTACAAAACCACAGAATAGATACAATCAGAAGCTGGCGCGCCTTTGATTTTTTAGAGACAAGCCACACCTCTAGCGGCCATTGCTTCTTTGCTTCAGAGTAGAAACGCAGGCCCGCCACCAGCCCGCCACAGAATAGGTAGATAGATAGATAGATAGATTTATTGCATCCGGCAAACAGTTACATCTACTGTATGGACATGTCAATATTTAGCCTACATAACAACAAACAAGCTCAGTACAGAGCATGTACACGTTCAATACAATACAAAAAGTTAAAAAAACAAAAAAACACAATACAAAAAGTGTATAAATACAAATTTTCGTCAATAACCTCACAGAATTGACCGACATAAACAGAAAAATATACAGCACATTATAGTATGTATAACAATTTTACACTACAACAATAGATCCTAGGTACAAGCTCTTCAAAGAATCACCGCACAGTCTCTCCGAGAAACTCTTGGATGCTGTAAAAACACTTATCCATCAAGAAACGCTTCAGATTTCGCTTAAAGCATTTCTCATCGTCTATGTCCTTAATGTTCCGCGGTAGTTTGTTATATAAATCAACTCCAGAATACAGAGGTGATATCTCATAGTAAGTATGATTGTGACGATTAAGACAGAAATTCCCATTGTGTCTAGTGTTATAGCCATGCACATCGGATCTACTCGAGAGACGCGACCTCCTCGCATGCACATATACAGGGTGTTGATTTTCAAAGCGGGCCATAGGGGATTAGCATTGGGAAAGTGGTTTTTGAGGATTCCTGCTCGCCGTTTAAACTGACATAAATGGTTTTGGTATCAAAATGAAGCTAAAATTATTTCTCATAACGCTTGACATCAGAAATTAATTTAATTTCACGTTGTTTTCTAAAATTCTTCAGTAAAAATTCAAGTAATTGTTAATGTTTGATCACAAAATAGCATGCCTTGCTTAAATAATAATGACGTTTCTACGTTTTGACAATCCAATAATAAAACTTTATAAGTCAGTAGGTAATAATAAAGTCTGGTTCTATTCAACCCTACTGTAACTGGCTACACTGTAGTAGGTTTTCACCATAAAGACTCTTTCTTGGTTTGTATAACCCATTTTTAAATAGAGCCAGACTTTATTATTATACCTACTGACTTATAAAGTTTTATTATTGGATTGTCGAAACGTAGAAACGTCATTATTGTTTAGGCAAGGCATGCTATTTTGGGATTAAACATTAACAATTACTTGAATTTTTACCGAAGAATTTTAGAAAACAACGTGAAATTAAATTAATTTCCGATGTCAAGCGTTATGCGCAATAATTTTAGCTTCATTTTGATACCAAAACCATTTCTGTCAGTTTAAACGGCGAGCAGGAATCCTCAAAAACCACTTTCGCAATGCTAATCCCCTATGGCCCGCTTTGAAAATCAACACCCTGTATAAGGGCTTTATACAAATACCCAGCAAACACCAGGACATGCTAAGCACGTAGCATACACATAGCAGTGGTAGCATGTTACATCCGCATTAAAGTGCTCACGATGTTCATGGGAGGTGCTCAAGTACGAGTAATGTCAGCAACCTGCTAGCATTAGCGACACATGTCTGACACGCCACCCATAAACTTCTTGAGCACATTACTGATACACATGTCAGACATGTCTCCTAGACACATTAATGTCAGCAACAAGCACACACTACAGACACATGTCTGACACAGCACAGATGAAATATGTTGAGCACATTACTGATACATATGTCTAGCACGAAATGTACACACCTCACATAGACATACTTATTCTTCAGGGTTTTTTCCGGGATATATCCTAGGTAGGTATAGAGTTTGTCCCCGCAGATAAATGAAACGACTTTTATAACAGATAAATAATTTCCATTTTGAATTTTAATTTTTTGCTTGATTAAAGACTTATTTCTAACATTATTATTTTTGCTTTGAAAAATAATCATGGATTGGAAATTAAAAAAAAAACATGTTACACCAGTAAGGCGAACGGTAGGCAACCAGGGATACATCTCTGGCGCAGGCCTACTGGAGATGAGGCGTGGAAAGGCGCAAGACTGAAGACAGGAGCAAGTGGCGTATGGCGAACGGCAGCTGACAGATGACACTGCCAGGTGACAGATACCGGCGTCAGGCCTTCCTCTGATTTGACGGTGGAAGGAGCGGGAGGCAGGGCGGATTTTACCAATGGCGACGGTACCTGTGACTTGGTAGCTGCGTCATACCTGAGTTGAGGAATTTGTCTGTCGCTTCTATAGCTATTTTTACAAGAAGGACTGCTATTCCCAGCTCGAATTATTCTTCTAACAAATTCAGAAGTGGGATCTGTGAATTTTACGCGCTTTCCGGCTACGAAAAGTGATTTTTGGCGGCGGTCTTTTACGACTGACCAGACCAGTTGTGTGTGTTGGTGACATTGAGTTGCAATCAATCATGGCGGATGAGAACAGGGACGGCGACGGCGATCGCCCCAGTGCCCTGGACGAGTTAGACTTCAATTATGAAGAGGAGGAAGCTGGCGTTCGAGAAGCAGCGACTCAGGCGGCGGTGCAGGCGGCAACCGAGGCGGCGGCTCGTGAAGCAGAGGCGGCGGTTCTGCGTGCCCTTGACGGCACAATGGCGGAGCGGATTGCGGCGTTGGTGGCGGAACAAACCTCCAAGGCGATGGAGAAGTTCCTGGCGACGACTGGCGGACAGGCGAGTGGGGTAACCTCCCCATCTGGGGATGTGGCGATGGAGGTAAGTCCTTCTGTGTTTCAGGCGCCTGCAGTCTCTGGTGTTTCAGGGACTTCGACATATGCGGGGCGAGTCCGTGGCGACATACGGGCAGCTGGCGAGGTCGTGGAGCCCTTCGACCCGGATGATCCGGACTCCAACGTGGAGAGGTGGCTCTCCATGATTGATCAGCTGGGTGGAATATACGGGTGGTCCGAGGCGGAAAGGGCATATTTCACCCAGATGAAGTTGAGGGGTTCGGCGAGGGCGTGGTTCAACCGCCTGGAGGAGTACGACTTCGGCTGGGCGGAATGGAAGGCGAAGTTGAAGAAGGCGTTTCCCCGGCACCAGGATTTTGCTGTGTGTCTGGAGGAGTTGGTGGCGAGGCGCAAGAGACCCGCAGAGTCGATGACGCGCTACTATCATGCGAAGCTGGCGATGTGTGGTAGGTGTCACATTTCAGGCGAAGACGCCGTGTCGGTGATCATACGTGGGCTGCCTGATGAGCTGAGGGCAAACGCGTATGCGTGTAAGGCGACAACTCCGGAGGCGTTGTATGCGCAGTTCCTGTCGGGGCTGGAAAACTACCAGTCACCGGGAGGGACAGGCGGGCGACGTGAAGGCGACGAGGCAGGCCAAGTGAGGCGAATGGCGACATCACCACCGGCGAAGCGACCGGCGCCCAGTCAGGAGTTGGTCAGGTGCTACAACTGCCAGGAGTATGGCAAGCACCTGAGCAGGGATTGCCCGAAGCCCAGGCGAGAGAGGTGTGTGATCTGTGGCCGCGAGGGCCACAAGGCAGCGGAGTGCACCACCAGGTATGGTCAGGCGAGGCGAGGCAGCAAGGGCAGTCAGGCGGACTCCAAGAAAGGAACTTGTCGGGTCAGGCTGGTAAGTGATGATTTGGACAACACCTTCAAAAGGTTAGTGTGCATCAATGGGCAAGGCGTAAAGGCGTATCTGGACACAGGCAGTCAGCACAACATCATTACCGAAAGTTGTGCTGAACGCCTGGGTCTAGAGGTGAAGGAGGGCGTAGTTCTGCTGAAGGGAGTCTTTGGTGGTACTGGCGCGGCGCATGGGTGTTGTCAACTGTCTATTGAGGTTGACAACCTCGAAATTAAAACCGAGGCGTTGGTTACTTTGTGCGATATGTCACCGGTTGAATTGCTTATAGGGCAACCGGCAATAGGAGGCGCAGGCGTGTCCTTCATTGTGCGGGAGGGAAAGGCGAAGTTCTTCCGGGATGGTAGGATCAACGATCTTCTGGCGTCCATCTCCCTGGAGGGGGAGACTTCTACAAGGCGACGTGTCCTGCTGAAGGAGGATATTCAAGTACCTCCTCACTCATCTGTTATGGCGAACGTGGTGGTAGAGGCGGAGCCAGGCGAAGAGGTGATAATGGAGGCTAAGGCGATTGATGACGGGCGTACATTAGTGGCGATGCCGCGAGGGATTCTGCGCCAAGGCAGCGAGATACAAGTTCACGTGACCAACCTTGGCGACCAGGAGCTGAAGTGGCAAAAGGGGAGAGTGGTTGCTCGAGCCCAGCGATGTGTGGCAGCTCCTGAGCCCACTGTTGTCACAGGAGTTGGGGTGAGTAGAGTTTCTATTACTAAGTTTAGTGAGCTTAATATTGGGGATATAGGCGAGGCGAATGAGCTAGCTTTAAGGCGGTTACTAGCACGTAAAGCTGTCTGTTTTTCACAAGGCGAGGCGGATCTTGGGTTAACTCGTTTAGGCGAGATGAAAATTGAATTGGCAAAGGCCGGCACAGTCTATTTTCGACCCTACCGACTATCGCATGCCGAAAGGCAGCAGGTACGGGACAAGGTGCAAGGACTGATTGATTCTGGCGTTGTCAGAGAGTCCAATTCCGATTTTGCAAGTCCTATCATTTTGATAGGCAAGAAAGACGGCGGTGTGCGACTCTGCGTAGATTACAGGGCGTTAAATTCAATTACGGTGAAGGATAGGTATCCCCTTCCCCTAATTACCGATCAGTTGGATCGTTTGGCTGGTAAGCGATTCTTTACGACCCTTGACTTGGCGCAGGGGTATCACCAGGTGCCTATGCATCCGGAGTCTATTCATAAGACGGCATTTATTACCCCCGATGGTCAGTTCGAATATCTAAGGGTGCCATTTGGGCTGGCAAATGCACCGGCGGTGTTCCAGAGGATCATCAACAAGATGTTAGGCGATCTGCGGCATGACCAAGTATTAGCATATATGGATGACTTGTTAATTCCATCAGCGACTATAAAGGATGGGTTGGCGTTGTTAGAGCAAGTTCTTAATCTAATAGAGCAGGCGGGTTTTAAACTAAATATGGCGAAATGCTCCTTTTTGCAGGGATCCATCGAATACTTGGGTCATGAAGTGAGCAGTGAAGGCGTTCGACCGGGGCAACGCAAAATAAAGGCGGTGACTGAATTTCCAATACCCGCAGACGTACATGGCGTTAGGCAATTCCTTGGGTTGGCGGGTTATTTTAGGAAGTTTGTCAAGGACTTCGCTGTATTGGCAAGGCCTCTTTCTCAGTTAACAGCGAAAGATTGTGAGTGGAAATGGGGGGAAGTCGAGCAGAATTCATTTGACAAATTGAGGCGTATATTGGCGGAGCGACCCATCTTGGGGTTGTATTGCAGTGAGGCGTATACGGAGTTGCACACTGACGCAAGTAAATTGGGCCTGGGTGGCATCCTTCTTCAAAGGCGATCTGATGGGAGGATGCAGGCGATTGCGTACTTTAGTAGGGCGACAACTACAGCTGAAGTAAATTATCATAGTTATGAGCTGGAAACTTTGGCGGTGGTTGAATCTATTAAGCGTTTTAGGGTATATCTGATAGGTATCCACTTTAAGGTGATTACTGACTGCTCGGCGGTTAGAGCAACCCTACTCAAGCGAGATCTTGTACCTCGTATAGCTAGGTGGTGGCTTACAATACAGGAATATGATATGGAGGTAGAATACAGGCCAGGCGATAAAATGCAACATGTCGATGCTCTTAGCCGTAATCCGGTGAAGGTTAATTTGATACAGATGGCGGAAGATGATTGGTTTTTGACAATACAATTACAGGACGATAAAGCACAGGCGATTGTAAAGGCCTTATCAGAAGGAACAGCTGACGCAGATATAAAACGTGACTTCAAAATTAAAGACGGGCGACTCTGGAGGCGAACTGAGAACGGTGACAGATTATACGTGCCTGCAATGGCCAAATTTAGTCTATTGAGGCGACATCATGACGACATTGGCCACCCTGGGTACAAGAGGTGTTATGAACTGCTTCGGCAGCAGTACTGGTTTCCTCGCATGAGGCGTTTTGTGCAGAAGTATACGGCGGCTTGCATGAATTGTGCTTTTGCTAAGGGAGACTATGGGAAGGGTGAAGGTCTTTTGCACCCCATCAAGAAACCAACAACACCTTTCGACACAATACACATTGATCATGTGGGCCCTTTCACTAAAACAACTAAACATCACAATTATATCTTGATGGTGGTGGATGCATTCACCAAGTTCTTAATAGCGGTCCCTACGCGCACCCTTAGTACAGCCGAAACAATAGACAAGCTTAGGTGGGTGTTTGGTGAATTTGGATATCCAAGGCGAATTATTTCCGATCGGGGGCGGGCGTTTATTAGCAAGGAGTTCGCTAATTATATGGCGGAAAAGGGGATCAGGCATGTACTCAATGCCATTGCTACCCCAAGGGCGAATGGCCAGGTAGAACGGCCGAATCGTACAATTATTGAGGCGCTAACGGCGAGTACGGAAGGTGAGGCGCGGTGGGATGAACGGCTACCTGAAGTTATATGGGGCATTAATCATACTGAGAATGCTAGCACTAAGTTCTCTCCATCTGAATTGCTGTTCTCCTATCGTGGCGGGGCGATTGCAGACTTGGCAGGCGGTTCTCAAGTCTCCCACAATACAGAGGTGGACAGATTGCGGGCGGCTAGGCGAAAGGCATCTGATAATTTGGCGGAGACGTCTCGGCGAATGAAGGCGAGATATGATAAGAGGCGGAAAATTGCGACTGAGTATAAAGAAGGTGATTTAGTCTTGTGGAAACAGGCGGCTACCACTACTAATCAAAAGGGGGTTAATCGAAAATTGGCCAATAAGTATGATGGTCCTTATAAGGTAGTTAAGTCATTAGGGAATGATCGTTTTGTCATTGCGTCACTACCTAGTGTTAGGGGATACAAACGATTCAAGGCAGTTGCGGCAGCAGATGCCTTGAGGCGATATCAAAGTGGCGCTTTGTATAGTGAGAGTGGTGACTGCGCTACCAGCGACGATGAGTAGCTGTCTGTCATTACTTCAACTAATTTTAAGGCGATGTAATTTCTGAATTAATGGGGACATTAATTTTGCAGGACGGCCGAATGTTACACCAGTAAGGCGAACGGTAGGCAACCAGGGATACATCTCTGGCGCAGGCCTACTGGAGATGAGGCGTGGAAAGGCGCAAGACTGAAGACAGGAGCAAGTGGCGTATGGCGAACGGCAGCTGACAGATGACACTGCCAGGTGACAGATACCGGCGTCAGGCCTTCCTCTGATTTGACGGTGGAAGGAGCGGGAGGCAGGGCGGATTTTACCAATGGCGACGGTACCTGTGACTTGGTAGCTGCGTCATACCTGAGTTGAGGAATTTGTCTGTCGCTTCTATAGCTATTTTTACAAGAAGGACTGCTATTCCCAGCTCGAATTATTCTTCTAACAAATATCTATTTTTCAGTGGAGTAAACTGTCTCTTTCATGTAAATGCAATAAAAAGTTAAGTATTTAAAAAAGTTGTTAAGAATCAACATTTAGGTCTTTATACCAAATTTCATATTTTTTGTTAAAAAAATTAAATTTATATAAGTACCTACCTATTTGTAAAATAAACATAAAATAAATGAAAAATCATATAGTTAGCCTTAAATTTTGGTATAAAGACCTTAAATTGATTCTAAACAACTTTTTAAATAACTTTTTGTCGTATTTGCCAATAAATGACACTTTTTTAATTCACAGAAAACTAGAAAAGTTTTTCAAAATTTCCAAGACATGCAGCGTGCCTTGCACGCTACGTTTTCTTTTTCAAAATTTTAATTCTCGATTTGGAATATTTTTATAAAGTTCAGAAAAGTTATGATTGACTGTACATTTTCGCTGATGTAGGAGGCTGTATTAGGCAAAGATCACGAACGAACACCTGACAGCTATTAAGAAATCCTTGTCTTTGTTATTTAAGTAAGACGTAGAAAACATGTCTGGTCGATTTTCTGTCCCGGTTCTGGGTTTTCAGAGTTTGAAAAGTATATCATCTTATGCGAATTAATTTTCCGCGTCTAATGAGACCACTCTCATCTTGCTACTCTAGATTTCCGATTAGTTATCCAGTTAAAACCTAAAATATTATTTCTTTGGGTGTGGGTTAAAAAAAACATGAAAAGATAGTCGAGAAACCCATAAAGGACTTGCGTTTCGTTCTGAGACACGACAAGCCTCGGAGATATGCGGATTCACGATTGTGAAATTTAAGTTTGAATAAAGGGAGAGCGGGAGAGGTTGGTCGTACTGTTGAGAGTGTGCCGACGTATAAGGCGAAAGAGCCGACACCGTCGCGTGCGAGTTTTAAGTGTTGCATACTGTCAATGATGAGATTTGGAGTGGAAAGTAGGTCAACATTTTCGGTTAGACGGCAGAGACGGTGGTTGGGGCGCATGAGTGGCGTCACCCTAGAAAAATTATAAATGGAGGTAAAGGACGCTTCAGGTTCATTTTTCGGTCTTACTGCGGCAGATCATGTAGCCTGTCTACAAGTTCGTAAATTAGTATTAGTCCCTTGTGTGAGTTATTATGGTGAAGTTGTTTCCGTGAAAGATGCAGTCTTACGTGAGTAATCTTTTGAATTTAATTTTGGTCATCATAACTAATGTTCGCTTTCTTGTCTTTACAGACAAGGGACGTGGTTTTGGACTTACGTACTACTAGATTAGGTTTTGGAACATAGTCTTGGACGTAGTCTTGGACGTAGTCTTGGACGTAGTCTTGGACGTAGTCTTGGACGTGGGTTTGGACGTAGTTTTGAACGTAGTTTTGAACTTTAGTTTTGATTTACTTTTGAGTTTCAAGTTCTAGAATGTTAGGTCCCGACTTCCAGTTTTGATTTTTAACTACTAATTTCCGATTTCCAGTTTTTGATTTCGATCTTTGAATTTCTAAGTTTTAACTTTTGATTCCTGAATTTTAATTTCGAACTTCTAGTTTCTGAGTTTTGAGTTCCAACTTTCAATTTTCTAATTTACACGAAAGTTTACATAAAGATTCGATCATGTGAAGGCTCCAAGCGGTGCGTGACCAGGATAAATCAATCTCCTTATTCTTTTTTCGAAAACTTTCTCAAACTTTGAGAAGAATTAATGAACATGAGGTGTTGGTGTTTTAATAATTTTTGAGAGAAAAACTTTTTCAAAATTTAGACAAGTAAAGACAAATACCTTTCTTAGTTGCGTAGAGTTTACAGATGGACTAAAACCAAAAGGTAAGGTTTGAAATTTTCAACGAAGGACTTCGAGGGAATTCAGACCTGTGGTATTTGAGTCCGTGTTGTTTTCTTTTTGACGTTTCAGCTTTTTAGGTTCCAGCCAAGACGGTGTGGTAAACCTGAAGATGTGGTTTTCGAGTTCGATAATTTTTTAATTTTTCAGCTTAGGTGGAGTTACAGATAGAATCAGCAACAATCTGATTTTTGAGATTTTGGTTTTGGATAATTCTGTTAGGTCAGGTCAAGTCAACTAAGAAAAGGAACGACAATTTCGTTTTCTTTGTTTCAGGTGAAGTTGGTTGAAAAGTCTTGTTTGAGAATTTTGAGGTGAAAATCTTTTGAGATAAATAGTGAAAATGGATTTCATTGAGGAAAATACTACAGTCGATTTTGAGGTCGTTGATCTCAAGGTAGATGAGATTAAGTATGAAATTTTATTAAGAGGAGAAGTTCCACATTGGAACGGAAATTATAGGCGTACACAATTAAGTCAACTTTTGAGAATAAATGGAGGAGTCACTGTGACTATCTCTCCTTTTGATTTTAATGAGGATTTGAGTCAAGTTTTGGATTCTATTTTGGATATGACTGAAATATTGCACGATGAGGTAATTATTTCCCCTCAGTCTAATGTAGCTAGGAGATTTTCTTCGAGGTTAGCTCATTTGTTAGGAAGAATAGACAGGATGAAGGTCACATCTGATGTTCAGACTGCTAGTCGAGATCAGGTTAGAGCAGATGCTCTGCGACTGCGAGACGATTTTAAGAAAAAAATTGTCGGTGAGGTAGTCAGTTCGAGAACAGAAATCCCACAAAGATCGCAGGCCTCTCTTTTAGATCAAGCATTTGATAGGTTATCATGTCATAATGCTTCAACTACTCATGAAGGTAATCTCCACACGGTTTCGAGAGTCCCTTCGAATCTTCCAGAAGATCTATCGTTAAGAAGGTTAGGCTTAAGAAGCCATAACACCAATCCGTTTTTAGATTGTGATCAGGTACCCTTTGACTATGATAATCAGGCACATTCGAGCAGTTTTGTACCCCCAGTGAGAAATCCATCACCCACTTTCTCACAGTTTAGTCTCAATTCTCAAGTCCCATCCATCCAGTTAGTGGCGCCTATAGATAAGGTCATCCCGGTGTATAAATGGGGATTATGTTTTACTGGTAAAGAAAAGGGAATTGAAGTTATAAAATTTTTAGAAAGAGTTCGTGAACTTAGTCAAGCTAGGGGAGTCCCCCTTGATACAGTTTTTAATAGTGCAGTCGATTTATTTAAGGAACCAGCTCTCTCATGGTTCCGAAGTATTAAGTATCAGTTGAGGTCTTGGCGAGACTTGGAGGCAAGAATTGGTAATACTTTCATCCCTCCAAATTACGATGAAGAACTCCTAGAGGAGATTCGCTCCTTTAGGCAAAGGAATAATGAAAATGTCGTTACGTTTATTGCAAATTTAAGGATGAAGTTTTCACATCTTCTTAATCCAATTTCTATTCCGGAACAGTTGAAGATAGTTAGGAGAAACCTCCTACCCGATTTGAATTCGAAGTTATGTTTGATTGATCTGGTTTCCTATGAGCAGTTAGAATGTCTATGCAGGCAGATCGCGAAGAATTCGGTGATAATGAGTGGAGTAGAGGGTAAGGTCCGTGTAGGTAGACTCCAAGCAGCACCTGTGGGAACGACAGCTAGGGAAGCGAAGGAAATCCCAAAGGTTAAAGTAGAGACCCCTCGTCCACCTTTTCCTCCCCGAAGATTTGCGAATGCTCCAAATCAGTCGATGAATAAGTCAGACCGACCCCCAGTCAGCTCTTTTTCCTGTTGGAATTGTGACCAGGCGGGTCATTCATTTAATTTTTGTCCACATCCACTTGAGAAATTTTGTTTTTCGTGCGGTTTGAAAGGAGCAATAGCGCCTTCTTGTCCCCGATGTCATCATTCAGGGAAAGATAACCAGGAAGCAGTTGAGTCCAAAGACGTTAAGAAGGTGGTGGATTGTCCAGAAACTCGGGAGTCGAATTTAGGTAAAGAAAGTTCTAAGGCAGATTCAAAAAACGAGTCGGCGAGAGAAGATTTTGGCGCGACTTCCCTCGAGTTTCGAAGACGCCAACCAGGTCCAGAATCAGGTGCGATTCCGAAGAGACGTTAGAATCGAGACAGGTGAACTCGAACCTTTCTAAGCAGATCAGTCCAGTTTTTGAGAGTAAAGATGCAGATAATAGGCCGTATATCTCTATTGAGTTAGAGGGTTTTGAGATTCTAGCTCTAGTTGACACTGGGGCAAATATCTCCATTTTAGGTGCAGGAACTGAGTCGATTTGGGAACTGTTGGAACCCCATCGAATAGTTAAAGATAAATTACCGCGAGTGACTGTAGCAAATGGACAGCCACAAACAGTTCTAGGTACTGCAGTTTTGCCTATTTGTTTTGAGGATAGGTTGATTGAATTAGAATTTACAATTATCCCTACTATATCCCACGCTGTTATTTTAGGTTCTGATTTTTGCAAGCAGGTTGAGTTGGCTATCGATTTTAAAAATCAAGTTTTCGACATTAATGAGATTACAGGAGAGACTCCAAATTTAGGTACTTATCTTGAGGAGTTGTCAGAGGAACAACAGTTGGTTTTGGATAAAGTAGTAAAGCAGTACGAATTACTTGCTTCGAAAGCTCCCGGTCGTACGAGTGAAATTACACATTTCATAGATACAGGTTCAGCTAGACCCGTGAAGCAGAGGCAGTACCCTCTGTCTCCTGCTATCACCAAATTTTTACATCAGGAAGTAGATTCAATGTTAAGAGATGGAGTTATAGAGGAAAGTAATTCAGCTTGGTCAAGTCCTGTTTTGATGGTTCCAAAAAGTGACGGTACCTACCGTATGTGTTTTGATGGTCGTAAGATCAATGAGTTGACTGTTAAGGATTCCTACCCACTACCGTTGGTAGATAGTATTTTGAGTAAAGTAGCTGGATCTACTTATCTATCTTCGATTGATTTAACAAAGGCGTTTTGGAATATTCCCTTGGAGGAAACCTCCAAGCCCAAAACGGCGTTTCAAGTTCATGGTCGAGGTCTTTTTCAGTTTAAGGTTATGCCTTTTGGGTTGTGTAATGCCGCACAGACACAACAACGGTTAATGGACCACCTATTTAGGGGTACTAAGTTTGAAGATCGAGTTTTTACTTATTTGGATGACATTATTTGTGTGTCCAATTCGTTCGAGGAACACATTGCTCTTCTTACTGAAGTGTTGGAGATTCTCACTAAAGCCGGGTTGAAAATCAACCTGGATAAGTGTAAGTTCTGTAGAGATTCGTTATCGTTTTTGGGTTATGTGGTAGATAGGAAAGGTCTAAGGACCGATCCAGGAAAAGTTCAGGCTATTGTTGATATGCCATCACCTAAAACTACCACCGAAGTTAGACGAGTAATTGGAATCCTCCAATGGTATCGAAAGTTCATCCCTAATTTTTCCACCGTGTCTGAGCCAATTACATCGCTTATTAAGGGTCGTAAGAAACACACTCCAGTTATTTGGACGGAAGAAGCCGAAGAGGCTTTCCAAAACCTTAAGGAATTGTTGGTTTCAGCTCCCATTTTAGTCAAACCGGATCCCAACCTACCTTTCTTCATTCAGACGGATGCAAGTGACGTAGGGGTGGGGGCCATTTTATATCAAGTTAAGGATGATTTTGAGCACCCTATAGCTTATGCTTCTAGAAAGCTTCTCAAGACTGAGAAGAAAAATTACACGGTTACAGAGAAGGAGTGTCTTGGAGTTATTTTTGGTATTGAAAAATTTAGGTGTTATGTCGAGGGCACAGAATTTACAGTTGTTACTGACCATGCCAGCCTACAATGGCTGTATAAAATTAAAGATCCAGTCGGCAGAATTGCTAGGTGGACAGTCAGGTTGAGTGGATTTAAGTTCAAGGTTGTCCATCGTCCCGGTAAGAATTTGGTAATGGCTGATTTTCTGTCCAGACATATTTCTTTGATTAATGTTAAATCTTTTACGCCAGACACCTGGTATGTTGAGATGATTAATAAAGTCCGCTGTAACCCAGCGAAGTTTCCAGATTTTGACGTTAAGGATAATATTTTGTATAAACATATTAGGCCAAAACACGACATCCAGTCCAATTTTTCAGACTGGAAAATAGTAGTTCCAACTGAGAATAGGAAAGAGGTTTTTGTTGAGTGTCATGATCATCCGACTTCAGCTCATTTAGGTATTTCAAAGACGTTGGCAAGAATTTTGGAAAATTATTATTGGCCAGGAGTAAAGGAGTCAGTGAGACGTTATGTTAGATCATGTGAGACTTGTGGTGCCCACAAATCCACAAATCAATCTCCAGCTGGTTTAGGAGGAAATCAGCGTAAAGTTGACTTTCCGTTTCAGTCTATTTCTTTAGATTTTATGGGACCTTTCCCAAGATCTAAATCAGGAAATACCCAATTGTTGGTTATTACTGATTCTTTCACCCGATTTGTTATAGTAAAACCCCTTCCTAAGGCTACTTCGGCCAAGGTCGTGAAAATTTTGGAGAGAGAAATCTTTTTGGTTTATGGAACTCCAGAGGTCGTGTGTTGTGATAATGGTAGTCAGTTCAGGTCTAGAGAATTCAAAGAATTAATGAAGAAGTACCAGATTCCTAAGATTTGGTATAATCCCAGTTACCACCCCCAGGTTAATCCAACCGAAAGGGTGAATAAAGTTTTGGGTAGTGCTATAGCGTCATATATTAAAGATGACGATCACCGAACGTGGGACGAACATATTTTCGAAATTGCTCAGGCAATTAATACCTCGGTACATGAGTCCACAGGGTACTCACCCTCTTTTTTGGTTTTTGGACGTTACACACCAGTGAATGGTAGTTTTTATAAGGATGTTGATTATAGTTCTTTTGACCCAGTCGATTTTTCCAATCGACTTAAATGGCAGTCCGAGGTGAGCAAAGTTCCTAAACTTTATCCCCAAATCCAGGAGAAAATTAGAATTTCTTTTGAGAAAAATGTTAAGAGATATAACCTTCGTAGGCGAGAAGTTAATTATCAGGAAGGTGATAAAGTGTGGAAGAAAAACTTCGTTCTTTCCAAAGCGGTTGATAAGTTTTCTAAGAAATTAGCTCCGAAGTATGTCCCGGCTATGATAAAGAAAATTAAAGGTACTGGTAAGGTTGTTGTTCTTTCAGATCTGTCAGGAAAAATCCTGGGAGATTTTCACGTAAGTGATATTAAACCATTTGTTGAGATCCAGAATAGCCAGTGTTAGTGTAGAGCGCGCTTTAGGGGTGACCTAGTTGTGTTGTATTCAAGTTGGCGCCCCTAGTGTAAAGCTCCGTTCACACGCAAAGGCAAAATACATCCTATTTGTTTTTAGTTTGAGAATTTAGAAAGAATTCGTTTAGTGTGTCAATAGTAAGTTTTTCAGTAAATTTAGTTACGGTTTTGGAGAAAAAGTAAAGGTTGTTTAGAGTCAGGAGTCTTTGTAGAGGTTGAGTCGAGTTTAGAGAAAATCCTTTTATAGGTACTTAGGTTAAAATAATTTGAGACTGATAACGTTAGCGTACAAATTAAATAAATTTAGCTAACCTACCAGTAATTGTTGTTGAGGTAGAGGTTGAGTTACACTTTAGTCATGGCCAGACTAATTTGTAAAATATTTTTAAACGGTCGCGTTAGAGCCCCATGCAAATAAGTGAGCTACGTGACTAGGCGTTGGGTTGAGTTGATTTAGGTGAGTTCTTAATTGAAAATTTCGAGTTCTGTTAGAGTTGATAATTGGCATAATCCAAATATAAATCTGAGCTGTTATCATCCTAACAGTAACTTTCAGGAACGATCCGTTGAGTAGAGTTGAGAATTGAGGTAGTTATAATATTTTTAGGTTGAGATTTTGAAGAAAAAGCTCCTGATGATAAAAATCTTTTCCATTCCTTTGATTAAGGTTAAGTCGAGTCAATATTTTTAGCTAGAGTTTGAGATTCAATAAGTACAGTTAGTTGAGATTTAAGAATTCTTTCAGTTGACACATTATCTTGAATATCTTTAATGGTGTTTAATTTTGGCGGAACAACATTAACCGGGTGGTTAATGAGTTATGATTGGAAATTAACTATACAGATTTTGACAAGGAATTTTGAGTTTTAGAAGTCTCGTCATTTGTAAGAACTTTTCAAGTTTGCTCTTTTGAGAACATTTGAGTAGTGTAACAGTTAAGAGTAAAGATCTTTCTCTTTGAAAATTTTTATTTCCTTGAGATTGAGATAGAGTTCGTTGGTAGGTAAAACCACATATAGGTCCAACGTTTGAGATTTGATTTTCTTTTTGAAAATTTTATTCTGTAATAATTGAGATAGAGCTCGTTGGTAAGTAAAACCACATATAGGTCCAACGGTTGAGATTTGATTTTCTTTTTGAAAATTTTATTCTTTGAGATAGGGTTCATTGGTAAGTAAAACCACTTCATAGGTCCAATGATTGAGATTTGGTTTCTCGTTTGAAAAATTTTCTTTAGACAATGACAACATCTTTGGGGTTATTTTTGGTACTTTCCACCCTGGTGTTACCTAAAGAGAAAGTATCCAGCCATTTTTGAAAATAGTTCCAGTGGCTGATTTCTTGTATATATTTCTATGTGCTTCTTTCTTTTTTCTTTTTCACTGTTTACAGTATACATTTAAGTTCGCTTTTGATCTTTTATCTCTTCTTTAGGGTCCTTTTGTTTGCCCTTTTCCGCCCTGCCCCGTCTAAAGTGAAAACGACAATCGGGTCCTTTTTCGTCCTTTTCCGCCCTGCACCGTCTAAAGTGAAAACTGACAGTCCTTTTTAGGACCATATAGTATGTTTACCCTTTGATGACGATTTTGAATTGGAGAATTATTTCCAAGTTCTTTTAAGTAAAGTAGGGACTTTACTCCCTATATTTTAACGTCGAGTTCCACCTTAATCAACATATTAGTATAATTCTGAAGGTCTAACACATTTGTGTAAGTTTTGGAGTAATGAATTGGAGTTGAGATAGTTTTGAGTCTTTGAGTTTAGGTGTCTGGGTAAGTCTCGACGGGTTCTTGAGTAAGAATGGCCGCACAGTTCCAGTACCACTTTGAGTCGTTCAGTAGAGAAATTTAGTGACGTAGGTCTCAGTAGAGGGAAATCTTGGAAAATTAAATCTGTCTCACTACTGATACTTAGCGTTTGCGTTAAAGAATTTTGAGAAATAAAATCCGAGTTGGAGTTTCAGAATTTCATCTATTCTTGTGCTTTTGATAACCACTTGACTGAATCTTGTTGAATAATTTGGACGTTTTTGGAAAACAATTTTGACATTTTTGAGTATAGATAATTTAGATATCCCGATTTTGACATTTTTGAGTATAGATAGTTTAGATATCCCGGTTTCGACATTGCTGAGTGTGAACATTTTGGATATTTCGATTTTTGACATTTTGAGGTATGAATAATTTTGATTTGGAAGTGTCCAGATCAAAATACTTTGAGTATGAACAATTTTGACATTTAACCCGATTTAGACGTCTTGGAGTTTGAGGTGTAAGTAGAACTCTTAGATTTGAAATTTCTTTAGGCTTTTCTAGGTAGAAATTTAGTTTTGGCTTTTTTAGATTTCTCTATGATTTCCTTTGTTAGGAATCATATTTCACTCCAAAGTCGTTAGGACGTTATTCTTAACTAACTAACGATCAAGGAAACCTTTTAGCTTTTGACGTTAAATCTCTAGTCGCAGGGAAACGCACTAGAGGGGTGTATTTTGGCATTTCCGGCCTCATAAGCGGAGAATTGCCCTGTCGTCTAGTCAGCTGCTTAGCCCCCAGCTGATGAAGTAGGTGGTATTGTCTGGCGACATACCGACCATAGGGGCCGAATCTTTAAGGTTTCGTCATCCTGGCAGTATTGCCAACTCACGAGTTTCGGTCACTGAATTTCCTTGAGGTGTTCAGGCAGACCCAACTCCTTGATTTTTTTTGTGTGTAGGACGAAGTCGGTAATCGATTGACGACAGCCGGAGTTTCTCTAATGGAGAACTCTGTTTCACATAATTTTAGTTTTATTTTAGGATGAGTATGGTGGTGGAGGTTATTGGTTCTGGTATAGTCTGTTCAACCAGAGGTTAGGGAAAATATTTAGCTTTCTTTTGAAAAATCTTTAGTTACAAGGTAGTGTACTAGAGGGGTGCATTATGTCATTTCCAGCCTTATAAATGGAAAGGGCCTGCCGTTTAGTCAGTTGTGGAGCCCCCGACTGATGAAGTAGGAGGTATAGTCTTGCGACATGCCAACCACAGGGGCCAATTATTTGAGCTTCGCTACATAGGCAAATATTGCCACCATAAGAGTTTTGTCTTTTTGAGTTCCTTCGTGTTCTCATAAGACTCAACTTACTTTATTGAATTATGTGTAGAGCGGAGTTAGTTTCCGAATAACGGCAGTCAGGTTTTCCTCCTGGGAGCCTGTTTAACCTAGTTTTAGTAACCAGAGTCCTACTGGCGGTTTCCGAGGTCAGGGCTCGCCCATATTGCTTTGTGTTTGAAACATGGAGTGTTTAAAACTTGTTCTTTCTGTCTTTTCTTTCGGTTTGTTGGGATTTGTTGATTGTTGATTCGAGAGGAGTTCTCTCGGAAAAGTTTCTTGTGGAGACTTTTCCTTCCTTTTTACAAGGGGGGGTGTGCAGCGTGCCTTGCACGCTACGTTTTCTTTTTCAAAATTTTAATTCTCGATTTGGAATATTTTTATAAAGTTCAGAAAAGTTATGATTGACTGTACATTTTCGCTGATGTAGGAGGCTGTATTAGGCAAAGATCACGAACGAACACCTGACAGCTATTAAGAAATCCTTGTCTTTGTTATTTAAGTAAGACGTAGAAAACATGTCTGGTCGATTTTCTGTCCCGGTTCTGGGTTTTCAGAGTTTGAAAAGTATATCATCTTATGCGAATTAATTTTCCGCGTCTAATGAGACCACTCTCATCTTGCTACTCTAGATTTCCGATTAGTTATCCAGTTAAAACCTAAAATATTATTTCTTTGGGTGTGGGTTAAAAAAAACATGAAAAGATAGTCGAGAAACCCATAAAGGACTTGCGTTTCGTTCTGAGACACGACAAGCCTCGGAGATATGCGGATTCACGATTGTGAAATTTAAGTTTGAATAAAGGGAGAGCGGGAGAGGTTGGTCGTACTGTTGAGAGTGTGCCGACGTATAAGGCGAAAGAGCCGACACCGTCGCGTGCGAGTTTTAAGTGTTGCATACTGTCAATGATGAGATTTGGAGTGGAAAGTAGGTCAACATTTTCGGTTAGACGGCAGAGACGGTGGTTGGGGCGCATGAGTGGCGTCACCCTAGAAAAATTATAAATGGAGGTAAAGGACGCTTCAGGTTCATTTTTCGGTCTTACTGCGGCAGATCATGTAGCCTGTCTACAAGTTCGTAAATTAGTATTAGTCCCTTGTGTGAGTTATTATGGTGAAGTTGTTTCCGTGAAAGATGCAGTCTTACGTGAGTAATCTTTTGAATTTAATTTTGGTCATCATAACTAATGTTCGCTTTCTTGTCTTTACAGACAAGGGACGTGGTTTTGGACTTACGTACTACTAGATTAGGTTTTGGAACATAGTCTTGGACGTAGTCTTGGACGTAGTCTTGGACGTAGTCTTGGACGTAGTCTTGGACGTGGGTTTGGACGTAGTTTTGAACGTAGTTTTGAACTTTAGTTTTGATTTACTTTTGAGTTTCAAGTTCTAGAATGTTAGGTCCCGACTTCCAGTTTTGATTTTTAACTACTAATTTCCGATTTCCAGTTTTTGATTTCGATCTTTGAATTTCTAAGTTTTAACTTTTGATTCCTGAATTTTAATTTCGAACTTCTAGTTTCTGAGTTTTGAGTTCCAACTTTCAATTTTCTAATTTACACGAAAGTTTACATAAAGATTCGATCATGTGGAGGCTTAGGTAGGTACCTACCTAGGTAGGTATACTAACCTGTGTGAAGGGTGATATTTGAAGAAGCTTGGAGAAATAAAGAAGAGTGGTGGAGTTTAGTTTGTAGACATGGAAGGTTTCATCAGGCAGAGGTCCTAGTACGTTGATATTTGGTCATCACAAGGTAGCAGGGAGAGCAGTCCAGCTCATCCGGCACCTAGAGCATCCACCAAGGGGTGCTAACACCAGTGCAAAGGCAGTTCCAGCAACCATGCCGGTCTAGTCTTTGATCATCGCGCTTAGGTTAGAGGAACCTTAGTTCGTCATTTTTTTTTGAGATGGAGTTTTGAAGAATAAGGTATGTCTTTATGAGTGAATAAACTTTTGCTATTTTCCGATAATCAAGAAAATTAAATAAATTCAAGTACAGTGTTTAATTGATTTCATCACCTATGACTTTCTAAGTGAATTTGATTTTTGATAATATGTTATGAACTTTTATTGTGGTCAACAAGTGACTAATGTAATGGTTATGTGTAAAAATAATTTATTAAATTTATCGTATGTGTTTAGGATTTCGAGTTAGAGATGATCATTTTCTAAATTAAATTTTGAATTTCAGATTTTGTAGGTAGATACCTGTTTTTATATTGAAACCTTTGCTTAAGATAAATTTAAATTTTTGAGAAATAATCTCTGATCTAACTCCAAGTTCTATTCAGAATCATACCTATGTGTTATAGTTTAGAAATTGTTTAATAGAATTTGAGCTTTGGAAATTTTTTATCTGAACTATTGAAATGATATAGGTACCTATCTTGAATTTTAGTCAAGTAAGTTTGATATTATTGGTAATAAGGTAATATTTATGTTTGAATATTTGAGTCAGGATTACTGATTTTAATTATTAAATTGATTGTTGATATGTAAGATCTATTGGTGATTGCCAGTCTATTGTACTGATGATGAAATTGATTTTAATAAATCTTTGTATTAAAATTCAACAATTTTAGAGTTTTGAGAATCAACCCTCCTCATGTTCTTTTAAATAATTTATTCAATCAGTAGAGTAACATCAAGAATAAGGCGATATATCCTGGTATATTTTGGTGAGGTTTATTAATTTTTGGTTATTGTTTTTAAAATTGTTAGGAGTTACTACGGGTCCAGTCTGGTTCGGTGAATGCTGGATTTTCCAGAGGAAGGCCACATTTATCTGTCCCGGGCTGGATAATCACAACGAACATTTTGATTAAGTTTGGTTTTGGTTTGATACTTTGGAAATTTTAGACGATCACTTTTCAAAATTTAAAGTTTATTTTTGTTTCGACATTTAGAATATTTGGGTGGGGCATTCCAAATTTGATATGTTCCACTCGACAGGCCAATGTGGCTAATGTTACAAATTTGCCTAGTCACATTGAGATCTGTCAATAGCCACCTCCTTCCTTTCGGGGTTAAGGTAAGTGAATTATTATTTTTTTTATTGTTCAACTTTTTGAGTGGGAGTAAGCGAGGGGGAGGAAGGCTCCAGACATAATACTTACTTGTTTTTTCACAATGAAAATAGTTAGTCTAACATACAATAATAAAAAATCTAATCTAAGACAATAATTAAAAAATAAAAAAAAAAATAAAAAAAAGTCTTTGACCAAGCAGAGCTGAACGCCAAAAAATTAAAATTCAAATCGAGAACTTTTTATCTTTTATAAGACTCTTTTCACCTATCCAGGAACACACTGTATAATAAATGATTAATGCACACAAAACATAATAAAAATAATATAATTTATTGAAAAATGTAAAACACTTCTAACATAATAATATGAATATTATTAAACATAAAAACATTTACAAAAATTATAAGAATATACTACATAAATATTTTAGAAAACTCCAACTCGTAAGAATTCAAAATTAAAAGAGCATAAGAAAAATACTGGTATTACAAAAAAAACTATCTAAAGTAAAAAAAATTAAGTACTAATTTATCACATATTTTTAAAAAAACCAACCGGAAAAAATTGAAACTTAAAAGCGCATAAGAAAGCATGCACTTAAATATTACAAAAATATTGAAAATTTTCAATCTAAGTATATGTATAAACAAAAATAAAAGCTTATAAAATAATTTTAAAAATTCGAACTTCAGAGAATTCAAACTTAAAATAGCAGGTATAAAAACATAATTAAGACGTAAAATAGGAGGTATAAAAAAACTCAAAATGTAGAAAAGTAGCACAAAAATAATTACTATAATTTTAGTTCATATTCTTCTTGCTTGAATGAGCTTGCTTTGAGTGATGCAGTCATTCACCACAATACGCAACTTCATAGGGATGACACTAATTACATCTGAAACAACAGGTTACTAATTCAGGACAATCAACATTTTTTTTTAGATTGAATAGACATTATTGGTTGCAACTTGGTACAGAACTGAAAGATATGGTTCAACAAATGCATGAACCTTTACTTGGCATTAAAAAATTACATTAGGTAATTACTTTTCTGTACAAAGTTGGAATCAAAACTTGAAGAAAACATTTGATAATTTTTATTGAACCTTCTTTTTATGTTGAATTTTTGTTTTCTAATTTATTTGGGTTCAAAGCTCTTCGATAAAAATATTATTTTTTTCAAAAGATTAAAAAAAAAAAAATTATAAAAGGTATTTTACGATCAATTTTATTGTAATGATTATAACTTTTTTAAAGTATTATTTTTAAGTTTTTTACATTTTTATACATTTTATGAGTGAACAAGGGACCAATAATCGGCCCCGAAACGTCTCAATTTTTTATAAAAATCTTTTCGAAAAATAATATATTTTTATCGAAGAACCTAACCCCAGATAAATTTAGAAGAAAAAAAAATCAACTTAAAGAATACAAGCACCCAAAATACAAAAACACTGAATGAAACAATATTCTATACGAAAAAAAAAAACGCGAGTACAGACAATTGTTAATCCTTATATAAAATCGAGATGTCACATTCAAGGTTGAAGCCTCGAAATGCGCGCGTCGCGCACCGCTGCCGATGTTGAAGTGTAGAGATCTGTACAGTGACTAAACAATACAATGGTGATACCCACGCGAAGAAACATTTCGGTAGATGGCGCGTAAACTGTGTAGATCCCAGAGATGTGAAGGTTGAGGCCTCTAAATACGCCTCTACGCGAGAAATATTTCGGTAGATGGCGCGTAAACTGTGTAGATCCCAGAGAAGTGAAGATTGAGGACGCAACAATACAATGGTGACACCTGCGCGAGAAATCTTTCGGTAGATGGCGCGTAAACTGTGTAGATCCCAGAGATGTGAAGGTTGTGGCCTCTAAATACGCCTCTACGCGAGAAATATTTCGGTAGATGGCGCGTAAACTGTGTAGATCCCAGAGAAGTGAAGATTGAGGACGCAACAATACAATGGTGACACCTGCGCGAGAAATATTTCGGTAGATGGCGTGTAAACTGTGTAAATCCCAGAGATGTGAAGGTTGAGGCCTCTAAACAATACAATGGTGATACAATAATCTACGAGGGATATCTTTCGGTAGATGGCGCGTAAACTGTGTAGATCCCAGAGAGGTAAAGGTTGAGGCCTCGAAATACGAGTCAAAATGTGCTTAATGGACTAAGTTGAAGTTTGACTATCAATTTAATATTCTGAAATAAACGAGTTCTTTAACATTCGTTAGTTAGACTCGGGGGAATCCCACAGTGAGTGTACGGTAGGTGTCTGTTCGATAGAGCCGAGGCCCGAGGCCTGAGTAAACAGGAAACCGTGATTGTGGTTCCCTTTTACAATAATAATCTTCAATAATATAAAATATGAATAATAATACTATACACACCTACCAGAATTATCATAAAATGCCTGTACGATATTAATGTTGGGGAGCATATGTTAGTTGTGAAGATCACTTCAACTTGGAGATTACTTCAGATAAGGGCGCGCGTACGCGCGCCTTCATGACCTAGTAATTATAATAAAAGAATAATTTCTTCATGTTTGATATTAGGCAACCTGCACCGAGTGAATTTTCATAAAAAAAGTTTATTCCTGCAAATATATACATCAGGGTCGTAATACCTACAATTTAAAACCATTTTGGATTTACTACACAATTAAAAATTTTCTATCAAAGCTGAAGTTTTTACTTAAGAACGCCCTATATTTGTTTTTGATAATTCTATTCTTACTCAAACCAACTTGTTTAATGTAGGAAACGTGAATAAAAAAAAAAAACAGTTTTTTAACCTGGAAATCACACAAAATTTTCAAATTTTATCTCTAGAACTTAACTATTTGAAAAAATCATTTGCAAATATGTAATTTCTTTGAAAATGCAAATTTTGAAAAGTCAAAAAAGGATAGATTGTTCACATACCTTTTATATCTGTGCCAATCAATGTGGTACTATTACACAGTTAGTGTTATTTCTTTGTATCAGCCAAGAACACTGCACAGCAAATCATCTTCAAAAATTCAATAAAACCAAATCGTAGGTACCTACACAGGTAGGTAGTATTTGGGGCGGATAGTTATTGGCCATGTATATTTACCCTGTAAATAAATTGTCTTAAGTAAAAGTCCCTCAATAAAATTACAGATATAACAACTTACCTTAACAGACGGGAAGAGGAAAATTAAAATATCTTCTGTCTTTACTTGCTATTGAAGAAAAAAATAAAAACACAGCTAACACTGCTAACAGTCACTTAGTGAAAACATGCGCGAATTAATACACAAATTACTTTTAGATGGTGTTATTCTGATATTTGATCGGTGAAACTTGGATAAAATTTAGCTGATTAGAATACAGGAACCTGGAACTCTCAAACTTGGAACACTGACACAGAGACATAAACGAGATATACACTGGCTGTGAGTTGTGAGTGGTCTGACGCCAGTTAACACAAACACAAAGGACAAAGGTATGCCTCGTTATAGTGTGCGGGAGACATCGCCGAGATGTGTTGTACTGGTGCTAAAGGTATGCCTCGTTATAGTGTGCGGGAGACATCGCCGAGATGTGTTGTACTGGTGCTACTGTTACAACGCCAAATATGTCTCAAGAGGATGTGTCAGACACATCAGATGCACGTAGACAAGAGAAATCCTTTTCGCACTCAGAGGCGATATGCACAACATGTAACATGTCACAGAATGTTTGCTGGGTATATACCAGCAACAGTCAAGATCCCATTATCTTTGAAAATGGTCCTGCATGATTCGCGAGTTTTCATGTCAAAAATCAACAATTCGCTTTTGGCAATTTTACAACGTACAATTTTATTCTGTATCTGTGGGCACGCATTCAAAACTAATGAAACTCATCTTAAATCATGACGGATCTCTATGCGCCGAGTAGATGCGCGAACTCGGTATTTTTATTGAAGTTTATATTCTGATTGTACATATTCTGTGACAAAACTGTGTTCTGTAGCTATGCCAGAATCAAACATTTCTGTCACCTTAGACTAGGTACACGTAACTTTAATGTAAGAAATGCGTATATTACCTATACAGGGTTAGAACTATTTAAAGGGCCACTACAGGGATATTATTATCCTAAACCATTGAAGATACGAGGTCGGTTAAATTAGAGAAAAGTTGCGCTATTTTGTGGCCATCTCGAATCTGTCAAAACATGCAAGATATCTGTGACCGTTCCTGAAATATCCTGAAAAAACTGAAAAATCGAGAGAGAAATCTTATTTTTGCCATATCGATGGTGAACTGGCAATATGTCCTATCTGAAATTTCAGGCATTTTCCGTTTATTGTGTTAAATTGTCCTATACACCGTTCACTTATTATAAAAGAATTGGGTTATGGTGTAGGGTGATAGAAATCACTGGGTATAACCGCTGTCAATCATTATGGCTGGGGTTTGGTTATGTCTCTTTTTTATGAGGTTGAAGTATTATGGCAAGGAACAGGACATAGTTGCCAGATGGATTTTTGATATTTTTGGTATTCTTATTATATTTATATTTGCATCTTTGGGGGCTTTTTATTTTGAATCATTTAGTCACATATTGCAATCTTTAACTAGAACGCAATGTCGCTGGATCTAAGATCTTAAAATCTTAAGCTTTTCATAAGAGTTTGAGAAAAAGGTTATCATGTAATTTTGCCAAGTTAGGAAAATACACAAATGTACTTTTTAAATATAAAATAAAAAACTTGAATCAATTATTATATTAATTTACTTTTAATAAATACAAGCAGGTAATTAAAATATATCGGTGCGTTTATTAAAATATAGGTACGTAAATGAAAAATATTTTTCGTCAATTCGTCGGTTATTCGGTATCGTAGTAGTGTGTCGGAAACCAGCCAAAGATTCTGGACTTCTGGCTTCTGGCCCAAAATTATCCCCCATTATCAATAACCGCTACTGCATCCTGCTTAGAATCAGAATCATCTACAGCGCTCTGATTTTAATAAGATTTTCACCATGTCCATTTGTTTCGTCCAGTCCTCCGAAATAAGTTTTTCACAATGATTATATTAATTTTGTCACATGTCAGGTGTACTTACATTTTGAAAGCTCTTCAAGACATAACATTCCTTACTTTATCCTTAGAGGGAAAATGCTAATTTACGTGCTTGTATAGTGAAGTTTACAATACCCCCATGTCATTTCGATTGGGTTGTATTGGAAATAGATTATTGCAAATCTTCCGGAAACACAAAAATTTCATAATCAGTGCCTGTTTTATGTGGGCTGCCCAAGGGTGTAATATCAAATTTGTCTTGTCTAATAATACTTGCTAATGCCACGGTCTGACTACTATAAGAGACAGTAATTACCAGCAATTTAGCAGATACAGATGCACATCACATACTCAATACTTACATTCCAAATATATTTCACCTTCAGAATGACTTAAAATGTTTGCTCAAGTTTGGACTTTCTGGATCTTAATCATTGAAATGCTTTCTTAATGCGGATTTATTCATCTTTAAAGATATTATTTTCGTCATTTTGCTCTTTTGAAATTTAAAATGTCAAAAATTTAATAATTTTATTTGTCAGTTTGAGAAAAATTGATCAGAGTAAAAAATCATCCTACACGTTGATTAATTTCTAGATAGTCTACCAAGGTCACATGAAAATTCAGCAGTGATGTCAGATCTCGAATTTTGTAGGTGCAATGAGGATGAGGAATCACAGAATAAATAGACATAATTTATTACATCATCAACAATTTCTGTTTATTTGAAAATAAAAAGAATTTTAAGTTTCTTTTTGAATATAACGACGATGTTAATTCATAAAAGGTATTTATAATGAAAAAATAACATAAGCACCTATTTGCAAAGAACATTTTATTGGAAAGAATACACAAATTACAAATAATATAAATTAATGCAAAACTTGACAATAATTGATAATTTAATATTCAGAGTCATATAATCAGTTTCTTAAATTAATACCTATAATTAAAACATTCCACATTTCTGCCGTAACACCAGAGTATGATGTGTATTTCGCCAAAGAGAAATAACGTCGGTACTCTCATCGCTTAAAGGATAATAATTGAAGTTCGGCTTTGCTATACCCCACACATGTTCGATTGGATTAAAAATGCAATGGTATAGTGGAAGTCGAAGAATTTTGTGTCCATACTGTTGCAGCTAGCTAAGGCATCCACTATATACTGCTTTGGTTTCTTTTGTTCCTGTTGTCCTGTTGTGAAACCAATAAGCATTTTAGTTATATAGAAATCATAAAGTCAATACAAAATATACTTATTCACAATGTCTAGGAGCTGAGAGGCTCCTAGAGAAGGCTCGAAACCAATGTTCTTCCTGCGCAGCGCATTCGTCAATTTGTTGTTTATTTGAAGAAGAAATTGGTGGTTTATTTTCATAATAATATACAGAAGGTAACTTGGCTTTAACTGGTTTTCGAACCACTTGGTAAACTTTTCATTATTCATCTCTCCATGATAATCTGGATCTTTTGTTGATGAAGAGAAAATCAATTCTGCCCCATCAACAAAACCATTTATCTTACCTGCATGCAAAACTATGTACCTAAATAATGAAAATAAATGATATTATATTTAATGCCTAATTATACATCATTATAACATATATTATAAGTATTTAAAACACCTTTTGCCTTCTGTCTTCTGTTCAGTTTCTTGACACTGCGTGGGTTTTGATCCTGCCAAGACCTTCCCATTGTGCCGTTTTGAGAGATCCATGTTTCGTCTATATACACAAATTATTGGTAAGATGCCTTCTCTTTTGTAATCTACATATGCGCGTAGGAACTTCACTCTTTTAACAATAATGTGACCTAATTCCAGGAGACCTCGACGTGGATTGTCTTTTTTCCATTTAAATCCAATTTTCTTTAAGACGCACAAAAGAGAAGATTTGCTGCACTCAAATATATACTTGTCTTTGAGGACGGTACGTAGAGTATGTAGAGACGGTACCAAAGCGACAATTTCAGAGCTTCAGCTACCCTCTAAATCATAATATTTATTACTTGATGTCAGTAGTATTTGAACCTATAAAATAATTTTTATACCTTGCTCACTGATGTTAGGGGTATAATGGCCCCCATTCATTGATTCGTTTCCAAAGTATTCGAATAAATTTGCCACCATCTGCTGTTGCGCTTCTTTACTTATATGTTTTGGCATTTTGCTTACTTTTAAAGATAATCTATCACTTTTTAGATAATTCTAATAATTTTTAATTGATTTTATAAAATTAAAAATTAACTCTTAAAACTGACAGACGTAAACAGAACAAAATCAGTTTATTATTTTGGATAGAAAAGTTGACAACAAAGCCAGGGCGATGTTGTGATCGATTATTAAATTTATTGTTTTTGCATCTTCCTAATGTCAAACATTTTCATTTGATCCCTTTAATAACCTTCAAATTCTAACTGTCATTTTTAGTGTCATAATGTTCGACGTTACAACGCAGCGTAAACAAATATGACCTTGGCAGACTATCTAGAAATTAATCAACGTGTAGATAGATATCCTACTACTAAAACTTCAATTTGACAACATGGCTGTTAATCAGCTGAGACACTTTGAGTGATTTGACAAATGTCAGTGTATACTTAACCTTTAATATCTCGATCAGCTGATATTGTCAATCGAGATCTAGGGAGTTTTCATTTTTGCAAACCTAAAAACAAAAGTTCATGGCCACCTAGTTCTTTTTTAATATGTGAACGGTGTATATCTGCTATTATACACGTTCAGCATGTGATTAATATTTATTGCTAAATTTAAGTATATGTTACAAAATAAACATATACGTTTTTTTTCTTGTTTCGGAAATTCTAAATTAAAAAAAAGAACGTTTTTTTCGCTTCCTGACCAATTTACTTTTTTGAGATAGGACTTATTGCCAGTTCACCATCGATATCTTTCTTACAATTGGAAATTAATAAATAATTTTTCGTAGGCTTACATTAGCCGTTATGAGCTATTCATCTGACGTTTCAAAAAATTTCAAAGCTGACTAGATCCCGGAGTTTTCATAGGCAACTTTCGTTTTTCTTATGGTCGCCATACTATTTTTTTATGTCGTCCGATAAGAAAAAAATAATGGAAACCAAAAATTAATAAACTTCAGAAAAAAAAATTGGAAAATTTCTTCTTCTTTTTTCAAAGAAAAACAGAACATTTTTCGCTGAAATAGGTCAATATGTAGTCATACTACTGCTTGCCTTATAGTTTTTTAATTTCTCTATGATATTCGGTCTAAAAAGTTGTCTTTTTTTTAGAAAAAAAGAACAAAATTTTCTTAAATTTATTTTTCAAAGTTTATTAGTTTTTGGTTTCCATTATTTTTTTCATACCGAAAGAAATAAAAAAACAATATGGCGGCCATAAGAAAAACGAAAGTTGACTATGAAAACTCTAAGATCTAGCAGGCTTTGAAAATTTTTGAAACGTCAAATGAATAGCTCTTAACGGCTTATGTAAGCCTACGAAAAATTATTTATTAATTTCCAATTGTAAGAAAGATAATTATGTCAAAAATAAGATTTCTCGATTTTTCAGGATATTTCAGGAACGGTCACAGATATCTTGCATATTTTTTGACGGATTCGAGATGGTCACAAAATTGCGCATCTTTTCTCTAATTTAACCGACCTCGTATCTTCAATGGTTTAGGATATCCCTGTAGTGGCCCTTTAAATAGTTCTAACCCTGTATACAGGGTGTCCCAATATTCCATGGACATGGAGCAACCACAGATTACTGAGGAAAAAAACAAGTCGCTCGGACCAAACTTATCTCTATACCAAAATGCTTCGTTTGCCCGTTAGAGGGCTTCAAAGTCTTTTGAAAATTTTAGTTTTTTTGAAATAACTCAAAGTCAGCTGATTCCAATTCGATGAAATTTGGTAGGTAAATTTCTTATTAAAAGTACTAATTTCTGATGTACATGATAATTTGACGGAAACCCGGGAAGGGGTTAAACTACCCTCACCCTCCATTAAAATCGATCGTAATTGTTGATAGAGTAGCAGGAACGCTGTTCATGTTTTTTTGTTTGAAAGATACATCGTTTTAGCCCATTTTTGGTCTCCTACAAAAATCTGTATCTTTCCGAGGTGCTATGTGATAAAATAAATTAGTCGATGACACCTAACCAAATTTTTATTTCATTCTTTTAATTTGAAATCAAATTTTCAATTGTCAGGTGATTATTTGATCTAACCTCATAAAAGATGTTTAGTATGGTTCGGTTTTTTTTCAGGTGTTTGCAAACGGTTTTTTTCAAACGCAGTAAACAGTTTGCAAAACGACGAGGTTCCAAGAAAAGTTCAAATCATTTTTTTGCGCAGGATGGAACTTTCTAGGGTCCAAACCGGCGCCCACATCGAGCATCTTTTATGAGATTAGATCAAATAATCACCTGACAATTGAAAATTTGATTTCAAATTAAAAGAATGAAATAAAAATTTAGTTATCATCGACTAATTTATTTTATCACATAGCACCTCGGAAAGATACAGATTTTTGTAGGAGACCAAAAATGGGCTAAAACGATGTATCTTTCAAACAAAAAAACAAGAACAGCGTTCCTACTACCCTATCAACAATTACGATCGATTTTAATGGAGGGTAGGGGTAGTTTCACCCCTTCCCGGGAGGTGAAAAAGAAATTTACCTACAAAATTTCATCGAATTGGAATCAGCCGACTTTGAGCCATTTCAAAAAAACTAAAATTTTCAAAAGACTTTGAAGCCTTCTAACGGACAAACGAAGCACTTTGGTATATAGATAAGTTTGGTCCAAGCGACTTTTTTTTACCTCAGTAATCTGTGGTTGCTCCATGTCCATGGAATATTGGGACACCTGTATGTATAGTTTATTTAGATGGACTTGTCAAACAGCTGTCAAGTTGGTAGCTTGTGCAATCTTTAAACAGTAATTTTGATATTGTCAGATGGTAACCTGTTTTCTTGACCTTGACAAAAAATTTATGTTGTGACTAATATAGGGTAGCAGACTAGAGTCACGGTAACACTCACCGATTTGGGTATAGACTGTGACGTCACCTGCAAAACATGTTTCCTTGTTTCACTGTTATAAAACACAAATTAGAAAATTCTAACAGCCAATATTATAAAGGCTCATTAGGCTAACGGGCAGATTTCTTTGCTCGTTTTTGAAGCTAATATCGACGTCAAATTACTTTTATTAACATTTTTGTAATAATTTTCATGTCAGTCAATAGATAAATTTAAAAAAATTCCACTTAGACTTGATACCTTCTTCAGAAATGTCCACAGTAATCTGCCCGTTAACTTAATGAGCCTTTATAATACCCGCTGCAACTCTATTTTCTTTGAAAATACTCATTTTTTAGTATAGTTAATCATTTTTTGAGGATCAATTTAACTGTTGTTTGGCATGTATATCTTATGACGTTTTGTGAAAACTAGGTCTGGGTCCTCAGTTACTCTAGTCACAGCGAAACGCCAAGGAACTTGAAAAGTTGAAGTTGTCACTATAAATTATTAAATCGGCAGGTAAATTTATTTCAAAAGAAAGAAAAGAATGATTAATCAAATGCAGTGTGAACAATAATAATTGAAAGATGTTTAGGTATCCAAATCAAACAAAAATGCAGTTTATTCAGACTCCTTGAGAATTAAAAAAAAAATGATTGAATAATGTAAGCACCTCTATTTGTTAATAGATCATCGTATTTTCAACAGTTTTACAGAAAATTAAGAATAAGGAAGGTCTGATCCTACATAGGTACATAAGAATACAAGAGTAAATATCTAGGTACTTTACATTTACAAATGTCTCTAAGATTTTCCACTTTACCTCTAAAAATTGAGTTTATAGTTTTTCGGATTTTAAATTTTGAAATAAAATGACATCTCAACTCATTTCTCAACTAATCGACATAACCTAAATTAGTTTAGTAACCATTCTAGTAACAACAACTATCACCATAACCAACCTAATCAGTCTTGTTGCCAATCGTTCCCCTAGAATTTTGACTTGGTGGAATCCATCTAAATAAAAAATAAGGTTTCCTTTTTTTCAATTCAAACATTGAAATCAAATTAACAGTGATGCCATTGAAATGCTACAAAACTTTATTGCATTTTATTCAATTAAATGAAATGTAATGAAAATTTTCTATAAGTAATCACAACTTTTTCTAATTTAATTAAATAACAAAAGGCATAACTAAGAATTTTAATAATACAAGGGCAAAATTATTTTTTTAAATTTTCTATTGAAGTAAAAATATATAAAATAGGTAGGTTGGTATGTATCACAAACAAATAACACATAAATATTATATCTAATCTAATAATTATTAAAAATAACACAACTTCCAATTTAAACAGGAACAAGGAGTCGAGCAAAAACTAAACACCTACTAATCACAAATACGTTTTTTCGTTGTTGTTAACAATCTATTTCTGATTTTTGTTACAATTAAATTTGTTATTGAACATTTGAAAATTTCTAATTTGAGAGTTTAATATTCTCTGAACTTCTACATTTAAACAATTTACATTATCAAGGACATGTTATAAGTTTAAAAATTGTTTTTAAATTGCTTCCGAAATATGAAAAAAATCGCCTATTTAGGTATATTATGCTTTATCATTCTGAGCTATCTCAATTTATTTAATTAAATATTCAACTGTTGCAAAATGCTGAATTAATTCTTTGACCTTCTTGATATCTCAATATTTTGTGTGGTCCAATGTTGGCATTCCTTAAAATCCTCCAATCTTTTTGAACTGTAGGAAAACAAGAACTAAGGTCCCTATACAATTCTTCAATGGAAGCAAACCATTCCTGTTGTCCATCACTACACTAGCACCAGCAGCAAATCAGAGCATATTTTAAAATTTAATTTTGTATTCATTTAGCAAATTATAAATAATAAATTATAATAACGAGCTACTACTGCCAATGCTTTAAAAACAGATATGTCTGTTGTTTCGTCAAAATCTAATAAAATAAAACTAGTATGAAATTTAACACCTAATGAAGCTTTCACCTTTTAAATTTTTGTAGTTTTCTGTAGTTATTATGTTTATTTTTACTATCAATGGATTTAAAACTTTTTTATTTGACATTTTTTCGTAACATTTCAAATAAAAAGATACAAGGGTAGAGATACTATAGGTCCTCACCCTATATTTTAATCCCAGTCCGACTCTTCATTGTTCAGATTAGTACTTATGTCTGATTGAAGGTACAAAAAAAGTAGAATTAGAAACTCGCCAAAGAAAACCCGACCTACAAAATGGAACAATATAAAATAATAAAAAAATGTTTTGTTTATTTGTATAATAAAATTAATAAAGTCTTTTAATAAATAGTTGTAGAATAAAGGTCTAAATAATAATTATAACAAGAAATAAAAATTTTAACCTACAGCAAATACAACTCTTTTGGTTCCAATTGATTACTTTAATTTCATTTTGGTTGACTGTAAAAGATCAAAATTACCAAACACTACGCATTTATACGTCACAAACGGTACGAAAAAAGCTCTACAAAAACTACTTGATTTTTCTGTATCCAAATAAGGGTAACTTTTTACTACTTTCCATCTGTCTTTCATGTTGGAGTAAATAGGCTCCAAGTCGGTTTCCTTTCCTAGATCCAAATCAAGCAAGTAGTGGCATCTGCTCTCGTTGAAATACAAACTCGGCTCCGCTTTGTTCTCATTATTGAAGTGCTTGTGAATAATTGTAGTTGCATTTTCGAATTCTGAATATGGCGCCGGCAAAATGCCCTTGAATTCAGATTGTACAAAACGAACAGTCCATTGACGGTTTGGTAGGAAAAAAGAGCTGGGATATCGGTGCCAGTCCTTACCCAAACATAGATTTATGACCGAGTTTTCCGATACTTTGAAATCATATGAAAATCTATTCATTTCCATTAGTAAATCAAGTGGTGCGTGATAATTTTTGTATAATGCAAAGCTTCTTGATATCCCTGCAAATAATATGGTACTATTAAGCATTACCCATAAAGACTTTTGAACTCAACTTCTTACCCAATAAACTGGTGAAAACTATGGTTATCACCATTATGAACATACTTTTGTCCAAATAATGAGTTCCGTATGTTACAGTCGTTATAAAACTGTATATCCGAAAGTATAACTTCTGCATTATATCGACTGTTATGGCACCACAAAGACAAATCATTGGATAGACAGGAAACAGAAATCTGAAATGTTTTATTTATATTTATATGAATGATGTCAAATAAATGAACATATTTTTTTTTAGCAAACATACTCACCTTTCTTCTTTATGTGGTTGAATCATGAATACAAGCAACCACAGATATAAAGGACTCAAAGATAGCCAATATGGTAAATTTAGCGTACTTTTTCTTTTTGTGGGAACAAAAAAATATGCAGCAATCAAAGCTAAAGGGCATATTAGAGCAAAAATCTACAAAAAGAAAAGTGATACTGATATGTCTAATCGCTATTCATAATAATGTTTTCTCTCATAATCAACTCACCCATATAAAATTAAAATTTAAAAAACCATTTATGATATAATACGAGAATGGTTCAGTGCCATACAAATTAGGGCCAGCACCACTGAAGATGTTATACTTTACTATATTATAAGGAGCGATCACAAGACGTCCATAATATATGGAATCGATTAGGACCATTGGTACCAAAATCACAGCTGCTGATAATGAAGTCCAAGCCAAAAAGTCAATGTACAACTTTTTCCTTACAAGCATATCATATGCAATCGGGAGACCCAACAAAGCAGCAAACGGCCAGCCTGAAGTAAGAAAGATTTCTATTAATTATGTTGTGTATTGTTGCACCCTGCACGAGCGAAAGAAATAATGGATTCAAGCATTTTTTTAAAATTTGTCTGTAGAGATTGTTAAATGGATATCTTTCATACCTAAAAGGCTTCCTAAAGCGGTAAAAAATATAGCAGATGCGTATTTTTGTTGCCACCAAGCAGCACAGGCAGCAGTACACGTGTACATAGTAAAAGTCGATGGCAAAAATGCTGTGCTAGATATAAACATACCAGCTGAGAAGATTTGGAATGCTAGACATATTCGACCGATATGCACCCCAAACTCTCTGCATACAGCCCTGAAAGATAAATTTTAATTCTAAGAATAATTTTAAATATAAATTATTCTACTTACTTATAAAAAAACACCTCTGCAAATGAGCATGCCAGGCCCAGTAAACACCTCAAGAAATAAAACATAAGCAGTGGATTAGGCTGTAATATTTTATGGTAGATATAAGCAGGTGCAGCATGAAACATCAAATAAGTGTAAGACCTTAGTGCGAACTCGGGACTGTATTCCCATGTTTGTAATCCTTTTCCAAAAACTAAAAAGACATAATCGTTAAGAGAATACATTTTTCTTCTGACAAGAGGTAAGACATTATTGTGTCCAATCAAGTTTTGAAGTATATAATGCATTTGCGGTATAATTTCCTCAATATGGAGTAAATTTCTTACATCTAACATGGAATTTTTTTTACGTATAAATTGTCATCTTTTGAAATCCTACCTAAATAATGCATGGGTTCCCAATAGTTGTAAGTTTCATCACAGTCACTAACATGAGACCATATTGCAGCACAAAATCTGGCTGATAATATCGCTTTGAAAGCTGTATCCCCTCCTGGAAAAATTAATATTCCACTTTCTGTTGATACTCTGCAAATATAATACACCACATGAAAAAGCTGTATTAGCAGTAAATTGAGTCAAATTCAAAGCATGCATGTATAATCTTAAAATGTTGCTCTTGGCAGTAGAATATAAAATAATACAATAATTTTTGTGATTAAAAAAATAAATAATTAGTGAAATTATCCCCGCTTATTCAATTCCAAGTTCAACTGAACTCATGTTCTTATTTAAACCAAAGTTCATGGCTTTGTAACGGTGAACATCAGTTCAGTTGAACCTTTTTTTCAACAAAGCGCCCCGAAACTGCAAATTTAAATTTTATGAACCAGCAGACTAACAATAAATTCATTTACATCAAGCATTTGATCAAATTTGCGGAAGGCAATGGCAAACCACCGTTCGGACTCCGGCGATAAAAAGGGATGTCCCATATGGCTGTGTGAACTGATAGCTCGCGCACCACAGACATATGCGAAAGGTAGCCTACACCCAATTGTGGGTATGGCACTACAAGAAGATTTGAAAGGTGGCATGGGAAATGTTGTCTCTGTAGGACTGTAATCTTACTTGGGCTGTAATTCGTCTTTCTTTTGTATGGTATGTGATTTGACCATCTTTTTGTACGAATCTTTACGACTCTCCTTTTTGTTTTGTTGGGAATTGTTCTGCTTTAGACGAAAAGATAACTGGCTCCGTGTCATGTTGATTAGGTGTCCACTTGAAAACTGTATTAGTTTATTTCTGCAAAATTACTTATATTAAAATTTTTATGGTAAGGAGTTGTTGCCCATATTTACCTGATGATGATTAATATGGACCTGCTGGACTTTGAAAATGATCAAACAATGTTTTTCCTAGTTCTATTAAACATAGTTACCAATTACCATTCAGACAAAACCTAATAAAACAGCAAAAAAACTCGGAATCAAAATTAAAGTAATGCTATACCTTGATACCTTGTACACTACAATAATTACTTATAGTAGTGAATTCAATTCATGTTTTTCATTTCATAATCTAATTAAAGCAGAATCTAATCCATTCATATTCCATTCCATAATGAAATAATGAATCAAGTGAATCAACAAAATCAATCTCTAATTAGATATTAGGTTAGGTTTTTGCGTTTTTGACTTTGCCACAGAATAAGAAACAAAAATTTCTTCTTTTTCTTTCTCCTAACCCTAAGTCAGTGACGTCACTAGGCTGGGCTAAGCTTAAACGGTTCCAAATTAACAAACCGTTCACGTAGCCATTGTTGTCAGTTGTCGTGATTTAGTTAAAGTTTTAAGTGCACGTGGTCCTGGACTCCTGGAAGTTATTTTCAGGCATTGACCTGCGATCGCCATCGATTGAATCGAACTAAATCATATTTTAGGTTTCCGTGGAGCTCGAGTCGTCTGTGGGTAGTTTAATTTTTATCATTAAAAATTCCGCATTTTCAACATCAAAAGTTTTCAGTGAAATTGGCAACCCTGCAATTGTCAAATGCTTGTTTATTTGGAACCCGAACCGAAATTATACAGAGTGTCCCGTATCGTTACGTTCAAAATTCTTGAGCATATAATAGGCTTAATTTTGAGCCCAAAAAACCCAAAAGTGACAGGTCTATCTTTATTCGTTACGAAGTTACAGGCCTAAGAAAATTATGACTAGTAAATAACAAGATTCAACTTTGTAAGCCACAAAAATTGCCACACATGAGTAAACGTCACCGAAATAAACATTAGCAGAGAGTAGAGGTTCCCCTGCTCATACGAAATGGCATTAGGATTCAAATAGATGCGGCACCAGCATATTTCGGAATTGGTGTTTGTAACTAAATACCAGAGCGAAATTATTATTTGATCGTATATTCAGCAAGCTGATCAAGAGATAGGTACGCGAAAAAAGACGAGAAAACTGTTACTTTTGCAATAGGCCTTCGAGCACAAACTTGTATTCAGCAAGGAATAGGACATTTTTAACACATGATAAACTAAAGATTTGGTCAATAGAATAATAAAGTTATTATGTGGTTTTCAAAGTTAAATCTGGTATTTACTAGACATTATTTTCTTAGGCCTGTAACTTCGTAACGAATGCAGATAGACCTGTCACTTTTGGGTTTTTTAAGCTTAGAAATAAGCCTACTATATGCTCACAAAATTTGAACATAACGATACGGGACATCCTGTATAATAATACGTAACTAACGTACACAGCTTTCACTGAAAATTAGCAACGGTAGTTACTATCGCCCAAGCGGTGGCTATTGTAAACTATATTATATATAGCGTTGAGCGTTGATTTAAAATGTCAATTTAATTGAACGAAACATCAATCTGTCGTTGGCTTGTCATCTCCAAAATAAATCAATTAAATATGCAGTTTTGTTTTACATGAAGTTTATTCTTATGCTTAATCGATGCAGAAATAATGCGAATTATTTACGTGTAAATACTTAATATTAATACTTACACGAAAGTGATAATTATTATTACCTGATACCAAGAGCTCTAGATAATATTATTATGTCTATTACATTTGCGTTTATATTGTATTTGTATTATATTGTGGTATTTGACTTTTAATTCCAACCAAAACACCACTCAAAATGGAACGTAGTCTTTCTTTAATAAGATATAAAAGTATTAAAACATGAACATTATTCGCTCACCGACCGATATCCTATTCTGAAGTTTCCCCTAATATCCCTTGTCAAAGCGACGTATTACTCTTCTAACAATAACTTATATCGGTAATTTTTAAATTCAAATCCGGTTTTGTGTAGTTTACAGTACAACACAGCAGATGGCGCTACTTATTTTTACCCCTTTTTATGTACAAGTAATGGTTTTATAGTCCTTCCGGATGTTCTATAATCTATGAGAATCTCTTCTGACAGTTGACGTCAGATGACATTTATAGCTTAACTTTTCCCACAATACTCTGGTCTCAATTGTTTGAATATTTATCCAGTTCCAGTAGTATATTTGAATGTAAATTCTAAATTATTATATTAAGAAATTTTATTTTATCATTATCTTCCTCTTCAGCCAATGAATTAAATTTTGTTAATTTTAAAAGTGCATTTACATACAAGCAATATTATTAAATCTTGGAAACAATTTGAATTCGAAATTGTTTACTTTGAACGTTCCCGCTGTTAAGGTTAGATTTTTAGAGCCTCTGGCACATGAAAGTGCGCATCTTGTCGTAGTCCATTATTCCGACTTTGTGACCGCCATTATTGGTGAAAGACTATTATCTTAGATGAACCTTAATAATTTTTCTGTTGCTTCTTTTGGACCATAATTAAATAGTGGCAGTGCTAGTTTATTAATTTTTAGTTTGTGCAATAAAGACAGTGGTTATTATTAGTTTATAATTTGGATACTTGCTAAAAAGTTTGGTCAATGTCAGCAGGCGTGTCAGATCAGGTAAAAAATCAAAATATTATTTGACAGTTTATGGATTGGTAAATCAAGCGAATCTGATATTTTGCTACCGGTTCAAAATTTCTAATTATCAATTTTTTTTTCATATGTTCGGTATCTGCAATGTCCAGCGAATGAAAGGACAAGGAAATCAAGGTACGTGCTCCTATTCATTCATTTTCATTATTATCTTATTTTGTTTGTGCTTTCTTGGCGAATTGTTGAAAGGCAGCTATTCATCACAGAGCTGCCACAAGTTGGAGTGTGTTTTATAATCACATCAACTGAATTGGCTTACTTGCTTCACTGTCAGCCTTTCTTTCAACAAGCTATAAAAATTACATTAACCAGAGTTCCCAAGTATATTCCAGTTCAAATGTCCAACATTTATAATAATAATTATTGTTTATCGGTCATTCTGCAGCCAGGTTAGTACCTACTGGGTACACGACACTACTTACTTGCTGCTGAGTTCATTAACATAATTCCTGACTTGTTGCACCACTTGCTTAGTTAGCTTCCTTGCCAGTTTTGTGGGATATGGCAATGTGCCTAAGCAAGTACCTAAGCAATTAGGATACCTACCCGGACATTTCACTCAACCCGAATAATGGTTGTAGGTATTATTGTAATTAATGCCATAATACCTAAAGGGGTAATGTTGCTGATTGACACCCACAGTTCCCCTACACTAGCTTTGAGTCTCTTTGTCTATAAACTTTTTTGTAATTTTGTAATAATTATTGAATTAATTTCTTCATCTCCCTTTTCTAAAGTATGGAAATATGTACATACCTTGATTCGAATGCATAAGTAATATTGGCGTTAGCGTTTTTTGCAATCTGTGTCCCAAACGAGTGTTAATTCTATAGTAAGACCTTTTAAGTTTTAAGTTTTAGACTTGTAACAATGCTTAAGTAGTATGGCATTAAGTATCTATAATTTTCAGCTTGTTTGTATTGTTATAATAGTAAACAGATTACCTGCCGGTTAAATTATATTATAAAGCCAAGCGCGGACACCTCACTAATTTCCGAGTCAGACCTGTTTGTAATAAGCTGGTGTAACCGGGTGGGGAGTGAAGCAAACTCATGAGAGAGAAACTCATAACTGACATTATTATCTGTAGAACTTACTTGGTAGAACGGATTGCATGTGGCAACGCTGAGAGGATTTCAGCTTGACTCAAGCACAGAAAGCGGAGCGGGGCTAGTGGAGGGGACCTCAGGCTATCAATCAGCAACATCACCCTAAAGGTTTTTGCAAATAAGTAGCATCAAGCAGTGATACTTTGCACTAGTTTTAGCAGATTTTTGCTTTAAAACTTTATATCTCTTTAACTACAACCTCATTGTCAAATTATATTTAATTTGAATGGTTGCATATAAAGTAGTGATGAAAAAAAGCGTGTAATAAATTAAACGTGTAACCACACCATCAACACTAAAGGTTTATAAACTGTACACGTTTCTTTAATAGTTGCATGAAAATAACCATTCAGTATTCTTAGATAGGGAAATGATGGTTAATAGGTTAACCAGTTGTAAACAGTTGATAGGAATGTGAACTTCAGATACAGATTGTCCTAATATGCGGATGAGATATAAAGAAAGGACGATGATTAGACAGAAAAACTTGTTGAAAGTATCAATTTCGAATTAATGTTCATAAAATAATTTTGCGCTTCTTGTGGACCACCCATGGCGCTGCATAGCAGTGTAGTTATCCGTCCTTCCTCCTTCCTGCTAGCCCTAATGTGACTTGACCTTCACCAATTTATTGCCTTTCATTATCACAGGGACTTGTGATGGAGTTTTTAAATTTTCATTAAAAGCATATTGTAGACAAACAATAATAACAGTAAGCGTTTTTAAGACTTTGGGGAACAAATGAATAAAAGAACAAAATACAGGAATTGAAATTTTTAATGATTTTTTATTGAAATCAGTTGTTGGTAATCCCCAACAATCCCAACACTAGTACCAGCAAAATAAAATAACACTCCTTCCAGTTCCAGACAATCATAAAAAGCATCATTTCACATCATTTAACTACCCTCTGCCCAGTAGGGACACAAAGCAACAACATTGCAGGATTTGCAGGTGCAACTATTACAAGGAACTCTCAGATGAAAACCGTTTTTTTATGATGAAACCCGAAAGTTTAAATAAATACCTCCCTCACTAATTTACTAAAGTCTTATAGGTAATTCGATTTCTTTCATTTTGGATTTATTTTAGTGGTTTCAGGCAAACGAAATTGATTTTTTCCTATTAATAGATACACGGGCCTGTAATTTTTTTAACCGTTCAGTATGGTCATTACGTGTACACGTTTACACGTGTACACGGTTCATCACTAATATAAAGCCGTAAGCTGCTGAGTTGACAGCATAGTCACTGTCTTGACAACTGGTATGTGTTTATTCATACCAGTTCATTACCATACCATACTCATTCAATATATCGGCAAAATATGCCGATATATTGAATGAGCGAAATATGCTTATGAAACTGTCATTACTGTCAATTGTCAGTTACGGGATCGTAATATAACCAAACACTGCAAATATATTAATAGTGCTGCTTCAAAAAAGCTTACATTGAGTAGCTGAATGACCTTGGCAGCAGCTGGCAGAGCTTTGCAAAACAGCAACATGATCAGTTATATTTTCTTCAGTTTTGCCGCTAGCAGCTGTCAACTTTGAACGCAAGGTGCTATTATTTCAATAATTCTTTTTTTGCGTTGGAAAATTTATCGAAGCGAATATAATATATACCTCCTTAAACTATAATACATGAAACTTGCGGTGACAAAATCAAATCAGTTAATTTTAAAATGTAACACTTGGAATAACAATAATAACGTATTTATAATAATTTACAACATAAAACTTTAGAATTGCACCCAAAACCAATAACAACGTAAGAAATGCAGGCAACGAGTAAGGTATTTTGCCACAACCACTGGGCTACTAGCACATCATGTGGCCACAACCAGCTCAATCCTTCTCGACCTTTCTCTCTCCCTCTGCGTTGGTATCGATTATGCGACACGTGGGCCGGTCCATCTCTAGTATTATATGCCAATGGTCCAGATATACCGCTCACTATTTACTGTTGCTAAACTGTTGAGTATTTCTGTGAGCGTTAAAAATTTCACGCTGAGCACAGTCAACGTATTAAGCTTACATACAATTAATATCGTTTGAAAGTTTGAAGATTTTTGTCTCTTTCAAGGATTGCAGTGTTATTTGAGGCATTAATTAGGGTTGGCAACCAGAGTTCTAGCAATAGTAATAGCATTATGTAGGTATCACTGCACATGGTGAAAAATTATTAAATCGTAAATAATTGTAAGGGAGATTTAAACTGTTTTAGGTGTCTTTAACCAATTAGGTATCAAAGATGTGTGATTTTTCTAATCCTGACCCGGCATCCTTGGGTTCACTCACTGCCTTCTGATAACAATTTAATACTTTTGTTGGTCATAAAAACAATTATGTAAACAATAGTTTGTGAATTATTGCCTCGATTATTGCATTCGTGATATACGACGATACCTACCTGGAAGGGTTGATGTAGCTCGTTTTAAGTTAAAATATAAACAAGGCACTCCCGTGGAGCTGATTGTTTCAATATCCATTCTGGCCAACCTTAAACAACCCCTGTTAGGCAGAAAACCCTGCTGCCGTGTTTGCCTCAGTAAATAAACCTATGTTTGAGCTTGATTTTTCATCATAATAAATAATACAATAATAGAAGTAATTATTAAATAACACCAGCACCAGAGGTATTCTTTTTAACAATTCATCGGACTCGACAGGTGGCGTTGACAGCTAGAGTGACAACTCGCCCTTTGCTAGCCGTTTTGAGCCTAATTTTACACTCAGGCTCGCGATTCCGTGTGGCAAATTGTATATCATGTTTACCTGTATTATAGTAGTGTGTGTGAATTAATGTGAACACACTGTTCTCTCTTTTGGCATGAAATTTACACCTTTTTTTTTGCAGTTTTAAATTTCATGATTGTGAAACCATATCTGTTCTCTATAACTGCCTCTATTATCCTATTATCGTATTTTTAATGACCCAGGTTCCAGGTCCATCCTCCCAAGCCTAAATGGTTTATAAATAGCCCAAAATTGTCAGCTTCCTTTAATATGGGAAATTACCTGACCAGTCTAGCACATTGTTTTGAATCTTCAAAAGTAGTAAAACTATTTCAGTACCTATTACCTTTGATTTATGGTTTGGGGCTGAATCTTGCTAAAAACAACTTCACAACTGCGATAATATTTTTCCAGCTTTTCAGTTCTTTTCGTAGTACTTGACTCTTTGTACTTATGAGTATTCATCATTCCTTCAATTGATACTGGAGATCTATTGGTTTGATCCTATCAACCACATTACTCTCATCTTAGCATATTCTTCGTCCTGGTAGTTGTTTCTTCTTAGACTGAATTTCCTTTCTTCCATTCTGTAAGAGCTTTCTGTGGACTGTTGATCCATGAATTATGATCCAAGCTGCTTTTAAGTAAATAGCAACTTGTTTTTCTTGGATTTTGTTTGCTTTATTTCCACCGTCCCAGTCTTCTTTATTCTTTTTTTTTTTTTTTGGTTTGATAGTTTCCACTTGAGGCTCAAGAATTTTACACTTAATTTGATATTTGAAAAGTGTGTACAATGGTACAAATAAAAATGTGAGACTTTTGTTCAGGATAAGGTTTATTTACATAAATTGAAAATTCTGTTTACATAATAATTCAAGATCTACACTGAAGATATTTTCAACATCCACTATAATAATAATTATTAAAACTTTCATTTGTAATTTTTTAAATCACTTTATCAATGATTCAGTGTCCAATGGCCCTAAGGAACAGCTAGGTGGCGGTGAAGGAGCTGGAGGCTCAGAGGAATTCGAACCATGGAGGAATCAGCAAAACTCAGGCGGTCATACAGCTTACGGAGCGTCAGTACCCATTTCCAGTGCTACCGATCTCTACAACATGGGAACAGCAGGTAAAAAGGGTTTAAAATATCTATTTTTCTTTTATTTTTTGCAGAGACTTTGTGTAGAACTTAACATGTTGACACTTCAGTGTAGTGGTACTTATTAGTTATTATTTTGAAGGTTATTATGGCAGTGGAGGAACTTACCCGTACCAAACATACGGAGTTGGAGATGGAACATGGTCAAATGGAACAGACATGACCTTTTTGAGTGGCTATCCTCACGATTCATACTCAATGGACGGTAAGTCATCTGGGGTATTCCTTTCAAAAATTCATTTATCGCGACTTTGTTGAAAATAATCTCGTGTTACATTTGATTGAAGGCATGTTTGGTCCGTCTACAACGTTCTCGACCCCAACAGCATTTGGCCAGCCGTCGTCCTTCAACTACTTCCACAGCAACGGCGACTACAGCACTTGGGGCAGTCAGATAGGTCGCAAGTACGATGAATACTATAGAGATCCTCAGAATATGTACACTCAGACAATGCCAGACTCTCTCAAAGGTGTGGAACAGGCCATTCAGAATTTAGGTGAGTTTAATCATTTAAACATTTCAGGTAACAGAACTGAATTTATTGATTGAACTTTTAAACCATTTTTAGAGCAAGAAACCACTTTCTTTTTACATTTTCGCTTGGTTGTGTTGAACATGCAAGTTTGTTTGAAATTTTTAAACTGCTTCTGAACATAAACATAATTCTGTCATAATGACTCTTTAAATGTCATTGAATACGAAATTTTCTTCATTTTTTGCCCATGGTTTGTATCAAATTAATTAACTTTATTAACCGACCCTATGAAACAACATTATCAAATACAGAAGAGTTAAAATTAATTAAAAAATCATTCTTAGTTTTGGTTTTATTTTTTCAATGTTCTGTTTGAAAAACTGTAAGGTCTCACTGTTCCGTAACACTCAACATAAATGTTTGCCTGGGCTGTATGATGTGATCTTTACTGTTTTACAGACCTAAAGTCATCTGAGCCATCTAAGGAATCTCTGGGGCAACCTAAAAAAGCGACATGGGCGAGTATCGCCAGCCAGCCTGCCAAGCCCCAATTAACAATACCAAATCAAGGTATTAAGAAGAAGGGACCGGGTATGCCTCCAGGACCTATCGTTCCCGGAAAGCATAACATGGATATCGGTATGTAGATTTAAAAAAATCTATTCCCAACTTCAGTTTATGTGATATGTATCTGTATGTTTTAATCTTCAAACAATGTGAAGTAAAAACGTAATAACACAAAATGATAAATCGATTTTCCAGGAACATGGGACACAAGTAAGAGCTCACCGCCGCAACTCCCGAATACAGCGGTGCCTCCCAAGAGCATAGCCGCGGCCCCGGCAATGTCGATCCGGCCCGGATGGACCGGACCCCCGGCGAATGCCGGTAGAACCGCTCCCCAACAGGGTGGCCCCCGTCCCGGACCTCCGCAACATCCTATGCAGTCCTACCAGCCGCAAGCGATGATGCCTCCACACCTCCCTCCGCCTGTCACTATGCCGACGGCCGGACACTTGCAGGCCGGACTCATGGGTCCACCCTCTGCCGGACACATGCCGCCTATGATGGTCACTGCAGCACAACAGCAGGTACCTTCCCATCCCGTGCTGGAAGAACTCAAGGTAGAGGGCTCATTTTCGTTAGCTTGAGTCATTAATAATTAATAGTCGCTAGATGTTTAACCCTGATGAATAGTTTGTTCGGTGCAGTCTGTTTTGGTATGGTTGTAACCGGTAAAGAGATTATTTTTATAGTTCTTTTTTGTTTAATTTTTCATATTCTTTTTTTATATTCCTCTGTGTCACTTTTAATAGTGATAATGACTAATTATTATTATTAAAAATACATATAAACAAAAACTAAAAAAATGGCGGATAAAAAATTGCTGGAGTTTAGTTAGGATCAGGTTATTTTGAAAATAATAGTAAAGCACAGTTATAATTTTTTTTGCAAAATAATCTCATCAAGAAACAAAATGAAATAGTACAAGCTTTAAAGACCTCAGTCTTGAATCAGAGAGTATCCCACCAGTTTTTCTCAGGGAATGCAACTGAGCTTACCTTTATCAGAGGTTATAGCTGAAAGCATGGAGTAAGGATGTCTGTTATCAGAATGACAATTATTATAATTATCATTATAATCAGCTGGTATTTTTTTATTGGGACTTTGAAAAGCTGTAGCTTTTAAAGGGGGATATAATTATAAGATTTTCGAAGTGAAGATACCCAGTAAGATTTAATGGTGCCTCGTCTGATAAACTTTGATAAATGAAACTGCAAAACTCGCCGTAGATTGGGAGTGCAGAAGTAAATAAATATTTAGGGCTTTGTATGGTTAGTATTGAGCCAACACCGTTACCATATTGACTCACCAAAGTTACTATAAATCAGGCTTTAGATGTTTTGTTGACATGAACAAAAAATTGTTTTTGATCAAAGAGTTTTTTGAGTTTACTTTGAGTTTTCTTCATAAGTGAATTTTAATTATTTTAAAGATAAACTTGATGAGAGCATAAACGACTTTAAAAAATATAAATTAACATGTTTCTATCCATGATCAAAAAACTTCTTGATTGTGCTTTAAAATCGTTGAAAATTTCGCTAAAACCCCATGCCGTCAAATAAATTAAGGATCAAAGTAGGGTCATGGAAAGTGAATTTACTCCTAATGGTTTGTGACATTGACATTGACACTAATTGTTTATAACTGTCCAATTATGAAATTAACACGCAGTATAATACAATTGATTTGATTGGCTACTTTAATTTCGAATTGATTTGACGGCGTAGTATATTTAAGAGTTATTGACCATTGTAACTTTGAAGGGTAAAAACAACTACAACCCCACGGAGTTTGACCTGTCGGCCCCGAATGCTCGTTTCTTCGTCATCAAATCGTACTCGGAGGATGACATCCATCGCAGCATCAAGTACGAGATATGGTGCAGCACCGAACACGGTAACAAGCGTCTGGACCAAGCGTACCGTGAGCGGGACGGCAACGGGCCCATCTATCTGTTTTTCTCGGTGAACGGTTCGGGCCACTTCTGCGGCATGGCCCAGATGTCATCTGCGGTGGACTATAACGCGAACAGTTCAGTGTGGTCTCAGGACAAGTGGAAGGGACAGTTCAAAGTGCGTTGGATTTACGTGAAGGACGTGCCCAATGTGCAGCTTCGTCACATTCGTCTGGAGAACAATGAGAGCAAGCCTGTGACCAATTCCCGCGACACGCAAGAGGTGCCTCACGCCAAGGGCTTGCAGGTGCTGCGCATCATGCACTCGTACCGTCACTCCACGTCTATTTTTGATGATTTCGTGCACTACGAAAAGCGGCAGGAGGAAGAAGACAGTCGCAAGCAGCCGGTCGTGACCAAAGATGAGCATGTGGGCCACGGAGGTCGTCAGGGGGATCATCGAGAGAGAGGAGACCATCGTGGTGGCAGAGAGCATAGAGAGAGGGATGGCGGAGATCGGGACTCCGGCGGACATAGACAGAATCATCGCGGCGGTAGCGATCATCATTCTGGCCATCATAAGGTAAGATGGCCTCTATTATGTTGAGGTTTAATGTTTAATGTAATTTTTACACATTTTGCTGTAATCTCTAAATAATTATAATAACTATTTTATGAGCGAAATGTCATAATAATTAATTTGTGACTGTATTTTGGACATTAAAAAATTCATTTATAAAGGAATATAATTTAGAGATTACCTGGTGTGTGAAAATTACATAAATTGATGCACCATTGAATGATGCATGAAGTAAAAATGAAGTAACACCATTTCTTAATCTCACTGGTAAATATTCATTACTAAACACAATTGAACTCCTGTCTAATTCAATTAATTCACTCCTCAATTGTACTGCCTCTGATTACATTCAGAACTATACTCCATTGTTTATTAGCCAAGGGCGTGAAAGGATTTTTTTCTAGGGGGGGGGGGGGGGGGGGGAAGTGGTGGCCGGGGACATAGCATAATATGAAGCGCCCCTCTTACTATCACTGCTATCTCTTCACAATATATTTAAATAAATAAACTAGTGTTAACAGGCAACATTGTGGAATCCCCCTTCCTTCAGTCTTGAACTGAGTCCTAAATCCTAAAAGCTCAGTAGCCTTTTTCAAGGGTAATATGATCAGTCTCCCTTGAAGGTGGTACTCGGCACTTTAAAATTTGAGATTTGTGTCTTGAAATAATTGGAATTTTTTTTCAGGATCGCGGGGATAATAGCAGAGGACGTGGTGGACGCGGCAATCGCAATTAAACATAATCCCATATTCATCATGATAAATAAACCAACACTTTGTTATATGGCCGCTCTTTATTGTAGTGTTATCATCTATTTTACTAGCTGGTTATTATTAATGTACTTCACATAGACATACTTACCTACTGAATTAGTACCTGTTACCTGTCTGAGTTGCATGTCTCTAGTTAAATAGTAGCTGTAATGGTCCCTAACTGTATTTCAAGTTCTCCTGTACCTGTAACGCCGCTCATCTGGCATGCCAAGTGCTTCTCCCTTCTTTTTTTTTATTAATGAATTAATAGTCGGTCTGTTGTTCAGTGTGGAAATCGTTTATTATGCCTAAAGTTCAGTGATCCATGGGTCTATGTGGTGTAACTGCTATTATTATTATCTAACAGAAAAATTTGAATGAATATTTCTCACTTGATTTTTCTATGTGTGGATTCTTACACTTAAATAATATTGATTTTTGAAACTAAAGGTATATGGATTGATAGATTATATAGTTGTAAAAATAACAAACTAGTGGGCCCACTCTTCGGATCGGGCTGACATGCAATCAAGGAATTATTAGTGCAGTGCTAATTTGTTTTTACACACAAGTGAACTTTTAAAAGTAAATGAAATTGTAATATAATAATTATGGAGAGACATTGCACCATAGTTAATTAACTAAAAGAAAGTGTTGATTTTCCTGGACTGTTATTTAATAATTATAATAATAATAATGATAATAATTGATAGTGTTTTTCGAGAGTGTGATTATAGGCTGGCAACGAAACGAAAAAGAAGATTTCCAGAATTTCTACCTGTATCTGAACAATTATTCATCTGCTGTGAAAGTGCTTCTACACAGCATAAGAACTGCAAACAAATTGGCAAAGTTTAGTTAATGAACAGTGACTTATTTGTATATGTTATCATTTTAAACTGTTTTCAATTTTGTATCTAATTATGTACTATGTACATATTGAAAAGAAATTTGTTGAAATGATTTAATAGTTTAACTTTAGACTCGATTAAGAATGCTATGTTCAATAAACTAATAGCATTAATAGCGATCAAAATATTCTTGTATATAGATTGTAATTATGGACATACATAATATAAAAATTATTGTATAATAAAGTATCTGTTGTGTTAATTTATATTACATGCTATGCTAGGTTTCGTTTTTACCATGACAGGATGTCAAAGCTTGGAAGTTTTTGATTAACTGTAAAATAAAAATAAAGGACTGATGAACTTATTTATATTATACTACTATTGAACATGGCATTTTAAGATTCTCATATACTGTATGTTTTACACTGTGCCTAATATGTTAGACTGATGCACTCGAGTGATTGTAACTTTATTGTTAGATCCGAACAGTGGGCGTCTTCTGTTGATAGCTGTTATCAATAAAGAAGGATAAAGAATTATAGTTCCATTTTATTATTTTATCAAGAGCATTCAATAGAATTGTGAATTGTTTTTATTGTTTATTTTCTTATATTGTAAGTTATAATGATTATTATGTATAACATATTCATGTTGAATGAGTTTTGCTTTGATTATTAATATCTGAAAATGAAAGTACATGAAGATAACCGGATATTGGAATTGTAATTTGTGTTTTATATTGGTAATGAAATACAATTAATTACAAAGTTTTTCTTTAAATGGTGCTTTTTTTTTAATTAAATTTAAAATATTCTAAACGTGTTTTTTTTTACAAATTAAATGATCTTTTCATAGTTTCACGCATGAATTTTCTTATTAAGGGTTTTTTAAATTATTTTTAATTATTTAGTATTATTTAAATTATTTAGTATAAAATAAAATAGATTATCTATCACGGGAGTTATTAGATGTTAATAACCTCGGGCAACTTAACAATCCCTCGGGAATCAGTTGCCCTCTGTAATTAACATCCTCATAACTCCCTTGATACATAAATAACTATTTTTATTAAAAAAAAACTACAAAATATAATAAATTTTTTTATTTTGTACGAATTTTCCTCAAAAAAGTAAGATCGCGGCTGCTGCGTTTGGGGCATCCAGGCGAGATTTTTTTTATCTATGAGCCCCCAACACGTCTCCCGCGTTTTGTGTTTTGTTGTAATTTTTTGCATAATTTGTAGTTCGTGAAAACTTCAATAAAAAAACAGAAAATGTTTTATATTTCAACTGAAGTGTGGGTGGCACCTGGCTGTGACACCTTCAATAGAGGTGGCAGTGAAAGTGTTAAGAGCAATGATGGGTAGTACAAAAATGTCCCACCCTGTACGTAATGACATAGCAACAATCTGGTAACTATAGTAAGGGCCATAGTTATAATGCAGCAGTGCTCTTATGGCGCTCATAGTTGCCGCTTTTGTCGTACTTCTGGGAAGCAGGCGTCCACGAGCGTACGCTCTTCATTTTGAAAACGATTTAATTCGTTGCACTTCTGTAACATTTTGTACCTCCGCAGACTGCTCTTTTAACATTGATCTCGTTCATAAGTGAGGATTGCACAACATGGAACAACACAGTAGAGTTTATAACTTCATACATTAATATTACAATATTCAGATATTAATTAATTATTATATTCTTTTGAATCCGTCAAAGTTTATTATATTATTCTTTTTCAAATTAATATCCATTTTATGAACAAAATTGTTTCGATTATTTAGTAAGTCAGAACATATTCGTAGGTGTAGGTATAATACATGCTTATATTGATAATAATAATTAAGTATAAGTATGACTTATTATTTATACTAAATGAATGTAAATGCTATGAAACGGTATTTGTCATTCCTTCTACAATTTCTTGCGAGAACACATTTCCTAAAAATCTACATTTACTTACTCCACAGAATAATTAGGTAGATGCGGAATTTGAATTTTCAACTGACAGATACTCTGTTGTAGTGGCAATAATTGACGTTGCGTTGGTAACCAAACATTGATAATTAAGTAAATAATAAAACTGTCACGTTAATTACAGAGGTCATAAAATAATTCACGAAGTTATATTTATTTTTGTATTATTTTTGAATATGAATAACGGACAGCGATTTTGAGTCTCAATATTATTTTTCTGCACTTAAGCTAAAAACCAATACACTATTCCTTCTTTCTTGGAGACAGTGCGTATGTTGTTTTGTTTTTTTTTAAATAAAACGAAATATTCTTGGACCGCAACAACAAGTTCTCAGTTCAACAGCAAATACCTAGGCTCCAAGCTAATACGAATGTTGATGTATATTTAATTTAATATTTTGAAATATTTAATTTGAATCAGTACTTGAATTGAATTAAGACTGAAAAAGCACATGTTAACAGACTCATTGGTAACATCCCCCTGAGAAGAAGAATAAAGTACTTGACCTAAGTCCCCTGATGAAAAGAAGTAATTTGCAAGTGATAGGCAGTACGTGAAGATAGAAGATGATTATATGATTACATTGCCGTATACGGCCAAAGGAGAATCTTATACATAACAGGCAAAAATACTGAGACATCTAAGTATTTAAGTCTGTTAATGAATACATAAAATGCAAAGGCAGTATACCTGCCCTATCTATCAAATAATCGTCACTTCCCAAATAGGGAAGCCTTGATAAATAAAGTCATCAATAAAGTAGCAAGAAATAAAATTTTATCAACAAGCACTGTACGATTTTCATTTTACCTACCTCTGTAAATAAGGAATGTGTTCAAATAATATTTTTATAATGTAAAAGCAATAGCCACAAGCATTGCAATATGCAGTCTATACGTTATACAAACATAAAAAATTATTACTTTTTGACATTTCAACAGAACCTCAATTATTTTTGTCTAGAAATCCTGAGAATAGAAATGTCAATTATCTTTCGATTTTAATATTTTTATATGAACCTGTGGCACTGCTTGTATTGAACTGACAACGCTGTCAGTTTTTTGCCCATTTAAAATGCATTGCCCTATGCTACCCACACTGCATATTATCTATGGCCATTACTATAGATCATAACGCAATTTCTTCAGAATCTTTTCAGTTGTACGTCGACCACAGAAGGGGAAAGAAACAGTATTTGCGAAATCAACCCAATGGATGATGAGCAGCAAGCTCTGATGCACCTAATCATGCAATCCAGAGGAATAGAAAATGAAAGAAGAAAAAACTTGAAGCTGGCTAGATACACAATCGTGTAAAAGCCATTAGACAATAACTGAACTGAACTTCTCAGTTGTTGATATCAAGAAGGAAGTCAACCAAGGAACAGTGTTAGCCAATTTTAGGCAATATTTTTATTTTTTCATAAAAAAAGTTTAAATAAAAGTTACCGTACAAGAGGTTCATTCTGTCGTAAGTGTATATGACATCCATAGTCAGATAATCACAGGTACATCTCAGGATTACAATAGTGTATAAATCTTTTTTGGTGACTGTGCTTTAGCCTCTGCAAAATCAACTACTAACGAAACACGTGTTGCATCAGTAATCCAAATTTTTCTAGCAATATTCAAGTAGTAAAAATAAGTCATAATACTAAAAATGTTTATTGAATATTAACATTGACAAAAATCAACTTACAATAATAAATCAACTGATAATGCTTAAAATGTAAAAGTATTAACATAATACCAGAAAATAAAAAAACTTCAGTCACAATAATTTACACTGGGGTAGTAAATTTAGATGTTGTAGGCTTGATTTCAAACTCATCATACAAAGAAACAAATTAATTCACTTCAGTACTTAATAATTATTACTATTAGTCAGAGTCATCAGAAGATAATGTGGTGATGTTATTTTTGTTGGTAAGTTGTGGCGTTTGAATCGTTTTTCCATACAGCTTGGGATGATAAGTGAACACCCCACAAGAGTTTGGAGATGAAGAGGATACTGATGATGTCACTATGGTCTTCAGCTTGTTCACCATCGAGGGAAGCAATTTCCCTGGGACTGAAACGGGACCCACCCCTTGTAATTCAAAGTTGCCTGGGGTTGATTCTACTAATGTTAGCTGACCACTGGAAGGTGCCTTGAAGAACAAAAAAAATACAGTTAAAATAGTATAAAAAATTACCTTTATTTATACTTAATTTTATAAAACTCAACGCAGTGTGAAACTGACAACCGATAACTTAGACATTTGGCAATGCACACATAAAATCTGTCAATTTTTACAGTCTTAAAGTCAATACAATGTGTTTAGATTTAGAATTTTATAAGATCAGGCAAATTGTTTTGAAAATACAAAAATGACATTCTTTATAAGTTTTATAACTCATAAACTACTTCATTTCAAATGCATACTGATTTAAATTAAATTTTTTTCTTAGAATTTGAAAATCTAATACACAGAGATAGTCCAGTCGGTAAAGTAAAAAATGTACCCAAAGGTCATAAAAAATCTTATCTAAGATTTACCTTCAATAATTATTGTTAAAGTGAAGAGATTATAGAACATAATCCACAAAAATCAGTTCTAAGGGTACAGAGCGTCCGCCCAATTTTTTTTTTTGTGAAACAAAGTATTTTTTCGCTAATAACTCGTTAATCGTGAATATATCAAAAAATACTTATTAGAAGAAAGGAAGCTTGAGTGATATCCTATACTTCATTTAATAACTAGGAGGAGTAAATTTAAATAAACCGCCAAAAAAAGATGCTTCTCATTGGTCAATTCATAGGCAAAATTACACCCAGCAAAACTTGTACAGGAAATTGAATCTATGCAACGCTCAACACTACATATACGCTTGTTTTTTTATTGTTGTGTCATTATTGTTTACAATGTCAGCGTCGAATGTGACACATCAGTTTTATAATCAGTTATTTCCAAAACCCTATAAGTTGTTCTAAATAAGTTCTTTAAAAGTTATTTCAAAACCAAATAAGTTCTTTTTGAAGCCCATTCAGTTCTTTTTAGAGAACAGATATCCTTTTTAGAATTTTGAAATTATTTTTGGCTTTCCATTTTCATCCTGCAAACGATTTGAAGTGCCATTATGGATAATCCTACATCAAGTACAAGTGAGAGGATGTCTCCTCCAAAGAAACGGGAAGAAAAGAGTGTCACCTACAAGATTTTGGAAAAACTACTCTACCGTGTGTCCCCGGATAGGTGAAACGACTCTTATAAAAGACAAAAATTTTTTGATTTCAATTTTAATTTTTTGGGGTTCAGTCCTGCTTGGCGAAAGAATAATTTCTAACAAAATTTTAGTTTTGAAAAATCAAGCATGCCTTGGAAATTTCCAAGAAACCGTTTTTTCTGTTGAGTAAAGTGCCTTTTATGTGGCAAATACGACAAAATGTTATTTGAAAAAGTTGTTCAGAATCAACATTTAGGTCCCTATACCAAATTTCAAAATCATAGGTCAACTTTTATTTTTTTCATTTATTTTTATGTTAATTTCACAAATCAAAGAATTTCATAATTTGTAACAATGACTGCCATGGAAAAACCAAATTGTACCCATAGCAATAGCAATTTATCAATATCAGTCTTTGTTACAAATGAAATTCTTTGATTTGTGAAATAAACATAAAAATGAATGTAAAAAAAAAGTTGACCTATGATTTTGAAATTTGGTATACGGACCTAAATGTTGATTCTGAACAACTTTTTCAAATAACATTTTGTCGTATTTGCCACATAAAAGGCACTTTACTCAACAGAAAAACCTGTTTCTTGGAAATTTCAAAGGCATGCTTGATTTTTCAAAACTAAAATTTTGTTAGAAATTATTCTTTAGCCAAGCAGGGCTGAACCCCAAAAAATTAAATTTGAAATCAAAAAATTTTTGTCTTTTATAAGAGTCGTTTCACCTATCCGGGGACACACGGTATATGCGTACTTCACCAATAATTGAAGAACATATTCCAATCGAACAAGGTGCGGATTTAGACCAAACAGGGACTGCTGTATGTGATAAAGTTAGTTTCAACAACGCACTTTGAATCTGGTCCTACAAAAACTGAAAAATGCTGTTTATAATAATACTGTTTGAAAAAATTGACTTATTCACAAATTATATACAGTAGAAGCTCGATTATCCGGATCGCGATTATCCGGAATCCGCTTTATCCGGAACGATCGTGGTCCGTATCCGAAATTTGAACGAAAAATCAAGTCATCCGCGTTATCCGAAACGCGCGCCTTCAAATACTCCGCATTATCCGAAATTGTAATATGTACATATATAGATATGTACACAAATATGTATGTTTTTATTTGATTACGAAGATTTATTACTATGTAGAGTTGTTTTTAACAATAAAAAGTCATGTAACTTACCTGCCTACATTATTTTATATATTCTTAAAAAACTCCGTATTATCCGAACTTTCACTTATCCGAAATGGGTTCGGTCCACATTACTTCGGATAATCGAGCTTCTACTGTATTATTAAATGTTAAAAAAAAAAATGTTAAAAATTCATCTTCTTTTCATAATTTCTTTTCTAATCTCTTTCTTGTATCTTCCTCTCGTTCCTGAAATTTCGTATTATTTCTTGTCTTCTTTATATTTGATATGAGGTTTATGTTAGGTATTTATTTGAATTATTTGAATTATTTGAACTATTTGTCAAGTTAGCTTTATGTTTAGTAGGCATATGGGTATACAAGATACTTTGAGTTTTCTTTCTTTTTTGTTCTTCATACTACATGGTTGAATAGAATAGCAATTTTTGCTAGATTCCGCCGTGTGGTGTGAAAAATTTATTTTTTGTAAATCTGTTTTTTTAAATGAAAAAATAAAGTCGATATTATTATTATTATTATTATTATTATAAATGTAAAATAAAAACTTTATCTACGATGTTATGTGTTGTGACGTTACGTCGAGCGTCACGACGCCGCAACGTCGAATTATACAATTAATTTAATAAATAATAAGTTAATTTTTAATTTTTAAATACAAAATTCGATTCTTTTATATTTTATAAAATGTCTCATATTAATATTCAAAAAGACGGTAGTAACCGATAAGAAACCGAAGCCAAGCCATCTGAAGAGATAAGACGGCGTTGTTTACGGTCGGAAACTAGCGTCACTGGTAAAATTTGTAATATTTCAAATCAAATAAAGGAATGTTGTTGTTGTCATGAAGAAGCAACAGGCAAAAAAAGGGACGCGCCCGATAACACGGCGTTGTTTACGCGAAAACCGGCTATATAAGCAGCGGACGAAGAATGAATCGAGGAGAGCGAATACAGACGTCTTAGGAAGTTGACCTTCGATATTCTGCTAGCTCTCCGAATCCTCCAAAAAGGAACGAAGTGTTGGAAAGTTGCTCCTCCACTTATGTACTTTTAATCCAATCCCGAATCTCGCACGTTGCGCGAAATTCATCAAAGTTCACGCTGGAGCTAGGAAGTTGACCTTCCTCCAGGTGGCTCACCAGAGCGCGCCCTCCGGGCTATCGAACGCATATCAGTGGTAGCATGTTGCCCTGCCCTGATTTAATTGTTCCGGAGCGGTGTCATTTCTTTTCCCTAGACGCTAGAACGTTGCTCTAGCTCTAGCGCCAAGTCACCGATCGAGATCTTCTACGTAAGTTGCACATGGAAGATCTAGTCGGTTAGACGTAAATTTAATCTTCTGTATATCCTATAATTGAAAGTTGATCAATTATGCGGTAGCAGAGATTTTATTCCCATGTAGTTTATTCGATTTGTAAATAATTTCATTTTTAATAAAAATAATAAATTTCAAGTCATTAAAACGCCAGAGAGCGTTACTATTTCAATCAGAAATTATTATATTAAATTTACCACAAAATAAAATCAAACTCATTTTTATTTCATTTTCAAATTATTGCCGCCTTGATAAAATACCAGTTTTTATTCAAGAATCACGGCATCGAGAAATCTTCTGTTGGTAAAAACCCTTATCTGAATATAGACACCAACCGAGGTGTTATTATATCTCTCTCGCTCCCGTGCTGCAGTCGCTCCACGGGTAGGTGCATTTAATCTTGTATTTTTGTGTGTTTTTGTAGCAATCTGACTCATGTGAAGTTAGCCCCCGAATTGTAAAAAACCACAACTTTTTTCGGAGTTCTGAGTAGAACTAGAATAGTTCCAGAGTTCTACATATAAATTTTCAATAGTTCCGCGGAGCAAAGCCCTTTAAAACGCAAAAATTCGTTTAGGGGGCTAACTTCACGCAGCCCCCACTTTACTCCTAAAATGAGTTCTGAGGTGATAAATATCAACAAAACTTAGAGTTCTAGAGTTCCTGTATATTTTCGCAAATAGTTCCGCGAATTTTTTTGCAAAATTTTTCAAAAAATTGCCGAAATTGAAATCTGATCAGAGTTCTGAGTAGCCCCCAAAGAGTTCTATAAAAAAGTTCTCTTTCATTTTGCCGAAAACTCAACGGTTTGCTTGTTAATCGCGAAAATGATTGCCAATAATAATTATACCTAAACAAAGGAAATTTTGACAAAAGTCACCGAAAATGAGTTCTGATCAGAGTTCTGGGTAGCCCCCCAAAAGTTCTATTAAAAAGTTCTCTTTCATTTTTCCGAAAACTCAATTAGTTTTCTTGTTAATCGCGAAAATGATTGCCAGTAATAATTATACAGGGTGTCCCGTATCGTTATGTTCAAAATTCTTGAGCATATAGTAGGCTTAATTTTGAGCCCAAAAAACCCAAAAGTGACAGGTCTATCTTTATTCGTTACGAAGTTACAGGCCTAAGAAAATTATGACTAGTCACAAGATTCAACTTTGTAAGCCACACAAATTGCCACACATGAGTAAACCTCACCGAAATAAACATTAGTAGAGAGTAGAGGTTCCCCTGCTCATACGAAATGGCATTGGATTCAAATAGATGCGGCACCAGCAAATTTCGGAATTGGTGTTTGTAACTAAATACCAGAGAGAAATTATTATTTGATCGTATTCAGCAAGCTGGTCAAGAGATAGGTACGCGAAAAAAGACGAGAAAACTGTTACTTTTGCAATAGGCCTCCGAGCACAAGCTTGTATTCAGCAAGGAATAGGACATTTTTAACACACGATAAACTAAAGATTTGGTCAATAAAATAAGTTTTATGTGGTTTTCAAAGTTAAATCTGGTATTTACTAGACATTATTTTCTTAGGCCTGTAACTTCGTAACGAATGCAGATAGACCTGCCACTTTTAGGTTTTTTAGGCTTAGAAATAAGCCTACTATATGCTCACAAAATTTGAACATAACGATACGGGACACCCTGTATACCTACCTACATACCTATGCAAAAGAAGATGTGACAAAAATCACCGAAAAAGAGTTCTGATTGGAGTTCTGGGTAGCCCCCCAAAAGTTCTATTAAAAAGTTCTCTTTCATTTTTCCGAAAACTCAATAGTTTTCTTGTTAATCGCGAAAATGATTGCCAGTATGTATACCTATACCTACATATTATACCTAAGCAAAAGAAGATGTGACAAAAATCACCGAAAAAGAGTTCTGATTGGAGTTCTGGGTAGCCCCCCAAATGTTCTATTAAAAAGTTCTCTTTCATTTTTCCGAAAACTCAATAGTTTTCTTGTTAATCGCGAAAATGATTGCCAGTAATAAGGTATACCTACATACCTAAACAAAATAAATTTTGACAAAAATCACCAAAAAAGAGTTCTGATTGGAGTTCTGGGTAGCCCCCCAAAAGTTCTATTAAAAAGTTCTCTTTCATTTTTCCGAAAACTCAATAGTTTTCTTGTTAATCGCGAAAATGATTGCCAATAATAACTACCTAAACAAAAGAAATTTTGACAAAAGGTATCGAAAAAGAGTTCTGATCAGAGTTCTGGGTAGCCCCCCAGGAGTTCTATAAAAAAGTTCTCTTTCATTTTGCCGAGAACTCAATAGTTTTCTTGTTAATCGCGAAAATGATTGCCAGAAATAATTATATACCTACAACCTAAGCAAAAGAAGATGTGACAAAAATCAACGAAAAAGAGTTCTGATTGGAGTTCTGGGTAGCCACCCAAAAGTTCTATTAAAAAGTTCTTTTTCATTTTTCCGAAAACTCAATAGTTTTCTTGTTAATCGCGAAAATGATTGCCAATAATAATTACCTAAACAAAAGAAATTTTGACAAAAGGCACCGAAAAAGAGTTCTGATCAGAGTTCCGGGTAGCCCCCCAGGAGTTCTATAAAAAAGTTCTCTTTCATTTTGCCGAGAACTCAATAGTTTTCTTGTTAATCGCGAAAATGATTGCCAGAAATAATTATATAACCTACATATACCTAAGCAAAAGAAGATGTGACAAAAATCAACGAAAAAGAGTTCTGATTGGAGTTCTGGGTAGCCCCCAAAAAGTTCTATGAAAAAGTTCTCTTTCACTTTTCCGAAAACTCAATAGTTTTCTTGTTAATCGCGAAAATGATTGCCAGAAATAATTATATAACCTACATATACCTAAGCAAAAGAAGATGTGACAAAAATCAACGAAAAAGAGTTCTGATTGGAGTTCTGGGTAGCCCCCCAAAAGTTCTATTAAAAAGTTCTCTTTCATTTTTCCGAAAACTCAATAGTTTTCTTGTTAATCGCGAAAATGATTGCCAATAATAACTACCTAAACAAAAGAAATTTTGACAAAAGGTATCGAAAAAGAGTTCTGATCAGAGTTCTGGGTAGCCCCCCAGGAGTTCTATAAAAAAGTTCTCTTTCATTTTGCCGAGAACTCAATAGTTTTCTTGTTAATCGCGAAAATGATTGCCAGAAATAATTATATACCTACAACCTAAGCAAAAGAAGATGTGACAAAAATCAACGAAAAAGAGTTCTGATTGGAGTTCTGGGTAGCCCCCAAAAAGTTCTATGAAAAAGTTCTCTTTCACTTTTCCGAAAACTCAATAGTTTTCTTGTTAATCGCGAAAATGATTGCCAGAAATAATTATATAACCTACATATACCTAAGCAAAAGAAGATGTGACAAAAATCAACGAAAAAGAGTTCTGATTGGAGTTCTGGGTAGCCCCCAAAAAGTTCTATGAAAAAGTTCTCTTTCACTTTTCCGAAAACTCAATAGTTTTCTTGTTAATCGCGAAAATGATTTCCAATAATAATTACCTAAACAAAAGAAGATGTGATAAAAATCACCGAAAATGAGTTCTGATCAGAGTTCTGAGTAGCCCCCCAAGAGTTCTATAAAAAAGTTATCTTTCATTTTGCTGAGAACTCAATAGTTTGCTTGTTAATCGCGAAAATGATTTATACCAGAAATAATTATATACCTAATCAAATGAAGATCAGAAAAAAATCAACGAAAAAGAGTTCTGATTGGAGTTCTAGGTAGCCCCCCAAAAGTTCTATTAAAAAGTTCTTTTTCATTTTTCCGAAAACTCAATAGTTTTCTTGTTAATCGCGAAAATGATTGCCAATAATAATTATATACCTAATCAAATGAAGATCAGAAAAAAATCAACGAAAAAGAGTTCTGATTGGAGTTCTGGGTAGCCCCCCAAAAGTTCTATTAAAAAGTTCTCTTTCATTTTTCCGAAAACTCAATAGTTTTCTTGTTAATCGCGAAAATGATTGCCAATAATAATTATACCTAAACAAAAGAAATTTTGACAAAAATCACCGAAAAAGAGTTCTGATTGGAGTTCTGGGTAGTCCCCCAAGAGTTCTATAGAAAAGTTTACTTTCATTTTGATGAAAACCCAATCGCGAATATAGTTGCCAATAAGAAGTAGGTATACCTAAACAAAATAAATTATGACAAAAATCGGATTAGAGTTCTGGGTTTTGTGAATGAACCTGCTTAAACAGACAGCCACTCAGACAGAATGTTTGTTATTCCTCAAATAAATATGGCATTGGAACACGCCAAGGACAACAACTTCATAATTATATCTTTATTACCTATACCAATCTTAAAATTTCGACAGTGGATTCCGGTTCCTTTTGAAGTGGACAAACGAATAGGGGTGTATATAATAGCCTTATGGCAATAAATTTTTAACGGGAGAGTAACGGGATTGTAAGATATAACATCTGGCTCCTACTTACATGCTCCATTACGGTCTAGTAATGGAAAATTCTCAAACACATTTTATTCTTGATTATATTTATTTTAAACTAAACTAAAATTGTGTAGTTTTTATGCCACATAACTACCGAGTAATACTAATACATCGGTCTCTAAAATTGAAGAATAGGAGTCATTTTTATTTCATAGGAAATCTCATTTAATCTTACGTTATTCATTATTCAACAATATTTTATTATTTCTAAATACTGCAATTTTAAACATCTTCGTAAATTTTCAACTACCGGGGTATTATTGCGTGACCTTGAACATAGAAAACAATTTCGCCTGAGACGCATCTTTTGGGCGTCTGTTTTTGACCACCTATCAAAAGTAATTGAAATATTATGTTGTAGTCTTATGCAATATTCGAACTCTGATCAGAACTCTTTTTCGGTGATTTTTGTCAAAATTTATTTTGTTTAGGTATAATTATTATTGGCAATCATTTTCGCGATTAACAAGAAAACTATTGAGTTTTCGGAAAAATGAAAGAGAACTTTTTAATAGAACTTTTTGGGGGCTACCCAGAACTCCAATCAGAACTCTTTTTCGTTGATTTTTGTCACATCTTCTTTTGCTTAGGTATGTAGGTATATAATTATTTCTGGCAATCATTTTCGCGATTAACAAGAAAACTATTGAGTTCTCGGCGAAATGAAAGAGAACTTTTTTATAGAACTCCTGGGGGGCTACCCAGAACTCTGATCAGAACTATTTTTCGTTGATTTTTGTCACATCTTCTTTTGCTTAGGTTGTAGGTATATAATTATTTCTGGCAATCATTTTCGCGATTAACAAGAAAACTATTGAGTTCTCGGCAAAATGAAAGAGAACTTTTTATAGAACTCCTGGGGGGCTACCCAGAACTCTGATCAGAACTCTTTTTCGGTACCTTTTGTCAAAATTTCTTTTGTTTAGGTAATTATTATTGGCAATCATTTTCGCGATTAACAAGAAAACTATTGAGTTTTCGGAAAAATGAAAAAGAACTTTTTAATAGAACTTTTGGGGGGCTACCCAGAACTCCAATCAGAACTCTTTTTCGGTGATTTTTGTCAAAATTTATTTTGTTTAGGTATATGTAGGTACCTTATTACTGGCAATCATTTTTGCGATTAACAAGAAAACTATTGAGTTTTCGGAAAAATGAAAGAGAACTTTTTAATAGAACTTTTGGGGGGCTACCCAGAACTCCAATCAGAACTCTTTTTCGGTGATTTTTGTCACATCTTCTTTTGCTTAGGTATGTAGGTATAGGTATACATACTGGCAATCATTTTCGCGATTAACAAGAAAACTATTGAGTTTTCGGAAAAATGAAAGAGAACTTTTTAATAGAACTTTTGGGGGGCTACCCAGAACTCCAATCAGAACTCTTTTTCGGTGACTTTTGTCAAAATTTCCTTTGTTTAGGTATAATTATTATTGGCAATCATTTTCGCGATTAACAAGCAAACCGTTGAGTTTTCGGCAAAATGAAAGAGAACTTTTTTATAGAACTCTTTGGGGGCTACTCAGAACTCTGATCAGATTTCAATTTCGGCAATTTTTTGAAAAATTTTGCAAAAAAAATTCGCGGAACTATTTGCGAAAATATACAGGAACTCTAGAACTCTAAGTTTTGTTGATATTTATCACCTCAGAACTCATTTTAGGAGTAAAGTGGGGGCTGCGTGAAGTTAGCCCCCTAAACGAATTTTTGCGTTTTAAAGGGCTTTGCTCCGCGGAACTATTGAAAATTTATATGTAGAACTCTGGAACTATTCTAGTTCTACTCAGAACTCCGAAAAAAGTTGTGGTTTTTTACAATTCGGGGGCTAACTTCACATGAGTAGCAATCTGACGGCATCAGGCGACCAGCTTGAGCGATGACCTTGACCTAGACACCCCTTGCGATAGGTGAACTCGACGCCAGCCGGAAAACCAAGAATATATAATCGGTTCACGATGTTTTAATTTATTAATTTAAATAAATAAATTGATTTCTTTTTAGCACATTGTTGTGATTATTTTCATGTATGTGTCTGTCCTCCCAACTGTCTGAATGCAAATAAAAGTAACATTCCTTTTAAAAAAAAAGGACGTTACAGTGTTATATAATACATACATAAAATATATTTATATGTTACATTAAATTTGTCACATATACTTTATTTTTTATTTAGATGGATTCCACCAAGTCAAAATTCTAGGGGAACGATTGGCAACAAGACTGATCAGGTTGGTTATGGTGATAGTTGTTACTAGAATAGTTACTAAATTAATTTAGGCTATGTCAATTAGTTGAAATGTCTTATTTCAAAATTTAAAATTCAAAAAACTATAAACGCAATTTTTAGAGGTAAATTGTAAAATTTTAGAGACTTGTAAATGTAAGTACCTACCTAGCTATTTACTCTTATAAATCTTGTGTATATAGGTATGTAGGATTAGACCGATTCCTTCTTAGTTTTATGTAAAAATGTTGAAAATAGTAGATTTTTATTGACAAATAGAGGTACTTACATTATTTAATAATTTTTTAAGAATTTCTCAAGGAATCTGATTAAACTGTATTTTTGCTTAATCTGGAGAAACATCTTTCAATCGCTATTGTTTATAGCATTTGATTATTCATTCTGTTCTTTATTTTGAAATAAATTTACCTGCCTCAGCATTTTATTGATAATTTGGTTTGTGAATTTGACAACTACAACTTTTCAAGTTTCTTAGCGTTTCGCTGTGACTAGAGTACCGACTGAGGACCCAGACCTAGTTTTCGCAAAACGTCATTAGATATAGTCAATCAACAGTTAAATTTATCCTCAAAAATTAAATACCAGAACAAGGACTATTTTCAAAGAAAATAAAGTAATTTGAAGTTTTTAATTTGCGTTTTATAACAGTGCAACTTACAACAAGCAAACATGTTTTGCAGGTGACGTCATAGCCTATACCCGAATCGGGGAATGTTGCCGTTACTTTAGTCACAAACGTAAATTTTTTTTCAAGGTCAAGAAAACAGGTTTACCATCCTACAATATGAAAATTACTGTTTAAAGATTGCACAGGGTACCAACTTGACAGCTGTTTGACAAGTCCATCTAAATAAAAAATAGACTGTAAGTATTACCTAAGTACTTTCAATCAATTTAATATGAATGTTAATAATTATTACCCTTAATATTCTTCGAAATATCTATAAATTATTCAATTTCATTCTATTTATATTCAGAAAATCATTCAGCACTATAATACTGATATACAGGGTGTCCCAATATTCCATGGACATGGAGCAACCACAGATTACTGAGGTAAAAAAAAGTCGCTCGGACCAAACTTATCTCTATACCAAAATGCTTCGTTTGTCCGCTAGAGGGCTTCAAAGTCTTTTGAAAATTTTAGTTTTTTTGAAATAGCTCAAAGTCGGCTGATTCAAATTCGATGAAATTTGGTAGGTAAATGTCTTATTGAAAGTACTAATTTCTGATGTACATGATAATTTGACGGAAACCCGGGAAGGGGTGAAACTACCCCTACCCTCCATTAAAATTGATCGTAATTGTTGATAGGGTAGCAGGAACGCTGTTCATGTTTTTTTGTTTGAAAGATACATCGTTTTAGCCCATTTTTGGTCTCCTACAAAAATCTGTATCTTTCCGAGGTGCTATGTGATAAATTAAATTAGTCGATGATAACTAAATTTTTATTTAATTATTTTAATTTGAAATCAAATTTTCAATTGTCAGGTGATTATTTTATCTAATCTCATAAAAGATGCTCGATGTGGGCGCCGGTTTCGACCCTAGAAAGTTCCATCCTGCGCAAAAAAATGATTTTAACTTTTCTTGGAACCTGTCGTTTTGCAAACTGTTTACTGCGTTTGAAAAAAACCGTTTGCAAACACCTGAAAAAAAAACCAAACCATACTAAACATCTTTTATGAGATTAGATCAAATAATCACCTGCACAATTGAAAATTTGATTTCAAATTAAAAGAATGCAATAAAATTTTGGTTAGGTATCATCGACTAATTTATTTTATCACATAGCACCTCGGAAAGATACAGATTTTTGTAAGAGACCAAAAATGGGCTAAAACGATGTATCTTTCAAACAAAAAAACATGAACAGCGTTCCTGCTACCCTATCAACAATTACGATCGATTTTAATGGAGGGTAGGGGTAGTTTCACCCCTTCCCGGGTTTCCGTCAAATTATCATGTACATCAGAAATTAGCACTTTCAATAAGACATTTACCTACCAAATTTCATCGAATTTGAATCAGCCGACTTTGAGCTATTTCAAAAAAACTAAAATTTTCAAAAGACTTTGAAGCCCTCTAGCGGACAAACGAAGCATTTTGGTATAGAGATAAGTTTGATCCGAGCGAATTTTTTTTACCTCAGTAATCTGTGGTTGCTCCATGTCCATGGAATATTGGGACACCCTGATGCAAATCACAATGATTTGTGATACTGCTGTGAGTCTCTCCTGAAAAGTAGACTTCCTACACCGAAAACAAGTCCTATCTTCCTTATTAATAATTATTGTTTCAATTCAAATTTGCCACCAAAAAAAATCTGGTAATTTAATCTGGTGACTTTTAGTGGTGTAAATGATACTTTGCAGTTTACTCCTCCTAGTTATTAAATGAGATATAATAGAAAGGTATCTTGTAATTTTTTCCTATATGTCATAGTTTTCGGGTTATTTAATATTTAAGAAATTGCAAATTTTGTATTTTTGACGCCAACATTGCCAATTTTTTTTAAACAGGACCCTGTATATTTTTATATTTTCATATTTCCTAAGAAAATCCAATAATAATGGCTTTACCAGTTGAGGTTTAAATTAATTTGTTTTTGAGTTATAAACAAATGAAAATCGCAAGTTTTCATTTTGAAAGCAGTATACATTGGAAACGGCTCCAACTATCGGAAAACGGCTTACATGTCCCTATTTTAACTTTTTATATGCTATCCTATGATGTAGATAAAATTTTTATACAGGGTGATGAAAACTCTTATGATTTTTATCACCCTGTATAAAAATTTCAAGTACACTGTAAGATAACATGTGAAAAGTGAAGATAGGGACATGTAAGCCATTTTTCGATATCTTGAGCCGTTTCCGATGTACACTGCTTTCAAAATAAAAACTTGCTATTTTCATTTATTTGTAACTCAAAAACAAATTATTTAAATTGCAACTGGTAAAGCCATTGTTATTGGATTTTCTCGGGAAATATGAAAATATAAAAATATACAGGGTGTCCTATTTAAGAAAAATAGGCAATGTAAAATAGGTACTGAGTCGAGTCAAGGAACACCTGTATGATTTTTTTTACATCAATAGAAAGTAAATTAAATTACAAAATTGACCTATTTTTGCATTTTTTTTTAACTCAGAGCTGAAAGATTTATTGGATTTTCTGCCCACCCGGTATAAATATTACAATACAATGTGTCCAGTGTAAGTGGCAGTACATGGGGATCTTGGAAACGGCAAGAGATACAAGCTCGGTTAAATTAGAGAAAAGTTGCACAATTTGATGCTTAATAAGAATCTGAAATTTGTTTTTGAATATTTTCAGTCGTTGCTGAAATATCCTGAAAAAAAATGAAATTGGCTATGCTGGGATCTAGTGTCGGCTTTGAAAGTTTTTGAAACATCAAATGGGTAGCTTTTGACGACTTATGTAAGCCTACAAAAAATCTTTATTAATTTCCAAAAATAAGAAAGATATGGCAAAAATTATAAATCTCGATTTTTCAGTTTTTTCAGGATATTTCAGCAACTACTGAAGGTATCTTGAATTTTTTATCAGATTGCTACTCAGTATAAAAATCCGCAATTGTGCCCCAATTAAACTGATCTTGTATCTCTACTGATAAGCGAGACACCCATGGTTAGCTTCGAACAACAGATCCCACTGTATACTAAAACTTATTCAATTAGATAAAACTTCTTAGATAAATCATGTTTTTCAGAATATCTCATCAACTCGCCTTTCAACTGTTTTTCTGTTTGTACCATTGTAATACACTGAAAAATTCTTCTCGTTTGCTAATTTAACGGACTTTGTAGCCCTAATAATAACGATGTTAGAAATGGTTAATAGATAACTTTGCACACAGTGGTCCATCACTTATGTCCACCCCCGAAATAGAGGTTAATTTAAAAAGTGAAAGTTTGAGGATTTGTGTAGTTAATATGAGACCACAGAATGGCATAATCAGTTTCATTATTTTTACGGGCACCAGTGATAAAAAACGCTAATTTAGTGTTCAAGTGGTGAAAAAACCAGTTTTATCTTCCATATATCAGTAAAAATCGAATAATAAAATCAAAATCACTGAAAAGAAATATCAAAAAACTAATAACAAGGCCTTAATTAAATAAAATATAGTTATACAGGGTGTCCCAGCTGTTTCAAAGCAAAACAATGGATTTTTTCAATTTTTTTATTAGCAAATTCAACTACAGGATCACAATGGCCATTATTTAAAATTATTTTGGAGTATACACAAAGTAATGTTTTTTTAAATGGCGCCTTTCACGGCTCCTGTGCTATTGCATTTTTAAATTGTCTGAGAAGAAAAAATAAGATTGGTTTTCACAGTTGGTGTTTAAGTTGACAAGTTTGTGAGTTATAAACAAATGAAAATAGCAGTTTTCGAAGTTCAAGGCCCTGTATAACGAAAACGGCTCAAGATAGAGAAAAACGGCTTACATGTCCCTATTTTAACTTTTTATCTACTATCCTATGATGTAGATGAAATGTTTATACAGGGTGAAAAAAAATCTGAAAGAATTTGAGATTTCTCAAGTGCGTCACCAAATAAAAAAAAAACAAAGAAATTACAAATGTTTCTATACCATAGGCATAGGATAGTACATAAAAAGATAAAATAGGGACATGTAAGCCGTTTTTCTCTATCTTGAGCCGTTTTCGTTGTACAGGGCTTTGAATTTGAAAAAATTGCGATTTTCACTTGTTTACAACTCACCAAACTTCTCAATTTAAACACCAACTGTAAAAACCAATCTTGTTTTTTCTTTTAAAAACATAACTTTGATATGCCACTGTCATATGGGACACTCTGTATACTCTAAAATAATTTTAAATAATGGTTATTGTGATCCTGTACTTGAATTTGCAATTTTTTTTTTTTGAAAAACCCATCATTTGGCCCACAGAGACTGCTTCGAATGAGCTGGGACATCTGTATAGAAATGACAGGTAGAAAGATTGATTTATGGTGTGTAAAAAAGTGATCAATATAATCTGAATTCGCCACTTTAACAGTAAATTACAGTTTTTTATCGTGCTAGAAAAAAATCAATGAAAGTAATGAAACTGACTATGCCATTCTGTGGTTCCATATTAATTACACCAATCCTCAAAGTTACAATTTTTTATCTTTAAAATTACCCTCTATTTTGGGGTAGACATAAAGTGATGGGTCCATCACTTGTATCACCCTGTATACATATTTTCAACATATGTATACATATTAGATTCAATAGTCATCATTTAATAAATAATAAAAAAAACAAAGTAATAGATTACCATCCATGATGGTAATAAAATGTAATCTGACACCTTACAATGATCAATAGGTAATGTTATCAGTTATAGTATTGTATTACTATATTATCTTGGAATTATCATCAGTAATTCCCAGAAATGTTACTCATTCTTTAGTTTTCATACTGGGTTAAGCTGATTTTGCAAATCTAACAGTTAGTTCCGAATCGTTCTTCATGAAAGTTGCAGTGCTTCAAGAAATTTATGTTTTAAAATTTCTCATTATTTATTTCTTATACCACAATCTTAAGGAAAACCCAATTTTTATAATAAATAGTGTCATATTGTGACTTACAGTGAAGTGAAAACTATTAAAAAACTTAATAAAGCAACAAAGAATTCTTTAAGAACAGTTCAAGATACTGTAAATGGAGAAAAAAATCTACTTTGCTGTGAGTACATTTTTGCATTTTCATTAAGCTGATAAAAAAATACCACCTGAACAATGGACATGTTTACTCTGAGGTTTCAGAAACTATACAAGGTGATCAAGTCTTAGTAGATATGCCATAGTAAAAATTTGCTTAAGAATGATATACCTACAAGGGCGTTTTTTGTGTTAGTTTTTTTTTTTAAACAGAATGATTCTTGATGAATGTTGCAATCTAAAAAAAACTCTGGTTGTTAATTTTGAACTCAATTGAAAGAATCATTTTCAAATAGCTAAATAAAAAATATAAAAATTATTATATCACGAAAAAACTCAGTATTTATGAGCAATTTTTACAACATAATGTTGGGTTTGATTATCCTATTTTTGGTCACGGAATCTGAATCTACCCATGTTGTTTATCCCATTACCCAGACACTTAGTGTAGTGTTCTTTTTTTTTTAAACCTATTTATACCAAAGTGGAAGAAGTTAAGTTTTTATAAATAATTGTGAAACATATTACAATCATTTAATTTTGTAAATATGGGCATATCCCTAGTTTTCTTTTTGCATAGCAAGGCTATTGAAAATAGCGATTTTAAAGTGCTGCAGTTGTGAAGTTTACATTAATAAATAATAAAATTACAAACAATTGAAAAAATTAACCAGATTAATTATTATTCATAATCCTGAACAATATTCCAGTGTAATAAGTATAATAAGTTAATTATGTAAATAAAAAAAAGATTTTATTCTGGGTGGAAAAATAAACTGGCAACAATGTAAATATGTTAAACCTGCATAAAATTTAATAATTGCACTGAGTCTGCAGTTAGTTGTGATTGTAAAGTGACATCTGTGAGTACAATTTTATTAAACATTTGGTATTATAGTCTTTGCAATGTCAATGGAAAGAGCAAAAAACTACAAAGTGGCTAATAATTGGCCATTCTTCAATGAAACATAAGAGACAGTAATTTTTTTCCAATATTTTGTAATTTAATATAAATATAAAATTGTTTTATTGCGAAATAAAGATGGTAGACCAATAATGAATGGCAACTAATAAATTTTAGAGTGTAATAATAAATTATGCTCATTCTGACAACCTTGCACCTTTTAGTATCCAAATTTATCAACAGGTGGAACTAGAGTTGGTGTCATTTGTCGGTCATTCACTATAGCTTATTTTTTATTTAGAAGAAGTGAAAATTCTAGGGGAACGATTGGCAACAAGACTGATTAGGTTGGTAATAATAATAGTTGTTACTAAAATAGTCACTAGAAATGGTTGCTAAATTAATTTAGGTTATGTCAAATAGTTGAAGATGTCATTTCATTTCAAAATTTAAAATTCAAAAAATCATAAACACAATTTTTGGAGGTAGATAGGAAAAATTTTAGAAAAATTTATTTTATAAGTGTAAGTAGGTACCTATTTAATCTTATAAAATTATGTAGGATTATACCGTTTTACTTCTTAATTTTCTGTAAAAATATTGAAAATAGATGATCTATTTACAAATAGGTACTTACATCATTATAATATTCTTCAATAATTTATTAAGAAATTATCAAGGAATATTTCAAGGAATCTGAATAATAAACCCAGGGACCCCTTAATCGGTCATTTACTGGTGAATTCACTCTAATAGAGGGAGAGGTAAAAGTGAAAAAATGTCAAAAAAAACCTCAAAAGGTTCTGCTAATGAGTAATTTTTAGATTTGTGACAAAAAATTCAATCGCTTCACCTAACCCTGACAACATCTCAGTTAGTCAGTTACTTGACGCCATTACTTGTCAAACTAGATAAATTAAACCCATACCTCATGGAGGAAATAATATGCAGTAGTTGACATTACTAAAAAAGCAATTTCAGAGAAGCGGTAAGCAGAAACTTACTTTAGAAGGAACATTTTCCTCTTGCAGTCTCTCCGAAATTGCTTTTTAGTAAAGTCAGTTACTGGCACTGCACATTATTTCCTCCGTGAGGTATAGAAAACGGATGTCTGTTTAATCAGTTTAGTAATTTTGAAAAAAAAAAACAATAAATAATGAATGTATACATACCTTATAGATACTTTTAGTTCCCATGCTACGGTTGAGATACACTTTTGTCGGTTTTCCAACTATTCTCTGAAAAATAATATTTCGTATAAGAATATGACAGATGCCAGTAGTACCCACTACAACTTGTTAATACAACCACAACACATTCTCCTTACAAATCAAAAACGATTCAAACTAAAAACAATTAATTAAATGGGTCCAATTTTTTTAGCAGCTTGAACTATTTAGCATCTTGTGCTAAAATAAGTTGAAACTTGGCAACTAAATTTTGAACTTTCAACTAGGATTTTTATCCCACAAAACATATAACTACTGTTGACTATCGCATTATTTATTAATGTTTTACCTTAACATCCTTGCCATCTTTAGCGTGAGCTGTGCGAATAACGTAAGTGGGCCTGGTATTACTTGCTAAAGGTGATGGATTACTTGCATTTTGGGTACACTTGCCTATATGCTTTGTCCAATGTTTTTGTTGACAAGGATAATCACAATAACTAGTGTTCCAGCAGCAATAAAACTGGGCTTCTTTGAAACAGTTGGCACACCTATATTATAAAAATAATTGTAAGTACCTTTTTAGGCAAGTTGGATAACTTCTCCAACAATAACAGCATTTGAATGGAATCATTTAAACTAGCAAGCTGAGTAAACCTGATTTATTTTCTTATTTAAGGTTGTCTTGGTGAAAAGGGACAGCAAGTAGGGGAACTCATATACAGGTGTCCGGTAAGTACCTCCTAATCTCTCGGGAGCATACAGGGGAGGTCAAAAAAAAACTTAGTGTGTCATAAAAAAAATTTCCCAGAGTGTCCCCAAACGGAGATATGGAGCCCTAAAAGGGTGCCCCGCAATTTACTTTTTTGGCTCTAACTTTTGAATCGACCTGTACAGGGTGTCTGCTTAAGGCTGGCCACCGGCCATATCTCGGAAACTAATGGGCCTATAACCTCAAAATAAAAAATTTCCAGACATAAGTGATCACGGGAAATTCAAGGAAAATATTTTCAAGATGGCCGCACTTCCGGAAATACCGGAAGTTGACACCTACTTCGTTATTTTAACGGAAACACCCTGTAAAATATTATATTTTTTAAATGTCTGAAGAAATCGAATACAGGTAATTTTCACCATTGGAATTTAGATTGAGCGGTTTCTGAGTTATAAACAATTGAAAATCGCAAATTTTCAACTTCAAAGCAGTGTAGAACTAGAACGGCGCAAGATATCTAAAAACGGTTTACATGTCCCTATCTTAACTTTTCACATAGTATCCTACTATGTGGTTTAAATTTTATTACAGGGTGATGAAAAATCGGATAATTTTCATCACCCTGTATTAAAATTTACTCCACGTAGTGGGATAAAACATGAAAAGTTAGGATAGGGACATGTAAACCGTTTTTAGATATCTTGAGCCGTTCTAGTTCTAGACTGCTTTGAAGTTGAAAATTTTCGATTTTCAATTGTTTATAACTCATGAACCGCTCTCAATCTAAATTCCAATGGTGAAAACCACCTGTATTCGATTTCTTCAGACATTTAAAAAATATAATATTTTACAGAGTGTTTCCGTTAAAATAACGAAGTAGGTGTCAACTTCCGGTATTTCCGGAAGTGCGGCCATCTTGAAAATATTTTCCTTGAATTTCTCGTGATCACATATGCCTGGAAATTTTTATTTTGAGGTTATAGGCTCATTAGTTTCCGAGATATGGCCGGTGGCCAACCTTAGCAAGACACCCTGTATAATTGGATGGAATTTAAACACTTTATAGAGGCTCAAAGAGCCATCAGGCCATATTAAAGTCGATGTTTGACGTCGTCAGGGAAGTCAGGAACGGACTTACCATATATATATATTCGTTTGAAATTACAAATTGCAGTCTTACGATACATGTTGTTTAGTTTATTAAATTACATATGATTGGTTTCGTCGATCATGGGGAAAAGAACGATCTGTAGGATATTCTGATGCGATGTTGACATCATGGTGAAGCATTTGCTTTGAGAGATATAGTCTAGGGAAAACCCCATTAAAAAAACCTAGACACACCATCCTGTTGAGATTGGTTTGAAGTATTCCAATCATTTTGCCCTTCTGAGGTTATCTGGCTGTTAATGTAGATTTTGTTTACAAGAGCTTCAAATTCTGTAACCAGTCTATTGTTTCGGTGGAAATTTCATGAATTGCTTGAAAACCTCCAGAAAATTTGGTTAAAGGACATTCATTGACAATGTGATTGATGGATTCTTCAGGATGTCCGCAAATACAGGAAGCGCTTGGTATTAAATTCCATTTATGTAATATTGAATTACATCTACCGTGTCCTGTTCTTAAGCGATTTACTTGTACCCAGACTTTCCTTCTGATTTCAAAACCGTTGACTAATGATGAAGGATCTTCGATTAAAGTATTGTTGAATAAAGAAACACTTTTATTTCGCCAATCATTTCTCCATTCATCTTCAATTTTAAATGGTCGATCCAGGTATGTTTCTAGCCACACAGGTCTTCTTGATTTTAATCTCGTTGTTGGAAGATTATTCAGGTCCGATTCACCATCATACTCGTTGAGTCAAAATTTTGACAGGTGTCACTTTACAGAGCTAAAAACTCTTTTTTTGAATAGTCTAATACTTCATCTTTAAAAAAGGTGCTTTTAATTTATGTCGGTAAAACTGACGGTTTTCGAGATAAATCGGTTTTTAGGTATGCGAAACACTAAAAAGTTACTAATGCTAAACACAAACAGGTAAAAATCAGGTTCTTGTTGATAAACCTACCTACATAATGGATTGCTATTGACGGAATTTGATCAAAATTCCGCATAAAAGTCGATTTATCTTGAGAACCGCTAGTTTTATCGAAATAAATTAAGAGTACCTTTTGTGAAGATGAATGACCAGCGTATTTAAAAAATAAGTTTTCAGCTCTGTAAAATGACACCTGTCAAATGACACCTGTCAAAACTTTGACACAATGAGTGCGGTGGTAAGTCCTTTCCTGACTTCCTTTAGGACGTCAAACATCCACTTTGATATACCTTAATGAGTATTTATGGCCTCTATAAAAAAATTAAAATTTCATCAAATTATACAGGTCGGTTCAAAAGTTTAGAGCCAAAAAAGTAAATCTTAGGGTACCATTTTGGGGCTCTGTATCTCCGTTTAGGGACACTTTAGGAATGTTTTTTTTTATGACAGACTAGGTTTATTTTGACCTTCCCTGTATGCTCCCGAGAGATTAGGAGGTACTTACCGGACACCCTGTATAAAAATCGAATATTCTCATTTGGTTATATAAATTAATGATATTCCGAGGTTGATATCACAAGTTAGTTCAACTCAAACTGTAGAATGTATTTTGAAAAAAAAAATACCACCAAGTAAACCTTTTCAATAGAAAAAATCAGTTTTACTCATTTATATTGTGTTAATTCAGTAACAAACCATTGTTTAGATTTTGCTTCTTCTACCCTTTTGATGGTTTCGGTTTCACAAGCTGTTCTGGTTTCTTGCACAATTCTTTCACGTTCCTCTACTATACTCTTCTGCAGATCTTTGAATGTTGTACAGATATTTTTCTTGATTTCGTTCAACTCTACCGTGTGATTGTGTTTCAGAGTTTCTATTTCCAATTTCAAAGCTGCAACTGTTGCTTCGTTATTGTTACTTTTTCCCAGATCATCTAGGGTTTCTATCAGCATTCCTCGAAAGTAATCCGTCAACTGAAATTAATTGTCGATTATAAATTAATAACAAATTAAACATCTATAAAAATCTAAGCTATTAACCAATCGGTTTCAAGTCTATTAACAATCACAATAATTTTTGTTTCAACTTCTGGTTGCAATCTTTACAATCAAAAAGAGGGAACTTGGTCGTCTTGTTTTTAAATAAGAAAGTGACAGTTTGGTCTAGGGTACAAGTTCTTTAGCCACAGATGTTTTTATATTCATGATTACCTGTATTTTACAAGTCATCTTAAATGTAAACATTCTCAGAAGTGATTTCACTGCATAAATGTGTAGAGGATTATGACAGAAAAGCTCTCATCTTCGGTTAAAAAAATGTACACTTCATTGTATTATTTAAAGAATAAAATTGAGTATTTTTTCTAAGTATGGAAAAAACTGCCGGTCAAAAATAAAGTATTAAAAAAACACAAAAATACCTACAAATTGAGACTCCCAAAATTAATATTGGTGAACAAATAAAGAAGTTATGTATTTAAAAAAACATTAAAAACTAAGCCTTGTTTTTTATTGTTATAACTTTGCAGAAGTTCATGAAATCATTCAAACTATGTACTTTATAACACGAATTTTCCATAGCTTTACAAGTGTGTGAAAGATGGTCCCTGTAAGCGCCAATAAATTCCCATTTATAGCTAGAGCTTAACTAATAATCTGTGAAAAAGGATGATCGAATTTTTCGAAAAAAGATCTTCAGATTTTAATTAAAAGTGGAATTTTGGGTCTTTTTTTTCTTATAAACAACAAATTCTTTGTTAAAAAAAGAGTCTTTGTAAAACGAGAATATCTTTCTTATTCGGAAAGTTAAATCTTTTAAAACTATTGAAAGCTAGTTCAAAGACAGTTAAAAAAAATACCATCTACCACCAACAGATAGAAGCCAAGATAGCTCCTTTTTTCAATGTTTATAAACATTAAGAGCTGCAATTTGCACAACATTTTAATGAAGACTCAATGTATAATATTATTATCCAATTAATTTCAACATTTCATGAAAGACAAATGAAATTAGAACTGATTAATAGAATTGAGAACGAATCTTCAAATCAAAACAGGTCTTGAAATATTTCCGAGCAGAAAATCACTCATTTCTTATGCCGTCTCAATTTTTTGCGAAATTTTGTTCAAAAACTGGGAGTTATAGAACACAATGACCCCCGCCAACTTTCTCCTGTATAAGGCTAGTTTTTTTTTCCTGTTTTCTTAATTTTTCTCTATGACAGGTGATTTTTTCAACATTTCAGAAAAACTATATTTTCAATTTTTTTTCGTTATAATAAAACAATGAAGAGTAGTATTTTTTTTACCTAGAGATGAGAGACCTTATCTTTAATCCACAGGACTTTTTCATCATTTCGCAAAACTGTAGCCTTATGGCATGCCTGAGAAGTTTTGCTTGTGACTTGCGAGTTATCCCAAAGATCGCTCCTTGAGGGTGATCCCTCCTTAGAGTTCGAATTTCATTAATTTTGTACATTTAATATAGGTACTGAAGTATTTATTGTCGACATTATTATTATATCATTAACTACAGGGGTGATCCCAAAGATAAGGTCTCCAAAGCACTGGGGTTGCAGAGTAACAGCTTCAAAAAAATTTCATTATCTTGCTTGAGTGCTTTCATCCATAACATTGCAATTGCAATCCTACATTTTACATTTAAATCTCGAGTGTCCCATGTTTTGATTTCAAAAAACTGATACTCTTTTTGTATTTAAAGTCACTGGTAATTGAGCTTTAATATAGTAAATAAAATTTGATTTACCCTGTGTGCTATAGAGTTGATTTGTGAGGTGGCGGTTCCAGCTGAACTTGGCACGCCTTCGTCAAAAGTTTCACTGAGAGGTCCAGGAGGTCTCGGCTTCAGCTTGGGCGGCGGTCTACTCATCAGGGCATTAACTGTTGAGGGAACAGGACTAGGCAACACAGAATTCAGTATTGCAAACTCGTCAGGCGTTGCGGGAATAGTAGACTCGTGTTCTTCATTATTATCCTCAACAGGAGCATCACTTGATTTAGTAGTTGTCAGTAAGCTGTTTAATAAATTATTACTGGATAACAGGTTGTTTATGGTAGCCACGGACGAAGATTCAGGACTATTTTCCTTCTGGGGAATGTAATTCTGCGATCCGCTACTGAGAATTGCTGCAGCTGATTTTGACTTGGGCAGAAGATCTGGACGTTTTAAGGAAGGAGTTATGGATTTTAATGAGCCAGATGTGATCATCACACCCGGTGTAGCGACAATAGGGTTTCCTGAGGCGACACTGTAAGAAATAGTCTGGTTAGGAGGTAGTAAGGGTAAATTATTTGTAACTGACGAGGATGGGGTTACGATAAATAAGCTTCCACTTGAAATCATTGGACTTTGAGGAATGTTTACGACTTGATTGATCATTGAGCTTTGATTAATGATGGGTGGTTGTGTTGAACTCATTACTTGCTCCTTTTCTTGGATAACGGGTAGCTGAACTGGTTTCTTCAAACTATTTGATGAAGGCAGAGCTAATTTCACCGGAACGAAGGAATTGCCTGGCTTGGAATAGTCCGGAGTTGGGAAGGACTTCCTAGCTTTTTGCTTGGGAGGAGGCCCCCGCATTTCAGCTAACGATTTGACCTGCAGCGGTGAAATGCAATTTTTGGCAACACTGTCAATAACTCTTGATAAATTATCAACAGGCTTGATTGGGGTTATAATTTCACCTGTTCTTGACCTAGTTCTCATTTCCGCAGGTCTTACAGGAACGGTTGCAAGACAAGTTTCATCTTGCCTCTCTGATATATTCAAGGCAGACATATAGCTTCGTTTTCTCTCCATATAAGCCGAATCGTTCATTTCAGTGTCCGATTCGGGCTCACTTTTTATTTCAGTAATCAGTGGCAATTCTATAAAAGGCTCTTCTTTTTCATTCTGATCTTGACTATCCGAAGAACCGGTTGATTTTTGATCATTGCTACACGATAATGGATCCTTACTCTTTATATTTTCATTAAGGCTGGTCACAGCTGTTGCATTACAAGTGATTTGGCTACTTCGCTTTGAATTTTCTTTGATAGATTCATCAGTTGTAATTTTTGCATATTTATTTGGTTGCGTATTATTTGAAGGATCATCACAGGAATGATCATCTAACTTTCTCTTTTTATTTTCAATAAGTTCAGATTGACTTGGTGTGGAAGAACCAGTAACACTTATTGTTGGATTTAACTCTGGAATTTCCGTATTTAAAGAAGAATGTATAATGTTTCTGATTTCTGCATCGTCTAGTTTTTCTAATGACACATCGCATTCGATCATTGGAATTTGAGAATTTGATTCATCGCTTGATTTGTCTTCTATTAAAGGATCATTCACAGTTGGAGTTGATTTGGTTGGATTTTTAGTTTCTTGTACATTGGAGTTAATTTCTGATGGCCCTTGTGATTTTTCATTAGATATCGAATCAGGAATAATAGGAAATTCTGAAGCTTTTTTGGCTACTGGTGCAACCTTGGGTTTAGAATGATTATTAATGCTACCTGATAGTTCAATGGTATTAGAATCTAACTGATTTTCTTGTTCAGTTTGTGGTGAATCTTTTGTGTTAGTGTCAGGAAGTGCTGTTGCCTCCTCAGATGATGTTACGACAACAGTACTCTCTTCCGTTTTGTTCACTTTTCCTTTATTTTCGTCAACTTTCTTGTTTTTGTCTGAAGTTTCCATAATAGGCGAGATTTTTACAGAGCTTGTATTCTTGTCTGGGTTAGACTCTTTTTCTGATATCACTTTGTCTTTGGATGCGTCAGGTGTTAAATTTAAACTTGATGGCGAAGTTGATAGGCTGGTAGAATTCTGAGCTACTTTGACACTAATAGCTGATGAAGGATTTATTTCCGAAGTGACTTTTAAAGACTCGTCTGATTTTGATTTAGTTAAATCACCTGTATCCATTAACTTTTTCATCAAACGATCTGAAATTTTCAATTTCCCTTGTGCAGATATTATATATTCACTGTTGTTTACGTCAATTTGTATAGGCTTGTTTTTCAAGTCTAAGTCTTCAAAGGTTTCGCTGCTGTCAACTGTTTTAGAAGTGTCAGGATCCGTAATTTTGTCTGTTTTGAAATCATTTTCCTTCACTGCTTTGGAATCGTTTTCCTTGCTTTTTTTAGACAAAATTGAAGAATTTTGTGAATTAGTAGAGTCGATAATTTCATCTTCAAAAGATACCTCCATGTTCTCTAGCATTTCTAGTTTATTAATTTTTTCAACAGACTTTATATTTATTGCATCATTGTTAACATTTTGATCGCTATTTCTGCGTTTTAATTTTGACGAATGGCGTTGCAAAATATCATCAGCTGAAGATCTTTTTTTAGTAATTTTAACCAGACCTTCTTTAGTTTTATCTGAAAATTATAAATTGAAAATTTTAATTTAACAGAAAAAAAAAAAATAAATAAAAAACGAACAACATATCGGAGATTATTAAAAAAGCATAACTTTAAAGTGAAACCACCCAAATGTGAACACATTTTTGTTGTCATGGAAAATTCAGCTGAGTTTTATCGTATTAAGTCACACTTGATCAGTAGCGTCAATAAATAAATACAGTGTGGAACGAAATTATGGAATAAAATTCATTATTTAGAGAAAAAACGTTTTGGAAAAAAAGCTCGCAAACCTCAACTTAAATTCTTATTTAGCATCTTTTAAGTCTCAATTTAATTTTTACCCCCACCATTTTGGTCATATATTTTTTAAATAGGACACCTGTATATTTTTGTACTTTCATATTTCCTCAGAAAATACAGTAAGAATTACAGTTGCAGTTTAAATTGAGTAGTTTATGAGTAATAAACAAATGAAAAACGGCTTACATGTCCCTATCTTAACTTTTCATGCATTACTTTACAGCGTACTTGAAATTTTTATACTGGGTGATTAAAAATCTAATAATTTATATCAGACCCTGTATTAAAATTTAAACTACATAGTAGGATATCATGTGAGAAGTTAAAATAGATTAAAATATTGCGCTCCTTATCAACTATCAACCCCCCTTTTCAATTGCCAAATCTGAGATTATAATGCAGGGATAACAAAAGCTTTTATTTAGTAAACTAGGACCCTGTAAGGATAACAAGTACATAGTTACCTGTTTTAGAGGAACGAATCTCTTCTTTTGGCACAATTGTTTCAGAATTGCTGGTGGTAGTGGTAGTGCTAGTGGAGACTTGCTGCACTTCTTTCTCAACTTCTCTCTCTACATCCATGTCTCCGTCAATATCACTCTTTTCCTCTCCATTTTCTCCATCACTATCATAGTTTGAAATGGGGCGTCTTCTCTGATCATTATTCAAAGAATTACCCATGAAACTTTCATCATCAGTTCCATATCCAAATCCTTCCACAGTACTGTCTAATACTTCTTTTGTGTCATTCAACATTGCATCGGAATTGTTCTTATTCCCTGGAGAATCTTTTAAAGAATTTGACGTATCTTCATTCGAACAATCCGATTTCACATTCAGCTTCTGTCTTGCTTTCGGCTTGCTATCGGACTTATAATGAGGGAAAAAGATTTGCAGTTGTTTCAATTCGTTACTTGGATCGAATGGGGTTTTGAAAGGAGCATAATAAAACTCGCCATAAACTTTTCTTAAATTACTGATGTGAACTTCCAATTCCTTAAAAAAAAAGAATAATAATAACAGTCAGTTTGGTCAAAGAAATAAAATAAGTTGATTCAAAGATACCTTCACGCATTCTTCTATGTCGTTCTTTTTGTATTTGTGAGAGTTAGGATCTTTGCGGCAATAAAGGAAACATTCTTTTAATGGCACCCATGCCCTATCATGGGCTCCAAAAAATCTAACATCAACCATATCGGAGGAGTTTGTGCTCATGGCTTTAGCGGGCCAATACGGAAAACCTTAAAAAAATCAAAACTGAAGACCTCATGGGTGTGCATTAATTAGTAGAGGTATATTACACTTTGTTTCCTGAAAGTATGACACTTCATAGTAGTGTAATGATGTTTCTTTCTATACAAAACTATTGAATAAAACGTTCATTTGTTTCTGATTTTAGTTTAGGAATGATGTTACGTTCTAAGTTGTGTGGAAATGAACATGTTTCTACTAGTAGTGACCAATGACAGCACAGCATTTTTATGTAAGACAACCTCAAGCTGTTTGATGATTTTTTTACATAGAGATAATAGCTTCTCCTTCTCGCAGAGAATGGCTATTATTCACTTGGATGATTCCAAGACTCGCCTTTTGTCCTCATGAATAATAGTCATCTACACACACGTTCAGGTAAAACAAAGTGTAATTCTGGACTCAGGTTTTACCTTTAAGTTTTGCCCATACTAAAATGTGCGGTTTCGGACAAGCTTCCACAAACCACGTTTTACTCTTTGTGTTTGCATTTAAATAACACGATGGACAATTTTCAATTTCAGACATCTCTTGTTTGCAAGTTTTAATGATCGATTTAGCAGTTGATGTCAACTTTGAATGTGCTAAAAAGAGAAAAGCAATCTATCCAAATATCTTTGCAGGTTTTGAGGTCAGTTCCTCACTGACGAGTATTGTATTCATTACTTACGTGTGTTGAATATGCAACTGTTATGAAAAATCCATTTTGCATCGGCTTCAAAGGCTTGAGTACTTCCATACACGTTATCTTTAATATTTCTCTCCAGCAAGCTTAGATGCATGGGTTGTACAATGTATTTCTTATATTCGGGAAATTCTGCTTCACTTACGGGATCAATGAAAGGTTGAGACTAAAATTCATATGGAGCGTTATACAATAACCTTACCAGAAATAGTATTAGATCACTTACATCATGACCATGAATCATACGTTTTAAAGCAAATTTGAGTAAACTACAAAGATGTTCGAGAGTCATACCCTTCATTGCTTCCGACCTGAAAATGAAATTGCATATATATTTTTTTAAGCAATCCAGACTCAAAATAAAAGACGGGCAAAAGTAACAGTTTCTTACCTAGTTTGTACGTTCTCTGCCTTCAGTATCGCAACACATTCGGGGCATGGCCAGTGGTTGCTGTCGCCTATGCTCTGTTTGAGACACTTCTGATGATAAGAACGAGGACATGTCTCACATGAGATGTTAACGCCTTCTCGATGACAACGCCAACAAAACCTATCTTTCGCCATCTGAAAGTATTCATAAAATATTTTGTCACTATTATATTAATTATTGTTTACCAGAACTTATCAAAAGTAAATTGAATGTAATAATATGCTTAGTAATTCAGAGAATTATTGTTTCATGCTGCTTACTTGAAATAAAATAGTGAAATGTCGATGTCAAAAAAGCAGGTTAGCTATCGATCACATTCAGTATCAAATCTGACAGTGACTCACTCAAGATTTTCATGCCATAAATAATAATGAGATTATTCATAATATAATCATAATTTTAAAAAGTTTCCCAAGGTCGCAAACATTTTTAGCATGGATGTCAGTTCAACAATTTCGTAGGTGAAATAAAGAAAGTGAGAACTGAGAATAGACATTAATATTGAGCTAATTTATTTTGAAATTAAGGTTTTCTTGAAATAGGTGTATACTAGTTAATTTGGTGACAACATCTGTATTACAAAAAATGCAATAAATATAATAATAAAATGACAGTTTAGAATGCGCCTAATTACCAGAGTGGAGTAACTATGTCTTACCTACACAGTTAAGACCCATGCTCCCTCTTTTTATATATATAAAAAAAAACAGTTTAGAATACATTTTTACTGAAAATTAAATTGTACATAACTAAAGAAAAAATCCAAATGTATAACTTAGCATTAGAACTGTAATATTTATATAGGCTGTCCTGAAAGTAAACAGCCACACGTCAATCACTGTTAGGTAATGTCATATAAGACAAAAAGTTCAAAAAATATGATATGCTGATGAGTCCATAATAAGGACGAAACGGTACCGTCCATGTCTTCAGTCTTCTCCTCGCATGCTGTGCGAAAGTTTTTCTAATTTGTTCTGTAAAGAATCTTTAGTGGCAAATTTAAATTAGAACCTAAATCCCAATAAAAATTCATCAAATATATTATATAAGAAAAAGTTCCTATGCACATTGGTCGGGAAACAACTCATTAAGACTTACAATTTAACAAGAACAAGTTTGGCTGGATAAATAAAAAATGTGTCGTTTAAACAATTGCTTAGTTACAAGTCGCTCATTTAATTGCTACTGTCAAAGTGACAACAATACAACTTTTATTGGTGTTTAATAGTGCAAGTTTATCAAAATGCCAAGTCGTATAATATGATTGGCATGATAACTAGACGTCCGAAAAGTGAATTCAAAGCCATGTAGGACATTTTGATTGATAATTATTTTTATTAAGTAATTTTTCTTGTTAACGAGTTGTTTCCAGACCCATGTGCATGGGAACTTTTCATCTTAGAATGACATTACCTATCAGTGAATAAAACGCATGGCTGTTTATTTACAGGACAGCCTGTATAAGAAGTATAAATTGCATCTACTATACATACTGAATTTGCTGATACATTTCACACACGGTATCACACATTCCTGATTCATTCGCTTCACTGAAATTTGTCACTGTTTTCTGCTGTACAAGTTTTCAAAGACTATCCAGTTTCTCCCCTTTACTAAGTAATGCTTGCTCCTATAGTTTTAATTACATAAAGTGACAATTTCGATAAGAGCATTAGCTACCTTCTAAATAAAAAAGTTCGCATAAAATATGTAAACTTAAACCTCGTCTTTTACCTGACACACTGATGTTACTGGTAATAGGGGTTCTTCATTTACACATTCTGCTTCGAAAAATTTTAATAAATTCATCATCTAAAGCTTGGTCTATTTGCTGAAGTGCTTCGGCAATAGCTTCAATCGGTCACAATAGCCAAACTGTTAGAGTTTCGGTCAAACGATTTCTAAAGTGCAGCATGGCTTTGTTTGGTCAGTACTTGGATGGGTGACCAAACTTGATAGTGGTAAAAAAAAAGTTTCGTGACCGATCGTGCTCCGGGAGGCACGTTAAAAAGAGGGTTCCGGCTGCTTCACAGCAGTCGTTAAGTTATGTCAGAGGCCCTAGAGGCTACTTGAAAACTTCTGACACTTGGGCTTTACCACAGCCATACGATATTTATTTATTTATTTAGTGCTTCGGCATTTTAATCGTTGTACAATAAATTGGAGAAGTTATATTTACACTTCAATCTCAATTCTGATGACTTTTTACCAACTTACTTGTCAGAAATGAGATTAACAAAAAATAATAATTTCCAAAGATTTATAAATTATTAAAGATTTGTCAACAAAGTCAGTCAGATGGTTGTCTTTAGATCAAAAATCTCTTGCTTCTGGAGACAGTGGATGTAAAAAAGCTTAAATTGTAATCTTGATGAACCTTTCAATTTGACAGCATGGCTTCAGTCAGTAAGTTGATATGACCTTGAGAGACTTTTTATACTCCGATAAAGTTTAAAAAGTCATACGTATCGATTAAAAATACACATCCTTTTGGTAGTTCGATTTATTAGCTGGCCACACACACAGAGATTAACCCGCCTGTTCTAACCGCTGCAGATAAGTCTGCCGGTTTAATACGCCACAGATCAAAACCATCGTGGTCCACTAACGCAAAACAAAAATGCACAGATCAGTCTTCCACAGTTGATCTGTCACACGTCAAATCGCTTGTTAGTGGGCAAAACCCACAGATTTATCTGCGGATTAAACTGAAACTGTGGAATTTCGGTTTGACGAAAGTTTTGTTTTGACATGCGTCATAGACTGCAGGAATAATGCTTAAAATGTTTCGTAATAAAAAAGGTGTTCTCTGCTGTGAAATAATAGTTTATGCAAACAATAATGGAAAATAGGGGTGTCACAAAGAGACGTTCTAAATCGGTTAAAAGTTATTTGCTTAAGAAAAATTTGCGCCATAAATTTAAATCTGATGAAATATTTTACCACGTAATTTTTATATCTTGTTCGTTGTGCGCGCGAATCCACTTGTGGGATGCGGATCGTCGATATTTGAAATAATAACATTCGCTAATGATTTTCTTATTTTTCTATCTATCAACGATTGTAGTCATGGATTCATCAATCAATTTCCTTTTATGTCCAATCAGTTTCACTTTATGTCAATTGCTTTTCCTATTTACGTGCAATGACAGTATAATAAATACTGGAAAAGCATATTTGATAAAAAAGGAATCTTATTTGACAGAAGAGGAATTTCAATTGAAAAATCACGCACTGATGTTTGATAAATGGGAAAAGCATTTGACAAATTAGGAAAAGCAATTGCCAAAAGAGGAAAATCAAAAGCAAAAGACTGTAAAATTAACAAAATAGCCAAAATATCTAGTAAAAAATTACACAAGCACTGATTCACGTCCACATCAATATCACTGTGCGGAACAAATCCCTTTGAATATTGGGGGTGGTAAATGAAAACTGAGGGGTGGTAAAACGTTTTCTCCAGTGGATACATACTGGTAAAACTTTTTCGTGGGTTAGTATAAAGCTGTACAACGATTTTTAACCTCCACTTAGTCATCGTTTTTATTTTACAGTCTCGTAAACTTGCTCAGAGTTACCACATAGGTATCCGCTAAGGTACGACTTATTTATTCCATAACTTTTTTTCTGGAGGTGGTAAAACGTGGTCCTACGATGGCAATCGAATGGTGCGTTTTACCATCCGGCCCGCGTTTTTTTCGGGCTTGTGAAGTTAGCCCGAAAATAAAAAAAATCGCATAAAAAAACCAAAGGTGGTAAAACGAAAATAATTGGTGGTAAAACGTGGTCATACGTTGGATAATCGATTAGGACGTTTTACCACCCAGCTTGAATTTTTTCGGGACAACTTCACGTACCTACCTCAAAATTGCTGCATAGTATGTTTTAAAATTATTTGAAATTAAAAATCTTGAAATAATCTTAAATAGTTTACAGCGACTGGATTTACACAGTGGAGATAGAGTCCAATCCGCCATTTTGCATCTCGGCCGAAAGCAGTATCACGGCTCAAAGGAGATGAAATCATAAATATATGTGTAGTTACTACGCCACATGCTGCTGGGATATGTCAATTAGGTAAAGTATACTTCAATTTACTTTGTCATAATTTACTTGACAAGGGATACTCAGGGTTTCAATCTGACTAAAACCGCGATAATTCCTGTAAATAAATCAGTAAGACCAAAGCGCCTTCTTAACTATACACTTAATATGTGGGCCAAAGTTCAGTTTCCGATCAAAGAGAATTCCAAGGTCTCGAATATTTTCAGAGGATGAGAGCTTATTATTACCGATATGGTAATAATAAGACACAATAGAAATTTTCATCGAAAAAGACATTATACAACACTTATCTATATTAAGATATAATTTGTTTTTATTGCACCAACAAAGAATAGTGTCAATGTTCCCCTACCGACTCAATGCGCTTGAAAACCGTGAAATCATCAGCTTAAGCTGCTAAGACTGTTTCGCAAAATAAATAAATGCTAAAAAACCGTCCATATACAGTGCATTTCTTTTTCAATGCACCATAGGGATTTACATGTAAAAAATTGACCTCGCGTTAATGGTTTTCCTGGGGTAAATTTCTGAATTTTTTTTGTGGAATCTTAAAACACAGTATTCTACACCTTATTTTGAAGATCTGCTACCACTGGGAGCAATACTTATTTAGATAAAAATTAAAAAGTGGAACCATTTCTACTGATTTTTTAAAATAGGTTGCCATGCTCGTTCACTGACATCTATCAAGCCTATGACATTTTAATTAATTTTCAAGTTTTTGACGACATAAGAGAAAGACCAAACCATTTGGAAGAACTAAAGCAAAGAATTAATGAAGCTTCTAATACAATAATAGTTGTAAGACAATTACAAAATGTAAAGCGGCATTTTCGGGAAAGATTAGGACATTGTTTAGCAGCTTCTGGACGACAGTTTGAATATTTGATTTAGATTTTTAATTTATTGTTTTACAAATAAATTGTTTAATACACGCTGTGTTCCCTTCTGTCTTTTGCTAAGCATAAGTTAGGTATTCTTAGGTAGCTAGTAGCTATACTTTGTTTGATTTTGTTGTTTAAATTGATTTAAATAATAATTATGTAATGATTAAAATGTCACAGGAGTGATAGATGTCAGTGAACGAGCATGGCAACCTATTTTAAAAAATCAGTAGAAATGGTTCCACTTTTTAATTTTTATCTAAATAAGTATTGCTCCCAGTGGTAGCAGATCTTCAAAATAAGGTGTAGAATACTGTGTTTTAAGATTCCACAAAAAAAAAAATTCAGAAATTTACCCCAGGAAAACCATTAACACGAGGTCCATTTTTTACATGTAAATCCCTATGGTGCATTGAAAAAGAAATGCACTGTATGTAAAACGTAAGTCTGATTCATCTCTTTCATTAGATACATATTTGGTATCGATGTATAAAATCCAGTAGATATGAAACGCAACCGGTTGCTTTAATTAATATAAACATCCGGATGCTGAAGAGTTAACGTCCGTTGCGTGAAGGAAATGAAATATCCATATATGACCCTACTTGACCGTAAGACGTGGGAAGTACCGACTCCAGTACAGTTGTGCTTTGAACGTCGTCGAGTGAGAATTGGTGGTTTACTACTGTTTGTGTTTGGTGCACTCTGGCGTTCTTTTATAATAGATAACAGATGAGTTGAGGTACTCACTAAGTGTCCTATTCCTAAGATAAATAGAGTTGGGATAAGCAACAGAGAGTTAAGCAATCATGATTAGTAATTGATAAAGATTATAATTATTATTAGCTTGTCTTAAGAATGAAGTTAATGAGCTCATCAATAGATCGATTTAGAGTCAAAAGGAGAAACTGTATGTAAAGCATGAATGAATAAAGCATGAATAATAGGCTTAGGCCCGTATTCATCAATAAATTTAACCCCTGGGGTTATATTTTGGAACATGTGATTGGTTTAAAATTCGTAGCGTTCGTAGGGTTTGAGCATTAGACCAATCAGCTGTCAGAAAATTCAAAATATAACCCCAGAGTTATATTTTGAAGTTTGATGAATACGGACAATAGAGGTAAATCAGTGAACGACAGAATCATGATAAGTACAAAGGTTAATGAGTGCTGAAGATGTCTAAATTGCTGAAGCATAAAGTAGAAATGAGCGTTGATCGTAGAGTTCTGGTGGGCCTGTGTGGCCTGTGCATGTGTTAGTTTGAGTCCCTGAGAGAAGGTCAGTAGCCTGTGAGGCTGAGAACGGGTGTAGACCCAAGAGACCTGAGAGCGGGCCGTGTGGCCTGAGTGACCTGCATGTGTAGGTCAGAGTGGAGGCCAGTGTGGTCTGACGTTGTTCCGGGCGTTAAGGATCGAGAGGATGATCCTGCCGATCGCCTGTGAGTGGTTTCTGTAACTGGGCGTGAAGGATCGAGAGGATGATCCTGCAGAACGCCTAGTGGTCTCTAACCGGACGTGAAGGATCGAGAGGATCCTGCCGATCACCCGCGAATGACCTTGAGATCGGGAGGACCGAGGTGGGTCCTGGTTACCACAGCGTGCCTTGGCGCGGCGCGGAAACCTTGGCAAGGCTACGATCAACGGCTAAAGAGCAAGATGTCTTGAGTAGAGTCTTGAGTCTAGTAACTTCAGCAATGACCTTGAACAGTGATTTACGTATCTTCAGCAAGGTGATGTCGAAACTCCAGAGAGAGGCTACCAAGAAGGCTAAGCGTTAGTTAATGACAAGCTTAAGCAAGCTTTAGGAGGAATAAGACACTTATGCAAGTTTTAATTTCTTTAGGGAGTGAGCCGAGACGTCGCAAGGCAAGAGAAACGGTGAGTGACTAGAAAAACGACGGCCCTGACGAAATAAATTTGTGTATTTACATGTGAGTAATTCTCTCCCTCTTTTCTGCGTTACACATATTGCGGTGAACATTGTCGATGAAGACTGCAAGTATCTAACCCAACTTTTTGATTTTTTAAATCGAGATGCACTTCTTAAGCTGAAGCTGGAGTTTAAATTAAACGAATTTCCATTGCGTTATCTTAGCATCACATTCATACGTACACTATGTAGATATATGTATTCAGGGTAGCATGAGGTGTAGCAGTAGATAATATAAAAATTGCTAAATGACCCAAATAGTTCAGGAGTTATTGTAAAATTTTAATAAGATAGAAATGTTCTACTTATTTGCACATATTAGAGAGAGTACTTCTATTTATAGGTTAAGTTAATTTTTAACGAAGGAGCAACGAAATTATGATTACATGAAAATTAATGCGACCTTGAAGAACAATAATATAATCAGGATGAGATGTGTTTATGTATTGACTTCTTGATGCTCTACTTGTACATTTTTGATATTACACTGCACTTTTTACAATATTTTGTATTTCGAACAGTCCCTGTTGGTGTTCCCAGTCCTGCAAGGTCAAAAACTGACCGGAGTTAATGCTTTTATAAACATTTGCACCTATGTACTTATTTATCAAAAGAATATTATTTTATTGAAAATGCAGAATACATTGGAAGACAATCATGCAGTCAATGAACCAAGAGAAATATCATATTATGGATGATACCTACCTACTATGTACTTAATACAAGAGCCACTTAGGTACTAGCAATATTGACTAAAAACTAAATACAATAATTTATGCTGAACAAAAAAAGTGATGATAATGATTATTAAGTTTTAAAAGGAGAAATGCATACCTTCACAGAAACATTATCCATATTTTTTGATGTATGCCTGGATAGCCTGGTTTTATTGATGCTGTCACTTTCTCTAGTGGCGCCCTCTACTTCAAAAATACTCTTACTAGAGCCATCTGTGTTGTTATTTTTAAAACCACTACCACTACCACTATTAGTATTGTTAATTTCAGATTTTATTTTGTTGATGAAAGGTACATTTTCTAATTCCGCCTCAGCTGTAACAGGAAACTTTGGTTTAACATCGCTACCTGGACAAGTTGTTAACACCTTAGTCTTTTTCTTTGAGATTTCTACGTCCTTCGGAACGACCCTATTGGCTTCTTTCGACTCCTTCATTCTGGAAGTTTCAACGCTTTTTCGCTTGTGCGATATGTTAACATCGAGGTTTGCCTCCTTCGACAGGGCAAGCAAGGCTTGCAGCTCATTCGACCTTTTCGACGATGTATTTTTATTACCTTGGTCTTCTCTAGATTCCTCATCATTGGTTAAGCTTGAATTGGCAAGCGAGTCGCCCTTCTGCTGATTTTTTGACGATGGAATTTCAAGCGACTGCTCAACCTTTTTCTGGTTCTCACCACTCTTGTCGGCAGATGGAAGAGTTGAGCTTCCTCCTGTGTCCAGTTTTTCAAATGAAGAAGGGTTACCTTCAGAATTAGACACACATTCGGACATTTTTCTTAAGGGAAATAATTAATAATCATTCAGTGCATGTCTTGCATTTTCTGATTTAATTGTAACCAACCGCATTATAACCTAGGAGAAATAGAGTCTTGTATACTTCATTCTATTATGAGGATATCATTATCTTACCTTTAAATTTACTTGACCGGATTAAGTTTATACACTGCAAACTGCAATATACTTTCAGGTTTCAACTCTACAGTCTACACTTCGTAATAATAGACAATCACCAATCAGACAATCACAAATCACAATGTACAGTACAGTTCGTTCAGTAGAGTGCACTATTCCCACTTCTTTTATGATACTTGAGCCTGTGCTTGAGCTGAGCTTGCTTAGCGTAGTGGTAGTGCTTTTTGCTTTTCAATTTTCATTGATGTCATTGTCATGATACAGATACAACATCCTCATCCTTATTACAGATTAGTGATTTTAGTTTATCCCTAATTCCTATTATTATGTTTGTTTTGGTTATTTTTTTGTTTTATGGTTGCAAGCTTGAGTGGGTAACTTTTTATAGTTACCTTTACTTCACCTCTTCTTGGGCCTAGGCAACCTGACACTGACAGTACGGATGACTTTCCTCAGTCTGTGATAATGATATGCATTTATTGAAAATAATAATTATTAATCTCAAATTCTCTTAAAAATCTCGATCGGTAGCGTTGTATTTATTTTATTTGGCGCCGAAGAGGATCAGATCAGCTGACCTGACAGAAGCATCTGGCATCTGGTAAAGGACAGCGCGTCCAGCTCCAGCGCGGCAACATAATCACATATCAGTTGCATCAGTTGTCAACGTTGTCATTTGTCATAAGAATATAAAATTTAACTCATACCGGGTGAGTCCACAAATGTGCGTAAGCCATTAAGCAAGAAGCTCATACCGGGTGTGATCAATAATTACTAAGATATGATATTTTACTCCCTGACGTATCAATCACATTCAACATCAAATTTTGACATTTAAATTGGACATTTATTTTGACATTTAAGGTAAAAAGTTCTCATTAACGTGGGTTCGCAAATGCACCGTTTTTGAGATACAGGTTGTCAAAAAAAAATACTTTTTTCTAGTTTTTTTTTTGATGATATCGCAGCTCAGGCAGGGCCGTCTTTAGATTTTCGGCCCCGCCTCTTTATAAGAAAATGCACAAGATGGCTAGTCGGAGGGGGACAGTGGCGATACTTAAAAATTGTGGATTGCAAAATTAGTGCAAAGATTCTAAACTTCGCTTTAATAATGTTCAAGGGGAGGAGGGAGGTTGTTTTTGAGATGCGCCGCAGAGTAATATTTTTTTAATGTTCAAGGTCACGAAGTTTCCCAGTAGTTGGAAATTAACTCAGATGTAAAAACTAATAATAAAATAGCTAAATTATATAATAGCCATAAATATACAATGTGGAACGCACTTATGGAATAAAATTCATTATTCAGAGAAAAAACGTTTTTGAAAAAAAACATCTCGACTTTAAATTTTTATTTGGCATTTTTTAAGTTTCGATTTGAATTTTTACCCCCACCGCGCTCTCACCTCCATCATTGTGGTCATATTATTTTAAAAAGACACTGTCAGTAAGAATAATGGTTTTTACAGTTGCCGTTTAAATTGAGTAGTTTTCCTTTATGAGTTATAAACAAATGAAAATCACAATTTTTCATTTTGAAAGCAGTGTACTGCGGAAACTGCTCAAAATATGGAAAAACGGCTTACATGTCCCTATCTTAATTAACTTTTCATGTTGTGTTACTTTACCGCGTACTTGAAATTTTTATATACTGGGTGATTAAATAATCTGATAAATTTATATCACCCTGTATTAAAATTTAAACCACATAAAAAATGCGATTTTCATTTGTTTATAACTCATAAAACTACTCAATGTTGCAATTTACAGTGCAACAACTGTAAAAACCGTTCTTACAGGATTTTCTTAGGAAATATGAAAATACAAAAATATACAGGGTGTCCTATTTAAAAAAATATGACCGCAATGGTGGCGGCGGGAGCGGTAGGGGTAAAAATTCCAATTGAGACTTATTAAGATGCCAAATAAAAAATTGAAGTTGAAGTGTGCGAGATTTTTTTTCAAAACGTTTTTTCTCTGAACAATTAATTCTATTCTATAAGTGCGTTTCACACTGTATGACACTATAAAAAATTAAAAAGAATGATGGCCTTGCATAAAACAAATGGCAGCAGTTAAAAGGTTTTTTTTTGCTAATATGAGGGCTATGGATGACTAGAACTAAATAGAAGCGCTAGAAAAAGTATGTCAGAATTGAACAGTCATTTCATAATCAACTAAATAACACTAAAAAACACTAAACAAAACCACATAAAATTCTTACAAAAAAAACCCAAAAAAAAACACGAAATTCATACACAATTGCAGAAAAAGTTCTTTGGCTGCTTTAATTTAAAAAAATGCACAGAGCTATTATGGCTACGTTAGGAAATGTAGACTCAATTTTCGAATCAATTATTGTCCTTGAAGTTCCGCGGTAAATATATTTTTTAGCGCATCGCCTCTGAAAGACGACTTTTCAGTAGCTTAATAGCCGGCGGAACGACGCATATAATAATAATAATAATAATAATAATAATAAAGAGCCTTCATTTGTTTGTGTACTGTACATTTAACATTGCAGCCCTACATGCAATAGCGGCTCGCTTCCAAACGTACAAAATATTCCAGCCCGCAACGAACGTTTTTTCTGGCCCTAGGGCAGACAGATTTAGTCGTTACTATAACAACTACTGTTATCAGTTAGTGATTACGCGTCAGGTGAGAGCTCGGCAGCGAAATTCAAGCACACAGCTGACAACTACCGAGATCACGATACGCGCATATTTCAATCAAGACAAAACGAGCTGGAAATATAATAATAACAGGTAGGTACCTATCTAATTATAACGAAAATCCGCCACCGCCCGTTTTCGAGGATGCTGAACGCGATGCTGACGTCGAGGTTGGTTCTCGACGCCCGCCAACCCCTCTACGCTGCCAAGAACAACCCCCGGAAGGGGTGAAAGGGAACTCGCCGCGTGAAATCGACGAAAATCCGTCCCCCCGACCTGTATGTACAGGTAGCATGCGCCTTTGTCGACGTCAGCATCACGTTCAGTATCCTCGAAAACGGACGGTGAATCGTTTTCGTCGATTTCACGCGGTGAGTTCCCGTTTCACCCCTTCCGGGGGTTGTTCTTGGCCGCGTAGAGGGGTTAGCGGTCGTCGAGAACCGACCTCGACGTCAGCATCGCGTTCAGCGACCTCGAAATCGGGCGGGGACGGATTTTCGTCGATTTCACGCGGCGATGAGTTCCCGTTTCACCCCTTCCGGGGGTTGTTCTTGGCCGCGTAGAGGGGTTGGCGGGCGTCGAGGACCGACCTCGACGTCAGCATCGCGTTTAGCGACCTCGAAAACGGGGGTTGACACAAGTTTGGCCGCCAAGAGAAAGAAGTTCCGTGATTTACCCTTCATAGGGGTGGTTTTTGACCGTTTTAGGGGTTCGGTCGACTTGAGAAACCACCACCATCGTATTCAGCGTCCTCGAAAACGGGGGGGGGGGGGGGGGGCTAGTCTCGTTGCACTCTGTAATCTGAGCACATTCGTCCGACTCACAGAATCCACTACTTCGGCCAGCCACACTTTCGGCCAGGACGAGGTATTTCGAATAGTTTTCAACTTTTTTTTTCGTCATTTACGGCTTAAAGGAAATGGTAAATACGTACAACGTAGTTACAGTGAAAAAACCGTAATTATTGAAACGCCAGCTATAACACGCTTTCGACCACGATTTAATAAACTGAAAAAATATTTTTGGCTCAAATTTTGCTCCAAAAAATCACTAAAAACTTCATAACGATGACCAGCCGTGCTTTCGGCCACGGACTGAAGAAACTGAAAAATCATTTTTGCTGAAATTTTGTAAAAAAGCGAAATGACTAGCCATGCACGCTTTCGGATACGGAATTTAAGCTATAATAAACTGAAAAAATGATTATTACTGAAATTTGGCTTTAAAAAATCCCAAAATTCCATAATGATGAAATTTCAGCCACGCTTTCGGCCACGGACTGAAGAAATTGGAAAATAATTTTCGCTAAAATTTTGTGAGAAAAAAAACATTTTTATTTAATAACGGCCAGCCACGGTATCGGCTACGAATTTTAAAAATGAAAAATAAGTTTTGCAGAACTTATTTTTTGATCTAAAAATCCCGCAATTTCATCACAATAACCAGCCACACGCTTCGGCCACGGTCTTCAGAAACTGAAAAATTATTTTTGCTGAAATTTTGCTAAAAAAAATGAATGTTTTTAAGAATGGCCAGCCAAGCACGTCGGCTACGGACTTATAAACTGAAAAAAAAATTACTGAAATTTTGCTCAAAAAGTCCGATAAATTTCATAATAATGACCTGCCACGTTCCGGCCACAAACATAAAAAACTAAAAAAAAAAATTCTGAAATTAAAAAAAAAACGACTAGTTTCTAATAATGGCCAGTCATCATTTTGGCTACGGACTTGATAAGCTGAAAAAATGATTTTTACTGAAATTTTGCTCAAAAAATTCCGCAATTTCATCACAATAACCAGCCACACGCTTTCGGCCACGGACTGAAAAAACTGAAAAATTATTTTTGCTGAAATTTTGTTAAAAAACGAAGTTTTTGAATAATGACCAGTCACGCTTTCGGCTACGGACTTAATAAAATGAAAAAATCATTTTTGTTGAAATTTTGCTCAAAAAAGTCCGAAATTTCATAAAAATGGCCAGCATACTCTTTTGGCCCCGGACTTGATAGACTGAAAAAAACCTGAAAGTTTTGCTGAAGGTCTGAAATGTTATAATGATATTATTATCAACAAAAACAAACCAAATTTCCATTCAAGCCGTGAATAACGAAAAAGCTTTTGCTGGAAATAGTAATCAAAGTCCCTTTTCCTGGCCGAAAGCGTGGGTGGCCGAGGTGTGGTTAACTTGACTTAAGTCCTGCTGGGTATAAATATCACCGTTGATTGAACTGGGTAGGTATAACCGTTAATTGAAAGACGGTTGAAGATGCAGCAAAACCATATACCTATACTTACATGTTTATGTCCCTATATATATACAGGGTGCTATTTAAGTATGTGGCCAAACTCCAAGGGGTGCTAGCTTCTTTAAGTGATTTTAAGAAGAAAAGTTCATATAAACATGGGTCTGAAAATGTTTTTTTTTTGGCAATTCTGTTAGTAGTAATAATAATAATAATAGTTAATAATAATTGAGGCTAAATTATCCTCTTGTTACTACAAACATAATTGCCAAATTTCAACAAAGTCGAATAAAAGAGTATTGAGATTTATGAACATCCATTTTTTTTAAGTTTAACACCCTGTATCGTAAAAACTATGCATTTTCGTATCGATGTTTATATGAGCTTTTCTTCTTAAAATCACTTAAAGAAAAACACCCCTTGGAGTTTGGCCACATACTTAAATAACACCCTGTACATGCTAACTTTTCGAGCTTCATCACCATGGAAAAAATTATTCTAATAAAGCGTGACCGAAAAATTCGAATATTTGACCACTCTGAATCAATAATTTTTAATTTTCACGAAATAGGGTTTGTAAAGTTATAGTAGGAACATGTAAAACGCGGTTGTACTGCCTCTTCAACCGTTTTCATTTTTTCAAGTTATATTCAGGTGAGTGCCATAAGATATGGTGTGACCTTAAGCAATAAGTCACACTGTTTGAAGTAAAATATTCAAATTTGATGCTGAAACAATTAAGTAATTAGGTGACACGCAAAATTGTTTCATCTTTCATTTGGTGCGATTTTCATCCCTCCTAGCTCAGACCCTCATCAGACGGGGAAGCAGCAGTCTACAAATTTCTTGTTTCCCCCATGTATTATGTCGTGCGAATATGAAATTTATTTTTAGGGTAGGTACCAAAAACTATTGGGCCCAAAGATTTTCTATAATAGCTCTGAATGACGGTTGGGGCAAGTGCGGGTTAGGACACTTTGTAACTGTGTTAAATTTTACTTCGATGCCTTCATCCAGTTCTGCAAATGGCCTTGTGACAGATTTTTCAGATTTTGTTTCTTTCAAAGAATTTCAACAAAAATAGAATCCGGGAATTTATTTGATTCAAAAATAAAATTATTCTATTCCCAATCCTTTTATTAGAATTATTAATGTTTGTACCTGATGGGCAGGAGGTCACGGATTTAGATTTAAGAAGAATGGCACCAACATCAAACTTAGATGACCATGATGAGCACCTTGCTGTTTTTTTTATACCAAAACATCTACCGACAATAACGAAAAGGAGATATCGCAAACGCTGGCAACTCTGACCGGTGGGTACCTAACTACCTAGGTATACCTACCTTGAAATTCCCACACTACATCGTGAAAATAACCATAGAACCAAACAACTCGGTTTGGTTTTGGTTCTATATAACAAACTCGCGCCGACCACCGAATAAGGTATACATACGCTTCTAGAGACAATTAAATAAGACAACCAGTGGTATTGTTCAAGGAATCAGTGATTAAATGTGGATTTCAGACTAAAACTAAATCGTGGGTGTTGACGATACTTCTTCCAGTAGTGCCATTTCATTGTGAAATCTTCATCAGTGACGTTATTTTATATTGCGGATACAACACCTGTTACATAATGCAGTGCCTCTTATGTTTGTTTTGACAGAATTCGGCGGTAAACAGCGACAGATTTAGGTAAAGAACCATATACCTGCATACTATTGCATATTCACTCACTCATTCTTATCTTAGGCTGAGGAGTCTCTCATGATTAGGAATTCAAAATATAACCAGAAGGTAGATTATCGTACTTGTTTGAAGCACATACCCATTCATAGAATATGGACCAATTTCATTATTCAATAAATTATAATTTCATAATCAATGTTACATATTATAACTTTTATGAAGCTGGCAGATTATTATAATTTTGGTAACGGTGAGAGTGATAACGCTTGTGAAAGTAAAAGACATTCTATTTGGCTGCATGGTGTATGCAAATATGTATAGTCAAAAATACCCTTCTTGGATGAATTTATAACAAATAATTTAGGCTACCATCAGTAACATTTTAATAAATTCAGTTTTAGGGTTGGGGGTCATTTCAATAAATTTAAAAAATACACACTTGACATTTAATTATTTTTATTTAAAATGACAGTTTTGGAGGCCGAGGCCGAGGCCATGGACGTCCTTTAGCTACGGTAATTTTTGATGGTGATATTTTGGAAAACTTTATTTCATATCTGAGTTTTGACTTGAATATATGTGTAACATGGAAAAGGTATATCGTAAAATTATTAAAAATTGATGAAAATATTTGTGATTCTCGGTGCATTCTGAACAATTTTTCTTCATATGGATAGGTTTATACAGGGTGTATCAGCTCGATTTAGACAACGGTAAGGGCCGTGTAGGTCTCGTCAAGGCAAAACGTTTTTTTATTTGAAGTTTTTGGATTTGGACCTTCGTTGCGGAAATATGGCCGACTTCCGGTTTTTAGTTTTTTGGCTCCAGTTTCGGCATTTTTAGGTTCTCGCCCAAACTGAAACTAGTTTTGGAAACTCCTTAGCTTCAGTTACAACTTTCATATTGAAGTCAAGGTTCTATCTCTGTTGGATTCAAAATCTTAATTTTTCAATTTGATTCGATTTGAATTGATTCAAAGACTTAAAATTTAAAGTCTTGGGCATGTCACCATTTTGAATCCAACAGAGATAGAGCCTTGACTTCTATATGAAAGTTGTAACTGAAGTTAAGGAGTTTCCAAAACTAGTTTCAGTTTAGGCGAGAACCTAAAAATGCCGAAACTGGAGCCAAAAAACTAAAAACCGGAAGTCGGCTATATTTCCGCAACGAAGGTCCAAATCCAAAAACTTCAAATAAAAAAACGTTTCGTCTTGACGAGACCTACAAGGCCTTTACCGTTGTCTAAATCGAGCTGGTACACCCTGTATAATACATGCTTTTAACTAGGTACCTACTTTGTTTACCCGACAAATTTTCGGTACGACCGCGTATATACCGTGTAGGTATATGCTTTTTTTTAATTCTCCTCAAACCACTGCGCTGCGATCACATTATATGCGATGTGTCAAATAAGAATTTTGGTTAAACTGAAGAAATTGAATTGAATTATAACATTTCTTGCCATTTTGTTAATTTTTTCAAAATTTGTAACTTTTCAGCGGATAATATTCCTTGGCTTCAAACTTCAAAAACCAAAATTTCATCATTCCAAAAGGCAGAGACAAACGAAAATAAATTCCCTGTAACTATATAAATGATCAGGATAATTTCAAGCAGACACAATCTATAAAGACGACCTTTAAAGGGCTGATTAAAAAGTTACTTAAGTCGGCAGCAGCTAGAGGAGTAAATAACAAAGAAAACGTCTTATTTTCGCTTATTTGAGACTTTATTTTCTTTCTACTTGGTTACATGTTACAAATCGTCACATAAACGATTTAAGGGGGGTTGAAGTAATAAGCAATCGAACTAAGGAATGGTCCGAAGTCATCTTTAATTCGTTTCGGAATTGAAGATCAAACACAAAAATACAAAACGCTCATTAAGACACAAGCGAAAACTGAAAAGCATCGAATTCCCTGTTGAAACTCGAAGACTTTAAAAATTGGAAGGCACATATGTGCTCGAGTCTCCTGCAGGAGAACAAAATTTGTGGGGTTAAATATTTCGGTGGGTTCTCCTGCAGGAGACTCGAGCACATGTGCCTTCCAATTTTTAAAGTCTTCAAGTTTCAACAGGGAATTCGATGCTTTTCAGTTTTCCCTTGTGTCTTAATGAGCGTTTTGTATTTTTGTGTTTGATCTTCAATTCCGAAACGAATTAAAGATGACTTCGGACCATTCCTTAGTTCGATTGCTTATTACTTCAACCCCCCTTAACTCGTTTATGTGATGATTTGCTTCAGCGGGTTTGATGAACCGGAAATTGTATGTTATGACGTAGAGACGACTTTTTATTTTGATGGTCTGATGATGGCCGATATGCCGAAACATGTAACCAAGTAGAAAGAAAATAAAGTTTCAAATTAGCGAAAATAAGACGTTTTCTTTGTTATTGTCATTGGTCTTCGCAATGGGTCTACGTGAATTTTAGAGGAGTAAAGTTGTAAAAAAATCAAAATATTTATTAGGACTGACTTACGAATGAACTGAAGTCTCCTCTGAAGTCTAGAGAGATAGCATACTGCAGAAAACAATAAGCTAATTTCACGATATTTTAAAGTTATAAATTAGAGGCGATCATAAAACCCATAAAAAGCAGTTCACTTAACAATAGATGGACAGAGTAGGTTGTAGAGAAAGTATTAAACACTACTCTCGGAGGTAGGTACTTAAGGGTCGCCTATTTTTTATACTTGGAGTGTGTAAATGTGTACTTTCTCCATAATCCCATGCATTCTATCGGAATATTGCATGTAAATGTAAAGGGATTATGTTTGCCTCTGATTTATATGACTTGAAAATAACTTGAAATGATCTACTGATAATTAATTTATATAAAAATTTAGTCCACTCTATAATGTGGGTTTTAGCCTGATTTCACTCTTTTACTGCAAGCTTTATGATCATTAATAAGGTAGATATCTACAAAACGTATTAATTTTAATGAGTTCATTTTTAAACGCTATTGCACGGTTATTTATTTTATGTGTAGGTAAAACTAAAATGACAGCCACCTATTTACCTACTCGTTTGCATAAGTCGAGGCTTCTAAAGCTTGACAGAAAAAATTATTCATATTAAACATTAAAATGAACTTTAGACAACATTATATCGTCTAGTTTTCAAACTATTTGTTTTTTTAGGTAGGCATACACGTAGCTTGTCATTTTGTCAATTTTTTTCATCTAAAGCAAGATACATGGGTCCTTGGAATGACTCTACAGCTCTCTAACAAATGTTCCTTGGGTAAAACTAAGTCGATTTAAGCCAACTTATGTGATGAAATTTGATATTACATTATGGTTTTATGGGACAAAACTAAATGAGTTCAATACTAAAATTGAGAAGCGATTTTTCAAAAACGGTCATATCCAGTAAAAGCTATTTTGAGAAAAAGACGAAAAACCTCTAGCTATTTAGCTTTTGCTATTATATGTACGATGTTTCTGTCTAGTGTCTATTGTATAAGCTGAGGGTTGTCTTTGTCATTAGATATTGCCAAAAGGGACAAATAAATTAAAAGAATTAAAAGTAATTAAAAGTTGAAAAAAAAGTGAGCACAAACATAGAATTTTCTCTTGAATAGCAAGAAGTTATTTTATCTTCGCTAAAATTACGAGCTTAAAAACAGTGAAGACATTTTTCAAAGTATCCCTTCTCTTTAAATTCTGAGGCCAATGCGATAGATTTATAACATGAATTTTGCTTAGTTTGACGTAAAATTGTGGAATAGTCCCGAAGGTGTCGAATTTCAAAATGTCAAGCAACATGATTGTTCAGTTGCCTATTTTTCAAAAGAAAAGTTTTGAACACAGTTATGACAAAAATAATTATACCTACAGGACATTTAAATAGGTCATGGGGTGATATATGAAATTATAAAACTTGTGCCGTCATGACTGGAGGAATTAGGAATTCTAACCAGACACTGTCAAGTAAAGAAACACCTCCACGGAATGAGGTTAAATAATTATAAATCTCTCTGCAGAGGCTATAATTTTCTAAATCCTGTTTAAGTCAGTGATACAATTATTTGATTGAAAAAAGAGTACCCAATAAAGAAGTAAAGAACGATAGCCTTGTTTTCGACATGTTTCTCTGTTTAAGTGTTTTCGCGGAACGAATGCTGTTACGAGATAGCTTTTCCATCCGGCTTCGCCCGTGGATAATTCCTAAACATGGATTTCGTACTGCCAGATAATTATTTTTTTAACTAGGTACGTAAAATCGATGATTGTAGCCAAAAAAATCCTGCAATGAAATATGAAAAATAGAAGGCAAACAGCAGGGAAAGACCTTCCACTTCTTGCATGCAAAAAGATCAATTTGAAAATAATAAAAAAAATTATTCTTTAGAAAGAAAAATAGTGTACGGGTTCTTGAGGTCCTGCAACTGAATAATTTTTCTTCTAAATTTACAATATTTCTGAACATCCGGGATATACTGTATTTCGGGATCAGTCTGTATATCTGATGAAGTCTCATTTCACGCGCTTTGTGGTGTGGTGATATAATTTAGTTTAGACTTTAGTAGGTAGAGTGCTCATTTGTGTCACAGCTGTCTGTCTATACTGTTACCTACTTCCTCACCCACGACTGAATATACCTCCATTTCCACACAATTAGTTAGGTAGAAACTGCAGAAAGAATCGACTGAAGTCTGCGAGGTATCAATTTTCGAAATTGTGTAAAAATGGTTAAAACAGTATTTTTATTGTTCTCTTCTACTATTGTAATTTAGTCTTTAACAAGGAGGTGGTCATTCATTTTACTTGTAAGAACTTCATTTTCTCCAACACAAATGAGAGAGTGATTACGGATACCAGTAGGGACCTGTTTCACGAAGCTACACTTTGTCACTAACAAGTGAATTTTCACAAATTTGTAGAAATATTGGATTATCACCAAAATATCACAGTCCTATGCTCGATGGACGTCTCGCCATGAACCAATGGACGTCAATAATAGTATCCGTTTTTGCCCTATGGACTTCAGTGGCCGTCCATCCAGTTTCCATTTGTCACAACTATGGACATCCGCGCAGGGAGTCCGTTATCGGATGTCCGTTATAAAGAGTTCTTTATCGGACGTCCACAAAACATTTGCCATTGTGGACCTATAAAATTAATTGCTAGCAAATAATTATTATTATAAATTTTTTTTTAACTTTGCCCAGGACTTTTACTTCCACCTCTGTCTCCTGTTCATTTTTTTAATTAGATGACCTCGCACCTTTGTAACTAATCCAAATCTCCAAAAAATTCCTTCTGCAAGGCTACCGAGTTTGAAGATGTACAAAAAGTCATTCAACATTTTTAGAAACGGTGGTTACATTACTCTACCTAAGTGGTGGTGAAATACTTCTCCCAGCACCTTTTGTAATTTTGATGATTCAATTAGTGAGTGTTCAAAAGAGAGCGATGACTTGAATAAAATAAATAAGTTAGATATTTAAAAATAAATAAAAAAGTGTTATTTTTCATCTCCTCAGATAGAAGCATGGCCACAGGAATATCCCCCACGGGTTTGCTGGCCCGTTCCCTCGAGGGACACGCGGCCCGGTCCATGGCCATCAAGGGCCACGAGGATGTATGGGTAGAGATCCAGGCAGCCACTTTTCGTAACTGGGTAAACGAGCACTTGCCGCGTGAATTGCACGTGCGAGATTTAGCCGAAGACTTGCGCACTGGCACTCGACTCTGCGCGCTTGTAGAAGCTTTACAGGGTCGACCATTATCCAAGGGATGGAATAAGAGGCCGATCAATCAGCATCACTGGATTGAGAACGTAACCCAGGCATTGGAGGCTATCGAGGGGGACGGTGTCAAATTGGTGAATATTGGTGAGTAACTGAACATTAAAACAATATTAAGCATATTATTAATATACAGGATGTTCATTTAGTAACATCTTTGCAGCAGATCTTGAAAAGTGTAAATCGTGTGGCAACTTGAATTAAAAGAAACATTATTATTAAACACCAATCCTCTCCCCTCCCCCCTTTCAAAACTTTACGAGACGCCAGTGAGTGGAGGGGGGGGGGCAAAATTCCGGTAGCCTCAGGTGTCAGAAGTAGGTATACTCTGATGAAAGAGAAGAAGCGATTTTTATATCTGATGATCTTATAAGATAAATGGGTCCAAATATCATGTACCCACGACACAATTTAGGTAGGTCCTTACTGCTTACTTAATTAAGTCTTGATGACGTATAAAATTATACCTTCAGTTTCATATGGAAAAAGCTAATTCCATATAAGGTAATAATATATTAAGTGGATATATGGTAGAGGAATATTTCATGGTTACTATTATTTATACTGTCTTGCTAATTGTGTATTCCGTAGTATGCTTGACATTGTGCGATGCCACTCCCATGATGTCATGAAACTTTATTTAAAATTGTCGTCATCTTTTTAAATCAACAGGTCTTGTTTTCTCACTGAGCTATTCAATACAGGTACTTATCTACTGTTTTGATATTGACATTTGAAGTAACTCCATGAGAACAATTTTTGTATTTTATAAATAAACTTACCATTTTTTACTACTTATGAAAATGTGATATAGGTGAAGTTCCTACCTATTTGGAGTGATTACACTCATAATAAATAAAAGTCCCGCACTGCCTATCAACTATAAAAAATGTTGACTTTTTTCTTCAGTTAAAATTTTCATTTTTCTTCCTAAAATATCAAGAAATCTTATCGTTTCTTCGCTCCAAGGTCCTAAAGTTTCGACAGGGAATATTATGGAAACGTAACTCTGTAATAGTAAATCTTAATTTTTCTGAAGCTGCCTTTTCTGCTCGTATGTTTCTTTTTTTTTATTTTTAAAGCAACTAGTCTGAAGGCTAGGGAATTTAACTTCATTCCATGATTGTTTTCCATCATCTCTGCACAAAGTCAGTTGATTCCATTATATTGACGGAATTTTTGCCGTTTGTAAAGAGCGCCATAAGAAGAATTACCAGGAATTTCTGCCAGCGCTTCTTTTTTGCAGATAAAACCGTGAATTCCATCTTTTTCAGTAATCTTCAGTCATTGTTCCTCCAAATAATGCACCTATGATTAAGTTGCACAAACATTTAAAACAGGGTGTATACAGGGTGGGCCATCGAAGAGGTAACAAGCCTAATAATTTGGAAAGTGAAGATGTATGAGAAAAACGCCGAAACCGGTCGATTTTGTTATCGGGGGGGGGGGGGGGGGCATATTTTTGTGACAAATTTAACTACTCAAGTTCACCCCCTTGGCAGGGGTAGCTACCCCTTTGCTTATCATCATAGGGAACAGCTATCGAGTGATACATCATTTGAAAGCTATTTGAATTCTCTTTACAATGATATTCAATATTTTGGGTTTCGCTTACATACAGATATCCTACATACAAGTGATTAAGGCGAGTTACGTTTTCGTTACGTTTTCGGCCATCCTGTATGTAAGCGAAACCCAAAATGTTGGATATCGTTGTAAAGAGAATTCAAGTATCTTTCAAATGATGTATCACTCGATATCTATTCCCTATGATGATAAGCAATGGGGTAGCTACCCCATGCCAAGGGGGTAAACTTAGGTAGTTAAATTTGTCACGAAAATATGTCCCCCTCGATAACAAAATCGACCTGTTCGGCGTTTTTCGCATAAATCTTCACTTTCCAAATTATTAGGCTTGTTACCTTTTCGATCGCCCACCCTGTATGTATATAGGGTGAGGCGCGAGAACCTTATTAAGGCATTCATAAATAGAAAAGTGATTGGATTAGAAGTAAAAAAAAAAGTGGATGTATGAGCTCAGTTTCGAGGAACTGAACTAAAATATTTGCAACCCTTTTTTTTTGCAACACTTCCGCTTATACCAGAAGTTACCATCAACTCTCTTATTTTAAATGGGATACATACCCTGTATATTATTATATTTTCAGATTGTACAAAAAAATTTAATAAAAACGGTGTTTATAGCTCAAGTTTGTAACGAGTTTATGAGTAATAAACAAATGAAAATCGCAGTTCTCCATTTCAGAAGCAGACTTACATTGAAAACAGCAAAATATATCAGAAAAAGGCTTACATGTTCATATCCTTCTTTTCATGCACTATTCTGTGTTAAAGAAATTTTTTTTTAATTTCTCATTTTTTTTTAAATTGCCGATTCTTTATCACTTTGTATAAAAATTTCATCCACACAATAGAAACGTGAAAAGTTAAGATAGGACATGTAAGCCGTTTTCCGATATCTTGACCCGTTTTTCCAATCTAAGCTGTTTTCAAAATGGAAAATCGCGATTTTCATTTGTTTATAACTCATAAATCATTCGCTGCAAACTTGCACTACAACACCTCATTTTAATTAAATTTTTTCGTGCAATCCGGAAATGTAAAAATATACCAGGTGTCCTATTTAAAATAAGAAAAGTTGATGGTAACTTCCAAAATTGTTGTGGTACGGTAACGGTTGTAAATATTAGTTCAGTTCCTTGAAACTGAATCGATACAAATTTTAAGACTTTTAGTCATATCACTTTTCCATTTATGAATGTCCTAATAAGGTTCTGCGCCTCAGCCTGTATAGAGCATCTGAAATTCGAGGCAAGAAAGCTGGCTTTATCTTCCATGTGTCCTAAAATTTTGTATCCATCTATCCAAGTTTTCAGAGCATCAGAAAAATCAGTAAATAAATAATACTCCCAGAAGATATTTTCAACAGCACGTTGGACAAGGGTATTCTGCGATGTCTACTGAATTGTCCAATCCGAATGCCACTTAATCGAAGAAAAAGATGCGATAGTGCATTGGAACTGGTCAAGTTTCCAATATATGACATCTTCGAAGGTCGATCTTATGTCATCGTTAATAATTTGAAGTGCGGGGGTGTTTTTAAATTTTCAGACCAGGAATCGGAAAATTCGCTTCTTCTAGTCGATTCAGAAGAAGTTCCAATTCTGTTTGCTTACTTTTACATAAAAACTTTTTATGTGGAGGAAGGAAAACTGTCACTTCCAAATACCTAATTCAAGATCTTCGTAGATAATTTTGGTCCAGGACATATTGGCGTCAAATGGACTTTATGTCATTAATCATCAAATTTTAATAATTGAATTGAATTCAACTTTGTACGAAAATTTAGCTCACATTTTGAAGTGTTGATTTCAAAACCTATTTCTGTGAAGGTGTCAAAAATTGAAAGTCTGTCAAAACGACTTCAGTAGGATCTTCTTGCTGTGCTCGCACTTATGAACTAGCTTTTTTACGAAAATTAAAAATTGTTGTTGAACAGTAATATGGCGCTAAGAAACCGTAGAATGATGGGATTAGTTTCTTCATAACTGAAAACATGACGTTGCGTTCAATACTATTGAAGACATTTTTGACATCACTTTTCAGAAAAATAAGTTAGATTTAGTGTAGGTAAATTTAAAAATATAAGGGTTGCATAAATGTCTTCTTCACAGCATCCTTTGGCCTTTACATAAAGCTGTATTGATTGTAAATAATCTTAAATTTTTTTCTAAACCAAATTAATGAAAGCAATTTTTCCGTTGGTCGTTCTAATAGTGCAGCCAATGTCAATCAATCAGTCTATCCGTCTTTTGTTTTTATTTAATGTGCATAGAGATTCACTGAATAAAATTGTACAGATTCTACAGACTCTTAGAAAATTTTTGACAGCTTCAGTAGGAAAGACAAAAGATACATGACAAGAAGTATGAGAATCCTCGTTGAGTGGTTCAAGGAATAGAGAGTGTGCATGAAGGTCGATCCATGATGCTTTTGAATTAATTTTTTCAAAGTAGGAATATCTTCCGGGACTGATGAATCTTGAGAAGACCATACTTGAATAGCACCTCTGATGTATCCGTCAGAAATTTTTGATTAATTTGTTTTTGATAATGATAAAATATTGTAATTATATTATATTGTACTTATCATTATGCATGTAAAAATTAAAAAGAAAAATAATTAGTTCCGCAATCTCGTAGAGCCATGCAAGAGCATTATTAGACAGGCAAGAATAATTTTTTACTGCTTGAACTGAGCATCGAACACAAAACCTAAGAAATCTTCAGAAACTTCCAAGGATAGGTGATTTTAATGAGCACAAACTATTGATAGCAAGTTTTTAGATCACACGGTAGTGTATGGAGATTGCATTTAATTGTTTTTATTGTTGTTGTGTTTGAAACAATCGTAAACTTATCTGAATTAAATGTACGAGCAAGGAAAGTGTTTTAAGAATAACGTATAAAATTAATTATTACATTCATCATTAGTTCCCTGGTGGGCGATGGCATTTCCTAATTAGGTAGAAAACAAAGCAACTTTTTGTTTAATTGTAACTCAATGACGGTTTTTAGTAGGTAATAGGCACATTAATTTTTTTGTCTATTTTTTTTTTTGTTTAATTTACATTTTTTATATTTTTGTATTTGTTGTGTTATGGTTCTTCTACACTTTTCTCAAACTTGTAAGCACCCATTGGATTATTAATTGGACTCCCTTTCAACGACAGAGACGAAGAACGCGATAATAAATTGAAATTGAATAATTATTATCGAAAACAAATTGGTAGAGTTGAAAATTTTAAGTCGGTTAGTATTCAGGGTAAAAAAAGGTTTCAAGTGAGGTATCACTTTCCCTGCCGTACCGTTTACAACTTTAGGGGTCGTGGTCACAGTGTGAAGGGGTGAAGCGATTTTAGCATGAATTTTCTTTCACGTAAAGGGTGTTCCACCTCGCAAACAAATTAAAATTGACGTGATCGTTTTTTGAGAATTAATATTTAACCACCCTGTTGAGAGTCTCGGTAGTGATCCTTTATACCTAAGGATAATTCTAAGCAACTTTGACAGTGATTCCATCTTTGTTTATTCTTTAATTATTATGTTTATTCTTTTTATACATTTTTTAATAATTAATTAATGGACGCCATCTTATGTTGGTTAATTATTCATATACATACCTAGCATTTATTTTTTCTTTATTTTATTTTTTAATAATGAAATAAATCATAAGTAATTACCTGCCTATCCTATATTGTAATTTATTGTATTTTGATAAGAATTTTTAACTGGTTGGAGTTAGTTAAAATTGGTTAAACTTTCAATATATAAACTTCGAATTATTTTATTAATCGCGTTTAGTATTAAAATTAAACTCCCATTATATTAATTTAATGTTAAATTATTGGATAAAAATCAATTGTCGTTGCTATAAATAATAATAATTGATGAATTAATAAATAATTTCAATTTTCTTAGAATGAAATATAAACAAGAAACATATCGCAGAATCTGATGCCTGTACAGAATAGCCTATCAACAGTTGTTATGCTGGAGGTTATAAGTGAAAACTGTTGCCATTTGTTTTATCCTACTTTAGACTCATCAGTCGATACTTAAATGTAAATGTAAATGGCGATTTTTTCTTCTGAAAGAAAATTTTTGTTTGCATGCGTTTTGTTAGAAAACTAAGCTTTTCACGATTCAACTGGATTGTTTTTCCGACTCGGATACACTCATAGACAAAATTGTCTCATATTTTAGATTTATACGAAAATTTTCAAAAAAAAAAACAACAATCATAATAATATAAGATGTATCCGGTAGCCTGGAAACAACAGCATGATTTTTTTTTTAATTTAGTGGTATAGATTTCATTTTTTATTGTTAACAGAACTTAATTTAAAAAAAATGACAAATGAAACTTAATTCAAAAATGGCCGCCCTTGAATTATTGACTGAAAAATCTTTACAATATCGGGTATTATCCCCTCGAGATCTAATTGTTGATTGCATTCTTCTCGGGCATACTCCCAATGAGTTCCCAAATATTTTCTTGAGGGGTTGAACTCTATTCCTCTTGAGCGGCAATTCGTAGCTCCTTTATCGTGTTCCGAGCTGGGTTTCTTCCTCAGTGGCGACGTTTCAACATGTTGCAATCTTCTACCTACCGATTTTTCCTTTTCAAAAAAAAAGAGCAAAAGGCAGGTAGAAAAAAACTTCTCGTGGACGGAGAAGGTGGGGGTTAGGAAAAGTGAACTATACACTTGAAATGATACAAATTTCTTGTGATCGTCTTTCTGGTTATAAAAAGGAAACAATTAAATATTTTGACCTGCCCTACGTTGTGATTATTTTTATTTCAGGCTCCACAAATCACTAAATAAAAATCGACATTTAACTTTTAATTTTATCCACTCTACACCAACAAAATCTCCCAGTAGAATAATTGATGTGTGATGAAGTGAGAATTATTTGCAATTAAATCAATTTACTTAAACATAACATGCATATATCAGAAAATATTATTTCCAAAATTCCTAATTTATATTACAGAAATGTCTAGCTTCCGATAGGTGCTTATTCTAGCATTTTATTTACACATTAAATGCGGGTTAAAAGAAACAAATTGTCCATTTATTTAACACATTCAACTTAAAATGTTAGGGATTAACTTCATTCGGTAATTTATTATTACATTCATCATGAAAGTTTATTAACTTGAAGGAAAATAATCGTAGGGAGGTACCTTTGTTTAGTTCTATTGTTCTCGATTCAATAGTTGGCTTACACCGGTCTGGGGAGGCAGCTTAATCTATCTCCTCACCCCCTAGCTAGCCTGCACTCGCTGTCCGGAAAAAATTCACGACAGGTTCCTCGATGATGCGTCCTTACTTGGAGCAAGAAAAAATGACTGACGGATTGGTGGAAGAACAATTGACTGGAAACCAAACAGAACGGGAACGGAAACTTGCTCAATTCGACGAAGATGGCCAAAAAAAGCAAAAGCAAAAACAACAGACGAAAGGAAAGACCCTGAAAATCGAAGATTCAATTAGAATAATTTTCCTAAAACCATTGACTCAAACTTACCGGGTGAAGCTTTAATCATGACGCGTCACACGGGCCTTGTTAAAATTACCAAACCAACATGGATTGGACGGTATTAATCACCAATCAGTACCAATCTTTCAATACTTCATTTTAATTTCATTGCTCATCATACCTGAAGTTCAATTAAAACCACAATACACTATAAGATTCCATGAAAAATTTTTCACGTTACTTCTTCAGCAGTCAAAACGAACGAGAGCGATCTTCTCTCATCTTTTCTACAAAACCAAAACTAGACGGCTCGTTCAAAAGTCTCTATTGCCAGAAATCACTCTACCATTGGAAGACAATTACTCGGCCAGGCAGGGAAACGAGTTAGAACTCACAAAGAGCTGCGAAATAATAAGAACCTGGCAACCGCGCTCTCGTCGCCTGAAACCGATCAATACTCTGGCATCTGCGCGATTTGTCTTTTCTGGTTCACTTCGAAGCAACTTCGTTGAACTCGTTGCCTCTCTCTCGTCACTAGAGAGAGCTGAAAGCGAAATCCGACTATCATACAGGTCGAATCATATTAACCAAAAGAAGGTCCAACTATACCAATAACTTGATATAGGGTATTCTTTTAAATTTATAAAATAAAATGTTTAGAAATACTTTATTAATATCGACAAAAACTTCATCAAAATGAAAAGCGAACTATAGGTCCGCGCTATATGGAGGCCGCTCTAATCGTCGAATCTGTACTTCATCGAGAATTCGTTCACTACCCCAGCTAGAGGTGGTCGCGAATTATAATGCAAAAGCATGAAATTATGGTATCCAATCTAGACGACGTATGGTAAAACATGGTCTTGTAAGATGTTTTCAATGTACCGTTCAGCCGTCATCCTCCCAAAATTTCCACAAGTGCTGTGCATTCTTCCCAACTAATTCGACTTAAAGCATAAAACCGCCACCTCCAAAACTCACGTTAATTTAAAGGTTGCATTTGGCGTAACGATTCAATTGTGGTAACCTGATGGAAGGAACCATGGACCACCAATACAGAAGATCTAGGGAAGATTTTTTCAAATGAAACCTTTTCAAATAACCTGAGTTTTGGAGATGGCGGGGTTATGTTTTAGGGTGGGATAGGTTGGGAAGGGCGCACATCCCTTGTAGAAATTGCTGGGAGGATGACGGCTGAACGGTATACATTGAAAACATTTTACAAGACCATGTTTTACCAAACGTCGTCTAGATTGGATCCCATAATTTCATGCTTTTGCATTATAATTAGTGACCACCTGTAACTAGGGTAGTGAACAAATATATCTAAATTCTAAATCCTATAGACCACATGTGGGTCATGTTGAAACGTCGCCAACGAGGAAGAAACCTCGCTCGGAACACGATAGATAATTGCCGGTCAAAAGGAATGGAATTCAATCCCTCAAGGAAATATTTGGGGGCTTATTGGGAGTATGCCCAGAAGAATGCAGGCAACAATTGGAGCTTGAGGAGGAAATACCCGGTATTGGAAATATTTATTCAGCCAATATCTATTCAAGGGCGACCATTTTTGTATTAGGTTTCATTTGTCAATTTTTTTTTTTAAATAACATATAAGTTTCATTAATACAAAATAATATTTATACCCACTAAAGTTAATAAAAATTCTTCATGCGGTTGTTTCCAGGCTAAAATAAAGAGGATCAGTAACTTATATCATTATGATCTTTGTTTTTTTGTAAATTTTCGCATAAATTATAAAATAGGCGACAATTTTGTCCATGAGTATAGCTGCGTGCTCACTAAAAATTACGTCTCATTTTGAAGACATAAATTTTTTCATGAAAATTTCGACCACACCACTTCATCTTGAAGATTATCCTCATTCACATCCAGAGCTTAGGTATAATAGGGGTATATGCGTTGTCAGTTAAGGACTTTTATCCTAAGGAGGAACCTCTTCCTCACTGTAAATGACATTGTGATTGGTATAAATTTGTGGAGATTAATATTCTTATTGGTTGTCTAGGGTGGTTAGTCCTTTAACAGAAGAAAGTATATAAAGAAATATTACATAACTATTTTCCGAAACATTTCAATTTTTAAAGCAAAAACGAGCCTTATTGTACTTTACATTTTTATTTATACTGTAACTGTAGCATTTAGTTATGAATTTCCACTTAATTACAGTCATCATTTATAACGGTACGCCATACAACTGCAATTTATTGCAGAAAAACTACTTAACTGTAGTAATTTTCTTTATCTTTCGCATTTTCTTAAGAAACATAAGTACCTGTGCTTAAAAGCTAGCACTAACATTAGTTCTAGTACCTACTGTTGTAACTGCATTATATCATTTAAATAAATGGGAGACACGAAATAATTTTGCTTGATTAATCGCCCCTTATTTTATTAGCGAAGAACTTTTCAGAAACTGCTGTAAAGAAACCTGAAAACTTGTCTGAACGTTCTCACATTTTATTAAAAGTTTCATCTAATTTGCGATATAAGAAAAGATTGAATGTGAATATTGGTGTATGGTAGTGTATGAATAAACATCGTTTCAGATCCCACATCATTCCTTTCATATGAAATTACCTGACATTGTAACAAAGTCGTTTGTGTTCACGGTCAGTCCATATTCAGAATGTAGGTAAACCTCTCGTAAACAAACTGGCATGGCTAATTTAGGAAACAAAGGACCATTGAAGCAGTTTACATATTCATAACATTTAGGTCAGAAAAATAATTGTAAATATTGTTAAATACTGATCGACTTCAATAAGAAGGAACATTGCATTCAAGCAAGATCAGACTTAAGAAACGTGCAGGCTCAGTTTGTTACTGTGGCGGATGCTTTCAATCAGAACAGAAAATTCTTTTTTTTTCATAATTCATGCCAGGCCAGACAGAACATCATCCAAGGCTATCCAATTATAAGTCTACTTCAAAATATCTCTTCGGTTTCATATGTACGAGTCGATCTTCAGGTTCCTTACATTGTGGTTTATTATTCATTCTTGTTATAATATCCAGATTATTGAATGAAACCCCACGCACCTTTTAAAGAATTTTTTATGTGTAACTATCTACAACCATCAAGGACATCTCTGACTATTATAATACAAATAGAAAAACTTACTGTCCTTTATAGAATATAAAATATGCTAATAAGAGCAGATTGTCAATAAAAATTGTTTGTGTTAATTTACACTATGATGAATTCTGGCGTAGTCGATAGATGGATGGAAAATCATGTTATGGCAGTGAATTTTGTGAAAAATCTAAAACCCTCATAAAACTAGACATATAGGGTTGCATCTGTACAGGAAGCTTTATAGGGCACACTTGGTTGTAGCCTTAGACTTAGACATCTCAGAGGCTTTCGATAGAATCTTAACATGAGGATAAACTTCCCTCCTATAATGGGTTCTCTCAACGTATCTGTAAGTAGATCTCTAGCTTTCCAATAGAAGCTTACATGTAAGATTATCATATCTAGCTCTTCTGCCGCCAACTGCTCAGGAGTGCATATCTCGTCAAGACGGAACGTTTTTTTATGTAAAAGTTTTTGGATTTGGGCTCTTCGTTACTACGATATGGCAATTTTCTTAGGAAATATGAAAATGCAACAATATACAGGATATCCTATTAAAAAACAGACAATATTGTCATTACTGAGCCAAAAGGAACAGCCTGTATAAAAATGTTACTTTATAACAAAAATAAAATTTTAAAAAATACCTCTGTTGCGTTTTTTTTTTTTGCAAATATTAACTGACAAAATTAATTTATTCGTTCATATAAAAATCATGTTGTTAACAAATACTTATAATAAGCTTATGACAACTTTTGAAATAAGTGCAGATTTAAATTTTGAAACAGCTTTTCCACTCTATTGCTGTGCACTTGAAACGCTAGTTTCATTTGTATATTACAACTGAATAGACTTTGAAACTTCCTTTTGAAGTATCAGTGAAAATTACAATCAATTTTAGTGTGAACGTGGGCCGTTAATTTCATTTGAATTGTCCAGAAAATTAACATCTAAATTTAGTTGCAATGTTGCTTTGCGATTTCACTGCACTTTTCATTTGCAAAGCTACTGTAATGTTCCTGACAAAGTTCCGGAAATTATAAGCGTAATTTATTGAACTTTGCTGGTATATAACATGAAGTTTTCTGAACCTTGCTAGTACTTTGCATTTGAAACATTGCAGTGCAACGTTGCTGCACGGCCGTTAGGAGCATTGCATCAACATTGCAGGAAGTTAACTGCGTCTGTGTTTGCAACGTTACACTTTGCTATGAAATGTTAATGCAACATTGCTGCAATATTTCTATGCCCAGTGGGAAACTTCCGGGTTTTCATTTTTTTTTTTTGGCTCTAGTTCCGGCATTTTTAAGGTCTCGTCCAAACGGAAACTAGTTTTGGAAACTCTTTGTCTCTTCAGTTACAACGTTTGTATTGAAGTAGGCTTTCTTTCCCTGTTGGATCCAAAATGGCCGCATTCCAGAAACTATGACCTTGAAAATTTTCAAAATCGATCCAATTTTTTATACATACTTAGTTCAGGTATTTTGCCAAAATAATTGTCTATAATCTTTTTTAGAATTTTTTTTTATGGCTTCTGGTTGAAACACTATTAGAGGAAAATGAAGATCACCGTGTTTGAGATGAAAAGTAGATCTGTCGATATCGAAAAATGACGTTACAGATTTCTATGATTAAAAGTTGCCCAAAGAATCTACTATGAGAGGTTTCCTGATTGAAGAGTCCCTCATCACAGCATTTTTCTGAGAGTTACATGATAGATTGCTCGAAACTGGCAGTTTTAATGGTCGCAATAACTCGGGAAATGGGATTCGTCAAAAAAGAACCCCAGTTGTTGTTGAGGAAGAATTGCTGAATCGGGTCAAAGGCAACCAGGCTTCAGTACGAGAATGTTGGTGAAAATTATGATGGAATCCGGGACGCGGTGGTGTGGATCGTTTTGCAAGACCGGCCTTGTTTCCCTTTCATCTGCAGAAAGTTCAGCAGCTATTACCAGAAGACTATCAGCCTGGTGTAGACTTCTGTTGATGGTTTCTGAGAAGAGAGGGAATTTTTAATAATCGCGACACCGAAGATAATCTTCTTACCAAACATGTTGGGAACTACCAGCAGCGATTTTCAATAAATACTGGATTGGATGGGAATAGTACATCAACAACCTGATAGGTCCATTTTTTCCCGAATGGGTTGGACGGATTGAACTGTAACTTCCTTGGAAGTCGTCTGACAGATTTGGAAGATGTGCGTATAGCGACCTTAGAAGGAGAATGTGACTCCAGCACGTTGGAGCTCCTTGCTATTTTAGAAGGGTTGGGAAAAAACTGGGATTCATCAATAGATACAAAAAATATTTTAAATACTTACACTTAGGTAACGACAATCTATATAAAGCACAGATCCGATCAACAATCGCACACTATGATCTCATGTGAAGGGATTTACCCATAAATACCCCCTGACTGGAGCTCCTCAACTCTATCCAAAGTAGAGCAATTCGCATCATAGACGATGCGTCTCTAACTCACTAATAACATCCTTAAAACATCACCGGTTGATGGGTCACCTCTCCCTGTTCTATCGTTACTTCCACGGGAAGGTGAAGCTTGAAACCCCGATTCAGTCTAGAGCTTTCTGGGACGCTGCAGGCTTTAAGAGCTGAGTGCCCAAAAATAATACAATTGGTCTCCAGAAGTACAGAACCACATTATATCAAAAATATTTTTTCCCCAAAACTGAGGTGGTTTGAAATTAGCTGCCCGGGCATGCCTTCCTCAGGTCTACCCCCTCCACCAGCTTAAATAAAGGGTAAACTAACACCAATCTACGTTCACAGCGTTCCTAGACAAATGTCTTACAGGCTCGTTTATGCGGACGTGTGAAAAAAAAATCGAGAACTTCAGAACAGCCGTTTCCTACACCCAGGTGAAAAACGCTTTATACCTACTTCCGACCACACCGTTTTTGGGTACCTGTTGTTTTAAAAAAATAGGAAACATAGAACCGCCTAGTTTCAAACAAGAGCTCCAATGGACATTCCAAACTTACTATTGGATGCCGCAAGAAACTTCTTTGATGAGAGAGGATTGAAACTGAATGTTCCCAAATGCGCTATCTCAATCGATGACACTTAAAACAAATATCTGGCCGAGAAATTTAACTATACGGGAATTGCAAAGGGCTCTGTCGGAAATCTTGGCAATCAACTTGGAAGGATATTTGGCTTTGCCCTGAAATTTGGGCAGCAATTTGATATTCCTAAATACTCTCTTCTGCCAAAATATGTTCACTCGCTCTAAAGCCATGCCATTTACGGCAACAACTTGCAGGAAGCGGACAGGAAAATAAGAAGAGAGGTAAAGAAGATCCTCTATCTGCCACTATACATTCCTATAATGAAGTAATCCATGCACCCCTAGAAGAAGGAGGTTTGGAAATAGTCTGCTCCTGTCAGAAAATTCCAATAATCATGTGTGGCAGATGGAACCGTCTGAGTAATAGTGCGGAACACCTAGATGCTATACTTACTTGACTCCTCCGTATCCAGACTTAACCGATCAAGAAGATGATCGGTTCGTCAGCGACCGAAAAACCCAGGTTGACAAAGAGATGGGTCGAAAGCTTGAGAGGGACTTATATGTTGGGGGACTGGCCCAGGTGAAGCATGACAATGCGGCGTATGAATCTGCGTGTCTAAGAATGCGGAGTTGTTTTTTAGCCAAATGGTATAGAATCGCCTGCCTTGCGAGGTGTTTCGTGATTGCTGCACCATTTGGTTAAAAACCAACTCCTCATTCTCTTATTAATCGACCCCAATCCCAACGATCACATTATTTTCAAAAATCTTCCAGACCAAACAGTTTGCATTACAAAAACATTTTCTTCATCTGAATCTAAAATAATATTTTTTTGCACACATTCAGAAAAATGCATTAAATACTTGCACAAAACGTGACAATTTTTGATAACAACCTGAGTTAGTCGGTCGAAGCACTCTGAAGGATATTTTAGCATATTTTTAAATTAACGTATTTTTTCAGGGAATGTTGATATCGTCAATGGCAACCTGAAACTGATCCTGGGTCTCATTTGGTCTTTGATTGTTCGCTACCAGATAGGTCGGTCCAAGTTCCCCCCTCGAAAGTTGATGCTGGCTTGGCTGCAAGCAGTGCTACCCGAGTGTACCGTTACCAACCTCACCACAGACTGGAATTCTGGTGTGAATCTTTCAGCTTTGGTCGATTATTGCGAACCTGGACTATTTCCACATTGGAGAAAGCTAGGTCAGTATTACTAAATCTATAATGCTCGTTCTCATTATTTTGTGATTTTAGATAAAAATGCCGGAATAGACAATTGCCGTCGAGCTATGGAGAAAGCCCAACGCGATCTGGGAATCCCCGCCGTTTTGGAACCAGAATATTTGGCTTCTCCTTGGTTAGATGAACTCTCCGGTATGACTTACTTATCTTACTTCATGAAGCCTGGGTCTCCTGGACATCGTGCCACTCTGCGGTGGGTCAACTCAAGGTTGGAGAGAGCAGTTACCGATTTCACCGTAAGTTAACAGGTGGTCCATTTACTCTCCTTGTTACAATACAATTGATATTTGTTTCAGAGTGAATGGAATGACGCTAAAGTGATGAGTGAGATCATTAGGTCTTTGGGAGGCTCGGCTGCAGCTCCAGAAAAGCTCAGAGGAGATCCAGCTTACTGGGAAAGCAACTGGTCGCAGGCTTTGCAGGCAGGAAAAAGATTAGGTGAGAATTCAAATAAAAATAATACTGAATTATTATTGTTAAGACACTTTTATTTTTTGTATATTCCATTAACATTTTACTTAACTTTCTACAAATCGTCTACTGAACAATAATTATTGTAAAGTGGCATGGATAAGTCTCAGATATTGCCTCAAGTTGATACCCTTATCAAGCGAGTTGTTTTCACAATTATCCTGGTTCAAGATAATACTATGACACATAATAGTAAAATTTTTGATGGCCTCGCTATCGAGACACGTAACACGTAACGTTCAAGCGCTGTCATAAATTTATCAACTAGGCACTTACCTATTTTGTTTCCATTTACTTGTCGCAATAAAATTTATATTTATTTATACAAATCTACTTCTAAATATTCATCAATTAATTTCACTTAAAAGTTTTACATACAAAGACAGAATTTCTTGAGTAATGAGATACCTACCTTTTGATGCAATACAATACCATCAGTATCTTTTATTCGGTATTAGCCAATCATTGTTATTTATTTACCTAATGCAATCACTGCATTTGAATTAATATTATTGTGATGGTTTGAACAGAGGTTTGAACCCCAAACCTCCCACATTCTCAGGTCATCGTCTCCTACCTGGATATTGACTTTGTCTTTATATAGCGCTCCTAAAAATCGTATACCCAATTATTATATTGGTAAGTTTAGTGCTCATCTTCACTTCAGAGACGCAACACAGAAATTAGACTTAGAAGTAGTTACTCAACGCAATAGTTATATCTTCGTAAAAGTGATTATTTTTTGGCACGTCACCATATTATAAGAGACCACTAGACAAGGGCTAGGTGAGGCAAATTTTTAACTACCTACACTTTTCGTTCTCACATGAAGGACTCAAATAAATACTCCCTTTGTCTCTCTAGCTTTGAATTTTCTGATATACGACCTTTTAAATAATAGAAATTAAATTTTAGGAGTGGACCCTGTGCTCTCAGCTCGTGACTTGGCAGACCCTAGTGTGGAACACCTGGGCGTTATGGCGTACGCCGCGCACTTTCAATGGGTGCCAGAAAGACCGCCTCTTCACGACTTAATCGCTCTAACACTAAGTTCCAGTGCGGGAAGAGTTGGAGAGCCGGTAAGTAACTTTTACGTGAACTTCAATCCATGAAAAAAAGCATTTTGTAGCAAGATTAACGCATTGAAGACTTTGGTTGTCCTATTTTATCTCTTTGTTATATTTAAATGTTTATTTAAGATTGTTTTCTTATAATCGAGTAAAAAAATAGACCGCATTATGAGTTTAAAAATTCCACGTTATTACAGGTGCATTACCAGCTGTCCCTACTTTCTCCCGAACTGGACCCTTCACTCGTGTCAGTCTACATATCTGGTCCAGATGGGCGTCAATATCAGGGTCGTTGGGTGGAATCTCCATCGCGTGGCCGAGGAGTTTTCATCCCTCAGAAGCACGGCATGCACGAGGTGACGGTGCGATATGACGGCGAGGAGGTGTTTGGTGGTCACTTTGTCAGGATTTTGCCACCATTGACGGAGGTGGTGCCGCCAGGGATGGCGCCATGTGCACTGGGGTCGCTAGTTCAGGTGCTAGTCAATGCTACAGGTATGTCATGTCAAAAATTTTCAGTTTTGTATAAAGGGTCGTAATGATGGACAATGTTTTTCTTTTAAATTTAGGAGCTCCTAAAAGAGAGGACATTTTGGTAACGGCTTATAGTCCAACTGGCAGACCACTGAATTGTCCATTGACCTCTATAAACGGAACCAATAGTGCTACCTTCAAACCAGATGAAGCAGGAGAATGGAGAATAGAGATTACTTATCAAAGAAAACAAATTCAGGCAAGTTACAATAATATTATTATTATTATAACAAACATTTAATCATCTGTTAACATATAGTTATATAGTTGCTCCAAAGCTCAAATTGATGTTTGCATTCTAGGGTGGTCCATTTACATGCTCCGTATTTGATCCTGCCGGAGTGCGAGTATCTGGTTTGGAAGGAGCTCTCCCGTTGGTGCCACATAGCGTGGAGCTGGACTGTAGAGCAGCAGGAGTTCCAGGGGAAGTTTTAGCAGATGTCGTCCATGATAAACGGTCCATCCATTGCCGGATCGAGAAGATTGATGATCTAGGTTTTCGTTACAGAGTTCACTTCACTCCTATGGATTCCGGAAAACACAGGGTACGACTTGTTTAAATTTAGGTTAAAAAAAAGTTTTGATAACATAATTTGAAATTTAATCATTTTAGGTGTACATTTATTTCAATGGATTTGATGTAAAAGGATCGCCATTTATGATGAGAGTAGGCACTCAAAGACGTCCCAAATCTTCCAGTAGCAGTCCTAAACCAACCAGGAGTAGCCCACAACGTTATACAACTCCAAGTCCAGTTAATGTCCAGTCATCATTTTCTTCTTTAAATAAGTCCAAGAATTCTGCTTACAACACAAGTTATAATAAGCGTAGTCCCAGTCCTTTATCAGGTGACACCCATAAATTAGCCCAGGAATACCACAATTCCTCTTTGAATGAAAGAAAAATGACGTCGACTCCCACGTTCAACGAGCGTACCAGTAGTCCCAGTTTTATGAATCGCACAAACAGCCTTCGACCGCCAGGATACACACAGGAAAGTAGCACTTTCAATCAGAGTTACAATCAAAGAACGCACAGTCCCAGTTACAGGGCAAGAAGTCCCAGTTACTCGCCAACAGGAAGAGACAGTCCAGATTATATCTCAAGCAGAAAATTAAACGAAAGAAGATATGACACATCTAGTCCAAGTTTTGCCAAGAAAACCGACGAATCGAATATTAATAGTAAGCTATCTTCGATGCGCGTTTCAGAGTCTAGAAGTCCCAATTTCTTAGAAAGGTCTAGTCCGGATATTGGTTACCATTCGAGTTCACGTTACGATAAGAAAGTCGTACAGTCTCGAAGTTATAAAAATTCCTTTGAAGAAAACGGCGGAATCGATACTAGTCCAACAGTGAAAGTCTCCGATTATTCTTCAAGAAACGATTCGTGGGATGCCATAAACAAAACAAGAAACCTTCTCTCCGAAAGAAGTTTAGAATCTCTTGCAAATCTGACCGAATCTCAACTCAATTCAGAGGTACAAAGAAATAAGACAGAAGAACAGTCCAAGTTTGTCACTGCGGAGAAGAGTTTCGTTTCTCAGAATTACTCGCAGAATCATTATCAGAGGTATAATAACAGCATCGATTCATTTGGGAGACTGTCACCGGTGTACCGAAATGGGGCAAGAATTGGTGGCGGTGACCATGTGAAGGTCCAATCTATACCTGATGGTATCTTGGGTCAACCAGTGGAGTTCGAGAGTAAGTACCGTAGAATATTATTATTCAGTTTTAAAATAATTAGGAAGCCAAGAGGTTTGGAGAAAAGTCTTCTCTTAGGATCACTGCAGGATAATTTTTTTAAAGTAGAAGATTTTCGTTTTGCTTCTTTCTGTTCAACTTTTCAGCATGTTGCTATAAAATTTAAAAAAACTATAGTTCTTATTCTTGGCTTGCCTTTACAAGAAGAGTTGCATGATAAAATCATAATATAATTTCAAAGATACGGAGGAAGTTTATAGATTATAGATTATAGAACTAAAGTAAGCGTAGAGTGAGTAGTACATTTAAAAGGTTCCGTTAAATTGCAAAAATTAAAAGTATTTGCGAGTATTTACCTTAGTAGAGTAGATAATTCCTGAAAAATGTTCCGACGAATTTTGTAAGCAAGCTAGGGGGATCATTTTTATACTAAGAGAAACAAAATATTTGACAATAACGCGACAATGAAATAAACGCGAAATTTAGAGCAAAAAAAAAACAATTATTATTATTATTACTTCTAGGGTAGGTTCAAAGCCCTTGTACTGAAGCTTGCGCTTATTGTACCCCTTTTTATAACCCTTTGGATAATTAGCTCGTCAGTTCCATCTTCCGAAAGTATTTCAGTATGAGTCCAATGGGTGCTTGTTCTATTTATTTGGGTTCTGCCATTTCGGTCCCAAATACTATAAGAGTCTAGTTCCCTCAGTGATGGACATTCACACATTAGGTGGTATGGGGTTTCCTCCCCCTCCCCGCATCTCCTGCAATCTGGGTTATTTTTCACTCCTATTATTGAGAGGTGGTTCATTAGTGGGCAGTGTCCTGTTAGAACTCCAATTGCCCATCTCAGCTGGTATTTACTCAGCTTTTTCAGTTACATCTTCTCTGCTCCCTCTTCCCTTTACCCACCTAGTCGCTTGAACAGCACCCCAGTTAGGCCTAGGTAAGGTCTGCATTGAAGTTGCACTATTTTCTCCCATTAGGGAAATTAGTTGTTGGCCTTTTGTGTCAGATTTTCTGTCCACTAGGATCCACGTTTCTGGTTTTTAATCCCTGGTTTTGAATTCCCAGTTTTTTTTTTTCTGGTTTTTCTTGGGTCCCTGGTATCCTCCTATAGGTTTCGGAACGTCCTTGGTGCCGAGTTTCGCTCCTGACCAGGGTTCCATATCCCTGACCACCCGCACCAGCCAGTCCTCTGTGGCCTGGTCAGCTCAGGAAGCTATGAGAGAGTCTTCTCTAGTCTTCTCTAAGCTGCACTCCTGAGAACCTTGGTGCAGGTTTTCCTACTTTTACGTTGTTCGGGTTCCTTGCTGGTCCCGGGTTTTGCTACACTGGGGTTCACCTTCAACCCTAGTTTTCTAGGTTCTCCACTTTCCCCCTGGTTTTGTAGTTTCTATTCTTTTCTTAGTTTCTTGCGAGCGGCTGCTGAGAATTTTTTGGGTGGGTCTTTCTTTTCAGAATCCCCTTCCCTTTTTGAATTATGTGTGTCTTGGATCATAATGGTTCCCACGAGTAATGGAGCTATTAAAAAAAATACCACACGCAGAGCTCCATACGGTAGCTCCATGGTAGGCATTTATTTTCGAAGGTGCGCCACTTCTTCGAGGTTGAATCAAGAAGGAACTGATCTACTATTCAGCCACACATCCTTTTAGCCTGGGTTCCCGCCGTAGGATTTAGGTTTTAAAGGTTGTCTCCTTTTGGTCCAGGCGGTAAAGACTAGACCCCCGTATTCCTCTGTTCGCGAGATATGACCTCGACAACAGAGTTTTACGGTCTTTCGGAGAGTCCACTTTCGGACGTTCACCGGCATCGTTATAACCCCTGTGCAGACCTTTAGTCACGACACGACAACTAGCTTGGGGGAGGTGGTCCGCGGCAGGGCTTTTTGAGCTGCCAGTCTGGTGTTTTAAATCCGACGAGCTCTATCACCGCTGTTAACCTTACTCACTATTGATCACTGTAAGGCCGTGCCCTATCCGCCACCTGGGACGCGCCTGATGGGTACCTCAACCACACAGATACTTAACAATGACATACAAGACATTCTAGAATGGAGCGATAGAAACTAAATTCAATTTAATGCTGGAAAAACCCAGGCAGTCATCTTCTTCAAAAAGTCAACGTTTTGGGGACAGATGTGGTGATGGGATGGTGGGACACTCTCTTGCTCAATCGTCATCTCTTCGTTTACTTGGAGTGAGTTTCGGAGCGAACATGTTTTGGCATGATCATGTTGCAGGTCTGGCGAAAAATACTTCTCGAAAATTAGGAACACTGTTCCGCACGAAGAAATTTTATATACCTCAACAACTTCTCCTCTTATACAAGGCTCCTTGGAGTACTATACTCACATGTTTGGAGCTCAGCTCCTAAACATACCCTGAGATTACTTGACTCCATTCAGACTAGAGTCATCCACTTGATTGGGGACCCGGATTGGACAAAAAATTTAGATACTCTCGAACATAGAAGAAAAGCAGCTGACCTAAGTCTGTTTTACAGATATTTTTATGGAAAAACGTGGCTCATTTGATTCCACCTAGAGCAAGGCCGGGCAGAAATACACGTCCAACCGCAAAAGCTCATCCCTATCAGGTTCAGCTCGTTATACCTCGTACCACTCTCTCTCAACTTCTTTTATGTATAGATTGGAATGCTATTTCAAAGGGTGTGTTTCCAGAGAAATACAGCCTGCAACGATTCAAAGCCAACGTGAATCGATATCTCCGCTCATGCACCGCTCCCAGAGCGTCATAGGGATTCCCCTGCAGTGCATCTTCATTTCCAAAAACAAAAAATATCAAAAAACTCATAGACCGGACATCAAGTCACCTTACATCATCTACTACACTGAAAGGACGAAATTATCTTTCGTCTATTTTATAGGAGCTAGGCAGGTTATTTTGCGGGTTTTTTGTCATTGGAATTGGTAAAATATTCACATAACCTCATTAGGTAGTAGACTCCCGCAGATTTTTTTCCCGAAGTGATACACTGTCAAATATAAAGCACTTTAATATATTTATATGAAATTCAATTTTTAGTTATTACTGATGATGTCATCGACTGATACAATAATTAATTGATCCCCTCAAGCTTTAAACAATATTCGTGTCTCATCCCGACGAGTTACCTTTCCGTGTGCCTTTCCGCGAGCTTATACCTAGTTGATGTGTGTGGGTTCAGTTGACGGGAGCGGGGCCGGATCTGGAGACTTGGAGATCTTGGTGGAAGGCGGTCGAGTCACCTCCAGCGTCCGCAGCCTGGGCGGGCAGCGTTTTAAGGCGGCTTTCACCCCGCACCAAGCGCTGCCCCATCGAGTCGACATCCGATTCAACGGAGAAGTTGTGCCAGGTAAGTGCTTGAAATCATCCCCTGCATCGTCTCATTCATCCCTAATTTTATTTTTACAACAATAAAAAAAAAGCAAAACTTAGGGCTTGATTTAATAATATCTAGAGGTAAATGGTGATATCCACAGTTACAAATTTATTATTATTAAATACTTATTTAAGGGTTGTTTTCCAGCTTATATTTAGGGTTTTCTGATTTTATAAGCAAAGGTGTGCCGGTTGTGAAGATGGGGTCAAAGTTTTGTCCAAGCATTTGTTCAAAAAATTCTGTAGGGAAATATCTCTAGGTTTCGTCCAAAAATTTTTTCACAACCACATTCCAACGAGCCATGGAAAGAAAAGAACCAACCACGGGCCACTATTATAGCAATCATTGGTATGTATAATATTTATGTGAGCCATCTGTGCAGTCTTTTTGTTCACTATTCACTTGCAATCATGTCTTCGCGGGAGAAAAATTACAAGATTTTCGTGGTAGTGGTGCTTTATTATTAGCGATGGTTATTATTTCGTGTAACAACATTTAGTGGCATATTGACCAGTAGAAAAAGCACATTGGCCAGATGCTCGTGAGTATTAGGAAAGCAACGAACTGTTCAAAACTTCGTCTCATTCTTGGTTCGTCAGAAAAACCGACATGAGATAGCTCGCAGCGTCGCGAGCCGTTCGTTGACGCCCCAAATCATATTCAGGGGAATTACTGGTTCACAAGAGCCCGCAAGCCATTCGGTTCGCAAATGTTAGTCGGTGTACACTTTACAGGCATAAAATTATGACAAACCCTTTTAACAGCTGGTAAACTTTCTACAGGGTAGCGAATTTCTTTTAGTAATATGAGGGGTGTGAAATAAACATTATAGTTATACAGTGACCAGGTTGGTATCATACTTACGTGAAAAATTTTTAGTTTTGACTTTTCAAGAAACTTTAAGAAAAAAACCTTTGTTTGCTCGAAAACTTATTTTGCCGTAATTAGATTTTTACTTTTTCGGGAAAAAAGCTTTTTTCGAAATGGTGAAAATTATAAGAGTGCTATTTTTCGAAAACTACGCAAGATTTCGATATTATGATTTTTGTACAATACAAGGTGATTCAGTAATGAGTACCATAAATGATACGGGGTGTACCTACTGTCAAAATAGGGTGTTGTCAAAATCCAAGTATTGGTAGAATAATTTTTAATTTGGAAAATCGTTTACATCAATGCATTCGTGCCAATGGAGGACACTTTGAAAACTTACTTTAATTTTATTTTTATTATTTTTCAGTTAATTATAAACTTACGTAGGTAGATGTATTCGACTTTAAGTATTTTATTTGGTTGTTAATAAAACTTTTTCTGTGATAATTTTGCAACTTGGTATTTCACATAGTTACACGCAAGTCAGAATATCTCGGAAACGGACGCTTCTGGGCAAATGAAACAAGTGTACCTTTTTTGTGGTATTTGAACCAATAATACTAAAAACCAAATAAAAATGGGAAAAAACCCAACAGCAACTTTTTTTTGGGGGGAAAAAGTGTTCCATGACCCCCAATTCTACGCCACTGGATTGTTCAAATGCGACAAAATTTTGTCCGTTTACGGTCCTTATTATGTAGTAGATGTCTACCAAAAATGAATTAAATAGTTCAACCCAGTTAGAAGATACGATCAAATAAGTGTTTTCCAAATCGACCCTTTCACACCCTGTATCTTGTTAGGGAAGCACTTTTGGAAAAAAAGTTATTCTTGGTTTTCGTATTATTTTGACAGTAGGTACACCCCGTATCATTTATGGTACTCATTACTGAATCACCTTGTATATCAATGTCAGCCTACTTAATATACTCATGATAAAAAAAAGCGGTAGGTATGTTTTTGGATCATGAGACTATCTCAAGTAGGCTGAAATTGACATATTATAAGAAAATCAAATCGAAATCTTGCTTGGTTTTCGAAAATTTTCGAAAACACTCTTATCATTTTCATCATTTCGAAAGAAGCTATTTTCTCGATAAGTAAAGAAATAAAAATATAAATGTACCGACAAAATTTTAGAGGTAGTAGAAGTGGTTTTAGAGATACAGGGTGTCAAACATTTTTTTTTTTTTTTTTTTGACGATAGCTTAGAAACCGTTTCAGATATAAAACGGAAATTTTTTACACACCTTATCATTAATTTATTGACTTTTTGAGCGCTACTTAAATTTCTTCCCATATGGCAGTGGCGGAGATTGTAGGGTTTTTTTTAGAATAAAATTTCTTTATTCCCTAATTTCTGCGACACAGGAAAAATTGCCATTGTGAAAGCACATTTTAAGCTGTCAATGTTTTTGCATAAAAACGACGCTCTTGGTCAAAAGCTTTAATATGAACTGTTTTCGAGAAAAACATCATTTTATGATAAAAACATAAAATTGCATGTTTTGTTGTAGACAAAAACATATCTCTTTTTTGATAATTTTTTATGATTTGATTCACTGCTACAGAAAAAAAATAATTTGACCGCAAAAAGTAGATAATTCTAAGACAAGATGTGTACAAAAACTGGGTTCTGTATCTCAAACGGTTCTTGAGATATAGTCAAAAAAACTGAGAATAAAAAATTTTTTGATGCTCGAAAACGACGCGTTTTTGAACAACTGATTATAAGAAATAATGTTTGTTTTGACGCCCCCTACTACCGCTTAAAGTTTGTCAGTATATTTATGATACACCCTACCCTGTATATCTGATTACGGCAAAATAAGTTTTAGAGCAAGCAGAGATTTTTCTTGTTCTCAAAGTTTTTTTGACAAGCCAAAAATAAATTTTTTTCCCATATGATGCCAACTTTTTGGCAGGCACTGTAAGCTCGAAAGGTATTACTTAAGAAAATTCACTACCCTACCCTTAAATGTATTTAATATTAATAAATATATTTATTTAGTTAGGTATGAAAATTGTGTTCTTTTTATTTAATTGAAATTCTATAGATAATTTCTTCTACAATAATGTCATCCAAAAATTTCTTGGATGACCTGGTAATTGTTATTGGATGATTCGCAGAAGAATCACTTGTCCTATAAAGTGGACAATACAATCTTAATTTTATAGATATTTTTGAAAAAAAAAATTAATTTTGGTATACAAGAATCCTCTAGGTACAATGTAATAATGAATCATCCGCATGGTCTTTTCTTTTATCAATGTCTCTACTTTTTTTAATATTCTTGGTCACAATATTATTATGTATTAGAGAGAAGAATGTATGTAAGTGCCATGGGTGAATTATGATTATTTCGAAAAATTATACCCTGATGCTCTAAAAATTATTCTAATAAATAAAAATTAGATTATGAGAGGTGGTGGGCGGTAGATATGAAGATGGAAAAAATTAAAAAATTGTGAGCACAATTGCAGAAAGTGGTAACATATCATTATTTGGGCGATCCAAAAGTGCAATATTTCAGGTTCAATCATAGAATGTGACGAAATATTATTTTATGCCATAATCATGGGCATAATCTACTGAAAGGGGTGCAATTATTATCTGAGCCCATAAGCCACCTTCCACCTTATAGTCAACTTTTACACCCCGCGGCATATCACGTTGATATTATTAAATTCAGAAACTGGCAAGTTTGCTGGTTAATTTAAAAATCAAGATGGTATGGGAGAGGGGGAAACACCTTAAAAAATTAACCCCAATTTCATCATAATGTGTTATTGAAGTTACGCAACTTTTTTTCAAGTTTTCTTTTGATTGAACGTCAAAGGCGGATGACTTCTCATCAAAAGAAGTTTGATTCCCACTACACCTAAAACTATACCGCTAACAATGAAATAGTTCAGGTCTATTGGGACAGCGTCGAGTGAAATGATAACAATGATAAAAATGATAAAATGCAGATGATGGAGAATATTAAAACAAAAACTTCATAAAAATGATATTATACTGAAATATCTACAAGATATCTTTGCCGCGAGTGGAATGATCGAATATCAACTACTTTCACAATCTGAGAAGATGTATAGTAACAGTGATTAGTGGTAACAAATAACAATGATTGATTATGCGTAACCAAAATGTTCGATAATCTTTCTCACCGCTTAGCTAACTAAGGAAGTTACAAGGAAAACAATCCTTGACTTTTACAAGTAATTTTAATTTTGGCAACGTTTAGCATACAACCCCAGATACTCAAAACTGTAGGTATGATAGTGAGTGAAGATGATTTTTCTTTATTGTTTTGTTTGTTGGTTAAATTATACAGGGTGAGTTTAGGAACGACACCAAACGCCAGGAATGGATTCTGGACATGACAAGAATGGGGCAAACTAAAATGTTGTCCAATTTCCATTTGTTTTTAAATTACAGCCATTACATCTTTTTTTGGTCATATATGTTTAGTCAAAACAAAATTCGTTTAAATGTGCATTCCCAAATATCTAAACATTTTTTACTTTATCTGCGAAGAACGCTCGTTGCTTCTACGACTTTCAGATTTTCTGAAAAATCTATAAGAATCAATGAAAAAAAGTTATGGAAAACTTGTCTGTGTTAAAGTAAGTCCAATGGAAAACAAATGAAAATCGGAGAACAACATTTTAGTTTTTCTCATTCTTTTTATGTGTAGAATCCATTCTTGGAGTTTGGTCCATTCTCCCCGACTTTTTATTACAGAGGTATTAAAATGCTGGTCAGGTCTTCGCGAAATAGAAACTTAAGATGATTATGTTTTTACTCTGTAGGTAACGCACTGTTGATGCGTCTTTTTCAGCCTCGAACCACCCCGTATAAATTAAATTATATCTATCATGCGGCTTAATCTTAACGGATAGCCAAGCTGTCATTAAAGTACCTACTGAGTACTGAGTCATACGTCATCAGTTCAAAAATGGTGTGAGATTACCTAGTGAAGCTAAATAAATTAGGCAAAATAAACAAAGTAGCTCTCCTTTGGGTGCCAGGAGGCTTAGGTGTAGAAGGCAAGGAAGAAGCTGACAACCCAGCTAAGCAAGGAGCAAGAACACCGCTCATAGGGCCGAAACCTTTTTGCGGTATAGGAGAATATGTTCTCAAAGACAAAATGAAGAAAGGAGAGGAAATCCAAAGAGAAAACCTCGGTGCCGAAAAAATGCTTCGGAAATACAACCAACAAAGATTTGAAGCCTGCATCATTCTCGACAAAAAAAAGATTGATCTCCCTGTAGATTTTTCTTGGAGGGGGGCAAAACCTCAATATATATATATATATCTCCTGGTCGAGTACCCTGCAGTACAATAAAGGATACTCCGCATTCCGCTGTCTAGGTCTTTAACAACCAGCGGAAAAAGACTTACCATCTTTAGAACCATCGAACCTCTTAAAAAATACTCTTCCCCGCGAGAACTGGAACTGGATGGGGTGCTATAATCAAATCGTCACTAGAAGAGGAGACACAAACGATCATCTATTAGTAGTATGGATACATATCACCAATTATTAATAGGTACAATGCAATAAAACACAACTTATAAACGCGTTAGCTTCGCAGATCTTTCATTATGATTGTCTAATTTGGCAGAAAATTTTACTTTCAACTTATGTAGACTAAACCCTACACGAAGACATTCTCCGCCATTTTTTTTTCAAAATTTTTATTGTTTTTTAAATCATATCCAATGGATGATTTTAGAGAGGAGACGAGAAATAATAAATTTTTCCAATAATCTTGAATACGTACCTACCTAATAATCATTTCGTCAAGTTTCGCTTAAAAATTGCGGTTGGACGACCGAATTGGCAGAACATTTTGTGGTTTTGATCACTTTCAAAGGTCAATTTACATCTAACGGCACGTACACGGGCCGGGCGTTCAACGTGGACGTTAATTTTTATTAATACATATATGGATTTTAAATGGCTGCATTTAAATCTGATGGTGACGTTTTGTTGTCCGTTCTTCTCCGTCAAATGTACCTACCTATATTTCTTTTAATAATAAAAATGCATGTCCGCATGTTGAACACCCAGCCCGTTTCCGTGCCGGTAGATGTACATTGGCCTTAATGTTACCCAAAATTTATGTTCCCATTTTCTGTTTTTTCCCATAGTCTTTATATTATCTAGATCAGTGAAGTTGGCACCCACAAGTGTAAATTTTTATAAAATTCAAACGGAATTCATTTGTCTACCGTTTGTCCAACCAAAATTTTCGTTTGTCCACCCTAAACAAAAAAATGATTTTTTAAATTTTCCCGTAACTATTGTTGAAGAGTGGACAACCGAATGCCGTCTAAATTTTACAATACACTTAGGGGTGCCAACTTCACTCAGCTATATTATCTGCATGCCGCTATTTCCGCTCCATGACCGAACTTTTATTAAAAAATAATTTTTAGAGCAGGGTGCAACCTTCTCAAAAATCCAAAAAACGAGGTAATATACTGTATTCAGTAAAATTATAAAGTTACAGAGTGAACTGTAAATTATGAAAAAAATATTGACGGAAACCACTGGTAGCTCAGAGTTTCCGTATTGTGAGAAATAAAAATTTTATTCATCTAAATTTTAAAACTATACAGGGTGTTTCATCGGCCGAAGCAACATTATGTAGGTGGTATAGGCGTTTCAATGGTAAAAACTCAGAATTTAATTAATGGCTTCTTAAGCTTAAAAATTATTACGCTTATTGTGTTTGTGTTTAGACTATTTTGTTCTTTGCACATACTGTACTTGCCTGTTATTTGCCTTGGCTTGTAATTATCGTACAGGCCAATTTTACTATTCTATGACGAGTTCTATCCAGCGAATTTTGCCCTAGAGAATAAATATAATTTTGGAATTTGAATTTGAATTTTAAAGCTCCTCATCTGTTGCTGCAGTTAGGTACATTTTGATTCTGTTGACCCATTTTCGAGAAAATCGGGAAACAGACTTCAAATTGTGATGTCATGCATATAATGATTAAACATGACGTAAATGACGAAAATTGCGTCACTACGTCATGAAAAATAATTATAATGACGTCATATATTGCAAAATTTTACCCGATTTTCTAGAAAATGGATTAACAGACTGAAAATGTAACTGCAGCAACAGAAGCAGATTTTTAATATTAAACATTATACAGGGAAGGCAATAATTCAATCCAAAGTTTTTACTATTGAAATCGCCATATTATATTGCGTCGCCCAATGAAACACCCGGTTTAGCCTATTGGGTAAATATTCTAACAATTTATTTTTACATTAATTTACATTTTTTGAGCCGCATGCTCGTTTTGGTAACCAACATTTTAATTTCAAACCATAACTTATTATTAATGATCCATTTTCTATTAATTGGTGTTATGAAAATCAGTTTACCTAAATTACTGATTTCTTGTTGGGCTCAAAAGTTGATTAAAAGTGCCCAAAGCTTTCTATTTACAAAAATAAAGACATGCAAGAGGTAAGTAAAATGTTTGTTATTATTTTGTCCTAAGATTAAGTTACTATTTACAACACTCACATCTCTATACACTTCACAACATTCATCCACGTTTTTTTCCCATTCATAAACTTAAGACTATTAGAGACAAAAATAGTATATTCTATATCAAGGGCGGAAAGAAGTTCATTTCAGCGAGTATGAAGTTATCGGGCCGAGCGGAGCGAGGGTCGATTGAATACGAGCTTAAATGGACTTCGGGTCCGGCCGAAATATAGACGCTATTTTTTAGCGCATCGCGTTAGAACACTGAATACTTTGGCTTGTTAGCTTGTTGGCGAATATGTGGTGGCGTACAAATTAATTCGCTGTCAGTGTAATTTTGCTGTCTAGCGTTCATTTTGTTGCTTTATTGACGAAACCTGAGAAACTAGTAACCCCCGTTAATCGTTATAATTAGATAGGTACCCACCTGTTATTATTATATTTCCAGCTCGTTTAGTCTTGATTGAAATATGCGCGTATCGTGGTCTCGGTAGTTGTCAGCTGTGTGCTTGAATTTCGCTGCCGAGCTCTCACAACTATCAGTAGTTGTTATGGTAACTGCTAAATCTGTCCACCCTAGGGCCAGAAAAAACGTGCGTTGCGGGCTGGAATATTTTGTACGCTTGGAAGCGCGCCGCTATTGCATGTAAGGCTATTATTGCGTCATTCCGCCGGCTATTAAGCTACTGAAAAATCGTCTTTCAGAGGCGATGCGCTAAAAATACAGTTTCGAAATAGGTGTTCAAATAAGACATCCATCCCATACGTGCATGTCTCTCCTGCTGACACCTTAGGTACCTTATTGCAAAAGGCAGATTTTTTGCAGTTTGACACTGGCATACTGTTTGTTTTGAATAGTTAAGTTGTATCAACTTAAGTATGTTTGCAAACTGCATTCAGCAGTACAAGAATTCAACTAAAAGTACTAAAACCACAATTATTATAGTTCATTAGCTGTCGTCATATTTAAGTACCTATACGTATTTAATGACTCCGAATAATTAGCTAGGTATTTGCAGGAAAGCTAATGAGGCAATAAGAATTAAGAAGCCATGTCACCACAGGTTTCTGGCTGAGCAGAGTAATGAACAATAATTAACATGAATAATCTTTTGAAAAGTGTAAAAACCTTAGATTAGGAAAGAAGTCAGAATTCAGATCTGAGACTGAGCAACTGAGCACTCAGCAATAATCGAGCATTATACTTATTCTTACTTCCGAGTTCCGAGTCCGTCTTATTTACAATTCCACGTTCGCTTCGCCAATCGCCATATTCTAGAATTTAACTCAATCAATGGCCAGAGTTTATTCAGGCCAGGTACATTATAGTACGCCAACTCGTGCGCCCACGTCCAACTGGACATATTAATCATATATTTTTTTTACGAACGACTGACAAAATAAATAAAACAAATAAGTTATGTCAATCTTTATAGTGGGTGTCCCTGAAATATTTTACAGCTTACTACCAAATGTTCCTCGGATGATATTAAGTCGATTTAAGTCAAACTTATCTAAATACTAATAAGTTACTTGGTTTAGCCACTACGATATGCCAAAATGTCAATTCCGAAGTTGTTATTTGATTAAAAATTTAAATCGCTGCACAATTTTGAAAAAAATTGGTATGACGCTATCAATATTAAAATTACTCATGGTGTTATTAATTCATATTGGCGTAGATCGTGTTTTTTTTTATTATAGGTTTCACACCCTTTGAACTTCTACGCTAATGAAATTAGAAATTTTACCGAGCGACTCATATTTTCTACAAAAAAGGTATTCTTGATAAAAGTCGCTTAAATCTTATTGTATGAAAGAAAATCAATAAAACACTGGTATAATTTGGTCAATGAGTTATTGAGTGTATATAATAATATTATCATAGAGAATCTTGTCGACCGGTTTCGGGCTACTAGCCCATCCTCAGGACAATTGTCAGTTTGCACAAGTTCCGCAGTTGGAGTACAGAATATTCATCTTTGTGGTAAATTTAATTGAAAAACAGGCTCTGAGATGTAAGATGAAAAAGGAGAAGCACTGCAGACTATTAAGGTGATTATTACATTTGAAAAACTTTGAAACACTTTAAAATCACACAATTAAAACATAAAAATAAAATTTAACCCTTCACAATGATGTGAAGGGGCGTTGCAAAGCCCTTTTGTTTTGTCAACCAACTATATGTTGGGATGACCAGGAATAACAGACAATTGTCCTGAGGATGGGCTAGTAGCCCGAAACCGGTCGACAAGATTCTATATGATAATATATTCAATACTCATTGAACAAATTATACCAGTGTTTTATTGAATTTTTGTGTATACAATACTTACTTTAAATTTTGATATTTTTTCCAGATTAAAGCAACTAAAAATAAAACTTTTATAAATCTCTTGATATTTTTTCGTATCTAGCATCGTTTAATTTGTAGAAATAAAAAAATCCACTGCAAAGCAAAGTCGAAAAATTGATACAATAATAAAGACATTAAAACAAAAATCGATTTTTCGGCATGCATTGAAGCGGCTTTTATTTTATTTCTACAAATTAAACGATGCTAGATACGAAAAAATACCAAGAAACTTAAAAGTTTTATTTTAGTTGCATAATCTGAAAACATATCAACATTTAAAAAAGTCAGTGGTGTATATTTTTCTTTGCAATACTATTCGTAAGGGTGCTCCCTTGGACGCCACTGGACTTAAAAAATTTTTATCTACTTGGTGCTAAAGGAGCTTTTTATTACTGCAAACAACACTGCCAAATTTCAAAATATGTATCTAGCAAAAGCAGACATTTTAGGACAACATGTTTACATGCGTGTTTTCTACTTGAAATTGGTCAAGGGATACACGCCCTTAAATTAAAACATACTTTTAAGTAACACCCTGTATTTATTTAAGCGGCTAAGCGACATATTCAGTAAAATTCGGTACATAACATGGTAGAATCAGTACAATCTGGCAACATTGTACAACTACAACAGTAAAATCTGTCACGTGAATTCCGTTTGAATCTTGATGACCACTTCAATAGGATTACCACTAAAAAAAAGATAAAGAAAAAATAGAAAATTTATTTTTCTGACGACCACCTGTTAAAATGAGAAATAAGTATCACTCTAGAGTTGAAAAGTAAAATATCACACAAGGGTGATATGATTAGCCAATAGGTTAGTTAATACCTCGTAATTTAGGCAGCCCACAATACAGCAGCTCTGCATAAGGTATTGCCAAATTTATGCCAACTTTATGACAAATAGCATACTAATTAGGCACTTTAGTAGAGTCCCGCTAATTCGACCCCTCGCTAATCCGAATATCCTCGTAGTCCGAACAACCCTCTAAATTTCTAAAGAAATTACTTTATCTTGTAGTCCGAACAGGCGTCCAAAAATATCCTTATAATCCGAACAGTCTACCATTTCAAGCAAACATATTGATAAAAATAATAAAAATTTTTTTATTTTTTTATTTAAGCTTTAAGTGTCTCGACAGCTGGAGGTCATTGACACAGTTACAATACAATTACATAATTATGATATCAGATATCAGAAATTTAGTTAATTGTTAAAGACAGGTGTTTTAAATAGCAGTGACAGTATAATTATAATTTTGAAAACAAATTGATGTCTTGTAGGTAGTTGATAACTTGAGAGAGTCTTTCAGTGGAACTGAGGAGTTCTTTTATATTTCCTTCTATGTTATGTTTGCTTCGGCTCCTAGTTAATTTTAAGCATCCTGTGAGGATGTGTTTGACAGTAAGGCTGTTGTTACAGTGCTCACAGAGCGGTGGATTTTCTGCCGCCATCAAGAACCCACGGGTGAGTTTGGTGTGTCCAATACGTAGTCGACGAATTACCAGTTTGTTCCTTCTGGTCATAGTTGGAGGGAGTTTCGAGTCGAGTAATGGATGGTTGGATCTCATGCAGTTTTGAGGTGATTCCGTCCCAATGATTTTGCCAGGCAGTCTTGGTGGATTTTGTGATATAGGTTTTTAAGTCTCTATAGATTTGAGTATTTGTATGGACTGTGGGAGATAATGAGGCTTCTTTGGCAGCCTCGTCAGCCTTTTCGTTTCCCGCTATGCCTATGTGAGACGGGACCCATATCAGTGTTAGGTTGCTTCCCCGGGAAACCAGCCTGTCATGTGTGTTGTGGATATCCTGCACTATTGGATGTTGTGTGTAGAGACATCTAATGGAATCGATAGACGAGAGCGAATCAGTGCAAATAGCTAGATTCTTAGATTCCTTATTTATAGACTTGATGGCTTGAAGGATTCCGAGTAGTTCCCCTGTATGCACACTAGCAGAGGATGGTAGAGACATGGTGGCGACGATGTTGTCGAGTGTAACCACCGCGCAGCCGACGCAGGTTTCACTCTTAGACGCGTCAGTGTATAAAATTTCATCGAAATTGGAGGTGTTGATTATATTCAGGAATGATTTTCTTAGAAGCTCTTTCGGGGTATCGTGTTTGGGATGGCAGCTGAGCGACGTGTTGAGGTTTGGGAGAGTTTTTTCCCAAGGCGGGGTGGTGGATGTCGGAAGATGGCATGTAGATAGGAGAGAAACATTCAGGTCTGTCAGGGAGGTTAGGTGTGCGTGGAGAATTTGTGGAATGGATAGAATCTTAGGAGGAGGATCAGGTTGAGATCCCATTGAGGTGAGAATAAAATTAATACTAAAACTAATAAAATTGTGTGCGTCAGATATGTAATATAAATGTTTTAGCAGGCTGAACGAAATTTACGACTTGCAGGAAATAAAAATGACCGAATGCTGGGAACAGGTCCATTATTCGATAGAGACAATTGTCTGTTCGAGCATTTTTCTGATCAGTCAGTCATATCCTTAACTTTTTGGATACTTTTTTCCGAATTAACATATAAAAATGCATGGGTAGATAATTATTTTATTTTCTATAAAGTTTTTTCATGATTTTCTTTCAGTACGTAATTCGTACGCACTCGCGGAGTAATGATTTTAGATTCACTAATCCGCAAATATTCGGACTATAGCGAAATACGGGCTAATCCGAATATTCGCTACTCCGAACAACCATTTGCTTGATATATTTCGGATTAGCGGGACTCTACCGTTCTTCGAAAATTACAAATATCACTCTAGAGTTGAAAAGTAAAATATCACACGAGGGTGATATGTATTGTATATTAAGCATAAAATGTCATTATGTTTTAGGCTCGATTTTAGGTTAGGCAGTTTTTTTATGTAATTTTAAATATTTTAATACATATTTTTACGGGTTTTTATGTAATAAGTTTAATGATCTAAAAGTTTATCTGACGTTTCCGAAATATTAATTTCAATTAAAGCACACATTCAACTGGCGCTCATCTTATTGTTATATCCTCGATATAGTTACAAAACGTACAAATAAATAACAGAGAAATCTCTCTACTTGTTGCAAACTCCATTATACAGTTAAAATAATTGTAGTTACCTAATAATAATAATAATATTACCAAGTTATAATTCAGTCATTAGTTTTCTTTGTAAAGTTTTCAAATAAAAGTAGTTATTTAAAAAAATAAATAAAATGTGCATTAATCTGTGGTCGTAGAAAAAATAGAGTACATTACTTGTGTGGAAAGTGTCATTTCACACTCGTGGGATTGTCGTATCTCCCACTTGTGTGAAATGAGTCACCTTCCACACTATAGTGATGTAATATATGTACTAATAATTATAAGTCTCTAACTGAAAATATTGATTGGCCGAGGACTCGAGGCGTCATAAAAATTATTGTAGGTCCTTTCTCCCTGGCCGATTCGTAACTATAAGGCTAACTTGATTTATTAGGGTTGCTTTCAGGTAGGTAGGTGTAGGCACTCAATTGCGAATTTTTATAAAATTCAAACAGCATTCGTTTGTACACGATTTTGTCCAACCAAAATTTTCGTTTGTCCACCCTTCAAAAAAAAATTAGTCAAAATTGAAAAAATCGAAACTTTTTTGGAGGCTGAAAAAACAAAAATTTTGCCAAATTTTGGTTAAAAAAGTAGGGTAACTGTTTACATCCGCGGCTCCCAAGTTTCATCAATTTTTTCGGGACCGAGGAGCGAAATAGGGGTGCTGGGTGGATAAGAAGCTAAAAACAGCCATTGCAAACTAATATTAAGGTCACAACTAAGGCCTCTTTGGCACTACGGTCGAATTTCTATTTTTCTTTCACTTTCAGGGCAAGGAATATCTTCGAGATTAACAGTAGCACGGTTTTTAGTTTGAATTTTGCATTTATTTTGCATTTATATTCCTAAAATCATTGCATCAATCCCTGTGGACTGGACACGATATGTGAGAGCGGATATCGCGCCAGTCCGGTACTGCACGCTTCGAAGCGCTTGAAGTGGGTGGCCACGAAGTGGGTACTTCCATAATTCGCGGTATCTACTCGCCGCTTCTTGCCAGGACCGCACTCTCTCCGCACTCTCAAAACAGTTTTTTAGGCCGTTTTGGGCTTTCCCTTTCATTTGCAAAGCAAATGAATAATTTCCTGGTATTAGTATAGGTATGTTCTCCACCACTATACATATAGGTGCCATAGTGAAACTTTAGGAGCCGCAGATGTAAATAATGACCAAAAGTAGGACAAACGAATGCCGTTTGAATTTTATAAAAATTCGCACTTTTAGGGGTGCCCATTTCACTCACTGCTCATATCTTTGTTCTTTAACCACGAAGGTTCCGGGCCTACTCTACAACTTACGTAAAATGATTTTACCTTACCTATAGCGTGTTGCGGTGATCGTAGGAATGCTGCTTGCCTCTTTCCCCGCCTATTCCGGTACTGCTGGTGCTGGTAGTGCTGGTGCTGGTACCGCTGTGCTGTCCGTTGTCGTTGTATAGTGTATAGGTAAGGTAGGTAGAGAAGTGAAGTAGAGGTGGATTGGATATGGGATACGGATAGTAGAGATGCCAGTAGACGTGCTTGTTGGTGCGAATTTTCTACAATACATTCTCTCTCTGCCGTTTCGTTTTATGATTTAATAATGTGAGTGAACAATTAGATGTTATCTTCCGAGTCACTTGTGTTTTCGATTTTAAGTTTAAATGTCCGTCGATATTGGAAACTGAAGTGATGAAAATTTTGTTCCACTTTACTGGAGAATAAGCGCTTGGAATTGGATAAGAAAAGGAAATCAACAGGTGCTGCACAGGTATACCATATTATTACGCTAAGAAATAACATTTTATTCCGTTCACGATCATTTTGCAACTTTTGCTGTTAGATAGGACGATACACGGTTGGTTGAGCCGTATGGTAAAACTAATACTAAACCGGCGTAGCGTAGGTATAATTGTTAGGGGTTACCTAGGTACTGTTACTTTATTACAAAGAAAAAATAAAATTTATGAATGAATTGAAAGTTTGGTTTTTGTTAGCTTAGGTAGTTCTTGTAGGTCGCGGTCCACCCAATCGTTTTACAGGTGTCCCAGAATAAAGGGAACAAATTATTTCGGCCCTGGAATATTTACTTCGAGATTTACCTAATTAATTTTATAATAGCAAAAGTCTTATTGGATCCATTTCATAGGTACCTATACAGTGTGTGTCACAAGCATGGTACACCCCCTTTTTTTGTCTTTTTTTTTGAGATAATTTTTTGAAATTTGGTACGTCGCATATTCTCGATAGAGCGCACTTTTTAGCAGAAAACTGAATTTTTTCCCACATCCGGTTTTTCCGGAAATGTTACCAACTTTTTATTTTTAAATGGGACACCCCATATATTATTATATTTTTGGATTCTATACATTTGTTTTGTACGAATCCAACAATACCACATAAGTACCATTTTAAATGTCAAATTTGTTTTTATTTAATTTTTTATTTCTCAATTATTATAGTGGGCCATGACTATTTCGTTTTACTCCAATTCTTCTAATTCATCTAATGCTAGAAAAATCGAATTTTTGTTCAAAGTACTAAATTGACTGATTTATGGATAAATTTTGCGCACCGGAATGATTTTTTGAGCAGGATTCATTTTTTTCAAATGGTACCATATTGGTACCGAGGTACCATCTACTAGTACTCTTAATAAGGGACATTTTGGTGTACCCATTTTGCATCTGTGACGAGCACAACTGAAATGGTACCTCGGCTCGAAATGATACCGAAACGGTGCTCGTCACAGATGCAAAATGGGTACACCAAAATGTCCCTTATTAAGAGTACTAGTAGATGGTACCTCGGTACTAATATGGTACCATTTGAAAAAAATGAATCCTGCTCAAAAAATCATTCCGGTGCGCAAAATTTATCCATAAATCAGTCAATTTAGTACTTTGAACAAAAATTCGATTTTTCTAGCATTAGATGATCCAAAATTGGAGTTGTAAAACGAAATAGTCATGGCACACTATAATTGAGAAATAAAAAATTAAATAAAAACAAATTTGACATTTAAAATGGTACTTATGTGGTATTGTTGGATTCGTACAAAGTATAGAATCCAAAAATATAATAATATATAGGGTGTCCCATTTAAAAATAAAAAGTTGGTAACATTTTCGGAAAAACCGGATGTGGGAAAAAATGAAAAAATTCAATTTTCTGCTAAAAAGTGCGCTCTATCGAGAATATGCGACGTACCAAATTTCAAAAAACTATCTCAAAAAATAAAGAAAAAAAGGGAGTGTACCATGCCTGTGACACACACTGTATAGGTAGGTATACAAAGTAAAGAAGTGAAAGCTCAGTTGGTGAAGCCATCTCGTGGGAGGCCCGAGGCTTCCAAAAGTTGAGCTCATAAGTAGTGTGGTCGAATTTTTTGTGGTCTGGGGGTCTGTAAAGACACTTATATTTTTTTGTCCCTCTCGACTATCATTATAGGTACAATAAGAATACTGAATAATATAATAAAAAAATCAAAAACTGTTGTGAATTTACCTACATACAAATCTTATACACTTTTTGTACCACAAATGTCTAGATTTTGGAAAATGAGGTCAAAACTAAATTTTTTCCATTGGCGTAAAAATTGGGGGTACAAAATACACAAGTTGAGCCCATTTCTACTGTAAGTACGTCCCTGGTTCAAGTTACACACAGGTAATTAAATTATTGCTATGTCAGACTAGGTTAATTATTAGAAAAAAAAACAACACAAAAAATTCATAAAAAGCTGTTTTGGAGGTAAAGTTTGTTTCAAGATGTAAGAAAACTCGTAAATTATGGCTACTGTAAAATATCTGTAAACATGTCAGCAGGTATGGTTTATGACGACAATGGACCGAACTAAGGAGAAGTTACGATCAACGATTACAATAAACGAATAAACCCGACATATTTTAGGCCCATTAGAAATTTTAGGCCAAATTAGAAATTAGAAATTCTTAATGTTTATAAAAAAATCGAAATGAAGTCTAAAAAATATGTAAAATTCAGGGCCCTTTCCCTCTATTTCACAGCCGTTTTTATGGAAAAGATGCTTCAAGCAAGTACGACCCTGGCCGGCTTCAGCAAGCCTGGTAGTCATGTGTTTGTTTGCATTACCTTTCTGTTGTTGAGGGATTATCTGTGGGCAGCTCAATAATGACAATATAATTTACAAGTTTCCTTATATCTTGAAACAGACCTTACATACTTAACAAAAAAAGTTATTTTTTGGAACATTGAACTCCCTGCTGTAACTTCGTTAATACCCATTTTGGAGAATAATGGGTTCATTAAAACTTTTTGTCTTTTAAGTAAATATTCTACCCTCAAAGTTAATTCTGGGACACCCCTGAATGTATAGAATACATATAATACCCCTGTATTATTATAGGATAGGAATGAGTTATACTTTTATTCAAATTCAAAAGACTCATTGCACTTTGGTATTTTATTATTTTATTAGGTTCCTTTTGTTGATTGTTGCAAAGTATTAGGATTAGGTATTATATTTTTATCGCTTAATTTTATTACTGAAACAAATAAAGGTAAGGCTCGAGGTAATATAAAATTTAATTAAAATCCATTTTTCACATATGTATTTACTGTATATAGTCTATTTACAAAGCTATAAAGCAACACTACTTAAAAAAAGCATCAAGTTAAAGATATTACTTCAATATTTCCCATTCATTAAAAAAATATATACAGCTTGACCCATTTAAAATGAACTACCACTACATGGTGATCTCTAACCGGTAAGAGATACACGGTCGGTTTAATACTCGGTTAAATATAACAACATAATATGTTTTTTATGGCTGCCATATTTTTTTTTAATGTCATTTGGTTTTGGTATAACAAAAATCAAGGGAACCAAAATCTATCACATTCAAAAAACATTTCTTCAAAATTTTTTCTTTAAAAAAAAACTTTCTTCAACCGAATGTCATAAAGAACGATAAGACAAGCAGTATCAAGACATTTTGAATGTGATATATTTCTGGTTTCCTTGATTTTTGTCCTAAAAAACATAAAAAAAATATTTTCTTCATTTTCAGTAACAAAAAATATACGGTTAAAATAAGAAAACTCTTTTTCAGGGTATTTCAGCAATGCTTGAAATTGATAAAATTGTGCAACTTTTCTTAAATTTAACCGATCCTGTATCTTTTACCATTTCTGAGATCCACATAGTATTATTTAGTTCACTTTAAATGGGACACTGTGTATTTAGGCAGGTAGGTAAGGATTTTTCCAAATTGACTCTTTCAATTGAATCGAGAGAGTTGTATTGCTATGCAGCAATATGCAGGGTGTATCAACTCTTTTTAGACTCCTAGGTAGATCTCGTGAAGACAAAAAAAATGTTTAATAATTAGATTTTGAATTTTGACCTTTTCATTGCTAAAAAATTACCGACTCCCTCTGTTTCTGGCTATTTTAATTTTCGTCCAAGCTAAAGTTAGTTTTGGAAGTTCCCTTGTCTTCAGTCACAACTTTCATATTGAACTACAGTATTTTTTGGATCTAAGATGGCGTCTTGCCAAAATTTTTTGGGTAGTCTTGCATGATTTTAAATGTTTTGGCGTGTCGCATTTTTAGGTCCAAAAATTATGAAGAGTGAACTTCAATTTGAAAGTTGTAAGGGAAATTAAGCAGTTTTAAAAACTAGTTTTCGTTTGGACAAAACTTAGAAATAGGTACCAGATAAAGCACCAAAGAAAAGAAAAATAAAAAGTTCATCATATCCAAAAACTTTTTTTTTATGAATGAAGAATGAAGCAGGCTAGGTCTGGTTGTTATCGAATTCTACAACATAATAATATGCCCCTTACTATTGTCTAAATCCAGTCAATTAACTCATCTCGCTGTTTTTAAGAAATTTTTTAGCAGCAATGGCTATAGATGAAAAAAAAACACAATTTTACCAATTTGAACCGTTGAATTTTTTGAACCAAAATGAATTTTATAATTTGAAGAATGGTAATTAAAAAAAATATTGGAGTAGTTGTATCAAAAAATATTATTACAAAGCTGGAGGCCCCACGAACCCATGCTATATAAACTACCTACTGTTTTAAAGATAGGTTGATAGATCGGAAATTAGTCCATAACTCATTAATTAATAATTAATGTTGTATGGCCTGTGATAAAGCCCAAAGTGTCAGAAGTTTTCAAGTAGCGTCAAGGGCATCTGACGTAACTTAACGACTGCTGTGAAGCAGCCGGGACCCCCTTTTTAACATACCTCCCGGAGCACGATCGATCACGGAACTTTTTTTTACCACTATAATTGGTCACCCATCCAAGTACTGACCAAACAAAGCCATGCTGCACTTTAGAGATCGTTTTACAGAAAATCTAATAGTTTGGCTATTAACTCATTAAATTGCAAACATAGAAATGTATCAGTAGAACCGTCAACACTGAAATATTGGTTCCATAGCAAAACAACCTACCAAAATTAATGAATTTTTTGAGATTTTGAAATTTAATGAGGTTATAGCATAATCGACTGGCTGAATATTGAAACATTGTTCATTTCTGATTGTAAACGAATGTACATAAATTTTTGATTACATAGCTAACCTTGGGACCCCGTAGCTACTTAGTCCTGCCTTTTTTTGAAACACTTCCACCTTCGTACATAATTAAATGCTCATTGTGTGTTCTTGATATCGACAAGAAGGAAATAATAAGCAGATTGATTACTTTATAAAAGTGAAGTAACACTGTTTTGATTTTCAATTTGATAATGATTTTTTGAACAATTTAATACAATTTAATCAACTTTTCGATGTCTAATGGTTTAAAGCCAATAGTCGTTATCAATTGTCGCTTTTATTTTTTATTTCTTAGAGATCCGTATGTTAGTTTCGGTGCTTTCTTCTTTTTTTTATATCGTATTCAAAGGCTAGTTAATTGGAATTAGCTGCAATTATAATTAGTTAAAGCTCTTATAAGAAACCTCATTGGTAGTTTTATTTTATTTTATTTTTTCAAGTGCTTGTCATATAAAGTGCAATAATTCTTTTGCTATAAAAGTAACCTAATGCATTTCATAGTGGAACTACTTACAGTGAGACTCAGACTCAAATTGGTTGATTACTTTAAAAAAAGTGCTTAAAACTGTATAAAGTGTCTCTAGATAGGCCAGTCAGCTTGCTTTTGTCGCTCGGAAGGATATCTAGGAATGACAGCATTATATGAATCACAGCATATCTAAATGTACAGAGTATTTGATTTTGGTAGAGCGTCTCAAATTAACCATTAACCGGATTAATGACTTCTGGCAGAGCATTACTGTTAACTACATAAAAAGTTAAATCATTTCAGTATTGGAACATGCTGAGGTATGAAAAATGTACTGCCACACTTTAAACGAGTAAAAAATATTACAGCAAACCAGGGCAGCTTTAACCAATTTCTCCCTTTTCCTGTAGAACGCTCGGATTCTAGATTCTTGCCAGTGCTGCAAAAGAAAAAAAATTATGTATCATTTGAATTTTATTACTTGATTAAAATCTGAAAAGAAGTCTACAATCTTCTCATCGAGTTTCTCACCAAGATCATTAAATAAAATCATAAAACAACAAACATTCACAAAACAAAACACACAAACACACACTCTACTTTAAACCAGAAGTAACAAAACAGTTATCCCTAATTTTATTTTTTTTATTTCAAGGTAGTCCCTGGCAAGTAAACATAATGTCCAACTCGTCCGTCTCGGTTCTGGGCGACTCGACTCGTCTGGTGCCCACCAACAGTCCAGCGATATTCGAGATTATCACAAACACTTCCATCACACCTGACGATCTGCTAGTGAACGTAATTTCTCCCAGCAAACGAGCAGTGCAGGCTCGGGTGCTGCCCGGGAACAGAACGGGAGTACAAAGCGTGGAATTTGTACCTGTCGAAGTGGGCACTCATATCGTCGAAGTATCTGTGGGGGGTGAAAAGTTGCCTTCGGGGCCCCTCATTGCCAAGGTTTATGATGCGGGTCTGATACAGGTCGCAGATGTTAGTGGCGGGGTTGTTGGACAACCCGTACAATTTAGAGGTGAGTTGTCTCTGATTGATTATCAGAAGAGGGGAATTGGAAATTCATGTTGTAAGATTTTTCTTAATGAAGAGGTTTCTTTTAACAGGTATTAGATTTATAAAGTTAATTTAATAAAAAAATTGATTACAAAGACCAAAGATGGTAGGTAATTTTAGTGTAATTTTCTCAGTAATGATCGTGTTGATCTGGTTAACTTTATTATTGTAGGAATACATTTGTTTTAGATGATTTATTTACATATCCAAGGTCAAGGTATACCTACATTACATCTTATTAAAATTTTTACATTGTGATTGTTTTTATTATAGTCACACTCACGTCTTGTTGATGTTAAAATAAGGTAAATATTATTAATTATATAGCAGTGGAAACACTTTGTGTAAAATTCTATCTTTCTCTATCATATAGGTAGGTGAAACGAAACAAAAAATCACTTCAAATATGAATGTTATAATAATTATTAGTACTCGCAGTAAGGTAAAACAAAATTTTGATTGTTAAAATCTAGTCAGTAATAATAATACACCTGATGACATAATAGAGTACACCTACGAAATGTACTGTTATGGTATTCCTTTATCCCCCTTTCCTTAATTTATTATTATTACTTTTATTTTTAAAAATTTTATACCATAAACAACTTTTTATTATTATTGTTATTTATGAGGGCACTCTCTTTCCCAGTTGGGTTCAGTTGCAAAATTTTTGTTTTTAATTTTACTTGAATCTAAATTTGAAATTTTGTAGAATAAAACGTTTAATTTATGACTACTTGTAACTTTTACAAAAAATTTATATAAAAAAAAAAATACTACAAAAACCTACCTTGAGCTCTCTGAATTTTAAAATTAGTTATACTCTAAAAATTTAAACTAAATACATGACTGCCAAAATCTTACAATATCCTTCTTCTTTATAATCCTTTCTCTAGTCCTCTGCTTCTCTTCTTCTTTACTCTTTCTCTCACAGCACTTTTTCAAAATTCTCAAACTGCTTCTCCGACACCGTCTCTCGTTATCCCTTGACCTTTTCAAATAAAGCTTCTCTCTCGTCGTCGTAGTATCTTTCTTTTTTTCTTACTGCTTGTCTTTCGTTTACTAATAAATCTTTGCTTTCCGTTACTTATCTTCTTTCTGCTTTCAAAGTCTGCTCTATTTCCTTTTGACAAATTCTCTTCTTTAATAATTTATTCCTCTCTTATCCTCTTTCACTTTGATATCACTTATTCTTCTCTTTAATTGTTCTAAATAATTATTTTGCATTTTTCTAACTTTTTTTCTCACAGACGCTCTTAAAATTTTCTCATTCTTATTAATTCCATATTTTATTTCTTTTATCGTCTTCTTAATGCTTTCATCCATCATCTTCTTACTACTTTCTTCCATAATCTTTAACATAGCAATGTTTGTAATATCTTCTTCGGCTTCTGGCTTATCTTTCACAGTATCTTCTATAATCCCTGGTTTGTTTTCGGCATATCTCCACCATTCTATCATACTCTGCTTCTTGATATTTTTCAATCTCTGACTGCTTTTTCTTTCTATCTTGTTTCGACATGTCCTATTTAATTTTAATGCAAAAATCTTGCAAATAATGAATAATTATTAAACTAACTACAATTACGAATCTACTAACAAAAACGAATCGGACCCATGTTTATTAAAAAAAAATATGTTTAAAATCAAGCAACCTACCATCTGTCAAAGTTTGTCATAGAGCTTGTAGAACACCCTGTATTGGGTGTAACACTAAAAATATTTTTCATTTACCTATCTACATTTGTATAAGAAAGTATTCCAAAAACCAAAATATTTGCAACTGAACCCAACTGGGAAAGAGAGTGCCCTCATAAATAACAACAATAATAAAAATTTGTTTACGGTATAAAATTTATAAAAATAAAATTAATAATAATAAATTACAAAGAGGGAAAAAGTGAATACCATAACAGTACATAACTATTTTAAACATTTTAGTCCCTACAAATTAAATTAGGCGAAAGCAAAGGAATTTATCTTGCAGCAATGGGACCTGTAGGTATAGGAAGAAGTGTTGGGACTATGTAATAATCTTTTCCATGAGGCGCACTCCAATAAAAGGGTGTCCTCTGAGAAATAGATATGTAAAGGTGATTTTTGCTGTTTTTTGTGTTTTGATGAAAAATGTACATTTTTAAGAAAAATACCACAAGACAAAAGTTATAGAGAGAGAAATTCCCTACAATTTTGGTTCTCATTGATCTCTTTTTATATTCCAAGAAAACTCATAGATCTAAGATCCTGAAAAAAAAACAAATATGAATACGCTTTTGCGCTCAGTAGTGATAAAACTATACAAAATTTACAAAAAGGTATTAAAACTACAATTTTGGGAAATTTGTGGCTCCACAAAATTAGTTCTATGGGATTTTCCACTAAAATGTGTTGTTTTTTTATAAAAACACAAAAAAAGGCCAAAATATACAAAAATCATCCCATATACAGGTGTATCTTTAATATTGCAAAAAAAATTAAACAAAAAATTATCCATTAATGTATCTCTGCAAATGCACTGTTTTTGAGATACAGGGTGTCAAAAAAAGTTATTTTTTCAGTTTTTTTAAGATATCTGGGGAACCATTTGAGATACAGAACTCAACTTTTCTACAGGTCTTACCATTGATGCAAGCTATTTTTTTAATATTAACTCAGTTTTTTTTAATGTGCCATTTGCTGAAAATGTAAATGTTTTATAATAATAATAATAATAATAATTTATTTTGCCTTTGATTTCTCATAGAGAAGGCGTGTCACAATTAAAATCAAATTGACATTAAGTACAATAACGATCACATGTACAATAATTATGTAAAAACACAAAAAAGATGAATTATTACATAACAAGTCAAAAACAAAACAATTAAAACATTCAACACATCAATGTGTAAAAAAATGTGTTTTTTCCCTTCATTTTTTGATACATGTTTTGAAACATACAAAGCGAGTTTTTCATCGTAAATGGCTGTTTTTCTCGAAAACGGTTTTAAAAGGCCAATTTGCCCTGCGTAGTAGATATTAGGGGGGGGACCTCACTCAGTCCAAAATCCCCACCACTGGGGCATGAAAAAAATTTCCCTCAAACAGTTCCCGACATAATATCTTTTTTGTTTATTTTTGGCCAAAGAATCTCTCTTTAATTTTTTTTGCAATATTAAAGATACACCCTGTATATCTGTTTTTCAGAAGAGCCACTTATACAGTAGGTACCAATAACATTCCTTCCTATGCAGGTCTCATCGCTGTAGGAAAAATTTCCCTAAAAGTGGGATTTTTGTCTAATTTGAATAAGGGACATGATTACATGATCTCCTCTTACTTTGAAACAAAGTCATTATAGATTATGATCATGCAGGAATCCCGATTTTGGTAGGATAGATTTCTCAATGTGTATGTAATAAATTGAAAAAATGTCCTAATTACTTAACTGATTATAATTTTTTCTCATCAAGACTGCATTATCAAATTTCACACCTTAAATGGATTTTTACCTTCTGACATCTGATCACTTAAATTTAGATATTTAGAAAGCAAGGTCTTTATAAACTTACTTCAAACAATTTCAAGGAACACCTTTTTACTGTTGTTTGAATAGAAAAACAGAATATTTATTCTGTTTTTCTGGATCGTTTTGAAAAATAAGTAACTAAACTAATAAATAAAAATTTTCATAATCATGAAAGTCCATATAAGTAGGTAGTTTGAATCAATTTTAAGTTGCTAACCACTTTAGCGAGGTCGTTAATTTGCCAACCTACAGTTTATTTTGTAACAACGTAATAAGATGTTTATTGTCAACAATTGTAAAATTTAGAAATGAGAAAACAATAATTACATATCTTAAGGTCACCTGTCTATTCTGCAAAGCTTGTTACACTGAAAAATTGCCTTTGCAACACATCTATCTATGAAAGCATAATGATTGGATTCATGTAGATTTTATCCGCTTTCTCATTGTTCATATTCACTCACTGTGACACCTGCAGTGAAATTGAAATGCAGAAGATTTATTGTTCAGTTAAAAAACTACAGTTGAGAGAGTATCTACCTGAATTCAGCTTTGTTTACTTTTAGTTGCATTACATTTTGGAAGGTTTTAGAGTTAATTCAGTGGGAAATTAGCAGAACATGAGGTAAGACACGCTCACAAGATATCTTCAGAAAGTTTTATTAAAGCATTCAATATCGTTTAATAGAATGAAGTGAAACCTCAAAGATCTGTATTAATATAATTTTTCTAAAAGATTATTAAACTAATAAGCATGACATGAATTTCCAATGCCTTAAACAGGTAACCATACTGGGTGTTGCATGTTACTATACTATACATACTCAAGAAGTATTAATAAATAATAAGTGTCGTATTATTAATGAATATCATCATGGTTGCCTTATAGCTATATGATAAATTAATTAATAAAAAAATATAGTTTTAAATATCAAAATTACAAAGCAACCATGTTAAATAGGAAAGTTCATACTTAATATGACCTCCAGGAACATGCTGCTTGAGTTAGTGTAGATATAGAACAATCCTTTCAATAATAATACATACTGAAATACCGCAGTAATGATTTTTGTGTTAACACTATTTTTTTTTATTTTAGTTGATGCAAGTCAAGCAGGCGAAGGCCAATTAGAAATTTCAATCAACGAAGGTGAAGTCCCCAACCATGTCCAAGTAGTTGGCGGCGGACGATGCCTCGTCTCGTTCACCCCCGATCAAGCAAAGCCTCACTTGATCGACATAAAATTTAATGGAGAGACTGTACGAGGATGTCCGTTTGTTTGTTCAGTGGCCGATACAAGTCGAGTAACACTCAGTTTAACCCACCTCGAACTAATACCCGTTAACCAACCTAGTTCATTCCATATGGGAGTAGCGGGTGGTGGAGCAGCCGAGTTAGCCGTAGCCATTCGAGGTCCCGTCGGGGAACTACCCGTTAAAGTAACTGGTGATATTCATTCCGGATTCACTGCCGAATTCACTCCTGTGCAAGTAGGCTCTCATCAAATCAATGTCGATTATAATGGCAGGCCCGTACAGGGTACTCCGTTCATAGCGAAAGCTTTCGATTCAAACAAAGTAACCGTTGGGACTGTCGCTAGAGGAACCGTTGGGAGACCAGTGTCGTTTTCAGTGGACGCTAGTGAAGCCGGAGAAGGCAATTTAGAAATAACAATATCGGCTAGAGGTTTGAATATACCTACTCAGGTTCATCCGCAAGGGAACGCTAGATTCACAGTGAGTTTTGTGCCGGCGGAAGCTTGTGATCATGTGGTTAACGTGGCGTTTAACAAGAGACCGGTAATCGGATGTCCATTGATTGTTAGTGTTGGAGGAACTAATAACGGGCCTAGTGTGACTCTGCCCGGTCCAGGGCCTGTGCATAGAGCGAGTACTTTGTTGATTAACCATCCTGGAAGATTGGAAGATATCGAAGTTAATGTTGAGGGTGAGCTTTTTTGTTTTTGATTAGGTTATTGTTGTTGGCTTTCGGGGTTATAGATGTTTTTTAGACTGAATTAATACTCAACTTTTGAAGATTAGGAAAAATTAGATCATTTCATTTTAAACAAGCTAACACACTGACATCTGTTGAGTATTATTTCAAAAAAGGTTGCAACTGAAATGAGACGAGTCTCATCAAGAATTTTTTTTATCAATGTGTTTTGTATTTTTATTTATTGATTGTTTGTGATGTGCATTTGTTTAATCTGTATGTATAAAAAAATATAAAGCATGCTTCTTCGTGGTTTTTGTTTTTTATTTGTTTTAAAACTATCCTTTATACTATCTTTTGCACTGTTTTCATTTTTCAGGTCACCGTCAACTTCTGTATTGATACAATTTACTAAAATGTCTTGTCTTACTAACACTATAATAATATCCTTTTTAATAAATTATTATTACATTTGAATAAGTATGTCTATTTCTTATGGAATGTTCTACTGAGTAGTTCTTAATGGGAGAAAGTTAATTCATTCTTTATTAAATTCCACATTTTCCAGTTCTTTATTGACATTTCAGATTTAATATCATTTTCTATTTAAATAATCTTGAAAGTGTATTGATAAAAAAATAAAAACTGATTATGTTTCCCATATTGTGTTATATTTAATTTTGTTATTTATTCCGATAAATTGTTAATAATAAATATATTCAATCACTTATTTATATGGAATTTTAATGATTAACTGATTTTTTTATTAGGCACATATGAACCTTTTCTTAATTATTTCAGTAAAAATTCCTGTGTGTGTAAAAGTAATTAGTCATAACATTCTTAGATTTAATTATTAATACAAATATTGCTAATGAGTCTGGTATATGAGTAGTAGTAGTAGAAAGCTTGGCCTAGGTAGAGGTACTTTCTTATATTGGCATTTATTACCTGCAGATTTACACATTTGTTAATGACTTCCTATTGTCTGCATATTGTAATGTATAATTACCGGTGAGGTAGGTATTTAGAACAAATGGGGGCAAACGTCTGTTGTACCTGAACTAGGTACTCGCCTCTTTTAATTACTTACTGCACTTTTTCAAATTATAAAACATGAAAGTGAATTTATAGATAACACAAAAATTCCAAATTGCATCTCTGGATATTATCATAGATGCTTTTCAATTATTATTGTGATATAAATTTTAGCTGTGACCTAAATTCAAATAAATTTACTTTTATGTATATTGAAATTCATTATTACACTGCTACTAGAATGAAAATTTGTAGTAGCAGTAAAGAAAATTGGTGTTGGACTGACTTAAACTAACAAAAATCTTATTTTCATTACTAACATTTTAGTTACTGCATCATTTACATTATGTTAATCCTGCTCTTTTTCTTGCTGATTTATACGTACAGATAAATAACGAACACGCACAAACAGTTATAAGTAAAATATTTATTTTTTAAATGAACCAATCAAAAGAAATGACAAGCGTAATAGTAATTAGGAACTTCCATTTTTTTGAAAATTTAATTTCTGGATTCAAAAACTGAATGGTATGATAATTTGAAATGCAAATATCTGAGTAGGATTATTTTACAATAAAACTTGATAAGCAGCAAGATGCTTTTATGGATGTTTGCTTTAAAAGAAAGGTGAATGAACCAATCAGAAATAAATTAAAGTTCTTGGAAGGTTGTGGATTATTGGACCAACTACAAGAAAGTTACTTACTGTAAAAACCAGCATCTGTATAATGGAATATTCTACATTGTGCAACTTTTGCTGAGATAATTTGATATCAACATCTGTATCATTTGACATGTCGTAAAATGCAAATCTCTTAATATTAAAGCCATGAGGCCGTAAAAACTTTTTATTTTTATAAAAACTTCTTCAATTTGTTAAATTTAATATGAACCCGATCTTCAGGAAACCAACAAATTGTTTCTCAAACAATTACACAATTACAGTAACATCTTTTGAAAGAGATACATACAGTGGCACTATAGTTTGTCCTGTTAATATACAGGGTGCTCATTTTATCTGAAGACGTTGAAATATAAAACGAACCTACCTATATAAAAAAATATGCATTGGATCAAAAAAGTAGGTAGGTAAACAAGTTTGTCTGGAAGGGAGCTAGCTAAACCACCCTCAGCCCCTAGGGATAAGAGGGAGGAACTCTTAAATAGAACCCTTTAAAAAAAAAAAAAATGGTCCCCCTTCTTCTAGGTGTGGCAGGGTATAAATTTAAAATTTTTGCTAGGAACGCTTATTTTTTATTGTAGTGCAGATTCGGATTTTTATACTAAAATTATGTTCGATTTGTCAGTAACATTTTTTTGGATTCATCATAGACTTGTAGATGTTGCCATAATCAACTACTTTCGATTTATTGCCTTCTTACTGAAATTTAACAAAAAATATCGATGAATCAAGAAAAACTTTTAAGACAAATTCTACACATTTTTAGATCTAGAATCCGAATCTGCAATAAAAATAAGGGTTCCGAGAAAAAAATTAAAATTTACCCCCTGCTCCACCTACAAGGAGGGGGGAGCAGTTTGCTGTGTATTTTCATACGTAAAATCCGAATCCGTAATAAAATTAAGGGTTCTCTATTTAAGGTTCCAAAGTTACCCCCCTCCCCGGGTCCTAGGGGTTGAGGGTGGGAGGATCAAGTTTAGTATCATTGAATGTCCCCCTTCCAGACAACGACTTTTATTAGGTACCTACTTTTTTGATCCAATGCGTAGTTTTTGATGTATTTCAATGTCTTCCTATAAAATGAGCACCTGGTATACTGCCGTGCGACGGAAAAACGCCGTATGTGCAGCTGAGGTAGTTTCGAGAAATCGGCCTTCAAAGTTTTAACATTTTTAAACGCCTGTCTTTTCAAAATTAATTATTCAATTTTGTTCCGATATTTTTTATTCATTTACTATATCTCATTTAATAACTAGGAGGAGTAAACTGCAAAGTATCATTTACACCACTAAAAGTCACCAGATTAAATCACCAGATTTTTTTTGGCGGCAAATTTGAATTGAAACAATAATTATTAATAAGGAAGATAGGACTTGTTTTCGGTGTAGGAAGTCTACTTTTCAGGAGAGACTGTACAGCAGTATCACAAATCATTGTGATTTGCATAATATATCAGTATTATAGTGCTGAATGATTTTCTGAATATAAATAGAATGAAATTGAATAATTTCTAGATATTTCGAAGAATATTGAGGATAATAATTATTAACATTCATATTAAATTGATTGAAAGTACTTTATTTTAGGCAATACTTATGTGACAAATTTAATGTAACATATATAAATAATATATTTTATGTATGTATTATATGACACATAACATCGTAGATAAAGTTTTTATTTTACATTTATTAATAATATATAATTTGTGGATAAGTCAATTTTTTCAAACGGTATTATAAACAGCATTTTTCAGTTTTTGTAGGACCAGATTCAAAGTGTGTTGTTGAAACTAACTTTATCACATACAGCAGTCCCTGTTTGGTCTAAATCCGCACCTTGTTCGATTGGAATATGTTCTTCAATTATTGGTGAAGTACGCATATAGAGTAGTTTTTCCAAAATCTTGTAGGTGACACTCTTTTCTTCCCGTTTCTTTGGAGGAGACATCCTCTCACTTGTACTTGATGTAGGATTATCCATAATGGCACTTGAAACCGTTTGCAGGATGAAAATGGAAAGCCAAAAATAATTTCAAAATTCTGAAAAGGATGTCTGTTCTCTAAAAATAACTGAATGGGCTTCAAAAAGAACTTATTTGGTTTTGAAATAACTTTTAAAGAACTTATTTAGAACAACTTATAGGTTTTTGGAAATAATTGATTATAAAACTGATGTGTCACATTCGACGCTGACATTGTAAACAATAATGACACAACAATAAAAAAACAAGCGTATATGTAGTGTTGAGCGTTGCATAGATTCAATTTCCTGTACAAGTTTTGCTGGGTGTAATTTTGCCTATGAATTGACCAATGAGAAGCATCTTTTTTTGGCGGTTTATTTAAATTTACTCCTCCTAGTTATTAAATAAGGTATAGTGTACCGTATTTGATATGAATTTTTTTTTGTAAACGTACAATACACCGTTGTATTATTTTTAGTCAAAAATGTTCACATATGGCGTTTTCACAGACTATCATCTACTTACTTACTAGACATAAGGAACGTAAGTGACCACCCAATGTAATTTCATATACATACTATACACATACGTTGTTTTCAATAAGCTGATTTTGAGAAAATTAATCAACCATGGTACATATAAACGCCGTATTTAACCACATACGGTGTTGATGTGGAGTATTTCTAAACGCTTTATCCAATTATTTCCACATGCGGTAAAAATGGGAAGAAATTCATACACATACGTTTCTAATGCGTAGTAAACTGCTGAATGTGAACAAAAAATTACAAACCGTCAAAACTCAAAAATGATTTGTTCGGTCATTTTCGAAAATGTTTTCTACATTTATTTTTTATTTGATAGAACTAACCATGAAACATCCAAAAGACCAAAAATCAGAATTTTGAAAAAAATTCACATACGTTCTTCTTCCGTAGCACGGCAGTATAGTGGTGTCCTCTGGTCTATAGTGGTGGCAACTGTTTGAAAATCTTTATAATTAGGGTTTATTTCACTTACCCGCAATTAAGTACATACCTCGAACATAAATTGTTCAGCAAAAGATGTGCGTATTATGTCTTTTTCAATAATTAATTGTTGCGTTGTCTATTTTATTTATATTTTTTGTACTTACTCAATTTGATGCGTTAATAATTATTATTGTTTGTCATTTCTTTTGCTAATCTGTTCTTATGTAAATGTAATATGGAATTAGGTACCTTTAAATTTTTTAATCAAATTTTATGACCCAGTTATAAATTATTTTTGATAAATTTTTCAGTTTTTCTGCACCACGTTTAAATTTACAAGATGTTTATTTAATAATGGAGCACAGAAAAATTAAAATACATACATGGTGATCAGTAACTCGCGCACTCAGAGCATGCTGTGGTAAACTTCACTTTTTAAGAGTGTTAAATTTTCTTACTGCAGTGTTGGAAGTTCTTTTCTTCCAAAGATATGAAAATTTTTGTAAAAAAAAAGGTGGCAACACTGCACTGAACATGTGAATACGTTCGGGTTAGATGGTATTGTTATTATTTTTATTTCCATAGCAATGAAGGCATTTGATTATTTTAATTATTCTAAGTTGAGTTTAGGCGGTTGCCAAACTTCAAATTTCGTTCAGATTTAGGTATGCTATCAATTTACAACATTCTCAATTCCTCTGTAAAGAGGTTTTGTGTTTTGTGGAAAAAAATTGTTATTGAAAAAATTACCTTTAAACTCGGATGAGGGAAACTCTGTAACTTGAAAACCAACCGTTGGATTCAATTTTTTTTTTGCAGAATATCCTTAATTTTAATGGGCTCTATATCACATTGTATTCGGAGTACACGAGTTACTGATCACTCTGTATAATTAAATATTTACAAATATTGGCCCATCTGTATATTTTAAAGTAAAATGATAGAGAAATAATTCAAAAAGCATTTGATTCAGTTTCTACTTTTTTGAACTACATTATTTATTTTTTTTGTATAATTTAAAGACACTTTTAGGGATTTTGATTCAAAAATAACAAAATTCAACACTTGAGTACACTTGACTTGATTGTTTAGATTTGCTTGATTCATTATTAGATTAGATTATATATAATAATATATTATAACAGAAGTAATTGCCAAAAAACTATAATTAATTGAAAATTGTTAAGGGCTATAATAGGCAAAAAGTCTCTTCTTAAACGTTGATTTTATAATAAAGACCACACTTTAAGAAGAGACTTTTTGCCTATAGCCTTTAACAATTTTCAATTAATTATAATAATATATCTAACAGAATATACCATTTACAAGGCAATTTAACAGGTAAAATCAAAATTCAATATTAAATATTAAATTAAACTAAATGAAATTAAATTAAAAATTATATTAATACAAAGTGCATGTAATATTTTCAAAAATGAAATAATTCCTTGATCATTTTACTTTCAAATTCAAATACACAGGGAAGTCAATATTTATAAATATTTAATATAAATAACTTCCCTATGTTCGTGTGTTTCCATAAAAAAAATTAGCACTCTATATGTTTCGCATGCATGATTATCAAACATGGTGTTTGTTTACATTCTGCTAAAATATTAGCTAAAATAACGAAAGGTATATCGTCAACGAAGAACTATTATAAACAAGTCATAAAAAAAATTAACGTTAGAAGTTTTACTCTTTTATATAAAAAAATCTCAATTTTGAAGTATTAAAATAAAAAATTAGAGCAAAGTGTACTAAAGATCCCATTAAGTATCTACATCGAGGTGGTTAACAATAGCAAAATCAATTTGGAATATTCAGCTTATTTATGTTTATAAAAAAAAGTTGCCTCGTTCTGTTAGATAATTAATTAAATTTTAATCAAGAAGCATCCAAGTATATCTTTTCTGTCAGAAGTGAGCAACTAATGAATACTTTTATTCATTAAAATCTTATTATTAAAAAAATTAATCACGACATTTCTGGTTAAATTATTACAATGGAGAAGGTGATTGTCCGACTTATGAGAAGAGTAAATTAGTAAATAACAACAATGGTCATGTAATAAAAGGCACATTATTAATAGCGTGCAAGAGACTCCTTAACCAAGTCAATTTTTTTTTTTAATTGGGTGCTTCCAGGTATTTCGGAATAATTTGTGATATCATCGTTGTTCCGGATAATATGACGTCATTGACATTTTTTCCAATAGTAACCTGACAAGCTGAGTCTCCAATTTTTTTCTGTTTTTCCCCCTGTTGACTGGGCAATGATTCGAGTAGGACACAATTTTTCTTTAATACTAATTTTCCTTCTGAATAAAAAAAAAAAAAATGATTTGACTAACATAAAGTCTAAAAAATGTTTCTTTATTAAATTAATTAATTCGAACTTGTTCCCTAAAAATGTTAGCAACCCTAGTTTTTATTTATAATCTTGACGTTACTCCCTTTATTCGGGACATTAAAAATTTTTCTACTTAGAAGTTTGGAAGAGGACATAACTTTTTGCTCAAATTATTATTAAGCAAGAAAAAAGAACAAATTGATATAAAAAACAAAAAAATAATTTTAGTTGCCAGAAATTTTATATTATGGATAAAAATTTGGTACCTATAGGAGAATTCCTTTAATAGAATTTTTATGGGAAACTTTCAAAAGTAGGTATCAAAAATTAATAAAATCAGAAGAAAATTATACAGGGTTATTGGATACATTTCTTCGAAGATCCCATAAAACAAGGGTAAGGAATACATCGAACCCTAACATAGAAAACGCAATAGGTTTCGAGATATTTCGATTTTTAGTTTTTGTTAAAAAATGAAATAAAAACGTCTTAAAATGTAATTTGCAAAAAATGTACTTTACCTTTGTATAACTTTATTGCTGGAATACTTTTCCAACTTCTGTTTGAAATAAAGAAAAAGAGAAACTTTTACAAAATAATTAAAAAAATTCAGATGTGAAAATTTCTTTTAAAAAATTAAATCCTCTTGTTTTATGAAATCTATAAAAAAATATATCCAATTACCAGTAACGGTGAAGACTTATTATTAAGCTGAATATTCTTTAATTGAAAGAAAATTAACTTTTCATTATGAAACAGAGTTTGATGTACCTAGAAACAATTCTAGAGTGAAAAACAGTTTGAAATAAGGAAAACTGCTTCAACTGTAATAATTAACTTACCTTTGCTTTATAAATAACTTAATTTAATATTTGTTTATTAAATAATATTAATTTAATAAATAATAATAAAATTAGTCATGAATATTCCATAGATACAAATATGTAGAAGATTAGAAATAGACACATAACTGCATACAAAGTAGCTAGTGGGTGTGTTCTCAGATTCCTTACCAGTCAAGGTTCAAGTCTGCATAAACGGATACATATGAAATCGCTATTGTCTATTTTATTATGAGAATAGAAAATTGGTCTCATTCATTTTAAGGAAAAGTGATTGAAGCTGCTTATAAAATTGTTTATAATCGCAAATTTTGAAATACTCGACAACCTTTTCTGAATATTTATCTCATAAGTATAAATAGATCTTTACAATAAAAATTAATTCAATTTTTACTTTGTTCAATATTACAAAACTGTAACCCTGAGAACAAACTCATTATTTTTACTCTAATTTCCAACCCCTTACTGTACCATTCCGAAGCCCGTTTTCCTTTTACCCTTTGTACTAACCCACCCCATGACGGAATGCTGCAGGACCAGGAGGCCAAGCCGTCCCAACCCAGGTTCAATCTCTCGGGAGTGGCCAATTTAGAGCGGAATTTGTGCCAAGAGTGGTCGGCGAACATCGAATCAATGTGAGCGTTAACGGTGTTCCCACCGCTGGGAGCCCTTATGCAGCGAAGGTGTATGACGTGCAGGCAATCAAAGTCAAAGATGCTGCGACCGGCGTTGTGGGAAAATTGATCACTTTTCTTGGTGAGTGTAATTTTATTAAAAAATATTATTATTATTTCAAAATATTTTATAGTCTATTCCAACTGTATTCGGACCTAGTTTGGTCCTAGTTGGTTATGAGAATGACCAGCCCAGTATCATATATTTGACAACACTGCCAGGAAACTATCTTGAATCTTCAAATAACTATAATATTGTATAATTATTATTTTCCAGCAACTACCTATTTAATTTTCAAGTACTTACCAGTATACAGGGTGTTGCTAAAAGGGTCCATACCAACGCTCTACCATAGATTCCTGAGTAAAAAAATATGACGATTTAACAGGAATTATCCTTGTCCAAAAAGGCCCCCTTTACAAGATACAGCCCTTAAAAGGGGGTAAACCAAAAATACGTTTTCTGGAATAAGTAAAAAATGAACGCCTATGCTACCATTGTTAAAATCAATGAACTGACATAGTCTTACAAACATTGACATACAGGGTGTTCCTGTTTTTAATGTCACGTCTCAGTTTTTTACTTTACAACTTTTTTATCCGCACGCCACTGATTGCTTTTGAATTTTTGATCAAAAGGCTAAAATATTACTTAATTTTTTATGATGGACCTACACTACTAAAAACGTATTTGTGGAAATCTCTTTTAAATTTGAAGAATAATTGTAACAACAACGCTTAACCACAGACTGCTGTGTTAAAAATATGCCAGTTTGATTTAACTGAAGTTAATTATGTTCCAAATGGCCCCCTTTTTAAGATAGAACCCTTTAAATGGGACCGACTGAATACACATTTTCGAAAATAAGTAAGAAATGAATTAAATATTCATATTCTAGAAAACATGGATTTGGTTGACTCCCTTTTAAGTGTGCCTTTTTGGAAATAGATCATTTCGGTTAAATCGTGATATTTTTTACCAGGAATCTGCGGTGGAACGTTGGTGGTATTTGCGACACCCTGTAGATCATGTAGGATTTATCCAGAATTTGTTGCTTTTTTTATAAAATGCTGGTTTCTGTTCTTCTGCTAAATATTTTTTGCCCACCATGGATGGATTGACTGATTTCAATTCATAAAATGTGACTAAAGTGATTCTTTTATTCTCTAGGAATGAGTCTTCCTGAGTCATTGATTTGTTCATGATTTTGTAGATTCTGACCATCCAAGCACCTTTTCATTCAGACTTGACATTTATGTTATGACATTTGAATTGTCAGGAGTTTCAGGATATATTAAACATCTCTTTTGAAAAGTGAAAAAAAGTTCAGATCAGTTCAACATTTTTCCAAGGATTTTTCTAAGGCCTTCACAGCACCTGTGTAGGTACTTACCCCGGTTCAAGTTTGTCTGTTTTTATATCTTTATTTCTGTCAGGATTGCACTTTTGATGCATCTAAGGCTGCTGCTGATAATACTTTTAGAATCAACAATTTTCTTCGTTGGATACTTTTTGGCTCGCTTTTTGGGTTGATTTAGCTATACCTATTTTCTCGTGGTACTGGTATATTTTATATTATGTATAAAGAACAATCGACATTCACATAGGTATATTGATCATTTTCTTCCCTTGTTACATAATATACAATAGCATGCTTCTACTGCATAAAATTTGGAGCTTTATAAGTTGCATCGCAATATGATGATAGAGGTTCTAGTTCTACCCAACCAGAACGATTTGAATATTATGTTTTATTTTTTTATGTTAATTTTACCCAACTGGTTATATCATTCATTATATTTAAATGAAGAAGAAGCCTGATGCTTTATCATTGTCTGCATTATACCCTGTGAATCACCAAATAAATATGTAGATATTTACTTACCTAATTAAATTTCATTTGAAAGATTGCTTGTTAAAGTATTTTTTGTAATAACACCTTAAAAAAATCAAATCATTTATTTTACATATTATAGCGAACCATGTTGAAATACATATCATTTTTATAACAACACATTACATCTAGTTTAAATTCCGCAAGCTGATATGATTAGATAAATAGATAGGTAAATCTATTTATTATTTAAGTATAATACATAGTGTTGAGTTCAATACTCGGGTTTATATTATTTAATAATAAATAAAAACATTTTTGAAATAGTACATAGTTATTATTATTTGGACTGAAAAAGGACCGAGTAGAAACTATTGTCTGTAGGTGAGCATAATTTTGGGTAATTTCTTAAACCATATTGTCAAGTAGGTAATTATTTCCGGACAAAACTACACACAACAGCCTCAGTAGAACGAGATCTTTATTTTTGCAGTAGATATAATGTAGTTTTAAACCAATTTTTTGATATTTAAGAAAATTCTGATGTAAGTACCTACCTACTTAAGTAGGTACCCATGTTATTTTACAAAATTAAAATTAATGATAAAAAAGTGGGAATGGTTTAGTAATCTCACACATAGTAGCATTTAAGCATCCTTACTCTACTCTTAATTGAGTATTTAATTTTTTTTATTGGTAATCAACAGTTTCAAGAATTAGTCTAAAAGTTGCGTAATATATTTATGATTTTTTCAAACAGGTAATTGGCTATGTAAACGAAAACACACTAGTTTAACATTAGATATTAAAATTAAAACAATTAAATGGACAGAGAGGTAATATGTAAGCTTGCTGAAGGATATAAGGAATTGGTCATGCAATTATTTATGATATGTGCTGGTTCTATGAGGCCTAGTGCTAGTCTGTGCACCTAAATATACATATTGAAAATACATCAAGTTTTCAATAATTAAATATTCAACCGTTACAAAAAAGTATTTCTTCTTCAATTTATTATAATTTTGTTGTTTAAGGTCTTTAAAAAGAAAGTTGATAAATTTTATTCTATCTCACTTCATACTTACCTACATTAAAATTGATTAACATAAGAAGCGTTAAATAGTAAAGGTGTCGTTTTTCATACTTCTCTGACTGTATCTCCTCATCATATTTTCTTTAAAGTAACCATGGCCAAGTAAAATCGGACATAGTTTCGCTATATAATTCAATTCAACTCAATGCTATATAATCTGATTTTAATCAGCCGTTAAATTAACTTATTTATTACAATGACTGCTGTGTTACTCTTTGAGGGTCTCAGCAATTTGTCCTATTTAAATTACAAGATTAAATTGGTAGATGCTTATGCATTTGACAATAAATTGAAATATATCTTGAGATTCAACTGTTTTAATTTTACCATAAAAATATTATTTTGTAAACTCTCCAGGTATATCAAAATTTTATCTTATTGGAAAATGACCCCTTGGAATCCTTATGGTCCCGGTTAAATTTAATATAACTCTGGGGATCGGTAGTATTCGACGAGTAGATCAGAAGTTTCCATGGGCATAACACCCCAAAAACTCCTGTTCTCAAAATATTCCCCTCTGAAAATGAATTTTTTCTATCAAGACAGTCACGCATACATTCATAAATATTAGCCGTCCTACTTGTTTTAGAGAGAAATGTTGCATGGATCGTTTGTTAAAATTAAAAAGCTGCTTCTGTTGCTGAAGTTACATTTTCAGTCTGTTGAGCCATTTTACAGAAAATCAGGAAAAAGTTTTGAATTTGTAGTCATTTTTGTAATAGCTGAGACAGTTAAAGGAGAACCTTCGATTCTTATTGATTCCACTATTCAAATATTGCCTGTAATTTTTCCCATGTAAGATGCTTTTGATACATCCTGATCGTATTATAAATAAGTAATAACTGCTAAAACTGCTAGACTGTGTAATTAGGTAATACCTTAACTGGTCAAAATTCAAGCCAAATCTTACATTTTTGGAGCTTTCGGCGAAACGTATATCAGAATTAAAATGAACTAGAGAAAATGCAATTATGATTCCATTGTTGAAAGTGCAATCTGTTCTTTCAGTGGAGACAAGTCAGGCAGGTCCTGGCAACTTAGAAGTGACAGTAAATGGTGGCCGTGTGCCAACATCAGCCCAAGCGCAAGGTCCACACACGTACGCAATCTCATTCACCCCCCGAGAGGCCATCACTCACTCGGTAGATCTTCGTTTTAATGGACAAGACGTCCCCGGGAGTCCCTTCAAGTGCATTGTAGCTCCGGCAGCTCGTATCGTCGCACTGGAGACTCTGGATAAAGTATCCGTTGGGAGACCGTGCCTGTTTGCCGTGGAGAGCCCTAATCCACCGATCGCCGAGGTTCTCGGACCTGCAAGAAGGTCACTTCCCACTCAGGTATACAGTTATCAAATGTTTTGTTATTTCGTTTTGAATCACTTGTGTTGTTTCAGGTCATTCCTCAACCAGGCTGTCCTGGTAAATTCGAGGTTTCCTTCACTCCGCTAGACGTAGGTGACCATAGTGTCGAAGTGCGGCTACCGGGCGGTCATATTGAAGGCAGTCCTTTTCTGGTTAAAGCGTATGATGCTGGACGGGTGACAGTGACTGACATCACAGACGGCGTGGTTGGACGACCCGTATCCTTCAATATCAATGCTTCACAGGCTGGTGCTGGAAATTTGGAGATTATAGTAGCGGTTGGAGGTAGAAATGTGCCTAACTTTGTTCAGAGCGAAGGAAATGCTAGATTTAGAGTTAATTTTAAACCTACCGAAGCTGCCACACACACACTTAGTGTCAGGTGGGTAATTAATTCAAAGCCAAATTATGTACATTAAAATTTCAATGGAAATTGTTAAGATATTTCATAAAGTACAAAAAAGTTAATGTATGACTTGTAAAACAATAATTCATGATGATGTCTCTCTAATATCAACTACGTAACTAATATAATACAAAAATTATTGATAGATATTTTTCTTTTATAGATTTAATGGTCAACCTGTACCAGGTTCGCCTTTTAGTTGTAAAATAAGTCCTGGAAACATCCAACCAAGGGTTCCCGTTTCTGGATCAGGAATCGAACTGGCAGCTGTCGGTATTCCAGCTGAAATAAAAATTGATGGTGTCTCTGGTATGCTAAACCATAACTTTATAGCTTTGATGTATAAAATGTAGGAGAATCTATAAATAGATACATTAAAACTGTGATTTTTTGCAAGCTACAGTTGTATAAAAAAATGTATAATGAAATTAATTTTTAGCTGGAGAACCGCAAGTGATTACAACAGCACCTAATGCAAAAATAATCCCCACTAAACTGACACAAAGTAATGGAACTTATATAGCTCAGTTTGTCCCCGAGATGGTGGGCAGACATTCAGTCGCCATTCTAATAAATGATCAGCATGTTATCGGCTCACCTTTCAGTTGTAACGTTTATGATGTGAATAAAGTCATAGTGACCGGCTTGCCGGGCAAAAAAGACATCAACAGACTCATGAACAATGTGTCACTTAGGGAGAGTTCCATTGCTGAAGTTGGGAAGCCTATAACTTTCAGTGTGGACGCGGCTCAAGCTGGAGAAGGTATATTGGTAATGTAATTTTTAATTATTTTATCATTAATATTGTAATTTCTACAGGTACTTTAGAACTAGTAGTTTCAACGGTTCATACAACGATTAAAGCGGAAGTAGTTGCCTGTGCGAGAGGACTGTACGATGTAACTTTTATACCTCAAACCGCCGAAGATCACTTTGTTAACATAACTTTCAACGATATGTCAGTGATCGGAAGTCCCTTTCATTGTTCTGTAGTGGAGGCAACGCAATACCTACAAATAGGCGCCATTATGTTTGTAGATCTACCCAGTAGTTTGCATAAATTAGAAATTCGGGATCCTAATAATCATCACGTTAAATACACTATGACCAACTCGAGGGCTGAATTTTCACTCACACAAACTGGCACTTATCAAATACAGGTGATTATGGCGTCTATTAATTTATTTTTCATTTCCCTAATTTAAATTTAATTTTCAGATTTATATGAATCATGAAACAGTTGCAACTCGTACTGTCCACGTGTTCGATACATCAAAGATAGATGTGATCAGTGCCCCCGAGGCTACCTGCCATAGACCTGCTGTTATTGGCGTTAACACAAATAAAGTAGGTCCAGGAAAACTAACGGCAGCTGTCAAAGTAGCCAATAGAGACGTTGCCCATAGTGTCAGACAGAGCCCGACTAATCCAAACATGTGGGAGGTTGTCTTTCATCCTGTTAATCCTGCACCGCATAGAATCATGTTGTATTATAATGACGTCCCAAAGACAGGTAAGTGGGCTCCTGAATAATGAAACCCTCTTTATTATTTATTTATTTTTTTATAGATCTATTAGAAATCCCTGTAAAATGCACTGGCAATGATCCCTGGGCGGGAGGGCTTGGCCTCTACCAAGCACGCGTGAGCAAAGTGACATCTTTCACCATCGAGACCCTTGGAAGATCCGGAAGGGAATTCGATGTAGTGATCAGCGGTCCCATGGGTTCTGCTGAGCCGGTTCGCTGCTACCAGACTAAGACTGGCAGGTTACAGGCAGAGTTTACAGCCCGAGAAGTCGGACCTTACAAGATAGAAGTCTTACATCAATCTACACCTCTGAGTGGAAGTCCGTTCATATGTCAAGCTTTTGATCCTGATTCGGTCAGAATCATTGATGTGCCACATACACAAGGGAATGTCGGAGAGAGAGTTGCTTTTAATGGTGAGAATTACATTCTTGATTCAAATAACCTTATCTAATCGATGTTTTCATGATTTACAGTATCAACGGCACATGCTGGTGATGCCTCTCTGTCCGTCCAAATTTCCAACCCCCTTTCTCAACCGATTCCTCTATCTCTTATTTCATCCGATCCTTCCCTGACCCGTGTTTCGTTTCTACCTTCTATGCCGGGTCTGTATCGGGCAGCTGTTCTATATGGAGGCATACCGGTGCGAGGCTCACCTCTGGCACTGGGTGTGGGTCCACTAGGTCCTGCTCCTCCACCCCGAGCTGTTGGCCGAGGGCTGGAGAGTGGAGCAGTTGGAGAACGAGCATCCTTTACCATCAGCGCTCCTGTTAGGCCACGGGTACAGGTGGAGGCGGCAGAGGGAACACTCGAAGCCAGTGTTGAGGAGGGTAGCGGAAAGGGAGAGTGGGTGGTCGGATATACTCCTAAATGGGTGGGAGTGTATGACATTCTGGTGCACATTGGACCTGGTGAAGTGAGTCCCCTGATCTTATATATTATCGAGTGCATATTTTATTTACAACTATTAATAATTGCAGCTACCAGGCTCTCCGTTCAGACCTGTCATAGTTGATCCATCAGCTGTTCGTGTGATAGGCGGCTGGAACCAATATCTGGACGATTCCGGTAGGGTTCGATTACCAACGAAACTCGCCTTTGACATCGGGAGTGCAGGCCCTGGTAACCTGGAGTTGAAGCTCTCAGGTAGGAAAATCAACTCCGAGAAGACTGGAAACCGCATGAGGTTTGACATCTCGGGTGAAGGATTGAACGCTGGGGAACATGATCTGGACTTCAAGTTCGGTGGTTATCCATTACCAGAAGCCCCAAAACGGGTCGTTTGTTCTGGAGATCAAGTGGTATTGACTGGTAAAGGTTTGGCACAAGCGATGTGTGGTGAACCTGCTGTTTTTACCATTGACGGTTCCAAAGCAAGTAATGGTAATCCTGAAGTAACATTACATGCCGCTGAGAGCAACCTCCCTGTGCCGGTAATGATCAGCTTAGCAGGCGAGAAGATCTGGAGGGCAACATACACGATCACTACTCCAGGCAATTATCTTTTGTCGGTTCTTTGGGCAGGACGCCCCGTCAAAGGATGTCCACTCATGGTTGAAGCGAAAGGGGGAGCTGATGCTTCGAAAGTAAGCTAAATCTCTTAAATTAAAATAAATGGCAATAATTAAATTTGTTTACTTTGTAGGTACTGTGTTCAGGAGAGGGTCTACGTCAAGGTATTGTCGGGCACGAAATACGCTCATGGATAGATACACGTCGGGCAGGTCCAGGCGAGTTGACCGCTCACTGTACAGGTCCGCGTAAGGTGGCTTATTGTGAGCTGTACGATCATGGCGATGCTACGTTTACTCTTAATGTGAAGCCACAGGAACCTGGTAGGCACGCTCTTACCATCAAATATGCTAGCCAGCACGTTCCCGGAAGTCCGTTTACTCTGAAGGTGGCTGGTGCTCCTGATGCTAGTAAGGTAAGTGTTGCGAATTACTTGTTGTATAGTGAGCTCAACAGGTGATGATAAATTGTTTTTCACAATTAATATTAATAAATATATTTTTGCAATTGTTACAGGTGAAAGTATATGGCCCTGGTATAGAACATGGAGTATTAGCAACATTCCAATCGAGGTTTATTTGCGACACTCGAGGGGCTGGCGCCGGCCAGCTAACGGTTAGAGTGCGGGGACCGAAGGGAGCTTTTAGAGTCGAGATGCAACGAGAAAGCCAGAAGGATCGCACCATACTTTGCAAAGTTAGTACATTGTTTTCTATTTATAACAATTGAATTGAAAATATTTCTCATTGTTTCAATTCTTAATATCTTCTAGTAGTGTTTTATTTATCTAAATTTTTTTAAATCGTAAATGGTCAATAATTTTAAAATATCTAAGCGATGAAGGCCATTGTCTGTTACTCCCATCAGGGTCTACTACAAGATTTTTTTTAACACGACCCACTAAAGATGCAAATAATTAACAATTTATTTTTTGTTCCAGTTTGATCCAACAGAGCCAGGTGATTACAGAGTGGAGGTGAAATGGGCTGGTGATTTAGTTCCTGGGTCACCGTTCCATGTCATGATATTCGATACACAAGAGGAGCTGCGCAGATACATCAACTCCCTTTAATGTAGTATGCTTGAATAGTTTACTGGCAGCGTTCTGGGTCTTCATATACAAGGTATAAGGGACTGGTTAATCTATTAATTCTGTTATCAATATTTTTAAATTTTCCAAACAGTTACAAATATATTTTTTTATTTATAATATTCTAATAAACTGTTGATATTAAAATTTGTTGTATTTTTGCTTTGTTACCCCCAAAAAACTTAGGTACTCAATCATAATTTTTGATTATCCATTTCAAGTCTTCGGTAGAAAAAAATGTTTTTCGGACTTGGTATCAGTACAATTATTATTGTATTGTTTTAAATTCATAAATTTAGTTATGTAAGGGTCCATTTTTAGTTGCAATAATTTTATTTTTATTATTTTTTTGGTGGTATTTTTATTGTAAATTTATTATTATTGAATACAATAATTTTAATCTGATGACTTGGCTCTGAAGGTTGTCTGTAAATAAATTAAGAGTAATATATTTGATGAATTTTATTGGGATTTAGGTTCTAATTTAAATTTGCCACTAAAGATTCTTTACAGAACAAATTAGAAAAACTTTCGTACAGCATGCGAGGAGAAGACTGAAGACATGGACGGTACCGTTTCGTCCTTATTATGGACTCATCAGCATATCATATCAGTCAGCTCTAAACCACACATGCTATACGAAATTTGGAAGTTGTATCTATTCTAACTGGTGTTTTCGTTTTGTAGTGACCTTTAATTTTCAAATGAGTGAGCAGGCAACCAGAGAAACGTGCGTGTCTTTATATAGTATTATCCTCGCTATAACAGTAGAGTTTTCATGGGTTTATGAATTTTACACTACTAATGCAGAGGTTTCTATCAATTCAAGAACTACACATTGATTCTCATAAGTATATACCTACCCACATTAATTTTCAAGCTAATTTTATTGAATTTTTACTGATGTGTATTTATAAATTAGATGTTCTACACGAATTAAGATGTTATGGCACATTTTTTCATACATACAAATACATATAAATACACATCAGTAAAAATTCAATAAAATTAGCTTGAAAATTAATGTGGGTAGGTATATACTTATGAGAATCAATGTGTAGTTCTTGAATTGATAGAAACCTCTGCATTAGTAGTGTAAAATTCATAAACCCATGAAAACTCTACTGTTATAGCGAGGATAATACTATATAAAGACACGCACGTTTCTCTGGTTGCTTGCTCACTCATTTGAAAATTAAAGGTCACTACAAAACGAAAACACCAGTTAGAATAGATACAACTTCCAAATTTCGTATAGCATGTGTGGTTTAGAGCTGACTGATATGATATGCTGATGAGTCCATAATAAGGACGAAACGGTACCGTCCATGTCTTCAGTCTTCTCCTCGCATGCTGTACGAAAGTTTTTCTAATTTGTTCTGTAAAGAATCTTTAGTTGCAAATTTAAATTAGAACCTAAATCCCAATAAAATTCATCAAATATATTATATAATCAAATAAGTGGTTCAATAAAAATAATTATAAATCTAAATTAAGAGTATTATAGTTCTCAGTTCTGGGTTGATTATTATTTTTAACAGTTTATTGGGTGAGAGATAAAAACTGAAAGAGAGAAAAAGAACAGTATGAAGTCAATGTTAATACAGTGCTAGTGATCAGATCATTCTTACATTTTTGGAATAGAGAACCTGCAAAATTTAGAAATATTGAAACCTAGGACCACGGGATGTTGCAGATAAGTACTGCTTAGATCCTTTAGCCTTTCCTATCCCAGAAGTTTTCATTGTGCCTGATTACTTTTGGGTAAATTGTAACTTCTTTCCATTTTCTTATGGCTTCAATATTATTTTTCAAAAATAAAGGAAACCAATATCTATCACATTTTGAAAAAAAAATTCAATGATAGTTTCGATAAAAACAGCTGGCTTAATAAATTGAATATTAAATAAACAGAAATACTGTCAAATTTCTGTTTTTTTTTTAACTTTTACAACAGCTCAAATTTATTTCAGATTAATGACTCAGCATAAAAATTTTGCAACTTTATTTCCAATTTCTATATCTCTCATAGTTTATAAGATCCCCATGCTAAGTGAAAAGTGTTACAGTGAAAACAAGTATTATTTTTATTATAAAATAATACTAACTATTATTTTTCTCTGACAAATGCAGTTGACCTATAAATATCATTTGGGTGAATTTAGTGAAAATAAAATAAAAAAATAAACATTTATTCCTACGAGACACCACTGGAAAGATAAAGGTTTAAAATTCGATTTTTTGCAATAACTTTTTCACTAGTTGTCCGATATTGTTGAAATTTGGCAGTTATTTGTGGTAATAAGGAGCTCCTTAACCCCATGTAGATTAAAATTATTAAGTCTAGTGTTGTCCAAGGGGACACCCTCACCAATATTATTGCAAATAAAAATGTATGCCACTGACTTTTTAAAAATTTTGTTACTTTTTCCAGATTATGCAACCAATAATACAACTTTTTTGTCTCTTGAGGTTTTTTTTTTGTATCTTGGTTCGTTTTGAAAATAAAAAAATTTCTGAACTTAAGAAAAATAAAAAGATAAAATTCGTTAGTTTCGATATAAGAAATGTTTTTAAATTAGTGTTTATTTTTTGCTGTTGTTACATATTATTAATAATGAGATATAATGTAAAAATTATAATTACAAAAAAAAAAATTCCCCATGTTTTCGTGTGGTCCAGGGATATGCATTTAAGTGGATTTTATTTATTTATCGCAAAACTAAAGGAAGACACGAAAAAATTCAAGAAACATAAAAGTTGTACATATTATTAGTTTTTAAATTTGAACAATATAAAGATAAAAAAAAGTCAGTGGCATACATTTTTCTTTGCAATAATATTGAACTTGAGAATTTTAATCTACTTGGGGTTAAATGAGCTCCTTATTACTACAAATAACACTGATGCCAAATTTCAAAATATCGGCCAGTAGCTAATGAAAAAGTTATTATTGCAAAATAGATTTTCTACCCTAAACTTTAAGGGGTATAATAATATCTTTCCAGGGGTGTCTCCTTGGAATAAACTTTACAGTTATTTTTTTATTTATTTTTACTTAATTTGCCCAAATCCGGGAGATTGCTCACATATATGGGACCCCCTGTATAAGAGAAACGAAAATAAAATTCTATGCTTAATAAGAATCTGCAACAAAATTTATGGAAACTTCAGGTGTTGCCGAAATATCCTGAAAGAACTGAAAAATCGAGATTCCTTTTTTCAGTCATATCTTTTTTATAATTAAAAATAAATTATTTATTTTTTTGTAGGTTAACATAAGTCGTCAACAGCTATCCATTCGACATTTCAAAAATTTTCAAAGCCCAGATCACTAGATCCCAGATTTTTCATAGTAAATTTTTGTTTTTCTTATGGCCGCCATTTATTGTTTTTTTCGTATAATTTGACATTAAAAAAATTAAGGAAACCAAAAATCTATCACATTCTTTTTTTGAAAAAAAAAAAAATATAAAGTACTTCACCGAATCACGTAGCGACGTGACATTGCTTATTGTGTGGTTCTTTATGACTTTCGGTTAAAGAAGTTTTTTTCGAAAAAAGAAGAATACGATTTTGAAGAATATTTTTTTTGAATTTGATAGATTTTTCACTTTCAATGATTTTTTTAACATCGAATGACAATAAAAAAAAATACAATATGGTGTGGCCATAAGAAAAACAAAAGTCAACTATGAAAACCATGATGGGATCTAGTGAGCTTTGAAAATGCTACAGCTGTTGATAACTTATATTAATCTACAACAAATAGTTTATTTATTTTTAACTATAAAAAAAGATATGACTAAAAACGAAATCTCTATTTTTCAGTTTTTTCAGGATATTTCAGCAACACCTGAAGTGTCCATACACTTTGTTTCAGATTCTTAATGAGCATAAAATTGTGCAATTTTTCTCTATTTTAACCGACCCTGTACCTCTTACCATTTACGAGATCCCAATGATGGGTAATACAAAAAATTCCCACCCTGTATTATTATTGAATTTGCCTAAATATATTAAAATTCACCAAGGACGCTGTAAGAATTATAAAAAGAAGACTGGGCTTAAGTGATTTTGGTTCCTTTTTTGATCTTTCTAGTTTGTAGCATACACTCAGTATACACTCATTCCACTCTCACAGAGACAGACACACAAAAAGTTTGATCTAAAATTACAAAAGAATATTTAATGAGTTAATAATTTATGAAATGAAATACAAATCCATGAACTTCCACCTGTATTATTCATTATTCCTAATAGTCCTCAGCATCCATACATCTTTTCAAAACCAGGCGCCTGCGCCTATGAGTAAGACTGTTGATTAGCAGGAAGGCCCCTTCAGTGTTTAGAATCTCTGGCGCGCATCCAGAAGACCAGAGTTCGATCCCCAGATGGTCCACTTCCACTTTTACTTCAGTCATACATATACAGGGTGTATCCAAATAACATCGAAAAAATTAAGGGCTGATTCTTTGGTAAAAAATTAACAAAACATTTCCTATAAACGTGAGTCTGGAAATGCACCCTTTTTGAGATACAGCAGGGTGTCAAAAAAGATTATTTTTCCAGTTATTTCAAGATATCTCGGGAACCGTACAAGGTAAAGAATTCAGCTTTTGTACAGATCTTATCATTGATATTAGCAACTATTTTAATGCTACGGAAGAGATTTTTAGGGTTGGGGGGGGGGATTTTTCTGCCCCTAATATCTACGACTACGAGACTGGGCAAATTGATATTTTAAAAGCACACTTTTAACCGCCAATGTTTTCTATACAAAAAAGATACTTTGTCATAACTGCTAACGTGAGCCATTATCGAGAAAAACTGATATTTACGATGAAAAACTCGCTTTTGAATGTTTCAAGACAAGTGTTGGAAAATGAAGTGCAAAAAAACTCACTCAATCCTAAGATCTCCGCAAGTGGTACATGGAAAAAAAAGGAATTGGCATAAAAAAGTAGCCAATCAATGATATTAGCCGAGATCTCTTTAAAAATTTGGAAAAATAATCTTTTTTTGACACTCCGTATACGTTAATAGAATTTTTTTTGTTTATTTTTGACCAAAGAATCGTCCATTAAATTGTTTCGGTGTTATTTAGATACACCCTGCATTACAAAACCAACCCAGATATAGTTCTGTTATAAATCTAAGTATTAAGCAAAATTCCGAAAAAAATCGGATTCGGTTTAGCTCAAAGTCAGAGATTTCTATTTGGTGTTCTTGGACAAAAACGTATAAATGCAGGTCCCATTATTGCTTTCAAAGTTAGGTCGCAGCTCATTGAAAGTGTAAAAAATGAATTGCAGAAGCTAAATCAGTTCATAATTTGCGGGCGTTCGTAATAAAAAAAATTTCTTTACACACTTCTTATGAAAAAGTTCGTAACGTGTATTGAATTTTTAAATTATTATCCCTAATCCTGAAAATCATCATCATTCATCGGAGCTCAAAAGTACCTCATATCTATAATGTCTATAAATATTCAGACTTGCCTCTGAATGATCAAATATAAAATTAACCCTTTGTGCTGATGATAGGTAAGTACAACGATCTCTAGAGGTTCATTGGTAAGCAGCAGAGATGCAGAGAAGATTGAGGCCTGGTTTGCGGTGAACGGGTTACTTTTGAACAGAAGCTGGGTTCTCCGCATGGATCATCTGGTTCGGTGGGGTGTTTGGGTGTCACCTTGGATTTTGGATGGATCTTTGGTTTGCAAAATAGGCAGAAATGAATTTCTGCTGAGAAACTTTTGAGTGATTTTGTCTCTCCATCAATATTGAGACAGGCATACTTCTTACTTATGCAGTCACAATCAATATGCGTTGTTGATTTTAGGTCATGCTGCAAATACACCTAATACAGACTGTTTGGTCTTCAAAAGATGGCACTGAGAATTGTAGCTGGTATTGAGTAAAGGGAGGACTGTAATTTTTGACGTATTTTTGTGTAAATTTTGTTTCTTCTGGTTTTCGACTCGTTCGATTATTTGAACAAATCTGAGCTAAAAGTTAGAATAAATGTTTTTATCTAAGAGTTAAGGTTTCTATCTATAGAAAAAAATTGGGCTTATAGAAAAGGAGTCGATTTGATTTATCAAATGATCCACCACAAAAAGGAGTAGCAGGTATGATAGGTATTTCATAGCTACATATTTCATTGGGAAAATTATAAACAGTTCCTTCCCCACACCCTTTAAGGCAACCATACAAGGTTTGCCCCAATTCAACACCTAAGTTCTGGTGTTCAGATGCAAATAAGTGGAGACAATTTACTAAATGTGGATTTTTAAGGATATCGCGAACTCTTAAGTCACATTCCTCTAAACTTCACCCCCATAACACATCGTTCGCTAAATGCTACGGTACCATTGTCCTCCCAGAAAAATTTTCGTCTTGCAAAAAGATTCCTTGAGCAGTTTGTAGATATCCTTCTCCCGGGATGCTTTTGCCCAAGCTTACTTTCCAGTATCTCGAGAATCTCCTTAAACTACTGTGGCAGTTTTTCTTCAATCAAAGCAATATATTAGCCATGTCTATGAGGTTGAATATGGGTTTTCAGACAACCAAGCGGCTCTAAAAGCCCTTAGCTCCAGCAACTGAAATCCAAGTTGGTCTGGAATTGTCAACTAAGCTTGAATGCTCTAGCAAAGAGCAACGAAGTAACTCTGGTCTGGATTCCAGCATTTGGCATATATCACCAGATATTGCCAAAACAACAATACGAAACTGGGCTGAGAGGGAAAGCCCTCCAACACTGACAAAACTTACCAAGATTGGACCATTGGAAGGCCTTTTATAAAGGTACTTCGAACAAAAGGACCAAAGAACTATTGGAGCTTAATAGGAAAGAATAATTGAAAGTCCTAATAGGCAAATTAAGTACTGGGCATACTGCAAGCTGAATCATAATCTTTGGGAAAGACCATATTAAAAACCTTCGGGGGAGACTTTCTCACACCGGAGGACCTGGATACGTTATCAACAGTCAAGATGGTCAGCTTCCTCAAAGAGACTGACCTGATGGGGTTAATGTTGCGCGACTATAGTAATGGCCATAGATAATATGCAGTGTGGGTAGCATAGGGCAATGCATTTTAAATGGGTAAAAAATTGACAGAGTTGTCAGCTCAATGCAAGCAGTGGCACAGGTTCATATAAAAATATTAAAATATAAAGGAAATTGACATTTCTATTCTCAGGATTTCTAGACAAAAATAATTGAGGTTCTGTTGAAATGTCAAAAAGTAATCATTTTTTGATGTTTCTATAACGTATAGACTGAATATTGCAATGCTTGTAGGGTAGGTATTGCTTTTACATTATAAAACTCTCGATAAAACTATTATTTGAACACATTCCTTATTTAAACAGGTAGGTAAAATGAAAGTCGTAGTGCTTGTTAATAAAATTTTATTTATTGCTACTTTATTGATGACTTTATTTATCAATGCTTTATTTATCTATTAGGGAATGTGGCTATCATTTGATAGATAGGCAGGTATACTGCCTTCGCATTTTATATATTCATTTAACACTTTTAGAAAAAAACAACTTCGAGTAGATGTCTCAGTATTTTTGCCAGTTATGTATAAGATTCTCCCGAGGATTCTCCGCTTTGGCTATATACGGCAATGTAATCATAATAATATACTCATAATAGTCCATCTTCAGAGGACTTAGGTCAAATATTTACTTTATTCTTCTTCTCAAAGGGATGTTACCAATGAGTATTAAATATACATCAACACTCGTATTACCTTGGAGCCTAGGTATTGGCTGTTGAACTGGAATATTTCGTTTTGAATAAAAAAAAACAACATACCCACTGTCTCCGAGAAAGAAGGAACTGTGTATTGGTTTTTAGTTTAAGTGCAGAAAAATAATATTGAGACTCACAATCTCTGTCCATTATTGCTCATATTCAAGAAATAATACAAAAATAAATATAACTTCGTGAATTGTTTTATGATCTCTGTAGTTAACAGGACAGTTTTATAATTTAATTATCAATGTTTGGCTACCAACGCAACGCCAATTATTGCCATTACAACAGAGTATCTGTCAGTTGAAAATTCAAATTCCGCATCTACCATTACTCTGTGGAGTAAGTAAATGTTGATCTGTGTTCTCGCAAGGAATTGTAGAAGGAATGACAAATACCGCGTCATAGCATTTAAATTCATTTAGTATAAATAAAAATCAATATTAATTATATCAATATTATCAATACCTACACCTACAAATATGTTCTGACTAGCTAAATAATCGAAACTATTTTGTTCATAAAATGGATGCATATTTGAAAAAGAAGAATATAATAAACTTTGACAGATTCAAAAGAATAATTATAATTATAATTATCTGAATACCTATTGTAATAATGTATGAAGTTATAAACTCTACTAACTGTGCTGTTCCATTTTGTGCAATCCTCACTTATGAACGAGATCAATGTTAAAAGAGCAGTCTGCTGAGGTACAAAACGTTACAGAAGTGCAATGAATTAAATAATTTTCAAAATGAAGAGCGTACGCTCGTGGACGCGTGCTTCCCAGAAGTACAACAAAAGCGGCAACTATGAGCGCCATAAAAGCAATGTTGCATAATAACTATGGCCCTTACTATAGATGTGAGCCACAATAGACCTACGGTCGTAGTGCGGGTGTCACAATGGCCCACTCACGATAAATCTAATCTAATCTAATGAGGTTGAATGGTATATTGTGCTTACACGAATAATAACCAAATGAAAAATGTACAATATACCTAAGTAGGTCTGCGAAAAAACTGAAAATTGTTGAAGCTTGTTTTTCTAGGAATTAATTAAAATTCGTTTGATCGGTAGGTACCAATTTACAATGTTATTGTGAAATTTTGTGCATTAACAAGAGTTTGTGTACAAAATTCAATAATTTCAATTGAATTTTCTGATATAAAAGATCAAAAAGAAAATGTTATAAAATATCGAAAGTAATACCTATTGAAAAGTTTAATATAAAAACATAAATAACATTCTATACATTTGAAGGTACAATGTGTTGCATTTTTTTGCTAATTTCAACAATAACATAAATACAACAATAATACTTAATGCTCATTGTTGTTTAACTTGCTGGATTCGTTGAATAATCAGTCCGTAAAACGCAAAAAACATAATCGCGTCGTTACATACCTAAATTGAACCACTTTCATCTAATGGTTTATCATGACCCACATAGGTATAGGAAGAAAGATTGGATATAATTTATCAAAAAAGATACTGGCGTTAGTAAAATTATAAAATAAAATTCATTCTAAAAGTCTTAGCGACTTAGTTAAGGTAACTAACTACCCATTTAAGTTGAGATTGCATGAGTACCTACTTTATACTTTAATAATAAGGATGAAGACTCGCACACTGTCATAAAAACTAATTCGTTAAAGTAAAAATTAATAATTATATTCATAATCATCGTAATAGCCGGTATCAAGTGACAAATACAACTTTCTCCAAGCGTTAAATCTGTGTAAGTTGCATATATTAAATTTAATATGCCAACTTAACTGGCGATGAGAAATATTTAAAAATCACTCGGTTTATATGTGTTTCATAGGTAGGTACTACTTACAAGACAGTTTGCATAGACACTAAATTAATATTCTTCAACCATAAAACATAAAACATGCAGAAGGGAACCCTAAAGCAAATGACTTTAATTACACGTCATGTGTGTCCCAGAAAAGTACGCCACAGTGAAAATACTTTTTTGAGCAGGTATTAGATGTAGTTAATTCTATAAAAAAATTCCAAGATGTCAATAAAAAAATTATCTGTTTATTTTTCTATTTTCAAATAAAATAAAAACTGCTCCTTAATTTAAAATCTCGAATGCAATTTTTATTTCAACAATAATAATTATTATTAAGCAAGACAAACCAGTGTACCAAGTGGAGCGTAAAATCCATTTTTCGATTTATTCGACAGACTGCTCGTTGACAAACGAATCATGAGAGTTTCAACATCCGTATAGGTATTGGCTGCTCAAATTTTCGCACATGCCTTATAGATTTTTTAAATTGCGACAAAGTTCCTCTAAACTATTCCCCCAAATCATCAGATTTGGGTCAGATGTCTTTGAAATGAAAATTACCAAAAATATTAGTGACAAAAACGCCCTTTAAATTATATGTCATTATCAGCTTACAAGTTTCTAGACCTCGAAACTATTATAGGAAGAAAAAAGAGAAAGAACTCCAGGAGCGGTGCCAGTCACGGTGTTAGCGCGCCGACAACTCAACATAATAATATATGATCTTAAGATGACATCCAAATTCAAACAGGGTCCAAACAGTGCAGCACAATAATTATTCTGGTCAATGGAAAAAAGGCAGTTGGACTAAATTAATTTTTTTCACTATCTAGATCAACAGCTAGGTGCTTCTTCATCGAATAGAAAACCGTATTGGTGGAAATTAACGTGAAGATCTCGGTATAGTATGTTCATAAACCGATTATCCTCACTATTCTTAGTATTTAAATTTTTCCTGGGTTTTGATAATAATTTATTTAATTTATTTATTTCTACATTTAATTTAGATATCATCGTTTTTTCACGACGAATCTATGGTATCGTAGACGTAGAACTATTGAATCTAAAACGTCTCCAAGATCTGTGGAGTCAAGTGGAGATTCTGTGATAAATTCTAATGAGGTAGGTTTCACAAAAAAATATGTTCAAACCTCCCTTCAGAAGTTACAATCCTTTGAAATTTTTTTTCTGAAATTACTTGAAAAATAAAAAAAAAGTTATCGAAAATTACCATCAAAAAGTCCTCACGATATCTTAATTTTATTCACCCTGCTATTCCTTAGAGTTTTAAGAGACCTGGGTTTTTTAAAAGATTTTTTCTTGATTATTTCTTTTTAAATTCAATTTTTTTATTTTTTTATTTTTAATTTTAGAATTATTTTGTCTCAAAATAAAATCAAGGGGCTTGCATAAATTATAAAATAAAAATTTAACATTTTTTACAAAATATCAATAACTATAATACAGTGTGTGTCACAGGTATGGTGCACCCTTTTTTTTTTCTTTATTTTTTGAGATAATTTTTTGAAATTTGGTACGTCGCATATTCTCGATAGAGCGCACTTTTTAGCAGAAAATTGAATTTTTTCCCACATCCGGTTTTTCCGGAAATGTTACCAACTTTTTATTTTTAAATGGGACACCCTATATTATATTATATTTTTGGATTCTATACATTTGTACGAATCCAACAATACCACATAGGTAAGTACCATTTTGAATGTCAAATTTGTTTTTATTTAATTTTTTATTTCTCAATTATAGTGTGCCTTGACTATTTCGTTTTACTCCAATTGGATCATCTAATGCTAGAAAAATCGAATTTTTGTTCAAAGTACTAAATTAAGTGATTTATGGATAAATTATGCGCACCGGAATGATTTTTTGAGCTGGATTCATTTCTTTCAAATGGTACCATATTGGTACCGAGGTACCATCTACTAGTACTCTTAATAAGGGACATTTTGGTGTACCCATTTTGCATCTGTGACGAACACAACTGAAGTCATGGCGCACTATAATTGAGAAATAAAAAATTAAATAAAAACAAATTTGACATTTAAAATGGTACTTATAATATGTGGTATCGTTTGATTCGTACAAATGTATAGAATCCAAAAATATAATAATATATAGGGTGTCCCATTTAAAAATAAAAAGTTGGTAACATTTCCGGAAAAACCGGATGTGGGAAAAAATTAAATTTTCTGCTAAAAAAGGCGCTCTATCTAGAATATGCGACGTACAAAATTTCAAAAATTATCTCAAAAAATCAAGAAAAAAAAGGGGATGTACCATGCCTGTGACACACACTAGATCCACGGTAGAAATTAAAGCAGGTACGTTGCCAATCTTCTGGATATATTTTCTTAGTCAATTTTTAGATAGAATGGTCCAGTGGCTAAGTCTTAAATTGCATAGTTTTGAAAATACAAGGGTATTGGAATTCAAGAAAAAATATTTTGTAAAACAAAAAATATTAAGAAAAATGTTATTGTAATTTTCTTAAAGAATTTGATTGTTATACATCCACAAAGCCCAAATGAAGCGTCCTTAATTATATGCGTTCAATTTTAAATCCATATAGAATAGTTTGTTCCTTTTGAAATTTAAGATGATGATTTACTATTCGTTCAAATTGTTCATGTCAGAGCCTGTAATCTGTAACCTGGGAAAAATATGACAGATCCACTAATCGATAAGTTTTTTTCTGGTTTCAAAATTATACGTTTTGTTGGTGGTGAAGTACCCAAAATTGGCGTGGGTGAAGAAAAACGGAATAATAATATTCCTTTTAGATTGTTCTTCTTGTATTAAACTGTTTAACAAAACAAAATACATTTTTAACAATAAGCGTCCTTACATTTTAATGACAACATTATCCAAAGACATAAGAGTATAGAACTCCAATAATAGTTACTTATAAATAAAGAGTAATCACCTTTTTTACAATGAACTTTCCTGGATTAGTGCCGGACATCCCATTTCTTTTTTACTACATCAATAAAAAGGAGTAAATAGCATTAAAAAAGACCGGTTGGATCAGTGATCAGTACGCCAATGTACCCGGCACAACTCGGGTTTGCGCTAATGGCCTGTTGTGGAGTCGTGCCGCGGTGCACAAGGAGAAATTGTTGACCTTGTTTCTTGACCTAGAAATCCATGGAAGCACACATACGAGCCAAGGCCGTCCCCGCGGTCCGCGTGTTCGAAACCGGAGCGCAATCGCTCCGGTCCTGCGCACTCGCAACAGAGTATTCCACTAGAAGTCTTTCAGATTCAGTGGATGGTTGGAATTTTCACTTTTATAATATTTATTCATCACTTCTGCTTCATTTCAGTAATTATAAATTAGAGCAAGATGTGTAAGTACGGTATGCGTCAGACCCAGAATAAACAGTTCTGAACTAAGAAGGCTGTAGAATTGCGCGCGCAATATGCATTTGGTTTGGTTAGGTGATATATTTTTTCATTGGTTGTCATATTGGCATTTCACTAACTATAGTACTGAGAATGATTCTACTCTCCTTCCTATGATAAAATGACTCTTCTTCCTATACTTATCCCGGTAGGCTTCGGATTGTGAGAGATTTGATCCTGTTAGAACGATATGAGTTCTTTCCTCTATTTGCGATATTGTTAACATCCTCTTTTCTGAGAGAAAAAAAAATGGAAAAATAAAAGAAGAAGAATGGTATTCCTGCGGGACAAGCCTGCGGGACTGTATAAAAGAATGGTCATCTCAACAAAAAAGCAAGATGAAGAGTGAAACAAGAAATTTTCTAGGGAAAAGAAGAAAATGGTTCTATATAAGAACCAAGAAAAAGTATTTATAATCGAATATTAGTTTCAACCGCTCATACGTAACTGCACGGATTATTGAAACAAGTTTTGATGCAAGTTTGAGAAGTTTATCGACAAAGGTTTTAAACCAAATCAGTCCCAAATAAAAGGGAGTACCTACTTATGTTATAATGTTAGAGAAAGAACATATTTCAGCAAAACAATGAGGAGTTCTTGGCCACTTAATACAATCTTCCAAAAGCCTTCAACGTTCTGCGAATAAACTGAAATCAGCAAGACATCTACATGGTGACTGTTTGAAACTAATCCATACTGAATTCAAACTGGACTATCATTAAAAGTTGGGACACACAACCCCTTAATTACACGTATGGTATTAACGGCTGTGTGTCGACCGTGTGTCGGCCGTTACTCGGTTACATTAAATTCATGGCTCTATATTTTAAGGCAAAATATATAATTTTGGGGTGAAACGGGACGAAAGTATTGCAACAAATCAATTTCTCTGAGTTTTTTTTTGGCAAATACCTATTTAAAAGTCATAAAGAAAATCGCCTCCTACTTAGTGCAGGATTACAAAAAACATTCCAATCACAGATCGGTCACAAAAAAAAAATGGGAAACCAAAAAGTTTCTAAATAAAACAGGAAATTCATATTGTGTTTTAGGATCTACCAGCGGCGCTTCGAAAAAAAGTTCAGGGTGAGTTATGGGGGCGAATCGGGAGAAATTCAGGAAAGAAAATCTCTGTAGATTCTCACAAATATTTGTCATGCCCAATGATGTAAGTCCTGCAACGTAACCTGGATTCCAAATTAGAGCTAAATATCTCAAAAACTATGGGAGCTATAAAGAAAAAACTTTTTTTATTTTTATTTCGACACCCTGGTGTAGTTTGGTAACAAAGCGGTTACGTACAAACGTTTATATTATGAAGTTTTAGTCATGAAATATGAGTCAAAGAATCACCTCCTTTCGTTGTACCTGGTATTTAGGAACATCCTGTATATTAGGCTCACATTCACGGATAGGAGTCAACTCGGGAGTCAACCAAAGTTCAGCATGTGAAATAATAAACGAAAAATCCCGAGTAAGAGCCAGTTACAGCTCTACATGTTTTGAAAGTTACGGCATGCCGATATCGACATGCAATAGTGCGAGCCACGAGGCTGCGAGCGGATTGTAAGCGAGCGAGTATGAAGAAGAACCTTCGAAATTGTGTGGAACAGCACATCGCCGTAACCAATAATAATCATAATTATTAGTCGGACGTATGTGTCTCAATAACTTAGTGTGTTATTAAATAATGCAAAATTTTTAAGCTTTATAATGATTTCCTCCAGTCATATAGAGAAAATAGCGTCATCTTCTCGTCCTCGTGAATAATAGTGACATTCTCCGCTCGTTGGAGAATAATACTATTATCCATATTTTGCCGCATCTGAGGACGCTGTGAACTTTTCGCTTGATTTAAGGAAGAGTGGATATCGTTAGTTAACCGTATTTGTGTGTACCTTCAACGATATTCAGTAGATAGTATTTCTTTCTTCCCTCTCTTACTCACTTAATATTTCTATAAAATGAATATCAAGTGAACAATCTGCAAAAAACACATTAAAGCACAGATCAAAACCAAGAAACGCTTAAATACAACAACTTAAATACTTTTGAATAATACTCGAAACGTCAAACTGACATCTAATGATTAATTCCACAGAATATTCAATCAAAAAAATTCTTATCATAGCGAAAAACTAAAACATCGGAGTGACATAAGGTAATATCTAGAACAATTTTTATCCAAAATAAATAAAAGAGCATTTTTTCTGTACTCTCGCGCCTATTTAGAATTAAAAATTATTTAAGCGTAAAGATCCTCCCCACGCAGGAGAAATCGAAACGAAAAGTGGACTTTCTTCCCTGTAAAAGCTTTTTTTTGTTTCATTAGAAACCAAAGTGTGGTTTTTCAGAAGCGTTTTTGTATTTGTGCCATATTTTCAGCTCGTTTCTCATTTACAAATCGGAAGGCATCATCATAAAGTTCTGAAGTTTATCTACCTAGTTCGTTGTTGCCATGCTAAGGTATAATTATTATCATTAAAAAGAAGGATTTTGCTGTATAGTATAAGCAAAATATATGACTCTTGGAAGGTAAATTTTGATAATACCCACACGAAAGATTTTTCTTTTACCTATCTTTCGTAAGAGTGAAGTTTAATTTCTTTCTTGAAGTTCAATTTTATGTATAGATACATGGCAACAATGTAGTTCGGGTAACTACGCAGTACGCAATAATTCCAAAACGGCGTCTTCATTTCATCATATAACGCGATTTCTGGAACAATTTTTACAATTTGAGAAAAACGATTTGGAATAAAAACGTTTTTTCTCTGATTAATGAATTTTATTCCATAAGTGCGCTCCACACTGTATATAAACAGCTAGTACTTCGGCATAATTTTAAAGACCTGCTTTGGATTGGAAGGTATATCAGACAATACAGTGTCAAGAGTCAAGACGATTGCGTAACCATAAAATTTAGTAGACAAAAGTACTGGTAGTAGACAAAGAACATAAATTACTTCAGATTTTATTTATCAAATGTAGTGCTTATAAAATCAATGATTCCTGAATTTATAGTTGGACAAGAGAGTGTCTAAAACAAACAAAAATAATTATCAAAGAATAAGGTAAAATTTTCTGTTCAAAAGATGCGAATAGAAAATTATACAATATGATGGTTAGGAAATTTATCAGCCCAACACAACGGCTTAAGATCACAATCGGAACTAAGATTAGACTTTAGACCTTAGACGATTCCAGCTATGGTCAAAGGAACCTTAACCATGCCTTAAGTCGGAATCCCGGACGAGCCCCCAAATGATGATTTAAATTTATTGTGAACTTTTAATCAAGAAAATAACAAATATACCTAAATCATAGATTTACATACAATACTTTTATCAACTTATCAATACCTAATTCAATTTAAGTAGGTATATTATTATACTATAAGTAGGTATAGGAATATTTTACATTTTTTTAGTTCTTGTCTGAATAGGTAAGATATCGTAATTAGATGATGAATGTTTATTTAATTTCCTTTCAGAGAACAAGTTTGAAAATGAATGGTGCTTTTTTTAACGGTCCATTTTACAATTTCCGGTGGAATATTCTATTTTGCACGGTCTATTCAGCAAAGTAGCGAATGATTTGTGTGTGATATGAGGAATAGATGATAAAACAGGTTGCTGAAACCGAAAACTAATTACCTATGCACTTTCACTCTCCTAGTCAGGCTATTTGGTGAATAAGTGTGTTATTCAGACTTCAAAGTTCTCAGGCTCCAGCAGCCTCTTACACGAGGGAATTGCCAACTAAGTATAATCATCATTATTACGGATTTTTATACTCTTGAACTTGATGACCGTCGAAGTTATAAACAAGAGTGGAAAGCTCGGTCTTAGAGGAATTAAACAGTTAACATGATAAATTACGAAACATCGTCTTCGTTTTCGGAACGAAATATACAGTATAGCCAATTTAAGTAAGATTTTTTCTGTATTATACTGTAATGAAGAGAATTTTATGTCCTGGAGAATTAGGTACATTTATTTGATTCAACGTGAGAAATAAGATAAAATAGGTAGATATATACACATAGCTTGTAAGGAAAGCTATATCTCGTTATTCAGAATGGACTCGAGTTTACGTGCAATAATAATAGATACTCAATTGTAAATAAGTCTATCATGCACTAACAAAATATTGCGAATTGTTTAGCATCATGAATTACCTAAGTGTTCCTAGTAGACTGGTGAATCATTTGGATAATTTTCGTAATAGTCGTGAATTTCTTCTGTCCTAGCTGCAACGGAATTATTATATCCGGTCCCCAGCCTCTTAAACGGATTTTTCAAGAATCTTTCATCCCAGTACCATATTCATTGTTATCAGATTTAACATAATATGACCTACCACTTACATGCACTTATAATACTATTATCAGTATCAAATGTTTCAAAATTCCATTTACCTTCAATAATAATTATTGATATTTTTGTATCTATGAGACGATCTTTTGATCTTGAACGTCTTTAATATATCAGATCGAATATTTAATTAAAATTGTATTTAATAAATAAATGCGCCTCATTGTAGAAATAATAATAGAATCAGAGACGAGTTGCGTGGGGTTTCTCGCTTGCCGTCCTGTTGAAGTCTCCAGAGGATCAAAATGATACGCAGTGTTCGCTCACCTCGTCTATGCAAATGTTAAAGTGTGGGAATGTTTTGTCGAATAGGAACGAAATTTGGCATACTTGGGTAAAATAACAATGCTAATTTGATTATTATAATTACCTTGTGGGATGATTGATCGTTTTTCAGATTTTTTATAATTTTTGTGCTTTTTTAAAGCATATTCTTTTCTTCTTTAGTTACCGTTTTATTCTGTCTACTTGCAATCTTGTAGAATATTATTTAGTTAATGCTTTGCCTCAATTAGTATTTATTATCTCTCAAAGTAAAATCATTCAAAATAATGCTTTGGTAAAATACTACATTTCTATAACAGAAAGAAAAGAATGATTTGTCTTTAAATAAATGAAGTATCTTTAAATACCATCAAGTGTCCTGGTGGTAGATTCGCGCATATTAATTCAGGTCTAATTTGTTTCTATTCACTTCTTGTGAAGTTGCATTGAGTCCATACTCCATAATTATGGTTCGTTTTTTATCTCTCACTCTTTTAGATCTTGAGTCTAGCAAAGAACACAGTCGGTTAAAGGAGAGAAAAGTTGCACTATTTTTTATAGGTTGGTACTTATTAAGAATCTGAAACAAAATTTCGGACATTAACTTCAGCCGTTGCTGAAATACGAGTATGCAAAAAAAACTGAAAAATTTTGTTCATTATAATTTTTTATTATTAAAAATAAACAATTTTTGTACGTTTACATAGGTCGCCTTGAGTTATCCATCCGACATGTAAAATATTTTCAAAGCAGGCTAGGTCTCAAGAGTTTCAATTGTAGAATTTTTTTTTCATAAAGGTATAAAAAAATCAAGACAACGAAACATTTATCACATCGAAAAGTTTTTTTTTCCAAATTTTATTCTTCTTTCCTCAAAAAAAGAGAACATTTTTTTATTCTTTTTCACAAAAAAACATAGGTAACCGAATGACGTCAGTATGAAGTCATATTAATTGCCTTATGTCTCTTAATTTTTATATGATATTAGGTAAAACACATATTTTTCTTATTTCAAGAAGAACAATTTTTAATCAATTTTTTTACAATTTTTTGGTTTCTTTGTTTTTTTTTTTGTAAACGAATGAACGAATGACATGAAAAAACAATGTGGCTGCCATAAGAAAAACAAAAGTTAAGTTCATTTCAGCAGCGACTGAAGTTGTCCTAAACTTCGTTTCAGATTCTTAATAGGTAAGCATAAAGATATCTTAAAGATTCTCATATCAAGACGAGATTGCAAAATTGGAACATTGAAATTACCATGCACTTTTGGTTTTCTTCCAATAAACTTGGATCGAGAGGTTATATTTACTTAATGGCCACCGTTTAAGATACAGAATTCGGGTTTTGCACACATATCATCTTATCTGATAACTGTTCTGTTAACAGCTATCACTCTTTAAAAGTTCTGTTAACAATTATCAGTGAGCACGAGGAGTGGAAACATCGCTTGAACACTCGTAACTGCTGATGATGTCTACCGCAGTTGTAGATGAAACGTTCGGAGCAAATAGTCACGGTTCACAACAAATCAGCCCGAAATAAATTACGATTTAAGTTGAAGCCAGCCCTGAAAGCCCACGTACATAAAACATAATGTTTTGTCTACAACAAATAAAACATGTTACTACGTAAGTTTTTCATCATATAAAATGTCGTTTTTCTCTAAAACGGTTCAGCTTAAAGCTTTTGACAAGGACCACTTTTGTTATGTAGAAAACATTGACATTTTAAAATTGCTTTCCAAATGCGAATTTTCACAGTGTCGTAGAAATTAGGGGCAAAATATCTCACGCAACTCTTAAGTCTTCGCCACTGCCAAATGGAAAGAAATTTAATAGATAGCGCTCAGAAAATAAATTTTAGTAATGATGATATTATAAGATTGAAAAAGATGAGATCTTGAGATATAGTCAAAAAACTAAAAAAAAATTATTGACCTCTATCTCGAAAACTGTGCGTTTGCGATCGGACCCATATTAATCAAAACCATATCAGCCAAAATCAAACGTCATGTATGAAATCGTATTTTAACCATAAAAAAAAGAATAACGTTTTTTCAGATCGGGCTTCGTTTGGGAAATATTTCAAAAAATGTAAAACTAAACTGCAGCCATGAAAACAACAAATTTTTCAAAACTGAACGGCCTAATTAAATAACACCTAAACAACAAACTCTAAAGAAAAGTCACGCACCGTTTGCACTTCTGGATTAAAAGATAAGACGTTGTCAAAGAATAAATTATTAATTTTATATTTCATAGCTGACTTGGTTTTACATTTTCGGTATTATTCCCTAAACGAAGACCGATCTGAAAAAACGTTATTCTTTTTTTTTATGCTTGAATACGATTTTATACATGACGTTTGATTTTGGCTGGCCCGTTACCAATACTAACATCCTGTGTAGGGAATTCCACGTCAAATTGGACGGAAAAATTTCTAGTTATATAATGCTTCAAGTTTTTGGTCATTTTTTAAATGAACGTTTCTGGTAAATTTTCAGACTTTTTGATTACTTGTTCAAAAACTATAAAATTTTCAAAAAAATCGCATAACTTTCTTAATAATGATCCAAATTGAAGCTTTTTTGTTATTATATTATATTTGTTTGTATAGATGTTCTTTACAGAAAAAAATACAAAAATAGTATTTGAAGTGTTTTCGATAAGAATTTTGAAAGGAATAAGAATTTTTTGTACTCACTGTTTAGTCTTTTTTTAGTTATTTTTTTTTTTTTTTTTAAGAGGGAGCAATAGCTGTGTAGGTAAGACATAGTCGCTCCACTCTGGTAAATTGGCTTTGAGCACGAACTCTTTAGCCACACACACTTTAAATTATATTTGCCTTTTAAACGTTCGATCGCTTGTTTTACTTTTCACAGACATTCGAAAATGAATCTGAAAAGTAATGCGGGCCGAGGTGAGTTTCGAACCCGCGATCTATGGCTTCGTGGGCAAGCGGAGAACCACTTGGCCACGCAAGTCACAATTTTTTTTTTTTTTAGTTATCTTAAATGTATTTTAATACGTTTTAATTGTAAATAACTGATTAAAACTAAATTGAAATGAGATTGAAAAACGTTTTTTTTTTTTTAAATAGTTATTATGAAGTGACTACAATCTGATCGGTTTTGAAAGTTGTTAAAAAAAACAGTCGAAAGAAAAAAATCAAAAATACGATTTTAAAATTTCACACTCCCTTCAAAATCCACATCAAAAACACTTAAAAAAATTTTTTTTTCTGTAAAGTTCATCTGAAAACAAAAATTTAAAAACTAAAAAAGCTTTAATTTGGACCATTATTAGGTAAGTTATGCGATTTTTTTGAAACTTTTTAATTTTCTGTTTCAACAAGTAAACAAAGGTCTCAAAATTTACCAAAAAGGTTATTTTGAGGGGTAGGTATCTACTAAAAAATGCCAAAATATTGAAGAAATTAGAAACCAAATTTTTGAAACCATCCGATTTAGCGTGGAATGCCCCATGTATTTTATGACGTTATAGCGTTTAATAATAATTCCACACAAGCAGCATCATAGATAATAGATCCAACAGTAAGGTAAAAGAAAATCTTTATAAAATATGAACCTTGTACCTCTACTCCTCTTCTCAAAATTAGTTTTCTTAAATGAGGCAAGAGACAATGGCCATTCATTGAACTCTAGTTTGATGAAAGAGCGACCATATATTTTCCAATAAGTATTAAATTTTTGCATAGACAAAATAAAATTAATAATTTTATCTCGAAAAATTTTTATTCAGACTTTACAAAGATTATTCGCAATAATTTATTTTTCTTATACAAAATCACGCAGTTATACAAATACCTATCAGTTATTGTATTTTTGTAAAATTTTTTATTGTCGAAGATCAATAAACTATGTTCAAGCAATCTGTAAAAGTCAAGGGGACTTTTATTATTGTAATGAATGTTTTTCTCTCTCTTTTATTTAGTTAAGCATGTCTTTCATAGGACACACTCAAACAAGGTTCCTTTGGTTTTCGAAATCGACGGGCAAACAAATCAACCGCGAATACTGCCAAATATTTTTCTTTATACAGGGAGAGTCAGTTTTTTGTAACAGGACTTCATCATCAATTTTTAGAAGACCTGTTTTAAGGAATAAACATTTGTCCGGAAAAGCTTAGAAAAAAGATATACAGGTGTTGAAATTTTTTTTACAGTTTTCGCCTCATAACTTAGACATTTCCCAATATTTGAATTTCATACTAAGAGATTATTTATTATATAGAGCTCACAAAACGAAGAAAAACACGTTTGAATAAATTCATCAGTGACGAAGATACAGGGTATATGACCCCTTTTTCGCTCAACAACTTCTATGCCCATGTACTTACTTACAAAAACTTACTTATCAGGATTACATTTCCTGGAGATTTCTTACAAAAAAGGTATACCTAGGAATACTCGCAATTCCCCATAGTTTTTAAGTAACTTGAGTCTAAACTTCCTCATACCATTCATTTAGCTATAAGTACAAAATCATTGATTTTTTAAATTATTCTTTTATTAAATTAATTAATTTTAATTACTCCATTTACTTAAAAATTATGGGGAATTTCAAACATTAATAACTATACTTTTTTTGTAAAAAAACTGCGGGAATTTATTTTTTATAAGAAAGGTCTTGTAAGTTCATGGGCGTTGTTGTTGAGCTAAAAAGGGGTCAGATACCTGTATCTACGCCACTGATGAATTTTTTCACCCGTTTTTTCTTCGTTTTGTGTGCTCTAAATATTAATAAATAACCTCTTGGTATAAAATTAAAATATTAAGAGATGACAAAGTTATGAGGAGAAATTTGAAAAAAAAATTCAACACTCTGTATCTTTTTTTAAGTAAATTTTCCGGACATATATTTATAGGAACTTTTATTCTTTAAACAGGTCTATAAACTGGTGAAGTACTGCTACAAAAAACTGACTCACCCTGAAAACTATAATTTATATCCAATTATTAATTTTTAAGCGAATAATAATTCAATTCATGCATATTTAATCCAAAAAATAGTACATCGGCTCTACTCTAATTATGCTGTTTTTATTCATTACAGCGTGAGTTCTTTAATTACAGGTCCAAAAGGTAAATACAAGAAAAGAATAGGTATACTTATAAGTACCTAGTCTTTAAAATTTTATGAATTGTCAAATTTTATCAGTGTCATCTTGTAACACATTCTTCAAAAAATCCAAGATATCATCATGACACGATTATAGTTAAAGCACACATACCTAAATATAAAGTGGTGTCCATTTGGACACATACACAGTAACATTAAAGATGCAGCTTCGGTCTTTCTGAGATTTTTAACCTTATGCCAAGCTCGGTTATTGAACTTGAAGGGCCAATGACCATTGAAGATCCTTCTGATGAACCAATCGTTCTTTGAAATCACACGAGAATTCTTATTATTACCTAGCACTAGCACTAGCTATGTTGGGCAATAATGTCCTAAGAATGAGCTTATTAAAAAAATATAATATAACCGTTTACTAAATGAGTTTAACAATAATTTTATGCGTGATACCTACATGCTTACTAATATTTTTAATAATTCGTTAAAAAAAGTTTGAAATATTTTTCATTGACGGTAAAATAAAACTTCTTAATGCAAATTTTTATTAAGTCCTACCTACTATAAAGAAAGGTTGATCTTAATAATTAAAGATAGTACAGACTACAGAGATAATTAAATTCTAAAGTGATCATGCACAAAGAAGTTCCGAAACAATACCTTACATTTTAGACTTTGGGTGTTGGAGGAAACTGTTACATATTAGCATAAATCATAGATTCATAGACGAATCTGTGGAATATTATGGTACCTGCATAAATAAACATTATTCTATGATCTCACGCACTGACTCAAGCAGTGGCGCGATGAGATATAGCTCTGAAGAGTTCTCTAGAGAATGGCTGAATTATTTCATCACTTAGGGACCTATTGTTTTTTCTGTAACATTGTTATATACAGGCAATGAACTAAGATAGAGCAATTAATATAATAATAAATAACGCATGTGTTGCAAATACGCAAGTGAATTGAAATTTGAATTTATTTGCAGCACCGATGACCGGTGTTAAAAATACGATTTAAATATTTTATTGTAAAGCAAAAAGTTACTATTGCCATACTTGTTAGGTACAACTTTGCCAGCTAAGATAAATATGACGAGATTAGTATGAAAATTTACAGCACCACATAATTATTATGATCCTTCCTTTCCAAACAATATTTTCAGACTAGGTTCAACTATCTAGTCATTGAGTCTTACGTAAAGATTTGAAGCCTTAATGGGGAAATATGAGAAGCGATGGGGGAAAATTTCATATTTTGGGCAACCTTATTGCTTCTTACTATACTTCTTATTTCCGGAATAAGTACCGCAACCCTGATTAGCCTGCAGGATCAAATGACAGCTTGAGGCAAGCTAATAAATACTGCTTCAGACTGGACTACAGGAAACTTCACTAGACGTTAAGCTTGACTTGACGACTAAACTGGACTGGAGTCTGGAGTTTGCCTCTCTAATTACGTCATTCTCCGGTTTGAATTTTCACAATGGCAATAACTATGAGATTTTATCGACTTGGTCCTTGGTGTAGTGTGAAATAATGTAGAGTGCATGATAACCTCAAAGTCCAAAGGTCAATTGTTCGAAGTGTGAAATACACCTAGCCCATGAGTAGTTTGAACCGTTTGCAGTTAATTTATTTTCAGGTTATTCTGGATGAAAAGAGAAGCTAAAACACCAATCAGAGACCAAAGCCTCAGGAAGATAGATGGATGGATGGGATAGGAGAAAGCGGACTGGAACTAGCAAGCGTACAATACGAAGACGATGATCTTGGGGAAGCCAAAGAAGAGAGGAAACCGCAGCACATAGACTTGATCTGAGAGGAATAAAGAACAAAATAACTTAAGATGATCCTGGATACGAAAATTAAATCAATAAAAGAAAGCTCTTGTATGGGGTGATGGAGTCGACCATCCTGTACGCTGCGGAGCTTTGGGTAGGCCAATTATAAATTGAAAAAGATCATCAAATGCCTTTATAGGAGAATGCTGCTCAGGGTACTCCAAGGATATTCAGGACCACTCAACAACTACAGTCCAAGTTATCTCAGGACAACTCCCTTGCACATACTGGCAGAAGTAAGGTGTAGACTCTGAGAGAGTAGGGATGTAAAAGAGATAATGGAACAGAGAGAAGATCCAAGGACGAGGGAAAGGAAAGCACCCTAACTAGATGACAGAAGAACTCGACGAGAGTTACAAAAAACAGCGGCATGAAAAAGGAGGTTAGGTATATAGAAGACGTGAGAAGGTCGACCAAGGATGGATTGCTTTTTTCTCAGTTCTCAACTAGACATGCTTTCTTCAGGACGTACAACAATAGATTTGGTAGGGCAGTAAAATCAGAATACATCCATTGCAGAGAGGAAGAATACCCGAGTACACGGTATTTAACTGCAATAGATGGGGAAGAAGAAGGGCAAAGCTAAAAAGAGAGCTTGCTGGAAAAGAGATAAAGCCTGAAAACATTGTGGTTTGTATTCTAGAATTAGAAGATAGATAGTACCGGATACAGCAGTACATTAGTGAGGCTATGAAGAGGAAGGAGACGAAAGAGAGGGAGGAACGGAGTAGATTGAATCAAGATGGAGCAGGAGAAGAATAGGAAGAGGTAAGAGGTGCTTTGGTGTAGATCCACAAATGTATTTTCGATTCCCTCCAAGAAAATAGGAGACTTCTAGCTGCCTGCTGTTTTATGAGAGTACCAAAGATGTTTTTTGCAAGTACCTATATGCTTTAATTTCATGTTTTTGAGTTTTGCTATTTCATTCAAGCTTAGCTTGTTCATTCCATGTCCTTGATGAAGCGGCGATAAAGCCAAAACGATTAATGCATAATATAAGTAAAGATAATCATAACCTGAGTCCAAAAATCTGCAAACATGGAGAAAAGTACTACAGAAAGATTTTATATCCAATAGGCGATATGAGTATCAAAAAAATGGTAGTCATTCTCTGGAAGATAAAATCTGCAGTCTTCGCAAATTCGGTAAACGACTTGTAATTTAATTATTTTCCATTATCATTCTCACCTTGCATTGTTTAGATATGTTTAACTTTTTTTAAAAATTGAAAATTTCCAAATTAAAAATCAGTAAGTTAGTGATAAGTCAATCTCGATTTAAAAAATTTAAGGTTCCAATTAATCCCATCTTTTTATATTGATATAATTTTTATAAAAAATATAGTACGGCGTGGAGTAAGTATCTTTTTATTTAAAGAAGGGAACATCGGTCTTAACTATGTAAGTAAATAAGACAAAGTCGCTCCACTTCAGTCATTTTGGGCTTCGAGAACTAGATCATTCTACCAAGCCACATATGTTTTCTATATAAATAGTTAAGAGACGAACACAAATATCCGTGGCGAGACCGGATTCGAACCCAGTCCGTGGCAGTCTCAACGGCTTAGTAGTATGCCCTCTAACCCGCCGAGCTACAACCGGCCCCTAAGTAAAACTTACTTGAGCATATTGTAAGATTATAATATCACTATAATATATAAAATAAAATAGATTAAATGCAATCTAGATACCTATATGTAAATGCAAATAGATATAAGTACTTTTTTTTTGTAAAGTAGTAGAATAAAAAACAATCTTTAAAAAAACGAAGCATAAATATTTCATTTTATTATCAAACCTCTTGAATTTCATAGAGCTCCCTCAGTAACATGCGTATATTATCGAGCCCCTCATGTGGCGCCACTGTCGGTACGGGTACCGGTTAGCCAAAGTAGCACACGGCACACTTGCCTCCTAGCCAGAGGCGTGCGGGAGGGGCAGCTATGCGGACACGCTTCCTACATCGTCGTGGACCCGCTCCGAGATCGAGGACACACAACTAGTCTACATTCGGCGAGGAGCATCACGGAGACAGCAGTTTGTATACCAAACAGCATACAGAGTGTTTCAAGGAATGGAGAGCTAATAATGATGACACAAAAAAGAATCTCTAGTCTTTTCTTATATTTTTTTTATATTACTTCTTCAGCCTGAAATATAAGAAAATAGATTCTGTTACTAAATAATAAACATAATAGGTAATTATGTTTATTACGCTTGTTGCTATTAGAGTAATAAGACTGCGTAGTGTGTAAGTAGTGGTGTATAGTGTTAATATCAAGAAATTTACTTCCAAATTAGACATATGTATTCTTTTCATAGCAACGTCATTATAGTGACAATGTAGTAACCTACTTAGGTTTTTATAACATTATAAATCTTAATGACCGTGCATGTAGCAAATATTATTATCTATTAATATTCACGTCAGATGTACATGTTTTTAAGACACTCGGGCTAAACTTAATAAAGTATTAGGATAATGATGTCTTTTCAAATTTCCTCTATTTTTTTTTTTATTTTTCCCTTGCCGCCATTGCACACACAGTCTGAAGACTTTTGATTTGAAGTTATTTTTTATATTTTGATGGTCTCAAAAAATTAAGAAAGCTTTTCTGTCAAATTGAGACGTATATCTTCAAAATTGAGGATAAGCTAGATAAATTTTATTACATAAAAACATTTTTCTCAGGGATTTTTTCCTTATTAATCTTTCTTGACTAAATATTTGGTTCGGCATACTTATTTCTGCACTACTTGACTAATTAATTATATTTGTTTCCTTAGTATCTAACTTTTTTTCAAGAATAAAATCGCAAATATAACTCAGATAGGAAATAATTGTCAGTAGTTAACATTCCAAAAAAGCAATTTCGAAGAAGCAACAAGCAAAAAATGTTTCAAGGAAAACTATCTGACTTCTGCTTTTTCGAAATTGCTTTTTTGGTAACATCACTCACTGACAGTTTTCTCGGATCTGACTTCTAATCTAGACAGTGAATAGGTACTTGATCTTCCTTTTTTTTAAACATGATTTATTAATACCTAATCACTATACAAAGCAAAATTAGCAAACACTAGGTATTAGAAATTGGAATGCAAGTCCCAATGAAAAAATTATCAGATTATTCTTTTATCATCTTAGATTGTTCTACCATCTCCTGTATACTTAAGTTATAACAACTCCTAAAGCGAATGCATACGATAATCAAAAACAAGAACCACTTCAATGGTAGCCTTTGAAGCCTGTAAAGTGTAGGTAGAGCTATAACGGATAATATCTCGTTTTATACCAGCACCAGTACCAGTCGTACCATCGCGAATGCGATGACTCCTGGCTCAAGATGAAGAGTGCATTCATATTTGCTTGTGCTTCACCTACATTAAATACCTCACTAGACTATTGAATTGATTATTTTCTCACGTACGCCACATGGCCCTGATCGCTCTACTCGTATATTCCGCTTGTGTAGAACTCTTGATTGCCTCGTTAACAATTCTCATACGTCTTCCCTTTATGGTAGTAACGAGAGGAGAAAATACGGTACGTCTCTAATATAATAATAGAAGGTCTCAATAAAAAAATAAAATGAGACGCTGAATGGGGCCCGTATTCAAACCACAGACTAATTTGTAGCAAGAGGAGAAAATGCAGTAAGTTTAATGGGCTGGTGTATCTGATATTATAATATGGGAAGCTAAAAGGGGCCAGTGGTCAAATTTCAAACTACATATGCAGGCCAATGAATTTACTTGAAAACAAATAAACAAGTCCAGATTTTTTTAACTTACGATGTTCCAAGTTCGCTGGGAGTAAAAAGAAAAGAGTTTGGAAATTACTCCTTAAAGGTCAAAATAATCCATACTTACAAGGAAGACTTTTGCACTCTCTGCAGTGATCGCAGCTACCCTATTATTGCATCCTATAATTGCACCAGATAAAGAGACACTTAGGTAAGTTGAAATGTTTGCAAGAAATTTTTTCGAATCCATTCTTTTAACAAAACGAACCTTCAAGTAACAGAACTTATATCAGAATGATGAAAATAAATGATCATCAAGAGGCTTCATGAAAATTTCCAAAACAGAGTAATCTGAAGAACTCTAGCTAGTCCAAATTATCTACCGTTATGTAAGATAATTGTTATGAGACTTAAAGTGGGATGACAATGAGACAATGTGGGATGAGGATGTAATACTGCCACTGCTGTCACTATAGTAGACATGCGATCGACCTTTTATTGATCTAGTACAGACGGGCGGTCAGGACTGGAAAATATTTCAAAGCAGTAACGATCATGTAATCGTGTGATGGAATTGTGAAAGATGCCTAATTGTTTCGGATTCGTTATATCATCACCTGGTCTAAGAAACTAACTATTATCAGCACCAGCACCAACACCAGCACCAGCACTAGCACTAGCACTAGTACCAGTACCAACCATGTTTTCCTGTATCAAAAATTAATGTACTTAGTAGGTATCTGGTAATACTTATATGGATTAGAAGGTTTCGAAGTTTGTAAATTTAAAAATAAACGAATATTAGCCGCATTTTTCACATAAATAAAGACATTCTCTTTTGAGGACATCATGTAGTGACAAAAGGTATAATTTTTCACAATTTGTAATTTTTCATGATTTGGGAGCCTAAGCTCGCTTTCAAATTAATTTGGCTACTATAGTTTATAAACGTGGCACAGGAGTTCTTCACCTTTAAGCCTTACAAGGCTCAGTTACCCATTAATTTTTATCACGGTAAATATGTGTTACTTTGGCCTTGTGGTGAACTTTGCCCCCTTCCTCCCCCTCCCCAAAATACTGCATCATGTGTGCTACAAGCTGATATTTCAAGTGCCCATAACTCTAACGGTAAAACTCACAACAAATCTGTCCACTAAGATGAGATCAGACATTAGAATCAACTGACTATGGAAACTATGGAAAGCCGATCTCTAGATCGCTCTTTACAAAATGGAATTTTGTAAATAAGTTTCTTGAAAAGAATTTGATTCATTTTCATGTTTCAGCACTGGCCACTCGTGAAAAGTATGACAAAAATTTGAACTTTTGAGAATTTCATGGATCTACAAAAAAGGCTTCGAAATTACCAAATAAAAAAAAAGTTTTCTACAAAAATGCTCTGACATCCTTCAAGTGATAGAACCTCCAAAAGTTTATAAAAAGGAATCTATCTGTAAAATTTGAATAGCAAAATATTCAAAATTGTTTTTGAGCTTCACTTTCAGACTTATGTAGTGATTTTTCATGATTACGGACTATGTTTAGTTTTTTTTTGGACTAATAGCGTCTACTTTAGCCCCATTCAAAAAAAAAAAATTATGAAAGTACCTACTGTAGAAGATGGAGTTATTAAAATTGTACCATGGTCATGTTTTAGAAAAATGTTTGAACGATCTAAAAAAAAACTTACAAGTGGAGTATTTGTTATTTTACAGCATCAAACGAAATAATATTTTGTAAAAGCGGGACAAAGTAACGCTTAGGGCATATATTTTATAGTCGCCGTTTTAGATATCGCAAATCGGGCAAATCCAGCACAAAGCTTCTAGACTTGTATCAACTAAGAGGTATTTGACCAACCTCGATGTTTATGGCCGGCTTGAGCGAAAAAATGCGTTTCGGCAATCTATGGAATGCTTCCTCAGTATACGTGACCACTGATCAGGCCACCCGAGTTATGATCATTTTTCTTAACTCTTACTGATTTTGATTAAAAATAACAGCTAATTCCATAATGTTATTAATAAAAATTTTCAAGACATTACAATTCAGGGGAAAATTGTTCTGAGCTTTTGTTCTAGGCAGACACTTGCTATTGATCTCGTTTACTCTTGATCATTTCTGTTTGGAATTTTCACAATGCACCATAGAAATGAACAGCAAAACTGGAAAGCTCACGCTTTGTTGGGAAGGCGAGCTTAGATCTATTTGTCAGAAAGTGGTATGCCATTTCAGTCTAACATAATAATTATTACCTTACACCGGATCAGAGTAAATACATAAAAAACGATCAATTATATTATGGGTTTATTGCTCATTTGCGTTAGACAAACATAGACTGCCCCATCCAAGCATCGTGCTCTTTCTAACGAGGCGGATTACTTTTGCAGTTGCCAGCGCATTCCAGTTCTTCTGCATTGTCATTTCAATGATATTCACAGACAGCTTTTTTTTTCTTATGGCCCCAGTCATTCTTCAAGCTATTTGGTATAGGTAATAGAAATCAAGAAAACCAAAGATCTATTGATCACAGTCAATATGACGTCCTATGGCTTACCTTATATTTTATGACATTTCGTGGGAAATTTCTTTTTAATTTGTCAGATTTTTGGTTTTCTTAATTATTTTTAATACCGATAATAACATGAAAAAACAATATTGTCATAAAACAATGGACAATGAAAACCCGGGGATCTAGTCGGCTTTGAGAGAAAATTTATGAAATATAAAATAGATAACCCATGGCGGGTAAAAAACAAAAAACAAAATGGACAAAAAATAAAAAATATTGATTTTACAGTTTTTTTCAGGATATTTGATCAACTAATTTAGATAACTCAAATCTAATTTTGTAGTGTTATACAGGTATTTAGCTTCAAATTGGATAACTTCTTTCTAATTTACACCATCCTGTGTAGTGTATACCCACCTAATTTTAGCTACCCTGTCTAAGTACTGTCTAAGTAATAATTCAAAAACAAAAACGTTGACAGACGATCAGAATGCAGATCAGAATCAGAAAGGCTTAAACACGATACTTTTAACTTGAACACAGCAGTCACAGAGCCTGAGTTCCTCCCACCTGCCACGTTGCATCTCGGTTAAATTATAAAAAAAAAATAATTAAAATTTAAAAAAAATTTATATAAAAGTTTCTATTTTACTTGACGTATCCTAGCAACCACATATTGACGGATCCTATCAGCCACATATTCATACGTTTTCATTAACTCTATTGGCCGAAATGCAAGATGGCGGCTCTTCAATCGGAAAGTGGACAATGTATTATTGTCCTTAGTCTATAAATCCAGTAACTGTACTTTGTTCGAGTTTTGCCTGACATCATTCGAGTTTTTTTATTTTTTTTAAATCATTGTAATAAAACCACTAACGAAACAAAAATTCACCTATTTACATTTAATACATTTTACATGTACCTATATCAGAAATCAAATTTTTATATAGCAGAAATAATAGGTAACGTACCTTTGATCCGTGAAGTAATGATTCTGAAATAGAAATTTCGTAAAAATAAACTCAAAATTAATTTTTGAAAAGTTTCATATTAAAAATATTGGTACAGGTCTTATTAATTTAACAACAATAAAATATAACAATAATTAAATTAAGTAATCAACTGTAAAATTATCTAAAAATATTTGTTCATATCTTAATGCTAAAAAATACATTATTTTCATTTCCATTCATGAAAGAGAATGCTTCTTTATTATTGTTGGTAATCCTGAGCACGGTTATCTGTTTAGCGTTTATGATTTAAAAAATGCTGAGAGTTTTGAGGCTATAACTGACTATAGAAATTAGAAATAGATCCCGTTTAGTTTCTTCTAACGTGTGTGATTCTTGATATAATTAATGGACGGATTCTCCAAAAATAACGTTAAGCAATAATATCTTTACTTCCTAAAAAATTACTCAACTTTTCAACATATTATCGCTCAAGACATTCAAGGAAGAGTTTAGATTGCTCATGACTCATGCTTGCTAGTTAAACAATCGAAATCAAGTTAGTGTAATTCAAACTCCAGAATAGTAAATCAAAAACGCTAATTATAAAAATAAATAATTATGTTGTAATCTAATTTATGATATTTCGGTTTTCAGTTTGTTATTAAAAATGGTGCATTTAATATAAATGCTGCTATTGCTATGTATTTTCCAAAATCTGTTGTTGAATGTGCTTAATTGCAATAACGACTTTAGAAATAAAAGTATTGATGATAATTAAACATATTCAAAAATTATACGTTGATAAAATGTAAAAGGGTCATGTGAATGGAGACCATACTAACTTCATATGTAGTATTCTCCTAATTCTCCCATGTTAAATTTAACTATTGTTAGAATAATCTGTTATGATCTGATATAATGTTTAAATTATTTTTTATAACATAGATAAAATCGAAATTGTAAAGCTAAGGAAGTGTTATTTTACAATATTATGTACATGAGAAAAGTTTTAATTCTATTATCGCATAGTTTACCTAGATTTGAAGGTAAAAGAAGGAAGATAACCGTGCTCAGTGGAAATATCGCATCACTTTGAGGATACCTAATACGAAAATATTGTTCATATTATGAGAATGGATATTTATAAGACAGCATATTATAGGCAAAGATAAGTTTGTCGTGGGATGTTTATAAAATAATATTCGGCAAAGTCAGTGTGAAATTACATTGGAAGTCATGCGATTTTTCTTAAATTACACATTTCTGGTGCAAAGCAACGACGTTCCTAAAATGAGATCTCTTAATAAAAGTTTAACAGAGGCAGAAGCGACGAAGCGAATTTTAGTTACTTAAAAATTATTATAAATAAATTACATTTCAACTACAATACATATTATACAAATTTACACAAAATTCGTTGACAGCATCTGCCTTTTCACGAGGAATCGATAAAAGATTATACGTACAATAATGTGGTTTAATATTTTGTAAAATACAAATACTATACTTAAATATTAAGTATCCTTTATCACAAAAGTGTAAGCAAAAGACCTGAGAAAATATTTTTCAGTTAAATTTCATAATGTGTTAAAAATTTTCTGATCAATCTAGAACAACAAACTGTGGTCTAATAATACAAGCCATAACATTCTAAAATTAGGTTATAATATAATTATAGAACAAAAACAATACAGGAAGAGAAATTTTAACAACAAAGCGCAAAGACACGAATAGAAAAGTGTGATGTAAACTTGATGTAATTTTGAGAAAAGGACTTTTTATTATGTTGTTTGCACCGGTTTATAAGACGAAATTGCACTTTGTCCGTCATAGGAATATTGTTTACAATAAATTGTTATAAATGAGGTACCTTTTGACTATAGCACGTTTGAAAATTAAAAAGTAAATCGCTCACTGCAAATAATTAGGTACAATCGTTCACACGATTTTCGATTTCCTAGTTTATTTGCACAGAATAATTTTATCTTTTCAGTTTCGAGGAAATAAATAATATCGATATGAGGCAATGAAATACCCCTAATTTATAACTTTGCCCGCCAATATGTTGAGCAAATATCCAAGTTTGTTATGTTGGCGTGTCATGAAAAAACATGTCAAAAATCATCTCACTATTATGATATTTTAGGGTTCTATAAGATTAAAATGTAAAAGAAAATAAGTACCTTTTACAGGAAACACTTTGCATTGTATTTTTTTTTAATAATTATTGTAAAAATTTCATCAAGACTGTGTATTCAAGCTGCTTGTTTTAAACAGTATTTAAATATTTTTCATTTAAAAAATACGCCTACCAAATACGCTCAATTAACTTTATATGTAAAAAAGAAAACAGTACAGCAAAAACACTTCACAACGTCACATTTTGGCATTAGAGAAAAATTTCAATTTCCAGTATTGCATGAAATATCATAAAGCTTTCGGCAAGCTTTATTGGGGATAATTTTATGTCTGAGATTTGAAGCTGTAAAATTGTAAGCAATCAGAATATTTCAATTTACAGTCGCACAGATTTAAATCAGACATGAATTTTTTTCTATACCTGCCTAAATTATGTTCTTATTTGCTTACACTGTTTAATAAAGCATCTCCAGTGTGTTTGGTATTAGGAAATATCTCCAAAAATGTAAAATTAAGGCCGCAATAAAAATGTTTTATTCAGTAATTTAACGACAATTAACGACATGATCTTGAGAAAAGTTATTCAGTGTCAAAAAGTGGAATTGGGAGTCTTTTGCTGTAGGGAATTAAAAAAAAACTTTCAAAACCTAAAGCAAAACATGTTAATGTCCCAAGAATTCGTTATCCTATGCGTATAGAAGAGAGTCTAAAAAGTAGATAGATCTACGACCTACCGTAACCTGGATCATTTTCTCATATCACTTAACAATAATCACAAGAGGGATACGAAAAACTAATACATAAATTTTATATTACCTACCTTCTCTTCATCCATGATATGAAAAAGAGTGGCAATGCAATAGCTTGATTTGGTAAATCAGGAGACATTCTGGTCTTGCTCTCGTTGTAAAGCGAAAGACAAAAATTTCAAAATCAACTAACGACATTAAGGATTTATTTTACCTTATGCTCATATTCATATAACATCTATCACAGATTCTGCATAAATAATAAAATTATTCTGTTAAAATAAACATAAAAAACCGCATGCTTGCGCTGTATTCTAATCGCGTCCGATTCTCTTATGAATTTGTTGATGTTTCAGTAAATGTGCTTTCTGTCTGAAGGCCTTAGCGCAAGTGTCACACCTGAAAGGCTTCTCCCCTGTATGGGTCCTCAGGTGCACCTTGATATTCGACTTGTTCAGGAACCCTCGGTTGCAAATATTGCACCTGTGGACCGGTTTTTCTCTTCCCAGCACACCCATCGACTGCTCCGCCTGAAGCACCGACGAACCCACCGATTGCTGTTTCTTCTGTGCACGACTGCGGGGCTTCTTGGGCGTCGCCGGCGTTGTGGTCGTCGGATGCGGGTAGTTTTGTCCAACCATCGACTCAGGACTTCGTATTCTATGGTCTGCATCCAATCCATGTACACCGTACTGGCTCAGAAACCTCCCGTTCACGTTCAACATAAGACTGTCAGTAGTCGAGACCACATTCGATGGTGGACTCGATGTTGAAATCATGTCTGTGCCGTAATTTGTGGAGCTTGGAGCTTCCTGTTTGATTGGCGGCCCGTTTTGAAGCCTGTTTTGTAAAAGTGGCATGTAACCGTGGGTGAGTAGTGTTTGCAGGGTAGATCCGGTCTGTTGTTGTTGTTGCATTTTTCCCGTGTTATACTCTACAGGTTGATTTTTAGAATACTCAGAAGGACTGTTTGAGTTGGGCATTACAAATTCCGAGAGACCTTCTTGTGCTATTATAAGACTCTTGGTATGTTGATCGACGCAAGCTCCGTCTATCCACTGCTCAATATCCATCCAACTATCCCTAGAGTTGTTGCCGTCATCATTAGCCGAAGCCGTCACGTCCTGTCCTCCCTGATGATGATTACCACCGGAAACTGTCGTGTCAGCTATCGCGGAACCGATAATAGCGGCGATGTCTATCGAACCAATTGAACCAATATCGTATTCTGGAAGTTCAGTTTTTATATGCGCGGTGACGGAATCGGCAATTGGAGGTCCGCACTCATCCCCGAACACTTTCCCCGCTCCCGATACCGAATCAGGATTCACGCACTCCGTATAGTCTAACTTGTGGTATTTTCCACCGTTATTTCCACCGCCGCAGCCCGATTCACCACCGCCTGACTCCATTCCGCAGGTACTGCTGGAAACAATCGCTTGCTCGCCCCCACCGCCTCCGAAACCTCCGTAGGTGTTATTGTTTTCCTCGGGGATCCTTTGGGAAATCGTATGGTAATGATGGCCAGGTATCCCATTGATACTGAGGTTCGCCGTGTAGCCTGTGAATGGCGGTAAAGGCTTCAGCTCTGCCAGGCTGGTGTTGAGCTGCTGGGAATTGAGAAGAGTGTCCAAGGCATCCATGGTGACCTTTCCCTCAAGCTCGCCGTCATCCTGGCAAAGCGGCGAGCCGAGGGAGCTCATGGTGCTGTCCAGGATGAGCTTGTGATTAATGTCAATGTAGTCGCCGCCGGCACTCTGCCAGCAGGAGGCGCCAAACAGGTCCACGTCGTCCAGGTGGGTGCCACTTCCGTTGACAGCCATGTTGTGTCCCGTTGATAAGTTAGGACATTTCATCGTTGCCATCTGGTGATCGGACGATCGATCGTGGGCGACGTTTACATAGGGTTATGCAATGGTCGAAGCTCTGGGTCATCGTTTGATTAATCTGCGTTTCTGCATTTTGTCGACCGAGGTGACCTGGAAATAGAAAATTTTACTTGAATCAGTATCTAGGTGTCTAAAATTATTACGAGAAATAAATTAAATCAATTTGATATTATATTAATAATTGATGAAACGTCATGCACTTTTTCAAAGACAAGATAATTGTTTCGAGATGATTACACTATTTTTTAAGCTGTTTATAATTATATGTACGAGTAGATAATGGAAAATCGATGTCCTTCCTGCGAGGAAAGTTAACAAGTTATTTCTAGAGGAATTATTGAACGTCGGTTGAAGATTTGCTAATTTCTCTTTTGGTGAATTGTCAAGTTTATCTATTTTGGTCAATGATAATGATTTATTTGCCTAGTCTCATTGGAGAACAATAAATGTTTAAATAGAGATAAAACTTTGCATTTTTTTATTTGTTTGATTTCTTCTCCATGGGTAGAACTCACGAATCTTCATGCATATTATGCATGCAATCCTCTGTATTGTTCAGTCTGCCAACAGCTCTTTGATCGGGTTGCTTTCCTGAACTTTTTTCTGATATATTTCTTCCACAGAATCTTGACTGTTTTATCCAGAAGTTGACTGACAGAGAGTTTGACTTTGAACTTTCCTTAGGCTGTAATGAGGATCATCTTAGTGTAGCCTTTTAATCGATGGCTAAGCTCAATAGGTTAGATAGAAGTTCATTCACAAATTTTGTTGAATTTCGAAGAATAGAGTTGGCAGTTTTTTTTTATTTCGACTTATCTTGAATACCTTTTTTTTAATTTTTGGGTTTCTTTAAAGTTGTACATATCTGGAAATATTGCCAGTTCTGGATACCAAGTGGAAGGCACAGTTTTAAAAGAAACTTACGAAGTGGGCCGGTTTCTATTCAATCTATATATTTATAAATTTCCCAACATGAACGAATAAACAATAATTATTACTTCAGTGCTTCTTTTTCAATACACTGAATAAATAAACGGTTACTACAGTTATAAATTTGTTTAGTAACAGTAATCGTATAAGTATATGAGTAATGTAAAAAAAGATAGAGTAATAATCATATAAAGAAGAACATGCTTATGTGCATTAATTGTGGGGCAATTGGCTACGCGAATGCATTTTGCAAATGCATATAATCAACCTGGATATTAGTTGTTCACGGAATAATGTTCAGCCGTATTGTGCAACTAACAATGTATGCCGAAGTAGAATATTATTCGTATAACCTACTGGTTACATAAAATAATCTAACAAATTAATTAACACTAGTCTAAAATTATATAATTACTTACTTATGATTACTCAAACTCATAAAAAATTAATTTACTTAATGACCGCCTCGTAAATAAAGTCAACTGAAATCAAAACTATGATTCAGGATTATTTTGACAGAAGGAACCTCTGAGGTTAGGCAACCGAACGTGAGCTCCATTGCATCAAAATTCTTGAAAGTTTTTGATGTATTTTTTGATCAATGAGGAATAACGAGGTGCTATTTAATTTTTTCTTATTATAGGCTCGAGGCTCGTTGAAAACCTACATAGACTCAAGAATATGAACTGAGTTGTAGGAGGCCCTAAACTTGCTCTAACTTGAACATGGAAAATGTATACTTAAATAAATTGGTGGGATTTTCAATTAAGGACGAGCTCGATCTGTCTTATTTGCTCTTGTTACCTTACAACGGCGGTGAAGCTGAGTAAATAGTCGATGCTACAGAAATAAGGGCAAATATTAGCATTCATCTGAATTTCACCGTAGAATTCGATGAACTAGTTCCATAGATTAGTCATGTAGATATGCATAGCAGAAAATCTGAAGTGGATTTGAAATTTTATGGAGTTTTTAGTATAATCTATTGATTATATCATATTTGAATAATCAAATATCTAACTATAATGATTTCTTAGTCTGTAAAACGATTGGTATCTAATATAAATAGGAGAAAAAGTCTAATAAAAAAAAGGAGAAAAAAAGGAAAAGAAACGAGAAGGAAAAAAGGAGCAGTGGCGGAAAGTTGAATTAAGTTCAAGAAAAATTTTGTACTTAATTTTGTTTTGTGACAACCTTTACCACTTGTCATACATTTGGCATTTTGAAAGTCTTTAACCAATGGGGTCTATTAAAACTCCGAAGTCATTTCAACACCACCACCACCAACCACCACCATCACCAAATATGAAGGAGAACAAATTAATGAATTTCCCCAGAGACATGGGTTGAGGATTGAAGACGTGATATTCTTAGAAATCAAGCAACTAAGTTAAATTTTGTTCCAATGAGCTTAAAATTTAAATTTAAAGTTCTTGTAAGAAACTATCAAAATCATGGACGACCTGTTCCTCACAGGTACCTGCAAGTAATAATAATGACGATAATGTATAACTAAGTATGCGTTTTCCTTTCTCATATTTACTCGAACATAAAACAAACGACCTCTGCATATTTATGGTTTGTTAGCTGGTGTGGCATGTAGTGCGCGAACCCGAACTAAGCCACCGGAGAAAGTAAGTTGCGCATCAACGGCTGGCACACAAATTGACGAACGCCGCTGGTCTTTGTCATCATCGGAGCAGTGGAAGTGAATAGTACTAGTACTAGTACTGAAGAGTACCGTTAGCCGGCCTCCTAGTACCTGGGCTGCTGGTACTGGTAACACACTTTTAGCCGACCATCAACATTGTAGACGCGTGGATGTGATAATCATGTTAAGCATGGAATAACTTGAGTACCTATAACTCTTTAAATTGTACCTCTGGAAGGTAGTTTGGGTTAGCACTTAATAATTATTACAAAATTTTTGACTCTGCTACATTGGTTAGGGGAAAATTTACTAGGAAACCTGTTTCTTTAAGTGGCATGGTTTTATATAACTTAAACAAGTGATATTAAGAAAGGCTGAAAAACTATTAGCATAACATATTTTGTTCTTTGTTATCACAGGTAGCCTTTAAACACAGAATTACTTTTGAATAGATTATAATTTTCAGGTCAAATAAAGTCGAATCTGCTGGTGTAGATGAGAATATTGTTGATTGTCATTACTGCCAACCAACTTTTCTGAGTTAAAAGTAATTAAGTAATAACATTCCCAAGTAAAGTTGTAACGTCCCAGTTCGAAGGGTGGACAGCAAGCAAATTTTGGTAGGCTGTTAGAACAAAATTGTACATGTTATTCCTAATTTAGGAATCTGGCATTTAAAATAACAGATTTGGCATCTATCTGACTTTTGGGTAACCGGAAGAGTCACCATTTTGAAAATAATCTATATAAATAGATGTTATTAATACGTCAATACCGCGTCTGAGGACGTCTTGGTACATGCTACCAAACTGTGAAGAACCACTTCAACTCACAAAATGGCAAAATTAAGATGAGAAGGCGAATCAGTGGAAAAGCTATAAGAAATGCTGGCTTAGATGAAGAACGATACCGACAGATTTTCAATGAAGTTACCAATGCCCAGATGGTATGATACCAAAATAAAAAACCTTGAGAAAATAAATTAATTGAAAAACTGATGAATCTGTTTCAATATCATATCATGTATAGTCACAAATTATACAAAATGCTTTGACTTTCATTATTACGTTATAGTTTCACTAATTATTGGTCTCAATAACGACTCATTAACTCCTAATCACTTTCGATCTTGTCGTTCAAGAGACAAATTTGATCCTAGACTAGATTAGATTTATCATGAGTGGACCGTTGTGACACCTCCGCTGCGACCGAAGGTCTATTGTGGCTCACATATAGTCGCGCTACATTAACCCCATCAGGCCAGACTCTTTGAGGAAGCTGGCCATCTTGACGATTGATCAATGTACATATGTATCGATGTCCTCCTGTGTGAGAAAATCTTTCCCGAAGGTTTGTAGTTTGGTTCTTCCCAAAGCGGGACACTAGCATAGGATGTGTTTTGCAGTTTCATCATCTTCCAAGCCAAGACGGCAGTCAGCGTTGATCGCTAAACCCATCCTGTGCAGATGATGGTTCAGATTGCAGTGCCCAGTATATAGGCCTATTAAGGCTTTCAGTTCTTTCCTGTTGAGCTCCAATTGTTCTTTGGTCCTCTATCTTGGTAAGTTTTTCCAGTGCTGGAGGACTTCTCTCTCAGCCAACTTTGACATAAAACTCCTGTGGCATAAAAAGTTTTTTCAATGGCTACTTCAGCTGCTAAGAAAATAGTTTTCCCCCTCCAACCTGTACAGTGTAAATTCTACAATTCTTTACGTCTCTCACATAGAACCCTGCCAGGAATGTTGCTCCCCTGTTTGGGGAGCTAAACGCAATTTAAACATTTGGCATTTTTGACTCCTTCCAAAAACACGAAGGCTTCATTAATTGCAGTACTAGCGTTTCTGGTGACTTGTCTCTCTTCTACAGATGTTTCTAAGTTCCATGCTCTAAATTATCTGTGATGTACCTACTATATGGTAGCGTACACTGTCGAGTTGCAGAACATATGCAACACGTACTATTGCTTGCGTTTGTTTTTACCATGAGTTTCAAAGTAGTATGGTAGGTACCTTTTACCTGCAGAGCAGAAGTCTTCCAATTTAGCTATTTTCTACTTTTAGTGATTCTACTATTATTGAAATGTATCTAATTTCTGAAACCATCATCATTTAGATTCTAAGCATGTTTTTCGGTAATATTATCATAAATTGCCTGAAACATTAGTCTCGATGTGAATGTGGAACAAGAAACAATAGTCAAAACACTGCATTTATTCCGACAATTAGCTACAGAACTTATGACAATGGAAGGCATACACGAGGAGTACCATGGGATAGCTTAATTATTATTGTCTATAGCTCTGAACCACCAAAGACCTGGCTTTTATTTACAGCGGCTCTTAAACAATAACACGGCTGAGGAGTAGAGTAGGCCACGGAATCAGACCAACAGCTTCACTTTTAATAATTAACGGTGTTGGAAGGCACATCGTGACGCATCGAGTACCGCTAGAACATGTAATAACTATGTAAACTCCATAGCAATCCGTGTAACCCAATGTAAAGAACGAGAGGATTTGAATTCATCCGTGAAATTTCGTTTTCTTCATTCGTAAATGAACTTAAAGCACAGACACGTCAAAATTCACTCATTTTATCTTGATGACACATATTTCCACGACTCAGTAAAACGAAATATACGAAAACAGTCCAAACAATGATCTTAATGGCATAATATCAGAGCCGTGGTGGTTTTGAATTTTATCAGAATATTTTACTCCATCTTCATAGAAGTTCATACCTACTGCTTCTAGCTCGATGAACAGTAGATGTAAATTTATAACCAAAACGTATGTGTAGAGCTCGAAAAGATTAAAATATCTACAAAAAAAAGCACTTTTGTAAAATGCATGGGCAATTGCAAAAGACAATATCCATAAATGGTGAGTAACATGACTAAACGTGTTTTTATCAGGCAGCAATGTAAATAAATTTAGTCTCAGAACTCTCAGATCGGCGATAAAAAAGTCAATTGATTTTGATTTACATAGCTTTCGTTTTCGTGTTACAAAAAATTATCACATAGCACTAAAGGCGGTTACACACGATCCTTCAGGTCTGTCATTTGAGACCGAACAGTCGGGCTGAAGGTCGTAGAATGCTGCAAAGGACCCTGCAAAGGTTCAGATCAGGTCCCTGAGGTGCTTGTAGCGTGCGCTTTTCCGCATCAGTTTCGAATGAATTTTTCGAATAGAAAAGGCACAAGAAAATAGACCTGTTGGAATGTTACTCTCCGCTGGTTTTATACCCCGAGTCATTGTGCGAGATCGAATGATGGGACTGTCAGTTCCAGTCTGTCATCTGCCAGTCAGAAGGGCTACACGTCAGAGCAGTAGAGGAAAGGAGGATGCGTGAATGTAACGATTGAATTGTGAGGTCGAGAGGGACGAGATTGGTGCTGGGTCGCCCTTGCTGTCTAAAATACCGTTGGGTAAACATGGTTTAATAAGTGAATTATTTAGTTTATTGTTTCGTGTAGTGGCTTGTTTAAAACTCAGGTATGAAGTTGTTGTTTTAGATTTATTTAGCAAAGCTAATATTCTATGTCGTTTCTAATTAGGTAGAGTGAGATCTGTGATGTTGATTACTATGGAGTAGATTAAAGAAGCTCGAAGAGGTATAATGGCGTACCTGTTTCGGTAATATAACAATGACGTTTAGTATATTTTCCGATTGTACCTAATTATTTTAATTTAATTTCAGGGCTTTTCCTTTTTGCTTTTGTTTTCCGTTTTCGTTTCGGATTCTTCATTAGGGCTATTGTGCTTTGTTTCAAGTCCCGATTTAGTTTCTGTTCTGGGATCATCATTTACTCAAGAGTTTTGCTGATGTGAGCAGTTTGGATGAATGGCGTCCCTTGGGTAAAGCGAAGCCATTCCATTTTTTTTTTTATTTGGTTTATCTGTCTGAACATCGAGGAGGATGACGTAAGCAGTTGTGGGAGGAGGCAGCGTCCCTTTCCATCCCGCTTTTGGATCTTCCCGTTTCACTTGCTTTTCAACTTGAAGTACGATTTGGACTGCAAAACTGCAAGGTACCTTATCAGATTTATATTGTAATTCTTTTATGTTCTCTAAAATGAGAAACACATCAACCAAATGATGTTATTGGAGTGATTTATTTGGATCATTGTTACCTGTAGATGAATTTATGAATATCTAATTGATATTACAATTTTGTATATTGCTATACTTAATGATACCAAGCCAGTATAATGTTGTCATTATTTTTTTATTCAGGTAAATTTTTAATTTAGTAAAGTTATTATTTGGCCTAGTATTTGGCCAAATTAAGTAAGGTTAGATGTGTAAATTTTAGTGAATGCCTATTGAAGGTGGTATGGTGGTCATTTATAGACCAATTATCTTTTAAAATGAATAATGATTTTGTCTAATCTTTGATATTATGTATAATGTTTAGTTGATAAGTGGAAAAATCCTAATTTTAAGTAAATAATCTCACGATACATTACTATCAATTTCTGGGAAATTTAATTTTATTTAATTGGAACATTCCAATAAACTGTTAATTATTAGTGTGTCTTTTATTTTAGTGTTTGTGTGACCTGTAATTTAAATATTCACAACGTAGGGCAGGTCAAGCTTTTTGGAAACTTTTTGGAAACTTTTTAGAGACAAAATTGATCTAGACGATCACTAAAAAATTTGTAACTTCATTTTAAGATCTTTAACACCCTCTGTTCCGCTTTGGGTTCAAATAAATTTGAAAGTACCCGAACGGAGCCAGAAGGAATAGCATCCTCTGCTCGCACATTTTTCTTTTGGCATATTTATTCGAAATTTTAAATCAAGCGAGCAGAAAGGGCTACATGCTGCGCTCTCAACTTACATGCGTATATTTTTTGGGATTATTTGCGGAGAGACGAAGGTATAGTTTCGAATTATTGGTGTACTTTTTACACAGACCAGTCATCCATATAAGCAAGTGCAAATCACATACGTCCTCCTTAATTTTGATTTTTTAATGAATAAATATAAACGAGAACCACTTTAACAGTATGTGTATATGGTTGGCTTTGTAAGACCCGGTTTCCACGCTGACGTATCTGGTTCGAGCCTGGTTTGTCACGTTGTTCTTCAATAGAAAATAATTTCAAATAATTAAAATTAATACTAATGATATTTACCTACTTCGTGGCCGTCGTCAAAGGTAACAGCCTTTGAAACCCTGAAATTTCGCATACGGTAGATCAAAAAATCTACAGGAGAGTCCTCTATCGATCAGAGTTATCCTCCTAAGTAGCAGAGGGGTGTAGACCTAGATTAGATCTCTTCCCATAGTGAAACCCTGCACGCATTCGAGTTACATACTTACATGTAAACTGCACGCCATAGTCATGTTTTAAACTATTCTTATTGTAAATGCATCAAGTACAATCCATCGTAATGTAAAAACAATTGAACTCAGACCGTTAAGGGACATCATAGTGCTCAACGCTAAAGAAATCGAGACCACCGTTATTGCATTATCTGAAACACGATTCTAGAATCTTTGTTTTTTTTTAATTATATTGAACCTTTTCTGTACCTACTGCATCATTATTCAGTTATCTCGATATCTCGATATCAGATAAACAACAACTATTAGACTTTGTTAATAAAATTATTTGGACCTACCTACCTTGAATAAAAATAATGTGCATTTGAAAAAAAAATAGAACCACGCAAACTTTGATTTGTTGCTGTTGCAGCAAATAAAGAGAACTTAATTAATTTGTTTTGCTAATACAAAGAGTTTATCGGAATCGTGATCATTTCTCTAAAGAGAGGTCTCATCGTGATTTAGTCTGGCCAACATCAATAAGAGAACTAACAGGCAATTAGTTTTACTGAAATTATTTCTAGACAAATGATTTATGTTAACTATGGAATTGAAGATTCCACAGAACTGACTGAAATGGGTCACAGAAATAATCGAACACTCAATTAGGATAGAAAACATTTTGACTGGAGGCATTTCGCATTTTGCTTCACGGTGATTATAAAACTTGTGGAAAAGAATATAAAATTGTGTTCATTTATTCCTACACGATGCATAAGAAACTCAATAGTTTTTTTATGGCAAATTAACCTCTTGTGAATGATAGTAGTGCCCACTTAAAATTATTAAACCAATCAAATCATGCTGATTTAGGAGATAATTTAATCAGTAGTGAAATTGCAGCGATCTCCACTTACTCATCCTATGCATGAATATTGCATATCATTATACATATACGTAGCACAATGTTTGAATGTCAAAAAATTAGACGAATGTTCAATTAAGCAATTTGTTTGATGAATTGTCTTGCACAATATTTTAAGAATAAATGAAATCTTCGTACAGGGTGTTATTCAAACTTTACGGAACTTTTGATACATCTTCATTGTCAAACTGGTTCATGATTTCATTTTGTATTTTTCGGACATTTTTCCAAATAGTTTCATCAATTTCACTAACATTCCATAATAATTATTATTATTACTATCACAAACTAAATGTAAATATGAATGGAATACCTGCTAGCATTGCTTGTAAACATATTTTTTCTGCTCTTGTAAGAAAATTTTTTCATACTTTAACAACTCATATTACCTACCAGATATTAATTCCTTACTTGTCTTTATTTGAATTACCTTTACAGTAAGTACTTGTGGGTTGAAATATTTCATGAAATTTTAGATTTTCAAACAACTAGGTACTTGCTCTGGGCGCTTGCAAAAAATCCAAAAAGTTTCTAAAAGACCAAAATCTACCTATCTACCTATATCTGTTTGACACAATAATAGTTTATGTTATAAGTACAATTAACGCCAGTCAAAAGTGATTTTTTCAAAATTTGATTTTTACTTTCAATTATTGTCAGAAAATGCCACAATTATTTAATATTTGCATTTAAAAAATTATTAAAAATGGCATGACTCTCACGATCCAGACAGCTAAAGCTATTGCAAAGCTAGAAGCAAATTAGTCTTTAGCTCTGGGGTGAGAGAAATACCTAAATTAAAACTTGTATCTTAATATAAAATGGCGTAGGGTAAATAGGCTTGAGAGCCCAATAAGATGAAGTAGTGATAAGAAAATCTGAATTCAGGAAAAATATGCTTCGGAAGGAACCTTACCGGAATTTTAAAGAACTAGTTGGTTTTGGGAATCCCCCTACTGCAATAAAATAATTTCTTAAAGAGGAAAAAAAAACATAGAGTCGAATTTGAAAAAGAGATTCTTAATAAAAATTACAAATTCTGCTAACGTTTAGGGGATGGGTTTAGTGTGCATGGACTAGGAATATAATGGAGAATAGATGGACTCGTTCACAGCATCCGTTCAGCGTTTTCGACAGAAAGTATTCATATTGCTAAGACATTTGAAGAGCGAAAATGGTATTCATTTGTTACCATGGCCTTCCAGAAACCTTGATCTCATTCGGATTGAAAATATTTGAGCATATTCAGGGTTATGATAAAATAACGCACAAAATAATTCATAATCCGTTACGAGACGTTTCTATAGAAATCGCTTTGACAGGTCGATTTTCTTTTTTAAAATTCCATATTATGAGATCTTGGTTTTCGACCAATGACGTCATCGTCATGAATTTATAAATATCTTCTCCCGAAGAAAATTAATAAGAAAAATTTTTAAAGAAGGGGTCATGCTATACCTATTACCTACACCTCATTTAGTGACGAAATTTTGCATTTTATTAAAAAAAATACTGTTTCGCTTTTTTTCCTTTTTGCGCCTCATTTCGAAGTTTTGTTGGGTTAGCTTTATACACAAAACACGCTGTAACTTTTTGGATTTACCGATGTATCAAAAGAAGATCTTCGCAACGATGTACCAGAATTAAGGAGTGGATATTTAAAAAATAACAATAATATCGCCATGGGTCGAAAAAATGATGTTGTGAGAATATGCACTTATGGATCGATAACTTTTTGTTAATATTAACTTATTCCCAGCACAATATTTGAAAAAAAATCGTTTTTCTCTAATCGTTCTTCGTCATTAGAGGTGACATTCCAAGTCCCATTACATTATTGGAAAAGTGTTTTAATTTGTCTATAATCCAGTGAAAGGAATAACAGAAAGCCTAATAAAAAATTAAGCTACAAAAAAAGGTAGCAATATTTTATAATATTTTGTAAAACAGTTTTCTGTGAAAAATAGATACCGCACCCCAAAAATTTTACCTGATTTTGATTGGAGATAACTTGTGATAGTCCCAAGGTAAGTCGATTTTGTTTTCGCATGTTTCGCATGTCTAGCCCTTTCCTAAGTTATTTTACTTTATCGGATCTAAACCTAAATGACTTCAAACAAATTTTTGTATACAGGGTGATATATGAAGGTATGAAGGTGTGCAAAATCACTCATCTATTTTGTTACCCGCGTTATACAAAAAACATTTTCTTAGAAGTTTTGATGAGAAAATTTTGAAGCTTGATATCTCACCTCGAGATCGTTTTGCAATTTTCGCCTCACATTGAAGTTAAAACTTCAGGCTGAAATTTCAGGGACGCGAGCATTGACTCGGAACATCCAATGAAAACAAAGGATTGCTTAAAAAATGTCTCAAATTAAAATTTACACAGAAAACCGATTTTGGAAGCGAAATTGAATGAAAATCAAATTGTCTCCGAACAAACTGTCGTTTGTGAACATAAATATTTTTTTTACTGACATGAGATAAAAAAAAATTTGCTAGCCGCAGCAAAAGTAGGTATCTTCAACATCTTAAATCTTTGGGGGGCAATCAGTCCCTGGCTTAAATGAGAATGGTTTTTCACCACCATAACGAAAATTATAACATTAGAGCTTTCTTGGGATTTAGGTTCTAATTTAATTTGACACTATAGGTTCTTTGAATATATGAGAATCTAAATAAACAAGAACCATTTCTTTGAACCTAAGGAACCTATGTGTGTGGCAAATTAAATTGGAACCTAAATACCAAGAAAGTCCAAATATTATACTAAGTGGTTTAAGAAAATATAATATAAAACGAAAATTATAACAATCACCATTTTTTTGAAACGAGCTAGCGACTGTTAGAATTTTCGCTGAAAACGTTCAGATGTAATTTGGCTGCTGTTTCAACATTATTTATGTCTCATATTAGCAAAAAAGTTCTTAAAGTGTTTACAAATAAAGGTTTCTTCATAGACAAGTTGATTTTCATTCAGTTTTCCTCCCAGAAGCCTGTTTCCAAAAGAAATTTAAATTTGAGTAAGTTTTTATGCAATCTTTTGTTTTTAATGTTTGTTCTGAGTCAATTTTCGTCCCTAAATTTTCTTACCTGAAGTTTTAGCTTATGAGGCTAAAAATTTTGCTTCATAATGAGACTAAAATTTCAAAAATCGATCGGTGAGGGAAAAGTTTCCACTTTAAGAGTAAATGCAGTTGAATGTTTGAGATCACCTGACTACAGGTGTTAAACCGAAAATTTTAAAACCGTCTCGAGGTGAGACATCAAGCTTTAATTTTTTCTCTCAACAGTTATCCCCAATCAAAATCAGGCAACATTTTGGCGCGTGTATTGTACTACTTTAAAAAAAAAAATTGGGCGAAGACGTGATGAAATCTATATTAAAAATTGAAACCCCAAAAACCCATATACTATTTCACACAATTTTTCTAAAAATAAAACCGAGGAAGGAGGAAGGACCTCCCTTTCTCTGGGGGGTACTCCTTACGCCCCAGACCCCTCGGAAACTATTTACTAAATTGATCATACCTTTACAAATATTTTTCTTTTTTGAATTTCCTTTTTTTGGCTGATTCACTTTTCCAAAACACAAAAATGAAATTTACTAAATTTACAGAAATTAAAAAAATTAACAAAATGAAATTTACAATTCTTACTGTTTCGGCTATCTCGTAATTTTTTCATAAATTTAATGATCTTCGAAAAAAAATACGGAACATTCATACGTAATTACGTAGCAAAAGCATAGGGTAAAAATTTTTAAGAAATAATTGAATTTACGATAAAATTACAAGACGCCTTTTTTTAATAAATTAGACTATTCAAAATATACATTTGGGATTCCGGTATAAGCAAAAAGACACCCACCACGGGGTCGTATCTCAACAGGAGAGGGGTGAAGTTTTATTTTGATTTGAAAAATCTACTTAATTTTCCACAAGGAACCACTCCCTAAGTTTTTGCACTTTTCTTTTTTACTGTATAATAATAAAGATATTTAGAAATATACTGTTTTCATCATATTTTTTATTCTTGTCAATTTCTTGTATGGTTTTGAACATACGTTCTCTGAACCATGTTCTGAAGTTATAAAAAATTGTAATTGCTTGCTTTAAATCGTCTAAGGCTAGATCTACAGCCAAAATGTGAGAAACTTCATTCAATTTTAAATCACCTGAGAAACACAGTTGTATTTTTGAATATTGAGAAAATTGTAATACATCATCAGCTCCTAACAGCGTGCACTTTTCTCAATTCACATTAGAATACAAAAAATTCCACATGCCAAACTAGTTTAAAACTTGGGTCGGTTAGTTAAATATTTGCGATAACATCAAGAACGCGAAGTACTAAACATTACTTAAACAATGCATTTCCATTATTGTTTGTACAAATACCTACGCCCTCTAAAATAATAACCTAACCTTAACAATGTATGCAAGTTAAAAGTTTAAATAATGACCCTTCTAATAAGAATTTAATGTTTGCAATGGGAGCAAATTGAACAGGACTGATACGATCTTTTCCTAATTTACAAACAATGGCTTTGTAGTATTGTAGTTCTAGTTCTAGTCCAGGTCCACCTTTACGTAGACTAGGTGTAGGTACAACTACCTACTCTTGCTCGAAGAACCCATAAATGTAATTAGTACAATGATGATTAAATACATATAACTATGCGTGTATATAAGGGCACTGGCCTATTTTTAAATGATTCGCATAATTGGGTGTACGGTAAATTTAGCCCGCATTTATTGTCTATTATTATCTGGTACACATTTTAGTTTAACATGGTCGAAATTTGACTTCCGTTACCTGCTGAATCTATTTTAAAATTTATCCGTTATTATTCTTTAAAAATAATTGGGATTAATTTAATGTTAATGTGACTTACAATAACATGTTTTTGTTGCTATCTTATTGTAGATTCATATTGTATAAAAGTGATAAAACAACAGTTGGAGTATGTGCATGGCCCACTTTGCATTTAATGTATTTCAGCTTCATATATGCGTTTAATATTTTTAAACAATAGAACAAATCAATCAAATTATTAATGAGTTGCATCGCTAATCAACACACGTGCATGAATTCTATTCAGATCGAAACATAATTTTATTCAAAACGAATTTTAAAGCTGAACTGAGTTTGATAAATCAGGCAATATGATCAACATAACGTGTCTTTAGAGTTTCTATCTAGGCCAGGAAATTCTTGGAAGAACCATCAATCCTTCGAATCATCTTACCATGTTTGGGTGTACTTTAAGGTATATGAATTCTTCCAAAAGCAGTTATTTATTAAAAAGTTATTATTACTATCTAAGTTATTTTGTAGTGGAGCATTTATTAATAGGGTATTTGGTAACTGGGCATCCAAAATTAAACGTCATGTAAAAAATCGTATTTTAAGCATAAAAGAGGGAATAACTTTTAGGGTTCGTTTAGGAACTATTTCCAAAATTGTATTTCATTCAGCTAATGAATCAATCCTGAAAAAAGTTATTCTCACTTTTAAGCTTAGAATAAGATTTTATACATGAAGCCTTAGTTTTACATTTGAAAATATTTCCTAAACGAGGCCTGATCTTGAAAAGAGTTAGTCTCTTTTTTATGCTTAGCTGTCCAGTTACCAAATACCCTGTATAGATGCATCTGTCGATAAAGAGGTTTTCTTTAGATAGGTACAATTCAATCAATTTTCTTTCGAATCTTATCTGTCCCAATAAAGTTCAAGGGATCAAAATATTCTTGTTTAATAAGCTTTAAAATTTAAACTGCAACTTTTTGAAAGTTATTGTTGTTGGATGGTATCTTGCAGTTCACCGGTGTCTCTGATTTGGGGTCCACGGCCGAAATGACATCAGAAGTATGTGCTAGAACTAATGTAAACTTCGAAGAAAGAGGATGTACTATGTACTAATGGGAACAAGTTCCACTAAATAGTACTTATGATGTCGTCAGTGTATTGAAATATTGTAAAAATATTTTGAGACGTGAATTTTGTTTCGAAGAAGCTTATGCTCTTGAGGAAACACGTTGTGTTCAGGTGATAAAAATTTTTAATTAACGGTTGGTCAAATGACAATCGTTACTCAGATATTATTAAAATATTTCTTACTCGAGTGAATTTATTTTAATGCATTAGAGGAGAAAATTTTGATTTTGTAACATAAAAAACTAAACTAACTGATAACATATTCAAAAATACCACCACACACCTTTTAGTGCGATGAATTAGCTCGTTTGTGGATCAATTTAGTAGCTCGTTACAGACCATCATTCGATCTTGTGTTCACTTTTATTTTGTAAATAAATGATTCCAACTTTCCCCAAAGGTGTGAGTGAGATCCAGTACCTTGATGACCAAGTTTGAAACAGGGGGTTCCGTTTACAATTTTTTTAATAAACTTTTTTGCATGATCCCCTTAACACACTTTCCAAATTTGGTGGGTTCCTTACGAAACACCCTTTATTGTCTGATAAAGTTAGACAAGCCAGTTTAAAAAACTTACGAATTCTTGGACCAGAAAAAAAATCAGTTTCCAATGTTCAATTAAAGCTTCATGGTGTACTATATCTAGTAATTCCTGACCTCTTTCTATTAAGAACATTTTGCCTTGTATGGATTCTACATTTTTTTAAGTATTGAACGTAAATATGTTGGTCCATTTATGAAAACTATAATATAAGTAGTGGGTTTTACTACCTCAAGCAAAAGAAAGCACTGAATTTTTAGAACCCTCAGGAATAAATTCTGTTGACGTTTAACATGCAAGATTGCAATTAAATGATAAGTGGCAAGTTTCCAATGACCTTAACAATAATAAGAGTTCACGTAGCACCTTTTTTCGGTCAGTCTTGCTATTCTCCTCAGCTTTTGAATAATAAATGACAAGAGCGATGTCAATGATGGAAATGCACTCGTGCTGTTTCGAATAAAGGGTAACATCGGTATCCATTAAACTCGTTATCATCAATTTCACTTCCAGTTCTCGCAAACAAACCATAAATTGCCAAAGGAAGACAAAGCTGCCGAGCAGTACACACACGCGCTATTAAAGAAGAAGTAGGTCGAAGAAACCGAGCCTAGCCGGTATCTACTAGCTCTAGTCATTTGATGGCATGCCCATATGCCACCGCCGGTCTAGGCTGCCGCGAAGAAGCAATCAGCGGTACCATACGCTCTCTGGTGCCATTAATTCTGCACGTCATATGGCATTTGCAAGTTTACTTACGTGCGCCATTGAACCGCTGCTGGAGAAAGTGCGAGAATTCGCCAATCATTCAGCCATTGACTTCTGCCTGCGATGATGGTGCGAAGAAACGTACATAGGGGACGAGATCGACTAAACAGATAGAAGGTATCTATAGACGTAGAAGAGGGAGTACTACACTAATCACTACTTCAGACTTGTTGTTCCCTCTCCCAAACTAATGCAGCCAACTTGTGTTCTAGAAATTCAAATGAATGTTTCTACGATTATACATGCAGGCTCGCCACTTTCAAGATTAGTCATCGGGATTAACTATTGGGGAACAACAAATTTGCAGATTACTGCTTCCCATTCTGACCGAGAGTGAAAATGGTACATTGAGTGTTTACTATGAAACAAAGATTTTCTGACATTCACCTGGATTTAACTAAAAAATCCGCTGCAAAGCGTCTAATGAGTGCAGACAACGTGGTGCATGCTATCTTAAGTGAGAGACGCTTAGTATAGGTAAATATTTTAATTAATTCTGATAAAAGCTTGTTGGGGATATGCAATATTCTTTTCTCCCATCTAGGCCAGAATGGGAAGTGACAACTTGTAAATTTGTACCCTGTATACCAAAAATTTTAAAAACTGATGTTTTATACATTTTAAGAGATTAGCAAATTCAATTTTAATTCTTGCTAATCCCACAAATTATTTGCTCATAAATATTAGAGTATGAACAAAAACTGCATGATTAGGATGCTCATGAATAAATGGAAACGCTGCTTGCTGGTGTATTTTAAATTATAGAGTCAATGATCCAAAATAAGCCAAACTAGATAATGATACGTATATTTATTTGATTCATGTTTCATTATTGAGGCAGTTGCACGACATGATTAATGGCTCGATTAATGGAGTACTAAGGTGGATGAGTAGGATGAAGAATACAAAATAATAGCGAAGAATTTGTTGTGTCGTTACTGTTGTTCGAATCGAACAAGGATTTACGTTGTAAACGGCAGTAGGTGTGATTGTGTATGAGTTTTTAAAAGTATCACACTTCCACAAGCTTTTCTTGTCATGAAAATATCTTATCATAATTATAAACTGAAATATACAACTTTTTTAATTCATTAGGTTTATTCAAATAGTTTCCTTACAAAGCGTTGACAATGATGACGTGGTACACTGACACAAACAAGCGAAATAGTAAGCTTCGTCCAAGATGAAGGGTCAAACTTCAACTTACTTTTTGACTCGGATTAACTTAGCCGCATTGAGGAAATTGGCAAATATTTGTCATAAACTATCTATAGGAGACGTTGGCGATCAAAAGGATCACTCTGACTTTGCTGACCACCGCTCCGAAGAGTCCCGTGGTGAAAAGGAGAACTATTTAGATTTACGTAAATTCTGGAGTTAAGAGTTTCTTCCCCGTCCTGGGCATCTCCTACCCACCACCTTTCCTTGAAGGATAAGCTATAATAGTTGGCCGTAATATTCCTCATTAAATGACCCAGGTATACCAATTTCCGCCTCTTCGCATCGAACTCTTATATGCATCCTCTTCAACACGGTTTCAAATCGGTTTACCTAGGATATTCTCAGCACTCTGCGATAGCACCACATCTCGAACGCATCAAGCCCTTGCATAATAGCGTCATCAGGGTTCAAGATTCAACTCCCCACATAAGTACCTACAGCAAATACATAACAGCGAAGTAGTCGAACCTTTGTTCTGTGTAGTGCCATGTCTCGGCTTCCGAAGTTATTCTTCATCCTGACGAACGCGGTTCTAGCCACCTGGATGCGTCGCTTTATCTCAATCGATTGGTTCCAATAGTTATTTATAACAGTGCCCAAGTAAGTGAAGCTGCTGACTATGTATATCTGTTGGTGTCCAATACTTAGCTGGATTGTCTGTTGCTTCTTGATGACCTACCATGTACCTATTTAGTCTTAGCAATGTTAAATTCTAAGCCGAATTCTCGACTTGGTCCCGCCAAGCTCGACATTAGAGCTTGTAGTCCTTCCAGGCTGTTTTACAAAGACGATCGTGTCGTCTGCATAACGTAAGATACTCAGACGTTCCCATTAACAAATGTGACCTCCTCAACATCTTCCAGTGCTATTTTCATGATTAAGCCCGATCAAAAATTGAAGAGCAGTGGTGATAAGATACGGCCCTGACGTACACCACTCTCGATTGCGACTTCTTCTGTATAGTGTGCATCCACTATCGCACCCAGAAGTCGCTATAAAATCGCCAGCTTCTTAAGTAGGTAATATTTGAGTGCCCATGCAGTACTCACAGGATTGCACCAACTCGTTTTGCAGTTCACGGATCACTCGGCTCCAGAGATCTGCCAGGAAGTTGGATAACGGACCGGAACCTTGTCAAAGCAACGAAATTTTGCAATTAGCCTTGAGATGTCTAAATGCGAAAGCAAATTTTGGGAGGAAGAAATTTTTGATATGGAAAGTAGAATTTTGGTCCTGTAAGTATATTTTAAAACTGAAATAATAATAAAATTAACTGCTAGGAATTAATAAGAACGATTTAAGGCCGGTTCTCACTTGTACGACACCCGACGACATGGCACGTCGTACAAGTGAGAACCGGCCTTTAAGATTCCACTTTGGTGGAATAAATAAATGAGTCTTTTCTCATCATTTTTCAAGATTGACAATACCGAGGGCGGGTCAAGGTTAAGATAATGATTTTTATTGAGGATTCCTCGTTAAAAAAATGGTTTTAATAAATACTTCTAGGTCAGATTGCTTTGCGTTCACAGTCCTAGCATTTTCAAGCACTCTTTTGCGCAATACTTCTTTTTTGGCACAATTTTAAATCCATGATATTCTATTTAGGAGGTGTTGGTTGATTCATGTTGAAACACAGGTCAAATCAGGGTCCCCAATAAAGTGGATGTCTCTTTTTTAAACGGAGTCAAGTAATCTCATCGTATGTTTAGGACGTGAGATCCAATCATGTGAGCAGTACTCCAAGCAGGATGGTCGGATTTGAGCCTTGTATACCAGATACCTATAGGTGAAGAAGCTGTTGAGGTTTTAGGTACACAATGCAACATTCTTGAAGCAAACTTTGAATAGGATGTTACACATTTTCGTTGCTTTTAGAAGAATCATCATAACTTCACCACCAAGCAACTTCATATTTTATCCAGGAATTTGATATAAGGTAGCTGCAACAGCTTTTTGTATAGGTACATAGATTTAGTTGGACAGGTGACTGATAAAATGAGAATCAGTTTCAGAAAAAAAAAGTTTTAAGCTTGAAATAGACCTCAGTGTTTGTGAAAAACATTTTTTTTTGTGCAGAAACTTGGTTAAGCATCCTTTTTAACTTTGTTTATTTATTATATTTATTCCAGTCAAGATCGAGAAAAAATTATTTAAATAATAAAATGCAGATATCCCTAATGAGTATTAATGTTTCGTCGTTTCTTAGCAACTTCCGTATTTCCCTGCTAGTTAGCATCCTTGAAAATTAAATATGAATAAATTGAACGTTGTAGTAGAATCAGTTTCAATAAAAAAAAAATTTGTGTGATGTCAAAAATAAGAAAACATTTTCGGTATGAATATTTTTATTAATAAGATTTTACTATAAACATAAATAAAAGAATTCAATCAGCTGATTTATACTTATTTATTATTCACTTATTTACCAACAGCAATATGACTCATATTGTTTTCATAGAAGTGTTGAGAAATTACCAATGGAATGTCCAGAAATTTCTCCGCCATAATGAAGAAGTCTGATGATTTGTGAATTGTGACTAATGATTACATAATTAAAACAGGCGACTCCAGAATCTCATTGTGTAATTTAAATTGAACAAAACAGAATTTAATAATAATAGTAAGGTAGGTATATGAACGAGTATCTGGATACGATTGAATAAGTTTCTAAGAAATGAATGAAAATTCCATAAAATAAAAGAAACTGAAGCAAATGTGAAAGTATACTTCTTATACTCATGAACTTATTTACTGTTACTGTTTATTTTATTTTTATTGTTTAATTCAATCTAAATAAAATAATTCTCTATGATACTGAAAATGGAACTACTTATTTGCATACTCGTCTGAAAAAAGTTGCAGAATTATATTTTTTTAAGTAAAAAACATCAAGTCAGATCAGCCTACTTTGCACGCTTTCAAGCAGTAGGTACCCCTACCCCTGTTCAAAAATTATTAGCTAAAAAGACTAATATAAACAAAAATTTTGTATACACCGATCAGAATTGCCATAATTTTTGATTTATGATCAAGTTGTATGTAATCATATTTTTTACTGTTTAAATTATATTTTCAGATATACTTAAGTTGACAATTTTCGATTTATTTAACAAAAAAATAATAATAATAACAAATAAAAGGTGTATGTTATTAGAAAGCCCTTTTAATTTTATAAACAGTGGTACTCGATTTTTTAATTAATGAACCATTTTCAGCAAAACAGAAAAAAGAAAAATTCGGTAACTGTTTATTGAGTTGAAAGGAGTTTCCATTCAATGGACAATGACGTAATTACCTCCCTTTTCGATTCAGATTTAGGGGTTGTTCAATACTTTAAAAAATATTTTTTCACAATTTTTCTAAATTTTTTGATATTTAAAATTGTCGATATACTTGTTTCGCTTTCAGAACAGGAAATCCTCTCTATCACTTGCAGACAAATTTGAGCCAACCAAAAGATCTTTTTTAAGTGACTAATGGCAACCAATAAATAATGTGACATGCAAAAATTTTAATTTATAATAACATTATAATAATCCATTAATCCTCCAATAAAAATATGGAGGTGGATATAGAGATATTATGCAGATATTCATTATTATCATATAGGCTAATCCGATACTTTCCTAGACTAATCTAGCAAAGTGGAAAAGAAAACATGGATAATAAATTAGTTAATCATGAAGTGAGAGTATTTCTAGTAAAAATTCGTAAAACAGTTTCTGGTGGTTTTGTACCGCCCGGAGCAAACAGCGAATCGAGTACAACCAAACTAACCGAACCGGCTCCGGAGCTTGTCTTTGTCAATGCACGCTAAGCCTTAAACCAGTGTTGCCGAATATAAGATACATTTCATATAAGCCTAAATTATCATAATTATTAATTTTGGGCATACAAAATACTATGGAACCTGGAACCGGAGGTAAGGAGGTGGGGTAATCCACCGCCCGACAATTATTGTCACCGTTTGTCCATCGATCCAGCGATCGAACGATCAAACAGTTCCCCAATCCTTCTCCCAAAGTTTTCTAAGTACATACAAGCTTAATGGTTTCTTTATAATTTTCTTTTTCAAAGTGCCTTCAAGTAGATATACTACTGCCAAAAATTAGGGGAACACTTTTTTGGAGTTAATTCGTCGAGAAACCAGTCATTAGATTTGTCAAAATTTTACGTAAAGCAAGCTGCAGGGGTATTCTGGATCTGGAAGTTCTCCAACTCCCAGGTTTGTGTATGTCAAACCACGTAAGCAAAAATGTTGATCTATGTCCAAATTTGCAACAACAACCAAAAATTCAATTAAAAAAAAAAAAGAAATTTTGTAAGTTGCATGGGTCTGAAATGTGTTGTAAAATCTGCAAACATTATTGAAAATGAATTCTTAGGTTTTCAACAGTATCATCAATCATTTCCATTTTAGACCATGGCAAGCTTATACTAAAACCTCTGTTTTCATGCAACAACTCTTTTTTACCATTCATGCACGAGCAAAAGGGTTGTAGGAGATCTAATACGATGTTAGAGCTCAGATAATTGAGTTGATGATGACCAGAAACTCCAATAAACTCAAATGTACTACTCAAAACTAAAAATGTTTTTAAATATAACATTTAAACCAGTCGTAACCAAAAAAGAAGTGGTAAGAACAAGGTCCTACTGATGAAGATGTTGAAAAGACTTTGAAACGCTGTGATGAGAAAAATACGTTTGCATCAAAACTTGAGCCTTCTTTGACCATCTTGTGGGCCATCTACAACTTATTGAAGGAAATGAACCTTCTGACATCATGTTGGGCAAAGTGACTGTGCACGTCATCTACTATGGTTTCATTGCTGACTTGTTGATAATGTTCAACATAGACTTCAGAATTTAAATCTGTTCAAATCAGTTAATCACCTTCGAGTTCTAACTGAACCACGCTGGGTTATTGACACTTTTTCTCTATTTGAAGTCATAGAATCCTATGAAGATGCTATGAAGATGCTGACCGTTTCGGAGTTATTATACAAGCTTGCGTTAGAACTGTCGTCTTATTGACAATCCTGATCCATGATAAGAGACTCGTGACAACGGATTTGAGACGTCTTTTATCAAGGAGGGAACCGATTCTATAGATACTTGTTACACATAGATAAGTCACTAGCAAGGTGTATCACTTATGCCCGTATTCACAAACGATAATTTCCTAAATAATTACGTAATCAATTATACCCATCTCACTCTATTGCCAAAAAACTGCATATCTCCATCTCACTTATTTAATTAATTACGTAATTATTTAGGAAATTATCGTTTGTGAATACGGGCATTAGGATAGCAAAAAAGCGTCACGCATCACCTAAATAATTGCTTTACTTTACAAATAAGTAACCGTTTGTGTAATTCACCAAAATTTGTGGTTTTCTTAGCTGATTTCACTAGCTTATATTCTACACCTTTGGCTCAGTTACTGAAATTTTTCTCACGCATCGGTACTGAGGAAACTTCTCTAAAAGAGGTATAAGTAGTAGGTGCTTAAGCCTTATTTTTTGTTTTATAGATTCTTCAGGTCATCAGTAGGTACATATACTATCAAAGATTATTCCAACGTATTCCATCCCCGGAGTTGAAACAGGGGTTTTTAATAACAATTGTTTCTTGTCTCTTGGGGTTGACATGCTTGCTGCACTAAACTTCGATAATAATATTTTGATCCAGGCTACCTTATAATTTTCAGTCAAGGCAATATTATTAAATCATATGCCTGGTATAATGGTATAGGTACCTAGAATTCTTTTGCGATTAAGATGGGATAACTGGTCGAGATCCATTCATGAGCATTCTTGTTATGATGTTATGATGATGCTATGTAGATCAATTACACTAATTTGTGTAGCTTTCTTGAAGAGCATGTCTCTCTTTTAATGATTGTTGAAGCACTATTGTTCGTTAGATTAATCTAATTCTTGAAAACGCGGGTTTTTGAATGCTCTTTCTATGGCTACAAGCACGCTCTTTATTGTTCTTATAAATGAAAGTCAAATAATTAACAAAAAAAAATTATATGTAGTAATAATTGTAATTATTAATTTTCCGAACCATACCTTGTTTGTGCGAGGATCAAAAGGTTTATAATAAGTAGAAAAATATTTTAATCAAGTCTAATTATTATATTTTTATTTTCTTTTTGCTTTGATGTTTTAACTGACCAGAGATTTATTTCAATAATTATGCAACGACCCTTAACAATAAACTGAATTAAAACATTTTTCAAAGAACTGCTGCTTTCAAACTTCGGAGCAGAAATCGAAATTAAAACAAAGAAACATCAGAAGTGGGATTTGAACCCAAGCAACAGGCATCAATGCTTTCAAATATTTTTACATCCCACTTTATCCCCTTAACGGATTCTTATCTTGGGACTTTTTTTTTTGAAACCGACATGGCGGTTCACTTGCACGCAAATATTGAATTGATTAATATAATTTAATGATCATCATCTATGGTGAATATACTCATCTGACCTGACTTTTTGTTTCAACCAAAGTCCGTTGAGCGTACCATGACCAATCACATTCCTCCATGAGGAAGGTCAAGTTATCCTGAGGAAGTAGTTAATAAAATTTATGAATCACTCACAGACAACAATATAATTTTGGGCAGGAGGAAAGGGGTTTCAATCGGTGGAGGAAAATTTAGGCGAAGTAGAGGTTCAGATTTAAGTATTAGCATCCATAACATCCAATCATATTAATCCATGATGAATTTCCATGAATCAAGCTACTCCTGAGGAAGTAGTCAATAAAATTCCCGAATCACTTATAGACAACAACATAATTTGTGGCTTTAACTACAGAAATACCTTAGAAAAATTTCAAGTCTTATATTCAATGAATGTGGGACACTTAATGGGTCTCTGTCGTTCTTGATTTTGAACCCCGAATGACTGGAACACTTATTTTAGCTATCTCCAAAATAGTGCACTCGTGTAGATCTTAGATTCTTTCCAAGACGATACATTGGATTTGGAGGACAATAGCTCCCTCCTAATGAAGTTTTGATCTGCAATTATTGTTAAAATGAATGCGTTTTTACCACAGTGTTAAACTGGTAATGATCAATACTTTTGATAGCATTTCACATCATGTATTTTTAGGTTTTAAAAAAATGAGAGCTTACTTAGGCGGCAATGGCAATTTGCAAATTTAACTCAGACAGTTATAATAAATTGATTGCGCGTTTATTTAGGAAAGTGTTATATTAGATACCTACCTATGTAAATATTTAATGTAAATGTATGGGCAAATTAGTTAGATTTTATTAGTGTAAAAAAAAGGTGTATCATATTTAATTAAAACCTGTATATGCGTCCAAGTATTGTAGTAAAAGTAGAAGAAAGCATTCCTATTGTTAATAGAAAGCATGAAATCTACATATTAAATAAAATATTGAGAATATAAAATTATGAGTAGGTGGTTAAAGGAGATGCCCACATAATTATGTCTGCTCTCTTTAAAATAAACATTCTTCACTGAAAAATAGCTATAGGAATATAAAAATATTCTTTGAAAATTCAAATTATTTTTAAAAATTCAAACTGGTTGCAAGTGAAGCTGGGTGAGTTTGTAAACAGAATTATCCTAAAAATAAGCCCTTGGATATAGTTTTGGGTAGAGTTCCTCGATATATCGAGAGACTCTAATTTGGGTATAGCATCAGCATCTCGTCACTGTTAGCAGAGGAAAATTAAAAGTCGATGATGTGCTCTAAAAATCAAAACTGCATGACGGTGAGTTAATTTTCCAGTTTTTTATGAAACTGTTCCATTTCGTGTACCAAAGACCAAAGGGGTTCTCTGAAGGTGCTAGCTGGTTTAAATATGTCGGAACTTGGAATATCTTATTTAGATGTCAAAAATCTTTAGGTGGAACTGATGTTTATTACACCTGTTCTCAGTTATTATTTGCAGAGGCTGCTGTATAATCTGATTTTATTTTCTACCAAACTACCGGTTGAAAGTTATTGTCATTTCACTGAGAATATCTAAATGTTAATATGCCGTGAAATCCAACAAGCACGGTCGGTAGGGATACACATTGTAATATAATATTTTCGTAGTGCAAATATTAATTTATAATGTTTGTTTGCTTTTCAATAACACCGTATACATTTTTTTGATTTATAGGGTTCAATAATTCTCCATTTACAAGTTTCTGCGTAATAAATAAACATATAAATAAAAAAATATTTTATGGCTGTGGTAAAGCCCAAGTGTCAGAAGTTTTCAAGTAGCCTCAAAGAGCCTCTGTCGTACTCGTAACCTAACGACTAATGTGAAGCAGCCGAGACCCCCTTTATAACGTACCTCCCGGAGCACGACCGGTCATGGATTTTTTTAACACTATAATTGGTCACCCCCCCAGTGGAAAAAATATATTGGTGCTATATTGGCTGAATATTGGTCGATATTGGTTAAATATTGATTACCTATATTGGGCCAATATCGAAGTGTTAACATTTTACAATAATTAGCCAATATTGTTTTGCAATATTGGGCCAATTTTTCAAACTAATATTGGATACATATTGTACTGCCAATATTGGATAATTATAGGATTTTTAATATTGGATACATATTGTACTGTCAATATTGGATAACTATAGGACTTTAATATTGGACACATATTGTGTTGCCAGTATTGGATAATTATAGGACTTTAATATTGGATCCATATTTTATTGCCAATTTTGGATAAGATCCCCCCCCCCCCAGAGAATCAACATTATAGACTAATAAAAACATAATAATTCTGTGTATAAAATGATGCGCTTTAATCGTTAATAAATTTAGCATACCTAAGTTATAAGTACATTGTAATTATTGAAAAAAAATTATTCCAAAATGTAGACACTATTTACAAAAACTAGACATTTTCTTCAGGGTGGGCCCTCTTTTACACTCTTTCTCTCCGTCCACCTTCTCGATCTCCACCAGTAGCCATAGCCAAGCCAAGCAAACTTCCACTGACTTTGAAATGTTCGCCTCGGTTGCATCTTGAAACTAAATTCTTCTGAAAGAATATCACATGCATTAATTCAGGACATAATATTCATATAAAAAAAATGCCTACTTATGATACGTTTTCCCGTATGGTTCGAGCTTTTTGGCGGGCACTGTATAATTTTTTATAAAATTATTTGATAAATTTAATATTTATTATAAACATCTACAATTTATTATAAAATGATAGATTAAAATATAAAACTTGAAGTTAAATAAGATGTCAAAAAGTGTCATCAACGCTTCAGAAAATATAACAAGGGATAGGACCAACAGCTTGAAAAAAGAAAACCTTCATTTATCAATAATTTTGAGCGTAAGTATAAAGTTAGCACCGACATGTTTGGTTATCAGTTAACAAGGGACGTGCTGCAATGTGGCAAGGTGACAACATGCTGCACGCCTGCACTGCCTGATGCGTTTAAAAAAATAGTCCAGGGGCATGGTTTTTATGTAGCAACTTTTTCTAATATAAACTGTAATAAACATTTTTGCAATCTCTTAAGTTACCTACGACTTTATATAAAAAAATGTAGAAATGCATAGAACTCATCATGAACCCACAACCAAATCCATGAACTCACGTAACTCGGCCATTATTAATAATAGAATAATTAAAATAAATACTTACTTAGGTATTTCCAATTGGCACTGGATTCTTATTAGAATCTGCTGTTTAGTAGTTAACAATAATATTATAACACAGTATCACAGTAACACAAGAAGTCTGTCGTAACACACTCGTAACTGATTGACTCATCATGACTGAACTGAGACTGAAATATGTAAGGGAAAGAGAAGAGAGACGGATGCAACATGCAACGGCAAAGAACAAAGAATAAATAAATAAGATGATGGAACGTGGTATGGTATAACAAAGGAAGATGAAGGAAGATGCCTGATCGACAGGTAAAATAGAGCAAGTGACGGGAAAGTGGATAGTTTATCCCTCCTTTTACAAATAGACAAATTTTATATCTCTGTTTGTTCACGTGAAGGGTGCATGTGGTTATACCACAGGTACTGCTTGTAGGTATGGAATTTGACATTTTTGAACTCTGAAATTATGAACTAAAAATGTTGAAGACGACAAAAATAGTAGGACACGCATTTTAAAGTTTCCAAGTTTCAACTTTTGACTATGATACCTACCTATATTAATAAAAATAAACTTCGTCTATTTTTTAATGTCATTATTTAATAGCAAAAATGCATTCAAGTAAAATTTTTGTTGAAAAAAATTTAAAGATTATATCTGGCCCACATATACACATACCTATAAGCAAAAGTAATAATCGTTAAGAAATTACGATTATTAAATAGAATTCAAAAATAGGTAATATTGGTCCAATATTACACCAATAATAGCGAGTTTAGATGTTGCAAAATCAATATTGGGGCAAGATTGATTTGCCAATATACGTTACATATCTAGAGAACTCATATAGCACCAATATTTAATTGCCAATATTGGCATCCAATTTCACTTTCTATATTGCGCCAATATAGTATAGGGATTGGTAATATTGGCCCAACCGATCAATATAGTACCAATATTTAGCCAATTTCTAGCCAATATTTCTTTCTACTAGGGCCATCCAAGTAGGAACCAAACCAAGCCATGCTGCACCATAATTCTTATAGGTAGTCAGTGTTTGTTTAAATTTACCGAGCTTACCTTTCCTGTTCTATTGTAACGACTTAGGGACGTTGCAAACCTATAGCTCAAATTTCAATGCCACTGCTAACTGTCTAATCGATTTTTTTCGTTTGGGTTTATTTAATATAAAAATATTCCTAAAAAAAAGAGGCTCAATAATTATTATTGCTAGATCGCATGATAGTGTTATTATTATTGATTCTTCTAAAATAAAGCCAAAAAATTACATTATCAAGATAAAAATTCTTATCCGAGTAAATAAAAAAATAGAGTAAAAGCACGCTCTATTTATTTTTCTGTAATTCAATAAAAATTGTATTGCGAACGCGTAACGTTTTGCACGTCATGTTTGAAATTGAGCAGTCATTGTGGTTCCAAATTGCTTTGCTTGACTTGAGTAAGTAGGTACTTACAGGACGAGTCTAAAAAATTCAACTGATATGAATCCGGGCCGCTAAAGTAAATTGCTCTTAGAACTTTGGAGCAATTAGGCTCAAATCATTTTAAAAACCCCAGCGCAATGCAATCGTTAAAGCAAACAAAAGCAATTAGTCATCATAAAATTGTAGCTTTCTCCCTATTACCACTTGAGTTCGTTCACACCGGCAACACTGCCAGCTCTGTCATCCGGAAGCGCGAGTGTCTGGTCCGGGTGGGATGTTCCGACGCGGTGGGGCGCAAGAGGGGACCCGGAGTCTCACCGGCAAAAGTAGTCCAATGACCTACTTTGCTAACGATGCATTCAGGCCTGCCACTCGACCGTCGTTGTTACCGCGAGAAGATTCTTCATTCTTCGGAGATAGGAACGCGGTGTATTATCTACCTACCAATTACTGCTTGGTACCATTGAATTGGTACCTACTGTAGGTAGATTACTAGTCGGTATGCTATATGCGTTTATGCGGTATTGTGTTGGTACCACAATGGTACTTTATGACTGAGATATGGGGTACCAATTATTACTCTGATGGCTAGTGTTGAGAAAAAAAATCAAAATATTTATCTTATAAGAAATCGGCGCAAAAACACATAATTTGAGAGAAGGAATCTCTTTTTTTTATAAAATTTATGTTTTTTTCTAACATATAGGAGGATCCTCACTTTCAAGACTGCACGGTCATAGGATGCGTTGCGTGGGAAACAAGAAATTTTGCAGATTGCTGCTTCTCAATCTGACCTAGAGAGAAGAAAATGGTTTAGTAGGAGTATTCACTTTTATTGTGTTATCACACCACGTTTTCTGGCACTCACCTGACCCACCAAAACCTTTTACATGTCCCTATGCTAACTTACTACCTCTATCGGATGGAAATAAAACCATAATTGTAATACCGGAAACGAAAAAATTCTAATTTTTGGCCACCCTGAATGGGTAATTTCCGTTTCCATGAAATAGAACGTGAAAAGTTAGTACTGGGACATGTAAATCGTCTTGCTGCATTTTCAACCGTGTATTTTCTAGTTACATGTTACATCCGGGTAAGTACCAGAAATTGTGGTGTGAGTATTCAAACTTAATTCTGAAGAACTCAATCACAGGGTATGAAAAATTCTCTTATCTTAAATTTGGTACAGTTTTCACACCCCTGTAGTCAAAATGGAAAGCGTCAATCTGCAAACTCATTTCCCATGCATTAGTCAATAAGGTCTTCAAAGTACCTTGTAAGTATATGGTTATTGAAAAGAGTAAATTTTGAAGTCTGTCTATTTCTGTGGAACTCTATAATAAGAATAACGAAGATGAGATGAGTTCATTAAACTATAATTTTGTCTGGTGGTAATTACAAAAACAGTATGCTTCAAATCATGCAAAAACGTATTTTGTGCAACGTATCATGCAAAAAATGTATTTTAATACAAGGTGGGGTAATACAAAGTTCTGCAGATGACACATCAGGATGATGGTGGCCATCAGCAGCGATGCATTGATGAAAGCGATTTCAGCACATTTACTCCAGAATTCTCATCTTCGATGCAAAATGCATTTGCAAGGTGTAAGGACCATGTTTAGAAAAGTTTTCCTTGAGAAAACCCCACAGGAAGCAGTCAAACCATCAAATTCAGTAAGCGCTGGCCACCCCATACGTCACCGCTCAGAGAGAGGGGCGCGTAGAAAAAAAACTGTGTAAGTTTCGCCATTAAGCCGTTTGAGCTGTAGCCCATCCTGTTACAGACAGATATCTCCCACATCTGCTTCCTCACTCAGTTCTTCCAATTGTGGTTAAAAAAATTAAAAAATAAATTGACGACGGAACGGCCCCAATATTTAAGATATGGACTCATGAGAAGGCTTACCTTCCGAGAGAAACCCTTTGCGGATTTCCGTATTATAACCTTGCAAAAAATCGTTCAAATCGTCCTTAAAATAATTTTGGACAGATCTGAATTTTACAACATTGAAAAGTAAATCTCTATTTTCTTAGGAAATCGATTTTTCAAAGGATCTTTTGATCTTTTTTTTAATCTGAAGTGTCTGTTTTTGCGAAAGTTTTCGAGAAAATGCTATCTATGTTTTATTTTAGATTTTTGAGAACTGTGGACTGTGGTTGTGTCGGCCCCCATTATTTTTTATTTTTTAAGAGATAAAGCATCGGTCTTAACTGTGTAGGTAAGACATAGTCGCTCCACTTTGGTAATTTGGCCTTAAGCACGATCTCTACAGCCACACACACTTGAAATTATATATTTATTTGCCTTTTAAACATTCGATCGCTTGTTTTACTTTTCAGACATTCGAAAATGAATCTGAAAAGTAATGCGGACCGAGGTGATTTTCGAACCCGCGATCTATGGGTTCGTGGGCCATCCTCTGATGGCCCACGAGTCACTAGGCCACTAGGCCCGCAAGTCACTCCTTTATAATTTACCGTAAATCTTTTTATTCCTCCTCATCTAAGCGCGCAGTCTCGATTTTGATTTTACCCCTTCTTAATGAAATCGATCCGATGGTTAAGTCTGCACTTCTGCAGACTGCAGATCCACACACATCAGAGAGACCGACAGATCTATCAATTTTAAAAATCACTTTTTTGAACCATACTATCAAAACACATAATTCATTTAAAAAAATTAAATCGGCTGCACGATCACAGTAAGGAAAAAAGGCCGTGGGTCTTCTAATGCATCAAATAAAGACTCACGGAAGCAGGGTAATAAAATGCTAGTAAAATGTATCCACAAAAGCCTGAATAATCAAAATTTGTTTCCGTAGTAAGCATTAGTTTAGGTACAAAATTTAGCTAAATAGAGAGCAAGGGGCCTATTCCACAATAAAGCATTGCAGCTTCGCAATTTTCACTTTCCATTTTCAGACTACTCCCTGTTGCTGCCATATAAATTGAATTGTGTTAACTATTATCAAAACTTTGCAAAGTATTTTCAATTTTATAATGAACAGCAGTGATAAATTTACTGAACTGATTGTGGAATGCAAATTTTCTGTTTAAAAAAAGTAGTAGATATTATTATACCGAAATTAATTACAAAATAAGGTAAATGGCTTCTTAATTTTAAAAACAAAAATGCTGTAGGAACCTACCTCGATTTACAGATTGGATGCTAATAACCAAGTTGAAGAGTTTAGCTGAAAGCTTTTAGCTCGAGGCTATACTCTTCAACCTCGCTATTGATATTTTTCACTTCACCGATCGTTTGAGGTAGTGTCGTTCAAAGAATTTTATTTTGATAGAACTTGATAAGGCATGTGTTTGATATGTCAGACGAGATGTCTGGAGCTGAATGCGGTAAAAGGGAAAACTAGAGAGTAAATGGGTCTAGTGAAAGGAAATGCAAGAAGGAACGAGACCCAGGTCAAAATCAGTCCATGTCGATCTAATCTCATTCCCTCTATAAGTTGTTATGGCTGTATTAAGTATATCTGTATAAATGCACCAATAGATTTACTGAACTTTCATGTGGGGATAGGTCGAAACAGTCAACTTTTCAGGAGCTATTTTTTTTAAATAGCTATTTTTCTAAGCTGTAAATTAATTATATTGCTGAAATTTGATTTCTTTTGAAGAAAATAAGACACTTGTTTTTCAAATTTCAACAATTTAATTAATTTACTGATTAGAAAAACGGTTATTTAAGTCTCCTTAAAAAATTTGACTTGAAATTTTGACTTATCCCCTTTTGCCTTTTCCCCGCAGTTTTATTCATATATAACTTAACTCTCAATTCATCATTCTTTCAGATACAATTCAGAATCTTCTGAGGATTGTGGTGTAGGGCCCAATAGATGTCACCTTTAATAACACTAATAACGCATAACATCAGTGTTTGTATTTTTTAAATATACCTATAACAGCCCACTAATAAGTTATACCAGAATTACCAGATAGAAGTTATTGAGAGTATAGAGTTGTCTTATTTCGTCCTTTTAGTAGATTGCGAATGTAAATTACGTAATACAGATGCCAAACCAAAATGCTTGATGATAATGCTAAATACTAAATTTTCTCTGCGCTTTTGAGACGGTATTGTGTTGTGATAACGAGGAATATCGATAAATCTCATTCACCCATAAAACTATTTATTTACTTTAAACAACAATATTTCAATGAACTTAATCCATTCCGCTTTTACAACGCCTCTGGCAAAAACCACTTAAAATTACCGACACGTCCATGCATTTCCATTGATATCAAAGTACCCATTTCACTGAACGTGACTGAAATCGGACTAACTACTTCAGTAGTACCAAGATGTCAGCTACACCTATGTTCTACCATCAGTTATTTACTTCTTGGCTATTTTTAGAACAATAATAATGGTCGTGGTTCTTATGGTAACTAGGTACACTGTCAAATATCTTCTAGATTATAAATGCAAACAAAATAAGTTGACCAAATAACAATAAATAAGTAAGTCCTGAAAATTTTAGATGTCACAAAGAGAAGAAATCGCAGAAAAATAAAAAACGGTGTTGTACTTGTAAAATCTCAAAAATTCATATTAACGATTTTTTTAGAAAAAAACTGGGTACGCCACGGGATTCACCAGCCCTCAAAACGGTACTGTACTAAATTTTATTGAAAATGTCAGAGTAAAAAGGATCTTGTAGTTATTTTAGAAATTCATAATAATACTCCGAATTTTTATAAATTAATTTGAAAAAGGTCAAAAGCTATCATAAGTAAAAATTACCCCAAGTGGCGTACCCAGTTTTTTTCTAAAAAAATCGCTAATATGAATTTTTTAGATTTTACAAGTAAACACTGATCTAGTAGGCCCTGGATTTTGTACGAATGAGACGCTTTTTGCTCCCAAAATATAGTTTATCAAGCTCTATGATTTAAAAGAAATTTCTTTAAAATCGCACCATAAATTAAGATTCTACAGGATGTTTCAAGAACAAATGGGTCACACTGTATGTATATTAATTACTGAGTTCAGTGGATTTCTAACGGAATAGAAAACAAATTTTTTTATTTGTAGTTTTAGCAGTAAGTAACTTGGATCTGTAACTTTTCATTATAGCCTTAACCCATCAATAAAATGTGAATTTGTATTATATTTTTTTATAAATTAAAAAAAAAAACATATTGACGTAGTGTAAGTACCTACTTATTGTAATATATACGCTTACTGAAATAGAATTATTACTTATTGTCATTATTATTCTTATGATGGTATATTGTATATTTTTTGTCAAAAATAGCAGAAGATGTCTTTTCAGTTGAATTTATAAAAAAAAGGCTAATAAGTGAGATGGAGATGTTAAAGACAGTATAATACATAACTGTGGCGCTCTTAGACACCTTGTATTAATAATTAGGTACACTGATATACAAAATTAAATCTGCATGTGTTATTAATAAGTTGATTTAAATACAAGAAAAAAAGTACTGGCGCTGGTAGCAAATTCGGATCTAATTATAAGCTTAATTACCGTAATGAAATAGACCTAATTTATTTGAAAATTTGATTAATCTAGGTAAGTACGCATATTAATTTTTAATAATAATTAAGAGCAAAATCATTTTAACTATTTATATAATTATTTTAAATTCTAATAATTGTTCAATTATAAAGCTTCAAATAACTATCACTGATCTATATTCTGGAGGTACTTCTGAAAACTTTATTTCGAAGAGAAGTTACATTAATTTAAGAATGTAAAAAAGATGCCAGAAAAAGAGGAATTTATAAAAGAGTCATCATGCATAAAAATTTCTAATACCCTTTAACTGGTCTCGGGTATTTGGAAAGAGAAGTTTTCTACACCCCTTAGCATTAAAATTTCGACCGTATGATGATAATATCATGGAATAGTGCCTACTGTAAAAATAAAAAATACACTAAAAAAATAAGCTGAACTTGTACCATTGATAGAATCTTTGCAAAGACAATTGAAACAGCAAAAATCTAAAAAGCGGCTGATAATTCGTAGATCTTTGATGTACATAGATGGTTGTAAAAACGATTAGGCCACATGACGATTTATACAGGGTGTTTCGCATAAGAACCGAGTGAACCGAAACACAGCAAGGACGTGTAGGGGTAACCAAAATAATGGTGATTCATCACAACTTATCTCTATACTAAGAACCCTGAGAAGTTTTAGGCCTCGAGATAGGGGTTTCAATCTTCGAAAAAATCAGAATTTCAGTTTATTGCACTTAGAAAAACCAAATTTGGTACACGTCGTGAGTGTACCTACCATGAGCATTCATCGACAGTAAGTAGAGTTAAACTGTAGCATTTAAAAGAGTTGATAAGGAATGATGCAACCTTGAAATTTATATAATTTTTTAACCCTTTGGTCGATTTAAGAAATTGTTATTTTATTTTATTGTGAATTTAATTTTCAAATTTTTCTTTTTCTTTTTCGAAAAACTTTGTCGTTTTCCACAAAAACCCGAATAAATAAACAAAATGTATGTAAAAAATGTATAAAAAAATTCAATTGTTGGCTTTTAAATTAAATGTCAAATTTGACGAGTAGGAAGAAAGTTCAAAACGACAAGGATTTTCGAAAAATAAAAAGAGAAATATAAAAGAACAATTACAAATAAAAATAGAGAAAAAAAAATTTAAGAATTAAATTCCTCATAAAATAAAATAACAATTTCTTAAATCGGTCAACGGGTTAAAAAAATATGTAACATTTTAAGGGTGCATCTTCCCTTATAAACCCTTTAAAATGCTACAGTTTAAATCTAGCTACTGCAAATGAATGCTCTTGGTACTCTCACAATTGTACCAAATTTGTTTTTTCTATAAGTTCAATAACTATAATAAGAGCTATAACTGAGATATTAATGTTTTTTTGGAAATTTGAAATCCCTTTTTCAAGGTCTATAACATCTTTGGGGTGCAACTTAGTAGAAAGATAAGTTGCGTTAAATCACCATATTTTGGGTTCCCCTGCACCCCCAAAAGTATCGAAACTGAACTCTTGCGACGGTATTAAACAAAATGCAATTTCGTTTTTGCTTTTTTACATTATCAACAGCTTTAGTTTTTGAATTATTCGTCACTGTCAAGATTCGGATATTATTAATTTGTTGTATGTTATTCAAAGCTTCAAGTTCAAGGTTTTTAATCGTTCATAGGATTTTTTCAAATAGGTACTCAATGATTCTTTAATAGTTTACAGTAAATAAAATTATTCACAAATATTTTTTGAAGTCAATTATTGGAGTCAGAACTTCTTATTTATCTATACATAGGTATACTGACGAAAATGCTCACTTCAAAACTAGGCCTGCAATAATTTGTGATTTGGATTTATTTCTACAGTCTTCATGAGTTTTTATTCTCAACTGACCAGTAATAATTGTTAAAACCTCATTATTTCATGCGTGTCCGAAATACTCCACTTAACGTTTCGGTTACCATTTACCGCAATACCGCTTAATTTGTCATCCTTTCAGTGCTGCGTCCATGAAATTTTCAGTGCTTATTAAATTCAATAAACGTGTCACATTTATTCGTTGTGACTTACATTTTCCCAAGTAAATACAATACAATATGGCTTAAGTTGTAAGTACCTATTAAGTAACTTGTCATAAGTGTAACATTTGAATAACATTTTTAATTTCCTCCAAATCATTAAAGTTACACATGTTTGTATTATTTTATAGAATTACTGCTTTTTAAGGGAAAGTAACAAAGAACAATTTTACGACAAAAACAAAGGAAAAAATTAACATTAAAAATTTGTGTAAAAAAAAGCTTCATAGGTAAATATCTTTTATGTGATTTGGCAAAAATCAGGTTCTCTACCGAAATAATTTCAACTGGTTGAAGAAAGCAAAAAATACTCTCAAAAAATGATCCGAAATAAAACATTTTGTCGCCTTTATAAAACTGGTAGCTAGGGCTCTGAAAATTTGCTTTGGGACTGGAAAATAACAATAGATAGATCTTCACCAAACATATGTACCTACTCTTTGGGTTCACATCCAGTTAAAAAAATTATATTTTTTATTAAACACTGATAAATTTTTGTCAGCGAACTGGGGACTTTACGACTTAACTGGGTTAGTTTTCCGGTTCCTATCGAAGTAAGTGATGCTCACACATAATTACGCCCATTCTGAAGTATCAATTTTTAATGAAATTTGCGAAGATGCATATAGGTAGGTTCAGCACCTGTGTGCAGTAATTGACGTTCACACAACTGACAAAAAAGCAATTTCAGAGAAGCAGCAAGCCAAACTGTAATCGGTTTTCCGTAGCTATATACATACTTTATACTTTAAACATACTTTATACAAGTTTATAAACTAATAAGGTACATATTTATGTTTTGGAGATACAGAATATTTTTTTAGATAGGTTTTTGAAAAATACTGAAGGACTGAAGAACGATGAAAATTCTGAAAGTGAAAGCGGTTTTAACGTGCAGCTTTACGTTCTCGAGATACGACGGTCCAAAGTTGAAAAAATTGTTATTTTTTAACTTTTTCTCAAAACATTTTTCTCCTCGTTTTTGAGAAAACTAATAAATTTACGGTTCAACTGGGCTGTTTTTCCTATTCGTGTTGTAGAGTAAGCTGTGCGCATATAAAATTACGCCACATTTCTGAAAACATCATCGTTTTTTTGAAGAAATTTTCGGAGAAACTATCATGATGAGTTCACATTTTTCAATAAATATTTTCTCTGCGATTTTGGTAACTACTTAGATTCTAAAAATTGTAAGCAATCAAAATTGTAATCGGTTCTCCTGCAGCTATCCCAGTCTTCGAGAAACAAGAGAAAAGTCATTTTTCGGGTGAAGGTTTTCAATGTGGATTTTTTTGTAAACTATTTTTTTAAATGCCCATCAACTTCAATCAAACATTCTGCTCCGAATTGAACACGAAAAAAATTGGGGCAATGTAGATTTTTTCCTACATTGTGTTATACCGAGACGTTATCTTTAAAATTTATCTTCATACAAACTTATAGCTTTGAAAAAATGCATGGTGCGATGCAATCTAATCAGCTAGTAAAGCTTTCTTAGATTATATTTTCAATAGGTAACCTGAAAATATATCGCACACTGAATTGATGCATCTAGTCTGCTGGAAGCCACGCTTTGAACTTTAATAAAAGACAAAAGACCATAAAACAAGTTTGAGGGCTAAATTTGCAACTCAAATGACTAAATGAATAGTCAGAATGGTATTCAGAGGATTCTACATAACGACCACTCCTCTTGACTTGCAGGTGATCTGATACTGTGGAACTGATTTGTTGAAACTACGGTAACCTGTAATTTGTATGTATTACAACGTTGCATAGGTAAATAAAATAATATATTTATGGCAAATTAATTGATATACGTAAAAATATAAATTTCCATTAATTTACGTACATATTCTATTAGAATACTTAGTAAAAAATCATATTAAGCTAGAGAGTATGGTAGCAAATATGTTATTGTTGCATAAAAATGCATCTTGATAGAAACGTGAAGTTAATTGCCAGATGAACACAGTATCAAAGAAATGCCTACAGAGCTCTGGCTACCTGTAAAAAATCTACAACGGTATACTAATGTTACAGTGGTCATTATGTCTGCATAAGAAATGTTAAAAGTAGATGAATGGTTCCGGTTACTTCACCCTTATTACATTACTACTTATGCTGCCTGCTATTAAGTACGCTGCACAAAACTTTAATTGCTTTATGCACATCAGAAATTACTATTAAATTATTATTTAGTATCTACCTCATTAGGTAGGTATTATTGTATTTCTCGTATATTTTGAACATTTTTGAGTCCTATAATACGTTTCAGATCAAAGGTCGCTTCTTCCTAAGCTCCCAACATTACACTTACTCTGTTGCGAGCTCTTTGCTTTTATTTAAATTTTTCTTGTTGCTTTGTTCTTTATAACTTACTTTGAGTTATTTCTTGTCTTTATATCTTTATAAAAACCTAACAATAAACAAAATTAATTTTTATTGGAATTTTCATCGCATTGGGATTTTTGTTAATTTCTCAGGAATCCAAAATTTGTTTAATTTTACTAGATTTTGATTATTTATGCCCTCTAAACACTGACATAATCAAATTCTACCATATATATAGTACATACATAAAAATTTGGAAATCTTGAAATTTTCTTCCAGACTAGAAAAAGCATTTAAGGTTTTGTTGGTTTGTCTGGCACTCTTAAATCGATACCGCGAAACCTGATTTTGAAAATTCCAAATTTGGAATTTGGAATTTTGGAAGCGTCGTTGTACTTTATGGGTACTTTTTATGAGCTAAATTCGAAGAAACTTTTGTTTTCTTTTTAATCTTAACAGGTTCCTCAATATTTCACATAAACTAAATTTTCCGAATTTCTTTGTAAGTAATGAGGTAACACTCTTATTATTAGAATTTGAGAAAAATCGTTATGGAAAATGTGTTAGTCCATTTTATAAGCACTAAAACTGCGTCACATTTTTTTTTATTTGTTCTGTCATTTTCGAGTTATGGCATAGACTTCTGTGTTTTTTTTTAATTTACCTAAATTATAGTTGACTAGGACATCATTAAATAGGCACCTTTTTTTAATACAATGATATGAAATTCAACATGGTTTTTACTGAAAATATAAAGTTATGAAGGTTTTTACACTTGAAAAAACACAATTTATGCCATAACTCGAAAATGACACGACAAATAGAAAAGTTTGTAACGCCGTTTTATTGGTTTTAAGATCGTCTAAACCTTTTCTTTTACGATTTTTCTTTAATCCCAGTAATAAGAGTATCTCAGTATAAACATATTCCCTAAATTTAGTTTATGTCAGATATCTAGGAACCCATGAAGATTTTCAAAAAAAACAAAAACAAATATTGCTTCAAATTCATTTTCCCCATTAGCCGTTCCTTCACTGCAGTAGTTTTCGATATCCCCCTTCTAAACATTGAAAAACTCACCCTGCATAAATTTACATGCTCTGTTGTAGTCTACTTTACTTATTATTAATTTTTGAATATTTTAATTGGCTGAATAGCTGGTAAAAACTAAATGCCATAAACTCTAAAGAAGAAGCGAGAATGACTCAAGTATAGATAAAAAAAAACTGATGCATTAGTCATACTTTGGATTAATAAATTTTGAGACTATTAATCTTTTTCGTATAATAATTATTGGAAATATCATATAGAGGGTTGCTTCTCAGAAAATTAAACAAGCCATACCTACCTTATAGACCGATTGAGATAATCTAACCGAATAAATCAATACATATTAATATGTATAATTTTTGAAACTCTATAATATGACAATATGAAAACAACCCCGACGTCAAGAACTCGTAGGCTGTAACTAGCCCCCACTCTAAAAAATTAAAATCACCCTGTATATATTTTCATATTTTCTAACCATTTCTATCTAAATTTTTCCCAGATACAAAATTATTTCACAGATAACCATTTTAAATTTGTTTTTATTTCTATCAAAGTATTAATGATTTTTTTTCAAAATTCTCAATTTTATGAACAATGCGGAATGACTAACACCTGTCTATTAGAACTTATGATTAATCCTTGGGGTAGGTCTTGACACCCAAAATGAAAATTTTTCTTGGTTATTTATGAATTAATTTTGAATCTGAAAAAGCATTGAAAAGAGTATCGAATACTAGATTTGAGTATATTTAAATATAATACCAAGAATGTTATTTCACTTTTCAAGGGCGGGGGCAGTAACTTAAGGGTGCTTGATATGTGAGGGTTGTTTTCGTGCGGTCATGTTATGGAGCTTTAAAAATCATAACAATTTTGAAGTTTATGCGCTTCGATTATCTCAACCTATCTATGAATACCAGATTATCAAATCAAGTCTGGCACACCCCGTATACACACAAACTGAAACAAACTCTATTTTGCAAAATTCTTTTTCATATAAAATTCGTTAAAGTTAGTGCTAAATTTTATATAAACGTTTTAAAAAGACGTTTACACCTTTGTTAACAAATTTGATATTTTTACGACTTTGTTAACAAAAAATTTCACATGACCTATTACCTATACCTATGTGTACCTACCTATGCATATTGTCTACATTAAATTATTTTTGCCCATTTAATAATGATCATGTGAAGAAATCATTCACCTTCGCGAAAACAACGCATGTTAAAGAAAATATGTCTTGGATGATCAGGAAACAGTTAAACGTCCTTGTCTCAGTGCATGACACTCCATACAGCTGTATTCAAATTCTCGTCCTAAATTCAAATATTGTATGCTAAATATGCTAAACAAACCATTAAACTCTATTCACTACTTACCAACCAAAAATTTCCATAAATATGGGTCACCAATATGTATATCCGTAATGCTAACACTATAACACATCCGTTTCTATTCTATTGTTTTTAACCGAACAAGTGTCACTCTCTGTTTGTTCCAAATGCAAATAACAGGCAGCAAACTTCATCCAAAATCAAAACACAGAAAATTTTGACACCAAAAAGCTCACATCGTCATAAATCACCGTTTAGGTTTATTTAGGATAGTTGTCGTCTTCTTACAATCCATCACAATTTATTAAGTCGAACCACTAATTCACAGTTACAAGTTTAGTCAGACATCACTTCTTACATTAAACAATTTTTAATGTAAATTTCAAAAAGTTACATTCGGTCACTACTCAATCAATTAATCAGTCCACCGGCACTACAGATTCACTATCAATCCTCATTAAGTCATCCTGGTAACAACCGAAGGGCTGGTAAAAACTGGGGGGTTGTACACGCGAGATTGGTAAGGGCCTGGCCTATTTACTTTGGCCAAGGACGAGGCCGGACACGCGCAAAGTCCTTGCTGATGGAGATGCAGCACTGGACGCGGAAGACCCTACCAGTCTCGCCCGGGCCGAGTTGGTCCCCTCTACAAGAATAACAGTACCTGTTGTAGAACCACCATCAGGTAACCTACATACGGCTACAGTGGAGGGGACATGCTTGCTTCTTCAGCTCTTGTTGATGGTCGTCAGAGGTAATATCAGTACTTGAAGGAAGGTGTAGGAAGAATTTGAGTAAATTCTTTTTTATTTATTGGGTTGACCCTTCTATTCGTTGATGGTACAGATACATATACAGATAATGATCTTGTAGTCAATTAATTAATAATTATAGGAAGAGAAGTAGCAAATTCGGTCATAAATCAGATTTATGAATATTCTTAGATTATTAAAAGTGACTCAATTTTTAAAAAGTTTCTTTGGATTTAATCTAAAATCCGGAATGCAACGTGTAAATTTTTTTATTTAAGAAAAAATCTAAGTAAATTATATAACAGAATTTGAGGTCACGAGTTGATTTTAGTACCTACCTAGTGAGGCAAAGGAGTAAAAAAATGTAAAAAATAGAAAATTTGAATAACTCTTAAAACGTTAGAAATTAATAATTATTATTAAAAAATAATAAACTGCTAATTTTTTCATAATTTAGGAGGAAAATTTGACACTCAATCAATTTAACACAGATTGAAGAGGAAGTTGTGAATCACCTTGTATAAATAGACCTCCTGGAAATCAGATTTCCAGCACCTAAAAAATAATTTACTTTTATTCATGTAGGGTGACTGGGTGGCCCAACGAAAATGTAACAGACCTAACAACTTGAAAACTGAAGATGTATGCGAAAAACGCCGAAACAGGCCTAAATACTTCAGCTTCGTTGACATTTGCGAACACAAAATTTGCTCTATTTATGTATGTAGATCTTGCAAAAATAAAGCAAAAAAAACACGGATTCATCTTTCTCCCATAAGCAACCCTACAAAGTTATTGCCCCCTTAATCTTAATTAAGAGTTTAAAAACTATTTTTTTGTACCTATACCTCTCGGCCGAAATAATGTGCAGTAACTGACATTATTAAAAAAGCAGCTGCGGAGAAGTGGCAAGCAGAAACTAACATTGGGAGGAACATTTCTGTTTGCCGCTTTTCCGTCAGTGAAAATGTTCCTCCAAATGTAAGTTTCTGCTTACCGTTTCTCTGAAATTTCTTTTTTAGTAATCTCAGTTACTGCACATTATTTCAGCCAGGAGGATTTTTATTTTATAGTTATTTTATTATTTGCACGATTCTGATAATTTTAGATTCAATTTTATCGTTTTGAAATTTTGGGAAGAACCTGCTTACATGGATCTCAAGGGAAAGTACCCATAGACGTCGGGGGAAATACCCCTTCATTTACTTATAAGAAAAAAGTAATTTTAGAAATTTTAAATGATAATTTTCATTTGCTCTGACGTAATATTTTACATAAAAAATGTGAAGGGTGTTCGAAAACAAATTATTTTTTGAGTAGACCCTGACACAAAGAAGTTTGTCTTGACTTAATCGAGTCTTTAAAACTAACAGCTCTTGCTTTTGTTAAGTTAGGAGAGTAGTTGTCAAAACATTCAAAAATGTTAATAAAATAGGCACTCACTTTATCGACATTCTTATAAAACACAAAAATAAAATCAGAAATTAATTCATTTAAGGATTCACTTGGACACAATTTTATACACGGTTTCCCACTTCACTTAAGGCATTCTGTAACTGTTCGCCAGGTGTATCGTTTATCTCGACGAACTTCTCCTCTCGATTACTTGACTTGACTTCGTTAACTGTCTCACACAAAATATCGAGTCCTCAACGTAAATGGATAGAAAGAAATCACATTTAAGCTTGCAGAATCTGGCTGGCTAGGGTATCGGTATATTATGACAGATAAGTGGATCTTCGCAGATCTCTTTCACTAAATCGGTTGCTTAATCGGTCCGCCATTTTGAGTTTTATGAAAATTAGTTTCTTTTTACTAACTCAGCTAAAAGTCTAGAGACACTAAACTTATGAAAGTTTCATTTCCTACAACTTTGTTCATTACTGTTTTTCTCTATACGATCGATATCTTTTAGACTAAACCTGAAAAAATCTAGAAAGTCATTTGACAAATAACTGGGGGTTCTATTAAGATGGCCACCGGCCATATCTTAGACTCTATTGATCGTAGAGCCTCAAAATAAAAAAAATAAGACATAAATAACCATGAGAAATTCAATGAAAATATTTTCAAAACCACCACGATTTCAGAAATACCGGAAATTGACAACTACTTCGTTATTTTAACGTATGATAATATTATCATACATATTTTTAAATTGTCTGAGTAAATCGAATATACAGGTGGTTTTACCAATTTAATTTAGATTGAGTGGTTTATGTGTTATAAGCAACAATGATAAAGGCCCAAGATATTTTAAAAACGGCTTACATGTTCCTACATCTTAACTTTTTATGTCGTATCCTGTTATGTGCTTTAAATTAAATAAAAACAATTTTTAGTGTATTTTTTAACAAAAAAATACACTGTTGAGGACATCACTTTTTTGTATCTGGTCGCTATTTCGAATTTAGACGACCAGTGCCCCCCCCCCCCCGCAACTAACAAGCAAAACAACAAGAAAAATTGACGATGGATTTTTTCTATTTTAGGTCAAATTTTTGGATATAATGACTGGACTAATAATAATAAATGGACTAATTTCTGATTCAACTCTTTCCCAGTTGCCCGATCAATATAAAATACCTTTAAAAGAGGTTAAACCAATCTCCATGTCTTGGCAGCTTGTGATTTTACTCAGCTTATGAAGATGGTGTCTTGTTTGTCTGGTTTAGCAGAAAGGTCATTCTTCAGACTGGTTCAGTTCTTTATTAATGTACATCAAACTCATTAGTTTATTATTAGGTATGGATGGATTTGTAGACATATCAATAGGTTTAGAATTAGTAGGTACGTAAGATAGAAAGATCGCCTTTTCGCTTGTCTTTCTTCATGCAGACTTGTACCGCAACTGCAAGTACCTATACGATTTATGAGACAAAATGTTTATTGAGGCAAATGTTTTTTCTCATAATTTTTTTTTTTTTTTGATCGACTGTAACCTCCAGATTCCCATCCCAAATCATCATAGTTCGATTCTCTGGAAGACAATCACAAAATGAACTGCTACCTACAGTCAAAAATAAATTAGCCTAGTTTTAATAAAATTGCTGGATACACGCTGGCAGGGTTCGTATGGCTCGTGATGTTTTAGGTCGGTATGAATCATCTTCTCGTACAGCCATTGGAAATCTAAAAAATTTCAACAAAATGACCAAGTAAAGACTGATGTAAAATTCCAGTGTGACCCTCTATCGCCAGGTAAGCCCAAAACTTTGCAACTGTCGCTGAAGGTGCTTCAGAAAAACAGAATAAGAAACCATTCTGCCTATAGATCTTAACCTGTTTGCTTATAAAGTGCACCTGATGCGGGAATTGCAGCCGTGATCATAAACAACTCTGACCTTTTTAGAAAAATAATCTTTATTCCATTTCATTGGGTTCGTCAATACCTAGACAGAACTACCGCATCTGGGGTTCAGAAAGTCCTACATTTTCGAGAACGATTAAGGTGCGAAATTCCCTGGGATGTTTTATTCACAAAACTTGACATAAATTGCTTGATTGTGTGATTTCACTCCGCTAGACTTTTTTCTTTTGGGCTTAGGTAAGATAATATTCGAGCGTTATTCCCCAGATAGAGTCTCAGGTGTGCGAAAATGTTAACCAAAACATCCTCAAAGAAATGACCATTTGCAGAGTCGAACCCCTCCAATATAAAACAGATTTTATAATGTAATAATCATTTTATCAATATTTCACTTTCACTAATATCTTCTAATGTCGAAGCTAGAAAAACTACCATTAAATGAATATTTTCAAAGAGTTATGCGTTCACTATAGCGTTAACTGCAGTTATACTCTCTGGTTTGGTATTTACTCTAAGGTTGGACTGCTTCTGATGCATCCAAAGAATGATTGCTCAATCCAGGAGATGAATTTGATATGGTACACGCACTTTGATCTGATTGGCTTGATTAATGATTTGGGTTATTGTTAAGGATGGACAGTTTGACGCTTAAATGAAGATGGAGAAGTTATATGAAATTCTTTGTCGGCCGAAGAAAAGAAGGTTTCTTTATATTTGGATGTATTTTCAATTAATTTATGATGCAAGCACCGATGAGATACCGTTGCGTAGGTGCATTTTTTCTCTGTGAAATAAAAATTCAATATGGTACTACGCTACATACCTATAGTCCAGTTATTTGGTAGTTTTACCTGGAAACTTCTCCGGGAGTTTTGAAAATTGGTAATTTTATAGATTTCGACGTGCTCTATTTGAATTCGAAAAAAATCGAAAAAATCACGTTAATATAGTATTCAACCAATTTTCAAAACTCCTGGAAAATTTTCCAGGTAACCTTCTTTTTGAACACCAAATAACTGTAGGTACTACTACCTTACTACCTAACAAAATATTTGATCACCGTATTTCCAAAACAAAACAAATTATTATGGTTTTTTGAAGAATTACCATTTTCGTGCTTAAAAATAAATTTTAGATAAAAGAACAATACATAAAAATGTAAGGAAATCAATAAAATGACCAAAAACAATAATTATTTTCAGTTTTTTCGTAATTTCAGGATCTATAAATATAATAGTCAGTCAAATTAGGCAAAAAATCGCCCTAGCTTGGATATTTAAAATAAAAAGCTAAAAATTGGTACAAACAAAAAATGTCTCCTACACAATCTCACATGAGTAAAATGCGCCATCTTGGAAAAACCGCTACCATTATCTTTGTTTCGAGTGCTGAGCTTAGCGACAGAACCAAACGTCTGATTGTGCTTGTCCTGGCGTCAGATTGTTTTTTTCTGTCCTAATTTCATATTTACATCTTACGCGATTTTAAAACAGTGTAAATATACAATGTAATTATTGTAGAAAAAACGAAAATAAATTCGAACTGTTGTTTGTTTTGACTGACATGTATAACGTTGAATGGTACTAACAAAATGGAAAAATAAACATTAAAAGAAGTCTTTGTTATATACAAATACGAACGCGAATTATAACCGACCCAGCAAATCCACAGTATGTGTATACCACTTATATGAAAAAAAAATCATAATTCAGAGAAAAATAATTTTTGAGAAAAAAGCTCGAACAAGTCAACTTTAATTTTTTATTTGGCATTTTTCAGCCTAAATTTGAATTTTTACCCTTAAAGATACCCCCCTCATTTCGGGCATATTTTTTTATAATGGCAACCTACCGTTTTTGGGCTGGAAATTGATAGTCCGAATTTTTCTGAGTACTATGAGGACACCTCGGAAGTGGGGGAAAAGTTGATAACTTTCAATTATTATTAATGTGATTATTATTAATATTATTAAGGTGATAAATATTACTCTACTCTCATATTAAAATTCATAATTTTAAAGCAAACTCAAACTAATAGAGTGTTTGCATATGACGCCAATTTTCCTCCAACATGTCAGACGCTGTAATTCCGAAGTTATCCCAGCAATACTACGCAAGCTGAAAACTGTGGGTGAAGTTATCCACATGGCGAATCCAGTCACATCCTGCACAGAAATCGTATCTCATCTTTGGAAGACCGATACGAGGATTTTAGGTGGATTTCAAGGTACACCTCCCACTTCTCCCAGACTATACTGCTCTCCAAATTTATTGGGTTATGTAATGACCACATACAGATATTTTTCACACCTATAATTCTTTAACTACTTAAATATACAAGGTGAATCATTTTTTTGTATATCATATGCAGGACTTTACAAGTTGATATAAGACTTTTTTAAGGAAAAATATAAGTACTCATTAAAATATGTCCGGAATGGCTTATAAAATACTGTTGAATAATTTTTTTAATCATTTTTATTTTAAATCAAGAGGTTTTCCTTACAATTTAGAGCACACAAAACGAAGCTGAACATGTGGAGAAATAATAATCCATGGCCATGGCGTAGATAGAGGGTATATGATCCCTTTTTCGCTCAACAACTTCTACGTCCTTGGACTTACAAGACCTTACCTACTTATCACTTGTCAATTTGGAAACGTCTTGTTTCCTAGGCTACCCCCGTAGTTATTTCCAAAGCATACTTTGTTGTTGTTGATAATGATCAGAATTTATGGTGGTCAAAGTTAGTGCAAGTCGATTTTTAAAACGGGTTTCCTGGAAACTGCTCATTTTAACGTCATAAAACAAGAAAACCTTTTGTGGATATTTTCCTGTGCTCTTCAATAATTATTGTGCATACATCTTCAAAATTCAGAAAAAAAAATTGGTCTTTTTTTAAGGTCCAGGGTCCAGATAGTTAATAATTTGAATTTGAGGTTTTCAACCCATACACCAGAAAAAATAAATAGGTAAATATTAATATTATAAAAAAAAATATAATATATGAAGGCCTATAACTTCCTTGTTTGCGAGTTTTCTAAATAACTTTATGAGATCTTTTGGAAATAACTTTCAAGTAGAATCGCCCTCTTATTTTTTTTCAAACATTCTGTATCTATAGTAAGCTGAAAACCTTATAATAATTAAAGAAAATCAAGTTTGAAGGCCTATAACTTCCTTATTTGTGACTTTTTGAAAAAACTTTCTGAGACCTTTTGGCAATATTCTTCAAGTAAAGTCACCCCCTTGTTTGCAATTTCCGAACACCCTGTAACTATGCTAAGCTGAAAACCTAATGATAATTAAAAAATAAATCAAATTTGAAGGCCTATTATAAACTCCCTTATTGGTGAGTTTTCTAAAAAACTTTTTTATTTCTTTTAGCAATATTTTTAAAGTATAGGTATTATAATCACCTTCTTATTTTTTTTGCTATTTCCGAACACCCTATACATATACTAAGTTGAAAACCTAATAAAAAAAATTTTGAAGGCCTAGGTAAGTATAACTTTCTTATACAGGGTGTACCAGCTCGATTTAGACAACGGTAAGGGCCGTGTAGGTCTCGTCAAGACGAAACGTTTTTTTATTTGAAGTTTTTGGATTTGGACCTTCGTTGCGGAAATATGGCCGACTTCCGGTTTTTAGTTTTTTGGCTCCAGTTTCGGCATTTTTAGGTTCTCGCCCGAACTGAAACTAGTTTTGGAAACTCCTTAGCTTCAGTTACAACTTTCATATTGAAGCCAAGGTTCTATCTCTGTTGGATTCAAAATGGCGAGATGCCCAAGACTTTAAATTTTAAATCTTTGAATCAATTCAAATTGAATCAAATTGAAAAATTAAGATTTTGAATCCAACAGAGATCGAACCTTGACTTCAATATGAAAGTTGTAACTGAAGCTAAGGAGTTTCCAAAACTAGTTTCAGTTCGGGCGAGAACCTAAAAATGCCGAAACTGGAGCCAAAAAACTAAAAACCGGAAGTCGGCCATATTTCCGCAACGAAGGTCCAAATCCAAAAACTTCAAATAAAAAAACGTTTCGTCTTGACGAGACCTACAAGGCCCTTACCGTTGTCTAAATCAAGCTGTGTTTAAAGTTGGAAAATTGCGATTTTCACTTGTTTATAACTCATAGCCTACTCAATTTAAAATGCAACTATAAACATTATTGTTATTACATTTTCTCAGACAATCTGAAAATGCAATAAAATATAGGGTGTCCTATTTAAAAAAAAACAAAGATGGCCATTGCTTTCACCATTTTTAAATGTGCTGCCATCTTGGTAATATTTCATTTTGACTCGTTATTAGGTATGTTGCCTAAGTTCCAAATTTCAGATTCCTAGATCAATTGGAAGTCGAATTTTTTCTAATGTGGCGTTTCAATCAATCACCCTGTATAGGTACCATATTTTCAAAATTAATTTTGAAATTATGATCAGTAAGATTCATAATAAATAAATTTGAACTAAACTGTGACAATTCTCCACCTACTTATAATAGAAAAAGTAGGAGTCATTTAAGCTTGACTATGTCAACCTGAAAACGAGAAATATAGAAAAATAGGTACAAATAGGAGTAGGTACCTATTGTGACATTTATTCAATTCCATTTAAGAAGTATAATTTTTTCTACCACGTATCTATGCACTTCAGTGCAATTATTGAATATTACACAACAAAGGTGATGTGTAGCAATTTTAATTTATATACTTACATGCGGAACATGCTAGACACCTATAATTTCATATGCCGATATATCTAGACAGTCGTAAATAACTAACAATATACCTAGACCAATATGGATAGCATTATTGCAAATTTTATGCTCATGTGAAGCTTGCAATAATTGCACAGATGAAACAATATAGGATGCCGTTGATAGCTCGATGGTGTTAAGGCATCGCATATTTCAGGAACGCGGATTATTGAGCTTATTGTTTGCGTTCTCGATGCGAATATATTACCAGCACCAGCGCGAGTATTATTATATCGCGTCTTGGCGTAACGAAATTTTGGAAAGCGCCGCAGGCAACAACAACATACTTGTTCTGAATCTTATCGACTTTAATCTTCAGAGTTGCTTATTTTATTTGAAAATAATAGCGGCTAATTACATAGTACATGTACTTAGCAATTAGGAAATTTCAATTATAACATGTTAGCAGTGATTTTCGTGCTTTGTGCTCATCATTTCAACATGATAATATTTCAAACCATAACAAAATATTTCTAGCATGTAAATGTGTGGAGATATTATAAAGCTACACTTCTAACTTCTAACTTCTACTCATAGATATGGTTTCATTATGATAAAATCAAATTATTGGGAAAATCGACATTTTAGTCGTAGCAGTCTCATTCTTTTCGGTGTGATATTTAACATTAAGTATAGGAGCTTTAAATTACGATTAAATGTTTGGCGTAGCTCTTAAATTATTGAACTATATGTATGTATAAGGAAGATAATGTTAAATAGAAAAGAGTAGATAATATGGAATAATAATTCTCGATTTCACCAGAAAATAAACAATATTTCATTGGAGGACTCCCTAACTGCATGTACTGACATTGTGAGCAGCATCTTGTATTCAATCAATTCTCATGCTCACTTTCAACCAGTGTTTGGCATGCGAGCACACCAGCACCAGATTTAATGTAATGACAGAAAAAATCAATTAGATTGGCGTCAAATCTGGGACCTTGGTCTTGGTGGCAAATGCTACTGATTCCTCTACGACCTGTCTACCTTTCTGCTGGGAGTTTTTGAACCCTCCATTCGTTAAGTCCCTCCACATATTCCTTTTTACCACTACTTGAATTAAGGTAAGACGATCTAGATGTTTTTGTAGAAATATTTAGGAACTATAAAAATTGCTCCACCTTCAACTTTTGAGGCAATATCATAGACCAATTAAATTATTACCAACGACCCCAGCCAACAAATGAATACCGAACGCTTTCTGTGGTCATGACTTTCAAATGTTGAATTTTCCAGTGTTACGATTTTCAGAAATTATGATGATTATTTCGTTTAAAGCATCCAAATCTTCTCATCAATTCGAAAATGAGTGGAAAAAGTTATTATCATCCTTTACTCTCTGCAGTCTCCACTTAGGTATTTTACAGTTCTTTAAACGGAGACCTGAGTCGGATAAAAACGATTAAACTTATTTTATATATCTGCCAAAAATTGGCATCATATTGTAAAAATTTTGAAGAAAAAATACTTCTGCTTGCTCGAAAACATATTTTGCGATAAACAGATATACTTACATACAGTAGGAACCTATTTACCGCGAAAAAAAATTTTTTTTTTTTCAATTTGTGGGAATCATTATAAAACTCTTGCTTTAAGAAAACTAAACAAAATTTGGATTTGATTTTTTATCAATTTCAGCTCATTTACAGTATCTCAAAGCTCAAAATATTTTTTCTTGTTTTACTTTGACACTCTGCATCTTTTTATTTATACACATTCCACACCGTGGTTAGAAGCCAAACATAACAATGCCCTTGTTCATTATTCACGCAATTTATTGTTTTAGTTCCACTGTCACATTCAAATCGTAAATATTTACCACACTAGTTTTCAACAACATCAACAGTAGCGGAAAAAAATTGAACCATTTTACATGCCATGCAGTATTGGTTACACTCCTCATTGTTGGAGGGATATAAAATAAACATAAAGGTTCAACACGTCGCCACATAGTCCACATGTGCAGCAGGGGGTATTCTAAGTATCAGTCGGCTAGGGATCACAAACACAGTTAAGATTCAACCTTTGGTCACACGGGCTGCCCGGTTACAATTTACCTGCACCCCCTGCCGATTGGATCAAGTCAAGTAGCCACAAATAGATGTAAATGTCATCTTGGTGCCTAATGGCATTCTGGGCGTTATAAGATTTATGGGATCTTCGATGCGATTTTAAGCAGTTTTATGACTTCATAGAAGGTTAGCTATTAAGAAATCAAAGCCAGGAAGCTAACAAAAAATTGTAAAATGTTTGCTCTAGCATAATGAACCTTTATACATAAGGTCGAGCGTACCTGAGATCTATAAACCGTTAAGTTATCAACGCTAATTTATGCGGTCAGAAGGATTCTAGTTCTTTGTTACAAAAATAATATTTTTCGCGATTAAGCTCCATTTTCGTTAATAACAAATAACTCTATTGAAAGTAATTTACAGGTCCTCACTGTGCTCCTCCTTCAAACAATTATTTTTTTCGATTGCTAAAATGTCCTCAAAGTTCTTGATATTAAATTTAAGTATTTTTGTTACTTATATTTCATGAATACCTGTGCCACTATCACGTTCCACTTAATGTCTAATAACTGGTGTTGTGATCTTATGAATAAATAATGTTTTAAGAACAGAACATGATGTTTCAGTGGAAATTATTCTAGAATGCTTTATTTAGCAATAATGCTGTTGCCATTATATTATTCAGCCAGAGGTGAAAGAGAGGCTAGCGTCCTTGCAAGGCCGCAGGACTTCCTAGATTGCAACATTTCACCCGGGCGTCGTACTCCACGCTTGCTTGAACTATAGTAAACATTGCTGCCATATTACTAGAAAGTTATTTAACTTGGGTACCTATCTCGCTCGTGATTTCTGTTACAGATGTGTCTTCTTTTAACAATTAACATAAACATATATCCTTTGAATATTATACGTCGTGGAGCATAATTATTTTTATTTGGTCGGCTTTAGAAATTGTTCACATCAATTTCCTGGTGTATGTTAATAAAAAAGCCAAATTTTGCATTTTCGAAAATTACAAGCAATTTACCAGATTTCTATCGTATCTAAAAAAAGATAAAGACGACCCAATTTTGAAAATAAATTCAACTAACGTCAGCACTGATGAACTTGCCCAGTTTACTAGAAATTACTAGAAACAGTCCTCTATTTTACTAGAAATTTTTAACTCCGACTGACCATGGGGGATAAACCTTGTTCCCCGTTTGTGTACAAATTAGAGTTTATGATGTTCTATTTGAGTCTGCATGGATCGTTAACAAAAAACTGCCTTTCCACAGAAAGTAAAGAATTCAAAATGCGCGAAAGCAAAAATATGTTTTTCAATAGAGTGTTCATGGTTTTTAGTGTAAGTAATTAAGTATTATTCATCACTCATATTCTGTCCACTTTACTAACTTCGTAGTATGTAAGGTATCGTGCAGTGATTCACAAGTTGAAAGATAAAAAACTTATCAGTTCAGTCATCCATCGCTGGGCCTCTCATTATTCATTGTATCGTCTTGTGCAGTGCGAGATTGACGTGAATTTTGTTTCTCGTTAATAATAGTGAAATAAAATTACACGATGCCCAAGAGGCCGGCTAAAGTAGATTATTCAAACCCTTCCAGGGCTAAGAAGGCTCAGAAGTACCATGTATTAAAGGAAAAGATGGAAATGTTACAAAAACAAGTGGAAGAATTATCTGATTCATCCGGAAGTGATTGTAAGTACTTAAAGCAAATTGGGTATTTTTCTAAATAGCCCAGCGAGTTGCATGACTCAATTTTTGCTTCTATTTAGGGTGCTTTTCAAAGCAGCCCCCCTTTTCTGGAATTCGGAGTATTTTTTACATCCACCTAAACGGTTGTTTAAATTAGGTGTTTTTTCTAGGTGAGGACACTGTCTTGCCAAAGAAAGTAGTAGTTCAGGCTCAGGTCCATGCCTCCTCAGGAGGTGGTACGCTATTGATGACCCCAACTGATGATATTTCGTTTATGAAATCAGTTGAGGCAGACTCACCTCAAAGAAATGTTAATTTTTTCGATTCGGATCATCTCCAGGTAATAGACGAGGATAATAGTTCCCAGTTGGAGACTGAAGAAAAAGACCCTCGTTGCTTTCTAGATTTGTTTGGGTTGGATCCATCCACATCTAATTCACAGGGAGAGGTAATGCATGAGGGCATTGCTTTACGTTGGAGCCATATAATTAGAAAAGGCTTAGCAAAGGAGGAGAGAGAAACCCTAATAAAGCAATACCCACCTGCAATTAATTGCTGTGCTTTGGTACCACCCATACTGAATGATGAAATTGCTATTAATATGGATGAATATAAATTGCGAGAAGACAAATATTTCCAGAAACTACAATCACAAATGGCAGCTGGGTTGTCGGCATTGAGTAACCCAGTGAATAGCATATTGTCAAATTCTGACGACAGTCATAAGTCTATGATGTGTCGATTAGCAGACTGTGCGAAGATTTTCGGAGATGTTTTCTACCAACTTTCGATGCACAGGCGATTTTCGGTGCATACTAAATTGAACCCAGAATATAAGAAACGCATAGAAAGTCAGGATATAGACGAGTATCTTTATGGAAAAGATTTAATGGAGAAAATAAAACAAATTCAAGCATCAAGGTCCACTTCACAGGCAAAAATTATAATGAAACCGGCGCAACAAATTCAAGCATATGGTCGTAATAATAGGGTAGCAAACCCAGGACCAAAGAATTTTTTATCCAGAAGTCAGTTCAACAGACCAAAAATAAGACAACTCAGGGAGAGGGACAACCAGGAGAAGGGGTCCAAGGCAAGCACCTCCACCGCAGGGAAGACCGGCACGGCAGAATTACACACAAACTCGTCGTCGTTAAAGGTAGGTAAGGGAAGAGTCGGGGGTATAAAATACTGTTACCACCAATGGGAAAGAATAACCTCGAATAAGAAGATATTAAACTGGATACAGGGTTTTAAGATATGTTTCATAAAAGAACCCAAACAGTGGTCCACCCCTGTTGTTGTTAAATGTAATTCTAGGGAATCAATCTTATATGAAATTGCAATTCAAGATCTCATCAACAAAAAAGCAATCTCACCGTGTATACACGAGAAGGGGGAATTCATTTCTTCCTATTTTTTAGTAGCTAAGTCAAGCGGTGGTTATAGATTTGTTTTGAATTTGAAAAAATTAAATACATTTATTGCTACATCTCATTTTAAGATCGAGGATTACAGGTCGGTCATCAGACTGATAAATAAAGGTTTTTATATGGCAAAAGTTGATTTACAAGATGCATATTTCTCGTTATCAATTGATGTAAATTTTAAAAAATTCCTACGTTTTCAATACAAAGACATTTTATATCAATTTAATGTTTTACCATTCGGTTTAAATGTCGCGCCCTATACTTTTACTAAATTATTAAAACCAGTAATAAGTTTTTTAAGATCAAAAGGTTATCTTTCTGTTATTTATCTTGATGATATATTGTTGCTTGCTACCTCTGAAACAGAGTGTCGCAATAATATTCGTGAAACAACAGATTTACTATCCAGTTTAGGTTTTTTAGTAAATTTCGACAAAAGTCAATTAATACCGTCAAGGGAAATCTCTTTCTTAGGATTTAATTATAATTCGATGAATTTGACTTTCTTCCTCTGTAATGAGAAGAAAATAAAAATATGCAAGGACATAACAGCATTAATTAAGAAATCTAGTTTTAAGATTAGAGTTTTTGCTATGCTATTAGGCAAATTAATAGCAGCCTGCCCTGCAGTGAAGTATGGATGGCTATATACAAAAAATCTGGAAAATGCAAAATGGAACGCATTGAAGAATAATAATAATAATTTTGACGCGATAATGAAAAATTCACCAACAGTAATAAATGATTTGCAATGGTGGCTTAAAAATTTACCTAGTAGCTTCCAAAATATAAAACATGGAACTTATGTCTTAGAAATTTTTTCTGACGCTTCCCCTTCAGGATGGGGCGTGTACTGCCAAACAGGTAAAACTCATGGTTTTTGGCCCGATGTTCAAAAAAATTTACACATAAACATACTGGAACTATTAGCAGCTTTTTATGGGCTAAAATCATTTGCAAGGAACTTGAAGAACTGCAACATTTTGCTTAGGATAGACAACACCACGGCTATAGCCTCTATTAATAAAATGGGAAGTGTACAGTATGATCAGTTAAATCACATTAGTAGACAGATTTGGCAATGGTGCGAGGAGAGGCAACTTTTCATTTTTGCATCATACATTCCATCAAAACAAAACAGTATAGCAGACTCTGAATCTCGTATCTCTAACATTGAAACGGAATATGAGTTAGGTAATGCATATTTTGATGCTATTGTGACTGAATTAGGACTTCCGAAGATCGACCTATTTGCATCCAAATTAAATAAAAAGTGTTCGACATATATCTCTTGGAAACCGGATCCGGATTCAGTTACAGTCGATTCTTTTTCCATCTCGTGGCATGGATTGAAATTTTACGCTTTCCCTCCTTTTGCAATGATATCAAGGGTACTGGAAAAAATAGTAGCCGACGATGCTGAGGGTATAGTGGTGGTACCTGATTGGTCGAATCAGCCCTGGTATCCATTATTTTTTCGTTTGATAAAGGGAAATAAAATTTGTTTTGGTCCAACTGAAGACTTAATTTTATCCCCTTTCAGAAATCCGTATCCGAATCACCAACACCTTACCCTGGTTGCCGCGAGGTTGTCAGGGAGGCTTTTATGAGACAAGGAGTGCCTGAAGATGGAATTCCTGTACTGTTAGCATCCTTAACAGATAACTCTCTCAAACAATATGATTCAGCTCTCAAAAGGTGGTGGCGATATTGTAATGAACGTAATAAGGACGTTTTCAGGTATGATTTGTCTACTACGGTAAAATTTTTCAAATCACTTGTTGATTCTCACCTTTCTTACAATTCAATTAACACAGTGAGGTCAGCTTTGGCACTAATCATGAATTTCTCCAGCTCGGATGAGAGGGTAATCAAACGCCTGTTTAAAGGCATTTTTAACTTAAATCCACCATCGCCAAAATACTCCACCACTTGGGACCCACACCCTGTTCTTCAATATCTAGAAAAACAGTATCCATTGGATAAGCTCTCATTGGGAGTATTAACGCTTAAGCTTATTATGTTGATTGCACTCGCTTCCGGGCATAGAACGCAGACGTTTTCATTAATTGAAATTGGTAATATCGTCATAAAACCAACCTGGATTGAAATTTATATAACAGGTCGAGTTAAGACAACTGCTCCTAAGAATTTAAATCCAGTGTTACATCTTCCATTTTTTACTGCTAAACCTGGCCTTTGTGTTGCATCCACCTTGATTCATTATCTCGAAAGAACTAAAAAGTTGAGGCCAGCAAATGAAAATTATCTTTTCATAACTATTAAGAAACCATATAGGGCCGCATCAGCTCAGACAATTAGTCGTTGGCTTAAATCGGTTCTTACACTCAGCGGTGTAGATACTAAGATATTTAAGGGCTATAGTACCCGCCATGCCTCCACTTCGGCGGCAAAAAGGGCTGGTGTTAGTATAGATGTTATCAGACAGACGGCTGGATGGTCTAGAACTTCGGAAGTATTTAGTAAATTTTATAATAAACCTTTATCTGTAGATCCCACTGAATTTGCAAATTCAGTGTTGACCATGAATGAGCAATAATCAATTTTATAAGCGTTATTCTGTTTATGGGTCATTAAAAATTATGTTATCATAATAATTTGTAGTTAAATGTTAAATTGTTAAAATTTGTGGATTTATCTTGTACTTATATACCTATTAAATTTTTGTGTTCTCAAAAAAGGTTGTACGTGGTAATAATTTATTAATATATTATTATGGCGTTAACAGATCGTTATTATTTATTTTTTCTTTTGTTGTATTTTCAATAATTATTGCTTTCAACATCTACGAAGTTAGTAAAGTGGACAGAATATGAGTGATGAATAATTAAGGGATTAATCGACTTACCTTAAGGAAGATCGATCCTAATTATTCGAACTCATATTCTGTCCACTTTACGTCCCACCCTCACCCACCCTTAACGATCTGTGGTACTATCAATCCGATACAATGAATAATGAGAGGCCCAGCGATGGATGACTGAACTGATAAGTTTTTTATCTTTCAACTTGTGAATCACTGCACGATACCTTACATACTACGAAGTTAGTAAAGTGGACAGAATATGAGTTCGAATAATTAGGATCGATCTTCCTTAAGGTAAGTCGATTAATCCCTTAATTAAATATGAAAAATATTTGCGGTTATGAAAGGTTAAATTGATTTTTCATGGTGGCACTACTCTATTCTACGTAATGATCCCTTACAAGCATATTCCCAAAGAAATATTTACATATTTTTAGACCAAAAAATCATAAAGATGCTTTCCTAATATTTTTTATACACAGAGTTGCAGTCTCCTATAAATAAACTGCACAATAAAATCGGATAAAATATGATGACGAAAATGGACACAATTGTTATTAGCAAGTTAAGTGAACAACACTGCAGAAATGATGAGGTAAAGCTCGCGTGGTTGTCGGCACGATGGCGACGGCTTCCATTACGACACCTGGTGCTCCGTACCAGCCAACAATACCTTCTAGCTCTTGCCCCATCTACCTGATGCAACCGGTCTCCAATTATTCAGTAATCACAACAGTGTTACTTTATGCTTACGTATATCACAATAATATTCTAGATTAAAGTAATATAAGTAACACCTGATTTTATAGAACTGACTTAAATTTCTTATCGTTTCTTTTGATGACAGGTTTTGATTTTTCAAACTTGTAATCTATAATTATTGTCATGTTGGTTGTACTTGTAATTAAGTATTTTGGTCAATATGTCTAGCAGCAGCGTATATCAAAGAAAGGACCGATAAAGACGAGAGATCCCCTTTCTGAAATAATTTCTAAAAAAAAGAACAAATTATTATTAAAATGATCAATATTTGAACATCTTTTTCAGAAAGAACAGAAAGTCCTAAAAACTGTTTTCGAGAAAAAAGAAAAACATAATTAAACCTGACCATTTTTTGTAAACTTTGATATTAAGTACATTGACTTAACAAAATAGGTATGACAAAAAAGTCAAATATTTGTTTTTACTTTTCTCAATTTAGCTGTTAACTTTAAGTTTGTTGTCTTATAATTCAAGCTGCCTGACATTCCCTTGACTATTCCCAGGAGCAATGAGAACATGCCCAACAGCAGCGTTGGAAGTAATTCTAGATCTCACACCACTGCACTTATAGTGATTGAGAGAAGTGCCGCAGAGGCTCAACTCAGAATGTCAAGAATGGGGATCAGGGAGGGACTACGGACCGAGGGGAATCAACCCCTGAACATCTGTAAAAACCTCCTGATAATGCCAAAAGACAAAACTGTCAAGAAATTCAGCTTCAAGAGAAACTTCATCATGGAACTGTCTACGAAAGAAGAATGGAGCAACACATCCATTCACACTCTCAAAGAAGGTACAATAAAATGGTACACAGACGGCTCAAAGGCCACCGAGGGAACTGGGGCAGGAGTATATGGGCCAGGCACCAACTACTCCGAGCCGATGGGAACATCCCCAAGCATACTTCAAGCGGAACTGTACGCAATAGAAGTATACGCCCAAATAAACCTCGACAGAAACTATAAAAATAGGGAAATAACAATACTGACAGACAGTCAAGCAGCCATAAAGACGCTGAGCCCCCTATCATCAGCTCAAAAATGGCATGGAACTGCCTACAAAAACTCAATAAACAGGCAGAGAGAACAAAATTCACCTCAAATGGATACCAGGACACACTGGGATTGAGGGAAACGAACGTGCCCACTCATTGGCAAGAAAAGGAGCATCGACGCCCTTTATAGGACCAGAACCATTCTGTAGCCTTGAAGACACGTTCTTCAAGGCAGAACTTCGGAAGGAAGAAGAAAAACTGAGAGAAATCCATTGGAATAACCTCTCATGATTGAGACAATCCAAGGAGCTCCTCGGGAACTTTAACCGAGAAAGGTCAAGGAAACTCCTAACCCTCAACAAAGGAAGTCTCAGAATGCTAACAGGATTCCTAACAGGTCATTGCAAGCTCAATGAACACCTGAGGAAACTTGGTATAGAAAAAGATGGCGTTTGCAGACTCTGCAGGGAAGAAAACGAGACGCCTCGTCACCTATTGATGAACTGCGAAGCCCTAGAACGTGAAAGAAACGATGTTCTGGGCCAACACCAGCTCAACGGGGGGGCTTTGCCCGGCCTTGATCCCCTTCAAATCCTGAAATTCCTAAGGGAAGCGGAGTTGGAGAGGCTGCTTCAATGAAGGGAATATACTCCAAAGGAGCAGAGAAGAGAGGGCACAATAGATCTGTAATAGGTCGCAGCGCATCTGACACCCTCAATATATCAATATCAATATATCCCTTGACTATAAATATAAGTATTCCGTTTTGTCTAAGTTAACTTCTAGGGCGTTTTTCACACTCTTTTCCAACTTCCTCATCATGAACTCCAGATCTTCTTCCTGTGCGATAGTTACTTGATCATCTGCGAATCTCAAGATATAAAGATGGATGTTTCTGATCGGAATCCCCATTCATTCACATTTCTTATTCCACGGTTTCAAAGTTTTTTCAGGAATGTCTTGAACAGTGTTGGTGATGTTGTCATGAATCTTTCATTAACTCCCACATTCTCTTTCGAGGGACTAAGTCATACGTCTTACGAAGATCTACAAATACAAGATGTATATCTCTGTTCTTTGCCATAATTTATTCTATAAGGTGTTTTAGTGTGTATATGTGGTTTATACAAAATCTTCCAGCTATAAAACCTGCCTGATTTTCATCTATTTTTCCTTTTTTGGTCTCCTCTAGCTTTTGCTTTATGATTTTTCCATATACTCGACCCATTGATGTTATGACGCTAATTCCCTTATATTTTTCACATTTTGTTCTGCCTTCTTCTTGTGAATAGATGTAATATAATCCTCTGACCATTCTAACGGCGGATGCTCTCCGTTTAGAGTTCTGAAGAATTTTCCGTGTAATATTATACGAAACAGTTTCTCTGCTCGATACTTAATCAGCCCTAGTGGTATTCCTCCAGGTACGCTAGTTTTTCAGTTCTTCGTGCTTGCTTGACCTCCTGCAGTGTAAGTGTCATCTCTTCTCCTTCCTTTGATATGTTTTCTTCCTCCTTTACATGAATTGTGGTCTTGCCTTCGTAAGTAATTATTCTCTTTAATATTCTTCCCACCTCTGCTCTTTAATATTGGATATGGGGGTTTTCCGGTTTTGAGTGCTTTCATTGCTCTCTGATTCTGAGCTTCTAGTCCCCCATAAACTTATGCTGGTCTAATCCTTCGCGTGTCATTTCCCATCTTCTGTTCTTCTCCTGTTGTACATACTTCCCTCTTTACTTATCTGTTCTGTTCTTTATACTTTTTCAAGTCATCTGCGTGGCTTTTACTCAGATTTTTACTACAAATTGTCTCGTGTCCTTTGACCTTCCTTGTTTCTAGTACGAGTTTCTTCCTCACCTATAAGGTGCCATAGTTGCCCCCCTTCATACACTTTATGATTTTTTCATAAGTATCCGCAATACCTTTAATTCTTCTAATTTTTTGTACAAGCGTCGTTGATACAAACCTCTTATAGATTCCTCCTGCAGTGACTTCACCCTGAACCTTTTTGCGGATTTATTGTTCCACTGTCTTTGTTCAATCTTCGATATTTCAGTGAAGGGGAAGTAAAGTTTTCCCACTACTAGTCTATCATCTGAACCACATTCTACTCCTCTCTGGACCCTGACATCCTTGAATACTTTTATCGACATCCTTGACATCTTTTACTTTCTGTCTCATTTCCCTTCTTTAAAGTTTCGCTAATCACGAGGATCTCCACATTCATATTCCTGGACTCTTTCAGAACCTCTCTGTTTTTAGTTCTCCATCATTGGATATTCCAGGTGTAAGTTTTCTCTCGGTTCTTTTATTTCTTTTATTGGATACCTACTCTATCTTGCTGAAATTTAAGACTGGGTATTCACGTATGTCAATCGCAGAACTACCCCCCCTCCCTCGCCACGTATTCCTTGGGGCTCCCTCTTTTCGAAGTGTGTATTTCCACCCGAGGATTTACATTTAGTATCTGTTTAATTCTGTCATCTTCCTACATTTAGCCCTTGGTTTTTTATGTATGTAAGGACCTTGGGAGGACCTTTATCTGCAGCTGCCCTCTCTGAATCAGAAGTTCAGACGTTGTTGATCATGCACCGCTCAATATGAGCCAGACATGATCTGGCATGTGCTTTTATGTTATTCCCCAAAAGCTAGGTGGCCACTTCCGCCGATCCTCCGTATTGAAGTTTGAAGTCCTGCTTACTTGTCACCTTACTTCATCCACCCTTAAGGATCAACTGGAGCCAGCTGAATCCCGATTATTTTTCGAGGTGTTACTCCTTGATCCCTCCTCCTTCCTCACCTCTTGTGTGGTGACGCCCCAGGCTTGGGACTGGTTCAGCTGACTAATGAAGTCTTAATTTATAGGAAATAGTAAAGCAACATCGATCCAATTAACACCGCATCCTGCTCTTCAGCAGCACTCAGGTTCCCAGGATTAGGGGTTGGGGAAAGAGGGAGGAGTGAGATAAAAAGATAAATGAAAATGGAAACTATTAGTTTTGATCAATAAATGATCTCGATAAATGTTGATTTACTGGTAACATTTCATTAAGGGAAAAAACTTCAGAATAATTATCAAGACCAGAAAAGTAAAACCAACCTTACGAAATCCATCGATCATAAGTTGATTCAATTATAGGAGTTCTTTTTTTTAATATGGTAATACTAAGAAATTCGTTAGAGTTGCTTGAAGGGAGAATGAGGAGATGCTAAAGCTTTCAATTCTTTCCCCTATCACGCTGCAAGTTCACCCTGTTTTTAGGCAGGGACGTGATTCCTTCTCTACTTCACTCATCTATTCACTGGATCATATGAGGCAAATATGGACCTGTAAACGTAAAAATAGCTGACTAATGAAGTCTTAACTTTCAGGAAATAGTAAACCAATATCGATCGAATTAATCCCGCATCCTGCTCTTCAGCATCACTTAGGTATTGGGGTTGGGGAAGGAGAGATTTAACAGTTGAATGGAAATGGAAATGGAAACTCTTAATTTTGATCATTAAATGATCTCGATAAATGTTGTTTTACTGGTAAAACCATTTCATTATGATTCGAGGAGTTTTTTTTGGAAATATGTTGACTTTAAAAACTTTGTCAGAGTATTATTGCTTGAGAAGAACAATTTCACCCCGTTTTTAGGCAGGAACAGGAACGTGACCTCCTCTCTACTCCAAAGGAGTTCTCATTTAACGTGCCTTCTGAAAGACTGCCGATTATAATAGGCAGTACCTATTGGTATATTTTTTTACACTGTGGACACTTTTTACAAGACTCATTCAAGTGTTAATTACATGCGTCCCCCTTAACTTTGATGTTAGGAATTTTAATGATGAGAAGAAACAATTAATCGTTAAAATTCCTTCTTACTATCTATACACAATTGACAGATTGCAAATTTAAGTACTTACTTTGAATATTGACTGTTACATACTTTTATTTGTTGTTTTATTTTACTAGTTGGTTATCTTTTCTTCTTTCTTACTTTTTTGGCCAGTTTAATATACCTAGTTGCTATTTTTAAGCTCAAATATTGTGACAAAATATAACTTGCTAAAAATAGTCAGAAATTCAATTTCATATAGGTTTAGTCTTCCAATTTTAAATCTACCTTACGACAATCGAAGAGGAACTAAAGATTATGTATGGAAGAACACAATCATGTAACATGGACACTTTTACTTCTAAAATCAAGAAAAAAAAAGCCTTAAAGAAACTGTTTAACTGTGCTTCTTTACATCTCTTTGTGGAAGGAATTGTTTCGGTATTTGTCTAAGACCTACCTTCGCAGCGTCACGACTTTTGATTTAATCTACTGTCGTGGTTTAGACATGGTGTATGTGCTCCCGAAAACGACAATAAAACATACCTGGTCGTGATTTATTGCCGTGTTATTTTCTAGAGTGCATAGAAGAAATGAGTTCTGGTTAGCCTAGCCGTTACCACAGCGAAGCCATTGTGCATTGCACCTGTAGCGATTGCATTGTCGGCGGTCTGGCTGTCAATACATGGACTCTGTGGCTCTGAATTGCTAAAGATATATTGCCAAATCGTAACAGGTACATTTTTGGATAATAACAGGTTGATTTGTCATGGCGATGGCGTGTTACTGGACCGTGAAAATGCCTGACAAAATTACATCCTCGGAGGCTACTTGAATGACACGAAATAACTCCTGAGCTGGAATTTGCTTCTGGTTGCAAACATTAATTTAAATAAAATCGAAGTGAGGTCAGATATTATGTTATAATTATTATTTATTTTATGTTTTTTATAAAACTATAAAATAAAATAAAATTGAACAGACTCTTATATTGTTCTCACAGTCAACTTTTGTTTTTCTTATAATTTTGCTTCATGTCATTCGTTCTAAAAAAAATTAAGGAAAAAATATAATAAAGCATTCAAATATAATTTTTCAAAATTTTACTTCTTTCTTTCACATTCGGAGAAAATTTTTGAATTTTTGATTTCCTTGATTTTTTATACCGAATAAATGACATGAAAAACATTGTGACGGTCATAAGAAAAAGTTTATTATGATGAACTCCAAGATCTAGTCGGGTTTCAAAATGTTTGTAATGTCAAATGGACAGCTCATGACGACTCTTGAACACCTACAAAGAATAATTTATTTCATTTCAATGATAAAAAGATATGGGTGAAAAAAAAATCTACAGTTTTCAGGTTTTTCAGCATATTTCAGTAACGACCAAAGTCGTCCTAATTTTTTTTTCAATTTCTATACAGTGTGTGTCACAGGCCATGGTACACCCCCTTTTTTTTCTTTATTTTTTGAGAAAATTTTTTTAAATTTGGTACGTCGCATATTCTCGATAGAGTGCACTTTTTAGCAGAAAATAGAATTTTTTCCCATATCCGGTTTATCCGGAAATGTTACCAACTTTTTATTTTTAAATAGGACACCATATATATTATTATATTTTTGGATTCTATATACATTTGTACAAATCCAACAATACCACATAACATACCTATCATTTTAAATGTCAAATTTGTTTTTATTAATTTTTTTATTTCTCAATTATTATAGTGTGCCATGACTTCAGTTGTGTTCGTCACAGATGCAAAATGGGTACACCAAAATGTCCCTTATTAAGAGTACTAGTAGATGGTACCTCGGTACCAATATGGTACCATTTGAAAAAAATGAATCCAGCTCAAAAAATTATTCCGGTGCGAATAATTTATCCATAAATCACTTAATTTAGTACATACTTTGAACAAAAATTCGATTTTTCTAGCATTAGATGATCCAATTGGAGTAAAACGAAATAGTCATGGCAGACTATAATTGAGAAATAAAAAATTAAATAAAAAAAATTTGACATTTAAAATGGTACTTATGTGGTATTGTTGGATTTGTACAAATGTATAGAATCCAAAAATATAATAATATATAGGGTGTCCCATTTAAAAATAAAAAGTTGATAACATTTCCGGAAAAACCGGATGTGGGAAAAAATTAGATTTTCTGCTAAAGAGTGCGCTCTATCGAGAATATGTGACGTACCAAATTTCAAAAAATTATCTCAAAAAATAAAGAAAAAAAAGGGGGTGTACCATGCCTGTGACACACACTGTATAACTCTGTCCATTTAACCATTAGCATATAAGGAGGGGGGGGGGGGGGTAAGATTTTATATTGAGTCACCCGGATAAAATTTCACATCAGGATTAGTCAAGGTTTTAAGAATCTGAATCTCACACACATAATGTCACCACTGTCCGGCTATTATGCATTTGAAAAATACAATATGTAAAAGAACTTCTCCTAAAATTTAGGTCAACCGTTTCAACTGAGTTTACGAAGAATTTTGTTTTACTTCTATTGTTCCTATGTATACCTATATATAGCTAGATTTAAAAACCCAAAACCACCTCACATGTATAATAAACCACCTGTTATGATGAACATTACAGTTAAATTACATGGTTTTCAATGTTACCACCCATAAGTTAATTTAATTCTTATTTTTATCGAGATCTCATATCAAGCTATCAATTTACTGACCTAGATTTTTATATCCTTTTATATGCAACCCTAAATTTTAGGTAGATAAACACAATTTGAATGAACGCTTCTTCCCATATATTATTACATAAGCGGTAGCATCAATAAATTCTAATCGACATATGTCAGCTGTCGTTCATTGTTGTATATAATACATGTACAAGGCTCAGTTCCTAGACCTTTGAATAATTTTTTTTTTATACGATGGGAAATTAAACGGTATAATTTAATCGTCGTATAGGTAATAAAAGGGTTCCTCCTGAAGAATCTGGTATACATGCAACGTTATTGCACCTCGAGACCGCTTATGGAAAAGTGGGTCAAGTTCAGAGGAACTGCTAACTGTTATTAGTTTTATATTACCTCTACCTGCGTATTGTCCAAACTCCAGTCTCGAAGGCGAAGGCTGAAATTTCTTTTTACACAATCTGGCCAAATGTTGCGTCTATTCATCCATCATTTATATAAAGCAATTTTTTCAATGCACGGATTTTAAAATTAGTTTATTGCAGGGCAGTAAATTTTTCGGAAACATGGTACCTATAATAAACGGAATTTATGAGGTTATAAAACTATATTTTGTGGGAGCATCTGTCAAAAATGTGTAAAATATGTGGCTTCTGATTTTAAGATTATACAAACAGTGGGTAAATAATAACCACAGCTCATACCTGAAGTTTACGTATAACACAGTGACCATCCGGAAGCATTTCAAGTTAGCCACGCTTCAGCCAGCCATGCTTTTCGTCGGGGAGAGATACTTAGAATAATTTTCAGCAATTTTGCAACTTTTTTTATTTATTTACGGTTTAACGTTTAAATGGAAAATAAATGTTTTTTATGGTAATTATGTCATTATGAAAGCACCCCGCATAATCCTTATGGGAACTAGCTCCTGATTAAATTTGGGGGATCGTATAGAATTCGATAAGTAGATCAAAAGTCTCCATGGGCGTAACCCCATAAAAACCCGTGTCTTACAGATATTTACCTCTGAAGATGGATTTTTTCTTTCATGGTAATCACACATTGATTCTCAAATATTTGCCGCCCTATTTATTTGAGAAAGAAGGCTGTGACTTTAAAATTTGATCTTTTTTAACTTTTTTGACGTTTTTTATTGTTGTAATTTTTATTGTTGAAGTCAATGCAATCACGAAAAGGATAACATAAAATGGACACTTGTTCCTGTTTTTCTCGAAAATGGCCAACAGACCACAGACCTAAAGAGTAACTATACCGCAACAGAAGAAGCTTTTCAATCTTAACAAATAAATGATCTATCTAAGATTTATCTCTAAAACAATTAGGTGGGGGCGGGTAATATTTAATAATACACACGTGATTGCCATGAGAGAAAAATCAACCTACGCAGAGGTGAATATTCGAGAACACACGTTTTTATGGGGTTGTGCCCATTTTGACTTCTGATCTACTCATTGAATACTACCGATTCCCAAAATTTCAAAATTTCATCAAATTTTTACCGGGAGTAAATTCCCATAAGGATTCTGAGGGGTCCTTTCACCGAATAAAAAATTACCATAAACTGAAAAAATCGTAATTATTGAAACGCCACGGCCAGTCATACTTTCTGCCATATAGACTTACTATTATTATAAAATTTTCAATTTGTCTATTTATTGGGTGAAATTTTATAATAATATTATTATCATCAAAAACAAATAATTTATTTTCCATTTAAACCGTTTAAACTCTAAATAAAAAAATATAAAATTGCTGAAAATTATTCGAAGTCCGTGGCTGGCCCAAGCGTGGCTAATCTAAGATTCCAAAGTATAAATCTAAATTTAATGGGGTAATCTTTTATAGTCAACTTTTTCGGATAATCTTTTGTAACGTATAAAACAAAAATCTAAAATAGACTTACTGGACCTGGCAAGAGATTTTGTATAATATATTTATTTATCGAGAATAATACCAAGAAGAGTATACTAAATGATGTATTCCTGTAAGGTGAGTGTATTTTTTTTATATCAGTAAGAAACGCATATAGAAAAGAGAATATTGTGGCCGTATTTTATTACATCGGGTAATTTTATATGCCAGCGTAGAACAAGCAGCTGTCAGGAAAAAAGAGTTACCTGTACCGAAAAGCATTTTTAAGAGTAATTGCCTCCTAATAGACCCCCGGGAACACAGTAAACTGAGTGAAAAATTTCAGCTGATGCATGTCCCTTTTGATTTCCACAAATTGAGAACGTTGTTGCAAGTATAGCTCTGCAAGTTGTATAATTATATTTTCCGGAAGATCAAACCGATGAAACTTCTGAACCATCAAATCATGTTTCACTCTGACAAAGGTCTTGCTGAAGTTCATATGGACAACATATTGACCTGATGACCTTTATCTTTCGTGGTTTATTCTCATTAAGGGCTACAAAAGCCGCTATTTTTATGTGATACGAGAAATGATAAATAAAACACTATACCTATGCAAATAAAACATACAAAAAAATAAAATAAATTTATTAAAATAATTTAAAGTTAAAATAATATGCAATCTAGAAAAATAATGAATTATTTTTACAGGTATACATAAGAGGTCAAAAAATTTCAAAGTCGGATGACTAGGCCTTATAAGATTCTGTTTTTCTTATGGCCGCCATATTGTTTTTAGTGACACTTGGTCAAAAAAAAAACAAGGAACTCAAAAATATATTACTTATACCTACCTTTATTAAAAAAAAAAATGAAAATTTGATCTTCATTATTCGGCAAAAAAAGCTCGAATATTTTTTTATGATATTCGGTATGTAGAGATGTGTAGAATATTATGTAAGGATTCTATAAAGAAGTAAGGGCTGAGAAAATAAATTTTCTGACTGTAGACTTTACACTCATTTTTATTATTAAACTTATTGTTCTGAGATCTGGCTTTGTTCAAATGATTTTGAAGTTAATGCGTCGCTCTGTGAAATTACTGAAATTGACCATAAAATCTATTATCGCACTTACTCCTTTTCAGGAAACTGCATGTACCCCCCTGCATGCATATGTACATACACGCAATACATATCTTCTATCTTTATTTGCTGAATGTTAAAGCAATTATTCTAGAAAGGATCAGCACTCTTCATTACATATTCTTTATACACAGAACTTACTTTAGCTTGTAGGGACTTTCTGGGATCAAACTGCGTTTATTTATAAATTATTATTTAAAAAAAATTTTGATTTATAGTTAATGCGACATCGGGAAAACAGTTATTGTTAGAATCTAGTATTGTGTAGGGTCATGGTTTATATTCAAGGTGTTCAACTCTCCACTTTATAGTAACATTGACAATTACACACCGTTCAGTTCATTCAATAATCTCAGGGTCATATTTGTTTACCTATTAGTACGTGTAGAAATGCTGTCCTCAACAAATTTATGTAAAACCTACCCACCATCAGACAAAAGGAATATTTCGAAACTTGTTGTTTTAGATTTTCATTTCGTTTTTAAATTCAAAAATTAATAATTATAAAATTTACTTTATAAAATTATAGATTTTACCTTTATGTTTTTTTTTTTTTTGGTTTTAGACACACTGCCTTCTATACATATATAGTTAATCAGATATGACTGGATTTTTTTGTTGCAAGGGTACACGTCAGAGTTGCGGATTTTTCACAACTAAGATGCTTTAAAAAGGTCAAGGATTGTTAATTAATCCAGGTTTTTTAACAAAGCTATTTTTAGATTTTCTCACGAAAAAAGTAGGTCAACTCTTTTTCATATGAGCATGGTCGTATAGTGGAATTCTTGTATAATTTACTTCTTAAGATTGCTTGGCATAATATGGAAATGACGATTTTTTGGTCACCTTTAAAGAATGATGGTAATGATCAACGAGAGCAAGCATGAGATGATTTTGAAATATTAATTAATTAATGGAAACAGTAAATAAAGATGACGAATTAAGTTACTGCATTTCAATAAAAGTTAATTTCAACTTTTTCAAATTCGCTCTTAGAAATGCTCAACTAGTTCTTTAATTGTTGGTAGTAACTAGTAAGGTATGAGGACAAGAAAGAGGAACGATAAAAAAAACTCGAATGGTTTTCTTTCATCGACTTCGGTAGTCCTTTCAGAGCTTCTTGCTCTGATGTCTTCTTCACGGCTTGCTATGCGATCAGCAGAAGTGGCTTATCGGATAGACATAATTTCAAGGCCACTTGATTATTCAGGTCGTGTGCCCACTAGTTGATCTCGATATCAACATCTGTAGTTGTGTTCGCTGCCTTTACACGACATTGCGGGCAGCGACGTTGTCAACTGATAGAATTTATACCACAAAATTAAATAAAAAAATGAGTAAAAATATACCAATTAACTAGCACACGAAAGTCCCGAAAAATATATAGACGTACGATTTGGGGCCATGCAAATGCGAACGGCATTCTATTATGTGTCAAATGTGACAATAATTTCAATTGAAATTTTATAATTATTAAGCCGACACATCTAGCTGCTGCTCTAATAACCACCACAGCAGGTTAGAAAACAATAATTATTATTCGTTGAGAGAAGTGGCGACTGACTTAAATGTCAGCAAAAGGCGCATATTTTTTTGGGAAGAACAGCAAAGAATTGAAAGACTGTAATCGAAAAGGAAATGTACTTCAACATTATTCTACAGCTGGAACTGACCAACAATACCCATCTGACATCTGATCTGTACTAAGCGATCCTGGAAAAAGTTCTTTTCACAGCAGATTGCACAACGAGAAAGATTTTTCAAAAAAAAATCGAAAAATCAAAAGGTGTGTAGATCATCCCGAGCTGAAGAACTAGTTGCAGCACATATTTTTTACTTTCCTATGACCATCATAACTAGTTAAATTCACCCATAATTGATGCGTCAGGGAATTAATTTTGGAACACAGTCATATTTTTTAGAAGGTCATATTCTTATATTTTTCATAGAAGATTTGAGGAGAATTTTTGCTTATTATAATGAACGGTTGTCAGTTAACACATGATAGGTTGGGAATGGATAAGAGTTGAGTCTGTCCATGTGAACATGGAGTGTGCGGGAAAAATGAAAATTCATGGGAAATTGAAAGCAATAAATTTCGCATACGTCTTAAACAACGTGATGTTACTATCAGTGTGGAAAATTCATTGAGCATGGCAACTAATGTCTAATGTCATACGGTAGAGCTATTAATAACAGAATTCTAGGGCCCAAGAAAAAATCAATGTTTCGCCTCGGCCGGCATAAAGACCCGACTTAAACCGACAATAAATACTACTTGAACTCAAGTAAAAATAAGAGACTGCTAGTGTCTCTTATAGGCTTTTAATTTAATTTAAAATTCAAAAGAAAAAACAAAACTCATAAAATTGAATTGAATACCTAGGTCGTAAATTCCCCTAAAATATTTTTTCTTCAGTCTACCAATACCATGTTATCGTCGCGTGGGAGAATTTACTCTTTTATATTTTATTCAATTTCAATGACAAAATTAAACTTCCAGGTAATATTTTGTTGCACTGGCAACATAGCCTAGGCTGATACGCTTAGAGCTGAGACAAATAGCTTGTTAAGTGGACCAGAAAGCTTTGAATAGTGTTAACTAAGTAGAGAGTGAAAATTGAAATAGTTATACTACTCTTGCATACTCGTGTTTTGTCGCTTCTGTTTTTATTTAAAGAAGTTTTAATCAATATTGAGTTTCAGCATTTGCAATCAAAAAAAGAATTATTAATTTGAATGTATCTTAGCGGTACTAAAATTTGTTTCTAGATGTTGCTTTCGATTACCTACAATAAATTATATTTTGAGCTAAGAGAAAAAGTGTAAGTATTTACCTTTGAGCAGTGCTGAGAAAGACAAATAAATTAATCCAGACTTCATGAGCCTCTCTTCTCCTTGAGCATTTATCATTTTCCAAAAATAATTCTTTGTTCTAATTCTTAAATAATTTTTTTTATATATATTTTTGTACCTACTGAAATAACTGACATCTATAGGTATCTAACCATATCTGTTTATTTTATTACACCTAAAGGATGTCATTCATTGGAAATGATATAGGTATAGGAAACCATTAAAGACAAGGAGGTCATTTTGTTAATGAGTTTCCTGTAATAATGTTGTAGTTTTTGCTACTCAGATTGATAAGCTGTCATTGTTAAAATGTCCCACATTTACCTCTTTACCAACGAAACCAACGAAAATTGCATGGAAGTTATGGAGTGAATTAAGTATTCATTTTTTCATATAATTTTGTACAATTTTATTAAAATAATTTAGACCGTTCCAGAAAAAATTCTACTTTAAGCAAGAGGTGCTGTTTTTGATGTTCTTCTGGGACCTATTGGCCACCATTTTGATTCATCAAAATTCCGGCTCCTGTGCTGGTCATGACTTTACACGATCTGACAAACTTACCAAAACTCTTCCAATTTTGTTATTTTCAGGTTCGTATTCCCAGCATAAAAATTTGCAACTTTTCCCCCATTAATTAACCAACTCTGTATCCCTCACAGTTTACAAGATCCCTAGTGTGTATTATTATCTGTGACATATCATTGTGAAGCTATCTCAGAAATCATTCGAATACAAAAAAATCAACAAATCGGGCCAGAGACGCAGAGAGCGATTATTTCAAGATCAATTTTCCTTGAAGCAAAACAAATTTACTGTTTTTTGTCTTCATCAGATTACTTGCACGTGGTCTCGCGTTTTCTGCGTCATTGTCGATTAGGATCGAAATTGATTAAAATGATTGGATTGTAGTAAAGGAACTGGTTTGACGAAGTGTCTGCTGCTGATAAAGTTGATGGTATAATGTTACGCACAGATTATATTGAAACCGGGTTTCGCATGCAGAAGTGAGATTCGATTAACTGGTATCGATTTTGCTTGCGCTACCTGCTGTCAGAAATACAAGGGCCGATCATTGGAGATTTGATTAAAAATTTTCGATTCTATTACAGATATGGGAGTTAACTTCACGTGTTTTTTGTAATTTTGTTACAGTATAGCGGACAGGTAGAGATATGACGTGACACAAAAACATGATCGAGCTCGCAAATATAAAAGAAATTATGGCGGAATCAAATAAAATCTTCCTATGCTTTATGCTATTTTTATTTTTATGACTCCATAAAAATAACTATTCAATAACTTGAGAGGTAAATCTATTAACATTTTTTAGAAAATACATGTGATATAATATGGAAGTGTCAGGTGTATCGAAGTTCGTCGCTTGATCGCGCGGTGCAGTCTCCGTCAGTGCCACGCAGTGACCAGAGACTTCAACGCACGGATAAGCGAGAAACTTGCATTAGTCTAACATGGTGATATTTCACCTTTACTTTTGGTGATCTACATTATGTACCAACTACTACCAGGTACTTTTTGACTCTTCTTTTTCTACCCGTACAAAATATTTTATGTCTAATAAACTTGTAAAATTGTTAATTATTTGTGCAATTTTATGATTAATTATCAACTCATGATGTAGTACCTACTATACTGACAACAAAATTATAGACCTAAATCTCCTCCTGTGACCTAACACTAGCTTGCTACTGCTACCCTCATGATGTAGATATTTATACTTTTCCATAACTACGTAGGTACAAAACCTTTTGAATAATAAAAAAATAATAGAAAAGAAATTCATAGAAATTTTTCGTCCAACCAAAAAGTTTTCTACGTGGTAGTGGTACCTACAGTCCGACCTATGGTCCTTTTCGGTGGAATGATGTTTCTAGATAGGGACATAAAACACTGTGACATCAACCTGTTAAGTACCTACCTACCACTAAACCTGTGTGGTAGGTACTTGTAAATACTTGTGTAAATGAATAAGTGAAAAAAATAGGTGGTGATTCATTGTTGGAAACTAAACAAGTTTTTCAAATGAAAATAAATCATTCCTGCTAAGATACGACAGCTTGAAGGTGGACTCAAAAAATAGTTAAAATAGTAAATAATTTTTTTTCGTAAATTTAATGATTTTCAAGGAAAAAAAAAATTAAATTCAATTATTTCTTCAAAATGTATACCAAAGTGAGGAATACGTTTGATGGCCTTTTTTCTACCGTTATACTAAGACAGTATAGATAAAATTAAAAAATTTGTGCACTGAGTGTATTCTTAATTGCAGACCATGCCTACTTATTTTCACATCTGTAATTTCTTTCGTTTTTACAAGAGAATAATCAAAAAACTAAAAGAAAAAATAAACTACTTACTTTTTGATACCCCATTCCAGGGGCCGTGTCTCAACAAGAGAGAGGCAAGTGATTTATTTTAATTTGAAAAACCTGGTTAATTTTCAACAAGGAATCATTCCCTAAACTCTTTCGCTCCTATTCATATACACCCTATACCTATCACCACTGCAGTCAATATAAGATATGGTTATAACCACATCCATCTTGTAGTTCAATTGTCAGAATAGACATGATATTTTGGTCAAACTCCGCTAACTGCCATTTTTTAATTAGAAAAATCAATTTTGCAAAAAACATAACTGGGGACACTCCGCTATAAGAAAAATGTAAAATTACTATAAAGGATAAAAAAAAATTGGAACAAACTTTAATATGAAGAGTTCACCAAAGGTAGGTATCCCCTACAATAATTTCTAATATTCACTTTTGTTACAATATATTATACACCGTGTTGCATAGAGAAGGTAACATAGGGAATACGTGTAAAGAAATTTCAACAATACTTTGCAAATAAATGGCATCCTTCAAAAAATACAGTTATCTTGGAAACTACGAAGTTTTCCTTGGATACCATGCAAGGGTATAGTTTCCTAGGAAACTATCAGCTTTTAAACCAGAGTGGCTTGGATCCTTATTAATATTCACTATAGAGTTTTCCCTATGTTACCTTTCCTATATACAATATAGTGTATACAGGGTGGGAAATTTTTGTACTACCCATCATTGGGATCTCGTAAGCCGTAAGAGATACAGGGTCGGTTAAATTAGAGAAAAGCTGCACTATTTTATGCTCTCCCATAATCTGATTAGAAATCAAAAATATCTACAGGGGTTTTCAAAATATGGGCTAAAAACTAAAAAACACTCTTTTTGAAAAACCATTGTATTTTCTACACGGAATAAGGGAATTGAATGAAACGTGGTACTTTTGTCTTACCATCTATTTTCAATCAAATGTGGTTAACAAAAAAATTCCAACCCTTCTAGATTTCGAGCAACCATGGCCAACTTTGTTATTTCTTATGGCCGCCATATTGGATTTTCAAACCATTAAATAAAGCAAAAATTTCCCAGTTAAGCGATACCTCACAAGACATGAAAAAGCAATCGTTTTCTGGCCGAATATCCTTATGACATTGGCATATGCATCATAATTTTTTGTGCCAATTTTATGACAGCTTTCTCAAACACATTTATTATTATAACAGCCCGCCGCCTTCGGCATTTGGATGTTACCAAGTGCTTTGTCATAAAATTATCCCGTCCATTATCTATGTCAAAGCCACTCAGTCACATATGCTCGGTTGTCATAGCAACAAAAAAGTTTGTTTGTCAAATTTTGTTGGCAAAGTGACTGTTTTATAAGTAATTTATTCTTCAAAATGGTTCGATACACTTTTGAAGAGAAGAAAGATATGTATGGCCTCTACATTAGAAATTATAGAAACTGTAATTTAACAATACAAAAGTATTTTGAAGAATTTCCTGAGAGGCAACAACCAACAAGGAAAACACTACGTTGTATTTGCAGAAGCATGGCCACAAATGGAAGTGTAAATAAAAAGAGAGCCAAATACAGAAAATTATCAGAAGTAAACAGTATAAATGTTCTTGCACAAATTTTTATAAGCCCGGAAACCAGTAGTCGAGCCATTGCAAGAGAGTGTGGAATATCGTACAGAGGGGTGAGATCAATTATAAAAAGACAGAAGTTTCATGGTTTTAAATACACACCGGTCCAGCAATTGCATATAGGAGATTCAAATAGACGATTAGACTTTTGCCACTGGTACTGTGACCTTCTCCAAGACGATCCAGATTTATCTAGAAAAATTATGTGGAGCGACGAATCTACATTTACGAATTGTGGCATGTTTAACCGAAAGAATAAACACTACTACGCAATAGAAAATCCTCATTTACGACATCCCATACGACCTCAAATTCGATTTAAAATTAATGTTTGGTGCGCTTTATTGAATGACCAATTAATTGGTCCATTTATTATTGAAGAAAATTTGAATCAACATGTTTATTTAGAGATCCTTCAAAACAGGTTAGAAGAAACACTCGATAATCTACCTTTGGAAACTACAGTACGCCAATTTAAGTGGTTTCAGCAAGATGGTTGTGCAAGTCATAACGCTCTTATTGTCAGAAACTACCTCGACGATCGTTTCACAAATTCCTGGATAGGAACATATGGACCTGTACCTTGGCCTCCGCGATCCCCGTGCCTAAATCCCTTAGATTATTTTTTGTGGGGTTCTTTAAAGGATGAAGTCTATTTTAGTCCAGCTAATAATATGGATGAATTAAGAATAAAAATTGAAAATGCTTTCCAAAAAATAACTCCGCAAATGATTAAAAGGGCAGTTAAGGACATTGACAGGCGCACCAGATTGTGTATAGAAAATGATGGGGGACATTTTGAGCATAGTTAGGTTTGTTTTTTTTTTTAGTTTATGCTTTTGTTGTTATGATTTTCGTGTTTTTCTTTTGTATGTAACTAGTTATTAAATATTTCAGTTTTAAAATGTTTCTTTTAATATTCACATTTGAAAACAACTTATTTACTCTAAATTGCTTTGATAAATTCATCGGTTGTACTCATTCTAGATTACTCTTAAATTAAATTAGACTCTGGAGCTGTCGATATGTTTTTTTGAGGCGCTAAGTTTTTAAGAAAACTTTTGAATTTTCATGTCTTGTGTGGTATCGCTGAACTGGGAAATTTTTGCTTTATTTAATGGTTTGAAAATCCAATATGGCGGCCATAAGAAATAACAAATTTGGCCATGGTTGCTCTAAATCTAGAAGGGTTGGAATTTTTTTGTTAACCACATTTGATTGAAAATAGATGGTAAGACAAAAGTACCACGTTTCATTAAATTCCCTTATGCCGTGTAGAAAATACAACGGTTTTTCAAAAAGAGTGTTTTTTAGTTTTTAGCCCATATTTTGAAAACCCCTGTAGATATTTTTTATTTCTAATCAGATTATGGGAGAGCATAAAATAGTGCAACTTTTCTCTAATTTAACCGACCCTGTATCTCTTACGGTTTACGAGATCCTAATGATGGGTAGTACAAAAATTTCCCACCCTGTATACGGCTAGTCTAAAAAGTATTATTTCCATTTTCCCCAAAGTTGTGGTTCTATGCTTTCTAAGTTTATTGCCGGAACGTCTATCAGCCTACGAAGCTATAAAGTAGCACCGCCTTCTTTCCTGTTTGTTGCGATTCTGCCTTGCTGCTTCCTAGCTTTGTAGGATAATAGTCTTTCCTGCAATAAACTCAGAAAGTGGAAAACAACAAATTTGGGGAAAATGGAGATAAGCCTACTACTTTTTAGGCTACGATGGCAGAATATAGGTATCTACTATTAGGTAAGTAATGGATCATAATGCATAACCGACTTATTCATAATAGGTACAATATAGAGAGTTACATCACATCAATATGACATAAATAAATCCATATCAAAAATTTTCACACGTCGATGCGTTTGCTGAAGGTACTTAATTTATATTCTCATTAGACTCGTATACATAAATATAAATATTCAGGTACAGTTGGCATCAGGCTGTTCTTCTCCTCGCACCTGAACAGAGCAACGCGGAACTGAGCCCACAACAAAGCAATCATTACCACGGTAAGAGGGCCATGACGGAGTGGCTTAGTAGGGCACAGTTGAGGTATACACGCGCGCACTTGCAGTTTCACTTGCATAGAGGATGCCTCGATTGCCTCGACTTACGCAATGCGGCGTCACGCGGCCCGGCCCGAATGTATGTTACAGTTAGGACCCGTCGGGGGCAGGTTCGGGCCAGGTCCGCCTCGAGACCTACTTGCTGCTCCGTATAAATATGACATGACATGACGGACAATGGAGGCACTTGCTTGGTTGCCAATTTTCAAATTTACAAAATGGATATTCGTGTTACATTGCAGGGTTATCAAAATAACAGCACATATCTATCAGATTTTTTCAACGCAGAACGCAGGTTAGTTTTTCGATAATAAAGGATATCCCAATATGAGCTATTTCAAAATGTGCTGTAGTCCGGGCAAATACACTGGAATTTGGCATAATGTGGAGATCGTGGTGGTTCTATTTCAAAGAATGCCAGATCATTTAGAATAAAGAGACCCCGTAGAACATTATAAATTTCATCCCTTTGGGCAACCAATTTAATTGATCTGAAGAATTCTTACGACTAGATCCTGCATGATAATGATTGCAAGAAGGTCACGTCGTAGTCAACTTTTTTCTTGGTTTGTATAAATGATAACTCGCTTGATGAAGTCTTGGATATATAAATAACAGGAATAATGTCGTGGATCCCTCTGCTTTTGAAACAATTTGGGCTTCTGGATCGTTTCAATCTGATTTATTAGCATCTCTCTAAAATCCTTATCCCTTGAAAGACCTTTGAAGGACCCTCTTGAAAGATGTTTTAAGCAATTTTAAGAAATTTAGATTTAACAATGGTAATAAGTAGTTATACCTATCTAAACCTACAAAGTCGTTGTTATATCTTCAACACTGTAATGATATTAAGGATTCTCCATGCAATTATACTGTTTTCCGTATTTGTTCATCGTTGATGCTGACTCAAGATAAAGCATTTACGGTACTGCAGCTACTGGAATAGCATCTCCGTGTACACGCAAAGTGAAGGCTTCCAATAAGAGCGCAATGTTGCACAACACACCAATTAGTATAAATAATGAAGCGGTTCCACACATATACATCCTTATCGATTTTATATTCTGACACAGTTCTTCGTGTATTCATTCATGCATAGAATGAACTTGAAACTTAATGACTTCATTCGACGGGCTCATTATCAAGGCACTTGTAATAAAGCGATCAAGTAAGTAAACTTGTTGACAATCTTATCAAACTGATTTCTAGATTATAGATCTACAAAAGGAAAAAATAGTCAGAAAGCGTACTCGAAGGGGTTATGACTGTGAGCTAAATGACAGCAAGATTATTGGTTAAATAACACTACCACTTATCCCGGTAGTGGCAGTGTTTTTTTGGGTATTGAAAGCTGCATCAACCGCTGAGAGTAGTTATTAGCAGTTTATTTATGTTCTAGATCGTGTCGTAGAAACCAGCTTCCCTTAGGAAACGGAATATGCGATCATATTGATATAAATCGGCAAGGACTGCATTACAGACTTCGATTCTGTGTTTGGATCTTGACTACCTTTGACTTGGGCATGAGCTGAAAATGTGGTGAATAGTGCTAGGAGTTATTTTCCTGTGGAGAAGAAAAGAATGTGTAAGTCGGGTGTGTCCAAGTCGGATTTTATTCAAATTAACCTGTGGTAGGGAGAGGGATGCTAGTTGATACAGCGGGCATTATAAATTGGAGGCCGCTGCCCTTGCCAACGTATCAGCTCGCTCATTACCTTCGATGCCAACATGGAAGAGGGTATATAAAAAGACGAGTCTATTTGGGCATTCAATAAGTTTAAATCTAATCTGTCTTAAAAAGAGGTTTTTAGGTAAGATAAGGTTGATGGTTTGGAGAGCACTAAGTGAATCGGAAACGATAATGAATTGATTCTCGGGGTGGAGATACTCATGTTCAATAGTAAGAAAGGATAGTGTAGGACTTGACTGAGTAAATGCTGAATAGACTAGGGAGGCTAACAGCCAGTTGGTTAGAAGGGGTAATTACGGAGCAGGAGACTTTTTCATCGGACTTATATCCCTCTGTATAGATAACTTAACATGGGGGTAGCGGGGGTAAATACTAGGTTGCTGGTTGTGGACTTATAAAATCTTGAGAGTGATTAAGTGGCTACGTATACACTGGTAGAAAGGTGTGTGTATTTGAATCAAAGAGGGTTTTGTAACTGTTGAAGAGTCGGTAACCTTTAAATAAGAGGGGTTGGAGATAAAAAAAGTTGAAACAATTGGGATTTATGATATGTTGGAGGCGTAGTTAAGCGATAGGAGTTTGACATGAAGGGGTGGAAGGGGAGTTCACCGGTATGGGCATTAAGACTATCTAAAATGGGAGTGGTAAAAACTTCTCCCTTGCTAAAACATATACAAAGAGTTTTTGCGGAAGAAAACTTGAAACCCGAGAGTTTGCTCCACTACTGGAGATCGGAGATGGAGGACTGGAGAGTCTCTTGCATGATTTTGGGATCTTTGCCTTTAATGTAAATGAGGAGATCATCTGCATACTTATTGCAACATCGAACCGACGGTTTCAGACTATCGACCGAGTTGTTGATAGTGATGAGGGATGAGGAACAGCATGACGCTAATAGTGAAAAACCCTAAGGGATGCCATTATCAAGAGTTCTGCTTTGTGATAACATGTTGTTGACTTTAACTCTGAAGGTTCTATTTTTGAGGCAATTATGCTACTAAATTTCCCGATAGACTCCACTTCTGTAGCTGTTCAAGAATATGGCGAGTCCAGGTCATTTCGTATGCCCTTTTATAACAATAAAAGACCGCGATAAGGTCTTGTTTGTTGGCGAATGCCTCATGAACCTCAGACTCTAACGCAATCATTGGTATATCGGTTCCAGAAGGTTTTTTGACTTGTGTTTAGAGGGTTGACAATAAGCACCGGAAGAACACCCCGGTCCAGACCAATTTACGATTTCACTTTATTTTAGGAAATTAACTACCCTGGTCAGAAATAATGGAACCTCGAACCCCATAGCCCATGGACTGTGATTCCAACGACTGACTACGGGCTGATAATAGAAAAATGCGATCTCCACTTCTTCAAAACCATTCGAGCTTACATTTCACAGCTATTACAAAAGACTTACGTTCTTTCCATTATAATAAAAAAGAAGAGAGGAATATTCTTTTGATGTGCAAGAAGCTTGTTTAATATGGAAGTGGAAGCAACTTTGGCCATGGTTTTTAAATGGTTTAAAAAAAAATGTTTTTACGAAAGTTCAAATGACCGCTATTTTGAAACCTGGATCGATATTGATCAAATGCAACACCACAGCACTCCTCCCCCTATAAATTTAACTGTCACAACCATTTTAGTTTTCTAGATTCGAAACTGCGATCTGAATCGCGGTGAAAAAAGGGGTTTTACGAATTTTGAAAGAACATTTTGTACAAACCACGTGATTTTTTGAAAGGTTTTTTTATGAAATCTCAGTATGTCCATCAAATTTTGGTGTTAAAAACTATGCAAGACTATTGGAGCATTTTGAAAACCGGATATTTTTCATTTTGGGAGAAATAAACAATTTCTTTCGCACACACGTCACCATGAAGAAACTTGCATGCTCAGAAATATATTTTATTTGTAAAATAACTACCTACGCTCGATAGAAACAAAATTCAAACAATTTTAAACTAATTAATTAGATCAAATAGAGAGCCAGAATCAACATGTGACATGTATTTTTTGATTGTTAGGTCTAAGTTTTCAGCGACCATTAATTTTAATTTATTCAGGTGAAGAATTTATTAATAAGTACTTGCATGTGTTCACTATAGTCATACTGTATTTGACAACTAGCAGTTACAATTTAAGTTGAAGCGGATGAAGGCCGAAAGCTCAACAAAAGCCGATATACCTGACTAATTATTATCATTATGTATTACTTCTTATGAGAACATGTCTAAATGATGATGAGTAGGTATTGAATATGTAAAACGAATGATTTTGCAGGCTGTTATTCTGCATTGACTTGAAACCAGGTCCGGTAAAAACGAAAGTTTTATTCGCAGAACCAAACGATCTTTTATTTGGGTCGATTATTATGAGCCCGTCATTATGGAAAAAACCGAAACGAGAAATGTGAAAAGACAAACACCTATGTTAACACAACGATAAATAAAACCGTCTACAATGGACATCATTAAAAAAAATACAAAAATTGTAGTGTAAATATTACATAGCGTATCAAATTGTCAAGAAATATGTGCCTACAAAAGTGTAACAGTTATTTATTTATAGTAATATTTTTCTACAAAATTCTCATCGAAACAATATTTGTTACATATACGACAATAGTTTTTCTACACTCCTCTATGCGTTTCTGAAATGTTAATAATACCAGTAGTAGCTGATTTAATGATTATAAACGTCCACATAAGTATTATAATTAGCATCATCTGACTCATTAGCCATAATCTAACACCGTTGGAGAAAGTACGCGTAGATATCTACATATACCTCTACTAGTAGTAAGTATACGGGTTACATTTTTTTTCTTTATGGTTGTGTATCAAATTACACATGCAGGTATAGGTATATACTTAATTACTTCTTGACCTCAGACTTGGTCAAATGAATTTCAACCATAGTCATTTAGAGATATTTTTACCCGGTATCAGCCACAAAGGTGAACATACATGACACGGTAGCTGTTTAATATGACGCTTATTAAATAACTGTTTTTTAACTCTCCGCTAGTTACGTTCTGTTCCTAATAACCCTCTCACACCGCAGAGATCCTGTCTGAAAGCATATTTAAAGACCATATTATGTCCTAACAACTTAATTGGCGAGGGCATCAAGAGTCCCCGCCATTTGAATCCGTATAAAAGTAGGCCAACTTGTTTTATCGAGTAGTCTCTCAGGAGAGGAATAAAACTTCGAATCATCAAAATTTTTCGTTACGAACTATTATAATGATTAATTTCTTAAGCTTTCACCATTCAATGAGTAATACTAACTACACCCCACCATTCCCGATTTAAAAATTGAGTCTTTATTTCGCACCCAGAACCCAAAACCCAAATGTTTTGTTAAACCAATGCGAAAGAGAAGTTTATACCTCCTGTAGACTATTCTGTTACCAGGAGATATGCAGGAGGGGAGAGCTTAAGCAAGTAAAATGTGTAACTTAAGACAGGCTCCTCAAACTTTGAATTTTCTTCAATTATTATTTTTTTATTCACGACTCAAGCTTTGACTCATTTGCCATTTACACATTTGCATTCCCTTTTCAGATATACCACTTTATTCTGCTGTATTTCCACGTTAATATCTCTTCAAATTTTAAGAGGGTAGAGACGCGGTTTGCATAACATAGAAAGAACAAATGCTTCGTAATAACCAGTAACCATAATAAGCAGGAAAATGATAATATTTCATCATTCCGGCATTCTTCAGCACAATACAAATGATGCGTGCCTAATATCATGTCACTTAAAATTTTAACGAATTCTTACTTTTAGATTCTTCCAGAATTACACGTATGGTCAACATCTGAAAATTAGGCTATAATCACTTTTTATTAGCCCAAATATTGTTATAATTTTCTGTCATAGCCTCATAGCGTTCATGTTTTAATCTTTATATTTACCGCCCTCTACCTCCCGGAGGCTGAGGATCGAACTTTAAATTATGGGAATAATTTTAAGAGGAGAGGATAACCATCCCAAAAAAATCATAATTCACCCATCAATCTCATATTATCAAGTATAATATGGGTAACAGCAAGTTTTATCACCTTTTTCAGCAACAGCGTAAGCAATTGAAGGATGACATCAGTTTGAGTCACCAGCTGTTCGTCAGGAGAACCGAGAGTGATCTTAATAGAAATCCAAATAAGTTCTGGTCCTACATAAGCAACCGAACTAAAACCTCCACTGTCCCCTCTAATATCAGTCACAATAAAAAATCATTCTCGTCCCAACAGGAGGTTGTTGATGCATTCCAATCGTTTTTCAATGAGAGTTTCATAAAGACTTCAACCCTGGACTGCGGCTCCTCAACTGTTTCTGAGGAGGACTCGTTTACTCTGTCGTTTCCTTCCAGATTCACCGAGGATAACTTAAGACAAGCTGTCCGTAGATTGAAACCTAGCATCTCCACAGGAGCTGATAACATTCCTGGATTCTTTTTGAAAGACTGCTTCCCTTTGTTAATCGTTCCCATTTTACATATATTCAACCTGATACTCACTACATCATGCTTTCCGGGTCAGTGGAAAATTGCTAGAATTACTCCTGTCTTCAAAAAGGGAGATAGAGGGGATGTTGCGAATTATCGCCCGATTGCCTTGCTGAGTACGATATCCAAACTCTTCGAATTTACAATTCACGATCTGATAATAAAACACATTTCTCGTAGACTTTCCCATAATCAGCACGGTTTCTTAAAAGGTAGATCCACGACAACGAATCTAGCAGTCATCACGCAATTCCTGTCAAAATTTATGGATGAGGGTATCCAAGTGGATGTAATCTATAAAGATTTCAGCAAGGCTTTCGATCGATTGAATCACCAACTTCTTGTAAGGAAGTTGGGGCGGTATGGCCTACCTCCCCACCTGATTTCATTAATACGATGTTATCTGCACGATCGTTCCCAGTACGTTGAACTCGCTGGTCATAAGTCCAGGTTGCTGAACTCTCCCTCCGGTGTCCCGCAAGGCTCTGTACTATTCTCGATCTTTATCGATGATGTCGCTGATGTGTTCTAACACCTGCTATGCGCTGACGACATGAAAATATATACGCAGATTCGCTCTATGGCAGATGCTCTCCTGTTGCAGGAGGATTTGGGGAGATTCTCCGAATGGTGCACACGTAATGGAATGGATCTGAATGTTTCCAAATGTACCGTGGTCACCTACACTCGTAACAAAACACCTTTTTTGTATCCTTAAGAGATAAATACATCTCCTATTCCTCGTACAAATCAAGTAACGGATCTCGGGGTTACACTTACCTCCTCACTGTCGTTTAAACCACATATTGAACATATGACTTCGAGAGCTCTTAAATCCCTCGGAATTATTATCCATAACTCCAGAGAGTTTTCCGACTACAATACTATGGTCACTCTATTTAACTCATTGGTTCGACCAATGCTTGAATACTGTTCTATTGTATGGTCTCCTGCTACCCTCGGTTCAATCGGAACCATTGAACGTATACTTAGGAAGTTTTTAAAACACCTCTCCTTTCGTGTAGATGGTAGCTATCCAGAGATCGGATATCAGGAAAGTTTATTGCTTCCGATATTCGGTCAAACCAGTCTTGAAGAGCGACGTAACACTCTTGCCCTCATATTTCTCTTCAAGCTGATTAATGGCAGTGTCGATTGCCCTAATTTACTCTCTTGGATAAACCTTAAAATACCAAGACTTGGAGCACGGCACCCCAACACATTTTAGCTGCCGATTCCACGAACTTGTGTTCTAATTACTTCTCCCCTACACCAACTCTATAACAACTACGCCCGCGTTCAGGGTTCTCTGGAATCTGGATATATTTTCATACCAGCGTTAGTGAAATCAAACATTTCTGTAAAGCTCTAGATTCATCCGAATCTTATTAGCTTTGTACCTCCTGTACATACATACTGTATTTATCTGTTGTAATTTAACTATTGTATTTGTTCTCACCTATGTAAACTTTTCCCATCCTAATTTGGCCTTTTGGCTGTATGATTGTGTATCTAAATAAATAAATAAATAAATAAATAAATAAATAAATAAATAAATAATATTGTACCCATAATTTATGAGCTATACTTACTATCATATCTACACGTATTATCACTTATCGCTATAAACGAATAGTCACCAGAAGGGGAGACACAAAAGATCTTCTAGGTCGCAGTGTAGATACAATCCCATTTAACACAATATAAATATAATACAATACTCGTTACTTTTACTGTGTGCCCATATTTTTGTGTCATAAGAAAAAGCGTCCATTTAAAAACGACCAAGTGCGTATATCTTTGAGCTAACAAGCAAACAATGGAGACTTCCCGAAACAAGTTGGTTTTGGTTTGAAAGAGGACTTTTTGACACCCAATTGACAGTGACTAACAAGCCCCATCCCCATCAACTACCCCTAAAAAAACTCAAATGGATTGGCTTAACTTAGCTTGTGTTGAAATAGAGCATGCAGTATTATAGCAGTGCATTTTATAGTTTTAATGATTTTTTGTGTAATGAGAGTCCAAATTGATTGATTTTTTTAAAATTGAAAATTATTTATTATTTGGTTTAGTTCCCCAACAACAAAAAAGTGTTAAAAACGTATAGGTTTTAACGTAGGTAAAAACTATCATGTTTTTTTTCATTGAATCGTACATAATTTGGGCTTTCATTACCTACTTATACAAAAAATTATAAAAACAAAATCAAAATACAAATTCACAAATATTGTTGATGAAAATTCGTTTCAAATTCTGGTTTTAAGATTTTTTTGGGGTTAAATGATGAGAGTGAGAATCACTCATGAATATTCGCACTGGGTCGTTTTTAAATGTACACCCTTATGCTCGTTAAAATTGGTTAAATTTTACTAAAATGTTTTATATTTGCAAAGAAAAATATACGACACTGGCTTTTTTGAAGTTTTGATATTTTTTTCAGATTATCCAACTAATAATACAACTTTTTTGTTTCTTGAGCTTTTTTCTTGGTTCGTATCTTGGTTTATATAATAGAGTCCACTTAATTGCATATCCCTATACCACACAAGAAACATGGAGGAACATTTTCTTTTGGAAATAATACATTTTTCAATTTTTTTAATAATAATATGTATCAACAACAACAAGTAAACACTAATTAATTAAGTACCTACACTTCTTTTAACATCTAAACTAACGAATTTTTTTATTTAATTTTTCCCCATGTTTCTTGGTTGGTCCAGGGATATGAAATTAAGTGGGCTCTATTTTTTAATTCGAAAACCAACCAATATAAAAAAAAAACTCAAGAGACAAAACAATTTTATTAAGTATTAGTTGCAGAATCTGAATATTATATCAAAATTTAAAAAAAGTCAGTGGCGTACATTTTTCTTTGCAATAATATTTGGTGAGGGTGTACCTGGACACTACTGGACTTAATAATTTTATTCTATATGGAGTTAAAGGTGCTCCTTTTACTTCAAATAACACTGCTAAATTTCAAAAATATCGGTCAACTAATGAAAAAGTTATTGCAAAAAACCCTAATTTTTAACCCTAAACTTTAAGGGGTAAAATTTTCCAAGGGGGTTTCGTAGGAATAAACGTTATAGCTATTTTTTATTAATTTTTACTACATTCACCGGAATCCGGGCGATTGCCCACTTATTATGGGAGAGCCTGTATAGGGGCAAAAGAAACTTCGCGAAACCATAAAATCTACGCCACTGACATTTGAAAAAAACTGAGGTGGAAAAAAAAATAGCTAATAGCAATGATAAGACATGTATACAAAAGCTAAGTTTTGTATCTCGAACGTTCCCGAGATATCGTTAAAAATTGAAAAAATAATATTTTTTGGGCAATATTATTTTGGCTCTCAAAAACGGTGTATTTCCGGATACTTTAATGGGAAATTTTTTGTTTATTTCTACCAAAGATCTCGCTTTAAAATTTTTCGCATTATTAAAGTAGGTATGTAACTTTTTTTTCTAATACATTATAACTAGAGAAACGCTTGGTTACCGTAACTATAAACATATTCCTAACTCCCTTGGGAGTTATACTGGGCTGTTATTACTCCTTAACTCCCTCTATTGTTACTATTTGTTTAATTCTGGTAACCAACAATATTTGGATTTCATATGTCATTTTCTATAAACTTTTCAGTTGATATATCCATAGTAATCATGCTTACTCAATTATTAAAAACATTCGTGTAATAATCAGAAAGCATTATTATTCTTTTAATTTTAAAAACCAACAGATTGGGTTTTTATATTTCATTTTGAATGAAATAAAATTATTTATGTATCACGTGAGCTATTGGATGTTAATAACCTCGGGCAACTTAACAATCCATCGGGACTATGCCCTCTGTAATTAACATACTCATAACTCCCTTGATACATAAATAACTATAAAAAACTGTTAATTTTCATAAAAATTACAAATTATGTCAATTATGTCAATAATTATGTGATTTGATATTTGATAATTTGAATTTATGAAACAAAAATTGCAATTTTTCCTCATCTCTTATCCAAATAAAGATGCCTGAGATGATACCTAAACAACTACCTATGTCTAGTTTTTCTGGCGCACTGCTTAACGAGTTCTTCTAAGTTTTTATTTTAGCTTGTTCCAAAAATCAGCTTGTTCCAAAAATAAAAAACTCAAAATTTCATGCATCTTTAAGAAGTTTAAAAGATTATTGAAAACTACATTCAAGTATTGTTAATGTTAATGCTATACACAGAAACGAACTGCAGCGTGTGAAACTATTTTGATGCTTTAAGTAGCCCATGAAAATTATTTTATGGCGCCCTTGACCTTAGACTGAATACACACCGAGTTAATTATCAAGTTTTTGTAAGGGATTATTTTGTTTTGAGTATCCGTAAAGAATTACTGACTAGCGCAACTATAAAGCGAGTCGCACTGCTGGCTAACAGATGTCAGAATGTGCTTACTAACCTAAATCGCGCGCCATAAGCACAACACATTATTAGAAAGCGAAAATAGTTAACAGTAATTACCCTTCTCAGAACCAGCGACTATGACGGTTCATTCCGCATGACAGAAATATTTAGGTAGTTGGTCAACCTGGCCGAGAACGTGACTTCCAAAGTTTTTTTTTTTGTTTTTTTTAACACTTTTTCGGTATTATAGGTGCAATAATTTCAAAGAACAATACTATCACTGAAAGAAAAAAAAAACGATTTTTAAAGCAAAAGTTTGTTAGAGGAATTATAATTAATTAACATAAATAATTATGTGCGAAGTTCTTCATAAAAGTTTTTTTCGAACATAACACGCAATCAGATAATATACTTACACATGCACTGTGTAAAACGGTGTAAGTCTGTTTTGGAGAAATAGGGAAATCACATGCAAACAAAATGGAACTCTGGTTAATATTGTTTCCCCCATTTTTTTTGAGAGAAATGTTCAATGTGTTATTTGTTGCGAGATTGCACTTGAAGTTCGTTAAGCCATTTTAGAGAAAATCGGGAAAAAGCTCTTCAATTTAAATTGACATCACAATTGTGATGTCATTTTCATTATTGCCTTGACTAACAATTTAAAATGACATTAGGGTAAAGATGATTTTACCGAAGAGGATTTTACCAAGGATTAAAAAAAATATGATGAAAATGACGTCGTCATTATTGCAAACTTTCCAGATTTTCTCGGGAATGGCTTAAGGCTTAATATGTTTTTTTAAATGTAATTATACAAACAGAAGTAACTTTTTAATCTTAACAAAAATGGTCAAAATTGACATGAACAAAAATGGCAAAATTTAAATTTACGAAAGTTAAATTTTGCAAGTGATTTCCCTGTGTATCTATGATAAACAGATTGCAGATTTAAAAAAAAAACTTTTCTTATGCTGGTTGTGAAGTAGGTACTAATTATAAATAATAATATTCTTATCCCTATAAGAACGTGTATGTGTATATTCCCCATTTATGAAAAAATACTGCCAAATATGCAGTCTACATTCAGACACAGTTGGACCATGAAGATATTTTGTAAAGACAGGAAGGCGATTCAATTGCAAATAGTTTAGGATGTTGACAAAATATCTCTGCGGGGCATTGAACTTCAAAATAGCGTATAACTAATTCGAAATTATTCCCAATGCTGCAAACCAGATGTCGATGTTCCTTCAATGAATTTTTCACGTTCATCAAAAATTTACAAAACATTTATTGTGTTTACACATTTATGTTTCGAAATGGCAAGATTTCGATGAACTCATTCATATAATTTTTTTAACGACCTACCGACAATAAGTTTGAATGAATAAGATAAAAGTCACATTTATTCGTTCAAGACGAATTGAGAACTCATTTTGGGACTATACCTACTGTAAAACAATCACGTACCAATGTAAAAAAAAGCGGTGACTTTAATTTTAAGGGATGATTCCTTGTCATTTTTTAAGGAAAAATGTGCATATAAACATGAATCGTCATTTGCATAATTTTCGATATATTTTTTTTATTAATTATTCAAAAATCAAAAGCATCCTCCTATTAATGCCATCAACGAACATGCCTAGTTTTATTAAAATCAACGTAAAGATTTTTTAATACCTAATTAATAAAAAATCAGTTTTTTTAATAATACTTCGAGCAAGATTTTTAATTCGAGCAAACATGTTGATTTGTCAATTTTTCTTTAAAAAATAACACGGAAACACCCCTTAAAATAATTAAAGTCACCACTTACGTTACATCCTGTAAACAAGCTGTTCCATCAGAATAAAAAATTCAACTGAAGATTAACAGCCAGTATTATAAAGGCTCATTAAGTTAACGGGCTGATTTCTGGGGCCGTTTCTAGATAACGTATCGACCGAAAGTGCAAAAAAAGCAATTTAGTGATTTTTGACATGAAAAGGGCTAGAAAAATGTTAATAAAAGTAATTTGACATCGATATTAGCTTTAAAAATTATACCTGAAATCTTCCCATTAGCTTAATGGGCCTTTATAATACTGGCTGTAAGTTTGATAATTTTTTTCCTAATCTCCCAATTAATTTGAATTTTATTTTTCTGCTAAAAATTCCGCGTATATCCGCGAAGCTTTCGTACTCAAAAAATAAGAGCATGAGAAATCATAAATTTTCGCCTAAGATAGAAATTTTTTACCAATTTCACGTCACCAAATTTCAGGATATTATTCATCAACCAATTTTTAGATAAAAAGGTCCAATGAACATAATATAGCAGGAACCTTATAATGACTTAAAGTTTTGAAAACAAAAAAACAAAGGGTGTTTTACAAAATATATTTTTCATAAATTTAAACTTTTATGTCGCTTTTGGATAAAATAAATAAGAATTGTAAGTAGGTAGTTAATTCAATTTTTAATTTAGTATTTTTCAAAACTTTAAGTCATATTTCATAGAATCTATGTTTATTGGACCTTGGTATCTAATAATTGGCTTAGGAATAATATCTCGAAGTGCAAGGTAACTTAATTTCATATTTTGATAAAACCTGTAAAATTTTTATTTCATTTTTATAATTTAGGTATGCAAAAGTCCCTTGATTTTATTTTTCTATGGTAAAAGTAACTTTAAAAGTATTCAGTTTAATTACAATAAATTAATTTGGCCTCTTACGTATGATTTTTTTTAATATCAAATACAAGTTCTTTGTAAAAAACTCCAAGTGTGAGTATTCTTCATGTTATGAAGGTATTCTGGATCTGGTGGTAGTTTTTGATTGTCACAATGTATTTTTTTTTTCAAGTCGTTTCAGAAAAAATAGATGAGATGTAAAAGTATAAAACGTATCTAAATGTGAATGTTTACCCAATTTTAAGGGTCCTTTACTTTTCAGTAGAGACTAGAAAAAATAACTCCTCTACCCCTTAAAATTTATCAAGAAATATTGACTTGATTTTCTGTAAGTATTAATGAAACACCCTATATAAAAGGTTAAGAGGACGTTTTTTATTATCCTTGCGAAAAAATTCAACTAAGATTTCTAACTTTTCCTTTGCGTTTAATAATACTAATTTATTATTACATTTAATTAGATCGTATCATTATTAAATGTTTTATTGTGTAATAATTAATTACAATTAATAATTAATTAATTATGATCGTAAAATCTAAATGTCTTCAAAATGAACTGAAGCAAACAGTCATGAGAGTGTAGGTATATAGAAATTATGAACGTACCTTATAATTTCTCTTCTGTGGCCTTTGACCCTGACAGTGTCGTATAAACTTCGTAAGACATCTAAATACAGTAGTTTTATGACCTTTAATAATTATAATTATTATTACTTATAACATCTCGGTCGTGTATAAAATATATAAATGTACATATTTAAGACTTTCTTTTCAGATAATGTACCTTATACTTTGAAAAAAAAATGCATTGAAGTTGTTTGTATACATTACATCGTTTTAATAATTTTTTTGTGATTTTTATTATTTTACAGTCTTTTTCTTTTGGTTTTCCTCTTTTGTCAATTGCTTTTCCTTATTTGTCAAATGATTTTCATATTTTTCTATCTATCGATGATTGTAGTCATTGATTTATCAATCAATTTCCTTTTATGTCAAATCAGTTTCACTTTATGTCAATTGCTTTTCCCATTTATGTGCAATGACAGTATCATAAATATTGGAAAAGCATTTGGTATAAAAGGAATTGATTTGAAAAGGGATGATTTGACAAAAGAGGAATTTCAATTGAAAAATCACGCACTGACGTTTGATAAATGGGAAAAGCATTTGACAATAAGGAAAAGCAATTGACAAAAGAGGAAAACCAAAAGCAAAAGACTGTATATTTCTTTATAAGAGTTTTTTATACACGACTTTATACGATACAAAAATTCACTATCGAAACTTTGAACAACTTTTTCGTCTTAAAAGATTCCACTTGTTATTTAATGAAAATATCAGTGGCAATAACATGAGCATGAAGCTTATTGCAAGCTTAAAAGTAAAACATTGCAGCCAAACCATGCGTGGAAACCACTAATATAGGAATGCATCTGCTTAAAAATAACTCATGAGATACTATAAGGACTAATCAATCATTCCTCATCATTTCGTGCACTTACAAATCACGAAATTTTTGAACACAATTTTTATGAATGGCCTCTTTGCAACTTTCACGATTCTTAGTGACGTTTCATGTTAATGGGTAATAAGTAACCTGAATTTTTCTTAATGAAATAAAAAAAATACGTTTACAAAAAAATAAAGAAAGAAACTATTAAAATTACATAATATGCCGATGAGTCCTAGTAAGTTATAAAGAGCTGACCATCAAACGTCAACCACCTAGAAACGCGCATTAATAGTATAAGATCTACCGTCTGAATTGTGTCGTAGATTAGATTAGATTAGATTAGATTAGATTTATCGTGAGTGGGCCATTGTGACACCTCCACTGTGACCGAAGGTCTATTGTGGCTCAACATCTAATCGTGCTACATTAACCCCATCAGAAGCTCAGCCTCTTTGCGGAAGCTTACCATCTTGATATTCTTGATTGTTAATGTATTTCATGTCCTCCGGTGTGAGGAAGTCTCTCTCGATTCTCGAAGGTTTGTAATCTGGTTCTCCCAAAGCGGGACACTCGCATTGGATGTGTTTTGCTGTTTCGTCATTCTCCAAACAAAGGCGACATTCAGCGCTGGTCGTTAAACCCATCCTCTGCAGATGATGGCTCAGCTTGAAATGCTCAATATGTTATAGGTTTATTAAGGCTTGCAGTTCTTTCTGTTGAGCTCCAATAGTGTTTGTTTTTTTTTCCATTTTTCCTCCATAAAGGCCTTCGAATGGTCTAATCTTGGTAAGTTTTGCCAGTGCTGGAGGACTTCCCTCTCAGACCAGTTGCGTATTGTTGTTTTGGCAAAATTCGATAATATGTCAAATGCTGGTTATGGGTCCGATGAATGACCTGACCTGGCCAGAGAGTCGGCAAGTTCGTTCTCTTCATATGGCCTTAACTTTCCAGTATGACCCGTAATTCAGATCAGAGTTACTTGACAGTTCCAGACCAACTTGGACTTGCAGTGGCTGGAGTAAAAGGCTTTTAAAGTCGCTTGACTGCCTGAAAATATCTTTATTAATCTGCATTGGCAGTGCATCTTTTCCTGCATCTGCGCACAAAGCTCTATGGCATAGATTTCGGCCTGGAAAGTTGTTGCGTGAAGGCCCAGGCTCCTGTTGCTGTGGATGTCTCCGATCCATCGGTGAACTATCTGGAATCTGCTGTTAGGAGTTAATTTCTGTTATCCTCCCATACATCTCGTCCCGGGAGAAGGACCTTATAAGCAGAGCTGTTCATGGTGTTCTTATAGGCATTATGTCCGAAGGAATACCCAGGAAACTGTGATTTTCTATAAGTTATCCAGAATAACCTGGTTCGCTTCAAGTTAAAAGCCTTTGGCAAGCTTCTTACCATCTATATAGCATTCTGTATAATAGTCCATCTGGTCTCTCTCTCTCCAAATAGATATGGCGAGGTAGTAAGTCCAGTAGGATTTTCATAGCCGCCAACGATGTGGTGTTAATAGCACCACAGAATTGAACAGTGAACTGTATGAAAAACCAGATTTTGTTGTAATAAAAAATGGCTTATTCGGCTTATAATTATCAAAAAGCTGCATTATTTAATATCGATTATTAATATCGAAGTATCGCTCATTACTTTACCCTATATTTGAACTATTAAAAAAATCTTATCACTTCTAAATCAGGAAGTGGTATCTTTGAATCCTATAATTAAGTTGTTAGAGGAATCTTCAATGGTTCACAAATGCACGAATCATGATCGAAGTAGTGTTTCTAATTACATTATTGCATGCCGGGCTCCAATCACTGAGAAGCGTCCAAGTAATTAGTATACGCATTAGAGAGCAAGTAAACCACCGGAGGGATCACTGCTATAATGATGAAACCATCCAAGTGCACAAAATGTGAACATAAAAAGTGTAAACTTACAATAGGTAAATTTAATTTGTCACAGAAGTTTTATTAAAAATTGAATAATTAACATAATAATATGACTATAATACAGGGTGCACCATGTATCCTTCTCAATATTGCTATCTCCTGAACGCTAAGAGATACAGGGTCGGTTAAATTAGAGAAAAGATGCGCAGTTTTGTGGCCATCTCGAATTCGTCAAAACATGCAAGATATCTGTGACCGTTCCTGAAATATCCTGAAAAAACTGAAAAATCGAGATTTCTTATTTTCCTCATATCTTTTTTATTATTGGAAATTAATAAATAATTTTTTGTAGGCTAACATAAGTCAGCAATAGCTACTGATTTGACTTTTCGAAAATTTTCAGAGCCGACTAGATCTTGGAGTTTTCATAGTCAACTTTTGGTTTTCTTATGGCCGCCATATTGTTTTTTATGTCGTTCGATATGAAAAAAATAATGGAAACCAAAAATTAATAAACTTCAAAAAAAAAATTTTTAATTTTTATTCTTAATATTTCAAAGAAAAACCTAATAAAAAATCGTCGAAAAACGTCAACATTTGTAAAAATACGCCGAAATAGTGCTTGCCTTATGGTTTTTTAATTTCATCTATGAAATTCGGTCTAAAAATGTGTCTTTTTTGTAAAGAAAAAAGAAGAATAAAATTTTTTTTATTTATTTTTTGAAGTTTGACCATTTTTAGTTTTTATGATTTTTTTTATACCGAACAACATAAAAAAACACTATGGTGGCCATAAGAAAAACGAAAGTTGACTATGAAAATTCTGGTATCTAGTCGGCTTTGAAAATTTTTGAAATGTCAGATGATAGCTCTTGCCGACTTATGTAAGCCCACAAAAAATTATTCATTAATCTCCAATAATAAAAAAGATATGGCAAAAATAAGAAATCTCGATTTTTCAGTTTTTTCAGGATATTTCAGGAACGGTCACAGATATCTTGTATGTCTTGACGGAATCAAGATGGCCACAAAATTGCGCTCCTTTGGATTTGTTTAACCGACCCTGTATCCTTCTTGATATTGCTATCTGCTAACGCTAACAGATACAGGGTCGGTTAAACAAGTCCAAAGGAGCGCAATTTTGTGGCCATCTCGATTCCGTCGAGACATACAAGATATCTGTGACCGTTCCTGAAATATCCTGAAAAAAACTGAAAAATCGAGATTTATTATTTTTGCCATATCTTTTTTATTATTGGAGATTAATGAATAATTTTTTGTGGGCTTACATAAGTCGGCAAGAGCTACTCATCTGACATTTCAAAAATGTTCAAAGCCGACTAGATCCCAGAATTTTCATAGTCAACTTTAGTTTTTCTTATGGCCACCATAGTGTTTTTTATGTTGTTCGGTATAAAAAAAATCATAAAAACTAAAAATTGTTAAACTTGAAAAAATAAATAAAAAAAAATTTTCTTCTTCTTTTTTCTTTACAAAAAAGACACATTTTTAGACCGAATTTCATAGATAAATTAAAAAACCATAAGGCAAGCACTATTTCGGCGTATTTTACAAATGTTGACGTTTTTCGACGTTTTTTTATTAGGTTTTTCTTTGAAATATTTAGAATAAAAATTTTAAATTTTTTTTTTGAAGTTTATTAATTTTTGGTTTCCATTATTTTTTTCATATCGAACGACATAAAAAAATAATATGGCGACCATAAGAAAAACGAAAGTTGACTGTGAAAACTCTTGGATCTAGTAGGCCTTGAAAACTTTTGAAATGTCAGATGGATAGCTCTTAACGGCTTATGTAAGCCTACAAAAAATTATTTATAAATTTCCAATAATAAAAAAGATATAAGGAAAATATTAAATCTCGATTTTTCAGTTTTTTCAGGATATTTCAGGAACGGTCACAGATATCTTGCATGTTTTGACGAATTCGAGATGACCACAAAACTGCGCATCTTTTCTCTAATTTAACCGACCCTGTATCTCTTAGCGTTCAGGAGATAGCAATATAGAGAAGGATACATGGTGCACCCTGTATACTCTCCAAAGAATGATATAGTGCATGATGCTTACTTACCCTTAAAAAAAGTTAATTATTATATAGGTATAGCCACATGTGGGTTACTCTCACCCTCAACGCTCATATAACATTTAATCCACAAAATAGGATACCAGATGAAATTACAAAGTATGGATGGTTGGGGGAAAGAGGTTGAGTGGTTGAACTGGTTGAGACCTAAAATTCATTAGATCTATTTTCGAACTTCCCCTTGACATTTAAATTGTTTTTTTTTTATTCGTGTTATGTCAAAAGTTATTATTGGCATCTTTTGAAATGAACACACTGTATACGAAACCAGTAGAAGATAAATTTCAGAGCTGCGATTTTTCTAACAGTTTTATGAGTCGCTTATTTGTTTATACCTACATATAGTAGGATTAACTTTAAAAAGTCAGATGTGACGTCACACTAACCGTCCGAATTAATATTTTTAATTTCACCAGAAAATGTCAAACAGTTAATTGTCAAGTTGTGAACGAGCGTAAATTATTGAAGGAATCATTCAAACAATGAATTGAAGCGCTTACGTCAGTTTGAGAGCCACTGACAACTACATAAAATTTATTCACGTAATGACATTCTATCCTCTGTGTTGTGCATTTATTTCTCATTCAAAACCAATGTTGACGTATACTTATTTATGCGGGATGGAGTGTTTAGACAAACTGGACGGTTACTATAAAAACCACGTATAGGAAACATAATAAATCGAACTATCAAAAGGATGTGTATTCTTAATCGATACGTATGACTTTTTAGACTTTATTGGACTATACAGCCTCATTTCTGGAATAATTGTGTATCAGTTATTGTAAAAATTTTGTATCAGAGTTACGATATGACTATTGGGAATAATAACTATTCCCTCCAAATGCATGTGTGCACTCTGAAGTTATCAAGCAAGTTTCATATCTGCATTGTCGGAGAAGCGACGACCAGAGCTGACAAGACAAAATCAGTTAGTCCAAATCTGTAGCTCGCCAAGGAACTGGGAGACTGGGTCACTGGGTCGAAGCGCTTGGCAGATGTTATTTACTCATACTTCAATAAGACAACCGCCATCTTCACGTAGCATCACTAAGCTCTGCAATTCCGCGATTTCCTCCCAAAGGATTTGAACTTTTTATTTGAGCCTATACCTAACGTTCCTCTTGCTAGTTTCTTGTAATCTTGGTTCGGTAGTGTATAAATAATAACTCTACACATATTATAGTAGGTACCTAATGAATGATTATTATGAATGAAAACGGAATTAAACATATTGGGTTCACTAGAGCTGAGCGTAAAAGGAAATAGCTATATTTTCTAAACTGGATGTTGTTAATTTAATCTCATAATCTCAATCAAACGTACCTATCGCTTCCATTTTTCTTTTCAAGTCTATTGAGCCATTTTAGAGAAAATGGGCACCTAAAACTTTTCAATTCGTGGTGACATTTTCGTAATTTCGTCGACCTTGAACCGACCTGCGGCGGATTTTCGGGGGGGGGGGGGGGTGGGGGCTTGGGTACCCCTTTTCGAGCCCCCTTCGAAATAATTAATCTTAATGCCCTTCATTATTTAAAAAAATGTACCTATACTGGAAATTTTTTTAACTTTTTTTTTCATGAGTCTTCCTTAAAATAAGCGTACTATCGAGTTATAGTTGGCTATTTTTCTTCATTTGTACATAATATATTTATTGTACCTAGTATTTTGATATTTAATACGGTGAAATTACTTTCCGTAGAAAAAGGTATAATTTTTTTGGATCGGCCGCCTATCGATTGATAAATTTTTATTTTATTTTCCAAAAATAAGTAAATGACGACCAAAACAAAAAATGAGACTTTTTATCATGGAAGGAGACTATGGAAAAAACTAATAAGAATGGTTTTCACAGTAGCAGTTTAAATTGTGTAGTTTATGAGTTATAAACAACTAAAAAATAGCTTTTTTCACTTTCAAAACAGTGTACATCGGAAACGGCTCAAAACATCGGAAAACGGCTTAATACATGGACCCGCTATCTTCACTTTTCATGTTATATCCTACTATGTGGTTTAAATTTTAATACAGGGCAATGAAAATTGTCAGATTTAAATCACCCTGTATAAAAATTTCAAGTACACTGTAAAGTTACACATGAAAAGATAAGATAGCCGTTTTAAGTTCAGACATATGTGAGCCGTTTTTCGATATTATGAGCCGTTTCCGATGTAGGTATGTGCCTACACTGATTTCAAAATAAAAAATTGTGATTTTCACTTGTTTATAACTCATATGAACTATAAACTACTCAATTTAAACTGCAACTGTAAAAAACATTCGTATATTAGATTTTCACACCCTCTCCTTTCATGATAAAAAAGACCATTTTTTGTTTCAGCCGCCATTTGTTTATTTTTGAAATAAAAATATAAAAAAAAATGAATTGATAGGCGGCCAATCCAAGAAGATTACGTTTTTTGCTGCGGGATATTGGGCAAGAACTGTAAGATTCATGTCCGATTGCGTGTTTTTTATATTTCTTCTCCCCCCCCCTTCGCTCCTAAACATCGATTCGCATAAAAATTAGCCGAAACCTTTGGGAAAGATGAATTCACAGGAGTGATTTTTTCGCCCATGTAAACTCATTGCCTCCACCTGAATTATGCCTCAAACTCCGTTCGTTACTGCCGCGGTGACTCCAGGGAGTAACGGTTTTGGAAAAAAATAAGAACCAAAACGGCGATGTCTCAATGAGTAATGGACGGATTCGCGCGATTGCGCCACACCAGATTGTGCGCTCCTGCGAGATCTCGGGGCAAAAAATCGTTTCCCCCGTTTTTATACCTGGTTTTCCGCCCTCCCCACCGTCTGCTACATAAAAAGAGTGGTCCACTAAGTTGACCGAAACAAAAAAAAATCTGAAAGTCGTTTTTGGAAGTTTTTCACGCTCTATGTAGATCTACCCCACTAACAGTTACATCTATAGGAAATTGAAACCTTTCAAAAAACTTCTTTACATAATTAATTATTCAACTGCAATATTGCACTAGTAAAAATATTAATTTCGAAAATTTTAATTTCAAAAATTTATAACACAACTTTTTAATTTACATAAAAAATTTCAAAAATTTTACTAAAATAATTTCAAAATCGCCATTTTGTTCGTATAAAAATAAATAATAATGAAACTTTCAGTAGGTAACTGTCTTTTGTTAAGAAGTTCAAATTATTGAAAAGAACAAGGCTCTACCAAGCAGAGCGGCCAATATGTATTTAGAAAATATGCATGAATTCAAACGACCATGTCGTGAGAAAAAAATCCATCTTCTGAGGCGAATTTTAGAGGTGCCCAAGGAAACTTCTAATCTTCTCATCGAATAGGTAAGGTACTACTACCGATCCCCAAAGTTACAACGAAAATTTAATCGGTAGACAATTTCCATTAATATTTTGCGGAGTCCATTGTAGAGAATTTTCCTCACTTAATTAACTTGTTACCTACCTATACATACAGGGTTAGAACTATTTAAAGGGCCACTACAGGGATATCCTAAACCATTGAAGATACGAGGTCGGTTAAATTAGAGAAAAGTTGCGCTATTTTGTGGCCATCTTGAATCCTTCAAAACATGCAACATGCAAGATATTTGTGACCGTTCCTGAAATATCTTAAAAAAAAAACTGAAAAATCGAGAAATCTTATTTTTGCCATATCTTTCTTAAAATTGGAAATTAATAAATAATTTTTCGTAGGCTTACCTAAGCCCTTATGAGCTATTCATCTGACGTTTCAAAAATTTTCAAAGCAGACTAGATCCCAGAGTTTTCATAGTCAACTTTCGGTTTTCTTATGGCCGCCATATTATTTTTTTATCTCGTTCGATAAGAAAAAAATAATGGAAACCAAAAATTAATAAACTCTGAAAAATAATAAAAAAAAATGTTTTGTTCTTCTTTTTTGTTAGAAAAAAAGGCAATTTTTTATACCGAATATCATAGAAAAATTAAAAAACTATAAGGCAAGCAGTATGACTTTATATTGACCTATTTCAGCGACAAATTTTCTGTTTTTCTTTGAAAAAAGAAGAATAAAAATTTTCCTATTTTTTTTCTGAAGTTTATTAATTTTTGGTTTCTATTATTTTTTTCTTATCGAATGACACAAAAAAATTATATGGCGGCCATAAGAAAAACGAAAGTTGACTATGAAAACTCTGGGATCTAGTCGGCTTTGAAAATTTTTGAAACGTCAGATGAATAGCTCGTAACGGCTTATGTAAGCCTACGAAAAATTATTTATTAACTTTCAATTGTAAGAAAGATATGACAAAAATAAGATTTCTCGATTTTTCAGGTTTTTCAGGATATTTCAGGAACCGTCACAGATATCTTGCATATGTTTTGACGGATTCGAGATGGCCACAAAATAGCGCAACTTTTCTCTAATTTAACCGACCTCGTATCTTCAATGGTTTAGGATATCCGTGTAGTGGCCCTTTAAATAGTTCTAACCCTGTATAGTTAATTAATTATTACAAATCTGGAAAGATTGTTTCCACGGTCTTTCAACTGGTCAACTGTACTTTCAACTGTCTCACCAATTCACCATTGGGATCTCCTAAACCGAGTCCTAAACCATACAACCAAGAGATACAGATGAGTCGGTTAAATTAGAGAAAATTTGAACAATTTTACGTTTAATAAAGAATCTGGAAAAAATAGCGGTTATCTTCAGTCGTTGCTGAAATATTCTGAAAAAACTGAAAACTTGAGATTCCTCATTTTGGACGTACCTGTTTCATTATTGGAAATTAAAAAAACTATTTAAATCAACTTAATGAAAAATTACTTAACATTCCTGAAAGTAATTTTCATTTTTTTATTAAAGATAACTTTTTATCCCGAATATCATAGAAAAATTTAAAAAAAAAAAACCATAAGGAAGTAATATGATTTAATACATATTGACGTAATTCGGTAAAAAAAGTTTTTTTTTCTAAAAACGAAGAATATTTTATTTATTTTTTATGTTAGTAATTTTAGGTTTCCGTGATTTTTTAATAGCAAATGATGTAAAAAACAATATGATGGCCATAAGAAAAACGAAAGTTGACTATGAAAATCCTGGGATCTAGTATATAGGCTTTGATCTAGTGTCGAAATGATTGCTCTTGACGACACATGCTAACCTTATACAAAAAAATTATTAATACATTAATTTTTAATAATAAAAACGGCGTATGATGAAAATAATAAATCTCGATTTTTCAGTTTTTTCAGGATATTTCAACAACGACTTCAGCGCAGGGGACAAACTCATCGCGTGAGCTAAAATCGCACTTTTTTCTTGTATAACTAAATTTTTTCTGTAAGAAAAAACCCGCGGCTGCTAGAATATCGAAAAACGTAATTAGATAACAAAAATAATCTGCTCGTAACGTTGATTATGTTGAATTTGAATTTTCTTTTTGTGTTTTCAGTGACCTCTATGCATATGATGGGCTCCGGGGGCGGGGAACTACCCAGATGGCAGCACTGCTCGGCTAGTTGCTGACCTGTGTCACAGAAGAACTAACAATAATTTCTGTGCCTGTGTCCTTAGTCTGGTCTATTTTTGTTTTTTTCCTTCAAGGGTCGTCTGATACAAGATCGCCGGAAGCACCTCAACCTCATGGGCTAATTGTGCTAGAGTTTTGTAAATTAATTCAAAAATTTGAACCAGGGGGCATAATAATAATTAATAATGAACTCGGTAGGGAACCTGCATTACCGTTTTACAGCGGTAATACAGGTTCCCTAGAACTCGGCACGTCCGCACGTCACCCTTCTATAATGGCTGGTGATTCAGCAGAAGAATCAAAGTGTCAAAGCCAAAGAAGAAGAAAAAGAAGAAGTAACCTAACTTCAACTTCTAACTTTGGTAAAAATTTATTTAATTTAAACGAAAACAAAATGTTTATCGTTTCTTGTTTATGCTTAAGTTTACTTGATTAAAAATGAAATTGGTGAGTAATTATTACTTGTTTTGTTATAGAAATGAATAGATAACAATAATTATTAATAATAGGTACCATTATAATAATGATATACCTAATAATTATTACTTCGGATACCATTTTATCAATTCATAAAAACCTTTCAGCTCAATTTGTAGTAGAGTACAATAATAAATAATAGATCAAACAGCTAAGACTAACAGAGAATAAGTAAATAGATAAGATTGTTCATCATGTTATAAATTTATAAGGAATTATTTTTAACATACTATCATTCGCTCAAACAGTTTAAGAATACTTGAATAAATTTATTAAACAATTAGTAAATGCCTATGGAGTGTACCTACTTAGGTATTAGGTACCTAGGTACCTACTTACCTGCTGCCTTTGAATCTCCCATAATAAATGTGGGTAAGCAAGAAAGTATGTAAACAAATTTATTATTGACTCAGTAGCTGCTATCTTGTTCTAAATCTTATTTGATTGTTGATACTTGAACAATAAATATGTAAGTAGTTGAGTTTTACTCTTCAACAGTATCTAGTGAGTATATCACCATAATAAATTCACTATCTACCACAATCAATTAATAATTTATGGCCTAAGTATATATCCATCTTTCAGTCAGAGGTACCCTATTACTGTTTATATTACCATCTCTTCTGTATTTAATATCCCTCTTTGTATAACCATATTTAATAATGAACAATTGTTCTAGAAATGAGAAAAATTCATGGGGTGAAGAGAGTTTTTATCTTTTGCCTTTTAATTGCATTTCTACCGGCAATTCTTATAATAATCCCCCTATATTTACGCCACAATGTGTTTGCCGATGTAACTCATCCAGTAGCCGAGTCAGATGTGCTGGCGATTGTCGATGGAGTTTCTTCTGTTTTCTGTGAGTCTCATTCGTTGTACATGAATTCCACGTTCAACGCCTTTCAGCTGAAGGGTAAACCGGTGCCTAGTAAAAAGCTAAAACATATAAGACTGAAGAAATCAATGATATTGCCCGACGATACGTTGGAATACTGGGGCTTTTATCTATCACGAGGAGCCATTGTTAAACTGAAAGTATGCGCCAGTTATAAAGGCTCCAGCATTTTAGTGGTGAGAGGGGAAAGGACTTTCCAGACTTGCAATTTATTAAACCAACTAGAAAAATACGGGGCTAGATTAGACAAGGAACATAACAGGGTTAAAATAACGTTTGAAAAATCTGCCGAAGTCATAGGGGTGGTAGATCACCATGTGATTGATGAAGATAATGCAGCTGAAGATTTAACAGATGAAGACGATGCAAAGGGTCCTTATTCAAGTAAGAAACATGCAGTCGACTCTTTAATTCCAAATCAAATTAATCATATAAGACATGTTAGAAGGAAACTGATTGAAAACTTTGAACCTCGTCGATTTAAACGCGATATAGCGTCTCTAGATGCCCCTATAGAACATGGCGGAAATAATAATCCTTCAAATTTGAATGCTTCAATTTTAGAGGAAAATAGCGTGTCCAGTTTTGAAACGGAACTTTTGACATGTTACGATGGTCAGATTCTTGTCAATGAAGAGTTTTCTTCGACTCCATTGTGTACTAGTCTCCACTACTTAGAAAATGGCAGAAAGCATATGGAGACCTTGCATGAGGTAGCTTCAAATGGTTACTACTACTATATCTTTTATTCCGATAATGATGATTTTAATAATGATGTTCATGCGATCTTTGACATATACAAACCGACTTACCATTATGCCAACTTGACTAAAGGTAATGATTGTATCAATCAAACGGAATGCACCTTTCCCATATCATTTCTTCGCGATGAAACTGTGATTGTTGAAGTGCCAACTAAAGATGGTATCGACCATGAAGGTGATGATTTCACTGTGTTAATCAGTAAATGTCATCCCAGAATGGCTGTCTACATGATTTTCCCTATTTCGGTGTTGTTCCTTATTTTAGTATGCGCATTTTTGTAATTATAATTATTATTATTGTGAGATTAATATTATTTTATTAGTTACATACTTAAGTGATAAAACAAAAATTTCAATATCAACAAAAGCTTGTCTATTTTTTTTTTAATAGCTAATTAATCTCAAATTTTACTACATATCTACTGCATTTCAATTTTTATTTTATTTTTAATGTTAGATTTTACTATAGGTACTGTCACCTTATTGAGATTTTATTGTTACCTTATTAAGCAATTTAAATGTGATTAATTAGATGTAGTACGTATAATAATTAATAGCGTATTTTTATGTGAATGTTAAAAATTCATGTGTGTTGACTAAGTCTACCTAAATTATCATGAAATACCCCTGTGAAGATTTTACCTTTTTCTATCAGAAAAGTGAGAACTGGCATTGGCAAAAGGTAAAACTGAACAAAGTACCAAATGTCTTTCTCAAAAAATCTCAAACTATGATCGTTATTACTTAAATATTTAATTAGATTAGTTGTAAATGTATTTTATTATATTAAGTATTATAGTACTGATATATTTACTTAGTAAAAGAAAAAGAGTAGAAGTATTTTCCATTAACAAAAAAAATATTTTCTCTGTTAATAAAAATGTAAACTAGAAATATTTTTATTGATGTTGAATATTGAAATTAAATTAATAAAACTTTTAAATTATCATTTACTGGTTTCTTTATCATCAATAAAAATTTGATTCATCCAGGGATTTCATTGAAGGTACATTTTTGTTGTAACTTTTTTTTCAATGCTGTTACTAACAAAAAAAGGCAACATTTAACCGAACAAACTTTTTAAAATAATATTACAATCACTTAAACAATGAAGATCATTACAACTTGCAATCTAACGGAATTTTTAACCTTGTGCACAATGCTCTTCATAGTATTTTTCCATTCGTCTCTCAATTTCGGGTCTAAAATGTGTTAGAAGCCCCTGAACTGGCCATGCCGCCGCATCTCCAAGGCCACAAATAGTATGCCCTTCTATCTGCTTACTTAGCTCCCAAAGCATGTCAATCTCTTCAGGTCTTCCCATACCTTCTACGAATCTCTTCATTATTTTATCCATCCAGGAAACACCTGTCAAAAAGATATTTAACTGTTGCAATGTTTAGTTCGGTTAAATAAAAAACGCACCTTCTCTGCATGGAGTACATTGACCACACGATTCGTGGTCATAAAATCTCATCAATATTGAAATCGCTTTAATAATATCTGTGTCTTTATTCATAACTATCAGGGCTGCTGTACCGAAACTACTACCAGCTTTAACAAGATCATCGAAGTCCATTAGAACATTTTCACAGATTCTGAAATCATAAAAAAAAAATTATCACTTGTTTGTGCAAATTTGTGAAGTGAATTTTACATATAGTCCAATAAAGTCTAAAAAGTCATACGTATCGATTAAGAATACACATCCTTTTGATAGTTCGATTTATTTTGTTTCATATACGTGGTTTTTATAGTAACCGTCCAGTTTGTCTAAACACTCCATCCCGCATAAATAAGTATACGTCAACATTGGTTTTGAATGAGAATTAAATGCACAACACAGAGGATAGAATGTCATTACGTGAATAAATTTTATGTAGTTGTCAGTGGCTCTCAAACTGACGTAAGCGTTTCAATTAATTGTTTGAATAATTCTTCAATAATTACGCTCCTTTACAACTTGACAATTAACTGTTTGACATTTTCTGGTGAAATTAAAAATATTAATTCGGACGGTTAGTGTGACGTCACATCTGACTTTTTAAAGTTAATCCTACTATATCATTGGTATAGTTTTATGGAAGTTAAGAAATTTTGTCCTATTTTAGTCGAAATTACTTTATTTTACCTAACTTTCTACTTTCAAGCATTTTATGAACGAAGATTTTGATCAGTTTTTTACTTTGACTATCTAACTGATGTTATTATTGTTGTAGGAAATTCAAATTTGTCTAAAAAATTCTTATGGTTAGATTTAGAAGGAGGATAAAAACTATGGGTTTGACATAGGACTACTTGACCATTTTGATTACCTATTTCTCACTTCAAAGTTATATTGACCATAGAGTCCATAATAAGAAAATTAGGGTTGGGAATGATACTGTCATTAAAACTTCACTTTTATGTAATTATTTTACATAATTATCACGTGTCAAAATGTCAGATTTGCGTCTTCTAGTGTGCAAAAAACTTTTGCAGGCTAGTAGGCGTGTTTTCGTTTATTGTTTACTAAACGAACTTGTTTGTTATGTTGCTATGGATACTGATGCACCAAAGAATAATTGAATATTAAAATATTATGTGCAGCAAACTATAGATGACAATTAAAATAATTACAAATGTCAACATTTTCTTTTTATATTCTTAGTAATTTTTAAGCTTTTGGATAGGTAGGTACAGTATTTGAAAAAATGTTGTTTGATACACGATTGCAAAATTCTTTTGCATTCTCGACTGCAAAAGTGGCATTTCACAATCTTGTATCAAAAAAAAATTAATTTCTACTCTTACTTAACTCTTCATTGGTTAAATTAGACACAATTTAGGTTGAGGAAATAATTTTAGACCTAATTAGGTCGAATTGACGTAAATTTTGCATAAAAAACTACTTGGGAGACTTTTCTAAACTGATGAGATAAAACAGTCTGTAAGCAGGTCTCTTAAACTGGTTCAAAGAAAACAGTGTTGTCCAATATTACCCGTATCCAGTTTCATAATAATTTAAACCTCATAAAGTACTTAACCTTTTAGGTAACATTGGTGTGGAGGATCCTCCTGGAATGACAGCAAGAAGATTATCCCAGCCTCCAATAACCCCTCCCGCATGTTTCTCGATCAGCTCCTTGAGTGGAATGCTCATCTCTTCTTCAACTGTACAGGGTGTGCAGACATGTCCGCTGATATTATACAGTTTTGTTCCCGAATTATGAGGTCGGCCAAAACCAGAAAACCATGTACCTCCTCGTCTCAAAATTGTCTGAAATCGATAAATTACTAATTTTATAGTAACCGATTTTCTGATGAGTTATACCGGCACAACGGCTACGGATTCCACGTTATTGACGGTTGTAGGACATCCAAATAAGCCAACGTTTGCGGGAAAAGGAGGCTTTAGTCTTGGTTTGCCTTGTTTTCCTTCAAGCGACTCGATTAATGCGAACTCTTCTCCGCATATGTATGCCCCCGCTCCTCGATGGACGAATATGTCGAAGTCTATGCCGGTTTTACAAGCATTTCTACCGAGTAACCCATTCTGATACGCCTGTAATAATTATTGTGAAATACGACTTTTTACTATAAGTTATTATTAGTGCAGGTGCCCTTTATTTTATTTAACAGAGCAAGAAAATTTTGAAAGACAAAACAGCACTTATGAGTATATCCTGTCTACCAATGATGGATATGGTATATGAGGAAGATTATAACTTTTGGATTATTTTATGGACTTACTTCAGCAATAGCAATTTGTAAATTAGATGCTTCATTATAAAATTCTCCTCTGATGTAAATATATGCAGCATTCGCCCAGATAGCTCTCCCAGCTATGAGGCACCCTTCTATAAGTTTATGTGGTTCATGTCTCATAATCTCCCTGTCTTTACAAGTCCCCGGTTCACCTTCGTCAGCATTAACAACCAGGTAGCGAGGTCTCCCATCTGGTGGATTATTCATGAATAACCATTTCATGCCTGTAGGAAATCCTGCACCACCTCGGCCTCTTAGACCTGATAATTTAATTTCCTCTAGAAATGATGCATTTAAGTAGTAAAATTTTTGTAATAAAACCGCTGTTCGCTTACGTATAATCCAGTCTGGACCCTTGAATAAGATATCTTTTGTCTTATACCAATCACCTCTTTGCAGTGCTCCATCGAGTCTCCAGTCATGTTTCCCGTATAAATTAGTGAAAATCCTATCTTCATCGCTGAGGTTTCCACAACTTTTATTTCTCATAAAAATACCTAAGTTTGTCTGCTTTTTTAAAAAACTAAAACCTAAAACATGTGTTAATTTAATTTCAAATAGCATTTTTGTACAACTCATGAAGATTCTTTATTATTTAATTTTTCACAAAGTTGATTTGAAAATTTTTTTTGCAGTGCTGTCATTTTGAAGTATAAAATCACAGAATTCCAAAAAGGCTTTTTAAGAGAATACCAAACTCAAGCAAAGGTACATTGAAAGTTAATCGAGTCTTTGATAGTCTGTGATTCAAAGTACAATTTAGATGGGAAGTAAATTCCATTTGGTTGCTGTTGGAATTTTTCCATAATTATGTGAATTGTCTTGTGGTCCTTTTTATTTAATGATCTTCTAGCTCTAGCAATCTGTTCTAATAGTTCTGACAATAATGAAAATTTAAGATTCTTGAAACTGGGTAAAAGAAAATTGTAGTAAAAAGTGGAGATTGAAATGGATGCTTAAAAGATCGGAGTGGAAAAGAGTTTGTTATATTGTATGTAGGTTAGAGATCAGAGAGGGTGTAGTAAATAATATGACCTCTAAAATAGCACTTTTTCCATTTCTAAGGTCTTTGGTGAGTTTTTTTTGCTTCATAAAAAAATTGTTAATAACATTACCATAATCCCTAGCATAACCATAACACACATAGGGTCGTATGCTAGAAAATATCATTTGGCGTTGTTAACGTAACACCGATGTCAATCTGACGTTGTTGTTAAAATCAATTCGGTATGCTAGAACGAAATATTCATGATTTGACACTGTTGTTAGGTAACATCATCGTGTTAAAAATGTAACATGAACAATAGCGGCAACGTTGTATATTCGCTGATCACACTGATTACAGGCTAAGAACAATTCACGAGCTAGATCGAAGCCGAACCGAAGTTCAATTTCGTAATTAATCAGCGATCCGAGATGGTCGAGGTCGACTTTGGTTTCGCGTTGTTAGATGTTGGCTAGTGCCTACTGAACGCATGCGCATGATCTATACTGTTGTGTTGTGTTGTAACAAACATAAACGTTTCAAAGTAGTAAACATCAAGCAAGAAAAACAATTTAATTAAATAACATTTCCACCAACCTAGTTTGGTCTGCCCATGGTTAAATGTTTTTTTTTATTTATTTAATTTTATTCTGAATCTAAATGAAAAATACCCATCAAGCAGGAAAAATAATAAATATTTCCCTATTTACTCCGCCCATGGTAAAGTATGTTCACACATTACGTTATTTTTTTCAATCTAAATATGCGTCCCTGCTGGGTTTCTACAGTTACTAGGTACTTTCTGGAAGGAAGATTTTGTAAATTCAAGATCTGATGCCCACCGTTTTGTCAGGTATTCAATTTTTAATTAAGATTTTGTATAACAGAAGGGGTTATAAAATACTTCAAACTGAAATTATAGTATAAAAATACTAGATAGGTACCTATTTGGTTAATTTTCAATTTATGGAACAAGATTGTTGATATTTAGTTGTGATGACACTGTAAAATAAACATAGAAAAAACACTTCACTCTGGAATAATACGGGATTTATTAAAAATATTCCTAAAATTTGACAGCTAATAATAATTAATCGATCCATACGCTGTGATTATTGTAACATGGCCATTTAACATTGACATTCAACTGTTCCTACTCGATTTTCCTTTCTAGCATACCAAATTGGGTGATTTCAGCTTTAACGCCGTTGTCAACATGAAATTTGACATGACGATGTTAAAGCATTTAACATGGTCACGTGACCATGTCAAAGTGATTTTTAACAACAGTGCCGTTGTTAACAGCGCTGTCAAATGCGATATTTAGTTTCTAGCATACCACCCTCAGGTTCTCAGGATTCCCCTACTCATCATTATTCAGTTCCTCTCCCCAGAGACTTTTCAAACGTTATAGGGAAACTCTCGAGATAATAAGACTTATCCTTGCCTTTCCTTGAACCCATTTAAATAAAAAAAAAAAATGACCAGGAATAGCACCCCTATTTTACATCAGCCAATACCACCATTGAAGTGGTCCATGCCTCCAGAACATCATTAATCATAATTATTTATACAAAAAAAAATTTATTTAGTAAATTAGCAATGAAAACCCAATCGAAACTTACTTATAATTCAATACACATTTCAATTACTTCAAAACATTGAAACTTTGAACATTTTGCAGTTATTTTCAATACAAGCAGGTATCATACTCAGTATCAGCATTAAAAATAATCAATTCCTTTTATGCACATTTAAAATCTCAAAAGCTCTTTGCTCTGCCAATGACCAAAACTCACTGTACTGCTGCGGTCGGGCTAATTAGATTAGGCTCTGGGCCAATTAAAATTCGAACGTTGTTGAAAAACAATTGCCGACTTACCTTCGTTGGGCCGAAGTATTAATTGATGCACCAAAATCTCATTCAGATTTCAAGCGATTGTAGTGGCATCAGCAGCATAAAGCGGTACGGTTTAATTACCCCTAAGATATAAGGTACTGGGATGCCAGATGACCTTTTAATTTTGAATAATAGATCTAAAGTAACCTGAACTATAAAGGCATCAAAATTCACTCAGGTTATGAGATGTTAACTATTTCTAACTACTGTAGTATCTACCTACTGAATAATAAAGTTGATCTTTTAATGTAAAGTATATTTATGAATTCTGTTTACAAAATAAATGATTGAAATTCTATGGTTATGAAATTACTAATTAATTGATCATGAAGTTAATTGCAAAATATCTCATTTAACAGTTTAACTGATAGAGAAAATAGATCTATTTTGTCCTTCACATAATAAATGACAAACTCTTTCAAGTATTACTTGAATAATAATGGTAATGATTGTATATCAGGTATTTCGTAGTTATTATTAATATAAGTTTTAATTAATAAAACATCAATCTCACGACGAGATAAGGCAATAGAACGACACAAAAATCCTAACAGATTTCTCTGATATCACTTTGAGCAATAAAAGGTTATGTCACACTTGCTTACGGATACGACATTTTGCCTTCCTTGGAATGTCGTGCTGAGACTGGAGAGCGGGGCCCTGGACGAAATCTCAGGATAAGAGACCGTGGTCTCCCTCTGGGGTGGCAGAAAGACTGGTGGACGGTGTCGTGTCCCGTGGGAACACGTGCCTAACTCTGGTAGCGTGGTCGTCCTTCGAGGTTAGATGAAACTCGAAAATATGAGGCTCCGAATGATGAGATCCAGTATTCAGGGGCAGGTAGCAGCAAAACCTTCAGATAATGTAGGAGATTCCTTCCATAAAAGCAGATATTCGGACGTAGAAAGTATGAAAACCAATATGGCGTCTGTGAAGACAGGTGGGGTTCAACTCCGTAGATAGGTTTTCCGACGAAATAAGATAGTGCCCCGATTGATAGGGTAGGTAGAAAAGAACTATAACAATATATAAACTCTATTAGAGAAAGTTTCAGATAGTTTGAACAATTTACTTACCCGATATAATAATCGGTCCTTAGATAAAGGGAAGATAGGGCACGAGTGCTTGTTCTCGCTTCGAGCGCCGAGATTGGAAGATGGCCAAGCCTGTTCAGATCTCCGGAAGACAGACCGTTCGCGCAACTCAAAGAGACGTTAGTAAATCTTCCTAAACTACATCACAGCGACATCTGTGTTTCTAGTTAATCGAAAAGGAAGATTGTAAGAGAAAGAAATTACAGATTGTACTACAAGGTAGGGATCTTGAACTTGCCTAGTTAGTTTTACCACTCGGCAACAGGTGGCGATGTTGGATCGAAATTCATGTTTCAATTAAATAAAGTGGCTAGGCGGACACCTTTATAGCAGGGATTCAGACAATGATATCTTATTTAATAATATTAAATGGAGCTAATTAAAGAATAAGACCTTTAACGACGTTACACACCTCTCTTTACCGGGGTAAGGAAAGGATTAAAGATAAACCAACTGGAAAAAGCACAGGCGTGTTTCAAGTTGTTACTATACCCGAAGAAGGGTATGTTTGCGGGACAACTAGGTGACGATAAGCTTAGAGAATATGATTCAGAAATCACGTTCATAAATAACATGAACCTTTCGAGGAAATAAGATAACAACTCTGAACGAACAAATTGTCACCGACATCGTTGATCTGTTTCATTGAATGAATAAAATTTCTCTTATATATGCTTACTAAGGTAACATGCAACTTTCAAAGGGAATAGCGTTAGGTTTACCAAAATTACATGCAACTTAAATATTAAGCACTAGGTAATAATTATTCATAAGGTATAAAAATAAAATATCCATGCTTCATTGCAAAGGCAACAAAATAAAAGATATGCTAGTAACGGTAGTAATAAGATAATTAAGATAACTTTCTTAAACGGTAATTGTTCTCGCCGAACAATGTCGATAAACATAGGAATAATTTCTAGATAACTAGATATGAAGATACGATAAGATATGATTAGATAATATAAGATAAGATAGATACAATAAGATAAGATACATACTAAGATAAAATTAGATCTCCTGAGGTGGGCACGGTTTCCTCCTTTACCGTTAGATGGTGTTTCCTTGACCAATGACAACCCTGCATTCTGATTTGGAGCATGCACCGCCACTGAAACAGTGGGGGCGCGGAAAAATCTAGAATGAGACTGTCGCGGTCAAGTAGCAAGTCTAACAAAGGAAAAGTGAAACACGATCCTCAAGGGGGTTGATGCTGTCCAAACTTGGGCATCAAAACATCTTTGTACAGGGAAAGATAAGTTTTAGAGTCCACAAGGGTAATCCATGAGTAAGATTTTTCATCTTTGAATCAGTCAAAATTTGACTATGTCGTCGTCTATGCGACTCCATAATAAATGGTTAAGAGAAAGGAAGTTTGCAGACAGTCATTGCGTAGCTTATCAAATAGCGTAATCGCAATAGTCATATCGATAAAACATCCAATAATCGCACAGATAAACATTCGATAATCGCACAGAGAAAACATCAATAATCGCCTGGATTATTAGATAAACATTGAGGTAGCAGTAAGATAATTTATCTCACTCGGTAAGATAAGAAAAATGGAACAACCATTTTCATCGCTAAGGTAGGGGACATTCAATATCCGTGTTCAAATTCATTTATGTTAACACCGAATATCTAAAGTCATCTTTGCAAATTCAACACTAGAATTCACATAGATTTTTATTTTCCATTTTGGAAAATATTCGCAGAGAAGATAATTATTAGCTACCATTCTATTATGGTACTAATAGCTATAGATAAGGTAAGATAGGATAATTCCTTTTCTTTGAAAAGAAATTAAAGATAAGAAAGGCACGAAGCTTTGACTAAAGCTTACGCCTGTCATTTTTCAAGAAGAAAATTGCAAATTCAATTTTCGTTTCCTTGAACGGTAGATAAGATAAGGTAGAGATATTCTGTTGTCTTCCGTTGAAGCAACAGAGGGATTTTTCACTTTAGCCATGCAGGGCGGAAAATCTTAAAGCACCCAAATCTTGGAAAGATGGTAGATAAGATAAAAGAGGTCTGCTGTCGTCTGATTTGACAAGCAGAGCAGTTTTCTCTTTAGCACTTAGCAGGGCGGAAACTGTCGGGAAAGCACCCGTACTTGGAGAGATGGTGGGTAAGATAAAGATAACCTGTTGCCTTTTGTTTGGACAAACAGGGCAGTTTTCTCTTTAGCACGTAGCAGGGCGGAAACTGTCGGGAAAGCACCCGTCTTTGAAAGATGGTGGGTAAGATAAAGATAACCTGTTGCCTTTTGTTTGGACAAACAGGGCAGTTTTCTCTTTAGCACGTAGCAGGGCGGAAACTGTCGGGAAAGCACCCGTCTTTGAAAGATGGTGGGTAAGATAAAGATAACCTGTTGCCTTTTGTTTGGACAAACAGGGCAGTTTTCTCTTTAGCACGTAGCAGGGCGGAAACTGTCGGGAAAGCACCCGTCTAAAACTAGACGGTAGATAAGATAAAGGTAAAAGATAAGATAAGGTAGATACAACGGCAAGATAGCATTTTCTTTAGTTCTTTGAACATAAGAAAATTTAAAAGATAACATTAGACCTGTAAACGTGGTCAGACAAGATAGGCGAATAGTTACTTTTCAAGGTAATGATTTCAGATAACCAGAAAGATATGGGTTCTCAAAATATGGGCGATAAAATAGAGTGAGAGCCTGAGGATAGCAGATACCGATCCCAAAATTAGCATCATTTACACTTGGTACCACATTCACACAGCTAGTTTCGAGATCCTTGAGAAATACTTTGAAAGATACGGTTTTCATTCTGCATACATTCTTCATTCATTCTAAGATACGACAAGAAACGGAGCTTTCTCAATTCTCGTATTGCTAGACCTCATTTTCTAAACGGATTTTTGTCAAATACAAAAAGAGAGATAAAGATAGGTATGGAAATAAAGTTAAAGAGAAGATATTATAAGGAACTATTCGTCGCTTTTCGGCGGGTCTTCGCCTCGATACGCCTTCAAATCTTTAGAATGCCAGCGACCTAGGGGATTGCCTTCTTGGTCTTGTAATTCGTACACTAATTTAGACACTACTTTAGATATCCGGCATAGTACGAATTTTGGGGCCAATTTAGCAGCAAAATTCTTTGCGGCATTCGAAAGTGGGTAGGTATGTTTCCAGACGAGGTCACCCTCGGTGAAAACATCGGGGCGCTTGCGTAAGTCGTAATGTTTCTTACTTACTTCGTAAGCTTTCTTGAGTCTATCACGTATATCGCTGAAGATAGGAGGTAATTTAGATATGTCTTGTTCTCGATGAACATAAGACAGATCATCAGGTAATTCTAGATAATTATCTGAGACTGGACCGTAAAAGGTTCCGTCTACAGGGACATTTCTAGCGAAAAGTAGGAAAGCTGGAGCGTGTTTAGTAACTTCGCTCACCGATAAGTTAATTGCTTGTGCAATTTTATAAACATTTTTATCCCAATCTTTATGATTATCACGGATGTAAGATGAGATGGCTGTAAGGATGGTACGATTCGTTCTCTCGGTCGGATTCACCTGAGATAAATGCCTGGCGCTATACCACAAATTAACTTCGTAGTTTTTCAGCAAATTAGTAAATAGACTGCTTTTAAAGATTTGAGCGTTGTCGCAAAGCAGAATCTGGGGCACACCGAAAATTAAGAACACTTGGTTCTCAAGAAATTTTGTAACGGCAGCTGCTGTAGCATTAGGCATTGGTTTAACCAAAACGAACTTCGAAAACCAATCGGTGACGACTAAAAGTTGGGTGTTTCTAGCCTTGGATCGAGGGAAAGGTCCCATGAAGTCAATAGAGAGAAATTGGAAGGGAAAATTGATTTTCTTATAATTACCCATGAGTCCTACGCGAGCAGTGTTTGGGGCTTTGTGTGCACCACAAACCTGGCAGTTTCTCACGTACTTTTTGACTGAGATAATCATTTTGGGCCAATAATAAACTTCAGATATTCTTGCCAAAGTTTTGCTTACTCCAAAATGCGCAGAAGTTGGAGGGTCATGAAATTGAGCAATTATTTCCTCCCGATTAGGAGTAGGGACAACAATTTTCCAATCAGATAGGTTAGACACGACTTCCACTCGAGGCTTAACATGTTTATAAAGAATATTGTCTTTGATGGTAAAGTCAGGGTATTTCTCAGGAAACTCGGTAACTTTGGAGACCATGTCTTTATACCAATCATCAGGTACAAAGTTTTGAAGAGAGATAGAAGAAATAGAACGGGAAAGATAGTCTGCAGGGACATTGCAAGTGCCTTTTCGATGTTTAATGTCGAAATCAAACTGGCTGAGGCGTAAACACCATCTAGCTACACGACCCATAGGATCTTTTAACGTGCGAAGCCAGAGAAGAGAGGCATGATCGGTGTAAACTGTAAAATTTGCACCTTCGACATAAGGGCGAAAATATTCTATACCAAAGAGGACACCTAAACATTCTCTTTCGGTAACGGTATATTTCTTCTCGGCTTTCGAGAGCATTCGACTAGCAAAAGCAATGGGGTGTTCAAAATCTCCCTCAAGTTGAAAAAGCACCGCACCTAACCCGAAATCACTTGCATCCGTCTGTATGCAAAAGGGCTTCGAGAAATCTGGGCTAGCTAGAACGGGAGCTGTAGTTAGTCGTTCTTTGAGAAGTTTGAAAGCTTGATCAGCTTCTGAGTTCCAAGTTATCGACTGTCCCTTTTTTCGGTTATGCAGCAGAGCTGAGATAGGAGCACTGATTGTAGAAAAATCCTTTATGAAACGCCTATAATATTGTAAGATACCTAGGACGTGTCTTACTCCAGTGGTGTTATGAGGAACAGGGGACTCAATAATCGATTTAACTTTCTCTTCACTAACTCGCAATCCGTTTCTATCGATAATAAAACCCAAAAAGGAGAGAGAATCTCGACAGAAGTGACATTTGTCGAAGTTGACAGTAAGATTAGCGTCTTTTAAACGCTCGTATACTTCCCTTAAAATTTCTAGATGTTTCTCGAAACTATTCGTGGCGATAATTATATCGTCAAGGTAAACGAAAACAAATGGCTCCAAAGCTGGACCTAAAATTGTGTCCATAAGTCGTTGCTGGGTTTGAGCACTGTTTCTCAGTCCGAAAGGCATTCGTCGGAATTGGAATAAACCTCTCCCGGGGACTACAAAAGCGGTCTTTGGGCGGGATTCTTCGTCCAAAGGAACTTGAAAGAAAGCCTGCTTTAAATCGATGGAGGTAAGATAATTAGCGTCTTTGAGCTTGCTCAAGATAGTATCGATTCTAGGCAGGGGATATGAGTCATGTGTGGTGATCTCGTTTAGTTTCCGACCATCAAAACACATACGGTATGTTTTGTCTTTCTTGCGGACCAAAAGAACAGGGGACACCCAAGGAGAATTACTTTTTTCGACAATTTCTAACTTAAGTAATTTATCTACCTCTTCATTTAGATATTGTTGAAGGGTTGGAGATAATGGATATTGTCTCTGTCTAAAAGGCTTAGCGTCTTTTGTTTCTATGGAATGGCATAGCACATTGGTTTCAGGGAGTATATCAACACGGGTCAAACTTTTGAATTTGTCTATCGTCGATTCAAGTCTAGACAGGTCGGTAGGAGGTAAACAAGAGATATCCTGAATCTTATTGATAGCGCAAACCGTAAGTTCATTAGGTAAGATAGGAGATAATGAAGACGAAGGATCACCGGGATGAACTTCGAAAGATTCATTTACGAAATTAATCATCATGTTGAAAATACGAGCTACGTCTATTCCCAAGATAATTTGTGGTGATATGGAAGATACCACATGGAATTGGACTTTCTTTGTGACGTCATCTATGGTCAGGTCAAGTTCAATTATGTCGATAACAGATAGAGGGGAACCGTCAGCATTTTTCAGAGAACACAATAAATCCGAATTTTTGGAAGGGATGGGTAGTTCACCCAGAACTTCCTGCATGGTTTCCAAATCACAAACAGAGATATTGGCGCCGGTGTCAAAGAGGGCTGTATAAGGTACGTCACACATTTTGACAGCTATAAATGGTCTATTGTCAACCGGGTTAGATAATAAGATTGGAGCTATAACAGGTATCAAAGAGTCAGCACTTGGTTTAGGTATGTCCTTTTTAGGAGGTATTCGAAAGGATTCGAAAAAGTTTGCAACTTTTTGCAACCATGATTTCCACTGTTCCTTTTGGATAGTGAAATCAACAAGATAACTGGAAGATATTAGTGCTGGTCTTTTGGAGAGGGAGGAGACTGATCGTCCTTTGACTTCAAGCTCTTTTCTACAAGGGCTTGCTTTGGGCGGCTTGTCTCTTGTTGTCGCACTGCACCCTGTTGTGCAACTTCGTCGTTTTTTGAACGAGAAGTGACTTTGAGAGAGTTCAGGAAATCTGCCGAACATGAGGGGCATTTAGACTTGTAGACATTTTTATGACCACAGCCATAACAAAAAACTTTTCTAGGGAGATTACACCTTACATAGGTATGACCTTTGTTGGAACAATTCCAACAGGTGACTGCAGAAAGGTTAGTAACTGGGATCTTGGAGTTACTAGGTGTAGGTGCACCTTTAGTTGGTGTGCCTCTGGCTTTACGAGAAGAGAAAGAAGCTGGTTCTCCAGAACATGCTAAGTCTGAATTTAAGAGACTTTGAACCTTCTTAGAGGGAGGGGGACGATATTGTTGGACTATAGTCCTATTATCTTCTAACTTCTTTCCAATTGAAATTATGTCCTGAATGTTGTTTACCTCAACAAGGGCAAGATGGTTTTGGAAGTAGGGATGAAGATTTTTCTTGATTATCTTAAATTGTTCCACTTCTGATGGAGGAGTAGACAATCTCTTAAATAAGCCTTGCATCGAGGCAACATAGATAGCAACTAACTCAAATTCACCATGAGTTCTTTGTTTGATTTCCTCTAATAGGTCATCATCGTAAGAGAGGGGGAGAAAAGTAATTTTCAATTTATTCTTGAGATCTTCCCAAGAAATAATTGAGCTGGCAACACTGCGAAACCAAATCAGAGCCTTGTCTTCAAAAAGATCCATTGCCGAATCAAAAAGATCGCGGTCTGAGACATTTCTCGACCTTTGAAGTTCTTTGACCTTTTCTAGAAATTGGATCAAATTATCCTTAGAAGAGCCAGAAAATTTAATATTCCATTTATAAACTGGAACACTAGGTCTAGAATGAGTGGAGACAGTAAAGCTTGATGCACTCTGGGAATTGGGTGAGTTATCAGTTTGGTCTAGGGACTGGTCGTTTTTCAGAAGCCATTGACCTTCTAATTCTAAAGCCTCAGAAAATAAATCGTCAGCTAAAGCTTTTGCTTCAGGATCTTGATCAAGTTTGAATCTATTGATTCTAGAGATCACATGATTCAGACGACATTGAATTCTTTGACAGATAGGGTCATTAAGAGACAAGGGAGCGTCCTGTATTTTGATTTTCAAATCTGCAAGAGTCTTTTTCACCTCTGCAGAATCTTTGTCAAAGGGGTAGACAGATTCAGAAATAGAAAGAGGATTTTCTTCCCTATTTAACAGGGCACGAAACTGAATTCGTCTTTTCTCCTGTGTACTAAATGGGACTTGTTTTCTAATCGCTATTTCATAAGCGAGTTCTTCACTTAATAAAGCTAGAACGGGATTCATGATTGAAATCTACTAAAGTCGGTAAGGTAGGGATCGTAAAAGCTATGTGACGCTATGGTGTATCTTTACACGTAAAGAATTCGTTTTCTACGTTTGACGTAAAGAATGCTAGGGATACGTCGCAACACTGCTCGTAGCTTTAGCGCTTGTCGGCACTATCATCAGCAGCTGACTGGAGAGTCAAAGATTAATGGAAACCTAACCTAACTTAATGAGAAAATGGTAAGGTAATTTTCAGGGAAAGATTTTTGGATACAGTTTTCAAAGACAGCTTAACTACAGAGCTCTCGTATCGAGTATCCTCTCCGTACGGAATTAAGCTTCTCTAAAACTTGCTCGAGACATCGCGACGGTATAATCAACCACTCCGTAAAGCTCCTTTTTCAAGGTTACCCTTTAGCGGCAGTGTAGCGGTAAGAAAAAGTAGGTATTTTCGCGGCACGGCACTTTGCACAAAGATAATTAGGTAGGTACACATATATTAGGGAACAATAACACTTAAAACTAAGTCATGCAAAAGCTTTCAATAAATAATACATGCAGTAAGCAACAAGAGAAATTTATATAAATATCAAGTGATATCGCAGACAAATCGTAAAGTTCAAATAATTATGAGATTTATTTTATGAAAATCCTAGATACATAAAAGCCAATTAAGATAAAGATAAATTGGATTTCTAATTCAAAGAAGTAAACGTTCCACACCGGGGAGTGCCAATTGCTGCGGTCGGGCTAATTAGATTAGGCTCTGGGCCAATTAAAATTCGAACGTTGTTGAAAAACAATTGCCGACTTACCTTCGTTGGGCCGAAGTATTAATTGATGCACCAAAATCTCATTCAGATTTCAAGCGATTGTAGTGGCATCAGCAGCATAAAGCGGTACGGTTTAATTACCCCTAAGATATAAGGTACTGGGATGCCAGATGACCTTTTAATTTTGAATAATAGATCTAAAGTAACCTGAACTATAAAGGCATCAAAATTCACTCAGGTTATGAGATGTTAACTATTTCTAACTACTGTAGTATCTACCTACTGAATAATAAAGTTGATCTTTTAATGTAAAGTATATTTATGAATTCTGTTTACAAAATAAATGATTGAAATTCTATGGTTATGAAATTACTAATTAATTGATCATGAAGTTAATTGCAAAATATCTCATTTAACAGTTTAACTGATAGAGAAAATAGATCTATTTTGTCCTTCACATAATAAATGACAAACTCTTTCAAGTATTACTTGAATAATAATGGTAATGATTGTATATCAGGTATTTCGTAGTTATTATTAATATAAGTTTTAATTAATAAAACATCAATCTCACGACGAGATAAGGCAATAGAACGACACAAAAATCCTAACAGATTTCTCTGATATCACTTTGAGCAATAAAAGGTTATGTCACACTTGCTTACGGATACGACATTTTGCCTTCCTTGGAATGTCGTGCTGAGACTGGAGAGCGGGGCCCTGGACGAAATCTCAGGATAAGAGACCGTGGTCTCCCTCTGGGGTGGCAGAAAGACTGGTGGACGGTGTCGTGTCCCGTGGGAACACGTGCCTAACTCTGGTAGCGTGGTCGTCCTTCGAGGTTAGATGAAACTCGAAAATATGAGGCTCCGAATGATGAGATCCAGTATTCAGGGGCAGGTAGCAGCAAAACCTTCAGATAATGTAGGAGATTCCTTCCATAAAAGCAGATATTCGGACGTAGAAAGTATGAAAACCAATATGGCGTCTGTGAAGACAGGTGGGGTTCAACTCCGTAGATAGGTTTTCCGACGAAATAAGATAGTGCCCCGATTGATAGGGTAGGTAGAAAAGAACTATAACAATATATAAACTCTATTAGAGAAAGTTTCAGATAGTTTGAACAATTTACTTACCCGATATAATAATCGGTCCTTAGATAAAGGGAAGATAGGGCACGAGTGCTTGTTCTCGCTTCGAGCGCCGAGATTGGAAGATGGCCAAGCCTGTTCAGATCTCCGGAAGACAGACCGTTCGCGCAACTCAAAGAGACGTTAGTAAATCTTCCTAAACTACATCACAGCGACATCTGTGTTTCTAGTTAATCGAAAAGGAAGATTGTAAGAGAAAGAAATTACAGATTGTACTACAAGGTAGGGATCTTGAACTTGCCTAGTTAGTTTTACCACTCGGCAACAGGTGGCGATGTTGGATCGAAATTCATGTTTCAATTAAATAAAGTGGCTAGGCGGACACCTTTATAGCAGGGATTCAGACAATGATATCTTATTTAATAATATTAAATGGAGCTAATTAAAGAATAAGACCTTTAACGACGTTACAGTACTTTCAACTCCTTCATAAAAAAAAAGTACATACAAGCAGAAATACTTTACTCACAGATTACCTATTTACATATTTTATTACTTACACATTAGTTTTGTTTATAATTAATTGTATCAATATAGTTTTCTAACATGTTTTAAAATTTACTCAACTGCTGTTTAATCAAAAACTAACAAAAATAATTAATAATTTTTCTAATGCCTAAAAAAAGCAACAAAAAAAACTGATTAGAAATAAAATTTGTTGTCTATCTACTTCATAAAAAAATGATACAATCCTTAAGACAAAAACTGCTTCCTTCCCTTAGTACTAATTCCTTTTCCTTAATAAAAACAAATTTCGTGCATACATCTATAAATTAATGTTAAAATTAACTAATTTCTCACGAAGACATTTAATTAGTTGCCCTCTGATTTTGTCGATTGAATTTCTGCATTCGTTCTTCAATCTCGGGCCTGAAATGCCTAATAAGACCCTGGACCGGCCAGGCGGCACCATCACCTAAAGCACAGATGGTGTGCCCCTCAATCTGCTTACTCAACTCCCATAACATGTCGATTTCTTCTGGTTTACCATTGCCGTCCACAAATCGATACATTATCTTGTTCATCCAGTTGATACCTGAAAAAGTAACTCCATAATAATAAAATTTGTACACAAAAACAACTAAAAATTTCAGTTTAGAAAAAGAAATTACTCCCGTATAGTACAGCAAGGAAGGGTAAAGTTAAAAGTTACCTTCTCTGCATGGAGTGCACTGTCCACAAGACTCGTGCTTATAAAACATAATCAATCTTGCAATAGCCTTTATTATGTCGGTCTGTTTATTCATAACAATAACTGCAGCAGTGCCTAAACTTGTTTGAGCGGCAACTAATCCGTCAAAGTCCATTAAAACATCTTCACACGCACTGAAAACAAAATTCTGTTTTAAAAAAGCTCTACAAAAAAATTTAAAAAAAAATGACTGTACCTCTTAGGTATGAGTGGAGTGGACGAACCACCAGGAATAACAGCAAGAAGATTGTCCCATCCTCCTGTTACACCACCGCAATGAATTTCAATAAGCTCTTTCAGAGGAATACTCATTTCTTCCTCTACAGTGCAAGGTTTATTAACATGCCCGGAAATGTTAAACAGCTTGGTTCCGGAGTTACGAGTCCTTCCGAATGATGCAAACCAAGTTCCACCTCTGCGACATATCGCCTAAAAAATAATCATAACAATAAAGAAAATACTGTAGTAAAAAGATTATTTCAGGAAATTAAGTCATAACTCATTTATCTCTTACAGTTAGTAAGATACTGGCACAAAAAGCCGGGAAAACTATAATGAAGCACATAAATTTCCAATATCTCATGTTTCTATCAAAGGTCTGAAATTATCTTAAACCTACCACAGTTTTTGTGATTTATAATATTTTTTTCTCTAGAACTCTAGAACTATTATTCTAGAATTATTCTAGAAACAGCACTTGGGAACTGTTATACTCTCAATATGGGGTGCGGACAAAGTTAGCACCCCTTTTTTGTTTAAAAAAATTAATATTTGGGCTTGAGAACTATTGCTGCACACCTCTCAGAATTAAAAAACTATACTAGAAGAACTGAGAATTTATGTCAATTTTTGAGGTACCAACCTGGCGAATTTTTATCACGTATAACTTAAAATTACTTACAGGAGCTACAGCGACCGTTTCTACATTTGTCACTGTTGTTGGACATCCAAACACACCAACATCGGCAGGGAATGGCGGCTTTAGCCTTGGTTTGCCCTGCTTTCCCTCTATCGATTCAATCAGCGCAGTTTCTTCTCCGCAAATATAAGCTCCAGCACCTCTATGCATGAAAACATCAAAATCATACCCGGAGCCACAAGCATTCTTCCCTAGCAGACCGGCCTGATAAGCCTGGAAAACAAGTTTATTTATATTTTGTTCAAACGCTCAATGGAAGTGTTACTAACCTCTGCAATGGCAACTTGCATATTTGACGCTTCATTATAAAATTCTCCTCGAATGTAAATGTAAGCAGCTTTTGCTCCCATAGCCTTGCCAGCTATTAGACAGCCTTCAACCAGTTTGTGAGGGTCGTGTCGCATAATCTCTCTGTCCTTGCAAGTGCCGGGTTCTCCCTCATCAGCGTTTACAACTAAATATTTTGGTCTCCCATCGCTCGGTTTATTCATGAAAGACCATTTCATTCCGGATGGAAATCCCGCACCACCTCGTCCACGAAGACCCGACACCTTAACTTCATCTAGAATATAAAAATTAGGAATTAAAGATCTCGGTAATTATGTAGATGAGAGAAAGTTGCACTTCATTACAATTTTTACACTGCTAAACTTCATTTTCATCCTAATTTCATAATTTGTAGTTAATTTTTTGTGGAAATGGTCTTTAGTTTCTAAGGGTACCATGGAGCGAATAGGGGTGCTGCCAGGGTAAAACATACCAGAGAACAATTTCTTTGTATCACCGGTATTTGGTACTTATTGAGGTCGATCCCAAACGAACCAACACACAAACCCCCTTGTTACCAATTTGCAAACTTTCACTGATACCACTGATATGGCATGCCTGAATGTAACTGGCAACGGATGTAAATAATGACCAAGATCGGTCTCCTTTTCTTGATAACCAATTATGCTTTATATTCTGTCAATTTTTATAATTCCTACCGTTGCATAGAGATTGGTGAATTTCGTGTCATAGAATTAGACAGGATAATAGGAGTCAACTTACTTATAATCCAATCAGCGCCTTTCAGTAAAATTTCTTTAGTTTTATACCAATCGCCCCTTTGCAATGCCCCCTTTAAGCGCCAGTCATGTTTACCATAGAGATTAGTAAAAATTCTGTCTTGGTCAGACAGGGGGCCAAATTTGGTTTTGGTTTGCGGGGGTGGTGTCCCAGGTGGAGTAGAATATTGGGCAATTTGAGCATTGTTGATTAACTGAGACAGGCAACCTGCAACAGAACGCAATATTGAGCCATTGTTATGTAATAATTTGGGCCAATACAAATTATGAAACAACATAAAAAGGATAATAAGATATTCAGGTATGGTTAGAATAAAACTTGCAATTACCACAATGACTTTTTGGAAAAGTAGTAAAACGAATTAAATTCACTGCCATTTTCAAGGAAAATTTATCCCACCTAACCTAAATTTGAAAAACTGACTTACAAATAAAATAAAAGGTCACTTCAGTTGTACTGACGTAAGTGACGTATGTCACTTATCAATTCACAGTGTCACTGACATAAGATTCAGATTGACGTCACTGGACGGGGATAAGTGTATAAAGTCTGTACACTGAGAGTTGTCTGTTGTGAGAACTAAGGATACATCATCTCGTTATGTTTCCTACTCCTTCTATTACATTGCATAGTCAATCGAGTTAAAATGGGACGTATTGTCAGAAATACGTTTGAATCGTCAGCAATTCTAAAAAGATGAGCGAGAGTGAGACGGAAGTATCGACTCGCGTCTTGATACGCTCAGATTAATACGATATTACGATAAGATTGTCGTCGCACTCGTCGCTACTCTCAGTAGTGTCAGTGTCAGCGGTAAATATACTAAATAAGGTTTTTGTTGTGATTTGAAACTTTTTAATACGAAATTAGCAGAATTACCTGTGTTATATTGTACGGTGTGATAAACTATGAGTAACTTAATTTCGCGAATGCCTAAAAATCTATTTCCTTGTTTTGCCTGGGAAACGATTGAACTCCCTAGTACGTGGTCTTGTGGTAAAATTGCTGGAATATTTTACTTGAAAATAAGAAAACGGAGGTGTTATTCTTTCTTTTAAACGGCAACCAGCAGGTAGGTGACATGATATTTCTATCGTGATGATAACAATAATAATTATTATCATTCTTATTTACTTGCATTATATATATTTGTTATCAAAAAGTTGCAAGGCTCTACTTCGTCAATAACTTGTCGAAATAATATATTTGTAGGATATTCATTATTCCTTAACACACGCCACTGACACGAACTGCGATACCACATCTGGTTCGACTTAGAAATAAGTGTACGATTCAAATCGAATTAAATGAAATTGTTTAGTCAGAATCAGTGTGGCATGACAACGGACAACTCTCAGTGTACAGAGAGTATGTTTCCAATCCAAATAAACAAACAGTTCATTGTTGTCAGTTGTCGTGATTGGTTGAAGTTTTAAGTTTACGTCGTGAATGTGGTCTTGAAATTTGACTTATTGAGGTTGCATATATGTTTTGAATCATAAACCTGCGACCGGCAACTCGAGCCGTCTGTCGGTATAGTTTTATTTTTATCACAAAAAATTCTGCTTTTTTTTTTGTTATTCGGTGATGAAATTTTTGCAATTTTTTTAATGTTATTTTTTTTAGTTTCCATGATTTTTTGATACCAAACGTCATAAAAAGACCAATATGGCGGCCATAAGGAAAACTTAAAGCTCTGGGATTTAGTTAATGGCCGCGAAAATTTTTAAAACGTCGAATATATAGATGTTGATGAAATGACTTATGCAAACCTACATAAAATTACCTATTTATTTATTTCTGACAAAAAATAAAGATATGACTAATCTCATGTGTAGTCTTTCAACTGCGTCGTGATGTCAGAAGACCTGAACTCAGTCACAGTCTATTTTGACATACCAGGTAAATTATACGTGTATCCGTATTTCCACAAGTCTTTTTAAAGGGCTTGTGGAATCTAACTTTATGGCAATAGTGCCTGAAGTTAAGGCTGTTAAGGCCTGAAGGCATGGAATGCCTGTCACAATTCAATAAATAAATTAAATTATATTTCAAATAATAAATAATATATTTCATTTAAGGTAGGATTTCAGCATCGCAGATTGCTAATGAACAGTATACACGAAAATCTACACAAATGGCAAGTGAATTTAATTTAAAAAATAGTGAAGTAAATCTACGATAGAATTTCGACGCGCCATTCCTATAAATGTACACCGATTTATTTCCTTCAATAAAATTTAATAATAATAATTACATACTTACCGTCTCTAAAAACTACTATGAAGTTAGCTTTCAATTATACCGAAAAAAGGACCCGTGAATAATGAAGACCTTAGAACGATCGGTCTTGTATAATATTATTACAGCCCCTTTCCTGTATTAAATAATAGTTTCCCAAAAACTTTGCCCATTCAGAGACCTTTTAGTTTTATCGATGCATTATTTTTACCCGAAATGGGAGCAAAATAAGCGTCTAAACTGGTTATTTTGGTGTCGAGAAAGTCTTATCCCTATGCTGGCAAATGATTTGCCAGTAAATATCAAGCACCAATAAATTGGCGCGCCAGCTGGCGAGCGCTCTGCGAAGCTGCAAGTCCAGCGCCAGTGCGCCACTGCCACTAACCGGCTTTGGTTTGGTAGTCACTTTTTCCAGCGCCGTTCGATCTCCCTCCACCACAGTCCACCATGTTATTTACTCCATGGTTGCGCAGTTGCGCTAGACGTTCACTCATAGCAGACAGAAGACGAGACTAAAATGTCAACATTGTCAAAAATGTTCACCTAGTGTCGCTTATGAACGTATAGGCAACCCAACATACAACAAAAACCAAAATAATAAAAATACCTACCTATCCTATTAGATAGAATGTGACCAAAAAGTGAAAAATTTCAGTCAGTGTATATTTACAGATAAAAGCACCTAGTCAAAGTTGTTTGTTTTGTATTAGTAAAGTTTAAATCAAAAGTTTTTAGTCTAGTCTCTTAAAAATCTGTGTATAGAGAGACGTTACTGGTTAAACTGATGTTATTTTAGGATTTTAGTAGGTGTTATAATTATTACTCTATACGTAATACGACCAGGTAGGTAAGGTACTGCGTCAACTAAGAAATGAAATGATCGGTTTTAATTTTTCAAGTGGCGAGTGAATGCTGGAAAACGATCAACTCTGAAACAAATTTAGACCATAATTTCAAAAGCGGTTACAAGATTAGCAATATTAGTCCTAAATCCTAAGTTAAGATAATGGAAGAAGACGTGAAGAGCCTCTCAACAGTATTTAAAGAAGGACTGGACTTGTACAATAATTTAGGCAAAAGTGATGAACCTACCAATAGTTTACCTGTTCAAGTGAGTAAATTACTTCAGTACCTAACCATTAAAGGACAACAAAGTTGATTCTAACCTCCTAGAAACTTTAACCCCTTTCTATCTTTTCTTGTTCTAGTCGAACATAAAGCGAGCAATAAAAATCTTCGAGAAAGCCACCATTTTAGTATCGTATGCTGACATCTTCAGCACCAATGAAGGAATTGAAGAAGTAGCGACCAACGACTTGCAGTATCTTTTGTTGCCTGCATTGCTTGGCTCTCTGGTATTAAAACTAACGTCTGGCGATAGAAAAGAAACTGTTGATGTGGCTGAAGCGTATTTCAAAGATTTCTTAAGGAGGTGCAATGATTACGGCCTGAGTAATTACCAATTTAATAAAAACGATGATACTACTAGAACCACCACCACCAGTAAAAGCGAAATTGAACAAATAACGCTGGCAGTGAATACCAGGGCAAGCAAAATCCAACGGTACAAAAGCCAGAAGGAATTGAAAGAAAAGCTTGATAATTTGAAGAAAAACATGGAAAATGAACATGTCGATGAAGAGATCAAAAGGAATTATTTCTTAACGATGATAAAGTTATTTATATACGAAGCGATTGATGAATTAAACAGCATAGATATGGAAAAGCCTATTCTAGACCATATAGCTACATTGAAGAAGGATGAAAGTAAACAAGAGCCCAAAAGGATACCCGCACCTCCGCTAAAGCCAATCATTATAACCAGAAACGCAGCTCAAAAAGCAATCTACGGTGCTGGTTATCCAGGACTACCAACCATGACCGTGGAAGAATTTTATGAGAAACGAGTGAAGGATGGAGTATTTCCTGATCCTAGCAAAGGTCCCAGTGGCTCTCTTAGTATACAACAAGCTGCTCTACAAGGAATTGCAATAAATGCAGATGATAAAGAAGCCGAAGAAAAGGAAAAGAGAATTGAAGAAGACGATGCTGAACTGCTGGAGCGAATAAGACGAATGGATGAATTCAAGGATGATCACAGAAGAGGTTATGGTAATAGGATGAATAGGAGTTGAATACAGAAATTTTTGATTATAACTTTGCATTTTTAGCTTGATATTTATTTTGGTGTTTTATTATTATTATTAAAAAAAATATTTAAAAATAGACTGTTCATAGAATCAAACTGTCTTTTTGTTTATTGTAGATTAATTTTATTTTTCGGGTGTCAATAGTTGTTGTTGAACCTTTTACATTTTATTTATTTATGTTTTATTTTTAAGAAAGTGGACTGCAAAGGTGTCTATAAACTTGAGGCTTCAGTATTCTTTATTGATGAGACCATTTTCTTCAGCTTTCTTTAAATTTTTCTGGTTTTCTGGATACTTGTATTTTTTCATCTAAATGTTTCCTTATTTATCAATCAAAATGAGAATTTATGATATTGATTTCATAATTTTAGATGCACTGAAAAGTAATACCAGAATTAGAAAACCAGCTAAAGAAATGTAGTATAAATGACAGGCGGTACACATTTCTTGTAGTCTTAAATAAAAAATGGTTTATTTAAAATTATCACAGAAAATTTTGGATGTTCTGAATACATTGAAAGTTTTTTTTTAGGACATTGACAGTTAGTAAAGATCCACTTTGTATACTTTATCATGAAACGTAACCATGACTTTTGATAAAACTAGCAACAAACATTGGCATTGTACCTTTTTGCCTATTCTGTCTTGTCACATTGTTTAGAAAATATTGTATTCTTTTATATTATTGTGAGCAGGTGAATTTTGGAAAACCACTTTTTCGTGATCTATGGACATGTTTGATGATCCGGGTGATTTCCATAAAGCAGAAGGAGTGTCCCCAATACTGTCTAGATATTCATTTTTATATCTAAATACTTTTTTTTTTTAAATTTCAATAAAAAATTTATTAGACTAATTATTAGTGATATTATGTATTGTAGCAAATGATACAAGGAAAAATACATTTTAATGGTCTTTATTCATGAGTTTTTCAGAAAAATCTTTTCATTATTCCGAATTTAAATTATTTTTTAAGATAGGTACCTATTTATTTAATTAAAAGCTGAAGGATCATTAGGTACCCACTGTACTGATTATATTAAATGCCCATATCAGGGTTTCTAAAAAAGTACCTCAAGTACCTACAAAGTCCTTATAACCTATGCAAATTAAAAGTTGCTATGGTAAATTAAATGTTCCAATGAGATTGTTTGTAACAATACCAATAACAATTAAGCAGGAACTCATTGAAATTGAAAGGAACAATTTCCCTTATGTAAAAACATTCAGTATTTAGTAGTTGATCCTACAGAGAAGTTTGCCAATATACTTTTGTATAAAGACTCAGTATTTCACACCCTATAAGGGGGTTTATATTTAGGTACACTTACCCACTGTCTGAATTGCCTCAATTTCTTCAAGTGCATCTTTTAAAAAGCCAGGGAACCAGAAGTACTACCATAAGCAAGAGGGCAATGAAGATAGCTGCATATACCCAAGGAAATTCGCCACACATTTCTTTTATTTCAATTTAAATTTAGTAATTTAGATTTTGAAATTAAATGTCAAAATATTTTTGAAGACACAATAAGGAAAATGACATTGATTTTATATTATATTTCTTCCTGGTAGCTTTACATAGTCTTTAAATTTTATCTAAATGAACTTCATGATTATGCTGTCAACATAATTTATAAAATATGAATATTATTGAAATTGGGCCCAATTTCATAATAAATTTTTAAAGTCACTTATTTAAGCTTAAACCCACGTTAAGCTGTTGTTAAAAACAATCAAAACCAAGGTGAAATTAGACTTTATATAAAGTAAAAATGACATTGGGATACAGGGCAGGTGATTCTTATAACTTGAATTCTATTAAATATCTGGAAAAGTAAGCATTCTGCAGAAAAGTATTTTCTACAAAAGTTGTTTTGTTCCGTGAGGGACACCGTTTGAAGATAAAAACTTCCCTGCACCTGCTCTTGGGAAGGAGTGAGCGTAACTGCCAAATTTTAAATAGGCAACCTCTATTTTTTATTGCTAATTCGTATTTACAGCGACAAAAAGTGCTTAAGATTTATATCTGAAACATTTTTTGCGATTAATCATAGCTGGAGCTGCAATCTAGAAAAATAGATTTTGTTAATTCCTCCCAATTTGTTGAAAAGTGGCGCGAGCGGTAGCGCTGAGGTTCGAATCCCAGCTCGATATGGTTGTTTGTATTCGTTTATAAAAACTATTTATTTCTTTAAAATGTTTCTGTGGCTATGAGCTCGATTTCGAAGCCAAAATTACCAGAGTGGAGCGGACATCTTACCTACACAGTTAAGAGCGATTTTATATTGTGAGTTCGTAGGACTTAGCGAAAAAAATGCCTCTAAAATGTTTCAAATAGATAAAATGATGACGTTTGTTATTTAAAATTATTATTTTTATATAATACCTCGCGCAAGGGGGTGGGGGGGTTTAGCGCCTCTCAGCGCCATCTATGATTAATCGCGAAAAATGTTTCAGATAAATCTGGAACATTTTTCGTTGCTAGATACGAATTCATAATAAAAAATAGGGGTTGTTATTTTTAAGTTATACTCCACTACCTCGCAAGGGTGAGGGATTCGGGGAGGGAGGGGAGCTGTGTTTAAATGATGTCCCTTACCGAACAAAACCACTTTTGTAGAAATAATTTTCTGCAGAGTGCTTAGTCTTCGAGGTATTTGAAGATTTCAGGTTATCAGAATCGCCCTTTTATATTTTCCTAATAATAAAAATTTAAAAATAAACTGGAGAACTTAGAAGAAAGATGGTTCTTGTATTATGTTACAATAAACATTAAAAAAGTGGGGGAAAGAAAAGTAACTAATAAATGTATCGTTTAAAAACTCATGTCCTCCCACACAAAAAAAGACGATTTCTTCATGGGGTTTAATAGACAAACCCGTCCCTGGACTCCCTTGGTATACAAGGACTACTTTAATATCGGAAGAATAGACACCGAAATCATGGAAACTAGAGAGATAAGGTTCCCCCAACACAAATAAAATGGGATCAACTTACGAATCCTGCAAATCAATAATAGTCTAATAGAAAATATATGTCTCGATTAGAAACCGAGATATCGAGTAAAACCTATACTTTATTGCAGAGTTTGTGGATATACCTACCTAATAAAAAATAAACAAAGATAAATGCTCATGCGCGAGATCTTTCGAAAATTTAATAAAATTACAAGACCTGATTTTTGTTTAATTCATTAATTCTTCACTATTTTGTAGATGGTTTTGGTAAATTGAAAATTAAAAATTAGTTCGGATTTTTTCATGAAAATAAATTTTGCTTCAATATTGTTCAATTTTTTTTTTTGTTGATTGAATTCAATCAACGTTATAGGTATGTAGGTACGTGTATGTATACAATTTTCCTTATACGCTATTGTAATGTAGTATGTACCTATACAGGGTCGTGATTCTATTATCTCTTTAATATTTTTTTTCTTATTTTTTTGATTTTTAATTAAAAAAATCTCAGTGGCGTACCATTTAATTGCGTGTCGAAAAATGCGCAATAACTTCCTCTTAAAACCCACCAAATTTCATTTGCATATCTCGACCGGTTTCAGAGCAAATAAATAAATCGTCAGTTTTTAAGTAAACCTACAACACCCTGTATCTGGAAAACGAAGCATTTGCGCACATACGTTTATATAGCAAACTGTCATTATTTTTTCATGTAGAATCACCTCCTGAAGTTTGTCGCACTTATTTACTAACACCCTGTATACAACTGATATGGCATCACTGCAAACCGCGGAGATGCTTGCGCCATTGCGTTGAACTCTCCGTATCGCATCTGCTACGAATTTGCGAAAATTTTGCGTCCTGTGACGTTCAATTTCGATTTCAGGTGTACAAAAACGTGACGTTAAAACCTAAATATTCATATTGCAAGATATCACTCGATACACTTATTTATAAGGCCTAGATACATAGCTATTTTCTGAATTACAAAGCTACAATCGATGATTCGTTTTATAAACAGATATGCTAACACATACAGCTAGTGGATATCTATTTCTTATTATTGTTTACTACGGGGTAACAACAAAGCAGTTTTTTTTTTTACATTTTTAAAGGGTAATACTACCAAATGGTGCGCATTTTATGCATGATTAAACTTAAAATTCGTATTATAGTCCAATAAAGTCTAAAAAGTCATACGTATCGATTAAGAATACACATCCTTTTGATAGTTCGATTTATTTTGTTTCATATACGTGGTTTTTATAGTAACCGTCCAGTTTGTCTAAACACTCCATCCCGCATAAATAAGTATACGTCAACATTGGTTTTGAATGAGAATTAAATGCACAACACAGAGGATAGAGTGTCATTACGTGAATAAATTTTCTGTAGTTGTCAGTGGCTCTCAAACTGACGTAAGCGGTTCAATTCGTTGTTTGAATGATTCCTTCAATAATCTACGCTCGCGTTCACAACTTGACATAACTGTTTGATCATTAATTATTATTATAGGTCACCAAACGATAACATTTACTTATTTAAGGAAAACTTGTTCAGAATGAGATCGTAAGAAGTGATTCGCCATGGTCCTTGGAGATTTGTTGGGAACATTTCGTCAATAACTGCGTCAGACATCGTCAGAAGTTACGTGTGCGCAAGCGATGAGTGTAGGTACTCCACTCCTCGTCTTCAGAGAAATAATCATTAGAATTGTATCTGTTTACTGAATTCGAGACAGATTTTTATTATTATATCTTACATCGCATAGTAAGTACGTTCGGTGAATCCCAGGAGTCTGCCGCCCAATGATATAATTATTAAAGTAATAATTGATTGCGGTATCCGACTGAAACTTTACTATGTAGATGGTTCCGGTATCCAGTTTTTCTAAAAAGGAGATCCGGCAGCATTCCTAATAAAGTACAGTGTAGTCTCGTTAATCCGACCTAAACGTAACCGGATGGTGGATCATACGGATAAAAAAAGAATCCGTGTAAATTGACTGTTGCTTTACTTTGTTTCGCTTATTAGATCGAGCCATTAGTACAGTTCTAACTGTCAAACATACAATACGCCAAATTCGTAAGCCAAAAGAGTTACACAAGAATAGGACCGCAAATATTTCAATTCTCACATTTTTGGTAGCTTCGAAACCACAAGCTTCTTCTGGCATTGTTTTTATTTATTTTACCTTTCAAACTTTTTTAAATCGTGTAGCTATGGTTAATTATAGTCTTTAGTATAACTATAAATTATTGTTTGTTCTTCTTTACTGATTATTTAATACATTAATTTTTTTACGTAAAAAAGCCCTCTACCTCGACAATTAAAAATGAAATAAAAGCTCACATTATGTTAATTAAAAGAAGTTTTCTGTTCTAGCGCCCAGAGTCCCCCGTCAAAAAATTTAAATGGCAAGAAGGGTCGAGTGACATTATTTTGAAGCTATACTTTCTATGCAGCGATTTTTTTTCCATTGTGAACGATTCTTTTTTGAGAACACCGCCTATGATGAATGTACTGATCAAAATGTCCACCTTGAACTTCAGTAAACAATAATTGTACTTACAATCGATTTTCGAAAGTTTGTTTAACGATTTTTGTTTTTCCTGGCTTGATCAAACGGAACTCTGCGATGATTGTTTCTTAATTGAAGTTCTTGAAGAGATTTAGGCGGTGTATTTAATTAAGTTTTTTTTTTTAATACCTTCTGTAGATAGTCCCAAAATGTAAAAAATATTCTATTAGATAGAAAGTTTACATTGGGCATAGTTATCCACCTTTTTTTAGTTTGAAACTTTGAAAGCTTGACATGGTAACCTCTCATTCGTTTTTAAGAAGGCTTCACTCTGCCAAAAGGAAGTCTTTCCGTCGAGCATTCGAGTAACTTCTTGTAGGGAATGAGATCCGGATTCTGGGAATAATGGTGAGGATCTCCATCATGTTGAAAGAAAAGGTATTCTTGGAGCTTTAAATCTTCTTCCAATGCTTGGGTGCTTCAGGAATCAATATAAAGGTTTCCTAACAACTGCAAATCAACTACGCACCAGTCAAATTAGCTTCAACAAAAAGTGGTCTGATAAATGCGGTCACGGAACAAACTTCTGGTTTTTGATAGTCATATGAGCAATTTTTTTGACAGTTGCGTATTATCGCATGGTTGATGTTATCTTAAAAAGATTACCAAGAACACTTGCCACTTTAACCGCGTCACTTCGAATATCTCTAGAAAACGAGTTTTATACCCGTGGAGACTTCTGATCTACTCATGGACGAGTTGCGTACAACTATAATATGAAAAAATTTCGTTCCCTTGTAGGGGGCCCATTTTTAGCATTTTTTCAGCAGTTAGTTTCAGCATTATTTAAAAACTTGGGTTTAAAGATTTATTTGGGAGATTTTTATTTGTTAGGACAAAAAGTGTCCTCAATAATGTCAACATCAACAAGGTCCGCTTTATTTTGATTCATTATTAAGAAAAATCTCTTTTAGGGAATTATATTACACGATTGGAGAGAACTTGAACAACATGACAGCACCGCAGCTACATATGCGCGTTATATCAGAGATAGCGTTCGATCAAGAGCGACTCGGGTCTCGGAGCGAGTTGTTCGCTGTCGCGATCCGCGAGAAGAACTCGTAGGAGTACAGAAGAAGAGAGAACAGAGAACGCGTACGCAGGCGGTTGTTGCTCTTGCTTTTCAGCCGAACATGTGGTCATGTTTTTGTTATTGTTATCAGATTATGTAAGTGACGATCACCTGTAGTTTGACTGTCATTGGTTTATTTATTGTTTTGGTGCTCCTCCAATTTGTTTTTAGTGTTTATTTGTGATTGTTTTTTTTTATTATTATTTTGTGTTGTGCCTATATTTATTTAATTCCACCCCTTTTTGGATTTATGTGTTATTTCTTCCGGATCTTGGACATTGCTTGCTGCATGGAAGTCGTCTAGTTTGCATCTGAAAGGTCAGTACGTTTCTTTAATATCTAAAAATACAAATATGTAATTAAAAAAAACTGATAGATGAAATGTGATGTTGAATTATTAATATTTTGATATTTTTTCTGTAGGAAATAGTTCATAATTCATGACATGTCATGTGCCCTAAATTGTTTACCATATACCTTATCAGTGAAAGATAACTAAACGTTTACATCCGGTTTTATTTATTTATTTATTTATTTTATTATCAAACGAATATATTGTAACCTCGATTCAAACTTGAAGAAATGGGATTGATATGGGTAATTACTAATTAGGCATAAATAATAATTGGTATACCTACGACATTTTCACCATAATTCTTCCAAAAATCTTTCTAATTTCACCTAGTACCTACCTACCTACCTGGGTAAGTATTGAGATTGTAATAAAACGATCTCTCTAATAAGAAGGCCATTATCCCTTAAAAAACTGCTTTTCTCTTATACGACTATTGAATAAACGGTTCATTATCTTGCTGATTTCAGTTTAATAATGACGTACATTCCTCATGCGGTAAGATAATCGACGCACATTCACGCATAAAAGTCACAGTTTAGCTTGTTGAATAATAAAAGAAAAATCACCAGTTAGAGCCAATCACAGCTCAGCAGATACAAGCAATCACCACACCACCTCGAACATAGGTTTAGTTAGACACTGCCTGCCTTGCACTGCGGCCGTAGGCCGCAAAACGGGTTATTAGCGGTTATGAGGTAAGAGCGCCAGAACCCAGAGGAAAGAGTCGAAAGAGTAATAGCGAGTTTGGGTATGCGTGCGTGTGCTAATGAGTAATGATAACCTGGTGCCTTATTAAATAATATAATACTTTCGAAGCTGTATGTGTGATTCGAGGTATGATTATTTTCACATAAAATTGCAGAGAAAATAACGTCTTCATCTCGCGGAGAATGACTATTCACTTGGATGCTTCGTTCGTCCTTGTGAATAATACCCACAATTCTCGGCTCGTTGGAGAATATACTAAACTCTTTACCTTTGATACCAACCGACATCTTATTTAATATTTTTTATTTTAATAAGTGTACAATAAGTCGAGAATAAATTATGACTGGAACTATGAATACAGGGTGAGGCGCGAGAATCTTAGGGCATTTTTATATGGAGAAGTGTTGGGAGTAGAAGTCTAAAAATTTGCAAATGTATAATTTCGATATTGACGAGCTGAACTAAAATATTTACAACCTCACACCATGTCTGGTTATACCGGTTGTTGCCATCAACTTACTTATTTTAAATGGAACATCCTGTATATTATTACATTTTCAGATTGTCTGAAAAAAATGCAATAAAAATGGCGTTTACAGTTCAAAATTGTACCGAGTGGTTTATGGGGTTTATGAGTTATAAACAAATGAAAAAAGTAATTTTCCATTTTCAAAGCAGCTTAGATTGAAAACGGGTCAAGATATCGGAAAACGGCTTACATGTCCCTATCTTAACTTTTCACGTAGTATCCTATGGTGGTGATGAAATTTGTATACAAAGTGATAAAAAATCAGGGATTAAAAAAAATTAATAATTTTTTTTTTTTCTGTAGGTAGGTACTCCAGCGTAGTATATGAAAAGTTAAGAGATGGACATGTAAGCCTTTTTCCGATATCTTGACCCGTTTTCAAGCTAAGCTGCTTTGAAAATGGAAAATTGCGATTTTCATTTGTTTATAACCCATTAATTACTCGTTACAAATTTGAACTGTAAACATCATTTTTCTTACTTTTTTTCAGGAAATCTGAAATGTAATAATATACAGGCTGTACTATTTAAAAAAAGAAAAATATAGCAACTTCCGGTGTAACCGGTATAATAATTCGTCAAAATTGAAATCATAAATGTACAAATTTTTAGACTTCTACTCCCAACACTTCGCCATATAAAAATGCCCTAATGGTTCTCGCTCTTCACCCCGTATTTTAACGTCAATGATGAAGCTATGATATGCGTAATCGTAATGTACAATGCTCGCATTATACAGGGGGTGAATCATATGTAACGAATAAATTAATTTTCTCAGTTAATATTTTTTGTTGAATTTGAAATAATTCGATTTTAAAAATAAATTTATGTTCTGTTGACATAACATTTTTTTATATAAGGTGTTCCTTGACTCAGTAATTACTTACGACATTGTGTATTTCAAAAAAATAGGACACCTGTATATTACATTTTCACATTTACTGAAAAAATCCGATAAGAATGATTTTGATAGCTGCAGTTTAAATTGAGTGCGTTATGAGCGAGGTTATGAGTTATAAACAAGTGAAAATCGCCATTTTTCATTTTGAAAGCAGTGCACATCGGAAACCACTCAATCGGAAACGAAAAATGTCCCAATTTTAACTTTTTATGTAATCATATGAGAAGTATATGAAATTATTATACAGGGTGATGAAAAATCTGATAATTACGATCACCTGGTATAAAAATTTCAAGTATACACTGTAAGATGATACTTGAAAAGTTAAGATAGGGACATGTAAGCCGTTTTCCGATATTTGTAGTTTTCAAAATAAAAAAATCAATTTAAACTGCAACTGTAAAAACCGTTTTTACTGGGCTTTCTCAGGAAATATGAAAATACCTCCGAAAATACAATAATATATATGTACAGTTGTTTCATTAAAAAATATACAATGTCGTCATTACTGAGCCATGGAGCACAGTGTATAAAAAAATGTAGCAATTGGCTTTTTACGTTTGCACTCGATATGGGTTGCAGTCCTGGGTAAAAACGCCAAGTTACAGTAGTCCATTTTAGATTGTTGAAAAGTCATGTTGTTGTTGTTAGGGACTCGGTCGGTAATAATAAAAAAGTAGACAGGAGAACGCGGCGTCAGCGGCGTCAGCGGTAGAAAAGCCAGCGTCTGATTATTATTGAAGAAGACCTAGAAGATCTATTAGATCAAGAATTTGAAACTATATTATTGAAGATAATTCTCCAAGAGAAATAGCAGCAATACTGAACAAATTTCTTAGATTTCTGAAGGAAGGTAACATAAAACCAAATCAAAGAAGAATCATAATCCATACGGAGTACCGATGGAATAATATCATAGGGCCCAGAAGAAAGAAGCAAACTAAGTTTGTTATTAAGTTAATATTTATGTTTGTATGGTAAGCACTGATTATAAATGTTAAAGTTAAAAGGGTTATCGTTTTGATTTGAGGGTTTCACATAACCCATGTGAACTGAGATAAGGATTTTTGTTAAAACTCATAAGAGTCTTTTGTAAAAGAGCTGGTTAAATTGTTTTAAAGGCGCCCAACATTTAGCACGAGCACATAAATTGGCCCACAACGCGGGGCTCGATAAGTTTTGAAAATCGTAGATAAATTGTGAGAACCCTGAAAACAAAGCGAAGCCCATTAATATTAATTACTATATCTCGAATGATCGAATGATAATGAATTTGTGACAGCGATCTGAAATGGATAAGATAATAACTAGAGCAATGTCTAAGGCGGGTAAAGCGGAGGAGTCAATCTCCACCAATGTTAATGAAACTAATAAGGGAGAACTGTCAAAATCAGACAGTGCAACCAATAGTTCTGTAGGGTCAAATAATGATGAAGGGGGTGTGGAAAATGTCCAAAATTCAAATCAGGTAGTTTTTGGGGAAGACATGATAAAATCAAATAATGAGTTTTTAATGAACCAAATTTATCAGAACATGAGAGGTATAGAAGAAAATTTGAAAAAGTCAAATGAAGAGTTTTTCATGTCAGTGACTGAGAAATTAATAAACAGTTGGGATAAACTGAATGTAGGAGACAGGTTAGTAAGGGATAGTATAAACAAAAGAAGCCAAGAACAGAGGGATGTTGTACAAGAAATAACAGAATTTGATGGAATAAACCCAGTTAAGTATGAAAATCAGTATAGAGAAAGTGAAGAAAGGGGTTATGACAGAGAAAACATTAAGGGGAGTGTGAATTTCAATCATAAGGGGGGTGTGAATGTCAATCAGAAGGAGGAGAGTAGTGGTTATATCCGAGGAGATAATTACACCATGAGTAATACAAATTCACACTTATATCTGTCATTATTTAGGGATTTAGGAGGTTTCGAATTAAAATTTGATCTGACCTCAAAAATTCATCCTGTCCAATTCCTTCGGAATTTTCGGAAAATTGCAAAAGAGGCAATGGTCCCGAATGATAAACTGTTAAATTTAGTATCAAAACTGTTAGTAGGTGGTGCAAAGAGCTGGTTAGAATGGAGAGAAGTACAGATTTGTACGTATATACAATTCGAAGATGAATTTTTGGAACGCTATTGGCCGATTTCAAAGGAAAGGGAACTCTTACGACATATCGAATATGGGGAGTTTGACGGGAAAATGTCGAAGTCGGATTATTTTTTGAAAACAATGAAAGAGGCGTCATATCTTAGATACCCACCGAGAGATTCCGAGTTGGCTACTATGATAGTTACGCATTTTCCACCTGAAGTTAGGAATAACCTGCCAATTCATAGTTTGGGTGATCCATATTTAATTGAAAAATATTTAAGAGAGTTAGATGACTTAGAAAATGCATTACAAAGACGTTCAAATTATGCGCGAAACCAGAGTCGCGATACGGCTTATAATAATCCAAGTCGAAATGATAGAAATGAATCCCGGAATTTTGGAAATAATAATAGCTACGTGAGAAATGAAAATAGCAATAGGTTTTCACGTACAGAGCCAGATAGGAATAATCAAATGACGTATGGTCGAAGTAACCAGTATAGAAATAATAATGTAACCGATGGTAACAGCGTTGCCAACGTTGGTGATTTTTCACCAGATCTGGTGAATTCAAGTCTTATTTGGTGATTTGGTGAAAACTTTTATCAAATGCCTAAAATCTGGTGATATTTGAATATTTGTGATTTTTTAACACGAATGCGGTTTATTACTTTCATCCTTCGATCAATTTTCCTATTTTAAACATCCCCAAAGTAAGGTTGTCTTATTGACTTCTAAAAATGGATTTAATGGGTTACTTAATTACCTAATTTGGTTATTGTTGGTATTATTTTGTTATACATTCACATTCAAATATGAATAGTTTTTTTGTTGGCCAATGATAAAGAAGACGATTTATTATGGTTTGATTCGGGTGAAACTTGTCATGTGATTAACTTTTGTGCAATTCGGGGAAGGGATATAATATAGGTACCTACTTCTGGTGATTAAAAATGAAATCTGGTGAAATTTTGAGGTTTTGAAAAAAAATCTGGTGAAATCTGGCGATTTTACTGCTAAAAACACAATCTGGTGAATTCTGGTGATTTTTTTGACTAGAACCTGGTGAAATCTTGAAATTTTGGTTGGCAACGCTGGATGGTAATTCGTGGAGAAAACCGAACATTGAGAGGAATGCACCGACGCCTGCTGGAAATGAGTCGTACCGAAGAGAAAATTCTCATCGCCAAATAAATCATATCCACCTGCAGAGCGAGAATTCATGCGAGGTTAAAACAGCAAAAGAACCCGACTGCGGTGATAACGGCTGTAGTGGAAGTGAATACTTGACCACAGACTTGACCGAAGATAATAAAGTCGAGGTGAGCGATGAAGGGTGCGTTCAGATTTGCACAACGTTTAACCAAATAGAAGATGAACTGCTCAAGGAAAGTGATGAGACGTTGCCAGCTGTTCCGGGGTGTCCCACGATTCAGATAAAGATTGAAGGAATATTAGTGTCAGCATTGATCGATACAGGAGCACAAATCAGTTGTGTGTCTGAAAACTTAGTAGATGAAATTAAAAAAATAAATAAGGGTCTGTTAATGTTACCAGCGTCAGGCGTTACTTTAGTGGGTGCTGTTAAAGGTCGAAGTCAAAAAGTAAATCAACAAGTCCAACTTCCAATGGAATTAAATGGACAGACAATTTTGGTTCCTTGTCTGGTAGTGCCAAACCTTATAAAAAGCATCATACTTGGTTATGATTTTATAATTGAACACGAAATCGAAATTAATTCTAACCTAGCTGTTTTAAAGGGAAAGTTTAATGATCAAGCAATTGAGATTAAATATACTGATTGTATTATGCGCGAGAGGGGGGTGAAGATTAATTATGCAGAATTTAAGAAGGAAACAAAACATATAAAGGAAAACTATTCAACTGGACAAAGTGAAGAAGTGGTGGAACAAACCGACGTGCTAGACTCATGTGAAAAAAGTAAATTGTATGATCTTCTAAATAAAAATAAAGAAATTGGTTGCATTTTAAGAGCTTATTGTTACGATTCACACCAAAAATGGGCGCATTTATTGAAGGAGGTGGAACCATGGCTGAAGAATGCACATCACGATAGTATAGGTTCTGCTCCGGTAGAAGTGCACTTTGAAATTAATAAGACAAACCCTTTTATCAAGAACATTGAATTTCCAGGAGAGGTATCTGAGGGGAAAGATATCATAGTAATTGCTCGGGAGAGTCTTAGAAATAGAGCGGAAAAACGTAAAATCCGTCACCAAACAAAGCAAGTCACCGAATTCAAAGTGGGTGACATGGTTCTCCTAAGAACCCATCCCCAACCTGATGCGACCATTAATAAAATTAAAAAACTCTTTTTAATATATTCTGGACCATACGAAGTACAATCGATTGCAGGTACAAATTCATATGAACTTGTAGGAATAAATGATCGTCAATCTATTGGTAATAGGAATGTTTACGATATAAAGTTATGGAAGCCAGGAATTACAGAAATGTGATTGATTGAAAGAAAAATAAGTTCAAAAATACTGATTTTTTGATTTAATTGAGTTTGCCATTACCTAGAGAATTATTATTGATAATTTTAAAAAGAATCCCTGTTTTCTTGTTTTTGGTTCAATTAGGTATTAGATTGTTACTGATTGTCAGTGATCTACTGATGTCCTGTGGGATGGGAAAAGAATGGTTTGTAGATTTAGATATTTTATTTGCATTTTCTTTCTTAATATTAATTGTTAATTGTTAATCAAAAGTTGTCAGTCTTTGGTGCAGGACAATGTTCAATCTCTATCACTGTGTTTCTAGGGATGTGAACATTGTGGGGGGTAATGCACTCGATATGGGTTGCAGTCCTGGGTAAAAACGCCAAGTTACAGTAATCCATTTTAGATTGTTGAAAAGTCATGTTGTTGTTGTTAGGGACTCGGTCGGTAATAATAAAAAAGTAGACAGGAGAACGCGGCGTCAGCGGCGTCAGCGGTAGAAAAGCCAGCGTCTGATTATTATTGAAGAAGACCTAGAAGATCTATTAGATCAAGAATTTGAAACTATATTATTGAAGATAATTCTCCAAGAGAAATAGCAGCAATACTGAACAAATTTCTTAGATTTCTGAAGGAAGGTAACATAAAACCAAATCAAAGAAGAATCATAATCCATACGGAGTACCGATGGAATAATATCATAGGGCCCAGAAGAAAGAAGCAAACTAAGTTTGTTATTAAGTTAATATTTATGTTTGTATGGTAAGCACTGATTATAAATGTTAAAGTTAAAAGGGTTATCGTTTTGATTTGAGGGTTTCACATAACCCATGTGAACTGAGATAAGGATTTTTGTTAAAACTCATAAGAGTCTTTTGTAAAAGAGCTGGTTAAATTGTTTTAAAGGCGCCCAACATTTAGCACGAGCACACGTTTTAACAACTTTTTATAAACTGAGATTAGATTGATCGCTTTTTATGTTCGTTTCAAAATGTGTTTGATTGTTTGGAGTTTATACGGGTTTTCTTCTTTTTCCTGTTTCCCAATATTTAATACTAAAAAATATACTCTTTTGTAGTTAAACCCCTGTGAAAAGGGCTTCTGAAATGGATTTTGAAAAAATTTCTTCTTCAGAATAGGATCACAATTTTCCTTAATGAATGATGAAAGATAAAATTCAAGGGATCACTTTTGTTTGAGATTCCTTGATAAATTTTACTGGAGGCGGGGGTCATCATTGAAATATTTTTTCAAGTTTCTGTTGAGAATTTAGAGTCCATTGAAATGGCGTTCTGAAACGACTTGAAAAAAAAATACAATCAACAACTACCATGAGTAGGTATACCACTAAAAAGTTTCCATAATATCAAATTTTTTTGATCCGGTTTCCATGCAAGGGGGTGGAGTGAAACCATATTATCCTTAGAGCTTTTTGACAATTCATGGTTGAAGTCCATATACTTTTGAGGTTCAGTTTTCTTGGAATTATTTTTGTCTTGTCAAAATTCCGCGTAAAATTAATACTTTTCCCACGAAAACATCATGGAACTTGCTTCTTATTAAATAAATTTTTTATATTTTTATCAGAATCAAGTATCCAAACTTACGGATGTTATTCCTTGGCCAATTTTTAGATAAAAACGAGGATAAAAAGGTCCAATAAACGTAGGTTCAAACATTTTTGAAGACATTTTCCCATAATTCATGCCATGTGATATTTCTCAGATATTCTCTTCAATTCAAAATGGTATCTGGATTATTACTTTTTCCTCGACTTTTTCCTTCACAACGCCCTGAAGGAAGATAGAAGTCTAACGTTAGTATTCTTAAACGAATTTTTCAAAATAAATGCATACTTAATCAATTATCTCAATCTAATTCGAATACATGCATACATCTATTACCGGGCTGCTTTTGAGGTTTGTGGATGTCAGGATTTGAGAGAACGAGTATTGTAGGTTGTCAAAACCCGGTGGCCAATCGGCGTGATCTCTGGCAGAGAGAATGCGTTCGGGAAAATCTTGTCGCTCGCCTAGTGACAAAAATACTCGCAAAAATATGAATGTTTCGGTGGATGTGTGGCAAGTTGCACCCTCTTGTTGAAAGACGTCTTGAAGATTAATCCCTTCAATTTCAGACCATAAAAAGTTGGTTACCATCATGCGAGTTACGATGTCACGTTAACGTTCACCACTCACCATCACAGCACAGAACCCGGAATGTAAAATACACCCTGTATATTATTACATTTTTAGATTTTCTGAGAAAAATCAGTAAGAATGGTTTTCACAGTTTGAGTTTAGATTGAGTCGCTTTTATGAATGAGTTATAAACAAATGAAAATCGCCATTTCAAATTTTCAAAGCAGTTCACAATGAACACGACTGAAATATCGGCTGAAAAACGGCTGCAAATATCGGAAAACGATTTACATTTCCTTATCTTAACTTTTTACGTGGTATCCTGCAGGGTTCGAAAAAATCATGATTTTTTTATAAAAATCAAAAATCAATGATTTTAATTAAAAAAATCAAAAAAATCGTATTTTTTTTTATTTATTTGATTTTTTTGATTTCTTTAATTTTTTTTTTTAATTTCTAATAATGTGGTATGATCTATTTTCCGCTCTTTTATGCTCTCACCTCGGCTCTCACATCATATATTATGTGAGAAGTTTTTGCTTCATATTTTCGTTAAGGCTAACAAGTGGTCGCCACACCATGAATTTTGCGTTTTTCTCTTGTAATTTTTTTCTTCACTGTTGGTTTTGTTGAATTGTATAATTAAAAATAATAAAATTAAATAAAAGAATTGAAACAAATTTATTTACCAGAAGCAGTTAAAATTCAGAAAAGTTAGAAATATTTTTTATGAATTATACTTATGAAGAATTCTTTAGGGGGCCGAAGTATAACAAAAAAAAACCCAAGCCGTTTCACTATTCAAGAACACATAATAAATAATAATAAAAAAGGACAAATATTCTTGTTCCTTTATTGTTTATTTTTTATTTCCAAGTTCATGGTCCAGCTAAATGAGATCAAAAGAAAGATGCAGGAGATGAAATAGTAGATACAATCATTTGTATCAAGGTAGATACAATCATTTGTTGTTCCCATAATTACCTACTGCATCTATTCAAACTTAAAGCAGGAATACATAAATTATGATCACCCTTTGAAGGTTTCAAGTTTCAAAAGAAAGCAATAAAATATGTTTTCAATGTTTTCATGGATAATAATTACTATTACCCGTCACCCTTCTATATAATATTGTGTGATTTTTGTGGACCAATTAAAATTTATTATAGAAAATAAAAAACTCGATAAAAACATAGTAGTTCTGATTTTTGATTTTTTTGATTTTAATCCTTGATTAATATAAAAAAAATCACTTGATTTAAATCGTTGATTTAAATCGTGATTTAAATCAAATGATTTAAATCGGGCGAACCCTGGTATCCTGTCATGTGGATGAAATTGTTATACAGGGTGATGAAAAATCTGATAAAATTAATGAAGAATCTGATAATTTTCATCACCCTGTATAACAATTTCGTCCACATGATAGGATACCACGTAGAAAGTTAAGGTAGGGAAATGTAAATCGTTTTCCGATATTTGGAGCCGTTTTCATTGTGAACTGCTTTGAAAATTTAAAATGGCGATTTTCATTTGTTTATAACTCATTCATAAGCGACTCAATCTAAACTCCAACTGCGAAAACCAATCTTATTGATTTTTCTGAGACAATCTAAAAATGTAATAATATACAGGTGTCCTCGAGGGTGTCCTATTTAAAATAACAAAGTTGTATGTCGTACAGCAATTTTTGGCCAATTTTGGCAATTGCTGAAAATAATTTTAGGGTATAGGTCCCTTCAAACCATTGTTCTATATCCAACAGGCGAGTTGCTAGCAAAGAACAATGCGTTAATATAGAACCCTGTATATCCCTGCAAAAAATTGGGTTCAATCACTCTTCGGCTCACGTACCACACCAAACAGCTCTTAACTCTTCGAGTGTTCTCTGTCCTACTTAAATATTGCAATTTTGCGATCAATTTTGCTCGAGATTTTGCTTTAAATTTTGTGATTAACTTTTGAAATTTGAATTCCCTCAATAGGTCAGGTATGTAGGCTGGTACGCTTGATTTCTGTCATAAAAAATTAGGTAATTTTCTGAAAAAAAAAGCAGCAGCCTAGTTTTGCTTTCAAAACTACTTCTATCTGCTAAAGCAGCCGAGATCTCAATATGTGCACCACCATTCTGGGACACACTGTAGGTATATATTACGTCACTGTTATCTTAATACCATCTATTCAATTGTTTTCGAGCATTAACCAGTGATGGTTAAAGTGGAGGTGAAAGCTTTGAGTACGGGCATTATAGAATCTCGTATACATTTTATTGCTATGGGTCTATTAGGCATATAGTTTAGTGAGAATTTTCACTTCAAGCATTTTTGGGACGGCTGCTTCTGTTCATATTTTTCTGATTGGATGTCACATGGAAAAATATGCAATTCTGGTGTTGACACTATTGACTCGGGTTCTCATCAGCGAGATAGGACCGTTTCTAAAATATTGAAAGGTTCGGAGTATGAACTTTTGCTATAGACATCAGATTTGACATACAAATATACCTAAAGTATTGATCTATCCAAGAGCTATAATGCCACCAGCCACCACCTCGGCCAGATTCATAAATGTGATCGTAAAATCGAAATAACTATAAAAAATAAAGCCCATTTATAATTATTAGCGTTATTATAACAACTGATGTGCCAAACAACAAGTTTAGGGTTGCTGAAGGTATAATAGCTAATTTGGCTATAATTTGTTATTTATTATAGCTATTATACATATAAATTGGTTAATATGATTATACCATGATCGTGGATAAAATAGTTATCCATACGAATGTTTAGGTTTTCAATTATGTACCTCTAATCCCCAATAATTTCAATATTTCAAAGAGAGAAACAAAAAAGAAACATATTCAAATAATTTTTAAAATAATTTTCAAGTGTAATTGTTTTTATACTTCCGAGTACACTTCATTAGTGCACGATTTTATTAAACAATAATGTAATGTTGGAAACTAGGTATAAACCAAGCTAGATGTTAATTTTTCATGTATCTTAATTCCCACAGGTCTGCTAATCCGGTGATCAATCCCAGTGTCAGTATCTCTACTATTACCTATACCTAACCTACCTACATGAAATAATTTACATCCATGAGAACTTATCCAATCCAAGGTTCATGCTTTTAGTTAATTATATCACAAATAAAGTTACTATTATTACACGGCAGAACGCCTAGAATTAGAGCGTAACATACAAGCCCTTACAACTCTGGTCAGTTCTCCCTGTTACATCAACTATTATGCTGACCCTGTACTCCCAAATGACCACAACGGTTGGTGCTGGGTTTGTGGTTAGAGGCAAAATTCGCTTAATTAAATTTTCCCTGCTTACGTTTGCACTGTTGGCAGCACGAAGTAAAATAACATTATACAAAATTCGAGACAAAATTTATACATGTAGGTATAGAAAAATTACATCCTATTAGGATGTTGTTGATGACTCCCATTATTTACACATACTAGCCTTGTCGTTTTTTTTAATTGAAATTTTACGTAATATTATGAGACTGTTATGTCACCCTGTATGCTGTTAGTCTGATAAGTATGGTGTTTGTTTCTGTTTACAATTCGATATGTCGGCCTTGTTTCCTGATATTTGTGATTCGGTTTTCTCTCCGAAAATCAAAGGTGTTCCATGTGCCAGCTGCTTTCGTTTTCCAGAATTCAGCGGATGTTGCGGAATAAATATCTACCAATCTTAATATCCATTGTTATTCAGATGACGTAAACTCCGCAACTGAGCCACTTTGGGGAACTGAATACCGAGTGAAATGAAGCATAGGAGATGAATCTAAATCTATTTTTACCTCCTGTTTGTTTAGGTAAACGTTTGCTAACACGATTCAACCCTAAATAATCTTTGCCGTCCATAAAATACTAATAGTAATCTTATTGTGTATTATCTAAATTATCTTATTACTCATGCAAACATGTACACTTTGTAAATTATCCCTGTATCCTGCCGTGTTTCCAAATTACCTACAGATTGAGCTACATTGAAATCCCTTCAGAGCTCGCTTCAGAGTTACTTATACTCGGAAAAGGTTATGATTGAAGGATATAATAAGGGATAGCAAAATCAATAATAATTAGTTTTATGCCTACCAGATGCATTAGAATATTTTTTATGGCCATCAGAGGGCGACGAGTTTAAAAGTCTGGCCCCAGGGTTAAACGTCAGTCATGTCAAACTAGAATAATTCACAGGGCACTGGAACATGACTATTGTTAAGGGTATTATTTCAAAATGAATAATTGGTAATGCATTTCTGTCATAGTTTTGTGATCATAAAAATGCGCTGCTATTCCCGTTTGTATAGAAAGTCATAAATTGGTCAACAATACTGCATAGTAGGCAATAATAGGTCCTAAAAATCTCGCAAAAAATTTACAAAAAAAAAAACCGGCAGCAATAAAGGATTGATATGATATTCTGTTTCATTTTATTGATCAGTCATGCTGCTACTTTGAGCAGATTCAATTGACACGAATTCGTAAAAGTAGTTCACAAGACTCATTGCTGACGAGTTTGTGAACCAGCAAGGTGGAAGTGTACAAGTTTAAATAAAGTACAAAGTGATAGAAAAACAATTTTAAATCTAGAAAGCAGGCATTAAAAAGATACTCATAAAAATAGTGAACTGTAGGTCAATGAGTATAAGCACACAGAGTGCAATTGCTATAGCCTGTTAGGTGGGTTCTGAGAATTCCTCCATCGCCCATAACAGTTGTCATGCTGGCAGTGCCCGAAACTCCAACCAGAGAGTTTGCTTCCGCATCCAACAACAGAGCCTTCCAGAGTACCAAATCAAGCACAGACACGTGTTTCGTTCTACTGGAACTCATCAGTGTGCTGGATTCGGAGTATCTGGAGGATGCTGTCGGATGAACGGAAGCCGCCTTTTAAGGCACGAATTAACACGGAACTCCGTGTGGTGTAAAATAGAGCGACATCTAGCGGTCAGTTCAAGGAACTAACCGTGAGTTCACTCTAAATTGATTGAAGTTCCAGACACTACCAATAAAGCCGGTCAATGACAACGAATAATGAAGAAAACAGAAGGCAAGTATACTCAACGATTAATTCATAAAAATAGTGAATTGTAGGTCAATTGATTGAAGTTCCAGACACTACCAAGTACCAATAAAGCCGGTCAATGACAACGAATAATGAAACTTCAATCAATTTAGAGTGAACTCACGGTTAGTTCCTTGAACTGACCGCTAGATGTCGCTCTATTTTACACCACACGGAGTTCCGTGTTAATTCGTGCCTTAAGAGGCCCCGGCTTCCGTTCATCCGACAGCATCCTCCAGATACTCCGAATGCAGCACACTGATGAGTTCCAGTAAAACGAAACACGTGTCTGTGCTTGATTTGGTACTCTGCAAGGCTCTGCTGTTGGATGCGGAAGCAAACTCTCTGGTTGGAGTTTCGGGCACTGCCAGCATGACAACTGTTATGGGCGATGGAGGAATTCTCCGAACCCACCTAACAGGCTAGCAAAGCAATTGCACTCTGTGTGCTTATACTCATTGACCTACAATTCACTATTTTTATGAATTAATCGTTGAGTATACTTGCCTTCTGTTTTCTTCATTAAAAAGATAGCAGAAGGCAAAATATTGTTCTAACAACAAGTATTTTGTTACTTGTTTTTTAAGATGCCGATAAGAAATGCGAGAAAAAATCGAATTTAGGGAACAAGAAGCAGTCTTGGTCTTGGCATTTTTTTATGAAAAATTGCTACGTCGGCCAAAAATTAATACGGCGCATATTTTTATATACTTTCCAGTGCAGGGTGTAGCTCGAAATCTTTTTTTCCCTTTTTCCTCGCTTTTTTACTCGCTTCCCATACGCTCCGCCGTATAGCTAACTATAGTTCTCTAGATCCACTATCCTTTGATTTTCTTGAAATGGTAAAAAACAAATTATCTGTCTTATCATGTTTCTGGTGGTTATCTCCATTTGCCCCTAAAGAGCAATTTTTAAGATATCCGCCATAGTCCCGAACTCCAACTCACGTTGTGTAAAAAGGTGACAAGCGACATGCAGCATTTTATTAAGGAGATAGCCGAGGGTACAAGAAAATTCAAATAAGAATGCAAGTGCAAGAAGGTTCCAAGTGACTAGCATACGCGGTTGGCAACTTGTTACTGTAAATATATTTTTGTACATACAAAGGTGTTCATTCACCAGAGTATTTCAAAATATTTTCCCTAAAGAGAAAGGCAAAAAGCGGGCAGCAACATTTTCCCCCAAAATCCAATATTTTTCTTCTAGTCAATATGTTAAAATGTACCTCTTGTACAAAATGTTTGTTTGTACACAAATGTATATAGGCAGGAAAAATACGAATATGTACAAAAAATGATAATTTAGAAAAATGCAGTTTTCTTGATTCTCTTCACAATTTTGTGTTTTGGCGCTGGCCCTTTTTCGCTCTACAGGGGCGATATGGAAAAATCGAGGGAAAAATTTACTTAAGTCTTCTTCTTCTTTTCCCTCTGAACTCGGCCCAAGAGGAGATTTAGCCGCGCTCGTAGGCTACTTGGCCAGTCCGCCCAAGCAGTTTGGGCCGGTGTTGATTGGAATGTTGGAAACTTTGTCCAGGGAAGCCTCAATTAAGAGGATCGGAGGTGTTTCCTCTCCTCCCACTGACCTGCAGATTATTTAGTGATTCGATTTGTTCGTTTTGTTTGTAAAGGTTTAACTTCGGCTGAGAGTGAGTGGAAGGATTGTGATTTGGTTTAGATTTCTATATGTTAGCTGCATTAATGAAATTTGTTATGGACGTAATGGAGTTTGCAGAGACATGTTCAAAGAAAAGGGAATGAAACCCAAAAGGGTTTTGGGAGAACGTAGAGACGATTTTGTTGTGAAATTGTTTAATCTTGATTTCTAGGTTTTTACAAGTAAAGAAGTAGGTAGTGAGAGCCCCTATTTCTCCACAGCTACATCGATCTGAGGCAGAGGCCTTGATTTTGTGTCGGTGGTAAGGGACAGCACAGTGGTTACTTCTCAGTCTAGATAGAGTTGTAATGGATCTGCGGTTCAAATCTTTAATTTTGTGAAACCGTGGTTTGCTGAGTGGGAACTCTATCGATGAGAAGTAATTCTTGCCTTAATTTGCTGATATTTCTTTGAATCGGATTGACAATCGTGCTGAATGTCTCCCTTCAATGTTGGAATGATTTCTTTGTAGTTGATTTTCATCTCCCTTATAGCTAGGTGCCTGCCCTCGTTTGCAAGTTTGTGGGCAATTTCGCTTCCCCTTATCCCAGTGTGGCTGGGAATCCAGCAGAAAATAGACTGAATGTTTTTTGGAAACGAGACCCCAATATCTCGTTAGGTAGTCTGATTTTGCGTTGATGTTTCTGTGTTGAAGTTTGTCCTGTGCGTTTTTTGAATCTGAATAGACTATAACTTTTCGTATCGATGTTTTTTCGATTTCGCTGATAGCGACCGAAATCGCTTCCAGTTCTGCATTCGAGATGCTTATTTGGGGAAGAGCTGCTGAGTAACGAATGTTTAATTTTGGACAGAATACTCATACTCCTATCCCTACTTTGTTGTCTCTGTCTATAGAGGCGTCTGTGAAGAAGGCGGTATATTCTGGCCAGCTATTTTGATGAAGTTTTAAGTCATAACATAACCACTATCATTCGATAGATGAATTTACCATGAGTCATTTGGTAATTATTATCATGGACAAAAAGTCCATGAAAACGTATTTACGCGCATGCTGCCATGGATTTAGTTGCCGAATTAGCTCCACACCGGACACACGCTAATAATAGCAACCATGCACGATACACATAAAAGTGTTCTTTCGTCAAGCTTTGATGAAGATTGTCACTTTTTTTGCTTCTGTCGTCTTCCAGCAGAAGTCCTATTTTCGAGTCTTCTTCTTCTTGTCTATGCTTTTTTAGCATGCAGTGAGGCACAAGTGTCACAAGTGTTTGGACAGATTTTGATATTGATATTCTAGTGATCTCTTCATGTCGTTTAAGCTAAACCGAGAGCTAAACTGACCGTGCATGAATGACATCATCTTTATATCAACCTCAACGCTAAACCGTGTATTGGAGTAGTTGTAATTTGATTAATTTATTACCTGACCGAACCTTTAAACTGATGAGCAATTCATTGTGTCTTCAAAGCTGGCATCTTTGCAGTGTTACTATCAATGACGTCATGGTCAGATTATCTGAAATGACCCACTTAATCGAATTTCTGTCCGAAATATCAAAAACTTCACTCATATATTTGTTTCATAATAAATGTTTGAGAAAGTTTCATAATTAAATTAAAGCCGCTTTGAAATATTAAATTTTAAGTCTAATTTAATGTTATTAGTGATAATGGCTTTAAAATTTATTACGAAACCCGACCTAAGTCACTTTAACTCAAAGATTAGAAAGAATAAAGAATAGGTGAGTTATCAAGGTGAACTTCGGCTTTAAATTTTAAAGCGGCTTAAATTTTGGAACTAATTTGATTATAAATTGGAACATGCTTTTTTATTTTATTTTATTTTATTCATAGTGTAATGTAAAACATATTTTTTCTGTAGCATATGGTTTATATTCAACTGTTTACGAATTGTTCCTCTATTTTGTTATTTTTGCCTCTTACCGATGAATGTTGGATCAAAGTATTTCAAAGTATTTTAATGGAAATAATTTTTATGAAAGAAATTGAATGAAAATCCCATTTAAGTATCCAGTCATGCATGCTAGGAACAAACATGTGGGACAGAGACCATTACCAATTTATTCAATTATTTATTAGAGCTAATGAATGACATTGAACGGCAGTCATGTAATCAACCGGCCAGGTGTGCTTGACTTCTACAGTGCTCGAACCAGATGAAAGTGACATTGAGACACGGAGTCGTTAAAAGAATTCCATTCCCATTGTCATCATGTTTTGTGTTTTGTCTAATGCAAATAAATAATATCCGTCATCTGTTAATTACTCTCGCGTACAATTGGATTAGCATACAAAGTACACAGTGGAAGATACAAGACTGGTAGTGAATTTAACCAGACTTAGATAAAACACTATAACCTAATAGCGTTTAATCCTATTAATTATTCATTCCAAGATAAACCATGAAAATACATAGTATGTGATGAGTAATAGGTACCAATTAGAATAGTATGAGTCAATAATCTGCGATAACTACTAAAACATACTCACTATGCAACATGAATACAAAACAAACTTGACTTGATGGTCATGTTTGGGCTAGGGACTTGACCTCGGACTTGACTTATATAGTGTTAAATTGCAGGTTGATAAATTCTTGAAATGTTCAATCACGAAGCATTCAATCACAAAGCGACCAAATCTTCCCAACACAATCATATTTTGAAATCCTGAGGCAGAATCTCCACGATCTTCCAAATATACATGGTGTATGAGTAAGTAGGAAATCGAAGGTGTCTTTGCATTTGACTTGCTTGGTATTTTTGAGCAATTGGAGATCTTTTTTAATGTCCATTGGGAATTTTGGTATTTTGCCAGGTCAACAAATCTACGGGTGTAAGAAAATCGAGGAAAAAAGGGACCCAGAGTTTGGGTGTACTCTCTAGATAATTGTCTAATTGGGTTATTTAGTAAGGTATTATGGGTATTTCGAAGTGCAGACCACCTCCTATATCAAAATTTTTTTTCCCCGATCGACTAAGTGAGATCCCAGCTCAATTTACCCACTCACGTTCTACCGATCCGAGCAGCGGGAGGGGGCTGAGGGGCCATTGTAAAGTATACGGGATATCGGTTTTTCGTAGATTGCTCCGTCAGTTTTGAAAAAATTGTTCTTCCTTTGGGCCCGTTGGGAGGGGGTGGGGGACAATTTGGATTGGAGGGAGAGCGAAAGTTCGTAATTTCTTAAATCCCCGGTAACTCGACTCCGAAGAGGCGTAGCGCAAAAAATCAAACGGCGTTTTGTTCGTTTTTTTTTTTACCCGGAATACAATAATTAACCATTTCCAAAGCAACGTTCGCAAAAAATCCGCCGCTGGTACGCGAAACAAAATCTGCTTTTTTTCTTCAAAATGTTTTTTTGTCATAAAGGGAAGGGGTGGGGGAAACAATTTTGACCTCGAAAAGCGGCACACAGGAATTTACGTGACCTTATCAAGGTCAAAATTGTCTTCCCCACCCCTTCACTGCAGTAACTGGTAATCCGAAAAGACGAAGAAAAAGTAGAATTAGCTCGAAATATTTTCTGTATTTTCTGGAAGAACTACCAAAATCAAAACCATTTCATTTCCTTGTAAAAAGGTTTCTATTTGGGCAGCCAAAAATTTTGCTAGGCGAATAATTTGGCCAGTGTAATTCGAAACTCATTTAGAGAAAAGATGCTCGGTTTATAGGGCAAAAATTCTGCAGCCCATTTACCGGCTTCAAGACTGGTTTCAACAACACAAGGACAGAGCATATTATGCATTGTGCAACCCTCGATGCAACTCCATTGCACTTTTAAAACAATTTGCCCGAACCGAGACCCGAACTCTTACATTGTGCCTTTGTGGAGTGATAAAAGGTGCCGCATATAAAAGGTTTCTGGGAGGGTAAAGGTGTAAAGGACCCTTCTTGATTTATACAGATGGGGAATTTTTGTACTACCAATCATTAGGATCTCGTAAACGGTAAGAGATTATAAAGAAAGTCGCTCAATTTTATGCTTATTAAGAGCCTGAAGAAAAAAATAGGGCAACTTTCGTCATTACTGAAATGTCCTGAAAAAAACCGAAAAATCGAGATTTTTCATATTTAAACCTTATATTTAAGTAAAATTCTCGAGCAAAATATAAAATAAATAAGAACATTCGTGGGTTCAAGGGCTCATGTTCAGTGGCCTAAGGCCAAACAAAGGCATAGAAAAACACTGCTGAAGACATGATGGTCATTTCGCTTTTGTTGTAGCTCATCGGCATGCCACATTAGCAAGTGTAATTCTCTACTTGTTGCACAAGATCAGTTGATTGCTTATCCAGAAAAACTACCACATATGTCGCTACTGATTGTGGATCCTGGACCTGGAGTTCCGTGTGAATTTTGTGGACAAGTAGGATAAGTATCAACTGGTTTGTTGATCAACTGACGGAACCAAAAATGAGTCCGGAAGAATATAACATGCACTCATCCAATGATGGGGTTGTACAAACTAGTACAGGGGACCAGGCTGCCAGAATGGGTGACATGAAGTAAAGGGGGTAAGGGGTAAGCACAATAAGCCCATGAGGCTGAGGTGGCTCTCGTAGAAAAAATGAATCAGCTGATCTTGTGCAAAAGGTAGAGAATTAAACTTGCTGATGTGGCATGCTGATGAGCTCCAACAACAGCTAAATATCATATCAAAATCTGTCTTTGGCATGAAATCAGGGATTAGCATGATCCCTAGAACCCAGAAATAATTATCTTTTTATTATTCATTTAATAATTTTTTTACTCGAGAATTTTACTTCTAAACTAAGAAGTTTCGATTTTTCATTATTTTCAGCACACTTCGGCAACGATTGAAGGTGTCTTAAATTTTGTTTTATTTCTTGATAATAAGTATAAAATTGTGCAACTTTTCTCCAATTTAACCACCCCTTATCTCTTACCGTTAAATTTCGAATGCATTTCGCACGTTCAGAAATTTTGTTGAAAAAACCGGGTATCATGTAAGTTACCTGATTGGTGTTTCTGTAGCTACTATAACCTTCTTAAGAATTATTTTCAGTTGTATCTGCATCGTGACGAAAACCACTTCTTTCTGGAAAGTTTGGTATTGGGACAGCAATTTCTGCTAGGCGATAAATGGGGCCAATATTTTTCGAAGGTGACACTGAAAGCTGCTCGGTTTATGGCAGAAATTCTGCAACCCATTGATAAACCGATTGCATGACGACAAACTGGCAGAAGGATAGTTTCAACTTTCAACAACAGGGACAGTGTGCAACCCTCCTGTTTGCTAAGGCCGTTTTACCGAACACACCATACAATAATTATTATATTAAAAGTTTGCCGATCTCATTATCTTGTATGATTGGACTGAAAAAGATTTTCTTAATTTTCAATAATTATTATTGAACAACGGGAATCAGTGGGTTGTTTTAAAAATATACCGGTAGAATGATAGATCCATTGCACGTATTTTTATTAAATTTTTAAATAAACGTTTAAACCTTTTCTCTTAAATCATCAACCGTGCTGACTGGTAGATATTATTTCTAAACCGTTTTGAAAGCAGTCGAACGAAGTCGTTAATTCTCGAATAAACTCAATTAAACTTTAACCTCTGTATAGCAGTGACGTGTTTGCGATGCCCCGACTTCGGTATCTCATATAAACACACCTACACATCGCGAAACAAAAGCGAACCAATCATGAAATATAACGTCGTATTTTCAAGAGCTTATAAGATATTTAATAATCTAAGCGTTCAAATAATGAAGACAGAAGAACCATTATTATTGTTGGCACATGTAATTGGTTTGGTTCATGTTTGAATCAATCAAATTACCTACAATTTGACTGTTTTGCAAAAAAATCCCATAGATGTTATGGTAAACAATAATAATGGCTGTTTGTGTTATGACTACGTTGAAACCATAATAACTACCAGTATGAGCAAACCTATTGCTTTAGTGCAATTAAAATTAAACGAAACTTCTACCTTACAGTCATAAAACATGTAGGTACGTAGTTAGGTATTTATAAATTTTGCAGAGCATTTCTAGTGCATTATTTACGTTTTAATTAAAATTAATAATTCTTGTCCATTGTTTTTATTTTCTCATTCAATTAGAGGCACGTATTAAACAATAGTGTATTAGGCTTAACGTAGTTTTTTTTTAAATTTTCTATTATTTTAACAAGTGATTAGCTACATACCTTGACCATAAGTAATATGCATTGAGACAAAGCTTGTAGGTAGGTACCAGGACAAAATTTCTTTACACAGATAATTTTAGCCAAAGAAAGCATTTCTACGACGGCGTATTAGTGCCACGGCGCAAAATATATTTTTTAATATTTCGACATTTCAAAACTCAAAATTTTGAGTTTAATCTCAAAATTTTGACTTTTAAATCTCAAAATATCGAGATTTAATCTCAAAATTTTGAGATTTTAAACTCAAAATTTTGTGTTTTAAATCTCAAAATTTTGAGAATTTATAACCTTCCGGTCCACCCCGAGCAATTTTCGGGGAGGTTAGGAATGCTATTTAGCAGCCAGCTAGCTCAAAATGAAAAATTCACTGTTGTTATGGCAATGAACACAAATGAACAACGTCACAGGCAGAAGAAAATTCACAAGCAAATTTTAACAGTTTTTATTAAAGTAAGTAATAAATATAAATGGATAGTAAAATATAATAATTAGATCAAATATCACAAAATAGAAAAATACAGTTATTGGTGAATTACAGATGATCACAGGTAGGTATACAGTTAACAATAAAATATCAAATGAAATATCAAATCACAGAAATTATGCAATGATTATAATAATGAAATAGGTATTAATTAAATGAGAAGGATTAAACGGCAAAGCACAAAAAATTATATTGAAACCCACACGATGACGTGTGGGGGCGATATTAATAATAGAAAAAATTATTGCTTTATTAAGTAAGATGAAAAATTACAAACTGCGGAAATTATTGACATAATGGGCACTAGAGCCCTGGAGGTGAAATTAAAAAGCAATTATTTGAAATATGAAAAATAGCAACCAGGCTAAGTTATACCAGGTGAAGAATTGAACCACTTATCTTTGTAAAGCAGGTGGTGTTGGTGCCTGCTTCCAAAGTGTTCCACCCGACTCCCCGAGGACGTGCCATGGATGGTGGAAATGCTGGTTGTAGTGCTGGTCGTGCCGTGGGAGTGCTCCTGGTGCTGGTGCTGGTGCTAGCTAGCCGGTCATGATAGGCCTGTCATCGGTCCTGATGGTCTTGTGGTTGTAGAAAGGCATCCATTAAAAAGGGGGCGAACTCCCTACAGCAGATCAGAATATTTCAGACTCAGCACAATAATGATTGGCGTGGATCCTCGAGAGTAATGAGAGCGTGGTGAACTTAAATAGCTCAACCCTTCACATGATAAAATTTTAGGTTAATAAAAAGTAACCTCCAAAACTCTCGAGAACTCACCGTCAATAATAAAATATAAAGCAATATGAAATATAAAGCAATGGTAACAATGATCATATGAAAGGTAATAAAGAATTGATGAAATTAACTAAAAAAAATGAAATGTGATCAGCCACCTTGACTCGCCACCTAACCTACACATGGTGTTACAAAATGAAAAGCAGTATTACGGAGAATGCTCCACACTTACCTGCCGAGTGGGTGAGGGTTGCTTCTTAGCTGTGTGACATTGTTGAATATTGATTTGGAACAATAAAAATTAATAGGTGTTTGTTTAAAATCTTAACAGGAATCAATCACTCACCACTGCGCTGTAACTTATATCAATTATCTCCCTCCCTGCAGGTATTACGAATTGCAGCGAGGCGCGACTCGGGAAGTACGAACGGTAGTGTCGCCCTCGTTCGGTGTAAATGTAAATAACCCTATTAAGGCAACATACCTACAGTGCGCTCTCGAAATATCTAGTCCCACCTACAGGGAAAATGAATAAATTTTATTTAATTAATAATAAATGTAACGGTGTCAAAATAACCGTTACAAATTAAAGTCAAAATTTTGAGATTTAAATTCAAAATTTTGAGTTTTGAAATGTCTCGAAATATTGACACTGAAAGCAAACAACCATTGTTGTTAAGCAAGGTTAAATGCGCATGTCACTCAACGAAGTCCTGTGTTGCGTGATTTAGTAGCTGAATTCTGGCCAGAATCTGATAAGTCAGGTCTTTGGTCGTTGTTAGGTTCTCTCTCTCCCTTGAAATTTACAACCTCTAGCCTCTAGGGCTTTTTTTCTATATATTTTATATTTAAGTTTTCTTTTTTTTTTCATTTTCTTGAAATTTCAGGGAACAAAACTAACAATGGCCAATGAGCTGACTCATCAGGTTTCGATCAATCTGGTTTAGAACCGATCAATCTGGTCATCCTTTTTATTGAATAAAAATCTTTGACTATTAATAAATACCGCAACACTGTGCGATATTCCAACTGTATTTTCAACAGCGATAATCTCTTTGAATCTCGCATTCGTACTTACGAAGTTGGAATACAGCACAGTGTTGCCAGGTTGTACTGATTTTACGATATGTATCGATTTTTACTGAATAAAAAAGATGACCAGATTGATCGGTTCTAAACCAGATTGATCGAAACCTGATGAGTCAGCTCATTGGCCATTGTTAGTTTTGTTCCCTGAAATTACAAGAAAATGAAAAAAAAGAAAAGTAAAATATAAAATATATAGAAAAAAAGCCTTTAAGTAGAGGCTAGAGGTTATAAATTTCAAGGGGGAGAGAGAACATATATAACAACGACCAAAGACCTGATGACTTATCAGATTCTGGCCAGAATTCAGCTACTAAATCACGCAACACAGGACTTCGTTGAGTGACATGCGCATTTAACCTTGCTTAACAACAATGGTTGTTTGCTTTCAGTGCCAATATTTCGACATTTCAAAACTCAAAATTTTGAATTTAAATCTCAAAATTTTGACTTTAATTCTCAAAATTTTGAGATTAAATCTCGAAATTTTGAGATTTAAAAGTCAAAATTTTGAGATTAAATCTCGAAATTTTGAGATTTAAAAGTCAAAATTTTGAGATTAAATTCAAAATTTTGAGTTTTGAAATGTATTTGAAATATATTAAAAAATATATTTTGCGCCGTGGCACTAATACGCCGTCGTACATTTCAAATATAAATCTCAGCTATAAATTTATATCAATGATCGATTGTAGATTGCTGAGTAAAAATGCATGTATGTACCTAGGCATCGACCTAGGCATTTGAAAGGGTTGAATGTTGCCCTTTTTTGGACAACAATAAAAATATTATAAAATGACGACTGTCTTCATGACGGGTGTTTGCGATTTCCCGAGTGATTTCCTAACAAACGAAAACTACCCTGAAAGCCCACTATGGTGAAATTTCAGAAGATTCATTATTTGAGAGGTCATCAAAAGCGTGATCGATGTTTAATAGTCTCCTGAAGGGCTTAGACTCGGGCTTAGATAAAGTTTCGGTTTAAGTATGACGAAGTTGGTTATGACTGGGAGATCTTTCTGACATTTCTTATATTACGAATATTATTATTTATTTTAATTATTAAACAATAAAGATCACGAAAGAAATGATCATTATTTTTTCGAGTTGATCATCCTGACGTCTTTACATCAACTATATTCGATTTCCTACGACCAGTGAGTGGATTCATCCTCAAATCATACAAAAGAAGGCTCCACCAATTGAACCACCCATTCATCCTCCAATTCTTAATTCATCATACATCTCAGCTCAGCTCGAAGTCGCTTGCTCATCGACCCCGGACGCCAAACTCAATCTCAAACTACAGCTCGATCTTGTCGACTTTTAATTCCTCCTGACAGTCAATCCCAGTTCGAAGTCGCTTGCACACCACATCCTCCCAGGCATTACATCTCTTCAGAGAACACCTCCTCCTCTCAGGCAGGCATTACATCTTCTCAGAGACCACCCTCCTCCTCTTATGCATTACATCTGCTCAGAGATCACTTCCTCCTCTCAGACAAGCATTATAGTACGAGAACAAATGACCAAAACCATGTATCATCGTTTTACAGTCAAAATCGTATAAAGTCGTTAGATTAGATGATCCTAAGCCATACTAAGTGGGCGGTAACAGTCAAAAATGTAGCAACTGCATGGGAGGCTATACGTCTGAAATTGAAAATGTACATAGATTTTGTTATTTTATGAGATTTTGTTATTTTATGACATAGTATTACTATGAGACAAAAATTTTGGTCTTGGGCCTCTTACTATTACATCTCCTCAGAGAACACCACCCTACTTTCAGTCATTACAATACCCTTTTTTCTCTTCTCAGGCATTACATGTCCTCAGAGAACACCCTCCTCCTCTCAGTAATTACATCTCCACAGAGAACACCCTTTCCTTATCTTCTTAGGCATTACTTACATCTCCATAATCTCCATATAGAAAACCTCCCCCAATGAAATACACAAAGTTTTCTTTTAGCTGCTGGATAAAGTTTATTTTTACTTACATGAATTCCAAACTTTATTTCCGAGTTTATTTCATCAGGGCCATCGCCCGTCTCTTTTCTAGTCACTCACCTTTTCTCTTGCATTGAGTCGTCTCCGGTTACCACCCTCAAGGGACAACACCAGCTTAAGGGTCTTATTCCTCCTACGGCTTCCTTCTAAATCTTATCTGGGACAACACACAGAACACAGACCTCCACCCAGAGACACAAGCTGACACATACAAATGCATAGGCTTGTTCTTCATGCTTTACTCATGCTTCATGCTTTCCCTTTTCTTTACTTCTACCCACGGTGTAAGATATTCAACTATCCAACTCAATATATGTCATTTGGAAAGTTCACCAACTTTGGCCATGCTTTTCATCTACACATACCCCTCAACTCACCAGCTAATAGTTAACTGCCTTATTCTCTATTAATAAACGGTAGTGCAGTATCATCAACTTCGAAAGTCAACGTGGGCTTTAATTCTTACCAATTTTTGCATTGTTTTTAAAACCACTGCTTAGCCGGACCCTTTTAATTTTAAGATAGCGAACCTGCACATCGAAATCCGGTACGTTAATCCATCCATAGTCGGCAGTGTTGTCTTGCAGTTAAAGTTTTTCTTGAGTTGTTGTACCGTTAAGGGAGAGGTGGAACTCCTCGCGAGTACCACAGAATCCGATACGGGGCCCGGTCTCGGTGGCGTATTTCATGGGACAATTAAACCTTTTTATCACCTCACTTTCTCCAAGGTAAGGAAACTCTGTGGAGGTCCTACCGCTGTCAAATATTAGGAATATTATTATTTATTTTAATTATACAATAAAGATCACAAAAGAAATTAACATTATTTATTCGACTCGATAATTCTGACGTCTTTACATCAACTAAACTCGATTTCCTATTATCAGTGACTCTATTTCATACACGGCGGTACTTTATACCTACCATTGCACAACTTGCGCGGAATCATTTAATGGTCCATTAGCATCCCTGCTGTGACCTTGATCATCCCAGAGTTATTATTCACGCGGAGATGAAAGAAACTGTCAAGGCGAGTGTTGGAATGTCCTAGGTCCTAGTGAATAAGATCCATTCTTCATGAGATGAAGACGCTATTTTCTCTTGGACTTTTTGAGAAAATCATTATTATAGCTTAAAAAATTGTATTAAGTAATAACATACCACGTTGTTAGGATATGCTTGTGTCCAAAGTCGCTCTGTCTGCTTTTGCTCAGCAGCTCAGCTTGCTCGTCGCCGGGTACCTGAAGAAACACCTTCGAATAAAATCTGCTAACTGTTGAAATTATGTTTCAGAAAAATAATTGAAAAACTTGGGAAACATGCATACCTACAAGATTGTATAATAGATGAAAATAGCAAAACGACAGATGCAGATAAATAGATGAATGGGGTCATCAATTTCTCAAGTATTAATTTAAAATTGTCACGCTATTTCTTGTCTGAATAGTCATTCCTTCAGTTTCTCATGAAGACTTTCCAGTAGAATTGTTCGCTTCTCAGTTTCCCTTTCAAAATCAGTGACTTTCTATATGGTAAAAAGTGAATTTTACCTTTCATTGTTTTTGCTGATTGTAATTGGCTGTATTTATAACGAATTCAGAAAGCACTACTATTATTTTAATTCTTTGATTCTATGAGGGAAATATTATGTTACTTTAATAAAACTGTAACAGGTACAAAGCTTAAATGTTATTTATGTGTGAGAATGAGTAATGATAGTTTTATGCCAGGTTATATTATGTATAATGTAAATGTATGCACTATTCCAACAAAGATTAGCCAGTGATAATATTCAACAAAATGAAAATTAAGGTGTAAAAGTGTAGTTGTGTGTTGTATTATATTAGGTATGTCTAATTATTGTATTGTTTATTGTTCAATGACGGCAGGAATTGCGACTTGCTCTTAATTATGAATCATCTCCGGCTCAGCGTGTCAAGCTTTCTTTATTGACCTTGGGCGGGAACCTCATATCATTATTTAAACTTATTGTGCTTTTTTTATTTAGTTTTTAAATTAGTTCACTTGATAATAGCTATATCGAGATCTAAATTTCCCCCGTGTTTATCTAAGGAATATATTTTCGATTAAATCACGTAGCGATGAGCTGCAAAAATAGAAAAATAACCCCTTCGTGTCTGTTATAGACAGGCACGTTAATTAAGGTCTGATAGAAAAATTCCCTTTGTTTCAACCTTGGTTTTCATTGTACAAAGCGAGCGCATGCAATTCAGCGTGGAATAATGGCATCAAGACAACTAACAGTAAGAGGTCAGATTGTTTCTGCTTCGTATTGAATTTCTGCTGATGCCTGAGCTTTACAGCGATTCTTGATAAACAGATTTATGTATGTATGTTCAATGTTCATGTCTAGGTTAATTATTGTAATGATGCGCCTGCTTATTAGTAAAAGTAACCTTACAGGTATTAATTAGCAAAGACAATAGCATAAATACTCCTTTTATAAAAGCCAAGAGATCTTTCCACGAGAGGAGTTTCCTCTTGTTCCCCCAAAGATTTGAGTCTGAAGCTACTGGATATCTCGCCATAGTCCTCTTCGTCTGTTCAACATTTGGGACAGACCAACTCCCAATTCAGACTGGTGTAGCCCGGTGGCCATTCTAATTATTATTAGCCTCTGTTAATTTGGTTCAGTTTGAACATGTTCTGTCCGAACGCAGGCTGACCTGTCAGCAGCCTTATGTTGTTGTCAGCAGCCTCTGAACCTTTTGTGGTACATTCTTTGATGGTGTCGTTTAGAGGACTTTTTGCACGTATTGTATACGTTACCACTATTCCATACTAGTGGCGCACCTCTTCTATGAAAACAGACGATATTTTCGAAATCGTCTTTCCTGATTGGTGAAAATAATGCCGCAATGCGACATCAACAGCGTGATTGTCTTCAAAATCTTTGGAACTATCTTCTCCCTGCTAGCTAAAATCTTCTTTAGAAAGCTCCCTTTGTATTGAGATTTGAACTCCCTTTGTATTGAACTCTTTAACCTATCTCATCTACATTTTCCAATGAATATTAGATCAATATTTTGAAGTTTCCTGAATAAACATCTCGTTTCGAACACAAAGAGCAAGAATCAAAGTCTCTACGAGGATATTTTCTTGCCTTTCCAAGTATAGCATCGTCCCTGCACAAGCGACAGCACTTAAATTGTTCGGAACCTTACCGAGGTTCAACTTCTCTCTGGAATAACACCACTGAAGAAGTGATATTATTTACCTCTTCTTAGGAGAAGACACTACACCTGCCTGAATGAATCACATTCCACAACTCTTTTGGTAAAAGGGGTTGCTGAAATGGTGGGTACCCTAGGTACCTGCAAAATTTCCACTTTCCTAAATGCGAGCGAATCGTATTTAAATTGTGTAAAAGTTTCATGCCAATCGTTCGACGAATTCATGTTAAGGTAAAGTCGAGGGTAAAGTAATCCAGCGCATTGTGGCGAATCATAAAAAAGAAGACCGTGATTGAATGGTAACAAATTTCCGGATGTAGAGTGACCGTTGGAATTGTGGGAGAGGTCCACAAAGAAATTAGGTAGGTAAATGAAATAATGAGAAGAACGTCACAGAGGTATAAAAGAGTGATGTTCGAGTTAGCCAGTATGAAACATGAATGAAACATAACTAATTCCGTCGTCATTTTTTAAAAATATTTTTGAAAGAGAAACTTGTAGCACAGAATTAGGGTAGTTTCCGCAACTCTGTCACCACCAAGTCCTTACCTACCTTACTCAAAGAATCTGGATGGGGAGTTAATTATAAAGAGACAACGATAGGAACCGCCATTTTGATAGACGATCAGATTTGATTTTTGTAAAAGATCAAAAGGCCTAAGGAGGTAAACGTTACATTGCCTCGTAAGTCATCTCACGCATATTTATTTGCCCATCTCGAAGATATACTTACCGAAAGAAGCCAGTTAGAAGTTTCCAATTTAGTGAGTGTTGTTAATAAAGTCAATCAGAAAAATGCCTTAACGAAATATTTATCGCTATTTTAATTGGCTCATAGGTAAACATTTTTATAAAGCATTTTTAAAGAACAAGGCGCCTTTTTCATTTAGTCAGCGCCTCAGGATGTACATTGCTGGATTATACAGGGTGTCCCATAATATGTGGGCAATCTCCCGGATTTGGGTAAATTTCGTAAAAATAAATGAAAAAATAGCTATAAAATTAATTCCTCAGAGACACCCCTCCAAAGATATTAGCTGTTGAAGTTGAGGGTTGAAAATCAATTTTTTGCAATAACTTTTTTATTTCTTGACCGATTTTGATAATTTTTGGTGTTATTTTGTATTATTTTGGACTGTTTAGAATAGTGTTTCTTAATCTTTGGTAGCACATACATAGACCTCGGGATGGCATAACCCCCTCATTCACTTGAAATAAAACAATAAAAATAATAATTTTACAGTTTTTGAAGGTTAATTTTCTTTTTATTTGACATTTTTTACATAAAAAATGTATCTTTATTTATTTCGATAGAGCGAACCGTTATCGAGATAAACGTCCTTCTAATAGGTGATGCGTCGCGCAGGAACTTTCTAAATTTCAAGTAAATTTTAACAAGATGGCTGACCTATGACAGTAAATTGAGCAGGAAACAAAACAATAACTTAATTAAATGCACGTCAGTGTCAAAGATTTCATTTCTTGCAGATTCAATTCTTACTGATTTTCTGCGTATTCAGCGTTTTTGTAACTCATTTTAAAATCAGTTAGAATTGAATCTGCATAAAATAAAATCTTTGACACTATTTGACGTGCATTTAATTAAGTTATTGTTTTGTTTCCTGCTCAATTTACTGTCAAAGGTCAGCCATCTTGTTAAAATTTACTTGAAATTTGCAAAGTTCCTGCGACGCATCATCTATAAGAAGGACGTTTATCTCGATAACGGTTCGCTCTATCGAAATAAATAAAGATACATTTTTTATGTAAAAAATGTCAAATAAAAAGAAAATTAACCTTAAAAAACTGTAAAATTATTATTTTTATTGTTTTCTTTCAAGTGAATGAGGGGGTTATGCCATCTCGAGGTCTATGTATGTGCTACCAAAGATTATGAAACACTCTTCTAAACAGTCCAAAATAATACAAAATAAAACCAAAAATTATCAAAATCGGTCAAGAAATAAAAAAGTTATTGCAAAAAATTGATTTTCAACCCTCAACTTCAACAGCTAATATCTTTGTAGGGGTGTCTCTGAGGAATTAATTATATATAGCTATTTTTTCATTTATTTTTACGAAATATACCCAAATCCGGGAGATTGCCCACATATTATGGGACACCCTGTATACCGATGTTTTTTACCCTTATTTTTATGTTTTTTTTTGTGGTTTATAAATAATTTCAAGTATACTGTAGCTGTCATAACTATAAAATGGCTGCTAATAAGCAGCGTCGTAAGAATTGAATAGTAAATGTAATTATAAATTACACTACCATAAGAACACCTTTCGTTGTTTTACCGCGGTTCTCACGGTAGTAGGAACAATAATCTAATTGAATGGCTAAGTGCAGAAAGGGAAGTACTAACATTTTAACGGAAAATGAGTTACACATGTTTTCATATAGTTTCGACCTAGCCCGATCGTTTGGTGCTGAAAGGAAAGTCATGCGATGCGATTTAGTTGTTCTTATTGGCCACAGAAAATCTCGTTTGATGCAGAAAGGGAAGTACTGGGTACAACAATACTTTCCTTTCTGCTCTTAATAGTTTTAAATTTGCGCGATTTTAAAATAATAATGGCTCAGTTAAGGTAACACACAGAAGTGAAACTCGCTCTTCTACATAATAATTATTTATTTACATTGCACATTTAATTAATAAAAAAAATGCGCCAACAAAAAGAAGTCACTGATTGCTTGCCCCCTGAAACCAATATGGCCGCCTACTGCCACTGTGACAGACTGGCTAGGAATGACCCAGTATGACTTCTGTGTGTTTATTATTCTGTGATAATGTCAGTGTATCACGATTAGAATGGATCAGTAAGTAGCGGGGGCAAACAAGATTTTAAAATTTCATGATTTATGCAGCTAACTTGCGATGCTGCAAATCCAGGAACGGTGGTTGCTTATTATTGATTGGTTTATTCAACGCACATTTCGTCTGAAGAAAACGAATTCGGTAACAATTTCACCGACCAAAGCTTACGAAGATCAAATACCCATTAATATTAAAAAAATTCAAGACATTAGAAAGGTTCCCCAGCACATACCGGAAGAGTATCAGTACTTTTACACTGAAATTTATTAAACTGGCCGACAACGGACACTCAAGATGAAACGTGTGTTGATACGTAAAAATGTAAAAATAGATAGGTTACCTACCTTCTTTTTTAATGCCTAAAGAATGTTATAGTTCGTTTTAATAAAGTTTTCTTTAACTAAAAGCATATTTTTTTAACTAAAAGGCAAACAAAAAAAAAGTTAAGTGCAGTAAGGAAAGTACTTCAACTTGTTTAAACCGGTTTAGTTTATAATCTAATGGGGATTATGTGTATGTTTTATTCAAGTTATATCTCAAAAATGCATATACAACAAATGTTATTGAAAACTTACGTTTTAATTGCAGATTAAGAGCAGTAACCAGTTTATATTGATTTTCTCAGAACTAACATTTTGAAGTACTTCCCTTTCTGCACTTAGCCGTTTAATTAATACACACGAACTCCGGTAGTAAGTAGACAGTTTCTGAGGTCAGTAACTCGTACAATTTTATGGTATGTAGGTATTATGGAAACTATACCGTGCTTCCAAAACATTTGTCAAAATACACAACAATATAGGAGTAGAAGTGAACGCGTAGGTATTTGTTGAAAGGATAAAAAAAGTTGCAGGTGACTTACGTAGGTACAGTTAGTTACGACTTGTAAAGACAGAAGCAGTTCAATGAATTTTAATTGACAATAATAATAATAATAATATTGTAGAAATTATAATTATCTTGTATCTACTATATTTTCAAGCTTCAAGAAGACATTGTTTGTTATTATGAAGCGCTTCTTATTTAGCCGTGCTTATGTATAGAGAGACTGTGATGAAATAATTCCGAATGAGACTTATGGGGGGATCAAAGTGTTTGGAATGATTCTAGGATTAAAATTGTTTAGCGGGTGTCATGCTTAATGTAGATTAATTATTATAGATGTTGTCATAGCGTGAAGGACCAGGGCTTTTGCCCAAGATTGGAACAGGAGCACACAGTAAAAGTCAAATAAGCAATTATGTGTTGACTTTGCTAATTGTATCTCTGTCCCGACGACGAGTTTAAGGGACATTTGTTTGATTAACGAAAGTTGTTGAGGTTTAATATTCACTTTGTAAAGATTAATAAATGTCACGATACGATTTCGGGAATATCTGACGACTAATTAATTAACGAGTTTGTAAGACTCAGTACCTAGTGTTCTAAGGTTCATTGATTAAGGGTCGTATCTGACGACAGCACTTCTACTTTTCCAAAGGTAAAAATGGCACTTTTGGTGTTGTTGGTGGTCACAGGATCTCGTCCTTCTAGTCCTTCCAACTCCCCGCGTTGTAGCGTGTCAGGAAGAAAATGGGTAGGTTAGTGTTTGACTTCCGAGGAACAATATTATTCCAATTAATTAATTGATTAGGAAATTAATTATAATGACTAAAACCATTATTTTTAGTATAAAAACATTATTTCTGCCACCGTACGTTGAGTCGACTTTTGCAGACGCTCTATGGGTTTTGAAGAGCAACGGCCGTTTTAGGGCTTTAAAAGACCGTTACTTTTCGCGACGGACCCGGAGGAATAATGCTTAATATTATTTTGTATAGAGAAGAGCGACAAGCCAGGTTCGAACCGGGGACCTCAGCGCGGAAACCCCGGATCTAACCAGTTGACCAGATAAACTTTCTCTAATTCTCCAATAGATATTTTCCTTCATTGGAAACAATAAAATTTATAATATTGTATAGGTGTACAGTTGCAAAAAAAAAAATTTAAAGCTTGGTCAAGAAATCCTTTTGTGTCTGCGAGATTGCCTTGCCTCGGCTCTACAATGGGGCTCAATCTTTCTCTCGTAATCTGAAGAATTGCTTCACGGCCTTGGTATACTAAACTGAAAAAACTACTTTTAAAGTAATAGGGGACACTGGTGTTGATGTAAATAGAAAATTTTATTTATTTAATTAACACACGTATATAATTGGATTAAAATGAAATAAAGATAATTATAAAACCATAAATCTATGCTTATTAAGTTTTTTCTATTATGGCTGTTCATGCATGGGAATTATGTCGAGACATATAAGTATCATTTCTCAATGATTGCTGCAGAAACCAATAAACTTAATTTCTTTATATATGGTCGCTTTTATCAAGAAAGTAGGTAATGTTTTTATGCTTTTTATTTTACAATAAAAATACACTAATATGTATTTCCACTAGAAAACTTTAATTAAAAACGAAAACACTAAAGACTAGCTAAAATATTTTTTCTTCGCGCCAGAGCTGCTGCTTTGAGTTGCTGAAAAAATTTGAATAAAATTCATTATGTAGCGTAAGGAGGTATTCACTTGTTTTGTTGCATTATCTTCAACTTAGATCTCATTTCCTTAGCCCTATTATTCCCTCTGTGCATATTCATGTACATGTACAGCACATTCAAACCATTATAATTAGGACTTAGGTATGAGTTCTCCTTTAGTGATACTTTGTAACAGTCGAGGTAACAGTTTATTTCTTGGTGTGTTTTAATTTAATGAAAGATTATCTATCCGTACGTAATTCTATCTCATTATTTCTTCTTTCTTACCTTGTTTTTTGATACTCTTCGTACGGTGGCCTGAATACGAGTGGCCATATAAGAATGAAGGTAATGAATGCATTCCTCAATTGTTATCTATTTGTTTTGTTTATGATTTTCTGATTCTGTGAATTTCGCAAAAGAAAAGTCACATTGTTCTTATATCAGGATATGTACCTACCTACCTACTTACTTCAGTGTTGTTTTTCCATAATAACGAAATGCACTGGGAACTGGGTTAATTGATGCATGACACTATCGTGAAATAAGGGACCAGTGTCGGAGTCGCCTAGCTGCCTCAAGTCGGTTTCCATCCCACTTCTGTCATTGATTTAAAAACTTGAATGTATTGAAAATAAAATAATCGAATGTCAATTTTTAAGGGGGTGATTTGTGGCTCCATTTTAACAAGATAGTCTTCATAAGAACGTATGTCCTAAAAGCCCTAACTTTTGAGATACAGGGTGGTAAAGTTTTTAAAAAATGAATATTTTTTCATAATATCTGTAATAACGCTCTAGGTATTTTGATGAAATTTCTTATACAGGTATTAGGTACCTACGCATCAAGAGGCATTTTTTCATGTACCACATTTTATTTCCACTAGTAACGATCGTGCAGGATTTTCCCTGCATAATTTTAATATATTTTTTTATTGTCATATTAAAGATAATCTTTTTACCATGCAGAGATATAGATTTTATTTTTTTAGGCGAAAACCGTGCATCGGACTGAAAAAAAGCAAGTAATCAAATTTGCTTAGAGATTAATACGGATTTTAAATTATTTTTACTTGAACAGAAATCAGTGGCGACCATCAATGTTTGCCAAAATATGCAGATAAAATTCTGCACGATCGTCACTAGTGGAAATAAAATAAAATGTGATACATGAAAAAAATGCCTTTTGATGCGTAATACCTGTATACGAAAAATCCTGTAAAATATCTAGAGCTGCAAAATTTTTGAAAATTTTGAAAATTTTTGTAAAATTTTGAAAATTTTCTAAAATTAATTTATAATATACAGTGTCACATACGTATGAAGTACCATATTTTGTAATTTTTTGCCAAAAAATGTAAAATTTAACAGTTGTACTCAAAATTTTTCCCATCTGATACGTATTTTATGCCTTTATGTGATGTGACACTATATACAGGGTGTTTCTTAATAACATGCTAAAACTTCAGGATGTGATACCTCGGGTGATTCTATGAACAAAAGTTGATATGAACAAAAATGTCCACAACGGCTTAATTTTTTTTCTACAGGGTGTTGAGTTTTTTTTAGAATTATTTTTTATTATCTTCGAAAATGGTTAAGGTATATTTTTTGTTCAATTTTAGCATGTCTTAATGCACTATAAAACCACATATTTCAATTAGCAAATATTTTCTATTGATCCGCTCTGATATTTTCTGTTTTCAAAATAAAATAAATATTCGCTAATTTTGTTAAATTAATATAATTTTAATTTAATTGTTTTGGCCAAGAATAGTGCGTCTGACAAGAAGAACGCAAGAGACTATTTTCATGTAGAATTGATCAAACTAATTAGAAAAATATCCGTATGGCCAATTGTCAGTGGCGCACCAACTTTTTTGAAAAAAATGTCGGAGAACATGTTTGTAGGGACGCCACTGGTGTAGCAATAGAAAAACTTTTCTGATTAAAATATGTAGTTTTATATATTCTACAAAGAAATGCCAAATTTGAGAAAAATATGTAAATTCTTTTCCTAGATAATAAAAAATAACTCTTAAAAAATCAAAAATTCAACACCCTGTAGAAAAAAATGGAAGCCCTTGCGGGCATACGTTCATATGAAATTTTCTTCATAAAATGACTTGAGGAATCATGCACATCCTGAAGTATTAGCATGTTATTAAAAAACAACCTGTATATTTCGATATCCTCAAAAATTAATGGAATCTAGACCGAGATCTGGACAACACATGATACAGCAGAAGCATTAAATTTTAATATAATTTAATCCACATTATAATAATTTGCCGGACGTATCAAATTATTGATTCTCCGTTAATTGGGTTACAAACCTTTAAAAAACATAGATTCGCCATTGCAGATGATTTAGTTTTACGACGGCGAGTTACTATAGCTTGAAAAATATTATAGCTCCAAATAAATTCCACTAATTTTATTTTATATTATAGAGAAAAGACTATTGAAGCCATTTCAACCTTTTTTAATTTCATTTTATAGCCATGCTTCTGATTTTTATACAGAACCTAGATTTACCTGTACTGTAACTGCACATACCTTTCTGAAAGAGAAAGGTTAATAGTATAAAAGAAATTTAACGAGATCAGATCGTGTTCATCTATTATTGTGTTCCTTCCATGATGTCAGTCAGACTAAAATGGAACACTTCAAAGACTAAAAGCTTTTACCTAATATGGGAATAATTTAGTCATTTTTCGATAGTTCCTTTCTTCCAAGAATAGTTTCTAGAAATTGACAGCCAATAGAAAATCACCGTTTCTATCATTCCAGTGTCTATTTTATATAATATCGTTATTTCTGAACACTTTTTCCAAGTTTTTTTTGAATGCAGTTATTTTTAATCTTGAATTAGAAGACAAACTCCACTATAGTATCGATGCCTTTAGATTTTTTTATTCTTTCATTTTCTTGGAATATTCATATTTTTTTCCTATTTTTGATTTCTTTTAGGTACTGCGTTCGACATGAGATCAACACGAAACTAATGATTAATGAAGTCTGATTAAAAAAAAAAGAAATTAAACCCTTATGTTTCATTGTCTGTGCCCATTTACCGCTCACAGTAGGGTCGGGTCAGCTGCAGTGCTCTTTGGAGAACCTAGAGAGGGTAAAAGTGGGCTTGAGAGGATTTGATCTCGGATTTGATTAAAACAGGACAAATTTCGATTGGGAAGTGTTAGGTTCTTTCCTTAAAACGCATTAGGTACTATGACTATGTGATTCTTGAATTTATTTGACGAATATATTTCGTTTTCCTTCCTTTCCCGATTTTTAATTTACAGTTTACTGTAATAAGTCTCTAAAATAAGTCTCTAAAATAAGTCTCTAAAATAAGTCTCTAAAAAGAAAATGGTAGACTTCATTTAATTTTTTTTATGCAGACTCAATTATTGTCTGGCTGTCAGCCAATTTTTTTGATTTTTTATCCCATTTTTGTGAACCCTTGAATTTAAGTCAACCATATCGCTCCAACGTTTATTTATAACAACGATTAATTGTTACAAAGCTATCGTTATAAAGTTCAAGAAGGTGTTGATTTAAGACTTTGATAGAGCCGCAAGTTTTTAATTTTGGAAAAAAATATTTCTCTCGTCATTGGTTTTTATCATGGATTTTTTTTTTATCAATGGACATAATACGTTCAGTGCCTCACTGGTGGTGGTTACATAAGAAAATCTTTTAGAAATGTGTATTGAACTTATACTCATGTAATTGCAGATTATAAATCTTAAAATTGCCAACTATCTTGGCATAAGAATGTAACATGATTCGACGATGGCAGCTTGCGGAGTCAAATGGCGAAAATTTGAAGAATCGTGTTTTAAACATGGCAATATCGAGTAGAACGCCTCCAATATCTGTGATTTTCAGGAAATTTACTGACTTAGAAATTGAAAAAGATTGGCTGACATCAAGTCATAGGAACAGGTATCTTATCCGTCTTCTTGCTTCTTAAAGATGTTTAAAATGTAGGTACCCTAACAAATGGGCCAACACCAGCTCAACGGGGGGGCTTTGCCCGGCCTTGATCCCCTTCAAATCCTGAAATTCCTAAGGGAAGTGGAGTTGGAGAGGCTGCTTCAATGAAGGGAATATACTCCAAAGGAGCAGAGAAGAGGGGGCACAATAGATCTGTAATAGGTCGCAGCGCATCTGACACCCTCAATATCAATATCAATACCCTAACAAAGTTCGGAACTACTGGAATTCTAAGACTCTTCTGGAAACTCTTGCGGAATTACAAACGGGTGTTCTCGCTTTGGGAAGAGGTTTTTCCATTCCAAGAGCGACTTTTCCTCGATTCGGACGACGTCCAGTACTTACTTACTGAAGATCTGGAGCGTGAATTATCGGACCAAATAATTAAATATTCAAAGCTCTTTTTTTGGATTACACCGGCACAGAGTTTGGAAAGCAACTACTCTTTTCTCAAAGTTATAAGTTTGAAGAAAAGGTCTTCGGAACGAGAATTTTCAGCGAGTTATTGTTACGACGCGATCTACAAATCAGACTAAAAGAAAACTGGAATCAACCGGCATAAATCATGTGACGGCTTTCAAGAAAGAAAAAATTGGACTTTTGAGAACATGACACTGTAATAGACAAATGCACATTTTCTCCCGCAAGAATATAATTATTTTAATGCTGACGACGTTGAAAATTGTAGAAAAGAGTGTCTTCTGGACTTTACGTCCCTCAAACAGTTGATTTATGCGAAGAAAAGAATTATTCACCTTATATTCATTCAGTAGTCATCCATGGTAATAATGAGAAGGTGAAGAAAAATTGGAGTGAAATTTTGGAATGACTTTATTACGCACTACTTCAAATACCCTACCGGTTTCGGTCTCCTGGACCATCTTCAGGGGTAAAGGACGGCGAAACGGTGTTATACGTCCTTCTGTGGGATTAACTCATTCTACAATTTTTTTACCGTCCAATGTAAATTTTGAGAATTTTGACCAGATTATGTCCTGTTGAGTAATATTAGATTCACACCTCTATGCATAGCCATAGTTTGTCTTGATTCTCACCCGGTTTCCCTCATTATGAGATTGGTCAATTTTACAAACACCCTTCTGGACGTATAACATCGCTTACTTTCACCCCGGAAGATGGTCCAGTAGACCGAAACCGGTAGAGTACTTAAAGTAGTGCGTAATAAAATCATTCCAAAAAATTTGACTCCAATTTTTCTTCACCTTGTAATTAAGAAAATAATGGCCGAATGATTGAAAAGTGGAACAATCTCTTGATTTGTTCAACCAAAGCTTATGGAAGAGTATAAGAGTAGAGGTTTCGAGGGAAGAGTAATATTACCGGTCAACCCTGATATTTGCAGCGCAGAAGGTTTTACCTCCGCTGGAAGCTTAGAATTTACAAACACAAGTCAGACGATGACTGGAACTGAACAAATAGAAACGAATAGAATAGATGAAAGGGAAGAAGATATAAGAAAGAATGGAGCTAAACAATAAGAAAAGTGAACGAAGACGAAAACGGGGAAAAAGTAGAAAAAAAGCAACACTCCCAAGGATTTACATTTACTCGAATGAATCAAATTGTGAAAGATAGAGAAGTTGCAAGACCGAAAAGGCAGCAGAAGGTAAATCGTGGTCTACAACATTGACAAGTAAAATAAAATTAAAGCAGTAAAAAACAGATTTTTGTTAACTTAGGACCATTGTTTAGGAAAAAACAAATATTTTAATAAGCCGTAACTGGTGATGAGGAAAAAGAAACGTCGAAATTACTGACGTAAAAACGGGTAAAAACGGGGATTATGATGGTTATATGTGTGACCTGGGATAGACCTGTTCTGGATGAGCTCACGAATGGTGAAAGAATATGTCCATAGTATACTAGGACCTCCTATTTTTTGGACAAAAATACGTATTTTTGCGATGGTTTGTAATCTGAAAAAAAATTAAGATTGGATTCGTCGTTGCTGATGAAATGTTGCTGAAAAAAACTGAAAAGACCTGAAAAATCGAGACTGCTTATTTTAGCTATATTGTTTTTATTAGGTATTGAATTTTCAAAGTTGACTAAATCCTACACTTTCCATAGTTAATTTTTTTTTATTATGATCGCCATAATGTTTTTTTTTCCATATTTGGTATTAAAATTTTTTTTAACAAAAACCATAAATTTCGAAAATAATGAAAGGTAAATATTCATCTTTAGAAAGACGTTAGTATGACGTCATATTGCTCTCCTTATGGTATTTCGGTGAATGGGTTGTTCGAGGGTTTCTTGCTTCTGACGTATTCAGTGAACTTTTTTTTCCACAAAATAGAATCAAATTTTGTACTTGTTTTTATAAATTTTTCATAGATGTTCTGTTGCCATAATTTTTTTAATACCAAATGACATGAAAGAACATTATGGATAGGCTCATGACGACTTATGTAAACCTACAAAAAATTATTTATTCATTTCCATTAATAAAAAAGACATTTGTAGATTTTTCAGTTTTTTCAGCTTATTTCAGCAACAACTGAAAATATCCCAAATTTCTTTTCGGATTACAAATTAGCACAAAATATGCAACTTTTACCTGGTTTAACTTACTTTCGTATCTCTCAACATAACCGAGATCCCCGTATGCATTTTCACTAAAAACAGGCACCCTGTATTATAAACAAACTATAAACTCAAAATTATAAACTCAAGAATCACAATGCATTATCATTAATCACTGGAAGAAAAAATTATTATTTTAAAATGATCCGTTTTAATTACATGAAATTAAATACCTATTTATGCTGACACGTACTTGGAAAACATACATCTTAAAGTTGATTACCAGTATGCGTGAAACCGATTCATGTTCTTTACAATATAAGAATGGTTAAGACTGTAAAAGTGCTTAAGTTTAAAAAGCGATTATACGGAACACAGCTATGCGCGCTTAGGCTTAAATATTACATTCGTATACAATTTCTTCGAAGACTATAATTACGTTGCTTGAAAAAGTTGCAAAAAGACTGTAATTATTGAAGTTGTAGCATATAATCAACGTGACGTCCATTTGAAACGTGCAACACGTCCTGCAACTTTGTAAATAAAAATCCTAATATTCCACCAAGACTGGCATTTAATTGAACCTCATTTGGCAAAGGTACAAGTAGTGCTCTTAGAGTAAATAATTGCATCGAAATAGTCTAATGAATACTTCGATTATTCTCGTTCTCGGCGATTCAAATTTAATTGCAATAAGTGAATTAAAATTTGATTGTCCTTTTCATTTTAGTGGAACATCTCTTTTGAGAACCGAGGTAAAACGGTAAATTTTCCGGTCAATTCGTGCTTGCAGAGGTCCTCCACTTGGTTCATAGAGTGGTACTCAAACGGTTTTATGTGCAGCACTAATCTGGTGCACGTTAGTCGTTTTTATACGCTTAATTAATCCTTTATTACGTGCTTTCTGTTCGAGACATAAAGAACTATTAGCCATTTCAGACGTATGTACTCGCGGTGTCACACGAACAAGATTGCCTTTTTTGTTCTTGTGTAGACTTCAATTGAACTAGATTTGTTCTTTTGAAATGTTTTGTGAAAAAGTAGGACTGAAATTAGGTACTTGTAGTAATTATTGTTACCGGTTTCTTACTGAGTGTTCGTGTGAACTGGCTGGCATTGCTATAAAATCATGTTACCAGAGAGCTGGTTATATTATGTATTAAATTGTCCCAATAACAATAAAACTGAAACCAAAAACAGAATGTCTGATTTTTGTGTATTCGAGAATCGCGAAAGACTCCTAAATTTTAGGTAACGTTGTCATATGATTTATCCCGAGATTTATCCAGTCAAGTAAAAAAAAAACAATAAAGTTTATATGCCTATGCCCTCTTAGAAAGAAGTTTTAATAAAGAGTTCCATGAATTTTGGAAAAAAATGTCTGTTTGTCTGTCCACAAATCTTGCAATCTATTTTTTAAACTAACTTGCCGAAGAGGTTTCACTTCTCTAGAAAACTTCAAACATAGCTCAGAACAGGATGATAATGAAATAATAACTCGCTTTTATGCCTGTCTGTTTCTTCGGTACACATTTTGGAAAAGTCCAAACTTTAACAATTTTTTGATTATTATTTTAATATAAACTTACATATGGGCGAAAAAGTATAAAATCAGTTTTAATAGGTGGGTAGGTTAGGCACAGTCCAATTTTTATAGGAAGGCGAACAAGTCCTTACTGCGCAAAAGATTGGTTACCGCCTTCAGAGTTTGTTGCTGAACATTGCTGTGAAATTATTTTCAAAGCTATATTTCCTAGTGGTTGAGTCCCTAGGGGCGCTGGTAATGTGTTTCTCATCACGAAGTTATTGTTTTTCCCTCCTCCTAACAGGTAGATCTATTCCCTCTCATGCCATTCTGTAGGCCCTTTTTGCGGCAGGCACCACCAAATGAAGTGGTGTGAGGTCTAAAATAACCTCCATTGCCGCTGTTGGGCATGTACTCATGGCTCCTGTAATGTATACGCACGAAAGTCTCTGTAGTTTCCAAGGGTATTCCTTGGTTGTCTTATTCTTTGTTTGGTCCGCCTAGGCCACCGCCCGTTCCTGCACACCATTAGGGCTCGAGTGGCTTAGTTGACCATTTCCTCTATGTGTTTACTCCACAGAATTTTGCTATCTAGAATGTGTCCTAGATATTTTACTGCTGTCTTCCATCCTATGTAATTGGCGCGTTCAGCATAACTTTCAGTCGAACTGAGAGTAGAGCCAGTCGAACGAACCAGCTAGTACTGACAGTAGTTTGGAATTGGTCAAAATAAATTGTTCTGGTTGAAGCTAAATTAGTATTTCGTGGAGAGAAATGGTTCGTGAATTCACGAGGTTCGTAAAATCCGTGTAGTTTTACGAAATCAGGACAGTTCGTAGGTAGTTTTATACAAAATTTAACAATAATTATTCTGATTGGTTTTCTGAAGTACGAAGTGACGATTTTGAAGTGGCATTGAAAGACAAGAATTTTATTTTGCGAAAAGAATTTAGGTTAATTGTTTGTTCTGACTTGTTACAGAAGAGTGTTTATGACCGCTTCACTATTAAGAAATAGATTATTTGTGCGATAAACGCTCAAATAATGCTAATTACGAGAGTTAACAATAGTAACTGTATTCAACTCTCGATTCAACTATAATCTTGAATAGTGTTGATAATGTTGACGAACTGTAACCAGAGTTTTTGCTGTTGAAGAGCTATAGAGTTAAAACACTACTGGAGCTGGTTAGCATGTTCTATCTTAAAACCGCAATATTTTATACAGGGTATACCTCTTGTGACCGTAAACCGTCTAATTCTCACCTATACAATATAAATATTAAAACAGTGAAGACATTCTTATGAATATACATTTATGAACGGATCGATGATTCTTCGCTATTTTTCCCATTAATTAGAGTAAGTTTACTGCATAAATAAAATCAGCCAAGCGTTGTTTATTATAAGGCAGCGTAATAAATTTTAGTGCATTGGATTGTTTTATTTTTCTACATTCTAAATTATTGTTCATCAATAGATCTTACCGAAATCCGGGTATGCGATATCAGTAGGTGGTACATACCCACAATGGATTGAAAATAATAAATTTAAGAAGATACGAGATACTTCTTTAGTGCAATCATTGTATTAAGATAAAAGTTGAATTGTTAAATTTTGTGCTCATGCAGAGGCATTACCTGATAAATTTTGGTCTAATCTGATACCAAAGGCATGTTGATATAAATATAAAAAATTATATTATGTCACCTTGACTTTCTTGAGAATCAGTGCATGAGTATTTTCTGAGATGTAAGAAATTACATTTTAATACCATATTCCCATGAATACATACTTAATTGCCCTTGAAGTTCCGATGACCAAGCCATGTCAATTTGAACTGTTTCTTGTACGAGAATAAGAATTCTAAGTGAAATGATAATTTCCAGTGATCACGTACAGTCTGATCTCCTGAGAAATTGGGACCTCTGAGAAATTAGGACAAGTAATACTTCATTAATGATGAAGCATGTAACTTCACAAAAAAGTCAATCTTCTTATGTAAAACAATATTTCTACATTTATCGATACAAACATACGACTTATAAAAATATTTATATTAAACCGATTTCTAACGCGAAGTGTACATATTTTGCTACGGTCAGTGAAAGCGTATATATTGATTCAAATTTCATTGCAGCATATTTTTCATTATTAATAAAGAACCAGATTTGTTGGAGCAAAAATCATGTTATACCCGGTATATTAATTTACGTGCTGTTATACCGGCAAGATAAATATTGCTAGAGTGTTCAATTTCAATATGAAATGATTTAAAGGTGCCTAGGTGAGTAAGAAGCGGAACGGACTTTTTATTAATATTGCTGAGATCCAATATCATTCAGAAGTGTAGGTTTTCTCTTGATTAAATCCATGAAGAAACGGTCATTGGTTTTTGTGACAGACGACACGACAAAGCAGCAACAATTTTGAAAGGTATGTTCCGTTTTGGCACATTTACAACAGTGAACATTTCCATGCACGGTTTAGGTACTTTTATCCTGATGGCTAAAACATGCTGTATGAAATAGCATAGACTGTACAGGATGTTTGTTATTGGTGATAATGAAGTTGAAAAGTGAGAGAATCATTATAAATTTAGAGCAGCAATCTTAGGTCTTTCTTTGATAAGTAATTTATTTTTCAACTACATAGTATCAGATTTTTTCAACACTTAGGTCATTTTGATTGGTGCAGATAAGTCTGATTACATCACATTCTCTCAGAAATGTGTGTTTATACAAAGATACAATAATATAGTATGATAATACCCTAAAGGCAAATTAAATAGAGTAATATTCTCTCTAGGGTGGATCATAGACATAGAGAGTTCTTAGAGAATTCTGACACGGCAATCCAACCCCGGGAGTGTTCGGGATATGTTTGCTTTGGCACAGGTTTCCGATGTTCCTTTTCCTTTATTCCTTTTTGCTTCTGACACTCTTCTAGGACGGATAAACAATCCCGATTCGCTGCAGGCCATCTACTTTCTGGAATATGGATGCTCGCCACACTCCCACCGGCATAGATATTTCCCTTTTATAGGTGGTGCTTTTGAATTGCCTTGTTGGTTTATGAAATCGATGCAATATATGTATATTTGTTCTGCTACTGCCTTGAGGCTAAATGGGGGCCAAATGTTCGCCTAGGATAATAATTTAAAGACATTTATATTAATATAACAATTGGGCGTACAATGCTAGTGGAAAGTAGTGCGGTTGTTAAACTATTTCTAGAATGCAAATCGTTTTGTAAGTAAGGTTGATTGGTACAAACCAGACTTTGAAAACGGGAAACAGCCACATTTTTATATGTTTTGGAAGACTAGGCGACAAATCACGAGTTCCATTGCCCTTAAAAATTAAATAGTGTATTTTTTTATTAAAATTATACACAGAGCAGGGGCGTGTATCGACAATACATAATTTTTTAGCCTGTTTGCCGTTTTAAGAAATTATTATTTCATTCTATGGGGAATTTAATTCTAAAGCTTTTATTTCTCTTACTACTTTTCAAAAAACTTAGTTGTTCTCACCAAAAATCTGAAAACTAAACAAAACTATTGCAACTCTGGTTTTTAAAATCATCGAAACTTCAAAAATTGAATAGGTCTTTAAATTAAATGTCAAAAAAAAAAGATTGAAAAATAATAAAAGAAAGAACAGTTTTTGAATAAAAAAAAACAACTTTTGAATTTTCGATGATAACTTTGATTAGGTACATATACATAACTGCAATATTTCTTTAAGTTTTTCGGATTTTTGTTAAAAACGACAAAGTTTTTTGAAAAATAATAAGAGAAATAAAAATTTTAGAATTAAATTTCCCATAAAATAAAGTAAAAGTTTCTTAAATCAGTCAACGGGCTGAAAAATTATGTAGCATTTTAAGGGTGAATCATCCCTTATCAACCGGTTATTAACCCTTTAAAATGCTATAATTATATATGTACTTACAGTCAATGAATTCTCTTGATACACACACATCATGTACCAAATTTGGTTTTTGTGTACAAAATTTGGTTTTTCTAAGTACAAGAAGTATAACTGAGATATTGATTTTATTCCAAATTTGAAACCCCTATGTCAAGGCCCATAATTCTCTGGGATGCAACTTTGTATAGAGATAAGTTGTGTTGAATCACCATGTTTTGGGGTCCCGGTCCCCTACACGCCCCTCCCCTGTGTCGATTCTAATGCGAATCACCCTGTATAAGACGGTTTGAACCTCGTTTGGAACAGCATAATATTACTTAGTATAAAAATTAGTATGTAGAGGGAGTTGAAAAATTCAGTTTTTCTCAGGATACCTCGCGGAAACCGTTCGAGATACATTTTGTACATAGGTACATGTTTACTTTTTTCACGTTTTTCATTATGTACAATGGTGTTTTCTCAAAAACAGGTTTAGAGCTTTTGACTAGAAGTAAAGTCATGTTTTTTATTAGGAAACACTAGCCGCTTAAAATCAGTTTCCAAAATACCAACTTTATCAGTGTTGTAGAAATTATGAGCAAAAACCTCACTCAACCCTATATAATTATTATACAATGTCTGCTACTATACAGGGTTAGAGCTAAGTTAATGAGGGGACTACAGGGATGTTACCTAAACCATTAAAGATATAGTAGGATTAACTTTAAAAAGTCAGATGTGACGTCTTACTAACCGTCCGAATTAATATTTTTAATTTCACCAGAAAATGTCAAACAGTTAATTGTCAAGTTGTGAACGAGCGTAATTATTGAAGAAATCATTCAAAAAATGAATTGAACCGCTTACGTCAGTTTGAGATCCACTGACAACTACAGAAAATTTATTCACGTAATGACATTCTATCCTCGGTGTTGTGCATTTAATTCTCATTCAAAACCAATGTTGACGTATACTTATTTATGCGGGATGGAGTGTTTAGACGAACTGGACGGTTACTATAAAAACCACGTATATGAAACAAAATAAATCGAACTATCAAAAGGATGTGTATTCTTAATCGATACGTATGACTTTTTAGACTTTATTGGACTATACAAGGTCGGTTAAATTAGAGAAAAATTTGCGTTACCTTATGTTTATTTAAAATCTGAAAAAAAAATCGGTATAAGTATTTTCAGTCCTTGTTGAAATATATCCTGAAAAAAATGAAAAATAAAAATTTTATTTTAGTCATAACTTTTTTATTATTGGAAATTTATAAATTATTTTTTGTAGTCGTTAAGTCGTTAAGTTGTTAAGTCGTTATAAGAGCTATCCATCTGATATTTCAAAAAATTTCAAGGCGACTAGATCCCAGAGGATTCATAGCCAACTTTTGTTTTTCTTATGACAGCAAAAAATTTTTTTTCGTCATTCGGTATAAAAAAAATAATGGAAACCAAAAATTTAAAACAAAAAAATTTTCAAAAATGTTTTTCTTCATTTTTGGAAAAAAATACAAACATTTTTTCATCCAATTACGTCAATTACTTATTAATTAATAAATTACGTATTACTTGCCTTATGGTTTCTTAATTGTTATATGACATTCGGTATGAAAAGTTTTCGTTTATTACTTATTTCGAAAAAAGATTATTTGTATTTTTTGAATTTTTTTGTTTTTGTTATTAGTTTTGGTTTTCCGTGATTTTTTGTAACATAAAAAACAATATGGCAGCCATCAGAAAAACAAAAGTTGGCTATGAATACTCTGATGAGATCTAGTCGGCTTTTTATATTTTTTTATATAGGAACTGTTTCTCTTATTTACAGAATGAGCCAAGCAATCGCACTTTTCATTTTCCGACACCAGTTTTGAAACACTCTGTATGTTGTAGGTTTAATGAAAACGTGGCAATTATTACTGTTGATGAAAAATGTTACCATGAAGCATGAAAAACTTTATTCCCTTGCTCAAATAGACCAAATTTAATACTAAATCAATGCATTTTTGTTTGATTACCTCTTAATTAAAATATGTATGTATCCATTTGGCAGATATTTATTTTGAAAGCTAGTAAAGTGATCTCAAGTGAATCAAGACGGTTATTTCTGGAATATTCTCCATGCAGATATAGATGTGTTAACAACCCTTATCTAACCAGATAAAATGAGGAAATTATAAAAACAATCTTGTAAGAAACAAGGGCTTTCTTTTGTTCCATTTCAACGCTGCTTCCTATTCTTTTAATTATCTTTTTTAATTATCTCAAGTTAATAATGGACTGCGTGGCGTAATCCAAATAAGGGGGCTGCCTTGCTATGGTAATATTCTCTAAGGATAAGGCAATTTAATTTGTATACTTAAAAAGGCGTAAAATTTTAACTCCAAATGAGATTCTTTGAGAGGAGGAATTGTAAGAATTGTAAGGAAAAAATTTATTACGTTTATTTTTTTTTCAACATTTGTGTACAACTTTTATATTGGAAAATTTAATAGGTAGGTACATTATACGACGAGTATATGGGAGAAAACATTTTAATTGTGCATTTTTCTGATGGACTGCTGTTTATGCTAATATTTATTCTACTTTATAAATTGGCGACAATGGACATCCTCATTTTGAATTTTTAAACACTTTCTGGTTACAGTGATATAAATATGAGCATTGAGCATGAGAGCTCAATTTTCTATGAAAATTATTTGTTTCATTACATTAATTTATACATACTTAATTTAATTAATCGAAATATTTACAAGATTCTTTGTGAGTGTTCGCACTATTGTACAAATTTTATTCAATATCGGTATAGGAACACCAGAACACCGTCCAATTATAACGAGGGCTTCTAGGAACCCAAATAATAACAATAACTGTTTTTTTTTTAATCACGTTTCTCTCGAAAATCGAAAATTTTGCAAAATTACATTATAAATAAAGTCTCCTAAATCCAATCAGTGCGATCCCTTAAACAATGAAACAATGGAGAACTAACCTATATGTTTTCAAGTTCAGGTTCCTCCAAAATTATTGACGATTTGAGTGAATCGGTATTCGCGAAACAGAATCCCTCAAATTATTGTTCTTGAAAGATGGAAAATATTGCAACGTTATGGAAACGGACTTTGGCTCCACTCTTAGGGTAAGTTCAGCCCTAGAGCTCTCGTCGTCTAGTACGACTCATTTCAGCAAGCTATCCTAAACATGATGACGTCATCCCGATACTGCTGCGATTGCTCTGATGACGTCGTCCTAACAATGATAATTTTAGACTTACGGTCTAGAATATTTCTACCACCTCTGATTGCGTATATAAAACAACTGCCCGAAGAAGAGTCTCCATAGTAGAAATAGAAGCGGTGTACAAAATTGTGTACTTGGAATCAATTTATGCTATTAAATGTGTTTAAAAAATAAATAATACTCAGTGCCAGTGCTAGTTTATATTAAATAAGTAAATAAGTAAATGGTGTTATTTACTTAAGCGAGTGGCTACTTCTCTTTAGCTACTTTCAGCTACTTAAGCTACTTAAGTTGATGGTTGGGTCTCGTTTGATCAAGAGTCGCAATCAGATGTTATAACTGAAATCTCTGATTTTGGAGATATTGTATTTGAGGTCCTGAATTGAAGGGGGGGGGGGGGGGTGAGGGTATAGGGGCTTATCGATGGTGAAATGACTCCATTAGGTTTGAGTTCGCAGCTCTTAGTTTTGCGGTTGTGTGGTGGAAGTTATAAAAAGTGAAGGAATTCTTCGTTTTAAGATGAAGCATTCTGAGGACTCAAAATTTTGATCTCAGAAGTACATCCCTGCATATTTCATAAATATGATTGTGGCTATTTTTGTAAAAAAAAAATGGTTGGTCGCTCAAAAAACGGCATGATCGATTTGTAAGCGCCACTATAGCCGCTCGCCTCACATAAGGGATTAAGCGAAGTGTTATAATAATAGTTATTAGATAAATAATTAATGTTTTTTCGACAAGCATTGAAGCGGCATTTATTTTTTTCCTTGAAAACGAAGTAAGATATGAAAAATTATTAAGAGACAAAAAGTTGTATTTTTAGCTGCTTAGCCCGAAAAAATATGATTTTCTAAACAAGTCAGTGGCGTACATTTATTTGTCAATATTAAAATTTCACCAAAATCGCCTAAAAGATCTTTACGGTGTTAATAAAAAAACGATTTTTTTTAAACAGTCTGTAATAAAAAAACGATTTTTTTTAAACAGTCTGTGTCTTGAAAACCAGTCTTTTTAGGACACATGTTTATATGAACTTTTCTACTTGAATTTGGTTCAAGAATAACCTTTGTAATTACGGCCTCTTATTAAGTAACACCCTGTATAGTCGTCCAAGAAGTAAAATTACTTAATCATATTTTTTTAATCAACGAAAAGCCTTGAAATTAATCCGAATTCAAAAAAATTCCCGCAGCCGTTTTGTGATTATTACTCGGACACAAAGAAGCATTTATTCCCACAATTGAAATAAATTGTTTGAAACCCTGAGGCCAGGCAAGCGAAGTCCTACAAAGGGAAATATTGATAATTAAAAGCCAGGTCTGCAATGAATGTCAAAGAGAGGGACATTTTTTAAAGCGATAGGCTATCGTTCCCCAACAATCGAAAGGTCGACACATGGCTCCAGTTTATTGCTGGCGTTCTGGATTAATCCGGGATCGGACCGATGCCTGATTCCCCTCGTCCCGGAGTGCAATAAACCGCCGGGGTTATATAACTCCTGGACATCGGGAAACGTGGCCATAATAAGATTTATCCTGGATATATTCAGGTGGATATAGGTATTCCGTTGTCAGCACTTGTGGGTTGTGCAACTGCACAAATTCACACCGGCTCTTTCTCGCTCGTAGTATAAATTTGGGAGGGAACATTGATATCCTTTTTGACATCCAATATATGTGTAAAAATATTACTGGTTTTATGTTTTCTGCCTTTATGTATTCAAACGGATGGATATAAGTTGTGAAAGAGGGTGAAATAAAAGAACAAGAAGCAATAGTCTCTCTCATATGGAATAAATTTCATCTTTGCATAAATGATTTAAATCGTGACGAATGTAGACAGTGCCAGAACGCAAACGTAAAACATTGTACAATTCAAGATTTTCCCTTTTTTGTAATTATAATAATAATTTATGTTTTTATTTCCATACACTGCTGTTTAAAAGTATGAAACTTGTGTGAAAGTGAATTTATTATTCATCATGTTTGGTTAAATTACATTAATTACACAATGTTGTAATGTGTTACTACACAATATGTAATGATTATTATCTGTTAGGCTAGAGTCATTGACCAGTCAAATCTTCTATTTTTACATTGTACTCGTTTATTGTGATAACAGCATTTACAACAAAATTTAGGACAAATAAAAGAGTTTAGCGTAAAGAATGAAATATTCCAATTTCATTGCAATATTGTTGCAAGAATAAATAATATAAATCTAAAAGCCAGGATGAAAAAATGAGCCGTCGTAACATATTATTAATTCCTGTATTTCTACTTATAAAAAATACACTGCAAATTTCGTTGAATCGCTAAAAACAATAATTATTATAAATGTAGGTAGGTATACTTATAGAGATCAAAGCGCGGCTCCTTACACCTTTGTATCGTTGAGTCAAAGTCACATACCCGTGACGTCTCTATTAGATGCAAAGAATCTCAGAGCACGCATTTGTTTCTCTGGTTGCCTATTAACCATTAAAATTACAAGTCACTACAACTACCGGATACCAGGTAAAGAAAATATCAGTTCCGACTTTCGTGCAGTATGCGTAGGTGGGTCTGCCTGATGTGACATGCTGATGAGTCCAAATAAGGACGAAACGGTACCGTCCATGTCTTTAGTTTCACCTAACTGATCTCTCTGATCACTCGCCCCTAGATACTAACTGCACAGTTTTCTACTCGAGTTTACCATTTTCTTTTATTTTTTTATTGATGATTTAGTGCAACAAATCGCATTTTTTTTAAATTTTGCTTTTAAAAGAAAAACTGATGGGGCAATCTAAAAAGTCGAAATGAACGAATTGTAATAGAAAATGAAAATTTTAAGAAAATGAGAGCTAAAACAACCCAATCAGTTCATTATTAAGAGAGAGAAAAAAAAACCGAAAACACAGCGTTTTTAAAAAAATTCGTAACGTCGCAATTTTTTGAGTTGTAGGTGCATTGACTATCTCTTTTTTGTGAGATAGTCGATATTGAACGGTACTTCCTGTGTTCAAAACCCTGACGCTGTTGGATGATTACGCTGACAAGTTTTCGCGTAATTGCAATCAGAAGTTCTTCATACCATATTTTGCAACGCGGCTATAAAACGTTAATTTTTTTCCATTTAAATGCTGAAAATTAGTTGAAAATTGCACTTAAACATGAGCCAAATCGGAGAGTGATCTTGGAGCGGGGGTAAAACATCAGATGAGGGGTATTAATACAAGGCCTGACACAAAACTGCACCAAACATTAGAAATACCAAAAATGCGAAAAGTAACAAAAAAACAAAGTCCGCGGCCCAACTTTTGCCTGAAAACTTTAAATTTGTGTTCAAGGGCCCAAAAACGTAGTTTAGATCCGCTAGCAGGTATAGAGTGAGAAAAAAAAACCAAAGCAGAATTTTTCTCCTAGCCTAACTTCAGGTATCCATCTTGGGGATTTGCTCATAAAGAGGAGCGCATTATTTTTAATAGCCCAAGGTCAGAGAATTTGTAAAGACGGCCAAGGGTCGTAACAGCCTGTGGTGAATTGATTTTTATTGTGTTATCGAGTGATTTATAATTGCATGTAAAGCGATCATTCAAATTGTTGCATAATTATACTTTTACTTATAATGTTTCTTGAGTCAGCTTTAAACCCCTTTTTGAACAAAGAACAAAGAAGTTGGAATACATATAAGACAGGCAAGAAAGCGAGTTAGTATTGCATTGTCATGCATTTCTGAGCTATGCTCAAAGTTTCAAGTCTCTGACTTCTCGGGAAGTTAGTGTAAAATCGATTTCAAGATTTGTGGACTAACGGATAGACAGGACTGAAAGCGAGTAATAAAAAGTGTTAATAAGTAATGTATTTTTGTTTTAAATTCAGAGCAACAACCTATAGGTTTTACATTACTTTACTTTTTATTGATCCGGCAGTATAATCGGTGTAAATTTAACATCGTCTTGAAAGTTTTATAAGCCCTGTGTAAGAGTATTGCTATTTTATTATTTATTGAAAGCTACGACAAATACGACATTGAAACTTTTACCCGGATTAAATTCAATAAAAGAGAGCTCTACTTTTATAATCCTCAAATAAAAGTCAAGTGATATATCTAGTTCCGGTTAACAACTTTTCTAGAGCGTTACTATTATTTTTGCATCGGGCTATAAGTAGGGGACGAAAGTACCTTTTTTTGCTTAAATGTAATGATATCGGTACAGTGAGGTCCCTCTGGGGTCTTAGGAAATATATTTTAACGAAAAAATTAGACATTTTTTAAAGAGTGGGTGAACTCATATAAGATTCAAGTTTTCTTGGTGTTATACTGAAACAGGGACTGCGATGAACCAAATGTTGGATGGTTTGAATGATTCCCATGCCAAGTAATTACATAAATATTTGTATTTGGGTGGGTTGTTTTGAAATTTGGTCTATGCTCGACTAGTATACTTTCTATCAAAATATTAATTAATGAGCAGATTTTTAATACACAAATAACTAGCTCATTTACATTGAAGAAAGTTTTGATAAAGCAACAGAATGAGTTAACAAAATGAGTTCGGGGTGAGAGGCCAACCCTCCCGGTACTCCTTAAAGAAACAATTATTATCAAACTTATGCTAGAAAAATCAGAACAGGCAATTGAACATTGAAAAGAAGATTACACTGAGAAAAACACTGGGACACTCTTTTTGGAATCTCACTGCGTGACGATTCTTTGTATAGCTAGCGGGTAGCTGGTTGAAGTTAAAACTTTGATGATAAATGATTATTTGTTGATATGGTGGTGATGTCTATTGCTTTCCCACGGAGGAAGAAGTTCCATGAGTCAGAAGTTAATGATGATATCTGTCGCGGTTGCGGATAAAACAGTCCTATACTAAGCTTAAGCTGCAATGGAGTACAGCTCAACAGCAAGCAACTCTGACGTTTTGAGTTCAAGAAGTCCAAAAAGTTTTCATACTTGCAACAATTTAAAGACTCTTAAGCTTGATCGCAATTGTTTAAAATTTAAATTGTATGAACGAGTATAGGCAACACCTCCTAGAAACAAGGCCTGAAAGCTAAATGACACATCTGTCAAGATGGCGGCATCATTAGGTTACTTTGCTCCTACCTACAGAGGCATGCGTATGCGGTTTGGCTAATTAAAATTTGAATTTAAATTATATAATTTATGTTTCAAGATTGTGATTTAACGTTAATAATTACTTTGAGAGGTTGTAATTGTCCGTGAACTATAGTTTTAGTGCTCTGACATAAACTCACAGTGTTTAAAATGCCTTTCAAGTGCTGTGTCACCAACTGCCCAGGCAAGAAAAAGACCGTATTTTCTTTTCCAAAAGACGAAATTAAGAAGAATTTATGGTTGCGTCGACTGGGAAGAAACGATCTCTTGAAGATTAAGGATCTTAAGAACTATCGAGTACGTGGTATTTATTACATCTAGCTTCAAATAATTTATTATTATAGTGTTGATTATTGGTATCATTATTTAGGTATGTGAACTACACTTTCATGATAATGATATCAAAAGAACAGTGGAAGTTTTCAGTGAAGAAACAGGACAGTTGATGGTGTCCAATTTGGAACGCCCTTATTTAAAAAATGGTAAGTTCTTAAAATACCTTGACACTTATCAACAAATTTTGTCCACTTACTAACCTCTTAAAATGAAAAAAACTAAATTAAATCATCCCCCTGCTTTATTATTAGGATTTCCCTTACTACTCATAATCATTTCCAGATGTAACTCCCATTTCCTGCTCAACTCCCAAGCAAAGTGTTCCCTTGTAAAGATCCTCTCCTGTAAGAAAACGCCAGAAATTGGAAAACAGATTGCTCGAGTCTGCAATCGAAAGCAGTATTGCGAGCAATGAATAATAATTTGTGTGATACCATCCAAATGGTACCCGCAAGAGTCCCAAGACCCAAAACTGCTGACCCATAAATGTAAGTGTTATAGGTTACCTACCTTTCTTATTATTTCTTATTTCCATTATTGATTTATTTTTAGGAATCTTATGTGACTAAACCAACAAATTATAATTAATAATTATTACATTACAATATTTTTCTGAATATTTCATCTTGAGCAATATTAAAATATTATTATAATCAATTCAATAACAAGCAGATGACAACCGTAACCTGCTAGCAGTGGCTAGCCTACCTAATGTTGCGGCCATTTTGAATCTGCTTTCAGGCCTTGTTTCTAGGAGGTGTTGGTATAGGTCATAAAATTGACAGTTGATAAGATTATATTCATGAGAGTAAATATCGTCAATTTTGTCACTTTTGAGCGGCCATAGTGACATTTCTGTTTCCTTCGTGAAAAACAAATCCCAGCTGAATTAAATTAATTTTTCAAAGCCTGATAAATTTATATCTCTGTGGCCTCATTGTCTCGAGCATTGAACACGAGGTAAGTATAGATTTTTATATGAGATTTGTAATGTACATTTCGTACGTACCGGCTAGATGCCGGTAACATAGCCGGTAAAACAGAGACAACGGCGGGCGTGCGCAGTTCGTGAGTGACAGTGGTTGTTAGTGCATCGACCAACTCGAGTCGTAACCTCGACTGTCAAGTTGCAATGAGGTGCGTTTCAGCATCATACCTGCGTTTTCACTTTTTTTCTCTCCTGGAACTCGCAAAAGGAAGGTCGGTTCCGCAAAACACCTGAGGTTCCTGAAATGGCGTCGTGAACTTTCACGTTATTTATTTTTAATTATTCTAAACATCGCCCACGTTTCTGGCTTGCTTTTTCCTGCGGATTGCATTTTTACCTGGAGGCACATTTTTTCCTGCGGATTGCATTTTTACCTGGAGGCACATTTTTTCCTGCGGATTGCATTTTTACCGGGAGGCACATTTTTTTCTACGGATCACATTTTTACCTGGAGGCACATTATTCCCGGAGGCACCTGCCTTTTCCGTGCCAGGCCGATTCTCCGGAGCCAAGCAAGAAGACCCAGGCCACTTCCAGCTAGACCTCTGAAGAGCCAGACGAAGCTAAGTGCCTTTTAACCATCCTACCAATTCATTCGACTAGCACCGCACGCTCTTGTTATTCTTTTCACTATCTGTTAACCGTGCTCAAGTTAATAGTATTCATAATAATTGTGATATTTTATATTTTAATAAAGAGAACCTGTTATTCTGCTGACCCGCTTGTTATTGTTGACCCTCTTAGACTAGCGACTCAACCTACGACCCTTGTTTCTCTTGTCTCATGCTCTCAGCGACTATTTTTCCCCTCTAGGGTTAAATAGTTCGTTTCAGATTGAAAGTCTGAGTTGAAATCAAAATCAATGCCGCGTATAAATAAATCAAAAAAACTGAAAAAAAACCATGACCACGGAATTGAGTTTGAGCAAGTTGAATGATGTAATATGTTCCATCATTCATCAAGTGGGTCTGTAAAGAATGCGGACTCGTCGTCATGGAGGTGGGTGACGTTAATAATTAAAACCAATCCCGACAAAAATGGAGAAGTCGACGAAATTTTCCAGGCGGTGGTGTTGAACTGCCCTCTGGCATTCATCCATCGTACAAGTACTTATAATTTTTTTTTTGTATACTGTACAGTGTGTCCAGGTCAAAGAGCAATAAATGAGGATTTTGGAAACTTGAGAAATACAGAGTCAGTTGAGTTACAGAAATGGTGCACAATTTTATACTTAATAAGAGTCTGAAAATAAATTAGGGTAATTTCAGTCGTTCCTGAAACTGCTGAAAAGTCTGAAAATTTGAAGATAATTTTTTTTACCATATTTTTTTATTAGAAAATAGGCAAATTAATTATTTCTTGTAGTCGCCTTTACATAAGTCATGAAAAGGTGTCCGTTTGACATTTCAAAAATTTGCTAAGCCGACTAGATCCCAGGGTTTTTGTATTCAACTTTTGTTTTTTAATGGATGCCATATTGTTTTTTCAAGTCATTCTGTCTAAAAAATGAAGCAAGCCTAAAATCTATCTCGTTAAAAAAAGTTCGTAACGTTCGTACTTATTTTTTTTTTAGAAAAAAATAAAAAATTACCCGAATGGCGTCAAAAATATTGCTTTGGTTTTTCACGATATTCGATGAAAAACTGTTTCAACGAAAATCTTTTAGAGATTTCAGGAAGCGGCACGCAGAAAATTGTTTCGAGGGAAATTTTCTGCTTGCCGCTTCTTCAAAGCGGCTTTTTTGGTAATATCAGTTACTGACTACTTTTTCGGATCTGGGTTGGGCTAGGTGAGTTAAAATGTGTTACATTGAAAAAAGAGTCATGAATCATGATAAAAGAAGAAAATTATGGTGATCCGAACCCCTATGTGAAAGTTTATGGTGGTGCGTTATAAAATTGGCCTACAGGAAACAGGAATTTATGAGTTCAGAACTCTTACAATAAAATAATTCTTCATTACCAATCATTTGTTCTTACCCCTCTATATTTAAGGTCGTCAACCTATTAGAACCCTTATGTTCCGGTAATCTTAGAGCAAGCTTTGATTAAAAAAAACGGTCTGCGTTTTCTTATCCTGCGTAGCCCAGTCAACTAATGTTTACTTACTGCCGAATCCAGGGATTTACCTGCATTATGTAGTTGAGCCAGTTCTTATTCAAGAAGGGATATGCGATAAGGGCTACAATCAATCTTACTTACTTCAACGTCTAATCTACATCCTTTAGGGGTATTTAACAAATAAAGCGATCTCAGCCACTCTTTGACTTTTAATCCTCTTATCCCAAACACCTCTTGTGAAAACATCCAAATTCCTTCTATAAAGATTACTTAGTCCGTCCTATATCTCAACTTTTTTACACTCACAAATTTCTAGAAGTCTTGAATAATTATTTTATTTTCTGCTACCTAGATGTTTCAATGAAAATGTAATATCACCATATTGTAGATTGTTGTTTCCTTGTTTCCCTTGGTTGTTTTTATAAATCTGATGTTGTAAAAGTAAATGTTCACATATATCTTAAGAGCCAGCATAAGTGACTCCAGTCGTAACATTTGACGACTCGGGTCGAAGAGTTTTAGGATTGAAGGTGACTTTTGAGCCCATCTCCGTAACGAGCTCCCTGTCAACGTCCGAACTTCCAAACAAAACAGGAAAAGTTTGCCGAAGCTGCTAATTTATTCACGCCTCATTCCCGGATACAGTCCCGAGTTATTTTTGTAGGGGAAAATGAGATAATTAATATTTCATAAGATAAAGTCGGGAAAGATACGAGGATGTGTATTTTTTGTTTTCTAAAGGGACCATTTTTCGCAGTTTGAAGTGAAGTTGAAAGTTTTGTTTATGGAAATATGACTGGCAAAGTTTTAGTCTAAACATGGGCGCTTCTCATGTTTATACGCGAAGCATGTAAATGTGTTGACTCGGGACCTCAGATGGTTCGTAAATTTCCTCTCATTCACTTTTTCAGATTTATAGAGGCAGCAGTATCTTAAACTTGCGAAATTGAGGTTGATAACCTACTTTCTCCTAATGTGTATACAAAACTCTGTGTATACAAAAGTTTGTGTGCATAGGTAAATGGCCGATTTGAGTTTAAATTAATGATAAATGTGGTGTCAGTTTTGTGTTGTAGTATTTTCTTCTTAAAACAATTTATACAGGGTGAGGCACGAGAATCTTCGGGCATTTTTATTATTCTAAATATGGCATTATTACATTTGCAGATTGTCTGATAAAATTTAACAACAAAGGTTTTTGTAGTCCAAGGTTGCAACGAGTGATTTATGAGTTATAAACAAATGAAAATAGCAATTTTCGATTTTCAAAGCTTCTATTGTGTCTACTCATTATGGAATAATAAGCAGAACTCGATATTCTAAGTACGGTCGCTGGAAAAGCGAAGTCGCTAGCAGTTTTAATCTGTTATTATTTAATGAAAGGGAAATCTGCTTTCGCTAGCTGCTTTAACACCAATAGGTCGTTACAACATCTAGAATTCTAGAGCTTTCGGTTTCGTTTTCGACATTCTTCTTGTCCGTGACGAAAACTTCCTGCCATTGTAACTCTATCTATCATCTTTAACAGGGTCAGGATTTTAAAGTGTTACAATGCGATATCTTGAAAAGGGTTCCAAATTTTTTATGAAATTTTGAAGACAGAAAAGTACAAGGGGGGACATATTTTACGACATTTTTAACATATTTTCCTTCACCCCCGTGTGAGGGGTGGGAGGTACCTTATTTTTATTGCAGATTCAGATTTTATTCCCGACAATATGTAGAAAATTGCTCTCCTCTTCTCACTGATAGGTGTGGTGAGGGTCAATTTCAAATTTTACTGCGGAACTTTTATTTTTTATTGCAGATTCGGATTTTACGACTCTAAAAATAAATTTGTAAAAAAAAAACAATTTGTCGGTAACATTTTTTTCGATTCATGATAGAGGGCGCTGTAATCGACAAAATTACTTTTCGCTTTGTCTTATTACTGAAATGAAATTTACCCCCCCCCCCGCTCCACCTCCAAGGGGGTGGGGAAGCTATTTCCCAAGCATTTTCATTTTTCAGCCTTAAAATCCGAATTTGCAATAGAAAAATATGGGTTCCTATTAAAAATTTCAAATTTGATTATTTTTATTGAACCTTGTTTCTTAGTAGTTGTTAAATGTTCTTCTTTGTTTTGGGTTTTAGGTTCGATTTTAAAATACTATTTTTCAAAAATATTTTTATACAAATGAAACGTTTCGAGACCGATTGGTCTCTTGTTCACTCATAAATAAATGTAAAAAACATGTAAAAACTTAAAAATACTTCAAAAAATCATAATTATTATATTAAAATGTCGTAAATGGTGTGTTTTTAAATTTAAACTTTAGAAAAAATAAAAGTAAATTAATTTTGATCTTGATTTTGACATTTTATGTGTCTGCTTTTGTTTATTATATTTCATTATTGTGTTTGTTACGTGTATTTTATTGTATGATAATATGATTTTAAAAGTATTGTTATTGTAATGGTGGTGAGTAAAAAAAAAAAAATAATAAATAAATAAAAAAAACCTGCTACCTACTACTGAAAACTAACAATTACTGCCAACAATAATTACTCACCACCATTACAATAACAATACTTTTAAAATCATATTATCATACAATAAAATACACGTAACAAACACAATAATGAAATATAATAAACAAAAGCAGACACATAAAATGTCAAAATCAAGATCAAAATTAATTTACTTTTATTTTTTCTAAAGTTTAAATTTAAAAACACACCATTTACGACATTTTAATATAATAATTATGATTTTTTGAAGTATTTTTAAGTTTTTACATGTTTTTTACATTTATTTATGAGTGAACAAGAGACCAATCGGTCTCGAAACGTTTCATTTGTATAAAAATATTTTTGAAAAATAGTATTTTAAAATCGAACCTAAAACCCAAAACAAAGAAGAACATTTAAAAATTTCAAAGTTACCCCACCCCTTGAAAAAGGTTCACGGACGTAAAATATCCCCCCCTATACTTACTACGTCACTTTTTATTCATGAAATTGTTTGAAACCGTTTCCCAGATATCCCATTGTGAACACATTAAAATCGTCACCCTGTGTGACAGTTTGTGGGAGAGAAGTGTAATAATATTAATAATAATATAATTAACATATAATAAAAATAAACATAATTATTAATTAACGTATGGCGCCGGATTAGCTCATTAGTATCATGAAGTTAGAAGACATCTTCTTGTTCTATTGTCTCGTGTATTATTATAGCGAACTAATAGTTAGTCCTCTTTGTGAGTAAACATATAGCACTCACTCACCATTATCCATGGTTATAAACTTCTTGCACCGCCCCTGTAATTCTACCGAGCTTTCCCTTTCCACTCGATGCTAGCTTCTTTCCACGCTCTTCTGCGGCTGGAGATCTTGAGAGTTGTTAGGGATACTCGGGGGTAGCTGCGGAGTCACAAGTGGGCCGAATGTAATGGTTGACAGCCATGTGGGAGTTATTGCAATTTACTGGTCGAAAGAAAGCTCTAAAGTGAAACGGCAATTCCCTACGCAACTTCCGCACGCTATGCCCATTCCCTGATACACGCCAGTGCTTTGAGATGTTTCGAATATTCCACCGAGAACCAAAAATATGCTAACGTCTTTTTAACATTAGGAATTTTTATTATATTTTAACGAGTTGTATCCATAAAGTTTCATACTTTACGAGTGTTTGGTACAAAATCTTTTTTATTTGTATTTGCCTGAATATGTAGAAGTTATATTATATGAGATAATAATTTAGAGACAACGTAATGGCTTAGACTTAGACCGATAGCTGATTATATTCAAGTATCATTTCGGCACTCGCCTTTTGTTTCCTTGGAATATTCGGAATTAGTCTAGGAATCAGGACCATAAACACTTCATCGTTCACGTTGCCGTATCTTGGTTACTGACGATTCAGTTCTATTGTTTTGTGAAATGAGGGAGGAAAAGTTATTGTTGACTCGAGTACAGTTACTGTAAAGGCAAAGACAAAGCACAATGGAAGGACGACAGTAATTATTATTCTCTGAGACGGGTCAGCCAGCAAGCTGGTGCATCTTGTACAGTTACTCTCATCCATCCTTTCTCGCCACGAGACCCGAGTACCTACTCAAAAGATTCTGCTTTCAAGGCAACATTCACTTCACTTGGTAGATTACTGCTGATTACAGCCAAAAATCTGCTCGCCGGTTATTCGAATAAGTTATTCGAACAAAATTTTCCTAAAACTGTATGTATAGGTAGATATTAGAAAACAAATCAATTAAATTTAAATACAATAAGCCGATAAAATGACCGATGAATGCCTAAATACGTCCTGCCAATTTAAAATAACTTTCTTTAAAATAAGGGAATGGTGGAATTCTTCTAAGGTGGAATATCCTCGCATATCATGTGATGCTTTCATTTTGGAGATATCCTAATGGCTTCTGCTAGTTATCGGAGACATAATATTATATGCGCTCTCTTTCCTGAGTTCCAGAAGTGTCTAATGTACCTCCTGAATAATAAATGTATAGAAACACATTCTGGGCCCTCTTTTCTGCAAGGAAGTTATATTTCCTTTTCTTTCAAAATGTATATTTATGAAATTATTTCGATAGAGCCTAACTGAGAACCATAGTTACGGATTTTTTTAAAAGAGCTTATACCGTGCCGGGCCAAAAGTTGGAACCATATGGTGGAAACTTTTTTTATTCCTTTTTTTTAATATTTTTTATAAATAGTTTGTGCTTTTGAAAAGAGTAAATTTGAGCACATGGTGTGGATCAAAAAAATCGTTTTTTTTTTAATCTCAGACGTTTAATAAATTATATCTCTTTTTTCAGTTCTTTTAATAAAATATGTCTTGCTGGATTAATTTTAAAACAAAGTTTTTCACTTCTGTTGTGTATTTTTGTTATTGTTTTGTTATTTTAATATTTATTTTTTATATTATTTAGTTATTTAATTATTTTATGTATTTTTATTTTTTTTTAAATTTAAATTTTAATCAGTGAACAAGAGACTAACCAGTCTGAAATGTCTGAGGAATTTTTTTTTTCGTCACTTAGATCCTTGAAAATGCGGATGCGGGAACTTTGGTGGTGCTGGTGTGTAAACAGAATCAAGAGATTTAACAGTTTCAGTGATAGTACAAACTATCCTGTTACAAACAGCTTCTTCGGTTTCACCGCTTAATATTTTAACACTCTCGTTGGCGTAATAACAGGGTTATCTCTTGTCATTGTTCACCAGCACTATTATAATAGAACGTTCGCGATATCCTTGAAAAATTCCAGTAGAAAAGTTTACAAAATAGGATGTCATATGTACGAATATGAATATGCGTAAATAATATTCACTTTGTCCTGTCATCCTCATAATATATCTGATATAAAACAGCGCTTAGAAAAGAATAATCCTTTCCAAGTAATTGATAGTCTTTCCACTGAAAACATAAGCGTAAAGATGTATTTTCTTGACGAAACTTCCTTAGTTTTATTGTTTCCGAGCAGTATCACTTGGTGTTGCATTTGTTAGTCAAATCACGTCTCCATCTGAAACTGCAACTCGTCTTTTATTTTGTGTACAAGTTTTCTCGTGAGGAAATGTATATTATGCAATTCCGAAACTCCGTTGAGTTTCCTATCCGATCAAATAGTAGTAATAGTTCTTCTTGTTCTTCGCCCTCGACTAGGCTTAAAGATAAACAACGGAGTCCCTATAGAGACTACACGAAATGCATTTTAGTTTCTTTTATATAAAGGGCGTGATGCTATCGCGACTCAATTTAGGGTCAACTCACTCAACTCTATATGCCAGTTTCACGATAAAACGTATTGCGTATAAATATTCAGGATTCCAATTTGAATGTCATGTGTTATCGGGAGGCTTGATAAAATTTAAGGGAATTATTTGATTTGATGTTAGGATGAAAAAAAAAATTGGAGTAAGAGCGCTTGAATAATGTGTAAAATAAGAGAATGAAGGAAACATATTGATTTAAATCCGGGTAATATGGATAAATATAGCTTTCATTATTTATAAACAATGGGAGTTGGCGGAAATAATCATATCCTTTTATGAAACCAGTTTCCTTGTATGATAATTAGGCACTTTACGATACGAATCACTTTGACCTACTTAAAAGTATATATTTGGAAAATTAAGACCCACTTTTAGCCAAATCATGAGTTTCAGCTTCCACTTCAGGTAGGAGATGATATTCGTTGGAGCAGCTTTATTCTCGGTTCTTTATTTCAGCGGATAACTGCAAACAATAAATTTGAGAAAAGCGGACCAAGAAAATAACTGAAATAATTTCGTGCTTGTATCAACCCGGCTCAAGTCGGGCCCTTATCTGTGCTGACGTTAGAATTTTTTAATAAAAGAAACTCTCAGAAGACAAGTGAGCGAGAAACTGCGTACTTGAAATGTATACTTTGAAAGTTTGGGGTACCGTTGCGCACAAAGGGAAGTTTTGTAGAGTGCAGCAATACAAGTGATAATACAGCGAAGTTATATTGCTGCCGAGAGCCTTGAATATGCATACAACCAGAAAATTTACGAGTAGGAACAAGTCAAGAGCTTCGATTTCTTTGACCGTTCTTTTTTTTTCTCGCATGTTTGTTTATTATGGTTGAAAAATATGTATTTCGATACTGTCTGAATATACAAAAGTGGGTATATCCGTGGGTATAAATATCATTCACATGAAGAACATATTTTAATAAAAAAGAAGATCTAATAAAATTTACAGCACCTAATCAGGTCATTGCAAGAATTTAGTGTTACAGTAACAGAATGAAATATATTTTAATATTGCGAAATAATTTAAAGGCAAATAGTTTCTTTGGTCAAAAAATTTCCAATATCGTGTGTCAGGAAGTGCACCGTTTCGAAGATACATGGTGTCAAAAAAAGATCAAAAATAAAATAATATGCAATTTATTTTTGTTTTTATTAATAGATACATATCTCAGGAACCGTTTGAGATACCGAACTCAGCTTTTGCGCATGCCTTATCAAATTGATATTAGCTACCTTTTTAATGATAACTAATTTTTTTTCACATGCCAGTGACGAAGATTTTAAGGTTGCATGCGCAAATTGATATTTTAAAACCGCACTTTTAACCGCCAATATTTTCTTCAGAAAAAAGATACTCTTGGTCGTAACTGCTAACGTGAGCCGTTTTCGAGGAAAACGCGCATTTATACAATGAAAAATTTTGCTTTATAGAAATGTGTTGGAAAATAAGGGCAAAAAAAATCGCTCATTCCTAAGATCTCCTAAGTAAATGGCATATGAAAAAAATGAATTAGTATTAAAAAAGAAGCTTATATCAATGATATAGCATGTACAAAATCTGAGTTCTGTATCTGAAACGGGTGTTGAGATGTCTTCAAAAACTGGAAAAATAATCTTTTTTTTGACAGTGTATTTCCGGAGACACGTTAATACAAAAATTTTTGTTTATTTTTGACCAAATATTTGGTTTTTTTTTCGCAATATAAAAGATACCTACCAATAATTTTTTTTGTATTGAACTTGTTCAATGATATTACGAATTTCAACGATTTTATCGGAAGATTAATTTCGATTCGACAAACGATCATGTTGATCTTACCTCTGACTTGAAATGTGAAAATTCTATTTTTATCTTTTAGAGTAATCCAAAATTCTGCTTGGTATTGTGGGTAGGTTCTTCAACCAGAGATTTTTGGGGGTAGGTAATTTTTTAAAGAAGATAAAGATTTTTAGCGATATTCGTAATATTTTTACCAATTTTTAAATCTCTGTAAAATCCAAACGGTTTAAAAATCAAACTAGGAAATGGATTGTCTTCACAAATGTGATATTCTGTTGCCTTTTACGAGTAAGAAAATAAAATTTACTTCAAAATTTTTAATATAAATGTAATTCATGAAAGTCATAAAAAACCGCAGGGTTCTGAAGAAAAAAAAATATTTAGGCAAGGTAGAGTATGGGTAGAGTAAACTTGATGTTTAATTATTTATAAAATTACAGCCTTAAGATTTACAAAATTAAAAAAAAACCGTCTTAGATTTATTTCTCCTTATTTCACTTAAAATTCTAATAAATAGTAATACAACAATTATTTCTTTATTTACATTAAATTAGGATACAAGGAAGTAAAAGGTATTTTTTTTTAAATTAAATAATACTACTTGTTAGCTCTAAACGGCTCTAAAATAGAGTATTTCAATGTACAAGAAAATGAAGGGGCTTTAGTCAGATCGATCTTACCTCCGCTTATACAATTTATAGAAAGGCATTTAAATAATTAGATAAAACACGAAGTAATTAATCACTTCTTGATCAATTTCAGTTCATTTTAATCAAAACAATTCAATTCTTCGAGGTTAGATGCTAGAGGTAGACTTTTATTCTTTTTAGTTAGTAGATTTTCGCAGCTTACTTCGCCTTTTTTCAAAAGTTCTTTGGAACGCAGAATAATTGGAACTTTACTTACAGTTCGCTGGTGCCATTGCATAAGATACCTTTCCGAATTAAAATGATGTAATAGGTGAACTTGTACTTGTACAGTAATCAATTATTGCTTCTCAATTACCTCGGGAAGTCAGGCGAACAGCTTGAAAATTTAACTGCTAAAAACGGCGGCCTTCACGAGATATTAGCATTGGTTTAAACAGTCCGTTGAAGATAACGCGCAGCGTCTGATGATGAAAATCTAAAAACTCCGGACGTTGATAAATATCTGGTGATTATTAATTGACCGCGTTAGTCAGTTATTTTTGTTGCAGATATTCCTGGCGCTTATGTACCTAATTGCGACGAAGATAACTATGGCATAAATAATTTATATAGAAACTTCCCAATCGGAGACTTCTCGGTTTCCGCGTCCTAGTCATTCCCCAATCAGCGAAGGATGAAGTCCTGTTGTAAAAAAGCTATTGGCGTTATCTGCGCGCGACACCTACACGTCACCTCCGACCTCCACGTATTCTTCTACGCTGGTATATCACCTGTGCTCTTAAATTTTCCCTTCTCGTAAACAAAGGTCTGTGAATTTACACAACATATTTTTGGTAAAAAGGTCGTCTTGACTTTTATCCCTAGAAAATCATTACTTTTCGTCTTAATAATGTAAGATATATTCGTAAAGATACTTTGACGCACTAAATGCTCTACAGTATTTTATTTCTGAGATATATGTTTTGGAAAATTCTTATACAAATTATGTATGTACAGTCTGGTGAGTAAGTAAGTACTTTGTTCCTCGCTTTCTTCTTTGGTACAGGGTGCTAAAATAATGAAATAATGGTCATAAATGCATTTTTTCTCTTAACTAAACTATTGTTTTCTTAAAAAGCTGTTTGAAGCTTTGTCGAAATTATGATATGTATACCTAATCGGAGATTTAATCGGATCGGAAACTTGACATTGTTACCAAACTTCATTCCTATGTCAAAATGAAATTACCCTTCCTATTAGTCCTATTACCTTATGAGACTTTTTTAATTTATCTCTAAAATGTTGAACTTTTTTACTTTTTTGTCACAAAGAAATGCTACCTTCTTTATCGGTGTTTAATAAATAAGTATGAAATTGTTTAAGTATGTTCTTAATTGATATGAAAAATATTTAACACAGGGATTTTTTTGTTTCAGGTAAATTTCTATGAAGAATAATTTCTTTCGGAATAACTGAAAAAGTTTCGGTAAGGATTTATATCATTATAATTAAAATATACACATAGGTATAGAGTGTGCTTACAAAGTGTGCAACAAAATTATAATAATTCCCTTATGTGACGTTTCTATTGAAATTGGTTTGACATGTGGACTTTTTTTTTTATTCCATTCTCTGACGTGTAACATAATTAATATCACGTCATCATATCTGTTTTTCATATCACGTCATCCTCCTACTTGTAATAAGTCCTTGTAAAGGTTTTCGTAGGGACAACATTTTCAGTTAAATTTTAAATGCTTTTCGCGGAAAAAAACAGAAAACAATAATTTTCCCGAACGACCGTCATATGCATATACACACCATTTTGAAGGTTTTCCTAAGATAATTACCTGAAAGCTTCACATGTGTGCTATTCGTAACCGAGTTCGTAACTTAAAAAAAGTTACAGCATGTCAACCTTTCAAACTGTTGTAGAAATTAGGATTTCAAAAATTAAAAAATGTTGTAAATTAAAAAAAAAACATACTTTACATTTTTTGTATACAGGGTGCACCCTTCATCCTATCCTTCTGTATATTGCTATCTCGTAAACGCTAAGAGATACAGGGTCGGTTAAATTAGAGAAAAGATGCGCTGTTTTGTGGCTATCTCGAATCCGTCATCAGAACATACAAGATATCTGTGACCGTTCCTGAAATATCCTGAAAATAATCTTTCCCCATTTAACCTTTGCTGTTAGGTGTAATAGGAATCGAGATTCCTGTATAGAGAAGCGAATCTGGGAATTACTGTATATTATTATAGGTTGTATATTAAATTACTTTTATATTATTGATATTTTAAATGAAGAATCCTTTCTGGTTTGTATATCAACGTGAATCATCGTTTTATATTGAAACAAGAATAACGAAAGCAATATTAATCCAAGCTGCATCCCAACTTTGGCGGTTCGGCAAAAACAAGACACCTCGTTTGTAGGTCGACCGCATAATACCGCCTAACAATTACTATGTTTTGCTTATAATTAGTTTCTATAACAAACCGTTAACTTGACAATAGAAAGCGCTTCAATCTTGTGCCAAGAAAAGCACAAAACAACTGCGTACTATAAAAGCCGAATTTCGCCCATTGTTCTCTTGCGGCTTCGCATTGATTACTAGAAAATTCAACTTGTTGCCGAAATTACAAAGCCGATCTGAAAAATTGCGTTCGGGAGGCATTTAATTTAATTTAAGAAAACATCGGCGTTCGGATTATTGAATGGACTGGGAGTTATGAGCTTTTTTATGTTATTGCGGTTTTTAATATAAAATTGGACGTCGGCAATCGGAAAAGATTTCGATGAAATATAATCATGAAATGAAAAAGCCTGGAACGCGTTGTTGTTATTTGAACATGGATTGCCGAAATAAGTTTTAAATTTTTTGTTTTTCAAATTATAGTTCCATCAAAGTCCCGTTCGAACGAAATACCGTAAAAACCTTAAACGACTTTACGGGAAAAAGGCTGTGCTTTCCGCAAAAACGAACTCCATACATGGATTAAAGTAAAAGCTGTTTTAATTCATAATACTCGTACCTTCCTAGTTCCTATATGAAAAACCATTAAGCGGTGAAGGGAACAAATGCAGGCAGGACACATCACAGAAATTTTTCAAAGGAGCTTATCTCCCAGCCGCTAAATTTTAATGTACATATTTTACCTATAGAAACATATTCGCTAAAGTGATTTTTTTAAACTGTCTTTTATTGTTATCCTTTATTCTTTTTCTGATTTTTTAAATTGCCTTATATTGAAATTAATCTAATTTATTCATATTTTATGAATATTCCCAGGTGTCAAAATATTTAATATAAATGTTCCTTCTGATGTATTTTGAATAAATCAGTGAAGGAATTTCTCACCAAAGTCGATCTCCATTAAGGATGATCAACAATTGACGTGTGTTGTTGGCTCTCACGGTTGGCTTCAACTGAAATCATAAGTGATTTCGGTGTGTTTCGCTCCAAGTATCACGGAGAAATAGTCCGGAATCACTTATGATTTTATTACTTAGTAATTAATATCATAATATCTAAAGATTCAACTCTAGAAACGAAACTAAAGTCGACCTGTCCAGGCGTTTCATCTAAATTTCGAAAAGAAACACATTCCAGATTTTAGCCGCTTACTGTACATAATATACGATGATAAGACTATCATTTTTAAATGTCTCGTTAAACACTTTTCCACGCGATCTAAAAGTATCCAATCAAATATTGACTCTGACTTTCCCGAGCTCGTTCGTCTGATGGATATCCCATGTTCGATACCCTGAAAAAACCTAAAAAGGTCTGGATAGTGTCCTGAGACGCACAATGGGCGATAAATTATGAGCAATATTCGCGCTCCAGTTCTTTACTGACATTTGGCAGCTGGGAGAGGCTTGCAGGTCCTGTCCGATTGCCATTAGCAGTGCCTGCACGAGGCGACTCCATGGTAGGCACGAAAATGTCGACATCGTGATGCGATTAGATAAAAGGTCTTTTCCAATCTAAGCAGGTAATGTGCCAGATGTTTTATTAAAACGCAAATAATGACTAACTATCATGCACAGTTATGTCAAATCGGATGTGAACAAAATGGGTTGATGATGTTAACACGTCAAGGCAAGTTCTTTGAAATATTACTATTACTACAGAAACAAATAGTTTCTGTAGTAATTAAGAAATTAAAAGTACTTGCAGCTTCCGAGCTCTTTCCCTATTCGACCAGCTTTGTTCTAGGATCACAGTGGCTAATTGCCTCGATCTCCACCTTGACTGATGTTCCAAAAACGAAGCAAGCTTCTTAATCTTGCTTTCCGCCCACGAGTCCCTTTACTTCTAGCATTAATGGTATTTTAAGTAGCCCCACTTTTACAACAAGAATTTAATAAACGATTCTAGGCACCCCTGCATTCTTAAGTTATGCTTTACTTACCGCTGCCGGATTATTAATGTAAAAAAGCTAATCCTCCATGTAATCCGGTTCAGAAAAATTTAAATAATAATAAAATAAATTGTCAGGATTCCTAAAAAACTGAAAACATCGTTTTTAATTCATTTAGAAACTCCGTTTAATCGAATCGGGACCAGCAACAGCTTGAATTTGTATTAATTGCCTCCTGCAGGGGTGCCGTTTCGAACTTGTTATGTAAATAAGGTTTTTTCGCTTACCAAATAATTTAATTAAATTTCAACCAGTTACAGAAACTTAATATTGAATACATACCTTATTTTAATATCATATGCGATGGATAAAGTAACCTCTATCAAACGAGATAGGTTACTTATGGAATCTTTCATAGAACGCTTCAAAATTGGCTCAGAGAAATCCCAAAATTGGCTCGGCATGCCAGGCACGAATATGTCGATTTCGTGATGTGATTAGAGAAAAGGTCGGATGGATCTGGGCGGGTCGAATGCCGTGTTACGGACAATCAAATCATTAGAAACAATTCTTCACTTTCAATTTTAGTTCAACATTTCGATTCGGTAGTTGTTTCAATTCTGCCGCTATCTAAGTTCAATGATCCTATCCTCGAGGGCGGAATTGAATAAGATTTGAAACGGATTTCACTATAATTTATTCGAAAGAAAGTCGGTGTTGTATACTTAATATGGTTTGATATAAACGATATACAATGATATGAATTTTGTTTCAATAACATTTTATAAAATTTGCACTAGTTTTCTCCCATCAGCGAGTTCTTATAGGGTCACAGTTAATTATTGCAGCCAATTTAAGAAAGGTAATTTTTTATAAGATATTTGCGATAATTATGAAAATACGGAAATCTAAGACACCATTGAAATCAAATTACGTAGGTACTTACTTATGTTAAAATAATTTGTGAATTTTTTTATTTTTAAACATCAAATCATATTTTTCAAACTAATTCCTGGTCTCTACAGATTTACCCAAAAGTCTCACGTTTCCCTGCAATCCCTAAACCTTATCTAAACGTCCCTGGCTTCGGGACTACTGACACTGAGACAGTCCCTACCTGAGTCTCTATAGATTTAGACAAAGGTCTATTGTTTCACTGGAATTTCTTTTTTTTTGTCCAAGTATATTCTCCCATAAAAACGCATATAGATAGAGTTCCAGGAAAATAATAGACTTTTCTCTAAATCAGTAGAGACCCAGCGAACGATAGTTCAAATTGATTCAGCTTGCTTGAAGATAAATTTATTTTAAAGAGATTGTAAAGTCCATAAATCACTATCGTATCCATTATCTAGACTACTGAGCTCAGCGTCCAGCGCCGCAAAGATCTGATGTTCCTTATGAGAAATTTTCCTTTTTATTAACTTAGATTTCGCTCGATAAAAAGTGATTCACTGCTTGGTGGTTATTCTTGTAAAACCTCCTGCCATGCATACTGCAAATCCAAATCTTTCATTCTCCTGAACAAGGTCGAACAAGAAAGAGCGTCGGCTAGATAGTACTCGACTTAGAATGTGCTTAGATTATCAGCTAGATCTATTTATCTGGTTACGAGATATCTTCCAGCATATATTATAATTTGAAAGATCTGTCAATAAAGCTTTCTACACAAAAAAGTTCGCTAGCCATTTGTGGATAAGAATTATGTTCAAATCCTTCATGTTCATAAAACATGTTTTTACTGTTGTATGTTTTGACTTTCCGTAACCTTGCTTAGTTCTTGTTCTTGTTCCGAACTAAAACTTTTATATAAATTGCAAGACTTGTAGTAAAATTTCTTGCATGCAAATAAAAGCTGACTGTCGCTGCTTATCTGACACTGTTTTTACAGCTTTACAGAGAGAGAAATAACTAAAGCAGTACGTACCTAACTTTGAAGCGTTGAAATACATTTGGGCGAAGTGCTGCCATCACCGTAAAGTGTCTCGAGCAGGTTATAGGGTAGTTATTCTATTCGGAATGCTTGCCGTTTCCCCCTGTGAATGCTGCAGAGATATGTGTAATAATATGGGAGCACAGAAACACCTGAATGTAAATATCAGCATTCATGATATACGGCTCATATGTTCCAGTTCCACTCCTCCGCGACATCTGATAACTCACGCGGAATTCCATACCAGTCAAGCTCGTATAACAAAAAAACACATTTGAGGGGGCTTGATTTATGATCGAATTACAATAAATACAGACCGTTATGTCCATTGTTGTCGCTTTTATAAGTATTATGCACACGTGGAATGGACAACATAGAGCTCAAATATTAGGAGATTTTATATAAAATCACTGCGAAAAACTGGAAATTTCGACATAAAATGGAAGTTTATAGAGCAAGCTTAGATAAACTTTTTTTTGTCATGTCATATTATTGCCCACCAAATATTTTAATTGATAGAAAAGTATTTTGCCTGGACATTTTATGGGGGTCAGGTGGTTTGGTATAAAATCTTATGAGCGAAATTGTCAAAATATAACAAACTTGAATTTTACAAGCAAAATGTTGCCTCGAAATTTTGCAGTCGTGAATCCTTGTACAGGTTAAAATCAAGAGTCATCCGAAAACATTAGGCCCGCGAGGAGGTGTCCGCAAGGAGGAAACCCCATCCCTTTGCTCTGGTCCCTTCTCGTCGATGATCTTCTAGCCGTTCTCTCACTTACGGAGTGTTAACGTCCAAGCATTATGCTGATGACTTGGTCATTATTATGATCAAAGGAAGATCCTGGAGTGACCATTTCTAGGGTCCTTCAGTAAGAACTCGAGGTGACTTATCAGTGGTGCGGGAAGGAAAACATGTCAGTTTTTTCCCTCTCAAACTACCGTATAGTACCATTTTCCAGAAAGAGAAGGTTGGACGTTTTACCGCCACCAAATCTTCTGGGAGAAACCATTCCATTTGCATACGAAGAACTGCTCTGTTAAAGAGGTCCTTCTCCCGTGAAGAGACGAGGGAGGACAACAGAAATGAACTTCTAACAGCAGACTTCAGATGGTTCACCGCCGAAGCTAAGACATCCATAGAAACTGGAGCTGAGGTGTGTAGCGCTGCCAACGTAGATCAATGGAGATATTCCCACATAGTCAAGCGTCTCAAAAAGCCCTTAGCTCCAGCCTCTGCTAATCCAAGTTGGCCTGGAATTGGCAACTAACTCTGAATGCCCTAGCAAGGTGCAACGAAGCAACTCTAATCTATAATCCGAGCCACGCTAGAGAAAACGACCTTGTCGACTCTCTGGCTGGGAAAGGTGTCGAATCTGAATTTATCGGACCAGACCAGAATTTGGCATGTCACCGAATACTGTCAAAATAACAATACACATCTGGGTTGAGAGGGAAGTACTCCAGCACTGACATGTTGAAACAAAGGACCAAAGTAGCTTAACAAGAAAGAAGTGAAAGCCTTAATAGGCGTATACACCGGGCACTGCAAGCTGAATCATCATCTGCACAGGATGGGTTTAGCGATCAGCGCTGAATGCCGCTGATTACCAAAGAATTTAACAAGTCTTCAGGGGTGTTTCTAATAAATACAATGTCATCTGCATAGAGAAGATTGCTTTCGTATACTTGAAGTCTGATGACGACGTTAAGAATACACCCAATTCCCACTTTAAAATCGTCTCGTACACCTGCTGGACCCTTTACTCTGGTGCTGGATCTTGTTGTACATGTCGGAGATCTCTAATAACAACTATGAGCGGTGGATATAAACCCAACTGGCTTAAACATCGGTGTAGATAATGTTTGAACAAAAGATACCTTTTTTTTAGTTGGTGAGCTAACATTGTAAAAAAATTGACTACATTAATCGTGCAGTCTCTTTTCGGAGTCCCTTCAAAGGTGATCCTATAATTGATATAAATTGCTTCATTTTGCTCCTCATTGAAAAATACGCCTCTGGAGAGTGTACTTATTACCTTTGGTGCTTTTTATTTCCCGGACTCCGTCTTGGAGTTACAATTACACCATATAGGAATCATAAAACATTTATCTCTCTTATTAGTGTACTTAGATTAATTACATTATTTCCTGGTATGTTAATTCAAGACTCGTATATGGAAAATTGGAGCGAAACCGTTTTTAGTTGAATGTAATTTCCTATTAATTTTATATACCTAACGAATTAGATTGGCAATGGTGGAAACTCGATAATTGGAGGCGGAAAATATTCGCCAGATAGCTCGAATCTTGATCGTTTTAAAAAGTTGTTATCATTAGCACTTCAGAGAGAAGCTAGTTAGTAATGAAAATGGTGCGAAAAAAATAGAATAGAAAATTGTATAGAATTTGACTCTGTATATTTATCTTTATGTATTTAAAAAAGCATAAATTAGCAAATGGCCATAAATAACATTGCGATTGGTTGAAATTTGTCGAAATTAATTTTGTCGGTCTAGAATAGCAGTTTATTAATTGGATGAAGTGAATTATGTCATCGTTCACTTTCACCAATTATTGCCAGTGCCCCTAATCCAACCCTTACTTACCAGTGATTGAGTGCTGAGCTAGAAGTGATATGTGTGGAGTCAAACTGACAATTAATAGCGTCGAAAAGGCTTACTGATTGAAACTTCACGGGGCTTGGGAATAATGAGAAATCATCTCATCGGTTACATATAGGCAATTATTTTATATTCAAACCTTGAGACAATATTTTTTTCGCAATGCATGGTGAAATAACTCATGCGATTATTATATTTACGTTGTTGTTCATGATAAACATGGGAAATAAAATCTAATTGGGTAGGTATTTAGGTATTCATGAATTCAATTAATTATTAAATTTATTAACGGCGGCTTCATGGAGCAGGAAGGCTTGTTTATAAAAGCTGTACCTGCTTGTAAACGGCTTTTTGCATAACGACCAGAAGTTTTTGAAGCTGGCTGGAATGTTTTGCAGTTTTATAGAATTTTTTTATCGTCTTCTATTTTCACTAATTTTAATTTTCATTTTTTGGGGTTCAGCCCTGCTTGGCTAAAGAGTAATTTCTAACAAAATTTTAGTTTTGAAAAATCAAGCATGCCTTGGAAATTTCCAAGAAACCGGTTTTTCTGTTGAGTAAAGTTCCTTTTATGTGGCAAATACGAAAAAATGTTGTTTGAAAAAGTTGTTCAGAATCAACATTTAGGTCCGTATACCAAATTTCAAAATCATAGGCCAACTTTGATCTTTTACATTTACTTTTATGTTTATTTCACAAATCAAAGAATTTCATTTGTAACAAAGACTGATATTGACAGATTGCTGTTGCTATGGATACAATTTGGTTTTTCCATGGCCGTCTTTGTTACAAAATGAAATTCTTTGATTTGTGAAATAAAACATAAAAATAAATAAAAAAATTAAAGTTGATCTATGATTTTTAAATTTGGTATAGGGACCTAAATGTTGATTCTGAACAACTTTTCCAAATAACATTTTGTCATATTTGCCACATAAAAGGCACTTTACTCAACAGAAAAATCGGTTTCTTTGGACATTTCCACGGCATGCTTGAATTTTCAAAATTAAAATTAAAATAAAATTTTTTTTGTCTTTTATAAGAGTCGTTTCACCTATCCGGGGACACACGGTATATACAGGGTGTCCCAGCTTATTCGAAGCGGTCTCTGTAGGCCAAACGATGGACTTTTTCAAAAAACTTTTTGAAAATTCAAGTACAGGATCACAATGGCCATAATTTAAAATTATTTTGGAGTATACAGAGTGTCCCATATGACAGTGGCATATCAAAGTTATGTTTTTTTAAATGGAATGCTCCTATGTTATTCCATTTTTAGATTGTCTGAGAAGAGAAAATAAGATTGGCTTTTACAATTGGTGTTTAAATTCAGAAGTTTTTGAGTTATAAACAAGTGAAAATCGTCATTTTTCAAGTTCAAGGCCCTGTACAATGAAAACGGTTCAAGATAGAGAAAAACGGCTTACATGTCCCTATTTTAACTTTTTATGTACTATCCTATGGAATAGAAACACTTGTACTTTCTTTGATTTTTTTATTTGGCGATGCGTGGAGAAATCTCAGAATTTTTCAAATTTTTTATCACCCTGTATAAACATTTTGTCTACATGGTAGGATAGTACATGAAAAAGTAAAATAGGGACATGTAAGCCGTTTTTCTCTATTTTCAGCCGTTTTCGTTGTACAGGGCTTTGAACTTGAAAAATGACGATTTTCACTTGTTTATAACTCAAAAACTTCTGAATTTAAACACCAACTGTAAAAGTCAATCTTATTTTCTCTTCTCAGACAATCTAAAAATGCAATAACATAGGAGCATTCCGTTAAAAAAAACATAACTTTGATATGCCACTGTCATATGGGACACTCTGTATACTCCCAAATAATTTTAAATTATGGCCATTGTGATCCTGTACTTGAATTTTCAAAAAGTTTTTTGAAAAAGTCCATCGTTTGGCCTACAGAGACCGCTTCGAATAAGCTGGGACACCCTGTATATAAATCAAATCCGTCAACAGTTAAACATTTTTAATTAAAATACATACCTACACAAAGTGTAAATAAAGCTTACAGAACGAAAATAAAAATTCTGTTATGTGACTTTACTATAGAAATCGCTTTGACAGGTTGATTTTGTTTTTCAAAGTGCCACTCCTGATCTTTAAAATATTATTAAGATGTCATTGGTTTTTATTGACCGATGACGTCATCATTATAGTTTTTTCAAGGCAAGGAAACACCTTCCAAGATCCTTTTAAGGTGATTTTTTTGCATAATTTATTTTTTTCGCGAAAAAAGAAGAAAATAATATTTTTGGAAAGAATATATGCTATATTTTTAAGGCATTCATAAGAAGAATATTTCCGTAAATTTCGGAAGTGTAGTCGTAAATTCAAAAAATATTGCTTATCAATTTGTCAATCTTTCAATTATAGTTCTACGTTATAAAAAATAAAAAATTCTTGAAACTTTAAAAAACATGCCGTAGCCTTTTGGGATTTACAAATAATGTACATTTAGAACTTTGAGAAAATCTTGAAGACTTTCGAATATCTCTTATAGTTATCTTTTCAAAAAGTTTGAAATTTTGCGGAAAATATATTCCTTAAAAAAATTGTGGAATGATGTATAACAAAAAAAAATAATGATGACGTCATAATCAACAAAAATGATGTCATCATGATAATGATGAAGTCAACAAAACTGAATGACGTCATAATCATAATTTAATGTCAGAAGATTTAAAAAAAAAACAAAATCGTCCTGATAAATCGATTTTCATTGAAACGTCACGTAAAACAGAATTATAAATTTTCTTTCAAACTTTATACACACACACACACACTGTATAATGGTAAGGTTAAAAGAACATAATTATATCATATCACTCTTGTCCTTATTATTTTAATGTTAAGATTAATAAACGAATGCAACATTTATTTATTTAACTTATGAATCGCTAAACAATAAACGAACAGCAATTTGATATCATGGCCATTAATCAGGGCCAAGTATGCAGCTTTAAAGAAGTTCGTTGAGTCTCCTCAAAGTACGTTGTCAAGGGGCACCGTCTCACAATGTGTCGATTACAAAATAAGAAAAGAAAAAATGTACTTACTGTTGTTTGCAAACAAAGAAAATAAATTTGCGATACGATTTCAGGTATACAGGGTTTAAATAGCACTGCCAAATTTAAACAATATCGGCAAAATAATCTTTGAGATATTTACGGAAGAGCAATTTCTTCTTCCTTCTCGAGGGGTTTTTCTCATTATGTCATCTCGTAGATAATGTTATGTTACCCCCACCCAATCGTGAGAATTGTTCCACTACTAAACATTTTTGTCAATCCAGCGAATTAAATCATACTAGGTAATATATGCGCGCGCAGAGAGTTCAAGCTTAATTACATGCAACTTGGTGTGACTATCTATCTAAGACTTTAGAGGTGTTTGTTATGTTAATGCATATCAGTAACTTTCTTGTTTGTCCCAAGGTGAATCTGCGTTGCGTTAACCAACGTATAGTTACCAGCTGGATTTTATATAAATTTATAATTGATATTATACCTTTGTCCCTTTTTATGTGGACACTTGAATAACCAAGGGGGCAGTGTTCTTGCGATTAGTGTACGTGATGACACGTCTTTGTTCATTCACGGACGACGTGCTTATAAAACTCCCCGGAGGGCATCAGCAGAGGGATCGCTATCTGGATTTCACTTACTGGTGTGCTATTCTTCCAGTATGTACTTATAAATAGTGAGCCACACTGGATCTGGAAGCTCCAAACTCCAACGTCCGACGATCCTTTCGAATAAACAAGGAGTTGATAATTTGTGTGAAATATAATTTTTACTTCCGAAAAAACTGAAAAATTCTGTCAAGATAAAGCCACATAGGTATTACACTTTTTTTCAGGATTTTTTTTTGATTTTGAAAAGGATTTGTGATTAGACTGATTTTCTTCATAGTTATTCGGCTTATTTATGATGATGCAAGACGAACTTTTCTTGTAAATATTTTTGATTCTCTTTACAGTTTCAGCCCTTGGACTTTAACGGATTCACATAAAATTGGCTACAAATATACATAAATTATAGCATAAGATACGAGTTTACCAAATTTTGAAAGAATACGTAGGTATTGAGAAAATTTGATTGAGAAAAACAATGTTGAAGAACCTGCAACTCCACATTTTTGAGTTTTGAAAAAATGTTATAGAAACTTGTAGCATAATAATAGTTCGATTAGACTTTGTTACGGAAGCGTAGAAGGGCCACACACTTAATTTTTTTTGTTATACCTAACATTCCGACTTCTATCTCGAAATTCCGACTTGTAACTCGGAATTCCAACTTGTATCTCGGAATTCCGACTTGTAACTCGGAATTCCGACTTCTATCTCGGAATTCCGACTTGTAACTCGGAATTCCGACTTGTAACTCGGAATTCCGACTTATATCTCGGAAATCTTACTTACCTATTATACAGGGTGCACCATACATCCTTCTCTAATTGCTATCTCCTCAACGCTAAGAGATACAGGGTCGGTCTAGAGAAAAGATGCGGAATTTTATGGTCATCTCGAATCCGTCAAGACATTCAAGATGCCTGTGACTGCTCCTGAAATATCCTGAAGAAACTCAAAAATCGAAATTTCTTATTTTTGCCATATCTCTCTTATTATTGGAAATTAATGAATAATTTTTTGTAGGCTTACATAAATCGTCAAGAGCTACCCATCTGTCATTACAAAAATTTTCAAGACCGACTAGATCCAAAAGTTTTCACAGTCAACTTTTGTTTTTCTTATAGCCGCCATATTATTTCTTTATGTCATTCGATATGAAAAAATAATGGAAACCAAAAATTAGTAAACTTCCAAAAAAAAATCTCAAATTTTTATTCTTTTTTTCGAGGAAAAACAAAAAGAATCATCGATATACGTCAACATTGTTAAAATACGCCGAAATAGTGCTTGCCTAATGGTTTTTTAATTTATCTAATGAAATTCGGTCTATAAAGTTGTCTTTTTTTGTAAATAAAAAAGAGTAATAAATTTTTTTTTATTTATATTTTGAAATTGACCAGTTTTTGGTTTTTATAATTTTTTTTATACCGAACAACATAAAAAACAATATGGCGGTCATAAGAAAAACGAAAGTGGACTATGAAAATTCTGAGATCTACTTGGCTTTGAAAATTTTTGAAATGTCAGATGGGGTAAATCTTGCCGACTTATGTAAACCCACAAAAAATTATTTATTAATCTCCAATAATAAAAAAAGATATGAAAAAAATAAGAAATCTCGATTTTTCAGTTTTTTCAGGATATTTCAGGAACGGTTACAGATATTTTGTATGTCTTGACTGATTAGAGAGGGCCACAAAATTGCGCATCTTTTGTGTAATTTAATCGACCCTGGATCTCTTAGCCTTAGGAGATAGCAATATAGAGAATGATATATGGTGCACCCTGTATACTGTAAGCGGGTACGTTAATTCCATCTAAAAAGTGTATAGTCCTACGCTTCCATAACCAGCTACACTGTATCGTATGGGTTTTCACGATCTAAATGAGAATTCCGAGTTATAAGTCGGGATTCCGAGTTACAAGTCGGAATTCCGAGTTACAATTCGGAATTCCGAGATACAAGTCGGAATTCCGAGTTACAAGTCGGAATTCCGAGATACAAGTCGGAATTCCGAGATACAAGTCGGAATTCCGAGTTACAAGTCGGAATTCCGAGATAGAAGTCGGAATTCTGAGATAGAAGTTGGAATTCCGACTCATAAGTCCTTATGTTAAATATAACAAAAAAAAATTAAGTGTGGCCCTTCTACGCTTCCGTACTTTGTTACCTCCTGATCCCCCCTTTTTCTTCCTATCGTTCCACTCAATCCCGGATCGTTGATCATCATCGTAATAGAGCAAGAGCCCGCGACGGTCAGACCTTCGTTATTTTATAAAAGCTGAAAGTTTCTGAAAGAGGAAGGTGTATAAAATTACTCCTCAAAATCTGGATTGAAAATTTTTTGTTTTGAATATCAAATCATGTACTTAGATTAGGTACTTAGTACAACTACAACAGCATTCGCACCTTGTATCTCGAAAACTAAACCCCAACGACCCATGTCTACCGAAGATTTTCGCCCATTTCCTATACATATTTCCTATAGAATTTTTTGTGTTTCCTACGTGATGTTACTTGGGGAAGTATCAGAAGATGTCTCTTAGTTAATAGACGGTTTCGATACTTCTTACATCTTACCAGACATACGTTAAAACGTTAAGTCTGCCGTAGGTGAGAGCGCGAGGCAATAATATGAAGGATATTCAGAAATTTAGCTTTAGTCTTCGGGATAGATGGTGTGAAAGTTCTTCGAAAAATATTTTTTTTTAAATATCTAAAAAGTGACTGCATCAGAATAAACCGAAATTTTTCGCACTTGTACTAATTTTGAAGTATGTACCTGATTTGATTCTCCAAAAAAAAAAAATTATCCAATCCAGATTTTGAGGAGTAATTTTATACATCTTCCTCGCCAGTTAAATGGGTAGAGACACTTTCCGCTTTCATAAAATAAGGAAGGTCCGGCCGTCGCGGGTTCTTAGTCTATAATGTAGAGCAATACTGAAATTTTTTAATTATTTTTTTAAAGACATCGACTCTTCGTGATGTCAAGCCCAACATCACCGAATGTGAGCCGGGGGGATCGGGGTTCGATTTCATGGTATCTTATTTTAATTTAAAATGTTTTAGTTGCTTTATTTACTGTAAAGCCCGGCCCGCACGATCGCTCGACCTCAATCCGTTTGAATCAATGACTTGTGTAATGTAATGTGTACTCGTATGCTGCCCAAGTGAATAATAATATCGACATACATTACTGGAACGCGTGCAAAATGCAGCAACAGACCCGCTAAAACAAACAGCAGATTATTTTTAAGACGTATTCAATTATGTGTTGCTAAGAATAGCGGCTAGAATATTATTTATTTGTTGTATTTTTTATGGATACATAAACCGCTGTTTATTGTGTTGTAGAACATAAAATTGTCTTTTATAGATATCACCACCTAGGTTCGTTGCATTAATAAATGACTCACAGAATGGTAACACTGAACACATAGATAATATTAAGATTTTTCAGAGCTTTATTATTGTTAACGAGTGTGAAGTTGACCCCCCTCCCTTCCCAAGTGCGAAATTTTGCTTTTTTCTATCGCATTCATTTGTTCATCGCAGGTCTATCATCGCTATGATTGTCCACCAATCATCTTTTTTGTACATTCAAAACATTCAAAACATTGAAGGAAAAATATTTTTTTCTAAAAAAAAAATTATTCAATAAACATAAATTGCAAAAAGTTGCAAAACCACACAAATCGTTTTCTATCATAGTCTCACGTTTGTCCACTGATTAGTTTCGTTTCATTTCTCACGGTTCTATTATTACATAAAAAAAATGAGGTAGCAAAACGAAAGTTATTCTGTAAACTGTAAAACTGTTCATATAATGTTGCTATGAATGTTCATATGTTGGATATAAAAATTGCATTTAGTATTAAGAGAAAAATGCAAATTAATCGATTTTTGCAAATGTGATTTTTGACACCAAATGTTATGATTTGAGTGTAATCTATGTGTACCTACCATAATGTGAAAATACATTATGACCACAGTGTATCTCAACCGTGGTCTGCACCTGAATTTCTTATTAGAAGATATAAGTAGGTACCTTGCCTTACTGATCAAAATGTCCCACAAAATTTTCTAGAAAACCTGTGATTTCAACATGATGGTGCTCCTGTCTATTATTCTCTTGCCGTGGGAACTTTTTTAAACCAAAAGTATGAAAATAGATGGATAGGCAGGGGGAGCCACATCAACCTGAATAGCTAGATCACCAGACCTAACTAAGATGAATTTCTTTTTTTGGGGACGTGTTGACGATATTGTCTATCAGACGCCTGCTACTACTCCAAAAGACTCGACATGGAAAATACAAGAATCGTTTAATGGAGTTACAATTGAGACGTTAATACAGGGTGCACCATGTATCCTTCTCTATATTGCTATCTCCTAACGCTAACAGATACAGGGTCGGTTAAGCAAGTCCAAAGGAGCGCAATTTTGTGGCCATCTCGATTCCGTCGAGACATACAAGATATCTGTGACCGTTCCTGAAATATCCTGAAAAAACTGAAAAATCGAGATTTCTTATTTTTTCCATATCTTTTTTATTATTGGAGATTAATGAATAATTTTTTGTGAGCTTACATAAGTCGTCAAGAGCTACCCATCTGACATTTCAAAAATTTTCAAAGCCGACTAGATCCCAGAATTTTCATAGTCAACTTTCGTTTTTCTTATGGCCACCATAGTGTTTTTTTATGTTGTTCGGTATAAAAAAAATCATAAAAACTAAAAATTGTTAAACTTCAAAAAATAAATTAAAAAATTTTTTATTCTTCTTTTTTCTTTACAAAAAAGACAAATTTTTAGACCGAATTTCATAGATAAATTAAAAAACCATAAGGCAAGCACTATTTCGGCGTATTTTACAAATGTTGACGTTTTTCGACGATTTTTTATTAGGTTTATCTTTGAAAACTTAAGAATAAAAATTTCAAAAAATTTTTTTTTGAAGTTTATTAATGTTTGGTTTCCATTATTTTTTTCATATCGAACGACATAAAAAAATAATATGGCGGCCATAAGAAAAACGAAAGTTGACTGTGAAAACTCTTGGATCTAGTAGGCCTTGAACATTTTTGAAACGTCAGATGGATAGCTCTTGCCGGCTTATGTAAGCCTACAAAAAATTATTTATCAATTTCCAATAATAAAAAAGATATGAGGTAAATAAGAAATCTCGATTTTTCAGTTTTTTCAGGATATTTCAGGAACGGTCACAGATATCTTGCATGTTTTGACGGATTCGAGATGGCCACAAAACTGCCCATGTTTTCTCTAATTTAACCGACCCTGTATCTCTTAGCGTTCAGGAGATAGCAATATAGAGAAGGATACATGGTGCACCCTGTATAAGTGAGAAGGGCATTTTGAAGAAGACCTCAAAAGTGTGTTCAGCAGAATGGTGGACAGTTATTATAAACATTTTGTTTAAGCGAAACCCAAAATGTTGGATATCGTTGTAAATTAAAGTATCTTTCAAATGATGTATCACTTTCGCTTACATACAGAATAGCCCAACGAAAACGTAACTCGCCTTAATCACTTGTATGTAGGCCACCCTGTATGTAAGCGAAACCCAAAGTGTTGGATATCGTTGTAAAGAGAATTCAAGTAGCTTTCAAATGATGTATCACTCGATAGCTGTTCCCTATGATGATAAGCAAAGGGGTATAGCTACCCCTGCCAAAGGGGTGAACTTGGGTAGTTAAATTTGTCACAAAAATATGTCCCCCCCCCCGATAACAAAATCGACCTGTTTCGGCGTTTTTTGCATACATCTTCACTTTTCGATTTATTAGACTTGTTACCTTTTCGATGGCCCACCCTGTATAATAAATATTTTCCATATTTTTTCAATGAAACCTTGATAAATGTAACTAATCAGAGGACAAACGTGGGTCTATGATAGAAAACCGATTATTTTGCAGTTTCTGGTTATTGAATGAAGCGTTTTTAATACCTAAAGAACGGTTTTTTCCTCCTTTCTTTTGAATGTTTAGGTACCTGAGTAAAGAGAGTTTTTGGTGGACAATCATAGGGCTATAATAATGATAGACAAACAAATTCGCGAAAAAAATTGCAAAATTAGCTTTTTGCGGTGTGAACTTCATATTTTCCAAAATAATACATTACTGATAATGAAAAATATGCGAGTGGACAAATAAAACTAATTGCTGGACAAACGTGGACCAACGATGGACAAACGATCTAGGTAGGTAGGTATGTGCGTTAATTTTTTGTTTTTATTTTTTAAACAACGCCTGGACAAGAAATGCGTTTTGATTATTACAATTACTATATAGATCTACTTTGAAAAAATGAATGCAGAGATTTTTGCAAAAAATGCATTAGGGGAAGGGCAACTTTTCATCAGAGTTCAATTTTTGTTTATCTGATTCAAGGATTTGAAATATTGTCTTTGTATCTAGTGGAAGAAAAATTGAAAGTTCTAATTATTCTATCTGACCAGAAAACCCGTTTTGTCTTTTACGAAAAGGGATTTTACGATAATAATTCTTATGCAAGACGATTAATGAAAAAAAATACGCTCTCTCCTTCTGTTTTTGTTGGTACGTACATTCCTTATTCACTGGAAACGAAGAGAGCCATGTTTCTAAATAACAACCTACCCTCTACAATTTACACAAAAAAGCTTTTTTTAATTTACTACCAGCATGATAAGGCACGAGGAAGCTTTCCCTGAAATTATTACAATTAGCAGGAGCAAGAAACTTGGAGGACAGGAACGATACAAAGAGGGTTGTAACATGAGCGTAGGGCAAAAACTTTAAGAGGGATGGACGGATACAGGATAAATATTATTTAATTTTAAATTTTCAAAAATATCTACTTAATGAATTTTTGCAAATTGTGATATTATCAATTATATCACAATTATTATACTCATTATATTTTATATTATTATTTCTTTGAACTGGCTGCGAGTTCTTAGTTTCATGAATTGCGACATGTTTAGCTGCATTACGAAGTTCTGTAATGCAGACCGATTATTTTCTAATAGGTACTTGTAATAATGACGATGATAGGTAGAGATTATTACAACAACAGATTCGCTACAGTGTTATGTCTTGGCATTATTGAATCGATTTAACCAATTTTTTTTATAATGTAAGGTTTTCAATTTCATAAGAAACTTTTTAGGAATTAACTCTACCGAAGCCTACGAAATCCTTTTGATAATTTCGTTTTAAGAATCTCCAACGTCACTGATGCTCGAAATACTTTAGGTGTCAGAACTCGGGCACAGAGCGCCTGAAAACCCTGAAAAGAAGGATTGGTGTAGATTGCAAAGAACATGGTAAAATTAATTATATACTTCGTGAAAGAGTCTGATAATTCCCTACACCACTCCTTGAATCTATTGTAAATTACTTCTGACCCGGAACAGCATCACTGAAATTGGAATTTTATAGCAGGCCTGGAAATGAACAATCTTAGAGAAGCACCCGGGGAAGGGGTTCTTTATGCTCATTTAAAAGTAATTTATTCTTTTTTCATGGAACGTTGAGTAAATTATTATTATTATTTTTTAATTGGCCGTCTATAAATTTACTTTTGGAACGTAAATAGAGGAATATTTATTTGCAGCCAGTTAGAATATTTGCTTAACAAATTTGTTATTTATAGGTATGGTAAGAATGGAATTATTTTATCTGGTCTAACCGTTACTTCTTATTATTTTATTAGCAGCATTACATAATACATAATGCATATTCTTACACACCCATCTCCAAGGATTACCATGAGTATAGGTGTATAGTAAATAATATAAAGTTCAGAAATGTGACTGCGACTTTTAGAATGGAAATCCACGAGGGTCGAAAGCCCATCCTCAGGACAACATGTGAGCATTTTTCCCCGTGGTCCGTGGTATAGAAAACGGCGCCTCTGGAGCGCTTGAGCTATTGTATCAGCGTAATTTATGAACGTCATTTTCCACCGAGAAGAAAAACTATTCCACTTCAATTTGACGCGGAGCGTCCTTTGTAAAAAGAGTCACATAAAAAAATTGAACTGTGCTCAGGAATGAAAATAAATCTATTCGATTGCTTTAAAAATGGCATACAATAATAGTTCGATTGTGTTGAGGTTGCACTAGCTTGGAAGAGAAATAAAATACCCGATTCAATCAGTAGATGTAATCACTGCTCAGGATGGTTTCCATTAAATTTAGACCCATGTCGGTGTAGGTACCTACATATCTATATTGTTTTGTAATTGGAATAACGGGAAATTGTTTCTTCGAAATGCAGTTTGATCAAATGCTTGATCGCGATTGAACTTTGTAAGCGAAATGTTTATTAAAAGCGGTACTTATATTCAATTTGCTCGTCTAGTTCTTGGATGTTTTCCCCGCTATTAGAACAAAGTCGTCCCTCATTGTTCCATAGAACTCTGACAAAGCCTAATTTATATTGAGCAAACAACTTTATTAAAAAATAATATAATAAAACATCACTATTATGCTATTCTGTTGACGCCGAACGATACAACCTTGGATGGTCTGATAAAGGTAGATACATCAGCGTTTCGCTGTTATCAGCACTCAGAAGTCTGCCATATCAACCAAAAACAAACCGAGAGCCTTAAAAAAATATATTATATGGCTGTGGTAAAGCCCAAGTGTCAGAAGTTTTCAAGTAGCCTCAAGGATCTCTAACGTAGTCTAACAACTGCTGTGAAACAGCTGGGACCCCCTTTTTAACGTACCTCCCGGAGCACGAACCGAGAGCCATATAGGACAGGAATGTATCGAACAGACACAGGTCTTAAAGTCATCTGAATTATCGTGGGTTTCATAGCGTGCTACCATCTAGTATGATTGGAAGTCTTATTAATAAGTAATAAACATTTCGTTTTTTTTTTAGTACCAGAGATTCTCGATTAGACTGCTGTCATTTTTTTACTTCATTCCCGGCTTTCATGCATTGAAATGTCAATCAGCTGGTGTCTTGATTGATGTGGCAGACTAAAGCTTTGCTTTAATAAAACGGAAATATCGATGCCACTTCCACATTCGGTCTCCACCAATTTTTGGTGTCTCTCTCTCTCTCTCTCTCTCAAAAACTCATGAGCCAAAAATGAACCATTTCAGCTGGAAACTATAGCAGCTGTAGATTTTACTTACAAAGTTCCATTAATTTTTTTTTAGATTTTTTTGTCGCGAAATGAATCAATTGAAACGGATTTGTGATATTTTTTTCAGTCTTTTCATCACCCTGTATAAGAATTTATTCATGCAATAGGTTACCACATGAAAAGTTACGATAATGTCCCTTAAGCCGTTTTTCGATATCTTGAGCCATTTTCGTTGTAAATAACTTTGTAAATCGAAAAATGGGCATTTTCATTTGTTTATAACTCATGAATCACTCTTTACAAACTTCAACTTTGAAAACCATTCTTACTGAATTTTCTCTGACGATCAGAAAATGTATAATACAGGTTGTCCTATTTTAAATATAGAAATTGTTCTTATTTTTGGCACATACTGTATACCTGAATTGACAGAGGTGTGCCTGCCTATCATATTCGCAACATTTTTTATTTCCTCCAGCAAATTTTCAATAAAATCAGTCGCCTCGTATAATATGAGATAACATTATTCCATGCATTTTGCACCTTGTATAATATTTTGGTGACCACTGAGAAGAATAGTCTCATTCGGTATTCGGTATGGAACATGCAGCATCAACTCGTACTTCTCCGGTTTTTTGATTTTTGATCTTCATTAGTGGTATACTGACCGGAGAACTTGAGTTAACAACTTAAAGAAATAATTGTACCAGCCATGTGAAACTTCACATATAGGAAGAAATTTGGTACCAGTACGATGGGTATATCGACTGTCGAACGCTAATTGGTAGCTAGGCGAGAACTTCTAAATTTCACGTATCCAAGGTGTCATATTCTACTCCGAGACATCGTCCGAGAAACTTCCTCTCATCTCAATTATTGCGAAACATGAAGAAGAAATATTATTCCACCACGTTTCTGAAGCTCAAAATCTAGGGCAGATTCCATCAATTTCTTGGAGCTCTCAATATCTCATATTGTGACAGCAGGCTGATAGGTTAGCCCATATGTAAGTGTTGTTGGCTGTATTCGTAAAGATGCTACATAATAAATTATAACTTAATTTGTATAATTAATTAAATTGCCATCGCCAATAAGAATTTGGTTGCAAGATCGATATCGACCCTTGCCAATAAATTCCCTGCTTAAAAGCTCCTAATCACCCTTGCGTGAGTTGTGTTCGTAGTCATAAACAAAATCAAATCATTCCCTCTAGGATACAAAATACAAATATGGCGATAAGAAACTGTTTGATTACAAGAACTGAAATCTTCTTAGTAATGGAAATGGGTACTATATTACATCGTGATCTGGGTGTTATTTTTGTAGCGATGACTTAATTGTTATGGAATCATATGACTTGGAGCTTGTCGGATAAGACATGCTATGGTTACGCTTGTTGCAAGGTCGATGAATTTTAAAATTTAGGTCAAAGAAATATTTATTTTATTTCTAGACACTCATCTCAATTTAAACAGATTGATAAAATTGTTAATTCTGGTTAAATAATAATTGAATCCAAATTAATAAATTTTTATCGATGTTAACTCTGTTAAATGATCATTCATGGAACTCAATTTATTTGTCTTCATCATAATAATTGTTCTGTTAGAGCACGCGTTCATATTTATAAAAATTGCAGATTGAAATGGTATATTATTATAGAGCGATTATTGCCATTCTTCACGAGATAATGGTAATGTCACGAGCTTTAGCGAGTGGAATTCACATCATCAACTGAATAATGGCCATAATCGCGAATGTAATACTATGCGTTTTCTACTCTTTTATATACAGGGTGATTCAAAATTGAGTGCAATATTTTAAGGGCTTATTTACCCGCCAAAAATAAGAAGTTTTTTTCATATAATCGTATGTCCTAACTTGCCTCGTTTTCTAGATACAGGGTGTAAAATTTTGAAAAAAAATTGATTTTTTATTAATTACTCAAAAACCTTTCAGCCGATTTAAATAAAATTTGGTAGGGTTATTTGTCGTTATGAGGAACTTCCTTTGATGGGAATAACATAAATTTATTAATTCCAGTAGCGTCTCAGAGGGCTACCTACTTGATACTTATAGGTAAAATTATGATACGCCACTGCTCTTTTGACAATTTATATTTTTTTTAGATCAAGCGGTCAATATTGTAACTTTCTTGCCTCCTGAGCTTTACTCGTATCTAGCTTTGTTTCCAAGAAAAAAATCAAAATCTGTGCCAGGCCCTATTAAAACAAGTAATAAATTCACATCGATTATTGAAATTTATTTCATTTAATTCAGATAGCCCCCTGAGACGCCACTGGAATTAATAAATTCATGTTATTCCCATCAAAGACAGGCCCTTATGACAACAAATATGCCTATAAAATTTTATTTAAATCGGCTGAGAGGTTTTTGAGAAATTGATAAAAATCGATTTTTTTTTTCAAAATTTTACCCCCTGTATCTAGAAAACAAAGCAAGCTAGGACATACGATTATATGAAAAAAACTTCTTATTTTTGGCTGGTAAATAAGCCCTCAAAATATTTGCACTCAATTTTGAATCACCCTGTATAAAAAAACACATTTTAATCATTTTTTTAAATTTATTTTTAATTTATTACCGACTGCGAATGCGTGGATTCTGAGAAATGTCACTTATCGTTCCTATTCACAGCTTTGCTCTGTCTATTTACCGCTTTTGATTGGTCCACGAGCGGGTGTTATGAATTGCTAGTAGCTGTGATTGGACAAGAGTCGGGTATTATGAACTATAATTATTCAATACCTACGAAAAAATAACCTTCATAATTCATCCAAAACGCTCTAAAAAAATAATAAAATCCAAATAGAAATTTAGAATATTATAAGAGTAGAAAAAAAGTTTAAAGTAAAGTGGCTTTAAGATAAAATGATAAGCTCGTAAAAATATCTAGGACTGGCAGGATCAGCCATGTGATAGACTTGCCATTTACTTGCTAGGTGACAATCTGGTAAAAACCGGTTCTTGTAATTAGGTTAGAATCGTCATAGGGTGATAGGTGAAACTTTATAGGAATTTCGTACATTAAAGGTATTTCGGGTTTCGCTAAGTTTTATAAACAGCAATAACAATAATAACTATTACTTAATAGTAATGTACTCATTGATAATTATTTTCATTATCTAAGTAATAACGAATACCTACGTCAAAATAATAATGAGAGAATAATGAGAGAAATAATCAGTGAATAAGGGAGCGTCCATTAATAACGTGAGCGTTTTTGTCGATTTTTCGATCCCCCCACTCCCTGGTGTGATTTAGTAAGACTTGGCTCAACCCCCTCCTTCATCCCCCAATCTCACGTGAGATTTTTCAAAATATGTGTTTGTATAACTGCGTTGGATGTATTCTAAAAAAAATTTCTTGATATTTTATTTAATTTTTTAAGTATAAGACAGGTCGTAACCTGTTGATGCGTCGCTGTCACGCTTCAGGCCTCTTAGTGCTTAGCCGAGTCGGGCTGGCGGTGGCGCCTTACAAAATGACGGGCTACTTTGTGGCATTCGCAAAATCACGATATATATTGTTGTATAAGACTTGGCCATGTTAATGAAAGAACGTGTTTTTTCTTAATTTAACCTAATTTCACGCTATTTTTTACAGAAAAAGATTACGCTCTATTCTTTTTTCTTCTTTATTCTATATTATTACGCCTCTCAAGGCTCTGATTGAGAGTCAGCGTTGAATGCAGCGAAAATTCGACCGAAAACCGACTTTGACAGCTTTATTTCGACCTGGATTGTCCATATTATAATATGCAGTAAAGCTCCCGAGACCTCTACACGTGTCAAAACTTGGGGAGCGATTTGCTGTCTGGTTGATTGAGACCTGTGAGAGGTAGCCCAAGGCTTTGATTGAAAGTCAGCGTTGAATGCAGCGAAAAAGTCCACCTAAACAACTTACTTTACTCGAAACGGATAAAAACTGAAGGAGTGACTTGTGGTCTGGACGATTGAGACTTGCGAAAGGTAACTCAAGACTCCAATTGAAAGTCAGCGTTGAATACAGCGAAAAATTCATTCGAGAAACTATCTTTGAGAATTCAATTTCAACCTGAATGATCCACATAATATGCAAAAAAGCTCTCAAGATATCTAAACGGGTCAAAATTTGAAGAGCGACTTGTGGTCTGGTCGATGGAGACCTGTGAAAGGTAGCCAAGGCTTTGATTAAAAGTCAGCGTTGAATGCAACGAAAGAGTCAACCTAAACAACTACTTTTAGGGGTCCATTTCGACCTAGAACCTCCAATATTAAAAAAAATCAAAACCTCGAGGCGGGTAGAAACTGGAGGGGCGGCTTGTAGTCTGGTCGATTTAGACCTGTGGAAGGCAGTTCAAGGCTTTAATTAAAACAACTAAAACTCAAAGATTAAGACTTGTGAAAATCTTATCTTTTTACTTTAAGAGGTCAAGTTGTACCTAAAATGACATATGCAAAAAAAATACGTAGATGATGGAAATCTTGAAACGTGTAAAAACTGGAGGAACGACTAGTGGTCTGAACGATGGAGGAGAGCGATGGAATTCTTCAAACCAGATGCCTGTTTATCGAAATTTAATGGAGGGTAAATCAATATGGCTTTGAGTCATGAGGGTCAATATTGAGGAGAAGTGAATAAAAATTCTTTTGACTGTGGAGATATAGTTGCTATTGTAACAGAGAGAAATCACATCAACAATTAAACCTATCGCTGAACGAGTGGTTCGCAAATAATAATTTTTTATTATTTTAAAAAGTTTTATTGATAAACATTAATTGTTTAGGTATTGCGGTGTTGTTTTTATCAACTACCTTTGCTTTATAAATAGATAATTTACGTATCAACTCTTAAATAATGACTTATTGGACTGTACGACTTAATTACTGAAATATCACTTCATGGTCCATTACAGATTTCCACAATAATAAAAACAAGCAACATAACGTTCATAATTTGACATTTACTTAATACTAATCTTTGCATCCTCCCAGGTACGGGGGAATGTAAATATTACATTATTTATGTAGATTTTGCAATTGCTCATATTCACTGCAGCTTAGAAACAGCCACTTTGTATTTGCCAACTTATCTTTGATCTTTGTAACGGCTTTAACCGAAGACATGATTCCTTCGGATTTTAAACCTAAAGCACAATTTACCGGGCTGAATATATCATAATTCCGCTTTCTCCACGCTATTAAATATTTAAATTAACGACCCATTCCTGCAAACCCAGGACCCTCTCCCTTTTTATCCTATTCCTCTAACCTGCTGTACTTGCTATGCCAGCCATAATAACCTATCATAGCTAGTTAGCGGCTTAGAGTTAGATACACATTATAACGAAGGCACTGAACGTGTCCGGGCATAGAGTGGCCATATTACAGCACCCACGCTCGTTGGATTATATAGGGGTGAAGCTCAAAGCTCAATGACTGGGAAAGGGTATAGCTTAGTCTGAACGATGCGCCAGTCGGAAAAGTCCTAGTCGAGAGGCGTATATCGGAATCAATTCCCACTCAAATATGTTTTTTTCTCAATAAATGTTCAAATTTTCAACGCAAGAAAACAAGCTTGATATATTTTCTTTTCATATTTATTATCACTAAAGCAGCGAAGATAAATTCTTATTTGGTGCGTATTTTCCACCCATTTTCCTTTCACAATGATTTTCCTATTCAGTTATTCTTTAATATAAAGATACCCACATTTAGTTGAAATGTAAATCTCCATTTGAGGATATATGATAATAAGTTAACTCGTAAGTTACCTGGAAGATCCTTCCTACTATACGTTGATCTCGCCCGCCAGAAGTGCAGGCGTCTGAGCTACCTTTCCGATGTCCCACAGGGCTCTATCTTGGGTCTTCTACTATTCACAATTTTTGTAGACGATGGCGCTGATGTATGTAGGGTTAATCTAGGTTTCATCGATTTATGCAATTTCATTCAGGGCTCGTTCTACTCTTGTCTACGATAATTTATTTCTACTTATTGGATAAAGTGCTCATTTCAATTCAGCGATCCTTTTGTTTCCAGCTATATTCGTCGTTGAAGACGATGTTGCCTTTGCCTATTCTGCTTTTGTTTCGGGGGTGGGGGGGGCTATATTTCATGGCAACATCGTCAATTTTCGTGTATCTAAAAATTGCATGTTGTTGTGTCATCCAATTACATGGTAACAACCATGTAATGTTTATTTATATCAAGGATGTGTATGTTTTGTATACTGTTTTAATTACATACGTAATTTATGTTCAGCAGAGATTTGTTTGTATGAAGGAAAACGAAATAAATACATAATAATATTACTATTATTAATATTATATAGGGTGATTCATGAGTGACCTTACATAGACCAATGGTGATTAGCGGACTTCAAGGCGGGTCGAAAACCACAAAAGAAATTTTTTTTTCGTGATTGGTTACAAAGTTACAGGGTGTTTTATGCCTCAGGTACAAAACTTTGATAGGTGATATTTCTGAAACGGCTGGAGATATTTTGTCGAAATTTACTAGGAATGGTGGCATTCCGGAAACTCATCAAAACCGCATTCTGAGTTAATTAAAAATCCAGGACCGGACTTGAAATTTTTTGCCCCCATGGTCTTTGTTGAAAAAGTTAATTTTCTGACGATGTTTCTGAAAAACTGTAATCGAATTTGAAAAGATAAGAAAACACTCTATAGAAATCATTCCTCAATTTGAACGGCACACCCAAACCGTCTCGAAAAAAAAATGTCAAAGTAAAACTTCTCAGTAAATTATCATTTTCGAGCAGACATATTTTACTTAATGTTCGTCTGAATTCCTTCAAATTTATTTTTTGACTTGTTTCTGTGGAAAAAATGTCAGTGTAAATTAAATGTTATATCAACTTATCAATATTAATGTTATAAACGGTTCTAAAAATGTCCTTTACCAACTTCGATACATTTCCTGCAGCGTTTCCATAAATTTTGGTTTGCTTTTTGTATTATTTGCCTGTTGTTTCTAATTTCATCAGCAACTACCAGTATTCGCGTCCTGAGCTCCTCTCTGGTACTTACTTCCGTTTTTTAGACTTCCTGCTTCATATGGCCCCATAGGTAATAGTCTTAAACAGTGAGGTTGGGGGACCTAGGTGGTCAGGAATAAGGGCCGCCGCGCCCGAACCAACGATTGGGGTACTCATTGTGGAGATGCTCTCTGACTTGTCGAGAAAATGTGGTGGTGCCCCATCTTGCTAGAAGGAAAGAGCACGCCTGTTCACGTTCGCCTCTGCAAGCAAGCCGGGCAAAATGACTAGTAGGAAAAGTAAATAAATTTCCCCCGTGAGCCGCCCAGCAAAAAAATGGGGTCCTATTAGGGTATAATTTGCAATGCCACACTACACATTTATAGAAAATCTGTTGCGAGTTCTTCTGAACAACAGAGCGCGGATTTTCATATGCCCATAGGTGGGAGTTTTTTTTATTCGTTACACCATCCCGCGTGAACGCTGAGCTTCATCAGTAAACAAAGTTCTACGCAGTCCATTCAATAGAACTTCATTGAATGGTTGAAGCCTCTGTACGCTTTGTACGTGACAGGGATGCATCCGCGCTCTTCTTTTAGTTTCAAGGTTCCCGATACTCTTGATTGAGAAATGCTCAGTGCTTGCCCAATTCTTCGCGTAATTGTACTTGAATTTACTGCCACCATCTCCACGATGTTTTGATGGTTCAGATTTTCCAATTGAGGTTCAGCATTCCTTTGAACTCAGGGAAATATGCCGTGGTTTCGAGAAAATTGGAAAACAGACGCGAAACGTTACATGGGCCGGTGTTCTTCGACTGTGATCTTCTATGGTATTCTCTCGCAGCTGCTCTTGAATTTCCATTGCAAAAACGATACACAAACATAATGTCTGCGTATTCGTTATTAGTGAAATGATTTGTGATTATTAGTGAAATCTGAAAATTTTGCAGTTGACACCTGATTTCCCAGTAATAAAGCTTGGCCTTCTGTCAAACATTTTTCCCACAGAAACAAGTCAAAAAATAAATTTGAAGGAATTCAGACGAACATTAAGTAAAATATGTCTGCTCGAAAATGATAATTTACTGAGAAGTTTTACTTTGACATTTTTTTTTTTGAGACGGTTTGGGTGTGCCGTTCAAATTGAAGAATGATTTCTATAGAGTTTTTTCTTATCTTTTCAAATTCGATTACAGTTTTTCAGAAACATCGTGAGAAAATTAACTTTTTCAACAAAGACCATGGGGGCAAAAAATTTCAAATCCGGTCCTGGATTTTTAATTTACTCAGAATGCGGTTTTGATGAGTTTCCGGAATGCACCATTCCTAGTAAATTTCGACAAAATATCTCCAGCCGTTTCAGAAATATCGCCTATCAAAGTTTTGTACCTGAGGCATAAAACACCCTGTAACTTCGTAACCAATCACGAAAAAAAAATTTCTTTTGTTGTTTTCGACCCGCCTTGAAGTCCGCTTATCACCATTGGTCTATGTAAGGTCACTCATGAATCACCCTTCATGAGTGACCTTTACAGATTTGACAAAAAATTTAGACACTCTCGAACATCGAAGAAGAGTAGCTGACCTGAGTCTGTTTTGCAGATATTTCAATGGAAGGTGTTCAAAAGACGTGGCCCGCTTGATCCCACCAAGAACAAGACCGGGCAGATATATACGTCGAGCCGCAGACGCTCATCCGTATCAGGTTCAGCTCGTTACACCTCGTACCACCCTATTTCAGACTTCTTTTATGTACAGAACAGCATCACTTTGGAATAGCATTCCAAAGGGCGTGTTTCCCGAAGTATACAACTTACAGAGATTCAAGGCCAACGTGAATCGATATCTCCGCTCATGCACCGCTCCCAGAGCGTCATAGGGATTTCCCTGCAGTGCATGTGCATTTTCAATAATAAAAAAAAACATCGTAGAAGTTTACTGAATTCAAACAGAATTATCTTAGCAAGTTGCTATGTTATCATGTATAATTAGACGAGTGCTTGAGTGAAATTATCAATAATTATTGACATTTTGTTGGGCAGGAATTTTCGGAAATATTTCCCAACTCCAGATTCCAGAAGCTTTATCATTTTAATTTACAATTTATAAAACTCGGAGAATTCGCTTGCATGCAGTTTAATGGTCTTAGTTTTAAAAAGAGTATATAAGTACCTGCTTTGTATAAAGAAAATAAGGCTAATGCTTTAAAGTAGAAAATGTGATGGCTACCCAGATTTCAGTTTCGCGTGACTTTGTTGAAAAGAGGAAGCTCATCCATCATAGATATCTCTCTACTCGTTTCTTTCATGCAGATCGATGCCCTCAACCACACCTTGAATTTATGAAGAGATAAATGAAGTATATACTTCGATAGTGCAGGTTTTTGTTGTACTTGTTGTACATGAAAGAAAACTTGTGAAACTGCAATAATTCGAAAACGCATAATGAGAAAGCAACTACCTACTCATGGTCATCTATCGACACATAAAATTATTCAAGTAAATTGTAGCAGCACTTAATTTGGTTTCCAAATAAAAGAAAGTGTTTTTTCTTTTATTAGCTTTTGTTTACCTACGGAGGTGCAATTCTAAATTAAATCGAATCGTTTTCGATACAATCTTTTTTGTTGGCCTCTGCTTTGGTTTCACTTTAAAAGCAATAAATGGTAGGTAAGTGAAGTAGAATTTCGTGTTCTTTTGTTGAATTACTGACGCTTCTGAATTGATAATACGTTTTATTTAACAGAATTGGCTTCTTCTCCGAAAAGATTACAGTGAAAGAATTCAATATAAGAAAGAAACACAATACGTACGTACCTAGTGTCGCAATTTACTTCGTAGGTATTTTTCTATTCCCAGGCCTGGATTTGTGGAAAACCTTTATAAATTTTAAAATTGAGTAAAATCTGAAGTCCTGTTAAATTGCGTTATCAGATCATACGGAAATTTTTCCTACGCCGGCGCTTTTTAAGGGGCCGTCCACCCAAACCTCCCATTTGTATAGTAGATAGCCCAAAATATGAGCGGAACCCAGTTAAATCAGGCCCTGTTTATCCTGAATATTTAAATTTTCTTGCTTCACTTATAAAGTGTATTCTGGAAGTATACATATTTCGAGATCAGTAGTAGTAACTTCACCACATTTAGTTTTCAAGCTCTCTCCTCTCATCGAGCGTTTCTCTCAACTCCTTTTATCTGAATTCTCTGGAAGCTCACAGTGTTTGATAGTTTGAAAAGCGGTACTCTCGTCGTAGTCCTGTGGGTGTAACCGGGTTTTGAATGAGCGTCGCTGAACGGTCTTGTGGCAATCATTTCCATAAAGACAAGTTCAGTGACTCCTGCTCTGGAGAGACCGTCGTAGTCTCACTAAATATAGTCCTAACAGGTGGTTAATAATTCCACACTACCTCGCCTTTGCTGTCCTAAAACATTAACTGTACCAATTTTCTATGCATCAGTTACCTGTGTCGACATCTCGCGGATATCCTTTTACATTTTTCACGTTTCTTTGGTTCTCCTAATTAGTTCCGGTTTAACTGGATATTGAGCTTTCGAAGCTTAATAAGCTAATTTGAAAGAAAACCAACAGTTTTTGTCTGTATTCATGTTGTATACAGTGTGTCCCTTATTTCAGGGCTCACCATAATGGGTATCTCTTAAACGCTAAGAGATACAGGGTTTCCTTTCCAGAACCTTTCTTCAACCGAATGTCACAAATAACCATAAGTCAAGCAATTTCACGTCATATTGCTTTCGGTGAAAAATCTTCCTCTTTTTTAGAAAAAAGAAGAAAATTTTGAAGATTTTTTTATAATGTGATAGATTTTTGGTTCCCTTAATTTTTTTAATACAGAATGACATGAAAATACAAAATGGCGGCCATAAGAAAAACAAAAGTTTACTACGAAAACTCTAGGATCTAGTTGGCGTTGAAAATTTTAGAAATGTCACATGGATAGCTCTTGACGTCCTATGTAAGCTTACAAAAAATATTTATTAATTTCCAAAAATATAAGATACCTATGGCAAAAATAAGAAATATCGATTGTTCAGTTTTTTCAGGATATTTTAGGAACGTTCCCAGATATCTTGTATGTCTCGAGATGGCCACAAAATAGAGCATCTTTTCTATAATTTAACAGTCCCTGTATCTTTTAGCTTTTAGGAGATACCCATGGTGAGCGCTGAAATAAGAGAAGTAAGAGAGTATATAGTCAAAATTAAAAGGTTCGAATACGTAATGAAATCATAAATCATACAATACATACCTGTTTTACATGCATGAGAAAATATTTGCATAATAAATAATAGTGTTACGTTTCCGCTTTACCCCTTCTTTCACCTACAAAAAGTTCAGCTATTTTTAAAACGTAATTATATAGGTGTCCGTTTAAAGGCGCTGCCTTACTCAACTACATAAATACAGTTACCCCGTAAGGTGCGGATAAACTCTTATTCAACACCTTTTGAGGGATCGTCGAGGAGTCACGAGGAAATAATAAAAAAACCTTCTTGCGCATCAATCGCAGAAATAGTGTATTTTTATGCGATTCAATTATGAATATTTTCACCGCTTTTTAAATTATTGGCTTTCTGAAATTTTCCATAGTCATGTCATGTTAGCGTAGTGCTTTAATGTGAAAAATTTTCTGTGATAATTTCATTTCATTTCGTTTCAACACGTGCCTTAGAATGGATTTTTAAATTTAAAAATCAAAAAAATTGGCGCAAAATTTTACAATTTTGTCCCTTTTCCTATGCCCGCCACTGGCTAACTTTACTTGAAAAATACTATTTTTTACACTACCTTTAATAAATTCGGAAAAAACTGAAAGGAGAGTTTTGAAAACCGAAAGTTTGAAATTTTAGAGGAATAAACATCATTTAAAAATATTAGAATATATCTCCGCCATTTTTATATTTGCTTCTTGAAATTTTTGAAGGTTAAATGCTATTAGTATAGTTGTCTACTATCAAAATTTCCGTTCTATTCCTTCAAAAATAAGCTCATGAATGTTTATAGAAATGTAGACATTTTTACCCTTTTCCTACCCACGCCTCTGGCTTATTAATAGAAATGATGCAAATTGTATTGCATTAGCTCAACTTTCAAATAAGTTTATTCCAATCTTGTTAATTTTGTTTAAAAGTTTTTGATCTTGCCTATTTAGGGGTTCAAAATCTAGCCATTTTCCAAAAATTGAAAAGGCCGCCATTTTGGAATGTCTTTACCTATTTTACTCAAATACAGTAGACGACTACTTGAGGGTATCTTACTACCAAAAAAATTTCAGCGCTCTAGATTGAAAACTTCGACCAGAAACCGTGCCTCACGGACGGTTTTTTTTTCTGAAATTCGGAGGGACATCCTGTAGAAGTAACACAACTCTAGGAAAATGTTTTTTACGAAAATCAAACGTCAGCCCTAAGGTTTATAAGAGTAAAAAATTTCGTTCATTAATCTTGAAAGATGAAGCTACAGGGCGTTTTTAAAAATTTAGAGAAATTAATTTAAAAAAAACATCATGTAAAAAAAATCGAATATCTCCGCCATTTTTCTTATTTACTTTTTGAAATTCTCAAGGGTTGAAGTCTATTAGTATAGTTGTCTACTGTAAAAATTTCAGTTTAATTACTTCAAAAATGTGCTCATAAATTGTTGGACAAATTTAGCCATTTTTACCCTTTTCCTACCCACGCCACTGGCTTATTAATAGAAAAAATGCAAATTTTGTTGCATGAAATTAAATTTCAAGTCATTTACTTCCAATATTGTGAATTTGATATAAAACTCTTTTTCTATCTAGCTTATACAGGGGTTCAAAAAATAGTCCTTTTTCCAAAAATTAAAATGGCCGCCATTTTGAAACGGCTCGATCGATTTTGCTCAAGTACAATACCAGACCAGTTCTTATATATATCTTACTCCCACAAAAATTTCAGTCCCCTAGATTGAAAACTGCGACCTGAAATGAGATGACAAAAACGGGATATGGGGAATTTTGAAAGGACACCCTGTAGAAGTAACGCGACTTTAGGAATTTTTTTCAACGAAAATCTAACGTCGTTCTAAGGCTTTACAAGGATCCAAAATTTCATTCACTAATCTTGAAAGATAAAGCTACAGGAGCGTTTTTAAAATCGAAATTTCGCGATTTTGGAGAAATATATATATATATAAATATATATATAAATATATATATATATAAATATATATATAAATATATATATATATATCGTGGGCAGGTGAATTTTGGAAAACCACTTTTTCGTGATCTGGGGGTCATGATCGGTGGACATTTGATGAGTTTGGGTGATTTTCGAAAAGTGATGTCGTCCTCAATAGTGTATTTTTTTATTAAAAAATACACTAAAATCGCTCTGTAAATTGAACCACATATGGAGAGGTAAAATTGAGAATTCAACTTCTTTAAAATTGAAAATAAAAAAAATGTTTCTTTAATATTGCGAAAAAAAATTGTCACAAATAAGCAACAAATTTCCCATATTACGTGCGTCCGGAATGCAACATTTTTGAGATACCGGTTGTTAGTTTTTTAAAGATATTGCGGAAACCGTTTGAGATACAGACAGACCTCAGCTTTTGTACATTATCTTATTGATATTAGCTACCCAATTAACTTTTTTTTTCATGTGCTATTGGGGGAGATTTTAGAATTGAAAGAATTTTTCTTCCTTTTATTTTCCGACACGTTTCGCACGTTCCAAAGCGAGTTCTGCATCGCAAATGACCGTTTGCCAGAAAACGGTTTGCGTTAGCAATTAGGACTTAGGATTTTTAAATTATCCTGATTTTTTTTTACAAAAAATTTAGCAGCTATGGCTATCTAATAATAATAATTGTTAAACAATACGACTGTAGCAAAAAAAAATAAGTAGTTGGCAATGCTTTAGAACCTGAACCTATTATGACATTCGTTCGAATTTCTTGAACTGGTGTTATAAAACTTGTCTTTACACATTTATTACAATATTAACGGCTACTATGTCCATAGTTGGCTGTGCAAATCTCTAAACTGTAATGGATTTAGTTTTAATGATCCAATAAAATGAATGAAAAATATCTGTTGACCCACTGTCGTCTAATTTTTTTTTACACATCAGTGTTCAAACTACATAAAATCTCCGACATCGTTTCTAAATTTATTCTCAAATTAAGAGAAAATGTTAGCTTTGTTTCATTCTCTTATTGCTCATAGGTACCTAATGCTATCAAGATCAAACCTCAAACTACGTGTACGGGTGATTAAGCATGTTCTGCAACATGTAATCTTCAATTGAGCCTATAATAAAAAGTACCTGGCATTAAATAATTCAGTGGTTACTGAACATAACGGCAATGGACTAATGGCCATAATGAACGGGGACGATTTGTATTATAGTTCATTGAATATTTTACGCTAAAATGGCTACCAGATTTGTTACGATTGAAGTTTTATAAAGCGGCCAAAATAAATTTTTGGCATGAAGAATAAATTCATTAATACCCCACGCGATCGCGATAAAACATGTGTAAACAGCACACAACAGTTCAATAGAGGGCGGTTTTAAACTGTAGAGAGAAAGTATTTAGCAGCCGGAATAATTCAAAATAAAAGGCTGCCTCTAAATTGACAGCTCAGGGCAATTTGCTATTTCCACTGTAATCTCGTTTTCCGTTAGCGTCATCAAATGGATTTTTAAATGGCGCGTATTTTATCATGATTGAAAAGTTACCCTAACACCGAACTAGTTTTCAAACTTTTCGGTATTTTAAAAATTCGTTTCTTGTATTTTTATAACAGGAAGAGCTTGCTTTTATACATATTACTTCATTTCATCTTGAATAATAAAATTTCTTAAAAAGAAGTAATATGTTCTTTATACATGCTGAGTCAGTTTTTTGTAGCAGGACTTTACCAGTTGATGAAGATTTTTTTAAGGAATGAAAGTTCCCATAAACTCCGGAATGACATCAATATTTTAATTTTATGTCAATCGAAAGGTTATTTATTATAATTTAGAGCAGTCAAACCGAAGTTAAACATCTGGAGGACAAATGATTATCAGTAGCGTAGATACAGAATATATGTTTCCTTTTTCTCCCAACAACTTCGACGCCCATGAACTTACAAGATCTTACTTAGATTGTTTTTCTTACAATTTAGAATTCTTGAAAAATGCTAAATAGCTAATAATAGGTAAGTACTTACCTACCTAAAATACTCCCTAAAATATTTATCAGAATACCTACATCAGTCACGGACTGGAATGTCACCGCTGTCTCATTCTGTTTCAATAGTAATTCTCAAAGTAATCTTACACCTTATTTATGAATTCCTTCTTGATTATAACTTAATAGCAAACTGATTTAGTTAAGCAAATCTAATTACTGACAAGTGACAAGTTTTGCAACTATGTGTACCTACGCGTTGAAGACAAGTTATAGTCTTAAGTTTGCTTGCTTGGAGCAAGTTTTGGAATTCAATGTGAAAATGTCTCTTCTGCTAAACAACGTATCATCTGATATATTCATTTTCTGAGTAGCTAGGCGATTTTTAGTTGAGGGTGATTTTTCATTTGTCGAATTTCAGAATGAATAACTTGAAGGAGCAACGTTTTGCTGTGAAATTTTGTATTAAACTTGTAAAATCTGCGACTGAAAAATTTAATTATGCTCAACACGGCTTACGGTGATGTTGCTATGAAGCGTAGGTACTGCATGTTTCAACTGGCATGAACGTTTTAAAGGTGGTCGACAGTCGATTGAAGACGATGAGCGTCCTGGACGTCCTTCCACCTCAACTGATGACTCACACGTCGACAAAATCAACATCCTCTTACGGGTAAATCGACCAACCATCGGGGAGCTTGCTAAGGAGTGTGGGGTATCAGGTGGATCTTGTCACGAGATTTTGACTGAAAAATTGAAGATTCGAAAATGCGAAATTTGTACAACGCCTGATGATGATGATGATGACGGACGACTAAAAAGCCAATCGCGTTTACATTTGTCAGGAACTGTTTCCTCGTTCACAAGAAGATGAAAACTTCTTGACAAGGATTATAACAGAAGATGAATTATGGATTCACGACGATACTGACCTTGAAATGAAGGTCCAATCGTCCCAGTGGGTGGGTAAAAACGTCATTCTTACCCAAAAAATCTCGGCAAATTCGATGCAACGTCAAGGTGATGCTGACATCGTTTTTTGATACTAAGAATGTTGTTCACCACGAGTATCTCTCCCAAGGCTCCACCAGTGAACCAGACTTACATTGAAGTTCTGAAACAAAAGATCCAGAAATCTTTTGGAAACTGGTTTTTCCATCACGATAACGCTCCAGTCCATTCAGCCCTCCGAACTCGTGTGAGTTTTTGGCCTAACACTTGATCACTGTTCTCTCTCCACGAATCCCTTGACCCCCCTGACCTTGTTCCTTGTGACTTTTTTTGTTTCCCAACCTCAAAAGTCCCTTTGACGGAAGAAGATTTGACACGATTCCTGAGATTAAGGCCAATGCGACGAAGGAGCTAAAGGGCATTACCAAAGAAGCGTACCAGGACTGTTTCAACAAGTGGAAATCTCGTTGGGATAAGTGTGTGCGTTGGAGAAGAGAGGTGACATCAGTACCCGGATTATTTGAACAGATACGTTTTTTGACAAGAGAACAATGACTACATAGCTTTGAAGGACCCATAGCGGCATTATAAAGGAGTATTTTTCTAATCGGCAAAGCTCGAAATGCTTCGAATGTCTTTACGGGCTTCCTTTTTCAGAAAAAGCTACTCGATTTAAATTTGATAACTCTGTCGTTTTCGAGGTATTTTCTTTCTAATGTTTGCGGACAATCGACGTCATTCCAGTTACTTTGCTTTAATGTTCACGTAATGACGCAATTGCTTTTGCTTCAAGTCAACGTTTCATTTTAACGATATTCCAAATGGTAAAGCTTTAAAAGATTCGAAACTGCTTGGAAATTAACACATTGGTGACATTTCGTATAACGATTGAATCTCTCCACTAATAAAAGAGTAGGCCTATAATCGGTTATTTTTGACATTTGCGTTCTATGAACTTGTTGTATCAATTAAACAGCTGGCAACCACTCAAGACTTCCATTGAAGCCATCAGCAACAATCTAAACGCGTCAGTTAGTCCTGCATTTCCCGCTTCAAAAAATAGGTCCCGCGCTCAGATGCAAATCGCGGTTTCACTCCCGCAGTCTCCGGTTAAGTCTCTGAACACCTTAATAATGACACACATTCTTCATGCCCCAAGACAATAGACGCACATTCACGAATAGAAGTCAATCACAGCTACACTTGTGAAATAATAAACGAAAAGACACGATCAGAGACATGCAGTTACAGCTGGACAGGTTCAAGAAATCACGACGTGTCGACTGTTACAATATCGCGTTCATCATAGAACTCCTCGAACTCTAAACGAAATAACACATAAGATGATAATGATACGAACAGCAAACGAAATAGCTCGATCGTACTCGATTGCGGTCTTTTTTTAATTTTATTTAAATGCCGGACAATTTTATTTCACTGCTGGACCAAAAAAATCCGGATAGTAAAAAAATAGACTTCCATGTTTCAAGAAAAATTCATGATAAGGAAATTAGAGTTTGAGCTTGGAATTTACAATAATTATCAGTTGCGGTTTTTTTGTTAAATCCCATGAGCATGTAACGTGAATACGTCACCTGTTGTCCTTTTTGCAAAGCTTCCCTCGTTTTAAAGAGAATTGTAAAATTACAGTTCCCTACAACTCCCTATAATATAGATCGCATCTTTGAACTGACTACCCACACCATATTCTGGCGCTGGTACTGTCTGGATAATTCACTACTAGATGGCATTGCACGTTTCGTTTCACTAGGATTTTGAGTTCCTTTCAGGAACCAAATAAGTTGTCGTTTCAGTCCGATCCTGAGTTCCTTTCAGGAACCAAATAAGTTGTCAACTGTCAATCAGATTTCAGTATCTGACAGTGACATTTCTCCTTTCACAAACCAGAGGCAGACTTCCTCTCAAGTTCACGGAACTGAACTCATTTCCTCTTTATCTGCCAACCAAGAAAGTTGATTTTCTTGACGGTTCCCGTCGAAGCCTGTTACCAGGGTAAGTCGCGATTACGGATTTTGGAAGATAGGTTTTAATTCGATTATTACTTATTTTTAGCTTCTGGGATATCTTCTGGGATTTCCTTCAATCTTTCGGGGATTCTATCTCAACGTTACCTTATACCTTATCTTTACCTTTATCTCTGGTAAATACTTTGTCTTCTCCGGTATTTACTAATTATCTGGATTAATTGCCTATTGCGACCGAGGAAGCCATCTTGAACTAAGAAACAAAGGGAGCATGACCCATTTTTATTCTCCAACTATCTAATTCATCCTTCCACCGTTTTCATTCATCCAAGGTGAAATAAATCAACATTTCGAAGATCTCCAATAACAACAGAACATTTTCCCGGTGCTAGTGCTGTTTACGACCTTTCAACCCCAGGAGCCTCGTCAGGGCGCGGTCCCTACACCTGCTGGTTTTCTTCTGGAGATTTCAATGCCTGACTAAGCACCACACCTAGTAAAGTCCAGGAGTTATTAATATCCTTTTTACTGTCAAAATAAAGACAGTTTTTACCTCAATCAGCTTCATCCCGGAAACTGTAAGTGTTGTCTTTTATTTTATTTCACCGATCATGACGAAGAAGGACTAGAAGATCAGTGCTAACTTAGTAAATTAATTAATTACCACTCACGAACTTTATCTTTCCCGATATAAATGATATCGGAAGTATCTTATTCTTTTGTACACAGCTGTACAAGATAAAGGATCCTTTATTTTCAAACAAACTGATTGTTTAAACATATTTATATCAGATTTAAAGCTTTTAAAATAAGACAGGATAATTATTTGATTTTAATTAAACAGGAAATGTAAACCATAATTTGCTCATTAAACATCTGTCCATTTTAACTTATTCTTTGAAAATCACATTAACATCTTTATAACCCTAAATCTACTTTTTATTAGTTCTTCATAGAGTTTAGGTAGCACAATAAAAATAAGAACTCGAGCAAATCGAGTTAATAAGAACTGAAGAACTCTTTGGCATCCCTAATCTACCTTAGATACCTATATATAGGGTGTACCTTTTTAAATAATTAAAGCAGCAGAATAACTAGCACTCTGATAGTATTTGATTCAGTTTTCAAGTTGTTCAATTTCATTGTCTTCAGAGAAATTTGTCGTGAAAGTTTCTTTTGCAGTATTATCGTTTGCCGAAACAACATTTTGCCCTTCGCTTGCACTGCAAGCTCTCATTACTGCTACTTTCGACATTCCCTGGATCATAATAATTATTTTGCTCACGCTGCAATTGGCATTTCCCCGGCGGGGATTGAATTCACCCTCAAACTTTGGATTAGAAACTACCTTAATTAAATAAAAGCACTTGATCTCTTCCTAGTTCCCATTATAAATGGAAAATTGATATTAACGTCATAAATTATTTTGTTCAGATGTATCGTACAGTTATCTTACTTTCTTAATGCGTGATTATTATAATTTGCATGAAAACTCGCATGTTAGTCTAAGAATGTCTTAGTTAGTTATTGCGTTTTTACTGCTGGTGAATAATAGTGTCGTGACGCGAAAATACCTTATCTTCTTACCGCTACACTGCCGCTAAAGGGTAACCTTGCAAAAGGAGCTTTACGGAGTGGTTGTTAATACTGTCGCGAAGGTCTCGAGTAAGCTTTGGGAGAAGTTTGACTCCGTGCAAAGAGGATACTCTTAAGAGAGCTCTGCGATCAAACTGTCTTTGAAAGTTACATCCAAACATTTCCTTCATTAACATTATCCCATACCTTCGCTCATGAATTTTAAGTTAAATTCGAAATATCTGAATTATCGATCAGCTGTTCCAACTGGTGTCCCTCTGTCATTGTCATACGCTGACAGACTGCTAAAGCAACGACAATTTTTTACGTCTAACGTAGAAAGTGAATTCTTTACGTGTAAAGATACGTCATGGTGACATGTACTTCTTCCGATCCCTACCTTACCGACTCTAGAGAATATCTGTTCTTACCGACATACCTATGCATATTTAAATATTGCCTTATCTTATCTTAGTATCTCTCTAGATTACCTTTATCTCTCTCTCTACTAAGAAATTATATCTTATATCGGTATTTTAGTTTTTTTGAAATACCGTGACCTATTTTTTTCGTTTTAAAACGAAGGGAATTCTTTTGAATTTAAATCTCTCTCTCTCTCACTTGTACTGGTGACGCGACGTCACAGCCAAGTCAAGTAGGCCAGGTTTATTCTTTCTTTATATAGGCCAGGTTCATTCTTTCCTTATTTAGGCCAGGTACACTAGGTGCTACGTTGCCTACCTGTGCTGATAATACTACTGTCTTCTCTCTAGAATAAAATAAAAAATTTTATTCTCATCTATCTATACTATATTATAGTACCTACATTTTTCTAAAATGAATCCCGCTTCAGCCCTGCTCAGCGATGAGCTTACCTATGAGATTGCGTTGAGGAACCAAACACCTCAAAGTACGCAAGACAAGCGAAGGAAACAATTCCGAGCGCTTATTAATAGGGAAGATTCTACGGTAGCGTTAGAGTCACCCTACGATTTGATAAGGATCTTTCTGAAATCAAAGCAACTTTGCTAGATTTAAAGAAAAAGATTCCTGAAGCTTCTGGATTGTTCACTGATCTTGCAAGCAGACGTATCCCTTTTCGAGTGGATCATGTTATCGCTCGAATAAACAGATTAAATGTTGAAGCTGATGCTTCTAAGAAATTTCATAGAGATGAGGCTTATGGAGAAGCACTCCAGTTGGAGGGAGAATGGCTTCTGAAGTTGGATGAGAATGAACCAGTCGTTCCTCCTGTTTCTGATATCTCGCAATCATCTACCTCAACAGCTAGTACCAAGTACAGTGTCCCTGTACATAAGTGGAACCTAAGGTTTTCAGGCTCTAGTAAAGACAACCTGATTTATTTCCTAGAAAGGGTTCGAGAATTGCAAATCTCGCGGAATGTTTCCGATGAAAATCTTTTTACTTCAGCAGTTGACTTATTTGAGGATAAGGCCCTCACCTGGTATCGCAGTGTTGCCGGTTCGTTAAAATCTTGGCAGGAAATTAAGTTAAAGTTGAAGGAAACTTTCTTACCCCTATCTTACGATGATGATCTTCTCAATGAGATAAATCATCGCACTCAAGGAGAAGAGGAGCTAGTAGCCCTGTATGTAGCCTCCATGAAAGAACTTTTCAAAAGACTTTCAATTATTCCCTCAGAGGAGGAACAGTTTAAGATCATAAAGCGGAATCTACACCCCTACTTCTTGAACCATTTGGCCCTGGTTGAAGTGTCAACTGCCAATGAGATTATCTCTATATGCAAGAAACTAGAAGACAATAGGGCCATGATTTCTAAATATCGACCCCCTCCCTCAAAGAAGGTGCATAGTCTCCTTAGTTCAGACCTGGCATGTCCAGATGAGGCCATCCTAACATCGGCAAAACATTCTTTTGTCCCTTCAAGGTCAACTTCTCGTCTTTCAGGAAAACGTGATGCAGGTCACGACCAAGCTTCTTTACCTTTCTGTTGGAATTGTTCTAACCAGGGTCATCTTTACCCTAAATGTCGAAAACCCAGAACTATTTTCTGCTACGGTTGTGGAAAGAAAGATGTTTTTAAGCCAAAATGTCCCTCTTGCTCACCGAACTATTCTCGCCCAAAAAACGAGAAGACTGCGCGTCAGGGTGCAACGCAGCAGGAGTCAAGACACCCAAAAGTATCTCTCCCTTCGAAGAGGCCCGTGGATACAAACCACGCAAGCCCCTCCGAAAACCAAAAGTAAATATATTTACGACTGCGGACCTCCACCATCAAAGGAATATGTGGAAGGTCTGGTTAAATAGAGTCTCTGATTTCTATCGGACTCCAATTGTAATCCCTAAAAATAAACCTAGTAGGTCTACGACCCCTGAAATGATACCCCCAATCGTGTCTCAAATTCTACAACCCGATCCAGTAGATAATCGTCCCTATATCTCGGTGGATATGCAAGGAAAGCGTTTCACTGCTCTTTTTGACACTGGAGCGAATATTTCGGTTTGTGATGTAGAAGTCATAAAAGAAATTTTCGGCAGAACCCATGATTCCTCTGGAAATTCAGATCTCTTATGTTCACTTCGAAATGCAGATGGTTCACCATTACCTGTCACTTCAATCTTGGACCTTACCTTAACAATTGATGACGTCACTAAAGTTGTTCGTTTTCATGTTGTACCTTCTATCTTGCCCGAGATTATCTTAGGTATGAACGTGGCCATAGCTTTCAATATCTCTATTGATTTTTCCAGAGATTCATTTGAGGTTAGAGACCGAGTGGATCCTCCCTCTTGTTTTGAAGAACCCCAGGTTAGCACCATAAGTAGAATCCATGATTTTTCTACTCTTCCTCCTGAAGATGTCGTGAAATTGAACCCGATTATCGAAAAATTTCAAATTTTATCTCCTATCGATGTGCTTTCCCGACAGTTTCCGCCCTGCTTTAGGCTAAAGAGAAAACTGCCCTGTTTGTCCAAACAAGAGACAACAGGTTATCTTTATCTTACTTACCATCTCTTTTAAAGACGGGTGCTTTCCCGACAGTTTCCGCCCTGCTTTAGGCTAAAGAGAAAACTGCCCTGTTTGTCCAAACAAGAGACAACAGGTTATCTTTATCTTACTTACCATCTCTTTTAAAGCCGGGTGCTTTCCCGACAGTTTCCGCCCTGCTTTAGGCTAAAGAGAAAACTGCCCTGTTTGTCCAAACAAAAGACAGCAGGTTATCTTTATCTTATACACCATCTCTGTTGAGTAGGGTGCTTTCCCGACAGTTTCCGCCCTGCGTTAGGCTAAAGTGAAAACTGCTCTGCTTGTTCAATCAGACGACAGCAGATTCCTTTTATCTTACCTTACCTTATCTATTAGCACCACAGTAAAATGGTGGCTAATGCTTATCTTAGATATTTCTTTTGCAATGAAGAAAATAAATTATCTTACCTTACCTTATCTATTAGCACCAAAGTAAAATGGTGACTAATGCTTATCTTAGATATTCTTTTCAATGAAGGAAAGAAATTATCTTATCTTACCTTATCTATTAGTACCATAATAAAATGGTGGCTAATGCTTATCTTAGATATTCTTTTCAATGAAGAAAAGAAATTATCTTATCTTACCTTAATACCTTTACCTATTAGCTTCATAATGAAATGATAGCTAATCATTATCTTCTCTGCGAATATTTTCCCAGATGGAAAATAGAAATCTATGTGAATTCGAGTTCTGAATTTGCAAAGGTGGCCTTAGATATTCAGTGCTGATGTAAAGGAATCTGAACACTGATATCAAATACCCCTACCTCAGTGATGAAAATGGTTTTCCCATTTCGTCTTATCTTTCCGAGTGATTGAGCTATCTTACTGTGTCTTTGATGAATATCTAGTAATCCAGGCGATTATTGATGATTTCTTGAAGTGATTATTGGAAGTATCCAAGTAATTTGTTCCGTATGACCTTTGAGATTTTGTCCGACAAGGACACGTAAAGTGATTCTTAGCGATCAATTTGACCAATTATCTTAGTTTTGTCCCCTTGTAACTAGTAGTAGTTAGAACAACTACTTATCTATTTCGAAACTTTCCCATAAAGGAGTAGAATTATCTACATCTCGTTTTCTTACATTTATATCTTCCCCTATCTATTTTCATTGTAAGGAATGAAAATTATGTACATTATCTCTTCCCATTCGCATATGTTTGCGAATACCTTTTGAGTTATCTGTATATATGTCTAATTATATCTATTCCGTTACCTTGACTTTTTATGATGAAGTCAGAATTTCTGGATTTATTTAGTTGTCCATTCTATCGAGTAGCAGCCCTGTTTCCGAGAGTTTTAGTTTGTGTGAAAACTCCCATAGCAATTTTCTTAGTCCTTCAGTGTTGGCGGTTTTTGAAACCCCAGGCTGAAGTAGTGTTCAAAACTATGGGTGGTTGAACATCAAACAGAACAACGTAGCTCTATTAACAGCGAGCCTGTTATACCGAAATGTTATAACTTAATTTTAATTCTTGTATATACAATATCTAATTATAAGTGTTTATAATAATAATCAACTTAGTAGCATGTTATCTAGAAAGAATGCATGTACATTTTCTTTTATCTACTTAGCATTAAGGTTTTGTAACTATAAATTTAATCTGCACGAGCGAATTAAATATTTCTTTTTATATTGTATAGCTAGTTAAAATGACTGACTGTGCGATATTATCTGAACGAATAGTAAACATGGTAGAAAACTTTTACAAAGTCTGTTTTTGTAGAACACTATTCTCTCTCTTTTTCGATTTGTGTTGTCCTTGTTGGTCATCCACAATCATACCTTCATGTATACCCTTCTACGGGTATAGAAAGAACTAGAATTTTCTTCTAGTTTTTGAATTTTCTCTTGCATCGGTAAGGGGAGGTGTGTAACGTGAATACGTCACCTGTTGTCCTTTTTGCAAAGCTTCCCTCGTTTTAAAGAGAATTGTAAAATTACAGTTCCCTACAACTCCCTATAATATAGATCGCATCTTTGAACTGACTACCCACACCATATTCTGGCGCTGGTACTGTCTGGATAATTCACTACTAGATGGCATTGCACGTTTCGTTTCACTAGGATTTTGAGTTCCTTTCAGGAACCAAATAAGTTGTCGTTTCAGTCCGATCCTGAGTTCCTTTCAGGAACCAAATAAGTTGTCAACTGTCAATCAGATTTCAGTATCTGACAGTGACATTTCTCCTTTCACAAACCAGAGGCAGACTTCCTCTCAAGTTCACGGAACTGAACTCATTTCCTCTTTATCTGCCAACCAAGAAAGTTGATTTTCTTGACGGTTCCCGTCGAAGCCTGTTACCAGGGTAAGTCGCGATTACGGATTTTGGAAGATAGGTTTTAATTCGATTATTACTTATTTTTAGCTTCTGGGATATCTTCTGGGATTTCCTTCAATCTTTCGGGGATTCTATCTCAACGTTACCTTATACCTTATCTTTACCTTTATCTCTGGTAAATACTTTGTCTTCTCCGGTATTTACTAATTATCTGGATTAATTGCCTATTGCGACCGAGGAAGCCATCTTGAACTAAGAAACAAAGGGAGCATGACCCATTTTTATTCTCCAACTATCTAATTCATCCTTCCACCGTTTTCATTCATCCAAGGTGAAATAAATCAACATTTCGAAGATCTCCAATAACAACAGAACATTTTCCCGGTGCTAGTGCTGTTTACGACCTTTCAACCCCAGGAGCCTCGTCAGGGCGCGGTCCCTACACCTGCTGGTTTTCTTCTGGAGATTTCAATGCCTGACTAAGCACCACACCTAGTAAAGTCCAGGAGTTATTAATATCCTTTTTACTGTCAAAATAAAGACAGTTTTTACCTCAATCAGCTTCATCCCGGAAACTGTAAGTGTTGTCTTTTATTTTATTTCACCGATCATGACGAAGAAGGACTAGAAGATCAGTGCTAACTTAGTAAATTAATTAATTACCACTCACGAACTTTATCTTTCCCGATATAAATGATATCGGAAGTATCTTATTCTTTTGTACACAGCTGTACAAGATAAAGGATCCTTTATTTTCAAACAAACTGATTGTTTAAACATATTTATATCAGATTTAAAGCTTTTAAAATAAGACAGGATAATTATTTGATTTTAATTAAACAGGAAATGTAAACCATAATTTGCTCATTAAACATCTGTCCATTTTAACTTATTCTTTGAAAATCACATTAACATCTTTATAACCCTAAATCTACTTTTTATTAGTTCTTCATAGAGTTTAGGTAGCACAATAAAAATAAGAACTCGAGCAAATCGAGTTAATAAGAACTGAAGAACTCTTTGGCATCCCTAATCTACCTTAGATACCTATATATAGGGTGTACCTTTTTAAATAATTAAAGCAGCAGAATAACTAGCACTCTGATAGTATTTGATTCAGTTTTCAAGTTGTTCAATTTCATTGTCTTCAGAGAAATTTGTCGTGAAAGTTTCTTTTGCAGTATTATCGTTTGCCGAAACAACATTTTGCCCTTCGCTTGCACTGCAAGCTCTCATTACTGCTACTTTCGACATTCCCTGGATCATAATAATTATTTTGCTCACGCTGCAAGCAGACTAATTGATTAGTTTGAAAAAAAAAATAATGACTTAAATTCGAAAAGTCAAGGTGTCCGGATTTTCTTTGTCCAGCAATCGTAGTAACTTATTGGTGCGTTATTAAATAAAAAAATATTTTAAAAGTTGTATCATGACTCATGACTGGAGAGAAAATCGTGTCTTCTTCTCTTGGAGAGTCGCTGTTATTCACTTTCTACATAGGTGTAATTCTCTGCTCATTGAAGCTGCTCGTGGAAGAATATACCTAAGTACCTACTATTTTTATTTAGTTTTATTATTTAATAATAATTAATTAGGTAGATCCATGAATAATAATACTTCAATGGCATTCATTACCTACTGCAAAACTCTCCAATTAAATTTTTAGTTTTTACCTTTTTTTATTTATTCAACCATACAGGTTTCAAGCCCGTTCGTATTGTTTTCAAAGTTTATAGTAGCTTGTGGTTTTCCGTAATTGCTACGGCTACTGAGATTTCCCTTTTATCCTCTCCAATTAAGTGCACAGTGCATTAAGTGCACCATTCACCCACCATCCAAAGCCTAAGACACATTCAGGCTAGGAACAGGAAACGCAAATCAAGAGAAAATACATTATTTTATTACGTTAAATTACTAGTATTAAAATTATTATTTAATTCATGTGAAACTTTCTCTGGGAGTGTAATTTCGAATATAATTTTAGTCCATTCAAATAGGTACCTAACTATCCTACTTTTATTAAATAATTGCTGAGTGTCATGGTGCTATATTACCTTTCTATTTTGAAAATGATCCATTCTTTGAAGACAAAAGCATTTATCCATCTATCATGCACATTCATAAATTGTGGAACAACAAATTACAATTTCTACATGTGTTACTTTTTTGCACCAGCAGTGCATATAAAAAATTAGTAGTAGCTGCGTTCATTAATTTTAATGAATTTTTATTACTTTAAGCTTGTTTTTATGCTTGATTTATAATTTTTGCTTTTATTTTCAGGTATGTATTACTACCTACTATTAGCTACCATTAGAATTGTTCAATTCAAAGTACATAGAGCGTTTCTGCTTCGGACTGATATAAAGGTAATCGTTGTCGTCATAATAATTATATTATTTTTAGATTTTAGAAGAACTTATTAGCAAATTTGGGAACTGGTATTTATTTCAATTATTATTATTGTAGTCGACTAAATTAGTAGAAATTTTACATAATACTCGTATACCTACCTACATAATACAAAGGTAAATTTTGTATTTTATTTTATTTTTTTTTGTAAAATTTCGGTAATATTTCTAGAATGTTCCATAAAAGTGGAGTAAAGTTAGATTTATAATTCGAAAAAATTAGCGGAAAAGGTAACTTTTTCCTGAAAATTTGTTAACTATTCATTTAAGAAATTAGTTACTCAAAAGTTTATGGAATAACTCAAAAAATCAATTTTTTGAGAAAAAAAAACTAATTGACATTCGAAAGAATAGGCAATTTTACATAAAAAAATGTATATAAAGTTTTTTTTCTAAAATGAAAACTGAGTTGCAGAATTTTTTTTCTAACGCGTTGCACTAAATTCGTTACAGTTTTTGATCTAATTGATCAAATTGAGCTCACAAAAATTTAAATGAAATTGTTCTTCCAAGATTTGTTGAGATGATTTTTTTTTAAACGCTGAAATTATTTTTTTTTACCATACCCGAAAATAGCTGATGTGGTATCACAACCAGAAAAAGCATGTATAAAAAGTACGTGGTCGACAAGTTCCTTGTGTTTTAAGCTGGTTGAAGAGTAGACCTTAGTTTTTTCTGAGCCTTTCCCAAGTTATTTGAGAAAAACGTTAGTGACGTGTTTTTCGAGTTCTGTGATGAGAATAGCATGTAAAAAAATATATTTACAAGAATAAGACGTACCTATACAAAGAAGAATTTTAAACAAAATCAATTAAATATCTGACATTTTTTAAATTCTTACAATAAACATCTTAAACTTCCACAGTTTACTCTTGAAATCAAATTTAAAAAAGTTAGTGATAAGAAAAAAATTTCAAATGTTAGAAAAATACAGAGCCCAAAATCAAAATATTTTTTTTTTTTTTTTTAAAGAGGGAGCATCGGTCTTAACTGTGTAGGTAAGACATAGTCGCTCCACTCTGGTAATTTGGCTTTGAGACGAACTCTTTAGCCACACACACTTTTAAATTTATATTTGCCTTTGAAACCTTCGATCGCTTGTTTTACTTTTCACAGACATTCGAAAATGAATCTGAAAAGTAAAGCGGGCCGAGGTGAGTTTCGAACCCGCGATCTATGGCTTCGTGAGCCAGCGGAGTACCACTAGGCCACGCAAGTCACTTAATCAAAATATTTCAAACTTATAAAAGTGATAAATGTGATTTTGCAGGTCATGTTTCAAAGACCAGTAACTTTACTTAAAAATAAGATAAAGAAACTTTCAGATTCAGTTAAAACTTGAAACCTGTATATGAAACTTTAATATGGTGTACCTATTTAACTTTATCAGAAAAATCGAATCAATGTTTTTTATTTTTATTTTTTTAACAAAAATAAAATTTCTTTTATTACGTGAAATTCATTGTTAAATAAACTTTAATAACTTTAATTTTGCTCTGACTTCTTCTTCTTTTGGTTCCGTCTTCACCTTAGTGAAGGTTGGCAACAATCTCGGCGAAATGGGTCCGATCCTGAGCAGCGCGGAACAAGGCGTGTGAGCCCAGCCCAGTCCAGTCTCTTATATTCTTTAACCAGGAATATTGGCGTCTTCCTATACTCCGCTTGCCTCCTATTTTGCCCTCCATTATCACCTTTAAAAGTTTCATTCGGTCATTCCGGATTACATGTCCCAGGTACGCAGTTTTCCTCTTTTTTTATGGCAGGAACTAATTCCTTATCCCTGCCTATTCTTCTCATGACTTCCCCATTGCTAATGTGGCCTGTCCAGGGTATTTTTAAAAGTCTTCTATACACCCACATCTCGAATGCCTCCAGTCGTCTCAGTGTCTCGGCTTTTAGGGTCCATACTTCACACCCGTATAGTAGAACAGAATGAATGTAACAGTCAACGAATCTCAATCGCAACTTCAGGTTAAGTGATCGGTTACAAAGTACTGTCCGCATTTTATTGAACACTGCTCTAGCCTGTTCTATGCGCGATCTGACTTCTGTATTAGGACTCAGATCAGATGTTATCCAGGCACCCAAATACCTGAATCTGGACACGTTCTCGATTTGGGTTCCGTTTATGTATATATTTGCTGGTGTTGGGTTGTTTCTTCTATTGATGGTCATTAGTTTAGTTTTTTTGATATTGATTTTGAAACCCATGGACTCTCCGACTCTGTTGATCCTATCTAGAAGTTGTTGGAGTCCCTCCAGAGTATTTGCTATGACAACAGTATCGTCTGCGAAGCGTAGATTGTTGATCAGATGTCCGTTTACTTTGATGCCGTGTTCCGTGTCTCGTAGGGCTTCATTGCTCTGACTAACGAATATATTTTTATAATAGACGATCTTGAAAAAGTAAATTCAGAGACAATTTTTTATTTATTTTTAGTAAATTACGTTTTTTCAGTAAATCTACCGAAGATGCATTTCTGAAACATATTTTTATGCTGAAAGTATGAATAGTATGAAAGTTTACCTATTGGTGTAGTTTATATTCAAGAATCGAAAAAACTTATCGAATGTTAGAGAGAGATAGAGCATATGGAATAGATCGGCTAGATAGCTCTTAGCGCTCACCCGCGGGCTCTGCCTGGAATACGTAACCAAAAGTAAGAGGGTAGAAAGAATTTTATTGTCGAGGTATTGTAAAATTTAGTTTTTTTTTTTGTATTAGGTATATTATAGCCGTATAAAATTTGTAATTAAAAAAATATACGGCCATATTGGATCTGCCATTTTATGAGATTTTAATTTTTTTTAACACTGCATTCTTGTTCAGCGACCACCAATACCTCTATTGTATCAATTTGAGTAAGATTGTTTTGAAATTGATTGATTTATTTAAAATATTTCGAAGAAAACTTCTTTTTATTGTTCAAAAAATTAAATAACAATAATTAGCGGCAAATTATGAGTTTATAACTTTATTCCGTAAGATATTTCAAAGTGATTTCAAAAGTTTTTTTTAATCCATCTTTCAGCTAATTAATCCGAAATAATGCATGTTTGTATACTTTTATTTATTTTATCCACATATTATCCACAAAATTTTCTAGGTAATTATGAATAGGTATGCCTTTAGTGGGTAATACTTGTTTTTTACTCAGAAATTATTAGCCTCGGAATCTTAGTATGCAGTAATTTTTTTTTCCATTTAAGTTTCCATTTTTAGAAGTTATTCATTTTATAAAAATAATTTTCTTTCTAATTTCTTATTTTAAAGCAAAAATGCAGTCATTTGTGGCACGTACCGACAAAATAATAATTAAACAATTTGTCTGAGTGTTATGTGCGGCTCATAAAAAAAATAGGTACTTACATTATTTTGCTCTAACTAGAAAGTGTAATATCTACATATTTCATTCCTTTTTATTTTTACTATTTTACCCACTTTGAGGCTTTCTTTAAACGACCAAAATGGTTTATAGTCACATTAAAAGGAATTAAAGCGACCAGAATTGCACCTAAACCGCTGGGAATGACACATTTATTTTATCCCCCATACCCGGCTGCTATCGCCCTTATTTTGTGGAGAGCTATGAACAAGCCATGATTTACTCTTGAATTTTGACCTAGACGCTATCACATGTAACTTTACACAATGTCTGTACTTGCTTCTCGGAAAACCACCATTGTGTCTTTATAGAGGAAACGTTGGGAAAACTCGCTTGTAGAATAATAACGTGCCAGTATTACTCACACTTTTATAAATTGTCTTTGTAAAAAAATAAAAAAAAATTGTTGAGTTTTTTTTTTTTTAATGTACCTAAATGCATACTGTTCACATATACGTCTACTCTCGGGTCTACTATAACAATATATTTTCTTCCTTATAAAAGTAAAATTATTTCGAGAGAACTTCTCGCGAGTGTTTACCTATTATAGTGCACCTGTGTAAAAAATTACTACACTTACTGGTATACGAAAAAAGGGTAGACTGTGAAACAAAAATGCAGCAAAGCCATTATTGTTTCATTTTGCACTGTATTTTAATTCTCTTTGTGTACTGCTATTTCTCATTTGTATCGACAAAAACTCTTCCTGAATATCCGTTGTAAATGAGAAAACGAATAAGTTAAAATCTCAGAGCAAGCTCAGGGTAGATGGGAGAATTATTTTTTTAAAGCTGCACAAAATTTTATATTTTTTGTACACATTGACATTTATTTCGTAATGCATCTCTTCTCATAAGCTCTACATTTTTTGGGGATTAAAAGATTAAAAGTGGATAAGACCGGGAAGTTGGTTATAATTACATATTATAACACATTCATTTTGCACATGGCTGGATGTATCATGCTGTTATCAATTTCTCGTTATGACACAATCCAAACATTATCATGGACGCAGTTTATCTTAGATACACCGTTTAACTCTACCTTCTGTGACGACTGCTCTTAAGCCCATTAAGTAAAGTTGTCCTCTTCACAGAAGAGCGCTCCAGTTCGTAAATACCCGCATAGTTATAGTTCCTTCACAGATATTCTCTTTCAGTCTTTCCCCGATACCTTGCTCTGCCGAAGTAGAAAACACTGGATAAACCAAAAAACCTTCCTGCAAGAACTGATGATCTAGCTATCTGGATACAAGGGCAGATAGGTTCATATGCGCGCCAGACGGGGTATTATGGGAGTGTTCATTATATCGCAGCATGCAAGGGAACGCGGCTGGCAGACGGGGGCGGCGGAACAATGAAGCACGCCGCCTCCCCGGTTATAAATCTGTCGCTGGGAGCGATGAGACGCCGTGTCCATGAGGGTGAATGTGCAGAGTCAGGGGCGGAACTCTCCCTGGTGTTCGGGAGAAGGAGGAGGCAGAACAGATTCTTTTGAACAATCATGGTGGTAGCAGTAGGCCGTATACAAACCGTGTTTTTTTTTCACAAAAAATAATTGAGAGAAGAAAAACACTTTCAAGAAGAAACTGTTGCGGTAAATAAATTTTCTGAGTAGATATTCGGGGGTAATACCATTAGCGCTCGGATTTAGCCGGATATTTTTATGTTGCTTTCAAACACTTACTTTCCTTTTGCAATTTAACGAGAGCTGTTGAAAAATCACGAGAGAGTAGCTTAAAAATGATTTTTTTTTATAAGTATGAGGAAACAAGCATAAAAATATATCGCGAAAAATCTGAGTTAGAATGGTATTTCATGAGACAACTCCTCGAATAAAAACCTTTATTTAACTTGTGTAGAAAGTTTTATAAGACCGGGTTTAAGACTTTTGCAACGTGTAACACGTCACTACAAAGATCATTCGATAGATACCTCATGTAAGTAATGTATTTTATTATCAATAACTGCATGTTACTTGCAATTCTTACTATGCAAAATAAATGGCAAATGGTCAGCAAGGTATTAACAGGTGTTAAGGTATGTTAAAAAATTGGTTAGATATGTTTGTGCGTGTTTGAGTGATTGTTTTATGGCTTCGGAAGTTTGTGTCAGACAGACTTATATTTGTATAAAGCTGAGGTTACTTAGGATAGCGGTGCATGCCGTACTAGAGCGGTTTTTTAGGGAACGCGTAGCGCTAGCGAAAACTACACGGACAATGGTTTTTACGGCCGCTAAAGTATGACACCGCTATCCTAGGAAACACCGCTTAAAGGTTATGGAAGAAGTAAATTTTGACTTTAGAATTAAAACTTGAAAGAACATTTTCTTCTTAAAACTCCAAGTGGCCATCTCAAGGCAATTGAACACTAATGAACTCCTCTCATGGGTTGTAATATGGAACCTAATGAGCCTTAAGAAAAACTAGACAGTCGTCGTTGACTCCAGACTAGCAGAAACTCACCGTAAGTATCTGGATACGCAATACGGAGCTCGTACCGCCACTGGTTTGTAAGGTAATGATAGGGGTAATTGCGATGTTTTACCACCCGCCTGGCAGCTTCTCATTATTGTCTGCAACGCACCCCGTGCCTGCATAGTCAGACACCCTCGCCAGCCCTTGTCAAATCCTGAACGGTCCTTTGTCCTGACGTTGGAAGGACCTCTGCTCATAGATTTCAAACTGATGGAGACGGAAGAAATTATGACATACCGATGAACTTTAATGATTAAAATCTTTCATGAATAATAAATTAACAAAATATGAGCTTTTTTGTAAAAAAAGAATGATGATCTGGAGGCTCGAGGATAAAACCCAACAAAAATTAATAATTTAGTGAAACATCCATTGAGTGATGTTATTTTTTATTTTTGTTGGAATTTACATTTCGAAGATAGAAAAACAAAAAAAAAAAGAACAGTACACAGTAAACTCCCCCATAGAATTAAAATAATAACAATGGCAAGAAATATCTTGCAAGATTTAAAATAATTAAATTTAATAAGACCATAATTCTGTGATCGTAGACATGAAAACAATACTCTACACAAAAGTACCCAGCGCGTAATACCACGTTTACGGAAAATATGATATTAAGACAATATTCAAGAAGTTCTAAATTATGTTCTTAGCTGAGTTTTTTCAAAGTTATTGGTCTGACGCATCGCAACATATGTCTTCTTTGTTTTCAAAGGTCGCTTCTCTCTTTTTTCTTTCGATGGAATTTTCATTAGCTAGCTGATCTGGAAAAACAGAAAAAATATTAATTATTTAATAATTATATCGGGTGTTCATTAATTAGCACTTCCTCAATGGGCCGTGGACCGTTCTATACAATGCGAGTCGGTTTCGAGAGAATCATGAACCGCTTTCACGGTTACTAACTGTAACTGTTATTTGTTTAGAGTTATTTCAAAATAACTGTAATTTTACTGCCATTTGTTGGTCTCAGATCATCGACATTTCATTCATAACTCTAAATCATTTAGTAGATAGACGTTAAATAGTCGTAAACAATGTTTCTCGCACATGGATATCTCAAGGTAACAAGGACATTAGATTTCTCGCTACTTCCTAATTCGGTTCTCCCATCTCTAGTCACCAAATGAAATTTATGTAATGTAAACTATATGACGTTTTTGACATTTGGCATTATTGATTTACTGAAGGCCATTCAATCTTTTTTTTTTCAAAGGAAATAATAATAATCAAGAAGATTAGTTTTCATTAGACAAAAAAAAATTACTGAATTTTCGTTATTTAAGTATTTAATTTAAATAGCGTGAAGTGATTTATCGAGCCAAATACTAAAAAGACGTCCGAAGACACATTTTAACTCGCTCGAAACACAATGAAAAATGCTCCTGATACCTACATCAGTTCCATTTCGTCATCGAACTCTGTACATGGCATGGATGGAATGTTTTTAATAAGAACCTGATTGCAAGCTTCTTAGAAAAGGTGCTCATTTTTGTCCTTATCGAGTGATATAGTAGTGAAAGTATCCCTACTTTGATATATTCCTAGCAGGTAAAATTTTACACCAGATTTGGTGAAAGAGATCTGTGATGATGGACTTATCAGTCGTAATACTCATAATACACCCATACCGTAGCCAGCCAGATTCTGCAAGCTTGAATGTGATTTATTTCTATGTATTTACATCAAGGACTCGATATTTTTTGTGTGACTGTTATCGAAGTCAAGTCAAGTAATCGAGAGGATAAGTTCGTCAAGATAAACGTTACACCCGCGGCGAACTGTTACAGAGTGCCCTTAAGTGAAGTAAGAAACCGTGTATTAAAATGTGTCCATCTCTTAAATGAATTAATTGTTAATTTTATTTATGTGTTTTATAAAAATATAATGAGTGCCTATTTTATTAACGTTGTTGAATATTTTGAAAACTGTAATGATAAAAAAAATAAGGACCTAACCTAACAAAATCAAGAGCTGTCAGTTTTAAAGAATGGATTAAGTTAAGACAAACCTCTTTGCTGCCAGGGCCTACTCCAAACGAATTCCTTTCGAACACCGTTTATTATAGGGAATAGATGACGTGATTAAAATCTGTGTAGAATATTGTTTATAAGAATTGAACTATTCAATCAATAATAAAAATTGTGAAAATAAACTGGATTCTAAGGAATATTCCCTTTAAAAAATATCCGATAATAAAGCAAACACTGTTGGTTGGGGTGTAATCAAACTATCGATTGAAGTCGGTATGTTGTATTTAAATTTTTCATGCGTTAACTTTTGCAAAATACAGCTGCAATTTTCGACCATTTTATAAAATTTATTATATTAGCTTACCATTGAAGTTTCTGTCGTCAAGACGTACTTTTTGCAGAGGCATTGCGCTAATGTTGACGATGGTCGAAGTTAGTGCCAGTACGAGGACCGAGACAAATATAAGTTTATTCATTTTTATTCATTCGATTGTTATTACTATTTTTAGTTAACTCCTTGAAGTTCTCAGTGTGACTTATATTATTGTTTATCTTCACTTCTTTATATGTATATGTATATCCATTTTTGCGCAGAAATGTATTTTAGTTTATTGCCAATTAGGTTATGTTATCATTAAGTTTATGTTTCATGTAAATGGAGCGTGGAAGGTTATTCGAATTTCGAATATATTGCCACTTTAATCTTTTATGTAAAATAAAACTAGCGAAAAAATAACAAGCTTGTTATGTACAGGTGTCTTTTTATTTTCCGAAAATAAGGAATTCCCATGTACCTAAGTACGTATCGACTAAATTTGGCTCCTCTATTAGTTTGCGAGAGAAATATTAAATAGATCATTTGTTAGGATTCAAAACCATAGCTTCTGATACTGGAGTTACATTATTTTAAGTCTGCTGAGCGATTTTAGAGAAAATCTGGAATAAGTTTTCAATTTGTGACGTCATTTTCGTGATCGAAAATCACAAATCGAAAACTTCTTCCCTAATTATTAGGGTCATTATTATTACAATTATTATTAAATTTGGAATAAATGTTTATGTAAAAAAACGGTTAAAGGAATAAGAATATTTCAGTAGGTAACTTATTGTTTGATTCGCAGTTATGCATTCTTTTAGTACTCGGTTATCTATTTATTTGTGACTACTGAAAGTTTCGATTGTTCACTTGTCATCTTCATGTTTTGTGGTCAAAAATAACTTGAATTTCTTGTCATCGTTCGTTTTAATGACATTGCAAGTGAGTATGGAATTTAGTATTGCTACGATAACGTGTAATTGATAAATAGACTCTAATCAGAGAAGAATTTTGTTACATATCCCACTTCTGATACCATTGTTAGTATTGTTACGTACCTATCTCACTGCGTGACACTGGTGTTGCGTAACGTGCTGCTCGTCACGATGTCGATATTGTCGCATACATTATCATAAATGCCAAATAGGTTACTGTAAGCATTGATTAAAGGTGACGTTCCACCAGACACGGTGCAGCAGCAAGTTTTGTTTACCATTGCACCTAATAAGAATGCTTCCACAGAGTCCGATGCAGCAAATGATAGACTCCCATCAGGCGCCATGGTAAACAAAATTTCGGCGAGACTCATCCCGCTGCTACGGCGGGTCAGTCATGCAGCGCGCAAAGCCGTATCTGGTGAATATCATAAGTGCAATGCCAGGTTACCAAAGGGCGTTGAAATCTGAAAGTTGATGTGTCCACAAAGCTGGGAAACTTTTTCTTCTAGTGTATTTTTAACTTGGACACACTATGAAGAATTTTTGCTAAATAAAATTTATTTTATGACCTACTCAGTACTGAAATTAACACATTTAGTGGTTTTCAAATTTTTGCTAATTAACGACCATTGCTTTTTTCTTCCTAATTATTTTTTCTCTCATTGTTCTTGTTCCTTTTTTGGTTATCATTAGGTATTGGACTGCTAGCTGGACTTCAGCCAGCGATCGAAACAGTATACTTGTTGAAGGTTAAATTTTCGTATATTCACATGGACTATCTTACAGTGATAATATAATCATAATTAGGTACTTAAGTAACATATTCTTATATTATTTCCCATGTTAATAAATAACACTACTTGCTACTGCATACCTCCACCGCAATTTTTTTTTTTTTATGAGAAGGTATTCGGGTATACATTATTAAGTCATGATTTCGTGCTAAGTTTTTAATAATTGTAATCTCAAAGAAATACGAATCAAGCAGTTTTATAGGTATTGGAGGATAGTACATAATTCCATACAGGTGTCCCAAATTTTCTATAGATATCAATGGATATACGGTTTATTTTTAGACAAAAGAAATTTTTTTTTAATTTCAAATATACTCCTAAGGCTTTACGAATGAACCCCCAACACAACTTTACGCCTTTCAACCCCCAATAAGTAACTATCCCCCTACTTGTTTTTTTTTCAAATTACACCCCTAAATTTTTTGCTCGGCAGGAAGAATTTGTTGTGAATACAATGACATGCAATTTTTGAATGTCTAAGCATACTTAACTTGCTAAAATCAATAAAATATCTTTTTCTACTCATATTGAATAATATTCCAATTATTAGAGCTTTTTGGATGAATTATTCGTAGGCGTTGAATTATAGCTCATAATACCCGGCTCATGTCCAATCACAGCTGCTAGCACTTCATAATACACGCTCGTTGACCAATCAAAAGCTGTAAATTTGATAAGCAGAGCAAAGCTGTGAATAGTACCGATAACTGACATTTCTGATAATCCACGCGTGCGCACTCGGTACTCGGTACTAGAAGTTGTTCTAAGCAGTAAAATAAATAATAAATTAAACAAAAAACGCTGCATAGAAAAGGGGTGCGAATTCACGCAAAATAATCTCAGCTCAAAACAAAAAGTATATAGGAAGTTGAAACAATTCTTCAAATTAAGAGAGATCGTTTTACACCACAACACCCTTTGCAGGGTTGCTTGTAACGTATGTTTTTTTTTTTAAGAAAGTGTATCTTTTTTGATTGATTTTCCAGTCTTTGAAAAATATTAAGTGATAAGTGCTTTAAACATTGTATGTATCCGATCAACTGAAAATAACTTACATACATTTTCAGACATAGCGTGTGAGACAACCTCCATTAATGGTTTAAAGGAAAACCCCTAATGGTTTATTTAGAGTGAGAATCAAAAAACATATACCGGTGATGTTTGATAGTCATTAGTCCCAAGCATGAACTCTTGTAGAGGACACTTAAAACAAGACTTTCGTTATGTTACTGCATTTCAGGTTGTTTTTTATCACGACCGTATTCCACGGCTGTATGCCTTGTTTAAAGTATCGTTTTACGTACAAATATAGTCAGTCATGCCTGAATTTTTGCACGCAAGGAAGTCTATGGCATTGCATTACTGTTGCAATACCTTGTTCTTCAAAGTAAAGATGAAAGATAAAGAGTTCATTCAGCGATATTATTTGAAGGAAGATTTACGAAACTGGTTTTATTTTCCATTGTTCAAATTGCACCATTAAAGTTTTACTGGATGACAATAGCAAAGGAGCATGCTGAAGGCTGACATATTGTGTTATTTACGATCGGAAACAATGAATTAAAATCTGGATCTGCAATTGCTAGAATACGCTATCTAGAATATTTTCTAATTATCTACATCTACACTCTTTTGGGTTAGTGCAACAATAACATTATCCTTATAGTTCTATACAGGGTGTTAAGAAAATGACGGATAAACTCTTCAGTACATTGTAGGGGACACTCAGTGTACGGGAAAAATAATTAAAAAAATTCTGGTCTTCAATTTGCTGAGATAAAAAATGCCAAAGTGAACATTTTACTATCTTTGTTTTTCGTTATTTGCAAAAAAACTAGATGATTTTACAGATATAAACAGGGTACTTTAATCGTTATATTATTAAAAAAAACATTTGGCAACAACGGTTTTGATACCTTGACTACTTACATTGTTAGAAATTAGACGAAATTACCAAATACCAACTGTTAGCGTGTTAAACGTTGCCAAATTTATTGTTCAATATTTTGCTTATATCTTTTAAATTGTAGCTCTGGATTTTTTAAAATTATTTTTCCCTCACTTTACCTACTGAGTGTTCCCTACAATGTACTGAGGAGTTTATCCGTCATTTTCCTAACACCCTGTATAGCTCTAAAAATCACTGGTTTCGTTTGATACTTTCAAACTTTAAAATTTTAAATTTGATTTCACCTGGAAAAAGCTTTACAAATAATTACAAAGTTACGAAAATGCCAATTAAAAAATGATCAGTTGCTTTCAAGCTGCCCTCTCAAGAATTTAAAAGATAAAACTTTGCTTCCCATATCTAGAAAAATGGAAAAATTACGTTTCGCATTTTCCAAAAAAGCATAAAGTTGTCGGGAGAAAACTTTTAATTTTTGACGTGCTGATTCTACCCCTTGATATTTATGGTTCTCATTAATATTGAACCTAAAAATTACCGTATACTTATACAGGGTGTCAATTTGAAAACTTTTCACCCCCGAATTCTTCTTCTTCGGAAATTTTTTTTCTAAGAAATCCCGAAACAGGTCAATTTATGTTCTATTGATGTAACAAAATTTTATATAGGATGTTCCTTGACTCAGTAACGACGATATGGTCTATTTTTTTGAATGGGACATCCTGTATATTAATACAATTTCAGATTGTCTGAGAAAATCTAGTAAAAATTGTTTTTACAGTTGCAGTTTAAACTGAGTAGCTTACGAGTTATAAACAAATGAAAATAGCAATTTTTCATTTTCAAAGCAGCTTATTTTGAAAACGGCTACAGATATCGGAAAACGGCTTACATGTTCCGATCTTAACTTTTCAACCGGTAAGTATCCTATTGTGTGGATGAAATTTTCATAGAGGGTAACGAAAATTATCAGACTTTTGATCACTATGTATAAAAATTTCATCTACATCATAGGATACCGCTTCACAAGTTAAGATAGGGACATGTTAGCCGTTTTTCAATATTCAGAGCCGTGCCCGATGTACACTGCTTTCAAAATGGAAAATTGCGATTTTCATTTGTTTATAACTTATAACCACGGTGTAAGATATAGAGGTGAACGCACGGCGCTTGTCTTTTAACGCTAGCGAACGACACTAAACTGCGAACGTCGATGCGGGAGAGAGATAGTTCTTTTGGGCGATCCATGCGCTCTCCCCTCTTACTTCCACACGTTGAATTCTCATAACAAGTGTAGGTTTTAAGAAGTCGCGTTGCTACACTTTATTTTTTATTGAGTGAGTGATAAGTAAATATGGGAAGAAGGTGTGTTATACCTAATTGTAGAAGTGGATACGATGAAACTACAAAGGGTATTTCTTTTTTCGGCATACCTAAACATAAATTAGAAGCGTATCAAAGGGCGATTCCCCGCCAAGATAGACAATTGACCGCTAAAGATGTGATTTGTGCAAAGCACTTTAAAGAAGAAGACATCATATATAAAGTCGAAACTGCCTGTTATTCGGTAAGTAATATATTTAGTGCCGATTATACAAGTGTTGGAACTTTTCTTAGCTTGAAGATTATTAAAAAAAAAAAAATAGTTAGATAAAATGATGATAATTTCAATACCTACCTACAAAACTAATGTAGGTATGTAAGTACCTATTTCTTGGTAATTATTAAGTAGGTAGGTACATATAAATATCTCATACATAACTAGAGTTTTTTTCATGATCAAAAAATATCTTTAAAACTCATATGTAGTTGTTTGTTGCCTGAGGTGAATTTAAATACCCGCTCAGCGCTATGAAATTGAAATAGGAGCGTGGCCGAGTGCTTTAGGCTGTTGCTTGGCACTCTGGACATTCTGATAGTACGGTACTCGAATCCACGAAAGGATGGTTTCTTTTTTTTTTTAATACACTAATAGGTAGGTAACTAGATATACCTAATTTTTTTAAATTTTGTTTATTAAATTATTTTTATACAAGCAGTCTGAGTTTTTATTTCGTGTTAAGTTAAACGAATAAATAATAATTAATTCGTATTTTCCTTATTTTCCGATATGTAGGTACAATACAATAATATAGAGGGTACTAGGTGAGTATATAGAGTACCTTACCTACACATTTATCAATGTAGGTAAGTACCTATACGCATTGAATTCTGCTAGCGCTTGCCCAAGTTGTCTACCTCTCACTGCAGTCGCACCGCTCTAATCGTGACTGTTTACGCTCGCTTTTCGAGCTGTCGTCGATTCACCTCTATATCTTACACCGTGCTTATAACCTACTAGTAAGCTGCAACTGTAATACATTTTTAAAAATAGACAATGCCGTCATTACTGAGTCAAGGAACACCCCGTATAAAATATTTTTACGTCAATAGAACATAAATTAAATTTAAAAATTGACCTGTTTCGGGATTTCGTTGAAAAAAAATTTTCAAGGAAGAATTTGGGGGTGGCAAGTTTTCAAATTGACACCCTGTCTATAAACGTCCCGTATTCAGCGAAATCGTGTAAGGGAAAATTTGCCTATGTACAATAATGATAAAAATAAATTATTCGCACGGTATATTAGTAATTACCTACCTATATAAAGAACGAAATTCCCACGGTAAAAAATATTTGCACGGAGATCGGCAAAACGAGGTGATTGTGTCGAAAGTGTGTAAATCCAAGATGAGACAAATATTGACTCGAAGATTTAAGTTTAAAATGTTGTAAGAGAAACCGCAAAAGCCTGCTTATTTCGATAGGGATGAAATTATTAATTGGAGAAGCAGATATCTACGGAAAATCAAAGGCTGCCATCGTGAATAGAAGACAAAAGCTTAATTATTACCCGCATTGGTAGTGATATTGGTTTTTTAAATGACGGACTGTTAGTTTTTGAATAAAAAGCAGGGGAACTATCAGCAAGACATGGATGCTACCGTATTTGAGCAAAGGTTCAGTAAAATTTTGCCAAGTTTAGAATAGAGCTTATGAGTTAAAGAGTTATAAAAAAGTGAAAACCACAATTTTTCATTTTGAAATCAGTTTACTTCGGAAACCGCCCAAAATATCGAAAAACGGCTTACATGTCCCTATCTTAACTTTTCATGTTATATCCTACTATTATGTGGTTTAAATTTTAATACAAAGTGATGGAAATTATCAGATTTAAATCACCCTGTATAAAAATTTCAAGTACACTGTAAAGTTACACATGAAAAGTTTAGATAGCCGTTTTAAGTTAAGTTAAGTCATGTAAACAGTCTACCGATATTTTGAGTTTTAGTTCCCGATGCACCTAACACTGATTTCAAAATGAAAAATGGCGATTTTCACTTGTTTATAACTCATAACCTATACTCAATTTAAACTGCAACTGCAAAAATCATTCTTGTTAGATTTTCTCACCCTCTCCCTTCATGATGAAAAAAAATAATTTCCAATTTTTTGTGCTGCCCGATATTGGGCAAAAACTGTGGGAGTCAAGTCCGATTTCTTGTGTTTTAGGTTTCTCCTCCTCCCTTCGCTCCTCATTCACGGATCCATACAAAATCTGGCCGAAACCCTTGGAAAACATGAATTTACAGGAGTGAATTTTTCGCGCCTATAAACTCATTGCCTCCCCCTGAAATATGCTTCCAACTCCGTCCGTTACTCCCGGTGACTCGTGTTTTGGCAAAAAGAAACTAAGAACCAAAACGGCGATATCTCGATTCGCGATTGCGCCACACCAGGTTGTGCGCTCTCGCGAGATCTCGGTTTTTTACCCGAATTTTTTTTTGTCCGGCTACTCACAGCTAGCTAACCTAGGGACAAAAAACCGTCCCCCCCCAGTTCTTATACCTGATTTTCTCCCCCCTCCCCACCTCCGAGAGGGCTACATAACAAGAATGGTCCCACTAATTTACCGAAACAAAAAACAATTCAAAAGAACGAGTGTCGTTTTTGGAAGTTTTTCTCACTAGATCTACGCTACTAACCTAGATATATTATTATTATTATTATTATTATTATTATTATTGTTAATTACGGTGACTGACTAAACGCAGAAGTTTTAAACGGTTGAAAATGGTGGTGTTGCGCGTTCTGTTTTGCATTGTTACTAGATACGGAATCATTGTTGGACCCTATTATAGTAATAATAATATTAAAACGATAGATTAGTAAAAATTTTCCGTTAAATGAACTGAATTATTAATCTTTTGTGCTAAGCTGCTTTTGCTGATAGAACTTTCCTTCTATACCTTAATGGTATTATTTCTCTGTTGTTACTTGATTAATTTTATAATATAATTATTATAATCCATTTCGTAAAACCGCCAATAAGTTTTGGCCGGCCCGTTGAATAATCCGAATTGATGAGAAATTAAATTTTACTTATCATAACATTTGTACGGTTGGATTGGGAGTTACCCAGAATTTCTCCACTTCCCTATTATTTAGATAAAGAACAAGGAAAAGCTCAGTCTTTGTTGAAAGGTATAGTAAACAGTTTTTAGCTAGCCAGTTTAGTAGTTCCTAGTTTACAACTAAAACGTAACTTTTAATTCTATAATAAAAAGTGGAGATAATGGAGATAGTGTTTATTTACAATTTCAAGAAGTACCTACTTACATCACAACACCAACAACCAACACTATACATTCGACCGGTGTAAAGTTTTCATTATCCACTCAGTCTAGTAGATAGACATGCGGCTATATCCCGAGAATATTAAAAAGCTGGACATGGGATATTATTATAGAGACTGTTGCAATTTGTTGCCGGAATGCCAGATTTGTTCTATGAAATTAATTAACAAACTAGGCATTAGGAAATTTGAACAATGTGTGACAACTTTCAACAATTTCAGCTCAGCTGCACAATCTGTAAAAAATTTTAACACTCATAGTAGGAAAATTAAATAATCTCTAATTCTTTGTATTTCCTATTTTTCTATAAAATTTATCGAGTTATAATTTTTTCTTAAAAACGAGCTAAGAGCATAGAAAAAAAAATATGTATGATTACAAGTAATTTTTAATTGGATGTGAAATAAACAAAAACACGAAACGTGAGATGTGTGTTGTAAATATCGATCAAAGTGTAATATTTATCCAGGCAATTCTACTATAAAATCAGTTGATGGAATCATCTTACAGAAGATTCACTCAGCAGGAGAGCATCGTAATGAAGTTGTTTTATACCCCATCAAAGTCTAAACAATGTCGTTAAATGAGCGTTACTCCGTTAATATCTTTCATAATTGAAAAACTTGATCTGATACTTTCCAGTTACATCGTTACAAAGATTTACTACGGTCATGGTCGTACTTTGCTACCTACCCTTTATTGCGTGGGTTTTATTATTGTTTGTATTTTCAGGAAATTATTGTAATTAATTTCAGTAATAGTAATTTTTTATTTTGCATACCTGCCACTTGTGAGTCTTTGTTTCTCGGAAACTACAAGATAGTAATGTAATTGAAACTGGGAAATTAGAGTCAAAGTATAAGTTTAAAAAGTTATTTAGTTATTATTTTAGAAAGTTCTGGAGATGAAAAACCTGGTCATAAACAACACTATCTTTACATTTTTCAAATATAACCTGTATAAAATTATTTGTGTAATTTTTTATTCATCAAGTCACTTTTAATAACTATTGCTTGCTTTTTAAGAAACTTTACCAGAAGAACTAGTAGCCAAGAAGGTGTCCCAAAAAGTAAATTATCTGAAGAAATCTGAAGCAAGAGTAACAAAAAAAGACATATAAATCCTTGCCTGGAAAGGGAAGTACACTTCTTTTTATTTTTAAAATTTCTTACTATGTACTTCTTTTTTCAATTCAATTACAGTAAAAATAATCGCACAGCGAGTACTCTCTCGGTCACGCTATAATAAATAACAGCGCTTTGAGAAAGTCTGCCATCAGGGCAACTTTGCATAAACTTTTTCAAAGTCCTGGTCTAAAGATGTTTGCTAACAAAGTTTTCCCAGTCTTTATGCTACAAGAAACCTTGGAAGTTTTGTAATTAAAACGAAACTAATGCGTTTTCTCAAAGTATATGCTCAAGATAGAATATTCATATAAATAAATATGATGCCCACGTTTTACGTTATCTACCTATCCTATAACCTCTACCTATTTATAGTTTTAAATTTTTGGTAATGTCCCATTCATTCGGCGATCTGCATCAGCACTTGATTTTTTTTCACGTAAATTTTTTACTTCAAAAAAAGATACCTAGGGCCATAAAATTTAATGAATACGACCCTACCTTGCTTAATAAAGTGAGATATTTGAAAATGAAATTGAATAATTTTTGTGATAGGGACCTACCTACTTTTATTTCCAGGCAAGATTTTTTTTGCCTTTTTTAGTATTTTTTATTTGAAAATTTTGGAGTAGGTATTAGTAAAACTTAGGTAGGTACACATTATTCTCATGGTATTTGGAAAATTGGTTTTTATTTTAAATTGGTTGTGCCAAATGAATTGGGGTTATAAACAGAAAGAAAAAAACAATGCGGTTAAACAATTATTATTATGTTTAATTTTTAGTAAAGTTTCGAAATCACCGTTATGAAAAGTCAAAAAATATTTATTTCTGATTCGTTGTCATCTAATAGTCCAGTCAACAATAAGCCGGAAAATCTGGAAAAGTGATTTGAAGAATTCGTTTTTTCCTGGATTCCTTAGTCAGACTTTCAGAAACATTCATTACCGCTAACCCCTGCAATACCTGGAAAAATTAGAAAATTGTGGAAATTTCCTCCCTCCCAAAGCACACACACAAAGCACATAGCACACAGATAAAAAAGTTATGAGAATTGAAATTTTCACCACGGAAATCGTCTCTCGTGGGCTCTCGGGAGATTACGAATCCGAGATCCAAATGCAAGTGAGGGTGGTTTCAACTTCTCAAAACGACCCCAAAAAGTGTCAGGGATATAAAAAAATTAATATTTCGCCTCAAAAATAGTTTGCCGGGGGCTTTCGAGGTGCTTATCACGAGTCCGATGTCCAAAAGCAAGTGAGGGTGGTTCCAACCCCTCAAAAGTGGTAGTGTTATAAAAAATTAATATTTTGCCCCGGAAATCGGCAAATTAAATGAAATTCTTCAGCTTGCAAATCGATCAACTATCGAAAACGGAAAACGTGGAAATCTTTATCGGAATTGTACCGCATATCGCATTGGGTGTGTTTAATTTTTTTTTTAATTGTACCTTGGATTCGGAAATATTAATTTTTTGTATCACTGCCACTTCTTGTAGTGGTTTTGAGGGATTGGAACCACCCCCTTACTTGCTTTTGGACCTTTGATTCGTAATCACCGACCCCGAAAGCCCCCGAGAGACGATTTCCAATGAACTTACAGCGGGTATTATATAAAGGCTCATTAAGTTAACGGGCAGATTTCTGTGGCCATTTCTGAAGAAGGTATCGAATCTAAGTGGAAAATTATTAAATTTATCTATTCTTGACATGAAAGTAATTACATAAATGTTAATAAAAGTAATTTGTCGTCGATATTAGCTTCAAAAACGAGCACAGAAATCCGTCCGTTAGCCTAATGAGCCTTTATAATATTGGCTGTTAGTAATTTTAATAACTTTTTTATCACTGTTACTATTTGGGGGGAGGGGAGGGGTGGAAGGGAGTAAATTACCTTAATTTTCTCATTTTTAGATATATTGCAGGGGTTAGCGGTGAATGTTCCTGAAGGTCTAAGAAATCCAGGTAAAAAATAATGTAATAAATCGGTGCTTTTCCACCACTTTTCCAGATTTTTCGGCTTATTTTTGGGCTATAATACATAATATAATGTGATCGGCCAGATTCTACGTTTTGATAGGAAAGATGTTTATATCGTTGATGTGGATCCTGACCATAGTTCAAAAAATTGTCTTCTTGCGTGGTGTTGTCATTGAAATGAATTTGTTTTTTAGTCCTTTCATTTTATTCCTTTTTTAGTCCCGGTTTTCTAGCTAAGTAGGACAGGTCGGGACACAATAATTTCACACCATTGGTAATAGTTTTTACAGTGTTTTGCTTTTGGTTTTCCTCTTTTGTCAATTGCTTTTCCTAATTTGTCAAATGCTTTTCCCATTTATCAAACGTCAGTGCGTGATTTTTCAATTGAGATTACTCTTTTGTCAAATGAGATTCCTTTTATATCAAATTCTTTTTCAATGTTTATTATAATGTCACTATACGTAAATGGGAAAAGCCATTGACATAAAGTGAAACTGATTTGACATAAAAGGAAATTGATTGATAAATCAATGACTACAATCGGTGATAGATAGAAAAATAAGAAACTCATTTGACAAATAAGGAAAAGCAATTGACAAAAGAGGAAAACCGAAAGCAAAAGACTGTATTTCTATATTTCGTCACTATAACGTGATAATAGAGTTTCTTCTTTTTAAACCGTCAACTTTAAACATTTCTCGTTGCAAATTTTTTTAATCACACATTTTGGAAACCATTTTATGATTTTTTCTTATTTTGATTTTTTTTCTTTAATTTTTGTTAAGTGTATTATTTTTAGATTTCATAATAATACGTTCCTGTCACTTTTTCAGGTCGCAGTTTTCAATTTAGGGAACTGAAATTTTTATAAGTCTCTGAAGGGAGAGGTCTGGTATTACTTTTGAATTAAATCGGTCGAGTCGTTTCAAAATAGGCGGTCATTTGAATTTTTGTAAAAAATTGTGTTTTTTGCACCCTGTATATGCAAGATGAATGAAAACTTTAAACCCAAATTACCACAATAGAAAAATAATTTTCCAAACTTTACTACATTGAAAAAACTTTTTTCTTATTAGTTACTCTCTTAAAAACTTAACATCGGCGTGCCCAACAAAGCGTAAGCTTTCTAAGTTCTGTTGTCAATTTCAATGGTAGTCCATAGACAGCGAAAGAGGGCAAAATGACTAAATTGTTTTATCCATTACGCATTAAGAAAATTTATTTGTAATTTTGACCCTGGACAACAATGCCTGCCACTTTGACTTTGAAAAACTTCAGAAAGCACCTTAAGTATTAAATTGACGGAAATACCTATTCAAAGTTCGAAAATTCATAAAAAATACACTTATTTAGTGATTCATGGGCGAGAGTTTTTAAACACATGCAAGATTTTCGATGAATTTTGACTCAAGCAAAAGGAAAATTCAAATTTTTTTGTCTTTTTATAATACTTTTCTCCTTTAAACCTTTTAAGGGGTTCTCTTCTCGATTGCCGAACTTCAAATAATGTGAAATATCTACTTTATACATGATGGAAAGAAGGGTCTTTGACTCGACACAGTTGTGGATTAATTTTTCATTGAGAGCTTTTCATTAAATATTCATGTTATTATAGAAAAGCACTAAAGAGGCATCCTGACAAGCCTCAAGTAGACACATTCGATAATTCTCCCTACCAGCGTCGTTTCCTTGAATTTTTCATCATACAGAAACTGGGAAGCAGTAACGTTTCGCCGTGAGCCATTACTAAGTACGGCGAGGGACTAATTATCGGATTATAAGGCACTAAGTACCGAGTGTTGTTTTATTATTAATGGACCTCCTTTGACACATGGCGACGCCTCTGAATGTGACTGTTTAAACCAGACAGTGATTAATGCCATTAATTAGTGAGACCCTGGATTCAGACAGTGATGTTTGTTCTCTTCCTATGTACGCACATAGTCTACCTGCGCGTAGCTCATAAAGGAACTGAATTTCTGAATAAATAATTTACTGAAGAGGGTTAGACATAAGGGCCTTCTATATATTCAACAGTTCTCTCTGTTTCTTGTCTGGAAGGCTCTCCAGATATAAAGTACTATCACCTTAAAGTTAATATACTTGGATTGAAAAATGTAATAACCATTTGTTCTAATAAAGGTGAGGGACACCGATACGTTACCTTTCTCTGGCAACTTGCAATGGAAATTAAACTTGGAGTGATTTGTGCTTTTCTGATTTCCTGTGATTCTTACAAGGACGAGGTGAAATGTAGATTTATTTTACTTTGTTATTTCTTAATTGTATTTATGGCGCCTGGAGCTGTCAGAAATACATCCACTTAGGTAGTTTACAGTGATTGTGAAAAAGCCACAAAGCCTTACACATGGATATTTTAAACACGTATTTTTAAATTTCTGGCATTAGTTACCTACCTACCTATAGTTAAGTTTTAGCTTTCCTTGCCTCACTAATTGACTATAATCAGAAACTCCTTTGGTTTCCCCTTAAGTGAAGCTTCGTGGTTAAATTTACTTTATGTACTTAATGCTTTCGTGTACAAGGCTTCCCAATATAACCACGTTTTAAATGTATTATTTAACAACTATGCTATTATGTACATACCTATAATACTAGTATTCAAGGAAAATTCCCCCTAAGCCTTGGCTTATAGGATCCTTACCACGATATTGCTTCAGATAATTTGACACTAAAGTTATAAACAATGGAAAATAACTTTATCAGCTCTTATTTCGTATAAGAGTACCTATACAGGGTGTCCCGTATCGTTATGTTCAAATTTTGTGAGCATTTAGTAGGCTTATTTCTAAGCCTAAAAAACCTAAAAGTGGCAGGTCTATCTGCATTCGTTACAAAGTTACAGGCCTAAGAAAATAATGTCTATAGTAAATACCGCAGATTTAACTTTGAAAACCACATAAAACTTATTTTATTGACTGTATCTTTAATTTATCATGTGTTAAAAATGTCCTATTTCTTGCTGAATACAAGCTTGTGCTCGGAGGCCTATTATTGCAGAAGTAACAGTTTTCTCGTCTTTTTTCGCGTACCTATCTCTTGACCAGCTTGCTGAATACGATCAAGTAATAATTTCTCTCTGGTTTTTAGTTACAAACACCAATTCCGAAATATGCTGGTGCCGCATCCATTTGAATCCTAATGCCATTTCGTATGAGCAGGGGAACCTCTACTAATGTTATGTTAATTTCGGTGACGTTAATTACTCATGTGTGGCAATTTGTGTGGCTTACAAAGTTGAATCTTGTTATTTACTAGTCATAATTTTCTTAGGCCCGTAACTTCGTAACGAATAAAGATAGACCTGTCACTTTTGGGTTTTTTGGGATCAAAATTAAGCCTACTGTATGCTCAAAAATTTTGAACATAACGATACGGGACACCCTGTATTATTCAGATCGTAAAGTGTTTTATTAAACGTTAGGTTTGTAATTTTCTTGTGCGAATTCGAGAAGAAAGGGTAAATTTTGTATGTTCAAATGAGACTAACTACATATTACAGAAATTGTTATTTCTCTCTAGAGTGTTGTAAGGTTTTCGAGTGCAGACATAAAGAGAATTGCTCGACCCTAAATTTTAATAATAGAGTTGCAATTCTTGAGACAAAAGTGGTCTTCTTTTATAAGAAATTCTGTTGATGTCTCTCCTAACTCACAGAGATTCAAACTACATACTGCTTGTGTAAGATATGCAATACAAAGGACTATATGAATTATTTACGCCATTTGCGGAAAAATTGATGAAGATTAATTAAATGATAAAAAGCACGTCTAGATCTCATAAATTGGATGCTGAAGGTTTTCTTTTTAATATAATCTGAAATGCTTTATGCTTAATACTTATATATAATTTAAAAATTCAATTCTTGTTCATCATCATAATACGAAGGCGCCGAGGAAGGCACAGGCACCACACCAGTTCTATTTCTTTAAGTCTTTTTTCTTTAATTTATTTAATTAAAATTCAAATTTTTTATTTCCGACGAGGAACACGGTTTTCAAGACGTCTTAATGACGTCATAAAGTAAAACATCATATTTCACGATTACTTAAAAAAAAGTATAATGAATGCTTTCAGGTAACTGTCACAAAATAATTGATCTTACGGGCTTAATGCTGGTCCTAAAATCAGACTTTTTCGACCGCTTTTACTTCAAAGGCCGCATTTATTTCATGACTGTCTCTACGTCACTGGAGAAATTTCTGTCACAGTTAATAAAGCAGCCGTGAAGCAAAAGCGACCCAGAAATTGCAATGTAAAAGAAAATAGTCTGAAATAAGATAAAAAGTGTTTTCTTACCTTACCTTTCTTTACCTACCTTACTCAAGAGGCTTCCAATTTTCGATTTGGCGAAAAAAGATATAAGATGCGATTCTTATAACCGGAAATATTTAAATACATATCTCGAAAAGTAAGCGCTCTGCGGAAAAATATGTTCTTCAAAAGTGGTTGCGTTCGGTTAACGACATTGTTTGAACCTATAAACCGCTCTACACCCCCTCATCCCTTGCCAGAAATGGGGTATAACTTTGAAATTTTATTTTTATAGGTACCCGTATTTTTTATTGCGAACTCGTATTCAGCGAGAAAAAAATTTAAATTTAGGTATTTATCAAAGGGCGCAACTTCGAAGCTTTCCCTAGGCGCATTTTTTTATTGGTACAATTGGTACTTATCTATGCAAGTGGGAGAAATGAACAAAATCAAATTTCTTCAATTACAGTGCCATGTATATGAGTATATGACTAATCGTGAGATATGTTTCAGATAAATCTTATACGGATTTTTTTTCGCTGAATACGAGTTCGCAAAAAAGGGGTTGTTAGATATTTAAAATTTCAAAGTTTTGTTTAAAAATTTCAAACCCTCACTACCTCGCAATTAATCGCAAAAAATGCTCCGATAAATGTTGGGTTTTTTCAAGTGACGTAGAATCGGCCGTGAAGTAAATGCGGCCGTGAAGGAAAAGCGGCCGTGAAGTAAAAGCGGCCAAAAAAGCTTTATTTTAGGAACGGTTTTAGATTCGCTATGATGATGTCATGAAGTGATGAGGAATGTGTGCCTCTACGGAAATTTATTAAAATTGGAATTCCGAGTATTAAGTCGGAATTCTTAATTTAAACTTGCGCGGAATTTAAGAAAATAAAACCTGTGTGACGCTTCTACGCCTTCGTATCAACACGATCTTGATATATTTATGTCAATAACTTCAGTATTAAGGTTTTAGGAAGGTTTTTTGTAAATTAATTAATAAAAATTAATAACCAGAGCTAAGATCAATCTACATATATTGACACAGAAAGTTCATTAAAATTTGACGTTTCTTTACCGAGTAATTCCGAATGTGAGGCTTAAGTTATTATATTCGTTCATTTCAACTTAAGTAACAGTTATCTCGGCGTGTAATGAAATTTCCTCCGTAACCGTGTTGCACTCCATTGCATTAGAGGAGGGAGAGGGAGGCATTAGAGGAGGGAGAGGGAGATCAAGGAGTTGATTACCACAGAAACTCTTCCTTTATCTACAAATTTATCCTCAGAGGAAACGCTCGATTATAGGGATATCGTAAACCGCGGTCTTGACGCACGGGGAGATAAATACCCACTTTCAATTATTATTGATTTTCTTTTATGTTTTCGTTTTTCTTACTAAGAGAATCCATATTTAGAGAAAGTGGTTTAGTTACAGTCTCTTTGAAGGAAATCCCACCAGGTGCTATCCCCGCGCAGGCTCTCTAGCTAGAGCAATCTGGTTAATGACCTTAGGGTTAATAAATTACTCTTATGAGGCCAAATAAATTATTGTTTTGCATTTGACAATTTTGAAAAATGAACTTATAAAGCTCATTAATGAATTAGAAAACTTTTTAAAATGTTTGTAAGAAAGTGAATTCAACAAGCCTTAAAACTAGGTATCACGGCGGTACCGCGTGTGACATTAAAATTTTCAGGAGGGTGTAAACCACAAATCAACCCTCATTATCTCATATTTGCATGTACATACATATTTTGTAAAAACCTCATCTGCTTTGCATTTGTCGTCAAATTTGAATTAACCCTTTAAGTGGCAGACAATAAATTTCAAAAAAAAAATTAAAATTAGATATTTCTAGTAAAACTGATCTTACATAACTACTAAAAAATAAAAAATAAAAATTGCATGTGCCTGAGTGGCTCCAGGGGGTGGTTAATTTGGTGACTTTTGTGACTTTAAGTAAAAATAAATGTAACAAGTTCTGAGGTCAGTTTATTAACCACTTACAAAATAAGTAACGTTATAATTAAGTGGTTAATTAAGTGACTCTGTTACTTAAAGGGTTAATGTCAAGTATGTTCTAAAGGGTGGGTCTTTAATTCCGCATTTCCTCAATGATACATTGTAGGGGGTAATTCTTGCATCTCAGGAAAAATTGTTAAAAAATTAGGATTGTCTTACTTTGAATTTTTCTTTACCGGTGACGAGGTCAGTTCCCAGAAGAGATATTCTGCTGAATCTGCGTTTATTCTTTTGCCCGCAATAACTCTGAAGGTTCCAATCCAGGAATTCAAAGTTGTATGTATATTAATTTACTGTTTTAGCTGGAAAGTAGGTTTTAATTACCTTCTAACCAGTGCTGGAGAAAAGGATTTTTTTAAGTAAATAAATAAAACACTCGCTTAACTATAAATCAATCTTTAATTATTATTTTGTATTCAAATTGTAACTAGGATGCAAATTAGGCTAAATCCCACAATCATGCAACATGGAATATTAAACTATTTACTACAAGCGTGCAACACTATACAAGCGAAGCTACTCAATGAGGTGAGATCATTTTTTATTCATATGAATTGCAGTGAAATGAATAAGAAAGTTTGGGAAATACTCATGCTAATGCTTACTTTGTCATGCATCCAGACCAAGCAATGTTTATTAATATTGAAATGATATAATTCTTAGTGAAATAATTGAAGCAATGGTTTTATGAGAAGAAAATGATCAGGCAGATAAGCTTTTACAATTAATTATTAATGGTGCCTCAGTTTCCCCCGCAAGCGGACTTCGGAAGATAACTTTGCTGAATTCAAAGCACTCTGAGATGCTGGGAAAACAAATACCTCTTTACATGATCAATGGATAGGCTGGAATTATTGCTCAAGAGAGAGAGATACAGAGAGACAGAGAGAAAACTTGCTGGACTACCCATAGCTATCATCGGAAGTGTCTGGTGAACTTTCTTCTCGGCGCTCTAGTTATCCAACCTTGGCCGAACTTAAAGGCACGGAGATGCCCGCATATCAAACACTCCTTCAATTTCCAAATACTGGCATGGAATTATCATTCGGGCCGAATGAACTCGCTGGGGCACCCATAATAGCAATATAGCAATTTACCAAAGCGCCTGATACCCAGTAATCCCCGCGTCATCAAATTACCTACTGAGATGAAGCAGCCATTTTACCTATGCTCTTCATACGGTGACGATTGCGAGTCTGGAATGAGGAGGTTAGTGCAAACTTGCTTATGAGAGCAGAGAGCCAAACTGAATCAAAGCTACATGGGAACCTGGGAACTTGAATGAATTATAGTTTGATTAACTGTTACTTCTGTTGTGTGTGATGTGTGTTTTTCTTGAGGTGTTTTTTTGTGGTTTTTGTATGTGTGTAGTGTGTGGTTTTTGCTTGAATTTGGTGCTGAGGTTTATTTCTATATGTATGATTTGAGTGTGGGTATGTTGAGATCTGTGTAGTTGCTCGTTGCTCATCATGAGCGGGGCGTTCGTGATGATTGTGAGAGTTTTATTTTGAATGACCTGGAGTCTGTGCAGGGTGTGGTAAGGGAGTGTGAGCCAGGCGGCGGCGGCGTATGTGATGGCTGGTCTGATTCCCTGTGTATGTAAGTCGCCCGAGTGGGTAGAGTCGCCCGATGGCTTCTCTGGCTTGTCTGATTTTGTTTTGTGTGTGGTCTTTCCAGACCAGTTTTTTGTCGTATGTTAGCCCAGGTATTTTACCGATGATGCCCATGCGAAGCATGTTGTTTTCGAATTCCACCCTGCGTAGGTGTCGTTTGTTTTGTGCCACCGAAGAGGATGGCTTGGATTTTGTCTGGGTGCACTTTGTTTGTGATATGTATTCGAGGTGTTTTATGATGTTTTCTGTGTTTTGCCGTGTGCATGCGATGGCAGTGACATCGGCGTATAGGTATTAATGTGTGTTTTTAGGGATGTCTGATGTGTAAATGTTGTGGAGGTGAGGGGATAGGGGGATCCTCATGGGACTCCCGCTTCCGCGGTTTTTTGTGTTGAGAGTTGTTTCTGGATTCGGATTTGGAAGGTTCTGTACGTTTGACGTTAATAATGCGTAAAAAATGTAAAGAATATAAAGAAGACGTAAATAATGTAAATAATAGAAAATAGGGTTATGTTATATGTCGTTTTTGTTGTTTTGATAATTACTTGAATAACAATTTTTCACGTTATTTAATCTTTATAGTAATTGGAATATCCCACCACGTCACACGATAGATTATGTTTGGCAGAAGTCAAAGCTCAAAACTTTGCATTGTTTACATTCTTTACGCATTCTGTACCGGGTGGGCAGATAAGAATGCAAAGTGCTGTATCTCGGGAAATATTGATCCTACAGTTTCAAAATGAAAATTTTCCAGATATAAGTGACTATGCGAAATGCAATGAAAATATTTTCAAGATGGTCGCCCTTCCGGAAATACCGGAAGTTGACACCTACTTCGTTATTTTAACGGGGACACCCTTTATATTATTGTATTTTTAAATTGCCTGGCAAAATCGAATACAGGTGGTTTTCACAATTGGAATTTTGGTTGAGTAGTTTATGAGTTATAAACAAGTGAAAATCGCAATTTTCAATTTTCAAAGCATCTCACATTGAAAACGGCTCAAGATATTTAAAAACGGCTTACATGTCCCTATCTTAACTTTTTACAAGGTATCCTACCATGTGGTTTAAATTTTTATACAGAGTGACGAAAATTAACAGATTTTTCATCACCCTGTAGAAAAATCTAAACTATATAATAGAATACCTTGTAAAAAGTTAAGATAGGGACATGTAAGCCGTTTTGAAATATCTTGAGCCGTTTTCAATGTGAGATGCTTTGAAAATTGAAAATTGCGATTTTCACTTGTTTATAACTCATAAACTGCTCAACCAAAATTCCAATTGTGAAAACCACCTGTATTCGATTTTGCCAGGCAATTTAAAAATACAATAATATAAAGGGTGTCCCCGTTAAAATAACGAAGTAGGTGTCAACTTCCGGTATTTCCGGAAGTGCGACCATCTTGAAAATATTTTCATTGCATTTCGCATAGTCACTTATGTCTGGAAAATTTTCATTTTGAAACTGTAGGATCAATATTTTCCGAGATACAGCACTTTGCATTCTTATCTGCCCACCCGGTACATTCTATACATCTTTAAAAAGGCCCCTGTAAAGAATGCATTCTCTACCGGTAGATTAGATTAGATTGATCGTGAGTGGGCCAATGTGACACCTCCCCTCAAAAAACCTTTTTTTCAGGAGAGTAAAGTACCTTTTATGAACAAATTATAACGATGAAAAGTTATTTAAAAACGTTGTTTCGAATCAACAATACCAAATTTTAAAATTATCGTCCGCAACAATGATTCTTCATATCTCTAAGGTCTATTTTACAAATCCAGGAGTTTTATTCCAAAAATTGAATTAATAAAACTTAAGTTGGTTGACCATTTTAATATTTGGCCTAGCTAGGCCTAAATGTTTATTTATGCTTTTAACTTTAAACCATATATACATATTATATTAAAAATTGTTTATTTGAAAAATTCCAGGATATTTGTTTTTAAAGACTAGAAATTAGTCTTTAACCAATCAGGGCTGAACCCAAAAATATCATGAAAATTCAATTCGAGAATTTTTTTCTCTTTTATAAGAGTCATTTTACCTATCCACTGACACGCTGTATCTACATAGGGTATCATAGTGAGATTTCATTAGATATCATTGAGCCAGTGGATACGGATAACGTTCAATTCTAATTAATTCTTGCTCAAGGATGAACCTGAGGATTTACTCATATATAGTCTCTAGACGGTGCAGGTTTGTTTGGATAATGGATTAGCGAATTGTTTAGGTGCTGTGAATTCACGGCCCGTTGCAAACTTCCCCGACATATTCCATTACCGTGCAGTTTCCACGTGATGAAGCGCCCTAGACTGTCAAAGTGTGAAACTGGCAATTAGTGAGTGCCCCGTCTCGTTTGCCCTCATAGTGGCGACTTCGCGCTATCTGCTTGTGGCTGGAGGCTGAGTAGGTATTACAGAGCAAAGTAATCTTGTAGAGCATGATTTGAACTTGCATATTATGGGACATATACCATTTCAAGTTGAAAATTGGAAAAAAAAGAGTAGGGACACGAATGCGTGCTTAGGAACAAAAATGGAAGTTTCATATTGTATTTGGTAATACATATTAAGAAGCTGCTGACCTCAATCACATGGTTCGTTTGCACATATAAAAGGAACACACAGCTAAGTTCACTGAAGCAGCTCAGGGAATTGATTTTCATGGTAGGAAGCAAAAGATGTGGAAGAAAATAAATTTGATATATTTTGTAAACAACGGGGAAATGTGGGTTTTATTGACTCCTTACAAATAAATTATTAATTTTCAATTTTTTATCCTCCACTCTGTTATATGAATATATACTTTTACAGCTATTATTAGAGTATTAATTTCAGATGTGAGTATTTATAATTATTCATTATACCCTTGAGGAAAAATGATATGGGTGGGTAACTTATAAATACATATTATTTATTAACATTAAAATTGACACTGGAACAGATGATAGTTCATTTACCTACTTGGACAAACTCTACCTTGCCAGTTTCATTATTCTCATTTGCTACGTCCCTCTCTTTGATTTCCAGTTATTACGTAAAACGTTCTAGTATAGAAATGGATCATCAGCAAACCTGAATAGGTTTATCTCGAAACTTCCCGTGGATCTTCTTTGCAATATCCGTTTACTTGGAAACGGATTCCTCACTGCATAACCTTCAGCGACGTTAAACGACTGCCATACTTGATGGTCATAATATTGCAACCCGTATTGGAAAATGAAGTTATGGAAAAACTTTTCATATTTTTGAATTTTTCATCAATTCAGAATTTAAAGCAAGAACCAATCTTCGTAGATATTTCCGCCAATGGCATTTATTCTAACGTTCATCAGCGTAGTTTTCTTTTTATTTACTTGTAGCAGGATGAATGTTCCATTGGAGATATTACTTCAAATCTAACGACTACAAAAAAAATATATATAAAAGCATTGACCAATTATTCTTTTCCGGACAATGGTGCAATTTTGAGAAACACGTGCACGTCCTCATGTTCATATTTGTCAATTTTTTACATAAATATAATAATAGTAACAAATTAACCTTTATTTATTTTTTTATTTTTAGGACCAGATTCGACAAAAAATTTAGACACTATCGAACATTGAAGAAGAGTAGCTGACCTGAGTCTGTTTTACAGATATTTTTATGGGAAGTGTTCAAAAGACGTGGCCCGCTTGATCCCACCAAGAACAAGGCCGGGCAGAAATACACGTCGAGCCGCAGACGCTCATCCGTATCAGGTTCAGCTCGTTACACCCCGTACCCACCCTATTTCAGACTTCTTTTATGTATAGAACCTCATTTTTTTGGAATAGCATTTCAAAGGACGTGTTTCCCGAAGTGTACAACCTGCAGCGATCCAAGTCCAAGAACACCCCTCGAAATCACAGATTGAATAGAGTTTACTCAGGTCAGAAAACAGTCCAGCCACAGGTTTAGATGCATCAAGTTATAAATAAACATATTCGATCCAACTGCATGCAGCAGACTGTGTTGATTTGCCATATCGGAAACTCGGAAACCGTGTTGCGAATGACTAAGAATTCCAAATCATTAAAGAAAAAACGAATAATTCTGCCGCACACTGTTTTTTTTTTTATAACTTTAGTCATTCAATCATGATTGGCATATGGGGCTTTTCTGCAAGCTTTCCTCATTAGACCTTCCCCGTGGTTTTATGTACAGGGGAGTAGTCTAAACAAGTCGCTTGAAGTCACGGCCACCAGAAGATGATGATTTATGAGGTTGAAATAATGGGATATCGGCAATGATGTTCTAGAGGACACAATATACATACATATACTCGTATTATGGTTTGTTCCATTGGTACCGCGTTTAAGTAATTAAAACAGTCTCTAGCCTCTCTTTAGCCCTCTCTGTTGTTTATTGGTTGTATAGTATCACTAAGTTTTATCGTGTTATTATCTGTTTTATCTGCAACATTAGTTTTCATTACCTATAAAAGTAGTGGGTTTTGTAGCCAGCACCGAGTTCGTTACAAAGTGGGTAGATTTTTCAAATTACATTCCCGTGGAGTGCATATTAGTACCTACTGAAGTGCAAGTTGAAAATATTACATTAATATGGAAAGAACAACTTACTTTATTAAACTGGAGCTCCCTAAAGCCTAGGAAAGCTAGTGCTTCCGCTAAACCCTAATGTACAAATTGCGGCGAGACGTGGAAAATATAATCTGACAGGCTTTTCGTCAAAAGTCTAGTTTCCTTTAGCAACACCAAATAACATTTCATGCTGTTATGTCAAGCTGGTAATTCTGGAGTGGCAGCGATTATAAGATAAGGATTTAATGAAGACTAGAGGATGGTTATACAAATACGTACAACTTAGTGAGGTTATGAATTATGATAAAGAGGCTTTAGAAAATCGAACCAATTAAGTGAAAATGGCATTTTCCAAAAAAAAATGGGCTCTCGATTTTAATATTAATTTAAAACTTTTCATTTTCACACTGCATATTTCGAAGTTTTTCTTTGTTAATAAAAAATAACTTTGGAATGCTATAAGTATTATTGGTTTTGATACTGACGCATCTTCATGCGGAGAAGTCTCAATAAAAATCGCTCCTCGTATGCTGAAAATTATTTACTTAGACAATATTTCTGTATTCATTGTGAGATTCCGGCTCTTTTGACACCAGTTATTTATGTTTAGCTTCCCTTTTGGCTGTAAAGGGGGATGACCTCTATCAATATCAATCTAGCTACCACGTTTATAAACATTCAGAGGACAGTATATGATGGTCAGCAATTTGGCCCCTTCTCATTTACCCCTTTCTTCAAATTTTGCCCTCAAAATTATCTAAACAAAACACACCTTGAGAACGGAAAAACACTGCAGCTACTGGTTAGTATGTTTACTTATCGATTTACTATAAGTTCTGACTGCTGCGAGATGACTTTATAACCTTTTCTTCTTTGTCATAAAATTATCCATTCGAATAACACCCTTTTTGGCTTGTGCCCAAACGAACCACTAACCACTGACCCCCGACCTGCTCAGTCCTGAGAATTTTCAGTCCATCACTGACTTTGGTTCCTTCATTTCTTTTCTAGTCAACTCCTCTTGGTCATATTATTTTGTGCCTTTGGCATGGGGTGATGCCACTTTCACTTTTATTTCGCAATCTATTTCGGTTTTGCGTGGAAAATTGGTCACTGTTTGACCTAACAAATTGAATAAGAAAACTCCTTGAACTGGCAAGCTGCACCGAAATTTCTAGAATGCCACTGAGAATAAATCTAAATACAATGGAGTCTGAGGTCCCGGAATCCGCTTATATGGGCATTTTTATCATAATGGCGTTTAGGATGAGGAATTGGTTACAAGATCGTATTTTTAAAAGTTCCTAGTTTGAAATTTATTATCCTAAAGTTGTAAAAACGGTATAAACTTTACCTGGCTCAGAGCTGAATAACTGCGAAGTTCATATTACGACTGGATTAACAATATAATATATTGAGCTAAAATTTGGTTCAAAAAATCCACTGCAGAGGGACGCTTCAGTAATTTTTTATAAAATTTATTGAAATCATATTTATTTTTTCCAGAATCCAAGTTAATTGAGACATTTTTTTATTCAACAACTCTTTTTGGTTTCTTCAGAAGAATGCATTTTGTTGTTCACGACACTAAAAACTTTACTTATCCGCGTCGCAAATTTTTTTTTATGAAAATGTAAATATTACACATGCAGAACATTAAAAATTTAACATCCCTACGTGATTAATTTTATTTACAGGCGTACATATGCATAATAAAATTTTGTAACGTACACCTTGTACGTACCGGCTAGATGCCAGCAACACGGAGACAACGGCGGGCGCGCGCAGTGAGTGAGTGATGGTGGCGTTTAGTGCACATCCGACTGGAGGCCTCGAGTTCGTCAACTGCGCTGTCGAGTCTCGTCGACCTCGACTGTCGAGTTGAAATCAGGTGCGTTTCATCATCATACCTGCGTTTTCACTTTTTTTCTCTCCTGGAAATTCGCGGATGAAGGTTCCGCAAACACCTGAAGTTTCCTGAAATGGCGTCGTGAACTTTCACGTGAATTATTATAAGAATCACCCACGTTTTTGGCTTGCTTTTTCCCTGGAGGCAATTTTTCCCTGGAGACAATTTTTCCCTGGAGGCAATTTTTTTCCCTGGAGGCAATTTTATTCCCGGAGGCAACTGCTTTTTTTCGTGCCAAGCAGAATCTCCATACCAAGGCAGATGTTCTTCAATACCCAGTCCACCTTTCGAACCGAAGCAAGTTCCGGAGCCAAGCCTGAAGATCCAGTCTACTAACAGCTAGACTTGTAGCTCGCTCCGAAGGGCCATACGAAGATAAGTGCCTTGTGAACTATTAGCACCCGACCAAGTCATTCCGCTAAACCGCACGCTCTTGTTGTTCTATTATCTGTTATCCGTGCTCAAGAGTGTCATATTAATAATTGTGATATTTTATATTTTTCAATAAAGAGTACCTGTTGTTCTGCTGACCTGCTTGTTATTGTTGACCCTCTCAGACTAGCGACTCAACCTACGACCCTTGTTTTTCTTGTCTCATGCTCTCAGCGACTATTTTTCCCCTCTATAAGGGTTAAATAGTTCGTTTCACAGATGCACTAAAAAATTGCATAATATAGGTATTAAGAAAGAAAATAAGAAGGTATTACATAATTATTATTTAAAAATAGTTACTCTTGTTGCGGAATTCCTGAACATTTCAAAAGATTTGTGGTAAGTAGTGGATATCAAAACAATAAATTTGAGCTAGTGTATTGTGAAGGGTCATGTAGACATCTTAAAGCTCCCAACAGTATCTACATCTCCTTTAATTAATTTACTTAATTTAAGCAGCAAACTCATCTAGAACACAGTGTTGCCAGCTGGAGCCTAATTAACTATCATGCGGGAACCTACCCATTGAAAAGCACACCCTCAATTCTAAATCTAAAGAACTTTGAAGCTTTAACACTGAATGCATACTCTTGAAGCAACGTTTACTGGGATGTCTGCACACTTGAAGCATATACCAGCCTCCTGTGAACTAAGACTACTTTTGAGTGTGGGGTGGAATCGAAACGAATGCCTAGCTCACTCATCTTTTTAACGATAGTAAAACTTAAATCGTGGTGATTGACAAATTATTTCTTAGTCTGACACTTAGTATAGTAATCGTTGGTAGTTCATCCCGCACCTTCTCCCAGTAATTAGTGTTAGTTTTTGTTTCAGATTAGTTTCTTCGGACGGAGTTGAGCAAGTGGTGATGGATTTGAGGTCGAATGCAGTAGGTAACGATCATATTTCGGCAAAAATGCTCCAGCTTTCTTTGAATGTCGCACTGCCCTTTATCACACGTATACATAGTGAATAGATGTTTGGAGGTCGGATATTTTCCGCGGGACTGGAAGTATTCCCTGGCTAGACCACTATTGAAAGTTAAAAGATCAGAAACTATTCAGGACTTTCGTCCCATAAGTATTCTACCCTGTATGTCTAAAGTCCTCGAAAGAACTATAAGTAAACAAATTTATGATTTCATAACCACAAATGATATAATCACTTCCGGTGTCCATCTCAACATAGGCCGGAAAAAATGTTGGCCAAATACAAATTGACTAAGATATGGATCCAAAACAGGTCCTTAAGGGACACCAAATGAATCAGTAACAGCTAGTATGAAACGAATTTATAGACAAATTATTAGACAGATAGACACGTTGGGCGCCACTTGAAACGAACTATTTGACCCTTAGAGGGGAAAAATAGTCGTTGAGAGCATGAGACAGTGAAAGACAACAAGGGTCGTAGGTTGAGTCGCTAGTCTAAGAGGGTCAGCAATAACAAGCAGGTCAGCAGAACAACAGGTACTCTTTATTCAAATAAATCACAATTATGAATGTTTAGAAAAAAAATCACAGATGTTAATATCACAGACTCTTGAGCACGGTTAACAAATAATAAAAAAACAAGAGCGTGCGGTTTAGCTGATGAATTGGTCGAGTACTAATGGTTCACAAGGCACTTATCTTCGTAGGGCTCTCCAGTACGAGGGTGACGATTTTTAGGTCAGGATCCCTTCGGAGCGAGGTACAAGTCTAGCTGGTAGTAGACTGGATCTTCAGGCTTGGCTCCAGGAACTTGCTTCGGTGCGAAAGGTGGGCTTCGCAGGAACTTTCGTCAGTATGAAGAAGGGGCCTTGGTATGAAAAAAAAATCTGCCTTGGTACGGAAACTTGCCTCGGTACGGAAAATTCGTCTCGGTACGTAAAAGCTGCAATTTCAGTAGGTATCAGATACACTCTTGGATTAATGAAGCGTCCGATCGAGTCTGCTTGCCACGGGTACATAAATTATGTCCCGTCCTCAAGATAAAGTGAGGTCAAAATGTGATTGACAAAATTTTACATGCGAAGCGAAACTCGATCAGATTTAAAAGCTGTAATTAAAAATAGCATACTGTATTACGAAAATATGATCTGTATAATTCCAGCACAATTAATAAAATCATTTTACGCCACTCACCAAAAAAAAACGTGGGTGATGTTCCCAATATTTGAACGGTAAGTTCAAGACGCCATTATGTGGATTATTCGCGACAGGTGTTTTCAAGAACCTTCTTCCGCGAATTCCCAGGAGAGAAAGAAAGGTGAGAACGCAGGTATTTGCGTACCGGATCGGAACTCGACAGTCGAGGTCGACGAGACTCGACAGTCGAAGTCGACGAACTCGAGGCCTCCAGCCGGCCGTGTTTGCGTCGCACTAAAAACCACCATCACTCACTTATTGCGCGCGCACCGCAGTTGTCTCTGTGTCGCTGGCATTTAGCCAGTACGTACAAAATGTACGTTACAAGTATTATAAAGGCTCATTAAGTTAACGGGCTGATATCTGGGGCCCTTTCCAGAAAAGGTATCGACCATGGATGGAAAATAGAACATTTTAGTGATTCTTGGAATCAATATGGAATATTATGGAATAATTCTCTTGGAATAATGCAAAAGGATTACAAAAATGTTAATAAAAGTTATTGGACGTCGATATTAGCTTTAAAATGGAACCAGAAATCTGCCCGTTAGCTTAATGAGCCTTATAATAAGACTGGCTGTTAATGGGTTAAGATTTGTTAAGATTTATAACCTAAAAACAAAGTGTTATAGCCCTTTCTCGTATATCTGGGAATAAAGCCGTACCTACTGAATTTTTCTGTGAATCAGTTTCAAGTGGATAGAACCATGGATAATATATCTTAAAAGGTATGCGTGCGTATTTATTTGAGCACGAACCCTAATGAGGACATGTCTCACAGCACAGAACGAGCGCTCTGGGCTCTTGTATCAACGGACATCCGCATAGTCTACTGGATTATCAGACTGTTTGGTTGCCCGTCCACACCAGAATAATTATCCATTTGATTCATATTTACGTACTACGGCTTTAAACCTATAAATACGAGAAAGGCCTCAAATGGTTTACTGAATATGGGACGATAATAATTTGAGTCTTTCGCCCTTCTTGTGCGCTTATCTTAGATTCCTTAAAAGAAAAGGAAAACACTAAAGGGCTCTGTCCCTGCCAAAAAGGATGGGATTCCATTATAGATTGGCATCTTTTTTAGGCTGTAATTTACCAAAGATCATTTATCATAAAAAGCATCCAGAAGAAAGTCGGATAGACTGCTGAGGTGATCCAGTTAATTGAGGATTAAATAATCAATTCCGAGGGTAATTAAATGTGATGAATCACTTATTACAGAACAGTTTCAGTCGAAATTGTCTAAGAATGTTTATGACTTAGCCAGAATATTTTTTGACAAAAGGTGAACGACATATCACAAAACAATATGCCATTCATTGATGTCATGCTGTGAGTCAGGGGTGGAAATTGTAGACACGTGTTTCGTCCTAATTGGGACTCTTCAGTACAATGTATCTTGCTAACCCACAGTACAACCTTAGTCACTTAATAGTGAGAAAAATGATGAATGAAAAATACACGGTGGGTTCGGCTTGCGCCATAGGATGCAACCCCAGGCAGCCAAAACGCATGCCAACAACTGGGTGCAGTGCCTCCCGGTGTGCGTGAAGGTAGGAGAAGGCCTTCTATCCAAAATTTGACAAAAGGTGAACGACGTGTTTCGTCCTAATTGGGACTCTTCAGTACAATGTATCTTGCTAACCCACAGTACAATCTTAGTCACTTAATAGTGAGAAAAATGAAAAATGAATGAAAATAAATGGATATTTTTTCATTCAGAATATTTTTTGTTTGTTAAACAATCAGCTTTAGTAATGACTTATCCTAAATAATAAAAAAAATCTAAATTCGTATCATACTTGTTGTTTTTATAAATCATCATCAGCATACAGATAATGTGATTTGTATCCAAATTATTGAACTCTTTTATTACCTACATAGGTAAATATTTATTGTCGCGGCTGCAACGTGCGAACTAAGAAAAACTACAACCAACCAACAACTCTCCTTGCTTTAAAGGGCCGTATTAAACATGAAACATATCTACAGGATACAGGTAAGGGCCAGAATTTAATTTGTGAAATTCCGGGTGTATGTTCGGTCTCTGGGGAGCTAGTTCCTATAGGATGGCCGACGTTCGGCACGCCAGTCCAATGAGAGAAGGCACCCGGTGATGCGAAAGTTTGTGATGGTGGATTTTAGGTTTAGGAATGTTTACTGTTTGGAAAACTCACATCACGTATTCTGATTGCGAAGTGGGTTAATTCTGCTATTCACATCTATTTAGCTAGAGCTACATTTAGTTAGCAGAGTAAGCATAGATTAATTTGAGACTTATACAATTGACCCAAATTCATTATATAAGGTACATATTTACTGTGCATATTATATGAACCCCAGTTATCACTGATGATACTGTAGATGAATTAGACCCATTTCTCTTTGTAGTAAGGGAATTAGAGAAAAAACATAAAGAATAAACTAAAGAGATCATTTTAAATATAATTAATCACTTATTTACATAATATCGTCATTGAAATCGTAATTGATTCCGGGCTTTTGTGCCGTGGTCTATGGAGATTTGATCCGAACGTTTCGTCTACAGCTGCGATAGACATTATCAGCGGTTACTATGCGCAAGCGATGCTTCTGGACGACTGGGAGATCGCTCCTATTTATAGGGTGACGGTCTGGTGAAGTCATTAGCTACCCTCCACTAGCTACCTCCACCACAGCAACGGCCGGTCTCTCCGATGATGTAATGGATTGCTGAGTCAGACGATGACTCGTTTGGGTCATTGGGTCTGCCGTTTTCTCCTGCCTATTGAAATTATTTGGAAGTTTGTCAATATTAATTGCTTCACGATTTAATCGGTTGTAATTGCGTGAAGTAGTGGACATGAGTTTTGTATTTTCAAAGCATATGGCGTGATCCATGGGGTCTTTAACTGAATGGTTTTCGATATATCGTGTGCCCCAAGGTGCCATTTTAATTCCTGTTAACGAGGACATCAAGAAACAGTAGTTTTCAACCTTTTCTATTTTCATCATGAATTTAATACTGTGGGGGTGAAATACTGTTGATATTGTTAAGAAATTCCTCCACGGCCTTTTCCCCGTGTTGCCAAATGACGAAGGTGTCATCTATGTAGCGGTGCTAACAAGATGGTTTGTTGGCGGCGGGGTTTAAGGTCGTGGCTTCAAAGAATTCCATGTAGGAGTTGGCAACAGCAGGACTCAGGAAACTTCCCATAGCAACTCCATCCTTTTGTTCGTAAAAGTCACCATTCCACTGAAAATAGGTTGTGGTGAGTACATGGTGAAGTGAGTGATTATGTCCCTAAGGGAAGATGCGCTGAATGTGTTGAAGGGTCTCGTCGTTGGGTGAAAAGGGCAATGACATCTATTTGAAAACTCTTGCGAAAAATATTTAATTACTAGTAAAAAAAAATAATGAATTTTAGCGTGAGGCTTACTGCTCTCATGCTAAAGATAGATAGTGTTGGTGGTTCACCAACACAGATGTCGCTACCGATTATAGATCCCGGAGTTCCGTGTGAATTTTCTTGACAATTAACCATCTGAACTGACGGAAAAAATAAAGAATTACCTTTGCTGATGTGGCATGCCGATGAGCTCCAACAAGAGCGAAATGGCCATCCATGTTTTCAGAAGTGTTTTTCTTTGCCTTTGGGCAAAAAAACTTTGAAATCAAATTAACAGGATTTGAAGAAAATTATTGGAAATTTGAGTTAATGCAATAAAATTAGCATATTTTCCATTAATAAGCCAGTGTCGTGGGTAGGAAAAAGGGTGAAAATGTGTCAATTCTATAACCGTTTATGAGTCCATTTTTGAAGAAGTTGAACCGAAATTTTCCATTTTTTTTTGCTTTAACATATAATTTGATGTCTTAGCTTCAATTCGCCTCGATTAATGTAGCACCTTAAACGAAAGATAAAAAAGTTTTTCGCTTGTGCAAAATTAGCTTACACTTATATAAAATTATTAAATCGATGAAATGGTTCGCAATTTCTTTTTTATTTTTTTTCACATTCAATTATGAATGGTTCTGAAAATTAAAAGAGCAATCGCAACGACAATTAAATCACCTACATGCAGGTGAAAAAAGTATTCAAATTGGTTTTTTAATAACTAAGATATGACCAGTTTAAAAAATAAAATGAGTAGATGTAGGTACCTGACGTACTACATATATCTACCCCATCATCACTACAAATTCGAAACGCACCGTGTGGCTCAGTTTGTTACATCCTTGACTTGCTAACTGTTGGAGCGGGTTCGCATCCACGAGAGGGTCATTCTTTTTTTTTGTAGGTAGGTGGAGTTTTCCCAAAAAAAAATCGGATTATTTTTCATTAAATTCATTATAAAAAAAAATAGGAAGAAAATATTTATTATTGAATCGCATAAAAATACACTATTTCTGCGATTGATGCGCAAGAAGGTTTTTTAATACGTAGGTACTTCCCTCCCTGGATTTACGCCGTGCGTCCTTTGAATAGGGAACACGACGCCCATTGTTTTACGACTTGTCGCCTGAGAGCCGTTGAGTGCAATGTCTATTCAAGCTTTCTGCAACTGTTGGAGTCTGGTGCGTTTTTAATAAGTTCCCCTGTAATTACGATATGAACTCTGAAGTAGACAGGGCTTTTGTTCTCCTAATTGCGCGGGATTACATTATTCAAATCCTCCACGTATCTGAATGTACGAAGCCTAAAATGTAATCTTCTGCGTGGTCTATTCTTTCAGTAATTGCTAAATTTGTGGTAATTTAGGTTTTGGAATTCTCCCGACTTTCATATACTAGGATTTAATTATTGAGGTGTGTAAATGATTTAAATTGAAGTGAATGTAGGTAATTCCATCTGTTTTTGTTGAAGAAATTATATAAAATACAAACGGTTAGGTATTATAATACGTACAGCATTGCTCAAATTTAAATTACTCTGAGTCTTCTCTGTTTCATTCAGCAGAGAACCATCATGACAGTTTATATTACAGTCTTTTTCTCTTGGATTTCCTCTTTTGTCAATTGCTTTTCCAAATTTGTCTACTCCTCTTTTTGTTAAGGCTTTCTTGACAACATCGTGCTTTGTATTGCCGAATGCTCTTTCTATATCAAGGAAGGCGCAAATAGCGATTTCCTTGTACTGTCAAAAGCAAATTATTCCTTGTAAATTATCAACTGTCAAGTTTTGCATTAATTTAATTTGTAATTTGTATAAACTTTCCAATAAAATGCGTTCTTTACAAGTAGGTACTTACTTATTATTTTCTAGCCTATTCTAAGCCTATCAAAAGAAACCTTAATTCTTATTTCCAAATAAATAAAAATTGTTAATGTAATAATAATTATAGGTATGTGTATGTCTATTCTGAAAGAATTCCTCATTGCACTTACGAAATTTGAGATATGACATCAATGCTGAAATTTATTATGACCTTGGCAAGACTATTTAGAAGTAAATCAGGGTATAGCGATCTCTAATTCTCTTGTATAATAATATCTAATAGGGACTTTTATTGTTTCAGTTTTCTGGAATGCGTAGTGCCCTAACCAAATGGCCTTCTGATGAAGAAATCGCTTAAAGGTTTGTACAATAATTATTATTGGATCGATACTTTCTAAATCTATAATAATATTGAAAATGAATGAAAAAATAATAACGTCCAACTGAAGTGTGTTATCCTGTTGACATACCTACATACATGTTCTGTTTGGTTTGGATACCATTTCACTGCTATGAGCATTTCACGCAGATAACCCCCTCGGGCTTTCACATAAAGCATTTCCCAGATTTAACGTCGTAATTTCATAAATTATGAAATCCTAATTAATAAAGGCCAGCGGATTACGCTCTGTAAAAATAAACGAGTAAATTCTAATTAATGTTTTGAAATAACCAGCGATTATATTGAGTTTATTTGGAGCCTCGTTTGGGGGAAAATCCCGCAGCCTATATATTATTGATTTCTTAGAGCAAGGTTCCCACTTCTCCAATAATTGCTAACAGTATAACTTTATGAACTTAGTTTTTTCAATAAACGCGTTACCGTGGCCTGCTCATGCCTCGGAAAATCTTCACAAAAAGTATTGTGTGTACAAAAGCTCTCCCATAAACAGATATAAATTATTCGGCTAGAAGTTTCCAAATTAATATTCAACTTCGTACAAAAATTTAACAATTTTATGTTTCGACTTTTGAGTCACTTTTTAAACCCAACGTTAGCGTTATTAATAATAAGTGTAGGTATATTTCAATAAAATTACTTGAGTTGAAGACATAATGATAAGTAAAATACGTTTTTTATTTCTAATTTGAATATAATTAACATTGTGAGTAACATAATTTGCGTACTGTGAAAAACAATGATAATTGTCTAAGACTGATTATTATTTGTGCGAACACCGAGCTCGACAGTCAAACCGTTGGAAGAAATTTTTTTAAAATGAAAACAATAATTATTGTCTTTAGTTTGCTTACTGTTTTTTGCATAGCCTTCGTAAGTGTTGGCGCAGCTGCTATTATGAAATCGGAAAACTTAGCCGATTTACGAGGTAATTATATATTTATCGTATATTTATTACCGATTGTATTTAAGATTATAAAGTGACAAAGATATTACAATATAATGTAAGATTTTCTGGGCAAAAAAATTATAGCGTACGTCCAGGGTAAAGTGGTACATTGGTCTGCAAAACATTGGTAAAATAGAAAAGTCTGCACAATTATTATTGTATATTTGTCATTAGAATCTGAAAACAAAATTAGGATAACTTCAGTCATTTCTGATATTGATAGAACTGAAAAACGAGGTTTCTTATTTAAGCCATAACTTTTTTAATATCTGCTCATTAAAAGTAAGTTAATATTTTTTGTAGTTACACATTTATAAATCCAAATCGTCAAGAGTTCTCCATTTGATATTTCAGAAATTTTCAAAGCCAACTAGACTCCAGAGTTTTCATACTCAACTTTTATTATTTTCTTAGAGCCGTCATATTGTTCTTCAAATTATTCGGTCTAAAGAAATCAAGAAGATAAAAAATACATTGTCATACGTCACACTGACGTCATTCGGTGAAAGGTGAATTTTTTTAAAAGACAAATATTTTTTTTTTTAATGTGTTACTTTTGGTTTCCATATTTTTTTTAGACCAGATATGAAAAAGCAACTTGGGGGTCATAGGAGAAACAAAAGTTACTAGATCAAAACTCTGGGATCTAGTCGGCTTAAAAAAAAAAAAAATTCAGGTGGATAGCTCTTGAAGATTTATTTACCTTTAATATGAAAAAAGATACCTGACTAAAATAAGAAAGTTCCATTTTTCAGTTTTTTCAGCATAATATTCAACTACGACTGAAGTTAATAAATAAAAAGTTTGAAATGATGCATTTTCACACGGTATAATCATTTAGGTTTTTTTCTAGATAAACAGTAAAGTTTTTGGAACACGGTAATTTATATTAACTAAAAAATCTGTTTTATCAACCAAAAAATTCGCACCATATAGGATTTTTTTATTTTGTTTTAGAAATATTACGTTTTTTTTTTTGTAATTTTGAAGTGATTTTGAAGCGACAGGGTGGTTCATTAAGGATGAACCAAACGAAATAGGGTGATAGAAGATCTCAATACTCATCGATCTGACCTCCATATGTGTCATCCAAAAATTGAAGGTTTGGGAGTTATCATGACTTAAGTCATGACAAATAATGAGCCTATCACACCGTGTGTAAGCTTCCTCAACGCAACTGACACAATTGGAAAAAAATATATTTCATAAAAATTTTATTGAAGCAGAAAACTTGTTTAAAATTCTTAGGGGGAATTCATTGTTTTGGCACTTGTTTCGAAAACTCTTTTGTTGAACTAGCAATCTGTACTACAAATTTCATTGAGCTAGTCGTATTGCGGTTCTCATCAAAGAAATTATTAAATTTGAAAAAGGCGATATTTTGCTTGGATTCAGTTACATGTCGCAACATTGTAAACAGCTTTTGAATGTTTAGTTACCTGTAGGCCAGCCTGACAAAATATCTGTGGGAAAATCAGGTTCTCTGGGAAATATACTTAAATAATGATAACTCCCAAACCATCAGTTTTCGGATGGCACATATGGGAGTTGAAAGGATGCGTATTGAGGTCCTGTATCACCTTGTTTCGTTTGGTTCATTCTTAATGAATCACCCTGTATAATAAACGCCATTATGTATAAAACTAAAATGCACGTCATCGATCTAATGTGCTCAAATTTATGCATTTCAAAAGTACAACCCTCTTGAGTATGACAAAGAAGATTAAAAAAATATTGAAGAAATTTCACATATATGGTGTGAACTTTCTGGCGGACTCTGTATAATATTATACCATGTTTTTAGAAACGGAAGATCTTGTTTTCCGACGAGATGTTGAAGAATGGCGTAGAATGAAGAGAGATATAACATGTACGATATGTGTCAATGGAAAATGCAAAAAGTGTTAAAGGATTTAGATAAAAAATCTTCGATGTATATTAATAAAATATAGGTACCTACCTGAAGTTTTGAATTGAATTATTTGCCTCCCTCAGTGTAAAAATATTACTACTGCAAAAGCACTGGTCTCCATACAAAATAATTAACAGTAATTTTATATTTAACATAATAAAGTATTGCTCTAAACGCTTTATTTTTGAGATAGCTACAGGATGTTGAACTTTTAATAAAAATTGTCTTTTTCGAAAATATCTTGAATATACTTTACGCAATATTGTGGAAATTTGGCAGTTTCATTTGCTGTAGTAAGGGGTTAATTTAGCCCTAAATAGATTAAAATTATTAAGTCCAGTGACGACACGGTCAGCACCTCGACGAATTTTATTTTGAAGAAAATAAGGTACGCCAATAGCTTTTTTATTTTATTTTTTATTTTATTCTCAGATTAAGCAACTACAAGAAAAACTTTTTTTGTTCATTAGATTTTTTCGTATCTTGCTTCATTTTTAAGATTAAAAATAAAATCCATACTTAATTGCATATCCCTGGACTACCCAAAGAAAAGGGGCCAAATTTTCTTTTAAAAATTGGATTTTTTTAAAATTATTTTTTATTAATAATAGCGTTGGCGTTTTAAAAGTTTTTTTTTAATAAAATTCGTTGAAGTGCTTACCTCAACGAACTACGTTGAGCCACTGGATGCCACTGGACTTAATAATTTAAATCTATTTAGGGCTAAATTAGCTCCTATACTACAGGGTGTTAAGAAAATGACGGATAAACTCTTCAGTACATTGTAGAGGACACTCAGTAGAGTAAGGGAAAAAGAATTTTACAAATTCTGGTCTTCAATTTGGTGAGATAAAAAATGCCAAAGTTAACATTTTACTATCTTTGTTTTTCAGTATTTGCAAAAAATAAATGATTTTACAGATATAAAAAAGCTACTTTAATCGTTATTTATCAATTAAAAAAATTGCTTAAGATGTACGTATTACTGGCTTGGAAAATTTAATAAGATTTTTTTTTCTTTTCTAAGTTGCTGAAAAAAAAACATTTGGCAACAACGGTTTTGATACCTTGACTACCTCTACATTGTTAGAAATTAGACGAAATTACCAAATACCAACTGTTATCGTGTTGAACGTTGCCAAATTTATTGTTCAATATTTTGCTTGTATCTTTTAAAATGTAGCTCTGGATTTTTTAAAATTATTTTTCCCGTACTCTACTGAGTATCCCCGACAATGTACTGAAGAGTTTATCCATCATTTTCTTAACACCCTGTATACAGCAAATTTCAACAATATTGGGTAAAGTATGTTTAAGATATTTTCACTTTATTTTTTTAAGAGTTTTGTATTTTTCAAAGTAGGTAGGTACGTACCTACCTATAAGAAATCTTTATGAGAATAACTGAAGCTCAGAAACACAATATTACTTCATTTTTTCCATTGTTAATTATTATTGTTATCTCTGGATATAAAACAATCAATGATTAAACCTATGGTTTTGTTTGAAATGGCCTGAAAAAAAAGATAATAGGTAGGTACTCTGTATCTATGCCACTGATAATTTTTTCCATATTTTTAGAGATTTTTCTTTTAGAATAATTAAAAAATTTATATTGATGATTAATTTATACAGGGTGTCCCAAGATTTCTTTATCAAGGGATATCCGCGTTATTTCAAAAAATAAACAAATGAAATTCAGGAAATTTCAACCATACCCCTAAGGCTTTGCAGCTACACCCTCAATGCCCCTTTACGCCTTTCCACCCCTAAGTAATCATCCCCTACTTTTTTTTCAAATGACACCTCCATATTTTTTTTGCTCAGCAGGATTCTTGACCTCTTTCTGAATACAATGTCATACGATTTTTTCAAATCGAGACATATCTAGCACGCCGAAAACAATATAATATCAAAACAAACGACGGTTGTCAAGGAGTTGCAATTGCTTGTTTTTTGTGTTAATGTTTCCTCCAACCACCTTAACTAGTAATACCGGTGTTACTCGATATAGGCGTTGATAATAATAATTGCTTCTGTGATTTTAATGTCATATTAAATGTTAATTGTTATTCCTTGACAACCCTCGTTTGTTATATTATGTTGTTTTCGGCGTGCTAGATATGTCTCGATTTAAAAAAATTGTGTGACATTGTATTCAGAAAGAAGTCAACAATCCTGTCGAGCAAAAAAAATATGGGGGTGTCATTTGAAAAAAAAAAGTAGGGGATGATTACTTAGGGGTGGAAAGGCGTAAAGGGGCATTGAGGGTGCAGCTGCAAAGCCTTAGGGGTAGGGTTGAAATTTCCTGAATTTTATTTGTTTATTTTTTGAAATAACCCGGATATCCCTTGATAAAGACATCTTGGGACACCCTGTATGTTACAAAAAATCAATAATCCAGAAACATATTGTTAGTCGACCGGGTAAAAGTAAATCACACTTCTTTAGAAATAATTTAATGATGAAACAAAAGTAATTAAATGTACGAATTGATATGAAAACAAACTTCATAGGGTCGTATGCTAGAAAATATCATTTGGCGTTGTTAACGTAACACCGATGTCAATCTGACGTTGTTGTTAAAATCGATTCGGTATGCTAGAAAGAAATATTCATGATTTGACACTGCTGTTAGGTAACATCATCATGTTAAAAATGTAACATGAACAATAGCGGCAACGTTGTATATTAGCTGATTACAGGCTAAGAACAATTCACGAGCTAGATCGAACCCGAACCGAAGTTCCATTTCGTAATAAATCGGCGATCCGAGATGGTCGTGGTTGATTTTGGTCTCGCGTTGTTAGATGTTGGCTAGTGCCTACTGAACGCATGCGTATGAGCTAGATAAAGTACACAAAACTCGTCTACCGTCGACCGTCAACGAACGTCATTGCCATCCGATCCTATCATTCGCCATTATTGTTATTGTTGTGTTGTAACAAATAATAACAAACGTAAACGTTTCAGTTTTCTTTGAGTGAATTAATTTAGTTTACTGTAAAAGTATAAATGGAAATTGTCGTGAAATCAAGAAAGAACTTCTCTGAAGTTGAGAGGCAGATTTTGCTAGAAATAATCAACAGGTAAGTTATCAATTACCTAATTATTATGTATCTTATTGCAGAGTGTAGAATACCTAACCAAACCTAACCCAATAGTCGGTTGAGAATTTTATGAAGAGGGAGAAGTTTTTAAAGATTATGTTCACAATGTTCTGTTTTAAAACCCCTTCAGATTGCCAGAGGTGTTGCAGACAACATTAATTTCCTTAATTAAAAATTATTTTTTTATTTGTTCTGGTTTGGCTCTGCCCATGGTTATACAATAATTATTATTATTTTATTGAGTGTAATATTATCAAATAAATTATTTATTTTACACAAATATGTCTTATGTTGTTTAACTTATTTTATTTTATTGTCACCTACCCTATTTATACCGCCCATGGTTAATAATTATGTTATTAAATATAAATATAAATCAATAAAACAAATTTTGTTTTATTTATTCTGAATCTAAATGAAGAAAATCTAGGTAAGTAGTAAGTAGAACATCAAGCAGAAGACCTACATTAAAACAAATATCAACTCCACTCCACCTACCTTTATGTCTCTGACCATGATGACCTGTTATATTTTTTTGCTTAATTTCATTTTTTATATCCAAATGAAATACACATCAAGCAGGAAAAATAATTTTCTCTATTTACTCCGCCCATGATATAGTTAACTATTATATAATTTTTTGAATCTAAATGCGTCCCTGCTGTGTTTCTGTAGTTAGGACTACTTTCTCGAAGAAAAATGTTGGAAATAAATTATAGTATAAAAATACTTGGTACTTTTGGTTAATTTTTAATTTATGGAACAAGATTGTTGATATTTAGTTGTAATTGCACTGTAAATAAACATAGAAAAAACACTTCACTCTGGAATAATACGGGATTTATTAAAAATCTTCCTAAAATTTGACAGCTAATAATAATTAATCGATCCATACCCTGTGATTATTGTAACATGGCCATTTAGCATTGACATTCAACTGTTCCTACTCGATTTTCGTTTCTAGCATACCAAATTGGGTGATTTCAGCTTTAACGCCGTTGTCAACATGAAATTTGACATGGCGATGTTAAAGCATTTAACATGGTCACGTGACCATGTCAAAGTAATTTTTAACAACAGTGCCGTTGTTAACAACGCTGTTAAAGGCGAAATTTAGTTTCTAGCATACCACCCTTAACGTCTTAATACTCTTCTTAATTAATTATTATCCACTTCCCCTTTTTCAACTGACGTCTATCATGCATCGACTCGCACTCTGTGTCTACTGCTCCTTCATTACGCTCGGCCCTTCTCCCGACCTGACTGCCTCTACTGCTCGTTTCTGATTTCTGGTGATCGGCATTTTCACATAACATTCGGCCTCACTACCATCGGGGTCGTCCTCGGCACCATCACCCTCGCTGTCACTGTCCTGTTCCGGATCTAGACGACACCACGGCTTCATTAGGTCAGATGCAAAGACTGACTTGAATGGTCTTTGGGTTCGTTGAGCCCCAGGAATATCTTTAATCAAGTAGCGGTCATTTTCTAAGACCGCTGCAACTTCATATGGACCCTTGTACTTCGGCATCAATTTCCTTGATTCTCCTGTAGCACTCGCTTCTCTTCTAACCAATACTAGATCTCCTTCTTCATACTTCTTCGGCTTCTTATGCTTCGAATCGAACCACTTCTTGCTCTTTTCCTGTTGCTTCTCTATATTCTGCAGTGCGTCTATTCTTAATTCGTCGATGTCTTCTTCTCTTCTGTTCCCTTCATTCAGGGCCAGCATTAACTGATTTTGAACGGCGTTACGCGGGTGATATCCAAATAATAGTTCATTAGGCGTCTTTTTCGTAGTTGCATTCGGCAAGTCATTTAAAGCAAATTGAATATTCTTCAAGCTTCTTTCCCAATCTTTTCCGCTTTTCTCATTGTACGTGGTAGTTAGGGCAGTCAATAAAGTTTGGTTATGTCTCTCGACTTGTCCATTCGCTCTTGGACTACAAGTGGCATTCTTTACATGAACTATCTGGTTAAGTTCACAGAAGTTTTCAAATTCTTTTGAAGTAAAAGCGGTACCTCTGTCGGTTATCAATCTGATAGGAGTACCAAAATAAGAAAAGATCTCCGTTAACAGTGTTATCACTGGTTTCGTCTTTGTCGACTTTACAGCCTTAATTACTGAATACTTCGTAAAATTGTCTTGGTAAAGCAAGACATAATCATGTCGACTACTGCTTTTTACAAATGGTCCTAGATGATCCAAATTAACGGTATGGAATGGTAAAGGTATTCTTTCGATAATATGCATCTCACCTTCTGATTTTCCCTTTTCTGTTTTGTGATAAGCACATCGGATACAACTGGCTATATAATTTATCACCTTCTTTCTCATTCTTGGAAACCAGAATTTTCTCTTGACATAATTCAGAGTCTTATCTACACCGAAATGTCCCATATTATCATGTGCAGACTGAATTACCTTCCAGCGTATGCCTCGTGGTACCACCCATTTTAAATCACCATCTATATTTCTGTAAAGTCTATTATCTTCTATTGTGTAGTCTTTGGTTAACTGAACTTCCTCTGGCATTTTATTTTTCTTCTTCAGCGTCATATATATTCTCTGGATATCTTCATCTTGTAGTTGCATGGTAAGTAGCCAATCATCTTCTTCGATGCGGAAAGTATACACTTTTAAGTCTGCTTCTGGTACATCTCTCGGCGATTCAACTGGTCTTCTGCTAAGCGCATCCACGTGGACCATTCTGTCACTTGATCTATGGTTTATCGAAAAATCGAACTCTTGCAACTTCAACAACCATCTTGCAATTCTGGGCTGTACGTCTCGTTTATTCATTATAGTCTTCAGTGAATTACAGTCAGTTATTACTGTAAAACATTTTCCCAACACATATATCTTAAATCTTTCCAGACTCTCAACCACAGCTAATGTTTCGAGTTCGAAACTATGATATTTCCTTTCTAATTCTGTTGTCTTTCTACTGAAATAACATACAGGTTTCCACTTTCCAAATTCCTCTTGTAGTAGAATTCCAGCAAGACCAATACTACTAGCGTCTGTGTGAACCTGATGTTCAGCTTTCGGATTATATAAAGTAAGAACGGGTTGACTGCTTAAACATTTCTTGAGGTTCTGATAAGCGTCTTCACTTGCTTGAGTCCATTCAAATTGTTGAGACTTCTTCGTCAAATCTGATAGAGGTGCAGCAATCAGCGAAAAACTGGCGACGTATCTTCTAAAGAATCCACACATACCGAGAAATTGTCTTACTTCAGTGACATTCGTAGGTCTTGGAAACTCTGCGATAGCGTTCACTTTCCCTGTACCAGGTCTCACTCCTTCACTGTTAATTTCAAATCCAAGATACTCAATCTGACGACATAAAAATTTACATTTTGACAATTTTAATGTCAGTCCCATTTCTTTCAAGACACTTAACACACGTTTCAGCTTTTCTAGTCCTGTCTGCTCATTTATGCTAGGTATTATTAAATCGTCCATATAGTTAAGTACGATACCCGGACCGATTTTCTCCACAACTTTCTTCATTAGTTTGCTAAACACTGTCGGCGCGTTAACTAGTCCAAATGGCATTTTATTAAATTCATATTGTCCATCAGTCACGACAAATGATGTATACCGCTTCGAACCTTCATCGATCGGTATTTGGTAGTACCCACTCATAAAGTCTAGAGTTGTGAAAACACGATTACCTGCCAATTGATCTAACTGTTCTTCTATAATGGGCATAGGCATCTTTTCTTTTCTCGTAATAGCGTTAACTCGTCGATAGTCAATACACAACCGATTACCACCGTCTTTTTTTCGGCACTAGCACCACCGGACTCGAATATTCCGACACGGATTCACGAATAATACCAGATTGTAGTAATTCTTCAATCATTTTCTTGACTTCTTCTCGATGTGCATATGGTAGTCGATAAGGTTTATATTGGACAACTTCTTTTGACGTTAACTCGATTTTCATTTCCACTAGATCAGTAGTTCCAATCTCTTCCAGATTCTTCGAAAATACAGTATTGTGTTGATTTATTACTTCAACTAACTCTTCTCTGATTTCATTTTTCAGTTCAGGTGACGTAGTGATTTCACTTGAATCTATTTCGCTACTTCGTTCAATCTTCATTACTTTCTCTATTGTCAACTTCTTCTCTTCTTTGACCACTCTCAAGTCTGGTCTGTCTAATGCAGAACGTCCGATAATCATTTCTTTGTCTTGGGCTTCATTTGGTACGATGAGCACTTCTACTTCGATGTCAATTCCATCTACTTCTATAACCAAGGTTCTTTTCCCAATAACTTGGCATTTTCCTTCTCCGAACCCCTTCAGCACTATAGTCGTTGGTAAATATTTAATTCCATACTTATCTGAAGTTTCTTGTTTCAAAGTAACAACATCGCTTCCCAAGTCAACGAACGCTACTACTTGCCTGCCATCAATGGAAACAATTTTGTGAAATTCGTCATCTAATTCGTTATGTTTGATTGTTCTGACTGTTCTTGACTTGACAGCAGTTGTTGAGGAGGAAGACTCAGTCTTCTTTGGACAACCTGGTGCTTTGTGCCCAAATTCGTTGCATTTGAAGCATTTGGTTCCCAAATTCTTCGATTTACACTCTGAAGCTCTGTGGTTTTTCTCTCCACAATTATAGCAGCGTATTTCACTTGAGTAACTAGTACGTGGTACTTCTTTTTCCATTTTTCTTCCTTCTACTCTCTGAAATTTGTCATGTCTTTGTTCCTTCGAATGTCTACTTGACTCTTTCTTCTTATTTTTAATTAACTCATAGGTTTCTAACTTTTCTTTAAATTCTTTTTGACTCCTTGCACCATATAAGATGGCTTTATTGTTGATGTCATCTTCAATTCCATCTATAACATAGTGACGTAATGCATCTTTGTCAATTCTTCCTCTATTTGCAAATTCTTTCATGGTTAAATAATATTCCATCGGCTTTTCATCTGGTTTCATTTTTCTTCGTTGCATAATCTCGTGCAGTTCAGCAGCATTAATCTTCTTATCAAATTCTGAAAGTAGTTTCTGTCTCAGTTTCTTCCATGAATTAATGTTCTTTTCTGATTGGATAAATAATTTGGCAACACCAAGTAACCTCTTCTTCGCAAATATCACCATCTGAACATCGTTCCAATTTAATAATTGTGCTGTCTCTTCGAATTCATCAATCCATTCTCTAATCGGAAAATCTTCTCTACCATAGTATGGTCTAATTGTTTCTTCTACATCTCTGAATGTTAATGCAAATCTGGGTTCTATCTGCTTTGCTTCATATTCTTTCTTCTTGCGTCTGTCTTCTTTTTGTGTACTTCTATTGGCGTTGCTGCCACTTGTTTTTCTTCTAACTACTTTGTAATCATCTTTCTCATCGTCACTTTCCTCTTCACTTTCGTCTTCATTATCGTCTTCATTATCACCTTTATCATCGTCTTCTGTATCATCTTCTTTATCGGCATCTTTATCGTCATCTTCGTCATCGTCTGATTCTTTTTCGTCGTCTTCTTCATCTTTTTCTTCGTTCTTTTCGAGTTCGTGCAAATCATTTAAATTTCGAAAAATTATAGAAATTAAATCCTCCTTACACTTTTGCTCAAAGCTTAATCCCAAAATCAAACAACAATGAACTAGTTCTGTGAAATTTAACTTGTCTTGTACATACTGAACCTTCTTTAAATGTTCACTTGAATTTTTTTCAAAATGAAACCCTCCAAAACCTCTTAATCTGCTTCTGTTACTTCTATCTCCGTCATCTTCAAATATAAATTTATGTAGTGATTTAATTACCTTCTTTGACTGAGACTTCAAATTTCCATTAATATTCTGGAATTCACTCAATGATAATGCGGACGACGCCATTATGGTCTCGAATTTCTGTAGTGTAGTAATCTTGACAAACTGTATTAGTGAACTAGTTTTTCAGTCGTAATAAAATATCAGATCTACAAAATGCGTTTGGTCTTCATCTTAAAGGTACACCACACCACCTGGCATCCGGCGAATTATTGTCTCGATAATCTTACTCCGGGAATAAGGCAACCAAATAAGTAGGTATAGTAGGATTAACTTTAAAAAGTCAGATGTGACGTCTTACTAACCGTCCGAATTGATATTTTTAATTTCACCAGAAAATGTCAAACAGTTAATTGTCAAGTTGTGAACGAGCGTAATTATTGAAGGAATCATTCAAAAAATGAATTGAACCGCTTACGTCAGTTTGAGAGCCACTGACAACTATATAAAATTTATTCACGTAATGACATTCTATCCTCTGTGTCGTGCATTTAATTCTCATTCAAAACCAATGTTGACGTATACTTATTTATGCGGGATGGAGTGTTTAGACAAACTAGACGGTTACTATAAAAACACGTACATGAAACAAAATAAATCGAACTATCAAAAGGATGTGTATTCTTAATCGATACGTATGACTTTTTAGACTTTATTGGACTATATGTACGCAGTTCACAAAATTCGCGGACCGGCCATTTGACTTTTCACACACTGATTTTAGGTTGATATTTTTATATTATATCCCACCGCTGCTAATTGTTAGTCGACCGGGTAAAAGTAAATCACACTTCTTTAGAAATAATTTAATGATGAAACAAAAGTAATTAAATGTACGAATTGATATGAAAACAAACTTCTTAACGTCTTAATACTCTTCTTAATTAATTATTATCCACTTCCCCTTTTTCAACTGACGTCTATCATGCATCGACTCGCACTCTGTGTCTACTGCTCCTTCATTACGCTCGGCCCTTCTCCCGACCTGACTGCCTCTACTGCTCGTTTCTGATTTCTGGTGATCGGCATTTTCACATAACAATATGTGATGTTAGAATTAAATTTTATATTTCATCTTACGATTTTTTAAGTTAGTACCACCGCAGCGTCTAGAGGGCGTTAGCTGACATTAAAGCAAATATCGGGATTTTTATCGACAAAAAAAAAACTTAATTTTTTTTTTCTGCGACGGGCTATAAGTTTGACCTTTTTTCCCCGTTGACAGGTAGAAAAATGCCTCATTATATGAGCTGCATCTTATCGGGGAAGTAAATGAATTAGCAGGGAAATAAATGAGTACTTATTTCCCCGAAATGGCGGCTTAGGTATAGCTACTATTAACACTCAGATAAAATATCATTAAATTTATATCAAATATACGTAAAGGAAAGTTACCTTATTATCCAAATGGCAATTATTAAGGGAATTTTCATAATAATCACTATCCATATTATTAAATTCACTCATCGAAAACTAACAAGAATCTTTGCAAAACTGTCTTCAATTTTAATTACATTAATATGACGTTTATGTAATAATTAAATCGTTTCGTTACCCAGACAACGTCAATTACGATAAAAGACAGTTTGAAAATCCAAGTTTAACATAAATCATTTTTCCGACATAATTTTCAGTTATCTAACTACGTTTTTCGACATTCTAACACTGATATTTCTTCTCGCAGAAAAAAATTGTATATTACACACGAGAAAAAAGTGCGATTTTAGCTCTCGATGTGTTATCTCGAGCTAAAATCTATCACTTTTTTCTCTTGTATAATAAATAACTATTTTTAAACCTCTACCTACTCATAGTGGCAATTACTTTCACCATTTTGATAATAACTTTTGACAATCAGGACGCATTGTTCTACCATGTAATGCTCCATCTTTACTAACTCCCATCTGTCAACTTTCGATCTGCACGTCATAATCATGTGACATTATGACTGTCAAACATGGCGCTCAATTCAAATCTTGCGCTCTTATTGAAACACCCTTTATATGCAAAATGAATCTTTGGAATTAAAGTTTTCCAAGGAATATTGGAAATATTAATAAAAGAAAACATTAATAAAAGATGATGTGTAACTGATGCTGTTTGAAAATTGTGTAAAATTCTACAAAAATAACATGCTTGATAAATATTTCATGAAAGTTTGTATTTCCGATTCAGATGAACTTCAAAGTTTATGAAACTGTGTTGTATGAACATCTGCTAGGCATTTAATAACGAGGAAGAGTTCCATCCTAAATATCGAACAACTTTTATTGGTATAGCGCTTCGTTTTTACTCTTTTAACTCACACTACTAAAATAAGATTTGTATTCATGAGTGCTTTTAGTTTATGCGAACAAAAGTCTTTTAGATATAATCGAGTAAAATTCAATTTCCCGTAAATGTAGCTTTTCAATTAGTTAACTTAAATTTTGTTAAAAGGCGCCTGCGCTCTAAAGGAGGTACCTAATATACCGTATGTATAATAACATCAAAGGAGTTACATTATTACGTTATTTTGGCTTTAATGGATTTCTTTAATTATGTTATGTAAGCTAAACAAACACCCGCAAGTCTCTTTATGTGTCTCTAGACTCTAACACATAAAGTTAGAGTTATCATCATGAAGTATAAAAACTTAAAAATCGGGCCTATTTCAAACTTTTAAATCAAGGCAAATAGGTACAAGAAATTTTACAATCTGAAATATCGTCAAATTTAGTGTAAAAGATTTTTATGAGGTAGTAATAAATAAAAGGACTCTTCAACAGATTAATAAATTTGTTACCTACTTGTTGAGTAGGTAGATATTATTTATGTTATCATATTGGAATTTAATTCAATTAACTGAAAGGCCAGAAATCTGAAAACGTACAATTTTGTCCATTTTAAACCAATCAAATATATTAATACAGAATTAAAGAGATGATAAATTAAATGAACAAAAAATGTGTTTTTGATATATTTTTTAGCACATTACCGCTTTGATGTTATTTTCACCCGTACTTACCTACTTTGTGAAATACATGCTAGGAAAACCGTATAAAATGTTACATTCCCGTTTTATTCGACTGAACAAGTTCTTTTAGAAATGCATAGTGCTTTGAAAAATAACCCTCTAAAGTTGAAGTTCTTTTCAAGGTACAATTTTCAAGCCTCTTTATCTTCCTTTTAGTTAGTTGTTGCGGTTCCTTGAATATTACCAATTCAAAATAAGGTTTATTGTGTGTGCCTGCCACGCAGGGTTGAGAATGTTGAAATCTGGAACATCTTCCGTTTCACCGCTTCCTGGCAGCAGTTTTTCTGAGCCGATTCTTGCGGTTTGTATTTGAAAATACGGCTGTGCTTTTCAGAAACATGGAAATAATGATGTTTCGCTAGGTTAAATAACGGCAAGAAAAAAATTATATACAGAAAAAATTAAGTATACTTAATAGTTATATATTTAATATTTATTAGATCAATACTTACTCTTTGATAAATAAATGTGACAACCCAACCCTTTTAAAAAGAAGAATTTAGAGCTTTTATGCGTCTTCTTTCATAATTTAATCTTTAGAAGTGGAGTTTGAATTAATGTAAAATAAGAATGGTATCCTGCCCGGAACCTTGATGGTCTTCTCGCATTAAGCTCACACGTTATAGAGGGAAGCTGCACACAATTCCCTAGTGATTAATCCCTTGTCAAGGTTGTCTCTGGCTTAGATAAGTATTTGAATAAGGCATAAATAAATTATTATCCCTGTAATGCAGGCATTCAGGTCGTTGGTAGTGTGGAACCCAGATCAGAGTTAATATTTCATTAAGGGATGCTGACATTTGAAAAGGCACTCTTCCCTACAGAACTTGTGTTTGAAAGTCGCTGTGGACGCTCTGAAAATTATGATTTAAATAAATAATTTTTAAAATATGAAATAACTGAAGGATAACAACAAATACATACTTTTTTTATATACTTTCGTCAGTTTTTTTTTAAATTAAGCTTATAAAACGTGAATCTACGTCTCTTTATTCGATTTCAGTATTTTTACGGGGTGTGTTTATTTAGAATTTGCTAGTAATTTTTTTATTATTATACTATCTACTTATTTATTTAGCACATTTATACTTTTGTAGAATTCAATTTTATCATGCATTTTTAGGTAAAATTGCAATTAATAAGTTTATTCTATTTGAATTATAATCTTAATATAATGTTACATAAAATAATTATATGAAAAATGTCCCAACACTATATTTTGAGAAGGAAAAGGAACGTTTTCTCTACAAGCGAAGTGGAAAGTGTTAAAGTTTCATTAAAGCTGAGGGTTGAAGCTGAGTTGGTTTTAGCTATGCGGCGGATCTAGTTGTGGCGCCTTTAAGAGCGCGAGACTTGATCAAACTTTTCTAGGAGCTTTCTATATTATTTTTTTCACAATAACAAATTAATAATTGCAGCTTTTACTATAAAGCAAGAAAATATCCTGGCTCTGCTTCACTATTTATTTTTCATAATAGCTGAAAAAATTACATAAAAAATATAAATTAATAATTCAGATATTATCGGTGGCAATGAGCTTGAAGGCGAAGCTCTATACATATTAGAATAAATTATTATACATAGGGTTATGATAAAATAATGGACAAAATTCATAATTCCGTTGTGTGGCGTTTCTACGAAAATCGCTTTTGCAGATCGATTTTCTTTTTTAAAATGCTATCTTTTGACGTGTAAAACATTCTTATGACGTCATTTGTTTTCGATCAATGATATCATCATCATGATTGTTCAAATTGCAACCCTCTACTTGTGCTACATACTTCCAAAGGCCTTTTTAATGAGAATATTATCCACTAAAGTTTAAATTCTAAATTCTAAATAAACATTTTTCGCTCTTTTTTCAAAAGATGAGATCGTTTATACAGAAGATCTCATTAAGAAGAACATTTCCTCAAATCAAAAAAAGAAAAGATTAAGGCATGTTTTGTTTGTGTACATAAAGGTAACTCGAAAAAAGTTCTAAATGAAGTGAAAAAAGGCGAAAAAAGTGTTTAGGTATTTTTGAACAAAATACAAAACACGTCATCAAAAGAGGTGTTTTTTTTCAATGACGTATCAGGTAGGGAGTTGCTATTTAAAAAAATCATGATGATGACATCATTGGCCTAAAACCCACGACGTCATCAGAATATTTTACAATTCAAAAAGATCAAAATAGACCTGTCAAAACGATTCCCATAGCTGTTGAATTATGGATTTGGTGTGTTATTTTATCATAACCCTGTATATTGATGGTTCCCCATCTAGTTCAGTAAAATTAGGATTTGATTATGCAACTTGAGCGGGAAAACTGAACTTTGTGTGGATGTTGTGTGGTCGATGGTGAGTGTAAATCCAAAAATGAGATCTCCTACCCCTTGTTGAAAAGCCGCCATTATTTTGGTTTTAGGGGATGAATTTTTCTTGAATTTTATGACGTTAATTAACTTTTTATCGAAGAAAGCGTTACTTTACGGAGAAAAAATCCCTATAAATTCGCATCTAGGTATGCAATTTTTTCATATTTGCAATAAGTAGTTAATAAACTAGGTACATGTAATTAATTGAGGAAAAGGGGGATGGAAAATCTTTAATTTTGAAATAACTCCCTTTTTTTCCGAGATTTTTCTATCGCGATCTGTAAATTGTTTTTACAAAAGTTGTTTTTACAATAATTATGAACATTATTTCATAAGAATATGTACCTAAGTACTCATTGATCGGACTAATGATTGTCACGCAATAGCGCGTAAGTCATTAAGTCGCGTGATTTTTCTTATAAAAAATTAACTCTCAAATCAATATATATAAAAATTTATTTTCACAAATTTTGCGGGAATTTCTAGCATATACATGGTGATCTATTTTAATCCCCCCCGCCCCAGTAGATTATCTCTGACCATAATTGTTACACAAAATTCAGTCAAACATTGCTTGGTAAAAGTAAAAGTAAACACCCCATCGCGAGGGGGTGGGGTGAATTTGAAATTTTGAATAGGAACTGCCATTTTGTATTGCGGATTATGATTTTATGGGAAACAATATTATCAAACTATTGCCTAAATAATTTTTTCATCCAATACCTCCCTCACCTCCAAAAATGCAGATAAAAATCGAGTGACACATTTCAATTGATTTTTTTTTTTTTGTATTTCATCGACAATTCCACTCATACGTTATTACACCCATTTGATTTCTCAAATATCGCTGTTTGCTAATTTAATATTGCGAAAAAATATAAAAGCCAGATTCTTTGCTCGAAACTAATAAACAAGAATCCCGTTAACGTGTGTCCGGAAATGCACTGTTTTTGAGACAGGTACAGGGTGACAAAGAAAGATAATTTTTCCAGTTTTTGAAAATATCTCGGTAACCGTTTGAGATACAGAACTCAGCTTTTGTACATGTCATATCATTGATCCAAGTTACTTTTTTTTAATACTATTTCAGTTTTTTTTATGTGACATTTGAGGAGAACGTAAGTTTTTTTGCCTTTCATTTCCGACACTTGTTTTGAAACATTTAAATCGAGTTTTTCATCGTAAATTACTGTTTTTCTCGAAAACGGTTCACGGTAGCACTTTTGACGTAGAATACCTTTTTTTTTGTGGAAAGCATTGGTCCAATTTGCGCTGTGTCATAGATATTAGGAAAAAAGAAACGTCGCGAAACCCCAAAAACCCCGCCATTGATATTATAAAAAATTGAATTGGTATTAAAAAGTGTAACAAGTACAAAAGCTGAGTTTTGTATCTCGAATGGTTCCCGAGATATCCTCAAAATTTAAAAAATGATATTTTTTTACACCCTATATCTCAAAAAAAGGTGCATTTCCAGATACATGTTAAAAGGAATTTTTTTGTTTATATTTGACCAAAGAATTTCGTCGTGTTCAAATTTTTCGCAATATTAGAGGTACACCCGGTATGAAGCTATGTTGGACACAAGATCTTGTGCATAAAAAATAAAAAGAAACATTTTAACGGTGATTTCCATTACGGCACTGATTTCTCCGGCAAGGAAGTGGCAACTTCCCAACTTGCGCTTCCCTTCCAATTAGAAAATAATTTAGTTAGTAATAATTTACTTAAAAACTGTTTAAAAATCAGAAATTACTAGCAAATAAAATTGCTTACCACGTACTAACTCTTAAATCTCATCAACACTCGGATCTCGCAATATTTCAGTTGCTGTAACTAATGGAAAAAAAATTAATTAATTTTGTGGAATTTCGTGTAGATTTTTAGAAAGAAGAGATCTGGAATAGTATATTGTGGAACAAGTGCGGAAAAGAGAAAATTTCTCACGAGTGTGAAACAATTGTGACACGAGACGAAGTCGAGTGTCACAATTCACACGAGTGTGAAATTTCTTTTCCGCACGTGCTACACACAGTACTTTTCCTACGACCACAATTTAACAGATTAATTATTTAACAAATTTAACACATAAATTATTTTTTCTGACAATGCTCTGCTTTTATGACCTTTTCTCCAATTTATGAAATGTTTATAAGCAGATTCGTATTTTTCTCTCGAAACTACAGGTAGCAAATTCAAAGAACACAAACCTGCTTGTTTTCTGACTTCAGGTGGTGTATTTTCTGCTTCAGATTCAGAGGAATCACAATCCATTATAATGATAGGTAACTAAAGTTTATTTTTTCAGACCACCTAGGTAGGTATTATTTTCAATTCTACCAATGACTTTTTAATATTACTACTATATACTGTTAAATCATTGAATTCTACCGACAAAATTATTATTATTTCTTATTAGACTCCGTATAAACTGGATAAATAAGTGACGTGAGCGTGGAGACGTGGTAGATATGCAACTTCCACACAACGCAGGCGCTGTGCGTCGTCGATTGGAGCTAGTTGAGGTGTGCGAGTTATTTTCACGTTCGTGAATTTGATTTGAACGCTACCAATGCTGTTATTAGCGATCAACTCGTAAATTTTAAAAATTACTGCCAAAAGAGAATAATGAGTATATTTTATAGTCTTGTCGGGTTCTATGTTATCCCATTTGTGTTTATTTTATTACCTTGAAGCTTTAAATGAATAGTTATTCCATTAACAATAAGTAACAGTTGAGTTCTCAGTTACCGCCCATCACTATTGTTTACATTAAAACTGTACGGAAACGATTTTTGGCTATGCGTTATGTCACTTTGTCGCACAGTTTTGGATACGTGAGAAATCTGCTAGTTTGCACACAAAAAACGATGCGCAAAGTAGTGTTTTGTATAGTGGTCGTAGGAAAAATATTTTCCATTGATGATGTCCAGTTTCTATTCCTGCTCTGACATATTATTACATATTTTTGTATCTTGGTAATTCAGCATTGTCTTCTATCTCTTTAAAGGTGTTTTTGATGGAATAATAATATGGTGATGGAGCTCAATAAGCAAATAGGTACTTAAAAATTTAATTCACTGGGCGCACGAGTCCATCTCGTACTTGACGCCTTTTTTTGCCTTATACACTATAAAAGCACCAAATTTATTTCCAAATTTATCACCAAATTACCAATTCGCCGCTTGAGCGGAATTTTTATTTTCACTAATTTTGGAGATAAAACTGCACGAATTATTTTCATTTCAATGGCCGGGGAGGGGGAGGCTATGAACGCCTCAATTATCATTGTGGCAAGAAACATTTTATTATAGCTGATGGTATGGAGTTCATCTTTCCGTTACTGTCTGTCTATCTAGATGGTAGGTCAGGTCGATTAAATCAATCGGATATAATTTTTGGAGTTTACTAAATCGCAGTGAAAACAATCGAGTCTGCTCGATTGATCTCTGCTGCTTCTGTCCATATTTCATATCGGCTCATCAGGCAGGATCGGAAGGAACTTCCCTTGGTCGGAGTAAATCAGTAAATTGCAACTACAATAACTGTGCCTCGCTCGTGAAACGCATCGATATGGCTAACTCGCTGATTTATGACAGAAAAACTGCCATTGAAGGAGAGAAATGCCGCTTGAACACACATGAAGATTCATCATCGTTCTGATATCTATATCATAAGTACAGTTCATTTTTCTTCCGGTTTTATATTTTCGCTTTGGCCGAATCCCAGAGAGCATTATTAAGCATCCTTATCAAAAAGTTGTATTTATACACTTTTCTTCAATAGAAACATAGGTCTTTATAAAATAAACCGTGTTCATAATAGAGATTTGATTAAATTCATCAAGATTCGTCACCAAAAACATTTTTCTTTGTCAAAGAATTCTCACAAATTGAGCTGGTTTTGAAGCTGAGAGCTTAGGGAAAATCTCTGACATTGAAATAAGCAAAAAAATTTGGAAAATAGGTCCCATATACGAAATATTTAAGCAGTTTCATATTTTGGAAAAAAACTACGAAAATCCACTCTTTTTTGTCGTCGAGGGAACCAAAATTCAGAATCGTGCGTTTGCTTGCGTATTACGCTTTTTTTAATTTTTTTTTATTTTAATTAATTTTTGACAGTTTCCTACGTATGATTTACATCCTTACAAGAGTGTAGGAGGAGAGGGAAAAACAACCAAAAACTGCCTTTTAGAAAAAAAAAAAAACTAGCGTCGCCGTCTCTAATGACGGATGTAGAGGATTCTAAATCCCTTTGCCCGGATTGGTTAATATAATTACAGTGGAAATTCTTTAAGTGGCTCACACACTAATTTATCAAAGCATCCCTCCACAAAGCTTCTCCGTTTCCTCCCCCAATATAATGTCGCCTTCCTAGATAATAATGGAATAACTTAATCCAGGTAAATACTCCAAGCACGTTCAAATATAATCAAGCTCGGGAACCCACTGATGCCGCTAAATATAACTACTGATACTGGCATAAATAACGCTAGATACGGCGTTCATGTATCTTCCAAATTAGGAATTAAAGTAAATCAGATAATGCCACAAACATTTGTTTTACATTTGCGTTCCAGCAGCCGAAGGCTGTATCAGAGATAATCTGAGGCACCTATCTGATTGTGATCGCAACCCCTATTAATTACAATTGTTAAATGAGTGTTTTTGCCACGTGTTATAATATTTGCAGGGTCTAATTATTAGAATACAGTTTGATAAAATAGTTTATCAGAAAGTTCCTAAAAAAATCGACACTTTGCCAACCTTGCAACAACTATTTGATTACTTAGAGCAGAGATTTTTTTACGAATGAAACAATTATATTATGCAAGGTCTCTTTTTCTATGGTTTTTTCCGGATCAGTATATTTTTTAATCAGAATTAATCAATTACCCCTTATTAAGTTAATACTGTCTCCAATTTAATCAAGTAAATGATAACCGAAGCGGAACTCCCAAGCTACAACTCTTGAAGAAAGTTAGACAGTAAGCTGCTGCAGTATTGTTTTGACTTGGCAAAGTTCCTCCCCGAACTCTGGCTTGCAGTGCTTAGAGTTAATGAACTATACCGATGATTTCGGCCAACTTGCTTTCCACTGTCTGCAACTTTCTATCCGGACATATTTACTGCTCGACTTGCGTCTACCCTAAAATATCAGCCAAAAGCATTCTGTCATAAATCATTTTGTCACCTGTTTAAAATTAATTAATAATAATAATAATCATAACTATTAGATTTACCTATAGTAATCACCTATACAAGAGTTTTTTATTTGTGCCAAGTGTTCCATGAAACGACGAATTCGCAATTTTTGTCTTAAAATCCGATTACTCAAGTTGGCGAAAAACAAATTATCTTCGAACGAGCATTTTATCCGGAGAGACTTTGACTCGTCTGTTGACTTTGGGATGGAGCCTGCCGCTTGGTCGTTGTTGCTTGATTTCATTAGAATGAAGGAAATTTCACATCAAGTGAAGCTTCTCACTGATGAGTTAAATTGCCAGCCATATCAAAACACAAACCCCTCTTAAAAGGAAACCGCGGGCTTAACTGCATATATAAAATTTAGACTTTCCAACTCGAGCCATTTAAGTAAATTCCATGTCTGGAATAGGAGTCGAACCCACAGAGCCGCAGCCGACATGGCTTTTGCATTTATTGCTAACCATTATAATAATATGGATTGAATGTGTAAGGATGTTGAGTTAAATGAATTAAATAGAAAACTTTCCCCTAAATAGATCCAAGTGACTGCTCATAGTATTTCTTAATGTAGAATTTTACGGAGTTTCAATTTCCGACGCGAGAACTGGTCGTATTAAAAATACTTTTGACCTTGGAATAGCTTTCAAATTTGATCCCTTGGTCGGAGTCAAGTGTCAAGGTCACCAATAGATAACCCCCTACCGGCGTTAAAATTTTTATTTGAAACAGGTCCTGCTATCTCACCTCCAGAGTTATCATCGTGTTTTCAATTTATTTTGACATACATATGTAGTTAAAATTTACCCAAAATTGGGGGTAGTTTTAGACGACTTCGTAACTCAGTTTCGAGAGAATTTATCTTAGTGTAGCAAAATCGTAGGCTCGATTCCCATGCCTTAATATGTATTTTGTATTCATTTTCTGATGTTTATGGTCGATTGGAATGAACGATGATGAATCAATGACATCTCTATACGTGAGAAATGACCCCTTGGATGTATGACGATCAGCACAGCTTGAATGTGTTCACAATGTAACGACTACCTAGAGCAGAAATTAAATAAACAAATAAGAGAAACGGTCACCTAGCTTCTATGCTGCTCGGGCGCCGAATGTAACGGCCACCAAGCTTTTATACTGCTCGGGCGCCAAATGTAACGGCCCCAAAACAGGCCCCACAAACCTAACAACAAGAAACCTGTTCGGGCGTCGAATGTCACGGCTCAAATTCCGGTAACATATTATAAGGCGATATAATAATTGTAATTCTATTACTCGTAATCGTAATAACTCTAGAAGGCCATCTTTATTTTCCCTGTACCCACAGGTGACGAGGTCAATTCCCCGTCCCGCATAAGACATCTTCCGGATCTCCATTTATTTGCCCGCAATAACTCAGTGAAGGTTTAAATCCAGGAGATGTTTGTTAATTGGTAGTTATAGTTGGGAAGTAGGCGTTAATTACCTTCTAACTAGTGCTGGAGAAAACGCTTAATTTAAAGATGGTACCAGAACTTTATAATTTATTAGGCAACGAAACAACACGTTAAAGAAAATTGCACGATCGTGCAACACTGCATCCTCTCAGCAAAAAGCATTTAAATCCAAAGGTGCGACACTGCGCGCTTATCTTATCTACCAAGATAAGAACTAAAATGCAACGGTAGTGAAATGAAAACTTATCATAATTACAGCTCATCGATTATTTATTGGCGGAGAATTCTTGAAAATTGATAAGCAATAAAAATTTTATCGGTATACTCGTGATTCAAAAAAGTCCTATCTAAATGTATAGAGAACAGAAATAATTTAACACTTTTGCATGGATCTCCCTGAACATTCGATTTTTTGTTCGCTCTGATCTTTGTGATTGTCTCGATAATGAGTGTTTATCATTTAAAACGTTCATCCAATTGCACCTGCCATAGGCGGCGTGGTTGATATTGAATACTCGATTGAATATTATCAGGTGAAAATTAACAAGATTTTGTCCATAGTGAGAGTTATAAGCATCATTTTTTGCACGCCACTACCTGAATCAATATTTTTGCTATCTGTCCAGATTAATTCAGAGAATTCTCCGCCAATAAATAACCGATGAAATGTATATTCTTATTAATTTATGATTTAATTCTGCCTAAACGATTACCTATGCTCATGCAATATTTCCTACAAGCAAAATGGTGCTTAAGACACCAATTCCCATGCAAGCAAAATAGCAGCTAATAGCAATAGATAAGAGTAAGCGACGATTTACATTGAAAACACCTAACAAGCAAGCTCATTTTTTTATTAATTAATAAAAAATACCCCTTGGGTGCACCCTGATAAAATGACTGGAGATTTTTAATTAATGCAAAGTAATCACGGGGTCCCTTCACAAGTCTCCTTCCGTCACTGCCTCGGGAACAAACTCCGCCAGGTGGTGGTTGCGCAACGACGGAAAACTAGGTGCAGGTAGTCGTGTTTACTCCGCCTCACCATTTTTCAGACACAATCACATGATTCACTTTTCACTTATTATTATCACCCGCCTTGCGCCGAAAATGAATTATTACAAACAATAAAATAAAAAAACCGACTGTACATGAGGACTCGGAAACTGTCGGAGTTATTTAAATGACAGGAAATGTGCATAATTTTATGCTTATTAGTAATATGAAAAAAAAAAGATAATTTCAATCCTGGCTGAAATATGACCTGAAATATTGGTTTAATGCATAAAACATATTTATTAATTTTCCATGAATTAGTCTCCTATTCCGTCTGATGAACGTTCTGGAAATGTTCTGTGGCTAATGAACAATGTTCGAGGCCAACCCAACCTTTTCACACACACACATATTTATTAATGTCATAATAACCTCCCTGATGATTAGCGGAAAATGATGGATATTATTCATTAGACGGCTGGTGTTGAAACGTCCAAGGGAGTGTTCACATACAAAGAAGTGCGATCGTGCTATTACGTTTGCTTTTATCTGCTCAGTTATGAATTATGATTGGCTTTATGGCTGGTAATTTTTATTTTATTATTTTAACTGCTGAATTGTGATGACAGCGTGAATGTACGCCTATTATCTTACGCAATTATTACGTAATTATGAAACTGAAATCAGCATGACAATGAACGTTTTATTTAGTGGTCGTAGAGAATATGTTTTATTGCTGGACCCAGCTTATCAGCGCAATCTTAAACAAGTCGTTATGTAATAAGTTTGTAAGGATAAGTTTTATTACTTGGGGTCGGAAATTTCCTGTCAAGGTAACGTATAGGCACCAAAGAGTAGGCACGAAAGAATCCCATAACAACTGTCGTAAAACTTTTTACATGCTCAGAAATTATTGCATAAAAAATTTTGTCTTCCGCCCCATTTATTTTGTTTAATGATTAATGAATACCAAAATTTTTCTGCTCACGTGATATTCAGGGTCGAGGCTATGATGTATCGTTTATGTAAAAAAATACACTTACGTGATTTGTAATTTTCTTATGAATGTTAAAAATTTTCTTAAGTGTAATTTTTAACAGAAAGGATACATTGTGAGATTTGTTTATTTAAAATTCAAACCTTTACTTCACTCAATATACCTACAGTGTGTCCCAGGATAAGTGAATTAATTGGTATAGGTAAATGCCAAAAAAAATCGAGTTGAAACATGACCATTTGGGGTCTAGGCCTGCTTGATTAAATAAATTTTACCATATTTTCATATTTATTAAATCAAGCGCATTCCTTGACAGGATTTTTTTTGTGTCGGTATAAAGTACCTTTTCTGATGCACGAAATAATGAAATTTTTTTATTGAAAAAGCTGCTCAGAATTCTAAATTATCCATGCTTGCCGCATTTCATAACAATCGGCCAATTTTTACAATATTTTCCATAAATATTTGTAATTTTGTAATTTTTGGAAATTCTTTGATAAAACTTTTAATTCTTTAGTAATATTGGCGTTAGCGTTTTCTACAATTTGTGTCCGAAACAAGTGTTAATTCTGGGACAGTAAAGTTTTTGACTTTGACAAAGAGCATATTTTTAAATGTTTGTTATTGATGGCCTAGTACCTAAATCAAATTTGGTATCCAAAAGTTATTTTCACAAGATTTTTTTCCAAAAAATGTATTCAAACCCCTGTACAAAAAGATTCTTGCTTGGTTTTTCTAAAACCAGGGAAAATACAAAAAAAAAATAATAAAGTAGGCTGATGGTTATGAAATTAGGCATGCATGCATAATTTTTAATTCGGAGAATTTTTATTTTTAACCATTTCGTGCAGAAGAGGTACTTCACCTACTCAGAAGACAGAAATAATGCTCCTGTCAAGGTGTCAAGGCATGCTTGATTTACTAAACATGTCCACCAAGCGACAGCGTCTTCGGTGCGTGGTGCCACTTTTGTTAGTGGACTCTCGTACAAAAGTACAAGAAATTTAGTCTCCTTTACACTGCTTTTGGCGCTTCCGATACAATTTTCGGATGATAAGTATGTAATTAGTGTAGTTTGGCCTGACTAGTTAAGGCTGTTCATTCATTTTATATTACATGGTTTAAAATTAATTATTTTGCGGAATAGACGCGTGTAGCGTGTAATTTTTTTTTTAATTTACATTAATAACCGAAATAACGTTTTTTAGTTCTACTGCCAGTAACCCTACACTAAAACGTTTTGTAAGCTTATTATTTATGGATTAGTTGTGTTGCAAATTTATCCGGTTGCACAAAGCTAATTTTAATTTGTTATGGGTATTCTCAAGTGAGCTTTCATGGCTGGTTACAGAATTAAGCGAACGAGCCACAAGGGTATCTTCATGCAGTTTCTTATAAGCGGTAGTTGAATTTCATGACTAGAATAATTGAGAGAAGCCTAGAGATCTCGCTTCGGCTTCACTATCACATAGTTCTAAAAAACTTTCAGACCATTCAGGACAACTATAAAGTTAAAGGTTTAATCTCTATCACAACATTTCTCACTTAAGTGTTTCTGTTTTAGAGTAGTAATATATTTGAGAAGGTGATTTTATCAAAATTTCCTAACGAAAAATATGCTTAGTTTCTTTTTATACCAATTTGTTTCTTCTATAAACTATAATTTCGCGGCTTTAACTTAGGAGCTGACGCCAATGAGTTTTTACGACCGTATTTTTGACATCGATATTTGAACTGAAAAATTTGCACGATAAAGGCGAGTAGTTGTTCTGAGGTAGTTTTAGTTGGTAGTTAATATAAATTTTATATTTTCATATAACGTTTGCACGAATAATTTTACCTACACCTTGGTAAAAGTAAAAGACACAAAGGAAATTTGATAGGTTATATCTGAGAAAAAAGCACTTCGCTGCTTAGGTACTCCATCTACAGAAGATTTCTCGCATGATGACAAGAGAAAATTATCTAAAACCAAAAACCTCTGTCAGGATCGGCAGTATATGCGACACAGAGATACATCCTCCATTCTATTGACAATTAATTATCATCACGCAGTATTGTATCAACCTTGAAGTCACATTACACTTTTATAGCAAGATTTGTTAAATACATAGGTACCTATATTAGTTCAAAATGTTCAAATACAATATTTTAAATAAACTACGCTTTATTTATAAATAAGCATTTACCCATAAACTAGTTAATTAATTTCCAAGTAGGTAACATAAATCTCATCTAAATTATTCAATAACAGAAATTTGAAACTAAATAGAATCCGCTTAGAAGTTTCTGAGTAACTAAAAATAAACAAAAGTTTCCTCAGTATCGGGCATCCATTGTTAAAGTTGGAAATTCATCACGTAACAGAAACTGCAATCTCGGCTTAACGAATTATAAAAAGAGCAATGCTCCCGAAAACAATATCAGCGGCCATGTGAAGACAATCCCTCTGTGTTATTGGTTCATTCATCTCTCGGGTGCTGAAATAACAGAGGCGTGTTGGCGTGCCGACTGTCACAGTGCAGGACAATCAGGATCAGGACATGATTTCACAATGCCACGGACTGGAATCGATAGGAACTGGTCCGATGAAAGGATAAAGGCCCGCAGGATCCCGAGTAGGATCCAGACTGGGACGCTCAAGGGCAACGATTTCAGACGATACGAGAAATACTCTTACAGGCTGCTTGCGAATTTTCCAAGAAATTTCAATTAGGGGGTACTTTTGAAATTTACTTTTAATCCGGGTGTTTTCAGTGAGTAAAGAGAAAATTGCTGAGGAATGACAATTTCATTTTCAAAGAGATCGTTTCGATGGAAGGATTTGGTAATTTAATTAAGCGAAGGGAATAGGCTGTCCTAAAAATTAAACAGGAAAAATGTTTCATTGGCGTCGACGGTTTCTTTAAAATTTATGTGGGGTAGGGTAACTTTACCTAAAAAAATCTATTAACACCTCAAATATAAAATCTACTGTACATAATTATACTGGTATACAGGATGGCCCAACGAAAACTTACCAGGGCTAGTTTAGTTAGTTTAGTTTAGTTATATAATGAGTGGGTCGATTAGTGACACCTCCACTGCGACCAAGCGGTCTATTGTGGCTCATACCTAAGTACTTTACATCCACTCTAGCAGGCCACTGCTTTTTAAAAAGCTAATGACCTTAGATGGTGTGAATGTATCCAGGTCTCTCGGAGAGAGAAGTACTTTTCCGAACGTTGAGTGCCTGGTTCTTCCCAAGGCGGGGCAGTTGCATAGAACATGCTCTGCTGTTTCTACATCCTCCAAACACAGGCGACATTCTGCGTTATCGGCTAGGTTCATCCTGTGTAAGTGGTGGTTCACTCACAGTGTCCTGTGTATAGGCCTATTAGGGCCCTTAGGTCAGTCCTTTTGAGTTCCAGTAGCTTTTTAGCTCTGTTTCTCGAGGATCCCTCAATGAAGGTCTTAGAGTGAGTTAATCCTGGTAGAGTTTGCCAGTACCGAAGTACCTTGTTTTCCGCCCAGGTGTCTATTGTTGTTTTGGCATTATTTGAGGATATGCCAAGAGCAGGTTCCGGTCCTGTAAATTTGGATTCAGTTGCTCTTGTAGCCAGAGAGTCGGCTATTTCGTTCTCTCCAAGGCCGGAGTGACCTGGAATCCAGACCAGAGTCAAGTTATTGTTTTTAGCTACCTCATTGAGTGCTGCTTGACAATTCCATACTAGTTTGGAGTTGCAACGAATGGAGCAAAGGGCTTTCAGGGCCGCTTGGCTATCTGAGAAGATTTTAATTGTTTTCCGCGTGCAGTGCGTTTCATCCAGCATCTGCGCGCTGAGTACAATGGCATAAATTTCTGCCTGAAATATTGTTGCGTACTGACCCAGGTTTGCAAAGAATTCTCGTCTTGACCCAGCGTCGTACGCTCCGGATCCAACTCCCGTTGGAGTCTTTGAACCGTCGGTAAACCACGTGAGGTCTGCTTTGAGGAGGTCGTTTGATTTACGCTCCCATTCGTCTCTGCTTGGAAAGAGGACGTTGTATGCAGTGCAGTGGTTTGTTGTGTATGGCATCATGTCTGAGGGCATACCCAGAAGACTGTGACTTAGAGTGTCGTCCAGTAGACTGGTCCGTTCCATGACACAAGCCATTTGTCTGTTTCGTGCTACCTGTAGTAGTCTGTACGTTGTCCATCTGGCCTCTCTTTCCAAGTATATATGGAGTGGAGGAAGGTCCAGAAGTATTTCCATAGCCGCCGACGGTGTGGTGCTCATTGCTCCACTGATTGCCAGGCATGCTTGTCTTTGCAGACTTGACAGCTTCATTTTGGCCAAGGCTTGTAAGCCTTTGGACCACCAAGCTACACAGCCATATGCGATCATTGGCCTAATGATCGTTACATATATCCAGTGTATTTGCTTGGGACCAGTGCCCCAAGTTCTTCCACAGATCTTTTTGCAACTCCATAGGGAGAGCTTTGCTCTGTGGATAATCTTTTCCAGATGGGAGTTCCATAGTAGCTTCCTATCAAGTGTGATACCTAGATATTTAGCCTCCTCCGCAAATGGTATAACTACTCCTTGAAGAGTAGGTGGTATAAGGTTTTCCAGCCTTTTTCGTCTAGTGAATGGTACTATAACAGTTTTGCGAGGATTTACAGACATCTGCTCCCTCTCGCACCACTGATACGTGACTTGAAGAACTTCCTGAAGGACATTGGATATTGTCCTCTCGGAGTTTCCTTTGATCATTATGACAAGGTCATCCGCATATGCTTGAACCTCAACTCTCCATAGGGAGAGGATCGCCAGCAGGTCGTCTACAAGAAGGGTCCATAGTAGGGGGGAGAGTACTCCTCCCTGTGGGCACCCTCTCCCCGGCCTGAAACTGACTTCAACTCCTCCCATCGAGGTCCTTATCATCCTACCATCTAGCATATTACGGATCCAGCCGTTTATGACCGGTTCTATTCCTCTGGAAACTGCTGCTTCATACAGTGAGTTTGGTAGTGCATTGTTAAATGCTCCTTCTATGTCGAGGAAGACTCCCACCATGATCTCTTTGTTGTCAAGAGACTTGGTGATCTTCCCCACGAGGTTATTAAGTGCCAAATCGGTTGATTTGCCAGCTTGATAGGCATACTGGTGCACATTCAGAGGGTGTGAAACTAAGACACTCCTCCTTATGTGTACATCCAGTATTCTCTCTAGACTTTTCAGTATAAAGGAAGTAAGGCTAATGGGTCTGAATGACTTAGGGTGTGGCTCTGTACGGCCCACTTTGGGAACGTACACCACCCTTGTTGCCGTCCAGCTGGATGGGATGTAGTTCCATGCCAGACTAGCCCTGAATAATTTTATAAGAGAGGGCGTCAGTATCTTTATGCCCCTTTGTAATAGGGCAGGAAAGATGCCGTCCTCTCCAGGTGTCTTGAAAGGCTGAAAAGTTTTTACAGCGTTTTCAATTGCCTTGGCTGTAATGATCGAGCGGCAGACTTTCCATTCCGATTTTTGAGGTCGATTTATACGTCCTCCGGAATTCAGCTGCCACTGATTGTACAGAGGCGAGCTACCTGGGAAGTGATTTTCCTTTAGGAGTTCTAACGTTTCCTTTTCTGAGTCCGTAAATGAACCGTCTGGTCGTTTTATCGAGCCAAACGGCTGTGTCGGATCTCTTGAGAGAATCTTGTGAATTCTGGCGCTGCGGGGCAGATCATGAATGCTCTCGCAGAACCTTCTCCAGGACTCTCTTTTAGATCGTCTGATCTCTTTGTAGTACTCCGTTAGCTTAGTTCTGTATTCATCCCAGTTACCCATCTCTTTAGCTCGATTGAAGAGTCGTCGAACTTCTTTTCTTCTTTTCTCTAGGTCTTTGTTCCACCAGTCGACTTTCCTGTCGTTTCTCTTCGTTTTTGATGGACAGTTTTCGTGATAGGCTGATATTATTGCGTTCCGGACTTGTTCCGCCGCAATTTCAATATCATCACGATTTTTTATTGTGGGGATAACGGTCTCGAGTCCAGTCTGGAGGGATTTTTCATATCCGCTCCAGTCTGTTCTTTTTGGATCACGATATTCCACAATAGGTCAATGACCTATTTCGATGTCGATCACTATTTGTCTATGGTCTGAACAGGAAGGTTCAGAGGATACCTGCCAGTTGGTTATCCTATTGCTTATAAAGTACCAGGGCTAATAACTTATTGGAAACTGAAGATGTACTCAAAAAAGCCGAAACAGGTCGATTTTGTTATCGAGGGGGACATTTTATGGTAATATAACTACCTAAGTTCATCTTCTTCTGGCAGGGGTAGCTACCCCTTTGCTTATCATCATAGGAAACAGATATGGAGTGATACATCATTTGAAAGAAATTGGATTCTCTTTACAGCATCTCACTTTTTGATTTTTGCCTAAATATTACAAGACGAATCGATAAAAAAAGGTTTTCTTAACAATTATTGCTTCCTTTTTTTCGGAAATGTGTGGAGAGAATAATTTTTAATAAAATATCGCACTTCACTGGTTACTAATGAATCATGGTAGTTAGTGAAGTGTGATGTATTAAAAAATATATTTTTGCTTATTAAAAAAAAAAGTAATTATGAAATAGACCTTTTTTATCGATTCGCCCTCATGCAAGATCCAAAAAAATGAGACATTGTAGTTAAGAGAATTCAAGTAGTTTTCAAATGATGTATCACTTGATATCTGTTTCCTATGATGATATAAGCGAAGGGGTAGCCACTCCCGCTAAGAAGATGAACTTGAGTAGTTGAATTTTTAACCAAAATATTTCTCCCTCGATAACCAAATCGACCTGTTTCGGCGTTTTACGCGTACATCTTCAGTTTTCAAGTACCTACGTTTTCGTTGGGCCAGCCTGTATATTGTATAATTATTGTTGTAGATAATCTAGCCCAAGTAGTTTTTTTTTAATTCCCTTTCAATTTTCACACCTCCAAGATAAACTGACAGAGGGAGTCAGCCAGTAGAAGACATGTCAAAATTGCGAATTCCAACGCATCAAAAGAGTTCCAAAGTTCATCACTTGTGGAGTCCAACTGTGTATATTGGTGGGCTATCAGCGCTTGACGCTGCACGCGTCCAAGAGCACCTCTAGGCGGAATCATGGGTTCAAGTTCTCCAGAGCAGTTCTAATGGAAGTACCGATAGAACAGGTATAGGATAGGTCACCCATCAACCGACGATGTTTTAGGGATATTAGTGAGTCAGCTATAGACGTATCGCCTATGATACGAATTGCTCTTCTTTGGATAGAGTCGAGTAGTTTTAGGGCGAATTTAGCGACAGAACTCGATACACTACAACGGTATTCGATTAATTGATGTGTGCAGGTTTTCACGGGTAAGTTCAAGTGAAATCAGAGTTGATTACGGGCTGCTTTGTCGTGGTCCATGGGGACTTGCTCAGAACGTTTCGTCTAAAGCTGCGGAAGGCATCATCAGCGGTTCGTGTGCGCAAGCGATGCTTCCGATCAAGTGCAAGTGATCGAATCGGCAAACTACTGCAACGCCACGACGTCAAACCATCTTCAAACCTACACAACAATTTCGCACGATTCTCCGATCCGCCAAAGACTCCATTGATTCACTTTCTTCTGCAGGAGGGACTGCGGAGGCTTTGATATTCCGCGTTAGGTACGTCAGACCTAAATGAGTCAGCGTCTGACTCAGGGACCTATGACATCATAGGAGAGACCGGCCGATGCAATAATGGAGATATCTAGTGGGGGGTATGATGTCGCCGGATCATCACTCTATAAATAGAAACGCCCCTCCACACGTGCAGTCAGTTATCAGTGAGCACGAAGAATTGAAGTATCGCTTGCGCAGACGTAATCGCTGATGATGTCTACCGCAGCTTAAGATGAAACTTTCTTAGCAAATCTCAATAGACCACGGTAAAACAGCCCGGAATCAACTCTAATTTCAACAGTATTTTCGATTGTTGGTCGGATCTGTGCCTTATAGATTGTCAGCAGCTGTCTAGGTGTAAAATATTTCTTGATTTATGAGAAACACCAGTTTTTGGCAGCTGCCTAGATCACTCTTGTTCTGTAATGATCCAAGGATTTGTTTATAAGGGACCTAGTATAAACGGTGTTTTTTTTATAATTCTATCATTTTTATAAAAACACCTTTATTGTCGTTTTCAAGAAAAATTAGTTAATATTTAGAATTTTTTAGAAATATCAATGACACTTTATTTCAAAAGTAAAGAAGGTTTCATTATTGTGTGTATTTACGATGGGGCAAACTTATACCTACTAGGCATAAGATAAGATCCTCGTGTCTTATTTTAGAATCAGAACGTTTAAACACGCCGATCTTGTTACTGCCTCTGGTTGTATGCACAAATGTTACTCCATTGTATAAAACTGCTTGCGTCCCTCGAGTTTCCGTCCATTATTCGTAACTCCGACCCGGTTTCTCCTTTCCGGTTTCGATTTTCAATTCTGCCTCCCCCCCCCTTGCCATTGCGTGGTATATTATGCTATTAAGAAAATTAAAAATCTAACAAGGCTTGGAACTCGAGTTCCAAGTATGAAACTTTAACCCTGCCATTAATCCAAGAAATTAGATCTTTCCCTGGATTATGGATTATGGATTTTTTTTTAAATTTTACGCGTAATAAGTTTCTTTTGCAACAACGTTAAGTTCAATAAGCATCTCTGATCCAAATATTTTGTGACTTTGGCTGGTGTATATTTTGTACTCCGACATTATGTGGGACTGGGACACTCCTCATTATTCCAAATTATAAAGATGTAGGTGAGACTGTGTGAATGAACTCTCACACTGCCTTGGAAGACTGGTCCCTAGGTTTCTAATGAGTGACGGACCGCTTTATATAAGCGTACTAAGGGCGCCGTCCTCAGTTCTCAGCATGCACATCTAAGAAATTTTCCAGAAGAAGACTGATGTCGCCAACTTCCATCATTGAAGTAAAAATTGGGGCATGCATTTTTTTATCTTGCAGATTTATCTGGTAACTGACTTTCCTTTAAAATTGCAATTAGCAGGCAATTAATTTTGTACAAAATATACAAAAATATACAAACTATACTACTACTAGATTAATTAGGTATGTATTAGCTGTAGATATTATAGATATTTATTGAGCTTTCACGTCGAAAAGACATGTAGTTTGATTGCGAAGAAAGCACTGGTGCTTCGCAACTTCTTTAAAATAAAGATAGAGACACAGACATAGATACCAAGATAATCATTTTAGGTAAGGAGGTTAGGTAGGTAATAAACAAGTGAGCTTTTCTCAATTTTTGAAAAATCTCGACCGCGACCTCGTACGCGGTTCCGCTCGTCTTCGTGCATTGTTCGTCACCAGGATCCGGCTTTCTCGCCTCGCGTCCTCATCGTTCAGCGAATCAGAGGGAGATTTTACCAATTTGGTTTAGCACCAAATATGGACTTCTTTCTTTCTTTATTTATATAGACGACACCTCCAGTGATGTCATTTTGGGCCTAACCTATCTATATTTTTCGCGCGTCGCCTTGCGCGAAATTCTTCCACGTAATTTCTGCTCGTTGCGCTCCAGAAACTGTTCCTTCACGTTAACCGAGGTTCGTGAAGTTATACTTCATATTTTTAGTAAAAAGGTTGTTGAGTTCTTTACCTCGAGAATATAATCGTTCAAAGAAAGGATCTACTTTGATAGTTGAAAGAATTTAAAATTATTGATTACAAGTAAATAAAAGAACGTTATACTCAACTACCACTCTACTTAGGTTAGTGGAGAGGGTCTGTCAAAAAAAAGGCTCCATCCGCCTTGGACTCGAGAATTTTTTTTTGATTTTTTTCCCCTCTTCATTTTGGTGGCATTTTCAAAAATTTAATCGACGCCCTGGCGGAGAAATGTGCATGCGAAGACATCGGCAATGGGTTTTTTGCACATAACTCGCTTAATTCAACTCTGAGCATAGTAAATATCCTGTCGAAAAATGAAGAGCTCTCGAAGACGCGTAATTTGAACTTTGACTGGTCCAAATCGGTCAAACGGTTCTCGAGATATCGCATTTTTAATTTTAAGGCCCTTTCTTCAGGGTTCCGCCGCGGTGCGAATACACCGCCGTCCGTGTTCGCGTGTTTTGCATGGAAAAAATCGACTTAGGGACTTTTTTTTTTCATCGACAGACAGCAGTGTCCTCAATGATGCCTGAAATTTTTAAGTCGCTATCTCGATTAGAGGGGGAGGGGGAGGGGAAATCATAATTAAAATTCAAATTGCTATAACTTTCGCTAATATTGGGGCGTCGGGCCCAACCAATGGGAAATGACACTTTGGAATGCCTACTTTAAAATGGTGTTTTTTTTTCGCTTCCGCCAATATTGGCAAGATGCCCGCAGAAAAACCTTCCCTCCCCCTTTTTTTTCTTTAAACTGGTTTTTTGCCATGAAAGAAGGGGGTGTGGGTAAAAAATTTTTCGTCATCAGACGGGAATTTTTTTTATCTTTGATTTGAGCCCCAGTAGACCTCGATCGGACCATTATTAAGGTCACAGGGTCATCAAACGCGTTTGGTCCTGTAGAATGGCAAGGATTAGGGTTAGCGGGTTCCGCTACCCGGAATTTTTTAGGGCTAAGTGTCCCCTTTCAAGATTTTCTTACCCCATGTCGCTATCTCAATTAGAGCCTGCACTTTATTTACTATGCTCAGAGTTGAATTAAGCGAGTTATGTGCAAAAAACCCATTGCCGATGTCTTCGCATGCACATTTCTCCGCCAGGGCGTCGATTAAATTTTTGAAAATGCCACCAAAATGAAGAGGGGGTCCAACTTTATGAAAAAAAAAATCAAAAAAAAATTCTCGAGTCCAAGGCGGTTCGAAAGTTAGACCCTCTCTACTAGGTATGTGAAAGCCGCTTGTACCTGCCCAAAGAAACCTCTTGGTTTCGTCAAGTGGTATAATATTTCTGTATTTGACTATATCTATACATATATGGGAACATATCCTATCGATGCTGATGGATGGGCTCCGGCTACAATCTACATTTATTCACATTGATCCAAAGTGCACTCTTTGTTGGTTGGGTCACGTTTTAAGTTACTTTCAAAAGAGTCCTTTTGTCGGTATCCTGATGATTTGAATAATAACATGTTTCGCAGTTCGCATCACGGGGGAACGGATGATGACAGGTGAGACTACGCGATGACAACGTTGTGTTCTGATTGTACTTATGGATATGATGTTTTCCCCATTGATGACCCTCTGTTAGGTATAACATGTCAAAACAGTTTTGAATCCTCAAAAAAGGCCAGGAAGTTTTTTCCTCTCTATAAATTAATTGAATTGTGAGAAAGCACTTCACGACCTTAATCATTCGTTTACGTTACAATATAATTGAATCACATTATACGTACTTATAACTAATAGAACTGTCGCAACGATAACATTAAAAAATAACAAATATTATTGTAATATTTTTATGGCGAAATATTAATAATATAAGTACTGAAGATGAACAATTAATTATTCATGGATACAATCTAAATATATGTAGTCAGATTCGCATTCAGATATAATCAACTGAAATCGCTTGTCTCTGTAGGGATAAGCTATTATAATATTATAGATTTGTGTATCTGCTATTAATCAGTTGATGTAGCAGATGATGGCGTTTCTGGAGTCTGGATTCAGGATTACGTTTCATAGGCTCTAACGGGAGTATTATCCTGCTACCGGTAGACGTATACATCTGGGATTATTATATAGGTATCAGTGCGAATGCCAAACTCGTAGATCCTAAACATGAAATGATAATCATTTTAATATAGAATTAGAGGAAACGAGTCGGTGTTCATCTCTTCCACCCTAATATTGAAAATCTTAGGTTCTATCCCAAAGTCTGATATTTGTATTTATTTTATCCAGTTGAACGTACTTGTTTCGTCGCTCTTTAAAACGTTTCTGAAAACAAAGGGAATGAAAAAATATGTTGATATATTTACAAAATACATGAGAGAATAATTTCAGTTTTTGTTTAAAATTTTCTTTCCGTATAATCCTTTTTGAAGTTAGCCCAGTAAATGTATAAAAATGAACTTTATAACGAAGTTGCTTACGATAATATAATGCACAAGGTTGAAATGTTACCGAGTTTCAGTGACACCGTTGTCGGTCTCCAAGGGAGGTCAGAGACTTGAAAATGTCTTCAAGCAAACAATCTCTGTATAAGAACACTCTCCGGGGCGAACTTCTGCCGGTGAATTTTTAATTTCCCACGAGGGGCGACTCTGTTATGAATGACTTCTTGTATATTACTTTTCCTGGAATTTTAAATTAAGAGTACAGATGTCCGTAAACCAGGTTAGGTTAAATAAGAATATATTTGCAAAAAAATCTTTTCTCCTGTTAATGTCGCTAGGCATCTTTAATTTAAGCATGTTTGAGGAAAATAAATTTGCATATAAATACGCTTATAATTTCACCGTGTCCGTCCTCAAAGGTACGTTCCTTAAACGACAATAAGGGAAACTGCTATTGAAGTCCTTACATGCATTTGGTCGGCGACACCACGCCTAGCGACATCTGTATTCGTTTGGGGTGGACCTAGCACCGAATTAGTATGTAAATTGGGTCGAAGATTCATTTTATCATTTAGAGTGAAGGAAAGGAAAGTAATTATTGTTTACAACTTAGTTAAATGCACCCCTAACCGCTAGATGGCACTTAATTTTGTCGCCAATTTTTGAGTTAAGGTTCCCGTGTTATAATAGTTTAAGGTGTTTCTCAAAGGCGAACATGGGATTTTATATAGCATTGTAAATTGTTGTTAACCTTTTTGCTGCTTATTGCTCACGCAGAGTTTAACTTAAAGAAAGGAGAGTTATATCATGAGAAAACTTTGTTGCACTCTATAAAAGATGCTAATAATTGCATTTTTATTGGGGTTTTAAGTCCAAAATTCCAATTTTCAATTTCGAATATTGACATAATTTAATTCACATTTATTGTCAAATTAAAAAATAATACCTACTTAAATAAAAAAGTCGTTTAGTGTAATTTTTAATGGCGATTTATAGGCACGAATAAAAAACTGTATTTGTTTGACGTAGGTAATACCTATTTACTTTATGTTAAGTTAAATGTAAATCTCGATGTTATTCCCTATGTTCGGTTTTGAGAATGGACAGCCTGTATATGACTGGAAAGAGCATCGTAATAAGTGGGAGAAATTTATTACCAATCACAAGGAGCAATCTCATCAAAGCGATTGAAATCCCCCTTGATGTAGCGCGACAAAGAGCAGTAGCAGACAGGTTTCTCGTTTGGTCACCGACATGCCAGTGACGTGAATGACATCCAGCTAGTGGAAAATTAATAATGCCATCATTTTGAAGCATTTTCCATTTTCCGTTGGTTACATGACAATCCCAGTATCCCAGGGATTGTAGTAAAGTAAATGGATTAAAGATATAGTCCTGTCCAAACAGTAACTTTATATTATACCTACTCGTATACTATTCGATTTAAGTGGTAGGTTTCAACAGGATTAAAAAGAGATGAGAAACCATTTTTTATTTTAAAGTACATGAGTATATCTATTACTGATATCGTCTATGGAGGTTTGTATTTCTGTGATTTAAATTAATCGAATCACTTTTCTCATTTTTTGATTTTCACAATCTGACAGTGGTTGACTAGTGGTGCTCCTTCAGAAACTTTAAAAATCGTTGTTCGACTTATTATCGAACATTATTGAAAACTTGAACGCGTTTCTTATTGTCGTAAAATTGTGGTTTCCAAAGATTATCGATCTTTGTTCTAGTTTTCGGTATAATTTCGTGATAAAATGAAGCCACTACTTTATACTATCGGTCTGCCTCTGTGGACCAATAATCATTGCGTGAAAAAACACTGAAGGATGAAAAAGTTTCATTTACGTTTTTCTCCGGATTGGCTTACTTAAGAAGATATGACCAATTTTACGGAAAAAATGACCACACTGGAAACATTTAATTACTAAATCCCGCAACTTGAACAACGATTGACTAATTTATATTGGACTCGAGGAATATACAGAATTTAAATCCCTGTAATTCATTTACCGGTAATTTTGTAATTTTTTTGGTGAAATCATGTGTTTTACCGGTGGAATTAAATTGTCTGAATTCGACCGCAAAGTTTATTTAAATTTTTGAAAAAGGACACCTTATACCTTGGTAACTAAGCCGAGGAAACAATTTTGTTTCAATTTACATTTTTGTCATTTTGAACATTCTCTATACACTACACATCCCCCATACTCTGTATAGGTGCAGTTATAAGTCATTTGGGTATCACCCTATATAAAAGCCTAATAAAGATTCTAATAGAAATGACAAAACTGTCATTTGTAACCAGTGGTCGTAACCGGTGTGACATTAAATCAATTAGAAGGTCTGCGTTTGATTATCCGTACTTCATGAATGTCAACCCCTTCCCGCATTATGTTATAATAGTCCAGTCAAATAGTAGGTACAGTCCAGTTATTATAGGAAGGCGAATAAGTTCTTACTGCGCAAAAGGTTGATTATACCGCCTTCAGCGAGTGCATACTCATTGAACGTCCAATATCAGCAATGTTGGTCGGTGTCCACGTTAAAAAAAAACAACCAATCAGATAAGGTGAGTATCTCCGCCGTTCATCGAACATGTAAATGCTGAGTGGCGGTGAACAAAGCTCGCAAGAGCGCAGTTCACGCCTACCCTTCGCCTTCTTATAAAAATTGGCCAGTACAGTGGTGTCGCGCTACTCCGGATCAATTAAAACAGAGGCGATCCGGATTATCAAATCATGCGGATTATCAAACCAAATTTAGTTGGCTTTTTTTATACTTTGGTCCCATATTTTACAAAGTGCAAGAAGTGCGTTCATTCAAATGAATGTATAAGAGAACACTAATAAGACGACACAGGATGCTACGGAAGCAATCCAGCAAAATCAATATATTTTGCATGTCACAAGTACATGCCGTAATACGTAAACCAATACGTGGTTATTTGATACGTACACATGCATTGTGTACATCTATGTGTGCGTGTTAAATCCGGATTAAAGAGTACAGAATCAAGGTGAATTCGGATTATAGAGTACCATAAATTAATCCGTATTAGAGAATCAAGGGAAATTCGGAGTACAACATACACATTGGGAGAAAGAACTTGATCCGGATTACTGGATCATTCGGATTACCGCTGCTTCGGATTAGCGCGACACCACTGTACCTACTTATTTTTAAATTGCGTTATTAGAAGTTTAACGATATTTTAATGGTAGTTAGAGGGCGTCCCTAGGACACTTCAGCTAAGCTTCCTCCTTCGGATTCCCTAAGGGTTGACCGCCATCTTGAATTTATGGGATGAAATTATGTATCTCGGTAAATATCGTACATGAAAAAGTACCTACTATTGCAAAATATTACATAATATTATTAAAAACGTTGCTATGGAGGATACATCCAGCAACTTCTGTTTGAAACTTTTTTTGAAATTTCTTATTGTTCAAAAGTTACAAATTTTCAAAAATGGCACTTTTGCTGTGGGTGGTTGGAAACCTTTTTTTTTTTGTTTTTGTAACAAAACGGTCAATCGGGAGGTGAAAGTAGGTTATGACAAAAGTTGTAGCTTTTGAGTTTTCCTATGACATTCGCATTTCCAGTTTTTTTGCACGCTTGGGATACGAGGGTGCCAAAACTCGATCAGCGTTAATATTTTGGAAAATTTTTGATTCTATGCACATAACTTATTAATTCAAGTCATTTAAGTAGTTTTCAACATGATCCTGGAGTTTTCGGGATCGCTGATTAAGAATCTGATATTTCCTATTTTCAAAAAAACAAAATTACGGCTACAATATGGCGAACGTCTTTCATAAATTATCACCCAAATATTTGGTGAAATGACTTAAATAGTTATGTGTAAAATTCAAATAAAATATGCGAAAATATTCAAAAATATTAGCGCCGGTCGACATTTGGCCCCCTCTGTATGCGTACCAACCATGCCATTTTTTTTTAAAGACATGCATATTATAGAGAAACTCAAAAGCTAAAACTTTTTTCAATTCCATTACACCCCCGATTAACCTTTTTGTTGTAAAATCGAAAAAACTGGTTCGAATCCCTATAAAGTGTATTTCCGAGAATTTATATCTTTTGAGCAATATGAAATTTCAAAAAAGTTGGAAGCACAAGTTGCTGGATATATCCTCCTTAACACTTTTTGTAATACTTGTTCACGTACCTACAACCGATATCCACCGAGATGCATAATTTCATCCCTTTAATTGCAGATAACCGCTACCACTTGGGGAATCCGTGGGTGGGAAACTTGGCTGGAGTGTTCTAGTGGGCGTCCCTTACCTGCTATTAAAATTTCGTTAAACTTCTAATTAACGCTATTTCAGTCCTTTTTCGACTATTTGACTAGGACTAATGTATAGACTTCTGGTTGATTGTAAATTTGAATAACGTATGTCATAAATTAGAACCACTGTCGGTATCATCTTCTTCGAGTAGATTAATTGCAACAATTCAAATAAATATGCGAGAACTTTTTTATCTTCACCGCGATGGCGACATCGTGACGGCGATTTCTGTCATTGTTAACAAAAAGTAGTTTCTTGTTATTTAATAAGGTGGGTAACTCTTGATACGTGCAGTGTACTAACTGCAACCGTGTTTTTCTTGTTATAGGAGAATTATAGTTACGCGTTTCAAATAAATAATAATACTTCTTTTATTGGCAAATCCTTAAATACTTACAGGGTGAGGTACTTTAGACTTCGACACCCTTAGGATCTCGTAAACGGTGAGTATATTAGAGATACAAAAAATGAGAAATAAGGTTCCCAATTTGGTGCTATATTGCTACATGCAAAATCAGATTGGAGTTATCTCAGTTAGTTCCTGGAATATCCTGAAAAAATCTACATTTCTTATTTTTGGTTTATCTTTTTTTATATTTGAAAATAAATAAATTATTTTTGCCATTTAAGGGTTTTGTCCTGTTAGGCAGTTGATTCCTAAATAAATAAATAAATAAATAAATAAATAAATGGTATATATTTGGTATTTCCAAAATTGTCGAAGCCGACTTGATCCCATAAGATTTTATAGCCAACTTTTGTTTTTCTTAGGGCTGCCATATTTTTTTTCATGTCGTTTCGTATAAAAAAGGTTACCTATCTGAATAAGACAAAAATCAATCACATTCAAAAAACAATTTCAACATTTTATGACGTGATTTTTCTTGCCTTACGTTTTTTATAACATTCGGTGAAAACAGTGTATTTTTCCGGAAAAGAAAAATAGAATTTTGATTTTTTTTAAATATCATATAGATAACTATATAGATGGTTAGGTTAGGTATAAAGTACCTCACCCTGTATACACAGTATAAACATATACCCTAAATATTTTAATCGACTTGTTTGGAGGGGAATGACAAAAAAATGCTACACAAAATGTTGTCTTTCTAGAGATGGACAGAAAAACCCTCAAATATTACAAGTACTCGCCCCAAAAACTTCTGGTTGTAAATTTTGAGCTTGTCAGTCAGCCCAAATATTTCACAAGCTTAATAAAGCAGAATGTAAGATATAGACTGATCACTTGTTGTAACCGACCATTATTTAACTGCTTTAACAGCAAAAAATATATGAAAATATCTTCAGAAATGTTATGTTGTTATTATTTATATTTTAAGCGCCCCTTGCTTACAATTCCTGCTGAAATTATTACCTGAGAACTATACATTTTCAAGTGAATGATTGATGACGCGATTTCTGACGAAGGCTTATGTCATGTTTTCTTCACACGCAATATCTCAACGATGACAAGAAAAATTGAGTTCCTGATCGTAACTAAAAGGCTTTGCATGAATTGGTAAATCTCTTTGATCGTTTCAAACTTCTTATCATTATGATTTTGGTCTCTTATTTATTATTACAACATACTGTAAGAATATTTTTTTATCAAACTAAAAATCACTAATCAGCTTATAGGCTAGTATTATCAACAGTATAATTTAAAAAGCAATATGAAAGCTTTAGTTTTAAGAATAAAAATATAAAAATATTCTTTCTTTTGCTGGTTGTAGGGTATTATAATATTATCTTCCAGATATTGATTTTCCCTTTTGTTTTTAACATCTACAGCATCTCGCGGATGTAGTTTTCGGACAGGCCCATAGGGCGATCTTCGAATACGAACTGACAGGGACGTCTGAATCCTTTCAGCTTCCTAGTATGTGTTTTGCATTTTCCATTATAGATGACTTCTCGTAATAAATCATTCAATATGAGGAGCTTCTATCCGCCTATCGACAGTTGTTGGCCAGAGACCCGGAGAGCAGAATCCGGTTTGGAATTAATGTTGCAAGAGGTAGAAATCTCAAACGAAGCGTGGAAAAGACTGTTAGTGGAAATGTCTCGATTGTACTTCACAGAGAAAACTTCTTCATTTCAGCTACTTAGCATTTCACTTGAGTAAAGAAGAGATTTAAAGTTTTCTTAGAGGCGTTAAAAGACACTACCTGGGAAATCCAGTTAACTCTAAAACTGCGATTGTGAAAATAAAAGAGATCTTATACATCGTTTGTGGAAAATGCCATTACGGTTTTCTCTGGGAATTTTTATATTTATATTATGTACCTATGTACATACAGTGAGTTTAGGTTTATGTTTATGTTTATGCAATGCACCAGAATAGTTTAGTGATATATTATTTCAAAGGCCGGAATCTATGCATTTCATATTGAAAAAATAATTTTTTGAAGAGAACTTTTACTTTTTTGTAGACATTTTTAGAGAATCTAATTTTTCTACCAAAGCCAGAATTGTTTCAGTTTTCAGCTCCTACCCAAAAATATACACATATCTACATATTTAACTTTTCACAAATTTTCACATAGGTAGCACAATAATTGCGACATTTTTTGTTGTTCTTAATTTAGGAGATAATCGTGTTTTAAACTCATCACTTGTAAAAAAATTCATGGCGGTGCCAATTAACTGAGGTCCGAAATATGTATTCACTAAATAAAAATTTCTCGTATCTGCAATACGTCAACTCGTATTTTACACTTAGCCAACTACACAGCCAACTATAACGATAAAAATAATTAATTTCTCATGATTGCAGATAAAATTTTGTACGATATACACACGTTGTTATCGCACTTATGCGAGTACAGCACTCGGCCTAAATGCCTCGTCCTATAAAATTCACATTTCTACATAAAGGCGGACGATAGAAACCATTTTTAATTTAATGCTGGAAAAACCCAGGTAGTCATCTTCTCATAAAAGGTCAACGTTTTGGAGCCATAGTGATGGCGGGGCACTATACTATATCTATACTATATCTATGTAGTATATCAATAATAATACACGTCGAGCCGCAATAGTTCATCGCTATCTGGTTCAGCTCGTTACGCCTCGTACCACCTTTATTTCACGCTTCTTTCATGTAGAGAACCGCATCTCTTTGGAATATTATTCCAAGGGGTGTGTTTCCTTGGGAATACAACCTGCAAGGATTCATAGCCAACGTGAGTCGATATCTCCGCCATGCATCGCTCCCAGAGCGTCTAGAATTCCACTGCATTGCATATACATTTTCGATAACACGTACCGGAAAGGAATCGGGGAGAAATATTCTCCGGCGGCCAGGCTATCTGAAACAAACTCCGTTCCCGATGCCTCAATACCACATCGGGACGGCTGTTACTGAATCCGGCCCTCAATACAGGCCGGATAGGGACTGAAGAGATTAGCCGGTACTTCAACGTAGCGCCGACTGATTCCCTATACTGAATCGGTTGCCGTCCAGAGCTCACTTCACTCTGGTCGGTCTGCCGATGTCCGGTTATAGTTAGGTTCGACTCATTTCATCGACCTACTGTAGCCGGCTAGGTAAATGGGACAGGGTGCATTCAATACATGCCCCTGGGTGACCTCCGAGCTCAATTCACAGGGAGGGAGAGTGGTTCTCGAGTCAGTACCTCGGATCCTCTGGCTGGCTTCTTAGTTGGCTCTGTTTATATAGCCGGTGCTGGCGGAGATAACCTGCTAATCACTGTCGTAAAAACTGTATCACTCCTGATAAACCCCTCTAATAATGCAAATAAATAATAATTACCAACGAAAGCCTTGGATTTCGTTACAATATAAAAAAACAATGTCCGTTCCGTCATCTCGATGCATTTCTTAATTGCATCTTTCCTTACGCAACTAATTTATCCTTTACTTGCATGACCCTTACTGCTCAACCCTATAAAATTATGGTTTTCACGGCAAGAGGACACATTCATGCACGTAACGCGAGTGGTGGAAAATAAATCTTCAAAACACTCATTACCAATACCAGTTGGGAGTCAGAGTCCGAGAGAATGAGTACGAATCGAGAGACAGCAGGATCAAGGACAAGCAAACCAACCCAGCACCCTTCGTCAGACGCTGTGAAAATCGTCGCGGCTCCCGCATTCGTAAATTCGTCATTATCGTGTCCGATTAAAATGGATCGCATTAATCGCGGCTGTGGTACACGAAGTACCTGCTTGCTCCCATTCGCAAACCGTATTTATTTGAAAAATTCCGCATCCCCCGTACGGGTTACACTGGTTCGCCCAGTGGTACGAGAGTAAACAGTGAGTAACAATAATTGAAACCATAATAATTATTATTAATCCTGTCTATTATCTCCTGGTGTATCCTGTACCCTGGTCCTTCGTCAAGATTTCCAACAAGCTTTTCGGTCTTACAAGCCGACCTATTAAACGTTCCTAATCAACATCAACCCCCATCCGATTGGTTCCCGATTAATAGAACCATTCAATGTCTGTATACCACTTATATCGCGTAATAACTATTGTGTTTAATTAGTTAAAATTAATTGACGAAAGTTTGTTTTCTCGACGTCTTTGAACAAATCGACATCCTGATAAATTTTCCTTAGAATGCTTTAATCACTGCAACTTTTATTATTAATTAATCTGCATGATGCCCGTCTGCAAGTAACAACACCACTTCGAAGTACTTGATTTAACCTTAGATAGAAGGCTAACGTGGAGGCAATACATCCAGAAAATGTTTTGAATCCATCTGCTCAGTAAGCCGCGTCCTCATCTAATAAAAGGAATGCGCGCGAATATGGAGCGAACACGCGCAAGTAGAGACCACGAATCACCACATTCGATAAACTAATCACGAATGTATATCCGATCTAATTTTTTCCTTTGAAGTCCGGACAACTGGCTAATCGTTGCGCATGATGTTTGTGTTCGTTCGTGTTTGTTATTGCGTCCTCACTTATTCATTTCGGTATAGAGTGATCGTTCCTGTTTGTTCCCTTTCGTTTACCTATATGCTGACTGGTAATGCATCAACAATAAATGTTTGTATTAAATGAAAATGGTGATAGGATTATCTGAGGTGCAGTAATCGAATTGAGTTATTAAATTCCATAAGAGTTCACGATATTCAAGGAGCTTTAAGGGAGTTTTAATATAATGCTTAGGTTCTTAGGTTTAGGAGTTGATCAAATGCGTTCTAAATCTAAACTGGTCTTGAAAAGCAGTTTCTGTTTATTTTATAGTTTTGCTTTGATAAGCTAGCCTATCAAAGCAATGCAATAGAGCATTTGCTAGGTTACCTCTATACATTACAACTCGCAGGACTCGTTTGAATCGCATTCTATTTCCCGAGTTGAGCCTAGTTCCTGTAAGTTCAGTACAGTAGATCAAAGGCCCAATAATTTCTTACGAGTATAGCTGAAGTTTGTTGAACTTCAAGTTCGCCAAAGGACGAATACTATGTGCAGGCGCAGACAACAAGAATAATTCGTTAAAACTTCCAACGATTACAATTAGCAAGTAAAATTAAACGACTTGTGTGGGTCTTCTATAGGCATTGACTTCCAGTGCGGATTACAAGTATGAAAGATTTACATATGAAGTTGAGTTGCTTCAGCGTGGAATATTAAAGTGATTTTCTCTCAAAAGGACTAGTCATTTAGACGGGCAAATTGAGCTCCTTTATTTAAAAAGTGGGCGCAATTAAGGTCCTTTTTCATATAAAAATTTCGTTTCATTCAAGTGAGTTGACTCAACATTCCTTGAGTGTAAAAAACACGTCTTTTGAACCTACAGTGTGTAATCAGTACAGTATCTGTTTGGAATAAAATTCATCATAATTCAAAATAAAATTTAAAAAAAAAAACATACAAATCAACAAAATGTTATTATGTAGCATTTTTAAGCATCGATTCCAATGTTCACCCCTACCGCTCCCCGCTCCTACCATTCTGGAATTTTTTTTTTAAAGACTATACCCGCCGGTTTTTTTTTTTCTTGGAATTAACAATACCTGCGTATTTTTATGAGTATGACAGTACCTGGAAGTGCGCTAAAATTTGATAATTTTTAATATACAGGGTGAAAAATCTCTGAATTATGAATTCTCTTCTATAAGAGATCCACTGTAAGCGAGATGGTGTTTATATAGGACACCAGCAGGACACATAAGCCCGTTAGAGAAAGCGCAAGCCACGCCAACTTGCAGCAGACAGAAATAGTAATTTTTGACAATTGATAGATTTTAAATAGGTGATGATTAAAGTTAATTTTTGAAAAAAATAACCAAGTAAAATTTTCTTACGCCAGATTCGCGCTTTTTTTTAATCCTTAGTTAAATAAAATAGGGCTTAGTTTTGATTACAACGCTTGTTGTAACAAATATTTGCATAGACCTACCGTTAAACCTGACTTTAGAAAAAGGGGCAGTTTGAGCTTAATGTTTGTGTTTCACAAAAAAGTCTGGCTAAGCTAACAGAGGTCACATGGCACATGTCACGACTAGTTGGAATGATTTCGTGTCTGGATAAAATTATATTAAAAACGATTTAGAATGCATTAAACTGAATTTTAACCTTCCAGCGCCTTCTTCCAAAAGTAGTAAATCGGTAGTAGTGTCGAATGCAGGCAGCTTCGACGTAGGTATGGGGTAGCTCAGGTGTTGAGGGCGGCAACATTAGCATTCGAATCGCGAGCCGCCTTCGGGGATTTGGTCGTTTTAGAGGTGAATAAATTACCCAACGAGTAATGGTAAGAGCCTATTTCTGGTAAACCGCTTTGTGCATACATATATTATTCTCCCTTATCAGCGGAGTTCATTCACACAACTCCATCAAGTATTGCAGATCGTGAAAATTCTTTCATTTCCACTAAGAGAATGAACGTTTTATTATTTTTTAAAATTTCTGATTAGAAGCCCAAGGTGAATAATGAAAAACTGATTTTAATTTTTCGGCACAAAAAGTTAACGTTTCGGCCATTTTAAATTTTATTAATGTTTTTTTTTTATGAAAGCATTAAATTAGACGTAAAGCTTCGTCCTGTTAAATCACTTGAATTATTATGCTCTAAATGCGACGTGTCACCTTAAATGGGGCGGCCTGAGAGCGTGGAGTACCTGTACACACACACACGAGCATGAGCCGCCGCTCGTTATTTATGCAAGAGCAGTCATAAAAACCACTGAGCTGATCTTTCATCACCGTCGTTGCTCGTAAAACTCAGTGGTTTTTAACCTCATGGTTTGCAATATTCGCCCTCGCACTGTTATCGCCGCCGCCGACTCTTTGTCTCCCCAAATTGAAAATCGTTCCCCCCACTAAATGCATCGTCGATAAAAGCAGAAAAGATGAGAACTCAGAGTTAAGAGATGAATGCTGGCCCCGTTACTAACGTTAATGTTCCATTTAGGTTTTAAGATTACTTAGGACGAGTAAACAAACTGACTAATATTCGAAAAAATCACGTCTTTCATCATGCTGTTTAGTGATGTTAAATCAAAAAATATATGCAGTGTTTTTTTTACGCTGATCAAAAAATTATAGGTATAAATTCTCAGGCAATATCGAAAATTTTTTAAAAACATTGAAATTAAATAATGTTTTTCTCATGTGATGTTCTTTCTTTCGGTAAAAACATGTAATCTCAAATTTTTGATATTTTGACTTTTCAATGCCATTAGTTTTTAAATTAATAATTTCATCGTATAGAAAAACAACGACGTAATTGTAAATACACTACTAATCGATATAACCCGGGGTATGGAAAAAGTCTGGGTATACGGTCCTTAAATCTTTAAATTTTGAGTTTTGAAAAAAAAATCAAAAACAGATCATTATTATTGTATTTTCATATTTCCTGAGAAAATGAAAAAAATATGCTTTTTACAGTTGCAGTTTAAATCGAGTAGGTTACCTATATTTGTGTGTTTAAGTGAAAATCGATATTTTCCATTTTGAAAGCAGTGCATGGACACAACTCCAAATATCGCAAAACGGCTTACATGTCCCTATCTTATCTTGTCTGTGTAACTTTACAGTATACTTAAAATTTTTATACAGGGTGGTTAAAATCTTGTAATTTCAGTGAAAGAGTGAACATTGACGATTTTCACTGGTTTATAACTCGTACCTACTCAACTTAAACTGTAACTGTAAAAAACTTTCTTATTGGATTTTCTCAGGAAATATGAAATACAATAATATCAGTTATGGCGGAATTATTTAAAAAAAAATAGATAATGTCGTCATTACTGAGCCAAGGAGAACACCCTGCATAAAACACCCTGTCAATAGAAAATACCTAAATTGAATTAGATAATTGATCTATTTTTGCATTTTTTTTCAAGATACAAAATTTCAAGATTTATTGAAACCGTACCCGCACTTCTTCCCCACCCCGTATAGTAAACATATTCTAATAGCATTTTATTCGAGAAAAGCATTCTAGTCAGTGAATAAAAAAATATGAATAAAGTAGGTATAGTACAGAATATTCCGTCAGAGTCCAATGGGCAATTTTGCATGCAATTCATTAGGGAAGAAATTTTTTCTATGGTTAAGTTATAGTGAAGGAATAAGCTTAAATTCAAGTTTTCAACCCCCAACCCCATCATGCAGGTGTCCGCCATATTGAATTAATTAATTAATTAATATTTCAAAGTGCACAAATACAAATAGACAATGTGTACTTAAGTGAAATTTTTGTCACACTTTCGTGCCTTTTTTTATAAACGATTGAATCCGACTAAAACTGAAAAGCCACCATGCCACCAAGCCACCCATCTTATTATATAATATTGTCATAATTTAAATTAAACGTTAAAAATTGCAGATATTTAAACTAAAATAAATACAGCCAAAGTTAGAATTGCTTTAAATACATAGTTCCTGTCATTTTGTGTAAGGGGAACGGGACCGGGCTAAATTGTTTTTCAATTTTTAGTTTTTAAACAAAAGTTCGCCCTGAAAGTATTTGTAGACTTTATAATAAATCAAACTACTCGATTTAATTAAATAAGGTCATAAAAAATTATTAGAAATGTTTTATTACGTTAAAATTTCATGTCGGTTATTAAATAAATTATACCGAATAACAATAACGAACAACCATAAGAAACTTAAAAAGCACTGAAATTAAGTACATAAGAATGAAAACATACAATAAAAAATGTATTGACATGAAATTTGAACGTAATAAAACATTTCTAATAAATTTATGTGACCTTCTGTGTAATTTAATTGAGTAGTTTGATTAAAAATTCAGTCTATAAAAATTTTTAGGGCGAACATTTGTTTAAAAATTAAAAATAATTTAGCCCTGTCCTGGAAATAACACAAAGTGACAGCAACGATGCAATTAAAGCAATGTTGATTTAGGCTGTATTTATTTTAGTTAAAATATCTGCAAATTATAGCGTTTATTTTAAATTATGACAATATTATGTGATACGTCATGGTGGCTTTTCAGTGTTGATCAGATTCCATCGTTTATAAAAAATGCCACGAAAGTGCGTGACAAAAATTTCACATATCAATTTTTCTCAAGCCGGTCCTGAAATTTTTAAGTGAATTGAACACCGATCGAATGCTAGATGACAGTGTAGAGCTGCACCAAAAAATCATAAAATTCTAATAATCCTTGAAGATATTGAAGATATACAGGGTGCACCATGTATCCTTCTCTATATTGCTATCTCCTAACGCTAACGGATACAGGGTCGGTTAAACAAGTCCAAAGGAGCGCAATTTTGTGGCCATCTCGATTCCGTCGAGACATACAAGATATCTGTGACCGTTCCTGAAATATCCTGAAAAAACTGAAAAATCGAGATTTCTTATTTTTTCCATATCTTTTTTATTATTGGAGATTAATGAATAATTTTTTGTGGGCTTACATAAGTCGTCAAGAGCTACCCATCTGACATTTCAAAAATTTTCAAAGCCGACTAGATCCTAGAATTTTCATAGTCAACTTTCGTTTTTCTTATGGCCACCATAGTGTTTTTTTATGTTGTTCGGTATAAAAAAAAAATCATAAAAACAAAAAATTGTTAAACTTCAAAAAATAAATTTAAAAAATTTTTATTCTTCTTTTTTCTTTACAAAAAAAAACATTTTTAGACCGAATTTCATAGATTAATTTAAAAACCATAGGGCAAGCACTATTTCGGCGTATTTTACAAATGTTGACGTTTTCTACGATTTTTTATTAGGTTTTTCTTTGAAAAATTAAGAATAAAAATTTAAAAAAATTTTTTTGAAGTTTATTAATTTTTGGTTTCCATTATTTTTTTCATATCTAACGACATAAAAAAATAATATGGCGGCCATAAGAAAAACGAAAGTTGACTGTGAAAACTCTTGGATCTAGTGGGCCTTGAAAATTTTTGAAATGTCAGATGGATAGCTCTTAACGGCTTATGTAAGCCTACAAAAAATTATTTATTAATTTCGAATAATAAAAAAGATATGAGGAAAATAAGAAATCTCGATTTTTCAGTTTTTTCAGGATATTTCAGGAACGGTCACAGATATCTTGCATGTTTTGACGAATTCGAGATGGCCACAAAACTGCGCATCTTTTGTCTAATTTAACCGACCCTGTATCTGTTAGCGTTCAGGAGATAGCAATATAGAGAAGGATACATGGTGCATGTATCATTTTTTTAAATTCACAAATTACCCTGTATGTTAACAGAGAGGGGCAGGCGACACCTTTAAAGGGTAACATGATATTCCCCTTAAGGGACTGTACATACGGTAGAAGTTTGTAAAGTTTCTCATGGCTCACCTGGTATAATGATTATTAAGTAGTACTAATCCCTGTCATCTTGCATATTTCTTGATAGGTAACATTTTTGTCTAAATATTGAAAGTCTCGAGAATAAAAGGCGCAGAAAAACTGCCAGAGGTTATAATTTATAATAAATAAAAAATTGAGAACTTTTACTGCTCGAGTTATTTTGAAAATATTCATGATTCACCATTTCTGATGAATTAAAACTAAAGAAATAATTGAATAAACTTCTTTCTAAAGCAAAATAAAATACACTTTCTTGATAAAGTTTATGCCTTTGGCGGCTAATATTCAAGTTGTAGAAGTTACCTACTGTATATTTTTTGGTTGATAATAAAAAAAAAAATTAACAGAAGTTGACAAAGTTCATAATAGGCAAGTTTTAAGACTGTTGTAAGAAGAGGAACATAAAAAGCTTTTTAATATTCTTGTAGGGATATTTCTCCTTTATGTTCCTTCGTCATTATTATGGGAGCAAATGTTTTTAAAATTCTATTAAGGTACATGTGAATTTAATATAGCTCGGAGGCTCTTTCACAAATGAAATTATTGGTTGGGGAGGGACTGCTATAACCTTCGAAAATTGCTTGCAAATGTTTACACTAGTCCTGCCTTCATATGAGAAATACAGGACGACAGAGTGGGCTAAAAAGAAAAAGAAATTGTCTAAGCGTACAGGATTTTTTATATGGGTACAGAACGGGAAAGGGAACATATCGAATCGATTTTATGCCCTATATAATATAATGTTCTGGAAATATTCACGTTTTATCATCTTCTAAACCTAAAAGATACACATTACAATATGAGTGCATGTAATATCCTTATAACATAACAATTCCCATGTACATACATATGTAGTGATTTTTGATATTTCTGTTTGTATCGACTTTATTATAGTGAATCTTCTGAAAACTTCTAGACGTACAAAAGTTAAAAGTACGTAGTAGATTACTATACTTAGAGAGCAATAATTCATGAACCTTTCAAAATGGGTAATGACCAGCATTTTGTTACTGCTTTTCACAGTAAACTAGCAGAAATGATGCCCCTTATGTAATATTCATGGCGTGGAAATTGTACAGAAATTTCTGCTTCATAAAACAGGTAATGTGGTACAATAATATAATGTAACTAATGTTCCGGGCATTTACTTCACAGAAATAATTTAAGAGTAAATTAGGACTAAGTTAAAGTTATCAGTTTTAAGTTTTTATTTGACCAAAATAATGTTTAAAAATCTTTTTTTTTTTCATTAATGAATGTGTAGGTATATATTTTCTTGTAAACTATCCGTAATTTAATTGAAATTAATTTAATGAAATCATTCCTATATGTTTCCCCCATCTTAATTTGACTTTTGTGCTGTTGATGGGTGTAATATAAATAAATAAATAAATAAAAGGTTAGGTATATCAAAAATCATAAAATATCGAATAATTGAAAAATCGTGAATAATCGGGAACCACTGCTTCTATGAGCAAACCATCATTTAATTGTCTACAAAAAAGGTCTTGTGGAATTTTCTGCAGATTGCTTCATTATGCCACAATTATAGGAGTTTATGGCGGAAAACAATTTTTTTTTGTAATTTTTCAACGCAAATTGTTGATCAATTGCATGCGAATCTGAACTCCAAAAAATAAAATATACCTTAATGGTACTTACTTTGGAAGTGGGGTAAGTTGTAAGTTGTAAATCATCGGAAATGTTTGGCTAACTTGATTTGGCTTCCCCGGGCTTGTACAAATGGCGTTGATGTGTTTAAAGCTGTAAAATCTACCACATGACAAAACCCATCCAGATATCTGCCATAGGTTGAGTCACTATTGGTTTATAAAATCAAATCTATATCGACAGTACTACTCCTTGCACTTCGATTTAATGAATAGAATATTTTTTGCCAGGTAAGACTACTTTGAAATATTTGGAACGTATCTTCGTGTCCCAAGCAACATCTAACCTTCGGCCATTCTCCAGTTGCTTATGAAGGTCAGGTCAGGTCAGTTCGAGCATGCAGTGGATCATGATGGCACTATCCAGAAATATGGAGTCATAGGTTGAAGGTTTGACCGGGTTAATAATGGAGCTTACCAAAATCTGAAAGGGAAGAAAGAAATGACTGTATCTCATCCACAAAAAATATTCAAAATCAGACTCCCCCGGTTCTGCGTACATACATATAATAAGAGTTTGTTAAATAGTTCGGAAACACTTTTAAAAGCCTTGTCCACACCAAAGAAACACAGAGGAACATTTTGTTGCTGGTTGCCGCAACCTGTTTATGGAAACAGAAACAACAGCAAAAGTTCCGTAAACATTCTGTCCACACCAAGGTAATTCAGTTTTGTGAATGTTTCGTTGTGTTGCTGCAACAGGAAGCGTTATGTCCACACCAGTGTATGTTTCTAAACAATACGGTACAACGAAGAAGATTTACAGGCAGCAGCAGCTGCAATTGTGATTATTTTACAAAAACACAAAAAACGAGTCCGTAAATGTTGGACTAGACCAAGTATTTTAGACAGAAAATCACATGGTGTCATACGCCTTTTAAGTTCATTAAAGGAAGATGATGTATCGATAATGGATATTTAAAAAAAAATTGTCGTATGAGTAGTACTGATTTGGAATGGTTACTGTGCAAAAGTTCACCTTTAATTCAAAAAGAAAATACGAATTATAATAGAGCTGCTATAAAGTCAAGTTAAAAGCTGATGTTTTCGGCAACTATTACGCGACGGCTTCAGGACGCAAGTTTCGAGCTTTGGGAAAAGCAACAACGTGTCCATCCTGATAAAAATTCGATTAAGAAACAAAAAATGTTTACCAAAGTTTCTATACTTTCTTTGATCTTTGCCGCTAAATATGGAAACAAGCAACTTATAGGAACTTTTGTTGCTGCAACCGTAAACAATGAGGAACTTAAATAAAATTTTGGCAACATTCAGAAACAAGTTCCAGGAGCAAGCAACGCATAAACAAAATGTTCCTATGTGGTGCTTTCGGTGTGGACAAGGCTCGGGACAAGGCTACTCCTGCTGAGATGTTGCTTTATGCTTTGGCGTCTTGAGGGAGTGCAAGAAAATTCCTCGTAATCGGCTCATCAAGAGAGGAAGCGGTCGTCAAGCACATTCTTGACAAAGTCTTGAGGACTCCTAGGCAACCTTTATTAGTATATATAAGGTATAGGTTCAAATCAAATTTGGTGCATTTATCCGCTAGGTAATCTTAATATACAGATCTAAGCCACCTCTGAAGAACATAAGGAATGAAAATCATATGAGGATCAATCTGTGGTCCAGCAGGTTACCGAGTTTGTGATCGTCTATTTCAAACCTATTTATTTAAATGATATTATAAATGCCTCTGTGGTATGAGCTGGTTCTCGAAGCCAAAAAAATTACCCTAGTGGAGCGACTATGCCTTTACCTACCCAGTTAAGAGTGATGGTCTCTTTTTTTCTAAAGCAATGAAAATCAGACTGCATTATTGATTTATTTGTTGAAATAAAAGCCTCTGGCAGGAGAGCTTGACAATATATATTAGAATATTGCGAAATATTCGACAAGACTAAATTACATGATGATCATTAAAAAACTACCCCCAAAGGATTCACTCGTATAAATATAACGTGAGCATATTAGGTTTCTAAAATAAAATATGATTTTGCTGGTCTTCATAGCCATAATAAATAGAAATGAAAATATTATTGATTTACCTTATTTGCTTACTCATTTCTTGTATTCACGCATAATAAGCAGACATAATATTTTTTCATTCCATTTAAGAAAAGGACAAAAAGAAGGACTTAAACCCTCCCCCTTTCTATTTTTATGCAGGATTCCGGACCAATTTTAAAACAATGCGTCCCAGAACGACTACTCCATTAAGCGGGAGATCCTTTGTTTTCCTTTGGCAAATCCGGTTCCTTATATGCTATTTTCCATGATGAAAAGATTTGCCGGTGACCATATAGAACCACGGTTCATTTAACATGTGAAAACTGTGGATCTAATATACGAAAAAATAACTCTGCCCTTCAGAAAGCTGAATTGGCAAAGGAGAGAAACGAACATGAGTCCACGAATCTGCGAGTCTGTTCACTGTAAGCTGCATTAAAGCGGATTTCGGTTTTCATTTTCGGCAGACTCAACAGAAGTCTATTTCTGTTATATCATATCTGAAAACACGGATGATAAGCATTCAGCTCGGAAACATCACCGGTTTCTAAAATATGTATGAAAACATTGTAGGAAATATTTTTCTTCTCTTTGATTAGATATTTATAGACGAGGCGACGAAAATTTCGTCGGTGCATCTCCTTTTAAATGGACGTTTATTTCGATAACGGTTCACTCTATCGGGATAAATCAGGATACATTTTTTATGTACTTTTATTTTTGTTTTCAATCCCCCAATAAAGGTAATGATCGGGTTGTTTCATAATGAGGTCTACCAGAAACAAAAATTAGAAAATACTTTTTTCAGCGGTTCAAAATCATACAAAATTATACAAAAATTTATCAAAATCGGTCACCTTATGAAAAAATCATTGCAAAAATTAATTTTCAACCCTCAACTTCAAGTGGTAAGTAATGTTTTTGTAGTGGTGCCTCGGGAGAAATTTTTTTTTCATATCTACCTATTTTTAAAATTATTTTCACGAAATCCAATCAAATACAGAAAATTGCTCTCATATTATGGGACACCCATATAATTTGAAATAAATTCAGAGTTATGCACAGAGCTGATCTCGTTAATTATTATTGTATAGGTAGTTGCAGACATCCGTCAAACACCCTCTCTTTACATTCTTGCGCATTGTCATAGGGCACTTCACTAGGTAGGATATGTTCTACTTCCGACGTTGAATGTTCGATCTAATTGATGTCCTCCATCTCTGCTATGTGTTTAGGGTTCTTGCAGCCCCAGCCCCTACATAAGATTTGTTTCCCCCCGAAGCGAGGGCAGCTGTGTAAGATAGCTCTTGATGTACTAATTCAGTAGCCGGATGATTGGGCCGAGTTAATCCATCGCCATGGTAGCAAGGAGGGTCGTCTTTTAATTACAACCGGGCAGGAGTTGAGGGATTAGGACCATCGCACTGCCTGCAGCCGTGTTAGGCTATTAAACGGCAGTGAAATCGGGGGATGTGGCCATTCCCTGGACACCGACAGCCGTCAACTACCGATGTTGTCGCTGGTTACATCGGAGAAAAGGATATTTCCTCCTGTAAGATGGATACTTCCTTTTCGCAGGAAGGATATTTCCTTCTTTGAGTGCTTTGTAAAGAGTACCGGATTAGAATCGAGTCGTGATTCGACGGGGGATAAGAAAGTAACGTGTATAGTTGGTTTTCGAGAAGGTTTTCTATTGAATTTTTTAAGCTGAAGAAATTGTAGAACGCATTCATATTTACACAATTTCCAAGCTCAACTTCACGAAGTTTTTGTTTACTTCAAATTAGAACTTGAGTAATGGACAAGAGAAAAGCAAACGAGAAGGGAAATAGGTGGTAAGAGTCTGCAAAGTTAAGTTATTTTTTTAATAAAATTCCCGGCGCTAATTTAGGTTGAGCTTAGCACGATATAACAGTCGATTATGTTTTTGGTGAATAAATTTTGTTTTTACTGAGAGATTTGCATCAAAATAGGCTGGAAGGAGAAACTTTTCTGCAGAAGTTAACAAGTTTAAACATAAATTAAGGTCTTGTGTAGAAAATACAAGAGTTCATTAATTGCATGTTTTGCAAACTTTTCATTTTATTTATCGCGAAAATTTATAAACCTTAGTTAAACCTGATGCGGAATTAATTCATGATTCTTTCTTAACATATTTACGATACTTGCTCAAATTATAATTACGTGAACTCCAGAATCTGGATTATAGTCGTGTTAACTCTAGAAGAATTATGATGAAAAGATATTATAAACTGTTACGAGTGTTTAATTACTATAAAAAGCTGCTGCTCTAAATTTAAATCAAAAATTATCGCACAAAGTATATTATTAGGATCATAAAATAAATTAGCTTTCTAAAGTTCTCAAGATAAGTCTAGATAATAGAGCAAGAGCCCGCAACTGCCGGACCTTCGTTATTTTATAAAAGCTGAAAGTTTCTGTGCGCAAGTCCCCAAGTGCAAAGTTTATTTTTTTTTAATTTAAAGGACATGCAGGGAATGTAAAATTGGGCGAAAAGTTTCCTGTAGACATGCGGCTCGTTGTAGCTTTAGTTTTCGAGATACAAGGTGTTGAAGTTCTCGAAAAATTTAATGTTTTTTGAATATCTACAAACTGGCTGAGCAGAATAACTCGAAATTTTTTATAATTGTAGGTACTATTGTAATAGTACTACTTGACTGTAATAAGAATGTGACATTTTTGATAGATCGTGTTATTTAGAGGAAAAAAGTCACCTTACTTTTTGGCCGCATGAGGCACAGCAAGTTTGCAGATATTCAAAAATATTAAATTTTTCGAAGAACTTTACCACCCTAATCTCGAAATCTAAACCTTTTTCCGCCTATTTTTGCATTTCCTGCATGCCCATAAAATGTCTGAAAAAATACCCGTTATATTTTCCAGGTTTTGAGGTGTGATTTTATACACCTCAAAGGCCACGATGATCCAAACTTCATAGTCGCTGCATTGTTTCTACCTGTGTTGGGGACATACCTACGCACAGAAACTTTCAGTTTTTATAAAATAATAAAGGCCTGGCAGTCACGGGCTCTTAGGCTATACGTTGATAATTTGCTAATCTATCTGAAATATAAATTTACTCCTATATAACTGTTAGGCGTGTGCCCACTAATATTTTTAATAGCTAATGGTTATTCCTTATTATCGACACAATCAAAATACCATTAAATAGTTATCAGTGTATAACCGACCAGTAATAGCATTCCCCGATTGATTATCGATTAGTGGTCGTCCACCCCTCTGATTCCCATGCAATGTGTCAACCACAATGAAGACAAATGATTCTCACTGAATATCAGACTCCGCGACCAAATAGCTACACCTCCACATGGTAGTTATTAGTTATTAGTGTACCACTAATTAGACCAACCTTGCCTTAAGTTTGCTTTACGTACACTGAGAAAACTGTATAATAAAAAGTGCATAATAAAGAAAGTATAATCGTTTCAATTATAGATTTTATTTGATTTGACAAAATTGTTTTATGAAAATAATAACAAAAATATAGTAACGCTTGTATTATGAAATATAATACTTTATCCTCCAAGTATAATAAGTATTACTATCGGAGATTATAAGATGCCAGTATTAAATGTCTTCTAATTGTATTTATTATGAAATATTATAAAATGTTACTTTAATAATTCGCAAGTTAATAATCATTATTGAAAATTTAATAAGTATGGTATTTTATTATACTGATTCTAATAAAGTTTATTGTACTCTTCTTATTGAGTTAGGAGTTATTTTCTTATAAAGTCGCTATATCTAGAAAATGCATCATTTATGTTGTAAGTTTTGAAAGTGTCAGTCGTGCGTTTCAGTGTGCCCCTGAGTGTTATTTTCCTACATTACATAGGGTTTTTCTTTTGCTTATCCTCCTTTGTCAGTTCTGTGTAATGATTATTTTTCCATTTTCAAATGTCGTTTTCAAATCATTTCGGATATTTGACAAATAGTGAAACAGGATTGATAAAAGAGGAAAAGCAAGAGAAAAACTCTGCAGTGAGGTCAGAGCGGCATTTCTTGTGTATTTGTGAACTGCGAAGTGAATTGCGTTACCATTTATCAATGCAATTACAAATAGGATGGTTGGTTCGAGGAATAATTAAATCATGATATCTGAATAGTGCGTAATTCCAATTAAGTATTAATTATTATGGTGATATAGAAGAATCACGGGATTTACGAAACTTATATTGAAAAATTCACAGGTAGGTAATTGTACTAATCTTGTAGTTCTCCTATTTTAGACAGCCCATGCAGACACCCCCCATGTCCCATGACAAACGAAGCTTCCACGGCTGGGTATACATTATGACAAACGAAGCTGCCATGCACGGTTACAGCAGCAAGTGCGGATACTACTGAGACTACTGAACAATTTGGAATCTGACTAAAGTTTTTTTATTGCATACTTATCGAATTTAAAAATGTTATATTTTCTATCCTCGTTATGTTAACTGTTAATTACTTTTATGAACACTTTGGCATTTATTATTTATTAGCGCAGTTGAAATATTTCTAATATCTTAAAATTTTAAAAAAATTGTTTCATGATGAATTTCTATGCTATTAAATAAAGGAAAAATCTATTTCCACTGTTTTCTTTATATCCCCTATTTAAACATACCTGCTGCATGTTATAAAAATTATTGATAAATATGATAATTAAAATTATGAAAAATAATTATTCTTATTAAAAACTTTTAATAAAAATTATGAGAAACGCCTAATAGATGACAATTATAAAGCTACTTAATATAATAAGAACAATATAGTAAACCTAAAAAAAATTGTTTTTAGCTTTTATTAGAATCTTCTAATAATTTAAGTTTTTACAATATTATGGTTTCTATTATACAAATTTATTAAATATTATTAAACAAGATATATTGCAAACAAAAATCTAATATAATTGAATTTATAATCTAACTTTCATTATAATAATATTATAACTCTTATTATCCAAGTTGGCCATCCCAATACGAATTAGAAAATATAATAGTTAGTATTATATTTATAATCATTTGTATAATACATTTTTCTCAGTGTATAACGACCACACTGGTGCCAATATATTTGTTGTGAGACTGGCGAATTCTCATTCTGTTAGCAGAGGAGATGAGAGAGAATATTATAGGTAGGTACATAAATATAGTAATATGAATCTTGTAAAAATGAAGTAACGGTCTACTATTACCACACATTCCGAAATCCCAATGTAACTATGGTAAAATTACCAAAAATCAGAAGTTCTGGACCGTGAGAAAAAGAGGCAATTTTGGAGACGCAGTAAAAATGTTAACCAGACCAAAATATACAAGTGGTGGTAATGAATGATGACACAAATGATGTTGTTTCCATATTTTACAATATGAGTTTTAGAAGAGTGAAGTCACCTAAGACTGTAACGAAAAATATTTCTCCTTACAAACGGTATACCTCTCTGTTCTAGGTCATCTTGTTTTGATTCAGTTTTTTTATTTCTTGGTACTTGGATAAAGAATGATCATCACCGAACCATTTTTTCCGTCCCATTCTGTCAATCTGGTCCCCTGTACTAATTTGTACAGCCTCATCCATCACTGGATGGGTGTCATATTCTTCTGGACTGATTTTTGGATGTCCATATTTCTCCTGTCTTCTGCATTCCATAGCTTTTCATTCGAAAAGGGCATGTTTAGCTGCCCCTTGGGCCTTGCTGCATTCTCGGCAGCTTAGGTCTCCATTGAACAGTCCTATTTTATTTAAGTGTTCTTTTAGGGCAATATGTCCCGTCAGTAATCCCAGTATTACATGCAGCTGATTCCTGCTATGTCATATTAGTTCTTCAGTTGTCTTCTTTTTGGGTACCTTGATGAAAGCTTTCCCATGTTGATGTTTGGTCCTTTCATCTCAATATTCTGTGTTGTTTCTAAATCATATATTAAATTGACCCCGTGCTGTACTTTTTGGTACCCCCAGGGCCGGTTCTGGGCCAATGTCTTCAGCCGAGGATCCACTTCTTGCCAGCTGTCAGCGTTTTCATTGCCCATGATTCCGCTGGATCCTGGCACCCACACCAAGGTTACTTTTTTGCGTCTTGCCAGTTTTTCGAGATTTTCGCGATTATATCGTACAGTAGTCTGGACGTTATCTTGGGGTTTTCTATAGCCCTTAGAACCGCTTAACTGTCTATAAGTGTATGGTTCCGCCTGTTTCTATACGCCCTCTTATTGTTTTGTATTACGCATGACATATATATTTCTGATTCAAATGCAGTAGCCCACGAGATTATGCTGTATTGCGTATTATCCAGCTATTCCACTCATTGTAATATATGCCGGCCCTAATCTCTTGATCACAGTTTGACCCGTCTATATACCAGGTTGTTTCGACCAGCCTATGACCGTATTTTGGTTCATTCCATTCCTCCCGATTCATGATACTTACCTCAAACTTCTTTTGGCATTTGAATTTTGGAGTCATGTGGTCTGTGTTTGCATCTAGCAGGTTATAGGTGTGTTTGCAGCCATAGGTGACCCCGTGCTGTACTTTTTGGTACCCTCAGGGTAGGTTCTGGAACAATGCATCCACCCGAGGATTCACTTCTTGCCAGGTGGTCGACCTTTTCATTGCCCATGATTCCGCTGTGTCCTGGCACCCACACCAAGGTTACCTCGTTGCGTCTTGCCAGGCTTTCGAGATTTTGGCGACATCCCACAGTAGTCTTGACGTTATCTTGGGGTTTTTTATAGCCCTTAGAACCGTCTGACTGTCTGTGTGTATATTGATCCGTCTGTTTCTATAGATAGGCCCTCTTATTGTTCTCTATTACGCATGGCATATATATTTCTGATTCAAATGCAGTAGCCCACTGTCCACGAGATATGCTGTATTGCGTATTATCCAGCTATTCCAGCTCATTGCAATATATGCCGGGCCCTACTTTCTTGATCAGACTTTGACCCGTCTATATACCAGGTTGTTCCGACCAGCCTATGGCCGTATTTTGGTTCATTCCATTCCTCTCGATTCATGATTTTTACCTCAAAATTCTTTTGGAATTTGAATTTTGGAGTCATGTGGTCTGTGTTTGCATCTAGCAGATCATAGGTGTATTTGCAGCCATAGGTGTGCCAGTCTCACCTCTCCCATTATCATTAAATGAAGTGGAGGTAGGTCTAGAAGGACTTCCATTGCTGCAGTTGGAGTTGTTTTTATTGACCCCGTTATTCCAAGACATGCAAGTCTTTGCACCTTGCTAAGAATGTTTATCGTGATGATTTGTTGCATCTTTGTCTCCACCATACCATCATATTATGCAGATGCATTTATCAACATTCGTTTAATCGCTGTATACGCCCAGTGCACCATTTGTGGTTTTAATCCCCATGGTTTCTCATAAGTTCGTCTGACCATCATGAAAGTGGTCTCCGCTATCTTCTTAATTCTGTCTATCTGTTGATTGCAGGTGGTTTTGAGTCCAAGATTACCCCAAGATATTTCACCTCTCCCGATATTGATACGTTCCTGTCCCTCTTTGCATACAAGGCCTTATTATTGTGTCTTTGAATTTACCTACCTTGGATTAGTATTACAAGGTCATCGACGCTTGGTATTAATTCCCTCTTGGTCCAGATACTTCAGTGGCTCATGCATGACAAGCTTCCATTTCAAGGGAGACAGACCACCGAACCATGCAGGGATTATTTAATTATATTTGTAACACCCAGTAACATTATGAAAGTCTCAGCAATAAAATTTAATCTTCCAAGAGAGCTCAAGAAAATTTTATTATTAAGTTACTTGAGAGTCAGTTTGTTTCGGCGCATTAATCGTATAATGGCCAAAATCAGTTGAGAGTTTCTTACATTACGTGAGCAATTTTCTCATAGAACAACTACAAGTAGGTATATAAATCCCAAGCACTTTTGTTTTATTTCAGTGAAACATAAAAGTCAGTTTTTTATTAGTTCTAGATTTTCATTGCTTTTTCTCTGGGTAGATTAAATTCGGTCTCTTTAGGAGTGCATTGCGATTCGGCTCAGTTCCGAGCGCGACCAGAATTAGAATTACGAACTATATAGGAAGTAGAGAAATTATTATGGAACTTTAATCGAAAATCCCACCTGGATCTGACCTATTTTCTCGGCCGATATTTAAATACCAGCAATCTAATATTCCGCTCTAAGAAAAACGTTTCCACTATAATACCTATAAGTACTAAATACTTCCTGTTGATATATTCTGGATAAAATTGAATAGGCAATAAAATATAAAGTGTATCGTTAGAGTATTAGGAATGTCGGCAGGTCTCGAGACGGTGAACGACTCGGAGACTACGCCTTCTCTCGTATGATGCTAAAGAGACGTCAACACCAACACTGAGTCATAACAAGGTGCCAAGAACTGTACGCGGGAGCATGGCAATTCAAAGTGGCGAATCATCTACTTGTTCAGGAATTCTAGGAATATGATTTACGGTAAGTAACAACGCAAGCTTGACTTATTGTGACTCACCAAGTCAAAGAGCCATGGGAATGAGAAGGCTTGATGATACCGGCAGGTGAGGCTCCGCAGTTGAACAGCTCCCGAGATCGATACCACGATACACGCATGTTTTCAGTGTTCTAACGAGCTCGCGCTAAAAAATACCGTGTATATCTCGGCCGTACCAAAGCCCATTTCAGCTCGTATGACATCGTCCCTTGCTTAGGCTTCGGCCGGTAAAACGTCATACTCACTGAAATGGACTTCGTTCCACCTTGATATACAGTGTACTAATCTCTTTATCATTAAATCTCTCAATGTAATTAAAACCTACATTGTTTGAAAAAATTACTATATCCCTACGTAAAGAAATAAATACGTTATCGCTTACTCTTGCGATTATTCAGCCGCATGTATGATCTAAACTAAACAGTTAATTTTACGTGCACACACTAAAAATTAATTTCAAGTATGCACCTACTGTCGACTATCTCTTGCATACAAAGCAAGGAGGCTAATCTCCAATCTAATTATGTATATGAACTCTTTGTTTAATATAGAGATGGTACGATGGAGTGCCTGCTCCCTGAAATGGTTGAAGAGATGACTCGGCGGGAGGACTTCAAAGCAAAACGTCCTTCGTGCCAAGAGAGGCTTAGGTAGATTGCTTCTGAGATCATATAGTTGAATTAGGATGTATGCAAATCAGCATTCAAGAATAGTAATAAAATGATATAAATACAGTTTCTGGTGAACTCTTTATACGGTCTAGGTAATAGTATTATAGTAATGGTAATATCATTCCGGCTCTGGTTGCGTGAGAGTATCCAATCGAGACTCAAAGAATACTTCTTCTGAACTAAAAATTAGAGAAACACGCGAAATATAAAATAGACGAGGACAAATCGAATTTGAATAGAGGAAAAAGTTTTGGGGTCTAACTTTTTTTCGTTCCACGATTTCCTTAGGATTCTTTTGAGAAATGCGTATTATTATAATGTGAGAGTTATATTTTCAAACTTCATAACTTTCAAAGTTTATCGGTGATATAATACTCCGGGTTTTTTTATATGATTTGAATGTTATGGGACTGATGTGAGCTCACAGTCATCTCATGTAGCTAAGGATCCCACTTTAGAATCAATATTTTGATAAATGTGATAAGAATATGGAACAAATCAAATGGAATTATTAAAATTCGATATTTCTTATAAAACTTAAAATTCCACCTACATGTCTGGAAACTAAATTATGTTCAGACATTTAAATAGTGTGTAAATAGTAAAAAAACAACCTCGTAGAGATGGCCATGGCGCAGCAGACGATACTCCGATTAATTATTCTAATATATTGGTCCTTCGAGCCGGATGCGGCTTATTCTTAGACCCATAGTACGATTAATTATTAGAACAGTTACATAATAATAATTATTATGAAGCTGGATGCAAGGATTAATTTATGACAGCAGCTGTCAATCAACTAAACATGATTCGATTAAGACTTACCTACGTAAGATTCAGTATATGCTTGAGAGATTTAATTGAAGTTGTATTACCTATTAAGATGAAGATCATTTTGTGGCATCACAGTTTCAAGTATTTATTATATCAATAAGCAGGTCCAACCATCAATGTCAAACTGACTTTTACAACTCTTTTCCGCTACTGGGTTAAAATTTAAAATATTGAGACCCGATTGGTGGTTCAATGAACTTATTTATTTGCAATGAAATTAAATGCGCTGTGTGTTTATTGGTTGCCTTGCTTCCTTTCTACTTCAGACGGAAATCGAAAAGAAGACATAATCCAGGTAAATCCTTCTTTCGTTAAATTAAGAAATAGATCGATTTGAAAGCTGTAATTCCCAGAAGATTAACAAAGACTCGAATTAATTCTATTGTAATTAAATGTAGTTCAATTTTAGGGACGCTTAAATAATATACCTATAACTTAAAGAAAATGAAAAATCCTTATCGAGTAGGTAACATTACGTTTATTTTCAACGTCAATTTTAGTTCAGCGTGTTTTAACTCTCGGCAAGCTTTTAGTTCTGATGTTAAAGCCCCAATGTGACGAATTCCTTAGCGGAAACGCTGTAGAACATTATGCTTTTACTCTATGGCAGCCATATTTGCATAAACTAGAGAATAGCATGAAGTCGAGAGTTTAAACAGCGTAGCCTATGTTGGCATACATGAGGAAGACGCTTTCATGATCCTGCACTTCTAGTACATACGAATTATTGAACCATTCAGAATTGGAATATTGGAATTAGGGACTCGCATTAAGTTGAATAAAGTTGAAAGTTCGGTTTCCATTAACGTAATTTTAGTCGGCGATTTCGGAATTAACGACCGTATCCCCGGAATATATTTCGGAATACATTACCAATATAAAGTAGCGTTTCTGGAGCTTATTTTATGTTATATTTTGTCAATATTTTATCCTGATACATAATATAACCTATAGATCCGGACTATATTTGGTAAATTTGAATTGCCATTCAGCTTATTCATTATACACATCAACCTTCTCAAATATTACTTAAATGAAATCATTTTTTAAGTAAATTAATTAAGTAAATTAATTAGGAAATTAATTTTTTAAGTAAAAATAAATAATCGTAAACATTTTTTTGGTAAATAAGCGGCACTTTCTTGAAACAATGTTACACTAAGTAGTATAGTCCTTCCCAAGTTGCAAAGGCAAAGTTAAAAAACGTGATATTTTGACGATTTTTCGTCAGGCGAACAAGAAATGTCGTCAAAATGACGACATATTTTTGACGACAAATTAGCGTAAATGAGCGACATGAATTAGACGTTTTTTATTAATCATATTTTTTAAGCTCCCAGTGGTCACCGATAAAAGCCGTCAAACTTACGTCGCTCATTTCACGTCAATTTATTGCGAAAACCATATGCCATTTTAACGACATTACTTAGTTTAGTTCTCTATAAAACTATAACTTGCAGTCGCTTATATTTTCACTGCTTTTGAATTATATACTTACCTAAGCTATAGACTTATAGACCTTATAATTATTGTAATAAAAACATTGCATTTTTTTTTTAATGTTGTCCTTTCTGAATAATATACCCTCTACAAAATAGGGGGGCCAGAAATCAGGTGGTCACATATATCCTGCTGGTTATTATTATTGTTATTGTTATTGTAGTATTAAATTTATTATTATTATTGAAGAATATAAGTTTACTTGGTAATACATTTTTGTTTCATTTCCTTAATTATTGGAATGTCGTATTTGAGACGACTTTTTAACTTCTTTTAGATATACACTATGACGTTTTCTTGACGGTCAATAATGACGTCTCCTCCAAAAATTTTAACCGACGTCTTTCTGATAGCTCAACATGAGTGTCATGTAAATAATTATACGTCATTGGGCTGTGATATTTGCCCGTAATTTTCACGTCATATACACGTCATTTCATAAGATTGACCAATTAGGGACGTGGTTATGACGTCACTTTGTTACCTGAAGTAGTATGTTAGTGTATTTTTTTTTTTTGGTTGTAAGAGGTTAAGGAGTTTTGCAAGTTAGGAGGATTGTATACTTGTAGCAGCCCTAAGATATAAGCCCAAAGTTGCGACTTCAAGCAACCGCCACTTGCGGTAAAAAATCGTAAAATTAAAAAAAAGTCAGGTACGTTAAGCAATTCCAAAACCGCGAAGAGATGTTGCATCGTGATATTGCTGAAAGTTTCAACAATGGTGATTCTGTGCTTGATGCAATCATTGAATCTGGAGAGCGGTTTCTAGATGTACACGATGACGTTTTCTTGACGGTCAATAATGACGTCTTTAAAATTTTTATAACCGACGTCTTTCTGATGGCTTAATATGGGTGTCATTAATTATACGTCATTTGGCTGTGACATTTGCCCTTTATTTACAAGTCATTTTATAGGCAACTAGTGACTAATTAGGGACGTGCTTATGACGTCACCTTGCTACCTGAACTGGAATATTTTTTAGTTGCAAGAGTTTGAGGAGTTTTGCAAGTAAGGAGGATTGTATGCTTGTATAGCCCTAAGTATATGAACCTAAGTTTGCGACCTCAATCGACCTCCACTTGCGGTAAAGAAAACGTAAAATTAAAAAAAATCAAGTACGTTAAGCAGTTCCGAAGCCGTAAAGAGATGTTGCATCGTGATACCGCTGAAAGTTTCAACAACGGTGATTCTTTGCACGACGTAATCATTGAATCTGAAGAACGGTTATCGTTCACACCACGGTGAAAAAGGCATATGACTAAGTTACTCGCTGTATTATGGAATAATTAATTGTAAACTTTCATCTCATTACAACGACGAACTACATTGTACCACCAAGGACTTTGTTAAATCTCATCTTTTTAAAATGTACTGCTGTGCAGATTTATCTTGATGTAGAATAGGCATTGATTATACGCAACTGTTACGGAGGTGGCTTCAATGGACCGAACTTCTTGTCGATCATTAAAATGAAACGAGGATGGTGATGCAGTGAAGAAAAAACGCATCATCAATAATAATTAACAACCTCATGATGATCTTAATCTATGCAGATTATCCTGACTGGCCGATGAGGCTACAGTTTGCATTATGACTGACCGATTCATCGATCCGCTTCACATTCGTCGTTATCTACTCCGGAAATATTGGTTTTAAGGAAAAAATAATTTTGTAGGATATTTCATACATAACATAAACAAATGGGGAGGCTCTGTCTCATCATGACTAGTTCAGGACGTGTACAGAGAGACGTCTAACTGAATCCATAATTGTTTTATGGAGCATGTAAGTACAAAAAGGACGAATCGAATGTGGCATGTTATGTAATAATATACAAATAAAGATTCAATACAATGTCAGGCTTTTATACCACTTGCGTACATTAGTTCAGGAAATTGGATATTTCCTACAACATACAATAATTATACTGGAATAATTGCTTAACGGCAAATGCAAATTGAAAATGAGAGTCGCAGATTCTTATTAATGGCAGAAAATTGAGAGCTCTCTGTTATAGGTAGATATTATTTAAAAATACACATTATACGTGATTAAGTTCTCTCTTGCCGACTCCGGCAATTTCCAACTCCCCAATCCCTGGGGAACGTTTGCCTAGAAACAGTGATTAATCGTGTAATGAATCTTACGGGTTCGTTATTGAAGCAGTTCCTGCTTCTGTATGTAGCTTCACTCTCAAGACATTATAAGTTTTGGCTCAATCTATTGTTCTTGGATAAGTTAGGAATTATATTTAATGATTCTTTCATCTCTATACCTGACTACTCTTTTCTTTAAGTAAATTAGGTCGAATCCCATCATTTTGTCAACGTTTAATTAAGCGATTAACTTGAAGGTTGAAGAGTTCATCTGCCATGCCAATAACCGTTTTATTAAAAATTAGGATCCAAACGAGCTGTTAATGAACTAGAAGTTTTGAACAGCTGCAAGGGAAATATATTTTTAATCCATATTATGTACTCGATAAAGTATAAATGTAATATGTAGGTAGGTACATCCCACTCTATCTAAAAGTACTCGCATTCAGAGAGGGAGTTCATCATATGTCGTTCTACATAATATGAGTTTGAGCCCGAAAGGCAAACCCTAAACGCCGCAGGATAGCTGTGAATAATCAGTAAAGACCGCGCTTCATAACAGGGCCGGTTGCTCCCAATTCCGACTCTCCTCCATCGACGTCCGTCCCATAAGAGATGAGCATCCACATTCCCTGGAACGGTGAGTGATGTTTCCCTCGACGAATGCACGTCATTAGTTTGACTGGGTGGCCGGCATCATTAGAGGCCCCGCTGGATGACCGGCTGGAAGAACAATGCGGCACGCAATCAATCTCCCATCAAACCCCCCAACTGATGAACTGTCCGTTAGAAATGGGTACATCGGGAAAAATCAAACGAGGCTCTTGCTTGTATTCACGTGAAAGATAGTGTTACATGTTTGATGTAGCTTCGGTTTTAAGGGAATCTAAACGGTTGCGTGTTTAATGACTAGGTACCACTGCCGTGTTGGGAAATAATTAGATTTCTTTTTGTTTGTGTCTTGTCGTTTTGCATTAATGTATTAACAAAACTAACACGGCAGAATTTACGTGTGAATAATTCAAAAAAAAAAATCATCAGATGAAATAGTATGTAGGTATATTCGTCACAAAGGAAGACAATCAGCTTCTAAAGCCGGAGGCGATTAAGCGAGCGTGTGACCCATGAACGTTTTTACGTTCGTTTATCATAAAAAATATGAAAAATCAGCTATCATAAAAGAATTGCATAGAAATAGGTTAAAAAAGCTGATTAAAACTTTCGTTTAATAAAATCTCGTGAAACTTCAAAGCCCACAAATGCCAAGACTAAAATGAAAAAATGTCAAGATTGTCATAATCTACAAAATCATGAAGAAATAAATTTTGTCTCCCTCGGGAGGAAAATAATTTTTTCGGTCATATTTTTGAGTTGAAGTGAATCGTTTTCAGAGCCAAGGTAATGGACAAAAAATAATTTTGATCCATTTCTTGTCCACTTTAGGTAAGTACCAGAACAAGAACTATATTCATCAATGATCAAGATTAAGTAGGTATATGCAAGAGGCCATATTGATTTCGTTATTAATTTATAAAAAACAATCTCTCGTCTAGTTTGTATAAAGATTTTATAGAGCATCCGGGAAATCACAACTTCTAATGAAACCCTTCAATAAGCCGACAACAATAACCCAACTGCACTCACCTGGGAGTTGCTTTGATGTGGCGCCTCGGAGGGACTTCAAAGGGAAATTTGACTTGCTTTCTCATTCATGAGACTGTGCTTTTCGTACAGATACCTGTATTTAGAGGGAGCAGTGACCGTCGTCTATCTTATCTGAAAGCCATTTGGGAGTTTGTAAAGCAGATCGAAAGGCTTATTTAGAACCCTAACCACATGATGTGCTTACTATTAGGATGTCATTGTAACTGTTTATAATGTACCAATACGACAGGCTATTGATTTGCTTTATACTCATTAAGACCTACCTACCTACGGTTTGTTGTGACTTTTGAGTATACTTCGGCTTTTTAATATGCATTTCTGATGTCAGTCTCGTAGCCCCTGGAGTGTCTGCAACCCATAATACACACTGGAGTTTTGTCTGGCTGGGAGCCTGTTGTTTCTCTTGATAGATGTCGCTCTGTCTCGAGGCCACTGGTAACCGGCTGAATGAGATTCCATATAGGGTTTTCGATTCATGCAGCGATTCATATCCTTCCGGACTCTCCAATATAGTACGCTGACGAGGTCTAATGAGACCGAAACGGCCGTCCGTGCTTTTGGTAGTCTGGTTGGATGTGTGTTGCTGCCTGAGTCGATAAACTCTTTATTTGGGTTTTCGGGCGCTCCAGACTTGACAACTGTCAGGACGATGGGTTAAAACCCGACTCCAATACGACAGGCTATTGATTTGCTTTATACTCATTAAGACCTACCTACCTACGGTTTATTGTAACTGTTGACAACTCGTGCTCATTGCTCTAATTTTATTGCCTTTATACTCTTTGGCTATGAAGATGTTGGATATATTATTCCCAAAGCTGTCTCCCCTTAAATTCGAGAAAGAACTTATGAAAAATTCAGTTCAGTCGTTCAGTAACGTTGATGAAAATTTAAGAATTATTGTTCAGACTTCTTGTTAGGCGATTAAAAATATGTACTACTAGGTCATGAAGGCGCGCATACGCGCGCCCTTATCTGAAGTGATCCCCGAGTTGAAGTGATCTTCACAACTAACATAATATGCTCCCTAACGTTAATATTGTACAGGATACCGAGGAGCGAAATAGAGGTGCTGGGTGGGTAAGAAGCTAAAACCAGATATTGCAAACTAATATTAAGGTCACAACTAAGGCCTCTTTGACACCACGGTCGAATTTCTATTTTTTTTCTTCACTTTCGGGGCAAGGAATATCTTCGAGATTAACAGTAGCACGATTATTATTTTGAATTTTTCATTTATTTTGTATATCACTCCCTGTGGTCTGCTTGCGATATGAAAAAGCGGATATAATGTGGGTCCGTCTCTGCATACGCTTCGAAGCGCTTGGCATTGTCATCAAGTGGTTACATCCGAGACTCGAGGTGTTTAATCGGCGCTTCTGCCAGGACTGGTCTTTCATTGCACTCTCAAGATTGATTTTTTATGCCGTTTTTTTTCCTTCCCTTTCATTTGCAAAGCAAATGTTATATCTTCCTAATGTTACTATAGGTATGTTCTCTACACCTATGTAGGTGCCATAGCGAAACTGTAGGAGACGCGGATGTATATAACGACTCTGGGTTAATTGAAAGTACGGTATCTGAAACTAAGTTAAGGTGCGATGTCCCTCCACTCCATTCAATTGGTCTGTTCTTCATGGTCTTCCCAACTCTCTTCTAAGAAGGACTTTCTTAGTGCAGGCCGCTGGACCCCCCTCCATTTCGGCCAGGGAAAGGGACTTAATTTGATTACGTAATTTCCAGCAAAAGCTTTTTCGTTATTCACGGCTTGAATGGAAAATATTTGGTTTGTTTTTGTTGATAATAATATCAATATAACATTTCAGACCTACACAGCAATAAAACTTTCAGATTTTTTTCAGTCTATCAAGTCCGGGACCGAAAGAGTATGCTGGTCATTTTTATGAAATTTCGGACTTTTTTGAGAAAAATTGCAACAAAAATTATTTTTTAATTTTATTAAGTCCGTAGCCGGAAGCGTGGCTGGTCATTATTCAAAAATTTCGTTTTTTAATAAAATTTCAGCAAAAATGATTATTCAGTTTTTTCAGTCCGTGGCCAAAAACGTGGCTGGTTATTGTGATGAAATTTCGGTAAAAATCATTTTTTCAGCTTATCAAGTCCCTAGCCGAAAGGATGACTGGTCATTATTAGAAACTAATCTTTTTTTTTCAAAATTTCAGAATTTTTTTTTTTTAATTTTTCAAGTTTGTGGCCGAAAGCGTGGCAGGCCATTATTATGAAATTTATCGGACTTTTTGAGCAAAATTTCAGCAATTTTTTTTCAGTTTATAAGTCCGTAGCCGACGTGCTTGGCTGGCTATTTTTTAAAACATTCGTTTTTTTGAGCAAAATTTCAGCAAAAATGATTTTTCAGTTTCTGAAGGCCGTGGCCGAAGCGTGTGGCTGGTTATTGTGATGAAATTACGGGATTTTTTGATCAAAATTTCTGCAAAAATGATTTTTCATTTTTAAAATTCGTAGCCGATACCGTGGCTGGCCGTTATTTAAAAAAAAATGTTTTTTTTTTTCACAAAATTTCAGCGAAAATTATTTTTCAGTTTCTTCAGTCCGTGGCCGAAAGCGTGGCTGGTCATCATTATGAAATTTTGGGATTTTTTAAAGCAAAATTTAAGCAAAAATGATTTTTCAGTTTCTTCAGTCCGTGACCGAAAGCGTGGCTGGTCATCATTATGAAATTTTAGGATTTTTTTAAGCAAAATTTCAGCAAAAATGATTTTTCAGTTTCTTCAGTCCGTGGCCGAAAGCGTGGCTAGTCATCATTATGAAGTTTTGTGATTTTTTGGAGCAAAATTTCAGCAAAAATATTTTTTCAGTTTATTAAATCGTGGCCGAAAGCGTAACTTGCGTTGCAATAATTACGATTTTTCAGTGTCTCTACGTTGTACGTATTTACCATTTCATTTAAGCCGTAAATAACGAAAAAAAAAAGTTGAAAACTATTCGAAATACCTCGTCCTGGCGGAAAGTGTGGCTGGCCGAAGCGTGGCTAACTTGACTTGGGTCATGTTCGTATAGGTACATGTTACAGGTGTTAGGTACATTTCAGTCATTTCACATGCATGATAACATATTTCGCTTCTGTGACTGCAGCTGATTGTCATAGTTTCCCTCGATTCCGATAAACTCTTGAATTTTAGTTTGAGTCTATAATTAATTGTTCTTCATATTTTCAAAAGCAAAATTATAGAATCATTGTGAATCTTGATAACGAATTGTTATAGATTTACCACAAATTGAAGAACTTTAGGAATTACTGACAGTTCATTGAAAGAGGGTATTGTAGAGTTTTTAATAGTTCTCACAGAACGGAAAACTTTACAGTGAGTATTATAAAAGCTCATTAAGTTAACGGGAAGATTTCTGGGGCCGTTTCTAGAAAAGGTATCGACTCTAAGTGGAAAATATAGCAATTCAGTGGTTCTCCCCACGAAAGGGTTAAAAAAAATGTCAATAATAGTATATTGTGAAACAAGTGCACAAAGTAACATATTTCACACGAGTGAGAAATTGCTTTTGTGCACGTGTGTCACACTATACTTTTCCTACGAGCTTAACAAGACAATTTTTTATTCAATTTAAATACTGTTTAAAAAGCGACTGTTTTTCCCAACGCTATTGTTGTCATTGAATGTTGTCTATTTAGGCGATCCTACATAGTGTTTGCTCTATGGTTTGGACTATTGATCCCTACTTTTATACGTAAACGTCACTGTCATTACTGCACAGCTGTACTGTAATGAACTTTGGGTATGCCTTATGTCACTTTCCCGCACACTTTTATAAACGTGAGAAATCTCATAGTTTGCGTACAAATACCGAAGCGCAAAGTGATACTTTGCATGGTGGTCGTAGGAAAAAGTAATTTGACATCAATATTACCTTCAAAAAGGGTAACAGAAATCTGCCCACTTAATGGCCCTTCTTAATACCCACTAGTAGTCTTGTATTATAATAACAATAAACCTATTTTCTTCTGTTTATCTTGCAATATTATTGCACTCAAGAGTAAATTCGAGCATCAATCCGATTAGAGTGTCAAGTACTCAAGTATAAAAACATAGAACAATAATCCTCGTAAAAGCACATGTTGAGCAAACATTTATGCTGCGGCATACATATGTACATACAATTGCTTTTTCCAATAAATCCAGTTGTAGGTCTCCGTTCTGGAATCGACAGACCGGAAAACTAAAATCGCCAGCTCCAGCTCCCGTCTATTTCCCTGAAACGACGAACGCCATGTTGCACATAAAATGCGGTAAAGGTCCCTCTTACGTATGGATTACCTGTTGATCTGAGCGTTATCCATATCCGATAAATCATACAGGAGCTGGGAAATATTACACATGCAAAGGCTCTGTCTCCGAGGATTCAATATTCTTCTGCATGGAGAGGTGATTGACGTTTATTGCAGCGTGTGTTTCCATGAATATAAAAAACTTTCATCAGCGAATTGGGCAGGGAGATATTTATCATTTTATTGTTTTTGATATTATTCCGAAACCGGTATTTTAGATTTTTTTATTTAGATAGGTATCTATACCGTAAAACTATTTAATTAATAGTCGTTGAGTTTTTTCGAATTAATCACGTAACTACCCTAACGGTTGAAAATACAGGTGTATTCCTCGACAATTTCTCACCTCGACAAAGGACCGCAGAAATTAATAATCGATCCTAGGCAACAACGCGACGTCTCCTACCGATCCTTTGTGGTTTATCATAAGTTGCTCTTCTAGCTTATCCATAATTTCCTTTATAGTTCGTTTTTATAGTTGCATCGATCGTTCAATTTTGTTGTTAGAGCTGGGGCGAAGTGAGCTTGAATAAATCGGCCTGGTTGAGGGATAACTTATCTTGAACTTACTCGCTCACTTTTCAAGGTGATTATCCTGGAAATTCAAATTCAATGCTCCAAGAACTATAAGCAGCTCGAACTACATAGGTACTATATATAATATGTGTAGATTCTATTGTGTACATTATGTAAATTTTCAGCTCGCGGTAACGAAATCTGGTAACGAAATTACTATAATTAAGCTGTCTTACTCTCAAATAATTTTAAATTATTAAATACCATCCGCTGCTGAGGTTTCCCTGTGCTACTGTAACAATGAAATCTGGTTGGATACTGATGTAGAAAACAAATGTAGATGCATTTGCCCGCATAGTCAATATTTGAAATATGCCACTATTGTTTCTTCCAAATAATTACCTATAGATGGATACAAGCATGCTGAACTTATTGTTGGAATACAGGCAGAATGCTATCTCACCTTGGATGTAGAACAATTTAAGATTTTGGATTTGCTGCATTTCAAATTACAATTGAAAAATCAAACTGACGTTTAATAAATGGGAAATTCATTATTTGACAAATAAGGAAAAGCAATTGACAAAAGAGGAAAACCAATAGAAAAAGACTGTATTATGATAGTTTGACAGTAAAAGATACTTTGTCACTATATTTTATACAGAGTGAGTTACTAACGGAAGAAAAAACTGCAAATTTAAACTTTTTCCAATTATCTAAGGACCTATGGAAAAAATTTCAGTACTGCGGTACCACATTATGGACTTGAGAAATTTTCATCCGAGCTCAAATAGTGTAAAACCGCTAAAATAAAATGGAAAATTATTATGGCTGAAAATGTTCTTATATAATTGCTACGTCTGGCAAAACTGCTTATATCGAGAGGTCAATTTGGCGCTAATTTCCACACCACCCGGGAGGTATAGTATTTTTACTAAGACTGTTTTTTCTACCATGGTACCCCCAAGTAAGCCTAATCCGCGTTTACGCAAAAATAGTTTCCATTTTGCGTTTTGCTTTTTTTCTTATCAAATTGCCTATATAAAGGGTGGGGCGCCACTGCCGCCTTGGTCTGTGAAAGGAAAAATAAATTACGGGTGATTTGAGGTCGGGAAGTGGGAGGGGGTGAGTTTATAAGGGTAAAAATCGTTTTTTCTCGATTTAAGGCAAAACTACAAGTCGTATGGAAAAAAGTTGAACGGCAAAGTTGTAGGTAATAAAAAAGTCTACATCTTTTGTATTTACACTTTTTTTCAGATAACCTCAAAATTTATGTGAAAAATTCAAATAACCAAGTTTTTGTTTTTTTATTTTCATCTCTTACAAAAAAAAATTCACGAAATTTGGTGAAACGTTACCTTTTTATGTACCAAACAGACTGTAATTTTTTGGACTCGAAATATTTATTTTTTCACCTTATTTTGATTTAATATCGAAAAAGCACCCTAATTTTCAATCGAAAATTCTCGTGTCAAAATATCTGCCTTTTTAAGAAAGTCTATGGGCTTTTTGTTCGTTGCAAACTCTACTTTCTGATAGTGTAAAAAAATATACATTACTGTGGTAAATGTTCTCAGAAAATGCCAAAAATGAAAAAAACTCGAATCCGCTCAATTAGGATCTTCAGCTCAATTATTCTTCCTGAAAACCGCTTGAATTATCGCTAAAAGTCATAATATTTATATACATAGATATAAATGTTTAGGTTGAAAAAGTCACCTATATACAGGGTGTCCCGTAATTAGCGTGCAATACTGAAACAGCAGATTCTATTTTCAAAAATATGAAAAAAAGTTCCCATAAAAATAGGTCGAAAATGCTTCCTAAGGGGGCTACAGCCCCCGAAAGGGGAGCTCATGAAGATGGTTTTTATTTAATATCTCCGAACCCGTTCAAGATAGAAAAGTGAAATTTTGTGAATTTATCAAACTTTTTATGGCCAATAAGATTCAATTACAATAATTTTAAAATTTTCATTAGGGGGGGTCAGATAGGTGAGGAGTGAGGTTAAAACCACCCTAACTTTTTTTGTAAGTACTTCGTGCCAGGATTTGATATCAGATTATAAAATGTTGAAGATTTTTACACAAAAAAAGTCGTCTTGCTGAATTTCGATGACATGCCCCGTTTTCGCTTAAAATCGATTTGAAAATAACCTTACATGGCATGAAAATTCATAATGAAACACAACTAGAGAAAAATATTCGACGTAGACCATGGATCACGGGATGTAATAAGTGACATGTTGTTTGAAAATTGTGTTTCACACTAATTAAGTGGAAGAAAAAGAAAATTTATTGAGTACTGTTTTGTAAAAATGGAACATTTCACAAACCTAGAGCTGGACATGCACTTCGTGTATGGATTCTGCAATGGTCGTGCTCTGGCGGCTGAGCATGAATACCGACCGACGACGATTTCCAAACCGAAGAGATGTTCACCCGCATACGTCAACGTTTAACGGAAAATGGCAATTTTAGACGTGCTCGCGGTCAGGAAAGACCTCATCATAGTAATCATGCAGTTGAAAATTTTTGGGCCGACGAAAATCCGCGATTAGTATGACGGAAAAGCTTCCAACGTAGATTTTCGGTGAATTTATGGACTGGAAGAATAGAAGATCAACTAATTTGTTCAATAGAACTCCCCAATCGCCTTAATACGAATGGTTACGTGAATTTTGTCGAAAACAATCTCGGTGAACTATTGGAAGATGTTCCGTTGAATTTGAGAAACGATTATGTGGTATCAGCATGATGGGGCGCCAGCTCATTATGCGCGAAATACCAGACAATGGGGCTGAATGACAACTTTCCCGATCGGTGGATCGGTGGTAGCGAGTCTGTAGCTTTGCCAGCCCGATATCCCGATTTAAACCCTCTAGACTTTTATTTTTGGGGGAATCTAAAAATGTAGCTGCTAATGACATTAAAAGGAACCGATTCCAAACTTTGAGAGCTTCTCGAGCTCTGAGTCGTCGGGTCTGATTATGCGTTGACCAAAATGGAAATCATTTTGAGCAGTTGCTCAAGTTGAAAAAAAAAACTGACCTGAAATGTTTTCTCTAGTTGTGTTTCATTATGAATTTTTATGCCATGTAAGGGAATTTTCAAATCAATTTTAAGCGAAAACGGTGCATGTTATCGAAATTCAACAAGACGACCTTTTTTGTGTAAAAATCTTCAACATTTCATAATCTGATATCAAATCCTGGCACGAGGCACGTACAAAAAAAGTTAAGGTGGTTTTAACCTCACTCTTCACTTATCTGACCCCCCCCCCCCCTAATGCAAACTTCAAAATTGTTGTAATTGCATCTTATTGGCCATAAAAAGTTTGATAACTTCCCAAAATTCTATTCACTTTTCTATCTTGAACAGGTTCAGAGATATCAAATAAAAACCATCTTCATGGGCTCCCCTTTCGGGGGCTGTAGCCCCCTTAGGAAGCATTTTTCGACCTATTTTTATGGGAACTTTTTTTCATATTTTTGAAAATAGAATCTGCTGTTTCAGTATTGCACGCTAATTACGACGGGACACCCTGTATTTACATAAACCTGCAATTTTTGATTTACAATATTACCAGCAGAGCGCTCTTTTGCAAAAAATATCAATACAATCGAATAATTTAAATACAAATTTCAATTTTTTCAAGGGTCATGAGCGAAATTTAGGGTGACTTCATGGTGGATATGATATACCTACATAAAAGAAGCAAGAACGTATGGGAGGTAAAGGATAAAATAACTTGAGAGAGGGAAATTATCGGGTAAATTACAGTAAGAATAGTTACATTGTCTACATTAATGTAACATAATAAAATCTCTTAGCTTCAGCCAAACGAACTTAATGAACCTCTAATTTATAATCTATTTATCCTTTAATCTATATTTATCTAAGGGGTTAACAGCTTGTGTCGTAGAATAATTTCAGAGGAACAGTTGTTATCGTCTTAACACAATATGTTATGTATAATGTTAGCTTTGATGTCGTCGGTTTATAGGTAATTCAATTTAGAATAATAATTGAAATATATAAGTACCATAGTAGTTTGGGTACCTCTTTTCAGTTAAATAGATATTTGAAATAATCTTACTTTATAAGTCGACTAATTAGAAATACAGTTTTTCTATAATTATTATTTTAAAGTTTAAAAATAATAATGTTTCTGCACTGTACAGTCGATGCCGAGTTGTGAAATGAGATAAATAGGAAAATGAGAGAAATAGGAAGTAGATTAAGCCCATAATTTCAAACCATTAAAGGTAATTATGTTCGCGAGGTCGGGCTTAAATTGACGGAGATTTGACGGTAATTTGCACACAAATGTATGAATTTGTTATGCTAGTCTTTATTATTAATAATTTATAGCTTAGGTGAGGAGAATTAAAGCGGCGATGAGAATTATATAGTGATACTGTAGCAATATGTTATGACCTGTGTAAGGAAAGAATACAAAGCATTCAGTGATAAGGCTGCTTAACGCGATTAAAGGGCTTAACGAGCTTAACGTCTGCAGTTAGGACTACCAGGATTCATTATAAGCGGGATAAAGTTTAATATTCAAACCATATGAGTCCTTGTCGATTAATCAAACAACAGGTGATATTTATGTTTGTTACTGTTGCAAATATAAAGCGGATCACTTATAGGACGAGCGTTTATGTTAGTAGAGGAGTGAGAGGTTGGTATGCGAGTTCTCACACGTAAAACAATTTATCCGGCAATGCGAACGAATGCAAACGTTCGTGAGATGAGTAAACGGTGTATTGAAACGGTTATTCTTTATAATTTTAGATAAACTGACTAATTAAATCTTTATTTTCAGCTTCCTATCCTGCCAAGAGTAGATAAGTCAAAATTATGTGAATGAGTTTTACCTATAGTTTTTAAACCGCTTTCAAGTTTAGTCAATAGTTGCGTAGGCGTCAGCTGCTGCATATAGTTAGTTGCTGTCTTGACAGCCGACGGATGTTTATTGAACGAGCAAAGACTGTGCTGCTGAAACTTCATTACTGTCAATTGTCAGTTACTGGTTCATAACATAACCAAAGAGCCTGGCGTGGCCTCGCGGTTAAGTAGCGAGAACTGCTTGATCGTTGGATCCGTCGGACTGAGTTCGATTCTCGGTGAAGACTCTGGGTGTCTGTGTTGTTTCTACTATTTATTTGGCATACTTGAGGCTGGGTGTATGAGCAAGAGGCTCCAAACCCATATTACCGGTGTGGAGCGACTTTGTCTTACCTACATAGGGAAGACCGATGCTCCCCCTTTAAAAAAAAAAAAAAAAAAAAATAACATAACCAAACACTAAAATAAATTCAGCAAAAAATAAAAGTAGATATAATAAACAACTTGGAACACCCTGAGAAACTATTATTTAATCTTATTTTATTAAGTAGATTAGGGTGTAAGTATAGTTCTGCAATAATAATCCTTCTAATAACAGTCATCATAAAAAAATAGACAGCGACAGCTTCGAAAAAGCGTAGCTTCCAGTAGATTGTGCAGCGCTTTTCAAAACAGCACGTTCACTAATGTTTACTTCCACTTTCCTGTCAGCAGCTGGCTTTGATCGCAACCGTATTAATGCCTTCACTTAACTTTATAACTTAAAAAAAATCTTGAAATCCATAACATAACATGATCTAGACTTAACATAATTTTTTCAATGTTTCAAACTTGTTATGTGCCCTAATGTACAGGGTGACGCGCGAGAACCTTATTATAGGGCATTCATAAAAGGAAAAATGATTGGGATAGGAAGGTGAAAATGTTGTCATTTATGTTTTCAGTTTCGACGTACTGAGCTAAAATTTTTACAACCCTATAGGTACCACTTCCAGTTATACTGGAAGTAGCAATGTTGATTGCTACTAAAATTTTTACAACCCTATAGGTACCACTTCCAGTTATACTGGAAGTAGCAATGTTGATTGCTACTTCCAGTATAACTGGAAGTGGTACCTATAGGGTTGTAAAAATTTTAGCTCAGTACGTCGAAACTGAAAACATAAATGACAACATTGTATTCCATTGTATTTCGTATTTTAAATACGACACGCTGTATATTATTGCATTTTCAAGTTGTCTGATAAAATTTAATAACAACGGTTTTCACAGTTTAAGTTTGTAACGAGTGATTTTTGAGTTATAAACAAATGAGAAGCGAAATTTTCCATTTTCAAATCAGCTTAGATTGAAAACGGGTCAAGATATTGGAAAATGGTTCATCCTATCTTAACTTTTCATATGGTATCTTAGTATTTGAAATGTTTATACAGGGTGATAAAAACCTTTGAATTTTTCAAAAATAATTTTTAAAACAATAATTCAAAAATATTTTGTAGAAATAGCACATTAAAAGTTAAAACATAGGGACATAATGTAAACCATTTTTCATTATCTTGAAAAGCGTTAAACCGTTTTCAATGTAAGCTGCTTTGGAAATGGAAAATGGCGAATTTCATTTGTTTATAACTCCTAAATCACTCGTTTGCCAAACCTAAGCTGTGAAAACCATTGTAACCTATTAGATTTTCTCAAACAATATGAAAATGTAATAATATACAAAATTCAAAATTTGCTCATCAGAAGTGACAAAAATAATTATTTAGAAAACGGGGGTGATAAAAAAACCGCGGAATGATTTTTCATTCCTCCACATATGACCCTGTAGAATATTTGTTGGCAGTTTTTTTGTTTGTTTCGATTCAAAAAAGCAGAAAAAATAAAGAAAAGAGAGATGCTGACATGCGAAAACAAAATTTAAATCCCCTGAGAAGTTATCCCGAATTATCAGGCAAAATTTTGGGGTGCGGCACTTTCATTTTTGCGTAGTGTATTAGTTTTTCTGTGAACAGTGTCCACAGGTACAAACACTGAAAATAACTTCGAAAAGAGGCGATATTTTTGCCAGAATTACAATTCTGCTAATTGCCATTACTGTCACCGGAAGTATGTTTATGTTTTTTACAAAATTTTAAATGACACCACCTACCTAATGGTAAAACACAATGGTGCATTTTTTTTAAATCGATTAAGTTTTACGGAAGTAATAAAAGAATAAAAAATAAAAAAAAAGAATAAAAATCAATTGTTTTGTAAAATGGATCAAACGGCTCAAGATATAGAAAAACGGCTTATACCTTCTATGTCACTACCACTACTTATCTAAACTTTTTATGTGGCATCCTATTGTTATAGCCCAGTCATTTTAGACGAAAAAGGCAAACCTAAAAGTTAAATGCTGGCAGAAGTTCCCCCCCCCCTCCTCAGGGATGCTTAAAGTGCAAAATTAATACAAATTACCACACGCGTTGCCCACCATCTTGAATTCAGGTGGTGAGTTTGTTAGTTCTCATTGTCTCCGCAGTTTTTGAGTTTTGGACAAAAGCACTATTTTTTAATTTGTTGCGAATTAATTCTCTACATTTGACATATTTTTTTGATATTCGTTTTTTTTTTTTGATAATTTGATATTAATTATTTTGATATTTGATATTTATATTTTTTTGATATTGTAACAAATATTGCGCATAATAAGCTCTAGCGAAGGGGTTGAAATGCAATTTTTATACTTTTTCACTATTTTCCTTGCCAAAAATTTCACATGTAATACACTGGAAAGTTGTTCCTTATACAATTTGCAAGAAAATTTTTGGATGTAACTTCGTCTTATCTCGTTTCGTCATCCGGGAACATGACAAAGTTCTATAAGTCGTAACATACGTCCAATATAGCCTACTATAATACTTGAAAGTCCAGTAAAATTTGGATTTGAATATGCAATCAAAGCGAGAAAGACGGTGTGGGTGTTGGGTGGTGATCGATGGTGGTCTAAATTCAAAAATCTAACGGGATGAATTTGTTTTTTGCATTTCACGACGTTAATTAACTTCTTATCGGAAAAAGTGTAATAACTTATACTTAACGGAGAAAAATAATTCTCTACAAGCTCACGTCTGTGCAATTTTCTCATATTTGCAATTTACTTAATTAACTACAGGTAATTAATTAATTGCCAAAAGTTCAACCATGCAATTATACTAATCGAGGCTTGTCAAGTTTTTTGTAAGTTATACCTAACTCTTCACAAGTTGACTCTCATAATATTTTTCGAATCAAAACTGAGATTATGTAGAACAAAATATCGACTCTTTTTTGAAGGGCGATCAGGGCGACGGTATCACCCCTCCCCATCGCGAGGGTCGAATTATTACCTGAAACATTTTTGCAACTGATTCCTCCCGGACCCCCAAAAATGCCGATCAAAATTAAGTTTAAAATTTTTTTTTCATTTTATTTAATTGTTGTTATTTTATTAATTATGGGAATATTTTGAAAAAATTGTTTATTGAAAAATATGAGAATTTCCTAGTGAAGAGAAAGAACTCAAAAAAAAAATCGACAAAGATCGATTAAAACAATAACTCACTCCCTAGATTCAAGATAGCGGGCAACGCCTAGAAGTAAATTTGTAATAATTTTGCACTTTGAGCATCTCTGAGCAGAGGGGGAACAAAACTTCATCAGAAAATTTTTGACGACAATTAACTTTTGGGAAAAGTCTAAAATGAAATATGTATAATATAATTATTAAAATGTTTACATAGAATTATGAAAAAATCATTAATTAAAGAAATATATTGAAAAAATATTTTTGAAATTTCATATTGTGGGTGTCTCGTTTTAAAATCAACACCCGGTACCCATAAGTATGCCAAACCATGTGTTAATAATGTGGTTTTTGGATTTTTTGTTTTGGATCTAACAGACAAAACAGTAGGCTTAATTCCTATCAAACATCTTGGCGGATAAATTACTTTTTGCGCGAACAAGAATTGTCATGAAACCTACAAGAACTGCCACAAGTCTCAAATGAAGAATGGGAACAGCTGCCACAGGAATGGATAAGGAATGTGATAAGAAGCATGCCAGGACAAAGTGAGGAAGTTATTCGAAGAGGAGGGGAATACTTGATATACTTGCTTTGAGTTAAAGTTTTAATCTAAAGATTTCTAGTAATTTTTATTGAAATATAATTTCTTGTAGTAATATTAATTATTATTTTTTATAAAATGAGTTCGATTTTGATTATCATTTTTTTGATTATCATACCGGAACCTAACGGGCTCTTAATTATTATTGACTATACGTAGGTACTATTTTTTAATTCGGGAAATATAATGTAGTTTTAGGGGTTCGTAGTCTCCCGAGTAAACCCATGTCAATGGACCTTGATGGCTAGGTTTATACATTCTAGCTCAAGTATTACAGAGAGGCCTAACAACAATTCAACATTTGTCCTAATTAAGTTATGTGCTACCAGCACTAAGCCGTTAAGGTAATTTAGACCCGGCACGCCGGTTGAGTGTGTTCTTAACCACTGTTAACACTGATTGAGATTTATTAGCAGAAGAAGGATATACTTCATGAGCCGTGAGGTCAAGAAGATGGTCTACTTGTAGGTATCTGGAAATACATAAGACAAAGGTTATACTCCTGCAAAGAGTATTCACCTCTGGGAATTGCTTGCTTGCCTTTATGATAATGCCTAAAGCTGAGTGCAAGCCGAAATTTTAGAGTAACACCCTTTTAACTAATTATATTTTTATTTTTCTTGCATTTTTGGGAAAGACATCCCTCGCCATATATGTAATCAAATTTCGAAATTCTGGAAAAAGTTTCCGATTTTTTTTCAAATAAGACTTTTTCTTATTGTCTGAAATTTAAATGATACTAATTAATATAGTTCTCTTTATTAGAAAATAGTCAATAATAATAATAGAAAATGACACGTCTAATAAAATAGTCTAATAAGGTGATAAATAATTCCCAAGTGGCTGTAATGAAACGTAACGAATTCCTTCCTCACTTTTACTGGTTGATTTCAATCACCTAACACAATTTCAATTAAGGTTATTATGATCTTCAGATATGGACCCTTTCCCATTATTTTCCATTAGGCTGATGAATTTTAAATGCTACTTCATAAATTATCTAATTTTCGAAACAAGTTTAAGTCCTGACAAAATTAATCAGAAATTAACAATTTGACGTGAAGAAATAATATATCAAAATTTATTCTTGAATGTTGTGGTGTTATAGGCTTCAAAGGAGATCCAGCAGAACTTATATTCCGATAGATACAATTCGACCGAGATAGTATTATAATAAATATGCTTCATACACAATCATATAAGCCTCAAAAACATCAGCTGTGCTATCATACCGGTGGACAATGGCAGCCTCCCATGCACGTAAAAAAATAAAACAGCAAAACCAGCCCGGCTAAAAGATTATTCAATATTTAAATTATATGTCGTATACGGGTGGTGCCTCTGGAAAGAATAAATTCCGTAACTCAAAGGGAACAAGCCCGATACACATTCGTTATAACTTTTTTTAGGCTTCATTATGAAGGTGACGGTTTTCACATATACGAGTACCCACCACCCGGGTGTGAAAGCTCCCCTAACTTTTTTTTTTCAAAAGTAAGAGTGGGTCAAGTGACACACACCGTTTGAAAGCTTGTATTGAAAGGAATACATACTTTTGAAAACAAGTTAAGAATGGGGGGGGGGGTACATATGAGGAAACAGTCACCCTCAGAAGAAGTCTAAAAAAGTTATAAAGAATGCGTATCGGAGTTGTTTTGTTCTAAATTTCACCCACCCCTTTGAGTTATAGAATTTATTATATTCTGTCTAAAGACACCACCCAGTATAATAGAAAAAAATCACTCAGATGGCTGTAAAAATTTCAATACACTCGGTCATTAACATTCTAATAATTTTCTTTATAATAAATAACTAATAATATTCTACCCGGTTAAAACTTCCACCATTCCCGATGAAGACAAACGGCAGATTATGAATACCCAAGCCAGGACACCCAGACTATGAACTGCCAAAGATATACAAATCTCACGTGCCTCTTCGCCCAGTTGTCAGTGCCATTGGTTCCCCGACATATTCTCTGGCCAAATATCTAACCAACCTGCTGCAGCCACACGTCGGATCTATCTACAGAATCCCACATTCGGGTTACTTCATAGAAGAACTTGAATCTTTAACCCCTCATTCCAGTGATATTCTCATCAGACATTCTCCTGAATCTGTTGTTGCCAACTTCTACATGGAATTCTTTGAAGCCACGGTCGTAAACTCCACCAAACAAACCATCTTGTTGGTACCGCTATGTAGATGACACCATTGTCATTTGGTAACACGGAGAGAAGGCCCAATTTCTTTACCATATCAACAGTATTCAACCTCGCAATCAATTCACGATAAAAAAATGGAAAACTACCGTTTCTTGATGTCCTCGTTAACAGGAATATGCGGCATCTTGAGGCACAGGGTCTATCGAAAACCGACATACACAGATCGATATTTACACAAAAACTCCAAATATTATCCAGGACAAAAACGAGCAGTAATAAAAACCCTGACGAATCGTGCATCTCGCATTGCTAGACTCAACACCTCCAAGAAGAGCTCGCCCGCCTAGATAATGCTCTACAGGCAAATGGCTATACCATACTCAAGAAATCAGAGAGCCTTACGACTCAAAGCCCAATAACCCACGACACCCAGCGAACAACCTGCAAGAGTTTGGGAGCGGTATTTCTCCCTCACATCAAGAACGTCACCTATCGAATCGGTAAGCTCCTGTAGCGCCACGATGTCAAAACAATCTTTAAACCTACACAAGTTTGCAATATTCTCCGTTCAGCTAAAGACACCATTTATACATCGGGACCACCAAACGCAGCGTCAACATCCGCTTGAACGAACACAAGAGAAACTGCCACCTGGGGCAGACAGACAAGAGACAAGTCAGCTGTCGCGGGGAGCACACCGTGCTTCAGGACGATCACGCTATATGCCATATAAAAAGAGGAAAGTCCTGTCCGTTACTTCACACTATTACACCCGTTTACATCGTGAAGCAATTGATATTTATAAACATCCAAATCCAGGAGGAAGGAATGAAACTGCGGAGCACTTGGTATCCGGCATTACATAAAACCAAAATGAGTCATCGTCTGACTCAGGAATCCATTACATCAACGAAGAGACCGGCCTTTGCTGTGGTGGAGATAGCTGTAGTGGCGAAGGGATGACGTCAACTAAAGGGATTCCACACCAGGCAAAGCACAGTACAGGGGATACAATAGATCTTTTAGGTCACAGTAACTTAATCGCCCTCAAAAATACAAATACAAAAAAAGGGATGACGTCACCAGACCGTCACCCTAAAAATAGGAGCGCTCTCCCAGACTCCCAGCAATCCAGTCAGTTATCAGTGAACACGAGGAATGGAAGTATCGCTTGCGCACTCGTAACCGATGATGATTTCTACCGCAGCTGTAAACGAAGCGTTCGGAGCAAATCTCCATGGACCACGGCACAACAGCCAGGAATCAATTACGATTAAAGGTAGTGATATCTACATAATGTATAATAATGATATAATTATGCAATGTTAAAACATGTAATATAATTATTTGTTCCATTATATAAAATAAATTCAATGTAGAATAATTCAAGAACATTTATCTACATTACTATCCCCATTTTCAATGTTAATAATGATGATTTCTAATGGTGGTGTTTATTGTTCCAGGTGGGTGTCATGTTTGTATGAATAAACAGCTTCTTATGAATAATGTGGGTGCTATAAAATCTAGCAAGCTGTAAATAATGGGTAAGTGATTATTTCTAACTGAATTTTAATAATATTAGTAGTAATTCTAATAATTTGTTTAAGGTTACTAATTTAATGGAATAAATTTATTTATTATAAATATTAATTAACACATTAGTAAATTTATAAACTCGACATAAAATACGTTATGTCTATACACTGCTATATTATCGAATTTGTCGATAATTAATCGAATATCTGAAATTCCATGCAAATAATGTTTATCTGGCCTATACCGGCTTTTTAATTGATATATTAGCCGTTTCAGCTACGATGAACATGACGTCATGAATGACATCATCATTATACCAACCCTATTAACACAAAGTACTATAAGTCTTAACGTGTGATGATATGATTTGATGTGGTAAGCCCGAGCGATGTAGTCTTACAGAAACCTGCTAACATATGGATCACGATTCAGATTTTAACTGTTGATTTTGAGTCTCAATCTCAATTCTACCTAATAAAATAAAATAAATAATACGTAAATTTATTTAAATTAATATACGCTAACACAAAAAAAAATATTTGAGAAATATCTGCAATGTAATAAATTCTCAAAATCCCTAATGGTGCAAATGATGTAATTAATCGATGATTAAACTTCTCCGACTTCGAAAGTTTCCCTATCATGTTAATTATTTTACGAGTAGGTATATCCTAATCATTCCCCATTGCCTACCATCATACGTGCTCGCGTATAACCCTGATCGATGAGAGGAATTAATCGGAACATGATAGGAGTGATAATAAACGTTAATTAAAAATTATTAATTAATTAATATTGATAATGTTCAAGATTATAATACTTGCCATATTGAATCAATAGGTACAAGTTATTAATAAATTTGATTGAAAATATGTGAAATCTCCAAGCTCCTGAAATTTCGGGAAGATGTGATCTCTCATTTTTTCTCAGGCACATTTATTAATCTATAAGGGATAACGAAGATACCATTTTTTGTATATTGACTGAGATTAGTGTTCTAAAAAATCGCGCACACTATACCTGCACGGACAGGCACTGACCAGCACAGCACAAACCAGTAACTAAACCAGAGCGTAGAAATTTTTCTGTTTCTTATTAATAAGTAGGTAGGTACTTGAGTATGCAACATGGGGAAGTGTGTAGTTCGAAGGAAGAAATCTTTATTATAGTTTTGTTTTGTGTCGACCGACTGCACCTGTTCTGATGGTCGTTTTAGTGACGGTACATGCTGGTGCTGGTCTACTGTGCCCTACTCCATTAAATAATACTGAGGCCTTCTTCTCCTCTATCTTATAGCCTTCTTCTCCTCTATCTTACAGAGGACTTGGAAGATTCTCATACTAAATTTTTCTGTTACAATTTAGCTTAGTAATCCTGTTTTAGTCCTTATGTAAATAGTTTTTCATAATAGTAAGTACTCAGTATGTCTGTATCGGTTGCATTGATAACAAAAATACGTATACCTACAGTCTGAAATTCCCAGAAACTCGAATTACTAAAGTAAATTAACCCTGATCAAGAGATTCGAAAATGCATCGCTTTATTTTACTTTTTTTACGTTTCTTATAGTCCAACAAAAATATTTTTACAAAAAATGTTTTCAAGTTGACCTGGATTTACTGAATTATTGTATATTTTACTTTTTTTACTATTTCTCAATGTTTGTTTCACAAAATCTACGTTCCAGATAATGTGGTCTAGTTTTAAAAGTATTTATTTTCACCGTAAACAGAGTTTTTTTGGGAACAAACGCTAACGACTGATTATCCAATCTCATTCCTTCACATACGAACTAACTTTAAGCACTAATGGTACCCTTTGGAATTTCGCCTTCAGTCCCATTAATTAGGGAAGACGTTCAATGTATATCACGTCCCATTTAAACAATATCCATTAGCGGACTGTAACAATAGCATCCAGGAAACAGAAACAAAAATTGTTCCTGCTGTTGTATCGTAAAACCATGAACGTTCAACTATGCTTTTACAGGGCAACAGGATTATCGTGTATTCAAATTACTTACATTAAAACACATTTTTTCGCTGTCGGATTAAATATATATGTACGTTCGGTTTTTAAAGATACATTTTTAACCAAGACATACATATATAGGTAATCTACAGGGTGTACCAGCTCGATTTAGACAACGGTAGGTCTCGTCAAGACGAAACGTTTTTTATTTGAAGTTTTTGGATTTGGACCTTCGTTGCGGAAATATGGCCGACTTCCGGTTTTTAGTTTTTTGGCTCAAGTTTCGGCATTTTTAGGTTCTCGCCCAAACTGAAACTAGTTTTGGAAACTCCTTAGCTTCAGTTACAACTTTCATATTGAAGTCAAGGTTCTATCTCTGTTGGATTCAAAATCTTAATTTTTCAATTTGATTCAATTTGAATTGATTCAAAGACTTAAAATTTAAAGTCTTGGGCATGTCGCCATTTTGAATCCAACAGAGATAGAACCTTGACTTCGCAGCTGGCCGCTGGTGAAACTGCAACCACCGCCTGGCGAATGTGCCACTTGAGAGCGGCCAGTGTGTACACTATAACCTATCTACATCGTGGTAAATAATTTTTTAGTTATATGTTATGTAATAGCAAGAGTGATAGTCTGTAGTCCATCGTATTATTCGTATTAGAGTTGTAATCGACTGTCACTACTGTCAGTCGATTAGCACTACTTGGCAGCGTTTCAAAAAATCAACTTTAAGGGACTCTGCAATAACGCAAGCTGAACGTTGACTTACAGGCAGCATGTAGTTTGAATTTGAAATTAACAATTGAATAATGAGCTCATTGTTCAATCCACCTAATAATTTATTTGTTATCTAAATCAAGTGACAAATGAGGTGATTATGAAAATTATCGAACTTTGTTCGGTTTTGCATTCTGATATATTTATGACTTTGAAAATCTTATTAATATGTACGTCATTTATACCTACGCCTCTGTACCTCAGAGACAGCAATGATGGATGATGGGCGATCGCGGACATTAGCCTTAGGGATAGTGTACACACAAATATCGTGTTGTTCCCTTTATTATTGTGGTCCCAGCGTCGTTAGAACAATGCGGCAACTCAAAGTGGAGTGTCGTGATTTGTGCGAGATTCCGAGGGGAATGAAAACTGATGTCGAAGTCGTTATGTTTAAAAATAGCCTCCTCTTATTCTGGCATCGGGACGTACATCTTTCCCTGATTGCCGGAAAAACAACCTGAACGGAGAAGTCGCAGTAGACATCCCTAATTTCCCCTCGATCACTTATACTTCTTCATTCTAGGATGTTTAAATTTTCATTCGTTTCCTTTCTGATTCGCTGACGAGAATAGGACTCTTCTGGAATGAATTATTTATTTTTTTGCTTACTTTTTGCAGACTATCTACAAAGTAATGTCTTCAGGCTTAAACAGCGTCTTCTAATAGAAGTTCGCCAAACTTATCTCTGATGTAGCTACATAATCTATTAGGGAGGGATACAAAGTATTCAGAAAAGTACTTATACCATACTTGCTTTGATGTTGCTTTGTATAATTTATGATTCTTTCATAAAAAAAAACCTTATACAATTTACTTATTTGTTTTAAAAACAATTTCTGTAAAAACAATAGTAACGAGTAGACAGTGGTGCTTTGTTGCTATGGAAATTTCTTTTGTATTTGACCTTTTATTTCTATTGAAAGTAGGTCAAATTTAGGAAATCGATCTACCACCGTATTATACACACACCGAAAGGACTCTATTTCAACTGAAGCGACAAAATTAATTTCGAGCACAATGGAAAATGACGGGGGTGTTTACTTTAGTTGGTATGGAAGAATCCTAGCAGAGCAAGGGTAAATATAGAGATTGATTATCTGGCGCTATTCAACTCTGAATGTACTAGCGTATGCAAACCTGAACATACGGGGAATATTGGGAACACGATGGTAATTTTAAATAGAAAATCTAGAATGTGCGACCCAATATGGTGTCGACATTGAGCAGTGGCGGATTGTGGTGAAAAAGGTATTAGAATTCCCATATTTAAAGAACTTTTCTCGATGAAATCAAAATCTCGTTTCCGATTAAATATATCCCAGCAGTAGTAGTTTTGATGCTTGTTATAAAATTTGGGATTAGACCTTTTGTAAGTACACAATTTTATGCAAAAAGGTGAGTGAAAATGAACTTATCTTAATAAATTGGAGAATTTTAAAATCAATTGGAAATTTTGCACAACTTTTAGAAAAATACAGGGTGTTTGGTAACTGGACAGCCAAAATGGAACGTCATATATGAAATCGTATTTTAAGCATAAAATAGAGAATAACTTTTTTCAAGATGAGGCCTTGTTTAGGAAATATTTCCATAAAAAACGTTTTGGAAAAAAAATTGTTGTTCAGTTAATGAGTAAAACATATTTTATGGGTTTTTTTGCGGCCTTAGTTTTACATTTTTGGAAATATTTCCTAAACGAGGCGTCGTCATCTTGAAAAGAGTTATTCTCTCTTCTATGCTTAAAATTACGATTTTACACATGCGGTTCGATTTTAGCTGACCAGTTACCAAACACACTCTGTATTTTCAAGATTCCCCCCATCTAGCAACAGGTAAAAAATTTAAATCTAATCCAGTAGTACGTTATTATATCTACTAACTTAAACCTCCTCTTTAAGGCCACCTCTTACATATTTTTTTCAACACCCACACCCAATGTAACATACCTTCGTGTTCACGCATACCTTTTACTTGTTATTTGGCAGTCGATCTCGACTCTATTCATCAGGTTTTATGTGTGAACACGAAAAGTAAACGATTGATATTTTTGAGGTTTTATATGGAAGAAATTATGTTGCACAACTGAGGCTAACATTAAATTTTTGATCACCTTTTTCATCGCCATGTCCATTTACCAATAATACTTTATATTGCCGTATAATATAAGAAATAAAATAAATTTCTTATTATTGCTGTTCAACGTAAAAGGCTTTTTTAATGAATGAATTATTTTTGTGACGAAACAAGTAGAGTTGCATCAGTGGATTCTCGGTATGAAAATTTGCATTGTTATGAGGCTCTGCGTTGTTATGGCACAATAATTACGGTAATTAAATTATCTTGATAAACTCTATTAACATTTTCTATAAACCTTTTAGGTGTATAATTATTATTGGAAACAACAGTATTCTATGAAACGAGCTACCACTGGTAATAGAGCTGGTTGACTGAAAACAAAGCGTCAAGAGATTGTCGATATTATAAATTATACTCACCTCTGTTGGTGCAACGTTGATCCAAAATTCTCTTCTATTTGGGATACACGTGCTTAATTAAAACTGGGCAGTCGACGTATATTCAGTTTGGATTTTTGATTGGGTTTATTAGGTATGTGTACCTAAAAGGCTTTTATGGAATTTAACAGTTCGGGCGTGATATGAAAAACGAAAAAGAATAACAATCCCGATTCGACCCTCCGAATATAGTTGTTCTGCTAGAAAAATAAAATAAACCGGGAGGTTTTGTGTTTTGTGACACCCTATTTGGCTCTATCCAGCAGTGTGTTTGGAATAAATCGTCCTAATCTTATGTCTGTCATTTACTTCTGAAGTTATTATGAGGAAAATGACAGTGACACAACTTCAGCTACGTGACTTGTAGGCCGATTGAAGTTCCTTGGAGTGTTCTGATCGGTGTTGCCGGACTTCCACGAAATATTTCTTATTTTCAATAAAATATTACTTCTTATGTATTTAAAGTTTAACGTCTTTTTAGTTTTGAGAAATTGCATAAGTGCGCATCATATGGGATATGTATTTTCTTCTTGGTAATGGAAAATTTTGACTTCCTTAATATTTTTTGCTTTAAAATAATGTCATATCACACTCACACTTATTACTGTCACGTGACTCTTATAAATACGAAATTTGACATTCAAAAAAATACAAAATTTATGGCATTAATTTTTTTAATTTTCTAAAATGTCACAATAAAATAATTGTTTGATATTTAATTGTTCACCCGTGTATCAATTTTGAATCCTCTAGTTATTTTTTTTATTTGTTAAACTGATAAGCATTTCGCTGGTTTTTCAAAAACTCTAACGTATGTTAGAGTTTTATCTTTAGAGAATCTTTATGTCAGATTTATCTTTTGTAATGTTTTTTTTTAAGCCGGAATTGCTTGTAGTGTGACAAATTGGCCCAAATTGGTTAACAAACAAACGAACGATCAATTTTATTATTCCAAAATTGAAGTAATATCTACCTAACAGTGACCTAAAAAATTATACAGGGCATTTCGCATAAGAACCGACACAGGGTAGGGGCGTGTAGGGGACCCCAAAATATTGTGATTGAACGCAACTCTATACGCAACTCTATACTAAGTTGCACCCCTAAGAAACCCCTGAAATAGAAGAGAAAATGATTTCGAGAAAAAAATGCACCAAAATGTTACATAATTTTTTTAACTCGTTGACAGATTTAGGAAATTGTTACTTTATTTTATGGGGAATTTGATTCTCAAACTATTTTTTCTCTTATTATTTTTCAAAAAACGTTGTAGTTTTCCACAAAAACCCGAATAACTAAAAAAAAGTATCCCAGTTGGCTTTTAAATTTAATGTCAAACTTGACCAATTAGGAAGAAAAGTTGAAAACGACAAAGTTTTTTGAAAAATAAGAGGAAAAAGTTGGAAAAGTAAAATATTATTCGCAAATCCTTGTCGTTTTCAACTTTTTTTCCTGATCGTCAAGTTTGACATGAAATTAAAAGCCAACTTTTGATTTTTTGATCACTTTAAATAACATAACTGCTATAAATAATACTTTTTTAAGTTACTCGGGTTTCTTGGAAAACTATAAAGTTTTTTGAAAAATAATATGAGAAATGAAAGGTTTGGAATTGAATTCCCCATAAAATAAAGCAATAATTTTTTAAATATTGTGGAGGTGGAGGTGGTGTGTCCACCTCCCCTACAACCAATCCCCTACACGTCTCTGCCCACTGTCGGTTCTTATGCGCAACACCGTGTATATTGTTTAATTTCGTTGCATTGAGATATTTATCACTAATTTACCTGTAGTTAGTTATACGTTATGCCGACCAGATTCAGGATTGATCGAATTTATCTCCGTAACATGCCTGTAATTAACTGCCAGTTCCAAATTACAAATATTAAGTTGCAATTGACAGGATTACCTCAGGGCATACGCCACATCAACTGTAGCAAATGCTGTTGATTAGACACTGATACAGGGGCATTTGTATGGAAATCAAATACTCACCGTTGTCATGCATCACTGGTTTCAATTTGCTGTTAAAATAATTAATTGTCATATCGCCCATAATATGCTGCTCATAGCAATAGGAACTATAGCGTGCATATTGACTGATTAAATAGCGGGTAGCAAGTCGCTGATATATTTTCACGTACTTGTAGGTAGTGCCTGATCGAAGTTGTTCGTCTCTTAAAAAAAAACTGGTTGTTCAACGGAAGTTGGCAGAACATTTGAAATTATTTCAATAAAGAGCAACTAATTCTAGAACTAAGTAGGTAGGTATACTTAGCAACTTTTTAGCAACAAATTATGAGAAAGTTAGCTTTTTGATTCGTGGAAATGGTTTACCTGATGGTTAGAATCGTAATCAATTTTATTACATAATTACAAATAGTAAATAGTTTCAACCAGGATGTCTGTCAATATTCTGTGGCTCTTTCAAGGGCTACAACAACCTTAGTCGGGACGCTGATAGAAGTCTGTTAATGAAGCTTAGGAGTATGTATATCGTTCCAGATCTGCATTTGACAGGCGATCTGAATATTGTAGTGGATTCGTATTTTTTAATTATCTGGACGCTTAAGCCGTAACATAGTCTAATGCCCGTATTCACAAACGATAATTTCCTAAATAATTACGTAATTATTTAAATGAGTGAGATGGAGATATGCAGTTTTTTCGCAATAGAATGAGATGGGGATATTTGATTACGTAATTATTTAGGAAATTATCGTTTGTGAATACGGGCGTATACCTACATAATACATATTCGAAGGCCGAGCTGGTTATTCCAATTTTTCAATTCTATCGATTTTGAAACGATAAGTGTAACTATCCTTGCATCTTCATTCCCATCGATTAAAATTTATAATTTCTGAGGCCAATAATGTTACCTGAAATTAAGTCTCTTTTTGCTCTATGCCAGTATGGTTGAATTTTGAAATATACCTAAGCCCGTTGCCAAACAAAATTAGTTTCAGTCATGGTATTTTTATTAATAAATAAAATAATGAAAGTAGGTCGTATGAGTATAAAGCACATAAAGTGCATTTACTAGCCTGTTAGGTGGGGTTGGAGTATTTCTCCATCGCCCATAACAGTTGTCATGCTGGCAGTGCCCGAAACTCCAATAGAGAGAGCTTCCACACATCCAATAATAGAGCCAACCAGAGTACCAGAAAAAGCACAGACACGTGTTTCGCTCTACTGGAGCTCATCAGTGTGCTCCATCCGGATTATCTGGAGGATGGTATTTTTATTGTCACCTGACTTTTTTGTGGACGTTTAAACCACAAAGCCTTGAATATGTACTGGAGGATGAATTTAATACAGTTGTCACGCCAAGTATTCTATTCCAGAAAATCTCCATAAGCTCATTACCAAAAGATGAGGTTTCAGTTATGGTATTCTCACGACTATCTCTTTAGGTTCCTGAGTATATCAATCATGGTTGAATTCCACCGTTTCAGGAATTAGTGCGGTCAGGAAGTTCCTTTGAACCCATTGCCAAAAGACGGGGTTTTAGCAATTCTATTTTCATTGCATTGCTTTTTCTGGCCCCTCTGAATTATACAGGAGAAATCTGAAATTGTCAGTAAAACGACTAATATTCCAGTCCACGAAGTTCCTATGAACCCATTGCCAAAATATGAGGTTTCTGTTTTCTATCATAGTATTTTCATTAGATTTTTTTTGGGTCTGTACCCCGACTTATAGGTGGAGGATTAATATAGACTGGTTAGTCAAACTACATCTGGACGACATCAAATCTGAATACATAAGTTTCTTTAAGGCAATTGTTCAAGAGATGAGGTTGTAGTCGCGGTTTTTTCATTGTACCCCCACTTTTTCGGTCAAACAAAGTTAGTCTCTTGAAATTTCGTCTAATATTCTTGGAAGTTTCTCGTAATTTTGTTTTTTTTTTCATTTGCGTAAAAAATAATTTATTTTATCTTCACCCCAATACGCTTCCTTACTCTTCTATATAAATTGATGCTTTTGATATATTTTTAGAAACGTGAGCTCTCAGGACCCAATCAACGTTCATAGATTTTTCAGTTGCTTCATAATTTATTGTCATTCACTTTAGAGGAAACTATTTATTTTTTATTCAACCCAAATTCAATTTTTCATAAAGCAATAAATAGGATTTGGGGACAGCCTTTTAGGACAAAAACGTTATTAATTATTAATTATTAAATAAATCATCATGTAATTTTCTATCAACATATTTTTGAAAGTGGGCTGCTGCATTATTATAGTCTACATTGAATTCGCTTTATCAGAATGGCATACAAAAGATTAATTTTTCCCCGGATTAAAACCCAAAATCATATTATAAATACAGGATTTATCTTCCCTTCCTTCGCAAATTGTTTCTGGACTGAATTACTATATCTACCAGATTAAATATGGTCTACTTTCAATTTTCAGTAAATTAATAAAACTGCAAGCTTGGAAGTTTTTACAGCCAGATCATCCCTCGTGCTCGTCAACAAGTAAGCAGCCTGAAGACATCACGGGGCTGTCTTCCGTACGAGTTCTTTTCTAGATTGGATGTTTTTCTTTCGCTCCTCAAGACTGAATTATAGACATCATTTATAATAATAACTTCCCCCAAGTTCCTAAAACAAACAAAATACGTTTTGCTGTAATATGTGTGACGGTTCGTGAGTCTGCTCTCAGGTTCCTCCTGTTTCGATTCCTTGATACCCACCGTGAATTAAAAAGTAAGTATGGCGGTTTCAGAAAAAAATTAACCCCTCAATTAGTGTTATTGTTTTTAAAATTCTTTAAATCCTATTCATGAAATTGATATACCTACTCACACATAAAAAAATGTCGCACCCCAAAATTAGGTCTGAATTTGATTGGGGATAATTTTCGAAATTCCCACAGGATTTCGATTTTGTTTTCGAATGTCAGCAGCCATCTCCTTTATTTTCTGTTTTATTGGATCTAAACTCAAAAAACTGCAAACAAATTTTCTACAGGGTGATATTTGAAGCTAAAACAAAAGATGGCATAAAAATATACTCAAATTTAAATTTCTCCTGGAAATATAGTTTGGGAGGAAACTGAAAGAAAATTAATTATTAATTATAAAAATCGCCAGCTCGTTTTATAGTCAAGCAGTGGTTGTTAGAATTTTCGTAACAAAGGTTACGAACAATTCTCAGGTAAGGAATGAGTAGATGTAATTTTGCAGTTGTTTCAACATTTTTCATCTCTTGTCAGTAAGGAAATGCTTAGATAGCTCAGAAATGAAGACTGGTTTGGATACAAGTTGATTTTCGTTCAATTTTTCTTCTCCCAAAACGTGTTTGAGAAGAAACTTATATTTTAATAATTTTTTATGCAATCTTTTGTTTTTAATAATGAGTCAATTTTCGTCCTTGGATTTTGTTGCCTGAAGTTTTAGCTTTAATATGAAATGCTATTTTTTTAAATGTCCTGATGAAAAATAATTCCTCAAATGGCTGAAACGGTATAGTTGAATTGAAGGAGTTATGATTTAAAACCGAAATTTGTGTGTGATGATTTTCTATTGTTTCCTAAATTTTTCATATACCTACCTGCATATATTTTTTTCATAACGTGCTACTGTTTCAATAATTCATATGATTTCCTAAATATACCTATCCGTATTATAATAGAGATTGCATAATGATGCTAAAAATAATACATAGCCTTTTTTCATATTACGTATGCTACATTTCCTCCAGGATTTTTTCCTTTCCATTTTATTGTAAAATTTATTATCGGAGTATTCTTTTCCGAACAGCAAGTTGTGATCTGCGACCTCAGTCTATCCCTCCCGACGTCGCCAGTTCCGAAGTTGATGGCTGGGACAGGGATCCGTCGCCCCCCGTGCCGCTTCACGGGGGTGGTTGGGGGATGTGCCTCATAGCGGGAGGAAGGGTAACCAACAACAGCATCGCTTCACAGGTGATCGGGCACATCCTCCGCCATCTCCGCGCTTTATTCATCCGTATAATCACTTGAGTAAATGCGTCCTGCTGAATCTCTTGTAAATGTTTATTTTTATCAGCTGCTACAATAACGCACGAGGTATGTTGTAGCAGACGGTTAAAATTTATTGAGTAAATAATTAAATAAGAGATATTTGGAGATTAAATAGGTCGCTCAGAAATTAACAAAATTCGAAATATCAATTCAAATAATCTCAAATATCGTCTCAAATAATTATAACCCAAAAAATTTGAACATTTTTCGGGAGTCGTTGTAGCTACTTTTCTAACCGCAAGTGGTCGGTATGGGTGGATAGGAGCGTTGTGTTTACAGTGGTGTACCGCATGGTTCAAGTTTGGCGACTATATTATTCCTTTCCATGTTTATGGATCGCTGAAAGTATTATATTATTCATGAATATCTTCTCTCTGACCGATCGTTATCGATATTCCTCCCATTTATTGGATCACTATGGTCAGAGTGGTGTTACCTAGGGTGCGGTTTCATACTTGTTTCTTTTATTTGTAGCTTCCTTTCTATTTGAACGTTGTTCATAAAGGAGATTCCCCCCAATCGTTCCAGCTTTGTACTTATTTCGAGTGGTAGGTAAACTACAGGGTTCGGTTTTGAGGACCATATTATTTCCTGTTATGATTTCAGATCAGAGTCACTTTTCATTTTATAGAGCAGCTAAATGAATATTAAAAATGATGCACTCATGTTTATAAGAAAAACCGGTGCAATAACTTGGTAATAAGTACAAGAACCAGGGTTCCTTTTTTGGCAATCAAATATACTCTAAAATTTTATTAAAACATTGGAAAATATATCGGGGAAAATAATAAATTGGAGCCCTTATTCTTCACATTACATGTATTTTCATCACAGGGTAGTATCACATCATGCGGTATCACATTCGTTATAGTTATTAAAATATCGACATGTTTCGACCTCTCAAGGTCATATTCAGGACTCTACAAAACAATTAACAAACTTGAGCATCTACATCAAATTTTTTGAGAAAAACCTTATTTATACTTACAATATTGCATGTTAAAATCTAAAAAATTCCAGTCAATCAGCCTCTCCTTCATCGCTGGCTGTCCGCCTCCAGCCTGGCCCTTTTATTTAATTATGCGATCAGGTAATATATCGTTGAAATTATGAGTTATTTTAACATTGTCTTACATTTAGATTTTTCGAAATTTAAAGATGATGGTTTATTTAATATTTCTATGTGGACGGTGGTGTTACATGTTGGCCGGCTGGAGTCGAAGAGAGCGATATCAGGTTTAACATTAGTCTGCGGTATGACGTATGACAACTATAATGACAGATCGTAAACAAGACAGTAGACGTCGTTCTGTCTAAACAGCCAGCCCGCCGTCAGTCACTCATCGGTAGAGCTCCGCTTGGCTAAGGTCCCTTTAGATGTTATGTAGTTGACGTTATAAGCCATTCTACTTTGTGTGTATATTAACGTTGTCCAATAACCAAGTCGGCCCACCGGCGAGGACCAAAAGGAAAGGCAAAAACTGTCTATCTTACATAAAGTGTTGATTAAACATTAAAAATATTTTCAATTACCAAACTGTAAAATCATTAAAAATTGTCAAAATTAAAAATCAAAAATCAACAAATACAACCCATGGTGTCCGGACGTTAAATCACTCAATGAACATCTAAAATTGTAACTACTTAATAAATTCTGTAATCAATGGACTAATCACTTGAGTATTCTCACTATTTAGTGTAAAAGTATTTTCATTCTTAAAAGACCGGTAAATCTCAATATTTTCTAGGACGTCCATTCTAGGACCGTGTTCACATTGGTGGATAAGTGTAACATTGTCTTCAGGGTCAAAATGGTGTTTATGAATATTATTGTGTCTGTAGACGACAGATTTGTCGTACCTCTGGTGTTCTGAAATTCTAAATCTTAACTGTCTCCCCGATTGTCCTATGTACTCCGCATTACACTCACTACAATTAATCCTATATATCCCTGATTTTTTTTAATGTTGGTAGTTTATCTTTGGTATTGACTAAAACATCCCTTAAGGTTGCAGGTGGTTTGAAGGCGACTCTGAGTTTACATCTGAACTCAACAATATTTCTAATCGTATATGAAATCTTGCCATAAAAATGAAGTGATACGTACCTAACTGGTTCTATTGTGTTAGCTTCCAATGCGGTTGCTTCGGCTATCAAGTTCTTATTAAGTACCTTATTGATGACTTTATTTATGATGTCAGGGTTGTAGCCATTGTCGGCGGCTATCTGTTTAAGTATGTCTATTTCAGAGTTAAAATTTCCCACTCATTATTTTCCCCGATATGAATTATCTTCACTCCACCAGCATCAGACAGCAGCTTATTGGAAAATATATTTTTCTATGAAAATGTAAGTGTAATATATTATTGAGGGAACTGTTTCTTTGATCCGGCAACATGGTGTATCGTCTTGTTGCCCATCCTGGTGTGTAATGCACAATTCCGGGCGAGTTACGGAACGCATTATCGTGTTAAATGCGGCGTGTTCGTTCCTCCGGGCCAGGCATCATATCTCCAATCACTCCCCGGTGTAGGTGTCTCCGCCCCGAGGAGCGCAGTCAACTTGGGGGCGCAACAGGAGAAGAAGGTCGTTCACCTGCAGACGGCCGAATTAGTTTAGGAAATCTAATCCGTGAAGGATGAGGATAGACAGCGAAAATTGATTACGTCCGAGTTGGGCGCAAGTCTTTGGAGATGGTCGTCGCAATGTCAAGAAGGACTTGATTGGAGTTAAGAGTTGTTTAAGGATTCAGTGGCTTAGTTAGGTAGGTAAATAATTTCAGATTCGTTAATTATTCTTAGGGGATTACCTAATTAGGTATTGTTGATTTGCGTTAAAGGTAAAGTCATTGGAATATTCGAGATATCTTGTTTATGAATTATACAGGTTGTCGTAAATGATGTGATCGATTCCAAGTTCCGAACGATTAGTAATCTATAAGGGGGTGCCCTAAAATTCACGCCTTTTGGGCCATATTTGAGGTAAAGTTTTGACAACTAAAAAAGAAGACAACGTGATAGCTTTAAAACGCGAAATAGTTTGAGCTTGAAACATACTCTACCTCGCTCTATTTTTGCATACGCTTTTAGGCCTCTGTCAGGGTCCCAAAAGTCTATTTTGGGGGGATTTTTGCGTTATGGGGGGAAGCAGGGGGGTGACTGAATGGTGCAAAATTAATTTTCTAATTTTCTGGTCTTGAAATATAGTTACGACAAAAGTAATTACACCAACGTAGAGGGCTGTTGACTTACGTCGTAACTGTAATGGTTACCGATTGGGGGGGAGGCAAATTTTTTTGAAGGAAAATTTTGTTTTAATTAAATTGACCTTTTACAACGTGTTTTTACTATTTTAAGCATTCTGAACCTTTTTTATTATTGCTTCATGGGCGTGTATTATGGCAGGTTAATTTAATTTAAAAAAAATTTCTCCAAAAAAGTTTGCACCATCCTCCAATCGGTAACCGTTGCAGTTACGAAAAAAGTTATGAAGAGCAAACTTGCAGTTCTCGGCGGTCCCTCTACTCAGGTATAAATACTTTTGTCGTAGCTATAATAAAAGCCGAGAAAATTAGAAAACTAATTCTATACCTTTCAGGCCCCTTCCCACTCTCCCAGTAACGCAAAGATTTTTGTGCATTTGGGACACTAAGAGGGGCCTAAAAGCGTATACAAGAACATTAACATTGGGAAAATCTGCCTGCCGCTGTGTTATGAATAATGTTTAAACTTTACCCAAATTTTTTTTACAAAAGTGCCACCCCTCTCGAAAATTGAACTCTCATTTTCATGCTTTAGATTTTAGTAGTCAGTGATCTCGTCCACTGCTCCACTTATGTATTACGAGTATTACCTTGGGTGCATAATTTTTTCTTTAAATTTATATCAAATTGTATAGAAAATAAGAAAGTGTATAAATTTAGGATAATAGTTTCATACGTAGGTGTAGATGGTTATTTAATTCAATAATAAAAACCCGCTTTCTTCATAACTCCATGCAGGGTTTTATTCCTTACTTTATGGTATGTCCGTATTCTTCTTAATTCATGATGACATTTGCATCTATTTAGGTACCAAGCCAGATATAAAAGAATAAGTTGAGAAGTGCTGATATATTTTATAAACGACTTATTTCTCAATGATTTTCTACGAGTATAGATTACCTGTTTATCATGTTAATGAGACAGCAATGAAAATTTAAGCAGAGGCGTAGGAATGTCCCAAAGCATCAAGTTTCTATGTAGGTACATAAATTACGAACCTTCTCTCAGGTGGCGTATATTGCTGATGCTGAAAATTTTATTACCACCTGCTTTTGCCTTTAGTAGGCTGTTAAATTCAGTGTTCAGTACTAGCAAGTTTCATTATAGGGCTTTCCTATTTCTTCATTTAAAGTTGTGTGTATTTTATTGCATGAGTTAATTCCATGGAGTGAAATAATATTTTCATGATTATTAAAAGAAGAAATGGAATAATTGAAGAATTTCCAAGTGCGTGTTAAATTGGCTTTGTCAAAAATCTACATCATGCAAGTATTTCAGAAAATATTAATGCATGTCAAAATTATAACGACATCACAGGTGCATTTACCGTCCCTTCTCCAACTACTATCATCACCCCATTTTCACGAAGAAAAGCGTTCACCCGTCTGGACGCGAGACAGACTCTTCCCTACCAGCTTCGAAGAAGTCAATATCGGTAGTGAAATCTCGATCATTAAAGTCGGTGTCCACTGTCGCACGTCCATAGGGGGGTGAGGCGAGGCGACTCTCATCTCATTAACTGGTAATTAAAGTGATTCGCCTCATCGATTGCAGCAGCAGCAAAGCAGCGATTTCATGCGACTAGCACCTCTCTCCAAGGTAATTTTGCATTATTTTATTGAGGTTTCGCCTGAATATTCCAGGGCGAATCGATAAAAAAGGTCTACTTTATAAATACTTCGGAAGGGGTAGCCACTCCTGCCAAAAAGAGCAATTTGGATGGTAAAATTTATCACCCAAATATGTCCCCCTAGATAACAAATTTGCCCTGTTTCACATCTTTAGTTTCCAAGCCTGTTACGTTTTAGTTGGGCCCCCTTTTTGTATAATTATATGTGTCAAGGCAAAATTATTATAATGTTAGAGAACAATTGGAGAAATATTTTCGCCGTCTTTATTTGCATTTTCGTCTTTGGCTTTTTGTTAATTACGCAAGGAATCATCTAATGATAATAGCTTTTGATTCGTCAAAGACAAAAGGAGAAATATTGTCCAAACTGTGAACCCACTAACTGCGGAGAAGATTGGACGAATAACGCGAGAATTCAATTTTGGTTAAGCTGAGAAATAATTCAAGAGTTTGTATCTGATAAAGTTCCCATCAGCTCGGAGTGGCTTTATTAGAGCCTTTGTATAAGTTGAATTGCAGTCGCTTTCCTCTATGCTCTCTCCTCGCAAAGAGGACAAATATTTTCCCCGGAATTTTAGGGATACCAGCGCTGAGGAACGAATCGAGACGATTATAGTTCCTGAGATAAAAGCTTCTCTTGAATAAACGTAATTACATCGCCTTAACGCACTGTATCGAGTCTGGTACCTGTCGAATAAGCCGTTAAAATGCTTTTCCATCTTCAATCTTGACACTTATGAAGTTACTTTACCGACTTAGACTCTGACAGCTTGTTTATGTCGTGGAAAATAGGATTTGGTACGGAAAGTCGTACTCATTCAACCACCTTATATGTAATAATTATTATTTCATGGTATATTACGGGGAACAATATAACTTTGAGTATGTTATACTTTATTACATACAAGTAAAACCCGAGTATAGGTAGGTGTATTTAACTTTTCATCACACAGTGAAAACAGTGTACAGTTGCACCAAAAAATTTGAAAGTTCTAATGATCCGTGTAGTTATTAGTTTTTAAGGGTCGCTTGATATTCCACGTAAGGGACTCTTCATATGGTAGAAGTTTCGAAAGTTCCTCATGACCCACCCTGTATACAATAAAATAGAATGGATTAGATAAGCAGGAACAGATGTCCAACGAAACGAACCAAATATCACACCCCGTAAAAATCGTACCCGATTCCACTCTTCGCGCCATTTTCGATAATGGTCAATCTCTTTTTAAAACCTCAAAGTCTAGATTCATGCACACTTCGCTTTCACGAGCGCTGTTTTTTTCTAGCTCATAACGTTTTATTTGCTTTCAGAACTAAAGTGCATCGCAAGTTTATAGACATTGATCCTTGCCGAAATTTAACTGCTTTAGTTCCGTCAGGACATGGTCATAAAACTAGATGCTATACCAGAAATTTTCTTGAATAGACTACTTTGTTCTGGGGAAGACGGAAGTGGTATAAAATAACGTTCCTGTTTTTCCGATTTTGTTAAAGTCTTTATTATCATATAACATTTTCTCTTGTAAGTGTGTCTAGCTTTTTCTCGTTTTTTTTATCAAAAATATGGAACCTCCGTCCCAATTGTGCAGAAGGTCGTTCCATCTGGTAATGTATTAGACTTCGAATAAAATCAACATTTAACGGTTAATTATTCGGCCTTCACTCGTCTGACGAACGTTTGCATTACTTTCGCATTACCAAACAAATTTTGTCGGGAGTCATAAGTGACCACACTTCACCAGCAATGCGAACGAATGCAAACGTTCATCAAATGAGTGACCGGCTTTTTTACACGTATACAAAAATTCACATGTTCTTCTTCTTAAAGTGCCGTGTAGATTCATGCGTAGGCGTTCATTGCTTTCTCATCAGATGGTTCATCTGTTGATTGCAGCGTTCTGTGTAGTTCTTGAAAGTCCTTTATCCATTGCCTATTCCTCTTCTCCTTACTTCAATTTTACCCTAAAGAATGAGGCGTTGAAAGTGGTATCGTTCTCCACGTTTTCTTGATGTTTTCGAGAAGTTATCGTTCTGCTAGACCGTTTCTTCGGAGAAAGTTCTTGTTTCTCACATAATCGACCCACGACACCTTCAACATTCGTCGTAGGATCCACATTTCGAAGCCTTCAATTTTGTTGATAAATTTTTTTTCTTTCAACGTCTATGTCTCAACACCGCATAGGAGAACGGACCAGACATAGCATTTTACCATCCTATACTTGAGGCTGGAATTCACGTTCCTGTCTGTAAGAAACTGTAAAAGCTTGTTTAAGATTAAGCTAATACCTGCAAACAGCGTACTGTTAGCATTTTCTAGCTCTTTATTAAGATGGTCTTCGTACAGTGATCTTGTTTTTCATCTTTCAGTAACTGCAGGTTCAATGTATTCCCGGAGCTCTTTCACTTGGGTTCTGGCAAGTACAATAGGACGCTGTAAGAGGCTTGAACAATAACTTTCCGCCCAAAAAGTATTGTCCCAGAAGCAGTGAAATAAAAAGGACGCTGTAAGAGGCTTGAAAAATAATTTCCCGACGAAAAGTATGGCACACAGTACTGAATCAATCGTTCACCCCTGTCATTTCTTTCACCCAAGCCCCAATCACTAGCCACCGATCCCATTCTGCCTCTGCCGACTTTGCCATTAAAATCCCCAATTTTTTTTTTCAGTCGTTTTTGTCTCGATCATCTGTTAATATAACTCTTCAACTTCCTCATCTGGTTTATCTGCTGTTGGGACATAGACTTGGATGATATTGATGATGTTATTAGGTCAACCAAGTAACTGAACTAGAACCACCCTTTTGGAAAGAGACACAAAATTTTTCACTTAATTCTGTAGGTTTTCGTCCATCGATTTGGTGATTTCGGGCACTCACTCCAAGAATGTTTACCTTCATTCTATCGAGCTTTCCAGCTGCAACGTCTTTACGTTTCAATTCGCTATCTTTATCCGATTGAAACTGGGAGATTCTTCGCACCTCTTGACCACTTAAGGTCTGCCCGGGACTAGGGGCCATTTGTTTTTGAGCTTCCACCATGACAAGGACGATCGGATGGAATATCCTGGGAATATCTAAAAGATATTTAATGCAGTGGTTTTACGTTCTCCTCCTACATTACCTTGTCGTTGACCATTTGCTAGATCCATATATAGGACAAGAAAGAGTTCCCTTACTCCTGTGTGTTCTTCCACCCGAAACTGTTGACCAATAGGAGGGAACTGCTTATACCGGCAGTTGTGCGCTGTTTTTGGTTTCGGTTTAAATCTGTTGCCTTTATATTGTTTCTAAAAGCAGGACTGGCACCTCCGCTGGATCCGCCGTTTGAAATTCTGCTTCTTCACTTTTACCAGGGTTGTGGTCTTCGTCTGTAAATCTAGACAAAGAGCCCTTAACAGGTACTATCAGTCGAAGCTAACCGAACCCTGTTTTTTTAGCGTGGCGCTATTCTTTGATCCCCCTTCCTTCTTTACCTTTTGCGTGATAAGGCCACTGGCTTGGGACTGATATAGCGGAGTTATACCAGTATTAATATTATTAACGCAACAGAAATAAAAGACGCATTTGTGAAGAAGAAAATTATTGCATGAAATTGAGGGTGTTTTTATATGCTAATCAAATTTATTGATCGTTATTAGGAATATCAATTTTAGCTTTTAGCTACAATCCAGTAAAGTGAGCAAATAAAGTTTTATCTTCAATTAAATCTTGAAGAAATCTCAGAAAACTGGTCTTGATACTTATTTCTGCATACCAATACTTTAATTAGTATTCCTAATAGCTACTTATAATACTAATCGCATAGATAAATTTACTTATTGCTTATTGAACTGCAAATTATACAACGTTAACGTTTATTTCTGCTATTCGTTCGTATTTTAGTCAATAATATCAGAACACCGTATCAGAGTCTGAATAAAGTTTATTTCGTTTCTACTAAAGTTGTCCTCAAGTCAAAGATGTAACCGAACTATTTGGGATGCGGAACCCTAACCCTCTGAAGCCGCGTCGTGCTATCACTAATCATCAAGGCAATCTAAGTATCTTCCTGTTTATCTATCCTGACGGATTAGGAGCATTATAGACAAGGCAAACAACGGGTCTGTCTGTAAAAAAGTTCCGGGCCCTCGACCCGCTGGAGAGATAGATTAAGCCAATCAAAGACTGAAAGGAGATTGCCTGACATAAAAAGTAGGTTTAGATCGTAGCCAATAACGTGAATAATTCAATGAAACAATCTGGGAAACAATATTGAATTTGTCAGGTCCCTACAGGCCTAACAAATAATTCTGTGAATCGAATTTATTTGACTTAGAGAAGGTAAAAAATACGTTTCACAGCATTGTGCGCAGACATTTTGCGCAAATCTATTTGGACATTCTTAAGGAACGTTAATTTCTAGATCAACAACTAAAACTGTGTGCATAGTTAACGAGTTCCAACAAGAAGTAATTTAAGTTCATTAATTTAATTTAAGTATCGTTATCTATTATTATCTAGCTGTTCGTGTAATGACTGTAATGCCGTATCTCGGATCCTATTTTTGGGGGTTGCTACATCCCTCGCTCTCACTGAACATTCATTTGTTTTAGTACATCGTAGATAAAATTGGATGCAGACAATAAAAGTTGTCATTTTTCATGTCACTTGTCCCTCGATATTGTGTATTTTTTGTTTTTATATTTAAAATTTCAGTTTGCTTTTCTCAAATCGAGCAATTTTTCAACATTGTGTTATTAAATTATTTCTGATGCGTTTATTCCTAATAGAGATAGAGAGAAATGTGTTCTGAATTTTTTTTTATACCGGGGATCTCATTCACTTTCAGTCGCAGCCTACTTCGTTATTTTAAATGGATCGCTCTGAATATTTTTGCATTTTTAGTTTTCGCATCATATAACTTGGTTATCACGTTTAGGAATAAAAACTAGAACAAGTTGTGTTAAAGACTTCATTATATGATCTTTCTGATTTGATCTCTCATTAAAGATCTTCATTATAATATGACGCCTTGAATCCAAAAAAAAAACGCTAAGGATACAGTCTGTTTTAAGCTATATCCGAGGGGGAATTCACTCTTGGCAATACATGTACAAAATAGGGGCATTAATAATGCTCATTATTTGGCATTAATTCGCATTGCTTGGCATTATTATTCATTGTTTGGCATTACTACACATTGCTTGGCATTATTAGTCATTGCTTGGCATTATTGCCGGCATTATTATTCATTTCTCGGCATTATTATTCATTGCTCGGCATTATTAATCATTACTTGGCATTATTATTCATTGCTCGGCATTATCATTCAATGTGTGGGCATTATTATTATTCATTATTTGGCATTATTGGACATTACACTATAGACTACCGGATTTGTCTCGGGATTAGTCCTAGATTTGGCGCTGATGACACATGATTCTTTGCGGCTACCCTCGTTTGTACCTTAATCTCTTATTGTGACATACTTAGTGCGAAGTGCTGTTAATTTTCAAGAAGGTATAAGTAGTAAAAGTTAAATCTTTTAATAATAGTGTCTCCTGTAACTGGTATAACTATGCCATTGCGTTAGAAGTATTTTTTAAACTTCCCAAACAGTATGTTCGGTGATTATTTGAATATTAATATACGTTTCGAAGTTGAGTGTCATTTTAAATTCATATATCTATTTTATTTTAAACTAGGACAGGATACAAAAAACGATAAAAAACGTTACATTATAAGAGAGAAAATTTATTGAATAAAGTGGACTGCCCATTTAACTTGGGTTGCATTAATACACAGCATATCGATCAATCAAAAAAAATGACATAAATATTAAAAATTGTAACATAAATAATAATTAAAGAACATTAATTTTAGGAATAAATGTGTTTGTTTATGATTCTGATGGAATCTATTAAAATTTGTTCAGAAATTTCGTTAATTATTTCTGAGTTCAGGTTAAAGCGATTGAAGAATTCAATTTAATCCAATCGGTAAAGTAAAAAACGTATAAAAAAAAGTACCCAAACTTCATAAAAAATCTCATCTAAGATTTTCCTTAAATAATATTGTTAGTGGAGAGGTTATAGAACACATAAAAAAAATCAGTTTTTTGTGTAAAAAAAACCACCCCTTTGGCGAAAAAAGTATTTTTTTCGTTAATAACTCGGTAATCATTGGATATATACAGGGTGTCTCAGCTTATTCGAAGCGGCCTCTGTTGGCCAAACGATGAAGTTTTTCAAAAAACTTTTTGCAAATTCATGTACAGGATCACAATGGCCATAATTTAAAATTATTTTGGAGTACACTGAGTGTCCCATAATGACAGTGGCATATCAAAGTTATGTTTTTTTAAATGGAATGCTCCTATGTTATTGCATTTTTAGATTGTCTCAGAAGGAAAAATGAGATTGGCTTTTACAGTTGGTGTTTAAATTCAGAAGTTTTTGAGTTATAAACAAGTGAAAATCGTAATTTTTCAAGTTCAAGGCCCTGTACAACGAAAACGGCTCAAGATAGAGAAAAACGGCTTACGCGTCCCTATTATAGCTTTTCACGTACTATCCTATGATTTAGATGAAATGTTGGTAGGAGTATCAAGGTACCATTGAATTTTTGCGGCGGCAAGTAATAGTCGAGAAATAAGAGGTCTCAAAGTGTCATCCTTGCCCTAAAACGTATATTCGTACATATGATTGCGCTCGAACAGGAAGCGCTCGATCGTCGTGTGTCCGAGGGAGAATGAGCTTCGTGTTCGAGCGCATATGTATGAATATACGCGTATTAGGGCAAGGATGAAACTTTAAGACCTTATTTCTCGACTATTACTTGCCGCCGCAAAAATTCAATGGTACCTTGATACTCCTAGAGACACAAGCTATTCGATAGCAGGCCATTTCGCCCTATACCCATGCCGCTCATTTCAATAATCACCGAAATGTTTATACAGGGTGATAAAAAATTTGAAAAATTCTGAGATTTCCCCACGCGTCGCGGAATAAAAAAATCAAAGAAAGTACAAATGTTTCAATACCATAGGATAGTACATGAAAAGTTAAAATAGGGACATGTAAGCCGTTTTTCTCTATCTTCAGCCGTTTCCGTCATACAGGGCCTTGAACTTGAAAAATGACGATTTTCACTTGTTTATAACTCAAAAACTTCTGAATTTAAACACAAAGTGTAAAAGCCAATCTAATTTTCTCTTCTCAGACAATCTAAAAATGCAATAACATAGGAGCATTCCATTTAAAAACACATAACTTTGATATGCCACTGTCATATGGGACACTCTGTATACTCCAAAATAATTTTAAATTATGGCCATGGCCATAATGCATTGTGTATATGTACTTGAATTTTCAAAAAGTTTTTTGAAAAAGTCCATCGTTTGGCCTACAGAGACCGTTCGAATAAGCTGGGACACCCTGTATATAAAATAACCTATTAGAGGGAAAGAAGTTTGAATGATTTCCTAAAAGAAAGGTTTCGTGTGTTGTGAAATGTTAATAACTAGTCACTTTCACAAAGAAAAATATTTATTCCCAAATATAGGATGTGGTGTATTGCACATTTTATCATTGTTTGGCATTATTATTCATTGTTTAGCATTATTATCATTGCTTGGCATTATTATTCATTGCTCGGCATTATTAATCATTACTTGGCATTATTAATCATTGCTTGGCATTATTATTCATTACTCGGCATTATTATTCATTACCTGGCATTATTATTCATTGCTCGGCATTATTATTCATTTTTGGCATTACTGTAATTTACACTGGAATTAATATGGATTGATGGCATTATTGGAATATTTTATGAATAATGCCGAATAATGCCAAACATATGTACAGAAAATGGACAGTGAATTCCCCCTCGGCTATATCGTAGTTGTAAGCACACGTAGTACATGTTTAAAGTTGGCACCCTGTCCAATTTGAAACATTTGTCACACAAGTATACCAGTATATGATATACTTAACATCAATAAGCATGTTTGTGCAAGATATTGTCGCAAATCGGTCAACCTCAACCCTCAACTCCTATCAGCGATGACTCATAGCTAGATTTCGGAACTTGTTAAATCATAAGCGCTATAGTTATGGACTCGTTTCTAGAAGTAATTCTGCCACCTCCTTCACCGGAGATTGTTTGCAAGTAAATATTACTACCTACTTCTTGTCAGTAAATATAATAGTGCTATATTTCAAAAAATGTAATAGTATATTACATTACTAGTTTGGAAAATGACCCATTTCATACGAGTGGAAGATTGGTATCGTACGAGGCGTCAAGCCGAGTACGACAATCCCATGAGCGTGAAATGACACTTTTCACACTAGTGATGTACAGTGTTTTTCCTACTATTTTTTAGTCGTAGGAAAATAAATAATTAGACTAGATTGTAGTGTGTAAAATAACTATCTTCATTTGATAAACAATTCATGTAATCTTAGTTTACTTTTTAGACGAAACGTTACAATATTTTTACATGTCTCTTACCAAGCCGTAATCGTAATCAACAAAATTAGGTATACAAAATCCACCCGTATGTATTTATCCCTTCCGCCGCAAGTTTTCAGTTTTACAAAATAAATAACATTTTCATAGTAATTACATATCCCTAATGCTTTTTTGCTTATTTCTCAAGCATGCCGCAAATTCACATCGATAATATGAGTTTAAATTTGATGTAAAATTCATAATTAGATCGATGTGAATAAACATGTTGATTAGAAAGATTCAGGCGTTTTCAATAAAATATTCGGATTTTTCTGTAAAACAACTTCAGATTTAGACAAAACAATTACTTGACCAGCAGTACAATGTTATAAGAAAACAAGGTAATAGAAAAACAGAACCGTCTTTAATAGCAAAGTCTTTATAACCCAATTTGGAGTTGGGCAAGTAAAAAGTCGTCTAGACGCTAGACCTGCATTGATAAGCAGTAAACAACTTAATATAATGATAACTGTTTGATTAAAGTCCTGGTTTTAGTTTGTACTTTGCGAAAACATAAAATCTTTTAGGAGTAATTTCCAGTCAGCTGGGACATCGGAGATTGGAAATGTAAACGTTTACCCTTCCCCACACACCACTAGATCTTTTAGTCACGTACATAGAAATAAATCGTCATTTGTATATCTATGTATAAGTAATGTTAGAAGATCCGTGGACAGGGACGTCGATATTTCGTCCTTTTTATGGACTTATCGGCACGTCATAATCATAACTGAATAAACGTAACATATACCATACAAAAGACCCTTATAAACAAACACTGCCAGTCGACAACCCCTTCTCAAAAAATTGTAGAGCTGAACTTTCAGGGTAAAACTTCGAAGGATCCTGAGGAAATGTCCGAAATGCTCAATAGTGTTTTTCTCTTAAACGATTCCCTCTCTTATAATAGTAATACCAATTGTTCTAATGTAGCAAATCATGTCTCTTCGTCTTTCATGTTCTATTCCACTTCACCCGGGGAAATCATTGGAGTCGTCTCAAGATTCAAGGGCAAAATGTCATCGGGCCTAGATGAGATTCCCTCCATCATTGCCAAGGTGTATTGCCCGAACAACTCAAAGCGGCCCTTGCAATTTTCAAAAAAGGTGACGGTAAAAATCCCGAGAATTACAGATCAATTAGCCTGCTTTCTGTCTTTGAAAAAATTATTAAATCTCTAGTTTCACACCGTCTCTTAGACTTTCTTGAAAAGACTGGGACCCTGTCTGACTCCTAGCATGGATTCTTAAGAGACAGATCTACTGAGAGTGCTCTCGTCCAACTCTCGGAGTTTATTTCATGGGGAATGGAGGAAGGCATCCGCATGGTGGGGTGGCTTCTGGACCTCTCCAAGGCATTTAAAATTGTATGCCATGATGCCCCCTTCTGAGACTGGAAGCTGTGGGAATACGCGGACTGGCCCTTTCCTGGTTCTCCAGTTACTTGCAGGGTAGTACTCATGCGGTGGAATTTACTGGATCGAGTGGCCGAGTGACCAGGTCCCTTTTTGCTCCTGTCTCGTCTGGTGTTCCACAGGGCAGTGTCCTTGGTCCACTCCTATTCCTTATTTTCATCAACGAATTAGGTCCCAAAATAACATCTACTAATTCCCTTCGCGTTAACTATGCAGACTATGCAACTATTCTCATTAAGATAACGACAAAAGACCTTCTTCAAATTATATCAACGGTTCAAGACCCACTTGAGAAAGCATCTACATGGCTTAGCAAAAACTGAGTTGATAGATTTTCGTTCTTCTGGATCACGTCTACCATCTCTGCCTGACATCCCTAATGAGAATAGCCTGATTAAGCCCAGAGGAGTCGTGAAATTTTTGGGTTTTCACATCGACCAAAATCTAAACTAGACAGCTCACTTCGACCTCTTATGCCACCGACTCGCTAGCTCTTGTTTCCTTTTGAAACGACTTCAACACACTGTCTCCCATAATATTCTGCTCTCTTTATGATATATTATGGACATTTTTAAAGTCATGTAGCCTATGGCATCGCCGTCTGGGGCAGCACCGAGAAGTCATTCCGTGAAATTTTTCTTCTTCGAAAGACAGGGGACAATTTAGGCGACTTGGTCTTCTAATATTTCCTCCTGTATGTTTGCTCCCTCCTCAAACTTATTTACAAAAATCAGGCCAAGCTTGATCGTTTCCGATTCTCTCTCCAAGCCAAGCTCGACCACCTCTCGTCCACCGAAAAGACGTTTACATACGCGGCTATAAAATATCTAAACCATTTCAGACTTGACCCATCAACCATCAGATTCTCTCAGTGCAAGTTATAGTATATGCGGAAACATCTTACAGAGCTGTAACCGTATGCTACCATGGATATAACTGTTTTCCTCACCTTCACCCTTGAAAACTAGTAAAGTACTTTTACTTGCTGGCATCTGGTCGCAGTTCAATTTAACTTAATATGACGATATAGTATTAGGTACTATGCATAGAATAATGTATTAATGTACACTGTTTGCTGTATTCCAGTTTTTTATGTTAATACCTACCGTGCATATGACCTTTTGGATACGCATGCGATTTTGTATGAGTTGGCTCGTTTTTTCCCTGTATATTATATTACCATTAAACGCTATTGTACTGAGCAATGATTGTTGCAATTTGTTATACAATAAAGTAAGATATTATTATTAAGACCTGGAAGAGTTTACGCCACTATTTTTTATCCAAAAGTTGGAAGGAGTAAAAAACAAAACGACCAAAAATTGATGTCTGTCTACCTCTGATTTTGTTTCGCATATCATTCATACAAAAGACGTTATTAATGCTTTGTGCGCTTCAACCAGAAAATAATACGTCCTTAATTTAATACCATTATAAGAGTATTCCTCAGTGGTCTAAGTCTAATCCTCCCGTCTATGGATGATCAGCGGTGAACTCTCATCCAATTCGAGTTGCACTACTCAAATGACATTTCTAGCCATTCCGGAGGAGGTTAATGTAATTGTTGTCCTGCGGTCTGTTGTGTGTAGGCGTCAACAGCTCCCGGGCCCCTGACCGGAACAAACACCATCCGCTCTCTTAAATACCCCAGCTGAACGCTAATTGAAATATCCACCCTTACCGGGATGAATGCCGGACTTTGGACATGGACATGACAGACGGAAATGATTGTACAACTGTAAAACTTTGCTTCATCTGTTAAAAGGCAAGCTAGGGGTAATCTACTTGTTGAGTTCGAATAATAAGAATGCTGCTGCTTATCAGTGTATGTTTCAAAATTATTTTTGCGATACAATATTTAAAAGAATATTTGAGAATATACGTTCATATAGGGGTGTTTGTTAACTGGACAACCAAAATGAAACGCCATGTATAATCGTATTTTAAGCATAAAATATTTCCAAATTTGTTGTTCAGTTATTGAATAAAACCTTTTTTATTGCGGCCTTATTTTTACATTTTTGGCAATATTTTCCAAACAACATCTTGAAAAGAGTTTTTCTCTCTTTCATGATTAGAATACGACTTTATACATGACGTTCGATTTTGGGTGTGCAGTTGCCAAAAATCCTGTAGATTTTAAATATAGGGTCCGCCAGTGAAGCCAGTGAAGTGTTTCTCTGCAGATTTGAATAAAGTAAATTATTACGTCCTTTTCTTTTTTTAATAACGCCAGTTAAATGAAAATAACGCCGGTTAAAGGTGAGAATTTTTATTTAAACATTCGACCAGACCGAAAATGTTCAAGCACCTGACGAATTAGGTCAACTTGAATCGAATCCATGCAATGTCCTGTCTGATATTCGTTTTCACTTTCGGTATTGTTTTTGGTCTCATCCGTGTACCTATACACCCTGTTGCACTCGCGAAATCCCCAAAGAAAAAAGTCACATGGCTATGCTATGACTCCGATCCGGAGGAGTTCTCTTAAAATTTAAAGAGCGGCCATGCACATGCACTCGAGCAGTTTGACTTGTGGCCTCATCCTGCAGCTATGAATTTCAATAAACCATGGAACCTGCTGTTAGTTGCATCAAAAATGTTCGTACCATGTGTGATTTAACAATAACTTTGGCGTTTCCTCTACACAATATTGAGCTTTTAAAAAAGTGTCTCAAGATTAATGGAAATTATTTCTTTCTAGTTCAATCAGTATCTAAATAAGTGAGTGGAGAGACGAAAAATCTGAAAATCGTGTTTTTGCAAATAACTATAAAACAATAGACGGTTGCCAATTTTAGTTTTCTCCGTTGACGTTTTCTCAAAAAAAAAGAGATCCAGGATAGGCGGTCCATTTTTCTGTATCTCTTATGGATTATTATGGATTATTATAATTATTATTATAATTATTATGGACATTTCCAAATGAATAATCAAAATTAAGTTACCCCCTGTAAATCAAACTGCTGCTATGTTTAACAGATAGCATTAAATGTCAAGGAATAATACGCAAACCTCCATGCTCCTTCCAAAAATTCCTAGTTCCCTGGCGGACCCGTACCTACATACTTCAGTTTAAGTGTCACATTCATGCAGAGCTGATTTAGCCTTCAAGCAAAAAAGGAAGCTTTTACTTCGGGCGGCGAAAATTCATTCAAATTTTTATTAATATTTTAGCGACGGCAAAAAAACACGCCTCAACGGGGCTGTTTAACTCACACTACTTGTAGAATATGCTCGCTCACTGATTGTAATAATTCATGCTTATTTAATATGGGCGAGTCTTCACTATCTAGAATCATTCCTGTACTCAATTATTTATGATACATCTACTATTTCACTATATTATCCTAAGCGGTAACGTATTAAATTATACTAAGTGTTCATAAATATTGTGTTATGCAGTAAGCCATGAAATAGTCTCTACTGCTACTCAATAGGTGTTTTAACTTGCATTATAAATTAAATTCCTATTCATGTCGATCCATTCATACATGACATAAAGTACCTAAATGTTATCACTAATAATTTATTTTATATGGTTCTCTATTAATATGGACTTTCAGGCGCAACTATATTGTTTTTACGATCCCTATTGCTATCAGCTGTGTTAAAACAAAATTAAGTCCCATTTTGAACATATCGATTTTTCCATAAAAATTTTGAAATCACTTCGAATTCAATCATTAGGCATTTTAGAGAAATTTTAAATTAAATTTCAATCAAAAATTGACAATCGATGACGTCCTTGTATGACGTTGTTGTATTTTCAGAATAATATTGTCTCAAAAAAGTCAAATCTGCAGTTGGAGTTTATTTTTCATTCCGTATCCGTCATCTCCTACGCATGCTCGTAACTTAAAAACTACTGCCACTGGAAAAATGGTTTCTTTATCAGAAGGGATATTAAATAGCCGATGTAGATGTCATCTGTTTGGCAGGAGGATTTTTCCCCTTCCGAAGCCGTAAAAACATCGTTCCGCATTTTATTATCAAAATCACTTGAGCTATTTATTATAACGGTTGATCATTTCCCTCAGGCAAGCTGTCAAAGTATAAAATTAATGAAACAACTTTTTATCGTCTCGTCATGTTCAGGGTTTCTATTTTACTCCCTCGCAGCCGCTTTAAATTCAAACTGTTCGACAACTTAGGCGTGAAATTAATCACTAAAATATCCGGATAGATGGTTTCTTTCTTTTGTTGTTTTTATTTCGCGATGTATTTGCTGCTGGATGGATTTACAGCTAAACTGATTCGATGCAAAAAAACAGCGAAGTGTTTCTATTTGAAATGTTCGCTGATTTTATCAATGGTGGCCGCAGTTGCAAACAAACACCTTTATAATGACCGTAATTAAATACAATGTCTTGCTGAATAGTCTGAAAATGTACGTTCAGCTATATTCATTAAAGATTCTTTTATGATGTTTCATATTTTATTATATCACGTTCTATCAAAGGCAGAAGGGAGAAGCCCATCTCACACGAGTTGAAATTGTCTGCCTCTTACCGAGGTGGCAGAGTACTTTTTAGCGCATCCCCTTGAAAATATGCCATAATATTTTTTAATTTCCCCATGGGCGTAGAATACCAAAGCTATCGGTGAAAACGGAAAATAAAATCAACACCCTGTATTTTTTAAGCGTTTCCTTATAGGTACGTTAGTGTATGAGAACTTAAAAAAAATTATATCGCGAGGTGCTATGCATTGTAGTTTATTCTAGGTCATCCTGTATGTGTATATACCTGTCTTTTTTTAGCAGAAATGAAAATTCATTTCATATAACAAATGAAAAAGTCTATATTTCAATATTTTTATTCATCCTCATACATAATGTATTTTATACAGTAAAGTGCAAAGTAGATAGTTCCACGTTCATACAGAACAAAAAATAAAATTACTTCATGACTTGAGTAACCAAAACTCAGTTCGTCTCTGCAATGAAGGACAAATCTAAAAGAAATAAATGAAAGTTCACTTTGTGGTTTCATTTTATTAAAGGCCAGATACCGCCAGAACGGTATAGATAATTCGGGATTATTTCCGAGGATTCTTTGAAATTACATTCTTGGAACGTTTGCAGCATCAGCTGCGATTTTCCTGTTTTAATAAATTCCCTTCTTGGTTTCAAGCTGTCTGTTTCAGACGTAGGAGTTTTAGAAGTTTTGAAGTTGGTACAAAATACTATTTTTCCAAAAAGGTAAAAAATTTGGGAGTTTTTAGTTTATTTAATGAACGAATTACTAAATAATATTTCTCGGGCGAAATTGGATTATTTTTTACTTTCAAAAAAGATTGTTGTCAAACTTCTCTAAAAAGAATATTAAAATAATTTTACAAAACAAAAATAATAATAAACATACAGGGATGTCCCGGCTCATTCGAGTCGGTGTCTGTGGGCCAAACGATAATTTTTTTCAAAAATATTTTTGCAAATTCAAGTATATGATCACAATGACCATAATTTTAAATTATTTTGAACTATGCAGGTGCCCCTTATGAAAGTGACATATCAAAGTTTTTTTTTGAAGTTCAAGTATAACGAAAACGGCCCAAGATAGAAAAAACGACTTACATATCCTTATTTTAACTTTGTCTGTTCTGTTCCATGGTGCATAAATATTTCCATTATCTTTGTTTTTTTTTTATTTAGCGACACGTTGAGAAATCTCATATTTTTTCAGATTTTCTATCACTCTATTTAAACATTTCACCTACATCGTAAGATATTACCTACATAAAAAACTAAGATAGGGACATGTAAGCCATTTTTCTAAAATTTTCGAAACTCTGAAAATACGACTTTCACTTGTTTATAACTCACAAACTGCTCAATTTAAACGCCAACTGTAAAAACCAACCTGAGTTTTTCTTCTCAGACAATCTAAAAATGGAATAACATTAAAGAAAAAACATAACTTAGATATGCCACTCTTATATGGGACACTGTGTAAAATCCAAAATAATGTTAAATTATGGTCATTGTGATCCTGTAGGTACTTGAATTTTGAAATAGATTTTTGATTTTTGAAAAATCTATCGTTTGGTCCAGCTGTGACATCCTGTATAATGAACGTTTGACTTTAGAGATCTTTCAATCCTTTGTTTAAGTTCACCTACCACAAACCTTCTAAGTCCGGAGTTCCTGCTACTTGTGCAGCCAAGGCGGGTTGACGTTAACAAACAATGAACGCATGCCCAGACCACACTTTAAAGTTTTCATTTACAATAATTCAACTCCAACCTTGCTTCGAACCAGGACCTCGCATTTCCCTGTCAGTGATGCGGTAACAATTCTGATCGCTACATTAGCTGTTAATACGAGTATACTACCTACAATCTATATGAAGACAAAGTAGATATCTGATATATTTATAATTATTACAATCTTCAATTTCTTCTCTTTTTAATTAATAATATGAAGTGAAACTAGAAAATTGTCACTACTGTTACTAATGTCTTGTTCAAGGACATCCATTCTCTGAATGAATTAAGGATATCACGAATATATTATTTCACAAATTTACATGACTTGTTTCACATTTAACTCATTATTTTTCAACCTTTTCCAGCAGCATTATTAATCTTTTATGCTGTGACGTTGATATTTATTATTAATTTAATTATGAAATTTGCATAAGATTATCAGTGCTACCTTAACAGGTAGTTGAAACGAAGCAGTTAACAGTTAATTTGGCGTTGTACTTTTCAACTAATCTAAGTGCAAGGTAATATAGATGTAAATCAGAAAGATTTTCTGATATAATCCCTAGATTTGCATTTATGTAAAATTATATCGTAGGAAGGCGATTGCAATAGTCACAGTAAAGCGAAGAAAAATTCGAGTTCCTATACGAAAGCCGGCAATTTCCTATGGCATTTATGGAAGCATAACATTATTAGCGGCAGCATCAGAGACCAATTTGCAACGGCGCCGGTTTCGCTATCGATTTGTGCCCTCTGCAGACATTTTCCCCCCAAACACCATCGGAATACAACTCGCACTTGCACGCTTTCCACCAAGACGTTGGAACTTGTTGAAATTCTCTGCTTCAAGTTTTATACATATAAATTTAGGTAAAAAAAACTCGAATGTAGGTACCTACCTAATTTAAAAATTCTTATTATAAATGTCAAAAAGTCTTTAAAATTATTTCGAGCTGATGTGTTTTATTAATATTTTCAAACTATAACAATATAACAAACTTTCGCAGATGAGTACGTTGGAATAACGAAAAAAAATACAAGTTTCTGATAATTATGGCTTACTTCAAGAGTGGCTGTTGATAGGAAGATTAGAGTGTTGCTTATTGCTCTTATATGAGCAAAGTGCTCCCATAATTAATAACTAAGTCAACTTCGAACCCTGAGACTGAAACAAAGTGTCTCGGTGCTCTGTTTAATGCTCAATTAAAGTGCAATCCTTTGGGGATTAATTATTACACCGACATACACACACATACACCAACGTACGGTCAAAAGTTTTGCTCAGCGAGGATAATTAAAAGGAAATAAATTAAATATTAAACATGGCTATTCCTGACTACAAGAGCTTCATAAATTATGGAAACCAACCTCGAGATACCGTCACTAATTATACTGGGTGATGAGGACGTATATCATGGAAATCCGGCTGTTGCCAGAGAAGAGGTCACAATCTTGAATGTTTAAAAAATCAAGCTCACCACGCCTTATTTGAGCTATATTTATATACCAGCCGACGATCAACCAATGAAAAGTGACAATTTTCTATACCAGCCTTTTCTCTGAGCCTCTCTACAAAAACAGGATATACTAAATGAAGAGAATTTTCCAATTTCAGCAATTTTCAACAAAAAGCCTTCAAATAAATGGCTGCCAATTTTCCACAAAAAAAACGGATTAAATATCAAAGAAAATGGCTATTTCTTTTTTTTTTGCATTTCAATTTTGAAAAGCTCTCTAATTGACAAGGATACTGCAGTGGGATCATAAATACTATAATGAAACTGAAACGAAAACTCCATGAATTAGAGCGTAATTTTCGAATTTTTCAGAGCCGCAGGAGTACATCATCGGAAAATTGGAATTGTTTTGAGCAGCTTTTGTGTGCTTTTGGCTTCTTGGTTTTAATTTTATAGATTTAAAAAAATTTCAATTGTAAAAATAAATCCTAATTTAAAAGGGCAGCCAAAATTAAACGTCATGTATAAAATCGTATTTTAAGCACAAAACAAAGAATAACTTTTTCCAAGATCTGTCCAAAAATTTTTATTTTTAGTAACTGGACAGCCAAAATCAAATTTCCTGTAGCACCTATAAAATCACACTTTAGGCATAAAAGTGAGAATAACTTTTTTCTAGATCAGGGCTCGTTTAGGAAATATTTCCAAAATTGCTGTCAATTTTTTGAATAAAACATTACTTATTTTATTGCGGCCTTAGTTTTACATTTTTGGAAATATTTCCTGAATGAGGACTCATCTTAAAAAAGTTATTCTCTCTTTTATGCTTGAAATACGATTTCATGTATGGCATTCGATTTTAACTTTTCAGTTACTAAAAAATATAAATTTTTAAGATCAGCCTTAATTTTACATTTTTGGAAATATTTCCTAAACAAAGCCTGATCCTTGACTGGAGTTATTCTCTCTTTTATACTTAACATGCGATTTTATACATGAGGTTTGACTTTTTCTGTCTAGTTACCAAACACCCTGTATAGGTAGAAGATCTAAGTACCTATAGGGCCTTTTTACAATAATTGTTGCGTTCGCTATAGAATAAACGATATTATTAAAAATAATATAATATGAGCTTCACAAATTGAACTTAATCATGGCATCAAAGATTGTGCCATCGGCCATAAAAGTTACAAAGTTACCTGCAAATGTATTACGCACTTCGTTGATTTAGTAAGTACTCAAACTTGGGTCTGATACTTTGAAATTCAGTGGGGGTCATCAACCTTGTGAATTTGATGGAATAAATAAATGAATTAGTTATTCGTCAAAATTTAATCGAAGTGTGCAAAATTGGTCCAGTGAACTGTACAACACTAATGCGATTGTAATCGGCCATAAGATGAAACTTTCTGTATATTAATCAGTTTGTTGACGTCTTCTATAGGGCTGCTGTCCTATTTTTGGCAGCCATATTTTTTAAAGTAGAGTTACTAAGGAGTTGCTCGTTGCTCCGTGCAATAATGCTTCTCGTTTTCACCATTTTCCCTTGTTTTCTCAAAATTTAATATTTTTTTATAATCCAGTGAAATAGGTAGCCTTAGCAATAACCCACTTTCATAAATTAGGGTGTTTGGTAACTGGACAGACAAAAACGAACATGTATAAAATCGTATTTTAAGCATAAAAGAGAGGCTAACTCTTTTCAAGATGAGGCCTCATCGTTTAGGAAATATTTGCAAAAATGTAAAACAAAGCCTGCTAAAAATATGTTTTATTATATTCAGTAACTGAACAACAATTTTGGAAATATTTCCTAAACGAGGGCTGGTCTTGAAAAAAGTTCTTCTCTCTTTTATGCTTAAAAGACGATTTTATACATGGAGCTCGCTTTTGACTGTCCAGTTACTAAAAATAGTATATTGTGAAACAAGTGTGGAAAAGAAAAAATTTCTCACGAGTGTGAAACAATAAGTCGAGTGTCACAATTCACACGAGTGTGAAATTTCTTTTCCGCACGTGATACACACAGTACTTTTCCTACGACCACAATTTAACAGATTAATTATTTAACAAATTTAACACATAAATTATTTTTTCTGACAATGCTCTGCTTTTATGACCTTTTCTCCAATTTATGAAATGTTTATAAGCAGATTCGTATTTTTCTCTCGAGACTACAGGTAGCAAATTCAAAGAACACAAACCTGCTTGTTTTCTGACTTCAGGTGGTGTATTTTCTGCTTCAGATTCAGAGGAATTACAATCCATTATAAGGTACCTAACTAAAGTTTATTTTTTCAGACTACCTACCTAGGTAGGTATTATTTTCAATTCTACCAATGACTTTTTATTATTACTATTATATTATACTGTTAAATCATTGAATTCTACCGACAATATTATTATTATTTATTATTAGACTCCGTATAAACTAAAAATAAGTGACGTGAGCGTGGAGACGTGGTAGATAATAACAATGATTTAAGAGAGGTTAGTATATCATTGATATGCAACTTCTACACAACGCAGGCGCTGTGCGTCGTCGATGGAAGTTAGTAGAGGTGCGCGAGTTATTTTCACGATCACGTTCGTGAATTTGATTTGAACGCTACGAATGCTGTTATTAGCGATCAACTCGTAAATTTTAATAATTACTGCCACAAGAGAATAACGAGTATATTTTATAGTTTTGTCGGGTTCTATGTTATCCCATTTGTGTTTATTTTATTACCTTGAAGCTTTAAATGAATAGTTATTCCATTTACAATAAGTAACAGTTGAGTTCTCAGTTACCGCCCATCACTATTGTTTACATTAAAACTGTACGGAAACGATTTTTGGCTATGCGTTATGTCACTTTGTCGCAGAGTTTTGGATACGTGAGAAACTGCTAGTTTGCGCACAAAAAACGATGCGCAAAGTAGTGTTTTGTATAGTGGTCGTAGGAAAATATCTTTTTCAAACCAGTTTTTGTTTTACATTTTTGAAAATATTTCCTAAACGAGGCCTGATCTTGAAAAAATTGTTCTTTGTTTTATATTTAAAATACGATTTTATACATGACGTTTCATTATATAATTTCATAAAATTATATTATAGCTAGCACATGGATTTTTTTTATTTTTAATTTTTATTGATTGTTAATGCGCAAATGACAAAGTTGCCTCCTTTGCAGTTTGATTACAGAACCGCCGTTTCTTAAAATAGAATCTTTATAGTGTACCTATCTACTATAGGATAGGATCGCGAGACTTTGCCCTATTTCATTAAAGGTTAAGTGCTGAAATGAAAGAGTAATATCATTAGCATAAATTAATTTTCGACTACGTGTGTTCGACTAGGTATGTAGAAGTCATTTAACTTTCTTAGTAATTTAAAGGATCCTTTTTATGGCATTTATTATGAATTCTGTATGTTCTTATTTTCAAACAAACCCCAATTAAAAATGTTTATTTTAAGTACCTTCTGTGAAATAGTAAATTCTTCAATGAGATGAAAATGATGGGTTTTATTCATGAGGGCGCTTGTATCTGCGGAGTTGTGATTGGCTCTAACTGGTGATTTTTCTTTTATTATTTAACCGGCTGAGCTGTGATTGACTTGACTGCGTGGATGCGCTTAGATTATCATACCGCATGAGAAATGTAATTATTAAACTGAAATCGGCAGAATAATAAACGTTTTATTCAATAATCCTAGGGGAATTATTATTTAAATATAGGAATACCTACAGATTGTAGAGATAAAACGTGATCGAGAAAAAACACTCAACAACTTATACATAAAGTAGACCAGAAATGTTTACTTCCAATACAATAGTCTCGGTTATTTCTGAAAAGTACCTTTTCAATGTCCTAAATGACACATCGATGTAATATCAAGTTCATGAATTTTTAACAGACCCCTTTTAGAGTTCAAACTCTGATAATAACTTTTTTATTTAATTAGACTGTCTGGCGAGTTTGATCAAAACAAGCAAGCAAACTTTTCCCTTAAAAAAACTTTTGATCCGCGATTGGCAAACTCTTCCTTTTATCTTTCACCCGTAGTTGTACTTTCAATCATTCTCGGCCGGAGCGGCCGATGAAAAACAACTGCCATGAAAAACATGCCAGTTGGGCTCGAACGAAAAGTTTTGATGTGAGGTGTAATTACCGGCCTAAAAACTGGAAAGTGCAATTTGTAACATAACCGCACCGGTTTAATTAGGAGCAAATGTTCAAACGGTGAAATTTAATTTTCACAATTTCGTTAAATTTCTACTTCTGACTTTTGAACACATATCAAAACAATTTTCTAACAATATACTCGTAGAGAGAGATTTACGTCCGAAAGGATTAAGTAACAAGAAAATTTCTGGAAATTAAATTACTCGATGTGATCCCGGAAGATTATATTATACTCTTATACAGTAGAATTTTATAAAACATTAGTGTTTTATTCATAATCAATAAATTATACTCTTTTATTGTAATTTAATTGGACAATTAATTATCTAGTGATGTTTTATTTGCAGGTGGAATGGCAAGCACAGGAATGGCCCTAAGAAGAGGAATGAAACATGGAAATACAGAGTGAGTTAATAATATGTACCTATTCCATAGCGTATAAGCGAATAAAAATAATAGAAAATAATTAAATTTAAAAAATTCGTACCAAGAGATGAGTCATATCGTTCTTCATGGATCCTTTCGGTTAAACTTTGACCACTCATGTGCATGTCATTTGACGTACCTAATTATTTTATAAAAAAAATTGACCATGTGTGTGATCCATACAGTGTCCGCCAAAAAATTTACACCATATGGATTTTTTTATATTTTCCATATTTTTTAAAGATTAAATTTGAGCACACCAGAACATGTTTTGCATGAAATTTAATTACCATTCGTTAGAAATTCGCCAAAGTGTAATATTGCAGTCAAAATATTTAAAATTCAAAAATACATACTAAGAAAAATATCCAAAAAGTTGAACTATCAAAAGTTACCACTTTTGGCCACCTGTATAAAAACTTTAATTTCTTTCATTACCGACATTACATTTGGTGAATATCTAAGGAATTTTGCACAAATTGCCCGTAAAGCCTACTCAGTTTTCAGAATATCATGTTTTTTGGCGTGCTCAAATTCAATCTTTTGGAAAGCACGCATTTAAAGAAGTTTTTTCAAAAAAGACGGAACACAAGCAATAATTATTCCTTATGGTGGGAACTTTTTGGCGGGAAATGTACGCTTTGAATGGAATAAAATTGTATTTTCCAATCCCTATAGAAACTAATCCTTTCATGAAGCAAAAATGTAATTTAGCTGATAAGTAGCTTTTTTAGTTTTGTTAACGTTATTCGTTGCTTTACCCAAGTCGAAACACCAAATTCCATTTTCGTATGCCGGAAAGAAGTGTGATGCATTAACACAAGTGAAACTTTCAGAAGCATCCCATATATGAAACAGATTCCCATTTTTTCCCATTATCTTAATTATGCCATAAAATTCCGGTTTGATCTTTTTCCGCTACCTCCGATGTTCTCGATGAACTCTCGCACCTCATCCAGTAACTTCAACTAGATAACATCGGGAACGACGTCTATGTCATTCATCCCCCTCAGTGGGGCTATATTAACATCCTTGCGTCATTTATGGCCTTGACATGAAAACATGATAAGTGCAATATAAATAGCATCCTCGGCCTTTCACACCTGAGCACCCGCTATTCTTGCCCATCACGCGTAAGCAGAACGATCTATGGGGTGAATAATGTTAAAGATATTTGCCACTAATGTAAAATATTAAACTCGGACAATTTTTTCTTTATATTTCTACATCCGGCCACTAAAGTTTTCATCGTGACGGGATCGGTCGACTAAAAAGGGCTGCTTATCCTAAAAGTTGCGATTATGTCTTTAATTTAGGTTACAAATTTCTTGTTCTCCAGAAAATGCTCTTTAAAGCAGCCGGGTAGGTAACGCGCCCGTGCTTGCTCACCTAACTTTGTAACTTTTAAAGAATAAGTATAGAAGTGGCTAAAGTTTATTCTCTTGCTTTACTTTTACATTTTTGTAACAAAAAATGTATTTTAAATCATTCACTTCAACTGCTTAAAATCAGTAAAATCATTTAATAAAGTAAAATATGTCTTACAATTTTCCAAAAACTAGAATTTAAGACTGGGTCCTGGGTTTTGGGGTGAAAGAGTAGATATCCAATTTTGAAGGAACCTTATAACTGGTTTTTCATATTTCAAATAAAATGTTCTCTTCTCAATAATGTGACATCTAATGTCCCTCTCCGTTTAAAAAAGGAAAAGTATAAAATTCTCTATCAACTTGTTTCGATTTGATACTTAATTCAAAAAAAAGTTCATGTTATTTTAATAAAACGATATAGCTCTGCGTTGAAAAAAAAGGAAAAAATACATACGTAACTTAAATTATTTCAACATACCCTAAACGAAGTAACGTGTTGCTTACCCATTAATAAAGGTCATGACTCATGACTCATGATAATGACCAAGCAAATTCCACAACCTTTCTGTTTTTGTTTTTCAAAATCATTAGAACTAAACCAGTCAAGTTATTGCTATCAAGTGTCTTGTATAAGCTGTGATAGCAAAACAACTCCAGGACTTTCATCTAATTATTGTGGAATTAAAGCAGTCTTTATACGGTGTATTGTGTAAGTGTCACCGAAAGTAACTACCAAATTTGGTCCTGTTGCACAACTCGAATACCATGAAACACGCAGCATTGGCCGGCACTGCCCTAAGCAGCTGCGGCACGATCCCTCTGTACAACGCCCTGACACCCTCGTTCTTGATGATCTCGCTGAACACATCCCGGGCGCCGTTGGGGTACAGACAAGGGGGCGCCACCTGCAGTCGGCTTTTGAGTGTATCCTGCGGCATCGCAATGAGCCAAGTTGAGATGCCGGCTGTACCCCCTGCTATTACCGCTGTCGAGGTGCTAGGACTCCTGGGCGAGTCTCGATGTTCATCCATCGTTTGGGACAAGTAATCCTTTACCAGTTCATATGTGAAGAAATACATGCCGTTTGCGGGTACTTCCCTGAGGATGGTTATATAGGTACCTAAATATCAAAGAATAATTTTAATTTAATTACTCATGGTGTAATTTCTTGTACAAATCTACCATCTTAGGAATACATAGTTTGATTAGCTGGGCTTAAATATAGAGCAGCTTGCCTTGCGTAGAAAAAAGAACGTATTTTTTCTTGAAGCGTTATAATGACAAATAACACACACCTCTATATAAACTCTTGATTCCACCTTCCTTCCACAATTTCTTTACGCAATCGATCATCCCGTTGTAGAGTTTCGGAGTGTTGTCCGTCTGCACCTGCAGCAAACATTTTATCCTCTCGCTGGGGATAATCATGAAACTGGTGAAAATTCCCGCGAATGCTCCAGCGGTGTAGTGTTCGAGGTAGGTGTGATGCGCGTTCAACTTCTCCCCTGGTCCGGAGCTACGCAAATATATGTCGTACAAGAGGAAGTTCATCGCATTGATCGGGGTCACCAAAAGAAGCGGAGTCAACATTCCCTTTTGATAGAAAATTTGTTTAATTTTATTCACTTATAAAACATTTCTTCTACCTTATACAGCGCACGAAATCCTTCCAGGTGCACAGTCTTCAAGAAGCAGTCCAACGAACCAGCGTACTGGGGTGAAGTTTGAGTTCTTGTCTTGATTGTGTCGAATGGATGGCCTACTATTACTTGACTGATTCCTCCCCATCCACCGCAAATAAAGTAATTTAAGAAGTCTTCTAAAAATTCTGCATCAAAAACTCTTACTCTGGTCATAATATTCTTCAACCTTTTACATAACATATTATTATTATCAAAATATTGACATTGCGTCAAGTTTGACAGTCATCAATAGTGTATACGTCAGAGAGAATAGTGGCCTAAAGTAATTTTTAACATTTAACCTTACACACGCAGATCATTATAATCAAAATATTACCAGCTGAATTACGTTTCCAATCATGTTTTCAGGGTGTTAAATGCCATCTAATTTTTTCAACACATTATTTTCTATCAACACAACTTCTACAGAAGAAAAATGGTATGGGAAGGGGACCCCTTTCTTTTTTTTTCAAAAAGTTTTTCAAGTCATTCTGCAATGTTTCATTTGTTTACCATATCCACCTTTTAAAATCTCATACATTTTTGCTACGTCAAAGTCTTAACCCAACGTCGTAAAGCATGCATGAAAACCTTCACCAAGAAGCGGTAAAGCTCTGGTTCACGATTGCTTTGGCGATATTGTTCCTCGCATGAAGTATATTCGTCCAAGATGCAGAGCAAATATGTGTTGTAGGGAATACGTCGACTCTCCCTCTGGTGTGAACAAACCTCACGTGGGAGCAACTATCTCCCTGAACTTATTACTCGTATCCAGAGGCAAAGACGGGAGGAACGCATTATGCGTGAAGTCAGCAGCACTTGTACGACGATACAAAAGCAATTTATCCATCTCCCGGCTGGATATATGCAGGTCTCGACAAGGAGAAAAAGCCTAGGCGAGATACTTTGAAATTTAGATTTCTTTTTAATAACACTTACGTTCTACCACGACCGCGTTTTATGTTTGAGAGGCCAAAACATCAGGTTTCTTTAGAAACAATTTTTCATCCGCAGATAATCCTGGAAAATCGGCATAGATGTTCTAAATGTAAATCGCTTATATCATAGAGCTTAAATATCGTAGAGAAATACTTTTTTGAGAAACAAGATTTTATTTATTTTTAATTAAAATTTTATAAAATTATAAAATTTAATGTGTATTTCAGATGCACGAGTATGGAATAATGTCTCAATAATAGAGCGAATCCTGTATTTTTTCAAATGTTTCCAGTAAAATATGTTTGCATGGAAAATTAGGTCACTTATTACCTAACAGGTTGCACAAAAAAATACTTTATGACATATTAAAAAAACTCACATTATTCTGATATATTGATGACAAAACGATGGTCTGAGTTATTTTTCCCCTCATATTAATCAATTAATTATTTTTCCAAGAAAAAAATACTTTCAATGCATGAAAAGGCAACTTAGAATTTCAAAAAATTTCATTCAAAATTTGATTCGCCCTTTCATTTCAAAAAAGTTTGCTAACAAGAATTTTCAATACTTTAAGTTTCTGGAAGAGTCTATATAAGTATACTTTAAGAGTCTATAAGAGTATACTTTATGTTCGAATCATCTACCTTTGGAAGGTGACTTTCTCTTCGATTTTTTCATTGGAAGGAAATTTTGAATAGTTTTGAGCAACCTCTGGACTTGGACAACGGTGTAAGACTTACACCGTGACTTAGACAGATAGCTCTTAATAAGGCTTATCTGGTTCTGATAGGTATTTCGGTAAACTTCAGCAGTTACCGGTTATGAGAATTATTCTTCCAATAAAATCCCAGACAGAAAGTACCCCATAATTGTTGTTTACTTATTCTTTGACGTCGTATCCCGTAAAGTGACACTTTCAAGCACACCTTCTAATTTTACGGCTCAATATAATTCCTTAGTGTCCATTAAAAGAACATCACTTCATATCATGTTGGCGGTTGTTATTTGAGACGAAAAGCACAGCAACGATGGCTCGATCGCTCCAGTTCTAGAGATGTTTGACGAGATCTATCCTTTGAAAAGTTACAGTGTTTGCTGAAATAGCCTGGATGACCCCACAAAAGTTGTGTGGATCTGCTGAAGGGGAAGTCGTAAAAGGGTTGTAAGCTGGCAAAGGGTGCATCTATTAGTCAATAAGGTGGTTACCGAACTGGTTACGTAATATGTGCTGATATTTGGTGTTATTAAAAGGGGTTTGTTGCGTTAAGGGTCCATATTAACAGCTATGTACCGGTTTTGTGTACATGTTCAGCAGTGTACTAATATGGATAGGTCTGGTTTAACGTCGATTATATTTCAGCTTTTATTATACATAATATGTACATAGAATATACTTATATAATAATATGTTACCTACCTTATTTAATACGAGTATATACGTATTACGTTAATGAGCACATACATACATACATAATAGAGAGGTAGCGAGGTAATCTGCAGATTGCCGTATGCTTTTTTCTTTAATTAAAGTACCCCCTCTCCTCACATTATTGTCGAGAAAAAAATCCTGTTTTTTTACGGCGTCTAACCTATCAATTTATTACTAAGCAATAAAATTTACAGGAGAAAATTTTACGTTCTTATGATTCGTTAGACAATTACCTATTATTGTCCGGTTTTCCTTAATTACAGGGACTGCGTCTTCAAGAGTCTATAATTATCGTTTCCATCCCTTTGCGCAATTTAGTCTTTACTTGGTTCCATAATTGCTACTTTGTAAGTAGGCACAGGCAATTATACCTACTTGGTAAAAATATTTCTTTCGTTAAATATTAGCATTGAAGTTCGGATTGTAAGATATCTTTCTCAAGATCTCCTAAACAGGCTATTATACATATTACGCAAAAAAGTAATTTTGAATTGCTTGTGTGCTCTAACATGCCCCTTTCATATACTACTGCACGAAATTAAGGGAACACTTTTTGGAGTTCCCTCGCCGACAAACCAGTCATTAAATTTTTTTGAAAATCTTACACGAATTCAACGGCATGCGGGTAACCTCGAAGTTCTCCAACACCCAGGTTTTTGTATGTTTGCATTACGAAGAATGCACCAAAATCGACTTCGCACGATTTTCAATTTAAATTTTCAGCCTCCTCTATAACCACCAGAAGTTCAATCAGCCTTCAACAGACTTGAATGATTGATTCAAACTCCTTGCAGACTCTCTAGACCAAATATCTTCATTTATTGTGAAAAGGCTGTTCTTTGTTCAAACTCCTGCGAAAGTGACCACAATTTTTTTAAAGATGGTTCAAATTTGAGGCTAATCGATTTTTCTCATCATAAAGGAGTCACGCAATTTTGAATTGTTCAAAACGTTTCCAAAGTGTCTGTTACCTCTTCATCTGGTAGGAGGTTGTTCTCACCACTTTTTTTTGAGCATAAGATGGATATTTAAAACATTTTCACTGGCACGTTCAGGTTAATTGGAGTCACTGGTATCCGTTAACTATACAGGGTTAGAACTATTTAAAGGGCCACTACAGGGATATACTAAACTATTGAAGATACGAAGTCGATTAAATTAGAGAAAAGTTGCGCTATTTTGTGGCCATTTAAAATCCGTAAAAACATGCAAGATACTCGTATCTGTGACTGTTCCTGAAAAAACTGAAAAATCGAGAAATCTTATTTTTGCCATATCTTTCTTACAATCGGAAATTAATAAATAATTTTTCGTAGGCTTACATAAGCCGTTATGAGCTATTCATCTAACGTTTCAAAAATTTTCAAAGCCGACTAGATCCCAGAGTTTTCATAGTCAACTTTCGTTTTTCTTATGGCCGCCATATTATTTTTTTATGTCGTTCGATATGAAAAAAATAATGGAAACCAAAAATTAACAAACTTCAGAAATTTTTTTTTTATTCAGCTTTTTTCAAAGAAAAATGAAAAATTTTTCGCTGAAATAGGTCAATATGAAGTCATACTGCTTGCCTTATAGTTTTTTAATTTCTATATGATATTCAGTCTCAAAAGTTGTCTTTTTTTTGAAAAAAAAAGAAGAACAAAAATTTTTGAAATTTATATTTTGAAGTTTATTAGTTTTTGGTTTCCAATATTTTTTTCATACCGAACAAAATAAAAAAAAATTATGGGGGCCATAAGAAAAACGAAAGTTGACTATGAAAACTTTGGGATCTAGTCGACTTTGAAAATGTTTGAAACGTCAGATGAATAGCTCATAACGGCTTATGTAAGTCTAAGGGAAAATTGTTTAATAATTTACAATTGTAAGAAAGATATGTCAAAAATAAGATTTCTCGATTTTTCAGTTTTTTCAGGATATTTCAGGAACGGTCACAGATATCTTGCATGTTTTGACGGATTCGAGATGGCCACAAAAATTTTTCTATAATTTAACCGACCTCGTATCTTCAATGGTTTACGATATCCCTGTAGTGGCCCTTTAAATAGTTCTAGCCCTGCATACACTCGTTGAGCTCTAGCCCCCCCTGTTAGACCTCCTGCAACCTCTTTTCACCTCCTGAAAGAATGGTAAAGAAAGAGATTTTGCATAAAAATAGGTACAGTTGCGATGGTTCAAAATGACTCACTTACACTTTTGAAGACCCAAGAAACCATTGCCTTGTGACCTAAAGTCGATTTTCTACAGATTCTCGCACCATATTTCATGCCTTTGTAATTTTCAGAATTTTTTCAATTTATTTATTGTCGCAAGATTGAAGGTAGGTAAACTCTTTTAATTACGAATAAAATTACCAAAATTGACACAGAAGGTTGTCAACTCACGGTCCAAATCTTTATTTGCAACGTTTCGAGATGGTTTCAGAGAGACCTTTGGTCACTATATTTTCACAAGCACTGGTTGCTGAGGTCATGTAGGTAGTCATTTATGTATAGTCACGTAGGTAGTTTATAAACAGCTCTTCGTGTCAGAATTTTGAGCAGTTTTAAGGACACTTGCCTCACGGCTCCAAGACCCGAGTCAACTAATGTTGGTTAAAACTAAAGATTAGAATAACCCAGAAAACCTTAACGCAAGCTCAACGACAAAAACACAATGAAAGGAATATCTATGAATATTGTAAATACAATGAATCTTGCCAAATAATGCTGGCCAAATCATTTGTGTGATGCCCGCGTCCTCCAAGAAATTTCTAGTAAATAGGGCAACATGAGGCTTATCTTACTACAGCATGATGAAAGTTCTGAAGTTCTTGCCCATAGTTTGTGAAAATGTTAGAACATGTGAAACGAGAACTTCAATCACGTAACTCTGAAAACTGCTTCGCAACATTAGAAATAAAAGTTTGGACCGTGAGTTGAGAACGTTCTGTGTGAATTTTGGTAATTTTATCGGTAAGTAAAAGAGTTGATCTACCTTTAATCTTGCGACAATAAAAAAATTTGGAAAAATTTTAAAATGTGCGGTGAAAACCTGCAAAAAATGACCTTTCGGATATAACACAATGGTTTCTTGGGTCTTCATTATATTACACCATCGCAAGTGTCACTAATCTGCAAAAACTCTTTCTTTACTCTTCTTGCTGAAGGGGGTGAAAAGAGGTTGCAGAGGATCTAACAGGGGGGCTAGAGCTTAAAGAATGGAGTCAATGGGTACGGTAAAACCGAATGTGCCACTAAAAATCTAATGGTCAAAAAAGAAGTGGTAAGAAGACTACATGAAGAGGTTGAAACAATTTGGAATAATGCACAATAGGGTGACCTCTTTTGTAATGAAAAGAAATGATTTGCCTCAAAATTGAGCCATCTTAGATACTGTTGCAGGAGTTCGAACACATAACTGTGTCTTCACAATGAATGATCACATCGGCAAACATTTATTTGGTCCAGAGAGTCTGCAGGGGAGTTCGAATCAATCATTCATGCTTGTTAAATTGAGTCGATTTTGGTACATGGGTACATTTCAAATCAGGTCTCTTCGTAATGCAGACATACACAACCCTGGGTGCTACAGAACTTTGAGAATACGCTTGCTGCTTGATTCGTGTAAAATTTTGATAAAATCTAGTGACTGGTTTTTCGGCGACGGAACTCTAAAAAGTGTTCCCCTAATTTTCTGCTCTAGTATTTTTATCAATGTGACCCGGTAATCTTTCGGATTTTAATTAAATGTTAAACATTTTCAGGAAATTGTATTTTGAATTCCGAAACATTCTTGAGACAATTTGTCCCCGAGTGGTATTTAAATTATCCTCTACCTATAAAATGCACTTAGAAATATTTACTTTCTCTTTCTTATATACTACACTTCTATTTTTTAAATAAATTTACTAGATAATAATAAAATTAATGTCATTAGGTACAACTTAAGCTAGGCTGAATAATTATTGTTTTCGAATTCATAATATTTCAATCTTATAATGAATAAGGTTCCAGAAGTACATTTCTTATAAAAAACCGTGTTATAATTTGACTGGTATTGTATGTAATAAATCTCTCGCTGGAAAAAATAAATTATTTTTAACAATTTTTCGCGGAGCTTTTTGTCTGGGAATAGTTAAACATTTATCAAGTGACTCAAATGAACTTTCTTAAAAACATTCGAAAATTAGGAAATACTTCAAGTGTCTATCTTCATGGTTTTACAGAAAATTAAGGAAGTTTAACTTCGCAAGGGTGTCGGAGTCAAGATATTGAGAGTTCAACAACTTTGAAAGCATTCAAATGAATCAAATTACTTCAGGCATTTGCTTGGAGAATAGCCTTAAAACAGGAGACCGGCAGGACTAACAGCGAAATTGCTTCTACTGAAACTGCTTATTAAACTAAACTTTTACAAACGGGAGATATAAATGCGTGTTTTTTAATCACCTCAGGTTATATTGAGAGCTTTACTATGAATTTTATTACAGAAATTATTTGCGGTTTCTATTTAAATAGAAACTGACATGAAATATAATATTGGAATTGGAATGGAAATGAAAGAAACGTGTATGTATTCGTATATCTGTATCAAAAATTGGATCAGATAGGTACCCACTGTATGGAACTATACATTTATGATCATGTAATTCTGAAAGGAGTGGCTAAAGTAAGTTTAACCTTTCCGTAGACCTTCTTTACACTAGATGAGTTATACCTAATATGAATTTCAAGCCAAATTTCATAACTAGGTCGAATTTGATTAAAATAACTTTTAAACACAAACCGTATCGACCTCTTGTAACCCTGAACAGTGAACATTATGAATAGCAGGAGTTCACGGTTTCCGTATTCATTAAGGCGGCTCTGCCGTCGTCAGTGTCGTCAGATTGTTTTATTATTTCTTAAAAAAACTGCTCATTATAATATTTCCATCAGAAATTTCGCAATATATGGGAAAATATTTGGTTTTCATTCTTGTTTTTCTCATAAGTTTGTGTTTTTAAAAATATTAAATTTGGGCACACTAGATCTATAGTGAATTTTAGTTTTGAAGAAAATGGCGTTTATCATAAGTTGCAAAATTACCAAAAAAAAAACCGAAGAAATCTGTGCCGAAGCTACAAAAAAATCACTATCACTAATAATAATAGTAGAAGTATTATTATATGAGCGGTTTTAATAATCGTTATCGTAATACTCTTAAAACCTTCATAATTTATCCAAAAAGCTCAAATAATAATTGGAATATTATTTAATAAGAGTAGAAAAAATTGAAAACTGTTCAAGTTATTAAACAACGAAAAAATGTCAATTTATTGTAAAAATACTTTGCTAGTAAGTAGTCTTACGCAAGACGAGTGTAAATATGACACTCATTATTTATTTTTATTATTGAAGTATACTAAGGAAAGAAAAAGTTGTCAACTTTGATAAAAGAAAATTAATTGCGGGATTAAGAAAAGATTAATTACAAAATTGCAAATTAAGAACTTGAAACTGCAATTAAATTTTTTTTATTAGTGATTACTGATTAATTAATCCATTAGTGATTCAATTACCTAGCGATTTTGATACTTTTTTTCCATTTTTCTATCGAAAAGAAAATACCTACCTAATAAGATGCAAGTTCTGATTAAATAGAGCTTTATTTCAATCTATTTACTTAGTCCATATTGTCATTCCCCAGTGTGATACAGATCATTAAATTTAGACCAAATAATAAATAAAAGCACCGTTTGGATAAAAGATAAATGAGAGTCCTTTTGGCACTAAGGCAAATTAAATATCCATCTACTTAATGAATGAAGAATATTTTTTGTCAGAAGGCCAAGGACGTCATTAAGATATATCAACTTGGTGCTTTGTTGTTTGTCAGTTTTGTGTCCTCCCAACAAAAAAGCTGAGCTGGTGTTTGAAAAATACTGATGTGTAAAAAAATATAATCCTCAGCTTTCTGAGAAAATTAATGCCACAGATTTATTGACATATCAAAAGGTTTATGTCGCTCCCAATACCAGAACAGCTCGTCATTTGTTTGTGTCCCTATATCGAGGTTTCTATAGCGATAAAAATACAGATAAAAATAGGTCTTTTTGAACCTATATTATATGCCGTGCGAATATATAAGCAAATTGCTCTTTACGATTTTCCTGAATACTGAACGTTTATACAGGAAAATTGTTAGGTTTTGAGCTTTTTCATGGACTTTACTTTTTAAGGCTTGCTAATTTACTAAATTTACAAATACTCCAGTGCCTGCTTTTTAAACCTCGTGACGGCCGCCCCTTTGAGTGTCCGCATAACTCCAGTGGTGAATTTATGACGACCATAGTCAAAGAAGTAGATGGATCGAGTTCGGGAGTCCTTTTAAAGTCTAACAAGAAGCAAGTGAGTAACATAAACTTAATTGTGTTCTCTCAACACAAAATAAAATGAAAATGAACTAAATTTTATTTACATGAAGTGTGTAGCTTGTCCACACGATTGTGTGGACGAAAACTGATGGCAAGCTACACGAATTTAGTAGTCTCAGACGTTCCTCCCAAAACGATTCTATCGGCTCTCCCCTCATTTTTAATCAACGCCGGAATTAGGCTTTTCACTCACCCCTATGCTCAAGTATGATGATCATCAGTATTATTAGAGTTTCGCTGATTGCTGGCGTTTTCCAGCATAAGACCACTGCTTGAGAATTGTTGCTCAAGAAGGTTGATGCTCCTGGCTACGCTTGATTCCGCGTCACTCTGAAATCTGCGTGCCAAACTTGTTATCAATCAGCATTACAAGCTAGAGCGTCGTCGTTCTTTCTTCCCTTGCAGAATCTGAGAGAGGACTCTCCTCGGTATTCGTCACTTTTCCCACGGTACGTGCAATAAAACTCCCAACGGGAAGGATGGGCAACACGTTCCCAAGAGGGGAAAATGGACTTGTACATTTCACGAATATCAACAGCAGCTACTCGGTACTGCATACTTGATTCTTGGTAATATTCTCCCTGCTGGCACCAGCGTCCTCACGCCGATGCGCGCATCTGTGTTTACTTACATTTATTGCTTGAAAGCATTTAGATTTTGTGAAAATGTGTTCAAATAAAATTTTGTATATTTGCAATAATTGCTCTCTTCAGTTTAACAAAGTTTTCAAATCGACGATGTTCTTTATCTAACTACAGATGGTTTTTTCCCATAAAATAGTGTCCAGGGGATTTTATATGTTGCCAGGGCTGGATTTACTTTCCGCCCCTAGGTTAATAATTTTTAGGGCACCTTCTATACCAAATCAAGGTTTGGGAGGATAGCCACCCAATTAAAAAACCTCAGGCGGAATTTTTTCCGTCTAATCAAGGTTGTGCAGTTTCCCATAACTTCAACTTTTACTCATCAGTTTATATAGGTATTCATGTATCTATACCTCAGCGCCAAAATAACGTGCAGTAACTGACATTACTAAAAAAAAAACAATTTTGGAGAAACAGCAAGCAGAAAATTACGTTTCGAGGAACATTTTCACTGACGAAGATGCGATAAACAGAAATGTTCCTCCAAATGTAAGTTTCCGTTTCCGTAAGCATGCCGTTTCTCTGAAATTGATTTTTTTTTGTAATGTCAGTTACTGCATGTTATCTCGGCCTCGAGGTATAGTGCGCGAAATTGCACTGTGGCGTTTGAAAATGGGAACTTCGAACTCATTCGAACGCACTCAAGATGCATACAACGTTTTTTAGACAGTTTAACTGAAATAAGCGAAAAAATCGAAATAAAAATCATAAAAATGACGCAAAGAAATTTTTTATTTAGTTCCAAAATTGATTATTGCTTCGTTGCTAGGGAAACAACTACATACAAGGTTTCTATACAGTGCACGAAATATTTGTTGCTCTATGTCGCGAAATACTTCGTGCACGCTGACGCGCAGATATAAATACTGTGACATTTTTTATTTGAATATTATTGATGAAAAAATGTCAACAGTATTTGACGGCTGTCTAAAAAATTCCATAAAACATTTGCCGTCGCTAATATTTTGCAATTGTAGTAGTAGCAGTCTGTGCCTAAATCCAGCCCTGCCTCTGTTGCGCATTGAACACCCAAATTTTGCTTAATTTGAAAAAATTAAATCAAAAGAGCGGAGAAAATCGAAATGGAAAACAGTAAATGCTCTTGCTCGACTTAGTGATTGGCGATTGATGATTTTTTTAAATAAAGATTCCAGCGCTTCGGATTATTTTAATTACGTATTTACGGGTTTTCCTTTTTCTTGTACCCCAGCTACTACTACTTTTGTTTGTGTTCTATATTATCGCTTTACATATTCTTATTACCCAGTTACTGCTTATTATACACAATACACTCATTCACATTCATCTCCTTGAGCGGTTTTTGTGCATAGCTGGTTAAATTAAATTCTGCCCATGGGTGTCGCTATAATTAATTCCTCTAGCAAGTGATGGATTAAACGCAACCCCTTCATCACAATGACAAACAAGCTCAATGGACGCCATCAGAATAAAAAATTAGCTGTCCTTCAGGGGTGCTGTCTTCTCAGAGGTGCATCATTTTTTATAACAGCTCTAGTGCTGTCGAGCTAGTTTTTCTTCGCTCGGGTATTGTTTGAAGTAGTCTTAGTCGTCCTTTGGAGTTACTGGCATCACGGACCGGCTTGAATACATTATTCGATGGAGGGTCAACGTCTCTACAAAATTCTTTGTGATGTGTTTTCCGCTGAAATTTAGGTGTTCTATATAATTTTTTTTGTTACATATTATGGTTTCTATTTCGATTTGAGTGCAACGACTGTCCTGGGAAATCGAGTGCTTCAAATCAATATCTAAATTATTTATGAATCTACTTTACTATAAGTAGGTATTTCTGTTATGGAATTGGATCGCAGAAATGGGATATTTTGTTCAATCAACAGGGTTTTCTATATCGTGACTGTTTTTTACCCGTTTTTACCCGTAAAGAACCCGTTTTAATCTGGAATCTGGTCTATAGGGTATAGGAATAATTTAGGATAAAAAATTTGCTCTCAAGCATAAATAACATTCCTTTAAAATATACATACATGAAATGAAGCCCCTTATGTAACCAATCACAAATGATAGGTGTATATTTATTTATTCATCCGATTTATTATTAACCTCGTTGTAAATAGAACTAACCAATCGTATAGTAAAGGCAAAATGCGTGTACCTTTTTGCTATAATGGATAAATATCCACTAATAGCTTCAACTAAAATAGAAATGAAAGGTCATTTTATATAAAAAATGTCTGAGCTTGTACTCGCTTTACAGGGTTTTCCATCACTTATGTCCACCCCTGAAATAGACGTTAATTTTAAAGATTAAAAATTGAAACTTAAATTGATTTTTTTCGTTCGGCCACCAGCGGTAAAAAATCCTAATTCGGTGGTAAAGTGACCAAAACAAATTCGATTATTCTTTAATCCTTACAAGGCTTTAATCAAGTAAAATAATAAAAATATGGACATACCTAACAGTTAGAATGCATATATGGTAGTAATAAAAGTGACCAAGAACCTGAAGGGGTTAGGTCATCATTAAGTACCATTCGAGTGCAATGGCACACTGCATTTGATATTCTTCTGACTTCTTAAGGATTTATGGCATAACCCTCTTCAGATTATTGCTCACTTTTGTTAGTAGTACAACCATACAAGCTTCCACTTGTCATTTCCATATTTTATGTAATTTATTTATTTATTAAAGCCTTGTAATACATTTTTTGATATTTCTTTTCATCGGTTTTGATTTTATTTCTTACACGAGTCCTCACATTTTATTTTTTTTATCTTCAAAATGAACGTCATTTGGCGTGGACATAAGTGATGGACCAACCTGTACATATGTACAACAATCTGCAAATTACATACGATGATAATAATCATACACCATACAAGAAACATCCGACAACCTCGCCACACATATGCTGCATTACTAGCACCTAGTAGCATTTCCATTTCCCTCGTTCCGATCCTGCAACACTACAACATTACCACAGAATAACTTATCTATTCTGTGACATTACTTCATAACATAGTTGGCAATGGCATTAACATTCGGTCGCAGTTGGCCACGGCACGACCGTCTGGACGCCCGACCGTTCCCTTTCTGCTGCGGGAAGCGCCGCGTGAACAGTAGTGAAAGTCCCGCCGCCCGATATTGATCTCCGGTTCCCGTTTATTACTCTCGCTTACTCCTCCTCGACCGGCAGTAGTAGTGCTAGTGCGGGCGTCGCGACGCCTCGTCTACACCGAACGGGACTCGTTCCCTCGGCGTGTGCTGCGGGTTAATAACTGATTAATAACTGGACTGTTATTATTGGTGTGTTGTTATTGACAAGAGCTATCGATACCTGTAACTGTTACTGATGGTGTGGATTAGGTACATGGTTACCATGATTCAACATTTGAGTGTTGAAACATCGGTTCATATTTTGATACCAGCTTTGACATAGAAGTTTGAATCCGGCTATTGGTTTGGAGATTGTAGTAGGTACATTCAGAAGAATTTTTTTATTTTTTGTTATTTAAGCATAAGGTAAAAATGTAAGAGACTTCTATGCTGCAAAAATTTAATTATTAAATTTGTTTTGAAATCTCCAATGTTTCTTTGAAGAAGATTGCCACTATTTTTCTCACTTTTTGATACCTGCTCATAGATTTATAAGGCATACCGATTTATAATACCTTTACTTTATTATCTCTCTTAATTAACATGATTTGCAAACTCTTTTAAATACTTACATTTCCTGAAAGATGCGCAATGTTAAAGAATTAGGTACTATACTTATTTTTCATGTTTTTTAATATGTATTCAAGTCAAATGTATATCAAGACTAAGTACTTTATATGCAAAGATTTGGGTATAGTAAACCTTTTTCTTGAGTTCTGACACATATAAATAAGATGTAGAAATTTATCTTACTTTAGACTCTTGTATGTGCCTACCTACATAGTAGAAAGCAGAATGAATATTATGATTCATACTAGCCAAAACACGTGCCAAGTTTTTCATTTAATTAGTTTTATTTTTGGCAGCGCTTTTTATACCGCGTACTTACATTGCTTGCGGAAAAGTATTATGAAATTTATTATTCTGAAGTGGTGTGTGTTGATGATAAAATTATGCAATTCGTAACTCTTTAAGTTAAAAAAAAAAAACTTAGGAGAATTTTTTTATCGAGGAAAGGTGTTCAGACCTGACCAGAACTTAATCGATCACGTCATTGCCAGATTAGGCATCTCTTCTTTGGAAATATTATCTAATTAGACCATATTTATACGTTTAACTACTTATAGCTGAATCTAAATGCGCGCGCAGGTTTTTAGGTTGAAATATGCCAGTGTCGCGAGATATGCTTGTCAACTTATTACAGGGAACATCTATAACTTTAATTGAAATTTCAGATTTTTATCACAACTCCTGTTGGATAAATTATAATTATTTTGTAGAAAACTTACTTTATCTTCTGTTCCATTCTTCCATGGCCTAGTCCCAGTCTATTTTTTGTTCCCCACTCTTCTTTACATTTTTTGATTAATGTAGAGGTGTAATTTCCACCAATTGCAAATGTTTTAGGTTCTTTTATTTTTTATTGATTGAGAGTTTGCTACATGTCGGCGTTGTTATTAAACATTGAAAAAGCCTATTTTTTATTTGATGTAAGTAGTTTCCTCAAGACACTCATACTCATTTTTGACATCCCATCTGTTAACAGACTATGGTACAAACCTGATGAAATCAGGATCTCTCTCTTTCTCTCTATCTATCTATCTATCTATCTATCTCTGCCTATCTCTCTCAGGATCTAATCTAGCGAAGGATTTCCGAAAATGTATCCAAATGACTGTGAAGTAGTGGAACTGATACTCACTTTACATCCAAGCTATAATAATTGTAAAATCAAGCACCGCAAATTTTGACATGATCTTCTAGATCTTCTTAGATCTTCTAGTATTAGATCTTCTTAGTTCTTCTATAGTTCTGAGAAGGGTGCAGCAATAGTTCTCAAGCCTAAATATTATTTTATTGAACAAAAAAGGGGTGCTAACTTCGCGCCGCACTCAAAATTTGTTTGATACTACTTATCCTTCATCATCTCTCATGTAATGCTTATTGTCATTATGTAACAAAACCGAGAACAAAACACATTTCCAACTACATGCATGCGTTGCAACCGTCTATAAATAGTCTCATTTCATCTGTCTGGTAATAAAAGATCCTTGACATCATTATCAAAAACAAGAGCTTTTTCTGCATAAAAAAAACTACTATAGCAAATAAGTTTCTGGAGTACGAGAAAATAGGTAACCTTATTACTTGCAGAAAGTTGTATCTTTCGTTTCAAAGGGCACGTTTCTGAAAGTTTCTTAAATGGTCACTACATTTTTCCTTTTTGCAAACATTGCTTGGATTCCAAGATTTGTCAACATCTCTGGTTTGATTGCGGAGGTAAAGTAAGCGGACAATGGACTTTACACAATTTCAAGTGTACAAGAATTTCAGGTGTAGCTTGTCTGTACTTATGTCGAAGTGTAGATCGTATGTGTATACTTCTTCACCGAATAGGTACCTACTCAAACAAAATTTTTGGCCCCTTTTATTAATTTGATATTTTAGGCTGTAATAAGTTCTGTCGAGATGTTTCATTCATCAAAACTCTTTAATCCGTCTAAATATACTGGGTGTTTTGTTTTCAGGAAAATCCAGAAATACGTCAATTTATGTTTCTCTCTTGACATCTTATGACGCCAAATTCAACCTTTAAGCAAATGCCCCCTAGCCCCAGCAGCCTCCGTTTCAAGAATCTTAAATGAAAAGGGGGCTCAAGTGACCCCTCATTTAAAATATATTCTAATTCTTTATACGACTGTATAATTTTTTAAGTTTTTGTCAATTTACATATTTTGTACCAATTTATCAATTTCTGAGTATCTCAGGAGGAGTCGGAGTACGTGTTTTCCTTTGAGGAAAATCCTGTGTTAGGTAAATTTTTATTCCCGCTGGACACCTTTTCGCACCAAATTGAGAAACAAAAATTGACCTGTCTCAGGATTTTCTTCAAAGCAAAACAAGCAAAACACTAACTCCGACTCCTCCTGAGATACTAACAAATTAATTAAAGGGTTGACACAACCCTAAAACAATTATACAATCACATAGAGAATCAGATTATCTTTTAAATACCCCCCTTTACATTTAAATTCTTAAGACGGGACAGCTGGGGCTAGAGGTTTGTTGCATCAAGGTTAAATTTGGGATCACAAGGTATCCCCCGAGCAATAAAAATTGACCTGCTGCATCAGGATTTTTCCCAAAACAAAACACCAACGGAATTATTCAGGGTGAATGATGTCTTGAAAAAGATACATATGTCGTTCTAGTAGAACCATAAGCTTGAGTTATAGCGTGTTTTGGTAAACTTTCACCCGATTAGGTGATCGAACCCAGGACCTTTTGGTTCTGTCTTTTGATTGCGCTCGACGTGACATATGTTGCTCGATTTTATGTATCGATTGGGAATTTCTTTTTTGGAGAGGCGCAGACAAAGATTTAGAATGACACAGGAAGTGTCGATAGTCCGAAGGGATTTCCTCTCGGATGATAGACATAATGCGATTGGAGTACCGCAGGGGTCCGTGCTCGCACCTGCGCTTTTTCTGTTGTATATCAACGAGTTGCCTGCTGCGCTGCCGAGAATTTTCATATGTCATTACGCGAACGACTCAACAATTTTGTTTAGTGTGGCAGATGAGAACCGTGCATTTGCATGGCTTGATTCCATGCATCTAATCTTTGGCTAATCTAATGGCTTGGTTGGTTAAACATTTCCTTTTTTGGAATTTTTTGAAGAAAAACATTTTTTTATCGAACCCGACATAGACTGATCTGAGACCAAATTCATTTCCTGCTTGTGATGTGTCTGTCGAGGGTTTTGGTCTTGACTAAACACATTGTTTCCTTTGGAAAACGAAATTTATATTACCACAAGCGGTTTTTGTCTCGATAATTTGCGTCACTCACACATTAAAAGTAGTTGATGATGTGAAAATTTTTCAACAACAGGTGTTGCAATAATTAGATATTTTCCATAAAAGTAAAAATGTCATGGCGTTTTATACTTGTACTTGTTTAGGCAGACGATTAATTATTTATGGAGTAAATTATTGATAATACGAATAATTCGATAATAGCAGCCGCAGAAGAATTAAATTATTTTTCACAGCGCCATGTATTTATTTTTATTATCGAATCTTTTTGCAACACATTGTTTAATTAATTAAGGAAGAAGATTACAGTTTAGACTATCATTAGGCAACCTTCACATGCTCCAATGTGTAGCATATGCAGGAAATGGAAGAATTTAATTGAGCAATGTTTATTTTTTTATTTTCTAATTATCATTAAACAGTAAAGTCTCTATCATTATTAAATTGTTTCTTACTGCAATCTCCAACAGTTATTTTCAACGTGCATGTGAGTTCTGTTTGTTCCCGAATGGACGCCCATGAATTGCTGCTGCGCTGTCAACTAATATTGCAGGATATGACAAGGTATGTTATTGTTTAAAATAAAATATTTTATTGAATAAAAGCTACTTTGATCGCCAACTTAGGACGCTTCTAATGACCAAGAAAAAACCGCAATCAAATTGAATTTGTGGTAGGTACTGAAAAAGTCTTCATGGAGCCTGATGTTGACTATAAATCGTTCATTTATTATATTACGGTGTTGTTAATTTAATTGTTTGCGAACATTTTAAGTGAATTGCACGGGTCATCATTCATTAATCATCTGCCTCGCGAAGTCCCGCAAAGGTAGATCATCCAATAAGTCTGGCAACTTATTTTGGAGTTGATCCAAATTATTTTTGTTGTTTAATCGCTGCGCCATAGAATTATTACAGGCATATAATAACATTTATACGCTTTCTTATATAAATTAACCCGCTACCTTGAAATTTATTTGAAGAAAACTTGACCAATTTTTTAGGTTGAACTTGGACATCTCTGCACGTTAATAAAGCACTTTTGGAAAGAGAAGGTTTTTTATTCATCCATTGTCAGCGATTGGTACCACATTATACATTTTTTTTTACTTTGTCTTTTCTTTTTTAATAGTATGTTCAATATCAAGGGCGGAATAAAGTTCATTTCGGCGAGTATGAAGTTATAAGGTTGATTGAATACGAGCTTTAAATGGACTTCGGGTCCGGCCGAGATATAGACGCTATTTTTTAGCGCATCGCGTTAGAACACTGAATACTTTGGCTTGTTAGCTTGTTGACGAATATGTGGTGGCGAACAAATTAATTCACTGTCAGTGTCATTTTCCTGTCTAGCGTTCATTTTGTTGCTTTATTGACGAAACCTCAGAAACTAGTAACCCCCGTTAATCGTTATAATTAGATAGGTACCCACCTGTTATTATTATATTTCCAGACTTGATTGAAATATGCGCGTATCGTGGTCTCGGTAGTTGTCAGCTGTGTGCTTGAATTTCGCTGCCGAGCTCTCACATGCCGCGTAATCACTAACTGATAACAACTACACAGTAGTTGTTATAGTAACGATTAAATCCCGTTCAAGGGCCAGAAAAAACGTTCGTTGCGGGCTGGAATATTTTGTACGCTTGGAAGCGAGCCGCTATTGCATGTAGGGCTGCAATATGCGTCATTTCGCCGGCTATTAAGCTACTGAAAAGTCGTCTTCCAGAGGCGATGCGCTAAAAAATTATTTTTGTCCTCGAGATTTTCTTTTAGGTGTGAATCCTTAGTTTAGAAAAATCACCGTCTGCTTATGACAACTAATATGTTTGTCTGGATTCTGTCCCCGAAGTTTGATGTTAGAAATGTTGAATTAAGCGAGTTAGATGCTGTTAAAGTCAGAATTCTGATGTCACAACAGCCGCGGTTTCTCATCTGCGCGGTGAGAAACTGCACAATATTTCTCAAATAGCTCTTACATCTAGAGGTAGGAAGCAGACATCGAAGCCGTTTTTATCTTCATCATCAAGACTCTCAGAAGAATTGATTAGAAAAGTTGTTTTACCAATATCCCTTTAAATATTATAATAACCAATTTACGATAAAGTGGTTTTTCGATACCAATAGGAAAATTAACGCAAGCATGTTATATTTTTATTTTAAACAGCTTCGTTTATTAGTCGGTAGATGTAATCCCATCTGCATTTTTTACCAATTCACCCACTATATAGTCTTAAAGCCTACCCATTTTCCTCGCTTTAATTGAAAAGTTGTAAATTTATAAACCTTATAAAATTTAATTTCTTGTGATTTATCGTTGGAGTTTATCCTAATATGAATTTTTAATTAAAGCCCGAAGCTACAACAATGAAGTTGTAAGGCTGTATGCCGGTCGTTATTCGCGTTTCAGGTGGGATCACTTGAAAATACTTTCGGTATCATGAGCGAGTACCTGCGGGTTGACATTTTCAATTAAACGCAATTAAAACCCATTTGAAAAGTTCCCTTATTAAACTTCTATGAATTCCTATCCAAAAGTCGTTCGACGACACTGACACGGAGTTTTCACCTTTCTAACGACTTTAATGTTAATTAAAGATGCGAGGTCTTCCAATAATTGATAAGAGAAAGTTTGACTTGAGTTATTCTTACCAATTAGTTGAATTTATTCCGGGAATTTCTGGATTGCAGAAGACTTTTATATTCGTTGTAAGTCCTCAAAAGAAATTACATTTCTAGGATTTGATTTTTTGGAGTGCCCTTTTAATTGCAGTTCGAGGAGCTTTCCCACTTTTTTTTTTAATCACGAATACCCACTAGTTTGTGTTTTTATTTTTAACGAGTAAAATCACTTTGATTAATATCCATTATAATAACTTTAGAAGGGATCAAAGCAAGATGTAGGTTTATAGAACTTTCTATAATAATAATTTTATGTAGGTTCTTACTAATGACGACAAAAAGCAATCAATAAAATTATGTATCTCATTATTTTTAATCCTAAACATTTTAAAGTACCTACTTGAAAGTGAGATTAAAAAAAATTGTTCAATTTTCCGGAAAACGCTGGAAACTAGAGTGCGTAAATTTAATTGGGAGAGCTCAAAAAATATATTGAAGTCGTTGTGTGTCGTTTTTGGGGTAGCACATAGTTTCTAAATTAAGCTTAAAGCCTAACACGAAAAAGGAGTTTTTCTCTATTTTCCGGAAAACGATTGATGAGCTTACCAAAGGCTCGAAAGTCCTGCGCTATTTGATTTTCTCTATAGTTTGAATTTAGAAATGTCAGGTATAATGTGGCATTATAAAAAATAATTTTCCGATTTTCCGGAAAACACCGGACGCTAAAGACTGCTCGAAAATACAATTATTGCTCCAAATAAGCTCGAAAAAGGTTGTTTGTTTTTTAAGTTATCTTAGTTATTCTTTAAACAGCTGTAATGCTCAAATTTTGGCCCTGAAATTAGGTACCTAAGTATGTGAAATAAAAAAATTCTTTCACTTTTATAAAAAAATTCCAATATTGTATGACATGCTGCTTTTTAATAATAAACTTTTGGGCCGTGTAGTCAGAATCTTGATAAAGCAAAACGTACCTAGAATAAGATATGAAAAACTCTCCCCTTGGTTTCGTTATAAATTTACTCGAAAATTTTCTACAGTTGGAGGATTATGTAAAGTCGGTTTACTTTTAAACCCAACCTATTTTTTAAGAGTTATTAGAGTCGTTACAAGCCACAGTATCTCGTTTGTTCCAAGAGAAACAGAGTGCTTTCCTCGCTAGTTCCTGAAATTAAAATAGATAATTTGAGGAAGTTGGTATTGTTTGTTATATGCTGCCAGAATTTATCTCACAGAAGTAATGAAAACTGGATTGAGGTAATTTCAACGTCTGCCTGTTTGAAATTCCGCTAGAAAGGTAACTTGGATGGCTGCCATCACACTTTAACGCGGACGAATGACGGTGGCTCTTCCTTCCTGGGTAAATTCCTTTAATCTTCTCATTATCCCGACTTTAAGTTACGTCCTTAAAATAATGATTTCTTTATTTTCCATAATCGACTCGTTCAGAATTCTAAATTCGCATTATTTTGGGTCTTCGGTTTGAACGAAATTTTGACATTACCTACCCAAATTAGATATTTTTTAGATAAAAAAGTCTTCCTGGATGTTTATCACGTTAAGAATCCCTGCGATTGATTTGACAAATAGGAGGTCAGGTCAACTTTATTCAAGTTTAGTTTTTTCTCAGCATCAGTGATGGTAATAAACGTAAGTAGCATAAATACGGGCGTAAAATAAAGGAGAAACCTCGGAAAAACTTTCTCATAAGAATAATTCATGTACATTCATGATTAAGAATTAAAGCCCCTTCTGGATACAGAAAGAGGCCGAGGGCGCGGACAGACCCTCGTTACGAGTGATGCGAGCGTGCCGTTTCTGGGCAGGGTGTATTTAGCGGGGGCGGCTGTAAATTCTCTCAGAATAGGGACACGTACGCGACTCATCACCTGAATACCGTTGCAAGTGCTCTGGTGAAGGTTCCAAGCGCAAGCAGAGAAATAGAAATTTGTTTCTGTATATTGACATGAGATTCATTTTACTTTTTGATATTTTTTATTCATAAGTTTGTTATATTCGACGTATAGATACGCAAACTTCTGTGATTACAATCTGATGTTCGCTTTGGCTTTACCCTTGGTGCTTTATCAGTAGGTATTATTCTAGAATTGTGCTTAAAAGCTGTAAAAGCTAGTGAAAGTGCTAGGCTTCCAATTAACGAATCTCAACTTCGGTCTGCGCTTTTCAAAGATGATTTCAGAAATAGAGTTTGTCAAACCAAATTTAGAAAATTGCATTCCTCACGATGACATATATTTGCAAGGGGGACAACTTTTTACCCAAAAACTATTGTAATACCTGCGACCCCCTAAGCCGGGGTGTCATCTCCCAAATTTTTTCAAATGGGGGTGGAGGTCAAGTGGTACCTTAATTGACAGGGTTTCTCTAAATTTTTGCTGTTTCGTTTTTGAAAAAGACTTTGCATTGTTTCTAGATTTTTTCGGATAGTTCTCTTTCCTTAGCAGTTATGCCATGAGGTAAGTTTTCGATGTCCCACCCTATATATCGAGTTCAGTGGCATGTATTGTATTATGTATTTCTTAAAATGGGAAGTCACGCCATGATTATTATTTGTTTTGATATTAGAGCTGATATTTACCTATTTGTTATTGTAAACAAACCATTATTATTGTATACTTACTTCAATCGTTGTTTTCTACATCTCAACTAATTAAACTTTGGTATGAATGGACGGCTCCTGTTTATACATTGTTCTACTTTTCAGAGTAATTAATGGCTTTATTTGCGTAAGTAAACTATAAATGCGGGTTGACAAACAAATTAATTACACGAGTTCGCGTCAAATTTAGGTTTGTTCGTCCTTCCCATGGCGATATCTGAGCTAAAGGGGCCCGTTTGTGGTTTGGGACTATTAATTTGAGGCGCGAGCCAGCGCTGGTCCGTCCTATGATCCGGGCAAGTTTTCACCATGGTCAGGGCCGAACTGGCTGTTGAACAATATCTGAGAAGATTTGTCATAAGAACGCATATTATTTTTCTCCACCCCTTTTCTTTCTCCACATTTTGAAGCTTATTAAAGTTTTTTGTAACGATTTTATTTTTCAAACTTAATTTATTGTTTTTTTTTTGCAAAATGCATTTTTGAATTCAAATACGATATAGTTCAATTCGCTGTTCCATTGAAAATATGACAAATATAAGTTTTGATTATTTTTCGTTGCGCCATCCATTTAACAGGTAACCAAAAACAGTTTTTTGTGTTTCGACCATTCTATAAAAAACAGCCTGTTTGAAAAAAAAAAAGATTTCTAGCAAGTTTTAACAAGTAAGGTGTAAGTAGGTCGTAGATACCTATACTCAAAAATTTTAACAATTGTTTGCTAGTGACACTGACTGAGTGTTTATTTTTTTTTAACTTTCGCTTTAAAAACTTTAAACTGTCAAAGAATCTTAACGCATCTTCAGATCGATTTGATAAACTATCATAGAGAAATTAATTTTATAATGGAGATATTCCCAGATTATGTAAGAATAAAGCCATCGATTAAAACGTCAAATTAGAAAACTAACAGTAAGGTAATGGATTACTATTTCAACAGATTTCAAAATAAAAATCCATGATCCGATCCTGAATAAGGGAGGTCAGTCTGCTTTGTGTTTGACTTTTCCCATTATGGAAGATTATATCGCATCCGTCTTAAGTTTTATGATTAATGAGATCTGAGTTAATCTGAGCTGGTTTTAATTCAACAAGCTTCCATACAATGACGTAGGGAATAAAGCGATTTATAATAACCACCCCCTGCTAATATAAGACTTTAAAACAAGTTTCTTATTATAAAATTACACCTATAGCTATAAATACTTTTATACTAGTGCTAATGCGTATTTTTGCATCAGGCAAGTGGTCATCGTGAGAGCTTGTTTAAGCTTAAAACTTCTATTCGTAGTCTAGAAACATAATTCGTCTTTATGTGTTGTTTTTTTGGTAATTAGTAAACTGACTTTCAAACTCTCCTTCAAAATTGTATGAGTCTAAAATTGGCCTATGCATATGATGCCCTTTATTTGATATGTGTAAACAAATTTATCGGTGTTTCGGATTATAAAAATTTCTATTCCTAAATTTTATCATCAAAGTTTAGGTAACATCTTACACTTCTTAGCTGTATCACTGAAATGAAAATTCAAGTTTCACTTGATGTTTTATAACGTCAAACAAAACTCTGGTATCCAACAAACTTTGTCGAAAGCCATAATTTAACATAATATATAGCACAATAACTTTTCCAAGATTCAAAGGATTTGGGAGTACTTTAAGGACTTTCGAGAGTTAAATTCGGCAGTCATAATAATTTATCTCTATGGAATCAAACTCCTTATATACATAGTAACTTTGATACAATAAGGATTCTTAAGGAGCCCCTCTTTGGATTTATGATCTATAACGTAGACGTCTAGACCTAATCTGGAGTTGGTTCGATATTTTATTAAATTGGAGGATTGGAGGCATCTTATTATAGTTTTATGGCCCAATTCCGGAAACCTAATAAATCTCTAAGAAGAATCCTCTAGTGGCGGATCCGTTTATTAGCTCTGAAACATTTTATCTAGATAATCGATATCTCCATCTGGAAGCAAGTCGGCTGCGAATCGGAAACTTCAAAGTTAGACGAGAATCATCACCTCGCACTTCTTCAGTCTAAGCTGAGCAGGCTTTAATTTTTTCGAACCCCACACGTGGAATCAACTCAATCTTTCAAACTTTTTTGATGGTTTTTTATCGTTCGGTGATAATGAAAAGCTTTCTCCTGTCATGTTACAGCACTTACGTGATACGACAGCGTAACATAAAGTTGGTAGATAGGTACTAGGTGACAATACTATATGTATACAATAAAGTCCTCTTGCGGAAGTTTATATAATTTTGTATTTATTTGGGAGGACTTTTATTTTCAAGTTTCTCAAATCTCTGATAGAGTTTATTAACCTATTTATTTAAATACACCCATCAACGGCATAGCCAAATAAAGATGGGAAAACCTAACAAAACTTAAAGAAGGTCACTTTAAACAAATTGAACAAATTATATGAAATATACAATAATGAATTTAAAAAGGTAGAAAAATTAACAATACAAGAAAGACAAAAATTTCACAGCAAGAAATACCTAAGATATTTTTGTTTTGGTTACTTCTGAAGTACTTTTGTTTTACATCGGAAACGCTTGTGTCGAAAATATCAAGAATACTCGTTACAGAGTCGATGTATAGGTGAATAAGCCTAAAAGTAACGTTAAAGAATAACGTTATAATGCAGTTTGTATAAGAACAGAACAGCAAACCAACTTCGACGTTGCTTCAAACTGACACAGTCATCCGAATCTAGCCAAATACCTGTTTCGAGACACCAGTCTCCGGATACACACCGTCGACCTTTCCAGAGAGGAATTCCAAAAATCGACGCCTCGCCCTCTCCAGCACATTAAATATTTATCTCGTGAAAATAATGTCTAGGAAATACCAGATTTAACTTTGAAAACCACATAAAACTTATTTTATTGATCAAATCTTTAGTTTATCATGTGTTAAAAATGTCCTATTCCTTGCTGAATACAAGCTTGTGCTCGGAGGCCTATTGCAAAAGTAGCAGTTTTCTCGTCTTTTTTCGCGTACCTATCTCTTGATCAGCTTGCTGAATACGATAAAATCATAATTTGTCTCTGGTATTTAGTTACAAACACCAATTCCGAAATATGCTGGTGCGCCGCATCTATTTGAATCCTAATGCCATTTCGTATGAGCAAGGGAACCTCTACTCTCTACTAATGTTTATTTCGGTGACGTTTACTCATGTGTGGCAATTTGTGTGGCTTACAAAGTTGAATCTTGTTATTTACTAGTCATAATTTTCTTAGGCCTGTAACTTCGTAACAAATAAAGATAGACCTGTCACTTTTGGGTTTTTTGGGCTCAAAATTAAGCCTACTATATGCTCAAGAATTTTGAACATAACGATACGGACGGGACACCCTGTATAGTCGGAAAATAAGTCGTCTATGTTTCGTGGCAACCCAGAAGAGTTCTCCAAAAGAACTCTTTCAGATCCAAAGGGAGATATAATTACCTTTTTTTTAATTGTATCAAGAATTTTTATTGTTACCCAAAAACTCGCCAAGATCCCACAGGAAGAAATCTCGCACCTGTACAAGAAGAGAGGGATGATGACTATTCTCAGGAACCAGGTTCAAGGACCGTTCCACAAAGCAAGGTTTCGAACATAGCACCAAATCAAGAATTTTAGCATTGGAATTGAGTACGTCATTGTCATTACTTTGTATCAGTTCAAGTGCGCTGCAGAGGTTAAGAGCAGAAATACGGGATTTATTCACCCCGTCAAGCACCTGCGATATTCAGGAATGTTGAAATCTCCGACTATGACAGGCCAGCATCCAGACATGCACAAACGACTTCAAATCATTCATAAACAGAACCAGATCTCATCTTATGCCACTAAGGGAGGAGGGGTATTACATACATACATTGATGCTAATAGTAGGGAACGTTGATGATCCAGGAAAATTTTTACGCAAACAATATCAATTGATACAATCGTAAGTCTCACGTACATTGACAGCATCATTGGCTGATCTGACAGCTGTTAAAACTCCTCCACCACGAGTTCTGTCAGTATCATGAGGATCTCGATAATTTCTGCGAACAAAGGGAACTGTGATGGAAACAATTCACTATCAATTACATAGTTGCTCTGCCATGTTTCGGTGATAGCGTAGGCCCAAAAATCATTACAAGAAAATAATGTAATTCTGTACCTAGTATTGGTATTAAGGGCCCTTACATTTTGATAACCGTTAATCGCAGAGCGGAAAAGTCTTGAATTCTTGCTGAATAAAATTTCAAAAAAATTTTAAAAATGTTAAAGCGGAGGAGCACTATAATGACGTTAGCGCTCTGCGTTACCATACACTCGTGAAAAAAATGGGAGCTATTTTAAAAGAATATATAGAAGAATTAACTAATAATTAGTTTTTTTTTTTATTATTTCAGCTTAAGCGCTCAACATATCCCCTTTAACGCTTGGGAAGCGGGGTGTTAGCTAGATGTCTGGCTTACTTGTAGTGTTTTAGTTTTACGATAACATTCCCCACTGGCAATAAGCATAATGTACTTACTTACATTAAAATTCTGGCTGAGAACCAGCTACTGAAACTGCTTTCCAGCCGTTAAAATTGCCGTAATCAATTTCATCCCTGCTATATCTGCCCTTTAGTTGTATTAAAAAGAACAATTTCAATTTATTTTACAAAATCCAAGCGTACATTGTTTTTCTTATTAAGTATACATTTACAGTGTCCACCCTCCCTATGTATCCCTTTTCTTTATATTAACTGTCGCTTTCTTTTATTATATTTCCCAGGTTCGGTAAGTTTAGCTACTTGCAATATAGAAAGTCGTTACTTTTTTATAGTAACTTTCTTATACAATAAACTGTTCTATTTGGAAATAAATGTATTTTTCCCAATATACAAAATACCTCGTGGCAACTGGCAAGTATAATCTGCACCTACGCTTACAAGTTCAAAGTTTGAAAATTTACGATAGTTCCTCGCGAATAAAGAAGAATTAAATAATACTGCCACCTTCAACTTCATACATTTACGATGAGAACAGTTGCCGGCATGAAAATAAAAGGAAACGCCGATTTATTGGAATGCACTTCTGGGATCGATAAATGAATAATTCCACACCTTGAAAAAGTACTCAGCTCTGAAAGTACTCAAATCGGCAGACTGGAAAACTTACAGCGTCTTTGCTACAGCGGGATTGTTTAGACCTGGGCATTGTCCTGTAATAGAGGACAGCTTTGTTGAGTTTTCCCTGTCTCAGTTCCGTGATGGCATGTACGCAATTTATGCAGCAGTACAACGTTCCATTCACGATCGTATTTCAGTGTTTAAACTCGACCGGAAAAATGCCCTTTCAATTCTTGAACTCCAAATAATTGGCCTTCCCAATTGAATTTTTGCTTTCAGGATCATAATAGAAAAACCATTGCATCATGTGTTTTGGCAATTCATGGAATCGATTTCTTCTTCACCAATTTTTCCTCATAGTAAGTAAAAAATTCAGGACCATAGTAGCTCTTCAGTATGAAAAATAAGTTCATTAAATAATTAAGTTTCATTAATTAAGAATGTTCATTCAAGCTTCCTAATTTTTGTCATTGTGTTTGTAATAAGAAGGGATTATTGTATCTGTATCTCCGTTAGTTGCGTGCGTGTGTGATGGTGGTGGTCGAACTTGCATGTTAAATTTTAAGCCGTACGCGTGTAGCATAAGTTAATACAAATTTACTCCTACTATGCTTCCGGACATGCGACATGTGCCAAGAACTCCTCGTAACTTTGTGAGTGTTTATTTACACTATAAGTGTGTCATTCTTTATGTAGTTATTCACCTGAGGGATCAAATGATAGTGGTTATTTAATATTGGAGCATGTGGTGCTGGTGTTGTTCTTTGTGCTTGTTTGCCTATCTAATTATCATTGTTAGTTAAATATGATACCAACTTCAATACCTACTTCCTGTTTAAAGGCGGTATTAATATATTTACAACAAACAACCCTATATAATATAATGTAAAGAAGCGGAATATTAACTCGATACAGGAATGGGAAATAACAAAACTTTTACCGGCATTGAAGAGAAGTTAAAGAAGGAAGGAAGGGAGTTGATGTTAGGTACTGAAAAACATATCAATATCCTGGAACGTGTCACGTTTTCCATCTAGGTGCCCATACCAGGTGCAATTATTTTCTTAGATGTTCACTTTCAACGTCAAATTTCATTAATTATTAGTTTATTACAATATTTTCCGACAAAGGACTCTGAAAATTTTTGACCTCCCAATTTTTACCCCAGATACCGTAGTCAGCCAGATCCTGCAAACTTAAATGTTATTTCTTTCAATGCATTTACATCGAGGACTCATAGATAGATAGATAGATAATTTATTAGCTACATTTTGTGAGGAACAACTGTAGTACGTCAAGACATATTAAAATAAACACATAATATGAAAAATTTAGATACAAGAATCAAAATACACAAACAAACGCCTATCAAAAACCATCACAAAGAGTCATGGCGGGCCTCACAAGCATGTAAAAACTCCTGCACCGTATAAAAACATTGACAGAGCAGATATGACCTCACTGCAGTCTTAAATCTAAAAGAACTCAGGTCGGTGAAGCTCCTTGGCAGAGCATTGTAAAGATGTAAGTCCAAAGTATTTGTGGACGACTTTGTCAAACGATAGCGAGGAACACGCAGAAGGTCACGATTTCTAGTCCTATAATCATGAAAATCATTATGAGTGTTCATCACATTTTTATTCCCGTGTATCTCAAGTAACTGATAATATATGTAAAGAAAAGGAAGAGACATGATTCTCAAATCTATGAAAAGAGTTCTACAATGAGCAGAATATGCCGAGCCCGTCAACACCCTGACAACCCTTTTCTGTATCTTGAAGATACGAGAGGCGGAGCTTGAATTCCTCCACAGAACAACACCGTAGCAAATAAGAGAGTGGAATAGCGAGAAATATACCGTAAGAAGTGCAGAAGGATTCAGATGTATTTTAATAAGTCTCCTGATAACGAAGGTCACATAAGATAACTTCCTCTCCAGTGAGGTCACATGAGGAGACCAGTTCAGAGACTCATCCAGAGTTATGCCTAGAGTAGTCGCGGATTTCCCACCATGTAGGGACGTCCGACCAGAAAACACAAGTATCTGAAATCTCTATTGAGCTTCAGCAGATTACTAGAGAACCATTCCTCAGCCCGGCGCTCAACGTCATCCAATGCCCTCACAAGCAATGAGACACATCAACCCCACCGCAAACCAATGATGTATCATCAGCATACAATACGCATTTATTCGGTCTCAAGTGATAACATAAATTATTTACATATATGATAAACAGCAAGGGACCAAGGACGGATCCCTGGGGTACCCCACTTTTAACTATTTTCATGCTTGATCTAGATGCATCATTTAAACAAACACACTGCTTTCTATGAGACAAATAGGAACCAATAAGCTGTAGTGGAATTCCCCTGACTCCATAACGATACAGTTTTTCAAGCAGCAAGTCATGGGACACACAGTCGAAGGCCTTACTAAGGTCACACAGAGTTAGACCCACGCATTCGCCCCTCTCCAAACCCTGAACTATATGATTCACCACCCCAGAAACTGCCTCAACAGTTGAATGTCCCGCTCTAAAACCATACTGACTGCTGCAACAAGCTGTTCGCCTCAAAATAATGGGTCAACTTACCTTCGAGAACACACTCAAACAATCTGCCGAACAGCGGCGTTACCGATATTGGACGATAATCGCTTGGTGAGTTAATGTCACCCTTTTTGAAAATTGGAACCACTCTAGCTAACTTGAAATCATCCGGGAAAACCACACTTTGTATGCATGAATTAAAAAGACACGTCAACGGTTTGACAATTATGTCAGCAAATTCTTTTCGATATTTTGTGTGCGGCTGTTAGCGAAGTCAAGTCAAGTAATCGAGAGGAGAAGTTCGTCGAGATAAACGATACAGCAGGCGAACAGTGCTTTTAGTGGAGCGAGAAATCATGTATTAAAATGAGTCCAGGAGAATCCTTAAATAAATTAATTATTGATTTTATTTATGTGTTTTATAAAAATGTCGATAAAGTGATTGCCTATTTAATTAACGTTTTTGAATGTTTTGACAACTGTCCTAACCTAGCAAAATCAAGAGCTGTAAGTTGTAAAGAGTGGATTAAGTTAAGACAAACCTCTTTGTGTCAGCGCCTACTCCAAAACGGATTTGTTTTCGAACACTCCTTAGTTATTATCTGCATTAGTTGTTTGCGTTGCATAAATTGTTTTTCTATAAATAGTTTTAATTAAATTGAAAACCATTTAGATCTATTATTAGTTGCTGAACGCACATTCTGAACGCACTTGAAATGCAGGCTTTGTTGGCGTTCATGTGATTTCGCACCATAGAAACCAAATGGTGTTTATTGGTCAGTATTATAGAGCAGATTATTCATAGGTATTCAATCTACATTTTTTTAAATAGAGAGGATAAAAAATAATATTACTCAATTGTATCATTTAGATTTAAACACTCGCTATTTTATGTGAGGATCACAGTTATTTAAGTAATTGTGTAGATAAGGTATATTTTTAAACTGGTGCAAAATTACGTCAATTACCCACTCAGATGATTACAGCACTCACCTTCTGCTCGTCCTCCAATTTTGATGAGTAATAATCCTCGTTATGCTTTCATTTAATAACATTATATGAACTCATTTATAATCCTTTTTCCTTTGTTTCATTGGTACTATACTGTGTAAACTATATTAATATATTTTTTGAAATTTACGAAACTGTGAGTGAAGTACATGGTAAATAAGGTCGCATAGCCTGCGGAATAGGGAGCGTAAATATGACAAAAAATGTAAAATTAGAGGTCTTATAAAAAATTCAAAAAGCACTATAAAAATTAAATCGTTCATAAAATTTCCTGGTCTTATTTCGCGCTATGTTGGACAGCGGCCTTTCATTAATTTTTTTCACGTTCTCAGAGTTTCCATTATTTAATTCCCATCACTTTATTCCAGATCCTGAACATGTGTAATTTTATTGTTATTTTTGCCGGCACATTTTAACCGAACGTTCATATCGCGAATGGAACCGTCAAGCTTAAATTAATGGCCTACATTTTCTTGTTTTCATTTTATATCATTTTATACCAGCACCAGCTTCAAAACAAATTAACATCGGAGCTCAAGGGAAATCAAGTTCACTAAATATAATTTATAATTTTTATATGACATTATAGTACTTCTTCTGGGGATGACTGAGGTTTATTTAGATCGATACCCTGTTCCCTGGTCGACGAAGGGTTTACTGGCACATAATGATGTTTTAGGCAACTTTTCACTCGCCACCTATTTATTGGCAGGTATATCATGTTTATTTTGTTACCAATCCTATGTAAACTCGTGCATTCAATTTTACATTGTTAGCATTCCCGTCCATTGTGAAATATATTTAACTTCAACGCTCCAGGGCATATAAAATTTGGTTTACTTGAGTTTAAATGTGTAATTTTTAGACAGAGTACCTACCTAATGACTTGGGTAAAGGTCAGCTAACTTTGGGTCATTCAGAAGTCCGCGCTGAATAACTCCAGAGAGTCCATTGTTGCATGTCCTTTTATACTAAAAACAATATGCTTTTTACATAGGTACTATTACGGTTTATAATAATATAACTTATAATTAACATTCGCTTTCATTCACGAATTACGAATTATAGGGTACTTAAGCTAAACTGAATATTAAACTTATGCCAAGTTATAACGTTAAGTCCCCACCATAGCCTCATCCCAAAAAAGTGTAATTAACCTCCTGAGCTTACATCAAACGCAATAATTCTTTATGAATGTATCAATTATTTCGAAAAGATTGTTAAAAAAGGAATCTTTAGGAATTTTAAGTTTTTTGCATTTTCACGTTATTTTACTACAGGATTTTTCTAATGATTTTGACCAAAGTTCTTGAAGGAATTATATAATCTCTTTAGATAGAGGTTCGTAGAATGGATTATAGATCTTTTCTTTTTCTTCACATGATTTTCCAACCCAGGTTTATTTTAGTGCATGCAGGAGTCATAAAGTCCAGTAAGTCGGAAAATTCTTTAATAACAGAATATTTATCGGAATTATATCGCATATCGCATTGAGTGTTTTTTCTTCAATTGGGCCTCGGATTCGTGATCAGCGACCAAAAAAACCGCCCGAAAGACTATTTCCGAGGCGAAATATTATTTTTTTATTGTATAGGTACTGCCACTTCTTGTGATGGTTTTGAAGAGTTGGAACCACCCTTACTTGTGTTTGGAGTTAGTATTCGTAAACAGAGACCCCGAAAACTATCGAGAGACTATTTCTGAGGTGAAATGATGAATTTTTTTATCACTGCCAGTATTTGGTGTGGTTTTAGAGGCTGGAACTTGCTTTTGGACCTCGGATTCGTAAACAGGGACCACGAAAACCCCCGAGAGACGATTTCCGAGGTGAAATTTGACGTTTTTTAATTTTTTTTATCACTCTCAGTATTCAGTGTGGTTTTGAGGGGTTAGAACCACCCTAACTTGCTTTTGGACCTCGGATTCATATAAACGGCGACCCCAAAAAACCCCGAAAGACGATTTCCGAGGTAAAATTTTGAATTTTTCAATATATTTTTATTATTGTCATTGTCAGTATTTTGAGTGGTTTTGAGTGGTTGGAACCACCCTCACCTGCTTTTGGACCTCGGATCGTATAATCGGTGACCCCAAAAAAACCCTGAGAGACAATTTTCAAAATGAAATTTTGAATTTTTGAATTTTTTTTATCACTGTCAGTATTTGGTGTGGCTTTGGGGGTTTTTCACCACCGTCATTTGCTTTTAGACCTCGGATTCGTAAGCAGGGACCCCAGAAACTCCCGAGAGACGAATCCTAGATGAAATTTAATTTTTTTTACATCACTGTCGCTATTTGGTGTGATTTTGAGGAGTTGGAAACAAACTAACTTGCTTTCAGACCTCGGATTCGTAATCGGCGACCCTGAAAACCCACGAGAGACGATTTTCGAGGTTATTTTTTTTATTTTTTTATTTTTTATCGCTGTTACTATGTGGGGTGCTTTGGGAGGGAGGAAATTACCCAAATTTTCTCATTCTTTGAGGTATTGCAAGGATTAGTGGTGATGGAATGTTCCTGAAGGTCTAAGGAATCCATAAAAAACAAGAATTTTTTCAGGAAAGAAAAAAAAGAATAATCGGTGCTGTTCCACTACTTTTCCAGATTTTCCGTCTTATTTACTATGGTCTAATAAGAACACAACATCTATACTCACTCAACCGTAAATTAGAGGTGGGGACTATTTTTTAATAGTGTGTTAGTGGCTACTAAATATTTTATTAACACGGCTGACTGTTTTTAATAATTTTTCCAAATTGCTCCTGTAATTTCTATCGCTGTTCGGTGCTTTTTGTTTCACAAAAAAAAAACGAAGAAATACCGCTCGAAGCCTTAGTAGTAATATGAACACCTACATAATATGTACCCTCTGGTTAAGCCAGAGGCCTAGAATTTCATCCTTGTTAGCCATGATCATCCTGCAGTGTTTAGGGAGGGTCCGAAGTAAGGCAACGTCATGATTCGTGGGTGATCTATAAGCGCAGGTGGTCTCGTCTTCAGGTTGTTAGAGACGTTAAAGATTCCTAACCCTGACAAATGAGGGATTCGGCAAATTTTCAAGCATAGGGTGGGGATGTTTCCCCCTAAGATCGGTGATTAGTCTAAGTTAGTTAGCCTCAGGGCAGGGCGGTTCAAAACAGTAATTAATCTCTAATAACGCTAATTATCTGATAAATTCCAACTCTTGCTACACATTTTAAATCCTCATCAAGAAATTTAATTTCATTGGTCGTGTAAGTTTCGGGAAAACCATTGACAAAAATTTTACCTGCCATCAAAAATGTCTAGCAGTGGGGATACTTTCATTACTATATTACTCGTTAAGGACAAAAGTGTGCACCGTTCCTAAACAGCTTGTAAGCAGCTTCAACGATAAACATCAAACCACTCAATTTGATGACGAACTAAACAAACAATTTAAACTTTGTCTTTTAGGCAGTCTTTGGTCTTCCAGGTAACTCACTGTTATCAGCATCCAAATTCCATAAAGTTTACTCCCATTATGAAAATAATTTTCAACCATGTAAGTTTTTGTCCAAACGACACTAATGAAAAATGTAAGCCATATTTTTCGATTTTATAAAATCAACCAAATTAATTGAAAAAAAAAAAATTGTTACCCTATTAGTTGGGTCAAAATCCGTGTGCAAGAAACCCTGTTTCTGATTATTTGTCGCATATCTCTGAAGGATTTAGAGTTATGAATGAAATACTGATGACTTGAGACTATCACCTCGCAGTAAAATATAAGAGTTATTTTGCTATAACCTATAAATGAATAACAGTTACAGTAAGTAACCGTGACTACGTATCACTATTTATAAAAAGTCGAATAGACTAAAAATCTCGTACCTGTATTTCCACACCCAACTGAGGAAGTGTTACTAAATGAACACCTGATATTGTAATATATTATATGAGTATACGATAATAATGTGATTGTTTATTTTGTTTGATATTTCGATCGTTTCACTTTTCCCCCGTAATCAGGCCTCTAGCTTACTTTCACCCTACAAATTACCGCAACGCATTGCAATATAAAAACTTCATAATTAGTTCTGCGACATAATAAACGTCCGTCTATAAAGCCAAATTGGCGTTCTCATGCAGGCTTGTGTAATATCCCTGATATATGATCCTGGCAAATGGAAGGATATGGCATAATGCCTCCACCATGTGACATACGATCCTGAGATGGCGTCTTTATTCATTATGTCCACCCTCCAAACAGACTCTAGAATCTACTGCAATCTCAGAGCGTATATGAAAGTTTCGGGAAGACTTGTGAAAGTATTTGGTCATTTGGTGGAAATAAAAAAATTGCAGCATTTCTTCCAGAGTTTACTCGATTGATTTCGTCTTTTTTGGTGAACATATGTTGAAGTGTAATATGTTAAAATTAATTAGATATAATAAATACGGAAAAGTATATTTACGTTCACTCCCTTTCTTCTTTATTCGATCTGCGACTCCCACACAAGAGCCGTCTTAAAGCGGATGCGCCATATGTAACAATTACTACATAGTCTCATATAAATAAGAATGTCAAACCTAGTGCTTTCCACGGCTCCGAATGACAAAAACGAAAAGAACATCATCGCTTCATCCGTTCAAATATAAGGAGGTTATTATGTGAAACATTAAGAAGTCAGTTGCATTACATGGCATAATACAGAAATAGATGTGGGCTATTTTCGTAGTGAAAGAAGAACTCACTCCTGTTGATCTGGTTTCATTCTCGTTGGAAATCAATAGGCTTTCTATATCGAATAGATTATGGTAAAAGCTAATATAAGTAGAATGCAGTTTGTTGTTCTCGAACTTGTTGCAGATGCACTTTTTCGCAATCGTTGAGAGGATTTGTTCAGAGAGTTCAAGCTGCAAAGAAAACTTCATGGTATTATAAAATCACTAATATCTTTGCGACTAATGGTATATAGGAAAAATTTGATCTAAATTAAAAAATTATTAAAATGAAAGTTATTAAAGAGTGATGGAGAGAGAAGAATTGTGAATAAAGTTTCTACCTAAATATGTTGTAGGGAATAGGAAGAAGCGGATATTTTCGATTCCTGGAGTAATTATAAATAAAATTTATCTTGCTCCGATTCTTTAACGTGGAGAGGATTCTCAATCTCAATAAAAGCCAGATCAAGATCTCCGCAAAGTTGTTTTTTTTTTCATATAATGTAAATACAACATTGAAATTGTGATTTTCGAAAATCACATAGGTTTTAACGAAACATGATGTCAATCATTAATTACCCGAGCCCGAAGGACGAGGGTAATTATTCAACAGCAGGTCGGGTGGAAACCTATGTTATTTTCAATTTATCACGATTTCACCTGTTGTATTTATTAGATTATACCTACAGCGAATAATAATATTATGAAAATCTTCGCCAAAATGTCACATTTTGTAATGTTTGGTTGACATTTCATGAAAACGAATGATAGCGTCTGTAGCAACCACCACACACTAAAATTTCTGATGATTATATTTCTGTCTAATAATTATCACGATAATTGATGTAGTTAATAAAGTTCGATTATTAAGCTGCTAAAATTAATCTGCAAGAAAAAATTGTAATAATTTACGAATTTGTAATTCGTTTTGCCACCATCCAGTCTAATTCAATTGCAGTATAAAAACGAAGGAAAATTTCCGAGCTACTTAGGGTGGACCTTGGGAACCTTGAGTTGTTGGAGTTTCCCTTGATTAATATCCTATTCATACTAAAATTGAGATTTAATTTCCTATATCACACCAGGGTAATGAAATTTCAACCAAGTACCTTATACAGTAAGTTTCGAAGTGTCTAGCTTGCATCTTCCAAGCATTTAACTCTTGAAATTAAAAAAAAAATTATGATGAATTTACAGCACTCGTTAAGAGTTTTAGATTAGTAAGAATTTTCATCGAATGAGATTTCTTGAAACGTCGTGTTTGTTAAATTGTGTGTAAAAACATTGCAGCAGTTCTCCTGAAAGGGCGATATCCACATAGAGGGACTTTTAAACTTCCCTTTTTTAATTCTTGTTATCTACGTCGCAGTTAATTCGAACATTTAACGAAGTTACTCACCGTAATACCTACGTGAAGTGTTCCCTTAAAGATATTTCTGAAGTTCATAGTGAGGCTAACCTGTACACTGCGTGTGCCGGTCATTTAACTATATCTAGCATTAAAGTTCTGGATGTTAATGTGGTAGTGGTAATAAAAAAAAAATACAACTGGGAGCAAGTGGCTGCGGAGTTAGATTGTTAATTAAAAGTTTTTGGTTTCAAGTATCATGCACTTCGGTTTATTCCGCAATTTTCGCTACTTCGAAGTAAACGTGTTTATTAAATTTTTGAGCTAATTCCTTGAGTAGGGAGTGATTTAATAACGTTAAGCAAGTGTAATTCTCGGATGAGCAAACGAAAACGTAATTTAGGCAGTATTGGATAAAAAAATTCATATCTGAGATAGATATTTCATATCTCGAAATACCCCCAATGTGCAATTTGAATTTCGTATTCTCTCCAAAAATATACACTGATTACTCTCTATTGACTGTTTTACATACTCGTAGTTCGGAGTTTAGACGATTCAACTGGTTGCCTATCTTCCATTGGGGTAACATCGCAAATTTGCTGTTTTAAGTCGTCGTTTTTTTGCTTTAAGTCCCTATTTCGATTTTATTTTGACTTTTCTATTGTACACGATCTTCTTCTTCTGGTACCTTAACCGTTTAGCTATCGTTGGTTATCATGTTGAATATACGATGTTAACCATTATTATTGTTTTGTTGACAGCTGCTCGGAATAGTTGAACTGTAAGTACACTTCCCGTACCACTGTCTCAAATTCTTCAACCACGATGTTCTCCTTCTCCCTGGACCACGTTTGCCGATGATTTTTCCTTCTATAATAAGATGTAAGATCTCATATTTCTTTGGGTGTCTTATAATATGACCAAAATACTGTAATTTGCGTTGTTTGATAGTTTTAACTATTTCTAGATCTTTGCCCATGCGAGCGAAAACTATTTTGTTACTAATTCTATCCCCCCCCCCCCAACTGATCTTTGTGCACGATGTAAGTATTTATTTTACACCGTGCATGGTATTGTAGCTGACATCCTTAAAATATCACAAGGTCTTGGTTGCCTACATCATATTTTTTGACATCTGTTCATTCTTTCATCTTACCATATATCGAAAAAAGCTCTACCTTTGCGGGAAAATATATTTTTATTAATAACCCTCGATGAACCCTTAAAAAAATCTCTCTTTCAACTCTTTGCTGGGACTCGCCATTTTTGAAAAAAAAAACTTTGCGATTTTGGGAAAAAGTCTGCCGGAGTCTTTTTCAGTTAAGTCAGTTTTGCCAGCGTTTCACCTAAAACAACGTATTTATACCGTTTACGACCTTTTAAAGGAAGTTTCTCCAAAAATCAATATTCTTCGAAATATGTACAAGAAAATAGTTTTGCCGTTAACCGCTCACCTATACAGGGAACGATTGAGAATCAAAAAATAATATGATTGATTTGCTTTACTCGGGAAATGCTTCGTCAAAAACTACAGGGTTTAAAATTTTAAGAAAGAATTCATATTTTTGAAATATATTTTGCAAAATCCGGTTATTTCGATTTTTTTACAAAGCCCGGTCAGCTCAAATTTTTATTTTTGGAAAATCCGGTCAGTTTCTTTTTTTTTTTTGGCAAACTCCGCTCAGCTCTAAATATATTTTTTTCAAAATCCGGTCAGCTCGTTTTTTTTAACAAAGTTCGGTCAGTTCAAAATTTGATTTTTGGAAAATCCGGATGAAACATTGGCTGATCAAAATAATTCGAAATATCATATACCTAAATTGAGTTTAACCAGAAATTAATAATTTTTGTGGTCGTTATTGAAGCGTGTTAAATTACAAAATAACTTTTATGGGTTCATACATTGTGGAATATCTTGAAAATAGTGCGTCCCACAACCAAACCGTAAGATTAATTTTCCCCTCTAAATAATACGAGGTAGGTACATACCAAAAACGTTATATTTGCATTAAAGTCAGTGGAGTAGATATTATTTTAAAAAAAGGTAACGACATCCCCATGCAGATCTCCGCCATTGGATTATATGCTTTTTAATTGGGAGTATCAGATCATGTACCTCAATTAGCAGAATTACTGTGCAAAACTTCAAATTATTCCAATAATCAGCCAATTTTCATATATTTCAAAAATAACATTTTGTTCTTAAAACTTTAAAATTTGTATTTTCTTAACGAAGCATCCCCGAATATAGTTCATGAAGCAGACACATTGTTTTTCGATTCTCTATCGTTCCCTAAAGTTAACAAAATAAAAGCTGAATCGCCCTGTATAATATCCATTTTCAATATCGAGAAACTATTTCCATAAAGCGTTTACGTTTATGCTTCTCCTAAAAAACTTTACCGGCAGAATCTCGCTGTTACCAAAAAAAGTCGTGAGGGGTGCATGGTATCTAGTATCTATATACCTACCATGTAAAAAAATACGGCCCTGAACAGAGGTCTTAAAATTCCCGATACGACGATCCATTTTCAATAGATCGTATTTGGAGATGCCAAGGTATCCCGATGGTTATTCTTCCCGAACTTCTTCTGTGACTATAGACTCGTCCCAAAAAATCTCTAAATTCTTGAAAAAAATACTGCTTCCCGGGAACAGATTCACCTCATTTTCAATACATTTATGGGACCGCTTTCGACTTAAAACGAGCAAAATTTCAACCATTCAGGACGAAGAATGGCATCTCCCATCTCCAGAGTTTTTATCAAAAGTCAGTTATCAAAACTTATTGCGACCCACAAACACTTTCAAAGTGGTGCTAAAAACCGGTTCAAACTGCAAATTGGGGTTTTTCCCCTGGGACATAGATAACCCGTTCTCAGATGTCGCCAGCAGGGGACTCCCCGATAACTACATATTTCACATTGGAGGTATTTATTTTTTCAATGTTTTTCAATGTGGATGGTATTTTCAGCTGCCACTATCCGAACCAACAAGGGGATTATCAGAATGTTACGTGCTAATATTTACCCATAATACTTATACACTATATCAATTATTATTCCTACTATGACGATGAATTGACAGATTATATACTTTGTCTACGGTATCAAAATGTTTATTTTTAAATTTTTAACCTCAATATACTATTATATCATTCAGCCAAGTCCCGATCACTGAATAACATTTACATCCCTTCAAACAGGGGGAGTGTAAAAACCAAATAACCCGTATAAATCTCCCAAACCATTTGTAGGTGAACAAGTTAATAACAGGTGATAAGGCACGTCATCATTGACACGATATTCCCGAAGCGCGTCCCGATCTAGATTGTCCACACACACGCAATGGGAATGCATTGATAAGGGTAGGAGATTCATCCTCTTCAATCATTCATGGCCGTGTGCCCCAATGACCGCCACGGGGGATCATTACCGCACAATGCAACCCCTTGTTTGTGTTTCCGATAGCCGGATTCCCCGTAAATCGCTGAATCGTCCAGAATCCACAAAATCGCGTTTTATTGTTACACACATCTACCTTTGTTTGGAACATGAAAAGCTTTCGGTTGTAATTGGAAGACTGGAATATTTCGGATTCATCATTCCGGTCCATTGAGAGCGAGACGTATAGATAGGATTTGTTGATTTACTTCGTAAAATTGTGCTCAATAAAAAATATTTTCAATGTTTAACTGCCTTTTGTTATTATTTATGAAACAATTACCTTTTAGCCGTATCGTTCCAAGTTAGCCATTAGCCCATTAAGATACGAGATGCTTATGAAATTGAATTCAGAAATAACCAGGAAATTTAGGTTAAAGTATTATTCATGAAAATCTAAATTTAATTTTTACTTGAGCAAATCATAAACTCTGGAGAATTTTATGTTACATCGAACATAACATAATCACAATTTCGCTACATATTCGCCTTGTAAGTAGTCCTTTGTATATTTAAGGCTCTGTTTCGGATAATGTTTCTGGTTCGAGTACATGGAGAGCTTCCCAAACTTAATCCTCGGGCTACATGTACCAGCAAGAACAAGAATGTTCAAAATAAATAGAACTGTGTTTCTATAGAAATAAATAAAATCCATTTTTGTGGTTGTTGAAATTTTTTTTTTTATTCATTTCTAGTTTTTTCTTGTTTCCATTTGGGTATATACGATTGATGGCAGACAACAAAATTAAAACCCACACAAATTTAATACAATACCTAGTGGGCTATTTATAGAGAATTATAAATTGTTAAAATTATTTTATTTTAAAAAGTATATTTTGAAGAAAAAAAAAGCAATGCACGTGACCAGAATTCCTAAGACTTCTTAGATTTCTTCTTATCGAGGGGTGTTAATTGCATCAAGTTGTTAATTAAAGCAGAATATTAAAAAAATTGAGAATTTTGATAAAATTGCAGAATTTAAACTTTAAATATTATGATAAAAAAAGATGTAGAGTAATAAGAGAGAGTAATAAACATAACAGAAAAATTTAGAATTCTTGAATCCTCGCGATGAAGGAGATAAACTTTACAAACATACAGGGATAAAGCGCAATAAATTGAGCAATTTATTACTCCACTTATTGCTCAATTTATCTGCCGAGTCCAAGCCAGACATAAACCTCTAGTGACACCCATGTTGTTGAAATATTAGGAACAGTGATTTTTAATCTACTTCTGTGACTCGGGCTATTAATCAACTGATATAATGGAAGAGCATAGACGTTCTCTTTTAATTTTTTTTGTTTTCACAGTAAATAAAAAGTAAATATTGGATTCGATTCGTAACTTCAGGAAAGCTAAATGTGGATTTATATTTATAATAGCTGGAACCCGCGATTTTGTTCCCCAAAAAGTTACCAAAAAATTAATTACCTACTTAAAAAAAATATTTTTTTTACGATATGTATTTCTTGACGACTTTCTTTATCCACCCCCAACCCCTTTGAATTTAAAATTTAGAAACGGGTTAGGTGAAAGAGGATAGATTCTTGGTCTCCTTGAACCTCGCCGTTTATTCAGTTTTATTAACACCATCTTATTGCACATCTACTAGGTACTACGACGTACTCTCATAAAAAAAATAAGAAAATCCTAATACATAAAATATAAAAATACGAGTAGTACCGCCTTTAGCTAGATTCGAACAACGACCTTCTGAGTGAAAGTAAGACGTTCAGCGAATACAACACGGAGCTACCACACAGATATTGTGAATAATAATTGTACGAGAAAATACACTTAAGCTAGAATACAGAAATTGAAAAGTTATCTTATTAAAAAATGTTCAAGTTTTTCAAAACTGAGTAACGTATTTAGTGCGTTTAAGTATCATTACGAAATCTTATAAATGATAAAAGTCTAGACGACCTTTTTACCAAAAATATCGTCTGTAAATTCATAGACGAAGTTTTCGCGAAGGGACTAATTTAAAGCCCAGGTCATATACCAGAGTGAAAGAATACGTGGTAGTCGGAAGTGACGTGCAGGTAACGTGAAGATACTTTGCAAATAGGTTCCAGGCAACATGACGTAACCCTTCGCTGATTGGTGAATGGCTAGGACGCGGAGACAGGAAGGAAAAGCCGAGGTACGGACGAAGAAGAACGGAGAGTATGAAAAATGAGCAGTTGACTGGCGAAAGCGTCGCGAACGGTGAATTAAAAAACAATGAAAAGCCTACATATACATATCTTACTTTACTATCGTACTAAATCTCGAAATTTTCGCCTTTTCCTATGCCGATCGCCTTTTAAAGAAGTTTCGAAGCAATCTTCGCGAATTAATAAACCTCACATCTTGTCGTTCTCGCCCGAACTCCGTTTAGAAATAAATTACCTACGCTATAGGTAGGTTAGTCTTCGATGCAATTACCTAATTGCCTGAAATGTCTGCAACAAATAGCTGACTAACTCGGTCAATTAAACGAGAGTGTTTTCTCGTTAATAATCACCAGATTAATGCCAACTTCCGAAGTTTTTCTATTTTTAACATCAGACGGTGCGTGTCATGTGAAAGAGACTGTAAACCAATGCTAAATATCTTGTGAATCTCGTTGTTTTTAGGAGTTTAATTTTTAAGCTTTTTGTGGTAGTTGAGAAACAACTAATTACCATACTACTACAAGTTCATATATTGCATCATTCTACTTTGGAAAGGTTTTATTAACCAAATAAAAAGCCTACCTCCAGTATCAAATCTCCAAGATTCATGAGTTGTAAAATGAAAGCACTGAAATTTGTTCAAGTGATTAATTACTTCTTGTTTTATCTAATTATTAGTGAGTCAATGCCTTTGTGTAAACTTGTATAAGCGGAGGTAAGATCGATTTGACTAAAGCCAATTTAACAAGTCAATTGTAAAGCTTGTAAATGGTAAAAAATAATTCTTACAAATAAGGAGAAATAAGTCTAAGATGGTTTTTTGACATTTTTTTGATTCTTAGACTGGAAATTTAGTAAATTAAACATCAAATTTATTTAAAAGTTAAAAAAAAAGTTTAAAAATGCCTGGCATTCCATACTTTTACCTTATCTAAATAACATTTTTCTTTAGAACACTACCTTTTTTGCAAAAAATTACATTAAAAAAAAATTAAATGAAATAAATTTTCTTTCCTCTTAAGTGGTGAGAAATTACCACATCAACGAAGGAAATCCGTTTCCTAATCTGTTTCCTAATAATTGGAACTTTCAGAGATTTAAAAATTCATAAAACTATTACAAAAAATTATTTATCGCTAAACATTCTCTTCTTTAAAAATTGCCTACTATCAAAAATCTGATTGAAGGATTAACCATAATAGCAAACAGTTTCAAAAAATCATTTGATTTTTGAGGGGCTGTTTCTACCCCCTAGGATTTGAAATTCCGAAAAACTCTCCCTTATCGATCGTCTACGCCCTAAAATGGTAATTTAGTATTCCAAAATTCCGCATTCTGTGTCAAGCGGTTTGAGCTAGTCAGGGTGAGTCAGTCACCTAATGATTTTGTAATGCTAGGTACGTGTGCAAAATATTCTCCATTATTTTCATTTCTCAAAATTTGTTTCATATACATATTTCATGATTTCTTGACTCAGCAAACATGCATAACACCGTTATCATAGAGAATTTGATTTCCTCTGGGTTCAGACAAAGAGCACCAAAAACTTTCCAACTTTTTAGAATTCAGTTTTTTTCTCCATACCAACCTGTCAACTCATCTGGAGTTTTTCCATCTAATAAGAACTCTCGTTTTTGTTTATGACTCTTTCCGTAGGGTTTTCTTGGGTCTCACTAAAGAGATTTTTCCCTTATTCATAGTTTTTCCTTTACCACCTGCAAAAACTATTTTCAACCCATTAATTCCTAGCTGGCCGTAGTCGAGATTTCAAGATCAGGGACAAAAAGGAGATCCTCAATATTATTATGGGAATGTTTTGGTTGGCAACAATCTTCTGTGATATACTTAAAACTGTCTACACTATAACTGTTGATTTTGTCTTTGATTTTAAAGAATTTGACATTTTTCATGTATTTATCAAATTTTATTTTTTAGGCAAGCTGCACTATAGAAACTTGGAATCTCTCACTCTCTCATTTCATGTAAGCTTCTTGCCATGGCTGGAAAACAATAATTCTCTTCATTTGATATGATTACTATAGGTCGACACATCTAAGGTGGCCGCTGAGAGGCGCAGATCGAGAAGCGAGAGGTTTTTAGAAAGAAAGCGACATATTCAAACCATGCCTGTGGTCGGTACACTGAGTATCAAAGTTCTTGACTAAAAATGAATTTTCTGTAATTAATGTTAAAATACGGAATTTTATTACTTTAGTAACGACTTTTGTATCACGACTTTGGCCAAAAAGTATTTTATTTTTAATATATGAAGATGCGGTCACCATAATTCACAACTCACGAGCACGAGGTTTAGCTCAATATTTTTGAACCACGTTGCGCTATTTGAATAGAGAAATGCTGGGTTGTCAAGTTGGCAGTACGGTCTGATTTTACATTTAAATAAAACCAAAAAGAAAACAAAATTATTATCGAACGCTCCCTTCGCTCTCTTCGCTAGTCCACATTGACTTGACGAGTACTGACATACCTATTTAATTAATAAATAAGCGGATTGGAAAAGACGGCGATTTAAATTATTTGATTGACTTACCGAATTAATGACTCAAAAACACCTCTATTAATGAATTTATAAACAATACGTTTTTTATATGCTGATAAGATAAGACAGTACCGAAATTACTATTATCTGGTGCTTTTTAGTTTCTTTTGTCATTTCAATTGACTTTGCATAAAGTCTTAACCTGTCTGCATGGATAGTAAAATTCGTTAAATCTGACAAACTTGAAAATTAAGCCACTCCCCAAAGGCTACTGCGCCACTGGCCACCTTACGTGTGTCAAGCTGTACCTTTGCTTGTGTTTTATTTGCCTTGTTTTTAAGAATGTAAAATAAAAATATTTTTATAAAAAGTATGCGCATCCTCTGTAGAAATATATTTTTTAGGAAATTGAAATAATCCGCAATAAGCGTTTCCCTAAAATTGCTGATGCATTTCGGTTTTCTGCCTGCAAAAACTGTATAATCAAATCACTCCTAAAAGAACCACCCTCGTCCCTCGCCCGTCAATAAAGCAACATCCCCTCCGAAACGCAATTTATCTTGAATGTGGAAGATGTGAAAAATCAATAATTTCGTAATGATTATGTCACAGTCAGCTAACAACATTTCCTCGCCCTGTGCCGAATAATACAAAACTCGCACAATAAGAGCAGTGTGTCCTCGCATTTTTCATTGAATATTTGTCTGTGAATGCTGATAATATAATACCTCCAGCCTCCAGCCATTCTAATATCCAGTGGAGCGTGTGTGGAAGGGGGCTTTATGTATTGTGGAGTCACCCTTGGCTGAAGTGCATTGTTTGGAGGGTACTTGTTTGCTGTACTGCAGCCCCTCGGCATGTCATTCGTAAGATATTATAATCTACAGCTACGCCGAACAAGAACGATCTTATTTCGGTAATGTCTTTGCTAAGCTCATTTTCTAAAGTCACATTAAGTAAGGTTTTTTTATTCAAAAATAAATGCGGAGGTGAAAGGGGGTCCATAATAATAGACTTGAAAAGAATAAGTTATTTGTTTCGTTCTATATAAAAGTCTGGTTGGAAAAAGTGATTCGCCCACCAATGCGAATAGATTTTTAATGTATGTAATTAGATTTAAAATTCATGTATTTGAATAGTCAGGTGGAAAAATTCAAATCCCTAGGGATCGTGTTTGAAGATACAACGGAAATCGATAGACGGTGAGAGGTACAGCTACTCCTGTTTCGGCTATCCCGAACAAATATTATAAAGGGCGTACGAAATCTCATAATTTTCTCGTTCCCTCTCAACCGTTAAAATGAGGTTCCTCCCTAGGTACTATCGGTTCATATGCAGGTATGGGGCATCAGTGTAGACAATGCGATGCAGGAGAACATCAAGTTTCAGCTTTTACTTCTCCAGATCGAAGTGTTCGGCTTCGACTTGATCATAATTTATTGTGTTGAAGATGCCAATGATGCCACCCTCAAAATTGCAACTAGTTTTAGGTAACTCAAGTCGATCGCGGTTCTACTTGCTTTGAGATGCTATAGGCTATACCTCTGACGGAAATCCAGTTCGTTGTTGACGAGCTTTTCCTTTTGGAAGGCGCCTATAAGTCTCAACTACTGTAACTTGACTAATAGTGACCAATTAAAGTAAAAGAACAGAAGGAGACATTATATTATCACCCACAGATAAATTTGCAAGACTACGTCACGGGATAAGCCACTTGACCATTTTCTGGTTTTTGAAGAGCTTGACGGCTTACCGTTGACTCGGCGACACTCCCGGTTCTCTCTTTTTCTTTTCTCGTGAGACTTCTCTTTTTATTATTTAAATTACTCCCCAGGATTTTCCACATCACTTACGGTTATTCTGCTTGTAATTGTATACTTGATGGCTTGTATACCTACATCTGGTGAGCCTAGCGCGAGTCCCAGCACGAGCCGAGTCTGCAGCGACTACGATTCGTGATACTTATCCGTCCATACAGGGTGTCAGAAATTAGTAACTCAAGCTCTTGGCCACCTATTATTTGACATAAAATAATGAGACTTTCCTCATGTCATTTTTCACATAATAGGCGTCGGTGTTTCAAGATACGGGTGTAAAAGTTAAATTTGGGGAAAAACTGGGGGGGGGGGGCAGGATCAACATGTTCTCTAACCCCGCTGTTCCCTCTTCTCGCACTTCAAATCTCTGTGAACAAAATCTAGCAAAAAGTGTGTCGTTATGAGAAATTAAGTTTTTTTTTCAAAATTTCAGCTGAATAGCTTGGAAATCAACGAAGATATAAAAAAAAACTTCTCTTAAAATTAAGTGAGAGATGCCTAAATGAAAAATGGCATAGGAATGTCCCATTATTTTTGACCAAATAATATGTGGCTAAGAGCTTGGACCTACTAATTTCTGACATACTGTATAGCGAGAGGCTCGCGAGCCACTCGGCGTATGCTCGTTCAGATCCTTTTTCTGTCAATTTTTTTGAATACTTTGGACTGGTTAGTGACTTTATACAGGGTGTCCCATAATATGTGGGAAATCTCCCGGATTTGGGTAAATTTCGTAAAAATAAATGAAAAAATGGCTATAAAATTAATTCCTCAGAGACACCCCTACAAAGATATTAGCAGTTGAAGTTGAGGGTTGAATATCAATTTTTTGCAGTAACTTTTTTATTTCTTGACCGATTTTTATAATTTTTGGTTTTATTTTGTATTATTTTGGACTGTTTAGAATAGTGTTTCATAATCTTTGATAGCACATACATAGACCTCGGGATGGCATAACCCCCTCATTCACTTGAAAGAAAACAATAAAAATAATAATTTTACAGTTTTTTAAGGTTAATTTTCTTTTTATTTGACATTTTCTACATAAAAAATGTCTCTTTATTTATTTCGATAGAGCGAACCGTTATCGAGATAAACGTCCTTCTAATAGGTGATGCGCCGCAGGAACTTTCCAAATTTCAAGTAAATTTTAACAAGATGGCTGACCTTTGACAGTAAATTGAGCACGGAACAAAACAAAAACTTAATTACATACACGTCAAATAGTGTCAAAGATTTCATTTCATGCAGATTAAATTCTAACTGATTTTAAAATGAGTTACACAAACGCTGAATACGCAGAAAATCAGTTAGAATTTAATCTGCATGAAATGAAATCTTTGACACTATTTGACGTGTATGTAATTAAGTTTTTGTTTTGTTCCGTGCTCAATTTACTGTCAAAGGTCAGCCATCTTGTTAAAATTTACTTGAAATTCAGAAAGTTCCTGCGACGCATCACCTATTAGAAGGACGTTTATCTCGATAACGGTTCGCTCTATCGAAATAAATAAAGATACATTTTTGATGTAAAAAATATCAAATAAAAAGAAAATTAACCTTAAAAAACTGTAAAATTATTATTTTTATTGTTTTCTTTCAAGTGAATGAGGGGGTTATGCCATCCCGAGGTCTATGTATGTGCTATCAAAGATTATGAAACACTATTCTAAACAGTCCAAAATAATACAAAATAAAACCAAAAATTATCAAAATCGGTCAAGATATAAAAAAGTTATTGCAAAAAATTGATTTTCAACCCTCAACTTCAACAGCTAATATCTTTGTAGGGGTGTCTCTGAGGAATAAATTTAATAGCTATTTTTTCATTTATTTTTACGAAATTTACCCAAATCCGGGAGATTGCCCACATATTATGGGACATTATATTATTTATTCTTACATTAAAAATGTATCCTTGGACCGAGGACTTGTTGAATAATAATTATATAAAGAGATAGATAGTTTCTTTGTAACCCGAAAGACGATACCTAATCTTTACAAAACGGAGAAAAAGTCTATGCTTGGAAAGAGATACCGAGTCGATTGTTAGAGCACAGATGTCTTTTATATTGAATAAATTCGATAAAATCAGCATAGCGATACCAACATAGCTACAGCTTCATCGTTGTTTTACACGATTATGGGAAGCATATCCACCATTATCGACGCGAGCCACGAGCCGGCTTTCGTAATGGGCTCGCGCAAGGCTCGCCGTATGTTTACGCACTACATTTTTTTAGACACACCTTTTATACGACTTCTTGCTGTTTGCATTAAAAATTATAGTGACAATGGTAAGAATTTTAATAAAATAATAATTTCCTTATTATTACCCAGTTTTTATAATGGTTATTGAGTTGGTTTAAGATTTTTGAACTTCAATAATGAATGCTGTGACAAAAAGTTCGTTGACATGATATGAAATATTAGAATTTGATATAAGAGAAAAATCGTTATTTAAATAGACTTTTTTCTTCATCGAAACATTCTGGTGAATCTATTGAACAAAAATTGTTTCACTTCGCCACTTTCTGAACTATATTCCTGGAGTAATAAAAAAATACTTATTTAATTTTTTTCTGACAAAGGGTCATAACGCTAGAAAGTAGTAGGAGTATCATTTACATTAATAAATAGTAGAAATTGTTAAAAAAAAAAATTTCCAAAGATATTACTTACCTACCTATTTAAATATTTCTTTCGCATTTCAAATCGCAATAAATACACTATGTCCGCATCTCAGTGTTTGACTTGCATTATAAGTAGCCTAAAACAATCAAATTTCAAGAAACAAAAAAGATAGCCCGATCAAGATAAATAAAAGAATCAAAGAATACCGAATAAAGCAGACATGCAGTTTCCTTTCTCGGCTTATTCCGAGTACTTTTATGATTCATTCCTTATAGAGTTTTATAGGTGAGCGTGTATTGTTGTTATGATTATACCATATACAGGGTGTTGTGAAAAAGTAGGTCAAGCTCTTAGCCACAGATTGTTTGCGGATAAAATAATAGGACTTTTCTCATTTTTCACATAGGCGTCCCTCTTTCAAAATACAGGCTGTTTTTATCAAGTTGACATTAAAAAGAAGTTTTTTATTCACAACTTCGTTGTTTCTTGAGGTAGTCTGTTGAAATTTGGCACATACTTCTTTCTTATTTTGGCACACTTTGCGCAATTTTTTTTTTTCGAACATCAAAACGCGAACGGAGGAAACTGCGTTATAGAACACATTGACTCCCCTCCCTCATTTCACCTTGTTCGAAGGTATTTTTTAATTTTGATACATCAGGGCTTGGTTTACCAGATATTGCACCTTAATGACTATGTGTCATTGATCAACTCGCTGTTCTATAGGTTAGTAGTCCACTCAGATTAGGTCCAAATAGTTCAGGGTTTTTTTTTTTTTCAAAAAAAGTTGTTCAGGAATATGTAGGGGGAGGTTCCCTGAAATCGGAGCCGCGGTGGTGGGGGGACTTCAAAGTTCCCTTTCGTCAGCTGCCCTGCTAAGACAAACGGTCGTACCTATCTACAATTGTGGAAAAAAAATTATAACAAGTTGACATAACCATTTTTTGTTGATATTATAACGAGATCACTCTCGAAAAATTCTATTAGTTCTATTAGCTGTTTTCTTTAACATTCCAGTTTCACCATTTCGTTTACATTTTTTTATGACGGTTATAAGGAAACGACAGTTTCGCGACAGTTCGACACATGTCTCTGTAATGACGCATTGACGGCCGGTGTGAGTCCTGCAATCTACGAGAATGTGCCTACTGTTTCGACGGTGCGTCGGGGGACTATATAAGGGCCGCTGTGTGGCTGCGTTAGAGTAGTAGAATCTTGGACGTGGAGGTGAAAGCTGAAGTATAGTAAGGAAGACAGAGCAGTAGTAACTATGTATAGTGAGTGATATACTGGGTGTCCAGTTTAAAATGCAATACATGGGTATATTGGAAACCGTTGGAGATACAAGGTCGGTTAAATGGAAACAAATTTGCGTATTCAATTGTCCATGAATAATCCGTGATCAGATTTCCAAATTTTTATTCCATTACGTAGATACAGGCCGGAAAAGAAAAAAAAATGCATTTTTAATAATCTTCCATATCTTTTTTTCTGTAAGAGATAAATTTACAAAACTTGCAGGTTAGGGATAACAAATGATGGGGATTCCGAAAATGATTTAAAAAAATTCTAAGTCTACTAGATATTGCGTGGCAATACCCAACTTTTGTTTTTCTTATGGCAGCCGTATTGGATTTTGACATTTTTAAAATCTTCGAAAAAAATGCTATTCAATGATGTAGAACATCATTGATGTAGAAATTATGTTCAGGATAGTAAAAATATGAAAAATAACGGAAGTAAGTAATAACGGTAGTAAGATTATACTGGACACCCGGTATAGACAAGTGGTTTAGTAGCTGTGAGTGAAGACAAGAGAACAGCTGTGTTAATTATTTAGAATTAGAGGTTATAAATTGTGCTTGTTAGTTAAAAGTAATAAAGGAATTTGCAGACTTTTAGAGGTGGATTTATTATTGTGAGACCCGTAGCAATATCTTAAAGTTATGGCGAAGGCGACTTCTTGATTCTAACATTTGATGATGCTGTTAATCTTCAGAATAGGTGAAATAATGATTAGGCCTTGCTTAAAGTTGTCATTGATTTTTTCCCAAAATTAAAGTTGGGACTTTTTGTCTTAGCAGGTCAGCAGGTATTGTCTACAGTTTTTGGCACGTACAGGTTTTTGGTAACTGTACAGGTAGGTCCATCATTTATGTTGACCCCCGAAAAACAGGGTAATTTTAAAGAAAAAAAAAATAAATAAAACTGATTATACTATTCTATGGTCGTGTATTAATTAAACGAATCCTGAAAGTTTTAATACATTTTTTTAAATATTTTTATTTGAAAATCCGGATGTATCTTGAAAACATGTATCTCCTGCCTATGTGAAAAATATTACGAGGAAAGTCCCACATCATGATTAGCCAAATAATATCTAGCTAAGAGTTTTACCTATTTTTTTACAACACCCTGTATAACTCGTACCAAATTGGTACATTTTTTTCCTTTTATATTTATTTGAATATAACACCGAGTAACAAATTTGCCTTCCAAAGACTTGTATGCCAGAAAAACATGGGGTAACCTGTTTCGCTTCTCTGGTTACATGTGTGCATAATTAGTTCCGCACACTATTTTGTCCTGGATCCAGTTTAGCCTTTATTGTCACCGTTTCAGTCCGAGTTCACGATCGTTTAATTTTAAACCCTATACCCCTATTTTTGTTGTTTGATTTGAAAAAATCAGAAGAATATTATGAAAGTTCAAAAAAAACTCTGTATACCTATAGGTACCTTTATTTTAAGGATTTCAAAAAGTAGCCACTTTTACGTACAAAAAAAAAACATGTAAAAAATTTGTTCTATGTTTAGAATCAAAAGTATTCCCTATTATAAGTATACGTCGGTATTAGAATCAAGGTATGCATGATGGATTAGATTAATTTACCGATAAACCAATAATTCAAATCCCCGCCAATTATTGTGAATGTGAAAATAACCCTTTTAGTGTCCAATCTGTTCCGGTCAGGGTCTCATTGACTTTCTTCGCTCGGTGATTCCTTTCAGGATCACTGAATGCAGAATGGGTTTCTGATCAATACCCACTCCTGGGTTTCCGGCCATGAAAGAGCGACGTTGTGCGAGGCGGGGAGCATCGGAATTACTTTATTCAATAACTTCATCAAGGAAGCGACCCGCTGTTCCTTAGCGACACTTGGGACTCCCGGTGCACTCCAGATTCTCTCGTCGTCCCGATGCTATTCGTGGGGGAGTACTCTTGCCAGATGGAAGGATTGGTGGGGAGAGTTGGAGAGTTACAGTCAGATGAGTTCTAATTACCTTCATGGGAAGGGAGAGCTTTAGAATTATTGTTTGAGAAAGCAGCGTGGTGACAATGGTGGAGGAGTCTTCTAAGATAATCCTTATTTATATATTTGATCCTATTATTCTCCTATATAGAAAGGGATAAGAGGTTGTATCATTATTTGTTTGATATAATTGCTCTGAATATTAATTTATCTTAAAATTCATACGTAAAGGTTGCATATTGTAATATGGAATCCCTAGGTAACATTATGGTCCATATCTTAACAGGTTAATAAGCTTTGAATAACAACTCTGATACTCATCCAGTGTGAATTCGGTGTCTCAAATTTTACCAAAACCTAAGGATATAGGTAGGAAGTGCTAATCTGGAAAGAAGCAATCGGAACTTCGTCAATTTTCCACAGGATTTCGTATTATTTCGCCGTATTTACTCAAGAAGAAAAATTGTTTGTTGTGTAAGCTTATTTCCGCAATGATCGGCGTCTTTAAAAAGATCAATGGAAGTCGAGATGAAAGTACTTATTCGATTAAAATTCTGTTACCAAGATTTTCCGAGCTTTTCAACAAATTGAGTCCTAATGTAATAAGAATCCTTCAATTATTACCTGGCGAAAGGTTTGAAAATAGCGCGGTGAAAGAGAGTTTCCTTCTTAAAATAGAAAATGTCAAATACTAATAAGATTTATTCGCTTATTGTTCCTCGACGACTGCAGGTCATTGGCTCTACAAATAAATTGAATATCACATGACAAATGTTAACTTAATTCTACAGTGAGGACGTTTAAAGTCCCTCCGTGATCTTAAATTTTGATCCGAATGCGTTAGAAGAACTTTGAAACAAAAACTTAATCAAATTTCATGAATTTCACTACTTTTTGTTATAAAACTGATTTGTCAAAAAATATCAAAGATGACGTTGCAGTCGCTGTCAACTTCAATTTTTTAAATGGCATGCGGGGTCATGTGATACCTCATTTTAAAGATATTTCATTTCTCTGCAGAAAAATTATGTTAATTGTCAATTTTGACAGTCTTTGTGTAGTTGAGGACGTTTGTAGGGCCTCTCCCCCTTAATTTTTGATCCGAATGAAATAGAACTTTAGTAAAAAACTAAATCAAATGTCAAGGATTTTACCACTTTTTGACATAAAACTGATCTGTCGAATGTCAAAGATGAACGTTGCAGTTGCTGTCAACTTCAAAATTTTGAGGGGCATGGGGGGGGGGCGTGTGAGACCTCATTTTGAAGGTATTTCAATAATTATCCATACAAAAATTATGTTACTTGTCAATTTTGACAGTCTAGGTGCCAATGAGGACGTTTATAGTGCTGCTACCCCTTAATTTTTGATCCGAATGAAACAGAACTTTAGTAAAAAATTAAATCAAATGTCAAGGATTTTACCACTTGTTGACATAAAACTGATCTGTCAAATGTCAAAGATGACGTTGCAGGTGCTGTCAACTTCAAAATTTGTATGGTGATATACCTCGTGTATGACCTGTATACCAAGAGGTTTAGTGTGTAGTGTTTTCTATTGCCTGGATGGATAAGATTGAGTCTGTACATATGGTTTTTATGAACATTTGTTAACGTTTTCACAGCGGTAAGTATCCCGTATAATTCTCCCGTGTGTAGGCTGCAGTGCTTGTTGAATCGATGGATTAATATGGCGGCTGTAGCCGTGGTGAGAGCGAAGCTGACACCGGTTTCAGATTTTGAGGCATCGGTTTATAAGATTTTTACAAACTGCTCAAAGTGGGTCAGTTCCAAGAAGGTTTGCTTTTGGGTTATGCTGGAGGTTTCATGTTTCCTGTGTTCGCTCAGTGAGATGTTTGGGGCCAGGAGGATTTTGAGCCATAGTGGTATGGTAGACATAGGGTAAGGAGTTTTCTTTCAGTAAAGTATTTAGGCTTTTTGGGATTGAGTCTGGTGGTCTGGAAGAACTGGCGTAGGAGTAGTTGATCACGGCGAATATGGGAGTAAGTGCATGAGCTTCGCAGCAAAGGGATGCGACGGGCCTGGATCTAAAGGCTCCGAGACAAATGCGAAGTGCAGTGATGTGTACTACATCCAAAGTCTTGAGGATGAGGATCGTTTTGCTATAGCAGAAGAGAAAATTTAACTCGCGTAGTCGAACTGCGAGAGTATTAGGACTCTATAAATACTCTGAGGAGGTCTTGTTCATCTTGTTTTTCGGCCTCCATTGATTTTGCTAGAGCTTCTAGAATGTTCAGCCGACTTTTTCCTTTGATATTCTGAATGTGTTTCCTCCGTGTTAATCTGCTGTCGAAAATTACTCAAAGTAGCTTGTGTTATTCTATTACTTCCAAGTTTCGCCGTTGTATGTGATATTTGGGGTTCGGTTGTTTCTCCTTCTGCTGAATTTTATAACTTTTAACTTTGTAGAGGAAAATTTTAAGTCTGTTCTGTGCGCCCACTGACAAAGCTTGTTTATAGACTCTTGGAGTAGGTCGCATATGTGGTTGCTGAGACTTTTCCTGAGCAGAAAGGGACGAGATCGTTAGCATAGACAAAATGCCTTACTGATGGTCTTGCAGGGTGCACCGTTCTCCAAGATAAACGGATGGAAAGTTTTCCCATTGGCAGCTACTTTGGATGATCTGTTGGATAGGAAGTTTCCCAGAAAGATTGAGATATTATCGGACAGGTTGATCTCTCGCAGCTTTCTGTAGACGGTGAATTTTAAAACAGTGTCAAAAGCTCTCTCGTTGTGAAAAACTACAGCTATGACATGACAATGTTATCTGAGGTTATTTGATAGGGTTGAGGATATTATATCTTGAAAGGTACGCTTATTGATAATTTTTTCCATCATATGGCACATTGTGCAGGTAAGGGAAACTGGTGGGATATGATTCTGGGTCGATCGGGCTTCACACCACACAAAATTTCAGACAAACATTGTGTTTAAAAAAATCTCGTAATGTGTTATCTTTATCAAACCTAAACAGAATCCTCCTAGTCTGTGAATTCATGTTTTAAAAGATTTGATAAACGATAAATACTGTTCTTTACGATTTATCTTTTTTTCGGGATAATTTTACTTTCACGCCATACTACCAAAAATGGCCTTTTTTCGTTTAAATATTTTTTGCTTACTTCCACTATAGTCTTTTAATTTGTTGAGATTTACTTGGCAACCCTGCTGCCGACTTTGGAGGACAGCCTGACAACGAAATTGATAGCACCCGCTATTCAAATCATGTTAACAACCGTGATTTTGCAGAAAGTTTGCTAAACGGATATTCACAGCCAGAAAAGCTTAAACGCGACATAGCTCTTTGTTTCAGATTCGTTGAAAATTCCTCCAGAATTTCGTTGAAAGGTCAAAACCTGAAAATAGAATCATAGGTGAGAACCGATAACTATTTAGAAACCATTTTTTTCGGCGGTGGCCGTTTAAACAGATTATCGAGTAGCGAGCTATCCCTCTGGACCACCAACCGCCCCACCTCTCTCATGTCAATATACCTACATAACAATATCGCATTTTACTTATCAATTTTCGAGCTACACTTGGAAATATATTTTTTGGAAATCAGCGATTGATCATAAAATATGTAAGCTTTTCTTTATTAAAATCTTTACAAGTAACTTTGGAACTTCGTTCAATTTCTTTATTGATGTAGTTACAAATCCAGCAAAAACCTTGTTTCTTTAGCAATGAAGAACTCTCGAATTTCTCTCGACCCCGGAGCAATCTAAGTTATTGAGAAGTCACGATTCAAATTACTCCCCTAAATTGTTCCAGCGAAGCAGATTAGTTCCACGGACAGTCTGTCTGTGTAAATGGTTTGTACAAAGGCTGGGAACCCTCGAATATCCGAGATCGAGTTCCCCCTTTGCCGGCGCGGCTGTATCGTTCCTTTATTAATATTTATGTCAAAGTGTCGTGATAGCGAGGTGCGAATGGGCATTAGGCCGGACCGGTGCAGAGATAACAGTAATGCAGATTTATTGGTTGGCTGCTTCTCGCTGGGCTTATTTGCGAAGGATTTATGCCATGTCGATGCATCAGGGCTCAATTTTACAAGGATATTCAAGGACATTACCGATTCTCCTTCCGTATATCACCAAATCGAGCAAATCGTTAAAAATCGTTTACCAAATTTTGTTCTCGAGTTCTGGATGGATAATAGTACAAAGCAGTAGATTATATTCATAACTCGCCTTTTGTTCGTTTATAGAAATGATAAATAAGTGAATTTTCATAAAAAAAATAAAAAATTTCCTTTTCCATTTATACAGTAAAACTCTAAAGGTTTTTTTTAATCTTTACAGGTTGAGATTTGCTTTGTTGCGAAGTTTCCAAGAGCCCATCCTCCAGCTTTATTATAAACAATTCAGAAGCATCCTGCAAAATATAGCTGCTTATCCTAAGTCTTCGGGATCTTGTTTCGTCAACTCCTATAAGCTTATAGCGTTCTCTTTCTTATTTTCCTCATTGCGATATTATACAGCTCGCTTTAGAAATGTGCTATATTTAGAGATCAACTTTCGCGCGATATATTGTTTCGATTTTTTTTTACTTCCTCCAGCACTCATCCATAATATATCTGGTCGTATACATAAATGCAGTATTTCATCCACTTGTGTTGTAGCGGGTATACTTATTTCGGTATAAGAACATATTTTCTCTCGAAAGATACGGCTGATAAGAGCTGGCAAATTTATTAGTTTCCCACACTCGCTTGTGCGCTCTAGTTCCTCCATTTTGAAGTTTTCGCTCAAACGAAAGCTAATTTTGACAACTTCGTATATTCAGTCGGTTTTTTTTCTCAGTTAGATCCAAAATAGTGGCATGCTGACTTTTTTATTAGTCGTCGGTCGCCATTTTGGATCCAACAGAGATAAACACTTCAATATGTAAGTTGTCTTAGGAAAGTCTTTTTGAAAGCGAACTACAAAGGGTGAATTGTGACAAGAAAAGCTGCTTATTTCAAACTTTACTTTTTTTTCTCACGCTTTTTCCCTCCGACCAATAGGAATCGATATACCTACATACCTAGATCAGTTCCACTATTTTTTCAAGATGGCGAATTTTCCAATGAAGATTTTGATAATTTGATATTTTACCTTTTTGAGACAAAAAACTCACCCATAATTTCCACTCTTATTTACTGAGGACACTTACCTTTTCAAAAAAACAATTTTCATTCACGCACTTGTTAATCGGGAAAACTACACATTCATGTTAATCGAGAATACACGCAAGACCCGCGCAAGACAAAATTGAAACGTATTGTCTGGAATTATTGTCAATTTTCAACTTATGTAGGCCCAAACAATAATTTCTTCTCTGACTAGTTTTTCCCAATCCTCAAGCTTTCAAATACTTTGTGGTTTCAACGGGATGAAGCTCCACCACATGCCAGATCTCCGCTTTAAAAACCAATAGGATTTCTGAAAAAAATTTTCGTGAATCTCTTGAAAATTTAAATTTCCGAAGATCAATTATTGTGTAGAAAAAAAAAACCTCTAAGCGTGTGTAACGTGTATGCATACCACAAGCGTATTATTTTGTTATATTTCATGTAGAAATTTTTGTGGAAAATTAGTGTGAAATATTTTTATGCTCTACTGAAATTCTAATAAGTAGGACTTTTCGGGATAAAGCGGAAAGTTAGCAGGGCGCCTATGGTGTAATATAAAAGTTGAAACGACCTCGACATTCTCATGCGGGTAGAAAACGATGTAAATATTGAAACTCCTCCAAAACTTCAAAGTTCACCGAAGGATACGATGACCCTCCTGTTTAGTGACCTACACATAACCTTGTCGGATTTTATACTCCATTTTCTTTGTATCATCCATCAGAATATCGACCTTCGGATCTTATCTATAAAAAAAACTCTGAGAGTTCTGCGATTTTATGATTTATGAGTTTCCAATTTATTGCGGTAATAATATCATGCGTATGGTCGTATATGGGAAGTTCTAATGCTTTATTTCCAATAAAATGAGTCATCAGTTTTTACCTATTACCTATGTATTTGATTTAGATAATTTTTAATAATTATAATAAATATAATGATAATAATATAAGATTTGTAGCTATCAGTTGTGAGTTACTTTGTCTTATTACATACTGTTGTGATTTGATGTTTAAATTTGATTTTTGAGACCAAAAGCAAGGCAATAAAAAATAATAGTGCACTCACCTTGGAGAGAGGGTGCCAGTTGCTGGAATTCTCTGACTGCTGATGTCACAACCTATTGGGCGCTAGTCACTTTAATTACCGGTTAATGAGTTTTGATTTAATTAGAGTGAATTAGGTTGAGTTTTGAATTATTAGTAATTCATGAAGAACCGTCCGAGTCTCGACCAGAGTGACCAGAGACCAGACGAATGTACGATTTTCTTCGTGAAAACGGAGATGAGGGTAGCAGGAGAAGGAGGGATGGTAAATGCACCTGCTTGCTTGCGTTGGTTCGAATTTTACGCAAAGATTAGGCTTATTGTATGCAATCAACTTTTCAGGTACGAGCTCTGAACACATACTTTGGATTATTCTTATCTCATACTGTATGCCAAATTTCAATATTTGTAAGCTTTTGTCATGTTCAAAAAAATTTTTTTTTTTTTTTCAAAATTTCAACACCCGGTAGTATTGCTTAGGGATGAAATTATTCATTGAAGACGCAGGTATCTATGGGAAATCAAGGCTGCCATGCCGTCAAGAAAACTTTCACGTATATTATTTGGATGAAACTTGACTGAACGCTGGCCATACAAAATAAACAGTTTGGCAGGATTTAAATATTTAGTCAAAAAGCAGGAATTTATGGAAGGTTGGTCAACTGGTCTTTGGGCGCCATCAGGCAAAAGCATACACTAATTTCTTACCCACATTGGTAGTGACATGGGATTTTTGAATGATGGACTTATTTTTGTGATAAGTGATTCATCATCTTCTAGCGATGAAGAATAATTTTGAAGCCCTTTTTAATATTTAAAATTTTAAAAGTGAGTTTTTCCATTATTCATTAAACATTTTAGGACAACACTATCTACGCCTCTGGTTGACTCTCAAAGCAATGCAATTTGTAAATTCTAGTGATGGGCAGTCATAAATGTTGTGCTAGGCTTTAAAGTGACTGTGTTATCGAGTTGATAACAGTTTTTTCCTACGACCACTATACAAAACACTACTTTGCGCATCGTTTTTTGTGCGCAAACTAGCAGTTTCTCACGTATCCAAAACTCTGCGACAAAGTGACATAACGCATAGCCAAAAATCGTTTCCGTACAGTTTTAATGTAAACAATAGTGATGGGCGGTAACTGAGAACTCACTGTTACTTATTGTTAATGGAATAACTATTCATTTAAAGCTTCAAGGTAATAAAATAAACACAAATGGGATAACATATAGAACCCGACAAGACTATAAAATATAATATACTTATTATTTTCTTGTGGCAGTAATTATTATTAAAATTTACGAGTTGATCGTTAATAACAGCATTGGTAGCGTTCAAATCAAATTCACGAACGTGAAAACTCGCACACCTCTAGCTTCAATCGACGACGCACAGTCGCCTGCGTTGTGTGGAAGTTGCATATCTACCACGTCTCCACGCTCCACGTCACTTATTTTTTAGTTTAGATACGGAGTCTAATAATAAATAATAATAATATTGTCGGTAGAATTCAATGATTTAAGAGTATATAAATAGTAATATTAAAAAGTCATTGGTAGAATTGAAAATAATACCTACCTAGGTGACTACCTAGGTAGGTATTATTTGAAAAAATAAACTTTAGTTACCTATCATTATAATGGATTGTGATTCCTCTGAATCTGAAGCAGAAAATACACCACCTGAAGTCAGAAAACAAGCAGGTTTGTGTTTTTTGAATTTGCTACCTGTATTTTCGAAAGAAAAATACGAATCTGCTTATAAACATTTCATAAATTGGAGAAAAGGTCATAAAAGCAGAGCATTGTCAGAAAAAATAATTTATGTGTTAAATTTGTTAAATAATAGAAAGGCTTCCCTACTGCCAAGATAACATTATCTTTCACACTAAGCTTGTTAAGCTTGTCCATAAAGCTGACATGAGTATGAAATATGGAAGATTTTATATTCCTATTAGCCCTGTCTCTGTAGTCCGTCCAAGGGCCCGAGTTTCATGCAGCCCTCTCAATGACAGGCACAGAGAGTATCAAGATCTGTCAGTCGTATTACCTCCTCCTGTGCATCGGATAGGTCTCCCCGGGTCTCCCCTTCGCGTATCCGATTATCAAGCGGGGGAGCTCCCTTTCAATTTGAACGGCCGAGCTATGAGTAAATTGCACTGGGGAGCATGAGATCGCTAAACGTTTAGTCTGTAAACATTCATCATTTGATAATTGTCTATATTATAATGCATACTTGAGGTCTTATTATTGCAAATGACAGCTCTTGTATTACGTAATTCTCCTTTATAAAAGTGAGTTGATTTTATTGTAATTTAAACGTTGGTTGGTAACGAATGGAAGGTGGTCATTATCGTTGTGTTCTTAGCAGTAGCAATTTTTCTTTTTTTACTACTTGAATGTTCTCGGCTCTCGGAAACTTTATAAAACTTTAATAATGAGCATGTACGCGAACCAGTAGAATAATTCGTACTGTCTTTGTTAGTCAGATCAGGTTATTATCCTGGTTTTTCCTGCCTCTAGATTAGTTAAATCTTTCGCAAATTTGTAAAACGTTCGTAATATCCTACAGAAAAACTGATATTTTAATTGGATTGTTGAGGAAGGGGGGCTTTAAAGTCGAACCTGGAAGCTCTATAAATCTACAACATCGTTTTCCTTTCTCCCTCGTTCTTCCGCTTAGGTTAGGGAAAATCTCTTCAATTATTGGTAACATAAGCTCACTTTAGCTAAAAAATAGTACTATCAACTAATGTGAAGGGGGGATAAATTACGTTTTGAAAGTGATTTATGAACTACCCCGGATGGTTTCGATTAGGTAATTCTATCATTTTTTTTTCCTTTATTTCTCTCTCATTCGGCAGAAACTAGCCATTAAAATAATAATCGATGTACGCTTTTATGTTCTTCAGCTCAATGATGGTTTACTCGGCTACTCATCCCTGATAGTGTCGATACTTCCGCCAAACGCGTTCTTTAGGAGCGTATAATAGCAGAATTGTATACTAGACTAGATACATCTAGGTCTAAATTTACCTCCAGTTTCTAAGCCACCAGTTCTGCTGAGACTACATTTATTATTATTTTTGCTATTGTTTGATATTTTAATGGAATAAATGGTTTTAGGTTATTTATACACTTCTTTTACCTCATTTGCTTTTGCGGGAGTCGTTCTCATCCTATTTTCGACTTTTCCGCATTCCCGCCCCACATTGTGTAAATCGAAGCTGAGTGGAAGGCCTTTTGTTTAGAGCTGCGGAATGCTGGAATTCCATCGTTTCGCATTCCCTTTTCTCAATTCAGTTCCCGAGTGAATATGACCGGACAATACCGAATTCAATAATCCGAAAAGAGATTATAAATCCTAAAGGAGGCTGTTGACGGATTCGGTGAATTGTTTTCAATCTCCCAACTTTACCTCACGTTTTCGCTGACAGTGCTGACTAGGTAGTACGATTCAGTTGAAAATGTGCGAGTGAAAGGGAATGAATTTCCCTTACGGATATGAATTATATTGATTCAAGGAACCTGCAACAGTTTAAAGAAACTTAAAGATATGTAAATAATGGGTGTATTCTTCAAGGAGCGGAGAATGATGGGGATTATTCACGCGAGGACGAAACTTTCAACAAGAACCGTAGGTGAGTATTGAAAACGTCCAAGGGAATAATGGCCATTTCCGCGAGAATAAAAAACAAATAAAAAAACAATTAATTAACTTTCTGAGGTATACCAAAAATTCATAATTGTAGGAGCATAACCCTACTCTCCGGGTGCATAACCGTACCTACTATCCATCTTAATTTTATAATGTTTAACGACTCCTTTTAAGTATGTACATACCTAAATGGGTGTATATTTTTATCCACGGTTGCTGTAGAATATGACAACTGTCCTGATGATGGGATAAGACCCGAAACCGCTAGACAAGCTAACAAAATTATATAAAATTATATTCTTATGACCTGAATTTGTGCCCTTTTATCAAGGGTTTCATAATTACTTATAGTTCAATTTATAGACAATTCATAATTAGTTATAGTAATATTTTGTCAAGGTATTTTGATAAAAACGGGAAAGTGGCAACAATGCATGATTCCTTCCTTCCCTACCAAAGAATTTAAAGAATTCTATTTGAGCTAAACTTCCAGTGCATCGTTAGGGAAGCTGCCGCAACATAGCAGAGTGGCGCAGTGGAAGCGTGCTGGGCCCATAACCCAGAGGTCCGTGGATCGAAACCATGCTCTGCTAGGAACTTTTTTTTTTTATTTTTTAGCTACGAAATACTTCTTGTTTTGTTGTAAAGTTCCGAGAAAGGCTTTATCACAGATAAATTGAAAAAACTTTCATAGGATTTATCATATGACTTCATATTGACGTACTTAATTCAGTGAAAGAAATGTTTTTTTTTTTGAAATAACAATAAACTTTTTTTTTTAATATTATTAATTGAAAGATATGGTAAAAATAAGAAATCTGGATTTTCAGTTTTTTCAGGATATTTCAGCAGCGCCTGAAGTTTTCCTAAATTTTATTTCAGATTCTTATTAAGCATCAAATTGTGCAACTTTCTCTACTTTAACCGACTGTATCTCTTAGCGTTTACGACATAGCAACATAGAGAAGGCATTAGACTATACACCCTGTATAGTCTAGAATCTATAAATCTACCTGATTCTGATAAATTTTCAATACTGAAAATTTCTAATAAAAACCAGTTCATATGTCCACGAATCACCCAACCCAAATTTATCCAAGAAATCCGGACAATAAATAAAACAAGCAACTACCACGATAGTTATGTCAGTATGACCAGACCGACGTGAATTCGTCTTATCTTTGGGTAAGCATTAGGAAGGTTCCCTTGCAATTTCCTTGCAACGGCAACTCTGCATCTCAATTATTCATTATCGGGGTGAGCCATTAAAAAGGAAATGGGATTTTCGGATAGTTAAAGATGAATTGTCAAAAGACCCTTGACCCTTCCCGCTGTGACCACAACCCGTAAAATTTGAAATAGCACGGTATGTTGAACCAGGCCAATATTGTTCAATCTACCCAAACTAAATAGGGGAAATTCTAGAAAAACTATAAAACGACCAAATTCAATACTACAAGAGATTTTGGTGAACTCAGAAAATTTAGGCCCCGTTCTTGTAAAAAATATGTATTTTTTTACAAGAACGGGAGACTTTTTACTCTTCATTTCAGCCTTCTTTAAAATTGATGGATGATAAATAAAACCACCAATGTTTTAAAAATTCTACTGTATACTGATGGACTGATGGATATTATAAACGTTACACGTACTACTTTTAAAGTAGCATATTCAGACATAAGTAAATGAATAAAATTATTAATATGATAACATAGCCACTATGATAACCTCATGTTACATATCAATAATTTTATTCATTTACATATTTACATATTTACATTTAGAAGATTGTAACGACCCAACGGCGTTAAAGCAATTAGCGAAGTGTATTTCAATTTCGTTATTTATAAGATTGAAACAACTAGCGACGTCTCTTTTCCAGCGACCGTACTTAGAATATCGAGTTCTGTTTTCGATTCCATAATCAGTAGAGACCGCTTAACACGCGAATAGCGACCTAAAACTTGTGTAGATGTCTAGAGAAGGGTCATGCGGAAAGAAAATATCTCATTATCAGGAAGAAATATGGAGCGTGAAGCGTGACACGCATTTCTGATTGGTCAGTTAAAATCACCTGAGGCGAAAGGGAACAGTTATTTGCTGGAGATGGCATAATGTAGATAGGACGCAGGACAGCAGCGAGAAAGGATGGAAGAGGGAAGAACAACGAGAGTCGCGGAGAAGACTCTCGTTTCGAGAGAAGTTTCGATCGGGTCTCTGGCGAACTTCTCGAGAAATAGAAATCTTACCTTACCTCTTTAGGTACTTTATCTTACCCTGCTCGTGCTTTATCTAAAGAGCCCGAACTATCTGTATCCCGCTACATAGAAGAAAGCGAAAACCCGCGTTCAATAAATGTACGAACTATCAAAATCGTGACCTCGGTCATTTTTACTTGCTTTTCCTACACTTGTGAACTCTCCAGATTTTACGACGGTAACTACTATAAAATGAAACGCCTCCTAATTAAAGCAGTTCGAATTATCTTAAACATTGACAGTAGCTGCTTTTTATACTCTTTTGATAAAAAAATTTTTGATACTTTTTAATAGCTTAGGATATCATCTAGGAAACGTCAACATTCTAAATTAAAGAAAGCATCTGGCATCCCACTCTTATTACTTTTATCTCTATTTAATCGCCATCTTTTATGTAGTTGAGAGTTTCACATTAGTGCAGGAATTTGGCGCCTAATTTGAAGTCTCTACTCTGGTGTGTGAGAAAGAGAAGAATTGTATTTTTTCAAAATTTCATTGTATCAAAAATCTTGTACCGATATCTTATCTGTCTCTTATCTAGACACTTTATCGATATCTTTTCGTTACTTTCTCCCCCCCCCCCCCCCACAAGATTCTACTTTAAAAGTAGCGAAGCACTAGAGATACTATACCAAGTTAGGATTGAAAACATAATTTTTTTCTTTAAAATTAATTTATAGATCAACACTAGGAAGTTTTGGACTTTCTATGCAGCCTGCAATATTTCAATTATTGTTACTTTATTATTTAAATTATTATTTAGCTAAATAACTTATTTGATTGGAAGTAATTTATTTTCGCTTTTCGTGAATTAAGTAGATCTTCCGCTATAAAAAATTGAATTTAAATATGACAGGGTGAATAAATTAATAATTTAATCAAATTCCCAGCTACAAGGTAGGTAGGTGTATTCGATTAGTAAGCGGGAAGTATATCAGAAACCGTGGAGTTTCCAACTCGGCTTTATTAAAAGTTTGAATTTAATTACATTCTAGGAAATTAATCCCCAGTTTTAAATTAAATAGTAATGAGTAAATGGGGATTTAACGTATTACTTAAACCATTAATGTACGGATGATGTGAAGAAATGTTTGAAGTTTTTAGTAGACCATGACCATAGTTTTATGTTCCCGGATAATTAAGCCATTTTTTACAAGCGTTTTTGTAGAACAGCAATATTATTCTCATTTCTTAAACTAAAATCATGAATAAGCGTAACCGTGAAAGTACCTAATCCCCACCAATTCAACAATGAAAGAAAACTGATTTATAAATTTATATACTTTTACACATACGTACACGATTAAGCTTAAACGTGCTCTTGGTTTATTTCAAAATAATTTTTTAGATTACCTACCAAGCAGCTGGAGTCCATATTTTTGCTCCATAAGGCAAGCTCTAAGAATAGACTTCACTATGGACGTAACATATTTTCCCCTTAGTTGGCATTGTTAAGAGTAATGTTGAACATAAAGGGGCACGCATGGCACACTAAGCAGTTGTCACGGGAACGTCAAGGAGGCAGTCCGTCTCCCCGCTGGAATGACAGCTCTGCTTCCTGGACTCTCAGGGAAGCAGCAGGGAACTTTTCCCTTGTGAAGGCCCATCCACCTCGATACTCATCTGCTGCTTCCCTACTGTGTCCTGTATGATGGACGCGTTAAGAAACCGTTACGAATGTACTCATAATTTTAGATAGGGGTTGGGAGGGTGGACGATCCTACACCGGGGAAATTGAAAAAGGGAAGGTTTATTGAAATTCTATCATCTGCACTTGGACTTTACTTTTTTAAGAGTCGTCAACGTCTACAATGCGTTATTTAAAAATGATGTAGAAAAATAAATTATATCTTATCACTCCAAATTCTCATCACAACTAACAGTAGGTACCTACCCTATTACTGTGTTCCAAAGTTTTTTGTAAAAGATGTGGTTCTAGTTATAGGATTTACGACAAAATATTTCCCCTTATTCTCCTGTTGTAACTATAGGCGATATAAATTTAACATTTTAGTTAGGACACGAGCCATGGCTTCTTTAGTCATTTACGTGGTCTCTTTCGTTTTTGATTGCAAAATAGCACCGTTTATGGAAGTATATCTAGTTAGACGTTCCTATCATCCTTTTTTGAGTTCACCTAAGGAATATCTGTGACCATAACAAAGATTAGAACTGTCGTAGTGTAGATCTTGGCTTTAACTACCGACCAGTTTCGACTTATCTGTCATCTGCAGGAGTTCAATGGTCACTGGATGAGTCTAACGCCGTCAAGTGCAAAAACTTATCCGAAGGAAACAGCGAGACGAAGCTGAGAAAAACCCTTTACAAAAATTTGTAGGTACCTCGTCTCTTTTAGGGAATAATAACATCAAATATTTAAAATATTAGAAACTTTTAAGACCAAATTTATCGTCTATCTATCGTCTTCCACTTTTTCTATCACGCGATCGAACCGTGATTCGTTTTCGCCGTTCAAGGAGATATCCCTGAACACTCCCCGAGAGATCCCTTCTGCTACGCTTTCACCTTATTCTACCTATTTTCTCTAGTGCATCTCTAGCTCTAATAATTTTATTTTCGATCTGCTGGATTCTACTCATCCATTTTTTAGCGTTTTAGCGTCGCTCTCATTTGCCACAGCGTCGTTGATTTACTAATGGCAAAAGATTCCAGTTCACTCAAAGTCCGTTTTTTTTTTTTTTTGTTACCCAGTCACTCTTAAATAAAAAGTAAGCTTTCTGCTGCCATTTGAAAATTGGAGCTCAAGAATTATAAATGTGGAACGTCAAGTGAGTTACCTATTCTTTTCCAAGTATAGTTCTAAATTGAAGTAGGATGTATAATAAATACTGTGGTCCTTCTCAGTATACATTAGAGATTCAAAAATGTTCTCCTGGAGTTTAGAATCGTTAATAGTCTGTCGTCAGAGAGCTGACGGTCTCGCCGAAAATGGTGCATGGACAAAACAGCGTGCACAAAATAGCCCGAGACAAAAAAGCTCGCCTCGAGTAGACAAAAGTAATGTAACTATAAGTTTTTATAAGTCCGATGATGTGTTGTTAATAAATTAACCGTCTATAAAGTCTGTACACTGAGAGTTGTCTGTTGTGAGAACTAAGGATACATCATCTCGTTATGTTTCTTACTCCTTCTATTGCATTGCATAGTCAATCGAGTTAAAATGGGACGTATTGTCAGAAATACGTTTGAATCGTCAGCAATTCTAAAAAGATGAGCGAGAGTGAGACGGAAGTATCGACTCGCGTCTTGATACGCTTAGATTGATACGATATTACGATCGTCGCTACTCTCAAGTGTCAGTGTCAACGCTAAATATACTAAATAAGGTTTTTGTTGTGATTTGAAACGTTTTTAATACGAAATTAGCAGAATTACCTGTGTTATATTGTACGGTGTGATAAACTATGAGTAGGTAACTTAATTTCGCGAATGCCTAAAAATCTATTTCCTTGTTTTGCCTGGGAAACGATTGAACTCCCTAGTACGTGGTCTTGTGGTAAAATTGCTGGAATATTTTACTTGCAAATAAGAAAACGGAGGTGTTATTCTTTCTTTTAAACGGCAACCAGCAGGTAGGTGACATGATATTTCTATCATGATGATAACAATAATAATTATTATCATTCTTATTTACTTGCATTATATATATTTGTTATCAAAAAGTTGCAAGGCTCTACTTCGTCAATAACTTGTCGAAATAATATATTTATAGGATATTCATTATTCCTCAACACACGCCACTGACACGAACTGCGATACCACATCTGGTTCGACTTAGAAATAAGTGTACGATTCAAATCGAATTAAATGAAATTGTTTAGTCAGAATCAGTGCGGCATGACAACGGACAACTCTCAGTGTACAGAGAGTAGGTGAAACAGATTGAGGTACAGTTTATTTTATGTTGTCGTGCTATTTTATCACGCGCTATTTTATCACGCGCTATTTTGTCACGCGCTATTTACTTATGGGAACTGGAAGGGAATGTGTGTTCATGCAGGGAATTCTGTAATTTTTTTGCAGATGACGACGAATTTAAAACATAATCTTTCATAGATAAATACAGATATTAAGAAAAATTTAAAAAGTACAACTTCCAGCAGGTTTTTTTTTCTTATGCTTCCTACTAGTAATGTTATGATTTAATGGAGAATTCTGTAGATAGAGACCTATTTTTTTCCTCAATAATTCTATACCTACACATCTTATAGCTATCGCAACACATACAGGGTGCCCGTGAGAAAATGTACGAGGATCTCAGTTATCTTAAGAGATACAAAGTCGGTTAAACGATGACAAAGTTGCGTATTTTTGTGCTGATTACAGTAATCTGAAAAAAAACTGAGCTCTCATTATTAGTTCTCAAAATATTGGAAAATGAGAAGATTACAATTTTTGTTTTAATTTTTTTATTTAATAACTACTTTTCGAATTTTCGGTCATATCTCAAAAACGGTGTGCCATAGGGAAAAACTTTCTTAGAATAAATAGAAGCTCATAAAATTTTCTAATGCTTTTACAGAGTTTCGAATTCCCAACCGTTTTTGAGTTACACGCTCCACAAAAAGTAGATTTTATAAAAATAAATTTATTAAGAAGAAGTTGTATACAGGGTGTCTGCTTAAGGCTGGCCACCGGCCATATCTCGGAAACTAATGGGCGTATAACCTCAAAATAAAAAATTTCCAGACATAATAAGTGATGACGAGAACTTCAATGAAAATATTTTCAAGATGGCCGCACTTCCGGAAATACCGGAAGTTGACACCTACTTCGTTATTTTAACGGAAACACCCTGTAAAATATTATATTTTTTAAATGTCTGAAGAAATCGAATACAGGTGGTTTTCACCATTGGAATTTAAATTGAGCGGGCGGTTTATGAGTTATAAACAAGTGAAAATCGAAAATTTTCAACTTCAAAGCAGTGTACCTAGAACTAGAACGGCTCAAGATACCTAAAAACATTTTTTACATGTCCCTATCTTAACTTTTGACATAGTACTCTACTAAGTGGTTTAAATTTTAATACAGGGTGATGAAAAATCGGATAATTTTCATCACCCTGTATTAAAATTTACTCCACATAGTGGGATAAAACATGGAAAGTTAGTGTGTGTCACTGACTGTCACAGGCATGATACACCCCTTTTTTTTCTTTATTTTTTGAGATAGTTTTTTGAAATTTGGTACGTCGCATATTCTCGATAGAGCGCACTTTTTAGCAGAAAATTGAATTTTTTCCCACATCCGGTTTTTCCGGAAATGTTACCAACTTTTTATTTTTAAATGGGACACCCCATATATTATTATATTTTTGGATTCTGTACATTTGTACGAATCCAACAATACCACATAAGTACCATTTTAAATGTCAAATTTGTTTTTATTTAATTTTTTATTTCTCAATTATAGTGTGCCTTGACTATTTCGTTTTACTCCAATTTTACTCAATTTTTGTTCAAAGTACTAAATTGAGTGATTTATGGATAAATTATGCGCACCGGAATGTTATTTTGAGCTGAATTCATTTTTTTCAAATGGTACCATATTGGTACCGAGGTATCTGCTATCTGCTAGTCCACCTAATAAGGAACATTTTGTTGTGCCCATTTTACAGTTATGACGAACACAACTGAAGTCAAGGCACACTATAATTGAGAAATAAAAAATTCAATAAAAACAAATTTGACATTTAAGTAAAATGCTACTTATGTGGTATTGTTGGATTCGTACAAATGTATTGAATCCAAAAATATAATAATATATAGGGTGTCCCATTTAAAAATAAAAAGCTGGTATTATTTCCGGAAAAACCGGATGTGGGAAAAAATTAAATTTTCTGCTAAAAAGTGCGCTCTATCGAGAATATGTGACGTACCAAATTTCAAAAAATTATCTCAAAAAATAAAGAAAAAAAGGGGGTGTACCATGCCTGTGACACACACTGTATTACAGATACATAATTACCGATTTTTAATTTCAAATTTTGAAAATATGGTGAATATTATGTTCAATGATCTTTTATTTTTTTATCGGCAATTAACTCTTCTACAATGGAGTAGAGTTTCTTTTCAGCAATATCGGACCAATATTTTGGTAATACAGGGCGTTTTAAAATCTGTGATTATCTCATTACCTTGCAGATTTTTAATTGCGTAGTAAAAATAAATAAAAAAATAGCTATAACGTTTATTCCTACGAGACACCCCTGGAAAGATATTACCTCTTAAATTTGAGGGTTGAAAATCTATTTTATGCAATAACTTTTTCATTAGTTGGCCGATATTTTTCAAATTTTGCAGTGTTATTTGTGTAAGGAGTCCCTTTAACCCCATGTATATTAAAATAATTAAGTCCAGTGGTGTCCAGGGGGACACCTTCAGCAATATTATTGCAAGGAAAAATGTACGCCACTGACTTTTTTTAAATTTTGATAATTTTTTTTTCAGATTGTGCAACTAATAATACAACTTTTTTGTCTCTTAAGTTTTTTTTTTTTTTGTAAGAGACTCGCGTAGCCTAGCGGTTCAGTCCGCTGCCTACCGAGCCTAAGGTCGCGAGTTCGGAACTCACCGGCTCGTGTTATTTTTCGGATGCATTTTCGAATGTATGTGAAAAATAAAACAATAAGCGACCGAACGTTTAAATTTAAATGGCATACTTGAGGCTGGGTGAATGAGTAAGATGCTCGAAATCCCGTGTTACCGGAGTGGAGCGACTTTGTCTTACCTACATAGTTAATACCGATGCTCCCTCCTTTAAAAAAAAAAAGTTTTTTTGTATATTGGTTGGTTTTCGAATAAAAAAATAGAGCCCACTTAATTTCATATCCCTGGACCAACCATAAGAAACATGGAGAAAAATTAAAAAATAATTTTTTTTCAATAAAAAATAATACAAAAAATTATTATTTCCAAAAGAAAATTTTCCCCGTAATGTTTCTGTCGGTCCAGGGATATGCAATTAAGTGGACTCTATTTTTTTATTTGTAAAAACAACCAAATACGAAAAAACTCAAGATCCCTGAAAGTGGGATGTTTAAAAAAATCTATTTTTGTGGAGCGTGTATAACGGTTGGAAATGCGAAAGTCACATATACAAGGTGATTCAGTAATGAGTACCATAAATGATACGGAGTGTACCTACTGTCAAAATAATACGAAAACCAAGAATAACTTTTTTTCCAAAAGTGCTTCCCTAACAAGATACAGGGTGTGAAAGGGTCGATTTGGAAAACACTTATTTGATCGTATCTTCTAACTGGGTTGAACTATTTAATTCATTTTTGGTAGACATCTACTACATAATAAGGACCGTAAACGGACAAAATTTTGTCGCATTTGAACAATCCAGTGGCGTAGAATTGGGGGTCATGTGACACTTTTTCCCCCCAAAAAAAAGTTGCTGTTGGGTTTTTTCCCATTTTTATTTGGTTTTTAGTATTATTGGTTCAAATACCACAAAAAAGGTACACTTGTTTCATTTGCCCAGAAGCGTCCGTTTCCGAGATATTCTGACTTGCGTGTAACTATGTGAAATATTAAACTGCAAATAAAATTATCAAGGCGCCTTATTTATCAATAATTCACAATTAAAAAACTAACTTGTCAAAAAGTAAATTATCAAAAAAGCTAAAGACATGGAAAGGTTTTCTAATGGCGAGTACACAGATATGCTCTTAACATTAGGAGAATGTTTTGGAAATTCGAATGCGGCAGTTAGACGATATTCCGAAAAGTATCCCAACAGAATAGTGCCAAATCGGCGGACTTTTTTGTCAGTGGAACGGCGTTGTCGCGAAACTGGTAATGTAAAACCAAAACTTTTAAACAACGGTAAGCAACGAACCACACGCACAGCTGGAAACGAGGAACAAGTTTTGGAATTGTTAGAAAACGATCCAACAGTAAGTACAAGACGTTTGGCACTCCAAACAAACATTTCGCAAGCCAGTGCCTGGCGCATTGCAAGGGAACACCAGCTATATCCCTACCATCTGAGGCAAGTTCAAGACCTTTTGCCTGAAGATTATGCTGCACGTGTGGAGTTTTGTGGATGGTTATTGAATATGCATGCATAACCAAGACCGCAATTTTATTTCCGCAACATAATTTTTACGGATGAATCCACTTTCACAAGAAATGGCATTTTTAATATGAGAAATTCACATGTTTGGGCAGAAGAAAACCCAAGAGCCACCAAAGTTACCCATTACCAACACACATTTAAATTAAATGTTTGGGCTGCTACACGTGGAAATACAATTATTGGATTTCATTTTTTCCCCGGAAATTTAAACGCGAACAATTACCAGGAATTTTTGGAATAAATTTTTTTTTTTTTTTTTTTGATGACATTCCTCTGTTAACCAGGCGCAGTCTCTGGTTTATGCACGATGGTGCTCCGCCTCATTATGGCAGGCAGCCAAGGCAATGGCTTAATGAAAACTTCCCAAATAGATGGATTGGTCGTGGAGTTGATGCTCCCATTCACTGGCCTGCTCGATCACCGGACTTGAACCCGTTGGATTTTAGTGTGTGGGGGCAATTAAAAACCAAAGTCTACGCAACACCGGTAAATTCTTTAGAGGATCTCAGGCTCAGAGTTGTGAATGCCTTTGCAGAGTTAACAAACAATCCAAGTATTGGTAGAATAATTTTTAATTTGGAAAATCGTTTACATCAATGCATTCGTGCCAATGGAGGACACTTTGAAAACTTACTTTAATTTTATTTTTATTATTTTTCAGTTAATTATAAACTTACGTAGGTAGATGTATTCGACTTTAAGTATTTTATTTGGTTGTTAATAAAACTTTTTCTGTGATAATTTTGCAACTTGGTATTTCACATAGTTACACGCAAGTCAGAATATCTCGGAAACGGACGCTTCTGGGCAAATGAAACAAGTGTACCTTTTTTGTGGTATTTGAACCAATAATACTAAAAACCAAATAAAAATGGGAAAAAACCCAACAGCAACTTTTTTTTGGGGGGAAAAAGTGTCACATGACCCCCAATTCTACGCCACTGGATTGTTCAAATGCGACAAAATTTTGTCCGTTTACGGTCCTTATTATGTAGTAGATGTCTACCAAAAATGAATTAAATAGTTCAACCCAGTTAGAAGATACGATCAAATAAGTGTTTTCCAAATCGACCCTTTCACACCCTGTATCTTGTTAGGGAAGCACTTTTGGAAAAAAAGTTTTTCTTGGTTTTCGTATTATTTTGACAGTAGGTATCATTTATGGTACTCATTACTGAATCACCTTGTAGAATAAAAGTTGCAGATGATTTTATGAGCTTTTATTTATAGTAGAAATTTTTTCACTTTGAAGCACCGTTCTAAATATAAACGGTAACCACAAAAGTTGGACCTTTGCCCCCTTCACCCCCCCCCCCCCCCCACCGCCCCGGCTCACCATCTAGACGTCAGGACTTTTGGTATGTTAACTCCCCAAGCACCCTTTTTGAAGAAATCGCTTATATATCTGCTCACGCACACTTGGGCCATTCGTTCACTGGACTAATAGCTATGATTCGATTGGCACATACAGGGTGTATTGTAACGTCCGCATAATATTAGCACCACGCGATTCTACATCAAAAATCAAAAACAGAACAAAAAAGTCCTCAACAGTTTTTTCTTGATGTACACAGATTTTAAGATATTGACAATTTAACGTTCTTAAATTTTGCAACACTGGCGCTGGTATAAAAATTAAGATAACTTATTAGACGTGAAGTCACCTCACTGGTATAGTGTGAGTAGTGTGCCGTTGCTATGTAATCGAAAAAAGGTGCAACAAGACAAATGTCATGCTGCGACGTGTCAATGTTGCAAATTTTTTTCAAGATTTTTTATTTTTTCAATTTTTTATTCAACAATTAAAACGCGCAGTTGCAATATTGATTGGAAGTATTGGAACTCAGGAAATCAAATAATTCCTAGTTTTGAAATGTTATTTAAAACGATTTTTACCAAAAAAAAATCTAAAATTTTGGATAATTTGGCTATTTTACTTCTTACTTAAGAATTTTTTAATAATATTAAGCAATATTTTTGAGTATTAAAAAACTTCAAATTTAAACTACAATGGTCGATAACTTCGTTATTTGAGGTCTAAGACCTAAACGGAATTAAAACTTTATGTTCTGTTTTTGATGTAGAATCACGTGGTGCTAATATTATGCGGACGTTACAATACACCCTGTATAAATAAGCTATTTTTTTTAACCGTAATAAATATTTTGACAATGTATTATTTTTTATATCAATTTTTATGACTAATCTCATTCGAGACTCCAGTTTCCAACCTATTCCTATAGAAAACCTCCTGGCTTAAATAGACTAATAACGGTATTATAAAATTAGCAGTTATATAGATTATTCTTGCTTACTTAAGTAACGGGAAAATAAACAAAATTGGCGAAGAAGATAAATATAGTCAGATTATGTGGGTGATTTTTATGTCATTTTACAGTTACCATTAATACTCTTATTAGTATACATATAGTAGGCATTAACTAAATTTGGTAAGGTCTACAAATAAGTAATTATTATTGTCATTAAAATTATATTTTGGAAGTATCTGAAATATTATTTATTCATTTGTTTTCATTAAATTCAAATCTACGGAGTTTCAAGATTTTAAGAAATTAAAACTAGAGCAAATTATATCAGTCTAGAGCACTTGTGTCCAATTAATTAAATATATTCACCAGTTGTTTTTAATTAGTTAGCTTTGCGAAGAACAAACACTCGTTTTGGTCTTTCGTAGTCGTAGTTCTTCCTCGTTTCTAAATTACTTTTTAGAGGTCTGTGCTTGTATTTCATATTCTCCTAAATAAATAAAAAGTATTTCATATTCTCTCAAGTATATGAAAACAAACAATACGATAGAAAGAGTATCCTGCAAAAACGAGTAACTGTTTCCAACTTTTTCAAATGTAGTTTTCTTTGCCTCTAAATTAAAAAATGATCTAATGCGATCAATATGGCGAGGCTGTCTGGAAGATTGCGAGTAAAGAGCTAATTTCTAGCATTATGCTAAAATTTATAAATACAGTATCTGTTACGCTACGCAATGTCGATTAATTCAAAACACATTGCTATTAATTTTAAAAATAACTATTCACGATTATCTCGATATAAATTTATAATGGTGGTCTCCAGAAAAATATTCCCTGCCAGTTAAATATTAAATATGAGGTACCTATGTAAATTTAGTAATGAGACTGATTTGTTTTAATTATTGTTTGAAACTGTTACGAAATTGTTCCGATATTGTTAAAATATTGAATAAAATTACAATTTAATATTGTATCCTTTAAAATAATTCTTTTGATTGGATGACAATGCCACACAAGGCAAGAGGTGGTGCTTCCAATCCTCATAATCATAACAGTGCTTGAACTAGGACACTTGAACTGTAATACCATTCAGTTGATCAGTTATAACCTTTTTAATGTTTTAGAATGTTTCCTAAAGAGTAAAAATCACAAGGACTCAAGTCAGACGAATAAGAAAGCTGAGGAACCACAGGGCCCAAAACTCCCTAGCCCAAAACTCCTTTATTGAAATTGCTGTGTGACAAGACGCGTTCTCGTGATGCAACAATTGTTGTTCACGATGTTTGGTCTCGCAAACTTTTTCAAAAAATTGCCAAAGTGTTTATAATAGACCTTTTAGACTTGCATACGTGGCCTCTAGGCTACAGAAAAAGCAAATCCGCATGCATTTTATCTTCGGCTTGTTCGTTCGTGCTTTTTATGTTAAACACGTCCCAAAAAATGGATATCATTAATATTCGATTCCAAAAGTCAAAATACTTTTCCCTCTTAATGTTCTTTTGTTCTGCGAAAGATTTTTTGGGACCGTTTATGCGTAGATTTTTCTCAGGGGACTCATATAACTCATGACATTCAGAAGTGAGGTGAGTCAAATACAGCTCTTCACTGATCATTTTGACTGTCAACCGACGATCTGAACGCACAAATTTCATCGATACTTGAAGATTAAAGCCTTCCGCTGAGTGGCTCATCTTCAATCGACTCTCTTATTTCTGAAAATTATATCATAAAAAAAATTGACCCTTGACAAAACAGTGTCTCTGTGGGCCTGCATAAGTTTTGAAAAAGTTGCCGTTGTATGGAACGTACCCAAACGTGAAGCAAAACCTGATAGCATAGCACACGATTAAATAAATTATTGATGTCATATGAATTTGGTTGCTCCAATGGTTTTATTGAATTGTTGAGAAGTTATATTTTTGGTAAAAATCTGAACTTTCTGATTTGTTTTTTGGTTCTTTCTGGTATCGTTGCATCTTCTGGCATCATTCGAGACCTGATGTTATTTTTCATACTTTATTTTCTTCCTACACCTCACCTCAACTTGCGTCTTCAGTTATCACCACTACTTTGAAGTAAATGGTATTTATTCCATACATAACATTCTACAGCTTTTTCAGTTTTCGTTTCCTAATAGTTGTTATTATTCATTTTTCTCTCTTTTCCCTTTATTCCCAGTCCTACGATTTTTACCCCGTCCTCTCATTTTATTTTTAGATCGTTGCAAAAGAATACGATTTTCATCATCATCAAAGAAAAAAAATCCTTGGGTGGGTACCCATTAGTTGCTCAAACATTCAGTGTCCTCGGTATAGTGATCAAAATACCTGACACGTAACCAGGAAACGTGAGTTTGATTCCCACTCGAGACACCGTGCTTTTTCGAACATAAAAGCGAAGTAGTAAAATTATACCCTGGCGATAATTGAAAGGAAAAGGGAAAAATGGGAAAAAGGGAGATGTGGAAAATCGGGCTCTCTGTCCCCGGTTGTCTAGTGGTCAGAATACTTGACGCGTAACAAGGAGACGTGGGTTCGCTTTCCACTCGAGGCACAATACTTTTTCTAACAAGTTCACATCCTTCACAGATTCAACTTTAATCGAGTAGAGAGTTCAGTAACGGTTTACTTATTTTAATGGTTAAAGTCGATTACGGTTAAAATCAATACATTTTGCTCTTTTTTTTATCATCAAATCATTGACTGGTCACGTTTCTCTTTGACTGTCTTTAATTAACAAGTTCTATTTTGCGTTAAGAGAAAAATGCTTACCAGGAATGCAAACTTCACTCGAGTAAAACAGTTAAATAAAATATCACCCCTTTGTATATTTTACCTTGCTTTGGAAACGGGCCTGTTGCACTGCTGCTAAACAGTCGTGAGACTGTTCAAATGGGTGCGTGCTCGTAATTAAAATTGGGCAAGTTCTATTTTTTAGTCCCACAAGTTCATAGATCCATTTAACCATTTGGTTAAATCTTTGAATTTAGATGTAATTAATTATTCTTGATCGTTTGAACTTTGTATCAAAATTAATAATTTCTTTCCTTGGTAGTTATGAACGTTTGCTTAAAAATAACTGAATTTTTTAAATTAACGAAAACTCCAGTGAAAAATGCATAAAATAGACTTTGAGGAGTGGAATTAAAAGGCTCGTGACGATTTTGCTGCTTCACAAAACGTGTCTTATTTGACAATACAATTCCAAGATTAAATATCCTAAAAGCTTCGAATGAGTCTCTGAATTAATATGAAATAAGAAATATTAAAACCAGATTCCGTTCCGATTCAACCGAGGCCCGTAAAAATATGAAAAAAGGAAATTTGAGATAAAAAGAATCCTCCCAGAGACGTTCGAGAGGTAACTTCGGGTTGAATAGCCTCCTTCATAATCAGAGGGTGCGGTCGAGGTGAAACTGAATATAAAGCTTTATGGATCTGGAATGCGGTAGCCGAAATTAGGGAACGGGTCAGTTCACACCAGAGGTTCCCAAAGGTGACGCCAAACTGAAACTGAGGGACGCAGTCAGACATCTAAATCCTAAAGGCTGTCGTCAGCTCCTAATATCTCTCTGCACTTGAAGTAATCTTGATGGTTTCATTCGGGTTTTTGCCCTGCAGTCAGTAACCCTACGCAGTTCCTTTCAATCTCTGTAAGAACGCCTAAAAATCTTGTTGAGTGACAAATTCATATCCCGAAAAGGATGTGTTCTGTTTTCCTCCTATTTAGTTCCATATAAACCATAACTGGGAGGTATCTTGATTTTTATATTATTTTATGTTGATAGGTAATGAAAAGTTACTTTTAATTATAAAATATAATTCACTATGGAAAGAATATAAAAAAGTTATTTCTGTTTTTGTCGGCCCCTAAGAATATTAAAAATGTATACGTGGCAGTTTATTAGTGTGCGTATTATTGCTTTTTTTATATTCTAAGGGCATAAAAAAGCAATAAATTATAAGCCAAATTGACCAACCGAATGAAGTTTAAAACTCCTTTGATTACGACCTTAATTATAATTAAACTGCACCTTTTTCTTCATTTTAGCTTCAAAAAACGCGAAATGGAGAAAATATGATTATAGTTTAAAGAATCGTTGAATCGACTCGAGATAAACTGGTTAAGTAGTTAAGTTCTTCGACATTTCGATATTACTCACGTCTAAAATTTTTATAAATTACATGCTGATATTTTTTACTTGTTGCAGTGGCAGCGATGATGTGCAGAAATCAATTGAACTTCTAGATCGTGTCCTGTCGGAATTTGACGACGTTGAAAATGCAAATCAAGTGCAAAACGTAAGTACCTACTTAAATTCTGACATCCGATTTACGATTGCATAAACGGCTGTCTTCAGCACATTGCCGCAGAAAACTGTAAATTCGGTGCCGGTGTCAGTCAGCTATTACTTTTTCATAAATCAAATCATATTTCCTATACTTTTCAGTATTTGCCAGTATTTTTTGTAGAGATAAGGATAAGGATACCCAAAAAATACTATCAGAACACATTCCAAATTAGGATTTTAAATAATAATGTAAAAAATTTTAATTTGGGGTCAGACCTAAAATTTATACTTAGCCTCATTTCGTTCAACTTTTAACAGAAGACAAAATTTAACAAGTCAAGTGCCCCATTGTGATTATTGGAGCGTTTTAATGGAAAACAGTCTTCAACTAATGAAAACAATCTTCAATAGTAGCAAACAATTATTGCATCAAAGAAAATTCCATTAATTCTTGAACTATTTTGCTACCTCTTCACCTTTACTATAAATCTAAATCGAAATTAACCGAAAATATACATTCCAATCTTCTTTAGAGAAACGAATTCAATTAAGAGTTAATTACTTTGACTTAAAAGGAGCAATTACCTCTAATACCTACTCTGATCTGCAAGATACCTGGCTCCATCTGACAATGCAACCCCGCAGGTTCTACGATGAAAGAACCATTGTCTACCAAAAGGTGAATAAAATCCTCCAACCATCTCATCCAAATCCGAACAATTCTTTCAAAAGGTGTTATAATAAATGTAATTATTTCCTTTTGGATCTGCGACTATATGTATAGATAGTTTTCGACCGCAAGATAATCAAAATACCTCTCTTAGGTGCTTCTCTTTGTGGTTTTAGAAAGCAAGATGAAACTTATCATCTTCATTTTACAGCCCCTTTTATCTAACTAGGTACTTGAAACCCAGCCAGTTTGGGGTACCTATCTACAAAAATTTTGGCAGTAAAAGCTCTAAAAGCTCTCATGCAGTGGTACCTGTTTCAAACTGAAAACGACTGAAAAAATTGTTTTTTCATAACAGCTTCCAATAAAATAGACTAAGGACATGAGCACCACCTCCAGGAATTCAAGAAAACGCTCCAAAGCGCAATCTCGGTGTACGTCTAATAACAACCGTGGGAAAACCCCCCTTTTTTATGGTTAATGCGAAGTATGTGGAACTAAATTATCGTTGCACCAACTAGTGATATTTTCAGGGCCGCTTACGTGAATTCGAACAGTACGCCCTCATTGAGCCTAATCTCAAGAGGTATTAAATCGTCTCCACGGTCCATAAATAATTGAGGGTAACATTCGCAATTGAATCGCTGCAGCAGGCTGCCTGCCACAGTGTCTCATAACATCTGTGACAAAAAGTACCCCAATAGACTTTAGCTTAGTTGTAAGGGTTTGCAGTTTAAAGTGGGCTGAGTAAAAAAAATGACTGAATACTTCTGGATCGCTCTATGGGCATACAGAGCAAGTTACTATAGAGGGTGGGAATTTTTTGTAGTACCCATCATTGGGATCTCGTAAATATACTGAAGTATACTGAAAAAACTGAAAAATTAAGATTAAAAAAATTATTAGAAAAAGTATTAGGTATATAAATTATTTAAAAAAATTAGGGAACATAAAAATCTATAACATTAAAAAAAATCTTTAAACTATTAGTCTTATTTTTTAGAAAGTAAAATAATCTTTGTTTAAACTGAATCTCATAAAAAAAAACCATAAGGCAAGCCACGTCGCGACGTCATATATGCAACGTCATTCGATGAAACAATTTTCCAATTCAAATTTTGAAGAATTTTTTTTTAATGTGATAAATTTTTGGTTTCCTTGATTTTTTTAATACCTAATGACACGAAAAAAGATAGACGGTCGTAAGAAAAACAAAAGTCTACTTTGAAAACCCAGGGATTTAGTGGATTTAGAAAACTTTTTCAATGTCAAATGGATGGATAGCTTTTGACGACTTTTGTAAACCTACAAAAACATTTTAATTAATTCTTAATAATAAAAAAGATATTACTGAAAAAACAAATCTCGATTTTCCAGTTTTTTCAGGATATTTCAGTTAAACGACTGCAGTTATCCTAAATTTTCTTACCAGATTTTCGTTAAGCATAAAATTCTGCAACTTTTGTCTAATTCCTTGTATCCTTACCACAAGATCCCAATGATGGGTACTACAAAAAATTCCCACCCTGTATACTTCTCCAAGGTATTTGCACCAATTAACATTGATGAATTTTTAGGGGTTCCCCTATGCATTCAACTTGTCTATCATTAGAGTTTTGTAATAAATCCTCTACTTTTGGGACTCTTGTTCTTTTTTTGCATCCTCTACGTGTTAATGTTATAGTGGTACTTACAGTACCTACCTACCACTAATGATGGATACATATATATTTAACGATTTGGAATTGTCGGAGCGCCTTTGTAATTTTTTTTTGTTCTTATTTACTTCTTGAAACTCAAACTGACCTATATTAAATTTTGCTAACAATTCCAGATCCATCAGCTGCACACGTCAGTTCCGAACTCCCTCTCCACCCCCGCATTACGACAGATAGCCATAGGTGGCGGTGGTGGCGGTGGAAACGGCACCCCCGACGACGAGAGTCCTTCGCTGGGTGGACACCAATCAGAAGACGACGGCTACATGAGTATGAACGGACGCAATAAACCTGCCAAATTTACCGCCGCTTTTAGGCCACTGTGCGAGGTGCCACCTCCACCGCTGCTACCTCCTGAGGGCCGCGCCGTAGACGAGGACGACTTTCCGCCACCGCCCGAGGAAGCTCAAAGACTTATAGCTACGCTTTTGCCCAAGTTAGTACTTACTCAACTAAACTTAAATAAAATACTAATTTTTGTTAATCTGATTAAAATTCAGAAAAATAGGTACTTGATACTCAAACGCGGGTTTAAACTTGGCTGCTTTGATACTGAGGCTAAAATCGCATTTTCGCGTTTTTGAGATCTTCATTAAGCTAGGCGCCATTTGAGAAGCTCCTATATTCTACTGGTTTCTTTGGTCCCAAGATAATGCGGGAAGGTCCCAAACTATTTTTCTGATGCATTGACTGGTCAAATGAAGTCTCAAAATTAATTAGCCCTCTCTTAAGATTTTTTTTAACATTTAAGTTTTTCCAGAGTGTCTCCAATTCATCACCCCAATTCGAATATCAGCAGAAGCCTAATGACGCAGATTGAAACCATACCACCTCCACAAAAGTTCCAGAACAGAGAATATACTCCCATCATAAATGGCTTGCCAGACCCTGTGCATATGGCAACTCAAACCACTTTAGTAAGTATATTTTTACTTTGGTAAGCTTTTTGATCTTAAGAACTCTCTCATTGTATCATCAGGACTATCAGGTATTACACAATCATGACACATATATGTGATTGATTCATGGCCGAAATCACTAGCAAGGCCATAATACCATAACAGTAGCTGTTCCATGGATGTTTAAAATTGTTCCCTCCTGTGTTTTTTACCTGCTTTGGACATACCTAATTTTAATTTCATTTCGCAAAAAAATGCAGAGAATCTTAGATGAAACATTTATTTAAAGTCATGGACAAATTTGATAAGCTTCCATATTATTTATATATTCCATATTATTCCATATTTTACATTTCAAATTTAAAGTGATGCAATAATTGCCACCAGGGGAGCAAAAGGGAGGCGAAATTAGCTCACGCTTACCATCCTAATTGATATTCGGTCTGCAATATTAAATTTATTTGCTAAATTATAAGTAATTAATCAGTTTCCTTTTTTTCTCAGCCAAAGACTCGCCATCAACGTCCATTTGGTTGGGAAAGCAGCGACCATCCACCAGCCCCTCCTCCGGGATACCGTTTTGGCAGTCTTCCCTTTCAACATGGCATGTACCATCCCCTAACATCGCCTACCCGTGTCCCCCCTCGCACGGTTCCAACATCGGGTGACCGTCACCGGGAGGTGCGTAGACGAGGCAGCGAGGATAACCTTTCCAGTGATCTGGACGATCTTCACCATCTGCGTCCGTTGGGAGAATTTGCCGATGATGAGCGTTTTTCGGACGACTCCCTCGAGGAGATGCTTCCGCCACCGCCGCCCGTGTGTAACAAGCGTGCTAGTATCGCTTGGGAGGTACCGCTGGACGATGAAGCATTGTACGTCCCAGGAAGCACGAAGGTCATAGATAGGAGACGTAGAAAATCTGGCTCGTGTTCCAGTACAAGTTCCATTCCTAATAAACTGAAAGATCTTGATGATTGGCCTGATCCTCCTCCTTACACCACTGAAGATGAGGTTACATCGCCTTATTCCGATTCGGATGATCACATTAACATACCACCAGAATTATGTTCAGTTAGTATATCAGGAAACAGTACGTATGTTATACGAAAGGGCAGAAAAGAAAGGAAACCAGTAGTGAATATGAGTAGCTCCCTAAATTCGAGTTCTTCGTTAAACTCTAGGTTGAGTCGTGAACTGCAAACACCCAATTCTAGATTTAGTGTAGATTTAAGCACTCACTCGAGACTCAGTCAAGAGCTCAACTCTCCCAAGTCTAGATATAGTTTAGACTTGAATAATTCGAGACAGTTGAGTCAAGAGCTGAGCAGTTCACCGTCAAGGCTTAGCGCTGAATTGTCTAGTTCCAGATCGAGCACTCCCCACAGTAAACACGGCAATGAATTTAAGAAACACAGCACTACTTTCGATAACATCAAGTCGTTGATTAGGGAAGGTGTTATTGAGGATTGTATTGCTCCCCCTACTGAAACGGTAACTGATTTAGATGCCTCATCGTCGCCCATAGTTAGAGTAGTGTCTTTGCCTAGTCTAAATGCCGAGGAATTTCCCCCGAGAAGAGAATTAGGAGTTACCGTGGAAGAAGAAGAAGACGGTGAAAGTTCTCAACAGAGTGCTGAGATATCACCTTTGAGAAAAATCGAGCGGAACATCAGTGAACTGCTGGAAAGAAGAGATATTCAAATCGAACACAACGGGACTTGTATAAACGGAATGGAATCTCTGAGTAAAGATAAAAGACGAAAAATTCCACTGAAAGCCTCAAAAGAGCCAAAGTGTTCAGATAAATATTCTAAATGTTACGACCTTCAAAAGTCTAGTAGTCATAATGAAATCAAACGTTCAGGAGACTATTATCAGCATCTCTTAGATAGTAAGAAGTTTCCTAAACGTGGTGGCATTCAGAAATCGGAAAGCGCCAAGGAAATGCTTATAGCTCATAGAGAAAGAGATAGAGAAGAAAGACCTTTGCCTACCTCCACGTCCGCTGATTTTCCCTTGCGAGTTGATATGATGTCGCACGACTTCCCACCGTTACCCCCGTCGCCTGTACAGGAAGTCGAGGACGAATATTCAGAGATCTTGAGTCCTGGAAGCAAAATCAGAGCCGACACGTTCCCAAACAACAATGAACCGCCCAATGTGCCTCCTCATAGAGATCCATTCTCCAACAGCTTAAAGTCACGTTCCATGGATGCCAACTATAGTAAGAGTAGAAGATATAACTTCTTCAACACCTCCAACAGGAACATTCCACCTGAAAGACGTACTCTCCCTACAGAGTTCCAGGTAAGAAATTATCATGAAATGTTATTTCACAAACGTTAACTCACATACATAGGAGAAGAGTCTTATGTCTTTTGTTGACAAAAATGTATGAACAACAAACTATCTTTTGTCCTATTCACGTGTGAATTTTCCTACACATGCATTTAGTTGTCCGACTTTGACTTGATTAACCATTGCGTGCGAAATCTTTGTTTAGGATACAAAATGTGGCCGATTGTACCAGAAACGCGCATCACAAAGTCCACAAGAAGAAGCCCCTCACTTACAGACTTCATGCAGCTTACCTGAAACGCCCATATTTGCCAGAGGTTGCGATATCCCTAGAACACCTCACAGACGAGCACCCGAGGTACCTGGCAATCAAACCACTCCCCGACAGAGCAGCACGATGGGTAGCATCAATTCAACTGGTAATCTTTCAATGGGAGGCTACAGGAGAGGTAATAAATTTATTATATTTGTCAAACGATATTTACCTATAACTTTATTTTATCACTTTCAGGCATGTCACATGGGGGTCTGGAGCAAGCGATTGTGGGACAGGAGCTATTGAGACTAGCAGGCGGTCCTGGAAGAGGTTGGTACCCGAAGCAGAGACACCGTAGACCGGTCTCGATCGAGCATCTGGATAGACTGGCGTCTGGGAACAGCCCTTGGGGGGAACCAGGTAACAGGAAGCCTCTTACGTTGCCCCCAAATCTCACACCAAAATTCTTTCAACGTTCTCCCAAAGATGCACTTAGACGGGTCACTAGTCTACTTATCCGAAAAGGTACGGCAGGTGAGTTTGGGAAACTCGGTGTTATTATGAAACTAACCCGGATTGAAAATTAAAATAAACTAAAATCAAGAGGCAGGTAACCTGTCAGGTAGTAATCTTTATACTTACTTACATTGCAGAGATTACAATTTTTTTCGCGGCACTTTCAAGTCTGGTTTTGAAAAGTAACAAGTCGTTATTGTAAGCTGTACTTAAAGGCATTTGAACTTTTTTGACTTAAAGGTTACCTTTCAACATTTTGGTCTAAACATTTATCAAAATTATCAAAAATTTATAGCTAAAATTGTTAGGTAGGTATCTTAAAGAGAATCAAAACTGATAAGCCCATATTAATCCTTGAAATGCTATGAGTCAACAAATTAAGAATATTTGGACCCCCTTTAGCAAAAAGGAACCAACCGACAAAGCCACAAAGAGGAGAAAACGGGTTTTAATAAAATTTCTTCAAAAAAATTAGTAAAAAATAAAATAAATATCTTATGGCTGTGGTAAAGCCCAAGTGTCAGAAGCCTCAAGGGCCTCTGACGTAACTTAACGACTGCTGTGAAGCAGCCGGAACCCCCTTTTTAACGTACCTCCCGGAGCACGATCGGTCACGGAACTTTTTTTATTTACCACTATTAAAAATTAGTAGAGAATGTGTTAACAACGACGACGATCCTGTCGTAGGGCTAAATTAATGCGACTCGAAGCCAAGATGGTAACGACGAAGCGCCACGTGATGACAAGGATCAAACTTTAGAGGGGGGGGGGGGGACGAAGGACCAGGCTAATTGCCAATGATTGACAGGAACACAACTTTATCAATTAATAATTATCAGATTACTGACCTTGTACTTGTGTCTTGTCCGACGAGAAGGTGCACTTGTTTTAATTGCGAGATTTAACTATTATTACTGTTTCACTTTACTTCACTATGTAGGTACCTACGATTGTTCCACTACTTATTATACCGCTTCCTTTTTTAATTAAAGAACTAGGTATCCCGTTCCCGTATCACCAGCATCAACGAATCTGGCACGAACGGCACTCTGTCGAGCTCTACTCCGTCTCGATGTTAAAACTCGACTCTTTTGTGGTCTCTCCGATCAGGTGTCCTTTTCCTTCTTCCCTATGTGTAAAGGGATAGGAAGGGGTAGGTAAACGGTCGTGTCTTCGAGGATACGAATCAATTATTCGCCAAGGACGAAACAGAATGTATAGAACTTTAGGTTTGTGTTAATTGGTTTTTAATTTCCAAAAAGATTACATCTATAGTTCCTTATCTAAAAAAATAACATATTTTTTGCTTCTTCTTAAAAAAAACACTTGGTTCTTCTTTGCAAAATGCAAATACATGAAAATGAGATATGCATTATGGACATCATGATAAACAACACGACAAAACTTATTAAAGTCGTTGTTCTTCCAAATAAAAATCAATGTCCCCATTAAAGCCCTCAATGTCTTCTTCTATAGTTTCATCTCCCATAAGATTAGTGTAAAACTGTTGATCAGCAGCGGGAATCAGGTTCATGTAGGATTTTATATTGTTAAGTTTAGGTATTGGTATTGGTTTGCCCTGAAGCCACAGACTTTCTAAGCGATTACAGAAAATTGTGCCTGATGTTACTTTCCTTCCTTTTCTTAAGCATAACACCTATTCCCTGTTCCCTTATTGCGAAAACAGGATACAGGTTTCTTAAAATCTCAGTTAAGTCTTATTGCTCATAGCGCAAATAGCTATTTAACACGTTGACGACGGCAGCGATGTTTATGGTGTTTTCATTCGAGCGATACGGGCCTTTAAGGGCACGTACCGATACATTTTAATTTACGGTACGGGCCTTTTAAGGCTCGTATGCAAAGCACGAGTGTAGTGTCATCTATCCGAAAAATACGGAACTAAGGCATGCAAGCCGGTAACGTACCGCATTGTTAGGTACAAGAGAACATTCGGTTGCGTCAGGACGGGTCTTGGAAGTCCCGTATCGTTGTTATAGGAGAAAAATTTTAATACGAGCCTTAAAAGGCCCGTATCGTGTATTTTGGGGAAAAATTAAAATAATACCGGCTTTACAATTCTTTTACCTCGGCTTTCCATATAAAAAAAATGATGTTCAGAGTCATAAACAACTATAATTATGGCCTATGTTCATCTATGGTCAATATCATACTAAAACTCAAATGAAAAAGACCGAGAAACGGGCCAGAAAAGTCCCGTACCGTATATAAATAATAAATATAACTTGCATACGAAACGGCGCGAAAAAGGCCCGCACACTGTTTGCAGTACCTACGCCATACTCATGTTATGCTCTACCCATAGCTACATTCAACGGCGCGGTGTGGTAAGAGATAGCGGAATTATGAGCGTCGTAAGTTGGTGAAGGATGCACGATTTGTATGCCGTGTATCAGACATAACCGATACGAGCCGTTTTGGGCTCGTTCTGTCGTCAACGTGTTAAGGTCGGATCTCTATTGCTAATATGTATATGAAACACATTTTTGTGATTTTAATAAAGAACCAGTTGACTCATTTTAGCAAAATTTGTCAGTTGGTTCCTTATTAAAGGGGGTCCATTTAAAATGAAAATCTTTGAAGGTCCGATAGGCTCAACAAAAAATAAAACTTCTGATCTCATCCTTCAGATTGAGAGTTTCTTAAGCAGCTTGACTTGTATGGTTGTGGTGTTTTTCTTTCTTTTTTTTACCACTGCTTATGCCATACAGACAATGACTTAAACGATCGAAGGTTATCCTCAACAAAAAGATTCAGTTGGTCCAAATACTTTTCAGACTAGATCCTCATGCAGCTTCTTTAATTTGTTGTAGTTTTGAAAGAAAGTTACACTGTGAGCTTTCACATTAATAGAAGTGTGTAACTTCCCAAAATATTTTCTTTTGTATCGCTATAGCACTCTAAAGATGCTCTAGATACATAATAACTGATGTATAATCAGCTTTAGAACTGGCCCTAACAGACTTGAGAATGTGAATGATGTACGAAACTTTCACTAGACGAACATAATGAATATATTCATTTGCACACAAAAGATTTTTTGTTAAAACTAGGTAGGTACTTAATTCACACTTAAATTTTTTTGTAAGTCATTTACCTACCCGTTAAAAAATTCAACACATTATACTAACACTAACAGTACTCCTTGTCCCAGAAGTCGAGATTTTGTGTATGTATTCTTATCATTATAACATTAGTTTTGCTATATTATGAATCTTATTTTCAAAAAGCATCATCTACAGAAATGTTTAAACCGATCATTTATTAATTAATTTTGTTTGCTTTTTTAGGAAATGGTAAAGATGGGAAAAAGGATAAAGATCTAGTGTCACCGACAATACCTGAAAACACTAATGGTAAGTGTAAGTATCTTACAAATTTTCATTGTTTATTCACCATCTGAAAGCCGAATGGCTTTCGAATTACGAAGTAACATAATTTTTCCTCATCCTGCCAGAAACCCTATTTAGTTTTATTCAGAAAATAACTAGCTTTGTGTAGGGATATAATAAAACAAAATAACTGACCCGGGAAATAAATTTTTACTTTAAACGAGGCTTTGTGTGTGTGCATTTTTTTTAATGGAGATTTGAGAGTATAAGTTTTCAAAATCTAACTGATGGTATGTTTTTGTTCTAGGTGAAGAAGTGCAGAAGAAAAAAGGATTTTTTAAAAGCTTTTGGAAGAAGTCTCGTCATCATTCATTAGACCAGCAATAACAGGTCCTCGAGTAGGAGATAGACACAGTTACAAGTTTTTGTGTATATTTTATATTACTTACCATAGTTTCATAATTAATTCTAACCTGCTAGCATTATACATTTGTATGCTAACAAAATAAGCCACATGGGATCCTAATAAGTAATTAATTATAACTATTATTATTTCTTAGATGTAGATACTTTGTCTAATTTATTTATGTAAGCATCGATATTATAACAAAACTAATTTTGTGGTTGTTAAATTTAGGTTTAACCCTGGAATGTGTACCTATAATTTCAAAGTGTTTTATTACTGTGAATTCTTTTAAAATTATATTTTTATTTTGCGTTTTATAATTTGATTATATTATGGTTTGTTGACAATTTTTTTATTTTATTTTACCCTCACCTTATTTGGTGTAAATTTGACAGTGTGGGGAAACCAAAACTGGCATCTTTGAAAAATTTGGTATAAAAATGTGCAGAATGGCACCTGAATACAAACATTCACTGTTAAAGTGCCGTTTTACAGTTGTTGATGATTGACATTGTCACAAAATTGTGATAAAAAAAATTTACTATGTTGCAAATTTTTTAAATGTAAAACTAAGTGTGGTAACAGGTTAATTGGTCATGCCAGTTCTTGTCAGATCAACAAAGTTAATCAGGTCAGTAAAGTAGCTGGCTGACCATGACCAAACCTACCTGATGGGACCGGTGGCGGTTATTCAGTAGGGGCAGAAGAGGCTATGGTGAGACAGTTCTGCAAAAACGGCCACAAGATGTTAGAAAATGGTTCAAGTTTGAAGCAAATCGATTTTTCTCATCGCAAAAGAGGTCAACCAATTGCGAATTGTTGAAAGCGATTAAAAAAGTCTTTGCAACATCTTCATCTCTTATCCTTTTTTTACTATTAGAGATTATTTAACAACATTTTTCCTGTCAGATTATGGTTCATTGAGTCTCTGGTGGGTTGTCATTGACTCAATTCTATGAGCTCAAGCCGTCCTAGTAGATCCTCTGCAACCTCTTTTTACCTCCTCATGCAAGAATGCTTAAAGTTATTGTGTGAAAACAGTGGATTAGCTTACCATTTTGATGATCTAAAATTTAAAATGATTCATTTACATTTTTGATAATCTAAGACACACATTTTCCTACAACTGGAAGGTCAATTTTTGAAGATTTTTACAGCACATTTCAGACCCATGTAAAATTCAGAATTTTGGGTAATTGTATACATCCGCGGCTCCTACGTTTCATCAATTTTTTCGGGACCGAGGAGCGAAATAGGGGTGCTGGGTGGGTAAGAAGCTAAAATCAGCCATTGCAAACTAATATTAAGGTCACAGCTAAGGTCTCTTTGACACTACGGTCGAATTTCTATTTTTTTTTTCTTCACTTTCAGGGCATGGAAAATCTTCGAAATGAACAGTAGCGCGGTTTTTATTTTGAATTTATTTTGCATTTATATTCCAAAAATCATTGCATCAATCCCTGTGGACTGGACACGATATGTGAAAGCGGATATAGCGCTAAATACGTCTCTGCACGCTTCAAAGCGCTTGGCTATTGTTGTGAAGTGGTTATTTAAAGTCGAGGTGTTTAATCCGCGCCTCTTGTCAGGACCGTATTCTCTTCGCACTCTCAAAATCGGTTTTTAAAGCCGTTTTATGGCATTCCCTTTCATTTGCAAAGCAAATGAATACCTTCCTGGTGTTACTATAGGTATATTCTCCACGCCTATACTGCCCTGTTAATTGAAAAGGGCGTATCTACGAAAACCTTGTTTTGAGATATTATTAGCATTTTTCTAATTTTTTGCAGATAAGCCGTTCCTATTTTTCAATTTAAAGACCTTGCTGTTTGTAGTTAGGACTTGTGTAACTAATAAAAAGACACCTCGGGCTTCAGGCTTTCTGATGCATATTGTATCAAAAAATGACCAGAAATGTAGATACGCCCTTTTCAATTAACAGGGCAGTATATAGGTGACATAGTGAAACTGTAGGAGCTGCGGATGTATATAATGACCGAATTTTGATTTTTTTTTGTCGTTGCAAGTTTGAATGTAGATCCACACTCTCTTTTATTTACTTACCAATGAAGTTACCAAAATTCACACAGAAAGTCCTCACTGTCAAAACCTTTATTTGAAATGCTGCGAGGCAGTTTCTCAAATGTCTTCGGTCAGAGGCACATCCCCGGCTGCAAAGTTAAGGCACCCCAGGGCAGAAATAACGTGCAGTAACTGTCATTACTAGAAAAAAAGGAACAGCAAGCAGAAACTTACGTTTCAAGGAACATTTACGGAGAAGCGGCAAAAATGTTCCTCCAAACGTAAGTTTCTGCCTTAACGCCGTTTCTCCGAGTTTGCTTTTTTCGGTATGTCAGTTACTATTTTTGTTTACCAGTAAAAATTAACCATGAATGGGCCAAAATGAAGCAACACATATTTTGTTCTATTGTTCCCTGGTTTCTGATAACCATAGACACCCGAAAAACTGCCTCACAACATAAGGATTGTATCGTGGGTTGAGAACGTTCTGTGTGAATTTTGATAACTTCATTGGTAAGTCAACAAAACAAAATGTATGGTTATAATTAAAAAAAAAAAACAGTGGGACCACTCAAAGGATTTATCATGGGTAGGTAGGATGGCCAACGAGAGTACTGGAGAGAATGTAAAAGGAAAGGGAGGTGATGAAGACGATTAAAAGAAGAAAAATAGAATATCTTGGACATACGAGGGTAAGGTGAAAAGTTCTCGGCCTGACACAGAGCTGGAATTCCTATCAGCAAAAATTTATGTTTTCTGCCTCTAGATGCGCTTGTTGTTTATTAGTTTGTATGGCAAGTTTCCACTTGTTCTGTTCAGTAGTTTGTTTACACGAATTTTTTCAGTAAGACAGGCTTGCCTTGCATGTTTTTCGTTAAAATGGATGAACTTGATATCGTGTAGTCATAAAATTCTTCATTTTGGTTCGATTAACCCCTAAATAAATTTCGAAGTTGACAAAAGTTTACAGGGACTCTGCTCCTTCCATGTAAAGCGTTAAAAAGTGGACTGCTGAATTTAAACAACGTAAACGTGGTCGCACGTCCCTCCACATGAAGAATGGCCAAAATCCGTCACCACACCAAAAAAGATCGAAAAAATGCATGTACGAGTATATTGTGTTGGAGAGTAGGCGAGTGAAGGTGACTGAGATAGCTGAGGCTGTAAAGATATAGGAAGAACGGAAGCGAAACATCTTGTACAAAGAAATAGAGGTATGAGGGGTGCGAAAGCTCTGCATAAAATATATGGGTGCCGCATTTGTTGAATGCCGATGAAAAGCAAATGCGCAAAGGGGACTTTGGCGATGGTAAAACTGCGGAATTTGGAGTACGAATTAATCGCTTTCTCAGCCACCATATTCTTCAGGTTTGGCACCCTCGGACCTCTTTTTTTTCAAACTTGAAGAAATTTGTTTCTGGGAAGCGCTTCGCGCTTCTCAAATGAAGAACTTGAGAGGGCCCATAGACGAACCTTTTGACACCCTCTATCTAGACTCTCCCTTCCAGGCGAAGGAATACTGATGTTGTAGAAACGGTGGATAATGAAGTCAAAGGAGATTACGTTGAAAAATAAAATCTTTTTTTAACTGAAAATCGCATTCTTTCATGATCAGGCCGAGAACTTTTCACCTTATCCTCATATAATGAGAAATGACTGCAATACAGGCTTTTAAAATCCATCCTCCAAGGAAAAGTGTTTGGGACGAGAGGACCTGGAAGAAGGATATCGTGGCAAAAAGACCTGAGACAAAAACAACCACAGAACTGTTTAAGTCATCATAGCCCCTAGAAATGGTCTTGACTTCAAACTTGAATGGATCAAAAATGTGCTGTAAAAATTTACCTTTCTACTAGGAACTGTTTTCCTGGGTTTTCAACACTGTAAATTAATCATTTTAGACCATTGCAAGGGCGTATGCTAACCTGTTTTCATGCAACAGTTCTTTCTTTATCATCTTGCATGAGAAGGTACGAAGAGGTTTAGGAGATCTAATAGCGAGGCTAGAACTCAAAAAAGAATGCAGTCAATAGGTGTATGTACCAGAAAATTTAGTGTGAACCACAATGTGTGCCAGTAAAAAGCTTTTTCTACTCTTATTGAATAATATTCCAACTATTAGAGCTTTTTGGATGAATTATGAAGGATTTTATTATTATTATTCATAGGTATTGCATTATAGTTCATAATACCCGGCATTTGTCTAATCATAGCTACTAGCAAAGGCTACTCGCATAATATAGTCGCTCGTGGACCAATCAAACGCTGTAAATTTGATAAACAGAGCAAAACTGTGAATAGGAACAATAGCTAACATTTCTACAATGAACACATAAGCATCTACCGCAAATGTTCCAAGAGGTAAAGAAAAATTAACAAAAATAAATAAAAAAATATTTTGGTAATTTTTTTTTTTATGAGTAGAAAAAGCATAGTATTACATTCACGATTATGGCCATTATTCATTTGATGATGACGATGCATTATCATCGTCTCATGAATAACATTGCATTAACAAGCATTAAAAATAAATAATTCCTTCTGTGGAAGGGAAAGGAATGACAGACTGGAATGGGGTTTTTAAAAACTGCTTAAGAATGGCTTCAGAAATCTGCTTAACAGTGAAGTATATTAAGAAAGAACATTATAACTACATAAAACTTCCATTTACAATAATTTAAGTTTAAGAGGGTATCATCCGCTCTTATAGTATTTGTAATCGATCCTTCTAGCTCTATTTCAAATTATGTACCCCGACTAACAGAAATTCAGCAAAGCTCCACATCTCTGGTCTTTTATTTAACCATACATGCGAATTTAACATGTGAAATATAATCATAATTTCTTTGTGAATGCGACACAGCAGGAAACATATTGTAAAACGGTTTCATACAAAAATCTTCTGTTGCTAAAACTATCAGTAGCCAGTTGAAGGTCCAGTATCCCTAGGTCACCGGGTGACGTCACATACAGCGGACAGCCAAATGAACACACTAAAACAAGTATGAACACTGTAATAGATGGCAGATAATCAAAGACTCAAAGAATGCAGATAATCCAAGGCTGAAAGAATCATGTTGACTCAAAACTGTAAATCATTGCACATGATTTTTTAGTGCAATATAAAAATGAAGAGTGTGAAGTCATTTACTTAGCGAAGCTTTACACTCATCAGCAAGGATAATTAATTTTGAGTTATTATTAATCTTCTCGAAAACTGATCATTTTAGACAGCTCTGTAAATTTTTCTTGTAATCTTATTCTTCGGATTCTCTATAATAATTTATTATCGGTGAAATGTTCCAATTTTTCAACTCGGGAAGTTCAAAGATAAAGATGGGGACCATAAGCATTCTTTAACTATTTGGATAATGGTATGTAGGTGCAAAAAAATCGTTATTTTTTATAATAATACTTACAAGAAAGCCTTTCAGGTGTCACCTCACTAGCTTGACAGTGAAAAAACTCTACACTGGGATTTTTTAATTTTCTTTTTACAAATTTTAAAAGAGAAATATTGTCTATAATTTTTCTATAATCTTTACGGGGGTGGGCACTTTTCGGACGACACTGTATACTGTATAATACAATGAAAAAAAACCCTTATTTCGAAAAAATTAAAGTAAAAAAAAATTAACCAAAAGTTAATAAAATTTTTTATCAAGATTTAACTTAAATAATTGCTAGTGAAGAAATTATAGAACATAAATCCACAAAAATTAGTTCTGGGGGTGCAGCGCATTAAGACCCCCCCCCACACCCCCACAAAAAAACCACCCATTTTGTGAAAAAAGTATTGTTTTGCTAATAACTCATTAATCGTAAGGAATATCACAAAAAATACTTGTTAGAAAAAAAAGGAAGCTTGAGTAATTTCCTAAAAAAAGGTAGGTATTGCGTAATATTTCCGTATGTCATAGTTTCTGAGTTATTCATCAATATTAAAAAAATGCAAATTTTTGTATTTTTATTACGCGCGAATTTTCGTTTATTTTAAATTTTTGGCGCGTAGCCCCTAGAAAAAATAAAATTACTCGAAAATCAAACAACTATGAAAAAATCAAAATGGGTTATGAATCGCACTTGGAATAGGTTATTATTAGTTGGCAAAATATTGGAAAAAATACGAAATTTGCAATTGTTGTTTTTATTTTTTTATTTAATGACCAATCAAGCTATCTCTTTCAAACCGAAACGTTATTCGGACACTTTTCAACAAGGAATAAAAAAAATCAAATTGCTCTAGCTCTCTAGATGGGGAAGCATCTAGAGTCGACTTTCGATTTTCCCATGGGTGCCATATTGGATTTTTTACCTTTTTGAACGCAATTTACTTTTCTGATTACCGAGATGTATAACATGTTTTTGAGGTATGATATTTTGAAAAAATCCAATATGACGTCCATAAAAAAAGATAACTATAAATTTTTCGCCGTCTTAAAGTGCTAGAGTGATTTAAAAATTATTTTTGGATTATTCCTTGTTGAAAAGTGTTCTATTAATTAAGATGGCGAAGATCGATAGTTACCTTTTTTTCTTATGAACGCATTATTGGATTTTCCCAAAATATCAAAACACAAGGGGCCGGTTGCACAAGCACAAATTAAAAATTTTGAGATACTTACTGATTTTAAATTGTAAATTTTGAAAATATTATGGCGAATATAATATTTAATGATTTTTAATTTTTTTATCAGTAATTAACTCTTCTTATTTTCATCAATATCAGACCAATATTCTCATAATACAGGGCATTTGAAAATCAGTAATTATCTGAAAATGTTTAATTTACGTTTGTGCAACCGGCCCTCAGTGTTATACATCTCGGTAATCAGAAAAGTACCTAAATTGCGTTCAAGAAGGAAAAATTCAATACGGTGCCCATAAGAAAATCGAAAGTTGACTATCAATGCTTCCCCATCTAAACAGGTAGAGCGATTTGAATTTTTTTTTTTTTATTCCTAGTTGAAAAGTGCCCTAACAACGTTTCGGTTAAAAACGGCTAGCTTGATTGGTCATTAAATAAAAAAATAAAACTAAAAAATACAAATTTCGTATTATTTATCATTTTGATAACTAATAATGACAGTTCAGTATTTTTTTCAGATTACTACTCAGCACAAAAATACGCAACTTCGCCCCTATTTAACCGACTTTGTATCTCTTAAGATAACTGAGATCCCCATGCATTGTCTCTAAAAGCGGGCAGCCTGTATAAACATTACAATATTGTATAATGAGTACAATTAATTGTCTGTTACCTAAAAGATGATAATACAACTATAACAGTATACATATTGATATCAGTTATTTTTATTAGGCCTGTAAAGCAAATACATACTTAAAATAGATAAAACCCAAACAGACAATTATACTATATACAGGGTGCACCATGTATCCTTCTCTATATTGCTATCTCCTGAACGCTAAGAGATACACGGTCGGTTAAATTAGAGAAAAGTTGCGCTATTTTGTGGCCATCTCGAATCCGTCAAAACATGCGAGATATCTGTGACCGTTCCTGAAATATCCTGAAAAAAAACTGAAAAATCGAGATTTCTTATTTTCGTCATATCTTTTTTTATTATTGGAAATTAATAAAAATGTCAGTTATAAATAAATAGACAGAAATAAATAATTATGTCGTTCGATATGAAAAAATAATGGAAACCAAAAATTAATAAACTTCAAAAAAAATTTTTTAATTTTTATTCTTCTTTTTTCAAAGAAAAACAAAAAAAAACGTTGAAAAACGTCAACATTTGTAAAATACGCCAAAATAGTGCTTGCCTTATGGTTTTTTAATTTATCTATGAAATTCGGTCTTAAAAGTTGTCTTTTTTGTAAAGAAAAAAGAAGAAATTTTTTTAATTTATTTTTTGAAGTTTAACAATTTTTAGTTTTTATGATTTTTTTATACCGAACAACATAAAAAAACAATATGGTGGCCATAAGAAAAACGAAAGTTGACTATGAAAATCCTGGGATCTAGTCGGCTTTGAAAATTTTTGAAATGTCAGATGGGTAGCTCTTGCCGACATATGTAACGACCATCCTTGGAGTACTGCTCACATGTTTGGAGCTCAGCTCCCAAACATACGCTGAGACTACTCGACTCTATTCAGAAAAGAGCCATCCGCTTGATTGGGGACCCAGATTTGACAAAAAATGTAGACACTCTCGAACATCGAAGAAGAGTAGCTGACCTGAGTCTGTTTTACAGATATTTTAATGGAAAGTGTTCAAAAGACGTGGCCCGCTTGATCCCACCAAGATCAAGACCGGGCAGAAATACACGCCCACGCCGATGAGCCGCAGACGCTCATCCGTATCAGGTACAGCTCGTTACACCTCGTACCACCCTATTTCAGACTTCTTTTATGTATAGAACCGCATCACTTTGGAATAGCATTCCAAAGGGCGTGTTTCCCGAAGTATACAACTTACAGAGATTCAAGGCCAACTGAATCGATATCTCCGCTCATGCACCGCTCCCAGAGCGTCATAGGGATTTCCCTGCAGTGCATGTGCATTTTCAATAAAAATAAATAAAAAGCTCACAAAAAATTATTTATTAATCTCCAATAGGTAATAAAAAAGATATGGCAAAGCAAAAATAAGAAATCTCGATTTTTCAGGATATTTCAGGAACGGTCATAGATATTTTGTATGTCTTGACTGATTCAAGATGGCCACAAAATTGCGCTTCTTTGGACTTGTTTAGCCGACGCTGTATCTGTTAGCGTTAATAGATAGCAATATAGAGGATACATGGTGCACCCTGTAGTCTGTACACTGAGTGTTGTCTGTTGTGATAACTAAGGATACATCATCTCGTTATGTTTCTTACTCCTTCTATTGCATTGCATAGTCAATCGAGTTAAAATGGGACGTATTGTCAGAAATACGTTTGAATCGTCAGCAATTCTAAAAAGATGAGCGAGAGTGAGACGGAAGTATGACTCGCGTCTTGATACACTTAGATTGATAAGATATTACGATAAAGATTGTCGTCCAGCTGATCGGCTACTTGTCAATAGTGTCAGTGACAGCGCTAAATATACTAATGAGGTTTGTGTTGTGATTTGAAACGTTTTTAATACGAAATTAGCAGAACTACCTGTGATATTGTACGATGTGATAAACTATGAGTAACTTATTAATTGCGCGAATGCCTAAAAATCTATTTCCTTGTTTTTATACGGTTAAAAAAAACGGACTGGGTATATTCTCGCAACGAAATACCTACAAAAAATTACACAAAATGTTTGGGAAACGATTGAACTCCCTAGTACGTGGTCTTGTCGTTAAATTGCTGGAATATTTTACTTCTTGCAGAATAAGGAAACGGAGGTGTTATGCTTTCTTTTAAACGGCAACCAGCAGGTAGGTGACATGATATATTTTCTAATCATGATGATAACAATAATTATTATCATTCTTATTTACTTGCATTATATTTATATTTGTTATCAAAAAGTTTCAAGGCTCTACTTCGTCAATAACTTGTCGAAAAGAAATAATATATTTGTAGAATATTCATTATTCCTCAACACACGCCACTGACACGAACTGCGATACCACATCTGGTTCGACTTAGAAATAAGTGTACGAATCAAATCGAATTAAATGAAATTGTTTAGTCAGAATCAGTGTGGCATGACAACGGATAACACTCAGTGGACAGACGATAGGTATTGTAATATTTATTTACAAAAAATAATTCATATTCAATGAGAATGACAAAAAAATGTTGTATTATCAGTACTTTAATTTTTTTAGAGGCTGCGCGTCAAAAATTTAAAATAAACGAAAATTCGAGCGCAGTAAAAATACAATATTTGCATTTTCTTAAATATTGAATAACTCAAAAATTATGACATTTACGGAAAAATTGTAAGATTCTTTTAGGAAATTATTCAAGCTACCTTTTTTCTAAAAAGTATTTTGTTATTTTCAACGAGTAACGAGTTATTAGCAAAAAATACTTTACCTAAAGGGTGTTTTTTTTTTGGGGGGGGGGGGAGAGGGCTGCACCCTAAGAACTGACTTTTATGAACAGGGTGAATCAAATTCGAGCTACATCATTGAGATTACGGAAACTAGAGGAGATACGGACTCGGTTAAATTGGGACCAAGTTGCTAAATTAAAAGCTCAATAATATTCTGAAAAAAAAAAAAATTCAGTTATCTTCGATAGTTTTTGAAAACACTGAAACATTTGAAATTTTTCATTCCCATCTAGTTTGCTTATTTGAAAATATATCGAAAAACTTACAGCACATTCTCGCGGCTACTTTTTATTTGCTGTATATGTACCTAATAAGATTAATAAGGGTTACATGTTTCGAATGTCCGCTGCCAGCATCAACTTTATTTTTTTAAATACGGATCTCGTTTTTTTTTTCTTGGTTTTGGAAGGAAATGGTGTTTATGGTACTTTATTCTATTCATTTTTTATTTTCTGAGATTTGGAAATTTCGTTACAATTTTTTTTTATTCAATATGGTTCTGGAACATTTACTATAATATTTATACTTTCTTTACAAAACAAAAGTATAGTCATGAAAATATGATTTTTTTTATTTTCAATCCAGAACCGCATTAAATACCTATACATAGGTATTACTATTCTGTTATACATAGGTATGTATATTTTTTGAATGAAATTTTCAAATCTCAGAATAGGGGAAAAACTGAAGACTAAATTAAGGACACCATTTCCTTCCAAAATCAATAAAAAATTCCAGATCGCATTGATAGCAAAGAAAAAATGGCCGTGAGAATGTGTTTACAGTTTTTCGATATCTTTTCAAATAAGCCAACTAGATGGGAATGAAAAATTTCAAATATTTCAGGTTTTTTTTCAAAAACCATCGGGGATAACTGAATTTTTTCTCAGAGTATTATTGGCTTTAAATTTAGCAATTTTGCTCCAATTTAAAGAGTCCGTATCTCTTCTAGTTTCCGAGATCCCAATGATGTAGCTCGAATTTGACTCTCCCGGTTGGAATACCTTGTATCACTTTTTATTATTGTCTTTTTTCTGTTACAAAGTAGAATTTTTCATTACTGGTTAAAGTCACTTCAGTTATTATGCTGAAATTGTATGGTAAAATAATGGTGGGAAGGGGTGTATTATGCACCCCAAGCTAATTAATAGGCCACAAAACGGCGCTAATTGTTATTTCAATCTTGTCTCCGAAACTGGTGAATAAAAATTGCTTTTTTCATTGCGCTAGATATGCGCTTCTATTTCATGGAAAACTATCATAAGGTTAAATTTTTTTTCCAAAAGTAAAAGATTTTTTTCGACTTTTTTTGATATTTTCATCTAATTTTACTTGGATTTTGAGGTGTCCATTAAGAGATCTATTCCTAGAACCAAAACATATCTTTCTCAACAGATTAGAATAAATAGAATAAAAATTATCATTTATTGTAAAAAAAAAGGTGAAATAAAAGGCTGCGCGACTTATTATATGCTGATGCTTTGCATGTAGCAGTTGGTACAATACACTTGCGCGTATTGATCAGTTTTGAAAATCCTTAATTTTTGTCATATTGAAAACTGCTGATCAGAAGATTTTTTTGCGAAAAACCCCATGAGATAGTCACTTAGTAAATTATGCATATATAGTTAAGGTAGGGACTTCCTTGACCAGAGCGGATGTGGCTAAGTAACTAAATATAATATATTATCATATCCGTGTCCGGGGACTTCTGCTGTTACGCTGTTGGCATGATAAACAATTATTTGTTTATTGACGCTTCCATTCAGTGGCGTAACAGTTTCAACAGTAGGTAGGTGTAAATTTCTTGACAGTTCTTTACAAAATGTACACACAGTAAGACGAAATCTTCATAAAAGACAAAAATCCAAATAACAAAAGGTGCTATAGGTAGTTTGTAATTGGGGTGGGACTATCTAATCAACCGCCATAAATTAATAGACTTTTACTTACCTATAATAATAGTTCAGTCCAAATTAGGCAAAATACGAGGAAAACCTTCTTGGAATGGAAGGGAATAAACCATAAAATTTATATTAGCCTTTGTTTGAGCACTTTAAAATAAATCTGGTAAAATCTTGTGCCTGCGCCCCAAGACATTCAAGGTGAAATGTCGCGCACTCGAGAGTGACAACCGCACATACGGGAAGTTTATACTGGATGGCAAAATAAAACATCATTTTATATAAAATCACATTTTAAACATACGAAAAATAATAGTTTTTTCTGTAGATCAGACTTTGTTGAGGAAATATTTCCAAAAATGTAAACTTTATTATACCTCAGTCGGCCAAAAGATATAGTAATAAAAGTGCGCGGTAAGTTTACAATCCAGGTAGGCAGACCTTATACACAAGAATTATATACACAAACCTTAGAATGCCCTTCTCATTGGTTTACCGGAACCAGGTAACCAATAAATAAGGCACTATCTGCCTACAGATGTGACTACTTGGACCTTAAAAGTTTGTGCGCAGTTTTATTACTATATCTGTTGGTCGACTGAGGTATAGTTTCTAATTTTTGGAAATATTTCACTACCAAAGGCCCGATGTGGAAAAAAATTGTTCTCTTTTTGTGCTTAAAATGCAATTTTATGCAAGACGTTTTATTGTGGTTGTCCAGTTACCAAACACCCTGTATAATTAATAGTTCCTCTATACGCGCTTGAAACTCTGTGCTGTATATTTTCGTAAGGAACCCCAACAGAGTTCTTTTTTTTTCAATTTACAGCTTTTATGGTTTATGTTTCGAAACAACTTGTGCACAACCCACAACACTTTTAGGCCAAAGTCGGCCACACTTGCTCTTGCTAAAGTAGATAAATAAAGTTAGAGACTTATAAAAAGGGAAGAGCTTTCTATCTTTTATTCCAAGTAAAATAAAAAATACCAATTTTGATATGAAACCTTGATACGATTTTTTCAACAATGCAAGGGAAAGAAAGCTTCAGGGTTCAGGTCTCTCTTCAAAGTTCATGTTTCGGATAAGACTGTAGGTAAACTGGTGTAATAAGTACTGCTGATCAGCCTGGCTAGTGGTCTTTTTCAAGTAAAGTAGACAAATAAAAATAAACTTAAAAAAACAGAAAGCGGCGATCTTTCTTTCTTTTCTTTATGTGATCCTCGTAAATATTTTTTATCCTTGAAAAAATAAACAATAGGAAAGAAGAAAGAAAGCATGTACCTATGTACCTAATTTTCATTAAATTGGACTTTATTTATTTGGTATCTTAAAAAAACGAACTTCTTTTACTTCTTGGTTTCCTTGAAATTATTTAATGTTTTCAATCATTGATAATAAGACAGTGTAAGCTATATTGAAGTTTTGTTAAAAAATAAGACATTTATGTACTTACCCAATAATACTTATGATGAGGATATGATGACATGACTAACTGCCTATCCATGTAGATAATTTTTTACTTACAATTTTATTAAAGTAAACACAGCCACCAGAGATATATTTTAATATTTATAAAAAAATCGCCTTAATAATTAATAATTGCTAATAAAAAACATTTCCAAATAAACAAAAACCACATTTTTCAGGATATCTTATCCTATATATACTTAGATGTTACAAAAATGAAATAACACATTTCTTTTTTTACAAATAACAGGATTTTAGTATAAGAAACAAGAGACGACATAAAAATAATCCAGTTAGTAGGCAAATAGGAAGGAAGCAATAACAATTGAAGGGATAAATAAATGCAAAATGATTTTTATAATACAAATTTATTATGGTTTTTATTTTCACTTAATACACAACATCCCTTGCGATTTTGAAAAATTTTACAAAGCTACTTTCAATTAAAAATGATAAGTAAAACATGTCTCATAAAGACATACTGAGCATCAAACGCGTCACAACAATATTACATTAGCGAAAGACCAAGTATAATATTATGATTCCAGTAGCAGAGGATTTTGCAACATAAAATTTTTCACAGGTATAATTGGTGTAACTGTCCTTTCAAAATTGGATATATCTGCTGTGTTCACCTACCACGATAATGTTTACACATAAACGCAAATTAAAAAGGGATATTTATTATATTAGTAACACTATTATCAGTCACAATAATTATTTTGAAACAAGGTCAGATTAGGTTGAGTTAAAATTGTATTAATATTTAACTCCTTATTATAACATAATATTAGTGAATGTGTCAAAAGAGTTTGCGATTGATGATGGTTACTAAAACAAAAGTTTCCCATAAATCCATAAACACAGTGAACGCAAAGTTTTGGCGAAACTTTCTAATTCTAATATTATCACAAAATAAATAACATTCTGTATAAAAGTGATCATTCAAACTAGTGCTGGAATTTGAATTTAGAGAGACCTTCTGACTAGTTCACACCAATTGTATAGCACAGGATATAAGGTAAAAGCATTGTTATAGGAAATTAGTATTATCAAAAAGACAATATAAAACTACATCCACTACAAAAAAGTATTGATTTTGTTCCAGGATAATATGGTTATTTGTTATTATAATAATTAAAACCTCGTAGATCAGGTACTGCCCTCGGTTGTTGTTTTTTTTTAATAATATGGTGATAAGCAGTAAGTGACTAGTTTGAACAAGGAGAAACCTGATGTTAACCATAGAAGACTAAAATAAAATTGTTCATCACTCATCAGAGCAAAAGTTCAAATAATTTTCGCATTACTCCCAGTATAATAATACAGAAAATAACAGCCAGAAAATGTTCATCTTTGCTATGCCTTTTGTAAGTAAAAATTATTATTGTATTGTATGTACAAAAATGCTTAAAAATCGACACTTCACCACATTTCACTTACGAGATCTAAACATTTAGACAATGATTATTATTTGTGCTTTGATTATGAGGAAAAATCAATAAAAACCATTTCATCTGAATAATAATAATAATAAGTAGGATTCTAAAAATGGGAAAGGGAAAAGGCATTAAACAAAGAAAGAGAACAGCGGGACTAGAGATTTTTTATTAAAAAATCCTATCTGTTAAATTTCTCAGTATCAAATATTTTCATAGATAGCAATGGTATAAGAAAAGCTAACACGAAATGCTTACTTTAAATAAAAAAAGAAGACCTGTGCTATAATGTGTGAACCACTGTGTGACACACGAGTGGCTCACACCTTATGCGAACACGTCATGCCTAATGTAACCTAAATATTTCTTAAGGAAAAAACATATTACATAAATGATTGAGACCACAGTCCAAAAAAATAATATTTATATATTAACATAGATTGGATTTTAAGCACCAACATAATGCGCTAATGAATAAGATGGAGTCCGCTAAGACAGATGGAAAATTTTTGTTGACGAATGCTTATAACACAATCTAGGCAGCAATGGAAAATTGTTGTCCGCCTTAATAATAATAGTAATAATTATAAACAACAGTTGTTAAAGGAAGTCGGCGATTCCTCTTAAATAAAGAATACGATGGATGCACTCGATATACACATTGCTGTTTGCTGTTATTGGAAAATTAATACAAATAATTGTATAACGTTGTTCACGCCGCACGGCTTGGTGTCTCGCAGCGGCAACATCACCTGAAACAAAGACGACGTGTGACGATCCAAAAATTGCCAAAATTCTTGAAAATCAAAAAAAAAACATTTCAAGGCGTTTATCAAAGTATTAAACCCGAGAATAAAACCTATTCTCGTAATTAATGATACTAAGAAAAGTTTTCTGTAATGACATGATGAAAACCTAATAAAGAATATGAATACTGTTGTAACTATTTGACACTACTTCTCTGAAAACTGAACTCCCCATCATGCTGGAAGATACTCCATACCCCCTCGCTCCAGATTCCCCGGAGACCCACCTAATGTGATTATAAAGCTTTCTTTTCACCTGGGTTAAATAAGGACCCCACAATTTGTACTGCTTCTTGGTGCCTCCACTTGACTGGATCCGCTACTGAATAAACTTTTATGATTCACCTCATCATGATTCACCTACCTACTTTTATGCATGTAAAATTGAAATCCACGAGCCTCTTAAACACGGTCCAAAACTTCAGTTCTGTTAATGTGAATAATCAAAAAGACTTTCCAATTAAAAATTGTCTCATTGTAAATTTACTAAAGTAAACTGGTACGTCTACGTGAGGAGTGAAATAATGTCTTGCATCTGGAGAAATATATAGAATTTCAAAAAAAAAAGTGTTTTATTGAAAACAATAAGTAATTGAAAACCCCCTCCCCTCCCCCAAATACCTAATTTTAGATAGGACCTTTCATTTTAGGAAGGCCCATTTTGGTCATATTTAAAATTAATTAGAAGCATCAGCGCACAATAGATAATTAGATCAGACAAAATGTTTGATTATAAATACAAGATTTGATCAAACTGTTTGAGCTATCAGGCTTGATCATCAACCGGCATGGCAACAGTAATAATTACCGAGGAAGATAAAATTAAATGACAGCAAAAATCTAAAAATTTATGAGTTAATAATGTATTTTTTTAATCAGAAATTATAAACGGATTGGAACGACTCAGTGGCTTTAGTTTCAGGCATAGCATTCCAACTATACATATATTCATTAAATTACGAAAGCGTGTAGAAGACATGAAAACAGTAAGTAATAAACACCCAACCATAAGTTTTTCGCAAAATTAAGTGGATATATTCTTTAACATAATTGTTCATTAACAATATTTCACATTCAGACACGAATAAATTATCCGTATGGCAGCAGCACGAGCAGACCTCAATAATTCCAGCTTATTAATTTTCAAATTTACAGTTACGCACAGCATGGATAATTTAATGATATCAAATTTAATTTATACAAAAGTCATTTCAGCCATTTAAGGAATGTTGAAATTGTCATGAAGTTGTTTGTCCCATCAAAGAGTGACTCACCTTTAATATCCGCAGGTAATTAAGTAATCACCTAGCTTTTCTACCACTGACGCTGCCTGCTGGGGTTGAATGGGGTCTTCATAGAGGGATACTACCACAGCTGCAACAAATAATTGTTTATGATAAATTAAAAATTAAATAACCGCTAATCTTTAAGCAATAATGCATATGGGGGTAGGTTACTTCTTCAGGATGAAAAGTATGGCTAGGCCAGTGCGGAAATCGCATGAGTAAGTAAAAATACCTAATTACATATATAAGTACAGATTAAGCTATTAGTGGCTTAGCAACGACTAGCAACTTCCTATAATAAGCTGAGGGTTTTTATTTGCTTTTCGGTAATTTTTCAATGTAAAAACTTCTTTAGAATCTTCCCCTATTTCGATATCGCTGGCTTATACCTGGTAAGTTCTACTTTCCAAAGCTACACCGGAAGGGTTCGAATCCCAGTCAGACCATGGATGTTTGTATTCGTCTATTCAACTATTTATAAACTTTAATTATTATGTGGCTCAATGAGCTAGTTCTCGAAGCAAAAATTACCAGAATGCAGCTATAAAAAATTATTGAATTCTTTACAATACAATAATTCAACAAAAAACGAAGAAGCATTTGAGGTAGGTATTAAATAATATGTTTATGCTAAGCACCCATAAAGATTGACATTTTAAGATCAGATTAAATTATTAAACTATTAGACGTGAAGTAATGAAAACGAGTAATGACATAATTATATGATGCATTATTGCATTTGTAAGTGGGTAAAATGTAAAATTACATATCGCGTAGTATACTTAATACATAATAATTATTCGAATCGATTTTCAAGTATCTTCTATGTAATTTTAAGCGACATATAAAGACAGATCACTTTATCTAATTGATATAGAAAAGACTCGACGCTCCATATATTGAATATTGCATGTTGGGGAATACGCGCATCAATAATAATGTAATTTACTAAAATAGAGGCTTATAATAATCTTTCCACCATAAGGTAGAAGACACTAAGCATTATCCATTCGATCAAGACAAACGCATTTATCCTAATAAAGTTCACTGGTATAAAATTACAAGTTGTGACAGATTTGATCATTCGTTTCTTACTTAATTTAAACGCAACAATGAAGTCAGATCAGATCCCATAATATTTTTATTAATTTATGTTCATTCTGCTTAGAAAATTAAGAGTTCAGGCAGTTTTGTCATTAGCAAAAAAAAAAAATCAATCTCCATTAATACCTACTCTATCCCACAAGACTAGGCCACCAGGACCTAGATATATTCGATGGTTACATAACTGAATTATTGCTTCTGAATTCTCCCAGAAAAGTATTTATTTGATTTATTTAAATTTATAAACATTCGACAGCTATCGTCAACTAAGGATGGGCTAGCTAGACACATAGACACACGATAATAATAGAAAACAACAAAATAACCTAAATTGAAAATATAACATATTTATATAAATTCAACACCCTTTAGAAAAAAAATTAGGCCGTTGCGGATATATGTTCATATTAACTTGTTTCCATAAAATGACCTGAACATCACAACCTGAAGTATTAGCATGTTATTAAGAAACACCCTATATAATAAAGCTTGAATAATATTTACATTAGCAATCCTTTTGCAAATATGAGGTGAAAAAAATATGAAGATTGCTAAGACATAACAAGTAATCAAAGAACACATTCTGCGAAGTGGTGAAAAATGAAGTGCCCGTATAGGGGGAGTAGGTCAATAAAAAGTTGACTGATTACACGAGCTGCCATTCTGGGGACCCTAAAATGAATGGCGGCTAAAAGGTCAGGGGAGGGAGACGCTATTCAGTAATTTGAACAGGAAAATAATAGAAAATGTAAATCTGCGTTTGTTTATTAAGCCCAAGTCTGAAACTCTGAGTAAATTTGACTGTGGGAATTTTTGGAGCATAAATAAACGAAATTCAATCAAAAATTTTCCTGAATACTCGCTAAGATTATCGATGAACCTTGTGCCATTTGAACGGTAGCATACTTTAGATGCGATCTCACGAGAGTATAGCACAAAGAAGCACAAGACTGAAGAAAAACATGAAAAATACTATGCAAAATCGTACTTTTGGCAACCTTGTACGGACTATGTCAAGTCAGAACATAGCAACCATGTGTTACGGGGTGAATTCCAAATTTTAGAACTATAGTCCAATAAAGTCTAAAAAGTCATACGTATCGATTAAGAATACACATCCTTTTGATTGTTGGATTTATTTTGTTTCATGTACGTGTTTTTATAGTAACCGTCCAGTTTGTCTAAACACTCCATCCCGCATAAATAAGTATACGTCAACATTGGTTTTGAACGAGAATTAAATGCACAACACAGAGGATAGAATGTCATTACGTGAATAAATTTTATGTAGTTGTCAGTGGCTCTCAAACTGACGTAAGCGGTTCAATTCATTTTTTGAATGATTCCTTTAATAATTACGCTCGTTCACAACTTGACAATTAACTGTTTGACATTTTCTGGTGAAATTAAAAATATTAATTCGGACGGTTAGTGAGACGTCACATCTGACTTTTTAAAGTTAATCCTACTATATAGCTGTTTTTTGAGTGATTATAAGCGAAAAATTTATATAAAGTAGGTCCGAAAAACCAATATACAGGTGTCCGGGAAAATGTGGGAAATCTCTCGGAGTCAGATAGAATATTAAAAAAAAAGATGACAAGTTCCCATAATTTTTTTTCCTAGCGGCCCCCCCTACGGAGATACGGCCTCCTAAAGGACGCCAATGAAAATCAATTTTTCTTGAATAACTTTTAAACTACTTGATTAAATTTAATGAAACTTTGATACATTAAACCTGTAGTAAAGACCTCTTAAAATACAACCCTTAAAACATAAATTATCTTGTTCAGTTTACCAGGGGCGGACTAGGTTGTACATTTTAATGCTTACATTTGTACACCCTGTAAGGAGTTACAAAAAAAAAAAACATAAGGAGTTTAAAAAAAAATTGGATACCTTGAACATTAAGCTACAGAAAAGGTAATCGTTCCTTGTCGATAAAACGAACCGTTTTCGAGGAAAAAAAAATAAAAGAATTAATATTTTATTTCATAATCAATAAAAAAAATTCATAGGTGAGTTCAACAATCGTAAGTCTAGTACATGTACATGTAATAGAAATGAAACATTAATTCTTTGATTATTTTTTCTCGAAAACGGTTCATTTTATGGACAAGGAACAAGAGTACCTTTTCTGTAGCTTAATGTTCAAGGTATCCATTTTTTTTTACTGCTTATCATGCAGGGTGTTAAAAATGTAAGCAAATTTTTAGGGGCAGTATTTTAAGAGGTCCTTACTTCTGTTAAAATTTTAAATTTTGATTAGATTTAATCAAGTAGTTTAAAAGTTATTCAAGAAAAATTGATTTCCAGTGGCGTCCTTTAGGAGGCCGTATCTACGTAGGGAGGGCCGCTAGGAAAAAAAATTATGGGAACTTGTCATATTTTTTTAAAAAGTTCTATCGGATTCCGAGAGATTTCCCACATTTTCCCGGACACCCTGTATGTATAGGGTGGTTTTAGTTTATTAAAATTGATTTTAAACTTTATAACTTTTGTTAAAAAATCGCCATTTTAGAAAATATCTTAAATATCCTTTACCCAATTTTATTGAAATTTGACAGTGTTATTTATAGTAGTAAGAGGTTAATTTAGCCCCATTCAACTAAATTAAAATATTAAGTTTGTGGCATCCCGAGCGGCACCTTCAAGAATATTAATTTGAAAAAACTTTTATAAAAACAGTATCTACGCTATTGGCTTTTTTATAACATTTATACTTTTTATCTTTAATTTTTTTTCCATAATCTTGATTAGTAAGAAAATTTTCCTCATGTTTTTTGTTTTGTGTTTTATTTTTATTATTTTATTTATTATTTTTGTATGTCAAAAATAAAACAAAATACAAAAAAAAATAATAGACAAAAAAGTTGTACTGGAAAAATTGCTCAATCTGACAAAAAATTAAAATTAAAGAAAAAGCCATTGGCGTACTTTTCTGAAAGATTTTTTTCAAAATAACATTCCAAAACAAAGAACATCGGCAGGTCAATGAGTTATATTTTCGTTCAAAAATCTATAAAATATATCTTGTCGACCGGTTTAGGGTGTTAACCCACCCTCAGGAAAATTATCAGTTTACAAGATTCGCACTTTACAGTCCCAAGGAAAAAAGGTTATTATGTCAAGAAAAACTAAAAAATAAAACCTCTGGCGAAATGTGGAAGAGGCCGGGCCCATGGTTCACAGATTAAATAATTGACCACTCCAAAGCTCTCGAAGACCCCACAAAACTGACAAACAAATAATTAAAACCTTTTCAAAAAAAGGTGGCGTTATTGGATAATATAAGATTGTTAAAATAAATCAAGATATGAAAGATATGATTCCCGATTATATTCGTCGAGGCGCTCTCCAGGACGCCACTGGACTTGATAATTTTAATCTAGTTGGGGCTAAACTAGGCCCTTACTACAGCAAATAAAACTGTAAAATTTCAACAATATTGGGTACAGTTATTCAAGATATTTTTGAAAAAGACTATTTATAATAAAAGTGTAACACCTTGTATATTGGAAAATATGAAATTCCGGACCTATGTTTATTGTTTATATGAACTTTTCGTCTTATAATCGCTCAAAGAATCACCCCCTGAAGTTTGGCCCCAGACTTAATTAACACCCTGTATAGCGTGTGTTATTTATTAACGGCAGAAAAACAGCAATTTAATTTTTTTCCACTTTACCTATTTAGGTGCTAGTGACTTATGAATAAAATTTTACATCTGAAAGACGCATGGAAGTGTCTCCTAAAATACCACGAAATTATTATAGGTACCACGAAACTTGAATGTATGTAACGTGTAAGTTTCTGGTCAGTGACAGTAAGACAGTGACTGAGATTCCGCATAAACAGAAGAGATAATTTTTGAAATTCAATCCTTTGTTTTCACTTTTTCTATACCTACGAGATTTATAAAAAAATGAGCTTGGGTTTTTGGAGGTTTGTTAGTTAATTAATTAATTAATTAGTTTTTTGCTATAGGAAGTTTCGCATCCATCCGTTAGCACTTGGCAAAGTATTCTTTTTGAATATGAATGAATTTAATAATAAATGATCTGAAACTAGTTACCAACTGCACTACCTATCCATCTGCTGCTACGTCATTGACTTGAAGGGCGTGCAACAAAATTAAAATACGGTCACGGTCATATGACAGTTGTTATTAAGTATGTAGCAGTATTCCTTCTTGGCAGTAATTAGAATTGCAATAAAACTGAAATAAAATCTGTTGATTTCCAACCAATACACGCAAAAGTTTTGAAATGTCCATACGTAAAACAATAAGAGGTCATTACCATAGATAGAAATAACAGAAGTATGTTAGTGTCAGTATCTAATCAAAGTACAAGTAAGTACGTAAAAATACAGCGACTGAAACGATTAATTTATTGGCCTAGTCTCGCGATAAACTAACAAATAAGGACAAGGTCCCGAGACTCAATCAAATCAGTCGAGGACGATAATGATAATTAGAATTACACGCATACCTACTTGGAAGATTCTTTTGAAAATATGAATAAACGAGAGCGAATTGGCCACATGGAAAGTGCAATTATTTAGATTACGTGTAGTGTAACCTACCGCCGCTTTGCATACAGTAATTTGCCGTATACAATAATAATAGTAATCATTCAGATGGTAAACACTCTGTTGTGTGTGTTACTGGCTAAATCTACATTCCACGCAGTCAAGTTTAAGGTCAGTGCATTTGAAATTTGCAACGCCCGGTTTACTACACTTTCCCACCGCTTGCATGGATATTATCATCACGATTCGGAGAAAAATTCAAGATCAGACAACACACACGAACTAAAAATGAAATATTCAAATAGTGTGGAATATTCTGATTCTGAATAACCTACTCCACCGGTAGCAATTTAATTTTCATAAAAGGACACGATACCATACAACTAAAATGTAGTCAGAAGTGGGAGTAAGTTTGATAGTCGAGACGCGAGCGCGCATTCCAGAAGTGTCGGGCGGCATAAAAGTCACAGGACTATTTCAGGAAAATCATTCATCCGAATACCCCTGCATTGCAGGATAAACAGGAATGAGCAATGGGAATTCCACTTAGTTCCTTGATTACCAAGCAACATGACGAAGTTATTCTCTGCTAGTTTTTCAGTAATAATAGTCCAATTCAAGATAGTTTAAACACATAAATCAGAGGCAAACATAAACCCATAAGAAGCAATTTACTTAACAATAGATGGACAGGGTAGGTTGCGGACTAAGGGTCGCCTATTGATCCCTATAGTGTAATGTTTACTTTCTCTGTAACTATGTATTCTACCGAAATATTCTAAATGAAAAGGGATTATGTTTGTCTTTGTTTATGACTTCAATTGGACTATACGAAGGCATATTTTCGAATAATTTCCAATCATGAATAGTTTGAATATGCCGAAATTTTATTCAAACTATGTATATTTACCTATAGGATTATTTATACATTTTTTATGTATAAATTTATGTGTCCGGTAAGTACCTCCTAATCTCTCGGGAGCATACAGGGGAGGTCAAAAAAAACCTAGTCTGTCATAAAAAAAAATTCCTAAAGTGTCCCCAAACGGAGATATGGAGCCCTAAAAGGGTGCCCCGCAATTTACCTTTTTGGCTCTAACTTTTAAACCCACCTGTATAATTGGATGGAATTTAAACACTTTATAGAGGCCACAGAGAGCCATCAGGCGATATTAAAGTCGATGTTTGACGTCGTCAGGGAAGTCAGGAACGGACTTACCATCATACTCGTCGAGCCAAAATTTTGACAGGTGTCACTTTACAGAGCTAAAAACTATTTTTTTGAATAGTCTAATACTTCATCTTTATAAAAGGTGCTCTTAATTTATTTCGGTAAAACTGACGGTTTTCGAGATAAATCGGTTTTTAGAAATGCGAAACACTAAAAAGTTACTAATGCTAAACACAAACAGGTAAAAATCAGGTTCTTGTTGATAAACCTACCTCTTACATAATGGATTGCTATTGACGGAACTTGGTCAAAATTCGCATAAAAGTCGATTTATCTTGAGAACCGCTAGTTTTATCGAAAGTACCTTTTGTGAAGATGAATGACCAGCGTATTTAAAAAATAAGTTTTCAGCTCTGTAAAATGACACCTGTCAAAACTTTGACACAATGAGTGTGGTGGTAACTCCGTTCCTGACTTCCTTTAGGACGTCAAACATCCACTCTGATATGGCTTAATGAGTCTTTATGGCCTATATAAAAAAATTAAAATTTCATCAAATTATACAGGTCGGTTCAAAAGTTAGAGCCAAAAAAGTAAATCTTAGGGTACCATTTTGAGGCTCTGTATCTCCGTTTAGGGACACTTTAGGAATGTTTTTTTTATGACAGACTAGGTTTTTTTTGACCTCCCCTGTATGCTCCCGAGAGATTAGCAGGTACTTACCGGACACCCTGTATAAAAAAAAATACGTTTAATATAATTTATATGACCAAAAGTTCAAATTGTGTATACGCTACCGCTACACACAGAACGATTGCATTTGTTTGATACAAGAAAGTTAACTCACAACAGGTAAAACAGTTAATTTACCAATTCGTAATAAGCAGTTACACAAAATGTAATTAATTTTTATAGCCATAACATACTATTATTTAACGAAATTAGTTACTCACTCAATAACAAATTTGTTACATGAGCTCTTAATAATGTTTACAGCCCCATGTTAGAATAACCATAAAAAATTATGAACATAACAATTATTACTCGTCTTATTATAGCTATACACATAATGCGATATTTGCAATTATGTATTAAAAAAATATTTTTTAAAATCAATTAGATTTTTAAAAATCAAGAAAGTAACATCTATACAAGATGTAATAATTATTATTAACTAGATCATGTAGATTTTTTAGGTAGGTATTTGACACTGCTCGACAATTTTTTTAACTAACACTCCTGTGCCAAATAAAGATGCTATCAAATGAAATAAAAGCATAATCATATAAGTAGTAAAATCGCATTTATAAAGGTCGCGTATTGCCAGGGCATCCATATTTTATTTAGTTGTTGATCCTCCTCGCACGTTCAAAAATAGTTTATCTTACTTACGCGAACGCGACGGAAATTCTCTACACGAGCCAAGCGTGTGTGAATTCAGATTCCAGATCTCTGTGCGCAACCAAATATAGGCATTAAAACTTGGGATCGACAATAATAAAAGAAATATAAAATAAACAAAGACAGTGATCGACAATAATAAAGGCAATCGGTTGAAAAAAATAATCAATTATACTGTTTGCGCACTGTAGAAGCAACCTGATCTGTATGGAAAACCCTCGGGAAATCCATATTGAGATATGTAATAATAATTACTCATGCAATTTTTCGTCCGATTTGAAAAATTCAAATGAAAAGCTCCATTGGCTATTTGGTTATGTCCAAATTAACAGGGCAAAAAGTAACAATCAAAACAATGGGTTTTATCGGGTAATATTGCATTATTCCTTCAAATGGTCATTAAGGATTAAAAAATCACCGAGTGCTATAGTAAATTTAGGGTAGAAATTGGAGATAAGGGCGAAACTGCACCCCTTCCAGTTTTTCAGTTATATCTCGAAAACGAAGCAATATTATACCAAAAATTTTTGTAGATAATGCGATTTTACATCGAAATAATTTATTTAAAAAAAATATTTTGTGTCAAAAATACTTAAAAGGCAACTTGAAAATAAGCAAAAAATCAATTATTTTTCTCTTTCATTCCTTTTGCATATAATGGTTAATGGTTAATAAAAAATAATAATAACAATTTTTTGATAAAAACTGACTGAGATGAGGCTGAAACTTGGTGTTTTTTTTTTTTAATTTTATAGTGTTTTTCTTGATTATCGCGTTTTATAGTTCTTACAACTATACAAACAAAAACTTATACAAACAAAAATTAATTTTTATTCGATAAAAAAAAGTATATTTAGTTAATTCGTTAATAGACAATCAATATTTGTACAAATGTCTTGGAACATCTACTTTTTAATGTTGTTTTAGGAAATAGTAGTTATATTGTGTGTCTAGGTGGAAAAGGGTGGCATTTCTGGACGACAGTGTAAATTGCTGAAGAGGCGTTAGCCGAATTTACAAAGCAGATGTCCCAGAGAGACACAACTTGAAAAAGTAGCGCCACTACGCGACCTTGCAGACTCAAGAATAATAATTAATATAGGTAGGTACTTAACGCATTTTTGAGACAGAGAAACGAAATAAATTTCAATAAAATTTAATAAATTAATTTCAAATGTATTTTTCCAAAAACATATTTTAGAAAGATAGATAAAAAAGCAATAATATACCTACCTATTTAAGTTCACTTAATTAATTGATATTCATTAAAAAAATTGTAATACCTATAGGTATGGGTGTCCCATCGTATAGAATTCTCGCGAAAAAAAGTATTTCTAATTAAAATTTTTATATGAAAATTTACATTATAATATGATGTAATCATTTTTGGAAAATTAATTAAATGTGACTTTCGATTTTCGACATCGATTTTATATCGAAATACCAATCGCATCTCTATGATTTTTTATACACTTGTAGAAAAAAGTTTCTTCTATAAGAAACAGTAATTTGTTAATCGATATCTTTAACCATAATTGAGTAAGTAATTTGCCATCATCAAAGTTGAACATAAAATCGGAATAAAGTTTATGATTATTAGTATAAAATAAACCCGTCACTACAGCAATAATTTACAACTTCAGTCACATGCTATTAACAAGCAGCTTTGTTGTAATAAACAGGTATAGAAGAAAGGTTTCTACCCCTATTTCAGAGAATTGGAATTGGAGCCCGCCTTTGTAGAGGAGAATGCAAAATGTTTACTCTCAACTAAGTCGTGAATAACTTAGCACACTTGACCATCTTTTGTACCTTTCACCACATTTAATAGCTTTACAAACAAAAACGTCATAAATTATGTCTGATTTTGCCTGATTTGACATTATCTGCAATTAATGGCATTTGCTTTATAAATTTTCAATTTCTAATTTCACAGGCGGATTTCTATTGATATTTATAATTTATTGACATAAAAAAATCAGATTTTTTTTGTCGCTTAGTTAGTTTTTCGCGACTATACGCTTAATTTAGTTCATTACAAATATGATGATTAGTCCAGCTTATAGAGAATTAAATTATTCATGAATGTGTCGCGAATAAAATACTCTAATTTAATTATAAAGTGTACTTTTCGCGAGAATTCTATACGATGGGACACCCCTGTATTTAGGTAAACAAACATAATGTAGTTATATTTTAGATTTGTCTATACATACCTATATCTTCGATCAGGAAAAAGTTATACGCAAAGAGAATGAAAAAGAAAAAAATGCTTTTTTGCCCTTATTGAACATTTTTGACACAATATTTTTTTTAAATAAATTATTTCGATGTAAAATCGCATTAGGTATCTATAAAAAAATCCTACTTTACTACTCCCTATACCTACCCGAATTTTACTTCGTTTTCGAGACATAATTAAATAGTTGAAGTGCGCAGTTTCATCCCTATCTCCATTTCCCACCCTCCAATTTAATAGCACTCCGGGATTTTTTAATTATATTCAATGACCATTTGAAGGATTCATGCAATAAAAACCAACTCTTTTGATAGCTCCTTTCTATAATGCATAATCAATAGTCAGGCTACTTATTCAATTGCTCAAAGCCGGCTATAGACTAGCTGCAAAATACCAATTTCTTGATCAAAATACTTCCGAGTAACGATTGTCAATATATTGTTCTTTATTCTTTAAAGGCAATTGGCAACTACGGTTTTTTTACTGATTCTACGATTTCTTCTGATCGTAAACATGCAAAAAAGTAACTTTTGAGTTTTGACAACAAGAGCTACATCAATTTTCATCATTTTGATTGTTTCCTGATATTATTTTGTCAGTTTTTGACACAACGATTAGTTATTTTTGTTGTTAAATCTTAAATGAAAAAATATGTTTAGAGAGCCATCAAAAGCTGTTGACATTTTTTCATCAATATCCGAATGAAAAATGGCACATTCCGTCGGTCTACTCGACAGCGTGCGCAAGTATTTTGCGCACGCGGTAATAGGAATTTCGTTTCGTTAGAATTACAAAGTTCTATCTGCCTTTTTTCAGAATACATATTTTAATGCAGTATGGTTCTATCTGCTCCATTTTAACTAGTTTAGTAATCCTATCCTAGCATTCTAGCACCATACTGATTCATTCAAATGATGTATTTTGAAAAAAAAACAGATAGACGTTTTGTTTCCCTAGAAACAAAGAAACTTTGGACTAAAAAAAAAATAAATAAATAAAAAAAAACTGATTTCAATAAAGCTGCCTAAAAAATGTTGTGTGCTTCTAGAGCCCGAAATTTTGTGCTTTCAAATTATTTTTTCGTCTAGGCTCAAAAAGTTCTCATTCTCAAGCACCCAAGTTCAATTTCGCGCACTAGGGAAATACATAAATAACTATTTTAATTAAAATATTCCTTTACCTCTCAGAGGGTGGTCATTTAGCATTTAGGTAATATACTTTATTTAATAACAGGTTCAATCAAAGAGAGAAGGAAGTGATCGAATGTTTTCATCAGTAGTTCTGATTCTGAACCATTCGAAATCGTTCAAAATTATTTTTTCCGATAATTTTTAATTTCAATTATAAACCATTCATACCTACACGGTATTTATGATCACGGGCCAAAAATCACAAATTTACTACTTCCTGAAAGATAGAAATTCGGAAGCTAAAGATAGGTTATGAGGCTAATAAATTTTTATATCAGGTGCATGGTAACTTTAGCGAACTGGTTCAAATGCCTAATCGTAATCCCCTCCCCCGCCCACTTTAAAGGCATAAAAATAAAAGCGTTCACTTACCTTGCGTCGTTTTCATGCAGTGCACACCGACTTTGCCAAGTTTAGCCCTAATAACCCGATCTGTACCAGATAGGTATATGTATCGGTTGCCCGCCAGTGTAACACCAGCTGATGTGAGGATGTCCTGTTTTTCGAAACCCTGAACTAATTTGGCAAGCTCTTCTTTCGATACCTGTTGACAAATAAAATATATTTTTAAAACTATGTCACGGTAACAGGTTGAAAATTTATTTCAACGGTCGACAAATAATATTTTCAGAGTAAAAAAAAACAATTAGCGCAGTCTTCGTAAAAATAATGTAAGTAGGTATGGTTAAACTTTTTTGTAAGAACTTAGATTTCTAATAATGAAAAGTTGTTAAAGTAAAGTAATCATGAAACATAAGTATAAGATAAACAGACAACATGAAGAGAAGATTTAACATTTTCTTGAGAAAATGTAGGCTCTACTAAATAGCCGTTTGAGGTACATAAAAAGGAATACATATCGATATTGACTAGCTTGAAAGCTGTACGTATTATAGTATAGCAGTCATTTAACCTACGTGGTCATTTTAAATTTAGTGCTCGTTTAATTCCTTGTCACATGTGAAATGTTTTTTTTTTATGATTATAAATATCAACGCAAGCTGTTCGCATTCAATAAACCATTGTCATTGCGTTTTATTGTAAGCAAAAGTACCTTTGTGGCAAATAAAAATATCTCTGAGATAATGTTATTTGCAAGATTAATGTAGGATTTACTAAAACTTGAAACATCATAAATCAACGATCACATTTCTACATAATAGACCACCATGATCATATCAAAAAATCCGAAACCGTTCTCGGTGACTTGTGCTTTAATTTTAAGTTTTAATGTTCCGCCAGAACTAAGAAAGCCTCTCCCCCTGTTGTAGGTATAATGAAAAGTTTCAGCTTTAGAATATTCCTCACTTATTTTTCTCTAGAGGTCGAATAATTATTATTTACCAAATACAAAAATAACATTTCCATCAGCTCTTCTTGCACCCAAGCATACAAAAAAAACCAGGTTAATCTGTGAAACATTGCAGACTGCAGGTGAACAACTTGCAGCACTTCAAGCCCATAAACTAAAGGTACTTAAAAGGAAAATTGACTGAACACGTCTAGTTACAGTAGTTGTTTCTAATGAGTAACGTTTCTATCTGGGCAATTGCCTTGGAAAAACGAGAAATCAGAACATTACATTGACATAAAAGTCTAATCAAAGATGCGACTACACAACTATTATTTGAGGAGATATCTTCCGCTCTATAATTCTAAATAAAAACTGCAAGAAGTACAGTAGAGTACCGATTATCCGTGTTAATTGGGAAATCAGCACTCCTGGATAATCCGTACCTACTCTACTATGTCATCGTATACCTACTTCGACGGATGCAGTTCAGGAAGATTACATGTGAAAATACTGACACAGCCGGATTTTTCTTCGCTTTTACAAACGCCATGTTCTGCAAAATCATAAATTCTCTCTCAGATGTTTATAATATGAATAGAATTTCGACAATAAAATTCTTAAAAAAGGCTGAAAGATGGATCATTTATGTCTTCTATCATCATGCTTCATAAGCTATAGCTAAAGAACAGAATCAATTATTGCAAAGACGAGAACAGGCAGCGTAAAGAAACTATGTTTGAAATTAGGTACCTCAGCAGCCTTCCACGCTAGAATCCAAAGCCCGATTTCTACTTTTTCAGTTATAACTTATAAGAACGGTAAGTTGAAAGGTCTTCGTTGCATTTTAGGAGGTATTCATTTCGTAATTATTGCGAGACAAGCGTGATGTAGATGGTAACTCACAACAAAATTTACCGTAGTACCATTATAGTAATTGGGATTCGACTGAATGTTTGGTGCTCATAAAGAAATAACGGAGACTTCTTCACATCCATAAAAAAATTAAATTGAAATCATGATAATAAACGCTACTGCAGATGGAAACTCATATACGAATATAGAAAAGTAAAGCGCTGCTAGTTGCTGATATGTACAATTCTATAAAAGCTAACCTATCGCGAAAAGCTAGTCATATTAAATAAGGAGATTTGACATTTTTCGCACAAGCGGAAAAAGTTATATGTTATACATCCACACCAGTTGCGAGGATGTAATTCCGCAAGTGCGAAATTGTCTTTCAACTTGAGATATTGTACTATACTTTATCTAATCCCAATAGAATATAGAAACAAATGATTTTATGATGCACCCACTTACTTACTACCTAACTTTAGTAGGTACCCAACTTTTCAGAAATTTAGTAATACTCTTTCTTTTGATTTCTTGGGTAAAGTATTTTCCTTGCCTTTTTAGCTTGCGCTATTATTTGTGGTGTTTTCCATTTCATTTTACTCTCACTCATTTTATATTCAGCTCTACATAACTAGCTCCTAACCTAAATATTAAATTACACTTTTTCAATCTTTGAATATAATACTACATCAGGAAGTACTATACCTACCGTCAAAACAGCTGCGACTGCCAGAAGGTGTTTGGAATTTGGATATGGCGGACATAATACATCCGGTATTCAAACCAATATAACGCACTGAACTAATAAAATGGAAAACTATGAATGTCCAAACAATCACTACAAGAAGTGATGACTATGAGATGTTTCAAAATGGCAGTATCCATCTCCTTCACCAGACCCGTCAATTGGAATTATATAGTCCTTCCTGATGTTTTATATTCCAAATATTTCAGTTAACAATGAACGTCAATAATAATAACATCTTCTGTCAAGTGTCAGTGTCAATAAATAAAAAACAGTATCGAATTAGTTGATTTTTGTTGGAATTTTGTAAGTTTCGAACTACCTATGATGCAATTTAAGGGAAATTATTAAACAAATACATAATATTGCGTGTGCCACTCATTTCGATAATAACAGGTTTGTGTGAATTTCATACCTTTTCTCTCATGAGTTTTTTTTTTCATTATTTGCATAATTTGAATATCGAGTATAGGTACTATACCTACTTAATAATTATTGTTCTGCCATAGCAGCTACTTTTGACTGGTGGTTTATAAGACCGGGTTGTAATAAAAAAAATACAACACAATATTGATTCTCATTACACAACAGATATTTGCAAAGGTTCACTTTCAGGCTATGCAAGTTGTTTTGTAATTTCATACGTTAATTCACCCATTTGATTTATCAAATATCACCGTTTGCGATGGAATATTTATTTCCAGGAAAGAAGAGAGAATGCAACTGGATAAATTTATCGATAATTCTGCTTGTTCATATATTGCTATGGCAATGGCTTGTCTTGATACTCTATTACTAAATGTCACAATTTTATAATTTGGAAATATTTTTGTATTGGAGAAAAAAGCTACCGGGGTTTGAACCCGAGTCCTTTCGAACAAGAGTCTAGGAAATTGTCCACTAGACCACAGTCATCTGTTGAAAACGTATGGTCTAAGTACTTATGTACCTGCCGTTTGCCGATATGATTTTTATTAGCAATATTGTGTTTTCGCAATAACAAAAATTGTGTTTTTAACAATAATATTTGTCCTTTTAAAAGGACTTTTTGATTATTGTTCATTGTTATATACCTAAATTTTAGTACCATCTTATTTGATAAAATTGTCTCAACAAAACCATTCGAGCTTTATTCGAGCTTTGATTTTTAGAAGGATATTTTAATGCAGTTACTTTCTCATACCTACTTACTTTCATGTAGGCAATTTAACTCTATCTGTAGGAAAAATCACACAGCTGTCGCTAAATTTCCAATGCAAGAAGTATTAGAGACCAACTGCATACAATATCCGGCTAAATCTAAGCCCTAATGATATTACCCCAGAATAAACAACATAATAAAATACACTCTCACTCTATATTGGTGACATGAAAGCTCACAATTTGAAATGGTAGAAATTTAAATTTTGCCAAGTACCTATTTAGATCTTCTATAACAAGTAAACAACAATTGGTTCAGCGATAAATCACCTGCTCATTTTTAATGGTGATCTCTACTCTCGCTTATGATGTAAAAACAAACATATTCACAATTATTATTAATTATTACATATTTCGTTTAACCCCAATATATCAGATACAGATAGTGCTGAAACAACCGCCATAAGTTGTCTTCAAAATAGCCGTTACTTCTGATGAAGTCGTTTTGATATTATAATGACTAATGAATAATTTATGAGTCATTCGTTGACCATAAAAACTATCAAAAGTTCCTAAATTGCGAGGGTAAACAGACATCATCAGACAACATGTAAAATGAATATTGATTTCAATTACTCACTGACCGATTGCGATTATCAAGAGAAACCGACGTCAACGATAGCAACTTTTTTTTCCATTCGTTCTGTATAAATGCAAACTATGAAAACTGCACGTCAACGTCCAATAATACAATAATAAGCGGTGAATAAATAATTAAAATTGATTATTATGTATGAAGGTACACACACCATAGAGATAGACATGGTTTCGGAGTATTGGACGATGTCAAGGCCAGACAGTCACGACAAGGGATATTGGCGAGGGAACAGTTATGCGGTGGTTAACGCAAACAAAAAAATATTGCGCGATAGGTAGGAAATATGAGTCCCCGTTATTCAATCAAAAATAGTAATTACCTTCTAGGACGTTGGAGCGGTTCAAAATTTACCTAATTTCCCTTTCACGTATATTTCGTAATCAACTAATCAATACACACAAGATGCTATAAACAAAAAAATAAAAATATTTATGTTGAGCTCATTTTTTCAGAAGCTCATTGCAAGCAGAAACAAATAGCCACAGAGGTTTCGTCCTCTTTGAGACTCATCAACGTACCATATCAGAGATATGTGGATGTGTATACTGCCACTGCCTGCCAAACGGCTAAATCGACTTATACTAGCCTGTGACGGCAGCTTTAGCGAAAGTTATATTTTACGCGATATGAAAATTGCACATTTTCTAAATGTTATCGTAATAGATTTGCCTTTATAGTCTTTAGTATGTTTGCAACGAGTTTTTGGAAACTGTTTGGGAAATATGGCAGCAAATGTGGCTGCAAATAAATATCATAATTTTGAAGGTTGAAGATTGGAGCTAAACTAAAATTACAAAAATTTGTATATTTGTATTATTATGTATAGTACATTATGTTGAATATTTCCTGGGGATTTCATCATGTGTATGCAATTATTATTCTTTAACATAGAACACTTCCACAGGTTGATGGAGAGATTATTTTTGTTTGTTCTACTCAAAGGTTTCCTCTAACTCTACAGCATAGGGAAGGTTCTATTCCATTTAGATAATAAAATAACGTCTAAAAATTTAACATAGTAACACACTAAAAATTACAAAATAAATATTACATCAATACGCTCTTGAAATATGACAAGCTTATAATAAATAATATTCAGAACGTACATCGGAGTTACATAGCGATCCCACTCAATGTTGATTAACATGTTATCGATCGTTTCAAGTTTGTACATTGATAATGGTAATCAGCTAATTCAGTTTTATCAATACAAAAATTAAAAGGAAATTACAAAAAGAAATAATTCATATACGAATTTTATGTAATCATAATCTATGGTATAAAAAAGTACAATAATTATTATTAGTCATGCATATACTGTGGTGGAGCTTATACGTCATAATCGACACTGAAGAAAACAACATGATACGACCCACCATTGTATAATTTAACAGCATTATAGCACACATAAAAAATTAAATAAATTTACATGTGGTGACTGCTGTAAGTAATATGTGAAAGTACTCTCAATGATATGATGATTGAAGTAATAATACATATGTATGTGTTTTATTGAACATAATAGAAAATGGCATAGAACATTATTTACAATAATTATTATTGCATGAGTATAAAATTTGTTGAAAATATAAGTAGGTACTAGAAACGGTTAAGAATTCCATGAAAACATGCGAAATCTGGCATCTAACATATTCAGTTTCAGTAAGTTTCAGCCAAGTTAACAAAATTATCTTTAAAAAGCGATCATCAATACCTGACCTGACCTGACCTGACCTAGCTTCAAAAAAAAATCGACAGCATTTTAAATTTTTTACGACAAAATGTACAAATCTCTATTTTTTAAGGTCCATTTTAGTATGGAAGAAAGCAAAATTGAATGTAATAAATATTGCACACTGTTTTTTTTTTAATTGTATCATAATTATTTTTTCCTTGATTAGTAGGTACATGTTAATTGCTGTTGCTAGGCCGGAGGAAGTTCAATCTCTCAGATAGCCCCTCCTGAGATATCAAAGAAACCTTCAGTAATAATAGTAATACCACCTTGTCAATACTGTCGAATCACTGAAGGTTTCAGTAAAAAAACACGAGATAAAAATGTCAATTTTACATACAACTATTATACATAATTAGAGAATAATTTTCTTTTCTTCTGTGAAAGTATCTTTGAATTGTTTAATTATTCCATTTAAAATTACAGCAAATAAGTTACAGTAATACCTTTTTTTTAATCAGAAATTAAAAATACATAAAACTCTTCGCGAACTCAAAAAGGACAAGTTCATCTTCTCCATGTTACGGCGTTTCCATAGTCCATACTCATATTTTGAGTACCATATTTATGTTAATCTTAAAGCATAATATTGCTCAATATTTCTTTGATATGTCAGAGATTTCGCTGTGTCAGTGGCCTTCACGCAGATAAGCCATGGGCACGCATAATACGAGACAACTCAACCTGATATCATTCCCGGTATGCTGTATGAATGTATTATACACACATTCACGAATAAATTTAGTGACATATTGATGAGAAAGGAACGTACGAAAAATAATATCTCTCGCGCGAATCAACCGCAATAATTTTCACCGTGTATTTTAAAACTGTAGAGTGAATAGAAAAATACAGCGTGTCTGAAAAGTAAAGAGACAGAGCCCATTCATCGAACACACATTTCTCTACAGCTATTGAATAAAACGTTTATTAAGCTCCTAATTTCAGTTTGATAATGACGCGCCTATACAGGGTGATTCTTTTAAAGCGCCCATTACAAAAAGTACGACTTCTAGTTGATCTAGGAATCTGAAATTTGGAATTTAGGCAACATACATAATAACGAGTCGAAATGAAATATTACCAAGATGGCGGCACATTTAAAAATGGGGAAAGGAAGTGTCATCTTTGGTTTTTTAAATTGGACACCCCATACATTATTGCATTTTCAGATTGTCTGAGAAAATGTGATAACAATGGTACTTATAGTTGCAGTTTAAATTGAGTAGGCTATGAGTTATAAACAAGTGAAAATCACAATTTTTCAACTTTGAAGCCATTTCCAACAAAAACGGCTCAAGATATCAGAAAACGGATTACATGTCCCTATTTTAACTTTTAAAGAGGTATCCTATTATGGAGTTGAAATGTCTATACAGGGTGGTGAAAATTATCATATTTTTGTTCACCCTGTATAAACATTTCAACTATGCAGTAGGATACTAGAAGAAAAGTTAAGATAGGGACATGTAAACCGTTTTCAGGTATCTTGAGCCGTTTTTGTTGGAAATGGCTTTAAAGTTGGAAAATCGTGATTTTCACTTGTTTATAACTCATAGCCTACTCAATTTAAACTGCAACTATAAGTACCATTGTTATCACATTTTCTCAGACAATCTGAAAATGCAATAATGTATGGGGTGTCCAATTTAAAAAAACAAAGATGACACTTCCTTTCCCCATTTTTAAATGTGCCGCCATCTTGGTAATATTTCATTTCGACTCGTTATTATGTATGTTGCCTAAATTCCAAATTTCAGATTCCTAGATCAACTAGAAGTCGTACTTTTTGTAATGGGCGCTTTGAAAGAATCACCCTGTATTCCTCGCGCCGTAAGATAATAGACGCACATTCACGCATAGAATTTAATCACAGCTCAGCCTGTTGAGTAATAAAAGAAAAATCACTAGTTAGAGCCAATCACAACTCCGCGGATACAAGAAATCACCGCATCGAACGCCTTAATCTCACTGGAAAAACATTTACGAGGACTGTTCACATAGTAAGTAGTAACCAAACATTGTGAATTACGAGCCAACGGAAATATTTAGATCTGCGGTTGACAGCACTGCCTTGCGAGTAGCTTCCTTTGTAAGCACATGTTCTGGGATTGCTGGATATCTCCCATACTTTAGGATATATTGTTTTTTTAGTGCAACATGTTCAGATTTTTGAAATGTGCGTTTTTATGAAGCAACTATGCAACGTAAAATTTTGAGAAAAACTGGGTAACTTGTTCACAGAAACATAATAATATCACACTTTGAACCAAGCGTAAGGCTAAGTGAACCACGTGAAGTGAAAAAAATCCGCAAAAAGAGACCAGAGTTGTGGCGGAACAAATCGTGGCTCTTGCGAGTGTTCTTGCAACACGACAATGCGCTTGCACATTCAGCTTTGTGAATTCGTCAGTTTTGGGCCAAAAATAAAATGACTATCCTTCCGCAGCCTCCTTACCCACCTGACCTGGTTTCTAGCGATTTTTTATTTTTATTTCCTTTATTTCCAAAATTAAAGTTAGTCCTGAAAGGACGCTTTTTTAGAGTATTTTGATGACATCAAAGGAAATTCGTTACAGACCTTAAAGGCCATCTCAAATGAAGCTATCCATGACTGCTTCCCGAAATGGAAACACCGCTGAGAAAAGTGTGTGAATTTCCTAGTCAACATCTTTAGAAAACAAATAATCGGTATTTCATCTGTAACTCTGAATTCTTCAGTAGATATGCGTCAAATAGTCGTACACAGTGTTTCTCTCTCACCATGGTTATTTCAAAGTAACGGGGACATAGGAACTGTCACTGCTACGTAATTATGTTCTCCCAACGCAAGTCCGAGCGCAATGAAATTGATGTAATGTAAACAATATGACGTTAGTGACATTTTAGCATTATTGATTTACAGAAGGCTCTTCTTTTTTCAAAGGAAAGGTTGATTAATAAAAATATAACTGAAGTTTGGTTATTTATTTATATTGTTCCATGTTCCATGCAATCAATTAAAAGCGCCCAAGTAAGAGCGAAAAACTGCTGTAGTTGAAAGTTATTTTCGCAATGGGAGTAACAAGCTTCATGCTCATGGTAAGCTTCATGGAATTTGGATGCTATCTTCAGATCTGTCCGGAATAATTATCATGAATGTGGTGAAACCCAAGAATTACTTCTAGTTCCTCATCAAACTAAGTGCTTGGATGAAGTTTCTGTATATAGAAAACTGTTTACAAGCTTCTTAGAAAAGGTGCTCACTTTGTCCTTATCAAGTAGTAGTGAACTTATCCCTACTCCGAGAAATTCCTGACAGGTAAAATCAATAGTTTTCCCAAAACTTACAGTGTTCACCGAGATTTATTTCCAGGTTTAGCATGGCTTAGAATATCGCGAGGAATATCGTGTAGGTCAGTTCCCAGAGTCATAGAACAAGGAATTGTCGGTTTGAAAACTTCCGAAGAAATTTCGTGAAAGAGATCTGTAAAGATCGACTTATCTGTCGTAATATACCCTAGCCAGTCAGATTTTGCAAGCTCAAAAAATGTGATTTCTTTCTATGCATTTACAATGAGGACTCGATATTTTGTGTGAGACTGTTAACGAAGTCATGTCAAGTAATCGAGAGAAGTTCGTCGAGATAAACGAAATACCAGGCGAACAGTTACAGAATGCAGGTACTGTTTCTGTGCAAAAAATTTCATGCAATCCTAAAATCTCCGCCACAAATTCGCTATAATTTTTTCACCATTCTTTATGAAGAAAAAAAAATTATTTTATTTTTCTTTTACCCAGTATGTATCTCGAAAACGGTTCCTTTGCGGACCCATTTTAATAGGAACTTCTTTCTCAGAATGCGCCAAGGAATCGCGCCTTTCATTTTCCGACACTAAAATTTGATTTGAAACACCCTGTATCATAGCAGATAAAGACTTGCATTTCTGAGACACGCAGTAGGAGGTAAGTTTTATACTTGGGTAGGTAGGTTATTAGATGTAGAATAAGATTTTTGTGGATTGAACGGTGCAGTGCCTCTGTTAATTGCAGAATTCTATGCCGAAGATGCGAGGGGTTATTGATCGCGTATTTTGTCCTCTTCTAGCCACACGTAACCTTCACCTTCCCAGACAGGTTATCATCATCGGTTTTGGTGGCGCTTTCTAATCCAGACAATCCTCTAATAAAAGCAGCGAAACGAGCTCTAAGTTCACGAGCCGTGTTCATTGTCGTACGCCATAAATAGAAATGCTTCACTGTAGCAATTTAATCAGTTAAACTCCATAACTTTTTAATGTATACCTACTCTACTAGGTAGGTATAATAATGAAAATTGATTATTCTAGTAGGTAACGCATTACAGAAAGGTGTTCACACATTCGAGATACATGTAACGTGTAGGTATATTAAAGAAGGATACTTCAAGGCCATTTAACTTTGAGCAGAATAATTATCGAAGGCTGTCTGTCTGTCTCTTATACCTAGTTGTACTGTAATATAAGAGCTTTACTTTACTGTTTGTAGATATTGTTATCGGTTATCTTTTAACGAGTTTGACAGGTTTCTGAATACCATACATACCTACCACCCTACTTGTCTACTAAAAGTTTTTGAATGCTGAAGTAATGATAGTATGGTGATAACACACTATTTAGTGTCTAGATATTTTGTATATTCGTGATTAGAAATGTTGGAATATATAAAACTTGACATCTAGAGACGAATTGTTTTTTATTTTTTTTCGATAAGGAATTAATTTTTTACCGCAGAAGTTTCCGAGAAAAAATGGTCTCGTTGACTTGACGTTCGAGCTAGCAAGACCACTATCATATCTCTGAAACTAAGAATGATATCGGAATAGGCTAACCGCAAATTTCCGAGAGCCGCAAATCTCGGTCGAAAACCCCGAATTGCATATTATTTAAACGAATTCTTCGGCATAAAATTAGCAAAATAATTATTCCATAAAGACTGTTCCGATAAGTATAATCTCCATCGACCACGGCAAGAGCCCGGAATCAATTTTGATTTCAGACTTGTGAAGTCACTTTTAATTTTTCGACGAAACAGAAGTCCTGTTAAAATTACGCGTATACACTTACGCCTATTGCTACTGAAATCCAGACTTCTCGTACTGTGAAAATTGTGAAAAAACTGGAGCTTCAACTTTGTTTGTTAATGCCTTTTTAAAATGGCAGGCGCCATCTGCTAAAGATACACGATTTTTTATGTTAAGCAGCCTTTAAGAAGTGACCAAAACAAAAACTACAAAAAACCAACCATGATGTATTTGTTTTTAACTTGCCAGTCACCATATGTGTGATGATGTGTTATAACTTTTTGAGACAGTTTGGTTGCTGTACAAGTTATAAATAACGTAGACAGACATTAAAAAAAAACTCCTTAACATTATAGAATTGTTGATCTTTCATGCTCGAATAAAAATTCTATTGTTGGCTATTTTTTGTGATATACTTGGAAGTACATACATACATAAATATATAAAAATGGAGATTTTAATAGGCAGGTAAGATTAATAACCCTCACATTTATTTTACTCGGTGGTAAATTAAACTGAATCGTGTTAAGCTCGGTGTGAAGTATTAAATTATAATTACCTACTTATCTTGAAATGTAATATTGTTAAAAAATGCTAAAGGTGCACCCAAGGGAAAAATCAATTTTATCAATTAAGTACATAACTCAAACCCCCAAAGTCGTATATATTTTAGGCCAACAACCAACAACCATCTAAAATTCAGCATTTTTGTATAAATTGGTCATAATAAAGGACAACAAAAAGTAGGCAGGCAGTCATTTCTTGTTCCTCTTGAGAACCTTAAATAAGATTTCTTAAAGGTTTTATTATTGAGGAAGAGTCTATTGCCTGCAATTTGGTGATTATTGTGTATGTATTGTTGGTAGTATACCTAAAGGCTTCCAGATGTCATAAATCATTTTCTATGCAGAAATTTATTCATTTCATATCTAGGATTTTACATTCTCGTTTGCTATTAAATGATTTATATTATTTCAATAATTCAATAAAGCACAATCATTATTTTTCTTTTTCGTTATTTCAATTTTTATCTCTATTTTCTATGTGGTTTGTTTGGCCTGAGCAGCAGTGTTATCAGGACACTCTATGTAAATGAAAAATATGACAATAAATAAATGTCAATACGGCATTTATTTAACCTGAAGCTATTATAAAATATGCAAGTGATTATTTAGTTTGCATGTGTTAAATGTCAATTAGTCAATTGGCATTCCTGATGGCAAACTTTTTCACGGGTTATGCCTCCAACCTTTACCTTTACTTAAATAAAATGCCACATATTATGTACCTAGTAATAGTCGGGGAGTTTAGCGACAAAGTTTTGATTTTGGCTGATACTTTTAGATCGAACTGAATTTTGGCTATAGAAAGCCACTGTAGAACGTATAAGGTGCACATTAAAGAGGGGCACACTTTTTCGAAATTTACGAAAAAAACTGAAAAAATTCCGTTCCAATTCATTGTGTAGGTATGGCAAAACTGTCAAATAATAATTGTCAATAATACTAAAAATAAAAATGGTTTTACATTCAAACAATAAACAATATAAGACAATTATTATGAACTTATAAACATTAACAGATAAATTCTTGATCCCCGCAACCCCCTCGATATAGGAGCCCGGTCAATTTATTCATGATTTCTGGCATAAGGTCAATACAATTCTGATTTTTGGATTTGTTGTTAGGACCATTGCTAAATAAAATATCAACTTTGCATCAAGGAAAGCATTGTGCCTTTTGCGAAAAAAGTTTAATTTTTTTGTCCATTTTGCGCCTGATATCACCCAAACCATGGGCTTCACAGAAAAAATTGTGGAATAGATTTCAAAGAAAGTAAAATCTGCTGTAGATAATTTACCTAAATATAAATTTATCATTATACCTACTATAAATAGCTGAAGTCTTTTCTGTTTTTTTTTTAAGAAAAGGAACAATAAAATAAACGCAGATTAGGGTATTATTACAACAGCTCTTTCTAAAAGTACCGATTATGAACAGGAATTGGTGAAGATGTAGACCTGCTGATGGTTCTCGCAGGCGCAGGTGGCTCTTATTACAAAAAAGAGGCGACAAAATATTCACCACCCGCATTTGAGCATGCATTCAGTGGTTTTTTTTATATACCACTTCTGCTCCATTCTGGAAAGGAAGGATATAACTGTAACAATTAATAATAATTTCATTTTTATAAAAATCTTTTGAAAAAATAATACTTTTATCCAAGAACCTAAACCCTAATAAATTAGAAGACAAAAATGTATCAATGCGGTACACTGCAGAAAAATCCGCGTTTTTCGAACGTGCTATACAGTATTTTTGTATTTTTGCGAGAAAGTTCCTGTAAGAAAAAAAAACTATGCCAAAGCAGGAGAAAAGTTATTTGTTGCTCTATAGTCTATTACGAAAGTACAATGGTAATGGTAATGTAACATACAATTCCGAGGCTTTAAAAAAAAAATTGAAAAAAAGTAAAAATCCTAGAAAAGCTATAGGTATAGGTACTTCAAAAACTACTTAAGCTACAATAATAAATTTATAATTAATAATTAAATTACAACAAATTCTATTTTATTTGAAATGCATTCTACCAAATTTTCTGTGAATAGCATGGTTTGCGTGATATTAGGCGGCAAAAGGAAAAAAATTAAAAAAATTCGGTTGTTGCACATGCATCGCGCAAAAACCTCAAGGCTTACGTTGACACAAAATTACTATAGCATTAGTCCTAACCGATCAACCTTGTCAAAACTCTTGCGGTTTTTCATCGGTGGTGATATTGAAAGCTGAACTGCCTTTAGCTTCTACTGTTGGGACTCGTGGCTGGTATGGGGTTATGGGAATGTCTCAGGGTTTTATTTTACCAATTTTCATGTCAAACCAAGAATGCCTTGACAGGAGCATTCTTTTTGTTTTCTGTGTAGGTAATAGGTACCTCTTCTGCACAAAATAAAAAAAGAAATTATTGAAAAAAGTTTCTCAGAATTCAAAATTATTCATGCATGCATGCCGAATAGCGCATCGACTTATTTTTGAATTTTTGTTTTAGAAAAACTAGTAAGAAGATTTTTTTGTAAAAAAAAGCCTATTGATAGCCATTTAAAAATATAAGCTCTGTGTCGGTACTACAGTCTTCAAGTCTAAAACTTAAGTTTACAATCCAAGGCATTCTTACTTTATTTTAATTAAGTAGGTCTTAGAATAAAAATTGCCTTTGGGACCCAAAATGTAGAAAACGCTATCGCCAATATTACTAAAGCCTCGACTAAAGCATTCGAATCGAGGTATTTCCAAACTTTAGAAAATGAAGATATTAAATCAATAATTTCAAAATTCCGAAAAAAAATTATGGAAAATCTTGCAAAAAATTCAAAAAATTATTGTAGCATTAAGGTTATAAAACTCGGCATGCGTGCATAATTTTTAATTTTAAGCAACTTTCTAAATAACATTTTCATTCCTGCAAAAGAAGTCTTATACTTTACCAATTCAGAAGACAAAAATAATGATCCTGTCAAGGCATGCTTGATTTATTCAACACTCGACTTAAACATGAAAATATGGTAAAATTTATTATCTAATCAAGGGGGCCTGAACCCCATAAATGGTCAAATTTCAACTGCAATTTTTTTGTGTTTTATACCTAAAAATTAGCTTAGTCTGTGATCTTAGTTCAAGATCACGAAATTTTCATCCAGGTTTGTCCCTGAATCTCATAACTCCACAATCAATTAATTTTGGAAAATTAATTTTTGAGAAAATTCAGGGACAAGCTTGGTTTAACTTGACCACCTGGCATATAAGTACAATATGTCCAAGAAATAGATTTAAATTGATTGCCTGAGACAAGAAGAGCCTACACTTCTTGCATATTCCCCAAAATAACCACAAGAAGTTTGATTACCTATCCTTTGAACAACCATTGGTTTGGTTTAACTAAATGCACACAGTTTAATCGAGGATTATTCAATTACCTATATTTCAAATTACAAGGTTAGTACCCGAAAAGGCGGGAGTTGCACACAGACTCGATTTTTGATTAAATGTCCAAAAGCGAAAATCCCAAGTTTCAACAGAGGGTGGGATGATTAAAAAAGCTCTATAAAACCCTTAATAACTGCAAGGGTGTAAATTAAAGATCTTGGAGGCCTTTAAATTGAACTGTCATATTTCGACTAGCTAATCCTGCTTCATAGTTATACCTACATAAAAACAAAATGTGGCAACAGCACAATCATACTGGAAGAATAACCGACATAAAAATAGCAAAAATTTTTATTTAAAAATACAATTTTGTCGAGTGTTTATTTTTGTGTGAAAATTTTATGAGCAACAGCCATCAGCTCATTACAACTGGCTTGTTAGATGGCAGAATGACAAAGACAGATGGACTGAATTTAAGACAATGATGATTATTATCTTACCAAAGAAAAGTTCATCAACACCGTATTTTTAGTTCTTTGCATTCTTTACAATTTAATGAATGAAATTAATCCTCTTTTATAAGTAACTATGAGTCTAAAAAAAAAAGTATTATACCGGCGCCGCGGCTGGGTAAACAGCCTATTTGACGTTTCAGGGTAGGTATTCCGTGGTTGGTGCAAGGAGGGCCAGATGTAAATGTAGCTTAATAAAATAAATTATAAACAGCAAAATTTTTAATTACAATAATAATAGGTAGCAGGTACTACGGATACAATTTAAAACCGTCCTTCTATACCTCAGACTCCTGCTGACATATGAAACGTCGATAAACAGAGAGCAAAAAAAAAAGTGAGGAGTTTCTCCGCTACTATTCCATGTAAAATGTTCTTCGTACTGATAAAAATTCCCCAATTTAAAAGTAAATGTGCAACAAAGGGGGGTACTCTTGAATGAAATGGCACATGTCCGGTGCGTATTTAGTTGGATTCTTCCTGCTAGCTCTCCTGCTGACAGGGCGAGAGGTGGAAACGCCAACAAAAGCTTGCCATGTAAATGTAATCAAAAACCGGTGAACACGAGAAAATATCCTGCAAAGGCAGTTCCAGAATTTAATGGAAATTATGCGCACCGTAGTCGCATGATTTATTTCTTACATCGTGACTCATATTTTATCCGAGAATTCGATTCAGGAGGCGTTCAAATTCTACTTTGATTCATTCATTCACGTCACATTACATCGGCGGCCATTTTGTATTTCAGCCGGTTCCTTTTGTCTTTAGGAGGATTCTAATTAATGAAGTTCGCAATCTATTCCCAGTCAAAAATCAACACAATAAGATGAAATGAAATGTCTATAATACATGATATGCGGTGATATGAGAAAAAGCATGCGCAAAATAGGCGAAAGGCCAAGCCCAATTTCCCTTTTGTTGTATGAAGAAAACTTCTGGAAAACAAGTCGCGAATATAGCTGCAAGGGTAAAGCAAAATGAAAACAGGCGATTCAGGATTGATGAGAATGGAGTTTTTGATGATTGCTTATTACTGGATGGACCACTTACTTCAAATCCTTCGGATTTAGCCCAAATGTTCCCATCGTGACCAGCGATGGCGGCTTTTGTCACACAACGTGAAGCCAGAAGTTGCTTGTCTACATAATCCTGCCAGCTCATTTTGATTGTAGTTTAATTTTGTAAAAGTCACCTCACACGCGGAGTTACCACTAATAATACTCCCTCAGCAAACGTCTCACAGTTAACTGAACTGAAGACTGGACTGAAGCCGAATTGCCGAAACGAAAATCGTGCACGAGCTGCTTCGTCAATCCAGTTCGGTGATCTATCGAGATCGAATTTCGTATCGAGCAATCGAGTTTCGCTCGTTCCGAATCGAATCGAGTCGAAACCAAGGCGGTAAACGGAAGTACTGGAGCTCCTGCCCGGTACAACGCGCACGCGCATGTGAGTCAATTGTTGCCAACATCGCTGATAAAATACGCGCTGTTTTTCAAATTGTGTAATTAATTTTTGAAATCTAAATGCACGACTTGACTCCATCCTTATTGCCTTATATCTTCTTCATCTTTGCAGCAACAACAATATAAAGAAATATGTTCGGGATGCTGTATAATAAGGTTAAATTTTCCTGCATGCTAAATTAAAATTCATTCAAGTAATTTGAAAGTTAAAATTAAAGGGATGTTTACCTCTCATAGACACTCTTTTTGAACCTGAATATCTAAAAGAGGGTTGAATTTTACTTTCTGTTATTTCTCCTATAATGGTCGTATAATGGTATAATCAAGATGATGAAATCACTTTCCTATTCAAAGCAGTTTTCTGCGGTGTAATACGAAAAGTAGGCACCAGATGGGAATTATTTATTAGTATGATAAAACAAATTAATTGCGCAGAAAGTCTCTGTGCATGCTCTAAAACTCATTTGACACATACTAAATTTTATTTTTAAGTTACGACATCACACAGGGTAAGACAAAAAATGTAAAAGTTTTATTAGACAAAAAAATATACCATTGTGAAGATATACAGTGTGTCCAGTGTAAGTGGCATTACATAATGGGGATCTTGGAAACGGCAAGAGATACAGGGTCGGTTAAATTAGAGAAAAGTTGCACAATTTAATGCTTAATGAGAATCTGAATTTTTTCTTTGAATATTTCCAGTCGTTGCTGAAATAGGTATCCTGAAAAAACTGAAAAATCAAAATTTCTTATTTTAGCCATGCATATCTTTTTTATTATTGGGAAATAATGAATTATTTTTCGTAGACTTACATAAGTCGTTAAAAGCTATCCATTTGACATTACAAAAATTTTCATTTGGGACTAGATCCCAAAGTTTTCATAGCCAACTTTTGTTTTTCTTATGGCCCCCATATTGGTTTTATGTTGTTCGGTATAAAATACATCAAGGAAACCAAAAATTAATAACATTAAAAAATAAAAAAATATATTTTTTTTCGAAAAAAAAACTTTTCAAAACGAATATCATAATTATGAATAGTAAAAAACCATAAAGCAAATAATATAACTTCATAATAATGTAATTGGGTGAAAAAAATTTTGGTTTTTTTTTCGAAAAAGAAACCACAATTTTTGAAATTTTTTTTTAATGTTATTAATGTTTGGTTACCTTGATTTATTTTATACCGAACGACATAAAAAACCAATATGGCGGCCATAAGAAAAACAAAAGTTGCCTATGAAAACTCTGAGATCTAGTCGGCTTTGAAAATTTTTGTAATGTGAAATGGATAGCTTTTGAGGACTTATGTAAGCCTACAAAAAATAATTAATTACTTCCCAATAATAAAAAAGATATGGCTAAAATAAGAAATATTGATTTTTCAGTTTTTTCACGATTTCAGTTACCTATTTCAGCAATTACTGGAAATATTCAAAGAAAAAATTCAGATTCTCATTAATCATTAAATTGTGCAGCTTTTCTCTAATTTAACCCATGTAATGCCACTTACACTGGACACACTGTAGGTATATTAAAAAAAATGTACTAGAAAAAGTGGTTTAACTTTACCAATTTTATTTTAATTAACTTTTACTTCTTTAATTTTTTTTTAAATAACAAATAACAAAAAAAAATTACAAATCCATATCTGACTTTATATTTTAATTATTCTAAACCATTTTCTCCCATATATTTTTTTAAATTTATATTTAATTTTTTTTCCCCATAATTTTTTTTTTCAAAAACAATGGTAGGTACTTTAATTAGGTGCGTATTTTTTGGATGGCACTTTCTATGTCTTTCTATATGTTCTTTTATACTAAATTCAGGGGATTACAAAACATGTGTGGGGAAATAGATGAAAAATTCCTTGGCTCATTCTAATTTTAGCTTTAAATATTTGACGATATCTCAGGAGCCGTTTGAGATAGTAAATCTTTATTGAAAATCTTTTTTCAACTTCAAAAAACTCGTGACAAACAAAATCTAATAAAAGAAAAAAAAATCAAATAAAGCTATAAATTCATGTAGTTACGCCATTAAATTTTAATTCGAAACAACTTTTTCTCATAAATAATATTTTTAATATCTTTACAAACAAGGGTACTTTATTCTTATAAAACTTTTACATTTTTTGTTCTTAACTTTAAATAAGTAAATGTAAAATAATTTTTGAGCATATACACATAACTTTCTGCACAATTTATTTTTTTTAATCTTACTAATAAAAAAATTCCCATACATTAAAGTATTTTTATACTTAAGTATTCCCACATTATCAGTATATCACTCCCTCTATGGTCCAGAGCAGAGATGTCAAATTGGGTTCTGATTTTTCCTTGCTTCTTCATATTCTCATTGCCACTAAGACCCACATCAGTTGGTATTGCCAATTTATAAAATATTATTGTTAATTATGTCCACTTTCAACAATACAATAACACAAGCACTTTGGTGCTTCAGTTGTGTAGTTTATTAGTCTTGTTTCGTACTTTTGGGTACTCCCTAAGCATGCAACTGAATCACAGCAGGAACCATCAATCACAATCAATTTTCATTTTTGTAAAAATTCTAAACTTCAATTTTTTCAAATAGCTTGAGTTGTGTTCAAACTAAAAAAAAGTCGAAGCTAGGGAGGATTGAGTTTCTCTTTTAGGTGTCACTTATACGAAAAGAAAATAATAATTCACTTTTAAACTTAGAAACTATCATAAGGTTAGACATTTTTGTGAAACATCAGCTCAAAAGGGTTGCCAATAGTAAAAGCATAAAGTGGAATTGAAAATGCTCTTTTACTTTTTATTAGGTACTTAGAAATAGATATTATTTGAGGCAGGTTTGCAAGGTGTCCCTGTCTTTTTAATGAATGAGTTATATGTACTCTAAGGAAAAGTTTCAGTAAATTGGGAAAATATTTGCCTATTAGAAAAACATTACCAACTCGGGCGTGGTTTCATACATAACCACGAGAGTAAGGCCCGTCGCATACTTATACTTGCGTCATGACATTCAAAATGTCATGACAAAAACTTGTACTTCGCACATCTACAATAGATCATGTTGTCGGATGAAGATTCAATAGCATTGTCTGTATACCATTTATGTCCCTTGGAAGCAAGCAGTGTCGTGAAACACTTGTGAGTGAAAAGTCTCTTCATGTCTGCAGCGTGTCTTTTTGGTATGTCAATCCAATCATCATTGTAATCGTTAAATCAACCGTAGAATTACAGACTGTCACGGATTTGACAAAAACAATTGTTGATCGACTCTGTAGAATTGGTCGGTTTCAGCAGGCAACGGTAAAATATAAAATAGATTCATATACACACAAGTGTCAAAATGTCGTTTTTCTGTAAGAGAAGTCATTGTCCTGCATCTATTCTCATGTCAGTCTACACAGTCTGCAATCAGAGAGGACACGCATCACAGGTGAGCTACTGAAGTACTAAAATGAGGGTTTGTCCCTCCTACAAAGTTTACATTATCGGTGAGTCTAAAAGGCATTTCCGATACCAACAATACCGCTTATGAGCAACAAATAATACACAGCAAGGACGTTTAAAATGTAGATGGTTAAAGATGAGGTTGCGGTCCGTCAATTTCAAAGTTGGGGGGACATCAAGGGGGGGGGGGGGCGGTTATGTGGGACCTCATTTTAAAATTATATACACAAAAATTATGTTTCTTTTCTGTGTGTAAGTGAAGACGTTTAAACATTTTGACATTACAGGGGCTGCAACTTCATCTTTGACATTCTGGAATAACAGTTTTATCTCGTTTGACTTAACAAAAGAAGGGAAGGGGGCTTATCAGACAGACTGTCATAACTTTTATGTAGTTTACCTGCCTTTAAAAGAGATCTCACTTGACCCTACATGCCTAGGATACCTGTATTACTGACACTGAGGCTTACTATGGTAACGCATTCTCATTTTCACAAAAAGTTGGGAATGTCAAATACTCTTCCAAAAAACTTCATTTTTTCATTAACCAATTAACTGTCTAAAAATTCACACAATTTGTTATTAAGTCAGCTTATACTATTTTTAAGGATCAGAATGAGAGGTTCTCCGAGTCCAGATCACTCTCGTCCTCTGTTTCTCAGTAACTGCTTAAAATACAGAAAGTTAAAATTATACCAAATACTAAAGTCTATAGCCTCATAAAATCCGTAATATGTTTCTAAAGACGAATGCCTAGTTTGTATGTTTTTTTTATTGTGAACGATATGTGCCGTGGCAACACTGGCAACGAACAGAGCGCCGATCCATCTGTGTGGATAAAAATAATAATTGTAAAATAAAGGGCTTTGTTCCACTTGATACCTAGACCTGTGCTATCTTTGTCAAAAACATGACATCCGTGTGTTCTGTGTGCACACATCTCAATGTCGAGTAAACGTCAACTATAGTAGGATTAACTTTAAAAAGTCAGATGTGACGTCACACTAACCGTCCGAATTAATATTTTTAATTCCACCAGAAAATGTCAAACAGTTAATTGTCAAGTTGTGAACGAGCGTAAATTATTGAAGGAATCATTCAAACAATGAATTGAAGCGCTTACGTCAGTTTGAGAGCCACTGACAACTACATAAAATTTATTCACGTAATGACATTCTATTCTCTGTGTTGTGCATTTAATTCTCATTCAAAACCAATATTGACGTATACTTATTTAAGCGGGATGGAGTGTTTAGACAAACTGGACGATTACTATAAAAACCACATATATGAAACAAAATAAATCGAACTATCAAAAGGATGTGTATTCTTAATCGATACGTATGACTTTTTAGACTTTATTGGACTATAGTAAATGCTCTACTCTAGTAAGCGTCAGTGTTAATAATAGGTAACCCTACCCATGCCATATAAAATTTTCCCACTAAACAGGACTGCAACTTCATTTTTGAAATTAATAAGGCACCAGTTTTAGGTCAGAGTAGTCATATTAATGTTATTGAATTTAGTTTTTGTATCAAAGTTCTCTATCTTATTCTGCTCAGAATTTAATGTCTTTACTGTATAGGAACCAAACTTTTTGTATCAGATCTTTTCAAAATTAAACACCACTACGTATCTAAAAAACACAAAACAAGAAATATAATAAATAACACCAATTTTAGCCTCTTACTTATCTTTTCTTTTTACTGGTGATGCTATTTTAACCAGTTATTGGATCCTCCGTCATCATATGCACTGAAAATGCATAAAAAATTTACCATTCAATGTATTATTTCTATCAGTCTGGAAAATGAACAATTATTGATTTTGGAACATTTTCTGTAAAAACAGAATACGCTGTCTCTAATCATTTTATCAAAGAGGTTTTCTATTTATGATAATTGTAATGGATAAAATACCACGTTAAATTCATTTCTGGATGATATTGTATAAGATCTATCCTGCAGAAGAAAAGGAATTAAAGAGTTTCTGGCAGGTCATTTAAAAATAGAATATATAAAACGTAAACACAAAAAGGGGTAAGTAAAAGTTTATAAAAGAATAATTTATTTCATGAAATTCATAATAAAAAGTAGGATTAGTGAAAAATCAATAAAATTCTCGATCAAGGGAGAATGGATGCTGGAAGTTCAGGTAAAGAAACCAGATATTATTAAAATGGAAATTAGATCTTTATTTCCAAAAGCGGGTGTCCAAGGGGTTTTGTTGCTGCCTGTAAATGAGAAACATAATCAGATAAAACTCAAGCACAGCCTCGCTACAGAGGGTTCTTGGTTCTTGGAAAGGTATCCACAAATAAAAAGTCAAAAGCACCTTTTATCAAATTTTTATTAATACATATAAAACACGACTTGGACATTAATTCAATTGAACAAAGAAACAGTTTTCCTCTTATGCCTCTTATAATTATAGAAACCTATCCAAAACCCAATAATACCTTTGTGGAGTCTGCAAAACTGCACGGAATCGGCCATCGGCTGAGATCTCACGGGGAAATCGTCAGCCGACGGACTTCGGGGCACAGAGGCCCCGACGCAGCAGCACACCTCCTCAATTGTATAAAATATTATAATTTTACGTAGCAAACTATAGCTAGAAACTAGGACAAGTACTTTCCAATAATAATGATGATACACACTAAGCAAATTCAAAACTAAATTATAGTGATACACAAGTACCAACTAGCCAATTATTATTATTATTATTATTATGTAAGTTAAGATTATAAAATTGACACTAATAAAAGTTAAAAAGTTTTTTCGGCTGCTGTGCTGGAGCACGGCGCTAGCCTAAAGAGTAATGGCGCACAATATTCGCAAAGGACGCTTTCGGCACAGGCTAATACTCACACCATAAAGAACTCTAGGCAACGTCGAACACCACCAAATTACACCGAATTATATTAAATCAGCAACATTCATCGGCATCTCGTCGATTTTTGTATTATAAAATGTTTCTATGTCCTTCAATGTTCTCTTGTCCTCTTCGGTGACAAAATTAATAGCAACTCCCTTGCGACCAAATCGACCACCACGTCCAATTCTGTAAACACAAAACAGGATAATCAGAACAGAAAATAATGACAGTAAGAGTTCCCCCCATAAAGAAATCTTTTACAATTTTTAACTGTCTTATGTGAGACAGTTGAATTTTGCAGCTGTTGTAAAAGCAAATATGGGAAAAACTCAACACCATTTTTACCAGTGGCAGACCTGTTAGCTAATAATCTGTGCTAATTTTGGAACAATAATTGTAGCGTTGGCCGGAGTAATGTTGTAAGTTACATAATTTTTTGGAGTAATTTTTTCGATTCAGCAGGTTTAAATGGGCAGAATGCTTCCACCAAAGCTTAAATTGTTGCCTAATTTACCTTAAATAATATTTAAACAATATTTTAAGAATCGCTAAATGAAAACATTCCATTCAATAATGTTGCAAGGTACATTTTCACAGTCTCATGTAAAAATGCAAGTTACAACGTTACTCCGGCCAATGCTCCAATTATTGTCTTATTATCTTGGCATCCATATGATATAATATGCAGACCAAATTTTTACATGGGGATATTTAAAAAAATCTTAAAACTCAAACCCTCTAGTTCGAAAGTTATATTCAATATGTAGTTTTTTTCTTAAAATGGTATCAAGAACTACAAAAAATATGGATACGTCAATAATAAAAAAGAACACCCTGTATTGTATACCATATATCTGCCTGGTTTTCTATCTGCCATGTTGAAATGTTTGAATTTTTTTTTAGGAAATCTTATAACCATGACCTCATGTTTTCATTGCATTTCAAGATAATCCTGATAAAACATTATTAAGTATTAATCATATCTTTTGATGAAACCAAGTATGTACTTTTATAATTATAATAATTACAAAACTACAAATGAGTAGCATTACAAATATGGCAATCACCAAATTTTCATTCATACATCAGCCATTTACCATTGCAAGTAGGTACTCAAACAATATTAAAAATCAATAAGACTGATACCATAGTAAACTAATAATTATTATTTGAGGACCAAAATCATGATTGCTGCAATTATGATAATGAACTTCTATCAATGACAAAGCAAACAGCAATGGAAATATTTCAAGATGATTAGCATTACTTGGAAGTAGTCCAACTGAAATCTAGAAATATCTACAACACAGAATGCAATAAGTAATTGTTTTAAAACCTCTGTTCCAATTCATCAGTTTTCTTATTTTTAGAAACTCTACAACATTAATTTTTATTCCAATACAAAAGAGTTTGGATAAGGGTGCCTGTGGAGTTTTCTTAAACTATAATTAAATTACCTCAAATAGAAAATCACAAATAAGCAGTTACAGTAGAGTCCCGTTCATTCGAGCTAAACGGGACCGGACGGTGCTCGGATTTGCGGGAAACTCGGATCTCACGGATGAAAAAATAATCCGTCTAATCCGACCGTCGCTGAACTTTGTTCCGCTTAAATCGAGCCCACGACATATATGTAATTACATATGTACATCTGCATGCCTGTATGTAGGTGCGCCCATATTTATGTATTATACATACATAAAAAATAATAATTCAAATTGAAATACATTTATGCCAGTATATTATTATTGTATTAAAAAAAATAATCCCTACAGTACCGTTTTGTAATTTACATAATATGTATGTATGTACTTTAACAGGGAATGCGCGATAGCTCGAATAAAGCGGAACCTAGCATAATGTTGCTCGGTTAATACGGATCGTGTAAATTCTATTTTTAGCTCGGATCACACGGAAGCTCGGAACACCGGGACTCGGATTAACGAGACTCCACTGTATTAGTATTATTATTGCTAAAACTAACTGTTGTTTCACTTATTAATTATTTTCTGTTCAAAAATTTGAATTTACCTCTAGTTTCATTTTAAGTTGATTATTCTGTGATAATGATTTTTTATAAGTCGAAAGTTTTTAGTAAATTGCTACTGCAGGCTACAAAGCATCAATTTACAATAAACACAAGATCGATTTTTGTATATTTTTTTTTCAAAGTACGTACAATTATTTTTTCAGACCCAACTTTAATACAAATTTTAAGGAAAAGGTCAAAAACCTGCCCAATTACGTTATTTTCACCCTGTATAATAATTATTATAGTAAAAGAAAACTTTCAAAATTGTAAAGTTACAGGGAATCAATTCCTGAGAAGTTCTAATTGGCAAAAACTAGTGATGCAAGGAATAGTATAATTAAAACCGTGGTGAGCAGATTTATGCTCTTTCTTTATCTCTCTTCCTTAGGTAACGTAATTTAAAATTGAAACATTTGGAACTAAAGGAAAAAAATCTGATTATTGCAGTTGATATTGAGGGATCACTGGAGTGAAAAATTACCCATGATCCCATTATTTCAAATGAACCACTAATTACTCGATTTTAGTGACTAGTGCCCATACCAACCACTTCTGTCGAATAGTCAACCGAATATTCGTTGCATCATTAGCAAAAACGATATCAATAAAAATAGTCTTACAAACACAAACTCACCTATGAATATAATTCTCCCTATTTGAAGGAAGATCATAGTTAATAACCAGCGAGACTTGTTGAACGTCGATTCCTCTGGCCAGCAGATCAGTAGTGATTAGGACACGAGATGAACCGCTCCTAAATTGTCTCATAATCATGTCTCGTTCCCTTTGCTCCATGTCACCGTGCATAGCGGACACGGTGAAGTCTCTCTTGTGCATATTCTCAGTCAGGTAATCGACCTTGCGACGCGTGTTGCAGAAAATTACAGCCTGTGTAATGGACAGCGTGTCGTACAAATCGCAGAGTGTTTCCAGCTTCCAGTCCTCTTTTTCAACATTAACAAAGAACTGTTTAATACCTTCCAAGGTCAATTCCTCCTTTTTCACCAAAATGCGGATGGGGTTCCTCATGAACGATTCGGTGACCGATAAGACGTCAGCGGGCATGGTGGCGGACAGCAAGATGACCTGCACGTCGGAGTTCAGCATTTTGAAGACGTCGTGGATTTGATCCTTGAATCCTCTGGACAACATTTCGTCAGCTTCGTCCAATACAAACATTTTTATGTGAGTCGTCTTCAAGGCTCGTCTCGTGATCATGTCGTACACTCGTCCCGGGGTACCCACTACCACATGAACTCCAGATTCTAGCTTGCGGATGTCCTCTCGCACGTTCGTGCCACCTATGCAAGCGTGGCAATTTGCGCTCATGAAGTCCCCTAAAGCTATCACGACTTTTTGAATTTGTTGTGCTAATTCCCTGGTGGGAGCCAATATCAATGCCTGGCATTCCTTGTTATTCGTATCTATTTGCTGTAAAATAGAAATGGAGAAAGTGGCAGTCTTTCCGGTACCCGACTGAGCTTGAGCAATAACGTCATGACCCTTCACGCAAGGGATAATCGCCCGCTGTTGAATAGCAGAAGGCTTCTCGAAACCGTAACCGTAGATTCCTCTCAAGAGTTCCTCCTTCAGGCTCATATCATCGAAACTCTCCACAACTTCTTCCCAGTTGCTCTCGATGATGCCATCGGGGTCCATTCCGGGGGGTCCCTCATATGAAGATGGTTCTCTCTCAGAACTAGGCCCGTTCCGTTCCCAGTCGTCATTTCTAACACTTGTGGTAATAAAAATATGTCAATAAATGTTACTTAGGGTTAGAGCATAACTGTTTTATGATTGCATTAATGGCTGACATTTGGTGCTAAATTTGCGCAAAGTTTTATTTGGTGAAGGACATGCTAATTTTCAATGAAAAACTAAACAAGTTTCGTGCCAATGTCAGCCATTACTGCAATCTTAAGACAGATCAAATAATAGGAATGCAATACACAGTTAGGTATTAGAGTTGCAGTGAACGCTACTAGGTCATAATTTTTTTTTTTTTATGGCAAAAATTTAAATATAACCTACATTATGTAAAGTCTATTTTTTATTCAGATGAACTTCCCTTTCCACAAGTAGTCAAAATTTAATGGATCAGATTGGCAACAAAACTGATGGCTGTGGGGTTATGTGTTACTATTTAAAGTTAAATCGAATAATTGAGCTGTCAAAAATATATTTCCTCGCTTCCGAACCAATCAGTGTCTTAAATTTTGAATTTCAGCCAATGCCTGTGGCTGCATTTTAATTGCATATAAATAAATTATAGAAATTTCAAATTAAACTGGATAATTTTTATTGAACCTTCCTTTATGTTGAATTTTTGTCTTCAGGTTTATTGGGGTTTAACATTCAATCAACCACAAGTTTTAAATTATTATGATTGGTGTTTTCACTGATTACAAAACTTGCTAGTATCTGTTGGTACAATTTTCAATTTTTTATCATCACTAATTTCAAAATATTTCTAATGTGAACCGATTCAAGTCGAAGAGAAACATTTTTTTGCAACTACAAAGTTTCGAATATTCTACTTAGGGAGATATCATGATACCATCACGATTGAATACTTATTCAATCAGCATACAATTTTTTATTCACTGCAACTCTAGCGCAAGAGAATTATTAAAAATAACACGGAAACATTTTAAAGATTAGATTACAAAGATTTACTCCCAGTATATTTTCCCGAAATAAAATACATCAAGAATCTAATGCTGCATTTTTTTTATTTTTTTTTTTTTTTGTAAATATCGAACACTCCAACTCTCTCTGTGTATTAGTCAATAAATCCGGAAGATCAATAAAATTTCAGAAACAATTTTCCGGTAATGTGCTCATATAGAGTAGAATAAAGAAATAAGAGAACATACCCTTCTTTCATGTAGAGATCTGACAAACACTAACAGCCAGTATTATAAAGGCTCATTAAGTTAACGGGCAGATTTCTGGAGCCGTTTCTAGAAAAAGCATCGATCGTATGTAAAAAATAGAGCGAGCATCTTAGTGGTTCTTGGCATGAAAGTGATTACAAAAAAGTTTACAAAAATAATTTAAGGTCGATATTAGCTTTAAAAATGGTATTACAACTGTCCGTTAGCTTAATGGGCCTTTATAATACTGACTTTTCGACAACTACTTGAGTAAATATTTAATCTAAAATCACGAAAACTAAGAATGTACAAAAAAAAATTGTAGTTTTTTCTCTGGTTAGGTTGAAACAAATCCCTAAGAACGTTTGCACAGGACAGGATGCAATAATATTTCGTCCGACATGTCAGACGCGGTAATTCCGAAGTCAGCCAAGGCTAGAGGAGCTGAATTGTGAGTGAAGTTATACACACAATCAATCCAGCCAATACAGCCACATGCTGCACAAAAAACGAACCTATCTCTTTGGAAGACCAATAGGAGGATAGTATTATACCCTTGTTAACCAGGGTTGAAAAATAAAGTTTTTAAAGCTTAAAAGTTTTAAACAATACACAAGCTGTATTTCTTTTTTATCTACAATCCAAAAATACAATCACATAAGAGCATCTCATTAAAAAAAAAACATAACTTTGATATGCAACTCTCGTAATGGAACATCCTGTATAGTCCCAAAATAATTTTAAATGATGGTCGTTATGATACTGTACTTGAATTTGCGATTTTTTTTTTATTCCATTGTTTTTCCCACAGAGACTAACTCAAATGACACCTTTATGTGATTTTTTTATCCTATTAACACATACCAAAATTGAAAAAAATATAAACTATGTATGTACTTTCGAAAATAAAAAGTAGGCCCTAAAAAAATCCGTTGCAGACATATATTCTTAATAACTTTTTTTCATAAAATGGCCTTAAATCGTAAGGTGAGAAGTTGCAAAAAAAGGGCTTCTCAAAAGTCAAAAATTAGATGGCTCGATCCTTTATTATTTGAAGTGAAAGAACCAAAAAAAAAGAGAAAAAATGCCAAAAGCTTGAAACATTTAAACTGAACATAAATTAACAAACTTTCTTTGATAAAAACAATCTTTATGGCTAGTTTCTTTTAACGACTTATGCTACACTTTTGAAATTATTCTGGCCACAGGACAACTACAGAAAAGGCATGTTCTGAAGTTCATCATCAGGAAAGTCTGATGGAAACAATCAGTGATGGGATCCAATCAACAACACACCTAACCTTGAATTTTAATGTTGTTTTGATTTTAATTCAATTTTGAGATTACTTTTTTATTTCTCACAGTGGAAAGCTGACAGAATCAATCGGTGATAAAAGAAAATTTCCATTATGTCATATTTCCATCAAGTAATAAAAGAAGGATACTTGCAACAGTGATGCCATCTGATGGCTTCATTCATGAAATTCAGAACACACCCGAATTAGGAAAAGAAGGACTCTTGAACAAACCGACACTAACAACTTCAAGCATTCTTCAATTCAAAATTTAAACCCCATTCAGTTAGATTTCAGTTTGAAACATGTTCAAGGGCTGATATTCAGGTGGAGGCAGACATAATAACAATAAAAGTGCACAGTAATTTTATGATCCAGGTAAAGGCTATTCCAGGGAAACTTGTGCAAAGCCATAAAACCGTCACAGGTAATCCCACCCTCTGGCCCAGCCTGTGGTAGTCACACAATAGAACAACTGTTTACTTTTCAGTTGTAAAATTCTGTAGAAAAGGTAAATCGCAAGACAGGTGTTTGTGAAGAAGAAGGAGAGGAATATATTTAGGCGTACAACCAAGGGGCCAGTAACATGGCATATTTTAGAGAATAGGGGTAAACCAGAAGTCTCAAACTTTTAACATTTAAACATTTTAAGAGACGTTTTTATTGAAGGTGAAACCAAAATTACTGATTGTCGCTCCTTACTCCCCAGTAAGTAATCTCTGGACAATTGAAAACCTTTTAAGTACTTTACTTGCCAGTTGCCACCATAGACTGAATTTAAAATCAATTTGTACAATAATTGTTCAGTTTAAGTAGGTAAGTTCCTCAAAACTTCTTCTGAAATGCATGTAAATTAGGTCTAGAGGATTAGGAATTTCTATAAGCTTAAGCAGGTAGAATGGGCCCCGGGTGGAAATCCCTATTCAGAATAGAAATAGTCATTTAAATATCGTTAGATCTACTTTAAATTAATTTTTAAAATCTTTTCTGGAACTGGAAAGTGGTAAAGTAACTAAATACGGGTGGGTATTTACTAATTTATTCTTCACAAATGTTAAATTACGTCTGATCTGAAGGATTAGGAATATCCAAATTCCATAAAATTTCAAAAAATAGGTGGTTACCTATTTTTTATTAAAAAATAAAAAATACATAGAAATTAATCTCACGGTCTATTTGAGCTTCTATATATTATGTATAAGTATTATAAAAGTCCCGCAGATTTTATAATTTCTGTTTAACAATTGATTTTTTTTTGTAATCGGGTTTATTGATTTAATCATAAATGAAACAATTTGTATGGAATATTGAAATTTCAAAAGGATATTAAAAAAAATTGGGTTATGTGTGGAAACTTATCACGTGGACATAATAAAATATATACCGAACGAATTATGTATACTCCAAAACAATTATTTAAATTATTACTGAATATTATCAGTTTTTGATTATCAATAATAGTTTATAGCGGTAATATTTTCTGTACCTCTACTTTTTTAACTTTTTTTTATGTACCTCTACTTTTCTAAAAGCTTTACTTAAATGCAATTTTACTTTATATATTTATAAAAAAGCAGAAGCACCCTGGTAGATATGTTTGATGACCACTGGTACTACTGCAGGCGGAGCCTCAACACCAATGACATTTATGGCTTTTGCACAAGTTTCGGTGAAACCAAGTAGTATAGCTACACCTTACCTTACACAAATATATTCTTATTTTCTGGTTACCTTCTTCAGGTAAACCAATATAAGTAGGGTTTATCTTGTGAATAGGGCGTGGCTACCTGGTTCATAAAATTATTGTATAATTTTATTGCTGTGTAAACTGGCTGCCTGGACCAAAGCCACTAAATGCTCAGAAGGAAAATCTTGAAAAATTTACAAGCGTCTAGGAAAAATGTAAGTCTCTGCTAAATACGAAAAGTAACGAATGCAGAAATAGAGAGAGACAAGGGGTACAAAAAAAATCAGACAAAATGGATGACTTGGGTATAAATAAATATGTAGTGAGGTTAGGATAGGAACAGAATAAAAAAATTCATATGCAAACCATCTGGTGATTATAAAAACAACTTAATGAGCAACTGATTGCAGTTGCAAGCAGGGGGTAGGTACTTAGATTGCAATTAGAGGTGAGGTAAACACCAACCGTGGAGATGTGACTTAAAATGGCCGCCAAAAAAGAAGACTCGTTGAATAATACCTAGCCATGTGCTGTTTAATATAATAATTAAATGAGCACAGCAAAATTATTTCTCCAGAAAGAAAATCTAGTCACACGTGCATGCGTTGACTTTTTGCACACAACTTAGGGACTGAAATTGTGGAAAATTTTATCGTAGTCCAGAAATTTAAACAGGATAGGAATTACGACAAGATTTTTTTTCTTCCAGATCTACCCTTGCCCTGAATATCGAGGGTTCGCCTTTCTTTAAAACATGATTTCTACAAGGACAAGGTCATACCTACTACTATTCAGTTATCAAGGTTACTTTTTAACCAACTACATATGTAAAAAAAAACAATTTTTAAAAAAAGGATTATTCGCTTTTAAATTTTAGTACAGTCAAAGCTCGATAATACGGCTCTGCGGCAGTCCGGCACTGCCAGTAATCCGGCGTTTTTTTCCCTTCATCATAAAAATACTAGCTACTCTATAATCCGGCAGGAACGGTGCGCGACTATGCTATAATCCGGCACACACGGCTTCTTCAGCATTTCATCAGTTTTCTCTGCTAGATAAATACGCATTTTAGCACAAGTCACTTAGGTGTGTAGGTGTGTGCGTTGTATAAATAAAATAACCAACAATGTCAGCAAATAATAAACGAAAACACAAAACATTAACGTTAGCTGCAAAAGTCGAGATCCTCAAACGAGTATTTAATCCTCAAATATAAGTATTTATTTACATACATTCGAATTTGGTTCTTTTTCATTAGACGTTCCAGTAGATCGGCGTTTCCAGTAATCCGGCAGTTAGCTACAAAGGTAACCGCCGGATTATCGAAAGTCTACTGTAGGTCCATAGATAGTAAGGACGTTTCAAAGATACAATAATTCGACTTACTTGCGAATATAGGAATACATGACCTTGAGTAAATAATATCTTCGCTACATGATGTGGCTAGTGTCAAACTTACACAAATGTTTTTTTTACACTGAAATTTCATTTTCTTCATGATAAATATTCATTTTAAGGTAAATGTTAGAAAAAATATAAAAATTAGTCTGTTTTTTATTCGCTTATTATGAGACATAAATGGTGCATTTATTCGTACCAATTTTAGCAAAAACGATCGGAAATATGTATAGCGAACATGAGTGCAAGTATTCAAATCTTCCCTAGTAATTCCAAAGTTATGGATACCTTCCTATAAACCTTTCAGCAGGAAAGTCTAAATATTTAAAGCTTTTATATTAAAAAAAAAATTCCGGAGTAAGTTGACAAGGCTAGGTTCCTCCTTGGAATTTTATTTATATTACCTACATACATTAATTACATTATGTTTTCCTTCCTATCTTTCAGAATTCTAAACAAGCTCTATTATGATAGATCAAAGCATGGGGGCAGCTCTGGGTGGAAACCTTTTGATATATAATTGAAATTGTAGGCAAGCCATAATTATTATTGAAACACCCCATATCCTACCTTACCTAGGTATATGAACACCAAAACGTAAAAATCGCAGGGGTCAAATAAATTAATTGGTTACTTGAAAGAAATATAAAAAAAAAAGTTTAAAAATCCTGAAAATTTAAGTAATCTTATATAACGGCCAGCTAGCAGCTATATGGTACCGCTGCTTCACGTGGACCGAACAAACGAAACGACAGAGGTTAACTTAACAAAATTAAAACTGTAATTTCACGATTGTTTTCGTAATGACTTGTAAAACCAACAATATTGTTTAATTTAGAAGCATGATCGGCATAAAGAAGGGTAGTTTAATTCTAAAAACGAGCACATTCTGGAAATTCCCAGCCCATAACATCATCGCGCGCCATGTTGGCAAAATTGAAGGAGCACTACGGGCAGGCACCACGCCGAATATTTTCAGAAATCCCTTAAAAGTACAGCATTTTTCTAAAAACTAACTAGCAGTAATGAAAGACTAGGGAGTAACGAACAAGATTTAACAATTATTAATAATTATTTGTGATTAATTACCAATGTAAAAAAGAAACTTACCTCCTCTCGCTCATAGACATGTTCACTTCACGTTTACTCAAACGGAAAAGACTGCAGTTGCCACTTGCGCGCGATATTCTTTCTATTCAATATTCAAAGGAAATTAATAGTTCCGACTAATTCTGTCTATTCGCTTGAAAATAACTGAAGAAAATCTTGGTAAAAGAGCAAAAAAAAAATTATTATTTAATTAAGAACAGAGTTTGACGCTACCTCGTGTAGCTACGACAGTAAGTTTGAATAAAATGAAAAATTGAAGTAGAGTAGAAGATTGGAAGATTCTTACTTAGCGCAGCGCAGAATAATGGCGGTCCTACCCTACCATTACCGTCACCGGAAATGAGTGTTCTCCTCCCGAACCCGCCACAAATTCGAATCAATGAATCAATGAATCAACTTCTTGGTGACATTTTTTGTAATTTTTTTTAAGAGAAGCTTCATTTTACGATTTTACCAAACAAACCATGACATTATTATGCATTGTTACTGTGTAAGTCTCAGCCGACTTGATACAAAATATCCGATTTACAACTATAAAATTCTGTTTAATGGTTACGTTTACTTATCATAAGAAGAATTACATGACGTGTGTGACTGTACAATAGGGTACTAGAAGCTGTAAGTAATATACCTAGCAAAAAATTAACACGAAAAAACAAAATGAAGTAAAAAAAAAAATCTTAATTACGAATAAAAATCATTAAAATTAGGCAAATGTACAGACTTTATAGGAATAGTTTTTCATAAGAAAAATCAAAAATCCGCCAAAAATATATGAAGATATTATTTTCTAGAGGACTTTGCCCTTCTGTCTGCTATAAGTAGAAGCTACATAATATAACAAATTTTTTAAAGCGCATGCGCATTTCAGCTGTTTTTTTTGTACGTGAAATGCTCATGCGGTACAAACGACAATAGTAATGTAAATTTATAAATTTTAGTAGAGACGGAGCTAATCTGTTGTAAGAAATATGGAACCTGTATTACCGACAATGATGCTTATTGAGGTAGCGGCATTCTCATTTTCACAAAAAGTTGGGAGAAAAGTTGGGAATGTCAAATTTGACTTCAAAAACGTCAGATTTTCCATGATCGTACAACTGCTTAAATAAAAATTCACATAATTTGCAAAAAATTTTAAAGCGCATGCGCATTTCAGTTGTTTTTTTGTACGTGAAATGCTCATGCGGTACAAACGACAATAGTAATGTAAATTTATAAATTTTAGTACAGACGGAGCTAATCTGTTGTAAGAAATAAGGAACCTGTATTACCGACAATGATGCTTATTGAGGTAGCGGCATTCTCATTCTCACAAAAAGTTGGGAGAAAAGTTGGGAATGTCAAATTTGACTTCAAGAACGTCAGATTTTCCATGATCGTACAACTGCCTAAAAATTCACATAATTTGTTATTATAAGTCCGCTGTTATTATAAGTTAAAAAAATGGTAAACTTTTGCTGCATATGAAGAGGTCTTTAAAAAAGAGGGCTTTCTACTTGTTTACACTTCGCGTTGCCTAAAGGTAACTTTCTTGTTAATATTTGAAACGCATAGTCCTCTAATAATATACTTACCTGTTGCTGGGAATTCGTGATATTATTTTGTTTCATTTTTCAAACTTCGCATTTTTCCACTTGATACCTACGCCTATTACCAAATGTGCCACAAATATGGCATCCAGCTGTTCAAACATAACCGTGTTAAGTAAACGTCAACGAGTGAATGCGGTACCCTAGTAAGCATTAGTATCGGTAATGCAGGTACCCTTATAAAAAATTGGCAACAAAAAAGCGCCGTCCTTCAACCTGCTGCCAAAAACCATAGAGAAAAATTATTCATTGTCTCTGGCAAGAACTAATCTTAGCCGACGCACAAACCATACATACTTTACTGTTAGCCAGTACACAAACCGGTCCTATATTTAGTCTTGACACAAAATAATGTCAATTAAAAATTATTTGTTTCATAAAAGTGAATTAATAATAGAAATGTTTTTTTAACAATTTATTAAATAATAATTCGAAAAATTTTTAAATTCCAAGTAATCATAAATTTTAGTTACCTATTTGTAGCATAGCAATCTAAGTAAGTATCGGATGTTTGCGGCGCGCGCGCCTCCTCGTGGATTTTTTTCGCACTTTCGTGCGGCAGTATAACCTTGCTTTGCAATTTTTGACAGCTCGTTTGGATAATGAAACCCTTTTAAAATTATTATTTGGCAGTGAACTTATAGATTTTTAAATTTATTATGACTACAATAATTAAAGTCATTTCCAAGCACCCAGTCTCGACTGCTTTCGTTTTAAATCGTTGAGAAATGGGCGAAATCTCATGATGAGTTTTCACATGAGCGGTGTTAGAGAATACGTTTACATGGAACTTTTCTTCAAGGAACAGCGCTCATTTAGAGAGACTCCTGGTGCACATAGCACTCATAAAAATGAAAAAACCTATTATTGTCCCATTGTTCATGTGATATATTAATTGTCCATTAAAAAAATATCACCTTTCTTATCAACGCATAATAAGTTCATATTTCATCTCATGTTTTCGGGGTTTTTATTGAGCTTATGTATAATAAGTCGAAGAGTTTTAAACATATTTTGCAGCTGTAAAGCAAGAAAATGTTACCCTTCGTCTGAAATACAGCTCGAAAAAATTATAGCAGTAGTTATTGTTTTATTAGTATTACTTATATGCCTTAAATTATTAACTAAAATTTTTAACTTTAATTTACTATCTAAAAAAAGATTCAGGAGTAATAAATAGGTATGTAATCTCAAGCATTTAAGGTACTCGTGTACAACAAACACTTCCCGATTTTTGTATACTCAGAACGACCTCATGTTTGCAATACCAAATACATTAAAATGAACAGCGGGCACGCAGGACTTGCCGCATGAAAGTGTCAAATTTGCCTACTTGGTGGCGCCACAATAGTTACTTGTTTAGCCTATAGTTAACGTAACGTTAGCTTTACATATACCATATACCTATTAAATGCTTTTCAATTTCATTGATCAGATCTGAATGTTATGAACTGCGCATCATACTCTTATTTCTCACGATTGTTTCCATATATTCTTCAGTTATACTACAACCGTTCTTATTCTGCTAGACTTGATTCAATAAAATCCTGAATTCAATTATTATAGTTTCTGGTTTTTGACACGTAGGATTTTCACTTACAATTGATGTTTAGCTTTTGATTGTTTCGTATTATTGTTCTTTATAGTAATAATTTATCCATGGCAATCATGACTGCCAGGGGTAGTTAGTTTCTGACAGGTTGGAGGAGGGCGCTGTACTGTTGAAAGTTTATCCGTTTACAATAATCCCTCTCTTTGTTTTATACTCCTTGATTCTACATTTTGTTTTACGCTTGCGCTTTGTGACTTGCGCTTTGGCGAATGACAAAAATTATGAATTATGTCATATCATCATGTCAATAAAAACAAGAGACGTCATTAGAAGAATTGGGAATTTTTTTTATTTTTGGTTTTGAAAATTAAAAAAAAATTAAATAATTATTGTTTTACAGTTTCTCACACTCACACAAATTGATACGGTTGTTAGAATTTTCGGTTCAGGGTTCAGGTTTTTTTGATCATAATTTTTGTAAATAAAATATTTCTGTTCTCAATAACCCAACTTCCTAGCTAACCCGTTTATTAGACCGATGACTATGTCTATGATGAATAGATGACCCTGTCTGCATAATAATTTTATTCATCACTTTGACGAGCGAATTTTTATCTACTGCTTACTGCTCCAAACATGTCCTACTTAGGGGACCTACGAATCGCTGTGATATGTTCCAGCAATATGAATCGGAGCATGGAGGCTCATGCTTTTTTGTCGAAGAAGGGATTCTACGTTCGCTCATTCGGCACCGGAGATAAGGTCAAAATTCCAGGATCAGCAGTAGATAAACCTAATATTTATGATTTTGGTGTATCGTACGAAGAAATTTATGACGATTTATTAATTAAAGATAAGTCACTGTATCCTTTTAATACATGAAAATAGTTTCTCTTCACCAGCTAATGACTCTAATGTGTTTCACACCAGTGCAGTCAACTATACATCGGTACGAAAATTGTGTACAGTAACTGACATTTCCAAAAAAGTAATTTCAGAGAAGTGGCAAACAGAAACTTTCGTTGCAAGAAAATTTTTCGCTTGCCGCTTCTCCGAAATTGATTTTTTAGAACTGTCAGTTACTGTACACAATTTCCATACTAATGTATAGATAGGTACATTGTTATTATTGAAATTACTCTCTAGTAGACACTTTCCACCCCACAGTAAAACAGAAACAAGGGTAATTACTAATTATGTAGATAATGGGCCTTTCGCACTTCATTCTAATTTTTACATTGTTACATTTTAATTTTCCTTGTAGTTTCATAATTTGTATTTTGTAGTTAAATTTTTTTGTGGAAATGACCGTTAGAATCTAAGGGTAGCATGGAGCAAATAGGAGTGCTAGGAGGATAAAACTTGCACAGGAGAACCAATCCTTATTGAGGTCGGGTCCAAACTAATGGGGAAAGATGTAAAGTATAAAAAAAAATAATGACATGCCACGAACTAGCCACTCCTTTATTATGGAAAAAGTAATTCTCTATCTCCTATTCAAAACATTTCATCTTGATTGTAGGAAAAGCTGATTGAAAAAATAAGTTTTCTAAGATCTTGAGCCTAGAAATGTATAGTGTAATTAAATTTTCGACATTAGGAATTGATTGCATTTGTAGAGGTGGTGGCGGATTCCCTTATTGCCAGGTCATCTATCATAATTGCTGTGGGTACTAACACAATCTATCATAATTTAGCTACTGGCATGTGTTGGTGGTTGTAACTTATAAATAGGCGAACATTATTTGAACAGAGTACATTAAGCAAAAATGTTTGAAACTTTAATATTTGTTCCTTAATGCATGGACCAGTTATACTCAGAACGGACTTCTAAACACATTGGATAGAAATCGGAGAATAAAACCCCGTCCAGAGAAGTTTCAAGAGGCCACAGAGAAATTCAATGTCCTGATCACGTGTGAAGAGCGAGTTTACGATCAAGTTCTGGAGTTCATGGAGAGTAAGCATCCCAGTGACAATTCTATAGTCCACGTAATCAACATTGATATTCAAGATAATTTGGAGGAAGCCACCATCGGAGCATTTTTAATTAGTGATTTGTGCCTAATGGTGAGTTACCAAACATATAACACGTAAATTTTTTACTTCTTTGACATTTAAGTCTAATTTTTTTTTTCTTTTCAACCTGTATTCGAAGGTTTGTTTTGCAACTACTATTTCAGTATTTCAGTGATATAGGGTCAAATTTAAAGGGATAGTTCCTCTCATAAATACAGGCTCTCCCAGCTCATTCGAAGTGGTCTCTGTAGGCCAAACGATGGATTTTTTCAAAATTTTTTTGCAAATTCAAGTACAGGATCAGCAACCCCCCCTCCATTCACCTTTAGCGGCCTACTCATGCTGGGGACCCGTTTGGTAAGATAGGGGTGATAAAAAAGGGAACTATGGTTGTAATACTTTATGGAAAATCTTTAAAAATATGTAAAGAAAAGAAAGAATAACTAAACAAAAAATATTTTTCTATATGAGAGTCCTGTTTTTCAAAAAAATTTCTCGGATGTCCCGGTTATTGGCCTAATGATTCTGTCAACAGCGGCGGATTTACCAATGTGCCGCCTATAGGCTGAATCAAATCGCCGCCTAAGGTATTATTTAACCCCCATCGCACAGGGTCGGAGGGTCCTCCCCTGGGAAATTTTTAGAATTATTTGCTAAAAAAGTGATGAAAAGATCGCAAAAATGACACCATTTTTTATTCTGTAAATAAATACTGCTGATTGTAAAGGCAAGCTCAGCGCCCCCTCAGTCCGTAAGCTCTAGCCTGATTTGCCTGCGGGTAAATCAGGCCGTGTTCTTGTGGGCTTTCAAAAAGAATATGAATTCAAAGACGAAGCGGGGTTTCGAAAGGGTTCGGAACGGTTTTCCCCTCACGATAAAGCGCCGCAGGCAAATTTTTTTTCAATATCCAAGATCATGCACTTTCCCAGCACTCGTAGGCTATAGCCTACCTAGCCTAATCGGAAATCCGCCACTGTCTGTCAATCTTTTCCTACAACACTGTCATGTTTACAAAGAACAACGAGCCACCATTGTTCAATGTAAGAGGGGCATTCTTCCTGTATTGTACTGTAAGGTAGTTAAGCCACTGGTATTAAGGAAGACAATATTACAAGACCTTTTTCAAAATATACCGTGCGAGTACTGAGACTCTCTACATGAGACTCTCTACAAAGGCGAATTGCAATTGAGAGTTTCCACGGTAAATTGTTACAATGGGTTAATGTCCATGGTAAATTTTTTCAATGGGATTGTTTGCAACAATATCAACAATGAAGTAGGTATCTAAGGTAATTCATTGAAATGGAGCCTAATAATTTCCCTATGTATAATCGTTCAGTATTCAATGTAATCGTACAGGGAAATTATTTGTCTATGTATAGAGACCCAGTACTCTTGGTCATGGGTCTTTATTTAAAGTAAAAAAGTTCATAAGCATGTGTTCAATTTTTATTGAACATTTTTTAGAAAAAAAATTTGATTAATATACACCGTGTTTTATATTAAGTCGGCACTATTGCTAACTTCGTTATTATTTAACCTAGAAAGTCGGTTAAATTAGCAAACTAGTAGTATTTTTGCCGCTGAATAAAATAGCGAAAGCAGAAAAACAATTGAACATCGCGTTTTCGAGATATTTAAAAAAATGTAATTTTTTTAATGGAACACCCTGTATATTTTTAGATGGATCGATTGCAAATTTTTTTTTAAAGGGAAAAGTCTTTATACACTATGATCCTAAAATAATAAATTCATTAATTATTCATTATTTTATTACTCCCAAAGTAGGCTGCGACAATTATTGTAATTTAGTGTACCTACGTAATGTAAGGTAAAAAAATTATGTCGTCCTCAATAGTGTATTTTTCAATAAAAAAATACACTAAAAATAAGAGTTGTTACCTTGAAAAGGATTTAATTTTACATAAACAAATAACAGAACTTGTTTGTGTGTAAAATTTTATTATTTTAGGATCATAGTGCATAGAGACTTTTTCCTTAAAAAAATTTTTTGCAACCGATCCATCTAAAAATATACAGGGTGTTCCATAAAAAATATCCATTTTTTTAAATATATCGAAAACGCGATGTTCAATTGTTTTCCTGTTTTCATCGTTTTATTCAGGAGAAAAAATACTACTAGTTTGCTAATTTAACCGACTTTCTAGCTCAAATAATAACGAAGTTAGCAATAGTGCCGACTTAATTTAAAACACAGACAAGTTCTGTTATTTGTTTATTTAAAATTAAATCCTTTTCAATATAACAACTCCTTTTTTTGTGTATTTTTTTATTGAATAATACACTATTGAGGACGATATATTTTTTTACCTTACATTACGTAGGTAGGTACACTAAATTACATTAATTGTCGCAGCCTACTTTGGGAGTAATAAAATAATGAATAATTAATGAATTTATTATTTTAGGATCATAGTGCATAAAGACTTTTTCCTTTAAAAAAAATTTGCAACCGATCCATCCAAAAATATATAGGGTGTTCCATTAAAAAAGTTACATTTTTTTAAATATCTCGAAATCGCGATGTTCAATTGTTTTTTTGTTTTCGCCATTTTATTCAGGAGAAAAAATACAACTATGTAGTTTGCTAATTTAACCGACTTTCTAGGTTAAATAATAACGAAGTTAGCAATAGTGCCGACTTAATATAAAACACAGTGTATAATATATGCATGTAAAAGCAAAATATGGTTAATTTTTTTTCTAAATAGGCTGTCAAATTAAATATCAGCATTGATGTCATATTTAAAATTTTGTAGGTGCAATGAGGAATTTCTTATATTAACAATTATTTTTATTTATTTGGAAATAAGATTTAAGGTTTCTTTTGATTTTACTTAACTGGTGTTAATTCATAATAGGCTAAAAAATAATAAGCACCTATTTCTATTTGTAAAGAACATTTTATTGAAAAGTTGTGCACAAATTACAAATTTAATTAATGCAAAACTTGACCGTTAATAAATTAATATTCAGAATCATATAATCAATTTCATAAATTAATATTTCTTCACATCTTGTATGCGCAGTCCTAAACCCTTCTTTTAAGTAGGTAGGTAGGTACTATTATTGTAATAGTCCGAATATGTAAATGAAATGATAATAATAATAAATAATACCTTACAAAATGTCAAAAATCTGATTTTGAAAATTAGAATAGGTCTCCATACACCAGAATCATTGTTAGATAAAAGGATGAAGTCTTCATAAGTCTTCAGTCTTTACCTTCAGATATAGGTACAACTTCAGAATGTTGAGGTACATTTTGTTCTTCCACTTCTCATTCTTCTTCTTCTCTGAAAGAGTAAATATGTAAAGAAACTACAACTGCAGAAGGAAGAAGACTGACGATCGGAAATAAAAACATCTCACAAACTTCGTAACATTTGACGTCGACCGAAGTAAAATGATTTATACTTCGCTCACTGATGTTACCGGCTCCTATTTATCTTCAAAATATCGAATCAAATCTGCAACCATCTATTTGACTTCCTTACTTAAAAAATTTTACATTTTGTAAGTTAATAGAGAAAAAATCATTCGTTATTTTGGATAAAAAAAGTTGACAACAAAGCCAGGACGATGTTGTAATAGAATTTATAATATTAAATTTTTTGTTTCTGAATACTGCTAATGTCAAAAATGTTCCATTGGTCTCTTTAATAACCTTCAAATTCTACTTGTCATTTTTAGTGTCATAATGTTCGATGTTACAACGCAGCATAAGCTAATATGACCTTGACAGACTATTTAGAAAAAAATCCAACTGTGCTTTAATCTTTGTCTTTTGGTTTTTGTCTTTGTTAATTGTGTTTCCAAATTTGTCATATGATTTTCCTGTGGTGATTTTTAAATTTAAATTAAATTTTTGTCAAGTTAAATTCCCTTTATAATGCTTTTCCAATGTTTATAATGCTGTCACTGTATGTAAATGGGAAAAGCAATTATTGATATTGTTATGGGTACGCTTTATTAATAATACCAAATTAAAAGTCTTTCAAAATTCTTTATTCTCTAACCTAACACAACACAACTATAACCTATAACAATAATCTCCAAATCCATGTAATCAGCTGTTCTCTATTTACACATACACAGACACCACTTTTCGCTTCACTCCATGTCTTTCTACAGTTCCCTGAGGCGCCATCGAAGTCTCTGGCCTATTTCTAGACACGCCCACGACACAACCGCGCTTTCTCGAACATGCTTAAAACGCAGAGCCATTCTGGTATTCAGCAGAAATGTCAGTTACACTGGCCTGGCAATGTGTCATGTCACTAGAACCATCTTGCCGATACATAACCACAATTGCAGAAGGTAAACAAATACAAGAAAACCAAATTACGAATCCAGATCACTTCGCGAGTGCTCCCTTGTTATAATATAAAGCGAAACTAATTTGACATAAAGGAAAATTGATTGATATTATAGAAAAATAAGAAAATCATTTGACATGCTGCAAAAAGCAATTGACAAGAGGCAAACCAAGAGAAAGAGACTGTAATCAACTTAGCAACTGTTGAGAATTGGACACATGTTTATATGAACTTTGCTGCTTGTAATAAGCCATACTATTGCCCCCTTAAATATTCCCTTTCCTCCTGAAACACTCTGAAAAACTTTCTGTACAGAAAAGTCAAGTTTTAATTTTTTTTCAGTTGGCTCAGACAGAGGACCTTGATAATGAAATTGAAGATGTACTTCACAATTTCGAGGACAAATGCAAAAGGGCTGTATTACATTGTATTGTATTCAACTAGTAATTTAGCAAGAAATACATTTTTATATATTTATATCATTTTCATTGATAATATGAATTTTTCCATTAATCATGTATATATTTTTTTTCGTTAATGTTAAGCGATACTTTATTTTAAACAATTAATATTGTGTAAATATAATAATTAAGAACGATTCTTCCATAAAGTTGTATTTTATGATTGGACTTTTTTTATAGGTTTAACTAATTATTTATTAGCTCATCAGTTTACAGTTTGATCGATTTCTTCTTCTGGTCCTATAACCTTACTGTTATAAATATTAAGAGGATGTGTATTGTATATTACAGATTGGATTCCTAACTATAAAAAAATAAACAACTAAGTAAATATAATATACTTTATTTTTGGATAACAAAGTTAACAAAAATTTAATGCTGGTCGAGATGAGCATACACTCTTCTAAGTTTATCTCTTCTTTTTTCTTCTGCTTTTAATTTTTGTTTCAACCGCCAAGGCTTCACTGTACTGGAAAATAAAAAAACCCGTTAAATTGATCCAGGAAAAATAAATGTAAATTAAAACTAAAATATGATTCGTAATTAAATACATTTGAGTCATAAAATTTCCCGGTCAGCTTCTGTTTCTGATGCAGGTGAAGTTTATGGTAAAGATGGAGTTGTCATCTCTAAGAAATAGAATGTTTGAGAAGAGAGTAGGAGTTGATGTTGATGATGAAGAAACTTTTAAATGAAACTGAGTATCTTAATGGTTTATTGAAATCACAATTAAAAAGATGTTAATAAATTTAGCAAACCGGTGGCAGATAAGGACCTTGTTTTTGCGACAGCAAGTGCTCTTTTAGTTCTAAAAAATTATCCGAACAAGTCTGATTCACAGGTTCTTCTGATTAGGTCAGCTGATTTAGGATCGCAGAATGAAAGGAAGAAACTAATATTGTGTCATCGAGCATATCTATTAATGGTACTCAAAAATGTTCGCAATGGAGCTGCTGCATTTTGCAATAGAACGGATGATTTGGAAAAATTGAAAGGAATTCAAAAATCTAAGTTTGGTTTGAAACTACGTGTGTCTGAGTTTAAAAAATTACTGCCGTGCGTAATAATCAAGAATGTGAAGTTGATGAGAACTTCGAGAGCAACGTCAAGTACCGTGATAAACAAAAAACTTCCAGGATTGGAAGTCACTCCATTGCTACGTAAAAAACTTGTTGTTTTGGATGGTTTTGTGCGACTGGGCTGGAGGAGGTGTGGCGTAATAGATCATGTTGGTGTTAGACAATGTTATAAGTGCTATGGTTTTGGTCACTATTCTAAAGATTGTAAAAATAATAAAGTATGTTGTAAATGTTCAGAGTCATGCAGATATTGATTGTGTAAGTGCAAACAAAGTATGCATTAATTGCTTAGCTTCCAATAAAAGGAGCGGTTCAAATCTAGACGTGGGTCATGCAGCAAATAGCAAAGAATGTCCTGTGTTTAAAATCTGAGAAACAAAATCGATTATGGAGACTAAACATTGTAATGGTCTTCTTATTAGTCAGTTGAACTGTCGCTCTATGTTGTCTGGTTTCGATGCATTTGTTGATCTTGTCGAGGCAGATGATTTTGATATATTTGCAGTGAGTGAAACATGGTTGAATTCCGACATGTTCACACAGATGGTGAGTATTGATTGGTTTCATTTTTATTAGGTGGACAGGGGGTCGTGCAGGGGTAGTATCAGACTGTATGTGAAGTCTCATTTTGGGTGTAAAGTTGTTGATTTTGCTTGTAGTTCCGGCGAATGCCTAGAAAGTTTTTGGGTTGAAATAAACGTAAATAGTATTATAACGAGACATCCTCGCTAACAGTTCTAGTTTCATATTTCTTGTTTGTTTACATTCCCAATGATGACTCAGCCATTTATGAAAATGCCACTTTCGCGACAATTCCAGTTACATGACAGGAATGACGCATTGCCGGCAAGTGTGACAGTTCTACTAAACGCCAGAAAGATTCCGCATTCTATGAATGTTCGAGATGGCATGGACTATCTGACATTTCTAGACTACCCGGCCAACGAGTATAAGAGTGTGGTGTATGTGTAATATCTGTGTGAAAATAAATAAGAGAAACAGCTGATTATTTAGATTTAGAAGTTACAGTCTTCTTTGGATAACTTGTTGCCTTTGGCCGTGTCAAGTTATTTGTTCTAGGTGATGTCAATGTAGATCATTTGAACAGGATAATTTGATGCTCTTGTGTTTTGAGTCACACGAATTTCGCCAATTGATTGATTCCCCCACCAGTCACAGCTACTACTGCTATGCTTCTCGATCCCATTTATACAAATCGCTCATATTCTGGGTGTAAGGGCTTCACTTTGGATACTGATACTCTATCTGACCATAAGATCGTGGGGTGTGAGTTGGAGATTGTACGCCCTAGGTCCAAACAGAGATACCCTAGGTCCAAACAGAGATACCTTACAGTTCGTGACTTTTCTGGCTTAGATGATCATGAATTCACGAATTACTTAAGGTCAGCTGGGTTACATAATATCTTTTATATGCATAATATAGATGAGAAAGTCGAATATGTGACTAATGCGCTTGTTTATGTTTTTGACAAAAATTCAATATTCAGGTAAGCAAACCACCTGTTCCCTGGCTCACTTTTGGTCTAAAACAAATCTTAAAAGAATAAAAACAGGGCACAATGTAAATGTAGAAAAAACAAGACAACTGAAAATCTTAATCACTTTCGAAAAATGAGAAATTGCCCTGGCGTTGGTCAGAAGAGAAAAAGCTGCCTATTTGTGAAGTTTAAAATCTAATGGGAATGCAAAGAAATTTTGGTCAGTTATTATAAAGTAGTACGCGATTAAAGCAATCTGGTAAATTTTCGCTTCCCACTGGATCTGGATGAGTTCACTCTTCAGGTCGTTGATGCGAAAGAGATGCTGAGGGTGGTTAGAAATCTTACATCGAATTCGGAGGGTGTGGATGGTCTGAATCTTATGATAATCAAAATGAGTTTGCATGTTATTCTTCCACATTTAGTAAACATAATAAATTACTGCTTCTTGTAAGGGAATTTTCCTCGTCTTTGAAGGAGAGCTGTCATCCTCCCCCTTGCTAAGGTAGACCAATAAGTTTGCTTATTGTTTTGTCCTCGGTTTTGTCCAAGGTGTTGGAAAGAGTGGTTTTATGTCAGATGGCCAGATATCTGGATGATAATCTACAATTCTTCCAAAAAATCAGTCTGGCTTTAGAAAGGGTCACAGCACCGTTACAGCATTGTTAAACTTAATGGATGAAGATGATACAATTATTAGAGCAACTGATGGGAAGTGGTGTGCACAAGGCCACAAGCACATGTCTTTGCAATCATTTTGTAAACATATTAGGCTACATTTGTTGAGCTCAGCACACAAGGAAGGGGTCATCATGATGATGGGATTTTTGTCTTTTCATGTATGTAGTTTGCAAGTGCAGTAAAGCAAACAGGCGGTTGCAAGAATAGTATTGGTGAGAATAGCTCATGGTAGAGAGACAGATCCACAGAACGTGTTTGGACATGAGGGCGAAGGTTGAGGAAGTTACACAGCTTTAATTTAAAAATACTACACTTACTGGTTTTACACATCATACAAAAGTATTCTGGATAGATACCAACCTTGGATCTTGATTCAATAATCTATTAACCGCTTTTGAATGTTGAACTTCCTTGGAATTGAATAGTTGCTTGTCAATGTCCTCTTTGGTTGTCCTGTTGGACTGAAAATCAAATATGCATGCATAAACAGGTACTCCTTTAAACTAGTGCCATTGAAAAACAGGGTATCATGATGGTAAGTTTCCAAAGGATTCATAGAAGCTTATTAACGTAAAATAATTTTTTACATAATCAATCTTACCACGACAGCACGGTACTCGGCCGGAGTAAACGCTCTTCTTTTGTTTGATTCTGCTTTTGCTGGCCAGATGTGATACTCATCCTGAAGAACACCGGGAGGAGCGTAACAGTATAACAGTTTACCATTAACAAAATCCTTCAATATATAACGGGCAGCTTTTGCATTATCAGGTTGATTCTTAGGTGTCATAAATCCTCGACTGACTATAAAAAAATATTGGATAAATCATTTAAAGTCTCTTAAAAATTTTACTCACATCCATAAGCGTTGAGGAGTTCCTCAGGTGACAGTCTCTCATCGCAGGCTTCTTCCTTCACCTCTGGAAGGAGAATGCTGTAAGTTTTCTCTAAAACATGACGTGGAATGATGTTGGTTAATAAATTAACGGGTGGCCTGTGGTCTTTCAATTGATCTATGGGGAGTATGCCGTTGATGACCATCTCGGCTTTGGTGAATGCGAAAGTGGGCATTACCAGTCCAGGACAGTCACACAACATCACCTGCTGATCCAAGTAGAACGTTTGGAAATGCTTCGTTTTGCCGGGTGTAGCTGATACGGATACTTTTTTCTCCTTTAATAGGGCATTAATTGTAGAACTTTTCCCTGTAAAAAATTATTTCAAGCATGAAATCGTGTCTTCATTTATTGTTTAATAAATGAAGAATGAATGAATAAAGAAATGAATTTATTAATAAAAAAAATATACAAATATGACTTACCTACATTTGGGTAACCGACTAAACCAATTGTAATTAGATCTTCAGAATTTTTCACCATACGTTTAATATTGTGAAATAAGTCTATCAACTCCAATCTACTCAAAATCCTATTAGAATTAAATAATAAATCATCAACTAAATTATTTTCATTGATAAAATCAGATATTTGTTCTTTAACATTATTCAGTTTATCTGAAATTTTAGTGGTAGCCGTATCTAACTGATTTATTTTATCTGACAACTCTTCTACAGAGTCGATTTGTTTTGCAGCTTTTTCTGCATCTTCACTTAAAGCCTCCTCTGTTATCGTTTCTTCTATCTGAGATTCGAAGATAGCCGAAAAGAACACAGATTTGATCCCCTTAGATTTGAAATAATCAGCCCAATGTTGTCTTTGCTCTTCAGTTAGAAAATCAGCCTTGTTGAGTAAAATCAGATTTAGTTTATCTTCAGACACTTCTTTAACATAATCTACCAAGTCATCGCAGTAGAACAGCAAGGGATTTCTTGCATCGGCTATTTGTATAACAGCGTCACTTCTTTCAACAACTCTCCATAGTTGACGCCAGAATTCTAAATTCCTTTCATACGGAGTAATAATTAACCCCTTCTCCTCTTCCAATACTATTAGCTTCCTGCGCCATTCCAAAAAATGTTCCTTTTCATTTTGATCCAATTGTTCTGGTGTCATGTTATAGTCCCATTTAGGCCTAAAAATTTTAACTTATTATTATTACAAAGCTTCTTATAAAATGGAAAAAATCATTAATTACAATACAGGAAAAATTAAACCAAACAACAAACAACCAAAATGTTCAATTTTGAGAGGATGCTTTATTACCAATACTGTATCACTGCTAGCCAAACATTACCTCCTGGGAATTTTCAGATCCTTTTTGTGCTCGTCTTGTAGCTTTTTAACTTCATCTTCTTCCTTTTTAGTCATCAAGCCAACAACAGCACTAGGTCCAACAAATGTGACATCAAGTTTTTGCGCTTCATACTCAGCCGAGACCTGTTCTGCCACTGACAGAAACTGTTCCAGTGAGGACTCTTCGGTAACCGATCTTAAATTTAGCCTTCCCCAGTCATAACCGTCTTTAATTTCAGACGTGTGCAGCTGAGGAGAGATTGAAAATTTTGTTAATTTTTTTTTTTTTGTACACGGAATTTAATCTCCAAACTTACCATTGAATTATTGTCAACATGCTTCTTGCCTTTGTTGGTGCGAGAAATGTTATTTGACAAAGCTTTCCCAAGGCCCGATTTATTTTTACGTGACTTATTCATGGTGTTTTCCCTAATTCGTCTAATTTTCTATTTGCATTATTTCTCAATACGCCTGGAGCTTGGAGGTCTCTGCTCTGGCTCTGCTTTCTGCTTCTAATAAAAACAAATATTTTTTCTAAAGACTGGGAATGTGAAATGTGAATATGACAATGTGAGGTTAGAAACGTTAAACGTTCGAGTCTTCTTCTTCTCTTTCCTAGTCGTAGGTTTGGGTTTGAGTTTTGAGATTTCTGGTCACTAATTTTATTTAACCAAGTTGTTTTCTTTTCTTGGTGCTTACTTAGTGAATGGTGGTCTTAATTTAATTCTTTATATGCCGACTGCATCCAACATGAACATGTTGTCTCATTCATTACTATAATAATAACCTCATATCTATATTATCCGTATTATTCCTAATTCAAAAGGAGGGGGTTAGGTAATTATGTAAAATGGTTGTAATTATTGTGTTGCAGGTTGCAGGCTTCAAAAAATATGAAAATTTCGCGATTTTCAAAGTTCGGATTCGGAATTCAGAAACTAATGTTCCCCCTTTGTAGACTATATACAGGATGATCCCGAAATGGCGGACACGGAATACAGGGTGTTGTAGAGGGTAGAGGATGTTCAGAAAGACTGTAAATTTAAAACAAAAATGGGTTCCTCGGCTTCGTTACCGAGATATAGGTGTCCTTTTTCTAAACTTTAAATCGAAATGGTGGTCAAATTTAAACAGCCTCCACTGGCAAAATACATGGTCTCACATAACTATAACGATAGTGTTTGCTTTTTATTATTTTTATTATCGTGAACGGAATTGCAGGCATTCAAAGTTTACCTATTCCCTCTGTGTTCAACAAAATTTTTCAATGTGGCAATCGTTGTTCGAATTCGAGATTTTGCATAATATTATCGAATATACGTATCCGCGCAACGATTATTGTTTTAAGCTTTGTTGTGTTTCCATTTCATATGTTTCCATGGTCACATCTATCTGGGTATTGTTAGACCTACAAATTATTTTTCTGCCTGAAGAAGGGTATCCAGTGCAGCGTTGTGACTTTATTTTCCACAAAAGTGGTCATATCTTCTTAAGGGAGCCATACTGGAGAAAACAGTAAATAAAACTTAGAATCTTTAATCCACAATGGATGCTGTGGTGCTGTCCGTGTCCGCCATTTCGGGATCAGTGTATTCAGTTGAAAAATCTCCAGAAATCATTATTATACTATTTAAGTTGCAGAGACCGATTCGTATTAAGTAAGATAGCATATACCACGGTGCAGACATATCTTTCTATCTTTATCTCGTCGAATGTACCTACACCTACTAGTCCTACGCGCATGTCCGAGAATTGAACACGCCTACAAGCCATTCATTCGATTCGACCTCGACCTGCCATGTCGATGCAAATGTAAAAGCGCACTAAACTGTGGATTTAAGTAGACGTGTTAACTCCACGGTAATCATGGAGATAGCATAATAGCAAGTGGAGTGGAGTGGCAATAATATTTTTCAAACAAAAACAATCAATCATCATCATTCTCAAATTCTCATCTTCATTTTTCATATCGCATCTCCAAAGAAGAAAGCAAGGAAAAAGTCAGAAAAACGATTAAAAATTGTAATCTTTCATCGTGAATGTAATATTTATAATAAAAAATTCACCTGGGACATGAAAAGAACCAAGTAGGTGTGTATTTAACATTTTCCTAAGTTCCATTTTTTGAGTATTTTCTTTAGTTATTAATGAATGTTATTTTCTGTAGATCCTTTTAAAATTTTTATTGCTATCTCAGACCAAAGAATTGAAATTCCCCCGCAGTTGGTATCAAATTTTATATAATTCGATTCGCAGGATTTTCTACAGAGACAGTTACACTACGCAGGAGTTATTGGACCCAAGCATTGAAAACCAGCAAGAAAATGACAGTCACAAAGGAAGCCCTAGTCGATTTAGGAAACAAATATACCAAAGTTGTTAAATACATAGAAGAAGGTCACAAAACAGACACCGAAAATGAAAGCTTAAGACATTCTATGAAAGATATGTTGATCGGAATGAAAGGAAGTTTAGAGAACTTAATAAGGACGACTCCACAAGAGTCACATGAATTCATTAAACTTTCAGGTAAGGTTAAATGAATGTTATTTATTTATTGACATAGGATAGGACATAGGAAGTTATTTACATAATAAAGGGTGTTCGATAACAAATCCGTGTGGAGTAGTCCCCTGTCCCCTGACAGCTCTTGATTATGTTAGGTTCATGATATAAATAAACAAGGTATGTCAGCGCCAGCCTGTGACCTCAGTCAGGTGATGTCTACATGAGACTTATTGGCAGTAGTAATAGACTGACGTAAAGTTGCAATTTAGTAGCTTATTTCAATGTTTGAAGATTTAAATTAGTTTGACTTGAGTATCTGTTATCTGACTGTCTGACAGCAAAAATTGTTTATTATGCTTGTTTATTGTGCACCGGCACTTTTCATTACACCCCACAAATGTTGACTTCCACCATTTTCAATTATTCCTTTAGCGCTTGGATTAGGTACAATCAAACTAGTTTTCAGTCTCAAGCTAACATACATTGTGTAGTTGTATCATGGTAAGGTTGTCTGAACCACTGAAAATACTAGTCTATACTATTTATACTTCTTGAAAAATAGTATAGTATATGTAATTCTTAAACTATTGTAGGTATCCAGAAACTTTACTTACCTATATTTTATTTTTCAGCAATGTTGGGAGCTGTATATTTATACATGGGCATGTTTTCTATGAATATTGAAAATGAAGGGGTTGCGACCAGTGAAATTTATTTTTTAAATTGCTTGGAAACAATTGAAAAATATATAAATCAACCAGAAGTGCTTTTAGTTGCCATCAACATGTATAATCAATTAGGTATATTATGGTCACCCCATGACCCCACCAAAGCAAACTCATTATTGCAAAAAGCTGAATCCATGTATAAGGAGGCTAAAGAGCTACAGATAACCCCTGTAGATATAAGCCATTTGTTTTGCCCTAACCAAGATGAAGAGAGTAAAAAAGAACTTGCTTTGAAAAATTTGGAAAAAGTTTATACTTTGACATTGTATTATCAAGCCCAAATATATGGTATTCTTAAAGATATCTTAAAAAGTTCAGTTTATTGTCATAACACTCTCAGACGACAGCTGGACTTTGGAGACTATGAACCAATCGATTGGGCCTTAAATTCTGCGACGATGTCACAATTTTTCATGGAACAAAACGGTTTCAAGCAAGCTCGACACCATCTGGCTGCCAGCTCGTTTATCCTTGACAAATATGAGAAGGAACTTGAAGAAGCGACAGTGAAAGACGAAGCATATGAAGCTAAAATAGAAAACTTCAAGCATCGCTCCGCTGATGTGGCAAGGTGTTGGCTTAAATACCATCTTCTTTTGTTGTCAAAGTCAAGAGAACGATTATTAGAAAGTACAGAGAATGTCGATGCTAAAATTCCGTTAGTGTCTGATCTGGCTAAAATTGAACTCGATCAAGACTCGACGGTTTCTAAAGATGACTTGAATAATTTAACATTTCCAAGTCTCGATTTATCAGATTATGAGTCTCAAGTTACAGATAAGTTTGTTCTAGTTTTATCTGAAGCTAGACAAGTTTTCTTGAATTCTAAAGTGTGGTATGAGAAAGCCTTATCCTATTATACCCTTTTAACCCTGGCTTCCGATTATGTTGAAATTCTACAGGACCAAAGTCAAATTTATGCAAACCTGTTATTTTTCTATGATTCTAGAGATGATCAGGCCAAATTACATAAAAGGCGGGCGGATTTACTTGAGGAAGTGGTAAAAGAGATCAGTCCGAAATACTATTTAAATTACTGTCGGCAGATTTGGTATGAACTTGCTCAAATTTATTCGGAAATATTAGAAATCAAGATTGAGAAGTTACGTGAAATTGATCATCCGTCAGTTCATGCGATGACCAAAGTGAATTCGTTGATTACTAAAAGTATAGAGCAGTATAAAAAGTTCATTGAATCGTTTGGGGAGGATTTCAATAAGAAGAGAGTAGATGGAGATTTCGAAAAGCCTTTCTTGCAGGCTCACTTTCATATTGCAGCACTTTATGGAAAGTATATAACTCCAAAAAATGTTCAAATAAAGAATAACAAAGAGTCTCTGCAGTATTATTCAACTATTTTGGAATACTGTAATTCACATAGCGCTGCTAAAGAAATTATTCCCGCGGAAGTTGGCATTTGCAAAGAAATGAGCATGTTATTACCAGTAAAAATTGCAAAATTAGAACATGAACTCGCATAGATATAAATAATAGTTTTAAGTGTCGATATTTATGAAACAACTGTTGTAAATTGAAAGTTCTAAAATGGTAATTTAGAAATAGAATATTAATATTTAATCCAAGTCCAAATAATTATGTTTGGTTTAGCTTATTATTTAGAATATTTATAATTATTATTGCTTTATCATTCTAAATACAGAATGATTCTTGAATATCGCAAAAAATTTTGAGAAGTGTTCCTTGCCAAAAACTATAGATAGTTTTTCATATAAACTTATTTTCAAAATCTTTTTTATTAAAATTGTATAAACACTGCAGGGGAATGCCTAAGATGCTCTGGGAGCGGTGCATAAGAGGCGGTGTCGATTCAGGTTGACTTTGAATCGTTACAGGTTCTATTCTTCAAGAAACATACCATTTTCCATCCTGTCAAAGCCTCCCCAACACCAATATTTTTATGCACCTCTCATCCTCAGGAGTTGAAAATTGCAACCATTCATGGGTTTTCCATTTTTGTGGGGTTTCAAAATTGCAATTTGAAAAAAGATATAAAATATTACATTTTTTATTATGACTTGTTTTTTATTTCTTTGCTCAAATACAGTACCATATTGTGACTAAACATGCAAATGGTTCCGAGTGAGACAGGCTGGCTTCCAAAGGGTACTCTTCCAAATGCAATTTCGAAAAAAAAAAACTAAAAAAAGAAAAGTAAAATCCCTTTAGTTTTTGACAAGGAATTGCTCCTTGAAATTTTTTCCAATATTAAAGAATCACCCTTTATAATTCGTATAATATAATAATACACGTAATATGTATTCAGTATTCAGATAAAATGAAAAATATTTTTGTTGGCCACTCAGTGACATAATTATTTCAATTTATATGTACTATTTATGGGTGCAAGTAGTCTGAGAATTTCAAGTGTTATATTTATTAGTGTTATTTCAAATATTCAGAAAAGTTGGCGGTTTCCACTTCCTGTCTTCACATTTTTATGAATTTTATGATAATTTATTTACTTTACATAATTTTCTGTTAAGTATTGTACTGAGTTGTTTGGTACTTTTCAACTTTGGTACTTGTATAGTTACAGAAACAAATTATAATGTGTGTTCAAATATTCTCTATGTATTTTCTGATTAGTTCATTTCCTTTTCTGAGCACATTTTAAAATACTTTTTAGGAACATGAAAATAGTTAACAATAAAAATTAAAATGATACATACAACAATAAAATTATTATACGTCCATAAGTTACTTATTATGGTTGTTGTTTTTAATGAAATATTAATTTTTATTATAGATTCGATCAAAGACATGAAAGGTGATCATGTTCCTTTACATATCTGTAGTAGTTTTGTGTAATTTATTTTAAATGCTTTATTACATAAGATAGATATTGCTGTGATTTCAATTTAATTTTTTGGGGGTATTAGTTATTCTAAATAATAATAGAGCTGCTCTGGACTACACTGATATGGGTCGTGTCAACCAAAGTGGCAATGACGTCTTTGTAATAAAATTGCAAGGTTGTCATCAGTTTTCAAGGCAGGATAAATTACTATCAAAATAGAAATGATAATTATTATCTTTCACGAGTGGCAGATAGCATAACACAAATAAATGAATATCGCTAACCCACCCCCGTCGAAATACTCGGAATAATTAGACCATAAATCTCCCTGTGAATGACATTCATAAATCATGCAGAAAGTGATAATTTTTGACAGTTACTTTCATTCAAATAAATCCTACTATAGGTACAGTTCAGTCCTACCACCTCTTTGTGTGTGTAAATAAGGTTGGTACAAAGATATGTTGTTAATCATGACGTCATGGCCAGTTTAGCTGACACCACCCATAAATTGTGTTATTTATTAGTGTTTTTTTTTTATTTTTACACTACGTGTGTGTGTGTGATTTTAATAAATTCTCAAAACATATGAGTACGAATGTCAGCATTTTAATTTCACATATTATTGATTAAACAAAATAAGCATTTTAATAAATAACTATAACCAGGTCTGAAAAGATTCAATCCGAGGTAAAATTTTATACCAATCTGGATGTCTGTTTGGATTTTTAGAAATCGTGGATTTTCCCTAATAGAAAGAGCCCTTGACTGCCGGCCCTTCGTTATTTTATAAAAGCTGCAAGTTTCTGTGCGCATGTCCCCAACAAGGTAGAAACAATAATACAGGGTGTCCCAGCTTATTCGAAGCGGTCTCTGTAGGCCAAACGATGGATTTTTTCCAAAAAAAATTTGCAAATCCAAGTACAGGATCACAATGGCCATAATTTAAAATTATTTTGGAGTATACAGAGTGTCCCATATGAGAGTGGCATATCAAAGTTATGTTTTTTTAAATGGAATGCTCCTATGTTATTGAATTTTTAGATTGTCTGAGAAGAGGAAATAAGATTGGCTTTTACAGTTGGTGTTTAAATTCAGAAGTTTTTGAGTTATAAACAAGTGAAAATCGTCATTTTTCAAGTTCAAGGCCCTGTACAACGAAAACGGTTCAAGATAGAGAAAAACGGCTTACATGTCCCTATTTTACTTTTTCATGTGCTATTCTATGGTATAGAAACATTTGTACTTTCTTTGATTTTTTTATTTGGCGACGCGTGGAGAAATCTCAGAATTTTTCAAATTTTTTATCACCCTGTATAAACATTTTATCTACATCATGGGATAGTACATGAAAAGTTAAAATAGGGACATGTAAGCCGTTTTTCTCTATCTTGAACCGTTTTCAATGTACAGGGCCTTGAACTTGAAAAATGACGATTTTCACTTGTTTATAACTCAAAAACTTCTGAATTTAAACACCAACTGTAAAAGCCAATCTTATTTCCTCTTCTCAGATAATCTAAAACTGCAATAACATGGGAGCATTCCATTTAAAAAAACATAATTTTGATATGTCACTGTCATATGGGACACTCTGTATACTCCAAAGTAATTTCAAATTATGGCAATTGTGATTCTGTACTTGAATTTTCAAAAAGTTTTTTGAAAAAGTCCATCGTTTGGCCTACAGAGACCGCTTCGAATGAGCTGGGACACCTGTATATGAATTTTGGATCGCCATGGCTTTGTCAAGTAACAGCTGAAGAAGATGTATAAAATCACTCCTCAAAATCTTTGAAGTTCAAAGTTTAATTTATTTTAAACTTGAAGAGGGCATGTAGGAAATGAAAAAATAGTCGAAAAATGTCCTGTAGGCATGATTCCTTGGAGCTTTAGTTTTCGAGATGCAAGGTGTTGAAGTTTTTAGAAATAACATTTATTATTTTTTGAATATCTACAAACTGGCTGATCAAAATAACTTGAAGTTTTTGACAGTTGTATAATTGAAGTACATGATACCCATAGCGTCATCTGTTGCTTCGATGAATAACTACACAAAACTGGATATGAATTTAAAAGATCACGGATATAATATAATGCAATAAATGTCACAGACATAATAATGGGTACGTTCACCTGACGTCAACCGTTGAGTTGTTGAGGTAGCGCTTGTGTTCAGACATACCGCTCACTTACAACCGTTGTTCAACTGTTGAGTATTTTTGTGAGCGTAAATATTTCACGCTCAGCACAGTCAACGTGTATGTTGCGGACATGCGCCAAGTGGGAAGTAAAAGTTGCAAGTAAGAATGCTCCTGATACAATCAGCGACAAATAAATGCTAATAATTACTTCTATGAACTTGAATCGTATCCAGAAACATGTCACATATCTCTCGATGTCAACAATGCGTTCAGACTATTTCCAACATGTTGAAACAACTTACACTCAAGTCACTCTCAACCGTTTTGCGCTGCTATTCAACAGTTGACGTCAGGTGAACGTACCCATTGTTATCTAGAGTTTCGGGTGACGTGAAGGTGTTAGTTATTTGATAATGAACACACGTCAATAATTCATTATTTCTGCATCTGATTACATTCAGATTTAAGCATTAGAATAATTATTATACTTCACGTAAAATAAAACTGCATATTAAATTGTGATTTATTTTGTAGATTACAAGCCAACGACAGGTTTTCTTTGTTTATTTATTTACCTCAGTTCATTTTTTAAGTGATACACAAGTAGGTTTTTTTTGCTTAATTTTTTAAAATTTGGGTCGTTGACTATAATAAGCAGCTTCATAATCTGAAAATTTTTAATTAAACAGGAATACGAGTCTCAATAGGAGCACCATCGTGTATCTGCAGGTAGTTTTATATACGAGATCCTTTTTGATCAATAATAAAGAACTTTTTTAAAATCAAAATACTGCTTGAATACTCTCAAATTGAAATTACTTTTCTTGCACAATTACGTATCATCTACCACACCTTTAGCCAATAAGTTTGTAGTGTGAGAATTAGAATTACTGTGCCAAATAACACTAGAAAATATTATTATGTCTATTGCATTATAATAATTTTCTATTATAATATCCGTGATTTTTTAAATTCTTATCCGGTTTTTTGTAGTTTGTAGTACAAGGCAACAGATGACGCTCCTTTTCTGACCCCTTTTTATTACATGTAAATGTTAATAGCGGAGAATAAAAAGGGGATTCATAGGGAACCTGCATTACCGACACTATAGTAAGCGTTAGTGTCGGTAATACACGTATTATTTATCAAGCAAGAGTCTTCGCTTACCGGGCCGGGAACAGTGTACCGCATGCGCAGTAAAAAAGTGTAACAAAACGCGATCGCTAAAGCTAAAAGCTAACCAATAAACCCACAGCTAAAACTAAAAACCAAAACCAAATTGTCAAGTGTCAAATCAACAGCAAAATAACAAATAAAATAATAATAATAATTGAGTGCTTGATTATTATTGAATTGTTTGGTTTGAATTTTGGATTGTTTGTTATTAAATCATACTTTTAAAAAACAAAGTATAGTAACATAATATTTAAAATTCATGCGTTACGCACTGGGTTATAAAATCTTACCACATACTTTGGTAAATAGTAAATTGCAGAAGCAGTAACCAGTAGTAAACAGTCGACAGACACATACTTTGTTTGTACTTCTAGTTTTCTTCTTTTCGAAAATAACCAAAATGAGCTCAGCGAGTAAGGTAAGCATTACTTTTCGATATCTTTACTTTTTTGGTTGGGATGTTACAACTGGTAAACTTCTGCTATGAAAACTGTGACTTAGGTACTTCACGCTGTATTTTTTTCAGAACCAATAATTATTGTACTGGGCAATAATTATTATTATCTATTACTTATCTGCCCTGTCACACTATTCCTCTGTATAGCCCCTGTTCTCTAATTTACTGTTTCATTGCTGATGCGTTTGGTATTGTACAGTTTTAGACGGACAACTTTTTATTGAAAGTTGAAATTATTTTTGATAAAGGTGCTGTATCGCGACGGTTTTACCCCTACGCTGGCCTCCCTCCACTGTCTCTGCTTGCTACGTTCCGACACGTTCTCAGCGTTGCCATATGCAAGCCCTTCTCCTACGTTCTGCAAACAATCCTGAACGCTTCCTGCCCGCTTCCGCACGAGACTAACAGTAGCTACCGGTTCCGTCATGTGTTTGGTCAGGGTAGGTTTTTTTTTCATTTAACGAATATTTGAAGGAAAAAAAACCTACCCTGACCAAAGACCTGACTTACTGCAGCAAATAAGTGTTTTAATATTATTTGTAACCAAAAATGACACTTTTAGGCCGTAAGAGAACGGAGACACGGATTTCATGTGGCAACGCTGAGACCCTGTCGGCTCGGAGCAAGCAGAGAAAGTGGAGGGGACCTTTACCCCATTTTCTGTCCGCTGTACAATACAAATAATAATTCCAGATGCTATAAATATACATACGCACATAATAATTATGAACAAACCTTGTGTATATCTACTGCAGCTTAGGTATGCAGTAACATAACATTACTCCCTTGGAGAAGAACTACAGGGTATCAGCACTCCTTAAAAGAAACTACAAAGGAATACCAGTTAAGTTGGTTTGGCTTGCTCTTGTAATGTTGCAACATTTACAAGACTGAGTCTGATGAGAAATTGACAAACACTTTGTACAAGCAAGAGGGAGAAGAAGACATGAAAATTTACTTCTTTATATAAAAATAATTTATAATAAGGTCAAACTTACATAGCCAGATTCAAATACTGTTTGAAAATGACGAAAAAACGATGTTAGACCCACGTCATAAACATCACGTCTGAGAAATAACGACAATAATCACGTGATTTTTTGGTAATATGATGTTGGGGACCAAAAATTACTAAAAAATAACGTCATTATAATGTGGCTCCTCTGCCTGGGTTGTTATTTAACATAATATTGTTCTATAGATCTTCAGAGAAAATTGAATCAGTCAATTTTCTTTTGCTATTTTTTTGATTTTAAGTTAATGCTTCATTTCTTTAAATAGTTTTTCCCTAGAGTAAATTGTGTAACCTTGAAAACTTTAAATGAAACATATCTAATTAAATGTCCTCTACTCACTTTGTTTTGTATTCATTTAGAAATGTATAGTTGAACTATTGTAGTTTGTGAAGTATACAGTTAATTGTAGTTTTGATTGTTACGTTATACTCTTCACCTTTATGGTAGATAAATTTGTGATTGATTTATATTTCCAGGTCGGCGAAATATTCACTGCTGCAGGCCAAGCTTTCAACAGATTAGGCGATCTGACGATGCAACTACATCCCAATGCTGAATCACCTACAGGGTAATCACAAGCGAACATTTAAAATTAATTTACCATTTTTAGATTGTGTATAAATTTGTAATGTATAGAAAAAAATTCTGATCGTGGTGGGCCATAAAAATTGAAAATACTCCTTGAAAAGGTCGCTATATGAGTGTATAATTCACAGTGTGGAACAGCCAGATGGAAAAAATCATTATTTCAGTATTACAGTAAAAGTCGTTTATAACGACGCCCAAGGGACCGTCATTTTAAGGTCGTTATAAGCGAACCGTCGCTATATCCAACTGGAACTGATACTCACTACAAAAATATTTATGGTTGGAACATAGGTATGTACATAATTATGTATTTGGAAGCACATTATGTTAAATACATTAATACATAATATGTTGAATACATTTTATCTATTCATAGTATGATTTCCTTGAACTTAAATCAAAATAATTTCCGGTTTTTCCAAATAGTGGAAATTGTAGAGTGAGACAGATGAAATTCCGTAGCCAGAGAGCTATTAGATTCTCCATTTTCCATTCTCGCAATTATGGCACCTTTTTCCTCAATAGTTAAAATTTTTCGCTTTTTTGATTCCGTCCTTTTTATCCTGAATAGTAATTAAAGAAAAAAATGAGTCCTAATGCGTACAGGAAACTAAATGTTTTTTACTGTATTTTCAAGGATTATCACTGAATAAAATACGTAGATCAATTCACTAACGAAAACTAAAATTCAACAAACACTCACATTCGCCTTCTGCGTATCTCTGCGTATATTCATTTACTGGCAAATTTCAAGACCACACAAGTTCGCCTTTCTTGGAATACATAAAAAAAAAATTGCCTTTTTGTAAGCCAAGCTACCCTTATTTTTCCATCGACCGTCGTTACACACAGTCTATAAGATGCAAACATGAAGCTTTTGTAGTCGTTAAATGCGACTTCGTCGCTTTATCCAAACGTCGTTAAATAGGGACAAATTTTACATTAGACCTATAGCAAACCAACCAAAGGTTTAAAAACTCGTCGCTAAATACGGTCGGTCGTTCTAAACGACGTCGCTATAAGCAACTTCCACTGTACTTGAAAAAATCCCAGAACACGTCAATTGTAGAGTATTAAATGACATCCTGCAGCTTACAAATTTCTTCCCTAACGCCAACCCCCGTAAAAATTAATTGAAATCATCTGATATAAGTAATAAATTCACTACACAGTACACACTATACAAGGGGTCGCAACAAACTGTCACTCGAAGGGAGTTTGTACCTTTTTGTAAGTACATATCCACAATTATTACTGAAATAATGAATTTTTCCATCTGGCTGCTCCACACTGTATAGTATACCTAGGTAATAAATTTAAGTAAAACAAAAATTATGGCCAATTGGGATCAGAAAACTTTTCGAACACCTGATACCTAATTCAATTACTTCTTATGCTTAGAAAGTGGACTGACGAAGAAATTGAGATGCTCAGACAAGTTGTCAAAAATTTTTCCGACGGTTTAAATCAAATAAGCGAACACATTAAACGACGCACCGTGTAAGTCTGTCATATCACAATTTCTTCAGTTGTCTTCTAAATCTAATCTAACCAATTTTTAACAACAGATCGCAAATCAGAACTGCACTTAAAAAGAAGGCTTTCGAAGATGTCGGCTTGCAAGTGAGGCAAATGAACACGGTGTCGCAGCCTAACCAGCAAACAGTGCAACAATCGCCTATGATCAAATCCGAAGTGACGCTTAATATGCTGAATGCTGCTGAATCAGAAGTGGATGTCGAGGGACTCCATGAAGAGGTTAAGTTGGAGTTTGATGGAGCAAATGAAGAAGTGACGTCATAACTAGAGTATAATTGGTTGGATTCGGACTATAATGGTTGAATGACACCCGTCACGTACCGTAATATGTTCAAAAAGTAATTTGATTCAAGTGTATGTCAAGTTTCGAGAATGCAAAGATCGCAGTATTGAAATAAAACATCGGTCAAAATATACGGCACACTTCGATGTGACATTTCACAAATTAATCTTCTTGCTTTTTGAACTTCGAGTTCATACTTGAATTGTGTTTATGTCATTTGTAAATTTGTAAAATTTCATTAATTTCCAATTTTTTAAATACGATTATTATTTTCATAGTTTTATTTCGTATACTTTTCAAAGTTATTGTTGACTGCAAGTACAAAAAGTGAGATAGTAAAATATATAAATTCATATAAAAATGTGTCTTTTTGTTGTCAAAACGCATTTTTTTCTATAGTTACACATGTTTGAGCTCAAAAATTAATAAATTATAAATCGATCTCGCCATGCAAACATGACTAGTTTGCTACAATCAAATTTTAAGCAAATGCTTTAGTTTGGCAGCTAACACAAACTTTTTTATTTAATTTATGGAACTAAATTTTTTTACCACAGGTGGTTACCACAGGTAGTAAAAAATGTAAGATACTTTGACAATTTGGCAAATATATTTTTAAAGATATGATATTAATAAAGTTGTTTGTTTTTTTGGTGTTATAGGTTCTTTTAGTGAAATAAAAATGTACAAAAAAAAGTACCAATTAGCACCTGGATCACTCTTGAAAGAGCAAGTTTTAATTCTCTTTAGTGGTAATTTCTTGTTTACAGTAAAGTTTTTGTCTTGACTTTCCATTCCAGTTTTAGGTGTGTTTCCATTTTGTTTATTGTACTCGTTTTCTGTGTGAATTAGTTTTTTATTTCATTATTATGTTCGCTTTTCTATTGTTTGCTTGGTGAGATATGAGATGTGAGTTGTTTGAAGGGTGGAGTCATTAAACAGAAGAACTTAAATAAGCTCTCCTGTGCTGGCAGCTATAAAAGTAATCCGCCTTGTTACAAAGAGCACGATGCTCGGGTGGGATAGTCTATGTTTGTCCAACTCATATCAGCAAGTAATGTAAGGGGATGATCAAACTAATTCTACAGAATACACCCGATCTGACAGCTTGCCGTTAAAAAATAATAATAATCAGTGATTATTTTGAGTTTTATATGTAAAAAATTATACGTATAAATGGTGAAATCATGCAGTTCAAATTCATTGTTTATGAGAAAAAGTGTCAGCGCAAAATAATTCACATATTACGAAATAATTTCATATTCAAACAATATATGACAATGAACAAGCAGAGTATAATAACAATTCTTACAATGCTTCTCGACCCCCGAAAGACAAGCTTTCTCTTGAAAATTGGCATGAGTGGTTGTACTGTCTGTGACTGTTAATTGTTTTATATTGTTGGACTATGAAACAACTTAGGTGTTATTGTCAATTTTTGTCGTGCCTTTCCAAAACTCTTGCAATTTTTTGACGCTAGCTCCCCGACTATTAGTTCTGTTCATTTCAAATTTTGGAAGTCCGGAAGTTAGGGAACCTGTATTACCGACAATGACGCTTCCTAGTTAGTGTCGGAAATACAGGTTCCCTACTGGAAGTGGGACCTGGAAGTGAAAAATAAAATGTGCCGGCTAAACAGCTTGGTAGCCCAAAAGCCATAAATCGAAAGACAAAGACGCATGAAGGTTGGAAAATGTGAAATGGAGTAGAAAAAATCCGGACACTGTGCGTCCAAACTCCAAATAGCTGAAAGGAGCTTGCAAATGGCGGTTACAAGGTTCCGTATTTGGCACACTAATAGATAACTACTTATGGTAATTTTTTACACTAGACACCTAGAAACGCTACAGCTACCTATAAATGCAATACGTAACATTTCATACCGAACGACATAAAAACATAATATGAGAAAAACAAAAGTATAAATAATAAAATAAAATGAATATCGATTTTTCAGCAACATTCGTACCGTTTCCAATATCCCAATGTTATCCCCTCCTCATCTTGGAGACACGGGTAAACAATAAATAAATACCTAATAATTTTTATTTCCTTTTTTGAAGTACATTTTAAAATACGTTTTAGGAAAATGAAAATAACCCAACAATAAATAATTAATTATTAGTAATTAACACATAATATTAAAATGATTAAAATAATAAATAAATATAGTCACTTAAAAATTGGTTTCCTTTATATGATTATAATGCCTTATTAAATTAACTAACATTTATTTTGTAGACATTTTTTATGTACACTCAAACATGCTTCAGATGTTTACGTCTATAATGTGAAGTCCAATTACCTTTCATTTTTGTTTCATATGAACACTCTTCACATTTATAAACTTCAGCATCTTTTGCGTGTTTACATTTAACATGCTTGACTAAAGAACTTTTAATTTTTGTTTCATAAGAGCATTCCTCTTCATCACATTTATACACTTCAGCATCTTTAGCATGTTTATATCTAAAGTGGCTGGTAAAATTAAATTTAATTCCTGTTTGGTAAGAACATTCTTCGCATTTATACACTGGAGCCTGTTTTGAATGTTTACTTTTATAATGTCTGTAAAAATAACTTTTCATTGTTGTTGTATAAGAACAATGTTCACATTTGTAGATTTCGGGATTTTTCAAATGTTTACATTTATAATGTGTTGACAAATCACCTTTTCTCTTCGTTTCATATGAACATTCTTCACATTTGTATACTTCGGCATTTTTAGAATGTTTGCATTTAAAATGCATGGCCATGGAACCTTTAACTGCAGTTGTGTACGTACATTCTTCACATTTGTACAATTCGGAATGTTCTGATTGTATACACATATCCATTGTCAAACCACTTTCAACTTTTGTTTCACAGGAACTTTCTTGTTCACATTTGAAAATTTTAGAATCTTTTAAATGTTTACGACTATAATGAGCTACCAAGGCACATTTATATCTTGTTCCATATGAACATTCATCGCATTTATAAGTTTCAGTTTCTTTTGAATGTTTACCCCTGTAATGAGTAACAAGGGCACATTTATATTTAGTTTCGTAACCACATTTGTCACATCTGTACATTTCAGTTTCTTTTCCATGTTTACATTTATAATGTGCAGTCAAATTACTTTTAAGTCTTGTTTCATAAGGACATTCTTCGCATTTATACACCGCAACATGTTTTGCATGTTTATTGTTGAAATGAATGACCAAACTACCTTTGATTCTTGTTGTATAAGAACATTCTTCACATTTGTACATTTCAGTATTAACTATGGTTTTATTAAAATATTCTTTTTCAGATTTGAATACTCTATTATCTTTTAAATGTTTACGTCTAGAATGACCCACCAAGCCATATTTATATTTCGTTTTGTAAGAACATTCATTACATTTGAACACTTCAGTGGTTTTTGAATGTTTAAATTTATAATGTGAGGTCAAATTGCTTGTAAATCTTGTTGTGTATGAACATTCGTCACATTTGTACACTTCAGCAAGTTGTGGGTGTTCATGTCTGTAATGTTTGATATAATCAATTTTAGCTGGTGCTGTATAAGAACATTCACCACATTTGTATATTTTGCTATGGTTTAAATGTTTACCCCTATAGTGATTGATCAATGCACATTTATATTTTGTTTTGTAAGAACATCCATCACATCTGTACACTTCAGTTTCATTGGAATGTTTGCATTTATAATGTTTAGTCAAACTGGCTTTAATTCTTGTTTCATAAACACATTCCTCACATTTATACATTGCACCATGTTTTGCATGTTTACATATATAATGTTTGATGAAATTACTTTCAACTTTTGTTGTATAAGAACATTTCTTACATTTGTAAACTTCAGCAAGTTTTGCATGTTCATGTCTGTAATGTTTGATGAAATTAATTTTAGCTCTGGTTGTATAAGAACACTCATCACATTTGTATATTTCACCATGTTTATGATGTTTACCCTTGTAATGAGTCACCAAGGCACACTTGTATCTAGTTTCGTAAGAACATTCATCACATTTGTACATTTCAATTTCTTCTGCATGTTTAAATTTATTATGTGCAGTCAAATTGCTTTTAATTCTTGTTTCATAATGACATTCTTCACATTTATATACAGCAACATGTTTTGCGTGTTTATATGTAAAATGACTGATCAAACTATGTTTGATTTTTGTTGTATAAGAACATTCATCACATTTGTAGATTTTAAGGGGTTTTGAATTGTTTTGAAAACGACGTACAGTACACTGCTTGTGATTGAAATCATAATGTCTCTTAAAATGATATTTCATGTTTGTCTGAAATGGGCAAAGATCACAGTTATAGCTCTCAGCCTCAGCCAAGTCATACTGATTATGTTCATTATAAAGTTGACTACTGCATAGTCCCACAAGATTGTCTCCTAGTTTATGATCTTCCATGTCCACGTTGAATTCCTCTTTCACAGTCATATCTCTGGTATTTATTTTGAGGTCCTTAACAATACTGCATGATTCCAATAACACGTAGTCGGAAGATGGTTTACAATTTTCAGTGCCTATTTCTTCTTTTACCGAGTAATTTTCTGTTTGTATTTGGGACTTTTGGGATTCATCGTTACTGCAGTCGCAATGTAAGTCTTCTGGTTCTTTCTTCACAGAGAAAAAGGGAACATTGTCCTGGTTGCTAAATTCAGGAATTTCGTGACGATTAGGATCATTTTGTTCATTTTCAAACTTTAAATTTGATGGTAATACTATAACATTCTGACAATCACCTTGGTTTGCCACTGCTTGTTGCTGAGCACAATCTGCCACATCTAAACTCATCATACTCATACTTGTTTTGCCTTTGTATTATTAACAATATTTTTTGAATAAATATTCTATAATATATAAATAAATAATTATTGAAAAAAAAATTATTTTTTTAAACTTTTTCCACCGAATTACGTCAATATGAAGTGATATTGATATTACTACTACTTTGTTTTATGGGTTTTTAATTTTTCTATGGTATTCAGTATAAAAAGTTGTGTTAAATAATTCTTTTTTGTTTCCTTTTTTTAATGGTGAATGACATGAAAAAACAATATGGTGGCCATATTGTCCACTTATATATCGTGTGAGCAAATGAAAACATAATTTAGGTAGGCCCTGGAAAAAAATTTCATGTCTTAGATTGAATCCTACGATAAAATCACTGTCATTAATTTTAAAAATCTTATTTTTCTTATTTTGTGATTTTGAGTGGTCTGGGGTGCGTTCATGAATTACAGTTTGCATCATACATGAAAAACTCTGGATGCGTTCATAAAATAACCAGTTCGCTTGATTGGATAAAAATCTAGCATCGTTCATAAATTGCCGATGACGACGCTTGAAGTGCACTCGCAGAGTTTTGAAGAAACACATGGGTGAATCAATTCTGTGCATAATATTAGTAAATTACAAAAATTAGTATTAAATTAAAAAAAAGTGTGAATTTGACAGTTAAACATAATCTAATACTTTGGAATTATTATTTCCTTTGCTTTCTCGTTCGAATTACGTTCATAAAATGGAACAATCTGACGATATTCCGGAAAATGTAAGGCATCACTCTGGTTGTTACACATAAAACGTCAGTTTCTGTTTATGAACGCATTCCACCTTCAGGGTCGTATTTGTGTTTTTGAACCGTATTTACCACCTATCTGGACTTTTTTAGGTAAGGGTGTGACAAGGCAAGATTCCGTTGGCACAGCTATTTAGGAGAAGCACAGACATACCAACTTTATTAGAATAGTTTTTCGAAAAAAAAAATTGGGCGAGCGACTGTCCGGCAAAAATTTATAAACATTATTTCCAGAACAGTTTGCCCTCTTAAAAAATGGCCACCACTAGAGCCACAGATCACAGACCTTACTTTTATCATGAGCATGAGTGCATAGTAGGAAGAAAGTTCCTAATATTAGATGGTGTAAACATCACTGGATTTATTCCCATTTTCATTGGTTATGTTACTTTATTCTTGTTTGATTTTATTTTTATATCTTGTGGTGGATTCTTTCATTTCTTTCTGGTGTGTGTTTATGTTAAACCCTCAGGTGCAAATACTTAATAAATGACTTTACTATAATTAATAAGTAGATAGATAATTCGATAAGTAATAGGGCCTTAAACATAAATACCTACCATTTTACAAAGGGCAAACTGCAGACTAAGGAAAACTATTATTAGGTATTAATCCTTTATTGCTTTGGCTTGAACATGACATTTTTACGGGGTTTGCAGTGTCAATAATCCAATAAACTTCACGCGCGGTAACTGGAACAATCTCCGAATAATTTATGTCCGCGTTATTCAAGAAATCACAAAACTAATTTTAACAACCTGATGCACCTTATTTCAGCAAATGTCAAAATAATTATTATTTGACAATAAAATTGGAAAACAAGAAGAAGGCAATATCAGAATGAGTTTATACGATTTTACGAACCAAAATTTTCATTTTACAGTTTTACAGATCCAATCTAAGACATGAATTTTTTTTTCCAAGGCCTACCTAAATTATGTTTTCATTTGCTCACACGATAGTCACTTATAAGTTGATGGGTAATTGTTAATCTGCTGGAGTGGTAAAATTATTTAAGATCATCAGCGTATAATAAGAGATGGGATGTACTGAAATTCCCTTACAAGGTGGCAGTTCTTAGATCAACCAGTAGAAAAATACAACCAAAAAAAAATTGTGATAGGTACCTATTTGAGAAAATTTTAATGGCCGATTGCACCACCCACACTTAAATCTTAAGTGTCACTTAAAATTTTAAGGGCGACTGTTTCCGTTGCACCACTCATTTAAGTAGACCTTAAGAATTTTAAGTGACACTTATCTTAAGGGCCGCAAATCTTCCACTTAAAGTCCCACTTAACCTAAATAAGGTAATTATTTACAAACATTTTACCATGAAAATAAGAAGAAGCAAATAATGCCTAATCAAAGAGCCAATCAAATAATGCATGAAATCAACATAACCATATAAAATCGTGTTGTGTGTTCATCAGTATCCTAGCATTCCTGGCTAATAAAAATAAAACTACCCTTGATTTACTAATATAAATAGAATACGAAAATGGATGTTGTATTAGAAAACGATATTTTGGAAGATGATCTGGAGGAAATATTCGAAATCATTGACCATGGGTTGCCAAGACAAATCAATATTGATATTCGAAATGAATATTTCTATACCTTTGACTATGACGTCATACTGTCAATAACCGGCATCGTGTCCGCTATACAATTCGTCAATCAAAGTGACAACCGACAGAATTCTTACGTCAGTAGTACCACTATATATCACTTTTAGCACAAAAACAACCAGTATTTAGCCTTGTTGACAGATTCACTGCGACTTAGTTAAGTATTTCGTAAGTGGCAGTGGTGCAATGCTATTAAAATTTAAGTGACCCTTAAATTTAAGTGTCACTTAACTAAGTCCAGATTTAAGTAGAGACTGTGCAATCGGCCATAAGTTCTTTAGCGATACAACTTCTGATGACCTTTCTAAAATATTACTTATCCATCAGCCATCATATTATGCCTGGCTTAACAGCTTGAGAGGGACCAGTCCAAATTCAATAAATCGAAAGAAAAATACTAAAAATGACAGATGAAGGATAATAAATAATTATCTAATGCTATCGCGCCGAGAATTGTACAGTTAACATTTCCACTAAATCCACAACCGTATCATTTTCTTGAAATGCAGGGAAAAAACTAACATGACCAAAAATGTCCTATCCACCAGGTTCTAATCAGTTTATGGTTATCATCTCCTCGTAGACTGTTGAAATACCCGTATGTTGAGAAATGCTACTAAATCAGACAACACTGTATAGTATGTCCATAGAAGAGCAAAACAGGCGAGGCATGCGTGATGCGCCGATGCGCGTTATGTTATTGAATTGACATTGCATTGCCTACTAGCCTACTGTGACAATTGTGACATTGCCCTGCTGCTAGTGCTGCTGCTGAAGAAAACCAAATACACTTACACTATACTATAGTGTATTTGAGAAAACCAAGAAAAGTGAAAAGAAAAGAAAACTGTAGTCGGTAGTCGGAGTCGGAGTTGTGGATGTGGATTGTGGACCCTGGGGTTCTATCTATATCTGTAGGATATAACATTACATTTGTATGGAATGGTATGTAACTTGCATGCCATAGTACTGTACCATACCAGTCCAGTAATTTTATTTTTATTTTATTAATATCAGAGTTACAACTTACAAAGGAAAAACAAGCATAAACTTAGATATGGCTGATTTGGGTGATCAGCAACAAGTATCCCTACACCAAGTTGATTGTCAGAATGTTAACACATTACCATCAAATTTAAATTGTGAAAATGAAGAGAACCTTAGCAACCAGCAGGACAGTGTTCCATTTTACTCTGTAAAGAAAGAACCAGAAGACTTACATTGCGACTTCAGTAACGATGAATTCCAAAAGTCCCAAATACAAACGGAAAATTACTCGGTAAAAGAAGAAATAGGCACTGAAAATTGTAAACCATCTTCTGACTACGAGTTGATGGAATCATGCAGTGTTGTTAAGGACATAGAAATAGAGCCCAGAGATATGACTGTGAAAGAGGAATTCGACATTGACTTGGAAGATCATAAACTAGTAGACACTTTCGTGGGGCTAAGCAGTAGTGAACTTTATGATAATAAACATGGCCAGTATGACTTTGCTGGGCAAAATCATTTGAATGTCTCTTTAAAAGGTAGAAGCGAAAAACAGATGAAGTATAACTGTGATCTTTGCCCCTTTAAGACAAACGTGAAATATCATTTCAAGAGACATCATAATTTTAATCACAAACAAGGTACAGTACGTGGTTTACATGAAAAACCCACTGAAATGTATAAATGTGATGAATGTTCTTACGCAACAAGAATCAAACATAATTTGACGAGTCATTTTAGATATAAACATGCAAAACATGCTGCTGTATATAAATGTGAAAAATGCCCTTATGAATCAAGAATTAAAGGCAATTTGACTAAGCATTACACATCTAAACATACAGAAGAAACGGAAATGTATAAATGTGATGGATGTTCTTACACAACAAGAATTAAACATAGTTTGACCAGTCATTTTAGATATAAACATGCAAAACATGTTGCAGTATATAAATGTGAAGAATGTCCTTTTGAAACAAGAATTAAATCAAATTTGACTGCTCATTGTAAAATTAAACATGCAACAGAAGCTGCAATGTATAAATGTCATGAATGTGCTTACACAACAAGAATTAAACATAGTTTGACCAGTCATTTTAGATATAAACATGCAAAACATGTTACAGTATATAAATGCGAAGAATGTTCTTATGAAACAAGAAATAAATCAAATTTTACTACTCATTATAAATGCAAACATGTAAAAGAATCTGAAATGCATAAATGTGATGAATGTTCTTATACAACAAAAATTAAACATAGTTTGATCTGCCATTTTTTAAATAAACATGCAAAACATGTTGCTATGTATAAATGTGAAGAATGCCCTTATGAATCAAGAATTAAAGGCAATTTGACTAAGCATTATAGACGTAAACATCTGTATAATAAAGTATATGTGTAAACAATCACAACATATCTGAATTGTACAGATCTGAAGAGTGTAGTAGTTACGAGTTGAGCAAAGTGTAGTGTTTTACACAATTATTGGAGTTACAGGTTCTATGATCTAATTTTTAAATGCTAAAGAAATTTTTTCATATGCGTTTTCATAAGTGGTGGTTTAGGGTTGTATGAGGTTATTTTGCACCTAATATCGTCGAAACTGGGCAAATTGACATTTTAAAAGCGTATTTTAAACCCAAAAATTTTTCTACAGAAAACAGGTACTTTTAGATTAATTGTGAGTGGGTCATTGTAACTTCCACTGCGATCAAAGATCTGTTATTTGCTCCAGGTACTCTTCATCACAGAATAGACTATTGCTAACGTGAACTTTTTCAAGTGTTGGAAAATGATGAGCAAAAAAAACCTAAACTCTCCGCCAATGGCACATGAAAAAACTGAATTGGTATTAAAAAAGAAGCTAATATGCGATATTTTTTACCAAAGAATCTCTCTATTTTGTTTTTTTGAACATTAAATAAGATATACCATGTATAATAAGTTATATATACCTAATGATTTTGTCCTGCAAATATTAATTTATATTAGTTTTTTTTATAAATACATGTAGGTAATCAGATTTCATGTATTTTACATGATTGTTCTTCATTAAATCTTACATCTGGCAAAAGCTTCTTTGCATGTATAACCGTTAATGTTTAATAACTTCAATTTTGTAAAAAGTTAATTTTCTTAATAATAATTGTCCTCTTTATAAGGATTTGAAAACATTAAACAGTATTAAAAACTACTAAAAAACTGTCAGATTATACCGGAAAAATACTGGTAAGGGTGTTAACGAAACGTAAAGTACATTTAATTATGTTAATAAAAAATGTTTGATGTCATATTCATCATATTTTTTTATCCCTAATGATAAGAAATTTGAGGCCATTTAATGAATTTAATACAATTTTGAGAATATTGTACATATTTTGATTATATTGTTGGCTATAGTTGCTTTATGTTTTTCACAACAACTGTATTTATCATTTAATTTCAATATTTAGGAAGAAGTATTATAAAATGGAGAACAATGCTCTCTTCACAAAATGTAATTTATTGTTGTGTATTTTTATTATTCACACGAAAGATGATATGTCTTAGTCATATATGTTTGGGTGAGTTTTTAAATAAATAAATATAAAAATACTCCTTTATTAATTTATTACTTTTGAGTTGTTATAAAATTAAGACATCTGCATGGTAAATATAATAACATATACATAATTATATTTTATATTGATTATTATTATTTTTGTTTCAACATTAAAGTACTCTTCAAATTTCAACAGCGAACCAATTTCACAATAACTTCAAATATTGTTTTATTTTTATTGTGTGTTTTGGTGTATAATATTCCTTCAGTTATCTATCAATATCACTTTTACTTGAAGCTTTATCAAGTTACAATTGGAGTTTTGAAAAATAATAACTTTCTGTTCCAAAAAATTGGTAATGTTTCCCTGATCTTCACGCAGCCACAAGCGTTGATTAAAAACTTTTCGATATAATCCTCAATATTATTCCTCATTTTGAGTTCTTTGAAAAAAGGAAATGTCACATTGTTCAATTTTCCCCGCCTCTCTGCCGATTTATAATTCTTCCACACTTGTGGTTCTATTACAATCAGAGCAGCGATTTTGGAAATCTGTTTTAAAAACTTCTTTAATCCCTCGTCACCGTTATTTAGGTGGATCCACATGGTCACTGAAAAACAGAACACGACGTCAAATCTTTCTACAGATTTTTCACTGAAATATTTTTGCAATACACTCTGTCGCTGGTTGCTGTTCATGATATCCAAACATTTGAAAGTTATTGCGGGCGTCGATCGTGTTTGTGCTTCATTTATCAAATTTCCATCTAAATCGATCCCAAGAATGTGGCAATCGTCAGCAGCATGCAAACTCAGAAAAGTGTGCAACAGTACGGTGAGCTCCTGAAAAAAAATCGTGATTGATGAATAATTTTCATTCTAATATATTTATTTCATGGTACCATGTTAGATATTGGTTTCATACTCAAACTTTTTGCATAATAGCAACTGAAATTGTCAAAAATTTACAAGATGGTTAATGTAGTGTTGGTGACTTAGTAGGGGGTCCAGCTAAAGATAGGTTGTTTGAGGAGGATGCAACCGTTCTTTTCTTACATTAAGCAATGCAATTGAACTTGCATCTTCGAGAGAGGCTGCTGCAAGTCAGTATGATATAAAGTGGAAGTGAAGCAAGAACCGATTAGCCACACAATGTGGAAGAAAGAAGCTGTTAGGAACGAAATCACAATAAACCCAATACTTAAAAAAGTGATGTCGTCCTCAATAGTGTATTTTTTTGTTAAAAAATACACTAATAGATCAACTTCCCAAAGGTTTTTGCTCGTTTGGATTTATCACAAGCTTAGCAGCAAATGGAGTTGGATAAGGGGTCTAGGGACCTACCTACTTACTATTTCTACACGGAAGTGGTTGTTTTGATAACTCGTTTGCCTTTTGGAGTGGCCAGTGCACCAGGTGTTTTTCAAAAAGATATGGACGCTTTAATAGAAGGTGTGGCAGTTTTTTTTATGACATTTTGGTAGGTCATAAAGATCTGAATGAATTAAATTCTAGGTTAGAGGTTCTGTTGGCTAGGTTAGAGGATGCAGGATTGACACTTTTCGAGAGAAAATGCGAAGTGGGAAGAACTCCTTGGAATAATCCCGTTAAAGAGGCAAAAAGTCAATTCTCCTCCTCTCTATTTTTACACATCCTGAATACCAACCTTCTGGCTATCTGCCACTGCCAACTGTTACCCACCAAGTCACCAACACTAGAGTTAACACAATTAGAGAGAGAGAGGACTCAAAACCAGACAAAAGAATGAAATGGAAAAGGATTCGAGAGTAGGGGTTGGGGAAGAAGCAGAAAATAGAAATCACAAAGTATGGAATTATAAACAATTGAAACTTTTTACAGTCTTGCAGAAAATATTTGGCTAAATATGCAGAAGTGGTTCCAGAGTTTACAGGATTATAGTCATATAGGGCCAGTTGCACAAACGTTAATTAAAGATTTGTCAGATAATTACTGATTTCAAATTGCAAATTTTGAAAATAGGGTGAATATTTTGAATGGTTTTTATATTTTTTATCAGTAATTAACTCTTCTAAAAGGGAGCTGAATTTATTTCCAGCAATGTCAGACCAACATTTTGGATAGTACAGGGCAGTTTAAAATCAGTAATTATCTGCCAATCTGTAATTAACGTTTGTGCAACCGGACCATAGTGTTGCCTGATTCAGTAATCATTATTACAATATATTTTTCAATAGAGATGAACTGGACCAGATCTGATGTCACATCATTTGTCATCGTAAGGTTCTTTCTTCCCTAAAATTTACTACATCTACGGCTTTTTCTTTAGCAGAAATTTTTTCATTTTATTAAAATTTCAGGGGAGAGAGAATCAAACAATGACCTGACTTATGTGTATGTGTCAGTTTTTGGTAATGATTATTCAGTAAAATTGGTAGGAATTGTAAAATCAGCATGTGGCAACTCTGAGATTCCTAATAGTGCATAAGTTTCCTTTGAATCTGAGTGACCAGTTCTGTATGTTTACCAATCTTTGGGAGTAGAGCCTCAATAGTCCTAAATATGAATGTTTACCCCAGTATTGCAGCCAATGTCTAAAGCGTGGCACCGTTTACTCTCAGTCCAGGTTAAATCAGTCGGTAAATGTTTGAGTCGTTCTTCTGCTGGATGAAAATTATAATAATTATCGAAGTTGCCAAACTGAACAGCCGGAAGCCGATGTGGGTCATTTTCTTCTGTTTTTTTACTACCCATTTTTCTGTTTGTTAATTAATTAATTTTCTAAACAAACACTGGTTGAACTGTTGAAGAAAGTAATGAACTGGAACTCTCTACCTACTGCAACACAAATACCTATTTACTATCAATGGTAATTATGCTTATTAGATTTCTTTGTATTTTGTATTATTATAATAATTATTATTATTATTATGTCTTCGATATCGATATGTCCAGTACCAAAGAGAAAAGAGAGCAAAATTTGGCTTAATTAAAAAAAGTAAAATTTTAAAAATAAAATGAGGTTAATTTTTAGATTCTTCTTATTTTTTTTCTGCTACTGTCACTAGTAAGAGCAAGGATGGCCAGACGCACGTATCTGTCAATCTATCAGTTTGAGACCATTTCTAGTGTACCTGTATTACCGACACTAACGCTCGTCAGTGTCGGTAATGCAGGTTCCCTAACCATTTTCGTGACATATTGTTATGTTTTTCCCTTCTGTGGGTTCATCGATAATGGAAAGCCAATTAACTGAATTAATTATTTAATAATTATTATTAAACTTTCTTTAATCATTTACTTTAATTAACAATTCAATTCACAACTAATACTATACTTACACTTACACTAATTTACAACTTCAAAATGATTATAATCTCATTACTATTACTGCTAACCAGTGCTACTACCGTACATCACAAAAAGGTGTAGCTTTAAGTTTCTACGATGAACATTGCAGCAAAGGGTGTATCTAAAATGAACTGAGAAAATTAAAAAATTTCAGAAATGAAAGAAGACTTAACAAATAATTTTATTTTCATAAAAAAGTAGTGGCGTAGTGTGGCGTACCTACTATTTTTTTTTTAATACTAGGTAAGTGTAACGCGACTTGCACGAACACCACTGCCACAGTAACTACAAGTTATACCTTGGAAAATGCCTCTTGATGCATGGAAGGTGTAAACAAATTTTCACGAAAATATGTATCTTGATTGTTATCAAAGTTATTATTAAAAAACTATTTTTTTCTTGACACTTCAACACCCTGTATAGTTAAAAAGTTGGGCCTCTAAGGACATACGTTTATACTTACTTTTTTTCTTAAAATGGATCTCATCAATCACCCCTGAATTTTCTCGGTTCATTTTAGATACACCCTACTGTATACAGATTCTGGCATCCATCATATGTCATATGTATATTATAAGCAGGTTCCGATTTTTTGTTTTTCCGATTTTTCTCATTTACTATAATAGAATTAGAAAAATAATTTACAGCACATTTACTTAAGACTGTTTAAAGTGTTAAAGTGTAGATACCTACACTTTAAAAAATAAGTTTTATTTTTGAAATAAAAAAGTCATAGTTGGCTTTGACATCATTAGAAAGACAAAAACTTTCACATTACAATGATATATATTTTGTTTTTATAATATATGTAATTGAGAAAAAATTTAATGACAGTGATTCTTTGCTCATACAAAGAATACAAACAAAAAAAACTAATTAATGTACCTATAACGTGTGCGTCCGGAAATTCACCGTTTTTCAGATACACATCAGATTATGCAGGGTGTTAAGAAAATGACGGATAAACTCTTCAGTACATTGTAGGGCACACTCAGTAGAGTACGGGAAAAATAGTGTTAAAAATTCTGGTCTTTAATTTGGTGAGATAAAAAATGCCAAAGTTAACATTTTACTATCTTTGTTTTTCGGTATTTGCAAAACATAGAACATAGATGATTTTACAGATATAAAAAAGCTACTTTAATCGTTATCAATTAAAAAATACTGGCTTGGAAAATTTAATAAGTTTTTTTTTCTTTTCTAAGATGCTAAAAAAAGCATTTGGCAACAACGGGTTTGATACCTTGACTATCTACATTGTTAGAAATTAGACGAAATTACTAAATAAAATGTAAGTAGCTCTGGATTTTTTAAATTATTTTTCCCGTACTTTACTGAGTGTCCCCCTCCAATGTACTAAGAGTTCATCCGTCATTTTCTTAACACCCTGTATATCATATTATGTGGGGTTGTTTTATTTTGACTCGCTTACTTTTATAGGCCGAGCATAGCTGGTTGCCTAGTTGAATTAGTTTTAAAAGAAAATAAAACATAGGCAACCAAACATACTTGTCGATCGAACTATTTCTTTAAAACTGAGGAATTTTCGTAGAAGCGACACGCGGCGCCGATATCAGAGTACGCGAGCGAATAAACACAACCATCAGACTAGCGGGCAAGGCAAACAAGATTTATCATTTTGCTCAGTTTGGCTGGCGCGACGTTGTCAGTAGGACGTGTTGTAGGGGATCGACCGCGTGGGTCTTGGTGTTGTGAATATTTTCATATTATATTTCACGTTTAAAGGGCCACGTTTCTTTTACTAGGAATGTTTGTGTTACGGAAATTTTCTCAATGAAATTAAGCTGATTATAGTATACAGGTAGGTTCTCAATTATTTTTAATAATAATAAGATTGTAAGCATAATATTTTTCTCCTTAGGGCGTAAATAATATTGATTCCCAGACATTGCTTGTTCATTTTTGCGAGGATTGCATGTGCATGTGATTTGTTATTGATTTGTTATATTTATTTATCTACGATAAGTCTATTGCCTAATTAGTCGGGGAAATGTTAAATTAAGGCGAATATTAAATTTTTAGAAAGAAAGAATGAAATTTTCCCAAAATAGACTTTGAACCGGTGTAATAAAACAAAGATTTATGCGATCAGGTTGTGGGATTTTTGACGTAAACAGGTAGGTATTTTAATACTGCTACTTATTTCATAAACTTAATATTTATAATAATTTAATTGCCAGGTGTGATGAAATATTTATTAGAAATTACAAATAATATTCGGATAGGCACATGGTTTTTCTCAAATCAACTTTTATCTTTGTAAGCAAAAGTTTCTTTGTTCTTGTTCTCCTTTTAAATAGATTCTTTTCCGCGTTTTTGTTTATAACCTATACAAATAAATCTATTTGTACATATTGTTTACTTAATTAAACAATAAATTATTATCTTGCTAACTCTTTTCGTCCAAAATATCATTATACCTAATATGCTATAAGATATCATGCAAGCGTAAAATAATTTTCATTAAATACAAATTTCAAATTTTTATTATCACGCGCCGACACTGCGCAAACCGCGGTCAATATTAATAATAACTGAACGTCAAAATTTCGTTAATTGGATGCGTTCAGAATGCGTGTGCTTATCAACTAACAAATTTAATGATCTAAGGAGTTTTAAATTAAATTAAAACGTTTCATAGAAGAAACACATGTATAGGTATGTCACTACTATAATACATTGTCACTACTATAAATAGTAGTGACCATCAATATACGCTCATGTGATGATTAAGACATTTGCGGCCAAATTAATCAAATCAAAATAATGGCGATTAAATAAAAAGTGATAAAAGAAATTTTATAAATGGTCAGATCGGACTTGAATGCATGAAGATAGAGGTTACAAAGTAGAGAAACGATAAAAAAAATATCGTTTTATAATTAGTTAATCAAATTAAAAAAAAAAATTAGATTATAAAAAAATTAAAAAAAATCGTAGGTAGGTATTTAAAAAAATATTTATTCTATTGTTTTTTTAATCAAGGTTGATTTTGATTAAAGATTAATCTGGTGAAGTAATAGTAATATTACATATCTCCCTATTATATAGTAATAAAATGCCTACCCTTTCTAGGGTATTGGTATTTAAATGTCTTGGAATCAATATCGATCGATTACGCCTACCTACATCAAGCACAGACGACCTCAAACCAAATTCCCACTTAACAAATAAATAAATCATCAAAATCAAATAGTCTCTTATTGTTTCAGGTGACAGCAACAAGGCAAGGACAACAATAATAATCAATCAGATTCTATGCAAACTTAGCGATAACTTAAGGATTACTCGGTTTACTCGTATCTGTGATAGTGTGTGCATAAAGTGTGTAAGAAGTAGTAGGTACAAACCGTCGACAATGCAAAACGTGCAGCAATCGACGACGCCACGCGTGCGGTTCACATTAGACAAAGGCATGCCATTGTCTCCGATCGGGAGCGTCGGTAGTGCTAGTGATCCGATAAAAAAGGTCCGGAGTCTCTCCTCCGCCGACTTATCCCAACCGAGGGAGACCCTTTGCCGGGCGAGGAAGGTCCTCTCGGAGAAGGACACCGGCAGCGAACACCCGGCTTTAAACGGCAAGCCGTTCAAGTCGAGCATCTTCACCGAGAAGTACGTCCTCTTGGACCAGGTGGAAGGGAGCTCGCTGTATAGATGCGTGCAGCTCAATACGGAAGAGGAGATGGTTTGCAAGGTAAGTTATTAATTAATAATCTGTTACTTGGGTATACGGGTATACGTACCGCATGACTGCTATGCTTGAATTATTGTTAGTGACCTACATTTCAAAGGTGGTTTTATTTGGAGGTTGTAGGTCAGGGTCAGTTATTCTAATAGGTACCCGTTCGGGTAATTGATTTTTATTAATTGGCAATTAAAGTACGAAGGTAATTTTTGATAATAATAATATGTATGACCTTAGTAAAGTTAGTCATAAGGTTACGTAGGTACCTAAATAAATTATACCCTATTAGGGGTATTCACGACTCACGAGGTTCGTAAAATGCGTGTAGTTTTACGAAATCGTCACTTCACTTCAGAAAACCAATCAGAATTGTTACATTTTGTATAAAACTACGAACGTAAAACTACACGGATTTTACGAACCTCGTGAATACCCCTATTACCTATATCAAAATTTCTCTAAATTTTCCTTAAATGTTAAATATAAGTAAATGTTGCGCAATAATGCAAAATAGTTTATCTATAATTAGCATAATAGGTAAGTATAAGTAACCATAATTTTCTTAACTATAATCTAGTCGGCGAATAGAGCAATAAAACTGCGCAGAAATTTGATGACGCAGGTAAGCACGCCTTGTGATTAGCGTGTAAGTTCTTATTGGGTGCCTGCTTCAGGTAACCATAACCAATAAGACGGGCTTACGCTAAAGGGCTGAAGCACATGGCGTGCTTTACCTTTGTCATAAAATTTGTGCCCAGTTTTATTGCTAACCTGTATCTATTCGCCGACTAGAGCATCGTTTACATTTTGAAATTGTTAACTAATTTTGGGGAAGCTCGAGGGGGGAGGGGGGTGTAAGTATCGAGATTGTCCCTACATATTACTAACCTACTGTATCAAAAAAATTATTTTTGGTCATTATTTACATCTGCGGCTCCTATACAGTTTCACTATGGCACCTATATGTATAGGGGTGTAGAACATACCTATAGTAACACCAGGAAGGTATTAATTTGCTTTGCAAATTTATGGTTAGCCAAAAAAAGCGGCATTAAGAGCCGCTCTAATGAGTCCGGTCCTGGGTAGGCGGCGTATAAATACATAGGAAGCACGCACTCGAAATGATGCATAAAACTGGATCGTAAGCGGCGGATGCTATGAGCACGACACAGAGAGGGATTCGACCGGATATAAGATTTCTCATATCGTATCCAGAGTATAGCGAACGATGTCACGATTTTTGGAATGCAAATGCAAAATAAATGCAAAATTCAAAATAAAAACTGTGCTACTGTTTATCTCGAAGATATTCCTTGCCCCGAAAGTGAAAAAAAAGTAGAAATTCGATCGTAGTGTCAAAGAGGCCTTAGTTGTGACCTTAATATTAGTTTGCAATGGCTGTTTTTAGCTTCTTACCCACCCAGCACCCCTATTTCGCTCCTCGGTCCCGAAAAAATTGATGAAACTTAGGAGCCGCGGATGTAAACAACTACCTTGTTTTTTTTATATAAACATGGGCCCTAATAAAATGTTTGGTTGGCAAGATACAGGGTGTTGAAGTTTGAAAAAAAATCGTTTTTTATTAATATTAGAGAATTAGAGAGATCTTTTTTCCGATTTTGGTGATTTTTGGCAGTGTGTGACAAAAGAAGTACGCTACTGATGACTTGTTTACAAATTTTACATTTTTCGGAATAAACAAGCTAAATACCACTTTTTTTGCCTTTTGCTTTTTTTCGCTTCAATGCATGTCGAAAAATTGAGAAAATAGAATCTTTAAATTAAAATCAATTTTATTTTTATAGAAAACGGTTTATAAAAATATCAAAGAGGCAAAAAATTTGTATTTTTAGCTGCTTAACCCGAAAAAATGTAAACAAGTCTTCAGTGGCTTTCATTTATTGTCAATATTAATCTTGAGACGCCTCGGGACGCCACTGGAACTCATAATAATTATCATCCAGGTTGTGTTAATTTTACGTCATATCCAACGAACAACTGCCAAATTTTACCAAAATCGGCTAAAGGATCTTTGAGATATTAATAAAAAAGGGATTTTTACAAACTTTATGACATCCTTTAACTTGAAAACCAGACATTTAGGACACATGTTTATAGAAAAAAATTGTTTTGATCGATTTATCCTAAGCTTGGATTTAAGAGGGAGGTGTATAGATTTCTTAATTTTTTTTTTAATTCTATAGCATAGCTAAAACCTGATAAATTATATCCTATCTACCTACCCACATCGCAGCCTATTTATTGTAGATTTTTACCTGAACGGGCATATGCGATGTGTCCTATACAAAGCTGCTTGGTTGTGTAAAAATAAAATCCCTTTGTGTAGACCGTACCTGCGTACGTAGTATCGACCCACGAAGGGCAGCTGGCAGGTCACAGAACAGCTGTCTGCCCTGATTTTACATAACAAACTCTTTATCTAGGCTAGGGATGCCGTAAAGTAAAACTTCAGTCAGATTGTTCCACTTAAGTGTCTTGGTTTCTAAAGTTGTTAGAAAAGTTTCAATATATAATTTTTTATTATGGGTGCATTGTAATCTCGGATTGAATTATGTAACATGACTAACATACAACGTAAAGCATGCGCAATAAGGTATTTATAGCGCAGATGTCTGTTTATGTAAAGTTATTAAAAAATCTAAACACTTGCGTCGGATATTTTTCCAAATTCGAACTCAATTTTCTGCATAAAAAAGCGTAAGCGTAATGGATATACTCGAAGTTCGAACACAATCAGCATTAATGAGCGCACTCCTTGAACTGGTTGCACCTGCTAATAAGAAAGATTCAATAATTGTGCATTTTTGTGCACATAATATGATATTTACATAATTTTTTGTTACAAAAAATTTGTAAGTAAATAATAATTCCATACATAAGGATGGAAATTTGAAAGACAAAGAAAACACTCGAATGCAATAATTGAATTTACTTTTGTGCGCAAATGCAAAATATGTACCTATATATTGTTTACATTAACCTATATGACATTAATGGTTTTCTCGTTAATGTAAACAACGGTATTTTCAGGTAGGCGCGTATATTTCCAAAGGAAATTACGCAATAATTTCAAATGTTAGATTTATCTTAGATCTGAGACTTGCTCTGATTACATTGTGAATTGTATGATTAAACCCAGGATTAATAAAGTAATTAAAATAACGTAGGCTTAACAAGTGATGATACAAATTTTGAAAAAGTTTGTTTACAATAATTATATTAAGTAGGTACCTAGTTCATAAGTATCTACTTGATAATAATTATATTTCAGTTAATTTTGCTACTTTGATCAATTAATCGTTAATTGCGTAGTTAGCGTCCATTATGCAGTGTGTTTAATTAAGAATTTTCTGGAAACGGACCAATTATAGTCGATTAAGTCACTCATTAATAACCAATAATACATACATATGTACTTTATTTTGACCTTCATAAAGTTATTGTCAGTACATAGTTACATTAAAGCATTCGGAAGCAAAATAAAAAGAAGGAAAATTACTCGGAAAAATTATTACAACAAACAATATTTTCAATACCTCCCTGCATCGTCCTGATTTTAATACATCCTCATCAGTCACATCCACTGAGTTTTAATCTCGCTTTTAATCCCATTCGTTGTTCTACTCGATTCTAGAAATTCTACAACAATAATTCTAGACCGTTTAGTTGATATTTTGGCAAAATGCACTGTTGCCAGACTGAAGAAGATATCCTATATTCACGTCAAATCATGTTGTGAGCGCATCAAACTGTAACAGTAGGAGAAGACGGTCAAATCAAAAGTTCAGTGTATGAGAGAGACGGAATCATTCAGGCTGCACACGTCACCCTCTTGCACATGGTGCTTAGATGGCAATTGGTGTTTTTAGCAGGTTGTACTATAGGTATTTAAATTTTTTCTTAGAAAGTTGTGCGTAAAAATGGATTAGGAGGTGTCTGACCAATTTTATTAGAAGTGGACACGATTAAAGTTTTTTTTTTTTGCCATAATTATGTTGTATATTGTATCTTCAAGTAGAGAAACTCTTGCTGATGATGAGCTTTTACAACCGATCTGATGCTGACAACGCATTCCGTCATTTCCTGTCTACCCTATAATAATCATACAGCACATGCATGAAGATTGAATTCCAATTAAATTATATCGGCGAATTCTGCGAGGAGCTCAGAGGTTTTGTGACTGAATTTCCTTCTTCAGCCCTTATGGTCTCCAGATTTCCCTCGAGCGCCTTCACATGTCTATAATAAGATACATGATGCGTCATCTGAGGACGCCTTGTCTAGGGTCAAGGCTTGCTTTCCTATGCTAATTGAATCGGTCGGATATGGAGGTGTTATCGGTCCGTAGCTTCTCTGAATAGACAGACATTGCTCTAAATTCTACGGCAGTGTGGGTTTGAATCAGTATAAATCTGATCTTTTTGCTCTTGCGTGTCCTTTCCAGGAAGTCGGTGATAATAATCATCGTCATGTGACTTTGCCCACTGTTTTAAAAAAGCACCTGGTTCATAATAGGAAAGAAGTTCCAGTTCGTCGGTTCTTCTTGGCCATGAGTTTCTATGCTTTGGTCAGGTTTTTTCTGGCTATAGAAGCGTTTCTCCTTGTTATTATTTGATGCTCAGTGTTCACAATTTTAGCAATTTTATCACAAAGATTTTTCAGTTTTTTTGCTAAGCTTCCGTTCGTGTGTTAGGACTATTAACATTCAGTTCGATATAAAAACGTATATCGCAAACACGAAACCTATGCATTTGCTATGATAATAATTATTGCGAAGAATCAAGTCTTCGCTCTTGACTGCATGAGTATATAAGATTCCCATTGTGACGAAAGTGCGTCTGCATGGAATATAAAAATTATTAATGCTAAAATTGTTCTTGGCTTCATCGTGTATGCTCTTTTTATGCTAAAACAACGAGTGTAATGCCCTCAAGAATGACTAGGCCTTATACTATTATTTACATCCTTGGAACCTTGGTTTCTTCTTTTTAAACATTTTTTTGCATAATTCGTTCAAGTACCTAATTCCTATTTTCAATAATAATTATAATGATAGGTATATCAATCGTCAGTCGGTAATATCGATTAAGAGATAAAGCCAACCCCAAAAAATTAAAAAAAAATTGGTCGTGGTTGGTGGTGGTGGTGAGGATGACCTCGGGGTTTAATTAGATCCCATTAGTCATAGACTTTTGTAATGAAATTCAACAATGTCGCAGATATTTTATTTATTTGCCTATTTTTATTTTTATATAGGTATTAACACTTCTTTATTTAGAAATGTTACAATTTTTTTTATAATCGATTTTTTTTTAATTAGGTACTATTAGTTGCGTTCTAAAAGATGATAGTGTGATAAAATACCATGGGAAACTGTTTTATATTTTATAGCAAAGTCTAGACTTCGCAGCTTAAACAATCATGCAATGCTTTGTAAAAGACAACCCCTTCAGTCTTCGGGTTATTATCTGAAGCGTCCAGCAAGGGTGAATATTTTCCCATATTCACCGTCAGCAATTAATCAGCATCTGGTCGCAAAGTGCGTCATCTAAAACTTGAGATAGGTGAGAGGTCAGCTAGAAAACCTAGCCACTCCCTAGATTCTCACAGGTACTGACCACTCGGTCACGAGACCAGAGACCAGTTTCATCCGGTCTGGACTGGACCAAACTAAACCTGACTCGTGGTTTGACCGACAGAGGTGTGAGTTTGTATATAAATTATTTTCGATCTCCGCATCTCGCACCTTAGTGATTTTTGCATAAATATTGTTTTTTGACACTCATAATAGAGATGCATGTTGAATGAGTTCATTAATTATTTATGAGTTACCTTTTTTTTTTTTGTAAATGTAGATTTTTTGTAGGTTTAACAAATACATACATAACTTCCTATTATACAGGGTGTCTCTGAAAGGTGCGGAAAAAAAGCTACCACAAATTCCTGAGGCCTAAATAAGCCGATCTAACCCAACTTATCTCTGTCCAAAAGTGGATGATTTCGGAGATACAGGGTGTCAAAAGTTCAATTTGGTTTCCGTTTTTCTTAAATAACTTTTTTAATAATTGGTATATTTTCACAATATTCGGCTGAAGGGGCTTTTGTGGGGTGAAAAATTAAAAACTGCAATCATTTTTATTGTAAAATTTAGAGGGCGCCACCTGCGGTACCTTGAACACATTCAAAACGAACTATCTTTTTTGGGCCACTCTGTATTTAACTTTTAAATAAAAATTCTTATTCTCCAACGTCTTTTACCAAAAAAAGGCATACGTGGTAAGAGTTGATTTGAGCAGCCGTTTCTGAGATATCTGGATTTAAGAAAATCACTACGTGCATGGCCAGGCCTAAGTAAGTAGTTATTAGTAATTATTGTAATTGTAATAATTAAACACAATTTGAAGCGAAGGCATGGAATTAAAATTATTTTACTTAAAGGCCATACCAGGTTTCAGGTGTGAGCTACCTCTCACATATGCCTGTGGTGCGCGTACTGTTGAAGTTCACTCTTTTGGGGCCACCCTTTTTATCGGAAGAGTCCGAAAGGCACTATTTGAGAAGTATTACGAGGCAGAGTACTATGCGGTGCTTTTCCATTGCCTTCCACAAGGTGCATCCCGATTTTGGCTCGAGTAGCACAACAAATACTTTTCGGCTGCTGGTGAGTTTCGAACCAAGGTTTACCGGCTGTTGGACGAACGCTCTATCCACTACACCACGGGACTCACTAAACGAATTTACATCAACGAGATCACTGTCACTATAAAGCAAGTAAGTAATTGGTGTCAAATCGAATCTAAAAAAACAAATTTACTTTAGTAATGGCCGTACAGTATACTAATGAAGAAATGAACGATATGTTATTGGTTTTTGGATATTGCCAAGGAAATGGTTTAGAATCTTGCAGATTATCAGTGAACGATTTCCGAATCGTCGTTTACCAAACCATAAAACCTTTAATGAAAGACGTCTTCGTAAAACAAGGTAGGTTTACGCCTGTTTCTATTAATTAAGGTCGTGCACGTACGATAAGAACTCCAGAGGTTGAGGAAGATATTTTAAATAGGATTGAAGAAAATCCTAAACTCAGCACCAGACGATTGCGCTTAAAGCTAGGTGTATGCAAAGATACTGTTAACAGGGTGACCAGAGAACAATTACTGCACCCATTTCATGTTGAACGGGTATAAGACCTTTTACCCCATGATTATGAACCACGTCTAGCTTTCTGCCGGTTCATTTCCAAGAAGAATCAGGATAGGAACTTTACACAAGGAATTTTATTCACAGATGAAGCCTGTTTCACGCGGATTGGCATAACTAATTTGCACAATGTAAGTACATGTCTATGCTGGAGAAAATCCTCATGCGATTAAAGTAAGCCATTACTTATCAAAATTAAGCCATTATCAGCATGAGTTTAAGATCAATGTGTGGGCAGGAATCATAGACACTTTCATAATTGGTCCTGTCATTTTACCACCTCGATTTAATGGCGAAAATTATTTGGAACATCTGCAAAACGAATTACCACACTTGTTTGATCCCCTGCCCTTGGAACTTCAAAGATGAATGTGGTTTATGCATGACGGTGCTCCTCCACATTTTTCGATAAATGTACGTAATTATTTGAGCGAACAGCATCCAAATAGATGGTAGATGGATAGGTAGAGCCAATGATGCACCCACAAGTTGGCCAGCTCGATCGCCTGCTATGACACCGATGGATTACTTTTTATGGGGAACTTTGAAAACCTTTGTGTCTTCTAGGCCATAGTAAATACAGAAGGTTAATTAAGGAGACGTATTGAAACCGGAACGGACGTTTTTAAAAATGATCACGAAATGCTCCAAAGAGTTCAATTTAATTTTTTAAAACGTATAAATCTTTGTATACACGAAAATGGAAATCATTTTGAACATTTGATAGAAGCATTTTTTTAAATTAAATTAAACTAAATTTTTGTTGTTGATAAATCTCTTATTGACTGTTTTAACTGAAGTACCTATAAAGTTAAATCCACATTATGTACCTAGTCGTTTTTTTGTAGCTTTCAGTGACAGTTATTTTAATTCAACGCCTTTGCTTCAAATTGTGTTCAATTCATACAATTACTTACTTAGGCCTGGCCATGCACGTAGTGATTTTCTTAAATCCAGATATCTCAGAAACGGCTGCTCAAATCAACTCTTACCACGTATGCCTTTTTTTGGTAAAAGACGTTGGAGAATAAGAATTTTTATTTAAAAGTTAAATACAGAGTGGCCCAAAAAAGATAGTTCGTTTTGAATGTGTTCAAGGTACCGCAGGTGGCGCCCTCTGAATTTTACAATAAAAATGATTGCAGTTTTTAATTTTTCACCCCACAAAAGCCCCTTCAGCCGAATATTGTGAAAATATACCAATTATTAAAAAAGTTATTTAAGAAAAACGGAAACCAAATTGAACTTTTGACACCCTGTATCTCCGAAATCATCCACTTTTGGACGGAGATAAATTGGGTTAGATCGGCTTGTTTAGGCCTCAGGAATTTGTGGTAGCTTTTTTTCCGCACCTTTCAGAGACACCCTGTAGAACTACTACCTATACAAGGGTAACTGGACACCAAAAATCAACGTCATGTATTGTATACCTTTTTTCAAGATAAGGCCTCGTTTACTAAATATTTCAAATAAAGTAAAACTGAGACTGCAAAAAAAAATTTTTAGTAACCGGTTAGGATTTTTTTGAAGATCAAGATCAGACATCGTTTAGGAAATATCTCCAAAATTGTAGAACGAAGGCCGCAATAAAAAATGTTTCATTCAGTAACTAACAAACAATTTGCCTGATCTTGATCTTGAAAAAAGTTGTTCTCTCTTTTATGCTAAAAATACGATTTTTTGTTCGATTTTGGCTGTTCAGTTACCAAACCCTGTATGTGAAGTTGACTTAAAACCGAGATAACGACTTTTTCGATTTTCATAAAAAAATTTGCACTGATTGATAAATAAGTCAATCAATCAATACTTATGACACTTGTCATCTTGTCAAGTGCATTTGATTTGCACTTATGCGGTTTGTGAAATGATTTGCAATTCAACATCCTGACGAAACTACCTGTTGTCAAAACATATAACATCCCTCGCGCTAACGCGCTCAGGTTGTTACTAGACAACAGATTGTCCTGCCTGGCAATAATGTCAGGCAGGACCACTCATGTTTTCATATACATAAGATGATTAATGGAAAAGAACTAGCTTTTGAAGAATCTGTCGTGCAATGTACCCATATCTTCTATCCCATGTCTTCTATCATTCTTCTGGGAGGGAGTAATATCGCGATAATATTAATTAAAAATAAAATCTCTTGCCGCGCTTGATACCATTCAAATACTTATAAAAGATGTTCAGATTTAGCATATCTTTTTAGAGCATGCCAAACATATCGAAAACTAAAAAAAGAGAAAATTTAAAACTAATTTGATCAACATGAGACGCATCGATGGCATCAGATGTCCCACAAGGATACGCGTTATGACCTGTTCTTTTTATTTGCTTTGTAAACAACCTGTTAGAAGTTTAAACATAACTTCGTGAACCGTTTTATCAGCTTGGGAAGCTTCGCTAAGGCAACTTCACAGAAGAAGTCTCGTTTAAAACTATTTCAATAATATTAAAACTTTCACATGACCAAGACCAAATTCCCATTTAAGTTTGTAAACTTTGAGCTGGATTGCCACCCAAATATCAGTATAGTTTACGAGTTTCTTGTGGCGTTTTGTTAAAATTGAGTTAAGCCTCCTTAGTTGTCAGGAGTAAAGCTACGAGCGGGCATTTCTGCGTATATAGAGGGTATCCAAAAAGTCTCAAAATGTTTAAATATACATATATAGAGAAAAAGAGGTCCAAAAAGGAAAAATGGTTCCTCAATAATGACAAAACGCTATCCAAACGCTACACCCCCCCCCCCTGACCACCCCTTATGGTACAAATTAAGTCAAGTTTATCGGAAACGTTTTTATTAGATTTGTGACAGATGGCGCTTTAATAACTTTTTTTGTAATTTCCCGAGGTAATTTCCTGGGTAATTTCTAAGTAATTCTACAAAATGAAAAATAATAAAATATACGATTTTTTTTACTTATAAAAATAGCCTCGAAAATAGCAATTCAATGGCGTTAAATTTAATGCAGCTCCTCCCTCCTTCCATAATAATGGGCAAAGTATGATGGGAAGAAAAACTTTAATACGCATGGTGTTTGGACGGGGGAGAGGGGGAGGCACATTTTAATTATTATGTCTGTAGTGTCTTTTTTTAAAAAAATAAAAAAAGGGTACGCATTTACGATTTTAAATCCCGCCCCAGCCTAAGAGGTATATATAAGGGTGTATGATCGTGTTTGGTATCATTGGGTAGCGCTTTTAAAATTATTGAGGGCATCTTTTGTTTTGGATTTGACGTGTATTTCTCGAGATATTTAACCGTTTCCAGACTTTTCGAGCACCCCCTATAATTGAAGTCTTTCCAAACGTATCAGTCGATGAGCATGCATCGAAGAGGACACGGGAATATAAATATGGCCTTCCTTTGGTTTGAGCAGGTATTTGAATAGTAAAATAATTCAAACAATAAAGTCTTATTGTGTCCTTAAAGGTTACTGTTAAATTGTGTTGTGTAGTTATTCATGGTAAAATCTTTTCTTTATATTCAGAATAATTATTAAGCATTACGGTGTCTACGTGTACATAAAGTATTGTGATTGCGGTATGTTGATTTTATGTTTGTTGGATATTGCTTTTCATTATTACTTCTCTTCATGGTCGTTCATTATTTTAATTTTTTTTAGATAAATGTTGCTGTAATTTTATTACGATAGTAATGTTTTTAGTTTTACTATTATTGTTTTTTTAAACCCTGATGAACAATTTCATTATTGTTTAAAAATTATTTGGGATTATCAGTCTGATTCGCCAGTGGTAGGGAGGGTCCAATTTTATGAAATGAAAATTTGAGTAAAATTTTCGCAACGTATCGAACTCTTTCGACCTCTGACATTATATTGATTGCTAAATTTCTTGTCAAATTAAATCGAGTTGCAGTGTGTATAGCAGTTATTACATACTTTATCGTAATCAATGTGTAATGTGGAATTACGGTAAACTGTGAGCCTGTCCGTAAGCATGTTTAGCAATTTTATAATGCTTTAACCTTGTTCCGTTCCCACATTTTACCCAACACATGTATAAAATGAATGTCCTGTATAATTTTAAGTTGTTTTGATCAACTAATTGCGTCACTTTGTTATAAAACTTGCTTGATCCTATGCATATATCTCTTCTTCATTTATAATTTATGGACCTTCAAAAAATTTGATCCGCAGTCCGCACTCATCCATGAATCTTCTTAAACAATAAACAAATATATAAATTTGGTATACCTACCTACCTTACCCATACCTACGTCAAATTGTTTATAAATATGTTTTCATCCAATGCGTAATAAATAGTGATCATGAAAAAAAATATAAAACAGTGAATGGGAAGGGATATAAAAATTATGATGAGTTTATTTATAGTGTTTACTTTTTTTCATAAATTTATCAAAATAAAAGAAATGAAAGTATTAAAAAGTACATTAGGTTGGTAGTGTCAAATCGTTGCGAAGCATATCGGACCGATGCAAAATTGATTCAGTTTTAAAATCCCTGACATAGAAACGGGCAAGCAACAAGCAATAAAATGAACATATAAAGCAAGTGGATTACACAACAACTAATGATGTAATTTATACAAGGTAAATACTGGGCTGTGTCACAGAGCATGGTATAACGGATAAAGGTCTAATTAAAGATAACAGCAATTGACAAGGCTGTGAACAGATCAAACTTGCCCATATTTTCTGAGCTATGTATTCCATTACCGATAATAATAACTATAATTGCTTGTCTATTATTACCTGATTCAAATGCCTTTCTGTTGTAATGTTTCAACTTTTCACTTGTAACATTTACATATTTGTAAATGTTCCTGGTTTGCATTGTTTTAATCAGGAGTCGGGAGTGTCAGGACCGGATCTGTACCTATTTGAAAGGGAATTATTGTTTGTTGCACTTTTGTCATTCCGGAAATTGCTTTGTAGTTTTTTTTCTCATTTTTATTGAGTATTATTTAGAATTTATTCCTCTCTTCTAAGGAAATTAATTTCAGAAAAACATTTGTTGAAGCCATAACTAAAGAAGAAATGAAAAATGTTTTAAATTCATAATAATTTCTTGACATTTGTTTACAACATTTCTAAAACACCATAGAATATCAAAATATTTGCTGCATTCGCGTCTCTTTGAGAGGGAAGCCGAAAACAAAGCCGCTTATATGGGGGTGACCCAAAAATTCTGGCATTATGTTCTTTGGGCTAAATCAGTAGGTATGGAATTTTTATTGTACATTTATTCCTTTTCCCGAAAAAATTACAAGAAACAAGAATTCATAGACCTTTTTTAACCAGTTTCGGACGCAGGAAGGCGTTTTAGAGAGAAACCGAGAGAGAAACTCTATAGGAGTGAAAATTCGTGTATATCCTTTTCCAAGGAACATGCCTGCCGATTTTCAGTTTTTTTTACTTGAAAAATAATCGCGATGGTTAATAATTTCTACAGAAATTTTTTGTTGTCTTCTTACAAATCCAAAAAATTCAAATTGTGCCTCATTGACTGTTTTTTTCAAACCGATCTTGGAAAAAATACAAAAAAGACGTATTACATAAAGTTGGCATTTCTACCTCGATTTATACTTTAGTTTAGATTATTTTATATTCAACACTTGCATGAATTGTCGCTTTTTTGTCGTAAATTTGTCGTGAAAACAAAAATTTGTCGCGCTTTACGTTTTTTTATACTAAAAAATAACTACCGATATACAGGGTGTTTACTGTATAAGGTTGGTCAAACTTCACAGGCGGTTTTTGAGATACAGGGTGTCGAAGAAATATTCTTTTTCCAGTTTCTTGACTATATCTCGGGAATGGTATGAGATACAATGTTTCGACCCTTTACTTTCTACGCTACTGGAATAAATGCGATTTTAAGCAGCGCCTTTGAACCACCCATGTTTTCTATACAAAAAAGGTACTCTTGGTTAATGGCCCTAAAATTAACCCTTTCCGAGAAAAATTGTATTTTATGAGAGAAAACATCGCTTTTTTAACGATTTTTCAACAGCATTTTGTAAAAATGAAAGTAAGTGAAACTTATTCCTGTAATTAATGTTTTCTCTCATAAAATGACATTTTTCTCGGAAACGGTTCACTTTAGAGCCGTTAACAAGAGTACCTTTTTGGTGTAGAAAACATGGGCGGTTTAAAGACGCTGCATAAAATCGCATTTATTCCAGTGACGTAGAAATTAGGGGGTCGAAACCCTCAAAATACCCTAAATATACGCCACTGAATTTTTTTAAAACCTTTATTTTATGGGAAAATAACGGGATCAGTGAGCACATAGTGTGTATAAGAGCTGAACATTGTAAGATATCGTCAAAAAACTGGAAAAAGAATATTTCTTCGACACCCTGTTATCTCAAAAAACTGTGCATTTCCGGACACACATTAATGGGAAATTTTTTGTTTATTTTAGTCTTAAGAATCAGCTTATGAAGTTTGACCAACCTTACAGGAAACACCCTGTAAATGATGGTTACGGGATGAAAAACTAGCAAATGTATTTTGAAATAGTAGAGGAAATAATGGAGTAAATGAAAAAAAAAAAATTAAAATTCACGGCAAATTTAGGACAAAAAATCCACTTAATCGACTATTTAAAATCCACTTACCTACATTATTTTTCGGAGGTGGTAACGCTGACTTGAGCGTCAAATTAGCATTACTATAGGGGTTGTTTTTAAAAAATGAAGCGCAATTTTCTTGTTTTCACAACAAATTTACGACAAAAATGCGACAATTGATTATATGAATGCGTTTGCGAAGAAGGAAACGTTTAACAGAAAAACTCAGCAAACAAAGAATGCTTTTTTTGCCCGAAGGGCAAGCCTGCATGGAGTTTTCCAGCATTTTCAGAATCAGAATTCAGAAAGAGCGCGATCACGTGACTTTGCCACTGAGCTGAAATCGTAGTATCAACGGCGTCTGGGATGCACGATGCCACTTTTGTCGGTGTCCAATAATTGTTACCTAATAATGCCAATTACAATGACAATCAAATGTATGAAAAAGAAACGTGTGTCAAAAAGAACGTCAGAAGATCTTTCAAAAGGTGTCACATGACATCATTGTCAATTTTGAACTTTTCATTGATGACTCAATAACTGACCGGTATACGCTAGCTACGCAAACATCAGTGGAATGACACACACAGTAGGTACAATCTTGTCACACTCGGGCTATATAAAAAGATGAACAAGGATTTTCATGAATATTTTTTTTTTGTGTTACTTACATTATTTGGATATTGTTTTTTTATTTTATTTGAATACTTGAGAACCTTCGTATGTTCAACAACAAATTGGGTATGGTAAGAAATAGGTAGGAAAATACCGATTGCTTTTTCACCTTGCGAACAGGTTGGTCGTATTGGAATAAGGTCAGAGCGAGGCTTTACATAGGTCAATAAATAACAATGAGTAATTAACTGTTGGCTTACTCTTCATATCGAGTATTACTACTTATACTTTATTATTATCTATTAGTTTAGATTAGAGGCTTAAATTAAACGGTGGATTAATGATTAACTTGCTACAGTGTGATGCATACAGTAAGTGCCGATGCTGACCTTTAGCATCGTTTGAAAGGTTATGAGTTTTTCCTCTAACATTGTCATTGCGCAAGAAAAATCGAGACAAGGTTGTTTTGTTAATATTATTAATGTGGTCAGCACAAATTCAATTCGTTTTGAGGTCTTTTAAATAATAACAAATTATTTTGGTGATGGATAAAATAATTACATTCTAGGATAACACTTTTTCATGGTTGATGATGAAAGACGCATGCAAATGTGTGCGGCATGAATTTTTTGGGTTCTTAAATATAAATTAAAATCTTCTAAAAAAGAATAACATTCGAAAGCAAATGAATATATGTTTTGTTTTGGAGCTGATTATATACAGAATACCTAGTAAAGTAGGTAAGTGATTTAAAAAAATCTAAATTGAGCCTTTTTTTCCTATAAACCTGCCCAGACGTACCGTTTTTGAGATACAGATATCTCGGGACCCATTTGAGATACATCAGAATAACTCAGCTTTTGTAGGTGTCTAATCTTTCTATGCATTTTTAATACAATTTTTTTTTCTTGTGTCATTGGCGGAAATTTTAAGATTGAGCGAAGTTTTTTTTGGAGTTCATTTTCCGATATTATGTTTTGAAACATCCAAAATGAGTTTTTCATCGTAAGTGGTCGTTTTTCTCGGAAACGGTCAACTTTAGAGCTGTTAAAAACCAAAAGTACCTTTTTGGTGTATAGAAAAAAAAAACATAGACGGTTCTAAAGGACTTCTAAAGAGCGTATTAATTCCAGTAGCGTAGAAGTTAGGGGATTGAAAGCCGCAAAGGATCCAAAATCTATAGGGGACTCAATTTTCTTAAACATTTATTTCACAGTGGACACAAAGGTATTAATGGACACAAAGTGTGTAGAAGAACTGAACATTGTATCTCATACAGTTCTCGAGATTTTTCAAAAAAACTGAAAAAAAATTTAACTTGAAAATGGTACGTCTAGGCCGAGGTCTAGGCATACCAGTTTACAGGAAAAAAAGTCTAATTTTTTATGTAGAATCATAGGTACATGCTATTTCCAGGCACCCTGTATAACGACAACGGAAAGAAATATTTTCGGTCTATATATTTTGAGAAAATCGCGTTGATCTGCTTGAATGTGTCGGAGTGCAACCATTTCATACGTACCATAATAATAGATGTAAAAGCTGTAAAGCTGCAAAGGTAGCTTAGAATCCTTTCTCTGTATTTAAAGAGACTCAAGTTCCAACTAGAGTCCCTCGTTGTATATCGAGGGACTCTAGTTCCAACCTGTCTTTAATTTTTAAGGTGGGATGAATCATAAAAAAGAAATTAATAAAACCTTTGCTTAAGAAAAAAATTTAAAAACGCGTTTAATAGAAAAAATAATTTTTAATAAGTTGTTTATTTTTTAATTAAAATTAATAAATAGATAATAATAAATACATAAATCATTAATAATGCAGAGATTCTACAAAGTAAGGGTTGAGAGCATTTATTTTTTCAATAGATAATAACGAGGATAATAATTATTAAATTAATAAAATCAAGTAGGTAAGTAGTCTTAAATATAATGATTAATAGTTGAGAAGAAAAACATCAACTTGACTGAATGACGTCATCTCACACACGCACGTCATATCCTAAACTCGCAAAGTATGTCTGAGAATTAGTAAGACTGGAGGAGTCCCAGACCGAGACCAGTTTTGCTGACCGGCATTCCTTGAAGACGCGTGCTTATGTATTAAGTGTCCATGCACTTATGAAACGGTCTATTGATACAACAATTATTATTTATCATCTTCAGTTGCTGATATGTTGTAATGGGGCAATATAATAATAACAGCATCTTTCTGTCTGTCTTATTACAAATTAGCTTCATGATATTTTTATTTCAACTTTATATAAGTACTTAGCAGAATGAGTGCGTCGTAATGTAACCGTATTAGGTATTTATCAAAAGCTCATCGCTATCATTAATAATAATTGGTAAATGAGGAATTTTTTTTGCAATCTTGTAGGTAATCCGGGATCATAGTTACGTTGTTCATTTAAATATTATGTATATGGAATTGAAGGATTATTAATTGGTGCAGGGTGTGGAATCTACCTGACCTGCCTATTAATTATGGCCAGTTAAATGTTATTATAGCAATATGACTTAAGTCTCAAGTTGGGGAATTATTCAGGGGAAAAAACGCTCAGGCAAATAATTCCACCTGAAGGTCTACCTACATTATTGTTATTATTAGACAGACAAGCGATATAAGCTGATGATAAGATTTTCTTTCGGTCTATTATTCTGTTTCATTCAAGCTTATTCCTGTTGTGAATTTCCTGAACTTACAACTTGCAGTTCTTTTCACAGTTTTAAGATGAATTCGGCACACTCACTAAGTCTGTTATGATTTTCTGCACATACTAATGCCATGTCATTAATCCTATTGCCCCTGACGCCTGACCAGCAAAAATAAAATGTAGGTATGAGTCGCTTCAGCTAACATAATCATGACGTCATCGGTGAGCTTTCAAGACAAGATGACTCAGTTTAAAGACTTTATTCTTCCACTCAGTGAAAGATATCATAACACAAATAAAATCGAATTTGTGATGAAAGTGTTAATACTAAGCAGTTTTTTTTTTTTTAATATAAAATTTAGCATAACAGTTTTGAGTGGTGGAAATCCAGATCGTCTAAGAAACTCGCCTGATCTAGTAGGCCTTGGATTTGGAGGAATGAGGCGCGTTTTGTTCCAAAAATTCAGTTCATCAAGCGCTATCATATTAAAAAAATCCGGTTGAAATACCACAATCAATGAAGATTTTACAGGGTGATGCAAGAACAAACGGGTCATACACTTCTTCTTTATGACCTATTGTAACAGGTGCTTTTAAAAATCGTATATAAGTGTTATCAATTATAATTATTACTAAACAAAGTTGCAAGTTTATCAGGTTATCGAGGAATTCTTGACCGGATTTGGTAATGCAAGAGTCGTGTAGGTTATTACTAGTTATGATGTTGCCAAATATCAAATTTTACTCTGACCCTTATATCTGACCTGACCTGATGCAGACTATGCATTAAAAATTAATTGGGCAATAACTTACGCACACATTAATGTGTCTGTAAAGTATGGAAAAATTCTTTATTGCGAAAAAATAGAATTTTAGATCTATAATAAACATCAGGGATCTTTTTCTAATTTATTAACGTCATAGACAAATCAGCGATGTCTTCATAGTCAAACGGATGACGTATTTGTTATATTGTTATATTTCTTGTAGCACACCCCTCCTCTCAATTGTTCAAATCCTCCATTAGAGGGTCTCTTCTTGGATAATTTAAATGTGAAAAATCTTATAACTCCCATTTTGTAACAGACTTTTTGACTCGTATTAACAATTATTATGTTAGTAGGCTTGGTTTTATTTATTTTTTAGCAGACGATTAAAATTCATCAATGAAAGATTTTACTGAGGCGCCTTATCCTAGGTACCTTGTCAATAAAACATCATCAAAAATATCCCATGACATAAGCAAATATAAATAAACAATCTTTATTTATTTATGTATAGTACCAGTACCTAATTCCTCATACATAATGCATCTCATGTTTTTAATGAATAATTGAAAAACAAAATGTTCAAGGAATTCCAGGACATACATAAGTTAGTATAACCCATCTCATAACGACAATAACAAATTAAAGAACTAAAAGAATTGGCAACTTGAAAAAAAAAACTTTTATTTTATCAACTCTACTCTAATGCGCTTCTTGACGACAATCGTAAAAACGGCACTCCGAGATCTGCTTCCTATATCTCGAGATAACCGTGCGAAATATCGTTTGTGACGTCATATCAATTGCGACTATCCACAGGGTGCACTGCACTTGGTATAATTTTAATTGTGCTATTTCAAAGCGTACTACAGTGCACAGTCTAACCGTTCTAACAACTTCCGTTGGTAAAAAGCAACCGCGGCAGTTGTGACGTCAGTATTCTGACGCTTATTCAAGATCGCAGTAAACTTGGATAAAGACCTACCTGTGAATTTTTAGAAGTGAAATTGACGGAGAATTTTTTTATATGAACTTAAAGCGTGTACTTAGGCCACAATTTTCGCCAACCATGGTGTAAACCCTTTATACTCAAACTTTCTCTACCTTTTTATGAAGATCAGAAGGTATTGCCACGAGAAGAGTCCCATTTCTTCTTTTTGTTGTGACATATAGGGCCTCAGACTGCCCCCACAAAAAGCGTCATCTTCATGACAAAATACCCGGCTTTGAAGTAGGTACTTTGTAATACATCCCTATTGCTAAGACACAAAATAAATATCTAATGGCAACTTTTCCCAAAAAACCAAAGAATGGCATACATTCTGAAAATTGGTATGGTGTCGTTACTAAATTTATAAAAACTATTTTTTTTTTCAGATCGTACCCCGCGAATGCCATTCCCTCGTCTCGGCCCATTATCGTCTGGACTCGCACCCACGAGTGGCTTCCCTGCACGAAGCGTTAGCCGGGGGTCGGTACCTGTACTTGGTGTTCCCGCGAGCACACGGCGACCTACACTCGTACGTGAGAACCAGGAAACGGCTTCGCGAAACGGAAGCCCGACGCCTTTTCCGACAAATGGCCGAAACCGTGCAAGCTTGCCATCAACAGGGAATAGTCCTCAGGGATCTAAAGTTGAGGAAGTTTGTCTTCGCTGATCAGGAGAGGTAAGTTTTAAAGTATATAAGATTTTCAGTTATAGTATTTTTGAGTGAGAGCAGGGAAATGTTAATTGGTTAAATCGGGAAAGAAGGAAATGCGTATAACTGAAAAAAAAGGATAGGTTTATCTAGGCCAAAATGTAACGTCTCTCTTGTATAGAACATTGTTCCACTGGCGCTTGCGCTAGAAGAATGAACTTTATTAATGGAGTTTTTTTGAAAATACTTGAGAGGGAAATTTTATGTGATGAAATAATGAAAGGGTGGTTTATATTGAGATTTGTGTCGTAAAATATTCACTTTTTAAAGTTGAATTTTGTTTCTTTTTACTAATTATTGAGCCATTTAAAGAGAAAAAACAAAATTAAAAAAATCGATTATTTTTGGAGCATGGAACATTGACTTTATTGACCTTTTATATCGATACCTTTTGCTATCAAAATCGAAGTATTAAAATTTGTTTTGTTTTTGTTTCATTAATTTTTATTAATAATTTTAACTCCATTCATTTGAATTAATTAATGAAACCTCTGGTTGAATTAGTAGAACATCAATTTAAAGTTAATTTATTCCAATTTAATTAAATTTTAAAGATTTAATCGATTCAAGAAAAGAAACATGGAAGCTGAAACAAAAATATTTTTACAATTGTTGCGAGACGTTTATAGTGTGGTCATAACAACATGAAATAAAAAATAATTACCAATAATGAGATAATTACCAATATGTAATAAGAGAAGCATTCAATTTCGAAAGATCATAAATAGTTTTTTTTTTATTAGCGTGTTTACTGAAAGATACAGAAATTCTTTGAGAAACACACATACTAACATGAGTAAACGTGAACTCCTTTTATTTACAAAACAAAATTTTAAGGACAAAAGCAGAGAGGTTCACGCAGACATGTCATGAGTATTGAGTAGATTAGTATACTTACATGTTCCGATTAAGAAATCGAGTAAAGTTCTAGATTTCCCAATCGAGTCATATCAAACAGGAGGTTCATCGAACAAACAAACCTCGTCACCAGTATATGTATATTTAAATAATACATCATGCCAGAAATGGTTTTTCTTTTCCTAGACTTGTCGATAACACTAACACTAACACCAAGACCAAGACGACGATATAAAGAAGAAGCAGCGGTTAAGCGACAAAGTTCTCGGCCAAAAGTGTCCCATTAGAACAGTTTCTTATGAATTATTAAATACATGACTCAAGACCATCCAGGTTACACAACTGCTACTATTGCCAGACATTTATGTAAATTACTTAATAACTCGGCAAGCAATGATGATGACATTGTCCTTCTGATTGCTAGCTCCGAGCCTGTGGTACCATTATTTCATTGCCTTGCGTTATTAGCGCTTTACCTTACAGTCAGTCGATATGAAACAAAGTTGTAGGCGAAATTTGATGAAATGAAATATTTGTAAATTCTAGTAAGAAGACTTCATTTACTATACCTACTTGATGTAATTTTTCAGTTATTAGTGCAGAAAATTTTTGTCACAATTTTTTAGAAGTCAAGGTCATTCTCCAGTTTCAAACAAGATTCTTGACCTAGTCGTCTTCGTTGTAAGCAAATGCGTAGGTACCCCATAATGACAGTGGTGAGAAATGTTGATTTTTCAAAATTTTTCTTCGAATTTGTGCTGCTAAAAGATGACCGCGCCTCTAATAGTCTGCAATCTGCATGTGATATTTGCATAATAGTATGCCGATTCCTACGCAAGGCATTACAATATTACATGGCAACTGCAATGTATCAGTAATTGATACAATTATTAAGAAATCGCGGACAGCCGCGAATCAGACCTACTAACTTGATCTCATTGTTCGTTTAATAACAGTGTCACAGATTCTCATTAATATTAATAAACAATATTAATATGATTGTTCTTTGGTATGTCGACTTTCGCTCATGTACCTATTGTAGGTAGATTTACTCTACAGACATACTCTACATTTCGGGCTTCTTTCTGAAAAGAAGTCGAGTGTCTAATCATCTCAAGTTCCTGGTTCTTTTTCATTCTCATAATACGTCCTTTGTCATTCTGCACCAATCAAAAAACTCGTAGAAGAAGATTTCCATATCCAGCATCACGTAATCACAACATTCGTCTCAAGTTATCTACAGAACATTTCGGGCTTCTGCCAAAACGGCAAAAATGTGATAAGATTGGCACTTACAGGAATTTAAATAACTATTGCCCTAATCCAGATTGCTTCTCTCTCAGGACTTACTGCCCAAGTCCCGAATCATCTCGCATCTTCATTCTAAGACTTGCTTTGTTCAACCCTCCACGCAATCAGAAAACTCCTACCGGAAGATTTCCATATTCTGCATTACCAATCACAACATTCGTCTCGGACAAAACTGTTGCGGATATGCACACAAACAAATTTGGGGCTTCTTCCAAAACAGTAATCGAGGTTGTTTTTGAGGACTTACTGCCCGAATTTCTTCAGAATCACCTCGTCCTTAGTTCTTATCTTCATTCTCAGACTCCTTCGTCACCCATCACCAATCAGAAAACTCATACCAGATTTTTATTTTGCCATCACCAATCACAGCTATCGTCTCAGACAACTGATTTGGTTCTCCGATTGTCTCTTGTTAATAAAAGAGATATGACTGAGGGTATCAGTTAAAATTTTGCGCAGAAGCGTTAGCGCATAAACAAATGAAATAAATATCCATAATAACCAACCACAAAACATATTGTTTGGCTCTATAACCGCGGTGTTGGGAATAATTATTGCAAAGCAAATCCTTATCTGATCATACCAATTGTTCAGTCTTCCTGCTGTCTTGATTAATTTATGATTAAAATATCAATTTGCCTGTTTACCAAGTTACCAAATAATAATCTAGCAGAAAGATAGTTTTACAAATTGACTGCTTTTATATTGAAATTGGGAATGCATTGAGTAACGGCAAACTACTATTGGTTTGATCAGCTTGCTTCAATTTCCTGCGATGAGCATGCAGCTTGCAGCAAGAGGTAGAGCACGCATAATCTTAATCTCACAGTCAAAGGAACAGGATGATTTGATGAAATAACTTCAGCTACTCGCAATAAGTATATAACAACACAGTAGAGTCAACGCAACAATTAATAGTCGTATTATGTAGGTAATTTGGAAATAGCGTTAAGAAACTCGTCTTATTGTCTGAACGACGATAAAGAACACAAAAACAGTCTGTCAAGCCGCGGCTATAAAACGCATTTATGTTGTAGCTGTTTAGGAAACAGACTGTTGAAACGTTTATACAAAACATCGAATGGCATTATTTTGCATTAAGTAATAATAATGTAGAGGTACATTGCTGATGGGGCACTATACGGCGTCGAGGTTGGATGATGTATTCATGTGCGAGTGTGTTCTCTGAAGAATGTTGTAATAAGAGTTTATAATAGGTGGAGTCGGATAATTTATTTACAGATTGATTGCAATAAGCAGACAATGATAGTCGTTTTTCATTTTTTATTACCTACAGTGAACTATTTCAATTATGACTTATTGGTAATTTCCTACCCAAATTTGGAAATGATCCGTTTCGATCTTTATTTAGGCTGTGGTGTTTTTGCATGTCAATACCGAAACCATAGGGGCCTAATACACATCAGTCTTTTGTGAGTCAAGTTCTGATGAAAAAAAAAGCATTTCCGAATTTTATTGCACCATTTTATATACACATTGTAGACAAGGCTGATGGGCGAATATTTTTATCCCTTTTTTATATTATGTATTTGTTATTCAAAATTGTTATATTTCCCTTAGGGACATAAAAATAGAAGTAAAGAAAATCAATCGTTGCCAATGATCGGTACCTACCTATTATAACATACCTAAATCGGAATAAAGCAATTGCAGAATGGAAGTGCGAACCCTATTTAATAATTCACCACAGGATACCGGATCAATGGAATTAGCAGGAAATGGGAGGATGTCGCAATAATACCAGCTGTGCCTCACCGGATGTCCCTATGAAAGAGTAAACAGATCCGGGGTACGCCCACTTACCTGTGCTATGACAATCAACAATGGGTGATCCCTTGGCGTAGAATTTTGTGCTAAAGGAATCCTAATCATGAATGATAATTTAGTGTCGGTATTCGTGGATCCATAAGAAGTTTTTAGTTAAAAAAGCGGCACCAGTTACCTGCCAAAGGTTACTATTATTATGTCATCGCATTATGAAGTATTAAATAGCATTTAACACAATTTCACTTAAATTTGTAAGCAATTAAGGAACCTTTTCAGAATATTTATTATTATTGTTTTGTACATTTTCGTTAAAATTGTGTTATAAATCAACCAATAAGTTTTCTTAATTAGAAAGACTGGCTGATGTAGTAAATTGTTAAACTATATAGGTACTTAACAAAAACAACGGAACTTTCGTGGAATGAGGAATTTTGTACGGGAATTTCAAAAGTTCCTCTTTTCCTATTTAGTCCAGTATGTTTAGATTTCAATTTTGCAGTTCATCGAGGAAGGAATTTTTTGCTATCGTTAGAGGATACCATGGAGGAACTTACTCCGAGTTTTCGACCATATCAATAATTATCAACCTCTTGCAGGTTTTCCGCCATGCATCTTAAGTTAAGGAGTGAAGTCTTGGTTCGCGGAAAACAAATTTGGTATTTTCTCACATTTTTGCCTATTTAGCGAAAAACAACTCATTTTTTTAAGAACTCAGTACTCCTTTAATTTTATTTCGCAGTCTTAAATAAAAAAATAAATTGACTTATGTTGTTATTTTCTATTCTATTGCGAAAGTTCTAATTTTTTTTAGATTAGCTAAAGTCGGGTTGTTTAATTTTGTGTCTACTAGACATCCTGTTGCGTTATTGTTTCACAAACCCAAAGACATATCAATAATGAATTCTTAGCAATTAAAATTAAGTTCATTGTCCGATTATTCCGTTATCAGTAATTGAAGAGTTGAACTTATACGCTTCGGTGCCGCCGGGGTATCTGGTTCGATACAATTTGAAATTGCCTTCCATAAAGGTCAAAAAGACACAGGAAGAGGCCTAGTCCTGATGGTCGGGAAAATTTAAATTACAAAACAGGAGACTTATAGGGTACGCGTGCATGTGAGGTGGGGTAAACGAGAAGGAAAGTCGTAGTTGCAAAATCGAGGAAAAGATGTAGGTACCTAGCTTTTAAAAATTTTTATCCTCCCACTCGTATCAACCTGATAACATTTGAAATTTTAATTAATGAATAACAAGAGTTCTTTCACAATTTTTGATGACTTGTTCTTAATATAATTTAACCTTTGATTATATTTTTGTTGTCGATTTTCTTTTTTTACTTTCGAGGTTTTGCAAGTAGGTACATAATTATTATGTAATGAAAATTTTCCCATTTTTGTTTAGTCTACCTTTTTTTTTATGTTATTTAAATCTTTCTTTGAAATTCCTGAAAATAATAATTTATCACCTAAAAATTTAATGTTAACAGTCAATCGTCATTAATCATTACTCATTAGTAACAAACCGGTTCGTTGCATTTTGAGCGGCGGGGGAGGGTTTGATATGAAACCTTAAAAATAATCTTATATCGAACGGTTAGGAACCATTTTAAAATTTTAATGTAATCAATGTAAACAATCTGATTATAGCCAGAGCTGGTAAACGCTATATAAGCTAAAGCTAGACAAACCTTCCTAGACTGCAAATAAATAAAAATCTCTTGCAAAAGTGAAAAATTAAAAAAAAAGCAATAATAGGTACATAATTGTTGCCAGATTTGTTTACAATTAAATTAACAATATTAGAATGGTAAATAATAAATAAACAGCATATAGTTTGAAAGAGTCACCTTCAGTCTAGGTATAGGTGTATATAATCCAAATAATGAATAATGAAACATATTATAAAACATGAGCCTTTCGTAATATAGCAAACTTTTATCTCAACAAAGATTTCGTTATTTAAACAGTCCCTGTATATTTGCTAATATACAGTCGAGCTGCCTGAGTACCTACCTGAAATTGAGCAATTACGGGGGTATTTATAATCATGCTGCAAACATTTCACAACCAGGATTGGCTCAAATCTAACATGAACGACGTTGTCTGACAAAATTCACTGTATCAATGTGATCGAAACTTCGTTATTATGATTTAATTTCAATTTATTATTTTGCCGGGTTTCAAAACATGAGAGAGAGATACAGAACAAAACAGTATAGTATGCAAATCCGAGGGAGCCGTTGGACTTTATAATAAACAAAAGACGTTTTACCTTCCTAGGCGACCTTGATGGCTTTTACTAATGACGAAGGTGACATACGATCTGCTCTACACAGTGAACGAATTGCCCAACAGGAAATACGGGCTTCGGTGATGTTTGATGTTGTTACAACATTTGATTAAATCTCTCGTTTCTACTAAGTAGAGAATGGAACGATAAAAGTGTGGACACAGCCAAATGTGATCCTTTATTTTATTTCCTGAAGGTGAAAGCCCGTCCATTGAGTTGCTTTTTTTATTATCTGTGCAAAATCGAATAAAATTAAACTGCTTTAGAGCAACTATTTCAGCAGGAATATTTTTCCTTGCAGGAATACTCTTCTACAAGCGACAATATACATATAAGGTAAATTAATTTTTAAAGCAGAAAGTCTTTCAAATTCTGTCACTCACGGATACTTCTCATTGGTCGAAAAAATTAAATAACTAAAAAAACACAATTAAGTATTCCTGATCATCCAGATACCTATATGCTTTGAATAGGTATAACTTCGCTGCTGTAAAACTTCTGTTTAAATTCCAAAGAAACAAGTTGTTGACGCCAACTCCATTTATTGAATAACAAAAAAATGGCAAGCAATTATTGCTTTTTCAGGTTTTTCAGAAATGGATTGACACATTACAGATGTCTCCACAAGAATCTCTGATGGCATGATGCAATAATAGTACTTCAAGCCGGTAGATGCAAGATAATGAAGAAGTTCTGATTGTAATTACGCTAAAACTAATTATCCGACAGCATCTGGGCTTTGCACACAGGAAGTGTCAATCAATGTCGACTATCTCTCAAAGAGCCTACATTACACGTTAAAACATAACGACGTTATGAATTTAAAAAAACGCTTTTTTTCTATTTTTTTTATGTCAATACTGAACCGATCGGATTGCTTCAACTCTTATTATTTTCTTCGTATTTTAATTTCTTTGCAATTCGTTAATAGATTGCCAGATCGGTTTTTCTTTTATAAGCAAAATCATTTTTGCGCTAAATAATTTTTGGTAAAAAAAAAGAAAATGGTGAACTCGAGTAGGAAACTGCGAGCAGTAAGGATCTAAGGACCTATTCCATATAATAAGAAAATAATTTAACGAATCTTCTGATTTTCCGGCTTCATGGACATTTATTTGAACTCCTATTTTTAACCAGATTAAAAAAAAAATTGACATTTCCAAGAAACAACTAAAAAAATTTTGCAAAAAAAAAATTTTTTTAAAAGTAAATTATAACGTGTGTAGCAACGCTTATTTCCTTTCATAGTTTGTTTTTTTTTAATTGAATTTAGCGGAAGGTATTCTCGTCAAAAAATCTTCGCAACAATAATGTATCACAAGTAGGAGTTGGTCATAAAAAAAATTATGATGACGTCATTGGCAAAAAATGTCACAAAATAATCTACCTGTCCTGATTTCCATAGAAACGTCAGATAACGGATTATATTTTTTTTTTAAATTTTGTCATCACCCTGTATTTATATTAATATTACTTCACAAAAGTTTTTGTCCTTGGAAATTATTGAACCAGAAATTTAAATTACGTTAGTCTAATCAAATTTAGCCAAGAGGGTCACTTTCGAAGGAAAATTATCAATTGGCTTTACACTTTTATGAAGGGGGCAATTATTATAAGTGGACAAAGTATTTTATTATTATAATGTGAAGAGATACTAATTAAATAGAAAAAGGTCAGTTCTTAGCGTGGTACCGGAAACTGCAATAAAATATATAAAAATAAATATTGAGTACAATAATAATTGAGAACAATACACGTTTTATGAGCACTTAAAACCAAGAAGAACGTTAAAGTGTCTTTCTTAAAAAAATAAGACAAATAATTTTGACAGATATTTTTAGCTATGTATATGTTATTCTTTGAAGTGTTCAATTATTACAAGACTCTTTTTTGTTTTAATTTCCCTTTCCACGTATAACTTACAAAATATTTTACAAGGTCTGGCATCTAATTTGAGTGCCACTTATTACAAATAATATTTATGAATTTTAAAAGTAGGCTAGTGGAAGCTGATATAGGTAATGCGAATTGTATGTCAGCGAAATCCTTGATACCGAGCAACACTTTCGACTGGCGCCAAGCCAGGTAGTTTGCAAATCAAATACTAAAATAGAAAAAAATCGCTTGCCATTTTACTGCGACATTGTTTCCTGTCTCGTTAACTCGCATCTACTTTTGTTCGTGAAACATGTAGGTATGTATACCATAAGAATGGAATTTCTTAATTATTGTTAATTTAATTTTTTTTTTTTTAGTTCGCTATTATTATTGCAGTGGCGCCTCCTTATTGTCATTCATGCACTTGAGTGTTAGTGCTAAATAATTGATAAATTGGTTTCTTTTGGGGCGTTTCTAATTGCGCATTCATGTGAAATTCTGCAGTTATTTGTTAAAAACAATTTTGTTTGTTAATAAATGCCGTGCGGTATTCCTCTGAAAATAACATGCTGTTACGAGATAGTGTGGGGATATCTTTATTTGCCACAACAAGGTTATATTGGGAAATAATAGGCCTCTTATTTATACAATTAGTCCGGATCATTTCCTACCAATTTTCGTAATCGTAAACAAACAATATCTACTAAAGGTCAAGTCTTTCAGACTAAATATACCTTGTGTCTTTACATTTTATTGGTCTCTGTATTTTTTTTTAGAGCAAACAATACACCTAATCCTCTCTCATAAAAAAAGGCATATCAAATATTATGTTGTATAAGTACATAGGACCATAGGACTTGTATCTCTTTGGATTCTGATCGAAATTCAAGTACATAATAACACATACAAGCTGACCCATGATAAGAACGATTGACGATAAAACTGATGGACTAATTGACATATTGAATAAGAAAAAGTTTAAATTAAATTCGTATCCAATGTAATTTTTTTCAGAATTTTATACCAATGAAAAAATAAAAAAAATATAAAAAAATAAAAATAATATAAAAATAAAAATAATAATAAAATAATATAAAAAAATATAAAAAAAAACATTTAATGTTTCAGTATAGGAGTAAAAAAAATCTTCACAATCTACCTACTACTAAATATCGTCTCAATTACCGAAAATAGTAAACCACATTAGTAAATTTTTATGAAAATTTATATTTTGGATTCAGATGGAGTAAATTTAACCTATTTCTAGATAATTTTTTTGCAAGGTCCGGTCAGCTCACGTTCTTAGTTTGGTGTACGACAAGATCCGGTTTGACAATTTCTGACCAGCTGGAATATTCGCCTTTTGGAAAACCTTGCAAACAAATTTAGTTGACCAGTTTTTGCAAAAATCGAATTCTCAAGCCAACCTGGCGTTGTTAAACCGGATTTTGCAAAAGCGAATTTTAGAGCTGACCGGACTTTGTCTATAGCCGAATCTTGCAAAAATATAATTTTTGAGCTTTTGTAAAAATAAAAATTTTGAGCCAACCGGACTTTGCAAAAAGCAATTTTCGAGATGAACGAGCTGACCGGACTTTGTGTAACTTGACCTTCCAAAAAGAAAATAATAATAATAAACTCGAGCGATCGGACCTTGTCCATTATAGAATCAACACTAACTTTGAAATCCACCAACCGACACTGGATTTTGGTGCCACTTGCTTGAAAACAAATTAAATTACATTCTGAGAAATATAAAATCCCATCCTTTTGATTAAGTTTAACCCGCCGATAATTAAGGCTTTCCCTGTCGACAAATCCCTAGAACTGTATAGTGCCCTTGTAGTTGCATCCTTCTGTTTTTTTTTCTGGACATTGAACCTGCTACGCTACCGGTTACCATTAGTCAGGGCTCTTCCATAAGGGCTTTATCTCCGTCTCCGGCAACCAAAAATATGTCCAATGCTGGTAGAATGCAGAGATGTAGTGGTTGCTTTGCAAATCTGTGCAGGTTGTTCTGAAGAACCCACAACTTTTTTGGGATTTGTTTATTGTTATTGGTCTCATTCTGGTTCCGCAACTATTATATGGTAGAAAATTTTATTGCGCCCCTAATATGGTTACCTAGAACTGGGGGGTTAGTCACGTTAGCTGCCGATCACCCCCTCGAGTGTGCAATTACTGGCCCGCAATAGCTTGAGTTGGTAATTTTTTTATAGCGGTACTTTATAGCACAGTCCCCGATCCCCTAATGCTCACTACCCTGAGGTCAATAATCACAGGAGTGGTGTACTTCAGGGGTCATTAGTACCTCGTTGCCCATCCCCACGATCTTGGACGTAGCGTTGATTTGTACAAAGTTTGAGACAACGATTTTATATAATAGAGAGTAACTTTGACAAATCGATTTTGACATTAGTTTTTGTTCCACTTGTGAAATATGACAACGTATCAAAATCAATTTGTCAAAATTATTGTGCTTACACTCGTATCGGTTAATGTCAAATGGTTGATGGAGGTCAATTTGAACATTTGCACTTCATGTTGTTTTTTTTTTGGCATTCAATAATTTTTTTTTCCATTTAAGTAACATTTTCATTTTTTGAAAGTTAACATTTGACTTAAAAAAAAAATGGTTGTGTAGTAGTGGTAAGCACGGTTTCATCATCTTTCAGTAAATGTTAAGGAAATCTATCGAAAACGAAAAAACGACTGAGGTTGTCATTTGAAAAAAGCTATGATGACGTCATCTGTCAAAAATAGGTGTTATATTATTATATACCTAATCTTTGAGCTTTTTTCAAAATTTTATAGTACCTAAATGCAGTGAAAACGCCTCTGATTTGCTAGTTATTTTGTAAAAAATTATTCCTCTTGACGTTTATTATTTAAGATTAAGCACTCTGTAAGTTCCTATAGCAGAAATTCATTGAATAAATAACGATAACACCCGGCTCATAGATTGAAGGGGTCCCGAAACATAAATAACATATCTATCATTGATGGTATAAGTGGTATATTAATAAAAAAATAATTTATGCAGTAAACAACTAGTAGCGGGTGTCTGTAAAATCTGTCAAGATTATATACCAGTCAAGAGGCTCATGATCATAAAACATAGTTAATAGGCTCTGAGCTAATAAAAAAGTCATTCAAGTCATGCTTTGTTCATATTAGTGCTTAGAGCCACTGTCTGGTAGCTGGGCTATTAATAGAATGAGCTTATCTTTTCAAATAAAAATAAAAAATCAATTCAAAAATATTTGGCATATTCTGTTTAATTCCCCGATATTACGATAATTTTTTTGCAGTTCGTGTAGGTAAAACAGGTACAGTACGAATTTTATTACAAGACGAGAAAGTTTTTAGTGCGCAGAAATGTTGGTTACCGCCTTCTGACTGCATGTTAAAAAAAAAACAATCAATTAAGATCGATAATAAGAGTATCTCTGCTGTTTATTGATAATTTAACTAAAATTAATCTTGTAATAATAATAATAATAAATTATTGTGATACTGATGGTGACGGCGAAGAATCAAGCAACAGTGGCTTTGACTTTTCTGACTGACAATAATTGAGGACTTTTGTTTCCATTTTTTTGGGGCAATATTTTTTGTTCAATTTAGTATTATGCCCCCACCACTGATGTAGTTTCTAGCTTGATAGGATGGGATGCAGGTAAAGCTGGAAACATGAGTTGCCGGCTCCATTTTCGCCTGCAAATAAAAACGGTACTGTACCTAGTGATATCTGAGGTGTTTATAATTTTTGTTACAAAATATTTGAGCTATTTTTGCTCTCACGTGAGTATTTTGCAGATATGATGAGATAAAATTTGTTTACAGTGTTGTGGTGTGTGTGTAACGAATCAATCGAGATTATATCATTATTACAAACCGATTGAGTATTAATTTGATCTGAATATGTGTACCTGTTGTGAAATGTCACGCTAATACTTTGTACTCGTTCTTTTTAAAATGAAATTGGTGATTTGTTGGGAAAATTTTATACGTCACATCTAGTCTTTGTTTTTGATTATTTTGGTAAACATTATAAATGAGATTATGTGACCTAATTATTATTCCTATTATTATATTATTATTATTATTAAATAGATAATATTATAATTTAATTGATATTTTGTGTCTAATCATTACGTATACTATTTGACCTTCTCTAATAAGAAAAATAATGTTACCTATTGTTTTGTTTTCCTAAAAGAATCAAATTGATAATCCTAACAGTTGAAATAAATAACCCCTTCATTGGCTAATACCTACCGGATTTTCTGTACTATTTATTTTTTATCGATAAGTAGGTACTTGCCCAACAATTTTAAAAATAGCAAATTCTCCACTAGGTAGATAAGTGTTGGAAATTCTATCATTAGGCACTAACGCGAAAATAAATTCGCCATCATGTTTTTACTGGAGCAGCGCTATTAAAATACACAAGTTGTGATGCAATCGCTAATCTCCTTCTTGCGACATCATCTAAGGTCGTCTGCTTTAAAAACACATGGTTCAATTATTTTATTTTTATTTTTAAATTCAATGTAATGTGCATTCCAAGTACACATGACATTGCGTTAAAATTTAACAATGCATCAGTCGAATTGACGTACGTATACAGCGACAGAAAGAATTTTTAATACATCAGTCACGTCGAGTTGACGAAAAAGAAGGGTAATTTTTTTAGAGGTCTTAGTCTGAACTAATAACCGCGTCACTTCTTAGAAAAATTAATTAGCGGACCTAATGCACATTTTTCAGAAATGTTTTGTTTATTAATATTAAAAAAAAGTGCTAAATTAGAGAAACATTCTTATTAGAATGGTTATTATAGATCACAGAGTTGCCTTACTTATTCTTATTATATAAAGTAACATTTTATCCTGTTATTAATCACCCCGTATTTATAGAGCGTATCTTTATAGTAACCAGATCAGACCATTCATACCGATCCACATATCTTTTGTGCTTGAACAAAAACCCCGTCAATATAATTCAAAAGGTGTAATGTTCGCTTTCATTCCCTGATGCTATTGTTGACAGTATTCTCAATTTAAAAGTAAGAATAGCACGTCGGCTCTGCGAAAACGCTAAATTCACGTCAACAATAAACACTTCAGACGTGTTCAAATCTAACAACCGAGTTCATTCTCACCTGAAATGCTTTCAAATCCAAACAAAAACAACCAGAAATTTATTACTGTAAGGTAGAAAAAAACTAAATAGACCAAAAAACCTGCAGCGGAAAGCTGCGAGACGGTAAAAACAGGTCTGTCTAGTTAGCATAGTAACTGTAGCAGTAGCAGATCGGTAATTTCATGACTAATTAAGTTTGTTTGTAGTGCGAAATTAAATGCTCACATAGTTTTTGAAAAAACGGCTGATTTGATGTCAACTATAACAAAACAATTAGCAGATCACTGTCCATATAGTGAGAACAAAACACAATATTCAAAATCCAACAATTTAAGGCTTTTTTGAAGGCGATTTGATTTAAGTAAGTTTTGACTTTTGTAACGTGACTCACCAACTTCAATAAAATTATAAAGAGTTACCAATTGTTTGATGAAGGGTGATTCATGACGAATTTGACAATGACATGGTTAAATTACATTGATTCCAGGCAAGTCTAAATCAGTAACAGTTTTCCTTTGTCCACAGTTACGAATGTGGGAAGTTTCTATGTTCGGACAATCGGGCTTAAATCTAAAAATGTTTTGCTTCAACACCGCTCTACTGAGAGTCTTCAGGATGATTGAAAAAAAAAGGTTTCTCGTGACAGAAAAACACATTTTCCGATCGACTTAATGAAAAAAACGTAACTGAATTCGAAAATTACATGAGATATAGCTATGGAAAGGACTGCTGCAAAAGAAAAATAAGATTTTTAATCACTCGTAGGTATAATGGCAGAGAAGATTTTGAAATGCCATCTTTCGGCTTCACTGATGATTATTTCAGATTTCCTCTGCAACTGCTCTTATTCTCCCTCTTAACTTGTCCCTATTATTGATTGACTTCAGTTCCATAGATCATGCGTCTTTCATAAGACATACAACCCCAAAAGTAATAATGAAGGACACTCAGGTGCGAAGACCTGGGGACTTGAAATGGGGACCATAACACCATCTCATCGATTGGGTAATTGGTGGGGTAAACATGCCCTAATTTCTCGCGCATAGTGTGGCAAGGCTCCATCTTGTTGATAGTAAAGGCCTCGTACGATGCTGCCTGTTCTTATCCTCCCTCTTAACTTGTTTCTATTATTGACTTCAGTTCTGTAAATCCATGTCTTTCATAAGACATCATACGACCCCAAAGGTAATAATGAAGGATAGTCAGGTGCGAGGAACTGGGGACCTGAAATGGGGACCCACCATATAACAATCGATTGGGAAATGTGTCGCGCAAATATACCCCAATTTCTCGCGCATAGTGTAACAAGGCTCCATCTTGTTGTCAGTGCAGGTCTCGTATATACTGTTGACATTTTGGGCGCTAGAAGCTTTTAAACTCCCATCGAAAAAGTGTGGTCCCAATCTTTATCACCCCACTAAACGTTCAACGAAAACTTTTGTCTTTTGTTGCGAATGAGTTTGAACAATGGCGTCAGCCCAAATAGGCGAGATTTTCAAATTTGTTTAAATTTCAGAAGAGTAGAGTGTGACTTTATCTTCAGGCTCGAACAGCTGAACTTTCTACACATGAAAGGGATGTTTTAGACTCTTCCTTCTTCAGTCAGGGTCCTCCATACATACTTTTCAGGAAATCCTCCATTGAAAAACTTTCCCAAGTCTTATTTGCAAAAATATATGAAAAACACCACGAAAATACTTTTAAATATGGTTGTTTACCATTTTTGAGTAAATTTTGTTTTATTAATAATCGGGAATTGTTTTTTAAATTATTCTGAAAAAAAAATGTAAAAACAAAATTTGAGTATTGTTAAAAGTTTTTTAAGAAAAATATTGTTAGTTCAGCGTTAATTAAATTAAATTTTTGTCTTATACATTTTGCTATGCCAATAAGGAAACAATTGATTCGTACCAGATGTTTCCTGCTTGTCTATAATCCTAAATGTAAAGATACGCCTACAACAAAGGTCTAATTCCCATTATTGCACAAAATGGGGAATCCAATGCCATCACACATGATGCATTCGTATAGATAGATCGATCCGAGTCGCATATAAATGCGAAGTGCAGATGTCCCCGAATCGACCAGGAGAATACTCACCCAGACACAATGCCAAAGCTAGGAGTTATCATGCAGGTCTACTGGATATGGACGGCACCTTAAATGCATTAAATTCTGCAGTTTTGCACTACACATCTGCTGAGCTGGATGATACACAACACACCTATGTGGAGACGTGTGACGTTTTATATATTTAATTGTGTATCTTTTTTGTGGCGATCAGCTGCGTTTCAGCAGACCATGCCGGTGTCTTGCTTCATTATTTCAACATTTCAAGATTTTCATTACTTTTTTTTTTGTCATGATGAGAGTCATGAGCTCTGAAATTGTAACCAGTAGCAAGCTGATGGTTCAATCAATCTTCAATCGAAATTTCATTAATTTAATTTTTAAATCTCAATAAGTTTCATCTGCTCATATACCTAGTTAAGGGACCAACTAGTTTTTCTGGTTTACAGGACTCATTTACCTGGATGTGAATTTTCCCGCAATGTTTGATGATTGCTGGAATTACCCGAGTTCCAGGAATCCCATAGGTTCGAGTTGTGGTTTTTAAATATAATACTGTTTTTCTATTCTTTAATGTAGACACGAAATATTGCATCATAGTGTTAGTGTTTGAATCAAATTCAGGATTTACCAGAAAATTTAAACGTTATTGTAAAGATGAAAATCCTTTGTGTACATAGTTGCTACTTGTTTTGGGGGAGCAATTTAGGTCATTGTTATGTCATACAATGTTAGCCTGGTGTCAACTGCCAAGGTAGTAATTTTTCAACCCCCTAATATAACCATAACCCCATGGTCCTATCTACAGTAAAGTGGCTTACTCATGCCACGTAAGTAAACGCGTTGTTTACCTGTTTGTGCCATAATAACATACCAAATCACCTACTGTGTGTTTATTGTGTGTACACATCCTCAAGAAGCCCTTAGGTATTATTCTATGATAATAATTTTACTTCCGCTTTTGTTTCACCCGTAAGTGGAAAAACGTGTTTTAGTGATGCGTGTAAAATGGGAGATTAATATCATACAGTCTTATGTGCTTAGTAGATGTTTTTTAAAATAAATCAGTTAGATTATACCTAAAAAGTGGTTATTTTTTGCAGAGTAGGGATGTACCCAATAATATACAAAAATTCTTATATCTACGCGAATAGGAAGCGGATACAAATACTGACCGTTCGTACCCGCTTAGCGCTGTGGGATTTATAAAATGAGCAGAATTTCAGCAAAAATTATTTTCTTCAGTTTCTTACGGCCGTTTCCGAAAGCGTGACTGGCCATTATTATAAAATTACGATATTTTTTTGCAAAATTTCAGCAAAAAATATTTTTTCATTTTCGTAAGTTCGTGGCCGAAAGCGTGGCTGGCCATTATTACGAACTTTTGGACTTTTTTGAAGGAAATTTCTGTAAAACTGACTTTTTTTAGTTTATTTAAGTCTGGCCGGAAGCGTGGCTGACCATTATTATAAAATTTCGAACTTTTTTCTGCAAAATTTCAGCAAAATTTTTTTCTTCAGTTTATTAGGTAGGACGTGGCCGAAAACGAGGCTTTGCCAATTATTGTAATATATCGGATTTTTTCCTACAAAATTTCACCAAAAATAATTTTCAATTTCGTAAGTTTGTGGCCGAAAATATGGCGGGCCAATACCTAGTATGAAATTTCGGACTTTTTTGAGCAAAATTTTTCGCAAAAACGATTTTTTCAGTTTCGTAGTCGTATGGCCGAAACCGTGCACGGCCACGATTATGAAGTTTCAGACTTTTTTGAGCAAAATTTCAGTAAAAATTATTTTTTCATTTTATTAAGTCTGGCCAAAAGCGTGGCTGGCCATTATTATAAAATCTTGGCCTTTTTTAGCAAAATTTCAACTAGAAATGATTTTTTCTATTTATTAAGTTCGTGGTCGAAAGCGTAGCTGGTCATTATTATGGAGTTTCGATATTTTTTGAGCAGAATTTCAGCAAAAATATTTTTTTACAGTTTCTTACGGTCGTTTCCGAAAGCGTGACTGGCCATTATTATAAAATTTCAAACTTTTCTACAAAATTTCAGCAAAAATTTTTTTTCAGTTTATTAGGTATACGTGGCCGAAAACGAGCCTTTACCCATTATTGTAATATATCGGATTTTTTCCTACAAAATTTCAGCAAAAATAATTTTCAATTTCGTAACTTCGTGGGTGAAAGCGTGGCGGGCCATTAGTATGAAATTTCTGACTTTTTTGAGCAAAATTTTTCGCAAAAACGAATTTTTCAGTTTCGTTATCGTAAACTCGTGGCCGAAAGCGTGCATGGCCACTATTATGAAGTTTCAAACTTTTTTGAGCAAAAATTCAGCGAAAATTATTTTTTCAGTTTATTAAGTCTTGTATGGCCGAATGCGTGGTTGGTCGTGTTGTTTCAATAATTACGATTTTTTTCCTTCAGTTTACGATGATTTTTATTGGGTCAAATTTCATGGTATTATTTTTATTGTCAACAAAAACACACCAAATATTTTTCATTTAAATCGTAAATAACGGAAAAATAAATTGCTGAAAATTATTCGAAGTGATCTCCCTGGCCTAAAATGTGACTGACCGAAACGTGGCTAACTTGACTTTTTTAAAACCTAATGTAGACTAATGCACATTCTGAACGCACCCAAAATTTTGCAACATTCACGTCATTCTTGTTATTTCGCATTCTGTCAAACACGATTAGGTACTAAAAATACCTACTGTGCTGCTATTGGTCAGTTACGCCAGTGCGTTAATAATGAAAATTTGTCATCATAAATCATGAGATTTATTAACGTACTGGTGATTCATATATTTAATAATGCATATCAAAATCAAAGGTTAGCGGGTAGAAAAAATGCAATAATTTGTATAAAATACCTACATAATGAGGCTGCATGGTGCTTGATGTCAAAATTGATGAAATTGAGGTCTAAAATCAAGATCAAAATAATTAATTCAAACGGTATTGCAAAAATGGTTTGTGCTAACTGTGATATAATAATGGTGATTTCATACACATTGAAGCTATGAATAAACTTGAGCCGGCCCTAAACAATCCCGTTTTCGATGACGAAATGTTAATATAAATTGAATGGTCCCACATTTGATGCAACTCGAAGTTTCGAAATCGCAAACTCTGACGCAAACACTCGAGATATTATTTCGACCATCTGCATGAATTGAAAGAATTCCGATCCGATACGCTCATTATCATTTTATTAAGTCTTATGATCTTATAATAGATACAAGGAAATTTTTATTATGCTTAATTAACCCAAATTTCCTTCTATAATTTTTCTTCACTAGGTATTTCTTCTAAATGTTTAGATTTAAATAATTTCAACTGCTTTTGTTTTTTTTTGCTGTCTTCAGAAATTTTAATTTTTCGCTTAAAAAATAAAAGTCGGTCCCTAATTGTGTATAATCTGCATTTTTTTAAAATTAAATTGCAACAGCTGAGTCATTTATTGAGACTTAATAATAATTATAAAAAATACAAACACCCCCAAATATTTTCTATAAAATTGGTCAGTCATTTTATGATAATTATTTGACCTTATAAGACCAAAGTTGTTAACGATTAACAATAAGTAAACCAGCGTATGTTTGATTTAACTTTGTGAATAATTGGTCACATTAACTAAGACACGGTACGGTGTTTCTTTTATTAGAACAAGAAGTCTAGAACAGGAAATCAACGCGAGCTTGAATTGCAAAAAATGCAGCTCGTTTATATTTATCTTTTTAAACAAGTTTCTCTAGTAGCCATACAAAGGTAATCACATCTAACACACGCGATATTCTAAAGAAGACATAACTGGATCAAATTACAAGCATTTCCTCCAGACAATTCTCTAGTGTTCTTTGTTCCTTTCATTGTGATTTGTTCCTGCAAATAGCAAAGCGGTGTCGCATGTCTTCTGGTCGCGTGGCAGATGTACAAGTCAGCAATAATAATAATGGGCAAGCGGTAGGTCGTCGTGCTCTTGAAGAGCCAAATCCTCGGGCCACGTACGGTAGTGAATAGTGATGCAAAAAAAACCGATCCGTTTCTTTTAGGACAATTAATGGGACACAAGAGGCAGGTAGGAAAGGCAAACGGCAGATGCCAACCAAGGGTCCGACCTCCTGATGTCTCGAAGATTTTTTTTAGAACTTAATGCAGGAAACATGTGGACAATTATTATAAAAGGGTGTTCATTTTGTTCTTTTGAATATGGGGGTCTGAAAGGCAACTGAACCACGGAGAAATCACTGATTATGAGGAAGTCATTTAGGTTACCAAGATTTAATAATGATGTCTGGAGCATATGTGGAGCAATCAAAGGGATCATTGAGGGTTTCGGCATCGTTTATGATTTGTACAGGATGTTCTTTATAGGGTTAATTTAGTTTAATTTTTTTTGGTCAATTTACTGCGCTTATTTACCTACTTCTTTTCAATCTTTAGGGATATTTCTTATTAAAGCAATTCTTATTTAAGTTATTGGCTCGGTTATTGGTTTATTGCCCAATAGATCCTATAACTCATTAACACGACTAATGTAAGAATTTTGACATGATGAACACATTTTGAAACTGGGCGATCCAACAAGCGGATTCGTTCTTGAAATCGGCAGCATATGGAACCGAATATGTACTTCACCGAGGGATGTAAAAATCATCCAACACAACTTGGATGTTTCCAAGGAAATTTGGTGTGGAGATCACTGACCTGGATATAAACGTCATAATGCCTAAATCCAAATGACTTGAGGGATTTTCGGATTTATCAATAACAAAAAAAGTAATAAGACAAAATAAGTAATAAGACAAAATAAGTAAAAACGAGTTATACTGTATACCAATAATTCAGTCTACCAAGACCCTTTTGAAGATATTCTGTATCGTACTTATCACACCCGGGACGTTAATGAATGGGAGAAAAATCGAAGGACCAAGGTGAGATCCCTGAAGGACACCCGTCATAGTTACCTATCGTGAGAGGAATTTAATATGAAATTTTCTATCCTGGAGACAGCGTCATTTAGCAACACTTTCCCTATCCCGAACAAAGAGATAGGACTATGGACTATGATCATGTCACAGATGTTTTTTGGAGGCTTCAAGTATTATGACCGCTACGCATTGCACGAGCAATTTCGGTAAGGTGTATCTTATTAAGCAGTAATGACTGTCATAACAAAATAACCTCTTTCTAAATCTTTTTATTGACGGAAGGATGAAGATTTCCTTTAAACAACACTTCAAAAATTTAAATTAAATTTCACTTGAAGTATTTCATTTAAAGCCGCCTTTAACTTATCGCTGGTAACGCCACTTGGGTTCCACTATAGACTGCCCGATCCTACTCTGCGCCATTCCATTCATTTATATTCCAATCCAAGTACTCCATCTAGCATCAAGAGAAGTTATCCGATGAAGATTTCCGTACCTACACGAATTGACCAGACACTGTCTAGTTTCTAGATAGCATGCTTACGACTGAATGTGCTGGGGTGGAAGGTTCGTCCTTACGTTACAATTCTCTGTTCAGGTCTGGGATATGCGCGGTTAGAAGGATCGAGAATACTTCCAACGAACACTACAATCATGGCTTGTCGATCACTCGCGATTCATGCATACCACCTTGTCGGCGTCACAACGACACTGACGCCAAGTCATCGCCATGATCAACCGCCATGTTGCATGTTGCCGCTCTTTACATTTACTCCTTGTAACAATATTCTTCAGAGATTGTTACAACTTCGTTAATCAAACAAGTGCACATTACCAATCAACTCGTCGAGACAGCGATGTAATCAGCAAGATCAGTCACCATTTGACATTTACTGTGTGGTCCTCTTTCAATCTTTGGCACAAGCCCTGGTCCTTCACCCTATGATAACATCTGCATTAATTAATCGACATTAAATTTGATCCCCTAACAGATATTATGTACTTTTATCTGTTATAGCGTGTATTTATATATATATATTATATATTATACAGGGTGTCCCGTATCGTTATGTTCAAATTTTGTGAGCATATAGTAGGCTTATTTCTAAGCCTAAAAAACCTAAAAGTGGCAGGTCTATCTGCATTCGTTACGAAGTTACAGGCCTAAGAAAATAATGTCTAGTAAATACCAGATTTAACTTTGAAAACCACATAGGTAAGACTTATTTTATTGACCAAATCTTTAGTTTATCATGTGTTAAAAATGTCCTATTCCTTGCTGAATACAAGCTTGTGCTCGGAGGCTTATTGCAAAAGTAACAGTTTTCTCGTCTTTTTTCGCGTACCTAATATCTCTTACCAGCTTGCTGAATACGATCAAATAATAATTTCTCTCTGACATTTAGTTACAAACACCAATTCCGAAATTTGCTGGTGCCGCATCTAGTTGAATCCTAATGCCATTTCGTATGAGCAGGGGAACCTCTACTAATGTTTATTTCGGTGACGTTTACTCATGTGTGGCAATTTTTGTGGCTTACAAAGTTGAATCTTGTTATATTTACTAGTCATAATTTTCTTAGGCCTGTAACTTCGTAACGAATAAAGATAGACCTGTCACTTTTGGGTTTTTTGGGCTCAAAATTAAGCCTACTATATGCTCAAGAATTTTGAACATAACGATACGGGACACCCTGTATATAAGTTGATGAACAATATTAGTTAAAAGTAATTATTGAATTTATTAGTAATTTAGGTCCTTGAATTGTTAGTTAAAATTAATTTATTAGCGCAAGTTCTCAACCTCGCTTTATTTTTATTTTAGGATTTTATATCTCTGGATGTTTTTATTTTTATTAAAATATATGTCATGACTCACCTTTGAAAGTCTGGCAAGCGTAAATGCAAAATTTTTGTAAGGGGTAATGTAGGTAGATAATACAATTTATTGTAAAAAAAATGTGTTGGTTGCTATGGCAATTTCAAATAAATCACAATCTATATTGAAGAAATGACCAATCAAAATTGAAATGAATTTTTCAGATTTAAATCACTGAATTTCTAGCGCTGCTCGCGTAGCGCTAGAATTTAATAGTGTGTTCAAATAGCGCTTCTTGTATTGATGCACTCGCGAGATAAGCGATAAATCATATTTCCTTCACTCGCGCACTCGCCTTTCGCATAATATCTGCATGCTGCTTGTAAAAATAAACGATTCCGTTTTTCTACTTCCTGGACCTCTCGCATTAAGCTCCCAATTTAACCAGTAGCAGTAATTCGAGTCTCAGGAGTAACTTTGTTGGAATTATTGCGAAGCTTATTTTTATAAATTAGGCTGTGTAAATGACCCTTCTTGGTAATCCAACACTTACGTTTAATGGTTCTAGCGAATTTCTAATTTTATCCGTGGAGTTTCTAATTTTAAAAATTTGCTTTTAATAATATACCTGGGCTGGCAAAATTTAGCAAGCATAAAGAATAGCCTGACCGCATTATCTAGACCACGGAGGAGCAGGATCCTGGTGTTGAAGTTGGAAGCGTAAAAAGGATTCATTGGAGCGAAAAATTCATACCGATCCGTCCGTCTGTGCAGCGATGACATCGATTAGTCTGAGGATCGGTGAAAAATCAGACCGCAAGTGACCTTATTACCGCAGACATTTTATCTACAAAAGAAGGCCAAGACTACAAAATGCAACTTGGTTCTCACGCAACTGGGTTAAGGACCAGGCACAAGGTCTTTCCATTGAAAGTTTCAGCACGTCCACGTGCTCCGCGCTATTCGGAAACAGGTACAGGCCAGGTGAGAGTCCGAGAGAGACGGATAGATTCTGTTTCCGACACAATCGGATATTGTGTATTGGTAAATTTTGCTTATTGCGTCAAGTGGCTGTCCTAAATTACTACGTATGGACGAATAATGCGATGACGATATTGTATACAAGAACAAGCCAAGCACCGCCGCACCGTGGTCTGTCGTGTTGGTGTTGGTGCTGGTGTTGGTGTTTTATTCAGCTCGCTTGCTTCTTTGCTGCTTACTTGGTCCTTGATCTGATTTATTAAAATTGCTAATAAATATGCTGCTGCTTGTCCCAATTGTCCGCGCGGTAATGATACCACTTATTCCATTGAATTATTCAAATGCATAATATATTATTGAAGCGTTTTATGTAATACGTCCTTTAGTTGTTAGAGCAGCCTTTAGTAGGCCGACACTAAATGCAGTGCGCAATTTTTTCCTGCATTAATTATTCCAATTTGGTTTCTCGTTACCAAGACTGATCCCGAGATGTCGACGAGACGAATAATTAAGAAAATCCAAAACAAGCAGTCAGTACTTAATAAACTCATTGCTCAGGTTTGATTTGAAAACCAAGAGCTCGTAAACAAATTATTTGTAGATGAATAATAATATAGATCGGACGTTTGACGGGTATTCTACCTACAATACCTACCTGAAAATGGACCAAAAAATCCGAACAAGGACAGTAGGGCCTCTCGTCTTTCATCGCAGGAAACCGCTTGTTACCGCATTTTCGCACCCCGCAATGTTAGTGAAAAATCGAGATCCTAGACGTCCCGCAACGAGAGTGTCTAGACGCGGCTTCCCGTGTCGTTCTTCGCAGTTTCAAATTCGCATTTTTGATCATCCGTAACCCGCAAAGACATTAAATAGTTAATTCACCCATCACTCACCATATTTAAGCTATTTCAAGAAACACTCATCAATTATAAACGTCACATTCCTTTTAATTATCCCCGCATTTCCTCATTTTATCTTAATCTATTCAAGGCCCATTTTTGAATACCGCATTCTTCCAGTGGGTTATCCACACACAATGGTGGGTGATTAGGTTTGTTCTTGTTCCTTTTCAATATCAATAATTATTTACATTTATTTATACCTACGTCATATAAAGAGACGCATAAATAAAAAAAGAGAAAATAAATCAAGTATCTGATAAATTTAAATCGCCAATCGCTATTAAAGTGAATGCTAGACATGGCAGCAAGATCGATAAGTAAATATTAAAAGTACATAACAGTTTCTTCATGAATCCCCCGCGCCGTGGAGCGCAATAATAACTGTAACGAGTACGTAATTACTTAAGAACAGTAGTACCGCCCAGAATTGAGACCAGGAATTGAGAAATAAAACGCTATAAAACAAGGCTGCCACCACCTCACCTATCTCGATAAATGTAGCAGCAGGTTGTGCAATAATAGTTGTTACGTTATCCAGCATCAGAAGAGGCAATATTTTTGCAAAATAATGTGCAGGTGCAAAAGAGGCTCGGTGCTTTTATACTGTTAGTTGTGCAGTGCACCAAGCCACCAGCACCAGCACCAGCACTATTACGGAAGAGTCTCACAATATCGGTCAAATTACCGTCACTTGCACACCGGTTAATGCGTTGTGTAAATGGGTAGGATAGTAATTCTTGGTGTAGGAATATATTTTACAATTGCCAATTGTTCGCCATGTAAGGTCTACAAATTGATCTTTATTTTTTATTAGAAGTGCTATTGATATTTATGAATTTGTTGTCGGCTAGTCGCGATTACAAATCGATATAAATGTTCTGTTATAGGTTATTTTGTTGGTGACAGGAATGTGTGCAAAAATTGCCCAAGTTGTTGGATGATAATAATAATAATGACAACCTGTTTGGTTATTGTATAACGGAGAGAAATGCTATACTCGTATAAAAGCTTTTGTCTTGTTTTTATTTTATAAATTTATAAATCCTCAGAGGTGTTTTATCTTTATGTACTTATTTACATAAAAAGTCGCTCTGATACTTCATATAGTATTCACTATCTTACAACCACTCAACATGACTTATTTTAAACTTGAGGGTTAATGGTCCTTTGTGCTATACGCATAAAATTATTATAAAACTACTCTAGAAGCTACTCTAGAATCAAATAAAGGTCACCTGGGCTTCATGGAGTCTCAGTGTGACATCCTGGGGAGTACTGATAAAATTGACCGGCTCTCGATGTCAAGTCGGACAACTAGGAAACGATGGAGGTCTGATTGCCCGAAACGACTCATCTCGTCAATTCCAACGCGGGATTATTTATTTATAAGGTTTATTTATGCGAATCTTAATTATTAATTAATAAGGACCATAATAGTCGAGGCCAACCAAACGGTAGACGTATTGCACACGAAAGCTGTAATTATTCTGAAGTTATCCACACCAATCCAGAATTTACTTTTTTTACAATAAAATGTGCCTCTAAGTGGAGAGCGTATAAGATTCGCTCGTGACTGTATTAGCGTGGGTAACTTCACTCAACAGCTTCCGTATTGCATCGGGGCGAATTACCGCATTCTTCAAAGCGCATCGTGTGATAATGCTCTTACAGCGCTTACACAAGTTGGAGTTAATTTTTCACTCTCAGAAGGTAAATTTTCTATTGGTGATTTGAAATAACTATTCTTTTTTTATGATACTCGTATATTCGTCTAGATTAATTTCCTTTTGGCAGAAAAAAATGAAAGAAGAATGTAATAATTCTCCATCATTATATCGGGATGGTCTTGGTATAAGATGTTCTAAAAATGGAAAACTTTTTCAATTTTTATTGGGTTCATAAAATGTTAGCCTTCATAACAGTGTCATCAAGATACTTTTACTAATTAATCTAGAAGAGGTTTATTTCAATCTTAGTTAATTGATCTCCATACCATATCGTTGATGATTCAAATTGTTTTTTTACCATGACATTTTTCTGGTCTCAAGTATACGCTTAAAAGTTTAATCGGTAATAGAAAACATGTTACAAATGTTTGCATACAAATATAGTTTAATTTTGACATGGGTTCAATTTCAAAATGTTTCCTTTTTCGCTCTTTGAATAAAGAGGACTGATTATTGGGAAACATTTAATATGACATTCAATAGGTACTATGTAGTGTATACCCTGTCTGATTTACCACATGGTAATTATCAATACATCTATACGAGTAAATGTCAGGGTTTTGTAACGAATTACCAACTACCAACTGTGCGAAATTCAGATTTGTGATGCAAGCTAACGGTAACGTTAACAAATGCTCGTTTTATCTAACCTTATACAGAAATAGTACCTACTCAAATAATAACTCAATTTAAAATTGGAACAAGTAGTATTGGCCCATCGTTTCAATTACTCCATTGATACCTATCTTATTGGTTTATATTTTTTTCCTTTCTTCAATTTTATTTTAGTGTATTTTTATATTAGTACGATTTTCTTTTTCGTTGATTATAAGCAGTACACTAAGCTGAAACAACACGTTTTTAACTTGAATTCCACTATAATTAAAATTAGGTACAAACTAGAGGTTGTTTCACTTTCCAATCGCGTTTAATTTATCTTGTAACGCTACTGAGATTCGTTGTAGACTGCCCGATCTTCTTCGAGAAAAGTTATTCCAAGCCGCCACGAAGATTTCTATAGCTACATGAATTGACTGGATTTTCTAGTTTCTATATACTTACAATTTCTGAGCAATCTAAAAATTAATCTCTGGGATGTGAAATTTCTGGTATGTGATTATTGATACGGTTCTGAGCCTTTTTTCAGAGGCGATACACTTGAGGACCTACAAACAAAATGATGATTCGCACAAATATGGCGTCGCAAAGTAAATAATCCATAATTTGTTTGTAATGGCAGGCTTCCCCTTTTTTATTATCACATGCCCCAAAGGGAGTTACAATTTCAAGAGTTACCAAAGTACCTTTTGCGATACATCGGTTGAGAACCGCCGCCGTTTTTTCTTCATGGTATTAGGGATTATGGAAAAGGCAAGAAGAGCAACTGCTGACGCAAAATTGGATTCAAATGTCAGTTCGGTACTACCATAACGGTATTCAATTATGATAAGTACAACATTATAAATTATGTCACTACATAAGTCCTCATTACTGGTAACAGCGGTCTTGGAAGTATCTAGAAGGCGCGTCATGTTCTGACATTCGACGGAATTTTTTTTTTCTGAGACTCATCAAAATAAGGATAAGTAGTAATTGACTTACAGTACAGTTTTGTAGCTAGTTTGGATATGTGCATTCATTGCATAATTTAATTCTCTCTTGCATTGCATAGCTACCGCCGATGCACTGAAATATGCCCTGGTAAAACATGTGGAAAATATGTGCAAGTGTGAAGCAAGAGTGACTCGAAATACATTTACCTATGCAAACGATTAGTACATAACACGGGACTGTAAATTAGTATTTTCATAATCCTTTCCGTTGGTGTTATAATTATTATAAAGTTGAAGCGTTTACGATATTGTCATTGAATATTATGTTCCAGATTGGAATGCGATTCAGTTGAAATTCACATAATGGTGTTTGCTTCGCAATTCGTTCGGCTTTTACGTTTGATGTTTGCCTGCGTTATAGTTTTCGATTTGGAAATAACGGTGCTAGGATCTTATTGGCTGAAGATTGAAATTTACTTTCAAAATGTATAATGCAACATAATATTGCGATTCAAAATTTATGAAATAACTTTTTTAGATCTAATCTGGGTTTTTTAATTGACAAAACCAAGCAATACATGATTTTATTTTTTTTTATCGAGGAATAACAATTTTATTTGCCCTAATAGCAGTTTTATCAGTTCCTGCTTATAATATAACGTTCTTGAACTGGGGTATTTAGGAGATGTGATTATTTTGAAAAGGCTTCAAGCCACAATCTGGGGAATCCCCCTTTAAACCTTGTGTTCAAATATTAGTGTAACAAGTTAAGAAGGCCGTACAACTGTCGAAAAAGTGCCGCACGCCAGATAAAAATAAATTCAATAACATAAAATTTACAGCTTTTTGACGTAATACTAACACTGTTGTGTCAAATGTCAAAAATAACGTTGCCGTCTCTATCAACTTCAAAAGTTTCAGGGGTATGGGGGTCATGTGATGTGAGACCTCATTTTAGAGGTGTTTTAGTAAACTACACAAAATGATGTTATTAAACGTCCTTACTGACACACAGACTGTCAAAAATTAAAAGTAATAATATACTTAATTATTGTTTAGATAAATTATTGAAATAGCTTCAAAATATGGTCTCACAATCATGATCTCCCGCATGCCATTTAAAATTTTGAATCGACAAAGACTGCAACGTCACCTTTGACAATTGACACAACAGTTTCAAGTCAAAAAGTAGTAACATTCATGACATTGGATTTAGATGTAGCAAAGTTCAATCTCATTCGACTCAGAATTTTATGAGGGAGGCAGTGGCGTCTTTGTGGACTGCAGTTTATCTAAAGTTTTAGACGTTTAGACACAGGGCAAGATTCAGTCAGCACGATTTTTTTTTGCAATGTCAAGTCAGGTCGAAAATTCGCGACTTTTGCAAAGTACGGTCAGCTCGAAAATTCGACTTATGAAAAGTACGGTCAGTTCAAAAATTCGATTTTTTGCAAAGTCCGGTGCAGCTCTAAAAAATTATTTTTGCTGATCCCGGTCAGCTCGATTTTTTTTTGCAATGTCCGATTAAAGGTGCAAAATCCGGTAAGCTTGAAAATTAGATTTTTGCAAAGTCTGGTCAGCTCGAAAGTTTGATTTTTGCAAATTCGTTTCAGCTCGAAAGTTCGATTTTTTTTAAAGTCCGTTCAGCCCGAAAAATTTATTTTTGCCGTGCCCGGTCAGCTCAATTTTATTTGAAAGCTCAAAAAACTCTCAAATTTTCATATCTCCTCTAACCTTGCATAAAGCAATTTTTGAGCTGACCGACCTCGTCGAACCGAATCTTGCGAAAACAAATTTGAAAAGAGCGCTTTTTGCAAAAAAATATCGAAGTGATAGGCTCTTGTCAAACCAAACCTAAACAAGAAAAACAAACTGATTTTTCCAACTCAAAAATTACGCTATTTAGTTAGAAATACGTGAAGTGTCACTTCACTCACTTTATCTGCAAAGCCGCCACTTGAGGGGGGACTTATAATAAACGTCCTGACTTAAGTAAAAGTTACATTGTGGAACTACTACCCGATCCAGAACTATGGCAAAATTGTGTAGACGTCCATGAAGGGGAATACATAGAGACACTGGGGTAGGGTACTAGGGTCCTTGGCACTGACTGAAAAAAATAGGAGATCGGCTTGTAAGATTACTTATTATGTATAGCTATTTAGTTCTAAAAACTATGATTAAATTTAATTAGCCAAAAAAAAAGCATTTTGGTTAACCAACTCTACGTCGTACCTTCTAATTTTCATTCAATCAAGAAATGAGCTTCGAGATCAGTATTATTAAATTATTAAACTGAACGCTAATGACTTGTTTATAATAATAATAAACCGACCGATAATTAAATATTCAATCTTGTAATTGATAACCGGTTGCTAAATACAGAACAATGTGCAATTTATGCGACTACTTCCTGTTGACTCTGGTTTTGCTTATGAATGTGTTTCTCGCGGATTACTAGTTACCAGTCGCCTATTACCTAATCGTAATGGACCCACTTCGGTTCCGGGTAACTTCCTGGTGTCGTCATAATGGCCGGTCGGTGCATAAACCGGGAAGATAGGGGGAATGCTCTACAAATATGCTACATAACATCGGCTGTTGCACCAGCATGTCAACGAACCCGCAATAACTTTCATCCGAGACGTTGCATACATTTCTTTTTGCGTTGCGCCACCGTCGGCCCACGACTTTCTTCCTAATCCGTGCGAAATACCAGTAATCAATAACAGTACCTACATAAGTAGGTAGGTATTACTTTGTAATAAACCGGATTAATATATAAAAAAAAATGTTGCATTGCTTCATTTGTTTATTTTGTTCCGAGAGTATGACAGTCAGTAGGAAGATTGTTATATATTTAGAGGAAGAAAAATTGTGGGAAAAAGTGACAAAACTAGATTGCTGTCGTCCAAAAATATTCAACTCGTAGTCAACTCGTAGAGTTCAGTGAGAAGAATATTTTTAAACTTCTTGTTCTTTGGTTTGGAATAACAATTTTGTAAATATTTCCTAAAGGAGGTTTGATTTTGAAAAAAAGTTTGCCTCTTTTTTAAGCTTAAAATTCGATACATGACGTTTCATTTTGGTTGTTCAAAATCATTAAAAAAGGAAACACATTTTGGCTGTCCAGTTACCAAACAGCCTGTATAGACCGATCCTTTCAAAAATTGAATAAATTAAATCATCCTTTTAATTTGAAGATTTAAAACCTGAAGATATAGCCGAAAACATTCATAGTCTTCATCAGATATAACAGCTCATACCATAATAGTTCATAAAGTCAGAGGAATGCCAGAGCCCTATTGCAAAGAAAGTCTTCAACCTCACCAAAACTCAATCACAAACCTCAAAAGTCTCAAAGCTCACCAAAAACTGTCTCACCAATCTCAATCACAAATCTCAGATGTGAGAAAAAAGGGCGTCTACAATAATTATTAGCTTTACTTTAGCTTGAAAAACTATAACGCGTAATCTCGGTTACGTTAATTTTTATTTGATTTGATGTAGGTATGTTTGATTTTGATTACTCGATGTCTTATGCTGCTATAAGGAAAACCCGCTCCTCCTTTCATCTAATTTATGTTTATAGTAACGTGTCAGGTCAGAAATCCACTATAATAATAAGAATGATACTATTTTAATTTAGTTTGATGTGTCGTAAGCGTTCATTGACTTTGTTGACAAGAGAGCTGTTCTGTTGCATACGTAATACTTGAAACAGAAACCGCTAGATCCGCATTCAAGTAGGTAAACATTTCCTTTGCGATGCGAATTCTTCTTGACCTCCACTCGATAGATGCAGGTACCAAAATAATAATTAAAATTTACAATATATCCTCGTTTCAGCTAACCCATTCATTATAGAAAAAAACTATAATGTCCATATAATTGGTAACATACGGTTGGCCGCTCGGAAATATAGCTAATTAATAATGCAATTAAATATTTTATAATTGCATGTACTAGATTTCTTCTTAGATAACGAGGCGTATCTTCATTGTAGAGCACGGCAATTATTAAAGGATTTTGACCCGTAGGTATACTTCACTATAAAAAGTTAGCAATAATGCAAGTAATGTAAATGTCCGGACGAAGATACCGTTCTGGTTCTGCTGAAAGAATCGTGCATGACTCACCTGAACTGAAAGACGATTTTAGATATAGAATGCAAGCGGCAAGGCATGCTATTTCATGTTCTTACAAGTCAGGCCTCCGCTATCTCCTAGCTCCTTTTAGAATCGTCGTCATCCAGACATGACGAATCCTGCACGGACGATGCGGACGTGTCATAGTACTCATAGTCAGAGCCTAGCCGAGTTCATTCTCTTGGAGGTTGGAGGTGTCTTTTCCTGCCACACCTGGTGATTAATTTCAAGGTGGGTACCGTCAAGACCACCGACCTATCCAATGCAGTAGGTACCGTAATCTAAACCATTGAATTTGCTTAATTATTCATGACCCACCTTTCGGAAATTATATAAATTAACCTCAACGCGCTTTAGTCTGCTGCTTAGAAAAATGGTTTTTGTTGGTAAATTTGTGAGACAAGTCATTGCTCTATAAGTCTCTATAGTCTAGACAAGTCTAGTCTAATCGGCATGTTTATAGTCAAGAAATATATACCTATACCGAGAGATTCTAATTTTGGATCACTCCTTTATATCGGTTCATTTGAGGTCAATTGAAAGTATATCCTAGGTTTGCACGGTCCCTCGACCGCCGCTTGAGCCAGGAAGTCCAAAAAAAAAACAGAAATTTTCGGACCTTTCTCAGTTTTTTATCTAAAGCTTCAAAACGATGCTTTAGCCAAAAAAGTTTTTTGAATTCAATGAATAGGGTGCAGATTTCAATGCTCTTTAATTTTTGTGTGGATGAAATATTCGCTGAAACACACTGGTTCGAAGCTGTAGGCAAAAACTGAAGAAATTACGAAAATTTATGGGTTTTTTGGACTTCCTGACTCGAGCGAATGTCGATGGACCATGCTTAGGATACAATAATTAGCTTTCCTTTTCAACTTTTTTTCAAGTGACTCCTTAAAAGATCCTAATTTTACTGACCGATTATCAGTAATTCTTGATTTTCGTGAAATAGGGCTTGAAATAAAGCGATCTGCACATGCAAAATTCTTTTATTTTTCATTGGTATAAATAGGTACCATACCTCACTACTCTGGGCCAGAATGGATTTAATTTTCATATCCTGACATGTACAAAATAAAGTTACAGGTTTTTGGGGCACAAAGACATGATGCATCATGCAGAATTCCCCCATCTAGCTTCAACACAGTTTTTTGAACCGCCAAATATTTTAATAAGGAAAGTATTTAAGTGACAGACTGAAATCGATTGCGATTCGCGCAATCAGGTGATGGCATTGTTCAATAACGAGAGATGCAATAATAAGGCAATAACTTAGATCAACGTTTGTTATTGCGTGTTGCAAAACCGGAGAAAAGCCACTTTCTTCGTCTTACGGAGCCGGGGTGATTGTTTGCAACACCCGATTCACTTTCTCTGCAGTGATAGCAGATCGCTTGGGCCAAGTGAGTTCAGTGAACGCCGGGGCCCCGGAAATTATCGTCTACAACTAACTGACATTGCACCTCAAGAAGGAGCTTGTGATGCAATCGGTTGTTTGGCTATTAGATAGAACGGCAGGTACACTGACCGCCGCCGGCTCGAGAAGCCGCGACTGCTCGCCGTTTTTTTTACAACTTGCTGTTGTTGGGATTATAAAACATTCGAAGTAAATTAGAAATATAAATCGAGATTCTACCTAACTGTAAGTAAGTAGTGGGTCAGGAATCTGCAATAAATTATTACAGAAATACTTATTCCTATGTATACATATATTGACATCTATGTATACATATACATATGGACATCTAAAAGGGCAAATTAGTAAATCCTACTTACGGTACATAGTTACTTAGTTTCTACCTATAGTAGGTAGATTTAGATCTAAAGATGTGTAGCACATCTAGTCGTGCTACATTAACCCCATCAGTTCTTGACGATTGTTAATGTGTCCATGGTCCTCCGGTGTGAGGAAGTCGTTCCAGAAGATTTGTAATCTGGTTCTTCCCAAAACGGGATACTCGCATAGGATGTGCTTTGCTGATTCATCCATCCTCCAAGCACAGGCAACATTCAGCGCTGATCGCTAAACCCATCCTGTGCAGATGATGATTCATCAGCTTGCAGTGCTCAGTATATACGCCTATTAAGACTTTCAGTTCTTTCCTGTTAAGCTCCAATAGTTCTTTCGTCCTTTTTTTAATAAAGGCCTAAGAACGGTCCAATGTTGGTAAGTTTTGCCAGCGCTGGAGGACTTCCCTCTCATCCCAGTTGCGTATTGTTGTTTTGGTAATATTCGTTGATATTCCAAATGCTGGTTCTAGTCCGATAAATTCAAATTCGGCTCGTTTCTGGCCGAATTTTCGTTCTCTCGTGGCCCAGAATCCAGATCAAGAGTTACTTCGTTGCTCCTTGCTGTTAACTGACAGTTCCAGACCAACTTGGACTTGCAGTAGCTGGAGCTAAGGGCTTTTTTTTAGAACTTGGAACAAAATGTGACAGATACCATCTGCTTTTGATACATCTTACGAGTAAGGTACTGTGACTGTGATATTTTTATAGACCTAATTACCACATTGCATTTGACTTTGATGCTTTAAAATATTGTGAGAAGTCATTCAACTATTGAAAAAATTATAGTGGACAGTCTTGGACACTAGGAAAATATAAATCTCAAAGACCCATAAATAATAATAGAAAACTCGATAAGAACAGTTGATTAAGTTTGATGTTTATATATAAAATAAATAAACAACAGATCAAAAACTTTATAACAATACGTGCACCTTCGCATGCACCCTTAATAAAAATGTTAGTAAGTAGTCCAGTAGAACAATAAAAGCCGACCAATACTTCATTCAAGTGCCTACATATCGAGAACAGTGAACCTTTTTACTGGAAAAGTGTGGTATATGCTATATGCGTATTATTGAAAGCGATTAATATTAACTGCCCGTATTTTCTATAATTAATAGCTTTTATGTTTATCAAATCATAAACCTAAATGTACTTATACGTATTTACAGTGTACAGTGTGTCCCGAGAAAAAATGAATTTATAGGTATTAAATGACAAAAAATTGTCGAGTTGAAATTTGACCATTTGCATGGGGTCCATCAGGCCTGCTTGATTAGATAATAAGTGTTACCAATAAATCAAGCATGCCTTGAGAGGAGCTTTTGTGTTGTTTTCTGTTTAGGTAAAGTACCTATATTCGGCATGAAATAAGGAAAAATTTTAATTGAAACATGTTTCCCAGAATTCAAAATAATGCTAATTTAATAATAAATAAATATAAATAATAATAAATAATAATTTCATTTAATAAAAAAATCTAGAAATAAGCTATGCGCTAAAGTCTTAGTACAGATTTTAGTACAGTCTAATAAAGTGATCAATATAATCTGAAAAGGGTAGGTATCATAAATTCTTGAGTAAACTGATTTTCAATGGCATACCTACTGATGTGGATTTGCATTGCACTACTATTTACTCACTTTACTCAAGAATTTATGATATCTACCTTTTTCAGATTATTGCTCACTTTTGAGCTCACTTTATTACCCATCATAAATCAATCATTCTACTTTCGATTTCTGTATAACTGTATTTTATTCAATTAAGGCCAATCGAACGAAAAATAAATTTATTGAAACTGATTTTGCCATTCTGTGATCATTTATATTGATTACAAGAATAATCAAAGTTTCAATTTTTTATCTTCAAAATTAACCTCCATTTCGCTTTCGCGGGTGGGCAAACGTGATGGACCACTCTGTACCTTAACAATTTTTCGTCTAAAAAATTTCTTGGATTACATTCTGTCTGACGTCATATCATTAAAAGGCCTTCAGCTTCTGTTTGTGGTTTTATTGTGGCTTGAAGAAATACGTAATGTACCTAAATATGTGATAAAATAAATATAACAATAAAAAGAAATATGCATGACTAATAAATTATTCTAAAATAAAAACTATTCATATTATTTTACAGAGTATACAGAGTGTATAATAAATATACCGACAAACTTTTACGAAAAGTAGGGGACGTCAAAACAAAGATTTTTTTCTCACTAAAAATTGTCCAAAAACGCTTCGTTTTCGAGATAGTCAATTTCCCTATCTATCTTTTACGCCACTGACTTATTGGGATTACAAAAACGTTATTCAATATACATTTTAGAACAAAAAAGAATTCCTTATTTTTTTCATACGGTGCACCGTTTTTGAGATATTTGAGAATTTCTCAGACAATCAAATGCCCCAATATTAGCTGAGAAAACTTAAAAAATCTCAAAAACGGTGCATCGTATAATATACAAAAAATAAGGAATACTTTTTTGTTCTAAAATTGAATAACATTTTGGGGTTTTGCAATAAAAGAAAAAAAAATATCTACGCCACTGGAAGACTTCTAACAAACCCTTAAATAGAAAAATTAAAGATCTTTGTTTGTTTATTATTCTTGCCGAGTTTTATCAAAATCGGATAAAATTTACACGAGTTTTAACCAAAAACTGTTTTTTTTATTTTTAAAAATTTTAACACCACCTATCTCGAAAACGAAACGTTTTTGGACAATATTTATTAGGAAAAAAATTACTACTCCTAAAACTTTGTCGGTATATTTAATGATACACTCAGTATATCAACTAGATTTATTTTATTGTAGATCTCGTGAGGAAATCGTTTTTTTTTTATTTCAAGTTTTTGGATTTGAACCCCCATTCCTGAAAAGTGACTGAAATCCGGGTTTTTTTCTTGACTCTAAATACTTTTCGAAACTTTTATGCTTTCGCCCAAACTAAAGGTAAGTATTTTGGCAATCTTTATCTTCAATTATTACAACTTTCATATTGAAGGTTACTTGTTTCTATTTCTTTTGGATCCAAAATGGCAACATGCCAATTTTTTATTTTTTATTTCTGCTTTTAAATGTTTTGCCATGCAGGTCTGGCGTGCCACCATTTTGAACCCAAAAGAGAAAGAAACAAACTTAATCTTCAATATGGAAGTTGTAATAATTGAAGATATGGATTTTCAAAACTACCTTTAGTTTGGGCGAATACTTTTAAAAATTCGGAACTAGGGCGAAAAAGTCGTTTTTCAGCAACGAGGGTCCAAATCCAAAAACTTTAAATTCCGCTTGATGGGCAGGTCTATCTGAATGCTCTTTAATAGTTGTCTAAATCGAGTTTCATGAAATTTTCTTTAAGTTAGAAGAATTTTAAATAATTGATAGGTGAATTAATGGATATTACGGCTATTAAAACCAAGTATTTATTAGGTACCTATTATAATAACAGTCATCTTTAATTACCTTTGGAATTTCAGAATTATTGCTTATACCTAAATTCCCAGCACAAAGTATCCCAATATTTTTGGACTATTCATTGATGATAATCTAACAAATATTTATCTAGAAAAATACCAGGAAGTAGGTAATTAGCGAAATACACAAGGAGATATACAGGGTGTCCCAATATTCCATGGACATGGAGCAACCACAGATTACTGAGGTAAAAAAAAGTCGCTCGGACCAAACTTATCTCTATACCAAAGTGCTTCGTTTGTCCGTTAGAGGGCTTCAAAGTCTTTTGAAAATTTTAGTTTTTTTGAAATAGCTCAAAGTCGGCTGATTCCAATTCGATGAAATTTGGTAGGTAAATTTCTTATTAAAAGTACTAACTTCTGATGTACATGATAATTTGACGGAAACCCGGGAAGGGGTGAAACTACCCCTACCCTCCATTAAAATCGATCGTACTTATTGATAGGGTAGCAGGAACGCTGTTTATGTTTTTTTGTTTGAAAGATACATCGTTTTAGCCCATTTTTGGTCTCCTACAAAAATCTGTATCTTTCCGAGGTGCTATGTGATAAAATAAATTAATCGATGATAAGTAAATTTTTATTTCATTCTTTTAATTTGAAATCAAATTTTCAATAGTCAGGTGATTATTTTATCTAATCTCATAAAAGATGCTCGATGTGGGCGCCATTTTGGACCCTAGAAAGTTACATCCGGCGCAAAAAAATGATTTTAACTTTTCTTGGAACCTCGTCGTTTTGCAAACTGTTTACTGCGTTTGAAAAAAACCGTTTGCAAACACCTGAAAAAAAAACCGAACCATACTAAACATCTTCTATGAGATTAGATCAAATAATCACCTGACAATTGAAAATTTGATTTCAAATTAAAAGAATGAAATAAAAATTTGGTTAGGTGTCATCGACTAATTTATTTTATCACATAGCACCGCGGAACGATACAGATTTTTGTAAGAGACCAAAAATGGGCTAAAACGATGGATCTTTCAAACAAAAAAACATGAACAGCGTTCCTGCTATCTTATCAACAATTACGATCGATTTTAATGGAGGGTAGGGGTAGTTTCACCCCTTCCCGGGTTTCCGTCAAATTATCATGTACATCAGAAGTTAGTACTTTTAATAAGAAATTTACCTACCAAATTTCATCGAATTGGAATCAGCCGACTTTGAGCTATTTCAAAAAAACTAAAATTTTCAAAAGATTTTGAAGCCCTCTAACGGACAAACGAAGCACTTTGGTATAGAGATAAGTTTGGTCCGAGCGACTTTTTTTTCCCTCAGTAATCTGTGGTTGCTCCATGTCCATGGAATATTGGGACACCCTGTATTTATGACTGTCATTAACTACCTATCTGATGGATCTATAATTTCACAAAATTAAAATTTTGTCATTTAAATATTTCATAACATTTACGAACTTTGAAAAAAATTATTCAAAGTGCGGTACTCAGGTTAATGTTGCGCAACTTTGTGGAAGTTGACACATGTTTGTCCTTATTGCGAAACGTATGTTATCAGCTATCGGAATTAAGGACAAACTTAGGTACCTACCTACGTTTTAGTATGACATGACTCCGCAAATTTTATGTTTCGTTTCTATTATCGTGTTCCTGTTTTTTTGCTCGATATTTTTTATTTTGTTCTGCATTAATTAATGAATCAAAGGAACATTTCAAGAATTTTATTCTCGTGCTGTTGTTTCTATTACCTTTACAATAACTGCGGCGTTTCATTACTCATTACTCAATTCAATTTTTTTATAAATTCCTAGTCGAACGTATATCATACTTGCATCATTTAACTTGTTCACGTCTTGATTTTCCTAATGCAGGCTTAATAATTATTAATCGTGTCGACGTTGAGTAATTTTTGACAGATGTCCGAACCTTTTATGCATGAGTGGGTGTGTATCTCGATTGATGCTATAAGCTATGGTTGTTTCGTAAACACCTGTATGCGAAATCCGCCTTGTTGAAACCTCTCGCTGTTGAAGCTTTTACCTCTTTTGTTACCATGCCAACCAAATAACATACTCGAACACGGGCATAATATTTATGTAGGTAAAATTACCTACATTACTAATTACTAATAAAGTAAAAGTATAATTATTTTATAATAAATATTAGTTTAAATAAATAAATTTTAGTTCTAATTCTTCTTTTTGTTCTTCTTTAAAATTACGAATATTCACGAATGAGAACAATTAAAATTTTGAATATACATCTTTGGCCTCTATAAAGCAGAAAATTGACCTAGAATTTATTTATCTATATCTATAATAATCGGTTTCGGAGAGGAGGCCACAAATCCTGATTTCTGCTGGTAATGGTTTGTAGTCTACAAACACAAAAAAAACACTTGTTTGAACTGTCATGCAAGTCCAATTTTCCCACTTTTTCCATAATAACAAGCAACAATATTCAATTATGTTGATTTGGTACTACAGGCTATATAGGCCAACAAAAAGGTAAAATAAACGCTTTTGAAATATAAATTATTTATTACCCATTTGATCTAAGGACAGAAAGAGGTAAGACTTATTAATGTTTATTTTTACCGCGTCCTAGCTCAATAAAATTACCTTGTAGATAGTAAATAAATTATTTATTTCCACTAGTTGAACGATTATGTATTTATAAAAACTGGTTCCTCACTTACATATGCACGTGTTTGTTGTAAAACAAACTAGCTGGACGATAAAAATTTGAATAATTTTAAAATAAAATTTATCGATCGTTTCACGGCAGGGGTCAACAATAATAAGGCAAATTAGAAGGTAAAAAACACCTTCGTCAATCAATGTTTGGCATCTACGCAGCAAAATGTGAATATGTAACAGGCTAAATGCACAAGTGTGCGAAGACCATTAAAGAAACGAAGAAGACTATGTAGTAGACTTTAACAGTTTCTTTCATTTTTCCATTCTTCCATTCTCCAAAATGCTTCATTCTACTACAAAAGCGTTGAGGTTTTTTTTTTCATATTTTTTTCTTCATAATTTACAGCATGAACTGTTCATAGTTAAAAAAAAAATAAATAAAATATTGACGGGACACAATGGCAGCTCAGGCTTTTTGTATTCTAATAGTTTGTAAACTAATAGAAAAAGAGTTTACCTACCTTTGATCATCCTTGATCATCATGTCCACACCAGTTTTTAAAGATGACAGAATTTTTTATTTTCAATAATGAAAGTGGTGATATATAGAGAGAGAGAGAGAGAGGAAAACTCGCAAGAGAGAGGGCAGGTGAAAGAGAAACAGCACAACAGCATCGTTAATTTTCTATGATCTTGCATGCGCCATTGACGAAGAATGCCCGATCTTTTTTGCTTAAAAAACCCTTTACGAAGTCCCCAAATCTCTGCTGTGGGTGCACTCCAAATTTATCTCTACAGCTGCCATTTGTTCTCAAAGAGGAAGTGCTCGAGAGAGAGAGAGAGAGAGAGAGAGATGGAACCGAGGAAAAACTGATGTGAAAAAAAAAAAAATTAGGGAAACAAGGAAGCTTCTCCAATGGTTCGATGACTAGGTCTGTCTTGGGACATGATGACATGATTGACATGAACAGGAAGGACTGTGGAAGATTTTGGAAGAGAAGTCTGAGATCACTAAAGGGTTAGGGACTAATTTCTCTTTTGCAGTCAGGCAAACTCTTGTTCCCCGCTCTTGAAAATAGGGGGGGGGGGTGTTACTGCCGGATAAAGGGTTTGAGTCTCAATGATCTTTCTTTTTTTGATGTTCGGGCTCTCATTTTTTATTAAAACCTGAGAGCAGGAAAAGTTGACCCATCTTTCATCGTATTGTAACGATTAATTTCTGGTTTTAAAATTTGCAGCAAGTCAGCAAGTTGATGTAACAATACAAACTGATTAAATTTTCATTACATATATTTTTTTGATGCATTTCAATAGCCGTTTCTTTGTTTGGAAACAGCGTTTTACTCTGAGCTATTATGATGTTAGTTGATGTTGATAGACGATTACATCAATTGTTTTCTATGATTGTTAGTTTTATGCAACTATAGGCATGTGCAACCAGAACTACATAAATAACATTTCTTAATGAAGTATGGTATTAAATAATGAATTTTTCTTGTAGAATAATTCCAGTCCGCCCTTGTCTTGTTTGTAGTTTGTATACATACACAGTATCATTAACATAAATATCAGCCGTATCCTTTCATTGCGATCCAGAGGAGAAAAGTAAATTGCAATAATTCAATGCAATGCAACCTGGAGCAATCTTGCGAAATCGATCAGGTCAAGTAATGCTGCATGGTGCTGGTGCTGGTGATAGGTGATGGGTAATTGTATGTTATATTGTGTAATGAATATAAATTTTCATAATTGTTACTATTATTCTGAGTCATCACTATTATCAAAGTCCGGTGTAGTATCAGGTTGATTTTTTTGTAACCTTTTTCAATATGGAGGTTATTAATTTTTTCTCTTTCATAATAATTTTCTATTTTTCAATTCGCCAACTTTTCCTCAACTCGTATTTAATTCTGTTCTCGTTAAATATAAATTAAAGGTCGTTTCTTTTTTTTTTAATTAAATACGTGTTTTTGTCTTTTAACGTGCTCCAAACGAGCAGCTCGGCTCTCATATAATATGATGCGTACGCACCTTAGGTATAGGTAATTTTACATCAGCAGGTGTATTTTCATCTTAAATTTATCTTAAAATCGATTAGTTGGGTACACATTTTATTATCAGCTATTACGGTAGAAGGGTCTTATCATTTCTTTGCCCTCTTTCAGATATGGAATAATAATAATTGTTTGCAAATCGAATCAAAATATTTACTTTCAATTCATTTGCCTAAAAAGTTAAAATTTAAGCCTACTCATAGAAAGACAACTATGTAGGTATATTACTGTAAATCGTAAAAAAAACTACTTAATAAGATAGAGATTAGAGTGATTGTGTTGAAAGATAAACTTCAGTGTGGCAATATGTTTGAAATAATAGTCCTAGATTAATAATAATTAAATATTGTTATAAAAATCAGTCGTTTTATTATAATGCATACAAATATTGAAGTTTTTGTAATATTCACGTTGCCATATTGTGTGTACACACAATTCTGTTACACATTATTGTACTACGTTATGAAAAGTGTTCTGACATCACACTTGTATTTATACCTACGTATACATCACTGTAAGGTTAACAAACTTATGCAACATCGCTAAAAGTCTCTTAAGATTATCGTGTAATAATAATAATTAACGTAGACATGGACAATGCGAAAATAAACAACTGGCGTGTTATAAATGGTCTAAATATATCGACTTTTGATTAAATTGATTAACGTATTATTATTCGTAAATTTAAGTGTGGCGAATGTGACATAATTTGGTAGATTATTAGGTCAAGATGACATATTCACAAGCGATAAAAAACATTGCAACAATTCTATTGAAACAGAAGCAATGTTTGTTTAACAGCTTGCTTGGTCAATCTTGCATGTGTCGCAAACTTTTTGAAACCCGGGTATTCGGAATGTCAAAAAATAAACATAGAACGATGAAATGTTTGGCGAAATAATATATCATTTCTGACAAGTATATTTTAAATTTGAAAGGATTTTTTTTTTAATTATTCGTGCAAACCAGAGTTATCTTTCTCTATGGTGCAAACTAATTTAAAAATGCAAAACTTTTACAACTGAAGAATTCTTTAGTTCTTTCAGCATTGCTTAAAATTATTTAAATACCTATACCCACTTGCATTAGACAGACGCTGTTATTAATTGTAGCCCAATGGTTTGGAAATCTGATAAGTTAAATGCACTGAGCAAACAAGAATAAGGTTTCTATAGCGAACATTAACTAATAAATAAGGATGCTATAAAAATACACGAGCGAACGCAAACAAAAATCACATGCAACGATAATCAACTTTTGGCGATTTTCAAAAAAAAAAAAAATTGTTTCGACTCGTTTGTGTTAATTTACGTTCGTTTACATCATTCGCTTGAGTGATCGTTCGTGTTCACGCAAGCAGGACACAGCGTTATCCTTGCTCTTTCTCACTATCTGGGGGGCACATTTTTGACCTTTCTCATGTCAGCTTTCTAAATTTAGACCCTTAAACATTTTTTCTCGTGTCGGTAGTACAATAATATTCTTGTGAAGAAAATTAGTGCGGTTGCTACCCCAAAAGTAAATGAACCCTAAGAATCGAGCCAAGATTTTTTTCCACCCACAGGAAAGGACTTTTGCTTTTATTGCTTTTAATACTTTACTAGAACGGCGCAAAATTTACAACAAACACCGAAATCGATCGTTAAATACATACAAATAGAAATATGTAAACAATAAATATTTACTGTAATGACTAATGACTATTGAATAAATAAAAACATTCCAAAGTTATTAAATAGGTACATTAGCATTGAAAAAACGTTCCCAGAAGGTTATCCTTCAGTGAGTAAATTTAAAATTGAATTAATGTTTTCATTGTCCTTATATTTGGACAAATTTGTACAGTTTGTGACCTCGACGTGTTCTTGTTACAGAACGGACCTTAAGTTGGAGTCGTTGGAGGACGCGGTGGTGCTGGAGGAGCCGGACCGCGACTGGTTGCACGACAAGCGCGGCTGTCCGGCCTACGTGAGCCCGGAGATCCTCAAGGCCGGGGCCAACTACTCGGGGAAGGCGGCCGACATGTGGTCTCTCGGCGTTATTCTTTACACCATGCTCGTCGGAAAGTGAGTATTCTTTTTACTGTTATTTTCGTGTTCTTTATTAATATTTGTATGCGATTACTGATTAGGGTATTTAAAATGGATTATATCTCATCAAGTCATCAAAATGTTATAAAATTGTATATGAAGGCGGGCTCAAAAATAATCGGCCTAAGCTAAGAAACAACTTTGACAAAACTTGGTTTTAGATTAATACCCTCCGTCCTTTCTCCAACGGTTCATACCTCAATCGACCCCAAATCTCTTACAACCGAGCCATTTCTTCAGGTTTGGTAATAGGTAGTAGCGGCAGGGAGGCAAATCTAAAAAAAAAAGGTGGATAAGGAGGAAGGAATGCATTCCAAATGAAATTTTGACTTTGTTGACTATGATGTGTGCCAGTACAGGGTCCTGGTGGATTAGCATTTTTTCCTGTCTAGATGCGATCTCATTCGCTTTAAATCGGCGTCGAAATTTACCCAATGATTACCATCCCGAAAACCGGTGGCTATGACTTTTTAACCGACTAATCCACTTTGGCATTCTTCAGCTTCGATTCGCCAGGAGCAGTCTACTGTTTCGACTTTCGACCATTAACCTACTTGGTCTCTAAGGTGTTGTGATGGATCCATGTTTTGACCATGGTTACGAAACTGCCCAAAAAATACTTTTCTCACTGCTGAAATAATTTTGATCTTCTGAGTTCATCTGGCAGTCAGCTAGCCCATTCCGAAATACCTCAGCTTCAGAAATCTAGCACACCCTCACTATGAAAAAATCAATTACCTATAATACAAGATTTTGTGCACCGTTTCTGGTGTGGTGGCGCCTCTTTTTTCATTATAAAAATGCTCGTTCAAATGTTTTATTGGTGATTTTGAAGGAGATGCAGATAAATTTAAATTTGTTTAATGGCTGCCGCACAGAAACTATACTTGTCCTAACTGGTAAAAAATTTTTACAGGAGTGACAGAAGGTATTTGATGGATCCATACAAAAAATCAATATTTTTTGATACCGTGGCGCCATCTTTTGCATAGGCCGATAATATACTACTTATTGATTCAAGTCAATTAACAGAAAACCATATTTGCATAATATGGCAATTGTTTACTTGTTCAGCAGTAATAAAAAATTAATAAAAATTTTAAAACTTTGTTTGCCGGTTTTTCAGGCGCTTTGCATTTTTTATGGATAATTGATTTAGATATTAACAGGAGGAACATTAAACACAAAAATAACGACTCTCTGCTTATTTACTTTTAAAAATGCTCTCATCCAATTAACATTAATCTGAATCCAAGCTGAGTAGGAGCGAGTCCTTGAGAATCTTCAGTCTCCTTTTAAGGAGAACCTGGTCCCCGGTCCGAGGCAAAGGAAGGTATTTGAACCAACTCTTGTTTTCGTAAATTGTAGAGTAACCTTCGAACACCACAATCACCCTGATAGGAAACTTGCCTCACCAAACGAGATTACTAATAATGCAAATTTAACGACATTTTCTCGGTGGTATCACGGTATCCATATGGTATGGCACCCACCACTCATTGTTTTGTTTATTTTATAGTATAGGATCATTGTGTGTAATTGTATTGCTTGCTCTTGCTAACGACCTATCGAACTCAAGCAATTAACCTACGCTTCCTCAAACACTTGAAGCGTAAATCATTGACCTTGCTTCTACTGACTGAATAATTTTTGAAATTACCCGCTTGTAGGTAAATAAAATATTTAAATTGCAATTTATTTTACCTTTAATATAAATTAATTAAATTACACTGGTAATATTGTAAATAACGTTGCACTGGCACTGTTCGTGCAGTAGTTGTGCTAAAAATGAGTGAGTCCACCTTGCTATTAGCAAGATTATACTTCTACGTCTACACAAAATTTTAAAAGGCTTGCACATCTGCCTTTGTTATGTTGTTTTATTTAACCCTCATATATGAGATGGCAGGTGACCCGAAGCTACTAAAAATTATCTCGATGGTATAAATTCGAAAGGGTACTTGGGACAGGTGAATTTCTCTTACTCCGCGGGCTATCGAACAGGGTCGGCTTTGTCGATTTTTTTACAGCGAATCTTCACACATGTAAATGAACTTTGTTTTATTTTTAGTTTTATTAAATTAAATTTACATCGTTTTTCCTGAATCTAGCACAAACTATTATGGGAAAATTGTCGCATCTATATAGGTGTTGAACCGTGTTAATTTACATGAAAAAATTTAGAATAATAATAATTTAAAACGTTTAATTTCTCTGAATTTCTCTTTATTTAATTACAATCGTTTTGCTAAATATTTGAGGCATAATCGCCGTGTTTACTGTTTACCGTAAGGTAATAATAATCTGAGGCGAATCCTTTCAGTCGTTAATGGTGTTTGTGTAGGTGATGATCTGGGTTTTATACCTAAAGGCAATTGAACTCTTCCGACTAATATACACGATTATATTTCTTTTGGTTTTATTTTGATGATGATAATATCCACACTCTTGGAGCCAGTTCTGTAGATTGCCTTCTTCACTGCCATTTTGATGTTATACTTTCGTAAGTCTGTTTAAAAAAGAATACTTCCTTTCAACTTTTTATATTTTTAAGTTACTCATGTGAAAAAAGCCTTCCTGTTCTTTCGGAATTACATTTTTTGATTAACTGTTGTAGTCGTCCTTGTTTTAACTACATAATTTAAAAATAAAAATTACCTACGGTTTTACTTCAATAATATTATCGTCGTTGATTTCGCAAAGAGGCGTAAGCGACATAGTGACAAAAAGGCGTAAATAAAGATGAATGTGCGTGCGAAAAAAATACTTAATTGGTCATCATGCCCATTTTGCGGGATGTATTTTTGACACGTAACAACATACTTATTCCTTATAATTGGCAGGGAAGAATGAGATTCACAAATCTGCATTCCGGCAGAACTTCCCCTCAGAGCTGAAAGAGAAGAGGAGTACGGTGGTTTTTTGATTGCAAATACGTCCCTGTCGATTACCAACATATCGTGAATCTATTCCCTCACGATGGCGTTCATGTGTGGTTTATCTATAGCGAAGTCTCCCGGACATCTAAAACACCGGCCTGCATAGCGATCTCACTTTACCTGGATCGGGTTGTGGTTTTTTTGTACCGACAGGTGCTGATTTCAAGGGTTTATCATCATCTGACTTCTTTTCGATTTTATTACCTGCAGAACGTTAAAGAGCACGAAAGGCAGTAGTTTAATTGGGAACAGCTGCCCCGCTTGGGTTTTAATAAAATCAATTTTGTCATGTAAATATTAATATACACCGGGCGTTGAAAAAGTAGAAAGGAGTTAACCTAAAGGGTTTTTTCTCTAATTTATAAGATGTTTTCAACTTCGCATTAAAATAATCTTATAGGTAGGTAAGTTATTTTTCGTCTGTGAGCACGCATTTAAGGTACCTTCCCTACCTAACAATAAAAAGTTCAAATCCTGGTTTTATATAATTATATAAAAAATTGGAATTATAAGAGATGGAAGGATGTTATTCTGAAATCGCATTTTAAGTATTTTAATAATGACGTATGAACCAGGTCTTTTTGATTTAATGATGTCCTGTTTTATGATTAACATATAATTTAGTATTAAAATTAAAATCCAGTTTACCATTTTCAGTTTATGAATATCAGTGGTGACTCGCTCTTGAAAACTGTAGTGGGTAAATTTTTTGAAAAAGCTTATACATATAAATGTACCTCTCACCATATCCATATCATAAAATTCTCAATAATTGATTGTTTTTTTTTTATAAAAAAATTATTAAAAATAAAAAATAAATTTACGAGTCAGTGACGGATCGTTATAGGATAATATGGTAAATAATATGTTGGTAATATCTAAGCTTATTTCAGAAGTATTTGAACCAGAAACTGAGTTAATTTAGCCTGCTCCGCGACGACATTTCCATCACCTATGGCATGCATGAGGGACATGATATAATAATTGACAAGTTTTACTTTTTTATTTTTCTAATAAAAAGTGGTTTTATTTGAATATATACCTACTTTTTATTGGTTTTGTCCGACCTTGCCTTATGTAAGCGCTCGCTCAGTAATGTTCTCATAGAACTGCGTACAAAAAATTACGAAAAATTTCTTCCTATAGCTTGTTTTGCTTTTTATCACCATATTATAGAAGTTTTGGCACATAAAAATTGGGAATTAATTTTTAAACATCTATATCATGGGATTATTTATACATCATTAGGTGCCAACTTGACGAATTACCTTTTTCTTGTTGAGACTTTTTTTCACAAGAATTCTTCTGCAAAAAATTTAATAACCACTTCAAGAGGTGATAATCTTCAAGTTTGTCATTACCCATACGTATTACGTGCACTTTCAATAGGTTCATAATTTTCGCAGTATCTTGTCTGTCATTAAATTCTCATAACGACTACTAAAATTTCTTCAATTCTAATTAAAAATATAGGTATTAGAGGAAGAATCATGGGACTATAGCGCAATTTTACCAGAGTTTCCAGTCTCACGATAAAAACTGCGGTTAATAAAGTTCAAGGCTCTGTTGTACTGGAATTAAAAACACTTTTCCACCAACCATGACTAATAAAATACAAAATCACGGCTTGCTGGCGATATACCACAGTGTGTGCAGTAATCCAACCGTGAAACCAAGGAATTGTATAATACATAAAGTTCCCAAGATGAAAAGTGCACTCGCGTGTAGACTACTTACTAATTTAAATCCCTCGAACAACTTCACTTCCTGGCCTCTAACTTTATTATTCGTAATAAGAAGACAGTAAATAAGACAGGCGCGGCATGTGTTTGCCGATAAGGCATGCATGATTATTATAACCGACCCTAACCCTGCGCTACCCCATCTTCGATGGAAAAAGGGGGATATAGTAATACAAGTTCGTAGTATAATGATAGGAAGTGCCAAGAAATTGGTGGTTGCCTTGAGAGCGCACCTGTGTTTTGGTGCGACATGTGTTGAAGTCGTTACGCATCATAGCTTGGGAAATACTAAACACCGAGGATTCGATTAACGTTCATTTTTATATCCACTATCCACGTCAGGATGATTGACCGCTATAGTTTTTTCTGTTTAGTTTAAAAGGCTGTTGTAATCTTCTTTCTCTTGTCCATTGTCTTAAAATTATAACCGAACAAAGAGTTAAATATAGGTTCAATTCAAAGAGAATCTTTGAAATCAGTAGCTTTTTTTTGTTACAATGGATTTTTTATGAAAATTCGTATGGTCGCCATTTTAAAATGACTCGCCTGATAGTTCTCAAACGCAACACCATATCACTTCTTCGGTGATTGCATTCTTAGCATTCAATAAACAATTGCGATAAAAATTCAAATCCCAATAAAAATTTGCAAAGAGATTGTGGATTAAATAACATTTCTTGCTCAATTAATAATTAATTACACAGTACAGTGGTACTTACACAGAATAAATTAAATATTTATATAGACGCCATATTTTTTTATAGACAGCCATGATGTGATTTTTGAAACCTTTTGAAACATATCGTATAAGACAAATTCTTATAAGATGCAGATCATAAAATTGCTTTATTTTTTCCAGGTATCCGTTTAATGACTCCGAACATGCTTCCCTATTTGCCAAGATCTCCCGCGGGACCTACACCATCCCGGAGCATTTGTCCTCTCGGGCCAAATGCCTCATCCGTTCCTTATTGCGCAAAGAGCCCAGTGAACGTTTGACCAGTGAGGACATCTTCCACCATCCCTGGCTGTGCAGACGCGAGCCTAATTGGGGGTCCCGCAGCTATGATCAGCTGGTGCCCGACTGCGCCAGCATATACGACGACCACGACGATGGTAACCATCTCTGAACGGTTTGCCGTTGTTGCTATGTTGTTATTATTGTTGTTATTGCAATCGTAGGTCGATGTGCAAGTATTGTGCTGTGTTAGGGTAAGTTTAGGGAGAAAGTTGTACTGTAAATAATGTGGAAATTATTATTCGGGTTTTGTTGTAACAATAATTATAGTAGCCTGAATCAGGAAGGCGGTATTTAAAAAAAAAAGAAAAGAGAGAATTAAGATAGAATAGTGATTTTTTGAACGGCTAGGTGAGTGTAAGTGTAAGTATAACACTGGTTGACAGTAGCAAGTGAGAGAGAGAAAAATGTATGTTGTTCAACAAATGGTTTTGTTGAGTAGCCATCATTAATGCCTCTCGTTTAATCTGGGAAACTTGTAGTTATTTATTTTACCTTGCCTAGAAACTGTTTATAATTTCATTCTTCTTTCTTTTTAGTGTTGTTACTGTACTAAGATTATTTGCGATATCTGCTGTTACTTCTTTATACTTTGGTTTAGTTTTTTGCCATGATCTACTTTACGTTACTATTACTTTTTTAAATTTCAATTACAAGCAAATAACATAATTATTGTTAAGTTTTCAACACTAGCTCAAACTTTCTTTAATGTTCATACTTTGATTATTGCAAGTCCTTTTCAGTTAATTAATTTTAGACGGTCTGGGTGGATTATTCTTTTGGCAAGTGCAATAATTTACTGTATGTATTTATATCTTTCCAGAACTGTAACTTCAAACTATATTTTTTGGACATTTATTTTGAAATAACATTACTCTGATTTAACCGCCTTCAAAAGTATGCGAGAGGATGGATGATTCTATGCACAATGAAGCACTACTTACTTCAGAAAACATTGGACAACATTATATAAGTTCCTCAAAATATTCGTGGAAAATTGAAATTAATAAAAAAAAAGTTGGTTGAAATTGTTTCATTCTGCTGAATCATCGACCCTAAGCTTGTAAGATAAAAATTTCCACATTTTTTATAGCTTGTACTTTATTAAGCCATCATTTAGCATTGATTTTTAATTTGTATTATAGTTATTCTGCCTTTATTTTTGTAATGTTGTGAAGTAATTTCTATACACACGGGTATGAAGAGGTATCAAAGTCTTTTTTTTTTTTGTAAAACACTCAGTATATGCACTTTCATATACAGCAATATTGAATTAATTGTTAATAAGAGTCGCTGGAACGGCTGAATGATAAAAAATCATACATTTATGTCTACACTTTTTGAAGTATTTATTAAAAGTTGTTGAAAAATCAGACTACCAATAATAATAATAATAAAGTTGAAAAAAAATTCTTCAAGTCTCAGTGTTAGTTGTCACTTGTCAGTTTGTTTTGTGAGAATATCCAAAACAAATAGAATAGTTCGTTAATTAATTGAAGTTACATATTATAATATCATCATATTCATATCCTATGGTATCTGACAACTGTAAAAAATTTGATAGCTCTTAAAGAAACCAAAGTTTTCTAGCAACTAATATTTATTAAATGATGCATCCTGTTATGCCCGAATACTTTGGTATCACCTGGATATTAGCCTAGCAAACTTAAGTTAGATCTTGGATAGTTAATCTCCGGTGTCCTAAAAATATATCCTTTTTGGCTATAGGAAATACTTATTTGTAAAGCATCACGATGACTAGTGATCATTGAAGACTGATGCATGAGTTATACTTAACTCACCTTTATGCTACTTTATTTATATCAGGATTGTTATCTAGGTTTGTTATGTATTCAAAATTATTCTGTTCTTTTGTACATCATGAATGTGATAGTTAAGTTTTTAGTTACACTTTTTTTTTAATATTGTATGAAAAATTTGACAAGTTTGTTTGAATCGTTTATAAAAACAGGTAAGCAATCAATTAGAATCAATTATTGATGTTTTAATTATGTTTTGGATGTTTTCGGTCCAAACTTGTTGTGATGTTAAAGTAAGTCTTCTTAATTAAATTAAAACCAGACAACTATTAATTTAACTAAATAATTATTATCATTAATTATTATGTAATGTTGTTTACAGTTCCTTTATTTGTTCTTCTGTAATAATTTGTAATGTTTTTTAATTTCGTAAATACTAGAAAATAATTTTTATTATTTCAAGAAGGATTTTTTATTTGTTATTAAGTTTCAGTAAACCAGATTTAGTCTAGTGACTTTCAATTTTGGGATCATTGAGAATACAAACGATGTTATGAGAAGCAATAATTTGGTTTCAATGCAGTATTTTTGGTAAAATATGATCTTGTCAACTTGGCTAAATCTCGTAAGATTGACAAACAAATTCCTTTCATTAGGCAGACGACATCTATCAAAATGTTATTGATGTCAAGTTTGCAGTTTTAACAGTTGAATAAAATCATCATTCATTATGTTAATACAAATTGTGGAGGGAATTTGATTGTGAATCAACCACCTCATGATATGAATTATTGGTGAATTTGTGAGAACTAATGTAAAAGTTTTGAAGTTTATGATGAAATTTTTTTCAATATTATATCAATCATTATTATAATAGTCATTTTTCGATAAGTGCTTTGAAAGTTTTGTCATAAAACAAAAATTTTACTTGCAATTGTGTTGTAGGTATACGTACGGACGTATTTGGGGAAAAATTGTGATTGACTTTGCATATTAGAATTAAGGAAATATCATTGCATAGATTAGAAAAGCTATTCATTTGATCGTGATGCTTTGAAAGTTCGGTAGTTAAAAAATGTGATCTCGTGGTCATTTTATAAAACAAATATTTGACCAACTACAAAACTTTGTAGCACTGACCTGTACATATTATTATTTGTTTTGTTTCCTAATTTAATATAAGTTTATGTAAATGTTTGTAAATAGCTTATCATATTTTTTGTGTATATAACAATTAATGTTGTCATTAAAACTTCATTATAAGTATGCTGTTTAATATTAAACCCTAAAATCTCTATTTCAACATTAGTAATATTCTGCAGGGTCATGTTGACAGTTAATTATCTAACCATAGCGTAATATATTCAAAATTACAACTTATACGAGCAAACAGAAAAAAATGTGAAAAGCTCTCAGGACATCCTTGCTTCCAGCCAAGTCTTTATCGTATACAACTGCAAATGGTGTATTATTTTCAAGATTGCTCAATCTGCGACTACACACATAGAATGTTTAAAGCTTGCTTGAAGTTAAATATATTGTCTTGGCCACATTATTACTTTCTGTGTATCTTGCAGAATTTTTTTTTACTGATGTGCCAACTCCAAATGGTACACTACTACTACTGCAGGATCACTCAACTGAGCATTTTCTTCTATTGAATGACATGAGTTCGATAACAAGAGAGACACTCATATTTTTCACATTCGCAGGTCCGTATTACCCACAAGACAATATAGTTAGTTGCCCATGGGGGTTTTCAATTATGAAGAAATTGCGTGGCCTTGAACATCGAAAAAAAATTCGCTTATGGCGCTACGGACCTCTAAGCCAGTGTGTCTCCCTTTAAGTCTATGTGCACAAAACCGCATATGCAAAACCTCATGAGCCACTGAACATGAGGAGGTAGGGGGGCGCTCAGGCGCTCTATAATTCAGTTGTATATGGGAAAAAAGTGATAATCCGGCCCTACATCCAAGTCTGTGTTTCTCAGTTGCCTCAGGAATGATCCACTTGTGATTGTGAATGTTAAGTAAGTCTTTGATTTCGATTTTGCAGTTATAGGTACCTATACTTCCTAAGAAAGGGGATTTTGGACTGTTTTTTCTGGAAATCGTTGAGCATTTCACTTATTGTTATGACTGAGCTAATCTGTGGGGCGTGTACTCATTGATAATGGAGAGACACAGGGGAACAAATAATTTAACAGTGTTTCGATTAAATCTCTTTAGATTTTTTGGGAAGAAATATTTCAGTATCATTTTCACACTGGAATATTTTTCAAGTTATTAAAATATTGTCCATACCATTATTTTTAACAATAATGGAGTTAAAGTTTGTGATTATGCTATGTAAAAATAGAGGGCACCAGGTGTGTGCTTCCCTAGGGAATGTATTCTCTAACTGGATGAGTGAATGGGCAAATGGGCATCTATCAGCGGGTTGGGTGAGGTGGGCATAAAATAGGAAGATGCATCATCTGTACATAGTCCTAGAAAAAAAGATTTTGTGTAGTAATTTCAATCAGTACATCTGCAAAACTCACATCTCGACAGTCACCACATGCCAAAATTGTGAAGATAAACATCGATAGCATTGATAGCAATAACACCAGGTTGCCAGTATTTTTTTTCTTTGTATAGAGGTAGGTACTTATTTAGCTAGGCAACCCATGTGCAATTTATCAATATATTATCTAATATTTTTATCTTTGTCATAATCAAATAACAAGATATCTACCACCACCTAACCCACCCCCAAGAGTCCTATCAATAACACAAATTCTTCAATCACTCCTTACTAACCTCCTGCATCCTGACCTCCTATCCACAAGGCCAATCATGACACCCTTATTTCTTCCCTAGAAAAAACATCTCCCAAATTTCAACACATCTCTCTGTAACTATATTAAACACGACACTCAAAGTCAAAAGGAACTTCTAAGAAAAGCATTCCAAGAAATCATCCAAACTTCAAGCTTCGATGAAATCGTCTACACCGAGCGGTAACCCTCAACAGTACACTCTCCACCAAAACCTTACCATGCTTTGCAAGTGTGTATACAGGCGAACTTCTATGGAATCCTCCAAGCCATTAAATCTATAAACACCGAACGTCATCACGTAGCCATTTATACAGATTCTCTCTTCTCCATCAACCATCTATACACCCAGCATCCACTAATTCAAGAAATACACGACTCACACGAAAGACTAGCCTTCCAGGGAATAAGCCTGACACTGCTATGGATTCCATCACATGCAGGTATACCAGAAAATGAAAAGACCGACAATGTAGCCAAAGAAGTCTCGTCTTCATCCACAATATCTGCACAAGTCCAAATCCACACAGACTTGAAAGCCTACAGCAAAAAGCCCACCAGAACCGCCTGGCAGACCACTGGGACAGAGTCACCTCAAGGCTGCACGAAATCTAACCATCTCTTAAGCGATTTGAACTCCCATCAACAATGTCAAGAAGGAACAAAATGGTAATTCGGCGACTCCGAATAGGCCATACCTGTCTAACCCATGGATATCTGTTTACCTCTGAAAATCCACCGCAACGCGAGAACTGTAATAGCATACTCACGGTCAAACACATACTTACAGACTGTTTAACCCTCTCAAGTAACCGACAAAATCATGGTATTATTGGAAACCCAAAGGAAATTCTCAATAATTCCCCCGATCAGCTGGCACATATGACCTCTACAAGAAATTAATGTATTTCGAAAGATATAATGTCTCAATAATATAATCAATACACATGATGTACAATAATGTAAATACTATGACCGAACAATAACTGTATCTGTGTCAATTGTCAAGGCACGTTAAATAAAAAAAAATAACAAATAAGGACGATATACAGCGTGTTCAGCTAAGGGTACGGAGCGGCCATATCTCGGTAACTATTGGTCCTAGAGCCTCAAATTAAAAATTTTCCAGTAATAAGTGACCATGAGAAATTCGAGGAAAATATTTTCAAGATGGTCGCACTTCCGGAAATACCTGAAGTTGACACCTACTTCATTATTTTAACGGAAACACCCTATAAAAAATTATATTTTTTAAATGTCTGAAGAAATCGAATACAGGTGGTTTTCACCATTGGAATTTAGATTGAGCGGTTTATGAGTTATAAACAAGTGAAAATCGAAAACTTTCAACTTCAAAGCAGTGTAGAACTAGAACGGCTCAAGATATCTAAAAACGGTTTACATGTTCCTATCCTAACTTTTCATGTTTTATCCTACTATGTGGAGTAAATTTTAATACAGGGTGATGAAAATTATCCGATTTTTCATCACCCTCTGTGTATTAGAATTTAAACCACATAGTAGGATACAATGTGAAAAGTTAGGATAGGGACATGTAAACAGTTTTTAGATATCTTGAGCCGTTCTAGTTCTACACTGCTTTGAAGCTGAAAATTTTCGATTTTCACTTGTTTATAACTCATAAACCATTCAATCTAAATTCCAATTGTGAAAACCACCTGTATTCGATTTCTTCAGACATTTAAAAAATATAATACTTTACAGGGTGTTCCCGTTAAAATAATGAACTAGGTGTCAACTTCCGGTATTTCCGGAAGTGCGGCCATCTTGAAAATATTTTCCTTGAATTTCTCATGGTCACTTATGTCTGGAAAATTTTTAATTTGAGACTCTAGAATCAATAGTTACCGAGATATGGCCGCTCCGTACCCTTAACTGAACACGCTGTATACAGGGTTAGTCGCCTGAAATGTAATCTTTTGCTCTTAATTTTCTTCTGATTTTTACTCAAGTACGAGAGCCCACTGACAAAAGTGATAGTGCACTTCAGACACTTCTCGCTTGGTGATGATGTTGCAGGAATATGTCACGTGACCGTGTGACGCCACCAGAGAAGTTTTTAGATATTTTGCGCCCTTGGGCTACTAAAAATAATGCGCCCCTCTTTATAAGAAAACACATGAGATGGATAGTTGGAGTTAGGCTAGTCATATTAGAATTCTCAGAGGAAAGTTTTGATTTTCTTACCCTCCTATGTTTTCTGTGTAACTTTTTGTCAATTTTTTTGTACTTTCAAAGCTTCGGTGGGGTGTTTTTTGGTAATACTTTCCACGAAGTTCAATTTCTTTTGGTTATATGGTGCTGATGTCGTATCACACACACTCATTGCGTTAAAACATGAAATGTTCTTTGATGGTTTTGTTTAGCGTGCGTACAGGAGAGTAGGTGATTGGAGGAATGTTTCCCTTTCTTGCTTTCACAAAGAATTCTCGTTCCCAAAGACCCATAAGGTTGACCAACCAAGGATGTCTTCTCCAATCAATTAAGTGCCAATTAAGGGCGAAAATGGTAAATTTCACTAGATATTGGAGTATGATTTTTCGTCACGCTCAAGCGGCGAACCGTTTTACATGATAAATGTAGGAAATTTTGTCTCCTTTAAGTTTGTAAAGAATGGGCTTGTCGAAAAACGTGTCCTTCCTGAAATATAGCTCAAAAACTGAAAAAAGTGCTAAAATTCCAAAATTTGGACCAAATTTTTGCCTGCAAAGTGCAAACTTCATAATTCATGTTCAGTGATCAAAAACCATAGGGGGTGAAAAAATTAAAACTATAGTAAAACTTATATCTCTGAACCCCTATTTTTTTCCTAGCATGCCTAGCTTAGAGCTACAATAATAAATAACTAATCAAACAATAGCTCATAAAATATAGGTAACACAAATAAAAATTGCTACAATCATAAGATTTGCGTCATGGGCTCTGTGGATGGCTCGAACTAGAAGGGCTCGAAAAAGTGTCAGAATTGAAAAAAGTTATTGTGCAAGTATAACAGTACACAAAACATAACATATAATTTATAAAAAGTTGCGGAAAATACCTAAATTCACTGCTTCAACTTATAAAAATGCGCAGAGTTAAAATATACCTACATGTTTAAAAGGAATTTTGGCACGAAAATGAAAAGATTTTGAATTATAATTTGTGCCCCTAAATTTCTTGTCCTAAACTCCTGGGCTATAGCCCTATTAGCCCCAATGGTTAAGACGGCCTTGGGTGACCCCACCCTCTTCGAGAGGAAAGCCAAAAACAAATGACCGCTCAAATGTTCCCCAAAAATTGTTTAAAAATTCAAGCTTAACCTCTGGGCAAAAATAACCACTCTCAAATTTACCAAACAAATTATAACCAAACCTTGTTGGAACTAGTTATACTTCTTTCAATAAAAACCACTTCAGAAGTACATCACAACATGAAACTTTCTCCATTTTGAACTTATTTTTTCTAGTTTTTATCAAAATTTTGTCACTCCTAAAAATTACAAAAAAAATTAATTGGACAGTGGTTTTGAGAAAACAATATATTCGATGCCTAAAGTGGGGGAGTGGGGGTGACCTGAGAGAAAATAAAACTGGGAGACCTTTAATGGAAGGTCAAAAGAAAAAGGTAATAAATTTTTGAAAAGGTAGACAGTTTTTCTCTCACCACCTTAAATAGAGAGACCAAGCTATAGGTGCCAAATTTCTATTCTAATGTGACATTCTCTCCCCAGTTCAATAGAAAAGGAAAATTTGGGATGCCAGTTGTCTTTTTAATTTCGAAAATAACTTGATGTCATTTATAAAAATAGTTACCTATGTAAAAAAAAGAACAAAAACTCACTTAGGTTGCTTAACTTATTTCTTTTCTGTTTGATATTATAAGGGGAGTTCCCGTGCGGTTGAGTACCCATCGGGCGCGTCCCCAGGTGGCGGATAGGGGGAAGGCCTTACAATGAGCGTAAGTGAGTAAGGTTAGCAGCGGTAATAGAGCTCGTCGGAGGTAAAATTCTAGACTGGTAGCTCAAAGCCCTGCCGCGGACCACCTCCCCTAACCTAGTTGTCGTGTCGTGACTAAAGGTCTGCACTAGGGGAAACGGCGCCAGAGATGTCCGACTATGGACTATCTGATATACCGTATCATCTGTTGTCGTGATCACGTTCCGCGCACAGAGAGATGCGGGGGTCTGGGCTTAATCGCCGGAACCAAGAGGAGACAACCTCACTAAAAAACCTAAATCCTAAGGTGGGGGTCCAGGCTGATGGGATGCGTGACTGGATAGAAGACCAGCCCTACTGGATTCAACCTTGGGGCACCAGGGGGCACCCCACTGTATCAATCCCCTCACCTTTGCATGCGGGGCTCTGCATAGGTGGAACACTCTTCCCTAGCTACTCGTGGGATCAACCATGGTAAGAAACAAAAAACCAAGAATTCGCGGGACATCACCGCAAAACAGACTGCTGACTGAGCGGGGCTTGTCACCCGTCAAGACAGTCGGCAATCTAAACAATCCTCGTGTTCGAGACCACCTCGAACGCAAGAAGAATGCCCACTCATTGGCAAGAAAAGGAGCATCGACACCCTTCATAGGACCAGAACCATTCTGTGGCTTCGAAGATACTTCTTCAAGGCAGAACTCCAAAAGGAAGAAGAAAACTGAGAGAAACCCATTGGAGGAACCTCTCGGGGTTGAGACAAGCCAAAGAACTTCTTGGGAATTTTAACCGAGAGAGGTTGAAGAGTATCTTCGACCTGCAAGGAACGTCTCAGAGCACTGACGGGATTCCTAACGAGACATTGCAAGCTCAAGGAACACCTGAGGAAGTTAGACATAGAAGAAAATGGCGTCTGCAGATTCCGCGGGAAAGGAGACGTAACACCACGTCACCTGCTGCTCAACTGCGATGCGATAGAACTCAAAATAAGTAATGTTCTGGGCCACCACCAGCTAGAGGCAGGGAATTTACCCGACCTTGATCCTCTCAAAATCCTGAAGTTTCTCAAGGAAACGGACTTGGAAAGCGTGCTTCACTAAAGGGATTCCACACCAGGCGAAGCACAGTAGAGGGGATACAATAGATCTTTTAGGTCGCAGTAACTTAATCACCCTCAAAAATACAAAATACAAAAATAAGGGGAGTTGTCCCTATTTTAAAAAATCATGAGTCTGCTTAGGAGACCTATATTTCATGATTTAATTTACAAAAGCATTGACATATAAAAATATTAACTTTTATATATTATTGTAGTGATACTTAGACCCAAAAATTTAATAATTAATTGACAAATATTTCAATGAGCTTCAGCTAAAGTCGACCAAGTACATTTTGGCTGTACATTTTTGTAGAATCTAATTGAAAATAGTTGAACAATTTATTGACAAAAACATAATTAATGAAATCACTCTTCACTCGCATTGACTGTCTTATCTCTGATAGTTCGAAACTTGCAAAAAGGTAACTGGAGGTAGGTAGATACTAATTTATTCACACTGTCTTGCCAGATGGAAACTTCACTCCTTTCATTAGAAGGGTTGTTTGAATATGAAAGATACCTCTACTTACAGGTGAAGTTGTTGTGGTTCAAATAAATTTACCAAATGGATAATTCTTGCAGGAGATTGGAACAGCAACTCAGTGGTTTCTCTTCCACGATGTAGGAGAAATACCGCACCGATTATAGGTGACGTTGACGTCACGGGAATATTTTCATCATTTAATTAAGTCTATCAGGATTGAAAATTTCACGGCTTCCGTTGTTTTATTTAATTGCGGCCAGGAAAATGGATTAAACCAAAGATGATTAACTTTTGTTTATTCACGTGTTACAATTCGATAATTGAAAAACTTGGTTACTGCGTATCGAGGCGACAGAATTATGACAGCCGTCCGCGGATATCTTATTAGAGATGCAAATTTTCGAAACGGAGGTAAACACTTGTTGGCCCTTCGGTCTCGGGCGCGAATGTAGTCAAGATAATTCAGTAGAAATGATTTAGTTTCTAGTTATGAAGATAAAAGTCAAAATAAAAAGATATTGTGCATGAGAGGCTTGCCGTTCTTCTTCTCTTACCTCTCCCTTCTGTTCTACGCTTCACATTCTACCTTCTCGCACGTCCTTTCTGATGGCGTTCTTGAGGAATCAGCCACCCATATATCATTTCCCACTTCTTCTATTCGCAATCTCTCACGCGTCTCTTCTCTCTTTCTTGATTATCGCTTTAGGTATGATGCGATGCATGCCAGGTGATATCGCAATCGTAAGATCGCAATTGACCCAAGGTTCGTGAATTTAAAAACGATATCGTTTTAGAAAAGGTTGTTTAACAATTTTTGCTCAATAAAATAATTTGTTTGTGTTAAAATACGCGTAGATAGCCTTTAACGCCACTAATGCGTTACAGCACTGCGTACCTCAAGTAAAGTGTTCCAGATTATAAACTACAAAAAAATTGGGAACAGGTTTTAAACAAATACATAAATTCACTTGAGAATTTTATTAAATACACCAAACGACTTCACTAGAACAAATTGTAAATGCGTTTAAATAATAAGGTTTTACTGGTAAAAGAGCAGTGTGGCGCAAAATTAGAGTTAATTCGAATTATGTGGAAATAATAACGTCAGAGTTCGTATAACATCACCATAGAAAAACTCCACATTTAGATATTGCAGTTTATCCGAAAGATGCTTAAAATTATACTAAATAAATATGACCCAGTATTTAGTTGATTAAAAAATAACATTCCTTTTTACATAACAGTAAAACAATTTAACTGAAAGGGCCAAAAAATCATATACTGACCACATGATATTATGCAGCTTTAAGTGCCGCAATAATTGCTGGAGGAGCCAAGTCTTACACCGGTATTCCCAAACCAACTTTTTCAATGATTAATTTCCTAATCAATTATATCCATCTCATTTTAATGCATACAAACTGTATATCTCTATCCCATTTTCCAAATACAACCGGGTCATAAAGCTTTGAGAATTCTGGTATTGATCTGACATCCTCCTGGCTACTTAGGGCCGGTTGTACGAAAGTAATTAAAAATATTTCAGATAATTACCGATTTTAAATGCCAAATTTTGAAAATATGGTGAATATTTTCAAGGATATTTTAATTTTTGTTGGTAATTAACTCTTCTACAAGGGAGTAGAGTTTGTTTCCAGCACTATCAGACCAATATTTTGATAATACAGGGCGTTTTAAAATCGATGATTATCACAGATTTTTAATTACGTTCGTGCAACCGGGAAACTTTAATAATCAATTTAATAACTTTAAGCCCTCCTTCGAATTAATTCCAATACATTCAAACACAACGAATTACGGCTAGTTTTATTAGGTCACTATGGTGATATCTATGATAACACATAATTCATTTCAAATGGGCTAAAACTAACCCAGAGTTGCAGTCACAGCTCCTAAATTTCACAAAATTTAACCATTAGAATGTGATTTTGCACATTCTGTTAGAATAGGCACAAATTTTCGAACCATATCACAGGAAGATCATACTACATTCAAAATCACAGCACATTGTTTGTACAATAGACAAAAGAAATAGTCAAGCGAAGCATTAACATGCTTAAATTGCAGTAGTGATAAGAGAGTGATTAAAAAAGAAGATGAAGAGAAAAGTTTCCTTACCCAAAAAAGGACTTTCATATTTTGATTTAAAATTTCACATTGTGATGAATGGTGATTTTGTTTGAAGTATATAATGTAGTATAATACAATAAAATATATTAAAAAATAAATAAGCGAATGCAATAGGTAAGATTCTATAAAGTGCTAAATTCCAAAACCCCATAACACTTAAAAAACTAGACAGCTTATGGGGAGGCACAAAAGTAGTGCCCACTCTAACAATTATGAATATCGTTTCTTTTTTATTTTGTGGATTAATAGTTTATTTCTTAAATAAACTTCGCAATATTTAATCCAGTTACATAGTTCTATTTACACGCTAAGAGTTATTCGCAATTAATATTATTCATTGCTACGACTGCTTCAACAATCGCAAAGTTCATTCAGCTGTTTAACTTACAATATAAGTAAGACTCACATAAATATCACAGTCGTTAAGAATATTCTTAGCGCTCAATCAGCTGTAACTGCAACGAGCTATGCTAAGTTCCAGTCATGCAATAAGTTAACAGGTCTTTCAATGGCACGAATGTCACAGATTGAAAAGAAAAACAAATCTTTGCATTTTTAATAATAATAATTGTACTCCTGCGATTCTATGCTTTTGTATACTTCTTGTTGTATGGATAAGTTGTGTTGTCATTGTCCTATTGTCATTTACATCTAAATATTGATGATTTTGTATGTACAAAATACTCGCTACACTCGTTTCATTGATATTAAATGCAAAAAGATCTGTTGATGATTATCTGTAACACACTCGTGTCATTCATGTTGTCATAGTTTTGATCAAGTTCATGCCATTGAATTACAAAACTTTACATTTTACAAAATATTCAAGAATTGTTACTATTCAAAATTAGCTATAAGTTTTATATTTAATTTACTAATAATTCAACAGTTTTGAAATATTTAGTCGCTATTTTTTATGATTTTTTGTATGCTTAAAAGGGTCAATATGAACTAATGTAAATAATCTGTGGTTTTCTAATGTTTTCATATCAGTGATGAGATGACTGATAAAATTGCCTATTAACCAATTTATTATCTGCATCACAACATTAAATGTCTTCTGATTTTAGAGGGCTCAATTCAAAGTGCTATATTTTTTGGTACTACATTTCGTAAAGCTATTGGTTACTATTACGATGAGTGGGAGGTAATTGAGAACTTCTAGCTTGGTACGGTTGACTGTTCAAGGAAATCAAAAAAATTATTGATGACAAGAAGCTGAAAGTGAGATGGGACAGACACGCCTCCTCAGATGTAGAGTTTGGGTTCGTGGAAGGATAGGTATCTGTATACTAATGCAAATAATGCAATTTCTATAACTCCACATCATTGACAAAAATACTCACAACAACTATGAAGACATAATGTATGTTAGTCCGGGTATAGAAGGTATATTTTTCCTTTAAACCCACAAATAACCCGCCAAACGATGGGAATATGTTTCAAGGACGTTCTTCCCGAAAATCACGTTCTGCCTTTTGCAAGTGTGGTCAAGTGACCCAAAAATTGAGAGATATGGTCCAAAAATCGGGATATATGGCCTAATAAGGTGAAAATTTGTCCCAAAAATGGGTTTTTGCCAAATATCTCATAAACAGTTGCAGATTCCGGAATTCGTTTTGCGACTCTCGAAAGGGGACTAGAAATGAGGGCCAAAAATCGCCCATTTTTTAAATATGTTGAATTTTCGATTTTTTGAGAAAACAAAAATAGTTTTTTGAGGGCTTAAGGGTTGAAATAAGGGCAACTGATTTTACTTTCAAACCAGTATCTCTATCAGGAAATTATTTTGGAAATTGGTAATGTACAATACGTCCAAAATAAGTTGGCCGTTTGAGGAGGGAGTATTTTGCCTTTTACCTACAATATCTGGAAAACTTTAAAAAATTATCAACTCGACTACATACCTATACCCTGTTATAGCCACGCCTGAAATCTGCAATGACCAATACAGTACATTTCTAATATAACCCGTCTTCAACAGTAATTCTCAGAACCAGAGGCCAAGTTATTCTGGTCCTATTGTAATACGATAATTAATATTTTTGGATTCAAGGTACTGTTATGGAAAATGGGTTCAGATAAAGAAAAATAATGATTTCAGGTTTGAATAAAATTTTAAAAATAAATGTAACAATCAAATTTATAATATTTAGAGACAGAATTCACTGAAAATAATTTAAAAAATGTACTTAGGTATAATTAGATAATTTGAAGTGTCTGGTATTATTTTAAAAACTGAAAAAAAGAAGAGAGGGAAAAAATGAAAGAGATGTTTAGACAGCAACGAGGAGAAAACAAAAATTATAAAAATTTTGAGAGAAGTTATCAGAGAGAGGAGTTGAAAAAGGATAAATAATTATTTTTAAAGGAGGAAGAGAAGCAGAGAGGACCAGAGAGAGGTTTTGGAGAAGATTTTAAAGAGAAGATTAAAAAAAAAAGATACATAATTGAAACATGAAGAGAAGCAGCAAGAGACTAAGAAGAGAAGACCAGGAAAGGAATTTTGAGAGGTATCAGAGAAAAGTTTAAAAATGTGAAATAAATGTTTGTAAGAGCGAGAGATGGAAAGAGAGAGAATCAGAGGACCAGAGAGGTTAAAAAAGGATATTGTAATCTTTTGCCATATCAATGTAATTAGTTTTAAATTATTATAGTGTAGTTTTAACATTTTTGATAACAAGAGAGCTCAGAGGAGGGTTTTGTTCTTTTTATTTTTGTTAAAGATAATATTTGTAAGTTACACATTATAATTTTTTAAAACAAATTCAAACATGGAAATTATAAATCTTTCCCTCGAACACATTAATAAGCCGCCGAATGATGGAGTATATGTTTTCAAGGACACTCTTCCTGAAAAGTCAGGTTTTTGTCCTTCACAAATGTGGCCAAGTGGCCCAAAAATGGGGAAATATTGTCTACAAAGGCGAAAATTTGTCTCAAAAGAGTTTTTGCAAAAAATTTCTAAAACCGTTACAGGATTCGGTTTGCGACTCTCAAAAGAGAACCAGAAGTTAAAAAAGGTTCCTTTGTCTATCTGTAGCATTTTTTTTGCTAGAAATAAGGGACAAAAAATCACCCATTTTTTGAAATAAGGTAAATTTCAGATTTTTTGAGAAAATTACAAAAAAAAAACTGTTTTTAAGGGCTTAAGGGTCAAGTAAAATGAGAGTAAATTCTAAATATTTTTTCATTTTTTCTAGCATCTTCGCAAGTAAGTTTACCTTAAAATCAGTATCGGCACCAGGAATTTATTTTGGAAATTGCTAATGTAATATAGTAGGATTAACTTTAAAAAGTCAGATGTGACGTCACACTAACCGTCCGAATTAATATTTTTAATTTCAACAGAAAATGTCAAACAGTTAATTGTCAAGTTGTGAACGAGCGTAAATTATTGAAGGAATCATTCAAACAATGAATTGAAGCGCTTACGTCAGTTTGAGAGCCACTGACAACTACATAAAATTTATTCACGTAATGACACTCTATCCTTTGTGCTGTTAATTTAATTCTCATTCAAAACCAATGTTGACGTATACTTATTTATGCGGGATGGAGTGTTTAGACAAACTGAACGGTTACTATAAAAACCACGTATATGAAACAAAATAAATCGAACTATCAAAAAGATGTGTATTCTTAATCGATACGTATGACTTTTTAGACTTTATTGGACTATATGAGAATTAAGATCTTTAGGATTTACCTACCCTATTCATGAATGGTAATGATTGAAGGGGATGATTAAACAAACATAGGAACAAATTTTCACCTTGTTTTAATGAATAATTTTGCCACCAGGTAAAAATGAAGATAATTGGCCATTTTAGGGGTCAGTTTGCGAGGGGGGGGGGGGGACAAATTAGACAATTTTTCTCCATCTCTATTTTTGAATAAACGAGGGCAAATCTTATTGTGTTCGAGACCGGTTTGCATGGAAACGAGTAAAAATGACAGAGGGAAATGGAAATTCCAGTTTTGCAATAAAACTATGAGAGATAGATGGGTGGTCGAAAGAACATTTTTTATAGCATTTTGAACGATCTTTCGGATACCGCAATCAAATTCCGAAATTAGCAACCGTTTTTTAGATATTCCTTAACTTTTTGGAAAGAACGACCTCAAAAATTTATACAGTAGAGTCTCACTTATCAGGTACTTCAGTACATCCGGTAGTCTGGCACTCTAAGCTGCATTTCTACCCGTGCCTTCTCCACCGCCGCTATCTAGGCCCTCCCACCTCCATTCTATCAGTGTGAACTTCAGCTTGCTCATGCACGTGAATACTTACTGCTATGCCTCTCAAGTATTTCGTTTCACTTTTAATGCTGTATTTCATTAGATTGAATTTCCCTAATCTGAATACCTTCCAGTCTTTAATAGTGCCGGAGTAGTGAGACTCTACTGTAAGTACTTCCTAAATTTCTTTTGCAGCATTTTTTCCCCTATCGTTCCACACAGAGATTATGTGGGACCTCAAGAAACTACAAAAAGCAAAATTCAAAGGACGTGCTGTCAGTACTTTCCATGAAGTAAACCTGTTCAAAACAAAAACAATGGCATGCCTGGAACGGATAGATGTGACCAGTGACCACACACTCTGCTTTGCAAAAAAAAACTACGCAACCAAAGAAACTAGTTCTGCATGTTAGAAATATATACATCAAAAGCCCATTTGATTCGCCGAAAAGCAACTAACTCATCAGATATACAAGCAAAAAAGTTCGGGGAATATTTTGTGGTCTACCTAATTCGTGACATGCGTGAACCGTTCTTAGAAACCGCAATCTCGGAAATTTTCTTTATCTAGAAATGATACCACCAACAGAAAAGAGAGATCAACTAAACCTCTGCCTTCTTTTTGTTGTTTCATTGGTGATGACCTTTACTTTCTTTGAAATTAAAATTAGGATTTGTGAATTTTTTGATTTCGGTTTTTGGTGAAAAGAGAAAACAAATGGTGCAAGGTATGTTCAAGTTCAACCAATTGTCATTTAATTCGATTCAAATTTCAAAGATAAAGTGGAATAAGTAAGATTCTTTGTGCAATAAATGCTCTACATTTATGTATCCTGAAAGAGGTGAATTTAACTTACAAATTCAGATATTTTTTAGTTAATTTTTATACTTTCAATGGTTCACTGATTTTAAGGTTATCTGTTATCAGATATGTAAATGGTTTTCACCGAGATAATTGGGTTCAAACGCCGGTTGTTCTGATCTCCATTGGCAACCAAGTTCAAAATCAACATTAATGAATGGCAATAAGTGTGGTTCCAATTAATTATTCTTGAAAAGGAACATGTCCTTAACGAAACCTATCAAAAAATTATTTGAATATTTTAAAATTTTCCCACAAAAAAATGGTTATCAAATTCTTCTAGATTCAGTTTCAAACAGATGATGACTTTTAAATTTCACTTTTATAAGAAATTATGAACTTTCTTTTTATTTTAACTAAAGAATTAGTTTTTTACCGTTAAATTATAGGGGAGGCAATTACAAAAAACACCATTTAGACTTAATTTCCTTTTGCCAGAAAGTGATATAATATGAAAAAATTATTAGCAACAAGAACATTTTCGTACCCGATTTAGTACCAAAGAAATATAACAAATTGTTTTAAAAGTATCAGTGCTCTAAAAACGATAGATATTTGTAACAATGCTGATGATAGATAGGTAGCAATTGTAATTATGAACTCATCAACATATTAAATGAAGATAGCCGCTGAAACTAAGTAAATAGTTCTTTTAGACATATTCACTAGGCAAGGCTGTTATTTTTGTATTTCTTAATAAATTACACAATAATTTCTCTGGATGTTGAATGAAGTTTTTGAATGAAGAGTAGAACTAGGACTACTAGAGAGAGATAGAAATGGTTTATAATGGCAGGAGTTGCTTCCTATTATCGATTAAATTAGCATGTTGAGTAAGAGAGATTACTTCTGGATTAATCAGCAGCAGTATCTTCAAATTTATTTATAAATTGCACACGATTTCAATAAATTTGCAATTTTTTTACAGGGGAAAAATTTGTAAAGGTTTTCTACAATACGAAAATCACTATATTTACACAAGTTTTTAGACTTCTATTGGATGAAATCAAGTTCATCAGAATACTATAAAGTGTATTTCTCTAATTCATTTTAAATTTAAAGAATCTGCAGACAGATTCTGTCCTTAATCTTTACCATGAAAGAATTTATCAATTGTCAACAAAGCAGGTGTATTTTGCAGAGTCAATTTAATGCAACCACACATTTATTTCAACATAGAGAATAGATAACGTAACGTTTGTAGTTTAGAAGTGATTACAAAGTCAGAAAACAATATTGTTACGAGATTGAAATTTTTTTATTAAATAAATTTTGTGTTTAAATAATTCCAGAAGGTCATATTATTATTATGTAAAAGTTTAAATACATATTTTCAAACTGAATGCACAATTTAATAAATTACAAATACTTCTTTTAAATATTCAGATTTACACTAACCCAACATAAAAATCCTCGCTACATCCTACAGTTTCGTGAATGTATTCAATAAATTACAGAAACGTCTTGGATCGGAAAAAAAGCCTAGAAGTACTGTAAATACCTACTTTAAAATTGCGACTTACTTTCAGAGATTTTTTATGTTTGACAAACTGTCTGATTAGTGCAGGAGATTCTAGAACATCTAGAATACTAAATAAATATATTTTCAAGCTTGTAATCACAAAATTATAAAATTTTATAATGAAGAAAAACACCTTTAAATAAAAATGTGTTAGGGTTTTTTAATGCCCCTGTATACATAGATGAAAGTTAGTGACTTTTGCCTAATGAAAAAATCACCGGTTACGGCAAACTGTGTAATTTTAAACTACAATTCAGTTATCTTCCCACCAATCGTCCTTAGTATTGCTGTTGTTGACGCTTCCACCGAAATTTCCCCCGCGATCCATTCCTCCATAAGATCCGCCTGAAATCATCAAAAAATAAAATAATTGCAACAACATTGACAACCGTTCACTCACCTCCGTTTCCATAACCATTATTCCCACCGTACATGGAATTTCCGGATCTTCCGGGTGGACCTCGCTGCATTCCTCCGCTGGACTGCTGACGGTAATCTCTACTGCCGAAGCTGCTGCCTCCGTAACGGCCTTTGCCACCACCACCACGACGTCCTGAACTGGGCATGCGACCGTCAACTGCTACGTTTTCTAACCAGCTGGGGAACTCTTGCTTCGCTTCAATCAGCAAATCCAACAGGCCAGTAGATAGGTTACGGTTGCGGTCGTTAAAGAATGAGGTAGCCAAACCAAGGTTACCCATTCGTCCTGGAAGAGGGAACGTTATGATTAGAATTGTTACAAACAATGCGGTGCTTTTTAAATTTGAATGAATTTAGGGGCCTAATATAAAGTCCCTAAGGTATGGAAAACGTTTGTTAGTGTCCCTGAGCCGAAACCCAAATTCTTTTCAAACTGTAGAAGTATCAGCTTGCAAGGTGTTCAGTCCAAATTAGTAGATGACGATCTTTGACCACAAATATCAGACCTTGTGAACTGACGTCTTTCTGCACAATAATCTGTTTATAGACGCTGCCACCACAATGGTCACTCTCTAAAAAAAGTCGATTCTAGTATGCCTCAAGGCTCTATTATAGGCCCTACTAATTTTCACATATTCATAACTGAGATGATGTTAGGTTTTAAACAAACAAGTAAAAGTAAACTATAAATCAACACAGCAATAGCATTTTGGAATGAGTCGAGTAACTGTCTGGATTTGGTTTGAACTTTGAATCCTGATCAGGCAATTCAACTTATAAGGATTTGCAAGTCATTAAATTTGGAAATTTCTTTGGCAAGTAAGTGTACACTTGACATATCGAACAGAGATTGGATCAATAAACACCTTCTTTAATAACTAAAAAATTCATTTATTACTTGTAGTAAACCTTGTACTCTCTGCTTTTAATTATGGAGACTGTTGTGTTAGTGGATCCTGCCTCACTGAATAATAATAATACCAATCTGTATTACCTGTACGTCCAATGCGATGAACATATTCCTCAATATCCGAAGGTAAATCAAAGTTGATAACATGCTTCACATGTGGTATATCCAATCCTCTGGCAGCAACAGCGGTAGCAACCAGAATGGGTGTTTGTCCGGATCTGAACTGGCGCAAGGCATCCTCACGTTCACGTTGGGATCGGTCACCGTGGATTGACGTCACCGGGTAACCTTCCATGTGAAGAAATTCTTCTAGCGAGTCGGCCCCTTTTTTGGTTTCCACGAACACCAAGGTCAGGCTCTCGGCAGACGGTTGAGTCAGATCGGCAGCATTCAGAAGATCCAGTAGGAATGAACGTTTGTCATGTTCCTCTACCCACACAACCTTGAACAAAGAAAAAAATTGTATACACCATGAGTAAGCTTATAAATAAACGCAGTGCAGTACCTTTTGAGTTATATTTTCTGAGGTAGAACCAACTCTACCGACAGCAAGGAAGATGTAATTGTCCAAGAAATCTCGAGCTAGCATCTGGATCGGCGAAGGGAATGTGGCCGAGAACATGAGCGTCTGTCTTTCTCCGGTGGGAGGCATAGTTTCTTCGACAATGCGACGTATCTGGATCTCGAAGCCCATGTCCAACATACGATCGGCTTCGTCCAGGACTAGATACTTGCAGTATTCAAGGCCGATGCGGCCGCGTTCGATCATATCTAATAAGCGTCCCGGAGTGGCCACTAGGAGGTGGCAGCCACGGTCTAAATCGCGCATCTGCTCTCCAATGTGAGCTCCTCCGTAACTGAAAAAGAATAAATGAAAGTAATTTATATTTCAAGATGAATAAAAGTCTACTTTTTATTCATAGACTTCCCCAAGTCAAGATTCTAGGGGAGCGATTGATAAAAACTGTTGGTTGTTATAATAGAGCATTGATCAATTATTATTCTCAAACAATAACTGATGTTGGTATACATTATTTATAGGTTATAATAAGAAACTGAAAACTAAGGTTATGATCACTGTTCCTCTTGGTGAAATTTCTGGCCTGTTAGATTCTGGTATGCAGTCACATAGAAAATTCTTCAGGTATTCTAGACACCTGAAATAACAAATTCAGCTGTTCTGTTTCTGACAAATGATATATTGTAACATACCACCCCCAGGGTAAGCAGTTTTTCCTAAAAAATAATCCTCATCAGTGAAACTTAAGGAGAAGCCCCGCATTAATTAATAAAATCCATTTGCAAGTGAGAATTCCAGAATCCTTTATTTATGCCGCCGCGCCGCAACAATGGATTGGACTTTCACCTACACGATCGTTAAAGCTACGAGGGAATCTTCAAATGCTCTGAAGACGTGATACCTAAAGCCTTTGGTGGATTGAGAATACACTCTCCGCTTTTGGCTTAATTTGTTTATTTAATTGACTCTGGTGATGGCGAAAGTGAAACCACCCACCAAACGATTCAATTCATTGTCAATCAGGAATTTTTACAACCCTCACACACACAAACAAGGCAACAAAGAGTAAGATGGTTGAAATAACTCAAGCAGGTCCTTGTAGAAAACAGCTGCAGGAACAGCATTGGAAGGTCTAAATATATAAATGTAAAATGAATAGAAGAATAATTAATTAAGATAAGGTAATTTAAGATTTCATTGTAAGGAATGAAATGATCAGTTTGAAATATAGATGAAATAGTGATATCATTTGATTCTGTAAGCTTAATGGAAGAAAGGTTGATCACACAGGTATTTCTTGACTCCTGAGCTTTTGCATACCTCATCCGAGAACCGAGGGTAGCTACAAAAAGAACGACACAACGAGAAGTGGGTCCTAGTCACAATTTTCGTAGACGATCATCGGGGGTAGGGGTATGGTTGTTGCAATATAAAGATAGCAAGTTCCCAGCATGAGTCAGAATAGTTTTGAATGTTACTTAGCTGTTTGGCATGTGTCTTTAAATAAAAAATTGACTTTACAAAGGATTAAAGTACTTACACAACACAAGGTCTCACACGTGACCTATAGGCAAACTTCTTGCTTTCGTCATATATCTGAGTAGCCAACTCCCTGGTAGGGGCGAGCACCAGGCCCAGAGGATACTGCTTACGTCTGCTGCGTCCCTGGGCGATGGCTGGAGGACCACGTTCGTACATCTGATTCAGGATCGGCACCAGGAAGGCGGCTGTTTTGCCGGACCCGGTTTGGGCGCAAGCCATCACGTCTCGTCGAGAGATAATAATAGGAATAGCGTACTTTTGTACCGGAGTTGGGGTGTCATAGCGAGCCATGGCGATGTTGCTCCTGATTATTTCTGTCAGCTGAACTTCCTCAAACTGTAATAAAAGAGCAGGTCCTTCATTATTTTACACAATTATTCATAAAAGAGGGGTAAACTTTATATTACACTGTTAGACCTACAGCCTGATATGGTACTATCGGAGTGTTATCCATGACACAGATTATCTTACTTTATAAAATCGGGCGTTAGTGAAGTGATAGTGAAAATAATAACTGGGGTGTGCTTGAACAACCGGGTATGAGGTTCAAAATATCATTTGATAAGTCAATAAAGACTGCTATGAATAGAGACAATTGGAATATTTAGTGTTTCTTGAGTGTAAGCATGGATGGGTAACCATGGACATAGTGGGATAAAAAATATGCAATTAAACGATGCGTCTATACTCACAGATGTAATGTGACGCGGGACCTTGTCACCGGTTGCTTCAACAGGTATATCTTCGTACTTGTTGAAATTGATTCCGGTGTTTCCCGTGCCGAACAGGTCAGCCTCAAGTCGCTCGTCCCGTTGCAGAGGAACGGTCCAGTCGGCCTCGTTGCGTCGGTTATCCCTCTCTGACCAACGGGTGTTTCCGCCGCCGCCACCACCGCCACCGCTTCCGGCGCCGCCGCTACCCTCTTGCCAGCGTCCGTTATCTCGCTTCTCCGGCGGCTCCTGCCAACGGTCGTTACGGGGCAGCTCGTTGTCATCTCTACGTTCGTCACGTCGGTCACGGTCATCTCGGCGTGGCTCGCGGTCTTGGAAACGACTGTTCCTAGGTGAAAAATTTCAATAGGTAAAAAAATGATTTTCCATTATCAAGGAAAGTAATAATTTCTTTTGAATGGGCCTTGAATTGAAAGCATTTCTGCACATCATACAATTTGGTTTTATCGACGGCTATTGTAACGATAAATCAATCTGAAAAATTGATAAATTCAGGAGTCTTTTATTAATGTTTCATTTAAATACTTCATTACGATTAACTGAAATTTAATACTCCAAAAACCTGGTGAAAAAGAGTAATCAATAAGAGCATTGTAGCGACCTTGTATTGAAGCTGGAAAAGTCCCCACGGTTGTCCCTGGAGTCTCGTCCTCGGCCGCTGAAGGTGCTGCTGCGTCCGCTTCCCCTCGAGTCACCACCTTTGGGTGGCTGCTTGTCAAAGTTGCTATTGCCGCTACTTTCAGGCGGAGACTGGAGATTCTGCTTGTTACGTAGATGGGGTGGAATATACGGGCCGCTCTTGGAGCGACTCTGCAAGTCCAGACCAGCAAACTGAAAATACAAGAAGGTGTAACATTATCTACTTGACTTTCGTAATTCTTGCGGTCGTAAAACTAAAAGGTGTTCAAAAACGAATCCGTTTGGAGTAGGCCCTGACAGCGAAGAAATTTGTCTCAACTTAATCCACTTTTTACAGCTGACAGCTGTTGACTTTGTTAGGTTAGGTCTATAATGTCAAAACATCTAATAAAATAGGTACTCACTTTATTGACATTGTTTTTAAATAGATAAATAAAATCAAAAATTAATTAATTGATGCTCCCTCAGTAAATCAAGTGTTTTGATAGTGTAATGGTTCAAAAATGGCAGCAGAATTTCATCCCTGTACTGCAGATCATAATATTGAAAAAGATAACCTCAATTAACCGACTAGCACTAATTGCTGCCCAAACACCGACTTTCTCAGCAAACCAATTTCAATAAACATGTGGATTTTCAGCAAACCATGATCTGTAATTTTGGGCATCAACATATCCCATTCTTTGGAACTATGCTTCATCTGTGAAAACTTCTACATCGTTTTGAAAATGTTGTGCATCGCCAAAAATCTAACCTCTCAGGAATGTACCGTATGCGAAAAACACTACTTAACGATTATTTGTCACATCGGCATCTAATGTAAGGTTTAGACTCAGGGACAAAATACTGATAATTTAAGACTCATAACCTGCCGTAAAACTACAGTTATTCTGGAATAACGTATAAATAAATCACAGTTACAGCATGTTCCCGTCACAGCGGATCACGATTCTCTCGAAATCAATTCGCATTGTATATTCGACGAAAGAAAATCAAGTTCTGAAATGGATCGCACCTAGGTAGGATGAAAAGGAATTTATTTCCATCTCCCTCTTTAAATCAACCCAAACCGAAAAAGCAAATAGTGCAAGAATAGGTACGTAATTAACCAAAGGTAAAAATTGTTAGGAAATCAAAACGCAGCCACACGCCATTGCGGCAAAAAAACGATTCCTGCAGCCAGCATCTTTAAAAACGTCGAAAGGAACGGCAAAGCGATAATACAGGGTGATTCTTCCGGCTATGCCAGAGAGTAAAATTATACGCAGTATTTTCGTGTGAGGAATTGAATAGGTAAATCATACAAGATATTCCCGCATAATCCCGGGTCATTTGTAACCAACATGGTTGTCTTCTTTAATTAATTCAAGCTGATGCTTGAAATGAAATTAAAGAAATTAAGCAAAAGGAAATTAAAGAAAGGAAAACATTGAATAGGTAGATCATGCAAATAATCCCGCATTAAAGCACAGGAGTGAAAAAGAGTGGAATCCGAAATGGATTGGAGTGTGAAAGATGTATGAAAGGGATCCATTATCGCTCTTCACTTTTTTATATTCTTTATGCAAAATCACAGCCCCTCTCACCCTTCGCCTTTTTACGCTCTCTGCAAACGAATCTTCTCTCGCTCTTCATTCGCTCTTATACTCTCCGAAACCAAACCAACAGTTAACAACAAGTGTTAGTAAATTTCCCCGTTTTTCTGTAAGGAATTCAAATCAACCGAGCAACAAGAAAATCCAGGGTACAATGAGACACAGTAGGTTCTTTTGCGATCCGTTTCGGCCATACTAATCCTGGCATACCTCAATCAAAGAGCACGGTAAAAACTATGGAAACACAACGGTCCTATTAGGGGAAACTAGACAATCACAGTTGCTTTTAGCAACAAAGCAACAGGCCCGGGGGATAACCGTTATAGTTCCAACATACGTTCTGCGATCCACGGCCCACTGAGTAAGTGCTAATTAATGAACACTTGATACAACTGCAGTTAATAAATTTGCCCTGACTTCAAATATGCATATAATGCACATGCATATAATATGTGAATTTAAAAATCCATCCAAGTACCTTATCATCCCTGGATTATCAGCTCATTCTAAATAAGTATGCTCAGCTTCAACCAGAATTTGTTGTAGTTACTAGTTACCATAATAATTATCATGTACATAAATGAGTAAACACTTGATATTGTTTACACTACTAATTTTGATTAACATTGAGATGTTGAATTTTTTAATGGTAGTTTTGGTATTCCTGAGCTGTGTTCTTCAGTAAAAAGCTATACAAGGTCTGGCTATTAAATAACGAGACTGCGCGCGCAGAAGGCGTCTTAGAGGGGTGGGGAGAAAACGAATGCAGCGGTGGTTAGCGTGTAGTGTCTGCTTCGTCAATATTATAACGAGACCGCTCTGGAAAAATTCTATACATTTCTTGAAATTCTAGTCCAGAGGGAAAGGAGAAGACATAAGGAAAACTTGAGGCTGGCTAAATACACAATAGTGTGAAGGCCATAGAACAAAACTGAACTGAACTGAACTAGTTTCACCATTTCGTTGTTTATGTTTACATTTTTTTATGATGGTTATAAGGCAATGACATGTTCGCGACAATTCCAGTCACATGTGATATGACACATTGACAGACAGTTGTTAGTTCTATGGATTACTGGAGTGGTCTCGCCGAACAATCTGACATTTCTACAACCTACTAGAATGTGCCTACTGTTTCGATGGTACGTCGGGGGACTATATAAGTGCCGCCGTATGGCTGCGAGTCAGTAGTAGTATCCTGGACGTGGAGTGAAGCTGAGCTATAGTAAGGAAGACAGAATAGTAGTGAAAGCTGAAGTATAGACAGAGCAGTAGTGAAGTGAAGTGTGAAGTAAGGAAGCCAGTAGTGACAGTACAGCGAATTATAAAGAATAGACAAGTAGTTACTAGATAGTGTAGTATAGTATCTGTGAGTGAAGTCAAGAGAATAGCTGAGTTTATTATTGAGATTTAGAGGTTATGCAACTTGTGTTAGTCAATAAGACAATAAAGGAATTTACAGACTTTTAACGCGTGGATTTATTATTGTGAGACCCGTAACAATATGAAAACATGTTTTTGTCGCTGTAGTAGTATTTTTTCTATAGAAGTTGAAAACGAACGCGTTTTTTCTCATGCCGATAACAATTTGTGACGAAAAACATGAGAAACGAATCAATGTGAAATTTCTCGAGTGCTATAAATTGTTGAAAGAGGGCTTCGGTGAAGATTCTCTACCTCGTGCACGTGTTTTCGAATGGCATAAAAGGTTTTCTGAAGATGGGGAGAGCATCGAAGATGACCAATGTCCAGGTCGACCTGTGTCTGTTTCAACTCCGCAAACAGTGACCAAAATCAATGAAATTGTGCGCGGAGATCGTCGTATGAGCATTCGGATGATTGCTGAGACTGTAAACGCCAGACGCTGAGACTCTCGCCATGTTTTGGCAACGCAGCGAGAGAGAGTTCGTAAGAGACGGCCGGAGTTGTGGAAAAACAAGTCGTGGATCTTGCACCAAGACAAAGCGCCTGCCCATATAACGCGCTGTCTGTAAAGCGTTGTTTAGCCGCTAGAGGCACTCCAGTGCTTGAACACGCGCCGCACTCACCTGATTTTTTCTTGTTTCCGAAGATCAAGTCTGCCTTAAAAGGAACCCGGTTTGAGTCGATGGAAGAGGTGAAGCGAAAATCGGCGGAGCTTCTAAATTCTGTCACAAAAGAAGACTGCCAGCATTGTTTTGACCAATGGAAAAAATGAATGGAACGGTGTGTGGCGAGGGGAGGGGAGTGCCATGAAGGGGAGCATTCGATTGTACAATAATTTTTACAAAAAACCTCTTTTTCATATGCAGTCTCGTTATTTAATAGCCAGACCTCGTAAGAGAGATACACGACATACAATATCAAAATTGAGGAAAAAATAAGTGGACTTTCCAAATGAGGTCAAGGGAAAATCTGAGAATAAGCAAACAATGACTGAACTGAGGGAAACGAAACACATAATTATGACTTTGAACACAACTTTCACCCTTGCAACCCTCCAGTACCTGTAATTGTGTTAAGAGCGACTACTGGTGGCAGTATTGAACCCTGTGACCAAAAAATGAACCAAAAAGCCTACTAGGACATAGAGACATAAGATAAGTAGACATCTCGTCTTATTTATTCTCGTAACGCTTGTAGAGACAAAAATTTGATGCACCCTAGAAGAAAATATTAATTTTAATAGGAATAAAATTAATAAATTTCATTGCCCCTATGGAAATGAATTTGAACAAAGTTCATAAATCCAAAAGAACTAGCTCGAAAACATCTGTATCAGTGGCGTATGGCATAACAAATGGGGGAGGGGGGATTTGTGCTCCCAGGCCCGGTAGTCGTGGAGGCCTTCATACTCCCTTGTAGCAGTGGGAAAATTAACATCTGAGCACTAATAATGGATTTAAATAGCACTTTTTGAGTAATTTGACTGAAAATTTTCCAGGGGCAGGGCTTCCTGGTACTTCCTGCGCCGTACATTTTAAATTAAGGGTATTTTGAAATTCAAGTTTTCTTTGTGATAGTGTGATGATGATGATGACGAAATTCCATTAATCACAGCTTCCAATATTCTTGAAATTCATTAGAAGGGGTTGGGGTAGTGTTGGAATATAATTTTCAAGCAAAATAAAGCACATTAAACAATTATAATTTATCCAAAGTGTTACTGCCGTCAATAAAGTTTACGTTACCGCTTTCTCAGAAACATGCAAGTAATTTTTCAATTATGAAGGAATTCAAAGAATGTGTCATTGGATGGTATGCAGGATTCAGTTTCACAATTATGTACTTTTTAACGCGAAATTGTAGCCTACAATAAAAGTTATCCGATAGATTTCGATATAAAACTGATAAATCGTACAAAAAGAGGCGATAAATGCAATTATTGAAACTCGCAAAGGCGCACGTAGCGGATGGCAGGCTAGCACGACCTCCATTGTCAAATGCTTCCGGGTCGAATATAACGTGGAAAATTATCGGATTCTCACCTGCTGCTCTAGACCTGATCCATTTTGGGTGGGTGCATTACTCATATTACTTTTACTCAAAACTCGAGTTAGAAGTTTCTATCGCGAAAACCTCTGAATAAAAAGTTCCAAGCTTTTAGCTCTTGCTTCTTTACAAAATCACAAACACAAAACCAATTTTCTTTCTTCTCGGACACCGCTCCACTCCACTTTGCCACTTTCGCGATTGTGGTTGCGCCTTCGGCCACCAGTTCGCCTGTCTGCCGCAGTTGTGACTGACAGTTAACAATTGACAATTAACAGAAATCTTATTTTAACTGACATGTTTGACAATAGTTGAGTTGTTGAGATAGCGCTTGCGTTCAGACATACCGCTCGCTCACTTACAATACAACCGTTGCTAAACTGTTAAATTGCAAGTAAGAATGTTCCTGAAACAATCAGCGACAAATAAATGATAATAAATTTTTCAATGAACTTGAATCGTATCCAGAAACATGTCACATTTATCTCTCGATCTCAACAATGCGTTCAGGTTCAGACTATTTCCAACATAAGTATGTTGCAACAACTAACACTCAACTGTTGAGTTGTTGAGGTAGCGCTTGCGTTCAGACATACCGTTCACTTACAACCGTTGCTAAACTGTTTTCCTATTTTCCAATTTTTCTGAACAATTTTCTAAACAATTTTCCCTATTTCAGTTTCCAGTATAAATTATTTAATTATTATTGAAAAAGCTGGTTAAAATATCCTCTATGCCTATGCAATAGGATAGGACCAACAAACATCGCTAGATTCATCACTCCTGTCATAGAAATAAACTCTATAGTATAGAGTCTATACTTGTACTTATACGTATGTTCGTATGTTCCACGGTGTAAGATATATAGGTGAGTGAACGAAGCACGTATTTCAACAGTAAAGCGCGCGACGAAAACCTGAACCTCAGTGTATGAGAGAGTCTTGCCAGCTGGGCTCTGACCTCTTGCTCTTACACATGCAAATTGCCATTATCAGGGTGTCATGCTACTCAATTTTATTTTTTTCTGAAGAAGCGATAAGCAAAAATGGGTAGAAACTGTGATTTGCCTAATTGTAGAAGTTGATGCGATGAAACTATAACGGGTATTTCATCGAGTCACATTTTAACATTTAAATATTAATAAAATTAGAACATAAGAGCACGCGTTTATCAGCGAATATGCGTGAATCATTTATGCTAGCGCTTGTGCGCTTGTCCGAGAGAAGAGTACGGCAGAACTAACCATTGCGAGCGAGAGCAACAAAACAAATGGGTAAAACCGATGTAACGTGACGAGTGGTGACGATATCGGGTCGCACTGGGGAGTCTTGTTCCAACACCTTAGTTATCTTACACCGTGGTATGTTCTAATGAGGATTTTAAGTTTTGATGTTTAACGTTACAACTTTACTGTGAATTTGGCAGCCTTGCTTTTTATTTATTTTTTGTTCTTGTTTACTTGTTTATTTGGAACCATTTCCGTTAGCCCCGCGCTCTGACGTCATCACTGACATTCGCTTTATACTTCTTCCGGATGTTTGCATTCTATGAAATTCTTGCTTACGTTACGATTTTCGTTTCGTTTCGTTAGTCTTAGTTTGATGCTTTCCGTTTCGTTTGATCGTTTCGTTTGTGTTTGTTTGTAAAAGGTTTGTATAATATTTTGGTTTTTCGTCGCTGTTTGTTCTTGGTGGGCCGTTTCAGGTTTCAGTTTCATTCATTCACTGTTTTCGTTTTCGGTTTATGTTTCCGGCTGCGGCTGTTATTTAATTCTTAACAAAATAAATTCTACTGCTCCTGTGTATGTTGATTGTTAATGTCCTTGGATTTTGCATTAAAATTTTATATTCGGAATTTTCAATTTAATTTATTTTTAATTTTACAGAATAAAAATTAACTTAACAAGCAATAAATTTAAAAGCTTCTACCTAAACTTAGATTGGTTGTTTTTCCTAACTAGATTTTCTTTCAGTGAAAGTATAGTAAGGATAGTGAGTGAGCACTGAGCAGTGCAGTGACATACCTAAAGTTCTAAGACTTCTAAGTTCTCTGGTGGTGGAGAATAAGGATTTTGGAAGGTACATTAATTTCGAGCCCATTTCCTCCAACATTTCATTTAAACCTCTCAAGTTTCTATCGAAAGTTTCAGTCACCTGCAGTTTTTTTTATGAAAACTTTGCGCGAAAATTGTTCAATGAATTGTCAATGAATATTATTGACTATAATAATCACCATCAAAATTGTTGGCAGTAACTGCCACATTTTACTATAACCCATTTCACAGAAGGGGCCAGTGAAAACATTTCTTTGAAACGTAAGTTTCTGCTTGCTGCTTCTCCAAAATGGCTTTTTTAGTAATGTCATAGTTACTGTCAACAATTTTGATTATACGCCCGTATTCACAAACGATAATTTCCAAAATAATTACGTAATCAATTATCCCCATCTCATTCTATTGCAAAAAAACTGCATATCTCCATCTCACTCATTTAAATAATTACGTAATTATTTAGGAAATTATCGTTTGTGAATACGAGCATTTAGAGATGAATATATACCTATATCTGATCTACAATAATAAGCCAATAGTTTGATGAAATAGTCTGTTTTGTTTCAGGTTAATTGTTGAGCCCATACTGCAGCTTAATCTTTCGTTCAATCTTCGAGGGCTCATGAATACCAATACCGCTAATTTCATTATGTCGAACGTTGACATGAGCGTATATTTAAATGCGCCATTAGAATTGGACAAAATTTGTCGATGCTGTCTGAGTGTGAGAGGTGATATGAGGTCCCTATTTGGTGCTTGTTTGGATGAAATGTTGGTGTCATTCGCATCACTTGAGGTAACAAAAAATACTTGGCAGAACATGCTAAAAAAATTTTTTAATTGAAGTTGAAAATTTAATGTAGGAGGTTACTTCTAGTAAATATAACTGATTTTTAGCTTTCCAAAACATCCCTCTATTACCCCCACTACATGTTGTCTGCTTGCGACCGGCTAACTCCTTTCAGCGTTGCCACATGCTATTCTACGTTTTACTACGTTCTGCAGACAAATCTCGCCTATAACAGCTGCTGCTCTGGCCAAGGAAAAGGCAACTCGTCTGTTTACGTATACGTATTACGTATTGCAAATAAAAATATTACTACCGGGCCCAGCCGGCATTCTCGTTACAATTAATTATTATTGAGACGGTAACGTAAGTCAGGTCTTTGGTCAGGGTCAGGGTAGTTTTTTTTTTCATTTTAGGGACATTTAAGGGAAAAAACCCCTACCCTGACCAAAGACCTGACTTTATGCAGAAAATAATAACTGTTTTAAAATATTATTTGTAACGAGTTGCGTACGGCAACTCTGAGAGTGAAAAAAGTGGAATGGGCTGACGAAGGGAATCATTGGAAAGCTAAAAAGCAGTTATACCCGTCTAGGACATTACATTACTAGTGTGGAAAGTGATAAGTGACCCATTTTACACAAGTGGGAGATTGTTGTCATATGAGACATAAGCCGAGTGCGACAACAATGTCGCACTTGGCATTGTACGACAATCCCACAAGTGTGAAATGGCACTTTCCACCAAGTAATGTAAATTTTATAAATAAATAATATTTTTTTTTTACTATTATTTGTGAACTTTACAAAGAAAACTAATCATTAAATTAGAAAAACTTAAAATAACTATACCTCTCGGCCGAAACAATGTGCAGTAACTGACATTACTAACTGACATTTCTGTTTGCCGCTTCTACGTTAGTGAAAGTACTCCTCGAAACGTAAGTTTCTGCTTGTCGTTTCTCCGAAATCGCTTTTTTTACAATGTCAGTTACTGTACATTATTTCGACTGTGAGGTGTACTTGGATTAGAATAATAATAATTAATTGTAGAAATGGAAATTAATATTATTATCATTATTACAATTTGTAAACTAAAATATGCAGTTTGCAACCAATAGTTGGAAAGATTTCTCTCTGTTATTAGTAGGTACATTATGTACCTGCAGTAGCAGACTCGATGTCAGTTTTTTGAAAAGGAGGCGTGATCGGCACCTAAATGAATGTGTGCTAGTGTGCTTTTAATTGAAATTAATAGATATTCCCAAAAGGTCAGATAAACTTAGATTTTACTGTTTTGCATCTCTGCATTATTTAACTAAATAATGTATTTAACTAAATTGCATCTTATTGGCCATAAAAAGTTTGATAAATTCCCAAAATTTTACTTTTCTATCTTCAACGGGTTCGGAGGTATTAAATAAAAACCATCTTCATGGGCTCCCTTTTCGGGGGGCTGTAGCCCCCTTAGGAAACATTTCTCGACCTATTTATATAGGAACTTTTTTTCATATTTTTGAATATAGAATCTGCTGATTCAGTATTGCACGCTAATTACGGGACACCCTGTATAATAATAATAATAAATATGTCTTTTTGTGTTTTTCTTTTCAACTACCATTGGCGTTTTAAATAATCGAATAAGGTAATATTTAAGAAATATTTTAGTTTTTACTGTAAAATTTTAAAATGATTGATAGGTCATTGATATTATTAAGGTTTTAAATATTAAGTTTTCCTCATTTGTCAAATGAGTTTCCCATTTATTAAACGTCAGCTTGATTTTTCAATTTAAATTCCTCTTTTGTCAAATGAGATTCCTTTTATGTCAAAGGCTTTTCAAATATTTATGATACTGTCATTGCACGTAAATAGGAAAAGCAATTGACATAAAGTGAAACTGATTTGACATAAAAGGAAATTGATTGATAAATCAATGACTATAATCATTGATAGATAGAAAAATAATAAAATCATATGACAAATAAGGAAAAGCAATTGACAAAACAGGAAAACCAAAAAGACTGTAATAATTAGATAGTTACTTTTTACTAAACCACAGGAACAAAAATAACTTATTGTTGAATTAGTTAATTATTTTCATACTTCAAAAATATTCAATTTATGTAATAGAAAAAATAATCGCAATGGCATATTATCAGTAACGTGGAAATCGCTTAAACTTTTTTGAGAACAAGTAGCTGAAATCGACTGTCTAGGGTTTCCAACTTGAAGAAAACATATCACAGCCAATTCTAATTTAAAAACATCTGGAATGGGATATAGAGTGGGGAATGAGTATTAGAAAACTGTTGGTTAAATAGACTACCTATGTCTAGCAGGTTGCTTTAGGACTGTGTACATTTCTAAAAAAATCTTGTGAACGGTTTAACTGTAGTTATTAAACACGTTTAAATGTTGTTTTCCATATTATTGAAAGAAATAAAAATCCTAATAAGAGACAAGAGATAATAAATTAGATAGCAATTGAGGCCGCTTGACAATTTTATGACATCAGTTTATGTGTTAAGGTGCGTACTCATCTGAGCACGCACTGACCCGAGGCAGATCGAATGTTGTCTGACGGAAGTCTGTACTTCAAAGAAAAACTTGAATATAATATGTAGACGGTATACCTTTATCCCTTTTATGTTTGCATCGCCTTGCTTCTTCTGTCACGTCCAATTTATCTACTAGGTTTTAAAATTTATATAAGTAAAATAATATTTGACAGCTTGTGATCAAAAATGAGTTGGGTTGGGACAACAAAAAAAAACTTAAATTTTTGTCTATCTTTCTTTCATTTAGTACATATATCACTGATATACTGTATGAAATATTTCTAAATTTTTCTGCAAAGAACCTACAATGGCCAGTTAAATAAGAAAGTTATTAGAATTTTTAATTTTCGGGTAGGTACTCGTCGAGTATCCGGATATTGTTCTGGGCTATCCGGGTTTCTTTTCCAAATGGTTACTACATCCCTTCCCACTTTATTTGGTACCCGCCGAATTTTTTCCCTAATTTTCGACGATTTGGTACAATTTCAGCCAATGCCAAAACTTTGTTTTTTGGCAGTTCTGCAAAATCTTGGTTTGGCATATCTCTACTCATTATCTGATAAAGATTTAATATTCTTAAATGGATATCAACTTTCAAACTTGCTATAGCCTTAGATGTTAACACTTTAACAGCCATTAAGTTTAAAAATCTGACGTCAAATTTTCACTTTATAGGTCGATCAAGATGATGGGATGCCTAACCTTATTTGTGTTCAATGTGTTCTACAATGTAGTCGTGCATACACTTTTAAACAACAGTGCGAACGCTCTGATGCAATACTGAGGAATTATTTGTCTCCGGAATTTCAGGTACATTTTATTGTAATATTCATTTTTTTGCAATATTAAATTTACAAATTAAGAGAAATAATTACTGTACAATCACTTGCTAAAGTAGTGGGACTATGCACAATGGATACGACCATAAATAAATTATTATTCTAGTCTCAGTTGGCCACCACGTTGGACAATTCAGTGAATGCAGGTCGCAATGAAAAATCGGAGCTAGCAGAACATCTACAGTTTCCTGAAAACTATAGTGGAGCTGTAATCGATGAAATTTCTCCCGAATTTGTAACATTCAATGAAAGTGATAACGACAACATCAGTGATCGTAATGTATGCTATAGAAATTACTAAAAGTTTTACTCGCATATCTTAAATAAATAACATAAAATATGATTAATCTAGAAGAGGCATCCGGTTTTTTCTAGAGTCTGCAGTAATTATTAACTTTCAGACTAAATCAAATGTTTATGCACTGGAAGCGAAAGATGATGGTGATTCTCATTCTGACAGTACAATGAATATAGATAAAGTCAAATCGGAAAAATTGGATACAGTCAATGAAAATAAATCAAAATACAAGTGCCCGAAGTGTGATAGTTCTTTTAGATTGAAAGTTGATTTGAAAGTACACATGATGGTCCATCCGAAAGATTTGGATCATATCTGTGATATCTGCCAGAAAGGTATACTAATTCAACTTTGTTAAAGTTTGTTATACACTCATGTGATAAATTTATTTTTTGCACCAAAAGGGTTTCCCGAAGCACGTATCTTAAAACGCCACATGAAAATCCACCTAACAAATAAACCACATCAGTGCGACCAGTGTGAGATGTCTTTCGCCGAGAGTTCCAATCTAAGTAAGCACAAGAAGAAACACACCGGCGAATTACGAAACATCAAGGGCAAGCCTCATCTCTGTTCTGTCTGCGGCCGGTCCTTTAAGTGGTCTTCGAGTCTGTCCAAGCATATGAAATATCACACCGGACATAATCTTTTTACTTGCGATTTTTGCGGGAAGCAATATGTTGAGGTAAGCACTTCAAGATTATACTATACAGGGTTATTCACGGTATACGCCACGGAAGATTATGGCAGTGTCTCTGGATTTTAGGATCTTTTTATTTTTGGAGTGGATAGAGATCCGGCAGAGGTACGTTTTAAAATTATATTCATAATGTGCAGGGTGTCCCAAAAGCATGAAACATATCAAAGTTATGTTTTTTTAAATGGAATGCTCCTATGTTATTGCGTTTTTAGATTGTCTGAGAAGACAAACTAAGATTGGCTTTTACAGTTGGTGTTTAAATTCAGAAGTTTTTGAGTTATAAACAAGTGAAAATAGTCATTTTTGAAGTTCAATGCCCTGTACAACGAAAACGGTTCAAGATAGAGAAAAACGGCTTACATGTCCCTATTTTAACTTTTCATGTACTATCCAATGATGTAGATGAAATGTTCATACAGGGTGATAAAAAAATTGAAAAATTCTGAGATTTCTCCACGCGTCGACAAATAAATAAATCAAAGAATGTACAAATGTTTCTATACCATAGGATAGTACATGAAAAGTTAAAATAGGGACATGTAAGCCGTTTTTCTCTATCTTCAGCCGTTTTCGTTGTACAGGGCCTTGAACTTGAAAAATGACGATTTTCACTTGTTTATAACTCAAAAACTTCTGAATTTAAACACCAACTGTAAAAGCTAATCTTATTTTTTCTTCTCAGACAGTCTAAAAATGCAATAACATAGGAGCATTCCATTTAAAAAAACATAACTTTGATATGTTTCATGCTTTTGGGACACCCTGTACATTATGAATATAATTTTAAAACGTACCTCTGCCGGATCTCTATCCACTCCAAAAATAAAAAGATCCTAAAATCCAGAGACACGGTCATAATCTTCCGTGGCGTATACCGTGAATAACCCTGTATATTGTAAGTTTGGCTGGGTATCTAAAATGTTAAAAAGAAGAAAAAACTGTTTGTTCTTAACATATTGTAATCATGATCAAATTATGGAGTGCATGATCAGAGTGGGTGTTATGGTGTTATGAAGATGATGTATTTATATAGAGTGTTGAAAAACTTGTAGAAAATATGAATGACAGGTTACTCAAAAGGAAATATCTGATTTTTGTTCTAGCTAAGATATGAATATAGATGTGTAACATTTCCCTCAGACAACTTCAAATCATAATATTCCGTGCTTTAATCAAAATTATAATGAAATTTAGAAATAAAACGACATTTTTAAGACAAATGGTACAGAAGCTATGTCTTGAAGTGGTGATTAAAAACAATTGAATTCATTTCCAAAAAAATAGAGACGAGAAAAAATTTACAACTGGCAACACTGGCACCAACAAGTCAGGAAAGTAGTGGCTTTTGACAATAGTTTTTCAATGATTTGGCACTATCTTTGTCTATGGGTTTGGTTATTAAAAGACTGTTCCGTCTCAATTTAATATTCTTTAGAAATTAAAATTTTATAATCGATTTGGCAACGTTGTCACTTACTGTACGAGTGAATTTGATTCGTGACAAGAAAGGGCAATGCAACCTGTGATTCCATCGAATGAGCAGCGCGTTAAAATAGTAAGCTTTAAGACAATAAATTCATATCACACGAACCCACTTTGTGTTTTATATAAATGTGAGTAGTGATAAAAAATAAATAAATAAATATTGTATGGCTGTGGTAACGCCCAAGTGTCAGAAGTTTTCAAGTAGCCTCAAGGGTCTCTGACGTAACCTAACGACTGCTGTGAAGCAGCCGGGACCCCTTTTTAACGTACCTTCCTGAGCACGATCGGTCACGGAACTTTTTTTTTACCACTATAATTGGTCACCCATCCAAGTACTGACCAAACAAAGCCATTCTGCACTTTAGAGATCGTTTGACCGAAACTCTAACAGTTTGGCTGTTGTGATAAATTAAATGTAATAAATAAATTTATGTTTATTGTTACAAACAATAAACAATAAACATATAGTTTAATATTTGGAAAGTTTTAATAGCATGCAAGAAATTAGAGTTTCTTTAAAAATTACATCAAGACAGCTAAATTTTGACAAATTGACAAATAGGTATGTATGCAACCATAGAATCGCAATATGCAATGTTGCCAAAATTTAAAAACAAATTATTGCAATATCTAGGAAGCAAATGAAAGTAGAATTTTTTCGTTTTGGTTTTTGAAATACCCCAACACAGTATCATAGCATATTCTTAATATTTACCATGACTCAACACCCTTTTATAATTAATATCGGTTAATTTGATATTTTTTATAATATTTTTTTGATCTTTTTCCAGGCTAGAAGCCTTCGAATACACGTGCGATCTCACACAGGTGAAAGACCGTACGTGTGTCAAGTTTGTTGCAAGTCATTTACTCAGATGTGCAATTTGGAGAAACATTTAAGGGTACATACAGGAGAAAAGCCTTATGCCTGTACTTTATGCGGGAAAACGTGAGTACAAGATATTTATTTAATTGGGTAAAAGAATAAATGAAACAAAATGAAAAAATTTATCGAACATATTGTTACGAGTCTCACAATTATAAATCACCTCCACTAAAGTCTGCAAATTCCTTTATTGACAAGTAGATACAACTTATAAACTTATAACCTCTAAATCTAAATAATAAACACAGCTCTCTTGTCTCCACTCACAGATTATACACCACTTGTCTATTCTACACAATCCGCTAAATACCACTACTGGCTCCCTTACTTCAGACTTCACTCTGCTCTGTCTTCCTTACTATATTTCAGCTTTCACTTTCACGTCCAAGATACTACTACTCCTAGAGCGCCGACAGCTCTGCCTTTATAGTAGTGCCGTGGATTCTGGAAATGTCAGATTGTTCGGCGAGACCACTCTAGTACTTAATAGAACGCACAACTGTCCGTCAATGTGTCATGCGTCTAATTGTCGCGAAACTGTTATTGTCTTTAATGGGCCAAGCCATTACAAAAAAATGTAAACAAACAAAATGGTGAAACTGGAATTTCTAGGAAACAACTAATAGAATTTTTAGAGAGTGGTCTCATTATAATATATTTTTTTTATTTTAACAGTGAGTAAATTGTTATGCAGTGGTTGCTTCTTTCTTATTTGGATTCAAAGATTTAATTTCTATTGTTCAACCATTTAAAAATATTGTAAATAATACGCTGTAAAATGTAGTATGTTATGGACTCAATTCTTACGGCCTTGTTCCCTTGTTCGTAAAAAAATAATTTATGAGTAGTTAGCCATAATTAAAATTTGTATGCGGCTAATGTATAATTACAAAATCGCTATGCGCTATTTGGCAAAATGCAAATCTGCCGGTGTCTTCTAGTTCCTCTATTTTGATTGGCTCTAGTCCATAGACTTCATGTCTATTTCATTGATTTTATTTGACATTTTTGACTTTTCACAAATCACAATAAGTGACCACTAAACTAATTTTTTAACACTTTTGAACAACAGTAACTATGAGATCAAGCACTTTGAATAAGGTTAAGTGCTTAATCACTGTTTTGAACAAGCCAGTAGTCTGATAAATGAGGATCAATTTTAAATCTCTTTTGAATCAGTAGAGCAAGCATCTTATTTCATTTCAGGTTCACCCAGTCTGGCTATGTGGGCATTCACATGCGAACTCACACTGGTGCGCGGCCCTATCAGTGCTCGGAGTGCGGGAAGGCGTTTGCGGGCTCCAATACGCTGGCTATTCACCGTCGCACTCACACCGGTGAACGTCCCTACAGCTGCACTACCTGCGGGAAGTCGTTCAGTCGCCATGAGACTTTGGCTATTCACATGAGGACGCATACCGGGGACAAACCGTACGTGTGCGGGGTGTGTCACCGTCGATTTTCCAGTTCAGGACATCTTTCCGCTCACGGACGCACGCACACAGGAGAAAAGCCCCATCAGTGTGTTGTATGCGAGAAGAAGTAAGTTGATATTATTTATTTTTTTTTAATTCCATCAAAAAGTTTTTATTTTTTGAAGTTTTAATTTTTTGATAAATGAAATAGACTGTCATTTTTGCTGACAGCATGAACACCAGATGGAAACTATGAAAACATCGTTCAAATTGAAAGTCACACTTTAACTAGAAAATTAAAACTGTCCCAGTTTTTTTTGAACAGAACTGTACATAGGTACTCACAAATTTTCAGAACAAAACTCTCTTTCCAGAAAATCCCTAAATGTACACCTGCCCATTTAAAAAAAAATTGAAAAATTGTCTTTGACCCTATATTATTATGTTTTAAGGGGTGAAAGATGTGTAATTTTGATTGTAATCAAAATTGCAGACATTATTTAATACTTTCTCCCACCCTGTATGTATAAATTTATGACTGACTAATTTACCTTTATTTTTTTTAATTATTACATAAATTTTACATTTAATTTTATGTTGAATTTTTGTCTTCTATTTTATTTGGGTTTAGGTTCTTCAATAAAATATATATTTTTTTTCAAAAGATTTTTATAAAAAATTAATACGTTTCGGGGCTGATTGGTCCCTTATCACTCATAATCCCACTCATAAAATGTATAAACATGGAAAAACTTAAAAATACTTTAAAGAAATATAATCAATACAATAAATTTGGTCTTAAAATGGCGTTTATAAAATTTTAAAATTTTAATTTTCGAAAAAATAAATTGACTTTGATTCTGAAAATTAGAAGACAAAAATTCAACATTAATTTAATAAAAATTATCAAATTTCATTTTATAGTACGTTATGCATTTTTTACAAAAATACAGTCTATTCCAGCATTATTCAGACCGCCGTTTGCCATGAAAAATCAGCTGATTTCTCCTGACCCTGACATAATCTTGAAGCTTTTGTCAGTGAACTATGTCAATGAATTTTGTCAGCGGATGAGTAATAGTAGGTATATCCCATTTCAGACGTTTTTGGATTCAAGTTGGCTGTGATATTTTTTCTTCAAGTTGGATACCCTGGACAGTCGTTTTGAGCTAAAAAAGTTCAAATGACTTCCCACTTTACTCATATGCCATTAGGATTAATTTCTTACCTAATAAAAATATGTTTGACGTATGAAAACAATAATTCAATAATATACGATTGTTGTTATTTTTTAGTAAAAAATATTCAATTATTAGACGTTCAGTAACTTCATTCAAAAAGTTCTGTCAGATTTTCAGCATCTTATTTCAATCCTTTTAAAATTGAAAAGAACTTGAATCTCCTTTGAATACTACATTATTATAATATTATAATGCCAAAAGTAATTGAAATGTGTGGCACAGTGTCTACCGAAAACCAACACAAAGAGATCGTTATTTACACAAGAACTCCAATCAACACCCAGCCCAAAAACGAGCTCTGTAATACAAACCCCGGTGAATCGTGCTTCCCGAATTTGTGAGACTCAGTCCTACCTCGAAGAAGATGAGCTCTACACCATGCATGAATAATGCTTTGCTTCAGGATGACCACGCCGTGTGCTACGAAAAGACGAAAATTTTGTCTACTACGTCACACTATTGCATCCATGCATATACTGTTTTATAACAAATTGAAATCCAGAAAATATAAAGGTGGAGTAACCAATACCCATACTTAAATTAAACCGATTGGATTCAGAAAATTTATAGTTCTACCCAAATATAATTTTTAGTCATAATATATTTTAGGCAGCGTCAGTATCAAACGACAATGACGAGATAAGAATTTGTCATAATAACTCATCCTCAACCGAGTTAGCAAGACTTTCCTCAACCAGAAAAAAAATCCTCCAACTCCCTACAATAAATTGAAAATGAAGAAAAACTTATTGGCAACCTACAAAGATCATGAGGCTCATTCCATCTGCTTTCTTCAAAATTTGAATTAAATTAGTTGATAAAGGAATAAAAACTACCCCTACTTATTCTTCAAATGTTCTTGTGAAAACTAGGCATTTCAAGAGTCGGCGACATGACATATACGATATATGTTCCTGAATTTCACCACATGACGCGAGAGGGAGAAGTCCAGCACTTAGAGTTATTTAAGACAATAGAGAACAAATCAAAGATCATAAATGTAAATGTGATTAAGTTTTTATTATATTATTATTAAATAACTTTTATTTTGAGCGCGGCGGTTTAGGTCACTGACTATAATTATTGAGCCGTTGACGCTGCCACCGTCTGGGTTCAAATCCCAGCTCGGCATGGTTATTTCTCGGTAATTTAAAATTTGTGTCTGGCCAACTTAGCTAGTTCTGAGAGCCAAATTACTAGATTGGAATGACTAGGTCTTATCTACACGGTTAAGACCAATGCTCCCTCTTAAAAAAAAACTTTGATATTGGAAAATTGAAGTCAGTTGAAAAAATTTGTTGAAATAGCCTTTTATAAATTTCCAGGGCACAATCTTTGAAGTATCGCGAGCAAAAAAATCCGAAATAATATTATGTAGATTTTTATAAATAATGTTGTAACGTTAGCCTTTAAATTACTTCTCTGGATAACATTTCTTAATTTTCTAGTTGAATATTTCTTGTTCAATAACAATAAAAGCATTGTAGAAGTGTAGAAGTGTAGAAATATAGCTTACCTTATAATATATGAATCTTATTTTAACCGTTAAACAAGAAATTTTAATGACAATGAACATAACTTGTATTTTTATCTTTTATTACTAAACTTAAAGCAAACAATAAATTATGATAATTTTTATATTTCGTATTTTTTTGGATAAAAATTAAAGTTTTGAAATACAGAAAATATATTTAAAGGAATCGTTAATAATTTCACATTATAGTTGAAAAAAATCGATCAAAAAATAAATCCTCCTTTGTCTGATTTTACACAAAAATAAATATTTCCCCGAATATAAGTATAAGTACCTACTTTAGATAATATATCGATGGTGAACTGGCAATATGTCCTATCTGAAATTTCAGGCATTTTCCGTTTATTGTGTTAAATTGTCCTATCTGCTATTATACTTTCAGCATGTGATTAATATTTATTGCTAAATTTAAGTATATGTTACAAAATAAACATATACGTATTTTTTTTCTTGTTTCGGAAATTCTAAATTAAAAAAAAAAGAACGTTTTTTTCGCTCCCTGACCAATTTACTTTTTTGAGATAGGACTTATTGCCAGTTCACCATCGATATTCCTGTTTTGGCAACGCAGCGTAGGTGAAATTTAAAACAAAGTCAAATTTGATTAGAAACATCCATAACCTTAAAAAAATTAGCTTGTCAAAGGTGGTTCAAAACTCAGCTTTTGGAAAGGTACCAACATAATTCGAATTTTCCATAGCCAACTCTGAATTCAAAAACGTCTGAAATGGGATATACTGCCCTCAAATTCTTGGTCCCTGATGTTATCAATTTCTTCAATGTTTTACAGATTTCTTTGGATTGATGTTTTACTGCATCTATTTTAGATTCATAATAATTTTTTTTTTGTCTGATCACAGATGTGTTCTGTTTTTTCATGCTCTTTTATGCTTCCCAGTCCTTTGAATCTCCTGCCAGGACAAAACGTCTCTCAAAGACAATCTCTCATTACCGCAATTTATTTTTTCATATACTTTTCATATTTATTTTATGTAGTGGTTGCTGTAATCAGTTCGAACATTTCCTGCTCTTTCTCTCGCCTCTTCAAAATCTTATATTCTACAACTCACAGTCTGTCAGTTTTATGCAAATCTATCTTCTTGTTAATATTCTTGAAGAATATTATCTTCGTGAATACACCTACCTTCATAGTAAATTATCAATCTTGAAAAATTAAATAGTTGCTGGAAAATAATTTTAGGTCCGAATTGAGTTGGAATAGACTGTGTTAAATTTTTCCAGTAACAAAACTTTTATGATGAACAAACTTGTGATGACAGACTTACTATCACCAACGAAGATAACATCAGTTGCTTTAAAATTATTAAAACTAATTAATTTTTTGATCTTCCCTAGATTTATGTACTTTTTCTAATGTTTCATGCTAACACATTTTAAATCTTTTACTAGGTTCAGCAGTAGCGGCAATTTGAAAGTTCATATGAGGAGCCACATGATCGAAGAGAAGTGCATTTGCAAGTATTGCGGTGAGATAGTAATCGACTCGGAAGCACTGGAACAACATATGGAAGCTCATAATTTAGACGAGGTGACCAAAGTTAGCAACGTCCAGGTTGCAGAAATTCTGTAAGTTTCAATTTTATTGCTTTCATTTATACCATGTAGGCTGCAGTATCAATATCATGAATTCAGATTATGTATAGTCTGGATAGAGAAAGTTGCCATTTTCACAGAGTGAAAGAACTTTTCACATCAGGGGGCGTTGAGTCCCTAGACAAAAGACTATTACAAATGATAAATGAATGATCTGTCTAAAGAGCAGTCGGTAGGATACAAGAGTAACAATAACTCCTTGTTAATCCCATTAAAATCTAATGAGTGATTAATTTTAATTATTGAATTGGTCGCCGGCCAATTAATAAATTCGGAAAAAATATAACGTTTTTTGAAAACGTTATTATTTTTCCAATAATCGGATTGTTGTAATAATTGATATGATTTATTATTGTATCAATTTGTTTCTTTGGAATAAATATATAAAAATATTAGCTGGGTAGGAAATAAGATGCGTGTACTTATAGTATAATAAAGACAACACAGTATCTTAGCATGACTGGCGTCCCAGTGTAATAAGACAGCAACTACTGTTGATTCTGTCGTTTGAAAAATTGGAATTCCCAAAGGGTGGCGGCTGCTGCTTCGTTCTATCTTTTGCATGATGCAATGCCTTTTTCGGGTTAATGCATTATTTCGGATTGCAAATTTTGAAAATATGGTGAACATTTTGAATTATCTTTTATTTTTTATCAGTAATTAACTCTTCTTAAACGTTCGTGCAACCGGACATTAGTGTATTCAAAAATTTATTACTCAAAATTGAAAATGGTTGAGGGAAACAACGGTGCGGAATGCTTGTAAATTATAAAACGGTTGGTCGGACCTGTTGTTAACAACGATTTTACTCAGGTCGGATAAAACATTTAACGTGATAAAAAATTGACAGATAATAAGGGAAAAACTGCATTGTCTCTGCTCGAAATCCTGCTTTTGGCTTCTTATATTCTTAGGCTTAACAGAACAAAAAAAAAAAAAAAAAAAATGGGAACAAACTGACGATCATAAAATGGATAAGAAGAAATCGCTTAATAGCTTGTGAGTTTGCATGCAATACTTGTGGAGTAAATTATTTTGCTTATTAATTTACTTTTGGTGTTTGTTTGAGTATGGTGATTTTTTTTCAGAACTGCAGACTCTGACGAGCCTGTACATACGATTCAAGTGCAAACAATCAACCCAATCTAGTTCAGTTCCATCATGTCATGTTTAATTTGTATTAATTATTGTTTTAGTTTTCATTCATTTTTCAGATCGTTAGAAAAATTGTAATAATTATAGAGATTTAATATTATTATAAAGAATAATATTGCAAGTAATAATTATTTAATATTATGTAGGTTTGCTTGAAAGTTTTTCTCTTGTAAAGTTTTGATCAATGTTTTTACATATTGTTGATGAAAGTTATCTATTTTCAACAAAATTTTTTTTTATATTAATATGTATTTATACAGGGTAATCAATCAGTAATTCGCGCACTGCGAATACAGGGCTATGTAGACCCCATTAAAATTAAGGATATTCTTAAAAAAAAATCGAATTCAACGGTTGGTTTTCAAGTTACGGAGTTTCCCTCATCCGAGTTTAAGGTAATTTTTTCAATAACCGTGATAAAAATTAATGAAAAATTCAGGTTACTGTAATGTCTGGTACCATATAATTCATCAATTTTTTTTTCACAAAAAACTATTTGTAGAGGAATTGAGAATGTTGGAAATTGATACCATACCTAAATCTGAACGAAATTTGAAGTTTGGCAACCGCCTAAACTCAACTTAGGATATAAAATACTCAAATGCCTTCATTGCTATGGAAATAAAAATAATAAAAATACCATCTAACCTGAGTTTATTGACATGCTCAGTGCAGTGTTGCCACTTTTTTTTTATAGAAACAGTCATGTTTATGGAAAAAAAGAACTTACAACACTGCAGTAAGAAAATTTATCACTCTTAAAAAGTGAAGTTTACCGCAGCATGCTCTGAGTGCGCGAGTTACAGATCACCCTGTATAAATATTTTGTTGATAAACTTTTTACATTTTTTTCTTGTAATCGGAATTGATCTTTTTTTTGATCAATTTTCGAGTTACAGGATGCAAAAAAGTGTAGTATAGCTATGTGGGTTCTTGAAGTGTGTGTTTATTGACTTTGTACTGAAAGTTGAAAGCAGGTTTGATTTAATTAAATAAATTTTCGGACATTGAAATTATCATCAAATTCTAAAAACTTCAAGTAGAATTATTAATATTTTTGGTTTTGAGAAAAACCATAAATAATTTTAATAATTAAATTAATAAATTTTAATAATTTGTGGATTTTTCTTATTGTGATATATTTGTATCCAGTACCTTCGAGTAAACTGTTACCGGTAAGTCAGTAATTTTTTTGAATAAACTTTAAATATAAATTCTAAAAATACTGTGACCCTGCACACGACTAAGGCCCGGTTGTGCAAACGTAATTAAAAATATTTCAGAAAATTAGGTACTGATTTTAAATTGCAAATTTTGATGATCTTTTATTTTTTATCGGTAATTAACTCCTTCAGAAAGGGAGTAGAATTATGTATTTCCAGCAATATCAGATCGAATATTTATAACCTTCCGTTCCACCCCGAGCAATTTTCGGGGAGGTAAGGAATGCTATTTAGCAGCCAACTAGCTCAAAAATGAAAATTTACCTATTGTTATGGCAATTCACACAAATGAACAACGTCACAGGCAGAAGGAAATTCACAAGGAAATTTTAACAGTTTTTATTAACAATAATCAAAGTAATTAATACAATAAATATAGAAATATAATAGATAATAAAGATATTTAAATATCACAAAAAAAATGAAATATTGCAATCGATGGTAAAATACAAATGGTATCACAGGTAGGTACAATTAATAATATTATTCATAGGAATTATGAAACAATTATAATAATGAAATAGTTGATTTATAGAAATTATGAAATTATTAAACAAGAAAGATAAAATGATTACAAGTTGAAAAATGACATTGAAACCCACACGATGGCGTGTGGGGCGATGCTAATAATTAGAAATTACTTTATTAAATAAGAGAAAAAAATACAAAATGAGAAAATTATTGAAATAATGAGGCACTAGAGCCCTGGAGGTGAAATAACAGTAAAAAAAGAAATGACATGAAAAATAGCAACCAGGCTAGGTATACCAGTGAAGGGTTGAACTACTTAGCTTTGTAAAGCAGGTGGTGGTGTTGCCTGTCTCTCAAAGGTATTCAACACGACTTCCCGAGGATCTGCCATGAATAATGGTGCTGGTGGTAGTGCTAGCCGTGGGTGCATGGCACAGTGCTGCCTGGGAGTCCTCCTGGTGTTGGTGCTGGTGCTAGCGCTAGCCGGTCATGATCTTGATGGTCTTCTTTTTAAGGCATCCAGAAGAAAAAGGCATCGTGTACAGTGCGCTCCAGAAATGTTTATTATTTACTAACAGGGAAAATAAATGCAACGGTGACAAAAGAACCGTTACATATTTTGGTAATATAGAGCATTTTAAAGTCAGTAATAATTATCTGACAGATTTTTAATTACGTTTGTGCAACCGGACCTAAGACTAATCATACTATATAGGCTGATCTGAAAATGGCGGACACAGATCGTACCACGGCATTAATTGGATTGAGGATTATAAATTTATTTACTTTTTTCTCCAGCATGGTTTCCTTAAGAAGATATGACCAATTTTGTGGAAAAAAGGCACAACACTGCACTAGATGCATTTTTCAAGCAGATAAATTGTGTGTAGGTCTATAATAGCCAGAAAGTATATGCCGTTCACTTATTATAAAAGAATTGGGTTATGGTGTAGGGTGATAGAAATCACTGGGTATAACCGCTGTCAATCACTTGCTGGAGTCGGGTTATGTCTCTTTTTTATGAGGTTGAAGTTTTATGACAACGAACAGGACATAGTTGCAAAATGGATTCTTGATATTTTTGCTATTCTTCTTATTATCTTTACGTCTTTATGGACTTTTTATTTTGGAACCTTTAGTCACGTTATTTTATGATATTGCAATCTTTATCTAGAAAGCAAACTCGTCAAGTCTAATAAGCTTGCCATGAATTATAACATGAGAAAAAAGTTTTATTGTATTTTGATATCTTAATAAAGGAACTAATTGTAGCGTTGGCCGGAGTAACGTTGTAACTTACATAATTTTTTGGAGTAATTTTTTCGATTCAGCACGTTTAAATGGGCAGAATGCTTCCACAAAGCTTTAATTGTTGCCTAATTTACCTTAAATAATATTTAAACAATATTTCAAGAATCGCTAAATGAAAAAAAACATTCCATTTAATAATGTTGCAAGGTACATTTTTTGAGTCTCATGTAAAAATGTAAGTTACAACGTTACTCCGACCAATGCTCCAATTAAAGGAACTCTTAATTATAAAATAGATCAAAAATTAGTAATTACTTATTTATTATTAAAAAATAGAACATTAGGTAGGTACTGAATCGGCCAATCGGCTACGGTCATGGTGATTGGCGATCTTATTATTGGTGATGGCTGTTTGGATCCATTCTGGTAGATCCATGTTTCGTCCATCAGGTACACGAACGTTACATTTTCACTCGAATTTTTATATTGTAAGTATTTTCTTAGAAAGGTAATTTTGGATGCAACGACATGCTTTTGTTCACAAAGAATTTTGCGTCCCTTCACATATTCATATTTATAGCTGAGATATTTAAGAATTTTAAATAAACTAGTTCTCCCCTTTTCAAAATCCAAATGCTTACGTTCGTCTTCCAAAAGTTTTCCTACAGTAAAATGTTCGTTTTTCAAGTTATATTGCCAAATCAGTCCTTGCAAATCTTTCCGAAACGTAAAATTTTCATAATTATTGTCTGGTTTATAGGTCGTCTGCCCAAAGGCTTAACTTCAAATTTATCCTGTTTAATTATTGTTTCAATCGCACTTACTGAATAGGTACTATAAAAGAGGAAAATTACGTAACATCATTTTATTAGGTGTACTTAATAATACTTACACCCCAAATGTGTTTTACTTTCAATATGACTTGTCGTTCACTTAGGTTGTCATTTTCAGATTTAAATAACTTGAATGCCTTTTTTATACGAATTTTTTCTTCAATCGATATTAATTTCGGCATTATGAAATTTATAATGTCAAAAAATTAATATTTATTTGACAGTTCGAGAAAAATTTGTCCGAATAAAAATTATCCTAGATAATCTACTAAAACTTCAATTAGACAACAAGGCTGTTAATCAGCTGAGGCAATTTGAGCGATTTGACAAGTGTCGGTGTTTACTTAACCTTCAATACCTCGATCAGCTGATATTGTCAATCAAGATCTAGGGAGTTTTCATTTTTGTAAACCTAAAAACAAAAGTTCATGGCCTACCAATGCTTTTTTAATATGTGAACGGCATATAGTTATCATGGAAACATATGAAATGACAAGTCCAACAAAGCTCAAAACAATTATCGTTGCGTGGATACATATTCGATAATATTATTCAAAATCTGTTTTAGATCCATTGTTATCTCCTAATTTACAGAACGATGGCACATTGAAATTTTTTATTGTAGTCTAGCTATATCAGCACTTGTGGCATTCGTTTATAACAGGCCTGTGTGTCTTAGTAGACCTCCTGACGCTGAACCGAAGATGAAACGCGAGCTGCCAGCGCACCTGACCCGACCTAAAGGAATAGGTTTATATTGAACTTTTTTTTTTTTAAAAGGGGGAGCATCGGTCTTCCCTATGTAGGTAAGACAAAGTCGCTCCACACCGGTAATATGGGTTTGGAGCCTCTTGCTCATACACCCAGCCTCAAGTATGCCAAATAAATAGTAGAAACAACACAGACACCCAGAGCCTTCACCGAGAATCGAACTCAGTCCGACGGATTCAACGATCAAGCAGTTCTCGCTACTTAACCGCGAGGCCACGCCAGGCTCTATATTGAACTTATTGAAGGCCTGTAATTCCGAAACCAATAAAAAAGACAAACACTATCGGAATAGTTGTGTGAAATGATGTGCTTTGCAAGTGGAAGTTGTTTGACTGCCATATTGATTTAAATTCTTGAAAAAGGAAACTTTATATCTCGGTAACAAAGCGGAGTATACACTTTTTGTTTTAAATTTACAGTCTTTCTGAACATTCTCTACAACACCCTATATACAGTGTCCGCCATTTTGGGATCACCCTGTATGCTCTGTGATCATAATTTTAATATTATAATTTTAAATATTATTTGAAAGAATTGTCCCCTTTATGAATTCAATATGTTTGTATACGTACAATCTCTCCAAGCAAGTTTGCAACCGTTGAGAAAGGTTTTTAATATCAATTCCTCATTACTTTCTATTCTTTATTAATGTTTGTGCTTGATGAAAATCTATAAAACATAAAACCAATAATTTTTTAATAAGAAACTAATATTTACTGTAGCTAGATTATGTTTTGTTGCATTGAACTAGTATAAATAGATCGAATGATATCGATTAATTTTGCAGAATCAGGAGTCTACTGTGTTGCTACAACATTTTTGTACATGTTGCGCTATGAAAAATTGTTTTTATCATCATTACTTTAAAAAATTTATTTTTAACTCTCATTTTTCAATGAACCTTCAACTAGTATAATAATAGAAACTCCACTATATTGTTGATGTGTGATTATTTTGCATTAAATTAAATCTGTTATGTGTGGTTAATTAATAATTATTAATTAAAACAATTATTAATTCTGAGTGGTTCTTTTGAGCAATCCTGCATAATATTTTATAAAGTCAGTTTCACAAATCAACGCAGTTGCATCATCTCTACTAAGTAGTTTTTTTTGTTTTGCTACGCATACTCATTTAAAAGGAAGGCAATGTTATGAGATAACACTGATGGCACTTAGCACTGAAGAGTGATTCTGGAACTGGAGATCAGGAACATCGAGCATCTGTTCTTCTTGTTTATCTAACTTGATTGCGGTTTATTGGAATCTAGAATGTGGCCGAATCGATATTGTAAAGCTGATCTAATAACTTGTTGGTTGATCTGTCTATTGTATTCCAGAAAAATCTCTCATACGCGTCTATTCTTCTGTCTAGAACATGTGACATTGACGTTTGGGAACATCTGTCAATAGATAGAGATGCGTCGTAACAAAGAGTGAAGTAGTAGTTCATCAGTTATTGTTATTGAGGGAAAAATTTGTAGCTAGGTACAACAGATAGATTGCAGGATTTGTGACATTAATGGTTTAAAAACAACAAGTGGAATTTCATGTTGAGGTTATTGTAAAGTAAAATAAATTAAGATTGAAGTTAATTATTATTATAAATCAGTGAATTTATTTTAAATAAAAGAGAGTTATGTAACAGTGGAGCCAGAAGTGGGAGTTCTATGCGACCACATTCTAGATTCCTATAGATCAAAATCTAGCTAGATAAACAAGAAGAACATTATGTTCGATGTTCCCGAATCATTCTTCAGTGTTAAGTGCTCTTATTGTTCTTTCATAACAATATTATTAACAGGTGTAACTGGTGTATTACACAACTGCTTTGATTAATGAAATATTGTATATACAACTAAATTAATTATTGTATAAGTTCCATTAAGTAGGTGTTAATAAAGCACAAATCAAATCAGTCTTTTCGTACCCTTTGATACCTTAAGTGTTTGTTCCATCTCTAAAGAAGGTAACTTTACAATCAGTAATAGGTATGGTTCTGCTGGAAAAGTCTGGATGGTGACAGGAATGACACACTTTATCTTGAAATATTCAACAAGGTGATTCAATGGTAAATACCATAAATTAAAGGGCTTGTAGATAAAGCTAAAATATCAAAATTAAAGGAATTTTTTTTAAACGTTTTTTTTTTTACCCATACTGTTATATGGGTAAAGTAAAAGTATAGGTGTCGATTTATGGAATTCTTTTTTATTGTATCTTTCAATAAAGTGGAGCAATAATTTTGAATTTTTGTATAATATAGGTTTTGTTTAATTGGTTGAATACAATTAATTTAGGTTTTGTTTATTAATCTATATTTATAAAAAACTAAAATTTAACTAAATTGAATTAAAAACAAAATTGAAGTATGCTTTTTCTCATACTTAATTCTCATACTTACTACAATCATAAGGTAAGAAAATTAAACAAAATTATCCACTTTCAGTCTTTATTTTACAACGTATTATACATTACAGTCTAAAATTTAATCAATTCTTTTATGGTGTGCCTGTTGAAATATAATAAATACCTTAAAATTGTTAGTAAACTTGAAATAATTAAAACGTCTGTGGTATGAAAATTTCTAGTCTCTTCTATATTTTTTTAAATCTATTAATTTTGAAATACTGTAGTAGTAGTAGTCTTATTAACAATAGGCCAGGGTTCTAATTATCTATTTAACATTATCAGTTATTACATATCACATTGGGGTTTACAAATTAATACTCATGAATTCTTTAAAATTTACAACAAATGCTACATAATTAATACAAACTAGGTCTTAATTTGAAAACTTATCACCACATCATTCCATTACTTAGAACATCAACTTTTTTTAGGAATGCAACTTTACATAGTACCAACCTCTTCACGTGCATAAACTTTATCGAACAATATAAATCTCTTATTATCTCTAATAGAAGTTAAAACTTAAATAATTTTTCTTAAAACTATAGTTATAATAGATCATTTTTGAAATAAATATTCACATGTAGAGATGTTCTTTAATGTAAAACTATTTAAAATAATTTTAAAAGTTGGTGCTAAATTTCTTTTATGAATACTGGGTAACTTGTGTAGAGCTGTGCAAATAAAATGGCCAGAATTGTTATAATTTATATTGAAAATTGATTTATTTGATTGATCGATAGTGATAAAATTAAAATTCGTTGTAATAATAGTGATTTTTCATTATTTAATTTTTTGCCTGTTTTCTCTAATTATCCAATTATTTAACTATGATTTTATCTAGTGGTTAAGTGGCTGGGCTAGTGACATTGATTATTACTCATCCAAAGTTTACACTTTTCATATAATTAATTAATATTAGTACAAGAAATCGATAACAGGAACCTATCGATCGATCGATGCTGCAACATTTTGGCCACGCCACAACTATAAACAAAGCTCCTCCAGATTAAGTTTGCACCAAAAAATTAAGAGTGTTACATAATGGTGGATTCCCTTTTACATCGTTTCATATTTATGCTAATTTACTTATAAGCAATAGCAAAATCTTAGGCAGCTAAGCTAATAAGAAAACAATGCGCAAGTTATAAATATTACTTGATCCATCAATATACCAGAGATTGAGAATTTAGTAGTTGTAGAAATAGCTTTAAGGCTAACATACGTTATTTTAAATATTGTCTACTACATTTATGTGATCATAATTATATATAATATAACAACTTATGATTATTATCATCTAAGATATGTGTAGAAAATAGAAAAATAGTGGATAGAAGCTTAGCAAAATAAATAACACACAAGTGATGCTCTTTTAGGCCCAACGATTTCTAGCTAAAAATTTTATATTTATCTATCATAGGTATAGTCTTTGATTTTCAAAAGAGCAGCGTATTTAACAAAGCATTTTTTTAGAAAGATCATTTATTTTTTTAAAAACAATGTTTCTTAAGTCCAATGTCCCTTCACTTCAAATTTAATCAATAAGTTGGTAATAATAAACATTTTTTTTGTTTCAAATAAGTAACGCTCTTTTAAAACTCTTGACTCACGACCAGTTTGTGTATTTGTTTCTAAAATGTACTTAATGTTATGCATTTTTACTTATCTTGCGAGCATTATGCTGGAAATAATTTTATTCAATAATTATTAATCAATGTTTTTTTATAGGGGAGTTGTAATAATTACACAATTATTGTCTATTTACTTTTCACTCAATATTTATCAATTTTAAAAGTGTTCATTAAATAATTCTTACTTGTCAGTTATTGTAAGTTGTATATCAGCTATTTTTATCGTAACTTTTTCACTGCATTTTATGTTTCTTTAGACCCTTGAATAAAATTTAGGAGAGTAATATACACCGATTTTACCCTACATGATAAGAACCGTCCAGGACCAATATGCACGGTGCTAATGTGAAATTTTACACAAGACACCAACACAGAAGTGACCATAAAAGGAACCACAAGTGAAGATAGGTGCATAAATATATTTCCCCCAAAATTTTCTGGAGTATCAAGTTGACTTTGAAGGTGCTGTCACCTCTAGTCATTGGGAATGAACCTACCAGTCACAAGGAATCGACTATTCTTCTCCTGTTCTTCCTAGTTATTTTCCCCAACCATTTACACTAACAAGTATGAATTTCTTATGGTGAAGCCATGGTGAAAAGCAAAACATCGAAGTGTATATAAAACACTTTCTTTTGAAACTATTAAACTGAAATTAATTAATTTTCAATTATTAATTTAAAAACTCTTAATGAGAAAATCAACTTGAATTTTATATTTATCATAACACTTCCTTACACAAATAGCACATCAGAATACAAAAAAATGTGGTTCTTGAAAATATCAATCACTCAATTCCATACTGCTTTTATTAAACCAATGCTCGAAACTATAGCAATAGAAGGTCTATTAGTTTAACCAATGAGTTTTTTTGAAAAAAAAATCGTCCCTGTATATTCGTCCCTTCTCCTTATCCTGTCTGGCCAAGGAGAGTTTGGACATTCTACCAAGGAAGATGAGTCATACGTCAAGATAAGAGAATTATTTTTGGTTTGAAACCTGAATTTCCTCGAAGAACGTGTATAATAAAATAAATGATACAACGTGTATATTATTAAGTTAGGGTTTTCTCGCCTAGTGTTAGTTTTCAAGTTGCTAAGGAAAATAGCAACTGAATAAAAATACATGCTATCAAGTAACAAGCAATTTGCTAAACTAATTATCCGCGATAAACTTTTTTTTTACAAAATATTTCTTATAGTAAAAACACCCCACATAGCACAAATTAGCACAGCTTTTTTGCATATTTCTCAATACTATAACAACTATAATAAACTTATGATAATTATTATTATAATTATAACAACCTAATTTCGTTGATATAATATTAAACAAAACCGAATTAAAGAAAAAAAAAACTTGAAAGGCAGGTAGAGGTGATCGCACATACGTACTTTCTAGCCGCTAGTGTGATAGGAACAAAATGTATTTTTTTAATCATCTAGTTGTTTTCTAAAGTAAAATTAATTTGTGTATAAAATTTGATGGACTGTTGTTTGGTAGGTACTGGAGACAATTCAGTGTTTAATTGATGTGTGTTTTCAGTTCAATGTTTATTAAATCAAATTATCTAAGATAAAATTAAAATATTAGGTATTAAACTGTTAATTATTAAACTAAACAATAAAAAAAAAAATGAAATGGTACAACAGCACTACTTATGGATATTCTATTGGGGAGTACCTACTAAGTAAAAGCGATCACTTATTATTGTGCCAATGCTTGTCTAGAGCTATTAAAATAATTATTTCAGAATTTTTAATATAATTATTATAAAATATCCAGTTAACTACTTACTTTAACCATTTATTTTACACTTATTATTAATATGTAATAAATACCTAAATATTTTTAAATTTATTTGTTAGAATGTAGCATGATTTCCTATTGATCATAATATGACGTTTTAATGTAAAAATTCGCAAAAACCTCTAACATTTCTAGATATTTGTCATAAAATGATTGTACTAAAAATACTTGGGATTGGGAAGTGAATGTGCAACTATTTACGTCCAATAAAACTGTGAAGAATGTATTCTTTGGTCTTGTAATCTTCGTAATTTTTATGGTGTGATATTTTCATAAATATTTCATGCAGAACGAACTTGAAATCGCAGATTCTGTTTATCAAACTTTAATTTACAGAACTTTATCATAATATTACTCACCTGAGAATGAAAAGTGGATAACAGCCAAAAGTTAACTTTTGAGAAAAACTTGTGAAAATTCTGTTTTTTTTTTAATAATAGTGATGTCCTATGGACAAAGATATTTTATGGAATTAGCTAAAAATTTAATTTTATTAAAGGTGGTCGTTATCCACTTATCATTCTGAGGTCTTCAATTGTTTTGACTCAACAACAAGAAACCATATAAGTCATTACCTACTTATTATTATTACTTAGTTAATGAAGGATTGAAATATAATTTTTGCAGTAGGAGTATCTGATATAAATATGCATATTTCTTTTTTTAGAACTGCATAGGTAAGACTTGAAGGTTTTTTCACTTTTCTTTGACTATTTTAACCTACCTATTAGAGTTTTAGAGTAATACTGACTTTTCAGAAATAGTGTTATTTATAAAATAAAGGAAGAACAATTTTTTCATTTTTAAATCCCATCACGAATGACTTTTTAAAACTATCTTTACCTTCTTATTCTTTTGCATATGACGCACGATTAATAAATTTAATAATAAGACTAGAATAAGCCTTTGAAGCTTTCACCATTTGTACCCTGATATTTAGGAAACACACACTAAATTAAAAATAAGACAAAAATACCACTTATAATGAATGTTTATCCAGCATTTGTTTTGACAATATAATATGGGCCTTTAAAAAAAAAAAAAAAAATGGGTTTTTGTCCTTCACAAATGCAGCCAAGTGGTCAAGAACTTGTGGCCCAAAAGTGGGTAGATATGGTCTAAAAAGGGTGTTTGTAAAATATCTCGAAAACCGTTAAAAATTTCGGAATGTGGTTTGCAGCATCCGAATTTCCAAAATTTTATATGAAGGTCCTCTCGACCATCCGTCTACCTCTCAGTTTTGTCTATCTCTCATAGAAAACCAGGAATTTTCATTTCCCTATCCTCTTTTATTTTCCACCCCTACACATACATAGAACACATGGAAGTCGATCTCTAGTATGAGAATGCCATCATTTCGTCAAAAATGGAGATATTAAAAAAATGTCACTTATTCATTACACTCGTTATTTGAAACAAAAACAGAAAAATAATTTGGGAAATATTTTAAGAATTTACCATTATTTTTACCCAATTTGTCACATTTTCTAAAAAAATGGGACATTCAACATAATTATCAAAATCGTAGTTTTTTTGGCCTTCATTTCTAGCAAAACTATGTTAGGTAGAGGTGGTCAAAGATTTTTTTTTTAGTTTTCTAATCTCCTTTCGAATATCGCAAACCACATCCCGAAATCCGTAAAAGCTTTCCAGATATTCTGCAAAAACCTATTTTTTGGCCATACATTTTTGGTATACTTGACCGCACTTGCGGAGGACAAAAGCCCGATTTTCTTATACATATACACGGTGCTGAAAAAGACCCGGTACTTCTTAATAAATCCTTAAATTTTGAATTTATTATACAGTGTGTTGATGATGTGTGTTTCACACTCAAATTTTGCATTTTCTCTTTGGCATGGCATAGCCAACACATGAAGATAATTATTGATTATTTATACTCATTTTATAGTTTGACTTAATAATGTTGTATGTGATGACCGTCAAGCAGAGATGCCCACATTCACATCTATTTGTAACTCATCTGATTGATTATATTTATTTACGAATATCTGATTTTTTAAAACCACATGACAGTCCTTGGAGGTAAGACCGATTATTTAAGTGGAAGTTAAAATAAAAATGTTAAAGTTCTGCTCGTCAAAATATCTCGTGAAACATCTAGTCTGCTTTATAAGTTTCTTTGGTAAAGGAGTCTTTATCCTTCTGTTTAAAACTACTAGAACTCTGGCATATTCAAATAGTGATGTTGTCTCTTAATGAGGCCTAGAGGTTAAGTTTACAATTCTTGGAGTAGGCGTAAGGGTCTCCCTGAATACATCAATCACATACCTACCTGAGCTACTGAAGCTGACATCGCGTACTCTGCTGCATGCACTCTTTTCTTCTGAAATTGCCACTTCTACGAATAATATTCATCTAAAATCGATGACAATTTTCAACACTTAGTCAAGAAATGTATCATTCATACCATTTCAGAATGGATCATCTTGCATACTTCTAGATCTACCTATTACAGCTATCACTAGAGGACATATACTTTCGCCTACAGTATAGATGGAAGAAACATTCCCGAATCATTGAGATTTAGATCGAGTTTGGAAGAGTGCACTTGCGACCTTGTGTCGTATATTTTGGCCTTGATTTTTTCCCCTTTTATAGTCGAAAGGCAGTTGCTGCTGGCTGACGTGCTACACGAAGAGTGAGAGTCCTGGTCCACGTGGATATCGGAGTGGCTGTGTTTGAGACTGCTGGAGGACTTCATCGATGCACATAGAATCCATTGGTGGTGAAGAGCTTCGTCGGGTGTCATGCGGTTCTTTGGGTTCCATCTAATAAAAAATGATAAAGTTTAGGACACGTTGGTTAGGACGAAATATATTTTAATAAAAAGGACAATTTTGGTCAAAATTTGGTCCATATGTATTAGAATGAAGAGTATATAAAAAAAGATAATGCAGCAAGAGATAAAATACGTCCTAAAACTTACTCAAGACATTTTGATATGAAGTCTATAAATAAACCATCACAGCAACGTAAAGCAGATGTTAAAGACTTTGATCCAGGTTTTCTTTTGCGACCCTTTGAATTCGTAATACAACGTGGATTACCTCGAGAATCTGTAACAAAGATTTATTGCTATCACAGCATTTACAGTGAATAAATGTAGAGATCTTACCAAAAAACAGTCTTTTTCTGGTTGCTGTAGATATGAGATCTGACGGAGGTGGACCCAAAACTTCCATAAGGCAAGATAGTTGTTCTACTTCATTCTCGCCGGGAAAAATAGGGTTTCCGGTGTATAATTCTGCTAAAATACACCCTGTAAAGTTATAATTCAGGGTAACATTTTGTAACTGATTTTAAGACGTTATTGGCTATGTCTAAAATTCTTAGTTTCAGCTCCGTTTCAGAATTTAAAAAATGATTTAAACCAGTGGAACCAAAAATTGTAAAAAAGTGTTTAAATAATGAAGAGGTGGTGTGGTGTGTTTAAGTATCTGTGTTGCTATAACAATAAAAGCAACTGGCATTGTGAAAAATAACTTTTGGAAAGACCTGCCAAAAAATATTCGATCAGTTTGTGTTGATAAACAATTTTTTCCCAAGGCCACGTCTTAAATTGTGCTGCAACTGTACCTAATAAAATTATCATCAGGTGCATTTTTTAAAATTAGAATTTCAGTTAGAATGTCACAATGCGCTAAAGAGCACCAACATTATTATGTATAGTTACAATTCCGTGATTGTAGTAAATGGTAAGGCATGCGTGTAGCAAATTTATTGCGTTCAAGGTTGATAAGCTTGTAGCTTTTAGGTACTTGGTTTAAATTTCTTGAGACTTGTGTGTACTACCGTTTTGAAATTACTACTTCTTATCTTTATGAACACCTGAATCAGCCCTTCTATGTGTGATAATTTTTGGCTAACAAGACTTATAATAAATAATTCGTACCTAGGCTCCACATATCGATAGCTGTTCCATAGTTAAGTCCTAAGATCACTTCTGGTGAGCGGTAGAAGCGAGACTGGATGTAAGTGTACACCCTTTGGTTAGCATAACAGGAACTGCCAAAATCTATCACCTTGATGGAACAACTGCCTCTTTGCTTAAGAAGAACATTCTCCTGTAATATCAGATAAGATTTCATTAATCGAGTGTACAGTATAGCTATAGAGGGTACCCCATTCAAATTTTGGACATGCGTATCTTCATATTATAATTATTGGACAAATGATCACCAAATGTTTTTTTATTATTCTATATTTTTCCAGGAACTAAGAATTAAAAACGAAAAACCGTTGTAGATCTTATTTATAGTTTTAATTTTTATTACTTCTCATAAAAAGTAACATTTGTACCAAAATAGAAACTCTTTATACCATGTTGGCTGAATTATGTTAGGCACGGAGAAATACACAAAAGGAAGATAGATACATCGGGGTGATGCGCATTAAGAGAGGATGGAGAATCTATATGTGATCATGCTAGTACGGAAATCAGCGAAGCGACAACAATTTGCAACTTATTGTGTCACGAAAATTAATTAATTGTCAGGTTTGACAACATATCCGGCAGTTCGTCTGGAATATCTATCGCCTTCTCTTTTGCGTTTACGTGTTCTAATATTGCTGGAATATCAGCATATTTCAGCTAACACGGTATATTATTTGCATAGCTGTCAGAGGATTTTGTTTTGACTCGGGTGACCGAGAACGGCAAGCCTTTCCTGCACATTATCTTTTTATTTCCTATTACCTTTTTATTTTAATTCTTATCTCCCTATCTAGAAACTAAATCGTTTCTACAAAATTATCTTAACCACATTCGCGTCCGAGACCGAAGGGCCAACGAGTGTTTATCTTCGTTTCGAGAATTTACGTCTCTAGCAAGATTCTTGCGATCGGCTGCCATATTGCCGTCTGTTAAATCGCCGTATCTATTCTCGGAAATTAATAACTTTCGATTTAATTCATCTTCCTGGCCGCAATTAAATAAAAAAATGTGATGGTGGCGTGAGAGAATAATTATTATAAAAATCTGCGAGACCTTTAATGGCAAGTCAAGAGAAAAAGGTTGAAAAGGTAATAGTTTTTCTCTCACCACCTCAAAATAGAGAGATCAAGTTAGGTGCCTACTCTAACGTGATACTCTCCCCATTTCATTCGAAAAGGAAAGAGGAAGGGAAAATTTTGGCATGCCAGTTGTCTTTTTAATTTTGAAAATAATTTGATGTCATTTATAAAAATAAGCAACCTAAGTGAGTTTTTGTTGTTGTTTTTATTATTTAGGTTACTATTTTTATAAATAACATCAAATTATTTTCATAATCAAAAAGACAACTGGAATCCCAAATTTGTTTCCTTTTCTAATGAAGTGGGGAGAGTGTCACGTTAGAGTAGGCACCTAACTTGATCTCTCTATTTTGAGGTGGTGAGAGAAAAACTATCTATACCTTTTCAAAATTTATTACTTTTTTCCCTTGACCCGCTATTCAAGGTCTCGCAGATTTTTATAATAATTATTATTCTCTCACGCCACCCCCACAATTTACTCATTACCTATACCTACACAGTGCTGCATAGAAAATGTAACATAGGGAATACGTGTAATATAGCATAATTCAACAATAATTATTTGAAAATAAATGATATCCTTAAAAAAATACAGTTCCGTTGGAAACTATCAAGTTTCCTAGGATACTATGCAGTTTCCTAGGAAACTATCAGCTTTTAATCAAAGTGGCTTGGATCCTAAATAATATACACTGTAGTGTTTCCACTATGTTAACTTTCCTATGCAACACGGTGTATAGTTAATTTCAGCATGATTGTAGATTTTAGGACCGTTCAGTCATTATCAAATAATTATTTTGGGATGTGTAATCTCGCGTTTACCTATAGTTAAGCATAATAATGTGTTTTGCGAAACGCGTTACAGTCTCGTCTATGTGGACCGTTCATGTTTCCATATGGACTCGTTAAACATGTTTGCAGTAGTTTGCACATCAAGCTTGTAATCAAGCATGATTAGAGGCGTGATTACAAGCAAACATTTGACTGGTGACGTTAAGAAGCCATTCCGAGAATAAAATTGCCACACTTTATAACCCTTCTTGTTAACAGAAAGCAGACTTTGTTAATTAAGTTCATACCTTCAATTAACAACATTATGTACCCGGGAAATGCTTACCGGTTTGAGGTCACAGTGAATGATATTTTCTTTCTGCAGCAGTCTTAGACACTTGAGTAACGAGCTGGCAAATCTTCTAATTAAATTTAAACTAAAACCCTGATAATTGTTCTTCTTAATCAGTTCGTAGAGATTAAGGCTGAAACCAAGATTTATGATTACCATCAAAAACCTACATGGAGCCAAAGAAAATTTAATAAGGAAGAGGTAGAGAAAGTATTTTTTGTTAATCCACTGAAAACAAAAATTCTTTCTTTAGATTCCTAGTAAAAATGCCATTAAAAGCAACTTTTTTACCTAAGTAGTTCGAAGCTGATACAGAGATGGTTTCTAAAATAGAAGTAGTCCAGCATGTGGATAACGTTGTGGTTGCCGTCCTTGTCCCTTTTTCTTAGATGGTCCAAGATACGAACTTCGACCAGAGCTTGGTGATGGAAGCGCTTCTTATTCCGGATTATTTTAATTGCAACGTGTTTATTGGTCATGTGGTCTAAAGCTCGTATTACTTGACCAAAACTCCCTTTACCAATCACCTCTAAGATCTCGTATCTATATCCTATATGGTCGTGCATCACCTGAAACCCAAGATATCATAAAAGATAAATTTGATGATAATTAAATTCTAAGTTTAATTCTTCTATAGGGACTAGGGAGTGACTGAAGTACCAAGTAACATTTGTCTCGAAAACACAAAAAAAAACATAAACTATTTTCTAAAACTATGTCTGCAAGATCCACGTTGTTTTTTAAATTTTGTGCAACAGATGACAGATGAGTAAAGGGCAATAAGGAATGATAAATGGTCGCGGTCTAGGCTGCTTTCAGTAAGGCCGTTCACAAGATAGACCATAATCTTTTGATGCCAAACACGGGGAGTCACGTCCCTTGGGGATTTACTTAGGTGGTTTGATTTATATTTAGCAGATAGGACATAGGCTATTGTTCTTGGGGTGTTTAAATCGAATTATGTAAAGGTCACATCGGGACATTTACACGGGGATCGCGTCTTGATCCATTTATTATTCAGTGTTTGATTAATGATAATACATTTGTCGCATAGTTCTGAAAATATTTGCGAGTCAATTAACCGCCATGAAAATAAATAATTTTCAAAATAACTGTCATTGAAATTGAAAAAAAAATCGTAAAAATTTACTTTTAACCGTTTCAAAAAACAAGGTATTTGTTGTTTTCAAGGGATGCGTTGTTTTCACTAGGAAACTCCTATTTGACACCATAATAACGCATGTTTGGGAAACCTGTTAGATGCTTGAGTTAATGTTTCGAACTTACTTTGGATTTCACTCTCTGGAGGCCTTGAGCCTATAGAGAGTTCTATTTTTAGCTTACGTCAATTGAACGTTAGATTAACTCAATAATCTTGAATCCTGTCTACCTGGATGCGTTGGAGCCAATTCGAACCAGGATCTACCTTTCCTTAATTACAGATTTATTTTAGTATGTATCAAAGAGAATTTACCCGGTGATTGAAACGTGTCTGTCGTGTTATTTTTAGCTGACAGTATTACTACCGGGATTTGGTTGATGTGATAGATACGTACCATTTCGCAAATATAGAAAATCGCGAATAATAATGTCTATATAGTTAACGATATATTCGGACCTAGCCTACTTTGAATATTATCTACATAATTAAATATTTTGGAAATCGAACAGAAAAATACCTATAAATTAAATCCCGAACTTACCATTCCATAAACCTGTTGTTTTTACAATCAGAAAACTAATTGTATCCTGAGCTCTGATCAAGTTTTACACCTTTTCTTGAACAGGAAAAAAAACCGCTTCAATTTGTTGTAGTTTGAAAAAGAAACTATACCTTCCTGTGACTCCCACATGGGGGGTTTTAACGACTTTATGAGCCTATTATACCTATTTCAAAATACTCACCTAATGAAAAAAATCACTTTGAGGCATTTATTTCATTTTTGGAAACCTAACCGCGCCCCACAAGTTGGATAGCGATTTTTTTTGTTTTTGTCCGCCAGTTCTAAGCTTTGAAAGATGCGCATAAATTTTTTAACGTAATTTTATTACATAATTGTTATTGTTTGGTGGTTTAAATAAGACACCTGCCTGCTGCCTTTGAAATAAAATTTCTTTAGAATCGATAGAAGGATGCCGGAGATATAACCCTGTGAATCCTGTGATAGACAGACGCGGATAGGGACGTGCAGTTATAAAGGTTCCGGAATTTCTACGCAACCCTAAAAAGCAGAAAAAATACATTTTGTCCATAAATTGATATTTCTCTTGATGAAGGCTCTTACGATTTTGGTATTTTTTTGTTTTTATTGAAAAGGCACACGCACTGCAGGGAAATCCCTATGGCGCTCCGGGAGCGGTGCACGAGCGAAGATATCGATTCATGATTCACAGTTGCAGAATTATACCCTCCAAAAGCAATTAAAATTCTAACAATCGTATCCCTGAAAAATCGGTTTTCTATGAAAAAAAAGGAGATGACTTTCACAAATGTATTCTATTTGTGAACCTATCCTGCATAGATCAGGGTGACAAAGCGGAATAAAAATATGAAGTGATCGCATGATTCACTGAACACGACTTGAATTTTTGGGAATAGCCTGGGCCTTTCGGTTGTAAGGAGGAGAAGACTACTCGACACTCCATCCCCAGCTTCGTATGCATTTGACATGGAAGATCTGGTTGGTTCGGACGGACGGTGACGCAAAACATGACTGCGAGCTGATATGGACCAACAGGCTTTCACTGATGAGTCGAAAAAGGGAAAATTGGTTACCCCACCTGTTCCGTTGCCTCTTTTACCGCTACCATTCTGGTTTCTTTTAGGATAGCGTACACCTTTGCTTGGAAAATCGTCTTGGATGAAAGACCTGCTTCAATGTAACTTCAATGTAACCTGGAGCCGTCTGTAAAAACATATTAATCCTCCTGGTTCTTATAGTTTTTTTTCAAACTCTTTTCTCATTTTGCCCTTTCGGGAATTAGGAGGGAATATTTCCTCTTTTCCCTGCAACTGAGGTAATCTTGAGGTTGGAGATAGAGATCTCCATCCCAGCGACCTTAAATATCTCGCTCAATACGTCCCTCACAAACTCCGCGTTTTCGCGTTCTTGAATCTCGCATTCTTACTTGAGCATTCGCCTCCCTTTTTATTCAAATGCAAGAGAAGCCAGTACCAGAAAGGTATTCAGGGATGACTGATGGCGTAGTATAATTTGAATGGATTGAACACATCTTGATGTTTCATTATTGAATCGTTAGTGTATCAGCTCGCGTTCATGGTGTTAGTCTCACAAGCGTATTGAAATTTTTTTAGAAGCCAAAAGGCACCTGTACAAGATGCAAAGTATGCAAAGCTCAAGGAAGGAAATTTGCGAACGAAGGATGGCTTCTCCATGAGGGGCAAATTTATTTGGAATGCGGGTGCTGTTGAGACTATATATTTACATTACATGCCGGCACGTAAATCGGCGCAACAGTCATTATGGAGATGACGTAAGTCCCTACTGGATGCGGCAATGTCTGGGCTGGAATTCTTACATTATTCGCATAGTAGGTCCTGTATTTTTCAACGACAATCTAACCGGAAAATAATTTGATATGCTTCAAAGTCAACTTATCTCTGTATTTGCTGTTTTATTCCAAATAATTTGAATTCTAATCTATTTGACGATCGGCTGTGATTTCAGCAAGACGGGGCAGCAATCACTAAATTTCGCCGTAATTGTGTACGGAATTACCTCAATGCAATGAAGTGTTTCCCAATAGGTGAATAGGAAGAAGAGGTCCAATGGAGTGACTAGCAAGATTTCCAGATCTCACTCCATTAGACTTTTTTTATGAAGATATTTATATCTTTGTTAAAACTTGTTAAAACAAGTTAGATTTATGTTACGAAACCTGATGGTATCATTAATTTAACAATAAATGAAACTCTAGTAAATGCTTGCGAACATGTATGATCAGGTGTAAATTTTGTTACATTCAAGAGTAACAAGTCCTCTTAGTGAAGAAAAAAAGTCGTTTTGAAGGAAAATGTTACGGGTCGGTAAAGCAGATATCAGAAATAATTGGACTCGTTAACTGCACAATAGGCAACGTCTCTCAAGTAACTACTTATGTATAAAGACCTGGCACCTATGAATGGAAACTGTATAAAGGAAATGAGAATTCAGATCGACTAAGAAAAGTCACTGACAAAGAAAAGAAGTCTATTCTTTTGCAGCTAAACCAAGGTTTTGTATAGAATAAGGCATTATTGTAATAATAGGTCTCAATCGTATGGATAATCGGAAAACTATAAATAATTTTACGCGATTAGATAGATACATATCTACTTCTCGCAAATATCCGCTTTTACATGTGATTTAAGTGCTCGCTGTATTTTTTTCCCGAAATGTCAACTTTATTCTTGAAAATACAAATATTAACATATAAATATAGGTACTTCATAATAATTAGGCCAATCAACAGAGGTTTGGAGTGAGTATTGTGTGTAAAAATGCCTGCCTTGTGCACACATAAAGTTTATATTAAGAAATAATAATACTGGCCGGAGGATTTACGATAAAACTGAAAAAATAACCGAGTTATGAATTTTTGAAAAAACTGAACTTTGGTCTTTTTTTCCAGACTTCCTCTGAAGCTAATCGCCCGATCGAGTCTTTCAACTTCCCATTTTCTTTTTGTTTTCATCTCTACAATAATTATTTATCTGTAGACACCATCACGATTACTGTGATAGTTTTTTTTTATAAGCGAAAAAAAGAGATTTTTTGAAAAAAATTGTTAAAAAAATATAAATAATAAAATAGAGTGAAAAAATCTCACAATATCATACGAAAGAATTCTCCAAACAATGATGTTCTCCAAACAGTTGGTTTTCTTCCAACACTTTTTACATGAAAAAATCTCTGTAGCTTGGCGTAAATACTTAATAGGTTAGTGTTAGTGAGTATGATCTAAGGTATAACCATACTTCCGGTATTTGCGGAAGTGCAGCCATTTTGAAAATACTATACTTGAATTTTTCCCTATCACTTTATATCTGATTTGTTTGCAATAAGGCTCTAGGACCCTCAGCAGTTTCCGAGATATGGTGACTAGCACTTTGTGTGTATTTGTTAAATTTTTATTTTATTTTCTGTTTTCGCATAATTTTTGTGACCGAAATCATAATAAATACTCTTTAAGCATATGCTGATAAAGTTACCTTATTGTAGCTACCACTATCGTCGTCATAGCCGCCATTCTGGGGGCCACCGTGTTCTCCATGGATTTTGCAAGCGTTGAGGCCGAGGTACCAGACTTTGGAGTACTTTTCTATTTCTAACTTTTCATATCCAGTCAACCTATTCTCGTATAGGCGAATGGCTTCTGAAAAATGCGATACATACAATTCTTTAGTAAATATGGTAATCTAATAAAGGGATTGAGATATTGTGAAACTAATAAGAAACATACGATTAGTTCTTGTTGGAGCTGTCAAAAAATTATTAATAATAAAATACTAACCTTTTTGAGGCATTGAAAATTATGGAGATTCTTGTTTTTTGACTGGAGTTTTTTCATAGAATTTCATTACATGCAGGGTAAATTAATCAGTGCAAAAATTTAGGGGATGATTCCTTGTTGAAAATTGGGTAGGTTTTTCAAATGCAAATAAATAATTTGCCCTTTCTCCTGATGAGCCATGACCCCCACTGGAAGTGGTGTTTTCGAACGCACACCAGAGTTTAAGTTTTTTTAGTGACACGATAATTATTTACCATTTTAATAATTTTCTTTCGAAAACGCTAACAATCGCAGAAATAGTTATGAAGAATGGTGCTATTCATTTTAGAATGCCGGTAAGGCTGCACAAGAAAAAAGTTCAAATTTATAGTTTTGACTTTTCCTTCAAGGGGCGTATCTTATCGAGAGTGGGGCGAATAATTTATTTTCATTTGAAAAACTCGCTTAATTCAAGAAATCATCACCCCTGAATTTTTTTAGAGGGGGATTTAGGGGAATTTATGCAAAGTAACAAGTTATATCGTTTCATAACTTTAATACCTATCATAAGGGTGTTCCGTAATTTCGTATCTATCGTGACTTAATGTGACTTGCTTTTTATTAGCCATCCTGACCTGGATTCAGGAAAGCGGGGATGCGTTTAGGTAATTTTAATTAATTCCTGTATCTATAGTAATAAGGTTTGTTTACCATTGTTTACTTTCTAAATGCCTGTTTTATTATGTCAGGCACGACACCCGAATACCGGGGCCAACAAACCCATGCCCTCCTCCTTTACCTGGGGGAAAATGCCGTCCCTCTCGGGAAAAACGCTGGGAGATCCCCTAAACAAAAGTACGGTTTTCAATAGCACGCCTACCAAGTAAATGCGTGTTCCTTATTTTAGTAGAAATCCGAAAGATATTAATGGAATAATGCAAAACGTTTCAAGACAGGTTTCCGGACGGTTTTCAAATTACTCATAGTTGAAAGTAATTTCTGCTTCAAGACTGTAGGTAGTTATGAAGCTTTGAGAATGATCTAATTATGGTTTCTGTGGCTATAATAAAAAGAGCGCACGTTTATAGATACATTTATTGTCTATTTTACTGAAGTTTAATGTGTTATTCAATATGCAAAACAAAGTTAGATAGATAGTTCCCTAAATTATGCCGATTTCAGGAGATATACGACAATCAGTTTTCATGAAATAATACGTTGACGAGCACAATTCGAGCCGCCCTTTGAAATTAGTTTATTTCGAACAAGTTGAATAAAATGATCTTTTTTTAAAGTGATAATAAATTAACTTACCTGTGGGAGTCAAGGGGAATTGACCCTCGTTACTATTATTGTTAATAATTCCTTGGTTTTCCATATTTCTATTCGATCTGCAATTAATTGGCGGATACGAGTCTCCAATCGAAGTTATTGGTGTTGTGGCCTGCTTCTTGCTCTGATTATGATGGGATAATTTCTGGGATGATTTACTGTTTTCCAGAACAGGAAGCTGAAAACAGTGAACGTTACAAATAACAAACGCTAAACTGGATCTTAATTAAAAGCAAAGCACGTAAACAAGTCTAAAGCATCCCCAAAACTTTAATCAAAGTTCTGGATGTTTAGTTATTGTTTAGATACTTTACTGAAAATGAACAAGTTGTCAGAGAGCTTCTGGTTTTGGAAAGTGGGGAATAAGTTGGATCGTACGTTGTCGGGGATAATGGGAGGATGATACGAAAAAAACCTAAGGATATACAGGGCGTATCTTTAATATTGCGAAAAAAATTAAAGGCAGATTCCTTGGTCAAAAATGACCATTAACATGTGTCTGGAAATGCACCGTTTTTAAGATAGAGGGTGTCGAAAAAGAGTTGCTTCCAGTACTTTGAAAATATCTCGGGAACCGTTTGAAATACAAAATCCAGTTTTTGTACCTAAATTATAGTATTATCATTAGTATTAGTTACTTTTTTAACGCTAATGATTTTTTTCTCATATGCCAGTAGAGGAGATTTTAGGGTTGCGTGAGGTTTTATTTTGATAAATTGACGTTTAAAAAGTGCAGTTTAACAGTTCACTTTCTCGCAGAGAGCAAGAAGTCTCAATACTCAACAATGAACTGAGAGAGATTGTAGCTTGTGGCGAAAGATATCAGGTGTATTTTAATGCTGGGAAAACACAGTCGGTCATCTTCTCTAAAAAAGTCAACGTTGTGGAGCCAGATATGGTAATGGTAATTCTTCCACCGTCATCTTTTCGATTGCTTGGCGTGAGCCTTGGAGCGAACATGCCTTGGTCATGTTCCACACAAAGAAATTTATACACTTCAATACCTTTACCTCTTATATAAGGCTCAAATACGACCATCCTTGGAGTACTGCTCACATGTTTGGAGTACTACTCAGTTCCTAAACATACTCTGAGATTACTTCACTTCATTCAGATAGAAGCCTTCCACTTGATCGGGGACCCTGCTTTGACAAAACATCTAGATAGTCTTGAACATCGAAGAAAAGTAGCTGACCTGAGCCTGTTTTACAGATATTTTTATGGAAAGTGTTCACAAGACGTGACCCGTTGGAACCCACCTAGAACGAGGCCGGGCAGAAATACACGTCGAGCCGCAGTAGCTCATCCCTATCAGGTTCAGTTCGTTACACCTCACACCACCTTATTTCAGACTTTTTTCATGTACAAAAACGCATACCAAGCGAAGTGTTTCCGAAGGAATACAACCTGCAACGATTCAAAGTGAATCTTCGCTCATGCACCGCTCCCAGAGCGCCTTAGGAATTTCCCTGCAGTGCATGTGCCTTTTCATAACAAAAATTACAGAAAAAAGGTACTCTTGGTCATAAGTATTGCTAACGTGAACCGTTTTAGAGAAAAACGGCCATTTACGATGAAAAACTCGCTATTCAGCTTTTTTCTTAGATTTCAAATTGGTTCAGAAATAATTAGCAAGAAAATGTTAAGCAAGGTGGTCATGACTTTTTCTCTGAACTTTCTCTGCATGACTTTAGCTGTCAAAATGAACCATTGATTTAGTCATAGTTTTAGATAGGCAGGTGATAGTCATTATTATAATAATTAATTTCCAAAAAAATTATTAAATATTTGTGATTTTGGGGAAATGTTTTTAAATAAAACAAAAGCCAATGCACTTTGTCATGAACGTTAATCACCTAAACAATCGCCTACCTATTAAAAACTATCACTCTATTGATAAATTTTGACAGCTGAAGTAATTCAGAGAGAGTTCAGATACAAAGTCATGAGTCATGACCACCTTGATGAACCTTTTCTTGGTTATTTCTGAACCAATTTTGAATCTGAAAAAACAGCTCAATATAGAATCGAATACGGACTTGTTTTGAACATATGAAAATATGTACAGGGTGCTATTCATTTTTCTAAGGGTGGGAGTTGTAACTTAGGGGATGTTGAAGTGGGGGTTGTTTTCATACTGCCATCTTAGAGAGATTTAAAAATTATAATAATAGCCTTTTTATTCGGTTCGATTATCTCAATCTTTATGTGATACGGTCTGGTTAATTAAGTCTGGGGCACCCAGTATAAAATTAATAAAATGATTCAAAATTTGATCAATTTAATTTATAAAAACTTAAAAATTATATATTTTTGTGTTTTGAGTCTATCAAGTGAGGTGAACAACGATTCAAGAGATATATTGCTTAGGTCCGATTGCACAAACGTTAATTAACGATCTGTCAGATAATAATTATTACCGATTTTAAAATGCCCTGTATTATGAAAATATTGCTCTGATAATAATAATGCTGGAAATAAATTCTACCCCCTTTTAGAAGGGTTAATTACTAATAAACAATGAAAGCTCATTGAAGATATTAACCTTATTTTCAAAATTTGCAATTTAAAATCAGTAATTATCTAACAGATCTTTAATTAACGTTTGTACAACTGGCCCATAGTTTTCGAAACATTACAATGATTTTCACAATTTCTAATAAAGCTATTTTCTCGGCAGAAAAAAATGATTAGAGCGACATAATTTTTCAAGCAGGCCCTCAAAGTTTTCTCGACAAATCAAAATAAGAAAGTTTCCCATAGATATGAGGCCAAATTTTTTGTGGACATGCACTGTATAACGATAAACAAGTACTGGGTATATAAATATCAATTATTACAAAAACTTTTTCGGAGTTCTAAATTTGAATTGATGGCAGAGAAATGAACTCTGTCATCATTCGTGAGCTTTTTCTATATCCACGAAAGTTGGTGATTAACTTTTTTATGTCTTAAGAAAACCATTTTGTTGAATTATGGACTTTTAGCATAATAGGTATAACAGTAATTTATCTACCCTAATGATGGATCTAAATTATATAAGTCAATACATAGGACGCTAAAAAGTGCCGCATAAGCTCGACAGGACGATATTGAATAAAACTTGATTAGTCAGGGAAGTATTAAAGAAAAATTGTAGTAAAACATTACTAATGGTCCACTCATTCATTATGGGTTTTCATCTTCAGGGCCCTATTATTGTTCGAATAAAATATCTTGCTTGATTATTGTTTCAGTATTGACACTATTTGCGTAAAAGACGTTTAACAATTCAAGTAAAATATGTTTTGCTAACAATTTACCTACTTTTCTTAAAAAATTTTTGCACCCTATTTTTTTTTAAGCCCGTCTCGACTTTTTTGTACTTACTATTTTTCCACTACTATAAAAAATTGTAACGAAAATAAAGATATCGCATAGTACAGTTTTGTCACGTCATAAAAGGAGCAAATTTCTGCGAGTTATATGATTAGTTAATTTTTAGAATTCCTAAGTCCTCTATTTTCTTAAAATTTATGAAAAGACTGAGATTAAGAAGAAAACTGTTGCTATTCACGGATCTTCACGGAATGTTAAATAACTGTATTCAAATTCCATGTAATAAATTCATCTGGCTTACGTAAGTAGGTAGGTACATATTTTACATATACAAACAATCGTTTCTGAAAAGTGAAATACATATTCAGGAACTTTGAATAATTTCCTTCTACAGAATGACGTAAGCGCACGGGAAACTTTTACATGTTTCCTTGATGGTCCAGTTGATGGAGGCCTAACCTACATTAGCTGGATTTCGAGGATACTCCCGTATTTCTTCCAGGACGTAACACCAGAACAGAGAGGTAAATAAATAGGACATGCCTCCGTTCCGGAAGTAGGTCACGTCCTGTCGGGAACGGGAACGAAGATAGGCGAACATAAATGCTAATGCGCCGAAGGTGGATTCTGGAGTCTGGAGAGGAGGAGGAGAAGGAGGAGGAAAAGGTCATCGAATAAGAGGGAACGTATCTAATGATACGAACTTCACGATAACAGTTTGTTAGGCTTCCTTTAAGCTCCCATTTATGGAATATCCAGAAATTTTAGTCTCCCTTTATGAGGTCATTATTTTCGGAATCGTTATACGACATCAATACCTGTCTTTCTTTTGCATCTAAAAAGAATGTACCCAAAGGAAGGATGTTGGGATTTTTTCATGCGCTTTTTACTTGAGCAGCTTCAGGAATAAAAAAGAGGATTTTTCCAAAACAGTAAATACATTATTTATAGAGAAATTCACATATTTCTGATGTTAATTCTTAGGTCTATAATATCAAGAAACTAATGGCTTGATAAAGACGATTCAGGAAAAAAATCTTATGACTATTAAATAATAGTTTAGGTTTTGATAGGATTATACGATCCTGAAGTTACTTTTCTGATTTTTTTGAATTAGAAATTTCAATTGCGTTTACCTACACTTGAATTTTTTTCTAAATAGTCGGCCAAAGTCATATTAACTTAGGCTACGTTGTAACATCCAACATTATGGCACTAAAAATGAGTAGAGTTTAAAGGTTATTAAAAAGACTGATTTAACTTTTTTGACATTAGGAGTACCTAATTCAGAAACAATAAATTCAATATTCGTTCATAAAAAACTGATTTCTTTCTATTTACATCTGTCAGTTTTGAAACTTTTATCATTTCAAAAATTATTACAAAATGAAATAAAAATTAAGCAATAAGTAGAAGAGATTATCTATAAGAGTAAACTAGCAAAAGTTTTTTAAGTAAAGAAGCCAAACAGATGGTGGCAAATTTGATTCAATATTTTGAAGATGAATCAATGAATGGTGGCCCCTTATTTATTACCAATAACATCAGTAGGTGGAGTTTGGAAACAAATCGACGTCAAACGTTACGAGTTCATATTGATTCTCGATCGTCTATTAGTCTTCTTCTTTCTGCAGTTGTAGATTCTACATCTAAGATGCTACCTACTCAGATAAAATGTTTCACTTCCTTCCCATATTTTCTCTTTCCGAGAAGATGAATGAGAAGTGGAAGAACAAAATATACCGCAACATTCTGAAGTTCTGTAACTGAAGTCTGAACACCGTTTCTTTTGTCTAAAAATGACGCTGGTGTAATTTTAAACTTTTTCTAATTTCCAAAATCAGAATTATTCGACAAAAGGTATTTATTATTTATTTCTATTATAATTTTATTTACATATTACAATAATAGTACCTACCTACCCACCACCCACCTACTTAAAAAAAAGGGTTTAGGACTGCCCATACAAACTGTGTAGAAAGATTAATTTATGGAATTTACTATTTATGATTCTGAATATTAAATTAATATTAACTATCAAGTTTTTCATTAATTTATACTTTTTCTGCTTTTATTGATTAATATTCCAATTATTAGAGCTTTTTGGATAAATTATGAAGGTTATTATTCGAAGGTATTGAATTATAGTTCGTAATACCCGGCTCTTGTCCAATCACAGCTATCAACAATTCATATTATCCGCTCATGGATCAATCAAAAGCTGTAAATTTGATAAATAGAGCAAAGCTGTGAATAGGAACGAAAATTGACATTTCTCAGAATTCACGCATGCGCAGTCGGTGCTCGGTACTGGAAGTTGTTCCAAGCAATAAAATAAATAAAAAATATTGATTAGATTTTTTTATACAAAAGAGTAGAAAAAGCATAGTATTATATTCGCGATTATGGCCATTATTTAGGTACTGGGTGATGATAATGCCTCGATCTTCATAATCGCTCATATAATAATATACTAGCAATTTGCGAAGAACTTTCCAATAAAATGTTTTTTACAAATGGGTACTTATTTTTCAGCCTATTATGGATTAACAGCAGTTATAATCACAAGAAACCTTAATTTTTATTTCCAAATAAATAAAAATGCTTAATATAAGAGATTCCTCATTGCACCTACGAAATTTTAATCCTGACATCAATACTGATATTTAATCATATGACCTTGGCAGTCTATTTAGAAAATATCTAACCACATGCGGGTTTTTCTAAAATTTGATACTTTGATATATTTTTATGGGACAAAAGTACCATACCGTAAAAAAGGCGTAGCACTAAACCTTGTTTTCTTTTTTAATTATAATTGTACATTTCAAATCTATACGCTAATGGAAGAAAATAGGTTTCTCTACAACTATTGAATAGAACGTTCATTATCCTGCTGATTTCAATATAATAATGATGTACATTCCTCGCGCCGTAAGATAAATAGATGCACATAAACACATTCAAGTCAATGACAGTTCAGCCGGTGAAATAATAAAAGAAAATCACCAGTTAGAGCCAATCACAACTCTGGAGACACAAGAAATCACCACATCGAACGCCTTCATAGCACTGGCAAAACACATATAAAGATGTTAATGTCACGAATACCTTCGAACAGCAAACGAACAACATGATCGCACTTCATTTTCATTATTGGAAAGTATGTTCAACTGTCGCCGCGGAACTGATGGCGACCAGGAGCCAGTAGCATGAACACGGACGCGTTTGTCCGTGCCTAACCCTAATAACAGGCCTTATTGAATAATATAATATTTTGAAAGCTGTTTTGCAAAAAAATCGCAGAGAAAATAGCACCTTCGTCTCGCAGAGAATGCCCATTATTCACTTGGACGTTTCGTCCTCGTGAATAATGATACCCATCATTCTGAAGAATTTGGTATTAAGTACCTACTTATAAAATTCGGTAACTAATTTATTACAAAGAAGATACTGTTGGCAAGACTCGAACTTGTAGTTCCTCAATGGTGACAGTGAGAACATTTCTTCATATAGGTACACATACTTTGCGACTTAAGATAATCCCTCCTATCTGCTGGTAGAATATCGACCACCCATTATTATGACTCACCCTATATATTATTTGATTCCATGTTTTTTTTATTCACGCTGTTTTTTTTTCCATATTAAGTCACCAATGAGCCGCAAAATCATTCCGATATAGCAGCCAAAAGTATTTAATTTTAAAGAACCACCACATTCATCTCGCAGTACTATTTGAGAAGCAAAAGAGTTTCTTGCCTTGATATTTTATACAAATTGGGGCTTCGTGTGCTTCTACGCTGGCGCCCGGTCCTCTTGATCCGATAAACCCTTTGGATTATTAATAATTGAACGAGCAATAAAAACTGCTTTAAAAGGTTTAATCAGCTGCAATTTCAAACCATCAGATTGATGATTAGTTTTAAGTTTATTTATACGAAAATGAAGGGAGGTGACAACTCAACAAACGCAGGCAAACCAATTTACCATAGTTAGTGAGTGGTTGCAATGCTGGATGTTGGGAAATACTTAAATAGTTCATCCGGATTTGTTAATTTTATCAGTCAGATATCGGAAAAAGTGTTTGATATGAAATTAATGTTACAACTTATATGTGAACTAATAGGCTTAACGTTATGTGAAATGGAATTTACCTTGATTGCTTTCAGCTTTTGAGTCCATCCTGTCAATATAAACATGAATTAAATTATACACTGAACTAACTAACTACATAGCTTACATAACAGTATGTATAAATTATACAACAAAATTGTGTATGGCAATGAAAGCGAAACTTATTTGCTAAAAACTTCATGTTATGATTCTAGTGAATTGTTATGGTTTGAAACAATAGCGTGTGTATGAAGTTACATTTGCAACAACATTGATTATACCGAACGTTTATGGCGATATCAAGATTACACTGCTCAGTAACGTCATTATATCGATTCGTTTTATTTCTAATCATTAAACATATAAACATGGTAAAATAATGAATCCTTGTTTTGAAAACAAGTATAGACTCGTATACCTACCTACCTAAGCATGCCATTTTGGGCCACTATTCTTTGTATAATCAGAATTTGGAACGTATAGCTTTTATGAATAAAAATATTTAAATAAACAAAATATCTCAGTAACTAAGAACAATTATTAATAATACTAGAGACGAGCCGTTATCTCTAGTTCAGAAGTGATACTGTTGGGTATTTTAGTTTTTCTTTTTGAAATTATTTCCAATTTAATTCCTTCTAATAGACAAAATTGGTGGCGCTTCTTGTAACTTACTTAATCTAATATTGAATGACAGGTTAACTAGATATCAACGTGTTGAAAATTTGTGTTTAATAAGCCTGACTAGCCTAATAGGATTATAAGCAAATACTTTTATTGAAGGTATGTTCTCACTCACTTCATGTGTCACGGTTGATATTTTTTCAAAAGCGTAGGTGCATTCTTTAAATATTTATTAGGAAGATTTTTTTTAAACTGAACTTCAAGGTTTTGAATATTTTACAGGTGATAGATATACTCCTTGCGTGTGTATTTCATTATCGCTTTACCAACAACGGTCTTATGGCTGATTTAGTACACACAAGTTTCAAGCTTCCTTGGTTCTGTAAATTATTAATTGTACCTACGTGCCAATTCCATCGATTCTTTACTATGATAGACGCTAGTACGGTCCTAATATTTTGGAAGCCCGTGCGCTGCTAATATAAAATAATGGGCCTCTCTTCATAAAAAAATAAACAGGAAAAAATATAACACTAATAAAAATTTCCACAGTTACCGCCTAAAAAAGCTCGCAAGCTCGCTCAACTTCCAGCTAACAATTTCTTGAAGATCCTTGATGATATATCCTTGCAGATGATATGATATCTCCATGGGTTTCATTTGAAAAACTTGCCAAAATTTCATAATTCAATGCCTCTACATAATTCACAGGCCAACACGGGACGGCGGCAGCAGGAGCTGAGCGATCCCAGGGCGGAACGTAATTGTGCAGCGAGAAATGCATGAATCGAAACGCGTAAGCTCAGTTGGTGTGTTTTTTTAGGCAATTTGAAAAATAAATTAATGCCACAAACCTGAATCATCCACTTGCTTCTCTGGCTTGATGTTGGTGTTCTATGAGCACATTTTTAGAGGAATTGAACATTTTTCCAGGAAACTGGATCATTAAAATAGCCGAGATAGTCAAAATTTTTATATCATGTTTATTTCTTATACATTTCAAATTTTCGATTCTAAAACCTCCTTTGCTTTACCTTTGAAGCTTTCGACAGCAAATTCTAAGCCTTGTGAAACCTATGGAGGATTGTGCTTTTTTTAAGCTTTCTAAAACATACTTTATTTATATTCAAGTGTCCTTTTGTTGCAAAGACGCAAACTCGATTACAGAGCAAATAGGTACATACCTTTTAAACTATACTTCCCAAAAGTAACGGATAGATTCAATAAAATCATATGAAGACGTTTTTTTTTGCTCGGACACGTCAATCGTTATTTTGATTTGCCATCCAAGCATGTCTTTTTCGAACCCCCCACCCTTTCCCTCCCAAGGGGTAGAAAGGGGTAGTTCCCTCCCGGAAAAAAGATCAAAATTTCCAATTTTCTATAACTTCATATCCAACTTTCTTTTTCTTGATAAATCTAATAAAAATCAAATTGTATCTGTCAATTACGACACTCAATTCTATAAAAGCTCGTAACATAAAATGTTTCGATCACAACAATGATGGATAATATTCATTAAAGAGTTTCACGAAGTGAGCGAGTAAAGAATAACCGTTTCTTCGACATCTTGAACTCGTTCTGTTCTGTTTCCCGCACCACTCACAATGTTTCACGATATCTTTTTCGTAATGTATTTTTGATTTGTCTGACAGCAATCAAATCAATTTTACATTATTTGCTGCCGCAAAAAAATTACGGGAACTTCTATATCTTCCATGATTTGTTCGCAAACTTCGACATTGTTTTATTGACCAACAAAATTGTCGATTTGTTTTAGCGTGCAGTTGTCAACGATACGATGAAGATTTGAATGAGTACATCTCGAACAATGGATGTCCATAATAACATTTTCGAAAAAATTTCCATATAGGTAATACAGGGTGCACTATGTATCCTTATCTATATTGCTATCAATGCTATCTCCTAACGCTAACAGATACAGGGTCGGTTAAACAAGTCCAAAGGAGCGCAATTTTGTGGCCATCTCGATTCCGTCGAGACATACAAGATATCTGTGACCGTTCCTGAAATATCCTGAAAAAACTGAAAAATCGAGATTTCTTATTTTTGCCATATCTTTTTTATTATTGGAGATTAATGAATAATTTTTTGTGGGCTTACATAAGTCGTCAAGAGCTACCCATCTGATATTTCCAAAATTTTCAAAGCCGACTAGATCCCAGAATTTTCATAGTCAACTTTCGTTTTTCTTATGGCCACCATAGTGTTTTTTTATGTTTTTCGGTAAAAAAAAATCATAAAAACTAAAAATTGTTAAACTTCAAAAAATAAATTAAAAAATTTTTTATTCTTCTTTTTTCTTTACAAAAAAGACACATTTTTAGACCGAATTTCATAGATAAATTTAAAAAACCATAAGGCAAGCACTATTTCGGAGTATTTTACAAATGTTGACGTTTTTCGACGATTTTTTATTAGGTTTATCTTTGAAAAATTAAGAATAAAAATTAAATTTTTTTTTTGAAGTTTATTAATTTTTGGTTTCCATTATTTATTTCATATCGAATGACATAAAAAAATAATACAGGGTGTTCTACAAGCTCTATGACAAACTTTGACAGATGGTAGGTTGCATGATTTTAAACATATTTTTTTTAATAAACATGGGTCCGATTCGTTTTTGTTTAGAAGTTACAAGCATTTAAAAAATCGTAATTTTTCAAGTTCAAGGCCCTGTAAAAGGAAAACGGTTGGAGATAGAGAAAAACGGCTTACATGTCCCTATTTTAACTTTTTATGGACTATCCTATGGTATAGAAACATTTGTACTTTCTTTGATTTTTTTAAATGTGGAGAAATCTCAGATTTTTTCAAATTTTTTATCACCCTGTATAAACATTTCATCTACATCATTGGATAGTACATGAAAAGTTAAAATAGGGACATGTAAGCCGTTTTTCTCTATCTTGAACCGTTTTCCTTTTACAGGGCCTTGAACTTGAAAAATTACGATTTTTTAAATGCTTGTAACTTCTAAACAAAAACGAATCGGACCCATGTTTATTAAAAAAAATATGTTTAAAATCAAGCAACCTACCATTTGTCAAAGTTTGTCATAGAGCTTGTAGAACACCCTGTATGGCGGCCATAAGAAAAACGAAAGTTGACTGTGAAAACTTTTGGATCTAGTAGGCCTTGAAAATTTTTGAAACATCAGATGGATAGCTTTTAACGGCTTATGTAAGCCTACAAAAAATTATTTATTAATTTCCAATAATAAAAAAGATATGAGGAAAATAAGAAATCTCGATTTTTCAGTTTTTTCAGGATATTTCAGGAACGGTCACAGATATCTTGCATGTTTTGACGGATTCGAGATGGCCACAAAACTGCGCATCTTTTCTCTACTTTAACCGACCCTGTATCTCTTAGCGTTCAGGAGATAGCAATATAGAGAAGGATACATGGTGCACCCTGTATAATAGGTAATTTATTTTTTGGCAGTTGGACGCGAAGTAGAAACTTCTCTTACGCCATGCAGGCCGCCAAATTCAATTTCGCGGCCGTTGTCATAGCGACGGCCATTAAAGTAAAATCACTGTTACTTGTATTATTATTTTGACACATGGAAATGGACAATAAATAATAATTATTTCATTTCCATGGTAACATGAAAGCCGACCATCATTCTATTTACGACGAAACTTATTAGGTTTGTTCCAACACGCTATTTTTGTACGGTCCCGGAACCGTCACAGAACCGGTTAGATCGATTTTGTGCGCAAGCGCTAATATTGCACGGTTTCGTAACCGTGCCAAGGTAGGCATGCGTTGGAACGGTTTTTGTGAACGCATCTGAGAGATCATCATCTTGAAACTAACCTTACTTTTTCATTTGCGTTTGTTATTGTTTTTCATTTTTGTTGCTTTCTACCAAACACCAAACTAAAAACAATTCTTCTACAATCAATTTGAAAAGGAAGAAGATATAGGATATAGGTATGCTTACATTTAAAATTGGTCTTTGTTATTAGTTGATAATCAGAGGAGAATATGATGCAGGTATCACTAAGGTAACTTTTACACTTTTTATAATCTCATTAACTATTTATAAAAATACTTTTTTATAAGCAAAATGCCATAAAAATTTATGTTTTTTACAAAACAATGTATTTTTAACATCATTTTTTATAAACAGAGTAAAATTTTATAAAACAGTAAAATTTTGAGATTAGGTAGGTACAATAAATGTATCAAATGTATTTTTACACACTCTGTAATCTCAAAATTTACTGTTTTATAAATTAAAATGATGTCACAAATACATAGTTATTTTGTCAAAAACATCAATTTTTATGGTATTTTGCTTATAAAACTGTAATTTTGAAATTACAAAATGTCTAAAAATTACCTTAGTGATACCTGCATCATATTCTCCTGATTATCAACTAATAACAAAGACCAATTTTAAATGTAAGCATACCTATATCTTCTTTTATCTTATATTTCGTTTTTACAATACCTTTAATAAATAAATTGCGTTTATATATTTTTTTATTAATAAAAAACCATTCATTTTCCTATGCTGCCCGTGTTAAATTTCAACTTTTTGCCTACAATGATAGCTATCTCTGTCATTTGCTTTGGCTTCTCAATTTCGCCATCTCTCTTTAATGTTGTCACCACTTGAAAGCACAATTTAGTGTAGCGAGACTCTATCCAGTATCCAGTAGTACTACTATAAAATCTATGACAGAAACAGAGAACTAACCTAAAACAAATCCCAAAATCTAACAAACGGACTAATGCGCAAGTCAGTCCAGAGCGTACGAAGCTTGAAGCGAGTATCGATATGACCGTACGAAAATCGATCCGCGAATGGTCCCTAACTCTGTTGGAACGCCAACAGGGATCGTCCAGTAAATCGTCACGAGTTCGTTGGAACGCTTTTGTCTTTCTGCGCATGATCTGGACGGTACAATGTACGGTTTTCGCGTATGTTGGAACAAACCTATTATTTCTAAAATTTCATCATTAATTTATTAGGGATTGTATCAGTTACACAAAAAATTTTCTGTATACTGCGGCCGCGCCATTCTTTAACGTCTTCGAGATTGCCTTGCCTCGGCCGTAAGCGGCCTCGACAGCAATGTTCATCTCGGTTCGTTAAAGAATGATTTCGCGGCTTAAGTGTACAAATGACTATTTTGTGCAATTGGACGCGAAATAGCAATTTCGCGTACGCCATGCAGCGCGCAAAATTCAATTTGGCGACCGTTGTCATAGCGACGACCATTAAACTAATCACTATTACTTGTCTTATTATTTTGACACGTGAGAATGGACAATTTAATTAATAATTATCTCATGTCCTCATGTCCACGGTAACATGAACGCCGGCCGTCATTCTATTTACGACGAAAATTAGTATTTTCAAAATTCATCACTTATTAATGAGATATCGCGGCCTAAGTATACAAATAACTAATATCGCGGACAGCTGCATTGGATCAAATTCCTATTGGAAACTAAAATTAGGAAACAAAAATCAAAGATCAGTTCTATGCGTCTACCGGGTGTAACATAAGTACTGCGAAAGATTTCAAGGGGTGATTCCTGAGATCATTTTAAGAAAAAAAGTTCTAATGAACATGGGTCCGAAAGTGGGGTAATTTTTACCTCACACCCCCCAGATTTAACCCAACCTTGGTGAAAATTTCAAAGTGATCTACAGTCTATCTTATTAGGCAGAAAAACATTGGTAGATCTGGTAAAATTTGTCATCTTATGTTGAACGGTTTCGGAGATAATAAATAAAAACCTTCGTCAGGGTCCCATCTTTAAGGGGCTATAACTCAGCGGGTAAGCATTTTCGGACCCATGTTCATATGAACTTTTTTTCTTGAAATGATCTCAGGAATCACCCCCTCAAATCTTTCGCAGTACTTATGTTACTAAAACCCGGTATATCTAAACATATCTAAATATCTAAACTTCGTCAATTTATAAATAGTCATCATCCCAATTCCCAATGAAGATGAACTGATATTTTGTCTCGATCTAGCATCGTGCCATTGCCCTAGAAGAACGAGAGAGTGGTTAACCATTAAAGATAAATTGTGTATCCAAACGGGATAACGTGCCTCATGCAGGCGAGGCCTTTAGAACAGTTTTGGGGACTTCAAGTTGAAAATTATATGATAGTGAATGGGAAACCCAGCATAGGAAACAGCTAAGGGGACGAATATACAATACATATAAAAAATGTGTGAGGTCGATTTAGCAACGGTCTAAAAAGCTTGGCAACGTGTAAGGCCAAAACTACGTGATTTACATACGTATGAAAGACATGCGGCCCATGTATGCCGTATAAAAATCAAATTACATAAGTACTTAGTTTACAGTTGCAGAAATAAGTTATAAATTATGAAAAAAATTTTGCTGACAAAAAAATAAATATACTTTTACTAAAACTTTAGATGTGCATACTTTATTAGAAATTCAAGCTATCTTGACGTTTACTCGCAGCATTCTCGACTAGCATAGACGAATAATGAAACATTGAGGAAAAAATAATGTTCGGGATTTTTTCTTTTAAGTGAAAAAGGCTTTCGGGTAAGTCTAAAACTGAAAATTCAGGACTGCAACTCTGGACTTCCGGTCGCTTCTGAAAAACGCTCATATTAAAAAAAACTTCAACTAAAACTAAAGCTCTGCTGAGGATCATTATGATCAGTTTTAATGAACATCTGCTGATGTTCATTAAAACTTTTATGTCTTAAAAGTACCTAACTGCTTGATAAAATCTGAGTAATCCTGTTTGCAAGACTGCGCCTGATAACGTTTTCCCTGCCTATACTTTTTTACATATACATACTTGAAGATAATTACGGGCTTTAAAAGTTTCATCAACTTTTACACCCGTCGGTTTTATAAAGTATAGGTAGCTCAAAAATGGAAAATTAAAATCCGTTTTTGAAACAGCGGTCTGTAATTTTCACAATATTAATAATAGATAAAGAAGTTGAATTTAAATGGAAAATAAATTTATTAGCTACAAGTTTCGTTTTCAAAAATGTTTCGAAAAAACGAAAAGAAACTAGGAGCACTCGCTTTTTCCAAGATGGTGACCGAAAAGCCATAGGTAAAGTCCCGACTTGACAGTTTTAGACTCTAAGCATATACAGGGTGTCCCAGCTTATTCGAAGCGGTCTCTGTAGGCCAAACGATGGACTTTTTCCAAAAAATTTTTGCACATTCAAGTACAGGATCACAATGGCCAAAATTTAAAATTATTTTGGGGTATACAGAGTGTCCCATATGACAGTGGCATATCAAAGTTATGTTTTTTTAAATGTAAAGCTCCTATGTTATTGCATTTTTAGATTGTCTGAGAAGAGAAAATAAGATTGGCTTTTACAGTTGATGTTTAAATTCAGAAGTTTTTGAGTTGTAAACAAGTGAAAATCGTCATTTTTCAACTTCAAGGCCCTGTACAACGAAAACGGTTCAAGATAGAGAAAAACGACTTACATGTCCCTATTTTAACTTTTCATGTACTATCCTATGATGTGGATGAAATGTTTGTACAGGGTGATAAAAAATTTGAAAAATTCTGAGATTTCTCCACGCGTCGCCAAATAAAAAAATCAAAGAAAGTACAAATGTTTCTATACCATAGAATAGTACATGAAAAGTTAAAATAGGGACATGTAAGCCGTTTTTCTCTATCTTGAACCGTTTTCGTTGTACAGGGCCTTGAACTTGAAAAATGACGATTTTCACTTGTTTACAACTCAAAAACTTCTGAATTTAAACATCAACTGTAAAAGCCAATCTTATTTTCTCTTCTCAGACAATCTAAAAATGCAATAACATAGGAGCATTCCATTTAAAAAAACATAACTTTGATATGCCACTCTCATATGGGACACTCTGTATACTCCAAAATAATTTTAAATTATGGCGATTGTGATTCTGTACTTGAATTTTCAAAATTTTTTTTGAAAAAGTCCATCGTTTGGCCTACAGAGACCGCTTCGAATAAGCTGGGACACCCTGTATGTCCTTTTTTAACTTGAAAGAAAAATCAATAGGTATTTTTTCCTAACTTTACATTGATTTATTGCCTCTATTTAATAAATAAGTTCTTGTAGTATTTAATATGAATATACATAATGGTATATTCTTCAACGAGTGGAGAATGATAGCTATTATTCACGAGAACGAATAGGCGAATGTTGGAACGTTTTTGTGAGTAATAGCTATTCTCCGCGAGATGAAGACGCTATTTTCTCTTCGACTTTTTAAGAAAATCATTAGTTAAAAAAAAATAATACCTCTTAATAGAGATGTATTTTCTTAATATAGGCGTTGCCATCCTTACTAAATTCCCTTCAAGTCATTTTATACAGGCTGATCCCGAAATGGCGGACACGGACAGCACCACAGCATCTATTGTGGATTAAAGATTCTAAGTTTTATTTACTGTTTTCTCAAGTATGACTCCCTTAAGAAGATATGACCACTTTTGTAGAAAATAAAGTCACAATACTGCACTGACCCTTTTTCAGGCAGAAAAATAATGTGTAGGTCTACAATACCCAGATAGAATGTTACCATGGAAACATATAAAATGGAAACACAACAAAGCTTAAAACAATAATCGTTGCGCGGATACGACATAGTCGATAATATTATTCAAAATCTCTAATTCGAACAACGATGCCACATTGAAAAATTTTTTTGAACTCGGGGAATAGGTAAACTTTGGATGTCTGTAAATCCGTTCCCGATAATAAAAAGAATAAAAAGCAAACACTATCGTTATAGTGAAACCATGTGCTTTGCCAGTGGAGGTTGTTTAAATTTGACCGCCATTTCGATTTAAAGTTTGGAAAAAGGACACCCTATATCTCGGTAACGAAGCCGAGGAACCAATTTTTGTTTTAAATTTACAGTCTTTCTGAACATCCTCTACAACACCCTGTATTCCGTGTCCGCCATTTCGGGATCACCCTGTATATTGTTAAATATTTTCATGAAGAGATATTATCTAACCTGGCTATGACCTGTCTGGTCATTGCGGTTTTGGTTATTGGGTAGTATACAGGGTTGCTCATTAGTGCATCAAAGTAGCTTTACTACTAGAATTTCAAATAATAATAAAAAGCAAATTCCGTTAGACCATATTATAACCTGTATATTATACTACTTATGATAACGTAGGGTACAGGTTTTGCTTCCTGACCCAGGACAATATCAAAGCCTTGCTTGATCCTTGATAACTGAATTTGATAATAGCATTGAATTGGCCTGCAATCTTATTCAACATAAGTTAAAACGAAATAAAAAAAAAACGCAAATAATATGACAAAATATGAGGGGTAAAAAATATTGAAAGGAAATTGGATATAGTAAAGTTGAATATAAAAAAGAATCCTTTATGGACTCTAGGTGTAAGTCTTATTAAGGTTTGTAATAAATAAGTATACATACTTTACAATTTAAAAATATTTGATTTGTTTTGGCTGTAGGTAATTATGAAATATTGATAATTATATTGGGATTGCAGCCAATTACATAATTGGCTGCAATCCCAATATACTTTACAATTTAAGTATGTAATTTGTAAGGTGTCAAGAGAAGATAAAAAAATAAGGACTCCCACCCATTAAGTAATCTCTCAGCACCATGCAGAAGGTATTATACTACCATTCGTATGTACAGGCTTGGATTTTTTTTTAATAATTAGAGATTAAATTGTTGACTTTAGACAAAAAGTGAAAACAGAAGACAAAAAAAAACAATGACCCAGTTTTGAAGGAAACCATTTCTTAACCTCACGTACCTTTGGAAAGATGAAAGATACGATTTAAGATAAATAAACCGAAATCAAAATTAATGATTCGATAGGCACTTTCTCAAAATCAACTTTCTCAGTTACTCTATAAAATCACATTTCTTTATTACTAATTATCATAATATTTGAAAAAGCTATCACGCAACTGCGCATTTCAATCTAAAAAAAGTGTTAACGAGAAAACAAAAATGGAGATAAATCTGAGATGAGGGATGAAAAATCTGATCTGATATTGCCTAGCCTAAACGGATGGATGGATGCTTACAATGGTTGAGATGAGTGGATGTCTGTGATCTCGTCTGGTTCTGCCCATGGCCCCCCTGGATCCCCTGGCAGTGGGGTAGGTGTGGTAGGTCGACATTAGGGCCCGAGTGCGGGCCGTTGCCGGTCCATAGTCCGCCTCCAGGATACGGTCGTGCAGGGATAAGTCGCCGCCGCCGCCGGTGCTAGTCGCGACTGTTGGACGACCGATGCTGGGACTGCCGCCGACGCCGAGCCGTCGCACCGCCGCTGCGGTGATCGATACGCCGCCGTGCAGAGATCGCGCATCTGTATGACAATAATACCTAGGCCAGGAACCTAAGGTAGTTGGCTTCTTTGAAAAAGTTAACTTTTTTAGTTTCTTGTTATAATAGTGAGGTAAGACTTGAAACTTATCCACGGTAAATCTCCAAACTTCGTCACTCACACAAAGTAAAAAAATAAATAAATAAAGAAAGTCTAATCAAGATTTAGATGGCAGTATGGATGTTGGATATTATCTAGTACCTATATAAGCAATGAGAGAGTCTAGGATTTGTTACAAAAAATAACAAAAAAAAAAAAAACAATATTTGAAGGAATGTAAAAAAATGGTTATGAAGTTTGTTTACTAGGTTCATTACTGGAAAGCAAGCGTATGAATTGATTGAGACAGCAGAAAGATTTGGAAATAGTCCTGGATGATATGACCACAGACATGCATACCAGAAAAAAAAGAAAATTTGAACACTACTGCAGAATCTTGTATACCTGTAAAGTATCAGAAATATTATTTAAAGATGTACTTGAAGTGTTGAAGCTCTAAATTAAAACCAAATGTCTCTCATCAGAATCTTTCTCATGCAAAAAAAAAAATCGCTCAATCCCAAAATCTCCGCCAATGGCATATGAAAAAAATTAGCTCGTATAAGAAAGGTAGCTAAATATCCATGCTATGACATGGACAAAAGTGGAGTGCTGTATCTCAAACGGTTCTCTAGATATCTTAAAAAAAGGGAAAATATTTTTTTTTGTTTTTTGACTCAAAAACGGTCCCTTTCTGGACACGTGTTAATGGGAAATTTTTTGTTTATTTTTGACGAAAGAATCTTTTTTCCAAATAATTTTTTTGGCAATGTTAAAGATACAACACTGTATTAATGTGTATTTCATTCAGACAGTTTGTTTTGACATCGTGTTTGGAACGATCGAGACTCATAAAAAAACCTCGCCGAAATACCAAAATAGAATTAAGTATGTTTTCGAGGTTGCTATTTCCAAAAACTCGGTTTTTGTTTTTCACAAATGCCTGGTCAAATAGGAAATGTTTGACCATCGGTTTTGCGACATATTTCGATAAAGTTGCGAATTTTGGAATACGGTTTCACGGCATCCGAAAATCTATAAAAAAACCCGTCCATATTTCATAGTTTTGGCGCGAAATAGAAATTTTAGTTCCCGGTTGTCTCTCATTTTCCAACTCTAATAATATAATAGCATTCATTCAAAATCGATCCACAAAAAATGCTACCATTTCTTCGAAAATGGAGATATTAAAAATTACACTTACTCGTTATAACCCAGATATTTGACAATGAAGAAAAAAATGATCTAATTTCGACCCTCATCCCAAAACTGCCCCCTAAAATGGCAATCTTGTTCATTTACCCCTCATCGTTGCTAAACTATACATTAAAACAACATGAAAATTTGTTTCTAGATTTTGATCATTCCCTTCAACCTGCTATTTATGAATTTTGAATAATTTTTTTCAACTGGTTTGATTGTTGTCAAAAAAGTTGAAAAAAAGTACCTTCAATTCCGAAAATCTTTATGCTTTTATTACGTTCGCAATTTCGAAAATAAATTCCTGATACCGATACAAATTTGAAGGTAAAAGTAGATGCAAAGCAGAGCTGGGAAAGATACGTAAAAAAGTATCTAAGATATAAGATGCTAGATACTTTCTAAAAAATATCTTAGGATACATTTAGAAAAAGATACTAAATATCAAAGGTGTCTTAGATACATGATGCTTCTAAAACTATTTAAGATACTTTCAAAATCTATTCATCTTAGATACTAAAAATATTTAAGATACTCCCATACTTGTAACATTTAAAATACTTGTCTTGTATCATAGATACTGAAAAGTATATTTTTCTTTAAAATACTCCCAGCTCTGTTGCAAAGCAACCGGAAAACTAATTTGGAACATATCAACAAGAAATTTCCTAGAGCTGATATTTGACTAGTATGCAGAGAACACTCTAACAAAAGACATCAACTATACACGTAAGCATATTACCTATATGCTCTATTTTTCTAAATAACCGATTCTCAAAATCTCGGATGATCTTAATGTTTTTGTACCTAACCTATAGATGCGAGAGAAGGGTCAGTTGAGTATCATTGGCCCGCGCCATCTCTCTCTCTCTCACTCCCATTTATGTTTTGCGTGTTCGCAGTTGATTCTGAGAGAAATGAGAGAGATTTGAGTTACATGCAGTTCAGTATTAAAAAAAAGAGAGAAATTCAATAAATCTCAAAAAATAGGCGATTTTTTATTCACATTTCTAGCAATACTATAATAGATAGACATGTGGTCAAAGGAACCTTTTCTTGAGTTTTATTTCAAATTTTTAGGCCACTTGGCTGCATCTGCGAATCTGCGAAGGACAAGAACTCGATTTCAGGAGCAACGCTTTCCAAAACATAAACTCCCACTATTCTGGTATGTTATTCTTGGGTTCAGGGGAAAAAACCTACACACCCCAAATAATTTCTAGATAGGTAGGTATACTTACAACTTTCCTTCTACTAAATTTGTTTTATTTTCAAAACACCCCGTATAGTATAAGCATTTATCATTGAAAACTATTTACAGTATTTGTATGCGTAACCTACTACTGCTGGAATACTTCATGTGCATGTCTTCGAGTCAGGATTTATGAAAATGATTGTTATATTTACAGGACTAACGACGGAACGATCGTTGAGGTCAACCCAGGTCATACTACAAAATCATTTGATATCTAGCATTATCCAAAAAAGTTTATATGTATTCTGTGTAGGTCTGTAATTGACGGCCCATGTTCACATTTTTATGTTTTGTTTCTAGTCTACGATTTTAGACGATAATGATATTTGAACGCGATTGTATGAATTCTTTAAATGGCCTCCATACCTCACGGCCAAAATAACGTGAAGTAACTGACATTATAGTTACTACAAAAAACAATTTCGGAGAAACAGCAAACTGAAATTTACGTCTGAAGGAACATTTTCACGGAGAAGCGGCAAAGAGAAATGTTCCTCCAAACGTGAGTTTATGCTTCCGTTTTTCCGAAATGGATTTTTTAGTAACTAATGTCAGTTACTTCACGTTATTTTGGCCGTGAGTTATAGTTAGATGTAATGCAAATTCCACATACCTAGTAGATGGTTTAAAGAAGACCAATGCCAGTAATGCCACATTACTACAAATTTAACAAGTATCGATTCAGTATAAAGGTCTGACAAGCTTCCTGACCAAGCAGTTGTTACCCTTTTTGTGGAAAATACACCCCAAGAATATTTAAAAAAAAAATGAAAGAATTACAATTAATCACTTTTTGTAACTTGAACACGTCCTTGATAATAATAGCAAAGTTGCATCGTCAACATTAGTTTGAAATCGAGACGTCTAATCGCGGAAAACTCTGTAGGTATCCAGGGTGAGTCACTATATTTTGTAGCAGAGCTTTAAAAGTTGATAGGTGTTTTTAAGGAATAAAAGTACTCATAAATATATGTGTGGAATCGCTTAGAAAAAAGATACACAGGGTGTTTTGTTTCGTTTTAGGCGTATTTTAAGCAATTTTAATCAATTATTATTAATATCAAATTAATAAAAAAGAGGTGCGCAGCTTAATTTGTGCAACTTAAAATTTTGTCCTGTTTATCTTGCAGGCCGAGCCCTTTCAGTTTACTTGAGATTGAATGGTTTATTGTCCAAAAATCTTGCATTATAATGCTAAATTTGCTGTTTGGAGTATCTGTTGTTTGAGAAGACTTATAATTTCCTAATGGATGTGTACTTGTCTAGAGTACGGTTAGTTTAGCTCTAGAAGGTTTTAGAGTGCCTTAGTCTATCATTTGAAATGACTTTTGAAGAATTTATCTCGACATTTCAGGGTGTAAGCTGGCGGTGAATTTTCTAGTTGAACTGAAACTTCATACGAAAATTAATTCAATTTAGAGAAGTTAGTTTTCTAATTAATTAAACAAATACATAGTGCAATAGTGCAAATATAATATCCTACTCTAAATTAATTATAATAATTATTGTGAGAATAATACAGAATTTTCTATAGAGTAATAATTATTGTAGACGGTGTCTCATGAAGAATCTCCCAAATTTGGACGGTGAATTCAAGGCGTAATAAAAACCAAAAATGTGCCATAAACGGTCATATAAAGATCAAATGTCAGCCCCTACTAATATTGTTAATAGTAGGTTGAGATACAAGTTGCAAAATATACGGGGTGTTACTTGATGATAGGCTGTAATTTCCAGGGCGCGTTCCTGAACCAAATCTTACCTTCTTCAATGAAGCACGCAACAACAAATAAAAGTGGAATCAAATTATTTCTCATTATTATTTTTTGTTCTTCAAGAATGTGCACAAGTATAAAAATGTGTCCTTAAGTGTCTGGTTTTCAATATACAGGGTGTCAAAGTTAAAAAAAAGTTTTTTATTAATATCTAAATGATCCTTTTGCCCATTTTGTTGAAATCTAGCAGAGCTATTCATTTTAATAAGACGCTAAGTTGACACTAACTAAAAGATAATTATAAGTACCAGTGGCGTTTCGGGGGGTGCTGTGGCACCCCCCCGATGTGCAATGCTATGGCACATATAGCATTGACAATAAAGCAAGTGTTTCCTCATCGATATGAATCTCATCTTGGAGATTTGCAGACACGCAAGATCATCATTGACATTCCCAGACCATTTTCTTTGGAATTTTTTGAACTCACGGATCTTGAGGAAGAAGCCACAGATCTTGGCGGTCCTAAATAAAGGGAAAACGAAAGAAGCAGGGGAGTCATGGAAAATGTTGTGAAATGAGTTCATATCTGCACTAACTCTAGCGGCGCCTACTTGACGGATATTTCTTTTATTCCTTTTTTTTTTTGCTGAATAAGAAACAATTTTCTTATTCAGTTTTTTTTTAAGTAGTTATAAAGTTAGGTCATATTATTGGACATCCAATGTCGTGGCCTGAGGGTATGTCGTTTGGTATATCGTATGTAAGTGACGTTTATTTTAAACCCATTTAGAGACGATATCACGTGTCGATAGGTCCCTTGACTAGCAGTGCTGTCTGCACGATATGCACTTATTGAATTAGCGACGTCGATACACACGGTAACCTTAGCTTGTCCACGGTTATAGGTATTTCTAGTGAGAGTCCTTGTTGGTGGAGACTGGTGAGTCATTAATCCGGAGCGACAACTTCACACTTATAAAATGGGAATGTGACTTACGCCTATCCACCTATCCAATTAGGAGAAATGTCAATTATGAACACGACGGGCCTTCAAAAATATATATCCGCTTTAAGTGCTTTATAAGGAAATAAAATTTGATATTTTATGGACTTCACTTCCATTTATTTAGTATATTTTAGTTTTAATGTCACATACAGGGTGTCCCATAATATGTGGACAATCTCCCGGATTTGGATAAATTTCGTAAAAATAAATTAAAAAATAGCTGTAAAATTATTTCCTCAGAGACACCCCTACAAAGATATTAGCTGTTGAAGTTGAGGGTTGAAAATCAATTTTTTGCAATAACTTTTTTATTTCTTGACCAATTTTGATAATTTTTGGTTTTATTTTGTATTATTTTGGACTGTTTAGAATAGTGTTTCATAATCTTTGGTAGCACATACATAGACCTCGGGATGGCATAACCCCCTCATTCACTTGAAAGAAAACAATAAAAATAATAATTTTACAGTTTTTTAAGGTTAATTTTCTTTTTATTTGATATTTTTTGCATAAAAAATGTATCCTTATTTATTTCGATAGAGCGAACCGTTATCGAGATAAACGTCCTTCTAATAGGTGATGCGTCGCAGGAACTTTATAAATTTCAAGTAAATTTTAACAAGATGGCTGACCTTTGACAGTAAATTGAGCAGGAAACAAAACAATAACTTAATTAAATACACGTCGACTAGTGTCAAAGATTTCATTTCATGAAGATTCAATTCTAACTGATTTTAAAATGAGTTGCACAAACGCTGAATACGCAGAAAATCAGTTAGAATTGAATCTGCATGAAATGAAATCTTTGACACTGACGTGTATTTTATTAAGTTATTGTTTTGTTTCCTGCTCAATTTACTGTCCTAGGTCATCCATCTTGTTAAAATTTACTTGAAATTTAGAAAGTTCCTGTGACGCATCACCTATTAGAAGGACGTTTATCTCGATAACGGTTCGCTCTATCGAAATAAATAAGGATACATTTTTTATGTAAAAAATATCAAATAAAAAGAAAATTAACCTTAAAAAACTGTAAAATTATTATTTTTATTGTTTTCTTTCAAGTGAATGACGGGGTTATGCCATCCCGAGGTCTGTGTATTCATATATCAAAGATTATGAAACACTATTCTAAACAGTCCAAAATAATACAAAATAAAACCAAAAATTATCAAAATCGGTCAAGAAATTAAAAAGTTATTGCAAAAAATTGATTTTCAACCCTCAACTTTAACAGCTAATATCTTTGTAGGTGTGTCTCTGAGGAATTAATTTTATAGTTATTATTTCATTTATATTTACAAAATTTACCCAAATCCGGGAGATTGCCCACATATTATGGGACACCCTGTATATGATGAATATATCGATAAGTACCTACTGCACGACTAAGTATGAGTCGGTAATAAAACTTTTATTAGAAATATAAATCTATTATAGGACCTAACCAGTTATCTACAGCGTGTCCCAGATTAAATATGACAAACTTCGACGTTGGAATATTTACTTATGTCTTATTGAACTGATAATCTAAATTGGGCCTTAGGCCTTAGCCAAAATTGCAGGGTGTTGAATGTTAAAAAAATATATTTTTTCGTATTTTTTTGTATAGCTCCAAAACGTCTTAATATTTTTTATGAATTTTTTTGTGCCTTTTTTCTATTAATTAGTCTAAAATTATATCAATTATTACCTGTGTGTCACTTGAACCAGCGACCTACCCCCCAATTTTTAACCTCTCAATAACTTTTGGTTTTAACATACCTATTTCAAAAATCTACATATTTCTGGTACGAATAGCGCATAGTGTTTGTTAAGTTGAGGGCGAAAGTAGAACTCGTAGCGCTATGTAACGTGGCCGGATTTTTCATGGTCGGCGGGTCTGGGGAAGAAAAATCCCACATAAAATTTGTCGATTTTTTCAAAAGTTGAAAGACGTTGGCGACTATAACTTTTTATCCCTCTCGAATATCTTAATCGCACATATCTCAAAAATTGTTGCGAATGTACATAACAAACCATACGCTGTTTTTGTACCAAATAATCATATTTTTTGGGACATTTATTGCCGCCTAATTTCGTTAATGCTCAAAATTTAGAGAACGGGTTCGTTCAGGTTTTTTGTATTAAAATTAAGTTAATAATCCTACCGCGAATTTTGTCATTTATTCTGGGACACCCAGTATAGATTTTCCAGGTGTATTTTTTTAAAGCAATAATTATAATTATGAGTTTTTTACCAATTTTGGTACCTAAGTGTATTCTAAACTATAGATTTCAAGCTGACTTTACATTTTTATTCACCTATCTTGATGAAAATGGAAAATAATTTCAACAATTGCTTGAAGTCGCCATCTATGAAGGAAAACCTTAAACGTTTCCACCTGTTTACAGGTGCTTACTAAAGATAAGCGTACCTGCACAATTGGGTAACTTTTCTCGACGCAAAATAACTTCTTGTTGCAGTAAATTACATAAAGGGGGGTTTTCACTATTAGTTGCAGAAAGCACGATTTGTGAAATTAAACACAACGTCATTTATTACGATACGTTATGTTTATTCGAGTCTTTATGACGCCTTAGGCTCTTCATAGTTGGAAGTTTCATGTTACGTTTTATATCAAAAGACTCATCCTCTTAGAGCCTATAGCTAATTTTGACGAAAATCATTTTTTAACAATTATTCTTTAAATATAAAAATTCGCTCAGGGAAGTCGAGACAATTGTTAAATCTGTTTCAAGTACAACATTTTGGGAGAAATCAAAGATTTTAACTGGATCACAATATGTACCTAATATAAAAATACTGCATGTCTCTTGAATTATTTTTTTAATATCCTGACGTCGAGTGCTATTAATAAACGATGTCTTAATACATCTTAATACATTGACAATAATAACTCCCACAGATGAAAAGACGATAGAAGAGAATGTAGAACATATATATGGAATAACTTCGAGTGCGTAATTCTTAATAGTAGGGGAGCCCAATAGGGGATTTCGGGATTTACTCGAGCGCGTCAGATTAATATAAGGAGGGATACCTTGCACCTTGTTGAGTACCCCCACCTTATATAAGACCTCTATGCAGCGCCGCGCGTCAAGGGCAGCTGATCAGAATAGTAAAAAAAAATTGATCATTAGAAATATTCGAGCGTGTCAGATTAAGGTATGGTGGGTTAATTACATACTGAAATGTGTACATTTCAATAATCTGACGATTTAAGCGTGACGTTAAGGAGTGGGAGGGTTACAAACTTGCAAAAAAAAAACGTCACTTGGACATGCTCGAGCGCGGTTGATTTTTTTTTAATTTGAAGGAAATAATTCTAGGGTATCGGGAAAAATATAATCTGCCGTTTTCCACAAGCCGAAGAAACGAAAATCGTTAATAACGTTGAGTGCGTGCAGACGGTGCAGACGCGCGGTAAAGTATGTATCCCCCACTCCACGCCTGTCTTTCCCTTTCGCTCTTTCCTTATCTCTCTCTCTCTCGCACCGTCCAGACGCTACTTTCGCGACGCCATCACAGACGCCAGATGAAGAAGATGATTCGACGATGAAGATTAAAAAAAAAATCATCAAAAAATTTGCGTATTATGTAAAGATTCGAATCTCAATATATATTCTAATTGAAAAAATAGATTTATTTTTATTTGCATGCTATTTTTCGTATGTTTTAGGTAACAAAATGCAGAAATTACAAAAAAAAAAATCATTCATACAGGGTGTTAGTTAAGTACGGGGCCAAACTCCAAGGGGTGTTTCCTTGAGTGATTTTAAGAAGAAAAGTTCAAATAAACATGGGTCCGAAAATGCATATTTTTCAAGATACAGGCAGTCAAACTTAAAAAAAAAATTCGAATGTTCGTGAATATCTCTAAACTCTTTCAATCAATTTTGTTGAAATTTGGCAGTTCTGTTTGTAATAACAAGAGGGTAATTTAGCCCCAATTAGATTAAAATTATTAATTCCAGTGGCGTCCCGGAAGACAGTCTAACTAATATTTTTGGTTAAAAAATTGAGCGCCACTGACTTTTTTTTTATTTTGTATTTTTTTCGAATTAAGCAACTAGAAATACAACTATTTTATCTCTTGAGTTTTTTTCATATCTTGCTTTGTTTTCGAGAAAAAAAAATAAAAGTTTGACACCCTGTATCACCGGTGAACGGGTAAACATCATATGACTTTTTTTTCTTTTTATCACGTAATCTCTCAAATCTAATAGGTCTCCACGACGCTCGAGTAAATCCCCATTTAGCATCGTGGGCTCCCCTACTATAAGGCGGCAGAAGAAAATAAAGGCAAAGAAGGTATAAAGCAAAAACAACCATGGATCACAAAAAAATACTGCAACTGATGGAGACAAGATGTAGGATGAAAAACGGAAATGAAGATGCATACAGACAACTCAATACAGAAGTAGAGAAATAAATCATACACGCCAAAGAAAGATGGATGCCAGAAAAACTGCTGGAGTTAGGTATAGCAAGCTAAACACAAAGTTAGAGAGCTACACAGAAAAATCAAAGAAACCGCAGGGATCTGCAAACCTAAACGCATATCCAATGTGACAGATGAAAACGACAAATTAGAGCTAAATCTTGAAAAACGAAAAAAAATATGAGAGAGTTGTTTCATGGAACACTTTGGAGTTGTGATACTTGTAACACTTCGTATTCTTACAGAAGAAGTAATAAGAGCTATAAAGGAAACAAAGTCAAACAAAGCCCCAGGAAAAGATTTAACAACAGTGGAACACCTCAAATACATAAATGAAGAAACCATAAAAAATGAACACACTTCTTTATTAACGTCGTAATAAATAGAGCAAAGAGATGTGCAGAACATAGGCCAGTATCCTTGATGAGCTATGCCGCAAAAATATTTATGCGTATAATATTTGACCTCATACACAAGAAATGTGAAGAATATCTCGGTAGCTCACAATATGGATTCAGAAAGGGCCTTGGCACTCGTGAAGATATTCTGAGACTATCATTAATAGCAGAAAGATTCTTAGAACTCCAGAGAAAGCTGTATGTCTTTCGATTTAGATAGGCTTGACATAGCAATAATTCGCAATGTGTACTGGAACCATCAAGGCTGTGCCAGAACAGAACACGATAACACTAACTATGTAGACATTGAAAGTGGAGTCCGTTAAGGATGTGTCCTATCTCCGTTGATCTTTAACGTCTATACCGAACAATGATGAAGGCGCCAAGATAAATGGTATCGTAATCAACAACATAAGACACGCTGACGACGCGGTGATAATATAGTAGAATGTGAAAAACGGGTGCAACACTGAACACACCTACAGAAGAAAGTCATTTGATGGGTCTGCAAATAAATACGAATAAACACAAAAACCATAGTCTTTTGTAGAATCCAACAAAAAATAACACCACTCAACATCATAATAAATGACCCTGAAAAGCGTACAGAGCCATGTTTATTTAAGTAGGGAGATAAACATGGACCACGCTAAAGAAATTAAAAGAAGGATTGAAATAGAACGAGCGGGATTGATGAATATGCGTGAAATTCTATGTAGTATGAAGCCATCGATGAAAATTAAACTAAGAACCTCAAAGTGCTACACTTGTTTGCTGGTGATGCTCGCACGTGGACACTCAAACAAGAAGACGTCCAAAAACTGAATGAATTCAAGATGTACAGACGAATGCGACGTATAAAGTGGACAAGCAGAACAACTAATGAGCAAGTACTAACAAATGCAACAAGTTCAATAATAATTGTTGTGATAGTAACAAAAGCGAAAAAAAGTAACCGGAAGCAGACCCAGTTCCAGCGCATATAAATATACAGTTCGCTCAGAAGAAATCGGACAAGGAGAAGAAGTACTAACAAAAATGCAAACACGACCAGATCAAAATTAGAAAAACCGCTTATCTGAGCCATATAATGCACCATAAGGAATTTGAATTAACATCAGTTGTATTTGATACTGGAAGGAAAAATAGAGAAGAGGAGAGGGATCGGAAGAAAAAAGGAGTCATGGCTCCGTAATATCAGAGACTGGACCCACACGAATGGAAATGCTCTATTTACACCGGGCTTGGGCCACAGTTGGATTTGCCAAATTAGTCGTCAATCTCGGTAGAGACGACACTTAGAAGGAGGAGGAGAGTCTGATGCTCTGATTATGGGATTTTTTTGCACTCTGGAACAACTGCCAGTATATTAAATTTCTTTAGTTTCTTGGGAACTTAGAAAAATTTAACAAGACGGCAATCTTATCAAGTTGGTTATGACGTATATGTGACTGGAGTTGATTTGGCTGCGGAATTTAGGTCCGCCTAGACTGCAGTGGTTATATCTTTTCCCTTCCTTTTTTCTTTTTTTTTTTCTAATTTGTTTTGTTACCCTTGATCTCCTTCTAACTAAATCGCCGCTTTGTAGCTATGAATATGTTACCATTTATAGGAAATGTATAAAGTATCATTTATTCCATACTTTACCTAGGAATTCTATAAAAATACTGAATGTAGAGCCGGTAACGTGTTTAACAGATGCCGTTGGTATGCGAGGGAGCTAGAGGCGGACAGCAGCCATTCCATTAAAGAAAATATCATTTTTACATTGCTGGTAGTGACTTATTCCAAGTATTTCATGACGCACATTAGAGTATCGAACATGGAGAACGAGACCATTACGTTGAAAGAGATTTCTACACAATACAACAATGCAACCCAGCGATGATCTTGAATTAGATCTGCAACTTTGCGGAGCTTGTTAGCAAAATCAAAAAGGATTAAAAAGTCGTCGTTATAAGCTTATACTTTCATCCGAGTTTAATTCTTGTTTTATAAATTCATATGGTCTATCAATATAAATTCATAATAATGGTTTATCAAACCCAATGGTGTGTTGTCTAGAGACATATTGGCCAACTCTAAAAATAGTGGAAAGGAAACCTAGACACTCCCAATGTCAGGGGAGTGTTGAGTGAGCTAATCAGGATATCGAAAACATGCTGCCAACTTGGATGCAGGATAATGATAGTGAACGTTACACGACGGTGATGGTCTGAGATTTATACAACTCATGAAGAATTAGAGTATTCCATTCAGGAATTAAAATAACACCGTCGGAAACGCTCATTGGATCTAAAATAACTACTTGCAATATGAAATATGAAGATCTAGAAAACGTGATTAAGTCTGCACCAAGTGCTGCAGCTAGTCCTGAAGAAACAGAAGATCATCTATCTATTTAGAGTGCCTGCGAAGAACACCTATCTATCATGTGCTCTGAAACGCTTGATGAAATAATAGCACATTCGAATGTTATTTTTTACACGAACCCTTCTGCTCCGGAAAAATCGATGTCTGAAGGATTTGATTCTAAAGTTTTTTGCCCTTTATGTGGAAAAAACGCTTTAGCCATAGAAAACTGGTACAGCTCCAAAGATAATTTGCAAGAACAAGCTCAGAAAATGCTTTAAACTTCTGAAAGAAAATGCCATTTTCTGGTACTAGGCACTGCGGTAGGAATTCTTGTGCCAGAAGATGATAGAGGTCGCGGTGATGCTTGCAATATTCTAGTCAGTGACTTACAAAAGACAGATGGTGAACTCATTAATTCATCCAAGCAGCTTGTTCACAATTATTGTTCAATTTTACTCTTATAAACAAATTTTTTATTTTAAAAACTGTAACTAATTTCTTTTTAATAACAATTTTTATGTACCTAAAACTGATATTTTATAGTAAATTTTATAAATAAGTCGTTTATTTGTCCTTTATTGTACATTTTACCTGATCTCCTAATGGCATTCTACAGTGCGCGAGAAAAGTAAGGAATAAATTCGATAAAACGGAGAGGGCTGTTTTTTTGAAAAAATAAAAAAACAGGTCGATTTTGTTTTTGAGTTGTTCAACTTTTGACATAATATTGGGGTATACAGGGTGATGCGCGAAAAAGTGGTGACGTCATCGGCATTTTTTTAAATGGCAACCCTTATTTTTTATTCTATTTTTTGATACTTCATTCAATTGCCAGTATGGTAATGTAATCAATTTGTAACCTTAAATACGGAAAATTCTGAGAAAACAGCTTGTGAGTCGAAATTGTGCACTTTTTACTGATGTGAAAATCGGTACATTAACAATAAAAATAAAAAAAAAATAAAACAAAAATTACTGTTTCCATGGTAATTTTATAAGATCTGTCTATTAAATTAACGCCCGTATTCACAAACGATAATTTCCTAAATAATTACGTAATCAATTATCCCCATCTCATTCTATTGCCAAAAAACTGCATATCTCCATCTCACTCATTTCAATAATTACGTAATTATTTAGGAAATTATCGTTTGTGAATACGGGCATAAGTCTATTAAATTAAATCTGTTAAATTAAATTAAATTAAATCTATTAAATCTGTCTATTAAATTGAACCTCTCCAAATTAAGTTATTTTCACAAAAATTTCGTTTTACAAATTTACAAAATGATTACATTACCGTATTGGCAATTGAATGAAGTATTAAACAATGGAATAAAAAATAAGGGTTGCCTTTTAAAAAAAAATACCGATGACGTCACCACTTTTTCGCGCATCACCCTGTATACCCCAATATTATGTCAAAAGTTGAACAACTCAAAAACAAAATCGACCTGTTTTTTTATTTTTTCAAAAAAACAGCCCTATCCGTTTTATCGAATTTATTCCCTAGGTAATTACATACATTACCTACGTAGAGTAAATAATGGCTAACGATATATAAAATATTTTAGAAATTGCCCTAATGAATTCGGCATTTTAGAGAACACCTAGGTATTCTATACAATGACTGAATTATATACTTTGCTGGATAAAAAATATAATATTAGTTCAGTTGAACGTTGTTTTGAACTTTCATTGAACAAGCGGCCCTTAGACTCCTCAGATTTCTTCAAGTCTTAGGTCATGAACAATACCTTAATTTTGAAGAAATAAACAAGTCATTAGGACAAATTATTTATTTTTAATTTTATCTTTTAAATAATAAATAACTAGGTATTAACATCACATTTAATGCGACAATATAATTATATTTATTAAGTTATTTAAATACACCATAATAATATAATAATTAACTAGAGATAACAGTCTTTGATTATACACATTGACAGTATATTATGTTACGATATGCATTAAGTTCAAACTTACCTAAACTATTTTATATATAACACAGTATACAGTGCTTTTCTTTTAAGACTGGCCTTATTTACCCACTTTCAAAGAAATAATGTTGTCTAAGTTAATTATTATCTTCAATGATCTGCGTCACCATAAGATGAAAATTTATTGCCTAGCTTAAAATAATATGAAAATTATTGAAAATAGGATTAAAGAAATTATTATTAAAGAAACATTTCAAAATGGTCTCCATATAGGCAGCTAAACAGTGACTCGGTCATTTTGGACAGTTTCACCTGACATTTTGTAGCCTGTTGGTAATTTCGTTATATGCCTACGGTTCTATGTCTCAAACCTTTTAGATGTGTTACTCTATCTACTTAGTCAAAACGTTTTCTACCAGGTAATCCATAAAAAATCCAGCATCGATAAAGAGAGGTTTCCATAATTGGTTAAAAAATTGGTAACCGCTGCATTATGGTTGGCACAAAATTGCCCCATCATTGTTCTGGCAACATAGTCTCGAGATTATACACCGTGTTTTATATTAAGTCGGCACTATTGCTAACTTCGTTATTATTTAACCTAGAAAGTTGGTTAAATTAGCAAACTAGTAGTATTTTTTCTCCTGAATAAAATGGCGAAAGCAGAAAAACAATTGAACATCGCATTTTCGAGATATTCAAAAAAATGTAATTTTTTTAATGGAACACCCTGTATATTTTTAGATAGATCGGTTGCAAATTTTGTTTAAAGAAAAAAGTCTTTATGCACTATGATCCTAAAATAATAAATTCATTAATTATTCATTATTTTATTACTCCCAAAGTAGGCTGCAACAATTGTTGTAATTTAGTGTACCTACGTAATGTAAGGTAAAAAAATTATGTCGTCCTCAATAGTGTATTTTTCAATAAAAAAATACACTAAAAATAAGAGTTGTTACCTTGAAAAGGATTTAATTTTACATAAACAAATAACAGAACTTGTTTGTGTTGTAAAATTTTATTATTTTAGGATCATAGTGCATAGAGACTTTTTCCTTAAAAAAAAATTTGCAACCGATCCATCTAAAAATATACAGGGTGTTCCATAAAAAATGTTCATTTTTTTAAATATCTCGAAAACGCGATGTTCAATTGTTTTCCTGTTTTCATCGCTTTATTCAGGAGAAAAAATACTACTATTTTACTAATTTAACCGACTTTCTAGCTCAAATAATAACGAAGTTAGCAATAAGTGCCGACTTAATTTAAAACACGGACAAGTTCTGTTATTTGTTTATTTAAAATTAAATCCTTTTCAATATAACAACTCCTTTTTTTGTGTATTTTTTTATTCAAAAATGCATTATTGAGGACGACATATTATTTTTTTACCTTACATTACGTAGGTAGGTACACTAAATTACATTAATTATCGCAGCCTACTTTAGGAGTAGTAAAATAATAAATAATCAATGAATTTATTATTTTAGGATCATAGTGCATAAAGACTTTTTTCTTTTAAAAAAATTTGCAACCGATCCATCCAAAAATACATAGGGTGTTCCATTAAAAAATTACATTTTTTTGAATATCTCGAAAACGCGATGTTCAATTGTTTTTCGGTTTTCGCCATTTTATCCAGGAGAAAAAATACTACTAGTTTGCTAATTTAACCGACTTTCTAGCTCAAATAATAACGAAGTTAGCAATAGTGCCGACTTAATATAAAACACGGTGTATACCTCTTGAACACTGAATATCTTATAGCATTTCTACCCCTTTTTTTAAGTTCTGTCAACGCTACTTGCTGATACCTTCAACTGATTTGATAAGTCCTGCAATTTTGAAGAAGGATTATCCTCTACACTTACACAAATATTTTGTTTTTACTTCATCATCATCATCATCATCATCAGTAAACACGGATGAAGATCTTGAGCTTTGTGCTTGTGCATTCTGAAGACAAACCCTCATACTTTTATGCACATCAATTATCACTGCTGTTTTGCTTGACACAGGAAAATCAGAATGCAGAGTTGAAAATGTTTCGCAACCTCGCGACTTTTTTTGTATCCCATACTACTTAATTCAATTCGTTGTTACACTGTGCAATAGCTACAGTAGACATTATTGTAAAATAAGGCAGATTAACTCAAGAAACTTTACTATTACAATCAAAGACAATAATTAATTATTATAAATGTCACCAAAAATTTACAATTTTCTACACATCTTTACAGGAGGCTTAAAAAATTAAAAACATGGAAAACGCCATGGCCAGTCTTGACTTAAAAGCATTGTACAATTTTCTGAAAGTATAAGACACAAAAAGGAAGTTCATATATCTATAGCTAAACGATTACACATTACAAAAATATGTCTATGCGTAGAATATCAAGAAAAATATGATGGCATTTTGGGTATGATGTGATAATATGGATATGGTAACAATAAAGATTGCAGCAACGGAATTTTGACCAAAATAGTTTTGTCACTTTGTATAATAATTATTGATGGTGCTTTATCGTTGACTCTTTTATTATTTTATGAGTGGTTGAGTCTTTTAAGTGCTTTTTTTAAATGAATATGTCATACTGGTCTGATAACCTTTGATATGCACTAAACTTGCACACAGACTGAAAGTTTGTTCTTATACATTTCACAATTCGTCAATTATATTTTTTCGCGTTTTATGCTCTTGTTTTATGGTCATGGGCAGTCAGAAGAGTCTTCCGCATCTGTTATCTAGAATCTATATTGAAGGATCCGATAAGATCTGATAATTTTCTAAAGTACCCCCCCCCCCAATTACGAGACCAAGAAGCATTTTAGTCGCTTACCAAATTCTTATCACCGCGTTGGTGAAGGGTGAAGGTGTGGATATAATTTGACGTGAAGAAGGTATACTTTTATTTAAATAAGACAATAAAATGAAGTACTTATTTCAAGTAGGTAGGGTAGATAATATTTAACCTTCTCTAATTAATCTAATAATTATAAATCAATAATTATAAAATTATATCGGGTGATCCACAAAATTTTTCATCAACTAGTGCCTTGATCTTTTAGAATTCGCTGGCAAGTAACAGAGAAAAACAGATTAACCTCCTGTTGTAAGTGACGAATTGATATATGTATGAGGGTGTTTTTCAATTATTTATTGAACAGATTCAACATGTTCTTGAGTTCTTGTTCTTAATCTGCCACTACCTTTTTTACGGTTTACACTTCCCGTTTCTCTGAATGAATTTGCTAAACGCCGTATAGTTCTACTACATATAACCGAAATTCTCGATAGTAATCATGGTTGTGTTGGAATTAGTCCATTGGCCATTGATTTTTTGTCCATTCCTGAAGTATATTTCCAGCATGGAACGTTTTTGTTGATCAGTGAAAACCATATTAATAAATTTATATTTAAAATAAGTAATAATTTCTTTTAAACTGACAGAAATTGAAATTATATGACACATGACATATGAGAATTTGAACTACTAACTACTAAAGTTATCTTAAAATTATTCTCTTAAAATGAGTTCAGACATGACTGCAATAGCCATCTCTCTCTCTTCCAAGGCACTAGTTGATGGAAAATTTTGTGTTGATCTTACGTTATTATGTCAACAATAACATGATATTATCTAGGTGATGATAATGTTAATAATTATTCTTGGTACTCACAACAATAATATATAAACTTCCTTGTATCAGAAACATCGAAACTTACACAGAAATAATACTGACAAATAACGGCAAAGATCAAGGGACCTAATACTGATCATCATGCGGGAACTCTGGTTTTTCTTGTTGTCTATTTCCGTTTGCCAAGGAATCTGATATTGGTAAATATTGCGGTGGCTGGCCTCTTCCGGTTGCAAAAGTGGACTGTTTTACCCTTGTTGCCTCTGCGCGCTTCATGAAGTGCTACTAACAATCGGAAGACGTCGTCTTTGGATGGCTGGCAGAGGTATCTGTTGTCCGGGTCGTACCTGGTGAAATATCAAACATAAGGATTCATTGATGTTGCATTACGCAGAAGATGAGAATAGGAAGAAAACAGAAAGTATGAGTTTATAATGAAGAAATGAACGGTTTGAAAAAAATTATTTGTTATAGAAATACATTTATATGAAAAAAAGTGAGGATATAAAAATATATTACAGGAGATAGCAAAATACCTATAAATCTTTCAAATAAAAATCTTCTAAATGCCATTTAAAATGATTATTAATCAGGACATTTTACGTTCACCAGTTTAGGTATCTACACGCTTCAAAATATTAATCGAAAAAATTAATTTTTAAGAAAGCTATAGAGGATGATTCTTATAACTCGAAATATCCAAATATCTCGAAAAGCATGCTGCAGAAAAAAAAAATTCCACATAAGTGGTTTTTTTCGATAAGGAACATCCTTTTTTTTTTTTTTTGTTTGAATACAAAAACCGCTCTGCACCCCTCACCACTTGCGAGATGGTGAGGGGGTAACTTTGAAATTTTAAATAGCAACTCATATTTTTTATTTCAAATTAGTATTCAGCGACAAAAAATGCTTAAGTTTTCACTGAAACATTTTTTTATATTATTCATAGATGGCGCTGTAATCGAGGAAATTTTATTTTGTTAATGTCTCCTAATATCTCAAAAAGTAAGCGCTGTATGGAAAAAAGTTTTCTATACAAAAGTGGTTTTGTTTGGTTGGGAACATCGTTTAAACTCAAACACCGCTCTACATCCCTCATCCCTTGCGAAGGAGTGGGGTATTTTTGTTATTTACAAAAAAATTAAATAGCAACCCCTTTTCTAACTGCGAATTTATATTCAGTGAAAAAAACATGCGCAAAAAATGTTTCAGGTAGGTAAGTAAGTCATAAAATTGTTTTGTCGCTAAATACGAATTCGCAATTAAAATAGGAGTTTTATTTAAAATTTAAAAGTTACATCCTCGCAAGAGGTGTGTGTGGGGTGTAGGATGGTTTTTGTGTTTAAACGATGTCCCTCATCGAACAAAAAACTTTTGTGAAAAATATTTTTCCGCAGAGCGCTTACTTTTTGAGATATTTGAATATTTCAGGCTATAAAAATCACCTTGTATATAGAATGTATCTGTAATATTACGAAAAAACTTAAAGACAGATTCTTTGGTCAAAAGCAAACAAAAATTTTCCCATTAATTTGTGTCCGGAAAGGCGCCGTTTGTGAGGTACAGAAATGTAAAAAAAATATTTTCCAAGTTTTTTGAAGATATATTCCAGGACCGTTTGAGATATAGAATTCAGAATTCAATTATTTTAGTTACCTTTTTAATACCAATTGATTTTTTTCTTGTTCATGTGCCATTGGCGGAGATTTTATGATTGAGCGAAGTTTTTTGTCTTTCATTTTCCGACACCCATGTTTTGAAACATTCAAAGTGAGTTTTTCATCGTATATGATTGTTTTTCTCGAAAACAGTTCACTTTAGCAATGATGACCAAGTATATCTTTTTTGTGTAGAAAATTGTGGCGCCTTAAAGTGACTTAGAGTGCCTTAAAGACTTTGTCTAGTGTCGTAGATATTAGGGGCAAAAACATCTCACGCAACTCTAAAATCCCCGCCACTGGCATATAAAAAAAAGTAAAAGCATTTCGTTAGCATTAAAAAAGTAGCTAATATCAATTAAATGATTTGTACAGAAGCTCAGTTAGGATACAGAAGCTGTATCTCAAACGGTTTCGAGATATCTTCAAAAAACTGGAACAATAAATTTTTTTTGACTCCCATGTATCTCAAAAACGATGCATTTCCTAACACACGTGATTGGGAAATTTTTTGTTATATTTTTCTAGCGAAGAATTCAATTTTTTCGCAATATTGATAAAGATACACCCTATAAGTAGCCACTTACAACAAAAATTATTAGTTTTTTGGCTCTGAGTTTATTAAGCCCCTGAGCTAAAATTGGAACATTTTTACAAAAAGACAATGGAAAAAAGATATTTCTCACTACCTAAGTTAAAATCATTTTTGTATATCTGAAACATATTAATATTTGTGTGTAGCCCTGGAACTTCCATATAAATTTTTTCGTACCCTTTATTTTAAGAAGAATCAAAACTAATAGGTGAAAATTTTAATGTCGTCATGAGGACATTGCGGCTTAAGCTGATGTGATTTTGATACGGACTTAAATGCCAAATTTAACTATACCTTGAATTTTGTCTCTTCCAAGGATATCTCCTGTAATACCTGGCTCTTTTCGATGGTACTCTAATGTCGTTGAAATCTTCTTCAATTTCGTCGTCAGATTCTTCTTCAGGTAACTGGTTATAATTTGTGTCTCTTTCGGGCTCTATGTATACAATCGGAGTTATCCCTTTCGGCCAAGGTTTATCTAATATGTTAGCTAAAATTCTTCCCAAGTATTCTAGTTTTTCGTCATATTGTGTTGCTTCTGGATAGTCAATATTATCTGGAATTAAAATGACAATTATTATTATAGCATACTTAATGATCTCAAAATAACAATTTCAAGAAATTTTCAAAATATTATTTTATAAATTAAAACCAAATCTAAAGGTAGAAAAAAAAGATTAAATCTTAAGACCTTTTCTTCATTGATGAAAATTGAAATATCAAAATGAAAACATTAATCCCCATGATTACAACACCCAAATTTTTGTCAAAAATTTATTAAATTAAACATTTTCTTCTTCGATGTTTTCCTAATTAAATTGAAATTGGAATTAAATTAAATTAAATTTAAATTATTTAAATTAATCGGAACATAATCGGAACAAAAATTACTTCACACAAATTAAAAAATACACTCAGTGCGGTAAACTAAATTTGTTATAACATCAAACAAGTCAACACACAATTCTGAAGTGCCAAAACTATTCACCACAATCAAAATCAAACCAACATCAAAGAACAGAATCGAAAGACTTCCACCGTGCATATCTGCAGAAAAAAATAGATCTGCAGCTGTTTCAAACTTAAAAAACATCTCGAAGATTAAAATTACCAAATGAACAAATCCAACTTTTTAAATCATCCAGACATCCAGATATATGACGGAAAATAAATATTGATGTCTTATTTAGTTTCTAAAATACATGAATTTCAAGAAAAGTTTAAAAATGTTCAAAACAGATCAAAAAACTGTATAATTTATTGGTGCCTATAAAATTTTTTACGGTCCTTAAAAATAACATTTAAGAAAAAAAAAATGTAAATAGAGTTTGCAAAGTTAGGGTTGAAACATATTTTTTTGCCGAGAAGGATAATATCACATTAGTGAGGAACAGAAAATTGATTATATATCATTCTTATCACTTGACATTATAACATTGATTGTTTCCGTGAGTCGGTATCTCAGCTTTTATACCACCCACGTCACCTTGGAGGCAGAGAATAAAACATTCCCTAGTGTCTCCACAACAGAGTTGCCCTGGAAATGTCGTAGATGATTACGGAAGAGTGAGCGTTACTAAATTCAGCTTAAAATCGAAGAATGTTGAGTAACTATTTTTCGACCCAAAATTATTATGTATATAAAAATTTTAAATTAAATAATAATAAAATGTCCTGTGACACTTGTTTATTGAAGCTCCAGGTGGCCTAAATAAGTAACGCCTATAACCACCATCGGAAGAAAAATAAAATGCAGGGTGGTCCAACGAAAACTTAACAGGCCTAATAACTTGGAATCTGAAGATGTGCGCGAAAAACGCCGAAACAAGTCAATTTGTTACCTAAAGTACTCCCCTTCAATAATGAAGTTGACCTGTTTCGGCGTTTTCGCGCACGTCTTCAGTTTCCAAGTTATTGGGCCTGTTAAGTTACATCATGATACATCGTTGTTAATAGAATTTAAATATTTTTCAAATGATGTATCACTCGATATTAATTGCTCCCTATGATCACAAGTAAAGGGGTGGCTACTGCTGCCAAGGGGATGAACTTGGGTAGTTAAATTTGTCACCGAAATATTCCCCCCCCCCCCTCCCGATAACAAAATCGACCTGTTTCGGCATTTTTCGAGTACATCTTCAGTTTCCAAGTTACCAGACCTGTGAAGTTTTCGTTGGACCACCTTGTATAAGTGACAGTTTATTATGTGTAAAGAAAAGTTTCAGATATGTAAAACCGAAATAGTTTGATTGGAGTTGGTTAATTCTTGATTTGTATTTGTTAAATCCAGGTAGTAGTTCTCGAGTTTAGTTTCAAGTTCATAACACGCTCTTTTATTGATTCTTGACACTTAATCGGTGCTATATACCCACCCCTACCCCTTCTCAAAGAAACTTATTAGTGGAGAAGATGGTTCTAAAAAACGATATACTGATTAAACACTGGGGATATAGTATGTCAAAGGAAAATATAATCTTGAAAAGAGTCTTTGTTGTATGCAAAGTTGGTTTTGGTTTTACTTCAGTTTACAGAACTAATACCACACAGTGAGTATTGGACGAGAAAAGGGAGCAATTCTCATCCTTTTTCGATCTAAATACGTTACTTTTGCTAGTAAAGAGAAACACGCCCAATCATGCAAAAAATTATGAAAGAAACCGTCAATGGGAGTTGTCAGGAATTTTGTAATGAAATAAGTAATTCAAATTTATAGATAAAGGTAAAATAAATTTCATTTTTTCTACTCCCAACCTTTAATCTGCATATTAAGTATGAATCACCAGTGCTTTAATGGGTCTCATTAAGATACAAATTTTCATTAAAGCACTGGTCAAGCTATCCAATGGCAGAGGAGCATTTGCAATCGAATCGGTTCGTTTTCGCTCACAATCGGGTCGGCAAGCCAACCGAAGTCACAGAGTTGTCATACTCACGACAAAAATTGCCTTGTGATATAAGTTCTGTATTTCTGAAAAAAAAATTTGAACGTTTATTTAATTTAGAACATAAGTAACATTCAAAGAAAATTTATCAAGATTTTATGTTACCTTAATTAATTTGATAGGTAGGTATATCGTGTAAAAGATAGGAAGATAAAGTATTATATCATTCGTAGCGGTCCGTGATATAGTATTCAAAGCGGCAACGCTGCGACCGTGACCGTCGCGTGGGCATGTAAGCAATATCGTAATTAATGGCTGACAATGTTATTAAAATTATTACTGAAAATCAAAGCGTAAAATTCGGAATTCGAACTTCGCATAATAAAAATTACGCAGTAGTGAGTAGTGCCCTTAAACTTGATACTAAAACATGTCTCAGCAGAATAATCTTAGCGACGAAAAGAAAATTTGGTACCTAATATGCGTAAGCAACCTATCTTAACCTCAATGATCCGCAATTGTACACGGGTCATTGTTAAAATATATAATTTTTTAATCTTTTCTGAGAAATAAAAAAGGGTCGTAGAAAAAATAGTGTATGGAACTCGCAGATAATGGCTATTAATACGCTCTTATGATATTAACCATCATACTCGCGTATTAATAGCCTTCATTATAAGCTCGTTGCATAATATACTATCGTATTATTATCTATTATCTATTTATAGAGACCTAGGTTCCGTGAATGAGGATGTACACTTTTCGAAGATACTGAGAAGAAGAAGACGAACCATCTGACATCTTCACCGAGTGCCTTGCCTTTTTAGTTACAAGACGAGATAACTCTCGATTGGTTCGCAAGGGTAAACTCTTAAACCCTTTCTTTGGTCTGAGGATACGCTAATGGTTACTGGCCTAGACGAGACTATCGTCCTCAGCTCCTCAGGAGGATGACGTAACTTAATTGGGAAAAGCAAAGACAGCAGTATAAAAAATTGCTACATGGACAATTAAAGGCTCAAAAGGCTAATTAAGTGCCCTATTTTTAAATAATAAAATCTCGGTTCAGTGCGTTAAAAAAATGACGGTTCTAGGTACTTTCTTCTTGTAATTAAGTGAGCAGAACATGCGCTTAAATCGCAGTGCCATTTGTATTGTAATAAAAGGCCCATTAAAGGCTAAATAAGTGATCTAATTTGAAAATTTAAACACCATGTATTAAAAAAAAATTTGTGCTCTATTCACATTTTTGTATTAGGACATTTAATTCGCTTTTAATTAGCCTATATTACGAAGTATGTATGCAAATTGATATTTTTGCTGCTTAAACAAATTTTGAGCCTTAGTTGTCCATATTTATCAATTTTTGACTCTGCTGACTTTTCTCTTATACCACTTAAGTGACGTGGGAGTCCTGCCAAATAGGGGAATATGGAGATAAAACTTTAATTTATTGAATTTATTTGGGAACTCTGCGAAATTGCGTGCTTTTAGCATTACAGATTTTAACATTATGGCCATTAAAAGCAAAAAAATAAGCATCAAAATAATTACCATATATCTATAAAATTGGAAAAATTAACGGAATTTTTTATTTCTTATTCTCAGTCCCTATTTATCTACTAATTAACTGAATTTATAATGCTTTATTCAGGTGCTAAGGTGAGCTTACATTGGCGATTTTCAGTAATGTATCACCACCATGCAATTATGAATGAATTGATTTTTTAGCGGATACAGAAAACATAATACGAAGATATTAAGCAATCAATCATTTAAATTACAACACATCGTTTGATTTTTTTACCTTTCCGCATATCATTTATCAATTTTACTAATCGTAGGTGTTATGAAATTTGCATTATTTATGAAATTCTGCTCCCTAATGGGCATTTCATGACAGTTGCCTATCGTTTTGTTCAACAAATTTCAATAGGTGCCTCTATACCTACGGCTTTAAATGGCGAAGCGCGACATTTTTACACAAAACGTACATTTCCTATTATTAAATATATCGTACTTATGCATAAAAATATTAATACCTATAGCATTTGATTCTCTTATATCAACAAAAAACAAAATACTTTACTATACTATCCATGACTTTTTTTGAAGAGTCTGAAAGGTTATTATCATATTGAGATTCATGATTTGAGATAAAAAAAATTAATATGAAAGAAATAATAATAGCAAAAGTTTACAATATGGTTCAACTTTCCTTGTTTTTGTTGATTCAAACTTGAGGTAATTTCACGATGTCTGGTTATAAAGTTTAAATAAGAGTGTATTAAAATAACCTCCCTAAAATTTCATTTCAAATAACCTTCTGAAATTGGTATTGTTAGAGAGAAAAGAGGTAGGTACCTTTTATTATCTTCCACTTTTCACCCGCCATGTTTTTAGTGACATAATAATTAGCGATCAACTTTCATCATTGAGTTGATAAACTTTCTACTCCTTGAAACGTTCAATTTTCCTCCCACATTTCCACTTAATTCCTCCGCTTCTGTGCAGCGTAGATTTTTTAAAGATAAGTTAGATGATTATAATGCCCAAGCGAATATACTTTCCTCTCCGAAACTGACTTGAGCAAACTTAAGTAAAATTAAACGGTATTTAAATTTGATTCGGGACCCAGTAGGCAATTGGAAAACATTTTGCGAGAGTGTTTTCTCTGAGGGTTAAAACATAATTGAAAATTTGACGCCCGAAAAATCCGCCAGGCTCTATTCAGATGCGAATAAATAGATTTCACAGCTAGACCGCGATGGCCACACTCTAAATAATTTTACAAAGTGCACTTTGGCCTCCCATTTCAGTATCATTACTGGCGTTGGCATGCATATTCAAACATTTCCATATTATTGAGTAACTCTGTATACATGGTGATCTCGAAATGGCGGATACAGGGTGTTGTAGATGATGTTCAGAAATACTGTAAAACAAAAATGATTTCCTCGGCTTCGTTACCGAGATATATAGGGTGTCCTTTTTCTAAAATTTAAATCAAAAAGTCACTCTCAACTTTAAACAACCTCCATTGACAATTTTTTTTTTATCGGAAACGGAATTACAGGCATTCAAAGTCTACCTATTCCCTGAGTTCAACAAAATAATTCAATGTGGCATCATTATTCGAATTCGAGCCCAACAATAGATTTTGGATAATATTACGGATGTATCCACGCAACGATCATTATTTTAAGCTTTGTTGGATTTGCATGCCATTTCATATATATTTCCATAGTAACATTATCTAACTTTATTCCCAAAGAAGGGTATTCAGTGCAGTGTTGTGACTTTATTTTCCATAAAAGTGGTCATATCTTCTCAAGGGAACCATACGGGAGAAAAAAGTAAATGAATCCTTAATCCATAATAATGGTATAATGCTGTCCGTGTCCGCCATTTCAGGATCATCATGTATAACCATGAAATGATGACTTACTAATGACGACGTAAAGCTGAGTGAATTATTAATTTATACCATGGTAAAATAGGGATTCAAATTCCTAAAATATGGTCAATTAGTTATACACTCCAGTTTCGGTCATAACTACCAAATCGTTTTAGTTATTTAATTGAAAGTCGGAAAAGTATACGAGGAATACTAAACCTAATTAACTTTATGGAATCGTATAGAATTTAGAGTTAGTAGGTAATATCTTGTTTGATTAGACATGTTAAAGAGAATACTTAAATGGTTGCAGATGGATCTTTCTCAGCTTTGTTTCTAGACAAAGCGAATTTCGTAAACAAGTCTTTGGGAAAGGTATTCGAAGCTAGTGAATTTTGAATGTGGTATGGTATCTACGTTAGGTATATCAACTCAGAAATCTCTTTCTAATCTCTCTGATAATTATTATTACTCATTGTCTTAATAGCGGATTACTCTAAATATTTAACATGTTTACTTTATTCTTCACCTTTTACCTTATTATTTAGAGTAAGATCCCGTAAAAGAGTCAATTTCGAGGGTTCTTTGGTGGCTTTTAGCTGACAGGAAATTATTTAGTTATATATAGGTATATAGGAATATAGTCCAGGAATAAATAATGTAGAATGCTAACCTAAATGCTAAATAATTTCCTTGTGGAGGATGGTAAAATTAAACACTCACATAAAGCAAAGCCCCTCATTTCACAAAGGTTTGCATTGGTTCGCATTGCCGAAGAAATTTCGTTACGTATAAAAGTGACAGCCCGGTAGAGGGTTTTCGAACCTGTACCAGATGAAAAAATTTGTTTGGTAATGCAAACGAATGCAAACCTTTATCAGATGAGTGACAGGCTTAAGAACGGTGTCTGTTTGGTCGCCCGCAAAAATAAAATCGGAATCCTGCTTTGTTGTGTTTAAACAGTAGACCTAATTCAGAAACATTACTTTTCGTGTTTTATGTTTATGCTGCTACCGTTGAAAACTTATTGTGGAGACGCCAATTATAAAGAAAATGTGCAACGTCTCACATTTCTGACTAGCGCCTATTCAGTAAATCTAAGCTCGTTAAGATCGATCCGTTACCTTCAAAACTTATGAAGAGTGCTACAAAGTTGACTGTCGGGTACCAGTTTTTTGGGTACCGGGTGCCAATAAAATATAATTTTTATGTTTTCATTATGGAAACAACTACGAGGTCATAACTTTTTCTATTCCCGCCAGGGATTAAGAAAGAGCCCAGTAAGTTTTTCGAAAAACTACTCATTCGTCCATTTTCCCGACAAGAACTTTTGTCCTCCCGCATTCACACCCATCGGAAAAAGCTCCTCTAAACCGATTTCTTCGTGCCAAACTGCACATGCCACCGGGTAATAAAAATTAAAACAATGAAACTTATTCTGCCAAAGCAAGTAGAAAAATGAAACTAATAGCAGATCAACCCAATTCAGATCATACTAATTTTGGTGCTCCGAACGAAGTCCGCTCCGAACGAATAGACGTCGCTAGTCTCAGTGTCGTCGACCAAATGCACGTATTTAAGAGCTTTCTGTATTATAGTTCAAGGTATTTGCTAAAACGTTTCCTCCTCCCAAACTCCATTTCCAGATATTCGACACAACATCTGATAACTACCTGAAAATTGCCTTGTTTCGTCAATTATTATTATTATTATTATTATTATTATTATTATTATTGTTATACAATATGCATGCCACTTGATGAGTTTTTTTTTCAATTTTTTACAGTTGAGTGACATTTCTCATAAATCAATAAATTAGTAATTATTTGTTCCTCTTTCATGATAGTTATTTTTCACATTTTGCTGGTAATAAGTTTCATGTTCCTAATTAATGTCGTAACGCTGATCTCGTTTCATTACGTAAAGGTTGACGGTTGACCAGGGTTCAGTAGTTACACCCTATACTTTAATGAATATCAGATTAAATTAAAATCTGAAAGGTAACTGTGATTCTGGTTAACTTCAGGTACCGTTTTGAAAAATAAAAAATCAATAAAAAAACTGTGTCTAGTTTTTTTAAGGGTCTACTAATAATAATTATACCGTGTTGGCTGAATTATACTAGGTGTAGGATTTTATTGAGGTACATAAGATATTAGAAATGTGAACGGGAAAGAGAAGGCGATAGATAGACGACGATGTTGATAGACCTGTCCATTTTTAATTATTTTTTTATTTTTAATTACAACATTCTTATCTACGCCAATGGATTGAAGAGCTATTCATCAGGAGTATTAAATCATGTGCTTCACTTAGTACAATTGTAAAAAAAATCGAGTTATTTCGATGAGAAAAATTTTCAAATATTAAAAAAAGATTACTTTTAACTCGTGTATTTTTGCATTTCCTACAGGCTCTTTAAGTTTGTAACACCTATTCATTAACATTCTGTATATTCAGGCATTAATAAGTAACTAACTCAAACTATTCGATGATTGTGTTACACTTAATTAATAACTTAGGGACGTGACTGGTACCTATATTTTGTCAATGATATGAACATAAAATCCAGATTTTATCATATCCCTTTTACAATTCGTGAACAATATAGTTCATAGAGATAGAAAAGAAAGGAGCCGCTATGATCACCTAATATTACATTAAAAAACCTTCTTGCGCATCAATCGCAGAAATAGTGTATTTTTATGCGATTCAATAATAAATATTTTCTTCCTATTTTTTTTTTATAATGAATATAATGAAAAATAATCCGATTTTTTTTTGGGAAAACTCCACCTACCTACAAAAAAAAAAAGAATGATCCTCTCGTGGATGCGAACCCGCTCCAACAGTTAGCAAGTCAAGGATGTAACAAACTGAGCCACACGGTGCGTTTCGAATTTGTAGTGATGATGGGGTAGATATATGTAGTACGTCAGGTACCTACATCTACTCATTTTATTTTTTAACTTTTTTCACCTGCATGTAGGTGATTTAATTGTCGTTGCGATTGCTCTTCTAATTTTCAGAACCATTCATAATTGAATGTGAAAAAAAATAAAAAAGAAATTGCGAACCATTTCATCGATTTAATAATTTTATATAAGTGTAAGCTAATTTTGCACAAGCGAAAAACTTTTTTATCTTTCGTTTAAAGTGCTACATTAATCGAGGCGAATTGAAGCTAAGACATCAAATTATATGTTAAAGCAAAAAAAAATGGAAAATTTCGGTTCAACTTCTTCAAAAATGGACTCATAAACGGTTATAGAATTGACACATTTTCACCCTTTTTCCTACCCACGACACTGGCTTATTAATGGAAAATATGCTAATTTTATTGCATTAACTCAAATTTCCAATAATTTTCTTCAAATCCTGTTAATTTGATTTCAAAGTTTTTTTGCCATCTTGCTCATACAATGGTTCAAAAAATTGTCAATTTTCCGTTAATGTTCAAAAAATTCAAATGGCCGCCATTTTGAAACGGCTCGGCCGATTTGGCTCAAGTGCAATACCAGACCACTCCTTGTGGACATCTTACTCTCACAAAAGTTTCAGCCCCCTAGATTGAAAACTGCGGCCAGAAACCGTGCCTCAAGGACCGCATTTGGGGAACTTTGAAAGGACACCCTGTAGAAGTAACGTGACTTTTGGATTTTTTTTCAACGAAAATCTAAAGTCATTCCCAAGCTTTACAAGAATCCAAAATTTCGTTCACTAATCTTGAAAGATAAAGCTACAGGAGCGTTTTTAAAATCGAAAAATCGTGATTTTGGAGAAATAAATAAATATATATATAAATATATATATAAATATAATTAGATTATTGTGGGATCGATATAGTCGATATATTTATTTATATAAATATATATATATATATATATATATATATATATATATATATAGATCTTTCTATCCTTCCTGAGCCAGTCGAAATTTCATACCATCCTGAACCATGGCTTAAATAAGCAGTTGGAGCCCGTCTCTCGGCGTATATTTATTTGTCATTATTCGAATATCATATTTTTGAACATATACATCACGAAAAAAGAGATTTATTTTTTATCATTTTATACAAAAAAAACCGTACCATCCTGAACCATCATACTTGTGCTGACCTGAACCACTGTATATATTTTAGATGGTTCATACAATTCTGAACCACGTCTTTTCTCACAACTGCCTATTCACTTTTTTTGTAAAACGCAGGTTCATGTCGCTCGAAAAACTACTTATCCCATTTTAAAAATTAAAAAAAATAAATATTTGCATCCACGTATCCTAAGCTTCATCAATTTTTTTGGGATCGAGGAGCGAAATAGGGGTGCTGGGTGGGTAAGAAGCTAAAAACCACTATTGCAAACTAATATATTAAGGTCACAACTAAGGCCTCTTTGACTATATTTCTATTTATTTTCTTCATTTTCAGGGCAAGGAATATCTTCGAGATTAACAGTAGCACGATTATTATTTTGAATTTTGCATTTATTTTTCATTTGAATTCCAAAAAGCGTGACATTAATCCCTGTATTCTGGATACGATATGAGAAAGCGGATATAATGTAGGTCCTGCTCCGTACGCTTCGAAGCGGTTTGCATTGTCGTCAAGTTGTTACTTCCGAAACTCGGCGTAGTTATTCGCAATTCCCGCCATGACCGTACTCTGAAAACCTATTTTTAGTGCCGTTTTTTTTTTTTGGCTAACCATGCATTTGCAAAGCAAATGAATACCTTCCTGGTGTTACTATAGATATATTCTCCGCCCCTAAAATAGATATAAATAAAGGAGCACAAACCATCGAGTTTGGCACTTAATTAGCACATAATTAGCAGATAATTCTGGTGCAGTTCATTTTTAATATTCCCGGAGTGGGGAGGCGGGAGTGCAGCTCAACGCAGCTAACAAACTGAACTATCTGAACTCAAAAAGTGTTTCCCAACATGGCTCATTTGAAATTGTTTTTTCAAAGAAAGTGTTCTAACCTGACCAGAACCTGACCGGTCAGATCATTGACGGGTTAAATATCTTTCCTTTGAAAAAATATTATCTAAGTAGACCATATATGCAGTTACCTACTCGTATAAAATAATACGCCAAAATTAATGCGGCGGTTTTTTGATTTAAATAATTTTATTGCTCTGAGCGTTTGTAACTGACATTAGAAGTAAGAGGAAATTTAAGATATTCTGGTCACTGGGTTTTTAAATGGCTTCTAATAAAATTTGGTCACCATTGTTCAAGTAAGTAAAATATGTTATGAATACAATGAGAATTCTTATTTTGATGTTTTGTTTAATAAATTTAATGGAAATTTAGGGCGCATTTTTAAAATATAATTCAACAATCTGATAGGGTGACTAAATAGAGCAAAGTAAATAACAGATTCATAGTTTTAAATCTTCAGAAATACCAATATGTAATACCTAATAGCATCAAGAGGGTAGGTATGAGGATGCCGCTATTGCCACTAGCCAACTAAAAGGAAAGCAATAAATTAATCCCGGGAGCTGACAGCTATTGATCATAATCATAAAATACCACCAGTTATTCATTCATTCTTTTTTTCATTCATAATATTTATGTTGTATTGTACGTTAATGAGTAAATTAAGAAACAGGACTTGAGAAACTTCATTTGAAAAAATTGTTTTTGCTGGTTGATAATAATAATAATGAATCGAATTTTTTTTGTTAATTCCTGTAGCTGATTGACTACAAAAATTGGTTTTAATTTTTTTATTTTAAGATTGAATAAATTTTCAACTACTGGAAAATGTTTGAAAACCTTGAACTTTCAACCATTTTCGCCTGCGGCGCTTCCCCTCCCCCCTCTCCTACGAGGCTATTTTCAAAATTCTGGTGATTTTTAGTGGGAATACCAGGACGATTTAGTGGTGAACATAAATTTGTGTTGGTAACGCGGATTAGAAGTCAATTTTTTATGGCTCACACTTTATTATGTTATACATACCTACATTCATTTAATTAATAAATAAATGTTTATTAAGTATATTATGCAACGAGCTTATAATGAAGGCTATTAATACGCGAGTATGATGGTTAAGATACGAGCCGTAGGCGAGTGTACCCCAATATAGTGTATCCCGTACCCCAATAAGAGGAATAAACAATTTTACTTTCATTATTCGGAAGCTCTTCAAATTCTTTAAGCAAATTTTTTCAAATGGCTTAATTAATAAATTGATTTGCCGATGGAAATTAGTCGGTCAAAGTTAACGACAATGAAAGATAAAACATTTATATAGAATTCTTCAAGGGATATTATTATTAAAAGATATCATTATAGGGTTTTTTGAAATACATAATTCCCTCCTTTGTATATTAAATTTTATTTTGGTTTTGCTAATACCCAACAAAAAATGTGAAAATAAATAAATGTAGGTATTATAAAGTAAGTAAGTACAATCATTTATTTGCAATTGAATGTTTTTTAAGCTATAAGAAAAGAACTCTAATAGAAATTATGCAAGAACATAACTACAAGAATTAGAGAGCCTCGTCAGGCATTTTTATCCTGATTTTTTAAGTAACTTCACCACTCGACCATTCAATTATTGCCTTATAATTAATTAATAATATTCCTGGTTGTGGTTTAGTATCCTGGCGTAACCATTGCAGATTTCAGACAGTTGTTGATTAGAGTCCCTCGATTCAGAGGGACTTTATATATTGTTTACCTGACACTTCACATTTTCTTCTTTCTTCTTCTTTTTTGTTTCATTTTATACAAAAAAACAAAAATCTTACAATGCAACAACTGATTCAAATTTACGTGTTACCTATAATAGACATGCAACTTCATCACAATACATCACAAGTCATTAGCGCTGTTGTCATATTGAACGTTATAGGTGCTTGGGTATTTCCCCGTTCATTGCAGATATCTGTTCATTGCAGTATTGCAGGTTTTGGTATTCGACAAGCAAGATATTTCATTTCATTAGAGGGAACAAACGATGATGGGGAAGTATTAAAACTCTTGGTAAATATATAGGGTGTTACTGAATAGGTGTTACAAACTTAAAGGGCATGTAGGAAATGCAAAAATAGGCGATAAATTTCCTGTAGACATGGGTCGTTGGAGCTTTAGTTATTTTTGCATTTCCTACATGCCCTTTAAGTTTGTAACACCTATTCAGTAACACCCTGTATACATCCGCGTCTCCTAAGTTATTCCATAATTTTTTTCGGGATCGAGGAGCGAAATTAGGGGTGCTGGGTGGGTAAGAAGCTAAAAACAGATATTGCAAACAAATATTAAGGTCACAACTAAGGCCTCTTTGACACTACGGTCGCATTGTTATTTTTTATTCAATATCAGGGCAAGGAATATCTTCGAAATTAACAGTAGCACGATTATTATTTTGATCTTTACATTTATTTTGCATTTACATTCCAAAAAGCGTGACATCAATCCCTATAGTCTTGGTCATATCGTACCCAGGATATAGAAAGCTATATTCGTTCGGATCCGTCTCTGTATCGTCGGCAACGCTACGACGCGATAGGCCACTTCAGCACTTCTTCTAGTGCTTGTTTACCATGTGTTTATACGCGGTACTAACCAGGACCGGACTCCCTATATCGATTTATAGTGCCTTTATTTTTGCTAATCATGTATTTGCAAAGCAAATGAAAACCTTCCTGGTGTTACTATAGGTACGTCCTCCATTCCTATATGGTAGATGCCATAGTGAAACTGTAGGATAGCCAAATATAAATACTGACCGAACTCTTAGACAAAACAGAATAGTTATCAATTTTTTTAGGTGAATGTCTAATTAAGCAAATAAGACACAGTGTATTCCGCGGGAGGATATTTTTACTAACTCTATATACTGTGTGTACTGCGTGTATAGTTTTTTATTATTATTATTGCTTTTTGGAAATGCCATTTTAAATTGATACAAAAAGCCATCATAGGTACTTATTAAATTTCGATAGGACTCAATAAAATTGTCTTCGATAAAAACTCAAATGTAGCGCTCTTAACTTTTTATTTACATTTTTTATCTTTATTATTTTTAGTTAATAGTTAAACATAAATACCATATAAATTGAAGAGCTGCAGGCTGCAGATGAAGCTAAAGTGTTAAGAATTTTTTTTTCCGAAAATGTTTTTTAACCGAGATAGACGTTGTGTAAGTGTCATTTACAAAACAGGTTTTTCAACATCCTGTATCTCAATTAAGAAACATTTTCGAAAAATAATTCCTTTGCGTTTACTTCAGCTTTTTTAGCATTTTAATATGACATTTCAAAAACGCAATAAAAATAATGGTTCAGAATTTTTTTATGAGAAAAAAATAAGGTGTCATGGGACCCCAGATTCTACGCCACTGGGTTCTTCGATTTCACCCAGAATTTTTTTAGGTTATTTTTTATTTACAGGTTATTAAATAGAAAGACTGTATACAAAAATTCAGAGTTATTGGTCCACTCTGTAGAAAGATATATATAATAAAAACCAGTTTATTAAATCGAAACTTAAACACCCCGTATTTTGTTTAAAAAACGTTTTCGGAAAAGAAAACTATTGGAATTTTCTTAATATTCAAGCTTCATGTACACGCCCTCCAACTTATGGAACTGCATTTAGAAGCACCTAGTATAATAAGAATGCTATATCAATATAAAGAAATATGCGAAATGTTTATGTCAAATATCTATAGGAACCCAGAGATTAAAAAAAGTTGCTTCAATTTAATTCATAAAACTGCATTACTTCCCCATTAAGTAGGGGAAGTAATCATTTAACCGTTCCTCTAACAGAAGTAGTTTACAAGATCACTGTAGTACTAGACATTGAAAACACTTACCCCGTAGGTATATGTTTTTTAATTTTTTGCATGTGAGGTGTGGCTTGACGTCGAGCTACACCCCCCCACCAACCAAATTTCACCGAAATGAGTTTTAGCATAATAATGTGCTCCAAGATTTTTTCAAAATGATTTTGCTCTAACGTAAAAACTAATAAAGATACTAGACTTTCAAATTCATCCAATGCACGGTGCCGCAATATTAGTATTCTCTACTAATATTCTCTATCAGTGGGTCTGCTTTAGAACCACTGTGTTAAGTACCATTGTTGTAACATCGACAGTTGGTAAGTTATGTGAGTCGGTCTTTTGAAAATCTTCTTCCATATTCGTGTAATTTTATATTTTGTATTAAACTTTTAAATTTCTTAGCAATAATGTGCGCATATAACATTTAACGTAAACCCCCTCACACGACACCGAAGCGGAATGCCTGGTTTACGGCGTTATACATGAGAACTGTGGGGCGCGGGTCCACCAGATTCAGACAGAGGTAGTGACGTCAAGCCAATAGTAGAGCGTTCCGCCGATTCAAATTATGTACTAGGATACTTTTAAAGGGCTGTATCTCGCAAACGGGTAAAGATAAAATTAAAATTCTTGCGCACATATAATGCGCACATATTATTATTCTTAAGTGTTTAAAAGTGGTTATTAAATAACCATTTGTCCACAAAATTTCCACAAACATTGTGGATTTTTTTTGTGGATTTTCGAATTATGACTCTAGCAGGTATGTTTGTATTTTCGAGGTTTGTATTTTTAATGTAGTCATCATCAAGTATTATCACAGAAAACTTTCGAATAATTTTTCCAATTCTAGGGTCATTTGATACAAAACTTTGAAACATAGTTTATCTCATTTAAATTGACGTGTATTAAAATAAATCAGAATCAAATCGCATAAATCTAATAATCACAATTTCCATATTTTAATTAACATTTAGGGCTGAATTCCTTAAATTATATAATGTAGATAGATAATTATTGTATTTTTGTAATTTTGTATTATTATGTAGAATGAACCGGTTGTCGTTTATGACCAAGACCAATATCTGTCAGCTCCAGGGGGATGTTCCGGATATTTATTTATTGCTGTTCTAGTCAATGAACATAGAAAAAAAAATTTAGTGAAATACCTATACGCTCATTGTGTCTTCTAATATTATACTCCTATAATATCACATTATTGTCGCGCTCTAAAATTCCATTCATTTCAGGAATAATATTTACCTAGGCAAATAAACTAGCAAAAAAAAACTTATAAATAGTACAGACCTACCTAATTTTGATTGAAATAAAAACATATTATTCGGATTCGCTTATGAATAATTTCTTAAAGGAATTCTCATACCTAGATACCTATACAAAGTAATTTTTGCGACAAAAATCGGGAAAAGCCCTAATAACGGAACACATATAGTCCAGTCGGTAAAGTAAAAAATATAGCAAAGTTTATAAAAAATCTTATCTAAGATATTCTTTCAATAATTGTTAATGAACCGGTTATAGAACATAAACAGACAAAAATTATAGTTCTGGGGGTGTAGCGCATCCCCCCCCCCCCTCGCCCAAAAAAGAACCATCCCTTTGGTGAAAAAAGTTTTTTTTTGCTAGTATAACTCATTAATCGTTGGAAAACTTAAAAAAATACGTATTACCTAGAGAAAAGAAGCAGAAAAGCTAGAGTAATTTTGCAATTTTTTCGTATATGTCATAGTTTTAGAGTTATTTAGTATTTAAGAAATTGTAAATTTTCTATTTTTGATGCTCACGAATTTTTTGTTACTTTAAATTTTGACAAAAAATGAAATTACTCGAAAACCAAACAACTTATAAATAAAAATAAAAATGGGTTTTGAAGGGGACATGAATACTTACAACTCTTTTTTGCCTTCCTCTCTGATTATGAATATTTTTTGGTAGGTACATATTACAATATGGTAAATTGTCTGTCTATTGTGGGTCTTATATAATAGTATATTCTTCAACGAGCGAAGAATGATAGCTATTATTCACGAGAACGAAAATTTCACAGGCGAGTGTTGGAACGTTTGAGTGGATAATAGCTATTCTTCGCGAGATGAAGACGCTATTTTCTTTTCGACCTTTTGAGAAAATTTATTAAAATTAGTTCAAAAAATAAATAAAACTTTTCAATAGATTTATTTTCTTGATATTTGCGTTGTCGTTTTTTACTAAATCCCCAGTTATTTCAATTATCAATAAAAGGATATTCTGGAATGGAGAGCAACTCCGAGGTCATTTTTTATCACACCACCACCCAGTCATTTTATATATTGTTAAGGGGACATATATCTCTATAAATATTTTCATGAATAGATATTACCTAACCCGGTTATTATGACCTGTCTGTCAGGTCAGGTTAGGTTCGCTGGCTAGACTAGCTATAGACTGGCTAGACTAATAAAGAAATAAAAAATGTTGAAACGCTACATTTGAATTTTTATTGAAAACGGTTATTAAAAATTTTGATAGTATTGTTTTTTTATAGCAATTAAATCTGGCATTCTGAAAAACGAAAAAAAAAAAATTAAAAACCGGTTCAGAAATTTTCAACGAGAAAAAAGCTGCCCTGTGCTGTGACCTCGGATTCTACTCCACTGGGTGCTTCGGTGATACCTATAGAATTTTTCCCTTTATTGGTCCACTCTGTAAAAAGATAAAATAAAAACAAGTTTCGTAATAACGATACTTATATTAAACACTCTGTATCTCGGTTAAAAAGCATTTTCGGAAAAAAATTATTTAAACTTTCTAAATATTTTAGCTTTATCTACACGTCCTTCAGTTTATGGTACGCTATTTAGAAACACATTTTTGTAGATTCAAAAATTCGCTTTGGAAAATACACAAAAATGGTAAATGTTGAAAAAATAATATTATTTTTGTTTTGTTAATTCAATATAAACAATACAAACAAATTCTTCTCATCCTTGAAAACAATAATACACAACCTCAACTTGTTTATTATCCTATAAGTCCTATTTTCCCGCTGTCATAATAATTCTTCCCGCACTTTGTCCTGATTACTAACCGCCAATGTATTATTGCCATACCAGTTTATTATCGGGACTGACAAGAAGTGCCAGAGGAATTAAATAAATACTAGTCGGTAAAATTTAAAAAGAAATAATCCCTGCCAGGGTGAGAAATGGTATCTTATAAAGACACTCCACCAACTGTCAATTAAATATCACTGTCATTATTTAAATCTTGGTGTCCTACAGTTTCACTATGGCACTTATTATAAGGGTGAAGGACGTACCTATAGTAACACCAGGAAGGTATTCATTTGCTTTGCAAATGCATGGTTAGCAAAAAAAGGCACTAAAAATCGGTCTAGGGAGTCCGGTCCTGGTTAGCACCGGTCCTGGTTTTGGAATGTCAATATTTAAGGAGGTGATTTTTGAGTCCATTTTAACAAGAAAACTTCATAAGAACGTATGTCCTAAAAGTCTTAACTTTTGAGATACAGGGTGGTAATAGTTTTTAAAAATAAATAATTTTTTCATAATATTTGTAATAGCGCTCTTGATATTTTAATAAAATTGAATAGACTGATTCAATTACTCATCAAGAGGAATTTTTTCATGTACCACATTTCGTTTTATCTCCACTAGTGACATCTTGCAGAATTTTACCTATGAATATTTTTATATTTTTTATTGTTATTTAACGACAATCTTGTGATATTGTAGAGAAACAGATTTTATTTTTTTTAACGAAAACCGTGCATGGGACTGAAAAAAAATAAGGAATCAAATTTGCTTGGAAATGAATGGGGATCCCAAAAATGATTTCTATTTGAACAGAAATCAGTGGCGTACCATCAATGTCTGCTAAAATGTGCCGGTAAAATTCTACACGATCGTGCACCATCGTCACTAAGTGGAAATAAAATCAAACGCGGTACATGAAAAAATGCCCCTTGATGCGGAGTACCTGTATACGAAATTTCATTAAAATATCCAGAGCGGTACGTGTATTACAGATATTACGAAAAAATGATTTATTTTAATAAAACTTTACCGCCCTGTATCTCAAAAGTTAAGACTCTTAGGACATACATTATTATGAAGTTTTCTTCTTAAAATTGACCCAAAAATCATCCTCAAAATATTGACATTCAATTACATAACACCCTGTAGGTATACTGTAATGAAAAATTGGGTTCAGCTGTAAGAAACCGGTGATTTCAAGTTTGGATCTAATTTGAATATTATGACAATTAAATTTATGACTTGTAACAAATAAAAATTATTAGTAATTAATAATAATTATAAACGTAAAAAATAAATATACAGGGTGTCCCACGACGTGACTGCCATAGCTTAAGGGTAGGTGTAGTTTTTCAAGGCGATTCAGGATCTGGTTTTGAAATTTTCCTGAGGCCCTTCGTTTCGATTATACAGGGTGATTTGTGCAATTTGTCGAAATCTTTGATGAGCGATATCTTTTGAACGAATTGATCGAATTTTACGAAATTTGGTAGATATGCTCTACTAATGATACTTATTACCTCGCATTTTTCGACGATTCGAAAACTGCAGGGCCGTACTTATTATTTTGATATCTTTCGGTTTTGTCGAAAAGTTCAGCCTGTATGCATTTTATTCAAAGTTTGGTGCCATTTTCTAAAACTACGTGAAAAATGCTACAATTGTGGTAAAAAACTACTTGGCATCATTAAACTGAATCGAGAAGAAATTTCAGTTTTTTAGTTTTTTATTCGGGATTTCAATTCATGTGTTGTTGATAATTTAAGAAAAATCAAATGTGGTTTTTTAAAACTTGCGTATTTCGTAGTTATTTCAAATAAATTTACTTTATCTACAGATTTAGCCAAGATTGGGGACCCTTCTACAGATTGTTTCGAGCTAAAAATAAGTTTCAACCGCAAAATAAATAACACAATTTAACACATTACCACATAGACAAATAAGTCAAGGAAATGTGTTGAGTTTGATGGGTGGTCTCCTTGACCATTACCTGCACTGAATTGTAGTTTTTCTTCCCAAAATTTTTGTTGATATTTTTCTTCCTGTTTCGTTTATGTGGATACTTGTTTGCCTATGTGGTAATGTGTTAAATTGTGTTATTTATTTTGCGGTTGAAACTTATTTTTAGCTCGAAACAATCTGTAGAAGGGTCCCCAATCTTGGCTAAATCTGTAGATAAAGTAAATTTATTTGAAATAACTACAAAATACGCAAGTTTTAAAAAACCACATTTGATTTTTCTTAAATTATCAACAACACATGAATTGAAATCCCGAATAAAAAACTAAAAAACTGAAATTTCAACTTCAATTGTAGCATTTTTCACGTAGTTTTAGAAAATGGCACCAAACTTTGAATAAAATGCATACAGGCTGAACTTTTCGACAAAACCGAAAGATATCAAAATAATAAGTACAGCCCTGCAGTTTTCGAATCGGCGAAAAATGCGAGGTAATAAGTATCATTAGTAGAGCATATCTACCAAATTTCGTTAAATTCGATCAATTCGTTCAAAAGCTATCGCTCATCAAAGATTTCGGCAAATTGCACAAATCACCCTGTATAATCGAAACGAAGGGCCTCAGGAAAATTTCAAAACCAGATCCTGAATCGCCTTGAAAAACTACACCTACCCTTAAGCTATGGCAGTCATGTCGTGGGACACCCTGTATAAACATGCAAGGACGCGGCAGATTCATCATCTGAACGCTCCAGTACCGGCATAAGTTCCCAAGCTCACTCATAACGTATCCAGACTATAATAATAGTGATCAAATGTTACGCTTTTTGGAATGCAAATGCAAAATAAATGCAAATTAAAAATAATAATCGTGCTACTGTTGATCTCGAAGATTTCCCTTGCCCTGAATGTGAAGAAAAAAATTGCAATTCGACCGTAGTGTCAAAGAGGCCTTAGTTCTGACCTTAATATTAGTTTGCAATGGCTATTATTTTAGATTCTTACCCACCCAGCACCCCTATTTCGCTCCTCGGTCCCGAAAAAATTGATGGAACTTAGGACACGCGGATGTAATAATTACCTACCTTGTTTTTTATGTCGTTCGGTATGAAAAAATAATGGAAAACAAAAACTAATAAACTTCAAAAAATAATTTTAAATTTTTTTTGTTCTTCTTTTAAAAGCAAAGACAACTTTTTGGACCGAATATCATAGAGAAATTAAAAAAACTATAAGGCAAGCAGTATGACTTCATATATTGACCTATTTCTGCGAAAAATTTTCTGTTTTTCTTTGAAAAAAATTAGAGTAAAAATTTTGGAATTTTTTTTTCTGAAGTTTATTAATTTTTGGTTTCAATTATTTTTTTCATATCGAACGACATAAAAAAATAATATGGGTGAATATAAGAAATTATGATATGTCAAAAACTAGATTTCTAGAGTTTTCAGTTTTTTCAGGATATTTCCGAAAATACTGGCGATAGTATTTCAAAATTTTTTTCGTAAAATACTCATCTAAAAATAGCGCAACTTTTCTGTAATTTAACCGAACTCGTATCTTTAATGGTTTATGATATCCCTGTAGAGGCCCTTTAAATAGTTCTAACCCTGATGTATTATACCAATATCACTAACTGGATTGCATATTTTTAAGCAAAAACATGTAGTGATTTATAATAATTAAAATTAGGTAGGTTATGTAATAAATTTATACAAGTGTTCAGAATGCCATTTGAGATAAAGAATTTAGTTTTTGGTTTTCTGTATGCAATTAAAATACTACATAAGAAGAAAAAATGTTTTTGTAAATAACTTTGTAAGGAAGCTAATTAAATAAAAAAATGTAGGTATACCAGTTTTTTGTTTCAAGTGTCATACTGAATACTGATACTGAATAGGTACTTGTGTAATTTTTTTCTTGATTATAAATCACCCTGATGTATAACACCTAGACCTGTCCTGATTGAAATCAAAATCCGTACTAAATAAAATACAAAATTTAAACTGTCATGAAGATAAACGCAAAAGTCAGTAGGTAGGTAAGTATAAAATGAACAAAAAGTAAAAAATACAGTCTTAAAAAAAATTGGTTATTTAGGAAGAACGAGCGGGAAGAAGGACTTGAGGTTGCGTTGGAGAACTATTACAATATAATAATGAATGATGCTCTTTCAAATGTGGAACCCTTAAAATATGGAATTATGTTGTAAACAGAAGTGATGGGTTATTCTGAAGTGCTAGACCGGTTCGTCCGCCGTGGCTGCAACACTTCTCTAGTTTAATTATTATTATTATAATGTTTACAATGTTTGTGTCTTTCAGAAAAAATCCTACCGCCAGTGCGCCAGTATTCGACATCAAATCACACCCTGGATCCCAATATGTAATAATTTACGATACATAAATAGACTGGCGCTCCATACTTTATTACCTTTATTTAGGTACCGTATAAAATGCTATATATAAATGCAATAAAATTTCAAATTAAAAAGAATAATAAATAATAAATACCTACCTAATACCTTTACTAATAAGAAAAAATTATAATTTTAAAAAACATTTTTCCGATTTAAAAATACATTATTTATAATTAAAAATAGGTAAAGAGGTAGGTAGTTACTTCATATCACTTCATAGCCGCCACTGCGGCAGGGATTGTTTTTTTTTATTTAAATTGTTATGGAATATTCATTTGATTTATCAGACACTTCTGTGGCAATGAGCAATAAACGCGGGAAAATAGGAATAAGAAAAACAAGATTCAATAGTGTATTAATTGGTTTTTCAACCCCAACCCCAGTTCGGTTAGAGCTGATGGATGAGCCGACGAGTTACTTTTCTATTATAGTATTATTAGCCCAGTCGGTAAAGTAAAAAATGTACCAAAATTTCATAAAAAATATTATCTAAGATTTTCCTTCAGTAACTGTTAGTGAAGAGGTTATAGAACATAAGTCCACAAAAATCAGTTCTGAGAGTGCAGACCGTCCCTCCCCCCCCCCCCCTCAAAAAAAAGCTTTAGTAAAAAAATTTTTTTTTTCTAATAACTGGTTATCCGTAGAGTCCCTCGAGTTATCCGTAGGTATATCATAAAATATATATCATATTATCATAAATGGATTAGTAGTTTAATTTCGACTGTCCAGTTATGTATAATGATATTAGGAATTATTTGGGATTGCAGTCAATTAAATTAAAGAAAACTCTTTTTTCTCTGTCAAGCTTTCGAATTAATTGTTAGCGCCCAGCCTCTATAGAAAAACTTAAATTACTCGAAAACCAAACAACCTACGAAGAAAAATCAAAATAGGTTTTGAATTGTGCAACATTTTTTTGCCAAACTCACTGATTATGAATAATTTATAGTAGGTATTTATTTATATAGATATTACAATATTAGTATAAATATAGTACAATAATAATTATTGTCTGTTGGTTTCTATTTTAAGTACTTGCAGGCCTGATAAAAATAATTTACCTCAATGCTGAAAAAGTTAAAAATAAAAAAATAAGAAATAGCAATTTTACCACCATATTAAAGTTATAAAAATTTGGTAATTTTTTATTATTTCCTAAAAATAAAAAAAATAAATAAATAATAAGTAGCCAAATTTTATTTTAATATTACAAAATATTGCTATACGATAAGATGTACCTACGTAAAAAAATATTAGCTGTATTTTATAGGAAATATGAAAAAAAAATTGCCAAAATTTTGCTAAATTTTATAATATTACTAGTCAAAAAGTATTTTTTTTTTAAAGGAGGGAGCTTCGGTCTTAACTATGTAGGTAAAACAAAGTCGCTCCACTCCAGTAATTATGGGATTCGAGAACAAGCTCATTCCACCCAGACACAAGTTTGCCAATTAACAATAGACGACACAGACAACCAGAGCGCGACTGAGAATCGAACTGAGTCCGAGGGAGTCCAACGGTTTAGCCGTTTGCACGCTAAACCCCGAGGCCCATGCCTTGACCTAAAAGATAATCTATAACATTTATGTATAATAATAATAATAATAATAACATTTATTTCCTTATTATAAATACATATTATTGTATTTTTTGTGGAAAATAATAAATTGTAAAATTAGTTATAAAGTTATAAAATTATGAAATTATGAAATAAAGTTATGAAATTATAAATCCAAAGAATTGTTCAAATATTCATTTAAGCTATAGTAGCATTTTTGTAATAAAATATTTTTAATTTCTTTTGAAAATTTTTTTAAATTTAATTTTTTGTAATTATTTGGTAAATGATTATTATAAATTTTGGCACATATGTATTCAGAAGATAATTCATAATGAGTGGTATTATGTTTATTTAAAATAATTGTATTAGAATTTCTGGTATTAGAATTGAAAAAAGTAAACAAATTTTTATTTTTATGTACAAAACAGAGACATTCGTATATAAATAGACTTGGAAATGATAAAATTTTTAAATTTTTAAATAATTTTTTACAAGATGTCATGCGATTAACATTGCCTAGTATTCTTATGCAATTTTTTTGAATTTTGAAGATAATTAACCAATCAAAAGAATTCCCCCAATGTATTATTCCGTATTTTAAAATAGAATAAAAATTTGAATAATACACTGTTTTTAAAATTCCTAATTTTAATCCTTTATTCTTTAAAAATCGAAGTTGGAAGCAAACTTTGCACAGTCTTTTTGATATTGTATTAATATGTAATTTCCAATTAAGAGTTCTATCTAAATTAATTTTTTTAATTTAAATTAAAATTTAAATTCACATAAATTAATTTCTATGTGAACACCAGTTTGGCAAAAAAGTTGTATTTTATGTTCCCCTTCAAAACCTATTTTCGCTTTTGAAAGCAAACGAGTTTTGGACAAACATGTATAAGGTATTTTCAAAACAGTTCAAGGATTTGGAGGATCTTAAAAAAAGGACCTTATTAAGACTATGGCTGTCGAGTCAAGGGACTCAAGGGACACCCTGCATATTTAACTTTTTTGATGTAATAAAACTTCTGGTTAGTCAAATATTGTCTCTAAATTATGAACCATAAAGGAGATAATATCGTAATTTTTGTAGCCAAGTAAAAAGTAAAAAAAAAGTAAAAAAGAAGTAAAATAGATGAAAAGAAAGGCTCTTACAAAAGGACTCCGCAGAATCCTTATGGGAACTGGCTCCCGGTTAAATTTGTTGCAACTTTGGTGATCGGTAGTATTCAATGAGTTGATCAGAAGTCTCCATGGGCTTAGCCCCCCCAAAAAGTTCTGTTTTCGAGATATTCACCCTTGAAGATGGATTTTTTCCTATCATGACAGTCACGGATATATTTTAAAGTGTTAGCCGTCCTACTTGTTGTAGAGAGAAAATTAGAGAGATCATTTGTTACGATTAAAAAGCTGTCTATGTTTCAGTAGTTACATTTTCGGTATGTTGAGTCATTTTCGAGAAAAACAGAAAAGTTTTCATTTTGTCTTATCATTGTCGTAATTTTAACAATAAAAACTACAACAAACAAAAGCGCAAAAAAATCCAGTTTGAAAGTCACAGCCAAGGCTATTGGTAAGGCTATGATAACATGAAATGAAAACTCTTTCCCGTTATTCTCGAAAATTACTCATCAGACCTCAAATGTAACCACTGATACAGAAGCAGCTTTTCAATCTTAACAAATGAACTAGGTATCTAAGATTTCTCGCGTTTAAACCTTTAATACGGCTGTTTACAAGTTTATTTCATTAAACGCAATTTTTCATCCCTAGTCATAGAAAAAATTAATTTTTAGACTTTTATCTCGAGAACAAGACTTTTTGGGAAGCTACGCTCATGGAGACATCTGAGCTACTCATTGAATACTACCGATCATCATAGTTACATCAAATTTAACCGGGAGCCAATTCCCATAAGGATTATGCGGGGTCCTTTGGGCTGTATGTAGCAAAAATCTCAAAAAACGCAAATAATATTTTACCATGCCATTTAAAAATAAGCGCAAGTTGATGTCTGCAAAAGATCAACGAAACGAAATACAATAAAAAGACTCAGCCTTACAACAACACTACTTTACAAAAGTTGTTTTGTATCCTCTTAAATCATCGCTTTAAAAAAGTTGTATTCAAAGTCCTAAACAATTTGTGACTTTTTGCGAAATTTGGAAATGACTAATATCATAAATCTTTCTAAGTCTTCATTTTTCGTGTTTTATTTTTATTATCCGTATAACGGAAAGTTTCCTGTTTCTCAAAATGTTTAAAATTATAAAAAGAATTATTAGACTGATTCATTGGTGGGAATGTTCTACTGTAATAATTGTAATCAAAAACATTAACGTTTTACCAAGAAATTTCATCTCGGTAATGTTTCAATTTGATAAAAAAAATATATAGCACACGTCATATTTTGTTTTTATGTTGTCATTATATTATGCTAAAATTTTTGCAATTTTTTTTATGTGGTTAAAAAGTGAGAAAAAGTGAAATAATTCCGAAAAATACCTCAAATCGTCTTGCTAATACCTAAGGAGATAACAATAGGTAGGTAGGTATAAGTACATTATTTTGATTAAAAAACGAACAACAATCTTAGATGAACAGGACAACAAATGAAACCATAATCTTAAGTATCATGGCATCTCGCTGAAATCTGACACCATTCCATTCAATTCGTGAACAAAAGAGTTTTATACAGGGAACGCTTAGCTTAGACTATTAAATAAATATTAATAGTATAAGAGGGAACGGGTTTGGCCATCCTGAGCCATGCGGCGAAGACTCGAGCCGAGCTGTCGCCCTGGCACTCTCGCATGGTTCAGGATTGTCCCCCATACGCAAACATATACATGTATATATGAACGACGCGATTGCAGCGCCATCATCACAAAATGCGGAAATAGGCTGAACTAAAGTTTGGAGTTTCATACCATCTTGAACCATTTTCATATTCATACCACGCTATCTAGAGGTCACTCTAAGTCGTTTAACAAGGGTCTGCAATCCTGAACCACATATATGGTTCAGGTTTGTTCGACTGGTTCAGGATTAACCGTACGGAAACATACATTTGGTTCAGGATGGTACTATAGCGCTATATATATATATATATATATATATATCGTGGGCAGGTGAATTTTGGAAAACCACTTTTTCGTGATCTGGGGGTCATGATCGGTGGACATTTGATGAGTTTGGGTGATTTTCGAAAAGTGATGTCGTCCTCAATAGTGTATTTTTTTGTTAAAAATACACTAAAACGGCATCACTGGGTGGAGCTTATAGGAGTAACAATATGGCGTCTCGACAGGGTCAGACTTAATTTTTATTTGCAAAATTTTCATAAATAAAAATGTTTCTCACATTTCATACATATTTTTAACACGTCTTCAGATGGATATTGCAGACCTTTTTTATTTTTCAAGTCAATAAAAGAATATAAAATATCCGGCAAATAATCATATGGTCATTTTCAATTTTAGATTTTTAGTGTACTATGCAAGTAGGTACGGTCCTGTATATTGTTGACACTTACCTTTGGAATCTTATTTCGGAGGAGTTTTTTAATCAACGCAGTCTCTACTACAGCAGGTACGAACTGCACAAGAAACCATCTTTGTTTTTTCGATTTAACACCAAAAATCTTAAAGACAGTCCTTAAATCAAATGAAACATCACAAAAAGCCTACTTCACTCACGACAATAGCATAAGTTTGACATAAAAGTCGTATCAATATGGCGGACCTGATCCCATCTGTGTCACGTCATGTCGTCTCCTCTCTATTCTATCTCTATGATATAGTTGGACCTTGAAATAAATATACTTAGTAATTTCATTTGTGTGCGCGAAGTCTATAAATTTTATCGAAATCAACTACTAAAGGGTTCGCATATTATCTCTTAAATGAACTGTAAACTTTCTACGTGGGTTGAATATTTCACCTTTCATATTCAAAAATAGCAGGAAAAATTTATGTTAATTATTCAGTGATGCTTCGTTGATTTTTAGCCGTGTCGTATGCAACAGAATAAGCGTAGGTTAGGTATAGTTACATAGGTGGGTAGGTAACATTTGAAATGAAAAACGATACAACCGTAATATTCGCATCTATAATATTGCTTCTAATAAATATTATAGTATCTACATACCCGACTAATTTAATTTATTGGTGTTATTTGGCCATGGTATACTCTATGTTAATAATAAATGTCAATAAAAAGCAAAACTTTAGGTCATAGGTCAGAATAATTATTTTATTACTTTAGCTAGCCTATCGGTCGCGGTTTCGGGTATTAACCCATCATCAGGACAGATAAAAAGTGAGGAAACAAAGTTGTTGCAATTACAGAAAATCTCATCTTAAAATGGAGTCGAAAGATAGAAGTTTCTGCAGGCTTAATTTAATTTATTTTTTGTAATTTTCATCTAATGTCTGTAGGTATAGTCGAGAAGCGAAAAGCTTTGCAAATGTAAGAAAATGAAAAATATTTCCAACTGTACCTAATTAGGCATAAATTGTAAACTAGAATTAACCAAAAATAAACCGAGCCATACAGAAACAATAGAAAAAAACTGAATGGCACCTACCTGGTGTCCGGGTCGTATGGAGCTTGACTGGATGAGTGTTTTCTGGAGTCACTATAGTATTCTGGCGGGATGATTTCATAGACACAAATTTCGGAATAGGTAATCTAATGAGTAATGACACTTTGACTAACGATAGGCGAGAGATTTTTCGAATGTAAGGATTTTCGAATGCAATGATACCGTGCCGGGTTGGGTCTCCGCCGAGAGGCCTTCTTCTTCTTCTTTTTCAGGAGGAGCGGGGATATCTCCTCTTATCTTCTCGGCGCTATTCGAAGATCGAACCTGTATGGCTTTTGATTTACCGCGAATTTACGAATTTAATATTCAAAGAAATAAACAATACTAATTGCCTGTACACCAACATTATTTAGTTTCAAAATAATATAATTACCGAAATTTATAGTATTCTTTTTTTATAGACCAACAAAACGTCGGAAAAGTCACAGTTGACAAAATTGAATGTTAGATAATGTATAGATTGATAAATCGCACATGGGTTGCCTAGCTAAATCGCGTACCGAACCGAGATAAACCTCTGAAGATCGATTTCTTATGATCTCTCATGACAGTCATGCATTTATTTTTAAATATTATATGCCCGTATTCACAAACGATAATTACAATATAATTACGTAATCATTTACCTCCATCTCATTCTAATGCAAATAAACTGCATATCTCCATCTCACTCATTTAATTAATTACGTAATTATTTAGGAAATTATGGTTTGTGAATACGGGCATATACCTCCTAATTATTGTTTTATATAGAGAAATCTTAGATACCTAGTTCATTTGTTAAGAATAAAAAGCTGCTTCGGTTGCAGTAGTTACATTTTAGGTCTGTTGAGCCATTTTCGAGAAAAACAGGAAAACATTTTCATTTTGTGTTATCATTTTCGTAATTGCATTGACTTAAACAATGAAAATTACAACTAATAAAAACGTCAAAAATAATTTAAAAAATATATCCAATTTTAAAGTCACAGCTATTACAAAAATGACATTTGAAATTGAAAACTTTTTCCAGACTTCTGGAAAATGGGTTGACAGACTTAACAGAAGCAGCTTTTCAGTCTTAACAAAGCTTTCATTTTTTTTAACTCATTTACCATTTATCTCTTAAATAATAACCATCTTAGACTAATAGTATTCTTTTTTATAAGATTTATTTCAACATATACAGGGTGTATCTAAATAACACCGAAAAAATTTAAGAGCTGATTCTTTGGTCAAAAATAAACAAAAATTTCTATTAATCAGTGTCTGGAAATGCACCCTTTTTGAGATACAGGGTGTGAAAAAGACTATTTTTTTGCAGTTTTTTGAAGATATCTCGGGAACCGTATTATAAGATACAGAATTCAACTTTTGTACAGTCGTATCATTGATATTAGCAACCATTTTTACGCTAACTAACTTATTTAAATATGCCAGTGGCGGCGATTTTTAGGGTTTGGGGGGATTTTTTTGCCCCTAATATCTACACACGGGGTCAATTGATATTTTAAAAGCGCCAGTTTTTTCTACATAAAAGAGGTAGGTACTCTTGGTCATAACTGTTAACGTGAGCCGTTTTCGGGAAAAACAGGCATTTACGATGGAAAACTCGCTTTGAATGTTTCAAGACAAGTGTCGGAACATGAAGGGCAAAAAATCTCCGCAAATGGGACATAGAAAAACTGAATTGGTATTAAAAAGGTATAGCTATAATATCAATGATTACACAATCATCACTGAAGTAGCAGAAGAAATTGGTTAAAAGCTTTTTTGCATTTTTGAAAGCGATTTTTTTGCTTGCTACCCTCAAATATCTCAAGATCAAAATGTAATCATTCCGTAGAGGAAATACATTTAAGTGTTAAAATTAGTAACCCTCTCCCCTTCTTGTATTTGAGGCTAACTTTGAAATCTTAAAAATGGAGACTTATTTTTTTATGTCAGATTCGGATTTTACGGCTATAAATGTAAGTACGTAGGTCTTGTTATCAAAACTTTTTTCTATTCATGATATCTATAATGTTTTTGAGTATCTGGTACTTGGGCAATTTCGTAAAAAGTCCAATTACCTAATAATGAATTCTGTGGCGAACTTTCTCAACACACTGTATCACTGCTTGTTTACTAACAGTATAGTATGTTTACAATTTGTACAATAATGAAATGCGTCGTATTTCTACACTACACACGTGTTTCTGGACAAAAGTATCAGTCCTAATTACATTTAATTTTGCGTTAACACAGAACATTGATTTACCTTGAAGAACGAAAATAGCTCTTTCTCAATCAAATCAAGAGTATATCTACCTAAACAAAGATCTTCCTTGTTCACTTTAGTGATTGCCACTTAAAACTTGAAAATCTCTCGGTTGGTAAATGTGGCCTGTACTTCATCTAACTTTATATCGTCATTAGTTTGTTAGCTGTAGATACCAAAATAATTCAAAAAACTTCATCGAAGAGACTTTATTAGGGAGAGACATATCGATTTATAATAATGCATGTTTGGTAGATTCAGAAGTGCTATTGTAATTTAAAAGTTTATATATACAGGGTGTCTGCTTAAGGCTGGCCACCGGCTATATCTCGGAAACTAATGGGCCTAGAACCTCAAAATAAAAAATTTCCAGACATAAGTGAGCACGAGAAATTCAATGAAAATATTTTCAAGATGGCCGCACTTCCCTAAATACCGGAAGTTGATACCTACTTCATTATTTTAACGGGAACACCCTGTAAATTATTATATTTTTAAATGTCTGAAGAAATCTAATACAGGTGGTTTTCACCATTGGAATTTAGATTGAGCGGTTTATGAGTTATAAACAAGTGAAAATCGAAATTTTTCAACTTCAAAGCAGTGTAGAACTAGAACGGCTCAAGATATCTAAAAACGGTTTACATGTCCCTATCCTAACTTTTCATGTTTTATCCCACTATTGTCCGTATTCATCAAACTTCAAAATATAACTCCGGGGTTATATTTTGAATTTTCTGACAGCTGATTGGTCTAATGCTCAAAGCCTACGAACGCTACGAATTTTAAACCAATGACATGTTCCAAAATATAACCCCAGGGGTTAAATTTATTGATGAATACGGGCCTATGTGGAGTAAATTTTAATTCAGGGTGATGAAAGTTATCCGATTTTCAATCACCCTGTATTAAAATTTAAACCACATAGTAGGATTCTATGTAAAAAGTTAAGATAGGGACATGTAAACCGTTTTTAGATATCTTGAGCCGTTCTAGTTCTACACTGCTTTGAAGTTGCAAATTTTCGATTTTCACTTGTTTATAACTCATAAACCGCTCAATCTAAATTCCAATGGTGAAAACCACCTGTATTCGATTTCTTCAGACATTTAAAAAAATATAATATTTTACAGGGTGTTCCCGTTAAAATAACGACGTAGGTGCCAACTTTCGGTATTTCCGGAAGTGCGGCTATCTTGAAAATATTTTCATTGAATTTCTCGTGATCATTTATGTCTGGAAATTTTTTATTTTGAGGTTCTAGGCCCATTAGTTTCCGTGATATAGCCGGTGGCCAGCCTTAAGCAGACACCCTGTATATTTCATCAACTAGGTATTTAATATGTTATTTAGATTTGTGTCCTTTATAATAATAGTAATGAATATGTAATGAATTATTCATATACAAGCTCTATGACAAACTTTGACAGATGGTAGGTTGCTTGATTTTAAACATACAGTTCATCGGTTATTTATTGGCGGAGAATTCTCTGAATGAATCTGGACAGATAGCAAAAATATTGATTCAGGCAGTGGCGTGCAAAAAATGATGCTTATAACTCTCACTATGGACAAAATCTTGTTAATTTTCACCTGATAATATTCAATCGAGTATTCAATATCAACCACGCCGCCTATGGCAGGTGCAATTGGATGAACGTTTTAAATGATAAACACTCATTATCGAGACAATCACAAAGATAAGAGCAAACAAAAAATCGAATGTTCAGGGAGATCCATGCAAAAGTGTTAAATTATTTCTGTTCTCTATACATTTAGATAGGACTTTTTTGAATCACGAGTGTACCGATAAAAATTTTATTGCTTATCAATTTTCAAGAATTCTCCGCCAATAAATAATCGATGAGCTGTATTTTTTTTTAATAAACATGGGTCCGATTCGTTTTTGTTTAGAAGTTACAAGCATTTAACCTTTATTAACAATCAACAATAAAAATTTAAATTAAATGATAATCACAAAACTTAAGACTATAAAAATTGTTCGAAATGTCCACCCTCAGCTTGAATGCAAGCCTCACATCGACGAACTAAAGATTCGGTCACTCGAAGAATGAGATTTGGATCATTTCTTATTTGGTTAGCTGCATCTTGAATTCTTTCAAGTAACTGCTGATGGGTAGCGATTTCAACATGGTAGACCAGCTGCTTCATGTGTCCCCATAAATAAAAATCCAGAGGATTCAGATCGGGAGAACGAGGTGGCCATTTTATTGGACCTCCTTGACCTATCCAGTTATTCGGGAAATGTTCATTTAGCCAAGCAGCAACTTGTCTTCCTCTATGTGGTGGTGCACCGTCATGCTGATACCACATATTTTGAATAATATTGAGTTGCACGTCATCAATAAACTCTAAAAGGTCGTGTTCTAAGAAATGTCTATAAAGATCTGCATTTAAACGATCATTTAGAACATGCACAGGTAATAAATTATTGTTGAAAATGCCACCCCAAACGTTGACACTGAATCGTTGCTAAAATCGTCTTGGTTCAATTAGAATTTTTTAAATATTTTAAAGAAAATTACGATTCTTTAAATGCTTGTAACTTCTAAACAAAAACGAATCGGACCCATGTTTATTAAAAAAAATATGTTTAAAATCAAGCAACCTACCATCTGTCAAAGTTTGTCATAGAGCTTGTAGAACACCCTGTAATATGTTCAATAATAATATTATATTTAAATTAGTAGGTGGTAATCGCGCGTATGATCGAGTTTTTAGGGTGCTTAAGAAATTTTAGTGGAACACATATTTAATGTAATTACGGATCAAATAATATAGGGGTCGGTTCCCAAATAACTTGAAAAAAAATTCAAACGGATTTTTTCGAATATCTCCGTAAGTTAGTCGAATTTTCTGGTTTTCTCAACAGAATATCATTGACCACTAAATTACGCCACTTTTTGTTAGTTCAACCGTCCCTCTATCTCTCACGGTTTCCGAGACTCCCTATCATAATATGGGGTCGATTTATTCACGTTCATCTCTTAAAAAAAAAAATTTTCTAGGTTTGTCAGCGGTTTTTTTTAAGCATGGTAGGGTGCAAGACAAAAATTGTGAAAATGTTTAAAAGTCTTTCATTTACTTTTTTTTAATTGTTAGAGTCAAGGCAATAATGAAAACACACGTTGCAAATTGAAAACATTTTCCAAATTTTCAACAAATGACTCGTTTATAATTTCCCTCTAAAATAATTAGGGGGGTCAAAATATTTACGAAAATTTAATTCTGCATGTGATTTCCTCATGTCTTCGAAACAGATCGATTTACACAATGTATGTACATGATTGTAATGGGAAAAAATTTCCTTTCTAATGACGTCAAAGCCAACTTTGATTTCCATTTAAAATATTACTCTATATCATAAGTTTTGAATTTTTTTGGAGAAAATTGTTACGTCACTGCATTCCTTAAAAAAATGTTTCAAGAATGTGTAACTTGATTATTTCATTTAAATTATCCTGGTAAATGAGAGACAATGGAAAGATGAAAAATCGTAAACTTGCAAACAAAAGAATTGACGTTTTCTAAAAAAAAAAGAGATCAACGATGCGTGCTCCATTTTCCTATATCACTTTAAGAATATTTCCCATTAAAACATCGAAATTCATTCACCTTGCACTGGTGATAATTTTATTATACCAACTTGCTTACCTGATTGGATGCTGTAATTAGGTTCAGAAAGAGAAACTGTCATTTGTCGGGGAAATGCTCTCGCCCAGGGGAGCACCAAAAAAACCGTCACTATTCTGCTTACCCATGGCATCATGGAGGATTGGAAACCATACATCAGTACTCTGAAATAGAATTGTTTTTGATAAGTGTTGATTATTATTAATTTTCGATTGTTTTATAGTCTGGTCTGACGCATAAAGTTTATACATAAAAAATATATAAAAAGTATCTCCAACCCATTTAATAACCGAGTCGTAAATTTTTGTGAATACCCGTTCAGTGTTAAGTATTGTCATAGTAGGTTATGTGTATCTAGAAGTGCCTAGAAAGTATCAATAAGTTTCTATTTTAGCACCGTAATCTGTGGTTAAATGACTGTGATAAATTTTTTTTGATTCGATATTATAAGATTCAGACAAATAAAATGAAAAATTTTTTTGCGGAAAACGGGAAAAAACATATTCTTTAAATTAACTAGTCTTTATTGTCTTGAAAATTACCTCATCGGGGATTATTGCGGGTTGAGAAGACTCGATAATGGAAAAAAATTAAAACGATTTTTCCTATAAGTGAATGTCACTCTTATATATTTATTACTGGGTCTTCTAAGAAAAAAGCGAAGGTGGTGGTGTGGCAATAAAGACCGAGAAATCGATTGTGGGACGTTGTTGATCGGTGTTGTGTTTACGCTCAAACAGGATGATTATCTCCTATTATGTTTGTATTCATTAAGGGTGCTTGAATTCTTTTACCTTTAAAAGTTAGTTTGGAAACGGAAGTTATTGTAAGTGCAAAGCCAAACTTCCCCACGCTAATTTATTGATCGAGGTAAATTGAAGAAAAATAATAAATAAATTACACAATCGGCGTGATTCCAATGCTTGCTTTATTTTGAAGGCACTTATCGCTTTTTATTTGAAGTTGAAGTTAGGTACCTATCCTTGGTTTTTAAAATATACAAATTGTATAGGACATACCTATAAATCAGTAACGGTGATATTCCAATGACAAAACTATAACAGATTTTAAACTGTTCGGAAATTAAAATGTTAGCTTATATTTCCTAAAAAAATTAAAGGAGGATTAAATCGGCTCATCATCAGACTCGGTTTAAACTCGCTTTATTAGACTCGATTCAATTAATCGATGCATGAAAATGTCAACTTTCCAACTTCTAACTTAAGTGAACTTAAGTTAAAACTTAAGTGAAATAAGTTTTAAATATTAGATTAGGTGAAATCTCACGACAAGTAACGCTCATCTGTATTCTGTTCCGGCAGTTGCAGCAACATTTCTATAGCTCGCCATAAAAGAGGTGACAGGCAGCGTTGTGCCACCGTTTACAATTTTATATTTTTATAACAGTCTACAACTAACACTGTCTTCCTGCTTTCAGCCTTTCTCTCCATGAGTCACTATGCCAATCCTCGTCCTGTAGGGGGCCCCAACTCTATTACTTCGTCTACTTCATCTCTCCACGATCTTGTTGGTCGTCCTTTTTTTCTTCTCCATAGTGGGCTCCATTCAATTATTTTACGTGTCCAGCAATTGTAATTGACTCGTGTAACATGTCCATACCACTGAAGCTTCTCCTCGATGTGTTCCCAACCTCCTTGTCTACATTCATTATTGTTGTCTTGATTTCATCGTTTCTTATTCGGTCGATTCTACTTAATACACATGCAGCTTCTCCTCGAAACGTCTATACTTGACCTAATCGTTCCCTTGTTTTTCTTGTTTATCACCGTCCACATTTCCGCTCCATATGCCATTATGCTCCGTACTATTGTGTTGAAGATTCTTGTTTTTTGATCTTTGTGATATGTCTTTTGTTTTAATACCGGGTTAAGCCGTCTAATGCATGTCCTAGTTTGGCCTAGTCTATTCTTTATTTCTTCCTCTGTTGTATAATTTTTTGATATAAGTCCCAGATATTTGAATTTATCAGTTCCCCGAATGTATTGTCCTCCATTTCCAGGTTGCATGTCATTCCCTTCACTGTAGGTAAGTATTCCGTTTTCTCCAAGTTAATATCTGGGCCGTTTTTTGCATACTCTTCTTCCCATTTCCTCATCATGAACCCCAAATCTTCTTCTTCTTGTGCGATGATTACTTGATCGTCTGCGAAGCGCTCAAGGTATAAAGATGGCTGTTTCTGATCGGTACACCCATTCCTTCACATTTCTCATTCCATGGTATCAGTGTTTTTTGCAGAAATATCATGAATGGTGTGGGTGATGTTGAGCATCCTTCGAATTTCCCTTTGGTTGCGCGATTCAGGGATCCCCGTTTTCCCATTGATGTTATAACCTTAATCTTCTACATTTTGTAGAAGAGTTCTTAGAGTTCTGAAGAACATTCCATGTATTATACTAAACAGTTTCTCTGTTCCACACTGAATCAGCTCAGCTGGTATTCCTCCAGGTCCGTCAGCTTTACGGTTCCTCATTGTTTTAATTGCTTGCTTGACCTCCCACAGTATAGGTAAGTGTAACCTCTTGTCCTACTGAGGTCATTTTCTTCTGATATCACCGAGGCAATTGACTTTATGGAGAAGAGCTTTACTTCGACGACCTGGAATTGAAGCTGAATACACCTACTACAATTAATTATTAAAATTAATTAGGTCTCTTTCTAGTGTATAATCTGTGAAAAATTCAATTATTTGCAATTTTTTTCATCATTGCTACTAGAATTTTAATTTCTTCTTTATACTTCTGGATTTTCAGTCTTAGTAAGCACTGACTTACTTTGCAAAAATTAAATTTTATTAAATTTTCATGTTCACTGCTTTAAGTCTTCCAAATAAAGGAACCTTCACAGCAGTAGCCCAGTCACAACCAGCGCTGGCTGGTAAAAAAATACTTTTTTTACAGGTATTATCTCATGTATATGTAAATGTCTGATATTTTTCGTTTACTAAGACAACAAACTTTTATAAAGTTAATGGACAATTTTTTTTCTCTTATATAGCACTTCAATATGAAAATACATTGTCACTGCTAAAGTAGGATAGGTGGGAAGAGGTGTATACTTAGTACATATAACTTTTTATTCTATAAAGAAGTGAAAAACTGCAGAGCTTAATAATTGTAAGAGATGCTTTTTAGGAAGTTTGAAATTTTCTTGATCGATTAGGAGAATGGATATCTGGGTCTCACCTTGAACCCTTTAATTTAAGTAAAGCTCTGAAGGTAAAGGGTGGTTAATTAAATAGATAATGGTACATAACACGAGGAAAGAATATTGATGTTTCCCTTGACTCGTAGCAATTAAATTGCTAGATCCAGAATTCGCTACCTCCAATCTTTTGACAAAAAAAAAAAAAAGATTTACAGTGAGTAATATAAAGGGTCATTAAGTTAACTAGCAGATTTTTGTGGCCATTTCTGAAAAAGGTATGAAGGTCTGAAGAAGAGGAATCGATTAAGAAGGTAGGTAGATGTAGAGTTCATGGGCCTAGACTCTCCAGTCCCAAGTGGCTCAAATCTGAAATTCGTCAACTATACGACACGATTAATCTCCTAAATCCTTTAATAAACACGTCCAACCAGCTGTTAAGAACTCGGCTGTGCAGCCTAAAGCGACGGTTTGGATACCTGGTGAGGCAGGAGACCAAGCGCTGTAACGACGTCTTTATCAGTGAATCTGAAAATCCCATCAAAGCAGGATGGACCCTCATAAACAACCAATGCAAGTCAATAAACACTTCTCATAAAATCTTAGAACTTGAGTACCGAAGCAAGGTGACGACTGATCCTGAAGAAATGACAGAGATGCTCAATTCCGTCTTTCTTTCAAATGACTCTCCCACATATAGTCACACTCACGGATCCAACATGTCAACACACGCCTCTTCTTCCTTCGTATTTTTTCCGACGTCACCTCGGGAAATTATAGAAATAGTTTCCAGGTTTAAAAGTAAGAAGTCTTCGGGCTTGGACGAGATTCCCTCTTTTGTTGCCAGGTATTGCATTGCTGAGCTTGCTCAGCCATTATCAGAAATTTACAACAGCTCCTTTCAGACTGGTGTATTCCCCGAAGATCTCAAAGCAGCGTTAGTTAAGCCTATTTTTAAAAAGGGCGACGTCAAAAACCCTGAAAACTACCGACCGATTAGTCTACTATCGGTATTTGATAAAATTCTTGAATCTCTTGTCTCATCTCGTCTTATTGACTTTCTAGACAAAACAAAGATCCTTTCCCGCTCCCAGCATGGTTTTCTTAAAAACAGATCTACCCAGACGGCTCTTGTGGAGCTTACGGACTTCATATCTCAGGGTTTGGAGGAGGGGATGCGCACTGTGGGCTGGCTTTTGGATCTCTCCAAGGCCTTCGACAGTGTGTGCCACGAGTGCCTCCTTCGGAAACTGGAGAATGTCGGAGTTCGTGGATTGCCCCTTTCTTGGTTTACCAGCTACCTACAGGGAAGAACACAGGCGGTTCAGATTACTGGGTCTGATGGCCGACCTGTGCGATCACCTTTTGCTCCAGTCTCCTCTGGGGTGCCACAGGGTAGTGTTCTCGGTCCACTTCTTTTTCTTATCTTCATTAACGATCTGGGCCCCAAAATTACCTCCCCAAATTCAATCTGTGTTAACTATGCTGATGATACAACAATTCTTATTAGGATAAAACCAGGCGACCCTCCTAGTCTGATAGATACCATTCAACTCCCGTTGAAAAGAGCAAGTTTATGGCTCAGGGCCAATGAACTAAAACTTAACTTAGACAAAACTGAGCTGATTGATTTTCACTCTAGCCGATCACATCTTCCACCTTTACCCTCCATACCCACCGATGGTGCCTTGATCGAGCCGAAGGGCGTGGTGAAGTTTTTGGGCTTCCACATCGACCAGAACCTAAACTGGTCGGCACACACAGATCATTTATGCCGTCGTCTTGCTAGCGTCTGCTTCCTTCTTAGACGCCTTCAGCACACGGTGTCCCCTGAGGTTCTTCTCTTTGCTTATTATGGGCATTTCATCAGCCACGTGAACTATGGGCTGGCCGTCTGGGGTGGGTCTGAGAGATCTCTGCGAAGGGTTCTTCCTCTTCAAAAGAGAGCGATTAGGATCCTGACAGGCTTGTCAATGCAGCAGTCATGCAGAGGCCATTTCAGGCGGCTTGGACTTCTTACCGTGCCTGCTTTGTATGTCTTCTCTCTGCTCAAACTGATCCACAAAAATCAGGATAGACTTTTACCTTACCGATTCACCCATCACTACAGTACCAGGTTCAATTTGTTCAAACCTCCTACACACCATCTGTCGTCTTCAGAAAGGACATTCACGTACGCATCTATCAAATACCTGAACCACTTCAAAATAGATCCTGCAACTGTTAGGTTCTCAGTGTACAGTGCGTATCTCCGGAAACATCTCACGGAGTTGGAACCCTACACTACCTCTGATATACTGTCCCTCAACCCCCCATCCCTACCTGCAGTCTGATATTAAAACACCTAAAACTCAAAGCCTTGATCCATCCTTATCACAGAGATGGAACTATGCCTCGATCGAGAACTGATTTCTTTTGTGTCTCTGCGCGTCTCGACCCTCACTGTTCCCGGCGTTATGTTGACCTGCTGTGTGTTTTAAATTTTTACTGTTTGTCTTTATGTTTGTTTTTATAATTTCTGTAATGACGCTGTTGTACTGAGCAATGACTGTTGTAATTCAAGTACAATAAAGAAATTTGTAATTGTAATTGTAATTGTATCGACTCTAGGTGGAAATTTTTGCTATTTGAAGATGATCGATGTTTCAATGGTTATTTCCAGCAGCTCATCAGTCTGACATATTATCACCACCAGAGGAGTGTACCTAACAGTAAGAAAATCAACCTACTAAGCATATTGATTTGTCGGAAACATAGTGACTTGCAAGGCAAATGCCATCTAAGGACTGAAAATATTACAACTTTCAATATGTCTTCAGAGATTCTCTCAGAGAAATCTGCAAATTTTTCACTGCAATTTCTTACTGTTCATCGAAAAGGCAATTACCTTGCGAATCTCAATAAACTACGGAAGCGCTGAGCTGCCATCGTTTTCCGTAAAAACTTTTTTTATATAATTTACAGTTCTAACTGTAAATTTACAGTTCGAACTGTAAATTTACAGTTCAAAGTGTAAATTTACAGTTCAAACTGTAAATTTACAGTTCAAAGTGTAAATTTACAGTTCGAACTGTAAATTTACAGTTAGAACTGTAAATTTACAGTTCAAACTGTAAATTTACAGTTTGAACTGTAAATGCAGATTTTATCACTGGAACTGTATACTTCCGTATACAAGGGCACCTTATCCAAGACTACTATACTATTTTACATAAAATCTGCATTTTTTTTATTGAAAATGCACATGCACTGCAGAGAAATCCCTATGACGCTCTGGGAGCGGTGCATGAGCGGAGATATCGATTCACGTTCGCCTTGAATCTCTGTAAGTTGTATACTTCGAAACACGCCCTTTGAAATGCTATTCCAAAGTGATGCGGTTCTATACATAAAAGAAGTCTGAAATAGAGTGGTACGAGGTGTAACGAGCTGAACCTGATACGGATGAGCGTCTGCGGCTCGACGTGTATTTCTGCCCGGTCTTGTTCTTGGTGGGATCAAGCAAGCCACGTCTTTTGAACACTTTCCATTAAAATATCTGTAAAACAGACTCAGGTCAGCTACTCTTCTTCGATGTTCAAGGGTGTCTAAATTTTTTGTCAAATCTGGGTCCCCAATCAAGCGGATGGCTTTTTTCTGAAAAGAGTCGAGTAGTCTCAGCGTATGTTTGGGAGCTGAGCTCCAAACATGTGAGCAGTACTCCAAGGATGGTCGGATTTGAGCCTTGTATAAGAGGAGAAGCTGTTGTGGTGTATAAAATTTCTTCGTGCGGAAGAGTGTTCCAAGTTTTTGAGAAGCACTCTTCGCCAGACCTGCAACATGATCATGCCAAGACATGTTCTCTCTGAGGCTCACTCCAAGTAAACGAAGAGATGACGCTGGAGTAAGAGAGTGTCCCGCCGTCATCATATCTGGCTCCAAAACGTTAGTCGTTTTGGAGAAGATGACTGCTTGGGTTTTTCCAGCATTAAATTGGACTTGGTTTCTATCGCCCCAAGTTAGAATGTCTTGCAAGTCGTTGTTAAGTATGGCAACTTCTTGCTCCCTGCGAGACTGTGCGTCGATGGCAGATGTTCGCGCATCTAACGTATAAGAAGATATGAGGGTACTGTCGTCGGCAAAACTGTATATTGGATTTTTTGTTGTCTCAAGCAAGTCGTTTATAAATATTAGAAAGAGAGTCGGAGATAAAATGGATCCCTGAGGCACACCGGCATTGATGGAAAAGGTCTCAGAAAGAACTCCATCGACTGCCACCTGTAATGAACGATCTCCGAGATAACTCGCAAGCCACAAGCAGAATTTCTCGGGCATGCCATAGGCCTGCAGTTTTGCCAACAGTCCACCATGCCAAACACGGTCGAAAGCTCTAGAAATATCAAGCGCAACCCCTCGAGACTCCCCATGGTGCTCGATTGCGCCGCTCCACAGCTCGGTGACGTAAGTGAGGAGGTCACCAGTTGACCTCTGTTTGCGGAATCCGTATTGGCGGTCGCTGATTATATTAGCTCCTTCCAAGTATTTTAAAAGATGTTGGTTAATAGCTTTCTCCATAATCTTGGATATTACTGAAAGAAGTGCCACTGGTCGATAGTTATTTGGTATAGTCTTTTTGCCTTTCTTGGGAATAGGTTGGATCCGTGCACATTTCCAGCAAGAAGGAAATATTCCCTTTTTATAAGACAAGATGAAAAGTCGGCAGAAAACAGATGACAGCTCAGTGGCGCATTTTTTGAGTACGATAACAGGTACATCATCGGGCCCAGAAGATTTGTTTGGGTCTAAGGCTAACATAATGCTCTTTATGACACGCTGTCGGAAAACAATATCTGACATTTTGGTCTCCACGGAAGGGATCATTGGCGGAGTTCTTCCATGAAAGTCGACGGAAGAGTGTGAAGAAAAGACTCCCGCCAACAAGTTTGCCTTCTCAGTAGCCGTGGATGCGATAGTCCCATCTGTCCGTGTAAGTGGTGGAATCGTGGATCTGATGAAGTTCTGGCTGACTGCTTTAGTTACAGACCAAAAAGATTTCGAACCGTTAGGGCAGGAGAGAAGTTTGTTCCTAATTCTTTGGTTGTGAGTTTCCTTGGTTTGATCTATTATTTCTTTGCATCTGTTTCGAGCAAGGATGCAATTGTGATGGTTTATGCCGTCGGGGCTCTCTCGCCATTGGCGAAAAGCCAGTTGTTTGGAGGCGACAGCTTCCTTGCATCTTTTGTTGAACCAAGGTTTGCTGTTTGAGGGCTGTTTTTTTGAAAAGGGAATGTAGGCTTCCATGCCTGTTAGGATGACTTGAGCAACTTCCCTAGCACAAACAGATGGATCATTAGAGCCGAAGCAAACACTCCTCCATGGAAAATCTCGATAATATTCCCTGAGTTCTTCCCATTTAGCAGATCTATAGTGCCAGACTATACGAGGTTTACTTGTTTCTTTAACACTGGTAATTGGTAGGACACAAGATGTTGAGACGAGTTTGTGATCTGAGGAACCCAGTGGTGCTTTCACCGTGATAGTATATATTTGAGGGTTCGTGGTCAAAAACAGATCCAACAGGCTAGCGAATTCTCCCTCGCGATCGGGAATGCGTGTTGGTTCATCAACGAGCTGGGCAAAACCACAGCTGATCGCAAACGATTCCGCTTCACGGCCTTCTTCATCAGTGAAGTTTGAGTATTTAAGCCAGTTGATGTTATGTACATTAAAATCACCCAAGATGGATATCTCAGCTTTGGGGTAGTTTATCTGTATGAATTCAACAGTTTTTGTGAGGGACAAAAAAAGTGTCCTATACTGTGTATCGCTGGGTGGTCGGTATAAACAACAGATAAATCTCGTTGTTTGTCGGTCTGTTATCCTAAGCCACATGACGTCGAAGTCATGGGGTCAAACACTTCCTCACGCTGGCAGGAGAGGTCACTTCTGACAAAAATGCCAATTTTGAGACCTGACCTGACCTGACCTGGATAAAGATAATTAACTGTGCTTAATGACGCTTAATGCTTAATGATAACAGGATCGCTAATCGTCACCTATACGCTTGATTTCATCTGAAGTCGCAATTTTTCGATGTGGAATAAATTATTCCACTATAAAAAAAAGATCTGTAATAGGTCGCAGCGCATCTGACACCCTCAATATCAATTTGTTTGGACTTTTGTTTCGCACAGTGCTAGAATGTGAGGTTTATTTCTCTGAAGATGTTTTGATGTACTGAATTGACATTCGTATTTAAACCTCTAATATTACAAAAGTCGACTATAAATCTTTCCATTCTGGAGGTGTTATTATTCTCTCTCTTGCATGAATGAGCCCCTGGATTAGCCCCCGCCCGGAGATCCGAATGGGGGGTCGTTTTAACTCCGGAAAATTTTAACCCTGGGAACGCCATCCATGCATATTAATTGTTTCTTACGCCAAGGACCGGAATCTCCGGCACAGCAACGAAACGTCAGCTCTTTAAAGCAACTTCACGCCGCTTAAGCCAGAAAGATGGTATTGCACCGGGCGAGGCTGTGTGGGTTATATGTCCTCTACCATCTAGTTTGCTAGTTTTGGTCAGCCCCGGGGTATTTAATTTCCCCGGTGTCATCTATATGGACGACATTCCCCTATCCGCCACCCGGGGAGGCTCCCGATGGGAGACTAGCAGCCCCGACACGGGTTTACAGGGTACAGCCCCGACAAAGTGTAAATTTACAGTTCAAACTGTAAATTTACAGTTTGAACTGTAAATTTACAGTTTGAACTGTAAATTTACACTTTGAACTGTAAATTTACAGTTTGAACTGTAAATTTACACTTTGAACTGTAAATTTACAGTTCGAACTGTAAATTATATAAAAAAAGTTTTTACGGAAAACGATGGCAGCTCAGCGCTTCCGTAATAAACAAATCAGAGATGGAGCTAGTCACAAAGCTGTACCTATAAAGAAATTAGTTTCTAAGAAACAAATTTATACAATAATTAAATCATATCAATTTGCATTAATCCGGTTATTGAAAAAATATAACGTTTTCTGAACGACACAGCCCTAATGGTAAGATAAAGAGAGATACATCGACGTTTCACTGGTTGTGTCGTTCAGAAAACGTTATATTTTTTCAATAATCGGATTGCTGTAAATTGATATTGTATCCATTTGTTTCTTATTGCAATTTAGTTATTCTTGGCATAAAAGGGATCACAAAAATATTATTAAAAGTTATTTGACGCCTGCATTATAGCTTAAATAATGGTCACAGAAATCTGTCCGTTAACTTAATGAGCCTTTATATAATACCCACTGTTAGCGATTTTTTTTATATTCGCTTTTTTCTGTCATTGTCCAAACCTATTACCCACAGGTATGTGACTACAAGCCCGACCTCAATGCCGACCGAAACATTCCTCCGCAATGTTTCCTCACTTTTAAACTTGATTCTGAGGCTTGTGTACTTCAGTCTCTGTTGGCTTCTGTGTTAAGTATACTATAAAATCAGATAAGCCAGCAATGGCAAGCTGCCGCAAGTTTTCGCAGGACCACAAGCGTTCAGCTTTGAAGGTGCTCATCTCCAGCGCGACAGAAAATCAATCTAGGTAGAAGCTGTCAGAAGAATCTTATAAATTTTGGTATTATTATTAGTACTTATCTTTGAAGAACTGCTTAGAGTTTGTGTGATTCTTTACTCCGTTCTTAAAGATGGGGGTGAACTCGTGTATTAATTAATATGCTTAATGTTTTAGTACAATAAAACAATAATGTCATTCTATGCCATTGACCTTGTTTGTGCATTGCTTACGAGGAACTGGTCCATTTTCCATGATGCTATCACGCATTCCCGTAAACTTCTAAGGGTATTGTTCAGACAATTCCGGTAACGTGAAACTGCTATGCAAAGTTGATTCACAGATATTAGGATCATTCATATAAAACTTAATACTGCAAATATTCGCTCTATGTAATTTTTCAGTTAAATACATTATTCTAAAAGATTTAGGTTGTAAGTTTCTATACGTTTTTTATACGGGTATTGAATCGACCATCGATAGATGGGGAAACAGAATGAGAAGCAACGTTTCTGAGAACTCCTGCTTTTCAGCAGCTCTGTACCAATGGTTGCATCTACCATTCAGAAATCCGTAAAAACGTCTTCTTCCAAACTTTTTCTTATGCTGCTTCAACGACTTTTTTAATTGTTTTTTACTTAAAATATTGATTCTCTTCAGTTGGTAAAAAAGATCAAACAGAAGAATTATATTGCATATTTTAATTGAATAATGTTCAATTATTTCAAAATAGTCGTTGTATTTAAGCCAATTAAAGAAAATTAATTCTACATAAAATGAGGATATATTATTCACAATTTAGTCCCTTCGTTAAAAAACAACAACATAAAATGGAAGTATAGTAACCAACTTCTCGTTGTTTGTTTATAATGCATCAAAATGGCCGCTTTACTATTTTTTTATTTAAAATAGTCGAATTGAATACTTAGATTTATGATATCTATGAGTCAACTATACACTGTGTAGGTTCTTTATCGGATAGTTTACACTGCTCTGTAATTAAACCGATTAAACTTTATTGTTATGTATTACTGTACGAAAACTGCCTGTTTAAGTGAAGCACTAAAACAAAACAGGTAAGTTTGCAGGTTGATAGAGATTAAGGAAATAAAAAGAAAAAGGTTATATGTTTCAACCATGAAACAGTTAAGTGGGTGTACGCATATACTAAACCTTTCTTTAATTAAATAGAGCATAATTCTGGTTGTTTTATCGGGAGAAAAAGTAGGTATTACCAAACATTGGATACCTCACAGGGTATCAACGTAAAATCAAATGTAAAATAAAAATCTTTTTTTTTTTTTAATACATTCACCCTACGGCCCATCGTCCACTGAGAAAGCCTTATAGAAGCCAATCAGTTGCTCAGTGATTTGACTGAGCAAATTAATATCGATGACTTTCATTTTAGCATCGCCTGTTAAGATTCAGCCCCTCAAAGGTGGCGCCAAAAAGCTGTTTTTTATTATTTTCTTGAATACCATCAAAGTTTCAAAAATAAAATCAAACACAGATTATCTGCTATCGAAAAGTCACTCAATAGATAATTATCTGTTATAACTATGGTTGTAAGGGATGGATGGAATTAGCCATCCCCAAAATTTCTTTTATAGATAACTTATTTTTCGTAACTCTTATTCGTATCGTACCAATTAAAAATTTATTTCAGGTAGTTTGATTCATTCTAAACAAAGGATGAGAGTTCGCGAGACGACTGCAAAGCATCCCTGTCATCCCTGTTATTAAAATACAAGCCTTAAGTAATTTATTAGGATCATTTCGGTAAAACGAAGTATTCTGGGTGAGTCAGTTTTTCGTATATAGCAGGATTTCACCAGGTTATAGAAAAAACTGTTTTAAGGAATAAATAAAAAGACATAAAAACACATGTCCGGAAAAGCTGAGAAAAAAATAAGATACAGGGTGTTGGAAAAAAATTGTTTTTCAGTTTTCACAGCATGTTGGGCGCTTCTCAATATTTTAATTTCGTACCAGGAGGTTATTTATTTATAAATAAATAAATGATATGCGTTAGCTTAGACTCAATTTACTTAAAAACTATAGGGAATTTCGTACATGCATAAGTATACCTACCTTACTTTTCAAGAAATCTACAGGAATCACACTCTGATACAAGTAAGATCTTGTAAGTCAATGGGCGTAGAAGTTGTTGACCAAAAAGGGGTCATATACCCTGTCTCTACGCCACTGATGGATTTTTTGACCCGTGTTTTCCTTCGTTTTGTGTGCTCTAAATTATAATAAATAACCTGTCGGTATAAAATTAAAATATTGAAAAATGCTCAAGTTATGACGTGAAAGCTTAAAAAAAATTTTCAGCACTCTGTATCGTGTTTTTTCTAAGCTTTTCCGGATATATGTTTATGGGAACTTTTATTCCTTAAAACAGGTGTTCTATAAACTGGTGAAGTCCTGCTACAAACAACTGACTCACCCCATATTTCTCGAACTATCCTTATTTGGGATTCGTTTAGGTATTGATTTTGATGGAAATAATATTTTTTGATGCACAGACCTAGAGGTTCACGAAATAATTGGGTAATCAATATTATATTTTAACACAAAAAATAGGAACATGAATGCAGTTATACAGGGTGTTCTACAAGCTCTATGACAAACTTTGACAGATGGTAGGTTGCTTGATTTTAAACTTTTTTTTTTTAATAAACATGGGTCCGATTCGTTTTTGTTTAGAAGTTACAAGCATTTAACCTTTATTAACAATCAACAATAAAAATTTAAATTAAATGATAATCACAAAACTTAAGACTATAAAAATTGTTCGAAATGTCCACCCTCAGCTTGAATGCAAGCCTCACATCGACGAACTAAAGATTCGGTCACTCGAAGAATGAGATTTGGATCATTTCTTATTTGGTTAGCTGCATCTTGAATTCTTTCAAGTAACTGCTGATGGGTAGCGATTTCAACATGGTAGACCAGCTGCTTCATGTGTCCCCATAAATAAAAATCCAGAGGATTCAGATCGGGAGAACGAGGTGGCCATGATATTGGACCTCCTTGACCTATCCATTTATTCGGGAAATGTTCATTTAGCCAAGCAGCAACTTGTCTTCCTCTATGTGGTGGTGCACCGTCATGCTGATACAACATATTTTGAATAATATTGAGTTGCACGTCATCAATAAACTCTAAAAGGTCGTGTTCTTTAAATGCTTGTAACTTCTAAACAAAAACGAATCGGACCCATGTTTATTAAAAAAAATATGTTTAAAATCAAGCAACCTACCATCTGTCAAAGTTTGTCATAGAGCTTGTAGAACACCCTGTAGTATAGGACTAGATAAGGGAGAATACATAAGATTGTATAAAGAAACTCATACATATTATTCATTTGCCTATTAAAATTTCAAGCTGTTGACGTTCGAGAAAAGAAAAAAAGAAAAAGTTTGTAGGAATACATATCTTCAAAACTATTCGCGATCGAATTCCTAAAAAAAGACAATAATAATAATTTCAATTGGAGACTTAAATGCAAGAGTAAGCAACGATGTCACCACACAAAGGTTTGATCTTATTAAGTCAATATCAAGTTTTTCAATAATCAATCGATATAATTCCGAAAAATCTGAAACTTGTCTTGTTTATTAACAAAGGAGTGTTTATTAAGTGTTCTTGTAGATCTTGAAAGGTCGTCATTTAAATGAGAACAATAAAGCTGACCCCAATTATTAACCTTCTGACTAAATGAACAAAAATGAAAACAACGAAAGTTATACAATAGGGGTTGTTTTTCTTTAAAAAAAATCAAACCGGTAATCATTCTATTACCGGGTTATTATAACTTAGGTACTAGTACTAGATTATTATTAAACTTTTCTTAGATTATGTTAAAAATGTTAAAAAGTCCTAAATTTGTGTAAGTTAAAATAATCGGTAAAATAAAATCCTATAAAAATTTGACTCAAATATGTAGCTAAATATACATTTTTTCTCTTGATAGATTTAGGTTTTATTTCTGGCAGTCACGTTTAATAAAAAAAATGAGCTTCCACGCTGGATTTAATTAAGAGCCCATTAAATTTGAAAATCAATTACGAGTACAACTTGATAAGAATAATAAAAATAGAATCCAGTAATGACTTAATCAATTTCTTACAATGAAACGTTCTATACACAAATTCAATTATCACATTCAGACTAATTTAGATCAAAGGGAAGATATGAATAAGAGAACACCTTTTCGGATGTGTTTTAAGCTTATCAAATGTACGATTATTAATTAAAAGGTGCCTGAAAGCATAATAATTAATTTGTCAAATTTTTTATTAGATGTTGTGTACTTACTCGTATATTGTAAACGTCTTCTGATTTATTGGGTTTAGGTTCTTGGTTAACAATTTTTTTTTTTTTGTAAAATTTTTACAATAATAGAAACGTTTCGAGGCCGATTGTTCCCTTTTGTACTCATAAAAATGTTAAAAAATATAAAAAACTTAAAAATATTTAAAAAAAATATAAAAAATATTTATTATAAAAAATAAAAAATGTCAGAATCAAAGTAAAATCAATTTATTTTTTCAAAAATTAAAATTTAAAATATTGTTTGATTTTTTTCCATTTTTATACATTTTAATGAGTGAATATGAACAAATCGGCCCCGAAACATTTTTATTATTATAAAAATCTAAAAAAAAATGATATTTTTAACCGAGAACCTAAACCCCAATAAATCAGAAGACAAAAATCAACATAAAGGAAGGTTCCATCTACAACGGTTATGAAGAAAAAATTTCAAAATTCTTATTTTGAAAATGGTAAAACAGGCTTTGGTTTTTTTTTTGAATAATTTCTGATTTACATTATTATTTTTTTTTAATTTCCAAGGAAAATATTACTTTAAAGTGGTCTAAACTAATAACATTATTAAAATTTTCAGGAAAGATGTATTTATACAAACAAATTTTTAATGTAATGAATATTTAATTAAAACTTTAAATAAAGTACAATTTTCTCAGAGATAGATACAAATTTAAATACAAAATTTAGATACAATAATACGTTCGACAAGGTCAAACATTGTTAAATTTTCATGTAAAAAACAGGAGAGTCTTGGGATTATGCCGGAGAGTATGAACAGCGCGTCGTACTGTGTATTTTATGTAAAATAATTTAATAATGGAATAACCGAATAACATTCTGAATTTGAATTAAAACGTCGGTTATTAATAATTAACACTTGCACACGCACGCTACATATATCACACCAAATTGAACTGAACTGACGATGCAAACCCGTCATGAGTTTATGTTCGGTTTTCAACGCTAGTTGACTTGATCTTTTTTTTTTTTCATTTTCTTTGATTAATATTCTAACAGTGCGTATTATAAAAGCTCATTAAGTTAATGGGCAGTTTTCCGTGAAGGTTTTTAAAGCTAATGTCGACGTCAAACAATTTTTATTAACATATTTGTAAATAGTCACTTTCATGTCAAAAATAGATAAATTTAAAAAAATTCCATCTAGCCTCGATGTCTTCAGAAAGGGTAATAGAAATCTGTCCGTTAAGCTAATGGGTCTTTATAATACTCGCTGTAAGAAGTTTTTAGTGTCAACTTTTGTTTTTCTTATAGGTAATAGGTAGTCGCCATATATTTTTTTATGTCATTGGGATAAAAAAATTAAGGGAAACCAAATAACTAATAATATATGTTTTTCTCAATATGATAATATCATACTTACCTACTGCTTGCTCTACAGGGTGTCCCAAGATTTCTTTATCAAGGGATATCTGGGTTATTTCAAAAAATAAACAAATGAAATTCAGGAAATTTCAACCATACCCCTAAGGCTTTGCAGTTGCACCCTCAATGCCCCTTTACGCCTTTCCACCCCTAAGTAATCATCCCCTACTTTTTTTTTTTCAAATGACACCCCCATATTTTTTTTACTCGGCAGGATTGTTGACTTCTTTCTGAATACGAATTTCATACGATTTTTTAAATCGAGACATATCTAGCACGCCGAAAACAACATAATATAACAAACGAGGGTTGTCAAGGAATAACAATTAACATTTAATATGACATTAAAATCACAGAAGCAATTATTATTATTAACGCCTATATCCAGTAACACCGGTATTACTAGATAAGGTGGTTGGAGGAAACATTAACACAAAAAACAAGCAATTGCAACTCCTTGACAACCCTCGTTTGTTTTGATATTATATTGTTTTCGGCGTGCTAGATATGTCTCGATTTAAAAAATTCGTGTGACATTGTATTCAGAAAAAAGTCAACAATCCTGCCGAGCAAAAAAAAAATATGGGGGTGTCATTTGAAAAAAAAGTAGGGGATGATTACTTAGGGGTGGAAAGGCGTAAAGGGGCATTGAGGGTGCAACTGCAATGCCTTAGGGGTATGGTTGAAATTTCCTGAATGTCATTTGTTTATTTTTTGAAATAACCCAGATATCCCTTGATAAAGAAATCTTGGGACACCTGTATAGTTATTAATTTTTCTATAAATTTTTGGTGCCTGCCAAAAAGTTCGCACATATGGGAAAGCTTTTCTTGTTTTTCATCTCCAATCAATTTTTTTTGTCATAAGTTTTTCAGAAAATTAAATTTGAAGACACTAGATTCATGGTGTGAATTTTGTTTCCATAGAAAATGGCTATTTTGGTTTTTCTAACCTTCAAAATCACAAAAACCGTCATATTTCGAAAACCTAAAGTGTTTTTGGATATTTGAGCAACACTCGTTAGATATTTATCAAGTCAGTGATGAAAGAAATTAATTTTTTATAGAGCCAAAAAGTGGTCATTTTTGAAATTTCAATTTTTTGCTCATTTTTCTCAGTGTAATTTTGAATTTAAAATATTATGCCTTGAATATTAGTTGATATAGTTTATAATAATAAGATAATAAGAAATGTTGGGGTAATAAGAAATATAATAAGAAAAAAAGTTGTATTTTATGTCCCCTTCAAAACCCATTTTGTTTTTTCTCCATAGGTTTCTTTGGTTTTCGAGAAATTTTATATTATTCTAAAGGCTGCGCGCCAACAATTTTTAATGCACGAAAATTTACGCGCATCAAAAATACAAAATTTTGCAATTTCTAAAATATTAAATAACTCGAAAAATATGACATATACAAAAAAATTCTAAGATACTAATATTCTTTCATGAAATCACTCAAGCTTCCTTTCTTCTAACAAGTATTTTTTTGATAAATCCAACTATTAACAAGTTATTAGCGAAAAAAAACTTTTTCCCCAAAATATCCTGATTTTTGTGGATTTCTGTTATACTTTACCGACTGGACTAGATGTCCAAATGACAATTATTATTACTGGACCCCCAAAACTGATTTTTGTGGTTTTATGTTATATAATCTCTTCACTAACAATAATTATTTAATAGTCCAGTCATTATAGTTAAGTTCACCTCGGAGTTCGAGATACCCAGCTGTAAGTCTGTAAATACTTGTATATTGACACCCTGAAAGTTGTCTCAAAACCTACATATGGTAGGGTGTACGCAACTATTAAATTTCAAGGTCAAACAAAGGTTACAAAAATCTGTTTTTTGCTCTTTTTTTGTAAATTGTTAATAAAAATTGACAAATAGAAAAATTTATAAATCATTGATTTTGGCGCGTTTTCGACCGGAGGCACCGGTTGACCTGAAGCACGGTGTAATATCTTACACCGTGACCTGAAGTGATGCTGTGACCGCGCGCTCTCCGCCCTCTATCTCGAAAACGGTTCACAGTATGAAAAATTTTTTCAAACAAAATTTGTAGAGAATTTTGTATTCTACAATATTGATAATAAATGCAAATAGCAAAAAACCCATAGGAAATGAGATATTTACAAAAAAAGCGCAAAAAAAACGATTTTTGTGACATTTGACCTTGAAATTTAATAGTTGCGTACACCCTACCATATGTAGGTTTTGAGACAACTTTTAGGGTGTCAATATACAAGTATTTACAGACTTACAGCTGGGTATCTCGAATTCCGAGATTCTTACCTAATTTAAGCTTAAATGACTGGACTATAAGGAAAATTTTCGATAAGTTTTTTTATGAACTTTGGGTGCATTTTTTACTTTACCGACTGGACTAATTATTAAGGATAATAATTCTGTAACTTTCATGTTCGTGTTCAATATAAATTTGATGATATCTGAGTGTTAATGTTACCTATGCGTCCCAATCGGGGAAAAAGTATTATATATATTCTAGTAGAAGCAGTTGGAACCTACTTAGCAAATTAGGAACTACTAATCAAATAAAACAGCAAAAATATAATATTTCACCTAATTCTATTTCTTCTAGAATAGTGAAAGTTTCTAATTCTGTTTTAGTATCCAAAGAAGAACAGAAAAACATTAAAAATAAATTAAGAAAACAAAGAAAAAATGCCATTAATTCTGACGCATTGTCTAAACCATTTGAATTAAAAGAACTTAAAGCAGCAATAAATTCCATGAAAAATCGAAAATCACCTGGTTTCGATGGTATTTTAACTGAATTCTTAAAAAATCTGGGGAGTTTTTCATTAAAATGGCTACTTTCTTTTTTTAATGACATTCTGGTTTCAGGTCGACTACCTGAAGATTTCAAAAAAGCAAAAATTAGCGCAATTCTAAAGCCTGGGAAACCAAATGATGACTCTTCAAGCTACAGACCTATTGCTTTGCTTAGTATCACTTATAAAGTACTGGAAAAACTTTTATACAATCGTCTATTACCAATTGTTGATGAAAAATTACTTATTGAACAAGGTGGATTTCGGCCAAACAGAAATACATGTGACCAAGTTTTGGCGTTGACAACCCACATTGAATGTGGCTTTCAAAGAAAATTAAAAACAGGAGCAGTCTTCCTAGATCTATCTGCAGCATACGACACTGTGTGGAAAGAAGGTCTCTTACATAAATTATATAAAACCATTGGTTGTAAGACGATTATGAATCTATTGGAAAATATGCTATCAGACCGAAAAATAAAAGTTTTCGTAAACGAAAAGAGCAGTAAATACAGAATCTTAAATAATGGTCTCCCACAAGGTTCTGTTTTATCTCCACTGCTATTCAATATTTACATTAGTGATTTGCCTGCAACCAAATCTAGAAAATTCATATATGCCGATGACATTATTTTAACTTACCAAAACAGCGAATTTAATTTATTAGAAGAAACGCTGTGCTCTGATTTGAAAATTATGAATGATTACTTTAAGAAATGGCGTCTTTGCTTAAACTCTTCAAAAACAGAAGTTACATGTTTCCATCTCAATAACCACCAAAAATCTAAAAAGCTAAATATAACTTTCAACGGATCGTCACTGAATCATAATTTCAATCCAAAATATCTTGGTGTGACTTTGGATATATCTTTAACCTATAATCAACACTTAGAAAAAGTGAAACAAAAATTAAAAACAAGGAATAATATTCTATACAAACTTGCTGGAACAACTTGGGGAGCCAATGCAAAAACAATTCGCACATCAGCTCTTGCACTTGTTTATTCAACAGCGGAATATTGTGCACCCGTATGGCTCAACAGTGTACATCAATCAAAAGTGGATATTCAACTGAACCAAACATTACGAATTATTACTGGAACAATTTCCTCAACTCCGATCCCTTGGTTACCTGTTTTGTCAAATATTGCTCCATCTAATCTCCGAAGACAACAAGCAACACATAAAATCATGAATAAATACCGAACATTTCCAGATGATTTTTCAATAACATCGGACCTGAATAATCTTCCAACAACGAGATTAAAATCAAGAAGACCTGTGTGGCTAGAAACATACCTGGATCGACCATTTAAAATTGAAGATGAATGGAGAAATGATTGGCGAAATAAAAGTGTTTCTTTATTCAACAACACTTTAATCGAAGATCCTTCATCATTAGTCAACGGTTTTGAAATCAGAAGGAAAGTCTGGGTACAAGTAAATCGCTTAAGAACAGGACACGGTAGATGTAATTCAATGTTACATAAATGGAATTTAATACCAAGCGCTTCCTGTATTTGCGGACATCCTGAAGAATCCATCAATCACATTGTCAATGAATGTCCTTTAACCAAATTTTCTGGAGGTTTTCAAGCAATTCATAAAATTTCCACCGAAACAATAGACTGGTTACAGAATTTGAAGCTCTTGTAAACAAAATCTACATTAACAGCCAGATAACCTCAGAAGGGCAAAATGATTGGAATACTTCAAACCAATCTCAACAGGATGGTGTGTCTAGGTTTTTTAATGGGGTTTTACCTAGACTATATCTCTCAAAGCAAATGCTTCACCATGATGTCAACATCGCATCAGAATATCCTACAGATCGTTCTTTTCCCCATGATCGACGAAACCAATCATATGTAATTTAATAAACTAAACAACATGTATCGTAAGACTGCAATTTGTAATTTCAAACGAATATATATATATATAATATCAAACGAATATTGCCTAAATTTTCCGCAAAATTCCTTTGATATTATGCGTTTTTTTTATTAAAATTTTATAAAAATGCTATTTTCTCTGGAACTAAAATTCACACCATGGATCTAGTGTGCTCAAATTTAATCTTTTTGAAAGCACACACTTAAGACAAAAAATATTTCAAAAAAAATGGAACAAAAACTTTTCCCATATTATAATGCGAACTTTTCGGCGGGTACTGTAAATTCGGTAAAAAGAATATTTTTTTATTTGTCGAAAAAAGAATAATTTTTGGATTTTTGTTTAAATGTGGCAGATTTTTTGTTTATTGGATTTTTACACCGAATGATATGAAAAAACAATATAATGGCCGTAAAAAAAAACTTGACTAGGTATGGAAATCCTGGAGTCCATTCGGCTTTGAACTTTTATTCTTGACAGTTCAATTCAGACCTACGAGTACAAAACCTAATTGATTATAAATAATAAAAAAGATATGATTAAATTAAAAAATACAGAATTTTCAGTTATTTCAGCGTATTTCAGCAACGCTTATTGAAGGTATCCTAAATTTGTTTTCGGATTACAAAGCAGCACAATAATACGCAACCTTGCCGATTTGACCTACCTCGTATCCCTGAAGATAACCGAGATCCTCGTACATTTTCTCTAAAAATGAACACCCTGTACTTCCTACATTTTGAAGCTTAGAGCTTAAATATTTTATGACTTTCTTGTGATCTAAAAAGTATACCAAAAAATGTGAAAGTATTCCTATCTATTGTAGGTAGGTACTCATCATTATAATTTTATATTAATTTTGAAAATTATATCCATACTGACTGTCCTAACTCACAACTTAAATTATTTATTTAAGAGTATTATTTAAGAGTATAAATATAAATAAGTAAATAAATAAATAAATGACATTAGAAATTATTTGGGAATGCAATCGTTTTAAGAAAAGAACACTCTTTTTTCTATGCCAAGCTTTCAAATTTTATTTAATTCTTCATCAGGGCTATGGAAGTTGAGATGAAAATCTAAGTTGTTGAAAATTGTTAATCATAAGACTTGTACATTTATTAAATTGAATTGAATTAGTCAAAATTATACATGCAGTGAAAACATAATAGTGCTTACCCTCTAGACCTAAGAAAAATAGGTATTTTTTTAGAAGCTGTAGAATGGATACAAAAAGAACGTTTACGCATAAATTCATCATATAAACGGATACGCATATTATACTTTTTTTGCAGATCCTTTATTTTAATACCATCAATAAAATAATAGGTCTACCAGTTATCATAATTTTTTAACTGTCACAGTGAAGTCTTTTTATGAAGAATTCATTACCCCTTCAACAAACTCTTTATTAACTCTATCATAACTTCTCACAACTTCCCACTCAATCATAACTTTCATCACCAATCAGCCTTAAATACCTAACACATTCATTTCTACCTATACAAAATTGCTAGCTGGTGCGTCACATTCTCCTAACAATAACCAAACAATGTCAGTGTTATCCTTACATGTATAATAAGCTTCACGAGTCACTATTATTATAGACAGATAAAGCACAGAGATGCACTGCGTTACGTATCGGCAGCGGAAGCGGCGGGCTTTCGTCGCGGCGGCGGAAAGTTGTCGCTTATATAGGCTGGCCTGGCACTCTATGCGCGCACTGTATGTGGGTGTATAACATGCGAAAGGCATCCCGGCGGGTGCCCTTCGAAGCGTCGCCGCCGCCCGACGTAAATGCAACAAGTAGAAATTTAGTGAAGACATTTCCGGACACAATCCAGGGTCTCTGTCCTCCAAGGCTTCTGTTTCGGAGAAGGGATTTTATATCATGAGTAGGAGGGTCAATTTTGATGCCAACGTTTCTCTTTATTAGCTTGTTCAATATTGATAACGTAATTTGTTCTCGAAACAGTTTAAGAATATACTCGCAGGATTATTTGATTTTGTATGTATACCTAGTCGACCAAGAAATATAACGAAATGATCTACTTGTTAAACAGCCGTATTCAAAATATTCAAAATAATCAAAGATCAAATCAATAAAATGAGAACTTTACAGAAGTCGTTTCGTTATATTATATTTCTTTTTCAGCTTTACCTAATAGGCCTGCAGCGCATCCTCTAAAAACGCTTTAAAAATGGAGAAAGTGGGAGGGGTGAGGTAACCGTTTCAAACAAATTTATTTTGAAATTTATCATATCGACAATAGCTAAATGCTCAAAATAATTTTAATTTTTTTGATTACATCATGGATCTGTAGCGGGGCGGTTAGTTGAGACGAATCTGTTAATTCAGATTTCTCCAGAGCTTTTGACACCGTTGACCACGTTATCTTGTTGATGAAGTTGGAGTCCTTCGGTGTGAAAAATCATCTGTTGAGATGACTGCACAGTTATCTGAGTGACCGCAGGCAGGTTTTCAGGTTGAAATCGGTTCTTTCGTCAAAGATTGCGGTCACGAAGTGTTCCTCAGGGTTCTCACTTGATGGGATGGGTTTTGTTCAACTGTTTCATAAAATTCTGTGGTCTTGCAGGGGGGCACTGGCGGAGTTGCGTGAGTGGGCGTGTGTGAACAACATGTCCTTGAACATCTCCAAATGTCATGCGGTGAATTTTGCGAGATCGACAAATTTGATCAGGTATGATTACAAAATTGATGGGGTGTCTCTAACAGTGAAGGATAGAATCTGGTAGTATCTGCGTAGCTCTACCGCACTTCAATTGTACATTGCAATAACTTTTCAACCGTTACATTTAGAAATTTGAAATTTTAGCAAAAATATTAATTTCGAAAATTTGTAACAACAACTTTTTAGTTAAAAAAAATCTTAAAATTTTACTGAAAAAATTTAAAAAATTTCTTCAAATTGATGATAGTTTGTTATGTAAAAATTTCAAATATATTGCTGCTTTATTACCGGATATATACCGCGGCATAAAAACTTAAAACTGTTGATTTTTTATATGCTCCAATGTGAAAATCTCTGCAGTAAAAATAAACTGAAGCTGTGTTTTTGCATAAAGAATCAATCACAATTGGTTTGAAACTGTTACCTCACCTCTGTCCCACCTCGAGGATTGTGCTCTGTGCTCTGCAGGCTTACAACGTTATTAACCCTTGTCAATAAAATTATTGCAACAGCAATGATAGTTTTTTTTTTTAATTGAAAAACGAATAAAATTAGATTTTATATTCAACGAGAGAGATTAAACTGTTTGTTTCATCAAATCAATTAAAAATTAATCCCAACAATCCATATCTAATTATTTATAGTAAATAAATATCCACATGTAGGCCACTACTGTATTATATCCGGTGTGCTATTTATTTATTCACATAAACAAAACAGAAATATTCGACACGCATAACAAGAACAGTGACGTGCATTGAAGCGGCGTTAATTTTGTTATCGATAAGAAAGTTTTGTCAATATTGTTCCTGAACCTCCCCCCCCCCCCCGGATGCGGATGCCACTGAAATTCATAATTATATCTAGTTAGTGTTAACTTTGCGTCTTATCACAACAAACAACACTGAGCTTATAGATCACCCTGTATCGTATTTAAAATTATTGTGATAAAGCTTACATCATTTTTATTGTTAATAGGGTAAGATTCCCTCATAAATTATTGTCCTTTGCTTCCGCTCTGTATTTTTTGCAATTTGAAAATTTATTGAGACCGATTTAAGAAACTATAATCATGAAGAGGTTGCTGGATTCGCATTGCTTCCATTTCTATCCAATTATTTTACTCCAGTTCTTCTTGATTGCAGAGCTTATCCAAATACTAAACCTCGTGCCATATAACATGTCAAGCGAGCGAATCCCAGAAAAAGTTTAATTTTTAATTGTTAATAACCGAGAATGAAGACAGATGGACTATAAAATTACTTTGAGCTGAGAAAATTGGTTAAGTTGACTAAGCAACTATAAGCTCGTTCGTCAGGAATCGATTCCATTTCACAAGGTGCTTGAACTCCAATCACAATAATTTCATGTGGTACTCTATTCGCCACTCGTGTGGGAGTATGATTGGGTCCAGCAAAGGGTTGGTTCTCTTATAGCTATGAAAGCTGCGAGCTAAATCTGTCCGGAATTATACTGTAGACAGAATCTGCAGATAAATTCATAATAGGAATCGTTTAGCCTGAAATTTCTCCCATTCATTCCTTACACAACATCGTTTTGGTTAAATTGACTCGTCGTTGAAATACGATCGACTACGAAGTTGATGACGTTTGAACAAATTAATATCAACATGTCAGTCTTTATAGGATTTATTTTACAGATTTTTGTTAATATTTAAATATTAGTAACCTATAATGGTAATTTATTTTTGGAATACATAAAAACGCCGTATATGTATAGCTTTTAAAATATAGTAGACAAATTAAATATACAAGGTAATTGGATGACGCAGCGTACATTATCAAAAAACATGTTCGAGGACATTTCAAGTACCTATAAAAAGTTATATAAACATGAGTCCAACTCGTAAGGGTTGTTCTGTCGTAACATATTAGAAGAAAGAAAAAAACTGTTTGGTAGCGAATCAAAAGTAATAGTACGAGCGTCCACGACCAAAACAATGTATCATCGTTTTACGGCCAAAACCGTATAAAGTCGCTAGATTAGAATAGATGATCCTGAACCCTACCTAATAAGTGAGCGGTAACGGTCATAAATGTAGCAACTACTTGGAAGGCCATTTCGGCTATATGTCAACAAAAAAAATTGACAGACGGTATTATCGTATTACGTCTGATATTGAAAATGTACATATAGATTTTGTCACTTTATAATGAAAATGTCTGCTTTCAGGCATGAAAATGTCTGCTTTCAGACATTTTGTGCGTATTTTTGAAAATGTCAAAAAATTTAGCCGAACTGTATGATCGCAGAAAATGAGCGTTTTCAGACCTAAACGACACGATACCGACACGACACAGGCAACTATCGGAGCATGCAAAAATGTATTATTGCAATAATTGCAATAATACATTTTTGCATGCTCTGACATAGTTGCCTGTGTCGTGTCGGTATCGTGTCGTTAGGTCTGAAAACGCTCAATGTCTAATGTTGCGATTTTAGGGTTCAAGATAATCGAATCTATCAATTTTATGCGGTTTTGGTCGTGGGCTCTCGTACAAGCGCAACAAGCGAAAACAAAATTAATAATACTGATGATGGACGAAAACTTCCAAGCTGATTTTTTCTTATCTTTAATGGATTAAAAACATTTACAGCCATTGTCTGAACCCTATACATTTGCTCGTATTTTAATTCATAACCTTAACCACACGAATTAATATTAATTTGTACAGTTCAATTTATAGGTATTCAGAAGAATGTTATTGCACCAATTCAAACTATCATTGATGAGTTTTCCATTTAACTAATGGATCTAAACATTTGAAAGTGTTGAATCATCTTCTATTCTTTTTGGTGGTTCTATACTTTCCAGTTCTCCAATAATTTCTTCAGCAACAGCATACAATTCTTCAACGCTCTGAAACAAACATTTTGGTAATGTTAGTCTCTCTGTATTATAATATCTAACAAGCTTACACTCAAAAAATACAAGTTTACACAAAAACATGCTAATACTTCAGGATGTGATTCAGTCAGGTCATTAAACGTTTAAATTTTTTGCTACAGGGTCTTGAATTTTTGGGTTTTTAGGAGTTATTTTTTATTATCTACGAAAGTGGTTTAGGTATTTTTTCAATTTTGGTTTGTCTTAATAGAATACAAAACCCCATATTTTATTAGAAAATTATCTTATTAATATTAAATCACTCACAATATTGTCTGTTTTCAAAAATAATTATTCGTTACGAAATTAATATAATTTTAATTTTATTGTTTTAATTAAGAACGACGTCCGACGAGAAAAATTCCGGAGACCGTTTTCATGCAGAATTGATCAGGGTAATTAAAAAAAATATCCATATGGTCAAATGTCAGTGACGCACCAATTTGTTTGTAAAAAATGTCAGAGAACATGTTTTCAGGGACGAAAGTATGGGAGCAATAAAAAACTTTTCTAACTAAAATATTATGTGGTTTTACATCCCATTTATCTCTACTATTTTCGGAGATAATAAAAAGTAACTTAAAAAAACTAAAAATTCAAAAAATTTAAGACGTTGCTGACATCGTGTTCAAGTCAACGTTTCTTCATAAAATAACCTGAGGAATCCTGAAGTATTAGCATGTTATTAAGAAACACCCTGTATTTAGCAGTAGAACACGACCTGGAAAGTAAAAAAAAATACAGCTAATTAGTCAATAGTAAATATTGAATAGGACTTTTTATAATTTTTGGATTGACGAAAAATGATTGCATGGAGGAATGGTGGAAAATGACTGCATGCTGGAATGTTATGGAGAAGTTTATGGCCTCATGCGGTATTATTGTTGTTAACATGACAATAATAGCATTACTTAAACATAATTTAAAAGTATGTAAGAGTATATGTAAAAGACTATGAAAAATGTAAAAGTGTACTTTTTATTTACCTACTTGAGTTCGTTATCAATTTTTTTGAAAATAGAAGAAAATAATTATTGTAATATCAACTTTAAAAAAATCATGAGAAATTAATTGTGCATAAGCAAGTAACCGACTAAATTATAATATACAGGGTCATTTTTAAGTGTGTAGAGTACGACTCTCTTCCAAAAATGTCTCGAGTTACAAGATCGGTTAAGTTAGAGAAAAGTTGCACAATTTCACACTTATTGAGAATTTGAGAATCTAAAACAAAATTTAGGATGGCTTCAGTTATTGCTGAAATTTTATTTCAGATTCTTATTAAGCATAAAATTGTGCAGCTTTTCTCTTATTTAACCGTTCTTGTATCTATGCTTCTTCTCAAGATTTAAAGGGTGAGAGATAAGAAGAAAAAAAGATTTGTATAAATAATTAATTATTCACTTATTAAGGACTTTCGCTGAATAAACACAATATTAAATTTTGATTTAGTGCGAAAATATTTTATATTCTGTATCTTTATTTTTACACTCTGTTGTTGATTATGTAACCTATTACTTCAACCTTCAGGACAAAATATACCTTTGGAAAATTTTCAGGTGAGTTAAAATGAAGTCGGCAGCTTATGAACAATTTACATGAAATATTTGGCTTATAAATGTGAGGTATAAATTTAAATTAATTTCATAATAATTTTCTCACCTAAGGTTGGCTGCTACAGGGATAAAAGGAATCTTATTAAAGGATAACAAGCATAAAAGCATAAAAACTCCCAGGAGTTTAATATCTCGGAATTTACCAAGAGAATTTTAAATATTAAATTTGTATTTTTGCCATTATGAAATATTTAACACGATATTTACATTATCTAAGTAAGTACAAATAATAATTTTCATAATAGTTGATGATAAGAGCTCGTTAACATTTTTTTTTATCAACCAAAAGTAGCGATGAAATATGTATATCCATTATAAGGTTACTTATAGGCTACTACTTAACTACTTAACTACTTAACTACTTAGGCTAAAGTTGCATGAGCCAAAATTTGAGCTCTGGCTGTCCTTGCATAGGAGGGCTCTGTAAAATTTTTTCAACAGAATTCATGGCACTTCGGAATTCAACACTTTTGTGCAAGAAAACGTTTCTTTTTGTTGTCTTTTGCTTATACAAGAAAAACTTATATAATTGGTCTTGTAAATGGTCCTGATGGACGAATTGTAGAGAATTGAAAAAAGGGAAAACGAGAGCTGAAACAATCCGATTAGTTCATTATTAAGGGAGAAAGCAAAAAAAAAAGAACGAGAAAATAGCGGTTTTTCAAAAAGTTGTAACGTCGCCATTTTTTGAGTTGTAGTGCAGGCTCTTTGCGAGATGGTCATAGGCATTTCCTATGTGCAAAACCCAGACGCTGTCGGATAATTAACTTTCGCGTAGTTGCAAATATTGCAATCAGAAGTTCGTCATATCATATTTCATATCAGGCTGGATGCTCTGGAGGTCGTCCGATTCGAGCTTATTGAACGATTTGGAAAGTAGAAGCGGTGAGCTATAAAACGCCAATCTTGAGAATTGAGCGATAACGGCCGAGCGCGCGAGAGTGGTCGTGACGTAGTGGTAGTGGTATCATCGTCACTTGTGCTTTTAAACATATTCATTATATATTTTTCCAAATTTTTCAATGGTTGGTTCTTTAATGGTGAGATGTTTTGGTCTGGAGCAACCGCACTTTTAGGGGTGACAAAAATAGTGCCACCCATCACATGAATAGTTTACCCACCCAATAATGCCTGAACATTGAAATATCAGGTGGTGACCTAGATATTTCAGGGCTATATAGATTGTTTCTATACCCTCCAAGTCAGAATTGTGTCAAAGGCGTTCTTAAAAATTCTTGTCTGATATACTTTCGTATTGTTTTGATATACATAGTCGTCATAGCTCTACACTGTATTTGTAGTTTCTTCCATAAGGTAACTCCACCAAGAAAAACATGAAGGGAATGATGACCAAAAAAGTTAAAAAAAAAAACAATCAATAAGCCCACAAGAAAACAACTTGTTCAAAATAAAGTTTCAGTCCTCCTTTATCTTATCTATGACAGAACTATCCGCTTGAACATCTTTCGGATGCTGAAGACTTGCTATTATTTTATTATTGATTTTGTCGTCGCGGTGGAACACATTATTCTAGAAACAACATTACTCGCATTTACTGCGGCAGCATGGATTAGAGGCTACAGTAGAATGATTTTAATAGCATGCAGTTGAATCGTATGCATGTAAACCGTTTTGTATAATTATACCCAGAGGACTATCAGAAAACATGTGATCTCAAGCGAAATACATTGATTATAGTACCCCTTTACACTATAAGGATTCTGAGAACAATCTTGTCATATGATATGCAGAAATGTATCTTTTATTTGGTAGCATTCTCACCCCTCTAGATAAATGTCATAATGGGAAGAAGCATTCCGCAAAAATTGTTATTTACAATGTATTTACTTCTAATTTTTTCATAGGGATAGGACCAGGGTCACCATCTTCATGACTGACAAGTCTTGAAGGTGTTGTCAGTCTTGAAAGTGGTGACCCTGTTCCTACATATTCCTATGAAAAAATTTAAATCAAGAAATATAATAACTCCAACTTACTTCACATTTTTTAAGCTCGGATATGAGTGGAAAATCATTGTTGAATCTGTCGTCTCTTCGTTTAGCGACATGAAATATTTGGTCTCCGTTCGGGTTTTTCAGTCTCAAGAGCTGAGTGGGAACACAACTGGTATTAGAACACTTGTTATAATCTCTGGGTTCCTTGGAGGCGTGCGGTGTGCTGTCTAAAACGGTGGCGGAGTTGGATGATTCATCCCACAGAAGCAGTAATGGCAAGTGAATCTTTGGCATTTTCATCTGAAAAATAGCGCAAATTATTCATAATATTTTCTCTTATCATAATAAATTCCCAAGAGATGCAAATTACACTAAGCGTTTATAAGTTGCTACAAAAAGACCTGAAAAATTAATTCATATAAAAAAATAATAAAAGAAGAAAAGTCTATGACTTACGATGAAACTATATTGCAGACGCTTTACCTTTGTTTTTATTTCACTTTTTCTACGACAATTTTCTATCAAAATCACTGGATGATTAGACATTTCAGGTGGTGCTTGATCTATTGGTATTTTTCCCGTTACTATCAGGTTTTTTATTCTTTCCAGTTCCGCTCTCTAGAAATAAAAGTACTTCTGTAATATTGAAAGTAGAAGTAAGAAAAGCTCCCAAAAACATGAAAAAGAACAAAGCTCCAGGTGAAGGTGACGTAACAACGGATTTGCTGATCTTTGGCAAAGCTGAATTACCTGAAATCTGGAAAAATGCGAAGATAATAAATACAGTTGCACAAGAAGTGGGAAAAATCTACCTCCAAATAACACTAATGTCACACTTATCCAAATTATTAACTAAAAGAATAAGATGCCTAGCAGAAAACTGGATGAATACAAACCATGCGAATAGGCAGGGCTCAGAAAAGGATACTCCACAGCAGACAACATGCTCACTATCAAACTACTCATCGAAAAAAGCAACGAATGTCAACTGCCTTTGACTATCAAAAATTCATTAGAAAATTGTCGAATTGACAGTAGATATATTTGATATAAGAGATGAATAGACGAGAAACTGCCTCATATCATTTGCATGAAAAGCCGTTTAAATAGAGGAATCAGACAAGGGATCAACATGCAAAAAATCATTATCCCCGAAACTGTTCACCTTGACACTTGAGGATGCATGTAAGAAGCCGGATTTGACATAGTACGGTGTAAACGTCAATTGACAATACTTAAGCCATTCACGATATTGCAAATGATGTCCAAAGATGGCCCAAAGAAGACTTAACACGCTATGAAAAAAGATGCATATTAAGATACAGTAAGAAGACCATTGTCGCTCAGTTAATTAAAGCTTGGCCTACCGAGCTTTAAAAATTTGAGGTCGAAATGTAATTTTTCTTCTCAGTGAAGAAATTTTGGTGTGACTTTGGATATATCTTTAACTTATAATCAACACTTAGAAAAAGTGAAACAAAAATTAAAAACAAGGAATAATATTCTATACAAACTTGCTGGAACAACTTGGGGAGCCAATGCAAAAACAATTCGCACATCAGCTCTTGCACTTGTTTATTCAACAGCGGAATATTGTGCACCCGTATGGCTCAACAGTGTACATCAATCAAAAGTAGATATTCAACTGAACCAAACATTACGAATTATTACTGGAACAATTTCCTCAACTCCGATCCCTTGGTTACCTGTTTTGTCAAATATTGCTCCATCTAATCTCCGAAGACAACAAGCAACACATAAAATCATGAATAAATACCGAACATTTCCAGATGATTTTTCAATAACATCGGACCTGAATAATCTTCCAACAACGAGATTAAAATCAAGAAGACCTGTGTGGCTAGAAACATACCTGGATCGACCATTTAAAATTGAAGATGAATGGAGAAATGATTGGCGAAATAAAAGTGTTTCTTTATTCAACAATACTTTAATCGAAGATCCTTCATCATTAGTCAACGGTTTTGAAATCAGAAGGAAAGTCTGGGTACAAGTAAATCGCTTAAGAACAGGACACGGTAGATGTAATTCAATGTTACATAAATGGAATTTAATACCAAGCGCTTCCTGTATTTGCGGACATCCTGAAGAATCCATCAATCACATTGTCAATGAATGTCCTTTAACCAAATTTTCTGGAGGTTTTCAAGCAATTCATGAAATTTCCACCGAAACAATAGACTGGTTACAGAATTTGAAGCTCTTGTAAACAAAATCTACATTAACAGCCAGATAACCTCAGAAGGGCAAAGTGATTGGAATACTTCAAACCAATCTCAACAGGATGGTGTGTCTAGGTTTTTTAATGGGGTTTTCCCTAGACTATATCTCTCAAAGCAAATGCTTCACCATGATGTCAACATCGCATCAGAATATCCTACAGATCGTTCTTTTCCCCATGATCGACGAAACCAATCATATGTAATTTAATAAACTAAACAACATGTATCGTAAGACTGCAATTTGTAATTTCAAACGAATATATATATATAATTGATGTAAGTTATGTAAAGCTTCAGAAACTGGATGAGTTTTTTTTACAAAGATATTCTCAAGAAACCTGCCCCTTTATCTATGAACATTCTGTACTGAAATTTTAAAAATTATAATCTGATAAAAATTAAAGCGAGCTGTCCAGTAGTTTTGGAAATAATAATAATTTTCGCGAATGACGGAATGGAATTCTAGGCCCGAGAGTCCAGCTCGCTTTGTCTTTTTTATTTTTGAATTATACGAATTAAAGCCTCTTTTAAAGTATAGGTAAGTACTTAGCTTCTTTGTACATAATACATATGCATATTCATAGCAGAGTTAGTAAGAACTCACCTCTCTTGAGCGTATTCTTTCATTCATACATTCCGAATAGTCTTCTATCATCTTTTCTGTTAGTCTCTGCATGTAACTTCTATCTGTGAGTTTTACAAGATTTGAACCCATCAGATCTTCTAAGCGTGATTTTTCTTTGGGATGGCTGAAACTTAATAGAAAAAATTTTTCGATTCAATTTTTCAATATCAATCGAAATAGGGCTATTAAGATTAATAGAATCTTATCTTTTGACATGCAGAATAACACCCTTTTTTAGAAACTATCATAAAAAATCTTTAAGGGGTGAAAAACATAATGTTAGGTATAATTCAAAATATGAGATATTTTGCCCAATTACCCTCTTAATTTTTTTTTTTTTTATTAATAATTTACAAGATACATCTTTCTTTTTCTTGTATCTGTCAACTTCAAATACATTAACTTTAATTTGATAGAGCGGTTGGATAGAATTTACAGTGGCACGTGTAATATATATTATTATAAATAAGTAACTTAAGAAAATTATGCCCATCTGCCTTAACGCTTTTCTCGCGTGACTAATTTGCTGTATAATAGATTAGGGCTACTTGTACCATAAATATGAGTACCTACCTACCTACCTCTTAATAATCTTTATATTCAAATAACTTCTTCCATACTGAAATTTTCATAATTTTTCATAGATTAGTTGGATAGATTAATAAATAATGTGACTTTGTAGGGCAAAATCTTAGTGCTAACATGACGAACAAAGGCGTTTAGGCAGTTCTAGTCTTGGTTGTCTTACTCTTATTAATAGTATAACAGCCTGGGATGTGTATGGTGCAGATTAGCGGAGGTGGAGGTGGAAGTGTGAAAGATTAAGCGATGAATACCTGGAATTCGGATATTATTATCCCTATTCGGGGGATGTTCTCCATGGGGTTGCGCGCTGCGGTCGGGTATTATCCACCTACTGCCGGCACTCTTGCCAGGCGTCGTTCTCGCCACCGCAACACCCGCCTGTGAGCCAAGACAGTGGCAGGATCACACACGAGCGGATACATTGTTTGAATACGTAGGAGAAATTCACTAGATACTAGGTTCTCGAAAGTTCGGGACCATGGTAGACAAAGTTTGCTTGTATCTTTTCGCCTTTTGTCCATCATTTCGAATAACTTTTGAAACCGTCAAGCCGGAACCTAAATCTCAAGCATTGCAATATTGCAGATAAGATACAGACTAGGGCATTTGTCAAAAAATAATCCATAAAATCTAGAGGATTCTTACAGCGGTTTATTGCTTAAAAATGTGTTAGGGGCGATGATAGACATGGAGTCTCATCTTCAGTTAAAAACAAAAAACTACGCGCCTTTTTTTCATTTAACAATAAAACGAAAAAGTAGTATTGCTTAGATATTGGAAAACCCACCGGTTGTAAGGAAAAATGAGGTATGTGAGATTTGTAAACAATAAAAATACCTACAAACTGAGACTTGTTAAATTAAAATCATTCAACAAATCAAAAAGTCATTATTAAAGAGATCAAATTGCAAATTGAAAATAGCAAAGACATTTTATTTGCTTAAAAGAAAAAAAAGAAATAAAATTTAAACATTTTTTATGGAAAATCTGAAGGTCTTTTTTTCGAAAAATTCGATTACTCTTCTTCACAGATTTACTAGTTGCTAAATCTTTCTATATTATAAATTAGCAACTGTATAGAAAGGATCAAAGTTGGCCTTTTTTTCTCGTTGTGAGACAAACAAATGGAATTTGGCGAAAACTATTGCACATTTCTTCAGTGGCGGCTCGAGGATTGCAAAGTTAGTGTAGTATGGCTTCCATACAGGACAAGTCCCGGTCAGCTCGATTTTTTATAGATCTATTTTTTTGCCGCAAGGTCCGGTTAGAGAAGGTCCGGTCAGCTCCAACTTTTGTCATTTCGAAAATGCAATTCGCGACAGATCCGCCGGTCAACTGAAAAATTCGAGCTTCCAAACAGGATTCGCATCAAACCTGATACATATTAAGGAAAACACTTTTATTTTCCTCAAATTAATAATAAATTCTGGTTGTCTCTTTCCCGCGGCGCACTTGCACGTTTTCACTTTTACGATTTTTAGCGTTTTTAACATCTAGAAACTTGTTGGTTCACTTTTATGGAGATTTCAATATTAAAATTGCTTAAGAAATTCTCGGTTGCACATTAACCTCACGAACACCTAATAGGGAGTTAAATCTAAACAATAATAATATCTCTATACAAAGAAATGCTTTTCTTATCATTATTGCATGGACTTACAAATAACTTTTTAAGTTCTGGATATTATGTGTCGGCCTTGAAATCTTGCGATGTCTAAAATAAAAAATTTCCGCATGTTAAACTCAGTTTTGTAAGATCTAATCAAAATATAAGATGACGTCCAATTCAGTAACGAAATTGAATTCCATGCGTGGGAGCAATCTATCTGATGGTCGAATATCGGCCCTTTAAATTGTCAGCACTAATTGGTTGTATTATGTGATATATTTCTGCATCAGACATATTTAGAAACGTTACCTATTTTTGGCTGTATTTCTGATAAGATTCATGGTGTTTTTTTTTACTCTTTAGGGACACTTTACCACCTTTACATAAGAACATAGGTACCTATATATACTTCAATACCGCATGTAGCTATTTTTCTAGAAATATTTCTATCAGGTTTGCATTATTGAATCCTCGCTACTTCAAAATGTAAGCATTCCATATCTTTGAAGATAAAATTATAAAGGGTTTTCTAGCAAGGACGCTCGAAATTGAATAGCGACGATCTGGTTGAAACTAGAACTGGCAAATTTGACAGGAATACTTCTTTAGGCTTGCAATTTAACCATGGCATGATTCAACAACGCGTTGAACTTGTTACATTATTTCCAATATCTTCCTTAACGTTCCATGAGCTGCATCCAATTTCATCACCATCTTATACAGAGTCCACAATTCGTCGTTTAGTCAATAAATTTAAGACAACTGGGTCGGTGGTCCATGAAGCAGTTAAAAATACTCAAGACCATTGGAGAATATTGTGCCGTTCGGGAGAGTGTCCGAGAAAAATTCAGAGAGTCCATTTCGTGTCGTGCGAAGAGCTTGCATGGTCTTTCTGAGATTTCAAGTTTGTTGGATCATGCGGATGATGCGTCGAGACTTTTGGTCCTTCATCAGTACAAAGCTCTCAACTCAAGAACTAAATCCCAAGGACCACAGACAGCGACGCGTGTCCGCTGATTGGGCTTTAGAGCATTTGGGAGATGACGTTACTTTTTCGAAACAATCATCTTTACTGATGGGGGTCGGTTAATCGGCTTCGTAAACAAAATAAATTGCCACATTTGGAGCGACGAAAATCCACGGGATATTCATCAGGTTCCTCTACACTCTTGGTGTGAATTTTGGTCCGGCGGTATCATCGGCCGTCATTTGCGCCAAGATGCGCAAGAAACAGCGTTCACTGCTGTCAATGGCGACCGATACAGGACGATGTTAATAAACCTTTTGTGGCTTAGGATGAATGGTAAAATTTGACTCCAAATTTTCTTTTACCTCCTCGTAAGTATGGATGACTCGTTGAATTTCAGGAGGATTAGACAAGTCGCCCAGAAGTAGGTTTGACCCAATAAAGTTCTTCGGGCAATTGATTTAGTTTGAAAAGTTTCCTTAATTATTAATTATCCATAAATTAGTAACCGATAGTGGATGGAGTACCTAAATCAAAATGAAAATATCATCGTGCGTGACTATAGCTAAGTCTGGAAGTAAGAACGCCCATTTACTTCGCTGAAAGATAAGAAGCTTTTAAAGGGAATAAATAATCGGTCTGATTTTTCTACTCTCACGACACATTTATTGAAAAAACTTTACGAAAGTCGACTATCGATTGTACCTAACTTGAATTCGTTTTATCAAGTGCCAAATAAAACAAGATTTCCTTGAATCTGTTTTTATAACGAAGAATGGAAATACTTCCTTAAGTACCTACCTAACGTCTTACAAAGGCCAACATAAAAAACGAAACTTCGACAACGCAAAAAATAAAGCTCTCCATAGATACTTTATTTTTCATTTCTTAACACCGGATTCTGATTTATACTTGATTAAACATATAGGTAGGCACTTACCGAAGTAAGGCGTCTGTGAAAACATATTTTTTTTTGTATCTAAATTTTATTGGAAATATTCTCAAATGTGCTTTAATCATAAACGTGAGTCTAGGCGTTTACACCGGGATAAAACTTGTAGTCCAAAAAAGTACCTAAGTAGGTATGTTAAAATTTCATGATTTGGAAAATAGATCGTTAAGCAAACTGTAATAAGAAAATAACATTAAATCATTTGCTACCCCAGTCGTCCCATAAAAAATTTTCTGATCATCACTTCCGATGGTAAATCAAAACTGCATTTTATAGCAACTAGACAAAATGAATGATAAAGTTTGAGTATACAGGGTGTATCTTTTATTGCATAAAATTTTAAAGAAGATTCCTTGGTCAAAAATAAACAAAAAACTTCCCATTAACGTGTGTCCGCAAATGCACCGTTTTTGAGATGCAGGGTGTCAAAATTCTATTAAAGTTTTTTGAAGATATCTCGGGAATCGCATATAAGATACAGAACTTAGTTTTTGTACAGGTCTTATCATTGATATTATATAGCTACTTTTTAAATGTTAACTTATTTTCATATGCCAGTGGCGGAGATTTTAGGGTTGCTTTGGTTTTTTTTTTGCTCTTTTTGCCCCTATGTACAAAAAGTGAGTTCTGTATCTTAAACGGTTCCATAGATGTCTTCAAAAATATGGAAAAATCTATATCTCAAAAACGGTGCATTTCCGGATACATGTTAATAGACATTTTTTTATTTTTTTTGACCAAAGAATATCGCTTAAAAATTTTATGCTATATTAAAGATACCTACACCCTGTGTACTTATAATAACAAGTAATGAAGATTTTCAACAGTTTATGGTGAAACATTCGGACAGGAATTATTAACGAGATACAACATAATTATGAGATACATCACTTATAATTTTTTTTGTAACGTGCTCTCGGATTATATTTTAGGGAGCATTATAAGAGATCGACAACGTAGTTGAAGGTTGGGGTTAGACTTGCAAATTAGAAACGACTCAAATTTCCTATGGCGTATCCTAAATGATATATTGCTTAGAGCACGGCTAGATAAAAAAAATCTAAAAATCTAGAATAACAATTTAAAATCGACTCTTATGGAGGAGTTAAATCGATAAATAATAATACGAATTTATTGGAAAATCTGATGTCAGCGTAGACATTAGGCTAGACAAGGTCGCATGGTATTTGATACAGTGGGATTTGTAAACTCTAAACTTTACATACAGGTTAAGGACCTCCATTTCTCCCTGTATATTTTACGCAGCTATCTCAAACTTGTACTCTTTCGAACCATAATTGAAATCAAGCATAAATATAAGAGATAATAGTGTATTATGCAACAAGCGCATAATGATGGCTAATTTTCACGAAGATGGCTATTGTTCACGAAGGCGAGATGGTATGTTACAGTTACTCAGATGCTATAGAACTCGCCGGAGGCTCTTGCTGCAATTTTCATCTTCGTGGATAATAGCCATCATGTGCGAGTGGAATACTATACTTTATCTACGGTTATACTTATATCAATTCTCATTCAATAAAAATTATAAACTCTCACTAAAAGACAAAAACCGGCATCAGATTTGAATAACTGTCATTGTTCTCAATCACTAGGCGTGCTTTAATCTTGTCGAATTTCGGAAAATCAAGAAAAGTATGATTACAGGTTTATTGTACTAGGTAATTTTTTTATACTTAATGGAAAATAAATACTTATGCTCTGTCCACTGAGTGTTGTCCATTGTCATGCCACACTGATTCTGAATAAACAATTTCGTTTAATTCGATTTGATTCATACACTTATTTCTAAGTCGAGCCAGATGTGGTATCGCAGTTCGTGTCAGTGGCGTGTGAATTGTTATAATTATGATTAGAAATAGCATGTCACCTACCTGATGGTTATTGGCGCTTAAAAGAAAGCATAACACCTCCATTTTCTTTTTGTGCAGTAAAATATCCTAGCAATTTAACCACACAAGACCACGTCCTAGGGAGTTAAATCGGTCCCCAGGCATTTTGTGTAATTTTTTGTAGTTCGTTGCGAGAATATACCCAGTCCGTTTTTTTAACGTTAGAAAAACAAGGCAATAGATTTTTAGGCATTCACGCAATTAATAAGTTAGTCGTAGTTTATCACATCGTACAATATCACAGGTAATTCTGCTAATTTCATATTAAAAACGTTTCAAATAACAAACCTCATTAGTATATTTAGGGCTGTCACTGTCAACTGACAGTAGCCGATGAGCTGGACGACAATCTTATCGTATCAATCTAAGCGTATCAAGACGCGAGTCGTACTTCCGTCTCACTCTCGCTCATCTTTTTAGAATTGCTGACGATTCAAACGTATTTCTGACAATACGTCCCAATTTAACTCGATTGACTATGCAATGCAATAGAAGGAGTAAGAAACATAACGAGATGATGTATCCTTAGTTATCACAACAGACAACATTCAGTGTACAGACTATACTTAAATCTCTAGTTACCTATTATAGAGATATATTGTAATGAGTTTTGGTCGTAGAAAAAATAGCGCATATAACTCATTGGAAACTTTCTTTCATGCATGAATTTGGCTGCGCAGTTTAATTATTCATTATTGACATTATTGACAAAGCGGAAATAACGCATCTCCTTGGTGTGTTTTTCGGATTCTAGGGACCCCCTAATATTAACTATATTGTTACCCGGTATGAATATCCGGGTCCGGTTAAGCAAGAAGCGGGAGCGGCTGGACACTGAAGCGATGAGTCTTCATTCTCTGGCTTTTCTTCGTCAATAAATTAATCTTCCCTGTTATTAGTATAAAGAACAAACTTTTTTTAATGATATCCAACAATTACAATGACTACTGAGTACTGATGCTTTTACGACAGATTTAGGTGTTATTTTAGTGAAATATCTTCACTCAGAAATGAATGAACAAAAAATGTATAATGTAATATGATATAATTTGATATTTAATTCAAAGGGTAGGTAGATATTATAGCCGAAGAGCCGATGAACAGGCGGAGGTAATATTATAAGCGGAGCTGAATTGTATTAGTGTATTTTTAACAAAAAAATACACTATTGAGGACGACATCACTTTTCGAAAATCACCCAAACTCATCAAATGTCCACCGATCATGACCCCCAGATCACGAAAAAGTGGTTTTCCAAAATTCACCTGCCCACGATATATATATATATAGAGATGTACACGGTTATTGTTGAGCCCGTTGAACATATTAACGGTCAGTTGTGTAGCCCTTTGCAACCTTGTTCTACGGAAGCGCTGAGCTGCCATCGCTTTCCGTAAAAACTTTTTTTATATAATTTACAGTTCGAACTGTAAATTTACAGTTCGAACTGTAAATTTACAGTTCAAAGTGTAAATTTACAGTTCAAACTGTAAATTTACAGTTCAAAGTGTAAATTTACAGTTCGAACTGTAAATTTACAGTTCAAACTGTAAATTTACAGTTTGAACTGTAAATGCAGATTTTATCACTGGAACTGTATGCTTCCGTATACAAGGGCACCTTATCCAAGACTACTATACTATTTTACATAAAATCTGCAATTTTTTATTGAAAATGCACATGCACTGCAGAGAAATCCCTATGACGCTCTGGGAGCGGTGCATGAGCGGAGATATCGATTCACGTTCGCCTTGAATCTATGTAAGTTGTATACTTCGGGAAACACGCCCTTTGAAATGCTATTCCAAAGTGATGCGGTTCTATACATAAAAGAAGTCTGAAATAGAGTGGTACGAGGTGTAACGAGCTGAACCTGATACGGATGAGCGTCTGCGGCTCGACGTGTATTTCTGCCCGGTTTTGTTCTTGGTGGGATCAAGCAAGCCACGTCTTTTGAACACTTTCCATTAAAATATCTGTAAAACAGACTCAGGTCAGCTACTCTTCTTCGATGTTCAAGGGTGTCTAAATTTTTTGTCAAATCTGGGTCCCCAATCAAGCGGATGGCTCTTTTCTGAAAAGAGTCGAGTAGTCTCAGCGTATGTTTGGGAGCTGAGCTCCAAACATGTGAGCAGTACTCCAAGGATGGTCGGATTTGAGCCTTGTATAAGAGGAGAAGCTGTTGTGGTGTATAAAATTTCTTCGTGCGGAAGAGTGTTCCAAGTTTTTGAGAAGCACTCTTCGCCAGACCTGCAACATGATCATGCCAAGACATGTTCTCTCTGAGGCTCACTCCAAGTAAACGAAGAGATGACGCTGGAGTAAGAGAGTGTCCCGCCGTCATCATATCTGGCTCCAAAACGTTAGTCGTTTTGGAGAAGATGACTGCTTGGGTTTTTCCAGCATTAAATTGGACTTGGTTTCTATCGCCCCAAGTTAGAATGTCTTGCAAGTCGTTGTTAAGTATGGCAACTTCTTGTTAGAAATGTAAAAGAGCGTTAGCGGTATTTAGTAGTAATTGGTAAGTTTTCTGTGTGGCGTAAATGTCGTATTGTTAATTTACAGAAACATGTTAAGAATAAGAAGTAAGAATAAGTTTCCTCGTGTAATGGCGGATGTTAAAGTAAAAATGTAACTTGAGTTTTGTATGTTTTATAATAAATAATGAATAGAACGTTGTTGTTGTTATTATAATTAAAACAAGTGTGGTGTCATGTAAAGCAGGTACAGGTTAAAAGTAAAACTCGGGATAGGTACAATATCCCAATAAAAGTAAAAATCTATCAGGTTATGGGTCCAGGCATTCCAGTGTGTCCAGTTTATCTCTAATCCTGTACTTGTGTAAAAATTGTAAAACTAAAAACTAAAATGTCGACTAAAACCAGCTTCGAAGAATTGAATCAGATAACAAAATTAACAAACAAAGAAAACTACAAGTTATGGAAATTTCAAGTGAATATCACATTAAAAGCTTATGGGTTATTCGAAATTGTAGAAGATGGAATTACCGAGGAAGATGATGAAACTGAAATACGAAATGACGCAAAGGCACAAAGAATAATTACTTCAACAATATCAGCTACCTGTCTAACTCATCTGTTAGATTGTACATCAAGTAAAGAAATGTATGAAAAACTGCAGAAGATTTATGAAGGTGATTCCGAGCAACTAAAATGCAAGTTGATGCAGGAGTTTTTTAATTTTGCATACAAAAAAGACACTAATATCTCTGAATTTATTAGTGATATACAAAATTTAGTATTTAAACTAAAAACGCTTGACAGCAATATAACTGATGACATGGTTATGTCAAAAATTTTATCTGCTCTTCCAGAAAAATACAGATATTTTACCAGTGCATGGGAATCAACCAGTAAAGAAGACAAAACACTAACTAATTTATTTTCGAGACTTCTTCGTGAAGAAGATCGGATGAAAGAATCAAGCGAAGAAAAAGAAGTTGCATTTGTGTCAGCAGAGAGAAGGTGTTTCGTATGTAATAAAGTTGGGCATCTAAAGTTTCAGTGCAAAAATAAAAGTAAAAACTATAATAACTACAAAGTAAAAGCTTGCAGCATCTGTAAAAAGACCAATCATAATGATAATGATTGTTTCTTCAGAAGAAGAAATGATGCCAGGCCCGGTCCAAGTACTGATTATGATCATTCAAACCGAAGTAACCACAAAAGTAAAAATAGAGGCAGTGAAGCAACATTTTTGGCAATTAATGATTGTAAAATATCTCAAAAAGTGAGAGCAAGTGAATGGATTGTTGATTCAGGAAGTACTTCACATCTAACAAACGACAGAAGTATATTAAAGCACATAGAACAAGAAGAAAGTCAGTCTGAAATAAAACTAGCTAAACGAAACAGTAGTATGAGTATAAAAGGTGTAGGAAAAATTGAATCCTCAGAATGTACACTCAGTAGTGTTAAATACGTTCCAGAACTGTCGAAGAATTTATTGTCAGTGAATACTATAACTGAGAAAGGAGGTGAAATAAGATTTACAAAAAAATCGGTTGAAATATATAAAAACAATGAAATAATTTTACAAGGTCATAAGCAAAATGATGGCCTATATGTAGTAAAACTCTTCCATGAAAATTCAAATAAAAATGATGAAACGGCATTTACTTCAGTCACAGAAAAACCAGAAGAAAGAGTTTGGCATAGACGACTTGGTCATCTGGGAGTACAAAATATGATAAAATTACAAGACATGTCCAAAGGTATGAGTCTAAGTAAAAACGATGTAAAAATGTTGGACGAATTTTGTGAAATCTGTTCCGAAGCAAAACAAACCAGAAAAGCATTCAACACAATTCGAGTTCGAGCTACAAGACCTCTAGAAATAATACACTCCGACGTGTGCGGACCAATAGATGTTGAAACTTGGGATGGAAAACGATATTTTGTAACATTCTTAGATGATTACAGTAATTTTTGCATGATATATCTAATAGAACATAAAAATGAAGTGGCAGATTTGATCCAAGAATATGTAAATATGGTTGAAGCTAAGTTTGATAAAAAAGTTCACAAATTCAGATGCGACAATGGAGGTGAATACAAAAGTAAAAAACTTAGAGATTGGTTTAAAAAGCGAGGCATACTTCAAGATTTTACAGTGCCTCATTCTCCACAACTTAATGGCAAAGCCGAGAGGTTGAATAGAACCCTTTTAGATAAAACAAGGGCTTTGATTTTTGAATCAAATCAAGAAAAAGAAATGTGGGGAGAAGCTCTTCGTGTAGCAGCATATTTGCATAATAGAAGTCCTTCTGAAGCAATAAACTGTACACCTTTTGAAAAATGGGAAGGTGTTCAACCAAAATTGAATAATTTGCGTGTTTTTGGTTGTGAAGCATACGCAAAGAATTTGGTGAAAACTTCTAAGCTAGATAAACGTAACAAAAAGTTGATAATGATAGGCTATGCAATGAATGGTTATCGCCTATGGAATGAAAATGATAGACAAGTTGAAGTGCATCGAGATGTTATTTTTATGGAAGCAGACAGGAAACGTAATAATATTATTAATAAAAAGGAAAGTGAAAACGTAAAATTTGAAACTGAAGAAACAGAAAGTGAAACTGAAAATTTAATAAGAAACCAATTTGGCGAAGATTTCCAAAATAAAAAGGTGAAGAATATCAACGAAAACGTAGAACAGTTGCAAGATCAGTGTGTTAACAATGAAGTAGAACAAGACATTCAAGAAGATGAAGAAAATCAAGTAACAAGAAGAGGAAGACCAGTAAACAAACCAAAAAGATTTGAAGATTTTATTCTTCACGATCAGTATGCAATGTTAACTTTTGAAGAAGCAGTTTCAGGGGAAGATTGTGATAAGTGGTTAGAAGCAATAAATGATGAAAAGAAGTCCTTAGATCAAAATGATACCTGGACTTTAATAAACGAAAGTGAAGTGAAAAATAAGAAAATATTAAGTAGTAGATGGGTTTTCAAAATTAAAGACAATGGTAAATATAAAGCAAGAGTAGTTGTCCGAGGTTGTGAACAACGTCAAGGAGTTGACTATAATGAGATTTTTAGCCCTGTTATGAACAGTTCATCTTTAAGAATTTTAATTGCTATAGCAGCATCTCGAGATTATAACATTATGGGTTTTGATATAAAAACCGCATTTCTCTACGGTGAACTTCAAGAAGAACTATATATGAAACTACCCAGAGGTTATAATGAATCCGGAAAAGTGTGTAAATTAAACAAAGCTCTGTATGGATTAAAACAGGCACCAGCTAAATGGAATGAACGATTTACAACTTTCCTGAAAAGCAAAGGTTTCAAACCGACTATATCAGAGCAGTGTGTGTTTAAAAATGAAAACAATAATTTGATCATTGCTATCTATGTTGATGATGGGATTTTTATTGGTGAAAATAAAGATGAAATGAATGAATTGCTTGAAGATTTGAGTAAAGAATTTGAAGTTAAAATCTATGAAAATATGGATGTGTTTTTGGGTATTGAATTAGACAGAAATGAAGATGGAATAAAATTAAAGCAAAGAAAATATATAGATAAAGTACTTGAAAGTTTTGGTATGGACAATAGTAAACCAGTTGATACACCAGTGGTAAATGAAGAAGTAGATAAAATGCACGAAAAATCAAACGGCACCTACCCTTATCGAGAAGTTATTGGTAGTCTACTCTATTTAACAAGTAAAACAAGACCTGATTTATCCTATGGAATAAATTATCACAGTAGATTTATGGAAAATCCTACCAATGTTCATATAACCGGAGTTAAACGCATATTGCGGTATTTAAATGGAACAAGAGATATGGGTATTTTCTTTAAGAAAAACAGCGATCTTAACATTTTAAAGGCCTATTGTGATTCAGATTATGCTGGAGATACAATTACAAGAAGAAGTACAAGTGGTCACGTAATATTTTATGGAGGTCCTGTTTCGTGGTGCTCGAGAAGACAATCAATTGTAGCGTTGTCAAGTACAGAAGCAGAATATATTTCTGCTGCTGAATGTTGTAAAGAGGTGACATATTTGAGAGGCTTAATCAATGAATTGACCAGTGAAGAAAGTAAAATTGAAGTACATATCGATAACCAAAGTTCTATAGAATTAATAAGAAATGGAATTATAAATAAAAGAAGTAAACATATAGACGTAAGATATAAGTATATTTTGGAAAAAATCAAGAAAGGTGAAGTCAGTTTTGAATATTGTCCGACTGATAGGCAGTTAGGAGACATCTTTACTAAAGCTCTCAAAAATGTCAAATTTAAAAACCTTAGAGCACATATATGTTCTTGAACATTATGTCCTTAGAGTACATACGTATATTTAAGGAGTGTAAGTTTATTATTTGTAGTACATAGTAATAAATGTTAATTTGTGTAGATTGTAAGATTCAATAATGTGCTTAAGTTTAAAAACCAGAAAATTACCAATTAGGGAAGGGTGTTAGAAATGTAAAAGAGCGTTAGCGGTATTTAGTAGTAATTGGTAAGTTTTCTGTGTGGCGTAAATGTCGTATTGTTAATTTACAGAAACATGTTAAGAATAAGAAGTAAGAATAAGTTTCCTCGTGTAATGGCGGATGTTAAAGTAAAAATGTAACTTGAGTTTTGTATGTTTTATAATAAATAATGAATAGAACGTTGTTGTTGTTATTATAATTAAAACAAGTGTGGTGTCATGTAAAGCAGGTACAGGTTAAAAGTAAAACTCGGGATAGGTACAATATCCCAATAAAAGTAAAAATCTATCACTTCTTGCTCCCTGCGAGACTGTGCGTCGATGGCAGATGTTCGCGCATCTAACGTATAAGAAGATATGAGGGTACTGTCGTCGGCAAAACTGTATATTGGATTTTTTGTTGTTTCAAGCAAGTCATTTATAAATATTAGAGAGTCGGAGATAAAATGGATCCCTGAGGCACACCGGCATTGATGGAAAAGGTCTCAGAAAGAACTCCATCGACTGCCACCTGTAATGAACGATCTCCGAGATAACTCGCAAGCCACAAGCAGAATTTCTCGGGCATGCCATAGGCCTGCAGTTTTGCCAACAGTCCACCATGCCAAACACGGTCGAAAGCTCTAGAAATATCAAGCGCAACCCCTCGAGACTCTCCATGGTGCTCGATTGCGCCGCTCCACAGCTCGGTGACGTAAGTGAGGAGGTCACCAGTTGACCTCTGTTTGCGGAATCCGTATTGGCGGTCGCTGATTATATTAGCTCCTTCCAAGTATTTTAAAAGATGTTGGTTAATAGCTTTCTCCATAATCTTGGATATTACTGAAAGAAGTGCCACTGGTCGATAGTTATTTGGTATAGTCTTTTTGCCTTTCTTGGGAATAGGTTGGATCCGTGCACATTTCCAGCAAGAAGGAAATATTCCCTTTTTATAAGACAAGATGAAAAGTCGGCAGAAAACAGATGACAGCTCAGTGGCGCATTTTTTTAGTACGATAACAGGTACATCATCGGGCCCAGAAGATTTGTTTGGGTCTAAGACTCCCGCCAACAAGTTTGTCTTCTCAGTAGCCGTGGATGCGATAGTCCCATCTGTCCGTGTAAGTGGTGGAATCGTGGATCTGATGAAGTTCTGGCTGACTGCTTTAGTTACAGACCAAAAAGATTTCGAACCGTTAGGGCAGGAGAGAAGTTTGTTCCTAATTCTTTGGTTGTGAGTTTCCTTGGTTTGATCTATTATTTCTTTGCATCTGTTTCGAGCAAGGATGAAATTGTGATGGTTTATGCCGTCGGGGCTCTCTCGCCATTGGCAAAAAGCCAGTTGTTTGGAGGCGAGAGCTTCCTTGCATCTTTTGTTGAACCAAGGTTTACTGTTTGAGGGCTGTTTTTTTGAAAAGGGAATGTAGGCTTCCATGCCTGTTAGGGTGACTTGAGCAACTTCCCTAGCACAAACAGATGGATCATTGAGCCGAAGCAAACACTCCTCCATGGAAAATCTCGATAATATTCCCTGAGTTCTTCCCATTTAGCAGATCTATAGTGCCAGACTATACGAGGTTTACTTGTTTCTTTAACACTGGTAATTGGTAGGACACAAGATGTTGAGACGAGTTTGTGATCTGAGGAACCCAGTGGTGCTTTCACCGTGATAGTATATATTTGAGGGTTCGTGGTCAAAAACAGATCCAACAGGCTAGCGAATTCTCCCTCGCGATCGGGAATGCGTGTTGGTTCATCAACGAGCTGGGCAAAACCACAGCTGATCGCAAACGATTCCGCTTCACGGCCTTCTTCATCAGTGAAGTTTGAGTATTTAAGCCAGTTGATGTTATGTACATTAAAATCACCCAAGATGGATATCTCAGCTTTGGGGTAGTTTAATCTGTATGAATTCAACTGTTTTTGTGAGGGACAAAAAAAGTGTCCTATACTGTGTATCGCTGGGTGGTCGGTATAAACAACAAATAAATCTCGTTGTTTGTCGGTCTGTTATCCTAAGCCACATGACGTCGAAGTCATGGGGTCAAACACTTCCTCACGCTGGCAGGAGAGGTCACTTCTGACAAAAATGCCAATTCCGAAGTTACGTCTAAATCGGGAATGAAAATCATATCCTGGATAAAGATAATTAACTGTGCTTAATGACGCTTAATGCTTAATGATAACTGGATCGGTAATCGTCACCTATACGCTTGATTTCGTCTGAAGTCGCAATTTTTCGATGTGGAATAAATTATTCCACTATAAACAAAAGATCTGTAATAGGTCGCAGCGCATCTGACACCCTTAATATCAATATCAATATCAATATCAATAATGACGCTTGGACTTTTGTTTCGCACAGTGCTAGAATGTGAGGTTTATTTGTCTTAAGATGTTGATGTACTGAACTGATTTTCGTATTTAAACCTCTAATATTACAAAAGTCGACTATAAATCTTTCCATTCTGGAGGTGTTATTATTCTTTCTCTTGCATGAATGAGCCCCTGGATTAGCCCCCGCCCGGAGATCCGAATGGGGGGTCGTTTTAACTCCGGAAAATTTTAACCCTGGGAACGCCATCCATGCATATTAATTGTTTCTTACGCCAAGGACCGGAATCTCTGGCACAGCAACGAAACGTCAGCTCTTTAAAGCAACTTCACGCCGCCTAAGCCAGAAAGATGGTATTGCACCGGGCGAGGCTGTGTGGGTTATATGTCCTCTACCATCTGGTTTGCTAGTTTTGGTCAGCCCCGGGGTATTTAATTTCCCCGGTGTCATCTATATGGACGACATTCCCCTATCCGCCACCCGGGGAGGCTCCCGATGGGGGACTAGCAGCCCCGACACGGGTTTACAGTTCAAACTGTAAATTTACAGTTTGAACTGTAAATTTACACTTTGAACTGTAAATTTACAGTTTGAACTGTAAATTTACACTTTGAACTGTAAATTTACAGTTTGAACTGTAAATTTACAGTTTGAACTGTAAATTTACAGTTCGAACTGTAAATTATATAAAAAAAGTTTTTACGGAAAACGATGGCAGCTCAGCGCTTCCGTAGGTTTACAGTTCAAACTGTAAATTTACAGTTTGAACTGTAAATTTACACTTTGAACTGTAAATTTACAGTTTGAACTGTAAATTTACAGTTCGAACTGTAAATTTACACTTTGAACTGTAAATTTACAGTTTGAACTGTAAATTTACACTTTGAACTGTAAATTTACAGTTTGAACTGTAAATTTACAGTTTGAACTGTAAATTTACAGTTCGAACTGTAAATTATATAAAAAAAGTTTTTACGGAAAACGATGGCAGCTCAGCGCTTCCGTATTGTTCAGCCCGTCTGCGGGCTGAACAAAGTTTCCCGTGTATATGAGCGCCAAAGCGTTGCACACGCCCATGGGGACCTATGGGCAGATTTTCAAGTGGGCTTAATAATGACCGTTCCTCTATACAACATACGCCGTTTAGTACACTATGTTTGCCACCAGGTGGCGCTTTGTGTATATACCTATAGAGGTGTATATACATTGTTCAGCCCACCATACTAATATGCCGTTATGGAGCCCCCCAGCTGGCAACATCGCGAAACGAGGAAACATACTAAGAATTTCTTGAAACATAATTCAACTAGGACTCTCATGCCTGGAAGGCGTACATGCAGCCACACAACTTCTTGGAAACAAATCTTTTCGAGCATCTAGGGGTAATGGTCTGGCACTATTTGACATTCACATACTGGTTTTATTTAATTATGATAAATATTAATAATAAGATTTGATTATTAAAAGTACTTTTTAATAAAAAAATAATAACATTAAAAATACTTCTCTTCACATTCGACCATCAAAAAATGCCACGTTTTTGAATGGGTTAATTGCAATAATAAGTAACATTTCATTATAATACCTCTCTTGAACTAGGTTCAAATATTGTTATATTTTATATTAATCTTTACACCCTCCTTGCATGTAGTCTACGTTTACATGACAAAAAAGGTACCCCATAGAACACCTCAGAATTATGAAGTGAAAATGGCTGAAAAACATTTCACGCCCGCCAAGACTAGTCAAAATTTGTTAATTGTTATTTTTGTGAATTTTCGAATTTTACTAAAAAAATATTTTTTTTAAAACACCTGCTTGAAATTTATACAATTTGTAGAAAATAATGTACCATTTTTGAAAAAATTGTCTGGCTGACAATTTTTGTTAAATAACTTCTGACAGACCTCTTGTTATAAATTATTTTTTTAAGAAAATGCACGTCATACATATAACACACCTCCTTGAATTTTTTTTTAATAAAGTTTAAGATCTCTTATTCTATCTATTGCAACTTGTCTGGCTGACAATTTTTGTTAATAAATTTGTCAAACGTATATTTGTTATAAACTACATTTTTTATGAAAGTTCACTTAATAATACGTACTCAGTAAAAAAAAAATGTTTATGAAAAACGTATTGAAGTATATAAAAGGGATCTAAATTATTAATTTTTAACAAAAAAATTTTTTTTTTAGTTTTTAACTATAATTATACCATAATTTTTTCATTTAAAAATGTGGTCGCAGCACTTTAACAATGAAGTTTGTCATAGTAAAAATTTTTTTTTTTTGCTGACAGACCAATTTTTATGCATAAAATAGATGTCGAACCTTCTTTCAGAAAAATATTAGGGTGGCGTTTTGACACAGCCTTTATAAAAGCCTTTTTTATGAAGTAACGCTGTCACTGCGCTTAAAAATTGAATCTTACCAATAAAAAAAAAACTTTTTAATGATAAGAATATTTTTATGCATAGGCATCTTAAGCTTCAGTTTTTTTTTTTTTTTTTAACGAGTGTTCCTAAATGCCAGTGATTGATCTTGATACATTGATGCTGCGGGATTCAAAATGAAGTCTGACAAATTTTTTTAACAAAAATTGTCAACCAGACAAGTTGCAATAGAGGAAAAGATCTTAAACTTTATTAAAAAAAATCAAGGAGGCGTTATGACGTGCATTTTCATAAAAAAAATAATTTACAACAAAATGTCTTTAAGAAGTTAATTAACAAAAATTGTTAGCCAGACAATTTTTTTCAAAAATGGTACATTATTTTCTACAAATTGGATAAATTTCAAGTGGGTGTTATGGAAAAAAATATTTTTTTTGCAAAATTCATAAAAAATAACAATCAACAAATTTTTACTAGTCTGGCGGGCGTAACATGTTTTCAGCCATTTTCACTTCATAATTTTGAGGTGTTCTGTGGGGTACCTTTTTTGTCATGGAAGCGTATATAACACTATTGTGAATTATTTCAGTTTTAGAACTGTTCTGCATGTTATCCATGATATATTTTAAGATAGGTACCTAGAACAATAGCTTACTTAAAAGTCGTGTTCAATACGAAAATTGCTCCCTCTAAATCATAATAAATACGATTTTTTAAATATAGGAGGTCGAAAGGATAGGTATAGTAGGTACGTTACAAGATATATGAAAACTTGAAAATCATATTGTCTTTATTCATTAATTTTACCAATTGAAGACATAAGTGGACGAAGGTGCTAAGTCACATTTTAAAAAAAAAAAAAGGATTTTTGTGCTTTCCGAGTCTTTGTGGTGGTCTTCAAACTTTTGCAATATCAAAAATTGCATATTTACGAAACTACCAGTGGATAAAGCTGATATGTCACACTGACCTATTCATTGTTTTGGTGGATAAAGGTGCTATGTCACAAAATTGGACATAACACCTTTATCCACTACAAATGTATCGCTATTTAGCAAGGACATGTTACATACACAGTGACATGTCCTATTTGAACTTCAAAATATAATGGAAAGTAGAGGCAAACAAATTCTTAAATTATTATCGAACAAAGAAAACTTATATTCTGCAAAAGAAGGTAAGATTTCTATAATTAAATAAAATAGGATTATACCAACACAAAATAAAGCCAAACATAAAAAAAAATTTCTGCGACGGGCTATAAGTTTGACCTTTTTTCCCCGTTGACAGGTAGAAAAATGCCTCATTATATGAGCTGCATCTTATCGGGGAAAAAATGAATTAGCAGGGAAATAAATGAGTACTTATTTCCCCGAAATGGCGGCTTAGGTATAGCTACTATTAACACTCAGATATAATTAAATTTATATCAAATATACGTAAAGGAAAGTTACCTTATTATCCAAATGGCAATTATTAAGGGAATTTTCATAATAATCACTATCCATATTATTAAATTCACTCATCGAAAACTAACAAGAATCTTTGCAAAACTGTCTTCAATTTTAATTACATTAATATGACGTTTATGTAATAATTAAATCGTTTCGTTACCCAGGCAACGTCAATTACGATAAAAGACAGTTTGAAAATCCAAGTTTAACATAAATCATTTTTCCGACATAATTTTCAGTTATCTAACTACGTTTTTCGACATTCTAACACTTATATTTCTTCTCGCAGAAAAAAATTGTATATTACACACGAGAAAAAAGTGCGATGTTAGCTCTCGATGTGTTTGTCCCCTCCGCTAAACGCGTCGGGGACGAGATCACATCTCGAGCTAAAATCTATCACTTTTTTCTCTTGTATAATAAATAACTATTATTTAAAACCTAAAATTTACCGAAACGTCATCCTCAAAAATGGAAAGGAAATAAATCAGCAGCATGCAGAGAACGGGGTATGAAATACATTTCGCAAACAGGAAAAGTCGTGCCAAAAAAAAGCTATAAGCATAGATAATAATGTTATGCAAAAAAAGTTACAGCTTAAATTGTGGAGTAAAATTTAGCCTGGAAGCGATGGAAACTATTCTAAACAAATTTGATAAATTGGATAATGCAAAAAAAACTTGTCTTCTGTTTAAAAGTATTAATCCAATTGCTCAACGTCAAAAATAAAAATAAAAAAATTAACAAAAAAACCTCTAAGACAAAACGTGTTCTTCTCATTTACTCAATATTCTGTTTTTGTGACTTCGCACCTTTATCTACTTATGCATGTCTTCAATTATTTTTCTTTATAGCAATTGTATACAAAGGCTTTAATCTTGACCCAATTTTTTTCTTTGAATATCTTTCAGATATAAACCTTAATTTTTGTACACATCTTATCATTAATATTATTTACGGTCATTATTTACATCTGGGTATCCTATAGTTTCACTATGGCACCTATACAGGCTTAGAACTATTATTTAAAGGGCCACACTACAGGGATATCCTAGACCATTGAAGATACGGGGTCGGTTAATTCAGAGAAAAGTTGCGCTATTTTATGGCCTCTCGAATCCGTCAAAACATGCAAGATATCTGTAACCGTTTCTGAAATATCCTGAAAAAACCGAAAAATAGAGAAATCTTATTTTCGTCATATCTTTTTTGTTATTGGAAATTAATACATTTTTGGTCATTATTTACATCCGCGGCTCCTAAAGTTTCATTATGGCACCTATACAGGGTGTTTTGTAATTGAATGTCAATATTTAAGGGGGTGATTTTTGGGTCCATTTTAGGAAGAAAACTTCATAAGGACATATGTCCTAAAAGTCTTACCTTTTGAGATACAGTGTGGTAAAGTTTTTAAAAATAAATAATTTTTTCATAATATCTGTACTTAATACCACTCCTGGATATTTTAATGAAATTTAACAGACGGGTATTACTCATCAAGAGGCATTTTTTCATGCACCACATTTCGTTTTATCTCCACTAGTGACATCTTGCAGAATTTTACCTGCATAATATTTTTTTATTGTCGTTTACCGACAATTTTGTGACCATGTAGAGAAACAGATTTTATTTTTTTAGGCGAAAACCGTACATGGGACTGAAAAAAAATAAGTGATCAAATTTGCTTTGAAATAAATGGGGATTCCAAAAATTATTTCTATTTGAACAGAAATCAGTGGCGTACCATCAATGTCAGCTAAAATATGCCGGTAAACTTCTGGTACATGAAAAATGCCCCTTGATGCGTAATACCTGTATACGAAATTTTATTAAAATATCCACAGCGGTATTAGATATTACGAGAAAATGATTTATTTTAATAAAACTTTACCACCCTGTATCTCATAAGTTAAGACTCTTAGGAGGACATACATTAGTATGAAGTTTTCTTCTTAAAATGGACCCAAAAATCACCCCCTTAAATATTGACATTCAATTACATAACACCCTGTATAGGGGTGGAGAACATACCTATAGTAACATCAGGAAGGTATTCATTTGCTTTGCAAATGAAAGAGAAAGCCACAAAACGGCCTAAAAAACCGGTTTTGAGAGTGCGGTCCTGACAAGAGGCGTCGAGTAGATACCGCGAATTACGGATGTACCCACTTCAAGCGCTTCGAAGCGTGCAGAGACGTACTGGCGCTATATCCGCTTTCACATATCGTGTCCAGTCCACAGGGATTGATTCAATGATTTTTGGAATATAAATGCAAAATTCAAAATAAAAATCGTGCTACTGTTAATTTCGAACATTTTCCTTGCCCTGAAAGTGAAGAAAAAAATAGAAATTCGACCGTAGTGTCAAAGAGGCCTTAGTTGTGACCTTAATATTAGTTTGCAATGGCTGTTTTTAGCTGCTTACCCACCCAGCACCCCTATTTCGCTCCCCGAAAAAATTGATGGAACTTAGGATACGTGGATGTAAATATTTACCTTATTTACTTTTTGAGCTCTGATTAAATTTACTTCATATGCCAGTCGCAGAGATTTAGGGGTTGCTTGAATTTTTTTGCCCCTAATTTCTACGAGACTGTAAAAATTGACATTGTGGAAGCAAATTTTAAACTGTCAATGTTTTCTACATAAAAAAGGTACTTATAGTCAAGTACTCTAATATGAACTGTTTTTGAGAAAAACAGCATTTTATGATGAAAAACATAAAAGTGGCAAAATGTTTTTGTTGTGTTTGATCAATCACTTGAGTTTTACATTTTTTTTATGATTTGTATCACTGCAACATTATTTATTTTTCAATTTGCCGTCTTAACGCAGATAATATTAAAGACAAGACGTGTACGAAAGCTGAATTCTGTATCTCAAACAGTTCTCTGAGTTATCACATAACGAATTTAACTATTTTACATTATTAGTTCTTACCTATTTCTACAGGGTGAGTTTTTTTCAATGTTTAGTACAGGGATCTCGTAAACTACTGCAGTTAGAGGAACGGTTAAATGGGGAAAAAAGTGCAGTTTTATGAGCTTAATTCGAAACAGCTTTTGTTTTTTTGAAAATCTCCATGGCTTCCTAGATATTTAACATAAAGTAAATTCCGCGGATTTCTTTACACCGAGATAGCAGTCTTATTATTGGGATTAGAGAAAAATCGTAAAGGAAAACCTTTTAGACGATTTCATAGACAATAAAACGGCGTTACAATTTTTTTTATTTGTTGTGTCGTTTTCGAGCTATGACGTAAACTTGTGTTTTTTTAAATGTAAGTCATAGTTGGCTATGACATCATTCGATATGTCTTTTTTTTTCTAAATACAATGATATAAAACTCGATATCGTTTTTTAGGGAAATAAAAAAGTTAGGACGGTTTTTAATTTCATTTCCTCAACTTAACTAGGCAGCCATGTAAGCATAACTGATAGACCTCAGTTGAATTTGAAATTATACGTAGATAATTTTGCAGAATAATTTGTAATCCTCTATGCAAACAATTATACTTAATTAACAACAAGCACTATTTGCTTGCCTTATGGTTTTTAAATTTATCTATGAAATTTTGTCTAAAAATGTGTCTTTTTTGTAAAGAAAAAAGAAGAATAAAAATTTTTGAAAATCGAAAAATCGTGATTTTGGAGAAATAAATATATATATAAATATATATATATATATATATATATCGTGGGCAGGTGAATTTTGGAAAACTACTTTTTCGTGATCTGGGGGTCAGGATCGGTGGACATTTGATGAGTTTGGGTGATTTTCGAAAAGTGATGTCGTCCTCAATAGTGTATTTTTTGTTAAAAAATACACTAAAAGATATGGAAAAAATAAGAAATCTCGATTTTTCAGGATATTTCAGGAACGGTCACAGATATCTTGTATGTCTCGACGGAATCGAGATGGCCACAAAATTGCGCTCCTTTGGACTTGTTTAACCGACCCTGCATCTGTTAGCGTTAGGAGATAGCAATATAGAGAAGGATACATGGTGCACCCTGTATACCAATAAAATTGACCAGAAAAATTAGCGTAAAGTATTCGTGGATAACGGTTCTTTAGAACACTTGCTCTATTTATTCTGGCACGAAGGCTATCCTGGCTATCCCATTAAACAATTAATTTTATTACTGATATCCGTTTATTATACTAGGTATAGTATTTGGGTATACCTACTACTATTATACTATATAATCATAAGTCGCACGCAAAAAAGCAGGACGGGTGGTGTCTGAGTGACGTCATGCACAAAGCCGAACGAAATTGAAACGGCAAGTGATTTTATCTTCTCGAGTATAAATGTAAACGAATAAACCATTAAAAATAACCGGTTTCGACAGTTACAACTGGCAACATTGTTGGGCTTTACAACGTGCGTAAGATGTAGGAATATATACGATCGGGCTGAAGAAAGATTTGTTAGTATATTTGGGCTTAATAACGATTCGAAAATATATTTTAAAAGTAGGCTTACGAAAAAGTTTCCCCTCTTTGTTTGCCACCACTTGTGGGCATCTTTATTTAACAAAACACTGATATATACTTCTTTATATGAGTTAGAAAACCCGGGTGGAACAACGACCTGTTAATATGCGCGGGCTTCACAACGTATCGTCTATGAGTATATATATATATTTATATATATATTTATATATATATTTATTTATTTCTCCAAAATCACGATTTTTCGATTTTAAAAACGCTCCTGTAGCTTTATCTTTCAAGATTAGTGAACGAAATTTTGGATTCTTGTAAAGCTTGGGAATGACTTTAGATTTTCGTTGAAAAAAAATCCAAAAGTCACGTTACTTCTACAGGGTGTCCTTTCAAAGTTCCCCAAATGCGGTCCTTGAGGCACGGTTTCTGGCCGCAGTTTTCAATCTAGGGGGCTGAAACTTTTGTGAGAGTAAGATGTCCACAAGGAGTGGTCTGGTATTGCACTTGAGCCAAATCGGCCGAGCCGTTTCAAAATGGCGGCCATTTGAATTTTTTGAACATTAACGGAAAATTGACAATTTTTTGAACCATTGTATGAGCAAGATGGCAAAAAAACTTTGAAATCAAATTAACAGGATTTGAAGAAAATTATTGGAAATTTGAGTTAATGCAATAAAATTAGCATATTTTCCATTAATAAGCCAGTGTCGTGGGTAGGAAAAAGGGTGAAAATGTGTCAATTCTATAACCGTTTATGAGTCCATTTTTGAAGAAGTTGAACCGAAATTTTCCATTTTTTTTTGCTTTAACATATAATTTGATGTCTTAGCTTCAATTCGCCTCGATTATTGTAGCACTTTAAACGAAAAACAAAAAAGTTTTTCGCTTGTGCAAAATTAGCTTGCACTTATTAAATCGATGAAATGGTTCGCAATTTCTTTTTTATTTTTTTTCACATTCAATTATGAATGGTTCTGAAAATTAGAAGAGCAATCGCAACGACAATTAAATCACCTACATGCAGGTGAAAAAAGTATTCAAATTGGTTTTTTAATAACTAAGATATGACCAGTTTAAAAAATAAAATGAGTAGATGTAGGTACCTGACGTACTACATATATCTACCCCATCATCACTACAAATTCGAAACGCACCGTGTGGCTCAGTTTGTTACATCCTTGACTTGCTAACTGTTGGAGCGGGTTCGCATCCACGAGAGGATCATTCTTTTTTTTTTGTAGGTAGGTGGAGTTTTCCCAAAAAAAAATCGGATTATTTTTCATTATATTCATTATAAAAAAAAAATAGGAAGAAAATATTTATTATTGAATCGCATAAAAATACACTATTTCTGCGATTGATGCGCAAGAAGGTTTTTATTGACTCCAAGTTGGTAAAAATAATTTGATTGGACGTGGGTTTTAGGGTACGATATAGACAGCTCTCACTTCTATTGCATACCGTCCCACTTGTGCGTACATTCATAATTAATTGCTTACTTATATTCAATGCTCACAAACTGCAATATACAGGGTTTTTGGAGAAAATGTATGGGGATCTCGGTTATTTTAAGAGATACGAATGAGGTTAAATTGGAGCAAGGTTGCTTATTTTTATGATTTGTAATCTGAAAAGAAATTTAGTCGTTGCAGTCGTTGCAGAAATATGCTATTAAAAAATAAATAAAAAATCGAAATGTCTACATATTTTTGACATATTTTAGACGTATTTTAGACATATTTTCCATTAGTTTAAACAAATAAATAAATTTTGTTGTTTTACATAAGTAGTCACAGTTTCTTTTTTTAATTTATTCACAGTTTTCATATCATCAAACTTTTGTTTTCAACCAGGATTACCCCCAATATATTTCACCCTTCTCGATCCCAAAGTTTAGTGGTCCTATATTCTCCAATTTCCTTCGATTAGTTTACGCTATGATGGTTGATTTGGGGGGACTTATATTCAATCCCTCCTGATTTGTCCCTTTGGTTATGACTTTTAGAGCTCTTTGCATGCAAGGCCTTATTGTGTCGTTGAATTTACCTTGGATTAATATTACAAGGTCATCGGCATATCATATGGTCTTGATTACCTCTTGGTCCAGACGCTTCAGTATAGCTCATCCATAACAAGGTTCCATATCAAACGAGACAGTACATCTCCCTGTGGGCACCCCTCGCTACCTGAGCCACCATCATGGTTCCCCCAATGTACATACCAATGTGTTTTTCATCATGCAGTATATCCACTTGCATATTGTTGCATTGATTCATCTATCCTTCAATGCATTTTAATGCATTGAACATTGATTCTAAGGATGTGTTATCAAATGCACCTCCTATGTCCAAAAAAGTACTTCTTTGTCTTTTATGATTGATTGATTTTCCTGTTCTCTATGCATGTTGGTCCTGTTGAAGTGGTTTGTTTGCCAAGACATCATCCCTTATGTGCTTATCTAGCAGTTTTTCTAAAGTCTTCAGTTGAAAGGACGTGATACTTATTGGTCTTATTACTTATTGGCCCCTTCCTCTCATGTTTTCTCAGGTTTGGATATATAAACTATTGTAATTAGGGTGCAGGCTTTAGGTATGTGTCCCAGTGCAATACTGTCCCTGAGGATCAAACTTAGGCTCTGGATCAGAAGGTATGGTCCTTTCTGCAACGTCATTTGAAAAATTCCAACCCTTGGCGATTTGTAAGGTTCAAAGGAGTTGATCGCCCAATTTTTTTTTGTTCTCGTCTATCACGATTTCGTAACCTGCCAGATCTCCCTGTTCATCCTCTTTGAGGGTATCAGTTCTGCATTTAGACAATCTTATGGAGATAAATCGGTGACTTGAGATCATGGAAAATGGACCCAGAGTAGTTCCCTCATTGTATCCTCTCCTGTTTCTGCATATTTGCCACTCTCTGTCTTCAGAGTGTGAACGGTGACGTTTTTGTCAGTCCGTCCCCGTCAGATGTGAATGCAGCCATTCAAAAGCCATTTAATATAAATGCACGTCCACGTTAAACACCCTGCCTCAATTTAATTAACTTTGTATCTCTTATTAACATAACCGCTCATGTAATTTCTCCAAAAAATTGGGCAACTTGTAGATCGAATTGCAAAAAGATAAAATCCGTTATTTCATAATATAATTTATGTACTTAAATATTACTTAAAAATATATATTAAATTTTGATTTTTACAAACATCTCTATTACCTAATTTCTTATTGTTAAATTTTATTCTCATAAAGGTTCCTATACACATCGTATATAGGCCTCACAACTTATTTGGATTAACACTCTGTTGGCTGTTGGAAATTACAGAAGGTATTGATTTTAGATATTAGAACGTGAGCTGCTGAAGGTATATTTGGGACGCACTGTACCTATAATACTAGCATTACAAGCCGAGCTCTCACATTGCTGGTTATTGTCTTGTGTGGGGCGTTTTCCCAGAAAATGATGATTTATAAACAGATTGTCTTAAATAGCTTAGGATGGTATTATCTGGCTCGGGGGCGGCCGTAAATTTCCAGTTCGTCTGCGGCTGCTATAACTGGCTCTAAGCTCGTAGAAAATCACGCTCATAATGCTGCCACTGTCTTAGAATAATAAAAAAAACTAATTTCCAAAATGAATTGCCGTTTGCAATAATTGAATTCACAAAATAATATACCTAGAAACGAAAATTTCAGAACTAGAGAGAACATAAAATTGATGACGTCTTTTCATAAGGTAAAACCGTTTTACAACAAGGATTATTGACGATATTGACGATTTCGTGTTTTATTTAACTGGGAAATTAAAAATGATCCTGAAGATAAAGTAACTATAAGATAAGAAAAACACTTTGCAGATCTAACAGTAGATTTTAAAAGATTAAAAAAAAATTCTTTCATTTCTAAAATGAAAATGTGAGAAAAAAAATCCGCAGAATTGGGATTGGCTCCCATTTAAATTTGTTCAAATTTTGGAGATCGATAATATTCAATTAATAGATCAGTAGTCCCCATAGGCATAACATCCCAAAAACTCCTTTTCTCAAGATATTATATTGGTAAAATATTGGCCGCCCTACTTCTTGTAGAGGAAAATCTTAAATAGATCAGTTGTTTAGATTGAAAATCTGCTTCTGTTGCTGTAGTTATATCTTCAGTCTGCTGAGCTATTTTTCAGAAAATCTGGAAACAATTTTAAATTTGTAGTATCATTTTTGTGAGTTGGCTGTGACGTTAAAATTGAATATTTTTTATTTATTGACGTTTTTGTTTGCAGTCATTTTTATTGTCAAAAAAGTCAATTACGAAAATGATAACACATATGAAAACTTTCCTGTTTTTCTCGAAAACGCCTCAACAAACTTAAGATGTACTTACTGCAACAGATGCAGCTTTTTAATCCTAACAAAAATGAACTATTTAGCATTTCTCTCCAAAACAATAAAGAGAGGCCAACATTTAAAAATAAATGCGTGAGTGTCATGAGAGAAAAAATCCATCTCCAGGGGTGAATATCTCGAGAATAGGATGAAGACTTCTGATCTACTCATCGAATACTACCGATCCCCAAAATTTGAACAAATTTAACCGGGAGCCGATTCCCATAAAGATTATGTGGGGTCCGTTATTTTGCGCGAGAATTTGATCGAAAAAAATTTAGGTCGCCAAAGAATTATCTACTTATAACGTATATTGAGCGTATTTGAATAATTTTATTCCCGGCCTGTTAAGTATACTACCTGAAATTAATCACATAAACAATGAAGATAATAATATGATGGAATGAATACCTGGATGAACCTAAGTTATGAATCAATCCATCAGAAACAACAGTGCAGACCAAGTATGATGTGGGACGAAGAAAAACTTCTGCAAACAGAAGGAAACTCGTCGTTGGTTGGCAACGAGTGAGCTTTCAATCGGATGTAATGAAGGATTATTATTAAGGCACGCACCACCCAGGCCATCCTACTAATTTAATCCTTTTCAGGAATTGTTTTCTTATTCTCCACACACAGGCAATATTAATTAACAATAGAAACAATAAACGGATTGCGGATTGTTTTTAGATGATTTATGTAATATGGGGTATTTCTAATTAGAATTATTGTCTTCATCTTACTTCTCAGGTATAGAGAATTTTGATTTTAATGATGAAATTCTTTTTCAATAAAATACCGATCATTATTTCCATGTAAGTACGAGTAATCGAGCATCTTGCGCATAAATAAAGACGTGGGATATAAGTCTTATTATTATTATCAATTCCAATTTTGAAGCACTCTGTATGAATTTTGTCAGGGAAAAGGTTGTGCATCCCAAGAAGCGACTAGGCTATCAAGGACCCTTTTGGCTGTTCCCAAACCATGGCGGGACTACTATTCGAGCCTTCCCGATCGATTTAATAAAAGCCAGATAGTTTTTCAATTAGAGGAGTCCCATTTATTCCTCTAGTCGTGGTCGTGCCTCTGACACAAAAAAGCTGAACCTGCATATGGCCACTATATACCGGGTGGCTTACCATACCTCTGTCAGAGGACATTTAGTACAGGAAAATTTAGTTTTGAATTCTAAAAAAATCCGGGCAGCAATTTCATGTAACATTTCGTTAGGGGACCCTTAAAGGAGCTCGAAACCACTTTTTCAGCATCCTCGCCGTTGAGAATTTTGAGAAAGGGGGTTGTTTTTGCGAGTAGATTTAGCGACTAAACGGTTTACCGTACAAAAAGTCCTAATAAGATGGTGTAGAGTTTTTTAAAATCTATCTTTTTTTTAATGAAATTTTGCGGTAGGACATGAGATTTACCCCATCACCATAAAGGGGGTTGAAAGGACCCCGCAGAATTCTTATGGGAAATCAAATTCCCGGTTAAATTTGATTTAACTTTGTGGATCGGTAGCATTCGATGAGTAGATCCAGAAGTCACCTCCCCCCCCCCCAAAGTCCTGTTCTTGAGATATTCACCTCTGAAGATGGATTTTTTTCTTTCATGACAGTCACGCCTTCTATTTCTAAACGTTAGCCACTCAACCTAATTGTTTTAGAGCGAAATTTTAGATAGTTCATTTGTTAAGTTGCTTGAAACGCTTTTTGAAATTATGGAATTTGAAAAACTGCTTCTGTTGATGTAGTTACATTCTGAATCTGTTGAGCCATCTTCGCGAAAATGGAAAAAAAGTTTTAAACTTGTGATGTTATTTTTATAATAGCCTTGATGAAAATGATAACACTTTTTCCTGTTTATCTGGAAAAACAGATTCAGAGATGGCTCAACAGATTCAGGATGTAATTTCCCAATGGCCTTTTTAAGAAGACTTTTGTGTGATCAATTACAGGCTCCAGTCTGCAAAAGTTTTCCCGTTTAGCGCCAAAATAAGAAGTTTTACTTTTTTTAAATCGAAAAAGAAAGGAAAGTGTCGTCTTTCCGTCGTCCTAACTCTAATTAGGCTTACAACAAAAGTCTTATGCAGAAAATATGAGGTGTTTTGTCTTCATTAACTTTCTCACAGACATTTTTATCGTTGAATCAACCGTGTCGAAAACATATGAAAATTTAAATCAACTTCACCTTTTGTAAGGGCCCGTTTTAGCCTCCTGCCACTGGTAGTTGTTTTCCAGTTGTTTAAGTCACATCGAAAGTTCCAATTAGAATTTTTGGTCGATATTACATGAGAATGCAAAAGTGATAAACGTTTTAAATTCCTGAAAAAAAAACTTCAAACGAATATAAATGTACTTATAGGTCTACTGTCCTTATGGGTCGATAGAACATTTGTGATAAAAACTTCCCTCAGTAGGGTGATAGATTTATAGATTTCAGTGCTATAGTTAAGATAAAATAGACATTAAGTACAATGACCTGTTTACATTCATAGGAATTAAGCTTTATCCAAACGATAGAACGATAATCACACTTGGGGTAGGTGAATTCATTGCATATTCGACAAGGTTTAATGTATTTTTGTGTTCATTGCATGACTAGAAAGTAGAAACTTCGTTTTGATAAATCGCTATAATGAGCATAGGAGAAGAGGTCTTAGTTTTAGTTCTCTGAGGATCTGTTTTATGATGAAGAATTGAATAACTTATTAACAAAGTAAGACATCCCGTCTCTAATTTTTTGTTCTTATAAAAATAATTTTAGGTTTCTGTCCTATTTTTGTAATACTTTTATTAAAATATCGACTGAAAATAGAAAATGCAAAAAAATATATAAATATCATAAGTTTGAATAAAATTAAACTCTACGTGTTAAGTAATACAATTCAAAAGATTTCTAATTTTGAGACTAATATTTTTATTATTTGAGTAGATACGAGCTAGTCAACAAAGTTACAAATCCATTATAAAAAACAAATCAACCGTCTGAGACTCCACGTAGAATTTGGCAAAGAAAGGAATGATTTACTGCAGCTAATGTTTGCATATGTTTGGTCAATAACTTGTGCATAACTGTAAGCTAACGGTGTCAACACGGTCACCTTGGATTCGAACTCGTAACAAACAAATTTGTATGAAGGACTGAGGGTTGGAGGGTTGAATAGTAGTAGTGGAGGGATTGATGTTAGGTGCCACTCGACCTTGCCTGGTCTGGGCTCTAGGAAAACATACACGAACGCGAACAGTCGTCAACTTTCAATTTAAAAATTCATTTTGGAACTTCTGGTTTGAGTACCTACCTAATTATTGTCGATTAATCAATTTATGCAATTAAAAGTAATATTAAAAAAAAAACTTTACTATTCACGTTCAGTATCTATAGGGATCCGAGTCTCGTTTCTGAGTCCAGATTTATCTCGCAACCGTGCTTTGGTTGTATTCGAGGAGAAGCCTTGACTGACTAACTTTACATTCAAAGATTCCCATAAACCGATTCATTTTTTAAATAGCTACACATCATTCCGGTGATAATATACCACCTAACGTCTTCATCTGATTCAGGTTAGGTAACTTCATTCATATGCTAGGGTAATAATTACAAACGTTCACCCTAATGTAAAATAAAGTTAAATGTTTTTTTTTATTGTATATTTGATTTCATTCATTGATTGTGCGAAAAGTCTGATTTTCGCTTCTCAAGCCGATTCCATTTATCTGACAGTAATCAATACAACTGATTAACGATGCCTATCAATAGCTTTGAAATTTTTGGAACGACCTCCAAACTTACCATTTGATATTATACTAGACTTACAAGAAAAATGCTCATTTTTGTTTACTTGATGTGTGACTTATCGATATTAAGATATTAATAATAAAGCTACATAACATTGGCCTAAATTCACATTTACTACGTCTAACTGAAGAAAACGTATATGTCAAATAGGTATAGACAGATGATTACGTAAGTTATTAAATTTTCATAGCAACCATTCGTTGTTTTTCCATTTTTAGAAATGATGCAAGAACAAATTATGCCAATCAAATAACTAACTCTACTTGGCCTTTCATAAAAACAAAACAAGATGTGTGAAGTAATATTAAGTAATATTAACAATTAATAAGTTAATGATCATTAACTTATTATCGTTATATATCGTTAATGGTCATTTGAAAAGTTTCAGACCTTTTCAAGAAAAAACACAGATTTCCAGCCAAGACATAACTTATTCCTGAACATAGTCTCCTCGTAACCTAATACATTTGTTCAAACGCTCAAATTTTTTTATGGGTAAACCCAAAAAACCGTTCTACAGTGCTTTCCACCTCAGCATTCGACACATATTCCTCCCTCTCCCCCCCCCCCCCCAAAGAAATTTTTTATATTCTTGAAATCATATCAATGAGAGCTAGATTGGGTGACTAGCTAGGTGAATAGGTGCGGCAGAAATTCGAGTTTCAGTTCATGCAATTTTTCCATGCGGAGTTGCGTTGCGACCACGGGACACGTGTGCACCAACTTTCTTCTTGGCGCCAAGTATGGTCGTTTTTATTGATTTTGACCTTCAATTGAAGCAGCAAAGTGGCATAGCAGGGTTCGTACTCAATTATAATAATTCCTCCCAAAAAGCTATTGGAATCACTTTTCGTGCATAAAAACGACCTTCACCTTCTTCGGAGCTGGTTCTCCTACCGCAATCCAATCGCACATTTTCGCAGAGAGCAAGAAGTCTCAATACTTAACAAAGATCTACACGAGATTCTAGCTTGGAACGATAGAAACCAAGTTCAATTTAATGTTGAAAAAACTGAAGCAGTCATCTTCTCCAAAAAAGTTACCTGTTAAAGGAGCCAGATATGGTAATGGCTCTCTTCTTCCATCGTCATATCTTCGTTTGCTTGGCGTGAGTCTGGGAGCGAACATGAGTGCTTCTCAAAAAATTGGAACACTGTTCCGCACAAAGAAATGTTATACGCCTAAACAGCTTTTTCTCTTATACAAGGCTCAAATCCGACCATATTTGGAGTACTCAGCTCCTAAATATACGCTGAGATTACTTGACTCCGTCCAGAAAAGAGCCATCCACTTGATTGGGGACTCGACTTTGACAAAAATTTTAGATAGTCTTGAACATCGGAGAAAAGTAGCCGACCTGAGCCTGTTTACAGACATTTTTATGGGAAGTGTTCACAAGACGTTTCATGTTTGATCCCACCCCTAGAACGATGCTGGGAACAAATACACGTCAAGCCGCAGTACCTCATCCCAATCAGGTTCAGCTCGCTGCACCTGGCACCACCTTATTTCAGAGTTTTTTCATGTACGAATTTTTTTGGAATTGCATTCCAAGCGAAGTGTTTCCTGAGGAATACAACCTGCGATGATTCAAAGTGAACGTAAATCGATATTTCTGATCATGCACCGCTCCCAGAGCGCCATAGGGATTACCCTGCAGTGCATGTGCCTTTTTAATAAAAAAACGTCGCAAAAGTTCTGCCGAATTATACAGCTCAATACACTCGCGCAACATTTTGAACTTTTTTATTTTTATTTATAAGATTTGTTGTTTCCGTGATTTTTTCTATACCGAACGACATAAAACAAATCAATATAGCGCCCATTAGAAAAACAAAAGTTGACAATGGAAAATCCTTGGATATAGTCTACTTTGGGTATTTTTGAAACAAAAAAATAAAATTTTCCAGTTTTTTAAGGAAATTTTCAGCAAAGTCCGAAGCTACTAAAAATTTTGTTTTAGATTTTTAATTACTCAGTATAAAATTATGCAACTTTTCTATACTTTTGTCGATCCTGTATCTCTACGCTAGTTCTCGAGATCTCAATAGCGAGAGAGATTTTCTAATTTTTTTATTACTTTATGGACACTTTGTACGATGTAATTTTGCGTGCCATCATAATTGCTCAATCTCATGAAAGAAATCAACTCAGAATTTCCACTCTGATGAGACAGTGGCTTTCCGATGTTGTTGTATTCAGATGTACGATCGTTTTATAACTGAACAGGTAGTCAAAGTAGGTAAACGTTTGTAAGTGTGTGTATTGTTGGTCGCGTAATAGGTATTATTATACCAGTGATTTAAATGTAGGCAACAACTCTTGCCTTTTTGGCTGTGATAGTTATGAGCTACAAATTTAACTTCAAATTGAAATTCTCCCTAGTAGAAAGAAATATTGGCTAACAATTGGCTAAATATTGGTACTATCTTGATCGGTTGGGCCAATATTACCAATCCCTATACTATATTGGCGCAATATAGAAAGTGAAATTGGATGCCAATATTGGCAATTAAATATTGGTGCTATATGAGTTCTCTAGATATGTAACGTATATTGGCAAATCAATCTTGCCCCAATATTGATTTTGCAACATCTAAACTCGCTATTATTGGTGTAATATTGGACCAATATTACCTATTTTTGAATTCTATTTAATAATCGTAATTTCTTAACGATTATTACTTTTGCTCATAGGTATGTATACCTATATATGTGGGCCAGATATAATCTTTAAATTTTTTTCAACAAAAATTTTACTTGAAGGCATTTTTGCTATTAAATAATGACATTAAAAAATAGACGAAGTTTATTTTTATTAATATAGGTAGGTATCATAGTCAAAAGTTGAAACTTGGAAACTTTAAAATGCGTGTCCTACTATTTTTGTCGTCTTCAACATTTTTAGTTCATAATTTCAGAGTTCAAAAATGTCAAATTCCATACCTACAAGCAGTACCTGTGGTATAACCACATGCACCCTTCACGTGAACAGAGATATAAAATTTGTCTATTTGTAAAAGGAGGGATAAACTATCCACTTTCCCGTCACTTGCTCTATTTTACCTGTCGATCAGGCATCTTCCTTCATCTTCCTTTGTTATACCACAGAATAGAATTAGTCTATTCTGTGGTTATACCATACCACGTTCCATCATCTTATTTATTTCTTCTTTGTTCTTTGCCGTTGCATGTTGCATCCGTCTCTCTTCTCTTTCCCATACATATTTCAGTCTCAGTTCAGTCATGAGTCAATCAGTTACGAGTGTGTTACGACAGACTTCTTGTGTTACTGTGATACTGTGTTATAATATTATTGTTAACTACTAAACAGCAGATTCTAATAAGAATCCAGTGCCAATTGGAAATACCTAAGTAAGTATTTATTTTAATTATTCTATTATTAATAATGGTCGAGTTACGTGAGTTCATGGGTTTGGTTGTAGATTCATGATGAGTTCTATGCATTTCTACATTTTTTTATATAAAGTCGTAGGTAACTTAAGAGATTGCAAAAATGTTTATTACAGTTTATATTAGAAAAAGTTGCTACATAAAACCACGCCCCTGGACTATTTTTTTAAACGCATCAGGCAGTGCAGCGTGCAGCATGTTGTCACCTTGCCACATTGCAGCACGTCCCTTGTTAACTGATAACCAAACATGTCGGTGCTAACTTTATACTTATACCACAGTATAGAGCCAGGCAGTAAGGACATACGGCCGATTTTCCTTTGTTCTCATGTAGTCAATCTGGGTGACCTTGCGCCATTTTGAAAAGGAGTAGAATTACTTTTACATTGGTATGGCCTCCTTAAATTGGAACATTTACTTGGTAACTTTTCATGAGTTTGCGAAGTAGGTATCAAAAGATGCGCGCCAATTTCAATTGAATTATGGCTTTGCTGAAAATCATTATGAGTCGAGATAATTTATAAGTTACAGAAAATGACAACTAATGGTTATACGTAGAAAAAAAATATTTTCAAGTTTAAAATTTTATTTTACGAATCTGTTTTTAAAACTTTTAGAGAATTGTATTTTTATTTCGTACCTATATCCTATATGTATGTAGTGTGGGCAGACGAAAACGCAACTTGGACAAAGTTTTGAAAAATTAAAATTATGTTTGAGATTGAATCTGTAAGATCGTATTAAATTGCAAATTTTGAAAATATGGTGAATATTTTGAATGATCTTTTGTTTTTTATCAGTAATTAACTCTTCTAAAAGGGAGTATAGGTAATCATTTCCAGCAATATCAGACCAACATTTTGATAATACAGGGCATTTTAAAATCAGTAATTATCTGGCAGATCTGTAATTAAACGTTTGTGCAACGGGACCACGGTATTTTTTTTAAGGTGTAAGGAATGCAAATGCAGGTAAACAATAAAAATAAAATATATTAATTAAAGAATGAAATATTTTATTGAAACCGTTCCTAATAATCATAATAATAAATTTTGTCTACATATTACATGTTTTCAATATTTACAATTAACATAAGACTTTGCAAGGATTTTCCAAAGAAATTCTTTATGATAGTTTAGGAAATAGAAATCACACATACTCAACTGAAATATATGAAAGGTACGTGCAAGTACCATTTTAAATTATAATTTAATAACATGAAGTTAAAACAAATAAACAAGTTTCAATTATGAATAAAACCTGTAATTTAACAAAATTAGCTAGGTTACTTGGCAAAAATCTGTCGCATATTTCAAAAAACGGTTCAAGGTCTTCAAGATCTTCATTCGATGTCTCGCTTATTGTCCGCCTACGGATAGCTTGTAGCTGCTTCCGGAGCTTCACCTTCCGAGGTGTGTATGTAGAAAGACACCTGGGAGTCTGAGTGTCGACCGTTGCAGTTGAACACTGCTCTGCTTCTTCTGCTACTGCCGACGTTGATGGAGTGCCAGCAGGTTGACTTTCTCCTGATTTGTCTGTAAGCGAAAATTTAAAATGAATACTAATGGTAAATTACAATAATCATGAATATCGGGGGCCCTTCCTGCCTGAAAAAATCGGCACTTGTCCCCCCCTAATGTAATCACAGTCTAGTGAAGGTAAATAATTACGCAATCTGAATCAAGATAAATATACATTTCAAGTACGAACCAGACTTCCAGGTGAATATTGTAGACACCGCATGTCCATGTAACCGCGTTCTCTCCAGGTTGAGAAACATGATGTTTTCGAAGTGCCAGCCACACAATTTGCAATTTTTATTGCAATACTCGGGCCCTTTAACCACGAAGTCCTTCCTGCCGGCATTTAATGGTCCATATTCTGCATCTACAAGAAATTAATCCCGTAAAAATAATATAAGGTAACCACACATATGTGGACTCATTCAGAACACTCTTCAGTGTCATATCTGGGTACACCAAAATCTGTTCATGGTAGTGATTTTAAAAATTTGATTATATTCCCATTCTTTAAAATAACAATTGAGTACAAGGAAATATATTTTACTTACCTTTCTGGATCCTTCGGAAATGAGAAAAAACTTAGCCCAACCACAACAGCAGAACATGACCTACAATAATTATTGGAGGCAGAGCATCACCTTTTCGTACTATAGTATCGGTCATGGTACTTATTATTTAATGTTATTTAATAATAAATAATCAGTACGTGTTCCTGTGACGACAGCTAACTACCGAATAGTTTGATCGAATTTGAATTTGAAAGTTTGGTTACCACGTTTGCTTGTGACGTTTATCAGCTGTTATTGCGCCGCCATTTTGAAAAGGAGTAGATTTTGAGACATGCGCGTCCCAGTCAAAATCGGCCTATGTCCTTACTGCCTGGCTCTATACTGTGCTTATACGCTCAAAATTATTGATAAATGAATGTTTTCTTTTTTCAAGCTGTTGGTCCTATCCCTTATTATATTTTCTGAAGCGTTGAGGACACTTTTTAACATCTTATTTAACTTCAAGTTTTATATTTTAATCTATCATTTTATAATAAATTGTAGATGTTTATAATAAATATTAAATTTATCAAATAATTTTATCAAAAATTATACAGTGCCCGCCAAAAAGCTCGAACCATACGGGAAAACGTATCATAAGTAGGCATTTTTTTTATATGAATATTATGTCCTGAATTAATGCATGTGATATTCTTTCAGAAGAATTTAGTTTCAAGATGCAACCGAGGCGAACATTTCAAAGTCAGTGGAAGTTTGCTTGGCTTGGCTACTGCTGGCGATCGAGAAGGTGGACGGAGAGAAAGAGTGTTAAAGAGGGCCCACCCTGAAGAAAATGTCTAGTTTTTGTAAATAGTGTCTACATTTTGGAATAATTTTTTTTCAATAATTACAATGTGTACCTACTTATAACTTAGGTATGCTAAATTTATTAACGATTAAAGCATCATTTTATACGCAGAATTATTTTTTTTTTATTAGTCTATAATGTTGATTCTCTGGGGAGGGGGGATCTTATCCAAAATTGGCAATAAAATATCTATCCAATATTAAAGTCCTATCCAATATTGGCAATACAATATGTGTCCAATATTAAAGTCCTGTAGTTATCCAATATTGACAGTACAATATGTATCCAATATTAAAAATCCTATAATTATCCAATATTGGCAGTACAATATGTATCCAATATTGGTTTGAAAATTGGCCCAATATTGCAAAACAATATTGGCTAATTATTGTAAAATGTTAACACTTCGATATTGGCCCAATATAGGTAATCAATATTTAACCAATATCGACCAATATTCAGCCAATATAGCACCAATATATTTTTTCCACTGGGGCTTAGACGTCTATAAGTACTACGCGAGCAAAAGCAACCGAACGATCGTTGGTTGTAAGCTAGGTTGACGTTTCCATGTTCTGTGTTTGTTTCTATTTTAGTTTATCATAAATAGTGAATTCGTATAGAGGCAAATATTCATATCGAACAAAGTATAGCAATCTTGCTCTTCACATCTACATTATGGCACTGCCCAGTAGCTAAGAGCAATCTCCTAAAATGAATTTTTTTGCAAAAACTTGAAAGATAGGTAAGTGCTTAATTAACAGAATAGGTAGATCTTAATAATGCTAGAAGTCATAATAGTATGATGGCTTTATCTATTCACAAGCAGAACTACCCTAAACTAGATTTAATATTATTTTCCTGTGACATTGACGAAAATATATGACGAAATATTTTTTGGAGAGGAACCAGAGAATGTAATCTAATTTCATGCCTGTGAGAAGTTGATAAGTCGAAGGGAAGCGTGTACGGTTCGTTGCGTTTCTGACACTAATAGAATGTAAATTCTGTGCAATGTTTTGGATAAATTGTCATTTTTGTATGCGTGAGTTTCACGAACTGTAAGTAAGCTTTAAAAACGCTTTTATGTGTACTTGATACAGATAAGAGTTGTAAAGAAATTAGAGGAGGTACAGTTTTAATTTTTTTCTTCTCTGATTATTCACCTTTGACCTATTAGGTAGGTATATACGTACTTATGAACATTGTTTTTTATTTTAAATTTATTTTTAATAAGGAAAGATAATGGAATCCCTTTTTGGGAGGAATTCAGGATTATTCATTTAGGTCAATGATCAATATCAATAGCTGCGCTAGAGAAAATAACAAAATTTTATTTCTAACATTAAATGTTTTCCTCGGAAGTTTCAGATACGAGTAGTGTTCACGAAGAATAACGCAAATATGGTCAATGATACATTGTTTTTCGAGAGAAAGTTTTGTCTTTGAATATCAGTTTTATTAGAAGTTATGATTATTGAAATTAAATCAGAGTGATCGCCTCAAGAGTTTATTAATTGAATTAAGGTGGGAAAATTAATTTACAAAATCTAATATTGAAACCAATACAACCAACAATTTCGTCATCACGATATTGAAGAACAAAACTAATCAAAATTGAAATTGAAAATAAATCTGATCGCTCCCCTCGAAACTGACATCCAATAATGCTTAAGACCTTTGATTCCTTCTGCACAAACCTCCATTTTCTTCTCTCATTCCAGGTAAGGTTAATAATAACCTGGGAATAACAGTATTCGGCAAGAAAGACAGGGGAGTATGGCCAGCATCATTCTTTCCCATTTTCTTATAATCTCATAAAGCTATAATTAGATTACAGAGGTGTTGAATCTATTGAGTTTAAATTTATTGAAAATTATTGCGTGAAGAACTAAGCGTATTCGATTTAGATTTGTTACATTTCATATTTCCGCAACTTTATTATTATTCTTACTCTATGGCAACTTTACGTTTAACTACAAATCATTATTACAAATAATGAACTGAACAAAATTTATAGTCTCTATAATATAAATAAAAAACAAACGATCTTAATAATAGAAAACCGGTAGGTAGATATACGTATACGTTTATAAAAATTATTTTTTAGCATCCTTTATGGCTCATTAATTTAGAACTTCATTAGCAGTAACGGTAATTGGAAAATTCATAAGGAAGTTTTCTAGAACTTATAAAATCTAGAAGGAATAATAGATATTCCTTTCTATCAACACATAACATGTCGTATAGCGTCTTTAGCTACTGAAATAAATTTTATCTAGAGAAATGAGAATTTGATTAGGATCGCCCTCGTCGAATGGGAACTTGTTAGCTAATTTAACAAATTCGGGAAGGGTTAATCACAACCTCAATTAGTGCCACCGGAAATTTCAGGACAAAGCGCACTGGGATTTGAATATGAATGGCCATGGTAAACATGAAACACTATTAGTTTGCATAGGATTAGAGTAATAAAATATTTCTGCAATGTAATTAAAAAAAAAAATTAATCAGATTCTTGAAAAAATGAAGTCTGAGAGCGTCATAGGGATTCCCCTGCAATGCATATGTGCATGTGCATGTGTAAAAAAATTGAGTGGTAGAATAATTTTATTTATAAACGCTGTAGAAACACATTTTGGGTAAAGCGTAAATGTTTGCGGTCCCAAAAAATAACAACGAGTTACACAAAAAAGCATTTCATATGACTGGTTTTAAACATGGTTTTCACTAATATTGAAAATATTTTGAAAAGTCTCAGTTTTTATATCAAATTTAGATGAACATAGATTATATCCCTCAACTCTATACACAAACCTGATTTTGTACCAATGTATTTTTAAAGATTAGGATATTAGGAATTATTTGGGTTTGCAGTCAATTAAATTAAAGAACACTCTTTTTTCTACGTCAAGCTTTCGAATTAATGTTAATTCTTCTTCAGGACTATCTATAATATGATTAACAATATTAAATTTAGTATATAGGTGTTACAAAGATGGAAATTATATACTTACAGAATTTGAGATTAAAATTTAAAGTTTGTAAAAATTGTTAACCATAGGACTATTCTTGTATACATTCAAAGCAACTAACACCAACAAAGATAAAATTACATAACTAATGAAGTTCAATTTCCAATTCAGGCCGAAATGATAAAAAAAATTTTTAAAGTTTTTTCTAATCTAAATGATTGACATATAAATAATAAATTTTTTAAAAAATTGAATAAAGATGATTTGATATCTAAAAATTATTTGTTTTTGACGACTTCATTACTATGTAAGTCCCCTATTGTTAGACAAAATTAATATTATTGTAATAACATTGAAGGAAAAAATAAAAATATCGGAAGAAGAATTAAAATTAATTCGAAAGCTTGACGTAGAAAAAAGAGTGTTCTTTAATTTAATTGACTGCAAACCCAAATAATTCCTAATATCATAATATAACTGGACAGTCGAAATAAACTACTAATTTAAAGATTAGCGTACCTATTTAACATAAAATAACTTCTACTTGGAAGTAATTTTCTAAGACTTTAAAAAGGCTTTAAATTCTAACAGAATAAAGATCCCCATTTCGATCCTGTGGTTACGCTAAGGCTTTGGACATATTATGCATATTAGAATTAATATTTAAATTAAGTACATTTTTTTAATAAGGTTCAAAGCGTTATTCCGTTATAAATTAGGCTAGTGTAGTGTGATGAAAACAGAGGACCTATTAATACTCAAGGTAATGCAATGATTTCTGTTAGAGTTAATTCTTTCTCACAAAGAAAGTAATTTACCTGGGTAGAGTCACTTTGCATTTTTGTGTCATAAATATTTAAATAAAAATTATCTCGTATTTCATCGCTGCTATATGTTTTTATAATTGGATTGTGAGGACGAGAATGATTAACAGTTAATTTTATCATGTCAAAACGTTTCATCTCAGTTATATTATAGACGGACACACTCACATTTAACACTTGAGAGTTTTATGTCAAAAGGTACAATGTCATTTAATTTAGCTTTCGTATCTGGCAAAATTTAATGCTAACATAATTTTTGTGTGAATAATAGAAATACTAATAATTCCTCCACGATCTTGTTTTTTTTTAAATATGCATCTTGTATTATGGGCTATGCCTGTTATTGTTATAAATAAATAAATAAATAAAATACCTTTAAAATAAAGTTTCCCTGCTCTTCAAAGTTTTCAAGTTAACAGGGGATGCAAAATCATCTTTCAGCTAAGAACTTGTTAGAAACAGCTCATAAATTCGACTGGTCTGCAAAAAACTAACGGACTGGTAGATAAGACCGGGTCGAATCACTCTGCCGCGACACGCTCACCGCGAAGCATTGATATATTTCAATACTAATAATTGTCATTACTTATTATAGCATTGTTTATTAAAATTCATTGTTTGATTTAATTTGAGTCTATTTGGCTTTTTCTAAACTCCCCTAACAAATCAGAAGTGGGATACACCCCAAGACGTACGCTTCACCCTAATTTTGAGTTCTTTTGTTCATTAATAATAATAAAAGTAACAGTTTATTCGTTTTTAAACTAAAGTGCAGTGACAAATAATGGGGCGATCAGGCAAAAGGGGCCACCGCTCGCAATCTCAGCACTCCCATCGATCAAGGAGCAGGCACTCCCGTAGCCCGAGAACAGTAAGGGATGATGATACAAGTAGTACGATAAGTGAGTTAAAAAGGGAATTGGCGGCGTTGCAGCAAATTGTAAGTACCCATTCGAGTACTAATACGCATTTAGATGAAACGGTAATACCCGCATTCGAACCTGGCATGGAAAGTTCCCAAAGTGCAACCGACTGGGTTCGCAAAATAGACGAACTAGCCATTTTGCATAGATGGTCAGACGAAACTGTATTTAAGTTAGCCACAAATCGACTACGAGGTAATGCACGTAAATGGTATGACTCACTACCAAATCTTGGCTTAAATTGGCTGGACATGAAACAACAACTTATTCAGAACTTTCCGACGCCGATTCGATTTGGTAAATTACTGGTTGAGGCTGCAAACTATAACCCTGTTCCTGGTCAAAACTTGGGCGACTATTGTTATGAAAAGGCAGGCAGCAAAATTAAATCGTTTAAATTTGGCAATTCCCGAAGAATGTATTATTGATAGTGTAATTGAAGGGATTAATGATAACAAAATTGCTTTACCCGCAAGGGCGGCAAATTTTCAAACAATTGGTAATCTAGCAAATTATCTCAGTAATGTGTCGTCAACGAAATACCTACCTTCCACTTCAAATCCGAAATCAAATTTCAATGTTCCTGGCTATCTAAATAATGCTCGATCCCAAAGTAAATTTTCAAAACGAAGTTTCAAACCTGGAGACTCTCGTCCTACGAATGTGTCCAAGAAAATATCCTGTTTCAATTGTGGTGGAGATCATCGAGTACGGGATTGTCAGAAGCCAAGGGTTGAATGTAAGGGATGCAACCGATTAGGGCATACTCAAGAATTTTGTACTAATAAATTTGGTTACAAAACGAAACGTGTAAATGAAATCCAAGTAGTACCAGTACAACAAATATTTTTATTAAAACTGCTCAAATAAATAATTTCAAGATTAAATGTTTGCTGGATAGCGGTAGCGACTGTACGATAATCAAGCGATCAACGGCATTCAATGCTAGAGTTTCAATTCAAGAAAATAAGCCTGTTTCTCTTCAATGTTTCATGGGTAATATGACAGTGAGTAACCAAAAATGCGATCTGAAAATAATAATCGAAGAAGCGGTTGTTAATGTTATTGCTATCGTCCTTGATGATAAATACTTGAGTCATGATCTTATAATCGGACGTGATTTTCTCTGCAATGAAAACGTAGTAATTACAAAAACTAAAGATAAGCTAATATTAAGGAATTTACCTTCTCTAGATATAAATGAAATTGAAGTTATTGAAGAAAATTATAACAATTCTGTTTTTGATCTCAATTCGATTAATTTTGACAAGGATCTCTCACCCGATCAGAAAACGATAACATTTAATTTACTTCAGCAATACCGAGATTGCCTTGCATTTTCAATAAGTGAATTAGGAAAAACTGATAGCATTGAAATGCATATTAAATGCACTAGTGAAGAACCTCTGTTGTTTATAGACCGTACCGAATGGCCGTACAAGAAAAAGCGATATTGTCGAAAATTATTGACGAACTTTTACAAAATAACATTATTAGGGAATCCAGCTCCCCTTATGCTAGTCCCATTCTCCTAGTGAAGAAGAAAACAAATGACTACAGGATGTGCGTTGATTACCGAAAATTAAACGCGATCACAGTTAAGGATAATAAATATCCACTCCCTTTAATCGATGAACAAATTGACAAGTTAGGAGGCAATAATCAATTTTATATTACGTTAGATTTAGCCTCGGGTTTTTATCAAGTCCCTATGCCACCAGATTCTGTTGAGAGAACGGCATTTGTGACACCGGAATCACATTATGAATTTCTAAGAATGCCTTTCGGCCTGACTAATTCACCCAGTATTTTTCAAAAACTTATAAACAACGTTCTAGGAAAACTGAAAAATAACATAGCTTTTCCCTATATTGATGACATAATCATTCCATGTGAATCAGTTGACGAAGGACTATCACGACTCGAAGCCGTCCTTAACAAATTGCGTGAACATAAGCTAACTCTGAAATTAAGCAAATGTGCATTTTTCAAAAAGCAAATTGATTACTTGGGAAGAGAAATTAGTTCTGAGGGCGTGAAACCGGGAAGCAAGAAAGTTGAAGCTGTATTAATGATGAGGAGCCCTAGTAACGTCAAAGAAATTCGACAATTTCTAGGCCTGTCAGGTCAGGTTATTTCCGTAAGTTTGTTAAAGATTACGCTCGAGTTGTTGAACCACTAACACGACTTACAAAGAAATCCTACCCTTGGATTTGGTCTAAAGAACAGGATGACAGTATTTTTTCAAGCAGTATTTTGAAAAATATTGTTTGAAAAAGGGAATCGTCTATCGAAGACTCGAGAATAATAAAACTGCTTGGTTAGTACCTCGTAACGTTCGATGGCAGATTTGTAGACTTTGTCACGACAATATGGGACATTTTGGTCTAGAGAAAACCTTGAGAAAAATTGAGGAAAACTACTGGTTTACAGGAATGAGAAAATTTGTCAAGAAGTATGTATCTTCATGTTTGAACTGCCAATATTACAAACCTCGTCCTGGAAAGAAACAAGGGTCGTTACACCCTATAGAAAAGGTAGCTACACCTTTCTATATGTTACACATGGATCACGTAGGACCTTTTGTGACTAGCCGAAGGGGCAATAAATATTTACTGGTCATTGTTGATGCGTTCACAAAATATGTGATAATCGAAGCAGTAAAAAGTACGAAAACACGATATGTAACAAAAACGTTGCTCGACATGTTTTATTTATTTGGAGTAGCAAAAAGGGTAGTGACTGATAGAGGTACAGCATTTACGTCACAAACTTTTGAGACCTTCTGTAAGACTTACGGTATAAAGCATACTTTGAATGCTGTAGCAACTCCCCGTGCCAATGGGCAATGCGAGAGGTACAACGGTACTATCTTACATGCTTTAGCAGCTACATCTGCAGATAACCCTGGAGACGAATGGGGTAAGCCCATTAAATCTATACAGAGCGCTATGAACTGCACTTACAATAAAAGTATTGGTGTCTCGCCACTTGAAGCATTGGCCGGATACAAACCATGTCATGTTGCTGAGTCAAACATTTTGAGCGCAATTCAAGTGAGCTTGATAGAATCGATTTAGCTGAACTGAGAGGTTCTATTAAGCAGCGAATTACCGAAGACCAGAAGATGCAAAAGGAGAGGTTCGACAATAAGGCTCGAGCTGCCGCAAAGATTTATAAGCAAGAGTTACAAATGTTTTACCGGATGATCGCTATGAGGTTGAAGACCTACGAGAAGGACGTTCGAAATCTAAAACCGTGGTGGCGGTTGACAAGATTAAGCCATGGGTCGTTTTAAGAGGTGAGAATAAGTTTTAGTTGTGGACAACGGTCTACTCAGCTTATAAATGTAGTTGACTTGACAAAACGATCATAAAATATGAAACGACTAACACTTTGATCAATCCAAATACGGTTAGTATACGACTAACAGATTGATCGCTTAACTTTACGGTTAGCATACGGCTAACACCTTGATCAATCCAAGTACGGTTAGTATACGACTAACAGATTGATCGCTTAACTTTACGGTTAGCATACGGCTAACACCTTGATCAATCCAAGTACGGTTAGTATACGACTAACATATTGATCGCTTAACTTACGGTTAGCATACGGCTAACACCTTGATCAATTCAAATACGGTTAGTAAACGACTAACAGATTGATCGATTAACTTAAGGTTGGCATACGGCTAACACCTCGATCAATTCAAATACGGTTAGTATACGACTAACATATTGATCGCTTAACTTACGGTTAGCATACGGCTAACACCTTGATCAATTCAAATACGGTTAGTAAACGACTAACAGATTGATCGATTAACTTAAGGTTGGCATACGGCTAACACCTCGATCAATTCAAATACGGTTAGTATACGACTAACAGATTGATCGCTTAACTTACGGTTAGCATACGGCTAACACCTTGATCGATTCAGAAACGGTTAGTATACGACTAACAGATTGATCGATTAACTTACGGTTAGTATACGACTAACACCTTTATTGATGGATGAACGGTTAGTATACGACTAACAATTTGACGAGCTTATTGGTTAGTATACGACTAACAATTTGACGAACATATTGGTTAGTATACGACTAACAATTTGACGAGCTTATGGTTAGTACACGACTAACAACTTGACAATTTTATTTGGTTAGTAACGACTAACAACTGGATATGTTTATTGTTTGGTATACGACCAATAATAAATCAATTATTAGTAGTTGCTGTTGCATTTTATGTTACTGGAAAAAACTGGAATAATAATAATATGGTGAAAGCGAATAGTAATGAATCTATGAAATGAAGATGAGGTAGACAAGGTTGATTCACTTTTACATGGATATTTCAAGCTGAACTTATACAAAAGGAAGTGCCGTAATTCATATTATTTTGATTCTTGTCCGTGTTGCTTATTTTGACGAATTATTTCAGATACAGATTAACGCCAATCCTGGGACAGAATTGGATCTACAGGATGGCCGAATGTTAGAAACAGCTCATAAATTCGACTGGTCTGCAAAAAACTAACGGACTGGTAGATAAGACCGGGTCGAATCACTCTGCCGCGACACGCTCACCGCGAAGCATTGATATATTTCAATACTAATAATTGTCATTACTTATTATAGCATTGTTTATTAAAATTCATTGTTTGATTTAATTTGAGTCTATTTGGCTTTTTCTAAACTCCCCTAACAAACTGAAAGAACCGGAGGGGGATATTCTAAACGTCCTCACTGTATTCTTGTACAGTTTTTGTTTAGGTTAGGTTCCAAAATCAAAATGATTTTTTTAAGGCTCATTTAAATTGAGAGAACCGCCATCCAGTTTAAAGTTGTACCCCATTTCTACGCTACAATTTAGGGGGGTACTCATCTAACTACCCGAGGGTTGACCTTACGCTGTTTAAAAAGTTCTCCCCGTACAAACTAGGACTCACATTTTTTACCGTTTATTCAGGATGAGTCAGTTTTTTTATAGCAGGATTTCACCAGTTTATAGAAGATCTGTTTCAAGGCATAAAACATCCTATAAATAAAACCTTATTATGTCCGGAAAAGCTTGAATAACGTTACAGGTTGTTGAAAAAAATTTATTTTTCAGTTTTCGCCGCTTAACTTGGATATTTTCTTATTATTTTAATTTTATACCAGGAGGTTATTTACAAAACGAAGAAAACCACAGGTGAAAAAATTCATCAGTAGCGCAGATACAGGGTATATGACCCTGTATAATGTATGTATAAATTTTTACGGGTAAGGGGTATAAATTTTTCACCCGTGTTTTTCTTCGTTTTGTGTTGTTTTTGTTGTTTGTTGCTAGATACGAAAATCGGTTTTTAGGTCCCTGCCCTGATGCTGCAGCCATTTAGGCTTATTCGTTTTGTGTACTCCAAGTTATAATAAATCACCTCTTGGTGCGAATTTAAAGTATTGAAAAACGCCGTTATGCAGCGAAAATTGAAAAACATATTTTTCAACACCCATATTTTTTTCTAAGCCTCGTCCGGACATCTTTTCTATTTTATCAGGTCTTCTATTAATTTATGAAATCCTGCTACAAAAAAACTGACTCACCCAGTATAATAAACTCGTTAATATTGTAGATACTTAGGAACCATGTGAGAGTTCAAAAAACCATATTTTAAGATATTTTGATATATTTGGAGTCAACTGATGCAACTGATAATAAATCACAACAATGTTTGATTTTTAAAACCGGTTATAGTGTTGGCCACCTATACGTAGGTACATATCTACCTATATAGTCTTCAAGCATAACACTAACGAGCTTTGTGGTATTAGAAAATTAAAGTTATAAGAAATTGTGCATTAGTAAAATTTTGATTGTGGTAAAGTTGATTTTGACTAATTATTACTTACTTGCATTCTACTTTTGTCGCGTTATCCACTCGATCGTCCAAATCAAATGATTGTTCTTTCAGTGTTCCATATCCAGAACTACTTTCTTGTGTCTTCCATGCATCAGGACACTCATCTTCAACTCTCAAACTCGGTCCCGAATTGGTTACAACTTTCTCCACCCAATCTTGAACATCATCCATGATCTCCTTCCCATTCTTCCTCCATTCCTTAGTCACCATCAAATCAAGAGTTTTCCAAAAACTTTTATCGTTCTCCATAACTTCCTGGCCACCCTGTAACATACAACAAATTTCTCAGAAATGTTTATTAATTTGTAACAACACAAACGATACCTCGAGTTCCTCTAACACATCAGTATGTCATGAAATACTGATGAGCAGTAGCAACTCCATCCACTTTTCCCATGCAAGTGAACAAACGATGTCTGGTTGTTAATTGGCTTTTTAAGTAGAATCACGCAACTTAATGAAATCACGATACAAACGCCGGCATTGTATGATGGATGAGTAATGATCCCGAATCGACAGTTGATATCAGGAGTAGAGGTCCTTAATATGCCACTATAAAGAACGTATAGAGTATTTTGAGGTTTTGGGTTAACACGGGGGTGTATCAGGGTGCAACGAACTCGCTGCTTGACTAGATAGTGAGACGACAGACAGAAGCGTGACTGTAACGGGAACTACACGAAATGGTGCTTTCCATAGATAATAATGCAGGAGGGAGTTGTAATTACATGGCCTCCTTTTTCAGTCCTCCAAAATATATTATAGAGAGGGGTAAGCTTATCTGATTGTAGAAATGGAAACTGGGTTGGAAAGATTTAGATTAACAACCGGGTTTAAAAGTAAAGGTCTCATTTTCTCGGCTTTATTAGAGATAAAGCCTTTCTAGACAACAAATTGACAATGCACCAGAATATTACTTACCTACCATCAATAGACGGCAAATTATTGTCACCGTGTATTCTACTATATTGTGCTGCAGGACACTTCATACGTACTGGAATTTTTTAAATCCTATTAAAGAATTTTCTTTCTCTTTAATATCGAATCGACTGTGTAAATTATGTATTGCATTCGTGTCTTGTACACATAAAAGACACTCAAGAAAAGCTTAAATGTCATTCGTGTCTTATATACCTATGTCTTATAAAACACAATAAATGTCAGCTTCCTAGACTTATTATTATAGATCGTAGCCAAAATGTTACAAAATAAAAACAATATTTCAATATTTTTATCGAAAAATATTTTTGACTAGTACTCATTGAATATTGAATTGGATATTTTTTTACTTGGATCGACCTTTAAAGTCGCGACCAATTGTTTAATGTCATCATTTTGGCATTCAACCCCTCGATTTTGAAGTCGTTAGTTTGACTGGGTGCAAACGTTGCCATAAATGGGCGATCTGACTAGTCGCGTATATAAAAAATGAAAGCTCATCCCGACGACTAAACAACGGAAAATTTCCCTCTTCTCGTCATATTATTTCCGCTCTCCTGAAAACGTAGAGAAAAAATCGATAGGTACAGGAAGTTTTCTAGATTCTTAATTATGAGACCCATCAAACTGACTAGTAGAGGCCACTTGCCGATAAAAGTCGCCTAATAGAAATGATTTTCGTTTGCACTAAAAGATTAAAAGCTGAAATAAATTTTAAATGATCCCCCACCGTAAAAACTGTCAAAATATCGAAGGCGTCAAAAGTAGTCCTGTCCAGGGGGGCGGCGGTCTGTAGGGAGTAAAATGTTAAAACTACCCCAAAAATGATTTTGTAACATATTAAAATATAAAAAAAGCCCCACGTTTTGGCATATGTAGAGCTGCTTCAGGTTAATAGAAGTATTTTTTTATTTAAAAAAATCCTTGAAGCACGTAGTTAAATGGGAGACTATGCGCTAAAAAGTGCGTTCATTAGGTCCATTAAGCTAACAGCCAGATTTCTGGTACCGTTTTTAAATCTAGCATCGACATCAAATTACTTTTATTAACATTTTTGTATTTCTTTCCATGCGAGGGATCTCAAAAGTGCTAAATTTTAGAGTTGATACCTTTCCCAGAAACAGCCACAAAAATATGCACGTTAACTTAATGAGCCTTTATAATACCAACTGTTAATATTTTAGACATGCGGTATACATGTAACCTACCGTAACTTTTTTTTATAAGATCTGATCAAAAAAATACTTTCTGACAATACAAATTTAAAAGCCATAAAAACCACTCCCACTCAAAAACGAGAACAATATTATCCTCAAAACAAGGTTGCCAAAAATATTGGTAGGCACGTCAAATATAAAGACTTTTTATAATAAATTGACACATCTTACCCATCATCGCATGCAAAATCTTCTTGCACATCATCGCATAAATAGTGCATTTTCATGGGATCAGATTATTTTAATCATTTTTTTAAAGTTAGTTTTCTGTAATTTCCCATGGTCATTGAAGTTATTTAGCGTAGTTATTTAATGTGAAAATTTCAGCTCAATTTCTTTGAAAACGAGCTATAAAATGCTGATATAGGAATTTAGCAATTTTGGCATTCTTTTTATGCTTGCCATCTCCCACCGGCGACCCTAATTTTAAAAATGCAATTTTTTTACACTGTCTTGAAATTCGAGAAAAGTTACAGGGGCGTTTTGAAAATCTAAAATTTGGAATTTTCCACTTAACTTAGTCTTTGAAGTGAGCAATAAGTACTACAAGAACGTCCGTATTTTTGGAGTCAATCATGCACCCTGAACATCGTACACGTTTCGGTTCCAGGATGTAAAAGCAGGAGTCTCGTATCAGCTTCTTCGCGAGTAGAGGAAAGGAAATCGATATTAGGTGGATAATTAAGCTTTATACACTCCAATATTTTTGAATGACTGGTGAAAAATTTTGAATTTTAACCCTGTTTGACAAAGCCTACCAAAAAAGTGAAATATGCTCCATGGTCGAGACACTCAGATCTATAAGATCTTCAGAAAGTATTTTTTGATTAGATCTGGTACAAAAATTTTACAGTAGGCTGGATGTACAGCATATTCAAAATATTAAGTCACTTTTCAGGATCACCTATAGCCCGCCAGTACAGGATTACTTTTGACGCCTTCGGGATTGTGGTCATTTTTACTGTGAGGGGTCATTCAAAATTATTTCTAGCTTATATTCTTTTAGTAGAAACGAAAATCACAAAGTGAGTCTCTGTGGACTCTACTAGACGTAACTTTAGAATTTGGATTCTACAGGGTGTCCGGTATGTACCTCCTAATCTCTCGCGAGCATACAGGGGAGGTCAAAATAAACCAAGTCTGTCATAAAAAAACATTCCTAAAGTGTCCCTAAATGGAGATACAGAGCCCCAAAATGATACCCTAAGATTTACTTTTTTGGCTCTAACTTTTGAAACGACCTGTATAATTTGATGAAATTTTAATTTTTTTATATAGGCCATAAAGACTCATTAAGCCATATCAGAGTGGATGTTTGACGTCCTAAAGGAAGTCAGGAACGGACTTACCACCACACTTATTGTGTCAAAGTTTTGACAGGTGTCATTTTACAGAGCTGAAAACTTATTTTTTAAATACGCTGGTCATTCATCTTCACAAAAGGTACTCTTAATTTATTTCGATAAAACTAGCGGTTCTAAAGATAAATCGACTTTTATGCGAATTTTGACCAAGTTCCGTCAATAGCAATCCATTATGTAGGTAGGTTTATCAACAAGAACCTGATTGTTACCTGTTTGTGCTTAGCATTAGTAACTTTTTGAGTGTTTCGCAAACCTAAAAACCGATTTATCTCGAAAACCGTCAGTTTTCCCGAAATAAATTAAGAGCACCTTTTTTAAAGATGAAATATTGGACTATTCAAAAAAAATAGTTTTTAGCTCTGTAAAGTGACACCTGTCAAAATTTTGACTCAACGAGTATGATAGTAAGTCCGTTCCTGACTTCCGTGACGACGTCAAACATCGACTTTAATATGGTCTGATGGTTCTTTGTGGCCTCTATAAAGTATTTAAATTTCATCTAATTATACAGGTCAGGTCAGGTCAGGTCAGGTCAGGTCTTTTTAAAGATGATTTAAAGAGGTTTTTAAAGATGAAATATTGGACTATTCAAAAAAAATAGTTTTTAGCTCTGTAAAGTGACACCTGTCAAAATTTTGACTCAACGAGTATGATAGTAAGTCCGTTCCTGACTTCCGTGACGACGTCAAACATCGACTTTAATATGGTCTGATGGTTCTTTGTGGCCTCTATAAAGTATTTAAATTTCATCTAATTATACAGGTCGGTTCAAAAGTTAGAGCCAAAAAAATAAATTGCGGGGCACCCTTTTAGGGCTCCATATCTCCGTTTGGGGACACTTTAGGAAATTTTTTTTATGACAGACTAGGTTTTTTTTTACCTCCCCTGTATGCTCTCGAGAGATTAGGAGGTACTTACCGGACACCCCGTATAGGCAAGAATTTTTGAAGGGTCCCTATCAACTTCTGTAACTTAGTCGTAATTAAGCAGTGACTGACTCAGGTAAAAAATTATGTAAGTATGAATTTGGTAAATAGTGCTTCACCTCATATAGTTCAACTACTGGGGGGGGGGGGGGGGAGGTCTGTGAGGGTATAGAGTATTTCCTAGCCAACAGGGTTCACCCTGGGGTCATGTTTAGGAAGATTACTCAAAAAAAAAGTATTATTTAAACGCATTACTACTGCTTAGATATTCATTTTTTCACTACAACGAAGGGAACGAAAGCCTCCAAGACTACCGATCCGATGAAATCACCTTCTCTACAGCCTTGGTATTTACGCCACTGTGATGCACCAAATATCGTAGAGAAACAGAGGTGCTCTTCAGATTAGTCGGGGAAGCGAATAATTGTTAAATTATTATTAACACCATAAAAACGTAAAAAAATTGGTCTCAGAATCAGGGTACATAATTTGAAAAGATCGATCAAGATACCCATAACTGCATGGGTAGAGCCAAAAAGGTATAAAAATACGTCATCTCATACCAGAAGGATGGACGATAAGGGAGTTGGTGATGAAAATATTAATGCGCATGACCAAAGAACAAGAAAAGAAACGAATAAAAAAGAAAACGAAGAAGTTTATTGTTTAAGTAAGAAGTGTGTTAGTTTTAAAAATGACGTTATTAGGCGCAAAATGTTTTCTTTTTTAAGTGACAGAGAAAACCTGAATCAAAAAAATTAATGGGCCTGTCTGAGCTTTATGCTAAAAAATCAATAATAATGGAATTAATTATTTAATCCAGACTATCCAGAAGACATGTGGGTTAATAAAATTAAGCTCCATGTAACTTATTCCATCAACTTAGTGCAGACCTTGAGAATGAGTTACCAGCAGTTTGAAAAATGTTAGATAACTAAATTACTAAACGTACTTGGAATAATACGGCTTTAGAACCATTAAACTAGGATAATGGTATCGTGTTAGTAGGGATGACGTTTTAAAACCCTTTCGCGGTTTTTGGTTACGAATTTAATACTGTCAGAGTGCATGTCCCTATATCTCAGCGTTGAATCCAACACCTCTATATGTCATTTTATGTAGACTTAGCGACACGAAATAACGGGATATTCAGCGAAAATAAAACAAGATTTAGTAGAGCTTTCAGGTAGGTACGGCTGTCCTATTTGTAAGAGCTTCAATGTTAAAGATAATCTTTGGAGTGACCTTTAGATTTCATCCAATAGATATTTTATGTTTTTGAGGTTTCCTCCAAGGAGTTGTAGGTATAATGAAAATAGCAATTTTACATTTTCAAAGCAGCTTAATAATAATAATAACTTTATTTTCCAACAGGTGGTTAATGTCATCCAAGTACAGGAAAAGTTAGACCCTATAAATAAATACTCAAACAAATATTACAATATGTAATATAAAAAAATTAAAAAGAATTCGTCAGCTAGTTCGACACTATAATGTAAACAACCCTGACGCAATAATATCAAACAGCACAAAACAATTCCATTTAGCAAAATACATCCTTCATAATTTTTAAAATGATTTTATCATGGTTTCTTTTTTATAATATATTTTTTTTATAATATACGAGTAGGTATATTTTATAACTCATGAAATCGGTTGAAGCAACACCCCATGAAGCAAGAGAATCAATGTCTCGCTGAAGGATGCGACAATCGCTTGAAGAACTTATGCCCTGGAATATTTTTGGATCATCCTCATACATCAGTGCATAGCACGTCAACACGTTCGGGAGGTCGTTAACAGCCGCAGAAGAAAAAGAAGGGGACCTAAGTTCGAGCCTTGGAGTACTCCAGACGTAGCAATAAAAGCTGACGATGTGTGATTTCGATATCAGACACAGAGTTCTCTATCTATCAAATAAGATGTTATAAGAGAAATAATAGAACGGGTAAAACCATGGAGCTTCAAACTTTCCAAGAGTACCTAATGATCTATTTGATCAAACGCTTTACTAAAATCGGCGTATATGACATCAAGTTGACCCCCCCTCCCCCGTGACCACTATCTCAGACGCAAACTGACAGAAAGTAGCCAGATTAGACACCCCGTAGATCTGTTCTCAACAAAACCATGCTGGAGATATAAAACTCTTCACGCGTGATTATAAATACGCATATAAAGGATGAATTCAAAGCATTTGGAAAATTACCCAGGATGATAATTGTTATTATTGTTTGCGTTTTCCTTCTTCAGCTTAAATTGAAAACGGGTCAAGATATCGGAAACATGTCCCTATCTTAACTTTTCACGTAGTATCCTATTGTGTGGATGAAATTTCCATACAAAGTGATGGCAAATCAGCGAATTTGCGAGTTTTATACACCACAACAGCTTCTCCTCTTATACAAGGCTCAAATCCGACCATCTTTGGAGTACTGCTCACATATTTGGAGCTCAGCTCCTAAACATACGCTGAGACTACTCGACTCTATTCAGAAAAGAGCCATCCGCTTGATTGGGGACCCAGATTTGACAAAAAATTCACTCTCGACACTCTCGAACATCGAAGAAGAGTGGCTGACCTGAGTCTGTTTTACAGATATTTTAATGGAAAGTGTTCAAAAGACGTGGCCCACTTGATCCCACCAAGATCAAGACCGGGCAGAAATACACGCCGAGCCGCAGACGCTCATCCGTATCAGGTTCAGCTCGTTACACCTCGTAACACCCTATTTCAGACTTCTTTTATGTATAGAACCGCATCACTTTGGAATAGCATTCCAAAGGGCGTGTTTCCCGAAGTATACAACCTACAGAGATTCAAGGCCAACGTGAATCGATATCTCCACTCATGCACCGCTCCCAGAGCGTCATAGGGATTTCCCTGCAGTGCATGTGCATTTTCAATAAAAAAAAAAAAAGAATTGAAAAAACAATTAGAAATTTTTTTTAAATGTTTCTGCACTACAGAATAGTACTTGAAAAGTTAAGATATAGGGGCATGTAAACCGTTTTCCGATATCTTAGCCCGTTTTAAATGTAAGCTGCTTCAACGGAAAATTGGAAAACGGAAAACTGCGATTTTCATTTGTTTATAACTCATATAAATCACTCGTTACGAACTTAGACTATAAACACCATTGTCATTAAATTTTTTCAGACAATCTGAACATGTAATAATAAACAGGGTGTCCCATTTAAAATAATAAAGTTGTTAGTATTTTAGTTCATCGCAGCTCGTCCTGAGAAATTGAAATCATACTTACATGTACAAATTTTTAGACTTCTACTTCCAACACTTCTCCATATAAAAATTCCCTTAGATTCTCGCGCCTCTCCCTGTATATCTACATAATATGACCTATTCGTTGCAGCGGTCGAAATGTTAATTTGGGAGCAATCAGTGTGATGATGTGAAACATTTGTGGGTGACAAGACTCTTCATGTTTACAGCGTGTCTGCTTGGTGTATATGAATCGTCATTGTAATCGTTGTTTTGTAAATGGAGCGACATTTCTGATGTATGTTGTCGACATGTCGAAAACAAAATTTCCGATAAGTATGCGACCAGCCTAACATGTTCGTTGAAAGTCAGCTGATTTTCAAAATACCCATGTTCTTAACTGACATACATCTTTTGTTGTATAAATTGTATGAGTAATGAACCATTTTCATGACTGTTATGTGGATAACTATAACAATAATAATAATTACTTTTCAAGAATGTCATCGAACATCTTATTTTTGAAAATAATATGTCTTTTAAAATCCTTATTTTTTATATTAGAAAATAATACCTTTTGAATATGAACATTTGATATATTTTTTTAGGCAGTTGTATGAAAAATTGTCTTCATGTTTCAATATACAAGAAATTCAATTCGTCATCTCGAAATATTTATGAATAAACTATTCATGCCCCTTTGTCACGTCAATGAATTCCCTGCTTGGAATTTTCTTCCAAATTGACGTTTACAGTGTCAATCAATCAAATATATGAAACTGTATTTTTGGAGGAGAAATTGATAGGAAAACTTCTCAAACATATGCGCCTGCTGAGGTAAAATTTAAGAAAAAATGACTTTTTATAGTCTGTGAGCTTAGCCTGATTGCAAATGCTGCCCTCTATCACGCGGTGCCTGTACTATTGCTTCGGACGCTTAGCGTCGCCTGTAATCTTGTGTAAGGGAATATTTCAAGGAAAACAGTCTCCTTCTAATTGATGAGTTTAATAGAAGATTTACAGAATTTAAAGTTACTGTGTCTCCTGAAAACAGATTACAGGAAACTAGTTTGTGAAGGATTTATGTAGTTATCGTAATGATTTCTTTACCAATGACAGAATTATTCGGTGATTCGCGATTGCAATCAGGTAGGTCATTTTTTACAAGATAATGCTAGGCGATACCAGATGTCACAGGTATTATGTTATTATTTTTATTATAAAAAAACTGGATCGCCCCGCTCTTCCCCCTCCCCTCCACACATTTAAATGTTAAATATTAATTTTAGATGACTGGAAAAAAACAGAAAAATAGTGATAAAATCTAGTCTTGTAATTTTCAATAGTTTTGTATACAGGTGATTAATGGTGGTGAAGATTTGGTCAATCTTAAACAAAAATTTTGGTCTCTGGGGTTTCACCGGTAATGGCACCGTAGTATGATTTTTAAAACTTCATCAAGTCTTTGGTCTTTTCTCATGGGGGATCCGGCAATGAGGTCTTAAGTGTTTTTAGCTTAAGATTCACCATTATTTACTCGTGTATCTTATCGAGTTTGCGCTCTATAATAAATCACCCTTTCCGAGGAGCGCTCGGATATACGTGAATTTGAATGTTAAATTGTTTCATGAAGTTGCCATTTTGATTGTCATTTTAGTTTCGAAATGTTTAGTTTAGGCATAAGTGCTTAAAAGCAAGTTTTCATTAACCTCCATGAAGCCTTTCACTTTGACAGTATAAAATACCAATCGCTCTCTAGAGTTAAAAAATTTACGTTTATTGACGACTTCGAATTCACAAATTTTTGTTTCTTGGCGTTTAACAAAAAAAAACTTGTGTGACACACGTTGCAAAAGGTTGCAAAAGGTGTGTCTAGGCCTTTTGATGATTGTCAAATACGGCCTTCGACCTCGTTTGGCAATTTTCGTCCGTGCCTTAAACACTCCCATTTTACAACTTGTATCATAAATAGCTCTTATTTAACTGTAAGAATGTATGATTATTACTCATGTATATTTCTTCACATGTTCACCCTCTATATCTTTGACTTTCTTACTTCGTTGTCGGTTGTGAAATCACACTAATAATTCTTACCACTTTTATGGACTCAATTTCCTCCACAAACTTTATTTGTAGTCAAGTGGGCAATAAGAGGTTGGGAGTTATTGTATAGCAGCCATTCCTGATTGCTTTTTTTTGGGAAATGCAGGCTTAAGTTTTTGAATATGCAAGTCAGAATAATAAGGAGTACGTCACCCTCAAATAATTCGGTACTTCAAACCATCTTCGCTTTTCTAGGTTTTTGGGTTTTTCTAGGTTTTGAGGACATGATCGTTATGATTCTGGCGTAAAATGGTGAACATAGGTAGGTTTCGTCGCAGGTGAGTAAGGAATCCAAACATGCATCTACCTTCTTCTCGTTATCGCCTAAATATCTATTATAAGTATATAGAACTCATTATTTATTTTTTACTCAAGCTTTTCGCTAATGCAGATGTTTAGGGATGATTTCTTCGACTGGAGCAACACTAATTTGTTATTGTTCTAACATTTTATTGACAGAGACTATTCTATTCACAAAAATAGTAAAAATTAAAAAAAAAAACTTATCAGGTCTATGTTAGTTTTTGTAGTTGAAGTGCTGAGACGTCCCTCGTTGAATTTTTTCGACCTTCATTCGGTCCTCCTTAATCTAGTTGTACCATCAACCACCTGGATTTTTTATAAGTTGGATTGCACATCATATTGTACTTGAAGTCTTTGCAAACACTTGGTTTGACACACTCATTCACAAAAAATGTAATTATTATTAGAGATACTAAAAACCGTTGAAATTATTGGAAACATTCAAAGTACACTCGCTGCAAGAACGTTATTAATGAATTGCCGCTAGGGCTTTTCGTTAATTGGTTCTGAGAAAATAACATTTTCAAAATAATTGTCAATGAAGCTAAAGGAAATCTAATCATCTTTTTTTTTACAAAGCATTTCGCCAAATATATTATGTATTATGCAAAATGGGTCAAGTCAACCTCAATTTCAGCTTTCTGATAAAAGCTTTATTATCTTTATTATTATATGTATAAAAGCAGTCTATATCAGAATTTATGTTTCTTTAACAAAAGTTGCATTTTAGTATTTTTTTTAAATTTTGCGCTGGATAAACCATCTCAATCTATGTTCTCCTCTACATTTAACTGATTAATTTTCTGAATCTTCATAGGTTTTTGAACCTCGATTTCTTTACATTGGATATTAACAATGAAAATATTGAAATTTATCTATTTGTCGAGAGACTCGAATCATGTTTTATAGGTGTGGCTTTTGCCGAACGATCTAATTCACGTTTTCCGCAACAGCTCATTTTATTTTAAGTGGCGAAGTCCAAGAGTACCTACCTGCTCCTCTATTACCAGTATTTAAAAATCGCTGAATTACTCCGGAACAATGTCTCTCCAAAACATGAAATTCCACTTCCTCTTCTGAAATTTAGATACATTTTAGCAGTGTTGCCGCGTCTGTTGATGCAGGCACTCACGATTAAGTATTCCAAACCATTTTTGATATGACATTGTTTGGGTATGCGAGCCACTTCGAAAGTACTTATATTATAGCAATGCCTCGTTTGATATTGATTTTTTTTTTTGAATTCATAAGCTTTTGTCACATGTTACTCCAATTCATCATTTTATCAAATACAAGGTAGGTTCTTCATCCATGCAACGAAAAAATTGACATGAAGTTTCTTTTGGTGATAATATAGTAGATGTAAAGCACGCTCGGACACGTCACTTTTAGTTTGAGTGGGGATAATTTTTTTCCTACGACCACTATACAAAGTATCACTTTGCGCATCGTTACTTGTATTCAAACTATAAATTTCTCAAGTTTATGAAAGTTTTTTTCTCTAAATTTGTAACAATTTGGGTATAATAATAAAACAAGAAACTATCTCACAATGAATTGTTTATCTCAGGAGTTCTAATAATTGGAATATATACTCTTGCTGGACTTTAATACTAAAGTCATAAATTTTATTTTGCAGCACAATTTACCATCAGGTCAAAATTTGAACTTTTACTACCTCCCATGCAGTAATGAATTATTTAATTTAGAGTCGACTTGAGCGATGTTTTTCATCCAGGTCAGTACTTACATCATTATTACGAACGGCACTGAAGAATAATAGCGAATTACTATTGCATACGCAGTGAAATATTCATAGGCTCACATAAAAATTGAGGAGTTCATTTTCCTGAAATCATCAAGTCGACTCGGACTGGACGTTTACATTATTAAGCTACGCCTGGGAATGGATGTATGCCGGAGGGAAAAATTACTTGGCGTAAAAGTTTTACGCTCCTCTTTCTGTTCTGGAGAGTCATGCATTTTCTTGCGATTGGTACTAAATTACTAATAATATGTCGTCCTTTCGACGACTGATGCTCTCAGTTTCTTGTACGAATTCACTACTCAAACATTGAAGGACCCTCGAATATACTGACCGGTCAGCGGTCACGACACCAGACGTAAAGTTCAATTCTTTAGGTCGCCCCTTCCACCCATCACATAATAACATGTCACAGGAAGATGTTACATTTTAATCAAGGGAATCGCTTGTCGCATTGTAAGCCATTTTCAAGGAGAGTCACATTTAATGCTTCAAAAGCAAGGAAAATTAGTTTAGAGTTCATTTGAAAAAGGAGATCTAAAATTGATCTTTTAAAGACCGCAAGCATGAAACATTGCCCAAACAAACCTCTTAGAGATCTCACCGATCAAAAGAAAAAAGAAAAGCAGTCTTTTTACGATGCATCGCTTTAATGAACCTGCTTGAACTGTATTCAATTTTACGTCATCGTTTAGTATAACCGCTCGTATGCGTGTTTTTAAACCAGAATTCAAGAAAAATATAACCACAAATTTTTCTCGAATCAATGAAGACCTACTAGATATCTGTGACTGCTCCTGAAATATTCTGAAAAAACGAAAAAAATTTTTTTCTCAATAACTGCTTTATTATTTGAAGTATTGACATAAATATTCTGCATTTATTCGTAGCACTTGATTTGTTTGTTTTTATGCCTACTAATTTCGCAGATATGATGGTCAACTTTATGTACCTATTCCTTATGGACGCCATCTCGGATTTTTCTTTGAAAAATCCTAATTATCATTTTGTGTGACACTAATAATAAATGCAGAGCATCAAGTCATGTCTTTTGTAGCATGTTAGGTTTACCACCTAACGAGGTTTAACATCAGATGAAAAACAATTGAAAAATAGATAAGACGTAGTTATTTTATTTTTATTCTCAATATGACATTATTGTTTGGTAAAAAACTGTATACTGTTGTTTCCTACCTCAGCTCGATTCATGCAAGGACATACCTACTCGTGTACTACTTATTTCTTTTTGTGTATTAAAATTTATACAGGGTGTCCGGTAAGTACCTCCTAATCTCTCAGGAGCATACAGGGGAGGTAAAAAAAAACCTAGTCTGTCATAAAAAAAAAATTTATTTTTTTACTTTATTCCTAAAGTGTCCCCAAACGGAGATATGGAGCCCTAAAAAGGTGCTCCGCAATTTACTTTTTTGGCTCTAACTTTTGAACCGACCTGTATAATTGGATGGAATTTAAACACTTTATAGAGGCCACAGAGAGCCATCAGGCCATATTGAAGTCGATGTTTGACGTCGTCAGGGAAGTCAGGAACGGACTTACCATCATACTCGTTGAGTCAAAATTTTGACAGGTGTCACTTTACAGAGCTAAAAACTATTTTTTTGAATAGTCTAATACTCCATCTTTAAAAAAGGTGCTCTTAATTTATTTCGGTAAAACTGACGGTTTTCGAGATAAATCGGTTTTTAGGTATGCGAAACACTCAAAAGTTACTAATGATAAACACAAACAGGTAAAAGTCAGGTTCTTGTTGGTCCTTAAGGTCCACTCACAACTGGTCAAAGCCTAGGCGATTCCAGTCATGTGGTGGACAAGCCAACCTTACGTCCAAGATCGTGGGGACCGGGCAACGTGGTGCCACTTGTGAGTACCACGGCTAACAAGGCTCTGACAAAACATGGCACAGACCGTAAACCGCTAGGTGGCACAACGACCCCCGAGGTATATCACTGTCGTGACCTGCCTCGGGGTAGTGACGCCAGGGGCACGGGGGCTTGGCTTAACCGCCTGTCTGCGTGGATGAGGACCACTATAAAAACCTCCCCAAATCCACGGTATTGTGCGCGCCAATGGATGCATGGTCGAGGGGGAGCTCGGCAACTAGCGACAAACCTCGGGGAACCTGGCGCACCCCGTTGTATGTAGCCTGCTGCGTCATGGGGGTTATGGCGCAGTACCTTTCTTTCCCCCAGTTCTCGTGGGACCAAAATGGAAACCAACGAAAAAACAAAACAAACAACTGAGGGACCTCCACAAGAAGGAACCTCAGAACTTAGCATGGATGCACAGGATGTGGCAGGCCCCCAGAGCCATGCCACCCTGGAACCTATGCAAGTTGAAACACACAGCTGTGCGGACTCGCAGGGAAGTAGCAGTGCTACAAGACCAGCGAGTACGACAGCTGAACAAAAAACGGCCTCAGGGGCCCTAATACAAACCCCGAGACCTAAGCTGTCGGGTGCACAGCGTAGAAAGCTGGCAGTTGAATTCGCGAAAGCCGCTGGGGTACCAATCAAACCCAGAAGGCCGCGGACAAACCGCCAGCGAAAAAACCCTGATGGAGAGGCGGGACCCAGCAGAGCATCAAACTCTGCATCACAGGGAACTGCCACCCCATCTGTAAAAAGGCCAAGGTCAGTGGTAAGTACTCCATCCCCAGCGATGAGTGCAACCAAAGTCCTGGCCAAAAAGCCAAAGCACGAAGGGGAGACTGTGACCTCCGAGCCTGGCGCATCCTCACAGGGTGCTACTGGCTCCGGAGTAAGCTACAGTCAAGCCCTGACGGCTTTCAAAATGGCGGTGGTAATGGAAAGTTACCCCGAAGAGCGGCTGGATCAACACCAGGTCCAGTAACTGGTCCAGCAATCCATCATGGAGCAGGTGATGGGGGGCGTGCCTGGACTGGGGCCACAATTCAAGAGCACCAGGTTTGAGAAGGGCGTGGTCTTCATCACCTGCGCCAATGAAAAATCTAAGAGGTGGCTGGTGGACTTGGTGCCGAAGCTACGACCTTGGGATGGGGCCGCACTACGTGTGGGCCCGTCCAGAGAAGTGGTGAAAGCCACTAAGGTCGTGGTCTTCATTCCTGCAGACACACCAGGCCTCGAGGAACCAACAAAAGCCTTTCGTCTGTTGGAAAACCAGAATCTGGGCATTAAAACAGACGAATGGTCTATCATCACACAGCACAGGGAGAGGGACGGTAAAGGTACTACACTTGTGCTGTGGATCGATGAAGAGTCTCTGAAGGCTCTCGCCGGAAGGGGGTACAAAGCGTACCTCGGTTTTGGTGAGGTAACCTTCAGAGTGATGGGAGGAAAGAACACACCCTGCAATGCTGCGGGCTCTCCAGATCAACCTGCAGCATAGCAAAGCTGCCTCCGCATCTCTGTGCAGACTTCTAGCTGCCGGAGATGTAGACGTAGCCCTAATTCAAGAACCTTGGCTGGTAGCCGGCCGCGTAGCAGGTTTAGGAGCAGCCAGAGGTAAGATCATTTACAATAGGGCCTACGGTAACAGCAGAACATGCATTTACGTGAAAAACGAACTAAAAGTCCTGGTTATAACACAATTATGTTTCAGGGACTTGACCACAGTAATACTGAAATATCATATGGATGGGGCAGCCAAGGAGCTTGTAGTAGCTTCATTATACCTACCATATGACTCCACCAGTCCTCCTCCGTCACAGGAAATGGAACTACTGGTTAAGTACTGCAAGGACCATAACCTCCAGGTCATCATTGGTGTCGATGCAAACTCCCATCACGCGGTGTGGGGCAGCAGCGACACAAACAACAGAGGTGAGTCACTGTTACAGTTTATGGTATCCAGGAAACTGGAACTTCTGAATAGGGGCAGGGAACCCACCTTTGTAACATCGAGACGGAAAGAAATAATTGATATCACCTTAGCTTCCCCTCGTATCGGCGCCCGGGTAGTCAAGTGGCGTGTATCTGATGAACCGTCTCACTCAGATCACAGATACATTCAGCTGGAAATCAACTCCGTTGATAAGACAGCAGAGCTGTATCGCAATCCACGAAAGACTGACTGGGCGAGGTACAGGGCGGAGTTAAGGACAAATCTAACCAATGTCAAAAGCAACATTACATGCATATACGATATCGAGGTAGCTACAGAACAACTCCAAGTAGCCATTAAAACCTCATATCACAACAACTGTGCTCAGACACCCCGTCGGAAAGGTGGGGATGTCAGTTGGTGGAACCCCAAACTGGCGGAAATGAGACAGAAAACACGTAAGCTTTTTAACAAAGCTAAAAAAAACAGGAAAGTGGGACGAATATAAGACCACCATTACTGAATACAACAAGGAGATCAGATTTGCAAGAAGAGCTGCGTGGAGGAAGCTCTGTCAGGATGTGGAAACGACATCCGAAGGAGCAAGACTCTACAAACTCATGGCAAAAGATCCCCTCAACCCCATTGGTACCTTAAAAAGTAGCAATGGTAATTACACAGAAACCGGGAGGGAAACTCTTAAGGTACTCCTCAGAGCACACTTTCCGGACTGCAATGTAATTGAAGTGGAAGATGGCCTACACAACACTCTGGAAAACCTGAATCACAGGGTCACCAGGGAGGACTGGAGGACATCAAGACACATAATTACATATGAAAAAGTTAAATGGGCCATAAGCTCATTTGAGCCTTACAAGTCACCTGGCCCGGACGGGATCTATCCTGCCCTTTTGGAGCAGGCAAGTGAAGATCTCACGCCGGTGCTTTGTAGGATATTCAGAGCCAGTTTGGCACTTGGTTACATTCCGCTGGCCTGGAGAGAAATAAAAGAGGTTTTTATACCGAAACCTGGACGTAATGACTACGACGAGGCCAAGGCATATAGACCGATTAGTTTGACATCCTTTTTACTAAAAGCGATGGAAAAACTGGTTGAGAAGCATCTCAGGCAAACCTTTCTTACAGAGAGGCCATTAAGCCAGAGGCAACATGCTTTTCAACCAGGTAAATCATGCGAATCAGCTTTGCACCAGCTAGTGATGAGAATTGAAAAATCACTAGACAACAAAGAAATTGCCCTCGGGGCTTTTCTAGACATAGAGGGGGCGTTTGACAACACCTCCTTTAGCTGCATGGTATCGGCCGCTAGAAGACATGGCGTCGACGACACCACAACTAGGTGGCTGAGCGCTATGTTGGAAGGCAGAAGAGTCCAAGCAACTCTGTTTGGCGAGACGATGCGGGTCACCGTCACCAAAGGATGCCCACAGGGCGGAGTCCTATCTCCGTTGCTGTGGGACATGGTGGTGGATGACCTGCTCATCAAGCTAAACAACAAAGGTTATTATACCCAAGGCTATGCGGATGACATAGTCATACTGGTCATGGGGAAATATACTAAAACCATCTCAGAGCTCATGCAAGGGGCTCTGAATATCGTGGAGGAATGGTGCCTCGGGGCGAAGCTTCGCGTAAACCCTGTCAAAACGGCACTCGTCCCCTTCACCAAAAGAAGCAAGATGGAGGAATTAACTCCACCCATCTTCTTCAGTGAACGGCTGCAGGTGAACAACCGGGTCAAATATCTGGGAATAACCCTGGATGCAAAACTGACCTGGAATCTTCACCTGCAGAAAGCGATTAATAAAAGTAAAATGGCACTGATGGCTTGTAGAAGGTCATTCAGTAAAACATGGGTACTGAAACCACGCATGGTACATTGGCTGTATATTGCCGTGGTCAGGCCCATACTAACATATGGCTGTTTAGTCTGGTGGCCAAAGATCAACCAGAAACAAGCCATTATGAAAATTCAAAGTGTTCAGAGGCTTGCATGCTTAGGCATCACGGGAGCCATGAACACTACATCAACGACAGCACTGGAGGCCATACTTGACCTGCCTCCTCTTGACATTCATATTAAGAGCGAGGCACGATTGGGCGCCTACAGGCTGAAACAAAACCAAAACTGGGATAAACCTGGGAAAACCGGGCATTCCAGAATAACTGATATCATCGCAGATCCTATCCTGGAAATGCAATCCGATGGTATGAGTACTACGATATCATTTGTAAAACCATTCAAGGTTCTAATGGACTGGAAAGAATGGCAACAAATGGAACACCTGTGCCTGAAAAAAGGGCTGGTCTGGTACACTGACGGCTCAAAGACAGGGACAGGTACCGGAGCTGGAGTGCATGGGGTGGTCCCCGGATGCAATATTTACGTGCCACTGGGGACTCATGCCAGCATCTTCCAGGCCGAAATAAATGCAATTAGGCTATGCGTTGGAGAGAATACCAGAAGGAACTATCGAGGTAGGGAAATCTACATCCTCTCCGACAGTCAGGCTAGCCTGAAAGCCCTTGCAGCTTATGAAATCAGATCAAAACTGGTCTGGGAATGCCTGCAAGACCTCATTGACTTAGCCAGGTGTAACGTGGTGACACTAGTTTGGGTTCCGGGTCACCGTGGGACGCCTGGTAATGAGGCTGCAGATCAACTAGCCAAGAAAGGCGCTGGGATAAACTACACTGGGCCCGAACCAGTGTTTGGCATCCCAAAGAACACTGTACGCGGGGCGGTGGCTCAGTGGATAAGAACACAACATAGAGCACACTGGAACCGTATAACAGGAAACAAACATGGTAAGGTGATGATCAAGGAGCCCTCTCAAAACTTTGCCAAACAGATACTGCAACTAAATAGAATGCAGATCAGAACGGTGGTGGGTCTTCTCACAGGACACTGCCACCTAAGAGTACACCTACATAAACTGGGGATATACAGAGAAGACCCAATTTGTAGACTCTGCAATGAAGAAGACGAGACAGCTTCTCATGTGATATTCCAGTGTCCAGCACTCGCACGAACGCGTTATGCGGTCCTGGGACCAATCAGTCCCGGGAGCCATCTGGCGGAAAAAACCTTGGTTAGCGGGCTGCTAAACCTTGTCAAAGGAACGGAGCTCTTCTAATCAAGGAGAATCTAAATGTGAGAAATACAATAAGCCCGCTGGCTTCAGTGTTTGGGACCTAATAAACCATCTCTCACATTTAGTTAAAATACCAAATACCAAATACCAGGTTCTTGTTGATAAACCTACCTACATAATGGATTGCTATTGACGGAACTTGATCAAAATTCGCATAAAAGTCGATTTATCTTGAGAAACGCTAGTTTTATCGATATAAATTAAGAGTACCTTTTGTGAAGATGAATGACGTATTTAAAAAATAAGTTTTCAGCTCTGTAAAATGACACCTGTCAAAACTTTGACACAATGAGTGTGGTGGTAAGTCCGTTCCTGACTTCCTTTAGGACGTCAAGCATCCACTCTGATATGGCTTAATGAGTCTTTACGGCCTCTATAAAAAAATTAAAATTTCATCAAATTATACAGGTCGGTTCAAAAGTTAGAGCCAAAAAAGTAAATCTTAGGGTACCATTTTGGGATTCTGTATCTCCGTTTAGGGACACTTTAGGAATGCTTTTTTTTTGACAGACGTGGTTTATTTGGACCTCCCCTGTATGCTCCCGAGAGATTAGGAGGTACTTACCGGACATCCTGTATAGTGTTTTTGTATTATGAGGGTAACTTTAACCAACCATACCTACATTTTCATGTGGTACTACATGTGCTGTAGATTCGCATCACCTTCGCCTTATATTAAATAATATAAAAATTTTATACTATTCATATGAAAAACGTTAATTAAAACATTTTTAAACTTCGCTATTATGGAATAAAATTCCAAGGCAATTTACTTTTAAATGAAGAAGCAAATATATGCAGACACGTGTAGAGGGTAACTTAATATGTCCCATGCGAGGTGAAATTAAGCAAAAATGTATCCCGAAGTGGGTTTTAATTAAGTTAATTCTGTTAATTACGAAACTTTATGAGAGGATGTACGCATATTAAAAATTTTTATCTTGCCCTCATGCTTAATTATTGTTAAATGTACGAGCATGCAATATTTTCACATTTAGCACTTGGAAAAATTACGGACCGGGATGAAAATTTTAAAGGTAAAGTAATTTTTTTATTAACTCACGTTTATAAACACTAAATATGTTTTTTATCTAACAAAAATTATTGTTAAGTAGATATTTTCTTATACATATATAGTTTCAATATTATTCTTTAGGTGTACGAAAATTGAAGAATAAATATAAAGAAGAATATTTGTTGGAATTTACATCTCAAGTTCCCCCTACGAGCAGTGATAAAATTCAGCTTAATCTCAAATATATATGTTAATTGCTTTTTATGGCGCAAATAGTATGCCAACTGTGTCTGTTTTAACTACACACGATGAGAAAATAATAATTCTTGTAGGTGCAATATTTTCGTACGACAAAAACTTCTTATTATACGTGGAAAATGGAAAAATTTTATGTTGTCCATATTTTTTTATTTGTCATAGATTTGTGCTTTTAAAACTATTTTAAAATATTACTTTTGAGTAGGTACCTACACTAGATCCATGGTGTGAAATTTAGTTCCGCAAAGAATATGACATTTAATTAAAGTTCAGAATTACAAAAAAAACATAATATTTTGAAAATTGAGAAGTGTTTTGCGGGAAAATTTGACAACATTTGTCAGATCTTCACCAAATGTAATGTCAATTAGGAACGATTTGCATTGATTTATACTGGTGTCCGCGGTGACTTTTGAAATTTCAAATTTTTGCTAATTTTTTGGGTAATTTTGATTTTGAAATTTTTTCATGCACCATATATCCTGCTCTCTGCTTTATATTGCTATATCCTAAACGGTAAGAGATACAGGGTCGGTTAAATTAGAGAAAAGATGCGCAATTTTGTGCGGCCATCTCGAATTCATCAAGACATAAAAGATATCTGTGACGGTTCCTGAAATATCCTGAACAAACTGAAACATCGAGATTTCTTATTTTTGATCCAATAGTTTTTATAGTCAACTTTCATTGTTCTAATGTGCGCCATATTATTTGTTCGGTATAAAAAAAACTTGTAACAATAAAATTTATAAACTTAAAAAAAAATTACAAAATTTTTATTCTTCTTTTTTCAACGGAAAACAAAACAAAAATTCGCCGAAATACGTCAATATAAAGTTTACTGCTTTGCATTATGGTTTTTGAATTTCTCAATGATATTAGGTCTAAAATTTTTGTGGCCGTTTCCTTCCCCATTCTGAGGTTCTCCCTACCCTTCTTACCCAGTGACTTGTCTTGAAATAAAATAAAATCTCCACTTACCTTGAACAGAAAGAGGTGGCCATTGACACCTTGGCCTGTCGAGCAGGATGCACCAGATTTAAAATGACCCACCCAACTATCAAAACCCAAAATAAAATTTAAAATTATGAGACTCGCGTAGCCTAGCGGTTCAGTCCGCTGCCTACCGAGCCTAAGGTCGCGAGTTCGGAACTCACCGGCTCGTGTTATTTTTCGGATGCATTTTCGAATGTATGTGAAAAATAAAACAAGCGACCGAACGTTTAAATTTAAATGACATACTTGAGGCTGGGTGAATGAGTAAGATGCTCGAAATCCCGTGTTACCGGAGTGGAGCGACTTTGTCTTACCTACATAGTTAAGACCGATGCTCCCTCCTTTTTTTGAAAAAAAAAAAAAATTTAAATTAATTTTTTTTTACAGTGATTGTTCTTCAAAATTACATCCCATACCAAATAAAAGCACACTGTGATCAACCACCTGCTGCAGGAGCGAGGAAATTACTCAAAGTAAACCAACACCCCCGCCTCAGATGGCTCCTAGTAATTCCAAAAAGTCTAAAAAACTAAAAATCAATTGAATCAAAAAAGATTTGGTTAAATCGTTATCAAATATACATTTTAAAATATTTAACCAATTTTTTCTGAGTTGAGAGTTAAACAAAAAGAATCGAGAACCAATTGAATAAGTATGACCTTTATTCAAAAATTGGTTTCAGCACCAACTCAAATTTGGTAAGCATCATTAAAATGAGTGGGTGTCTATGTAAAGAAACTATAGGTACCTACCTATATTTCTTTAATGTCTACTGCGCTATCATTTGCCGGTTAAACAGCGACCAGGTAGGTACTCATGTACCTACCCAGGTACTTTATAGATGGCGCAGTTTATATTTTGAAAATGAACTGAGCTCACTAAATGTGACACAAGTGATATTATTATTGTTTGGTTTAAATAAAAATTGTATAAATGGGAATTAACTATTTGAATAATAGACTTTAATTGTCGTTTCTTTGTTTTTCAGGTAGGTAGAATAGAATGATTTAAGTTAAATAATGTAATTAATATTGTGTGTACTAATTTATGATTATTAATTAATAACTAAAATTAAATCTTTGTTTTTCAGAGCAACACAATTGTTTTTAATTTTTGTTTCACTTAGAAAAAGTGAAACAAAAATTAAAAACAAGGAATAATATTCTATACAAACTTGCTGGAACAACTTGGGGAGCCAATGCAAAAACAATTCGCACATCAGCTCTTGCACTTGTTTATTCAACAGCGGAATATTGTGCACCCGTATGGCTCAACAGTGTACATCAATCAAAAGTGGATATTCAACTGAACCAAACATTACGAATTATTACTGGAACAATTTCCTCAACTCCGATCCCTTGGTTACCTGTTTTGTCAAATATTGCTCCATCTAATCTCCGAAGACAACAAGCAACACATAAAATCATGAATAAATACCGAACATTTCCAGATGATTTTTCAATAACATCGGACCTGAATAATCTTCCAACAACGAGATTAAAATCAAGAAGACCTGTGTGGCTAGAAACATACCTGGATCGACTATTTAAAATTGAAGATGAATGGAGAAATGATTGGCGAAATAAAAGTGTTTCTTTATTCAACAACACTTTAATCGAAGATCCTTCATCAGTAGTCAACGGTTTTGAAATAAAAAGGAAAGTCTGGGTACAAGTAAATCGCTTAAGAACAGGACACGGTAGATGTAATTCAATGTTACATAAATGGAATTTAATACCAAGCGCTTCCTGTATTTGCGGACATCCTGAAGAATCCATCAATCACATTGTCAATGAATGTCCTTTAACCAAATTTTCTGGAGGTTTTCAAGCAATTCATGAAATTTCCACCGAAACAATAGACTGGTTACAGAATTTGAAGCTCTTGTAAACAAAATCTACATTAACAGCCAGATAACCTCAGAAGGGCAAAATGATTGGAATACTTCAAACCAATCTCAACAGGATGGTGTGTCTAGGTTTTTTAATGGGGTTTTCCCTAGACTATATCTCTCAAAGCAAATGCTTCACCATGATGTCAACATCGCATCAGAATATCCTACAGATCGTTCTTTTCCCCATGATCGACGAAACCAATCATATGTAATTTAATAAACTAAACAACATGTATCGTAAGACTGCAATTTGTAATTTCAAACGAATATATATATATTTTTAATTTTCAATTCCCAATAAGTTTGGAAGCATAATTATATTTCGTTATCCAGTCCTCGATATCACTTTTGAATACGAGGTAGTACGCGGCTTCCTTACTCCGCGCCACAGGCATTTTTAAAGATAACAACAAACCAAAAAAACTGCCGGCAGCTACCTGCTCGCTTCCGTGCCTGATATCTTTTCCATGATCATTGTGGTTTCTGTGCTCCGCGCTACTAGTGCCGGCTCTCGTAAATATGTATTATCACTGTGAAATTATTATAAAATAGTAGGTACTAGTACCTATATTTTCTGATTAGGACCAAGTAATAACTTTGAAAACACCGTAAGTATTACTAATTAATACATTATTTTCAGCAGCTTCCTTTAGAAAATGAAGAAAAATAAGCGAGACAAAAAAGCGAGTGATGATTCTTCTAGCAGTACGGACTCTCCCGATCGTGCAGATCGTAAAAAACTTTTAAAACGCTTGAAGCGAATAGAAAAAGAACTCAGGGAACCTTCCGGATCCCGAACAAGTTCGTACAAGAAATCCAAAAAGCGATCTCGATCTCGCAGTCGCAGATCCTCAACACCAGGGCAGGAGAAAACTAAAAGACGCCGCTCTCGCTCACCATCATCACACCGTGACGTACAGACACGTGTAGTGTCTGAGTTCGGCGCGATAAATACCGATAGGGAAAAAATTCAGCAGCAAGACATCTGCTTAACACCGCGTTCGTGCAGAATGCGTACACCATCACCATTCCGCCAGGCGCCTGTAGCGCCGCCCGCGGTTGAGGCCGAATCAGTCAGGGGGGGTGCACCCCGGTCCCATGGCAGTCCATCCTTGGCCACGAACGTCTCGAACCGATCCCAGATGGGAACTAAAACGGGTACGAGTAACGAATGCTTGCAAGTTGAAACTCCCGAATCTCATAGTGCATATGACGATCCAGAGGGGGAGGTATTATTGCTTCACAATGAAGAAACAATCGATACCGACGAACTACCTCAAGAGGTTTTGGAAATATTAGGCGATGATCCAGAACTCAATAGGGAAAACACATTTTCCTTACATGAAGCCCTAGTTCCTAGGTGGCGACACAATATATTAATGGGCCTTACAAAAGAGGACACCACTAAATTACTAGACAAATATACAATACCGATCAACCTAGCATGTTTAGAACCACCCAAGTTAAATCCAGAAATTTCAAAATTTCTAAACACTTTACAGAATAAGAAAAATCTCTATCGTGACAACTCTTACGTGGAAGAACAAAAGCGACTAGGTAAAACCCTATGTGCAATAGGCCAGAGCATCAACACAATTCTGACCCACGTAGAAAACTTTGAGAAAGAAACAAAAAGTAATTTGCTTACCAGTCTATGCGACTCGGCTCGCATATTGACTGGTCTCTTTCATAGAATCTCGACCACTCGAAGGAACCTACTCCTTCCTCTGTTGAATGTTGGTATGAGAGAAATATTGGAAAAATCTCCGTACGGAGAATTCTTATTTAATACAGACCTAACGGAGAAAATAAAAACGGCCAAAAGCATGGAATCAATTTCCAAAGACCTAAAGTCAGCTTATCCGAATTCTACCCCTGTGGTTCGGTATCAGAGCAAGAAAGTGGGCATATATCCAAGAGTAGATGTCCAAGCCGCGAAAATGCCTTTAAACATGCAACGCCCGGCTCGTCGGGGGGTGGAGACGAGACTACCAAGGGCATACACCTCAAGGAACTCCAAGAAGGTCACTCGTCAGGATCCTCACAGATACCAGACATTCTCCACCCGCAGGACACAACAATAAAAACAGTAAGTTCAAGCTTTGCAGGCCGCTTAAAAAATTTTTACAAGGAGTGGGCGCAAATCACGTCAAACCCAATTACCTTAAAGTGGATTCAGGGTTATAGTTTACCCCTAATTAGAACTCCAGTTCAACATCAGCAACAACCTAATGTGTTCTGCGGTACGGCCTTTATACAAATAAGTGCCGAAATATCAAAATTATTGGAAATGGGGGCCATTGAAACTTGTAATGCAATACAAGGACAGTTTCTTTCTAGAATATTTTTGGCCGACAAACCTAATGGTAAGAAACGATTCATTTTGAATCTGAAACAATTAAATTTATTTATTAATGCTCCACACTTTAAAATGGAAGACATTAGAACCGCCATTAGGCTGATTCACCATAACTGCTTTATGGCATCATTAGATTTGAAAGACGCCTATTATCTGTTGGCTGTGGAAGAATCAGATAGAAAGTATTTAAGGTTTTATTTCAACAATAGCCTTTACGAGTTTAAGTGTATACCATTCGGTCTGTCTTCGGCTCCATATACGTTTACAAAATTGATGAAACCGGTAATCCAGCACTTGCGCTCCCAAGGAGTGATCTGTGTGAACTATTTAGACGACTTTCTGATTTTGGGCGAATCGGAAAATATATGCTTACGGAACATATCAATAACACTGCAACTCTTGCAATCTTTGGGCTTTTTAATTAACAAAGAAAAAAGTGTTCTTTCACCCAGCACAAGATGTAAATTCCTAGGATTCATTTTAGATTCATCAAAACTGATTATTGAGCTTCCACAAGAAAAGCGACAGAAGATCTCAAGTCTTATAAATCAATTGCAGTCTAAGCGAAGCTGCACAATAAAAACGTTTGCACAATTTGTAGGCACTTTAACATCGGCCTGTCCAGCGGTCAAATACGGCTGGTTGTATACTAAGTGGTTTGAGCGAGCAAAAATTTATGCCCTTCAAAACAGTAACGATAATTACAACTCTATCATGTCTATTTCAGATGATCTTTTGCCAGACATGATCTGGTGGAGCAAAAATGTCAGCAGCGCTTATAATAACTTGCATAAAGACAACTACATTCTAGAAATTTACACCGATGCTTCACTGTCAGGTTGGGGGGCATGCTGCAACGGTGAAAGAGCACTAGGGTGGTGGAATGCGTCCGAGCAACGACAGCATATTAACCTCTTAGAGCTGAAAGCAATTCTGTTTGGACTTAAATCGTTCTCCAGAAATACTAGCAATACTTGCATCTTAATTAGGACAGATAATACCACTGCTCTGGCATGCGTAAATAAAATGGGCAGCGTTCAATATGAAAATCTTAATCATATCACAAGACTCATTTGGCAATGGTGCGAACGCAGGAAATTGTGGACATTGGCTTCATACATTAGCTCAAGCGAAAATTGGCAAGCTGATCAAGCTTCTCGCGTCTTGCGACCAGAAACAGAATGGTCTATTACTGATGATGATTTTAATTACATTTGTTATGTTCTGGGGACACCCGAAATAGACCTATTTGCCACCATGAATAACAATAAATGCGATAGATACATTTCCTGGTTCAAAGATGCCGGAGCGGAAGCGGTAGACGCTTTCACCCTAAATTGGGAAAAAATTTTCTTCTATGCTTTTCCACCTTTTTCATTAGTCCTAAGAGTCTTGCAAAAAATACGTCATGACAAAGCAGTAGGCATTATAGTGGCTCCCTTTTGGCAGACGCAATGTTGGTATCCACTCCTTGTAAAGATGACGGTTGGAAAACCCATTTTCCTGGGACCTAGTCCTAATCTATTAACTTGCCCTTACAGTCAGACAGCCAAACATCCCTTATCACGAGATCTTATCCTGGTGGCAGCGAAACTATCAGGGAAGCCTTTAGAAGGAGAGGACTACCCGAGGACGCACTAGACACAATGGTGAAATCGCTAACGGATGGAACTATCAACCAGTACAACATAACATACAAGCTGTGGTGGCAATTTTGTAAGGACCAGCACGTCCACCCATTCGAGGGACAGGTACCGCACGTGTTGTCATTTTTTCAAAAATTGCTACATGAGAGCACTGTCAGATTCGGGTCCTTTAACTCCCATAGAGCAGCTCTTTCATTAATTGTCGATAGTAACATTAAAGATGACCCAAATGTGAAAAGATTTCTGAAAGGGGTTTCTAAACTGAGACCCCCACAACCTAGATATGAAAATACATGGGATCCCCAGGTAGTTTTAAGCTACCTAGAGAAATTAGAGAGCAGAAATTTGAAAAATTTGACCCTGAAACTTATCACACTGCTAACTTTGGCTACAGGACAGCGAATTCAAACTCTGTCATTAATCAAGTGTTCAAATATTCTGATCTCAGAGAATGAGATCCGAATACCAATTCCGGACCCAATAAAAACTTCAGGTCCCTATAAAAAGCAGCCATGCTTGATTTTACCATATTTTGCATCTAACTCCAATTTGTGCGTTGCATCACTAATAGAGAAATACCTCGAAAAAACCAAGGCTCTCAGGACCCCACAGACTGATGCGTTGTTCTTGACTTACCGGAAACCGTATACTGAAGCTACGAGACAGACCCTAAGCCGTTGGGTAAAAGAAACCATGCAAGCTGCAGGAATAGACACATCCCGGTTTAAAGCTCACTCGACCAGACATGCATCTACGTCGGCGGCTCTACGAAAGGGAGTTTCAGTTGATGTAATTCGAACTTCGGCTGGTTGGAGCAACTCCTCAGCGGTTTTCGCCAAATTCTATAATCGTCCTCTCATTCCAGAGCAAAATTATGTTCATAAAGTCTTTTCAATGCCTTGATCTATGGACTATAGTCATGGTCCATAAATTAAGAAAAAATATTTAAATTTTTCATTATCATACTTCAAGTAGGTACAAGCATTATACAAGCAAGCGTAGCTTGAATCATATTTGCATAGGAGATAAAGTGGTACGTTACATTGTTATACCTAAAGAAACTTTAAATTTTGTTATTACATCCGTAGGATTAGGTTAATTACTGCAAGTTTAAAATTTTGTTGAAATAATTATTGTTATTTAAGCCTGTATAAATATATTTCTTTGGCGAACCCCTAAAATACCAAAAGATTTTTTGACACATTTTGATCTTTAAAAAACTACCTCGTATTCAAAAGTGATATCGAGGACTGGATAACGAAATATAATTGAACGATCAAACGAACTTACCTGTGAAGTTCGATCGTAATTATATGAGTTATCCAGTCCGAAGATATCACTTCCCTCCCACCCACCCCTGGTGGTCAAAAAATTCTAAAAGGCAAACTCTTTCAACGAATGATCATGGAAAAGATATCAGGCACGGAAGCGAGCAGGTAGCTGCCGGCAGTTTTTTTGGTTTGTTGTTATCTTTAAAAATGCCTGTGGCGCGGAGTAAGGAAGGCGCGTACTACCTCGTATTCAAAAGTGATATCTTCGGACTGGATAACTCATATAATTACGATCGAACTTCACAGGTAAGTTCGTTTGATCGTTCAATAATAATTATTGTCTTATATCTATATTTACAGTTTCAAAAATATTTACAAAATAGCACAAAAGTTCAAAAGTCAAAATATATGAAACCTAACTCGATGTAAATTAAACCCTCGATTAAACCAGAAAAAAAAAATAACAAAAGGGTTTTCTTTTCTTAATTTATCTTCAATGTTGAAACTTCATTGGTCAAAATCAAAATTAAAAGAAAAATGGATAAAAATCTTTTCTCACATTATCCCTTAGTTGGTAACATCCGACTCTGAGGCGGATGCCTAGTTTTGATGCTGCGCTGAATCCAAACGAATGAATGTACAAAAATTTCGTATTAGGTATGTTCTAGTTGGTTGTCAAAAAGTCCGTAGCCGCCTTCGCGAAAATACGTCTGTGAGACGGGTGTTACTCAGAACGATATATTTCAGTCCGTGTCTCAGTCGGCTGTTGGTCGGAAGTATGGTGAATGAAAAGGTATAATATATAAAAAAATGTATAAAAATGAAATAAGTCTTGTTTTTATAAAATATATTTGTGTTTACTAGAATACATTCGAATAAATATGTACCTAATTATACATATTATAATACCTATTCCGACTGAGCGACGGATGTTACCTATAATGCTGGAACTGTAATATGATCACCGACTGAGAGACGGATGTTACTTATAAAGTGAAAAAAAGTATGTTACCAACTAAGGGTTATTCTAACCTGACGGTCTGTAGGTGGTGCGATGTAGACACCGCTCGTGTGACGTAGCCGGCAACTCCGTGTGGTAAAGCACCATCGCCGATAGTGCTCTCCTAGCGCTGACTTGTGAATCTCGAATAATTATTTTTTATTAATATTCATCTTGGAAACTCGAAATGGGGCAAATTATGTCTTCAAGACTGGTCAAGACTTGAGAGTTTAAATTCCCAGGGAGAAGAAGAAAAATTCAAAGGAATCAAAGAAAAACTCATAAAAGAGAAAAAATCCTGAAAACATGTTTGTGGAAGATACTTTCAGTTCAATTCGACATGATGAAGGAGGTTTTCACACTTCCACTTAGAGTTTCTAGATGTTAAAAACACATTATGTAAAACAGAATCACTCACAAAGGAATGAAATTAAAGCAGGGCTGCATGCTGGCCTTGTCAAAAGCTCAAATCAAAAATGCCTGTCCCTTGGCCAGCGAAACCTGAGTGGGTTCGCTTGCACTGGCCATCTCTCTCCCGCGTCGGCCCTCAACCAATTAGAGAGTTCTATTTAAACAGTCATCTGACTCTGTCACTACTGCACCATTTTTTGACGTTGTCGCTTTTATACTGGTTTCAACCTTACCTTCCATTCAAGGCTGATTCACCTACGTCCTTACTACAACGTTCTAGTGAAAAACGCACCTTTCGCCAACAGTTCGAGTTTCAGACAGACCCTATTAAAGTATGAAATACAGCCTGAAATAGCTTTTGTGAGCAATTAACTGACAACAACGCAACAGGAGCTTGACTATCATGCCCAAATAAGCAATAAATGTGTGAGGTCAGACGACGAACACCTGGTCCTTGGGCACGAAAGACACTGTTGGAGTTCCAACAGTATTTTTGAATCGCTCTACCAGCCTGACATTACCTTTGCGAATAGGTTTTTTTTGGGTAAACCTTTTTTGGGTAAATTTAGGGGCAGAATCGTAATTTTAGTTATTGCTTCGAAACCTTGTACTGCGTTTGGTAGTTCTCTGACTTTGTTGATCTGTTATGGTTCGAGTATAGTTACCGATGTTTACATTTATATTGTATCTGGCCTGGCTGCTTGGCTTCTTTAAGCAATGTTGCCAACTTGCCGATTTCGATAACTTCAAGTTAAAGTAGAAGTAAGGAGGAGACCCCTGACAAAAAATAAAAACTTATCGCAACTTTGTACTTTTCACTTTGCTTTTTTAGAAAGTTTGTTGTACGTAACAATTTCTAATCCTTTGCAAAAAATTGACAAAGTGCAGATTGGAAAGTTTTATTGTGGAACCCGCAGATAGAGCAAATACAAACAATTTCACTTTAATCAATAGTTGCTAATAGACTTAATTATTCTGTACGTTCAAACGTAGGTACGAAACGGGATATAGACGAAGGATAAGGTAGGTAAGTAATTCATGTTACCGAAACGACTACGAGTATAAGATTAGCGATTTTATGAATTTTATCAAAACTTGCCGTTTCCTTGAACGACCACTTAATTTAATTTATCAGGGATGTAATTTGTGAGAGTGTGCCCTTTGGAAGTACTTGGAAGGGCGGCTCGGTTGATAACTCGTCCCTCTGGCGGCTGCGATTATGACGGCGGAGCGACGCATCGCTTTATCTAAGCCAGGGAGTTCCTCAATTGGGCCCGCCATGAGCAGCATCCCTCCAGAGTAGCGCAGAAATGACACGGCAGAAAGGTAGGAATGCTTAGAAATCACTAGAACGACAAGCGGTTAATTTTAGAGAAAGCCTTTCTGAGACGCAATTTCCAATAATAAAGAGTGTATTGAGCTAAAATATTGATAAATCTAAATTTTTATTGATTTAATGAAGATGTGGAAATTGGATCGCAATAATTAGGTATGCATTATTTTGTATTCTAGAAGGTCTCCACGTAAGTTAATCTCGTAATTCGTAATTAATAAATCTTTAAACATTAGGATTTCTTCAGTTAGTATGCTTATGCCCCGAAATCAATTTTTCTTCATGCTTTTAGTCATCAAAATAAAAATATTGTGCTGGGCATTAAAGTTTTAAACGATTTTTTTTTACAAATGTTAACACCCTCTATCTCGAAAAAGCAGTGTTTTCGGGTATGTTTTTAAAGCAAACAATGTTTGTTTTAATGCCCCCTGTCACCTTTAAAAGTTTGCCGCTACATTTAATAAACACTCTCTGCAAAGGTGCTTATGTATTATACTGTATAGGGTTCTACAGAGTTCTATTTGCTTACCTAAATTTACTCAAGTTAAATGTATTTCTGAACGCATCCCATCCCATACTGGCAAAAGCAAGTCTTTTACCCTCGCCCCTTTTGTCTGATTAGATAGAGGGTTGTTTAAAACAACACGACGAGTTACCTCCCGTTAATGAACGCCTTCCCTTTCCCTACGCCCCTGAAAGGGCCAAGGTATCAGGCACGGGTCTCACGTATAACCCATTACACGGGACCGTTTAAGATGTCGAGGAGATTCGCGCACAAATTCCCCATTCTATGGCTAAGTAATTCCCGTAACCCCGGTTACTAATGATGGTTAATAACTTGTAAGGGGAACAATTGAATCTTGCGCCTTAAATTATAACTTAACGTCGACCCGTGATGAATTATAATATGCCCTATTCATAGATTTGAACACAGATTAATAAAGATTTCAGTGAAAGCTGATCGGTGAATTAATACTCCATCACCATGTCAGTTTAAGTGTAATCTCAACATAAATTATAAGAAACGCTATTCATATTGGTACATCATGCATACAGGGTATACCAACGAAAATTAAATAAATAATTGATTATCGAGGGAGGATTTGAATAAACAACGACGAAGCAGGTCGCTTTTATTTCAATGGTAAGAGGGTTGGATGAATATAAGAAGAAATGGCCCACAGTTCACCAGGCAACATCAAGTAGTCAGTAGATTGCTAATGGCGATAATCATTTTTTTACTAAACATTAATAAATGTTACACTATTATGGATGTTTAAAGAATATTTTTTAAATATTTGAAATAAATGAAGGTAAAATAACACCATTTTTTGCTTGTGTATGCCCGCGCGAATCGCTGAGCCCCTAACCGTTTCCTTCTGTCCCGAGAACACCACTGAATTCTAGTTTCTTCCTTTCCTTCCATGTCAACTCATTTTTGTCGTGTTTCAAAACTGGTCTTTAATCCGAACACCGAAGTGTAACTACTTACTTGATTTTTATTTTACCTACCCTAAGTAAATAAATATACTTTACATTCGGACAACGAAAATGTCAACCATATTCCATTCATTTTAGTGTGAGCAAGGTTCTGCAGTTGGCACTTGATCTGCATTACCGACATTCCTAGGCGTGTTAAACAAAAATTGCAGCGCAAGCTATTCGCTGGCCCAGTTAGGTTGTTTGTTTTTCTAGAATAAAACCTCTAATGAATTCGACCACGTCTGGGTCTTGTAAACAGGAAGTACCTCTCAATATCGACTATATCGCAAATCATCTACAACTTAAGAAATCGTGACGTTACGAATTTTTGAAAAAATGCAATTTTTTGCACTGAGTGATCAATTAAATCATAAAATTAAATAAATTAAATGATTAAAAAAATGATAAACATAAAGCAGAAAACTATGAAGTAAGAATTTGGGGGCTATTCCGCCTGTGATGGTACCGGAGGTGTTTCGTTACTATTTTTGTCATAATCTGGTGATTTTAAAGCTCTGTTGCTTGGCATGTTATGTTTTGCATTTTGGACAACCGAATATGGGACGACATACACACATTATTGGAACATTATTTCCACACTTTTTGAAACAACACTGACACTTTACACTTTGGAACGTCAAATAGTGGCTTCCAATCCATAATGTTGAAGTGGAATCTGTGGATGGTCCTCACCAATTAAAACGAAGTACGAAGTTATTTTGTACGTATGATAAGAATGACAAATAAATGCCAAAAACAGGAAAACTGCATGTGGAAATTACAACTGTTTCATCATCGAATAGGTACGCAATCAAATATTCAAATATCGCAGGTCTCCATGATGCGGTATTAGCTGAATTTACAAAGTTATAATTTTTCGTATTGGCACTAGTTTGAATAAAAACTAAAATTGGCTTTATCTAGACACATTTATTATTACAATTCAACTGTGTCAGATGATAAAAGCTATAAATGGAGACAAATCAGACATAATATGTCTGTTTTTCAGCCAAAGCAATTTCATCCAAGACTTTATGGATTACTTAACTAATATACAGACAAACGAATTCTAGAAGATCACATAGAGTAAATAATAATTTATAGAGATATGGAGCTATGAAGTTGTTAAAAAAAAAAACGATCCATCAGCAAAGTTACACAAACATGTATGATTAAAGTGTTTCCATCATATTCGTCTCTGGTGCATATTCCTTATATTATTACATGACTCTTTAGTTCTTTACATTGTCTTCCACATCAGCAACACTAAACCAGTGTTGGCGGTGGCGCATCCATGGAAACCTCTGCATATTTCTTTAGTTGGTTTTCGATGTTGAGACAACTTTGAAATGTTTTTCTCCGTTTGAAGATGGTCAAGCGACGCGATCACCCCGTTATTGTTAAAGAGATCCATCCACGAACTCCTCTAGGCCGATTCACTATTAAAGTCGGGAGTTTCACATCTTAAATTACCACCGAGAGTACATCGCATTTCCCGATGCCCCTCCACGTTTCAAATTGTCATTCGTGGTAGCACACGTTTCCTCATCTTCTGAAACAACCCCCTCCAATTTCGATTCTGACTTTAATATAATCATCAGGGAGGGGTCTATTCTATATGTATACATATAGTTTTCTCTTCGAGCTCCTTTATTTCTTAGCTAACACCTTGCAGAACTAGTAATTTTATTATACGGACATAATTATTGTATGTTACAGTGGAATAATAAACAACCCAGATTTTACAAAAATATTCATGATTTTGATATACAATAAATATATTTTGTACTTTCTTGAAACTTTACGGAATGCTATAATCGAAATAAGTGAATCAAATAACAATCACCGCTGGAGTCATTTTTAAACTGGGAAAGCTGAACTTGAAAGAATCATGATTCTTTACGATTTAGTGTCTTATAATCAACAATTTCAAACAAATTATTATTGATTTTCCAAAATATTACGTTTCATATTTCTTCGTAATTATTATTTCCACATGATAAATGAGTCCAATCATCATATATCAGGTGATCCATTTAAAAATAGTTTAAAAAAAGTTTTAAACAACAACACAGTTTGGAGGGGACATCGTTTGGAGCCAAAAATCAGCCCCACACTTAACCCCCTTCCTATGGATGTGGGTGGTGACTTTGACTTATTATACAGGGTGTTACAAAAAAGGAGGTCAAGCTCTTAGCCACAGATTGTTGGGCCAAAAATAATGACACTTTCCTTATGCCATTTTTCACATAGGCGTCCCATTTTCAAGATTATACAGGGTGTCAAACTTTAAATAAAAAAAAAGTTTTTTATCAATAACTCCGTTATTTTTTAAGATACTCACTTTAAAATTTGCATAGCCTTCTTTCTTATGCAGACACACATTTTTAGAAAAAAAAATCAAAGAAAATCCAAGCGCGAGCGCACGAAAGGGGGTTTATGGCAGACCTTGCCCCCCCTCAACATTTTTCTGCGTACGCCTATAATAGCTCTGATGTATGGTTTTTTTGATTGAGCGTTTATTTGTTTTACTATCCTCACTCTTATATCATTTTGATTTAGGCCTTCGTTTACGAGATATATCAACATGTTTGGGTGTGTGTCATTGATCAACTTACTGATATTATATTTCCCAATTTCTTTTAGTGTATTTTTTAACAAAAAAATACACTATTGAGGACGACATCACTTTCCAAAAATCACCCAAACTCATCAAATGTCCACCGATCATGACCCCCAGATTACGAAAAAGTGGTTTTCCAAAATTCACCTGCCCACGATATATATATATATATTTATATATATATATATATATATATATATATTTATATATAGCGCTATAGTACCATCCTGAACCAAATGTATGCTTCCGTACGGTTAATCCTGAACCAGTCGAACAAACCTGAACCATATATGTGGTTCAGGATTGCAGACCCTTGTTAAACGACTTAGAGTGACCTCTAGATAGCGTGGTATGAATATGAAAATGGTTCAGGATGGTATGAAACTCCAAACTTTAGTTCAGCCTATTTCCGCGTTTTGTGATGATGGCGCTGCAATCGCGTCGTTCATGTATACATGTATATGTTTGCGTATGGGGGACAATCCTGAACCATGCGAGAATGCCAGGGCGAGGGCGACAGCTCGGCTCGAGTCTTCGCCGCATGGCTCAGGATGGCCAAACCCGTTCCCTCTTAGACTATTAATATTTATTTAATAGTCGAAGCTAAGCGTTCCCTGTATAAAACTCTTTTGTTCACGAATTGAATGGAATGGTGTCAGATTTCAGCGAGAGGCCATTATACTCAAGATTATGGTTTCATTTGTTGTCCTGTTCATCTAAGATTGTTGTTCAATTTTTAATCAAAATAATGTACTTATACCTACCTACCTATTGTTATCTCCTTAGGTATTAGCAAGACCATTGAGGTATTTTTCGGAATTATTTCACTTTTTCTCACTTTTTGTGATTTAAAAAAAAAATGCAAATTTTAGCATAATAATAATGACAAGATAAAAACAAAATATGACGTGTGCTATATATTTTTTTTATCAAATTGAAACATTGCCGACATGAAATTTCTTGGTAAAGCGTTAATGTTTTTGATTACAATTATTACAGTAGAACATTACCACCAATGAATCAGTCTAATAATTATTCTTTTTATAATTTTAAACATTTTGAGAAACAGGAATCTTTCCGTTATACCTACGAATAATAAAAATAAAACTCGAAAAATGAAGACTTAGAAAGATTTATGATATTAGTCATTTCCAAATTTCGCAAAAAAAGTCACAAATTGTTTAGGATTTTGAATACAACTTTTTTTAAAGCGATGATTTAAAAGGATACAAAACAACTTTTGTAAAGTAGTGTTGTTGTAAGGCTGAGTCTTTTTATTGTGTTTCGTTTCGTTGATCTTTTGCAGACATCAACTTGAGCTTATTTTTAAATGGCATGGTAAAATATTATTTGCGTTTTTTGAGATTTTTGCTACATACAGCCCAAAGGACCCCGCATAATCCTTATGGGAATTGGCTCCCGGTTAAATTTGATGTAACTATGATGATCGGTAGTATTCAATGAGTAGCTCAGATGTCTCCATGAGCGTAGCTTCCCAAAAAGTCTTGTTCTCGAGATAAAAGTCTAAAGATTAATTTTTTCTATGACTAGGGATTAAAAATTGCGTTTAATGAAATAAACTTGTAAACGGCCGTATTAAACGTTTAAATGCGAGAAATCTTAGATACCTACCTAGTTCATTTGTTAAGATTGAAAAGCTGCTTCTTAGTGGTTACATTTAAGGTCTGATGAGTAATTTTCGAGAACAACGGGAAAGAGTTTTCATTTTATGTTATCATAGCCTTACCAATAGCCTTGGCTGTGACTTTCAAACTGGATTTTTTTGCGCTTTTGTTTGTTGTAGTTTTTATTGTTAAAATTACGAAAATGATAAGACAAAATGAAAACTTTCCTGTTGTTCTCGGAAATGACTCAACATACCGAAAATGTAACTACTGAAACATAGACAGCTTTTTAATCGTAACAAATGATCTCTCTAATTTTCTCTCGGATGTAGGACGGCCAACACTTTAAAATATATACGTGACTGTCATGATAGGAAAAAATCCATCTTCAGGGGTGAATATCTCGAAAACAGAACTTTTTGGGGGGTTAAGCCCATGGAGACTTCTGATCAACTCATTGAATACTACCGATCACCAAAGTTGCAACAAATTTAACCGGGAGCCAGTTCCCATAAGGATTCTACGAAGTCCTTTTGTAAGAGCCTTTCTTTTCATCTATTTTACTTTTTTTTTACTTTTTTTTACTTTTTACTTGGCTACAAAAATTACGATATTATCTCCTTTATGGTTCATAATTTAGAGACAATATTTTCGACTAACCGGAAGTTTTATTACATCAAAAAAGTTAAATATGCAGGGTGTCCCTTGACTCGACAGCCATAGTCTTAATAAGGTCCTTTTTTTAAGATCCTCCAAATCCTTGAACTGTTTTAAAAATACCTTATACCATATTTGTCCAAAACTAGTTTGCTTTCAAAATAAATCTGATTTCTTAATTATTGAGGTTTAATGCTATTATCTGTTAGATTATTAAATAATATCATTGAAGGTATTTTGGTTATTACACACATTCTTATATGTGTGAGGACTGTGAGGACGTTCCAGTGAGGACGTTTATAGTTCCCCCGTACCCTTTAACTTCCGAGCCGGACGAGATAGAACTTTGCTAATAGCTATTTATGATATTATTGTTAAAAGTGAAGTTTTATTTTGTGAGTGAAAAGGTTTGTGAAATGAGCGAAGCGTAGCGGAGCGAATTCAACAAATTCACGAACAAAATAAAATCACTTTTAAGACGAATATCATACAATGGTTTTTGTAAAACTGCTCTATTATGATAATAAAATTGATGAATTTAGAATGACACTCAACTTCAAATATCATTTTAAAATATTACAGATAAGTACAAGTGTACTATGCATAGCAACCGTTGCCAACGCTATGGTTACTAACAAATGCGTGCATACAAATAAAAGAGATGTCATAATAATTATTATTGATTACCATTTCTGAACAATTATTTTTGTCGTGAATTCTTGACTAGGTATACTTATTTTTTATTAATATGTTTTATTAATATGTTTTTATTAATATGCCAGTAATAAAAAGAATATGAAACAATCTTATTACCTATAATTTTGTCTAATTTCATCATGAGAAAATGTAGTTTAAAAAGAGAATGTACAGAAAAAGTAGATAGAAATATTTTTAACACGAGTGTTGTGATATATTTTTAACCATCGTGTTAAAAATATTTTTAACACGCTTCCATGTAAACAATCACTTTTAACATTGTCAGCTGTCGTTAAAAGTGTGACTTATAATGGCAGTTGTACAAAAAAAAATTTTTGTGCAACTGCCATTAAAAGTCACACTTTTGACGACAGTTGACAGTGTTAAAAGTGATTGTTTACATGGAAGCCTGTCAAAAGTAATTCTATCTACTTTCTCTGTACTTACATTCTTTCATTGAACTACATTTCCTCATGATGAAATCAGACAAAATTATAGGTAGTAAGATTTTTTCATATTCTTTTAATTACTGGCAAACATATTAATAAAAAATAAGTACCCAATCAAGAATTCAAGACAATAATAATTGTTCAGAAATTGCAATCAATAATAATTATTATGACACTTCTTTTATTTGTATGCACGCATTTGTTAGTAACCATAGCGTCGGCAACGGTTGCTATGCATAGTAGGTACAAATCTGTAATATTTTAAAATGCAATTTGAAGTTGAGTGTCTAAATTCTAAATTTATTTATATATTTATTATTTATTTATTTATTTATTTATTTATTAATTTTTAGTTTCTATTATTTTTTTCTTATCGAACGACATAAAAAATAATATGGCGGCCATAAGAAAAACGAAAGTTGACTATGAAAACTCTGGGATCTAGTCGGTTTTGAAATTTTTTGAAACGTCAGATTAATAATAGCTCATAACGGCTTATGTAAGCCTACGAAAAATTATTTATTAATTTCCAATTGTAAGAAAGATATGGCAAAAATAAGATTTCTCGATTTTTCAGTTTTTTCAGGATATTTCAGGAACTGTCACAGATATCTTGCATGTTTTGACGGATTCGAGATGGCCACAAAATAGCGCAACTTTTCTCTAATTTAACCGACCTCGTATCTTCAATGGTTTAAGATATCCCTGTGGTGGCCCTTTAAATAGTTCTAACCCTGTATATTTTATGATATACCTACGGGTAACTCGAGGGACTCTACGGATAACCAGTTATTAGCAAAAAATATTTTTTTACGAAAGCTTTTTTTAAGGGGGGGGGGGGGGGGGGAGAGACGGGCTGCACTCTCAGAACTGATTTTTGTGGACTTATATGTTCTATAACCTCTTCACTAACAGTTATTGAGGGAAAATCTTAGATAATATTTTTTATGAACTTTTGGTACATTTTTTACTTTACCGACTGGGGCTAATAATACTATAATAGAAAAGTAACTCGTCGGCTCATCCATCAGCTCTAACCGAACTGAGGTTGGGGTTGAAAAACCAATTAATACACTATTGAATCTTGTTTTTCTTATTCCTATTTTCCCGCGTTTATTGCTCATTGCCACAGAAGTGTCTGATAAATCAAATGAATATTCCATAACAATTTAAATAATAAAAAAAAACAATCCCTGCCGCAGTGGCGGCTATGAAGTGATATGAAGTAACTATCTACCTCTTTACCTATTTTTAATTATTAATAATGTATTTTTAAATTGGAAAAATGTTTTTTTAAATTATAATTTTCTCTTATTAGTAAAGGTATTAGGTAGGTATTTATTATTATTCTTTTTAATTTGAAATTTTATCGCATTTATATATCGCATTTTATACCTAAATAAAGGTAATATGGTAAGGTATGGAGCGCCAGTCTAATTTTATATATCCTAATTATTATTGGGATCCAGGGTGTGATTTGATGTCGAATACTGGCGCACTGGCGGTTGGATTTTTTCTGAAAGACACAAACATTGTAAACATTATAATAATAATAATTAAACTAGAGAAGTGTTGCAGCCACGGCGGACGAACCGGTCTAGCACTTCAGAATAACCCAGCACTTCTGTTTACAACATAATAATTCCATATTTTAAGGGTTTCACATTTGAAAGAGCATCATTATTATATTGTAATAGTTCTCCAACGCAACCTCAAGTCCTTCTTCCCGCTCGTTCTAGTTCTTCCTAACAAATAACCAATTGTTTTTAAGACTGTAGTTTTTACTTTTTGTTCATTTTATACTTACCTACCTACTGACTTTTGCGTTTATCTTCATGACAGTTTAAATTTTGTATTTTATTTAGTTCGGATTTTGATTTCAATCAGGACAGGTCTAGGTGCTATACATCAGGGTGATTTTATAATCAAGAAAAAAATTACACAAGTACCTATTCAGTATCAGTATTCAGTATGATACTTGAAACAAAAAACTGGTATACCTACATTTTTTTTATTTAATTAGCTTCCTTACAAAGTTATTTACAAAAAAAATTCTACTTCTGATGACTCTGATGTATTATTTTAATTGGATACAGAAAACCAAAAACTAAATTCTTTATCTCAAATTGCATTCTGAACACTTGTATAAATTTATTACATACCTACCTAATTTTAATTATTATAAATCACCCTACATGTTTTTGCTTAAAAATATGCAATCCAGTTAGTGATATTGGTATACATCAGGGTTAGAACTATTTAAAGGGCCACTACAGGGATATCATAAACCATTAAAGATACGAGTTCGGTTAAATTATAGAAAAGTTGCGCTATTTTTAGATGAGTATTTTACGAAAAAAATTTTGAAATACTATCCCCAGTATTTTCGGAAATAGGTATCCTGAAAAAAACTGAAAACTCTAGAAATCTAGTTTTTGACATATCTTAATTTCTTATATTCAGCCATATTATTTTTTTATGTCGTTCGATATGAAAAAAATCATTGAAACCAAAAATTAATAAACTTCAGAAAAAAAATTCCAAAATTTTTACTCTAATTTTTTTCAAAGAAAAACGAAAATTTTTCGCTGAAATAGGTCAATATGAAGTCATACTGCTTGCCTTATAGTTTTTTTTTAATTTCTCTATGATATTCAATTTAAATAGTTGTCTTTGCTTTTAGAAGAATAAAAATTTTTTAAATTTATTTTTTGAAGTTTATTAGTTATTGTTTTCCATTATTTTTTCATACCGAACGACATAAAAAACAAGGTAGGTAATTATTTACATCCGCGTGTCCTAAGTTCCATCAATTTTTTCGGGACCGAGGGGCGAAATAGGGGTGCTGGGTGGGTAAGAATCTAAAATAATAGCCATTGCAAACTAATATTAAGGTCAGAACTGAGGCCTCTTTGACACTACGGTCGAATTGCTATTTTTTTCTTCACATTCAGGGCAAGGAAAATCTTCGAGATTAACAGTAGCACGATTATTATTTTTCATTTGCATTTATTTTGCATTTGCATTCCAAAAAGCGTTACATTTGATCACTATTATTATAGTCTGGATACGTTATGAGTGAGCTTGGGAACTTATGCCGGTACTGGAGCGTTCAGATGATGAATCTGCCGCGGCCTTGCATGTTTATATATGTATTGTTATGGTATTTCTTTTTCCTCCCTTATCTTATTTATTATTATTAATTCTATTTTTAAAAATGTAATACCATAAACAAAAAATTTGAATTATTCTATGAGGGAACTCTCTTTCGCAGGTGAGTTCAGATAGATATTTCAGTATTATTTTCCAAGTTTGGATCAAAATAAAATATAGAAGAATTAGTTTGAAATTATTATTTTTTTTTATAACTTGTAACTTACAAACTGTTTTTAAAAATAAAGGAAAATCTAACCTACCTATAGAGCTCTGAATCTGACTATTTTCTATTTAATAGTTTAAATCAATAACTATAAATAATTTGAATTAAATAACATTCAATTTTGTGTTATCTACCACCATCAAACTTCCTTGCACCTTTCTCCAGGAAATTTACTCCAATTCTTCTTCTATTCTCTAACCAGCTCTTGTTGTATAGCTTTTAATTTTCTATATAATTTCTACTTATTATGTCTTCTTTTCAACGCTCGTAGTATCTATATCTTCTTTATTATTTATCAAAAACCTTACTTCTTCTCTTCTTCTATAACAGCAACAGCAACAGCTACCATCTCCTTTTCCAATTTATTTCTAGTTTCCTGAAGAATTCCTTTTCCCAGTATGATTTTACGTGTTCTTCTATTTTTTACTCGTCAAGATTCTTTCACCTGCTCCTTTAATTTAAAAATTTTCTTTTCGTTGCTTATATTATTCCTTGGTTTAAAACATCTCTTTTCTCCTCTATTTTCCTGCTTCCTTTTGTTCTTGCAAAATAATTTCTTTCGTCCTTTTACTTTTTTCTCGATTTTTTATGCACTCATTTTTTAAACAATTAAAATATATTTATTTTTTACGTTTATAATTATTAATTACTAATAATTCTTATTTGTTACAAGTCATAAATTTAATTGTCATAATATTCAAATTAGATCCAAACTTTAAATCACCGGTTTCTTACAGCTGAACCCAATTTTTCATTACAGTGTACAGGTTGTTATGTAATTGAATGTCAATATTTTGGGGGTGATTTTTGGGTCCATTTTAAGAAGAAAACTTCATAATAACGTATGTCCTAAGAGTCTTAACTTTTGAGATACAGGGCGATAAAGTTTTATTAAAATAAATCATTTTTTCGTAATATCTGTAATACACCGCTCTGGATATTTTAATGAAATTTCGTATACAGGTACTCCGCATCAAGGGGCATTTTTTCATGTCCCGCGTTTCATTTTATTTCTACTTAGTGACGATGGTGCACGATCGTGCAGAATTTTACCGGCACATTTTAGCAGACATTGATGGTACGCCACTGATTTCTGTTCAAATAGAAATCATTTTTGGGATCCCCATTCATTTCCAAGCAAATTTGATTCCTTATTTTTTTTGTCCCATGCACGGTTTTCATAAAAAATAAATAAAATCTGTTTCTCTACAATATCACAAGATTGTCGGTAAATGACAATAAAAAAATATAAAAATATTCATAGGTAAAATTCTGCAAGATGTCACTAGTGGAGATAAAAAGAAATGTGGTACATGAAAAACTGCCTCTTGATGAGTAATACCTGTCTATTCAATTTTTTTTTAAATATCCAGAGCGGTATTACAGATTTTATGAAAAAATTATTTATTTTTAAAAACTATTACCACCCTGTATCTCAAAAGTTAAGACTTTTAGGACATACGTTCTTATGAAGTTTTCTTGTTAAAATGGACTCAAAAATCACCTCCTTAAATATTGACATTCCAAAACCAGGATCGGTGCTAACCAGGACCGGACTCCCTAGACCGATTTTTAGTGCCTTTTTTGCTAACCATATGCATTTGCAAAGCAAATGAATACCTTCCTCGTGTTACTATAGGTACGTCCTTCACCCTTATAATAAGTGCCATAGTGAAACTGTAGTTACTAACTAACTGCAATACTATCAAAATTTTTAATAACCGTTTTCAATAAAAATTCAAATGTAGCGTTTTCAACATTTTTTATTTCTTTATTAGTCTAGCCAGTCTAGGCTAGTCTAGCCAGCGAACCTAACCTGACCTGACAGACAGGTCATAAAACCGGGTTAGGTAATATCTATTCATGAAAATATTTAACAATATACATATAAAATGACAGGGTGGTGGTGTGATAAAAAATGACCTCGGAGTTGCTCTCCATTCCAGAATATCCTTTTATTGATAAGTAATTGAAATAACTGGGGATTTAGTAAAAAACGACAACGCAAATATCAAGAAAATAAATCTATGGAAAAGTTTTATTTATTTTTTGAACTAATTTTAATAAATTTTCTCAAAAGGTCGAAAAGAAAATAGCGTCTCTATCTCGCGAAGAATAGCTATTATCCACTCAAACGTTCCAACACTCGCCTTTCAGCTCGTGTTGAAATTTTCGTTCTCGTGAATAATAGCTATCATTCTTCGCTCGTTGAAGAATATACTATTATAAGACCCACAATAGAGAGACAATTTACCATATTGTAATATGTACCTACCAAAAAATATTCATAATCAGAGAGGAAGGCAAAAAAGAGTTGTAAGTATTCATGTCCCCTTCAAAACCAATTTTTATTTTTATTTATAAGTTGTTTGGTTTTCGAGTAATTTCATTTTTTGACAAAATTTAAAGTAACAAAAAATTCGTGAGCATCAAAAATTGAAAATTTACAATTTCTTAAATACTAAATAACTCTAAAACTATGACATATAAGAAAAAATTGCAAAATACATTTTTTTAGAAATCACTCTATAATAGCTTTTCTGCTTCTTTTCTCTAATACGTATTTTTTTTTATTTTCCAACGATTAACGAGTTACTAGCAAAAAAAAAAATACTTTTTTCACCAAAGGGATGGTTCTTTTTTGGGCGAGGGGGGGGGGGGATGCGCTACACCCCCAGAACTATAATTTTTGTCTGTTTATGTTCTATAACCGGTTCATTAACAATTACTATTGAAAGAATATCTTAGATAAGATTTTTTATAAACTTTGCTATATTTTTTACTTTACCGACTGGACTATGTGTTCCGTTATTAAGGCGTTTCCCGATTTTTTTCGCAAAAATTACTTTGTATAGGTATCTAGATATGAGAATTCCTTTAAGAAATTATTCATAAGCGAATCCGAATAATATGTTTTTATTTCAATCAAAATTAGGTAGGTCTGTACTATTTATAAGTTGTTTTTTTTTTTTTGCTAGTTTATTTGCCTAGGTAAATATTATTCCTGAAATGAATGGAATTTTAGAGCGCGACAATAATGTGATATAGGAGTATAATATTAGAAGACACAATGAGCGTCTACACGCTCATTGTGCCTTCTGAAATACCTACGTATTTCACTAGATTTTTTTCTATGTGCATTGACTAGAAGAGCAATAAATAAATATCCGGAACATCCCCCTGGAGCTGGCAGATATTGGTCTTGGTCATAAACTACAACCGGTTCATTCTACATAATAGAAAATTACAAAAATACAAAATAATTCTCTATCTACATTATATAATTTAAGGAATTCAGCCCTAAATGTTAAAATATCGAAATTGTGATTATTAGATTTATGCGATTTGATTCTGGTTTATTTTAATTCACGTCAATTTAAATGAGACAAACTATGTTTCAAAGTTTTGTATCAAATGACCATAGAATTGGAAAAATTATCCGAAAGTTTTCTGTGATAATACTTGATGATGACAACTACATTAAAAACAAAACCTCGAAAAATACAAACATACCTGCTAGAGTCATAATTCGAAAATCCACAAAAAAAAATCTACAATGTTTGTGGAAATTTTGTGGACAAATGGTTATTTAATAACCACTTTTAAACACTTAAGAATAATAATAGTATTATATGTGCGCAAGAATTTTAATTTTATCTTTACCCGTTTGCGAAATACAGCCCTTTAAAAGTAAGTATCGGAGTGCATAATTTGAATCGGCGGAACGCTCTACTATTGGCTTGACGTCACTACCTCTGTCTGAATCTGGTGGACCCGCGCCCCACAGTTCTCATGCATAACGCCGTAAACTAGGCATTCCGCTTCGGTGTCGTGTGAGGGGTTTTACGTTAAATGCGCACATTATTGCTAAGAAATTTAAAAGTTTAATACAAAATATAAAATTACACCTATATGGAAGAAGATTTTCAAAAGGCCGACTCACATAACTTACCAACTGTCGATGTTACAACAATGGTACTTAACACAGTGGTTCTAAAGCAGACCCGAAAATATACATATAATAGATTTTACTATTTAACATTAAAAATTTTTTATTAAATAGAGAATACTAATATTGCAGCACCGTGCATTGGATGAATTTGAAAGTCTCGTATCTTTTTTAGTTTTTACGTTAGAGCAAAATCATTTTGGAAAATCTTGGAGCACATTATTATGATAAAACTAATTTCGGTCAAATTTGATTGGTGGGGGGTGTAGCTCGACGTCAAGCCACACCTCACATGCAAAAAATTAAAAAACATATACGGGGTAAGTTTTTTCAATGTCTAGTACTACAGTGATCTTGTAAACTACTTCTGTTAGAGGAACGGTTAAATGGGGAAGTAATGCAGTTTTATGAGCTAAATTGAAGCAACTTTTTTTCTAATCTCTGGGTTCCTGTAGATATTTGACATAAAATAAATTTCGCGAATTTCTTTATGTTGAGATAGCATTCTTATTAACAATACAAGGTGTTTCTAAAGGCTTTTCAGCGTTTTTAACATTTTTTATCTTTATTATTTTTATTTAATAGTAATAGTATCATTAATTATAATAATATCATAATAAGTATCATAAATTGAAGAACTTGTAGATAAAGCCTAAATATGAAGAAAACGCAAAGGAATTATTTTTCGAAAATGTTTCTTAATTGAGATACAGGATGTTGAAAAACCTGTTTTGTAAATGACACTTACACAACGTCTATCTCGGTTAAGAAACATTTTCGAAAAAAAATTAATTTCTTAACATTTTAGCTTCATCTGCAGCTCTTCAATTTATGGTATTTATCCTCAACTATTAACTAAAAATAATAAAGATAAAAAATGGAAAAAAAGTTAAGAACGCTACATTTGAGTTTTTATCGAAGACAATTTTATTGAGTCCTATCGAAATTTAATAAGTACCTATGATGGCTTTCTGTATCAATTTAAAATGGCATTTCGAAAAAGCAATAATAATAAAAAAATATACACGCAGTACACACAGTATAAAGTTGGTAAAAATATCCTCCCGCGGAATACTGTGTCTTATTTGCTTCATTAGAAACCTAAAAAAATTGCTAACTATTCTATTTTGTCTAAGAGTTCGGTCAGTGTTTATATTTGGCTATCCTACAGTTTAACTATGGCATCTACAATATAGGAGTGGAGGACGTACCTATAGTAAACCAGGAATGTATTCATTTGCTTTGCAAATACATGATTAGCAAAAATAAAGGCACTATAAATTGGTCTAGGGAAACCGGTCCTGGTAAGTACCGCGTATAAACACATAATAAACAAGCACTAGAAGTGCTGAAGTGGCCAATCACGTCGTAGCGTTACCGGCGATACAGAGACGGATCCGAACGGATATAGCTTTCTATATCCTGGGTACGATATGACCCAGACTATAGGGACTGATGTCACGCTTTTTGGAATGTAAATGCAAAATAAATGTAAAGATCAAAATAATAATCGTGCTACTGTTAATTTCGAAGATATTCCTTGCCCTGATATTGAATAAAAAAAGCAATGCGACCGTAGTGTCAAAGAGGCCTTAGTTGTGATCTTAATATTTGTTTGCAATATCTGTTTTTAGCTTCTTACCCACCCAGTACACCTAATTTCGCTCCTCGATCCCGAAAAAAATTATGGAATAACTTAGGAGACGCGGATGTATATATTTACCAAGAGTTCTAATACTTCCCCATCATCGTTTGTTCCCTCTAATGAAATGAAATATCTTGCTTGTCGAATACCAAAACCTGCAATACTGCAATGAACAGATATCTGCAATGAACGGGGAAATACCCAAGCACCTATAACGTTCAATATGACAACAGCGCTAATGACTTGTGATGACCGACTAATTTTCATCGGCAAATCAATTTATTCATTATGCCATTTGAAAAAATTTGTTTAAAGAATTTGAAGAGCTTCCGAATAATGAAAGTAAAATTGTTTATTCCTCTTATTGGGGTACGGGACCGTGAAAGCTTTGATTTGACTTGATTAACATAAATGCACTTCTACACTTATTAACACTTATTAACATACTTTAAACATTTTTATTTATTAATGAATGTAGGTCCGTATAACATAATAAAGTGTGAGCCATAAAAAATCGACTTCTAATCCGCGTTACCAACACAAATTTATGTTCACCACTAAATCGTCCTGGTATTGCCACTAAAAAATCACCAGAATTTTGAAAATAGGCAGGAGAGGGTGGAGGGGAAGCGCCGCAGGCGAAAATTGTTGAAAGTTCAAGGTTTTCAAACATTTTCCAGTAGTTGAAAATTTATTCAATCTTAAAATAAAAAAATTAACACCAATTTTTGTAGTCAATCAGCTACAGGAACTAACAAAAAAAATTCGATTCATTATTATTATCAACCAGCAAAAACTATTTTTTCAAATGAAGTTCCTCAAGTCCTGTTTCTTAATTTACTCATTAATGTACAATACAACATAAATATTATGAAAGCAAAAAAGAAAGAATGAATAACGGGTGGTATTTTATGATCAATAGCTGTCAGCTCCCGGGATTAATTTATTGCTTTCCTTTTTGTTGGCTAGTGGCAATAGTGGCATCCTCATACCTACTCTCTTGATGCTATTATAGGTATTACATATTGGTATTTCTGAAGATTTAAAACTATGAATCTTATTGATTATGAATAAAATAAAACACATGACACATGAATTGATTATAAAATTCTAGTAAGTAGAATTTTATAAAACATTAGTGTTTTATTCATAATCAATAAGTATGCAGAGATTCTACGAAGTAAGGGTTGAAAACATAAACTATGAATCTGTTTGTTATTTACTTTGCTCTATTTAGTCACCCTATCAGATTGTTGAATTATATTTTTAAAATGCGCCCTAAAATTCCATTAAATTTATTAAACAAAACATCAAAATAAGAATTCTCATTGTATTCATAACATATTTTATTTAGTTGAACAATGGTCACCAAATTTTATTAGAAGCCATTTAAAAACCCAGTGACCACTGACCAGAAGATCTTAAATTTCCTCTTACTTCTATAATGTCAGTTACAAACGTCTCATTAGAGCACTAAAATTATTTGAACCTAAAAACCGCCGCATTAATTTTCACGTATTATTTTATACGAGTAGGTAACTGCATGTATGGTCTACTTAGATAATATTTTTTCAAATTTTTATTATTTCAAATATTTAACCCGTCAATGATCTGACCGGTCAGGTTCTGGTCAGGTTAGAACACTTTCTTTCAAAAAACAATTTCAAGTGAGCCGTGTTGGGAAATACTTTTTGAGTTCAGATAGTTCAGTTTGTTTGCTACGTTGGGCTGCACTCCCCCCTCCCCCCCACTCAGGGAATATTAAAAATGAACTGCACCAGAATTATCTGAAGATATTCCTTGCTCTGAAAATGAAGAAAAAAATAGAAATGGTGTCAAAGAGGCCTTAGTTGTGACCTTAATATATTAGTTTGCAATAGTGGTTTTTAGCTTCTTATACCCACCCAGTACCCCTATTTCGCTCCTCAGTCTTGAAAAAATTGATGAAGCTTAGGATGATACGTGGATGTTAATATTAACCTTTTTTATTTTTAAAATGGGGTAATTAGTTTTTCGAGCGACATGAACCTGCGTTTTACAAAAAAAGTGAATAGGCAGTTGTGAGAAAAGACGTGGTTCAGAATTGTATGAACCATCTAAAATATATACAGTGGTTCAGGTCAGCACAAGTATGATGGTTCAGGATGGTACGGTTTTTTTTGTATAAAATGATAAAAAATAAATCTCTTTTTTCGTGATGTATATGTTCAAAAATATGATATTCGAATGATGACAAATAAATATACGCCGAGAGACGGGCTCCAACTGCTTATTTAAGCCATGGTTCAGGATGGTATGAAATGTCGACTGGCTCAGGAAGGATATAAAGATCTATATATATATATATATTTATATATATATATATATTTCTCCAAAATCGCGAAATTTCGATTTTAAAAACGCTCCTGTGGCTTTATCTTTTAAGATTAGTGAACGAAATTTTGGGTCCTTGTAAAATTTGGGAATGACGTTGGATTTTCGTTGAAAAACTTTCCAAAAGTCCCATCACTTCTACAGGGTGTCCCTTCAAAATTCCAGGTATCCGGTTTTTGTCATCTCATTTCAGGTCGCAGTTTTGAATCTAGGAGGCTGAAATTTTTGTGGGAGTAAGATATCCACAAGGAGTGGTCTGGTATTGCACTTGAGCAAAATCGGCCGAGCCGTTTCAAAATGGCAACCATTTGAATTTTTTTCCAATTAATGGAAAATTTCCAATTTTTTGAGCCCCCGTATGAGCAAGATGGCAAAAAAACTTTGAAATCAAATTAACAGGATTTGAAGAAAATTATTGGAAATTTGAGTTAATGCAATAAAATTAGCATATTTTCCATTAATAAGCCAGTGTCGTGGGTAGGAAAAAGGGTGAAAATGTGTCAATTCTATAACCGTTTATGAGTCCATTTTTGAAGAAGTTATGTGAAATTTTCCATTTTTTTTTTGCTTTAACATATAATTTGATGTCTTAGCTTCAATTCGCCTCGATTAATGTAGCACTTTAAACGAAAAACAAAAAAGTTTTTCGCTTGTGCAAAATTAGCTTGCACTTATTAAATCGATGAAATGGTTCGCAATTTCTTTTTTATTTTTTTTCACATTCAATTATGAATGGTTCTGAAAATTAGAAGAGCAAACGCAACAACAATTAAATCACCTACATGCAGGTGAAAAAAGTATTCAAATTGGTTTTTTAATAACAAAGATACGACCAGTTTAAAAAATAAAATGTGTAGGTGTATAATAACCTGACGTACTACATATACCTATCTATCAGCACTACAAACTCGAAACCCACTGTGGTTCAGTTCATTACACGCATGTATTATAAACTGTTGATGTGGGTTCGAAACCACGAGAAGATATAATTCTTTTTTTTTTGGTAGGTAGGTGGGGAGTTTTCCCAAAAAAAAATCGGATTATTTTTTCATTATATTCATTATAAAAAAAAAATAGGAAGAAAATATTTATTATTGAATCGCATAAAAATACACTATTTCTGCGATTGATGCGCAAGAAGGTTTTTTTGTATTTTATTTTCAATAATTAAACATGGCGGTGTATTAAATTACCTTTTCTCACTACCACCTCGGTAAGTTGACGTTTCATTGTTAAAAAGTCGACTGTAATGGTAAGTGAAACAAATGTAGGATAATACAATAAAAACTGTAACTAAGGGCAGAAAAGACAACTTACCGCTTAAGGTCACTTGGCGTAGGGGGATAGCGACAATGGGGAAGTGCGTCTCTAACAATCAAAATTAACAAATTGGTGGCAAACCTAGCAACGCCAGAATATAAATTCATAGTTTGAAACGTCATCGATAAACGTCACAATGTTTACAAGCTATTTTTCGTAATTTTTTTACTTTATTTTGTGTTTTGTAGTTGTGGTAGTGAGGAAAACGTAATGCGTTCCGCGTTTGCAAGCCTCTTTTTTATTTTCGTTGGTCTTTTAAGGACCTGAGCTTCGCTTCGGTCCTCAAACGATCACCTCAGATAAAAAAACCTTCTTGCGCATCAATCGCATAAATAGTGTATTTTTAAGCGATCCAATTTATAAATATTTTCACCGCTTTTTAAATTGGCTTTCTGAAAATTTCCCTAGTCAGGTCATATTAGTGTAGTGGTTAACTGTGAAAATTGCATTTCACTTCGTTTGAAAACGTGCCTTAGAATGGATTTTTAAATTTAACAAAACCAAAATAAATGGTAAAATTGAACAATTTTGCCCCTTTTCCTTTGCCCGTCACTGGCTGACCTAAAAAATATTATTTTTTACACTACCTTCAATAGAACTGAAAAAGTGAAAAGGGAGCTTTGAAAACTGAAAATTTGAAATTTTAGAGGAATAAACATAATTTAAAAATATTCGAATATCTCCGCCATTTTTCTTATTTGCTTCTTGAAAATTTTCAGAATTAAGGGTTATTAGTATAATAGTTATCTATTGGAAAAATTTCAGTTCGATTCGTACAAAAATAGAAAAATAGAATAAACGGCTATAGAAATTTAGCCTTTTTTACCCTTTTCCTACCCATGCCACTGGCTTAATAATAAAAAAATGCAAATTTTATTGCAATAACTAACATTTCAATAACTATTCTTCCAATAATGCTAATTTTGTTTAAAAGTTTTTGTTTCTAACTTGCTTATTTAGAGGTTCAAAATCTATCAATTTTTCCTAAAATTTAAAAGGCAGCCATTTTGGAACGGCTATTCCGATTTTAGTCAAGACCGACTAAGTACTTGCAGTTATATTACTACAAAAAAAATTTCAGCCCCCTAAGTTGAAAACTGCGACCAGAAACCGTGCCTCATGACCGGTTTTTTTTGGAAATTTGGAGGGACACCCTGTAAATCTAACAAAACTTTAGGAAAATTATTTTTACAAAAATCAAACGTCATCTCTAAGTTTCACAAGAGTAAAAAATTTCGTTCGTTAATCTTGAAAGGTGAAGCTACAGGAGCGTTTTAAAAATTTTAGAGAAATAAACATCATGTAAAAAAAATTCAAATAACTCCGCCATTTTTGTTATTTACTTCTTGAAATTTTTAAGGGCTGGAGGCTATTAGTATAGTTGCGTACTGTGAAAATTTCAATTTAATTCCTTCAAAAATGTGCTCATAAATTGTTAGAGAAATTTAGCGATTTTTACCTTTTTCCTACCCACGCCACTGGCTTATTAATAAAAGTAATGCAAATTTTATAACATTAAATCAAATTTCAATTAATTTTCCTCCAATTATGTTGATTTAGTTTCAAAGTTATTTTTCCATCTTACTCATACAGGGGTTCAAAAAAAAGCAATTTTTCCAAAAATTCAAATGGCCGCCATTTTGAAACGGCTCGGCCGATTTTGCTCAAGTACAATACCAGACCAGTTCTTATATATATCTTACTCCCACAAAAATTTCAGTCCCCTAGATTGAAAACTGCGACCTGAAATGAGATGACAAAAACGGGATATGGGGAATTTTGAAAGGACACCCTGTAGAAGTAACGCGACTTTAGGAATTTTTTTCAACGAAAATCTAACGTCGTTCCAAGGTTTTACAAGGATCCAAAATTTCATTCACTAATCTTGAAAGATAAAGCTACAGGAGCGTTTTTAAAATCGAAATTTCGCGATTTTGGAGAAATATATAAATATATAAATATATAAATATATATATAAATATATAAATATATATATATATATCGTGGGCAGGTGAATTTTGGAAAACCACTTTTTCGTGATCTGGGGGTCATGATCGGTGGACATTTGATGAGTTTAGGTGATTTTCGAAAAGTGATGTCGTCCTCAATAGTGTATTTTTTTATTAAAAAATACACTAAAAGTTCACTTACCCATCTTGGAACGCAAATAGCTATTTCTACAATATCTTATGTTAAAAAGCCTACAACTAAAAACAACGAAATAAAAATAATAAAAGTTTAAACTAAACACATTAATTGAATATTGAAGATGATTAATTAAATGTTCAACATGTCTGCCATCTTCGTGAATGCACATTCGGGCTCTTTTGAGGAGAGAGAACCGAATATGCTGAAAAATTTGTGGTTTTAGCCTAAATAGCTGCCCGCCTTCTACAATTCGTTGACGCAAATGTTATGTTCACTTAATATTGGAACCTTGTACACGAAATCTTTAATAAACCCCCAAAAACAAAAATCTAACGGATTGAAGTCGGGGGAACGAGCTGGCCAATGAACAGGTGCATCCTGTCCCCTGCCAATCCAGCGGTTAGGAAAGATTAAATGTAAATAGTCCCGAACATTTAGACCGTAATATGGCGGAGCACCGTCAAGCTGAAACCACATATTCTGTCGAACCGCTAGAGGCACATCATCAAGTAACTCTATGAAAGTACCTTGTAAGAATAAATAAAACTCAGCAGCATTTAAACGGGGTGGCAGAAAAGTCGGACCTAAAAGAAAACTATCAACTATTCCCGCCCATACGTTTACTTTAAAATTTACTTGGTGATGTGCCGCTACAGTAGCTTTTGGATTTGCATCCGCCCATACGTGAGTGTTGTGAATATTTGTTAATCCATTACGAGTAAATGTGGCTTCATCTGAGAACAAAATGGATCTCGTAAAATGAAGATCACGAATATTTTCTTGCAAAAGCCAACGACAAAATGTTGATCTTGCTTCAAAGTCTGTTGGTAATAGCGCTTGCACTCTCTGAACATGGTACGGATTTAACAATTGCTGCTTCAAGACTCTTTGCACATTAGAAGAGTTAATGTTGACGCCCCCGTTATTTACCATCTCTCGGGCTATTATCCTAGTACTTGTACCTGGATTGGCTTCCACTGTTTGTAAAATTTGCTCCTCCTGATTTGGTCGAAGCTTATTTGGCCGTCCACATTGACCTACCCTCAGTTCGTTTAATTTATATCTGTCATATGTGAAAATGACAATAATTCTTCTCTATTTGCCATTCTGTATTTTTTAAATTTGCTACAATAGGTACTTTGTAGATGTACTACAATAACTTATGATAAAGAGTAATAATTTTTTTTTTCTGCGACGGGCTATAAATTTGACTTTTTTTCCCCGTTGACAGGTAGAAAAATGCCTCATTATATGAGCTGCATCTTATCGGGAAAATAAATGAATTAGCAGGGAAATAAATGAGTACTTATTTCCCCGAAATGGCGACTTAGGTATAGCTACTATTAACACTCAGATATCATTAAATTTATATCAAATATACGTAAAGGAAAGTTACCTTATTATCCAAATGGCAATTATTAAGGGAATTTTCATAATAATCACTATCCATATTATTAAATTCACTCATCGAAAACTAACAAGAATCTTTGCAAAACTGTCTTCAATTTTAATTACATTAATATGACGTTTATGTAATTAAATCGTTTCGTTACCCAGGCAACGTCGATTACGATAAAAGACAGTTTGAAAATCCAAGTTTAACATAAATCATTTTTCCGACATAATTTTCAGTTATCTAACTACGTTTTTCGACATTCTAACACTGATATTTCTTCTCGCAGAAAAAAATTGTATATTACACACGAGAAAAAAGTGCGATTTTAGCTCTCGATGTGTTTGTCCCCTCCGCTAAACGCGTCGGGGATGAAATCACATCTCGAGCTAAAATCTATCACTTTTTTCTCTTGTATAATAAATAACTATTACTGTGACAGCTTATTTATTAATAATTGTTTTGACAACTAAACGCCTCATTTTTTTTATTTTCAAGGTCTGCTTAGAAAATTCTGTTGGCCCGTCTAAGTAAGTCTTAAATAAATTACAGTCAGCATTTTAATCCGAATTTACCTATTATACTTTGACTATTAGACGAACGTTATGCAGAAACATATCCGAATCAGCCACCACCGAATCACCGCTCTAAAAAGAAATTGGGAAATTTAAATATCAGTAAGTTGATCAATGACACACACCCAAACATGTTGATATATCTCGTAAGCGAAGGCCTAAATCAAAATGATATAAGAGTGAGGATAGTAAAACAAATAAACGCTCAATCAAAAAAACCATACATCAGAGCCATAGGCGTACGCAGAAAAATGTTGGGGGGCCAAGGTCTGCCATAAACCCCCTTTCGTGCGCTCGCGCTTGGTATTCTTTGATTTTTTTTTCTAAAAATGTGTGTCTGCATAAGAAAAAAGGCTATGCAAATTTTCAAGTGAGTATCTTAAAAAATAACGGAGTTATTGATAAAAAACTTTTTTTTTATTTAAAGTTTGACACCCTGTATCTTGAAAATGGGACGCCTATGTGAAAAATGGCATAAGGAAAGTGTCATTATTTTTGGCCCAGCAATCTGTGGCCAAGAACTTGACCTCCTTTTTTTGTAACACCCTGTATGAACGGTTGAATATCTTGGAAATCGAAATGTCTTCATAGAAGCTTGAAAATTTCCATATTTACTAATTCGAGGTCGAGGAATTCGGAAAAAATACTTAAAAAATCCAGTATCGCGGAAAATTTAATTTTCCGTTATTCGTATGGCCTTTTTGGAGATTTTTAAAATTTTGGAAAACCAGCAGCACGCGTTTCCAATCCACTTGTATTGTAGAGTTAATGCCATTGGGGAGTTGGTAGTCTACAGAGCTGTGACAATTAATTGAGTTCTATGCTTTTAGTCGAAAAAAAAGTATGGCCTTTTTTTGGTCAACATTTTGTCGTTGGCTTTTTCAAGAATATATTCGTGATCTTCATTTTACGAGATAAAATATTCACAACACTCACGTATGGGCGGATGCAAATCCAAAAGCTACTGTAGCGGCACATCACCAAGTAAATTTTAAAGTAAACGTATGGGTGGGAATAGTTGATAATTTTCTTTTAGGTCCGACTTTTCTGCCACCCCGTTTAAAAGCTGCTGAGCTTTATTTATTCTTACAAGGTACGTTCATAGAGTTACTTGATGATGTGCCTCTAGCGGTTCGACAGAATATGTGGTTTCAGCTTGACGGTGCTCCGCCGCATTACGGTCTAAATGTTCGGGACTATTTACATTTAATCTTTCCTAACCGCTGAATTGGCAGGGGACAGGATGCACCTGTTCATTGGCCAGCTCGTTCCCCCGACTTCAATCCGTTAGATTTTTGTTTTTGGGGGTTTATGAAAGATTTCGTGTACAAGGTTCCAATATTAAGTGAACAACATTTGCGTCAACGAATTGTAGAAGGCGGGCAGCTATTTAGGCTAAAACCACAAATTTTTCAGCATATTCGGTTCTCTCTCCTCAAAAGACCCCGAATGTGCATTCACGAAGATGGCAGACATGTTGAACATTTAATATAAATGAATCATCTTCAATATTCAATTAATGTGTTTAGTTTAAACTTTTATTATTTTTATTTCGTTGTTTTTAGTTGTAGGCTTTTCAACCTAAGATATTGTAGAAATAGATATTTGCGTTCCAAGATGGGTAAGTGAACTTTTTTATCTGAGGTGATCGTTTGAGGACCGAAGCGAAGCTCAGGTCCTTAAAAGACCAACGAAAATACAAAAGAGACTTGCAAACGCGGAACGTGAAAGTGAGAAAAGGTAATTTAATACACCGCCATGTTTAATTATTGAAAATAAAAAAGAAATTGGGAAATTTAAATATCAGTAAGTTGATCAATGACACACACCCAAACATGTTGATATATCTCGTAAACGAAGGCCTAAATCAAAATGATATAAGAGTGAGGATAGTAAAACAAATAAACGCTCAATCAAAAAAACCATACATCAGAGCCATAGGCGTACGCAGAAAAATGTTGGGGGGCCAAGGTCTCCCATAAACCCCCTTTCGTGCGCTCGCGCTTGGATTTTCTTTGATTTTTTTTCCTAAAAATGTGTGTCTGCATAAGAAAGAAGGCTATGCAAATTTTAAAGTGAGTATCTTAAAAAATAACGGAGTTATTGATAAAAAACTTTTTTTTTATTTCAAGTTTGACACCCTGTATCTTGAAAATGGGACGCCTATGTGAAAAATGGCATAAGGAAAGTGTCATTATTTTTGGCCCAGCAATCTGTGGCCAAGAGCTTGACCTTCTTTTTTGTAACACCCTGTATAGGAACCTCCATTTTTATTGCGGACTGTGATTTTTCATCAAAAAATAGGAAACTTTTGTCTGAAGCATTTTTTTCATACGGTGCAACCCTTATTTCATAAAATGCAATCCAAAAACCTATTTTTCGATATTCATAATACCTACTGTCCAATTCTTATAAGAAGGCGAGAGGCTAGGCGTGAACTGTGCATTTTGCGAACTTAGTTCACCACCACTGAGCTTATTCACCTTGCTATAATATTTGGACTGTACCTACTTTCTTGTGACTTAACAACGGCCTCCAGAAGAAAACTGCAAGAGGCAAAAGTTGTTTGGTTTGGAAAGGGCCATCGCTTGGACATAAAAACTACTCCCCTTCTCAGTACAAATTTCAAAGTCATCCCTAAAGATTAGGGGTGAAGGTTTAACACTTTTAAATTAAATTTATGTTATAATATAAATTAATATAATATAATGTTAAATATAAGTTATATTTATGTACGTATAATTTTTTTATACAGGGTGTTCCTTGCCTCAGTAATGATGATTACTGTATCATCCTGTATAAAAATTTCAAGTACACTATGAAAGTTAAGATAGGGACATGCTAAGTCGCTTTCCGATACTTAGAGCCGTTATCAATGTATCTGCTTTGAAAATGAAGAAATGGTATTGTCATTTGTTTATAACTCAAAAACCACTCAATTCAAACTGAAACTGTAAAAACCATTCGTACTGGATTTTTTCAGGAAATATAAAAATACAATAATATAGAGGGTGTGCTATTAAAAAAATGGACAATGTCATAATTACTGAGCCAAGGAACACCTTGTATAGAAAAATGTTACGTCAATAAAACATAAATTTAATTTAAAAAATTACCTATTTCGGATTTTTTTATTCTACGAAACCTACTAACAGAGAAAATGAATTTATTCGTTACATTTGATTCACCCTGTATAAAGATACATGTCATGGATGTGCTCATCTACAGTTTTATTTCAACTGATTATTTCAATTTTAAAGCGAACAAAAAAAGTTTTTTGAAGATATCTCGGGAACTGTTTTAGATACAGAGCTCAGTTTCTGAACATACCATTATAATCATTGATATTAGCTACTTTTTTAACGCTAACTTTTTATTCATACCTATCCCAGCGGCGGAGATTTTAGGGTTGCGTAAGGTTTTTGTTGCCTAAAATGTAAGGAAATTGACATTTTAAAACGGAACATTAACAGCCAATAATTTCTATACAAAAAAGGTGCTCTTGATCATAATTGCCAACGTGAGCCATTTTCGAGAAAAATGGCTATCTAGTCTTAACATGTGTCGGAAAATGAAGGAAAAAAAACCTTCGTTAATTCCTAAGAACTACACAAATGGCACATTAAAAAAACTGAATCGGTATTAAAAAAGTAGCTTTTGTCAATGATACGACAAAATGAATCTTAACCGGTTCTCCAGATATCTGCAAAAAACTGCAAAAATGGTGCATTTCCGGACACACACACGTTAATAAAAATTTTTTTGTGTATTATATAACTTTTCGACCAAAGAATCTGTCTTTAAATGTTTCGAAATATTAAAAATACCTCCTGTATTATTGGTTTAATTGAAAACCGAATTTAGGTACAAAGCTCATCAGAGTTACGCGACAAAGTCAGCAATTACTTTCCTTTCGTCTCTCTGATCCAACAGGACGATTTACGATAATCCCTAATATATGAAAATCTGAAACAGGACTCCCATTTAAACTAGTGTAGAGAAGTTTCAATTACTTTGTTCCGAATCTCTTGAATTAGTCGCGCGTTCTGTGCGTATCAACTCTATCCCCCGCTTAATCTGACTCCGCGCCATTGGTTAAATTTCTGACAATTTACTGGAATTGAAGTTTACGTTTAGAGTAAAACTACACGACCGAGGATCTCCGAGCCTGATCCACCGGCTTGAACGAACCGTCCCGCATTGCGATTAAGATTAGGCCGGGCCCCCGCTAATTATAATTAGAAAGCATCCTTCCGCACAATCAGTTATCAAGAATCAGGGCAAATCTCTGCTGTGTGTTACTTAAAACCAAGCATTCAAAATTATTGATGAGCACTGCGTTATTAAAACCCAAGAGCCACTTGAAATTTTTTATTCAAATTACTAAAATACGTTACGTAGGTACGTTATGTGAATCTGTCTTATAAATTAATTTCTGACATAATCAGCAGTGAGGGAGATTACCGGGGAGTTTCTGTTTCGGGAGACATTCAACGTCTGCTAGACTTATTGGAACAAGAACTTTTCGTACCAATTTGTACATCTTCAACCATAATAATGTGATCTATTTTCGAAACGCCTCTTGAATAAAACTTTTTTGTAATAGTATTTGATACAAGTTTGCTCAATAATTTGTCTAATCACGTTTAAAACGGTTTCAATTTTTTTATTATTGACAAGGGATCGACATGCTTATCAGGGAATCCCTATGACGTTTTGGGAGCGGTTCATGAGCGGGCAGAACGATTCACAATGAATTTGACTCATTGTCGGTTGTATTCTTTAGGAAACACTGCCCTTGGAATAATATTCCAAAGTGATGCTGTTCTATACATCCAAAAAATAATTTTTTATGTGCGTATGTGTATTAAATTGAAACTAAAATATAGATTGTTGTATGCAGGTAGGTTTTTATCCGAGTGCGCTGCGATTTTAAATAAGCGAGTTAATGGTCGCTGAAGTCAAAATTCTGACGTCACAACGGCAGCGGTTGCTTATAACAACGTATGTTGAACGTTTAGACTGTGTGCACTTTGCGGTATAAAACAGCTATCTCGAGATAGGAAGCAGATCTCGGAGGGCCGTTTTTACCATTGTCATCAAGAAACTATGAGAATCGATTAAAGAAAAGTTGTTTCTCGAGTTGCCAATGCCTTTTAAGTTATTCTTTGCTATAATATTATCTATAGAAGCGTTTCTAAACAATATGACATTTAATTTTTGTTGCGCCCAATTACTAAAACCAAAAACAATGTACAAGACAGCAAAACATACCGCGCCGTCTTAAGCACTGAAATGTTCAGATTCACGATATACCTACCTAACTATATTTCATTAAGAAAATTCAACGCGTGCCGCTAGAATTCCTAATTTGATGCTTGGGCCACCCAGTCAGTCAATGTGTCGTGTCGCTGGCATACGAATTGCTATTTGGTTTGCTGATTATTTGTCACATGTTCTACCGAAGCTTAACCTGATGGTATTGGCGTTGTTTGTAAATAGTGCCCAATGCTTTTTTTTTCAATGAATTTACACCATCCTCTGATTTTTTCAAATATGGTAAATGGTTCCGTCCCCCTTTCGGATTCCGTAAGAAGTGGATGCCATCGTGAATTTAAGGGTTGAATTAAATTATTAAAAAGTACCTACTATTACAATAATTTTAATGAGGATATATCCTCCTTTTTATGGAACTTTTTTTTGTAAACTTCTTATTGTTCAAAAGTTACAAAATTTCAAAAATGACACTTTTGGGGGGTGGAAACTCTTTTTTTAGCTTTACAACAAACCGGTCAATCGGGAGGTGAGTAGGTTATGATAAAAGTTGTAGCTTTTGAGTTTTCTTACAACAAACTATATACATTTTTTTTGCATGCTTGGTAGTGATAAAGATAGAGGGCGCCAAAACTTAACCAGCGCCAATATTTTACAAAAATTTTCGAATCTATGCACATGACTTAGTCTTAGCGTTTTCATTAAATACATGAACTATGATGCGTTACAAGCACGGTGTAAGATATACCTATAAGGTGAGTGAACGAAATATGTATTTCAACAGTAAGCGAAGGGGTGGAACCAATGATATCTTAACCTCTATAGATCGAGTGTTGCCGTATGCCGCCGTGCTAACCGAGTGACGCCAACATGAGAAAAGGATGGGTAGATACAAATACTCACGTGTTGGTAGAAGAGCGCGATGTTATGTAGGCAGAAAGCTCCAAATTTAACATTAGAATAAATGGGAATTGCTATTCAAAAATTACTTTTTTCCTTATATTTCTTTTTTAAAGCATTTTTCAAAAAAAAAAAAACCTACAACACATAACTAGTGAACCCAATATGTAAGTAATGAAGTTTAAATCTAGTAATTTCTCTCACAAGAATCCAATAAAATTAAAATAACATGATAGGTACCTACTTCTGTTTCTCATGATAAACTTTTATTAAGATTCTATTAACTTAAGAGGTGGATTTTTTGGATTTTAATGAAATAGGAAAGGAAACAATTGATTGAAATTAATAATTTTCTGTTTTATTCTATAATATATTAATTTTTTACATTTTATGTTTTACGATTTTTTCACAAAAACATTTGCATTCTGATATAAATTTGTATTTACAAAAAAAATTTAAAACTTTTAAAATTTAAAATTTTTTAAAATTTTAAAAAATTACAAAAAATAAAGAAACAATAACTGCATAAATTTACTGTTTCATTCTATAATATATTTATTTGCAACCAGATAGGTACATCATCGACAGGCTTAATTAAATATAACTTAATTGAAGCTTCAAATTACACAAATTACGTATAGGTAGTATTAAATTAGTATAGGTAGTATTTAATGTGACGTCACATATGATTTTTAAACTTAATCGTACCATATAATATTCTATTTCTTTATAAAAAACCAATAATATGCATGATAAAAAAGTTAAAATGAAAGTAAAAAAAAATATAAAGCATAAAAAGGCAAGTCAGAAAAACATTATAACTTTTTCTTAGCTGTTTCTCACCTTTAACATGGAAAAGCATGACAAAGAAATATTTTTTGACTTTTTCAAATGATTTAATAAATCTTTGAGATTTCGAATACTATATGAAATTGTCTTCTATTCTTTTTTTATTCTTTATAAGACCAGAACGCCTCTCCAGTTGTTTCTGAGCCATCTTGTACATTAACATCGCTTTTTTTTCTTCTGCATGTCTTGCAAAGAGAAATCTCCGGGATATGTATCGCTCTTCTTTTTACTGCAAACATATATTTATAATAAAATATTATTTTCCTGATGATAGCTAACGCACTTACTTTTTTCTTACATTAGCGGACTCCGTATATTTGAAGAAGTTGTCCTTCGATGCTCATCATAATACTGACTTCTAAAAAAGTTTAAAACAATTAACATTATGTAGAGTTAATTATTATGTTAGTTCTAATAAAATAATGTTTTTTGTTGCCCATCATAGAATGTTTAGTATCTAATCACAGCAATAATACACTTTACCTTGAAGTCGAGGGAATTGGTTCACTGTTCGGAATAAATGTGGATTTGGATTCTAATAGATTTTTTCGTCCACAGGCGGGTTTTCTTTTTAGATCTCTTGGAAATTCGAAAACCGAGGGCACTGCATTTTTCCTTAATCTTTTTCGATCATTTAAAATTGTGTCAATATAATCTTGTGGAAGGAAATGTTTACTACACAATCTAGATCCTGCCGTAACCTTAAAATCCATTCTTTTCATCGCCAAGATCCATTGCTTCTGCAGATCCGGATTCTTTGGGAAACTGTTTCAGAAGTTGGATTAATAATTTCATGCTTTAATTTCTGCTATAAATCAGTTAAATTAAAAAATAGATCAGAAACACATTACTCACCAGTGAAATCATAGTGGCTTTCAATTTACTATAACTGGCTGTACAATTATAAGCAGCACATGAAAATACCATTTTTAGAAACTTTAAATATCTATTTTTCTGTTGAACCACTTTTGAAAACAAATAAACGTTAGTAAGTTATTGAAATTTAACGAACAATTTCACCATATTTACATGTATCCTTACGGCGATTTGCAATGTTTTGCCTACCTATTCTCCCTATCCTTTTCTAACGCATGACTTTTATGTTGGTGTCACTCATCTCTCTCTTCACTTGATCTAAGAGAGGTTAGTATATCATTGGGTGGAACCGTCATAACTCATAGTCAGTGTATGAGAGAGTCTTGCCAGCTGGGCTATTACCTCTTGCTCTTACACATGCAAATTGCCACTATAGGATGTCATGCTACTCTATTTCATTTTTTTTTTCTTCTGAATAAGTGATTAGCAAAAATGAGTAGAAAGTGAGTTGTGCCTAATTGTAGAAGTTGGTGCGATGAAACTACCACGGGTATTTCATCGAGTGACATCCCAACATTTAAATATTATTAAAATTAGAACATAAGAGCACGCGTTTATCAGTGAATATGCGTGAATGTGAAATATGAATATGGTAGCGCTTGCCCGAGTGAATAGTTCGGCAGAACTAAACACTGCGAGCGAAAGCAACAACACAGGTGGGTCAACTTGAGGTAACGTGACGATATCCGCTCGCACTGAGTGATCTCGTCCCAATACCTTATTTATCTTACACCATTGTTAAAAGCGGTTTGGTTTTTCTCAACTTAAATACTTGCCAAAACGTCGTTTCTGTTGAAGAAGATATTGAAACAGGTGCTTGGTTATTTTCAGAATGTAGTTTAAAATAGCTATATAGAGTGTTTTTCTTTAATAGGTACAAATTTTAAAATTTCACATCAGCGTGGATAGTAAATTAGTAAGTAGATCACATTGAAGCTTTTTTATTATCAAGTTTTTCTCGTGAAAATACTCCTTAATTTTGTGAAATCTGTATTGGATCGGTTTAGTTTTCAATAAAGTAAATAAAATTTAAAAAATCCTTTTCTCCTTTCATATTATAATTCGTTAATAATAATTATTTTGGCTAGATAATATTAGCCTATTGTTAATGCCTTTATATCCCGGCGTTATACATATAGCATGTCGGTTTGTGTATACTGTATGAGTAGATGTCTCCCTTCGTGTTTGTTTAGAATTAGCGAACTTTGAATCGGGAAATATTGTCACTGCCTAATTATAAACACAACTTCCATTAATTGCTTGACGTAATGTTTACATCTCCTGTACAAATTTGCACTTGGCTGTCGAGTTATTGAATAATTCTTGGCTAGAGGTCCAATAATGAATAAACTTTGCCGGCAACTTACTACTTATTACGGACAGGGAGGCTGCTCTCTCAGTTTACCTTCCTCCCGACTTTCACGGCCTATTCTTCAACACACTTGACTGTTTGTTTTCATTAATGATGTGTTCTTATCATTACGACGGTGTGTACCAAGTTAGATTACAGAATTCGATTAATTTGCAAAGCATCACTGATTCATATCTCATCCTACTTGGAGTTTTGCGATACCTTATTAAGAATTAATAAATAATGTTCGTTGTTAATTTCAGATTAGATGCTTTCCCGGAAAAAATTAATGAACTTCTTAGAATGGAAATATTTTATCGTGGTAAAAAGTAGGCAGTAGCTATAGGAGTATTCAGAGTATTATAAAACCATGTAGGGTTATATTTATCTACATTTATAAATGCATTTTTTTAGTCAATAATCTGGCACTTGTTATTGAGGATATACTTTCAAAGACTGTGTAAAAAAAAATAAGTTAGCTGCTTATGTTTGAAATTTTTACCTTCTTTTTCCAGATTAATTTGAGAACTCGTATCCCACCTTATGTGATGTATGTTTTACATGTTATGAAACAAAAAACTATAAGCTTACCTCTCGTCAAGCTTAGGGAAGTTAAGTTAGGAGAAATGCAGAAAATATGCCCGTAAGTACATTTTTTATAGGGACTTGATAAATTCACACCATGCATACATGCACGTACATTTCTGGGTACTATTGGGGCACCGTCACCAGGTTCCATGTTTTTTCAGCGAATTAGGGGAATTTGCGCTTTCAAAAGGTGAAACTTTATAACAAATTCTCCAATTTTTCACATTCGCACATTCGCCAATTCGCCACATTTGCAAAAAAAGTTATTCTTGGTCAAAAGTCACTGAAAATGGTTGACTATGCAGCTTTGACAGATAACAGCGGAAGAAGAAGTATAAAATTCACTCCTCCTGAAGTATAACGTTTAATTTTTTTCAACTTAAAGGACGTATAGAAAATGCAAAAATGCGCCAAAAATTCCCTGTAGATGTGGGTCGTTAGAAGCTTCACTTTTCGAGATACAAGGTGTTAAATTTCTTTGTGTATGTATTTGTATCTTTGACGGTGATCAAGTTACTGTGACCTAAAAGATCTATTGTATCCCCTCTACTGTGCTTCGCCTGCGCCTGCTGTGGAGTCCCTTTAGTGAAGCACACTCTCCCAGTCCGTTTCCTTGAAAAACTTCAGGATTTTGGGAGGATCAAGGTCGGGTAAGTTCTCTACCTCTAGCTGGTGGTGGCCCATTGTTTCCAAGATACTTCACCATGTACGAAACCGTATAAGGTAAAAATATAATAAAAATCAATGATTATGAGTACGTACTTCCAGAAATATCAATTAAACAGTGCGTCATACGGCAAAAAAGTAAGGTGACTTTTCTCTTCTAAACAACACGAAAGTATCTCGAAAACTAAATCCAACTACCATTTCTACAGAAAATTTTTCGCCTAATTTTGCATTTCCTACTATTCTTTGAGTTAAAAAAAACATTATACTTCAAACATTTTGAGGAATGATTTTATACAACTTCTTCAGCTGTTACCTGTCAAAGCCACGATGATCTAAACTTCCTAGTCGCTGCATTGTTCCTACCTGTGTTGTGGACATGCGCATAGTAACTTTCAGCTTTTATAAAATAATGAAGGTCTGGCAGTCGCGGGTTCTTAGTCTATAATATTTCAAACAAAAATTTTAGATCAATAATAATTATTGTAGATACAAATCTTCAAAAATTGTTTTTTCACTTTTTTTTAAGAATCACCATTCTTGAGATAGTTAAAAGTTGAAAGTTGAAGAAGTCGAATTCTACATAGCACACAAACATTACCGCACCACCTGTGAGGTAGTGTGCTCGGCGTATTTTTTTTTAAGGTGATGTCCCAGGTAGGCCTAGTCCACGATCGTGGGTAAGTTTTAATTGAAAATATTGTATTAACTAAAAATGGTACAATTGAAAATAATTTAAATCGCAGGAATTATTGTTAGTTTCGAGAAGATATTTTTCTGACTGAGAATCAAATGCCCCTTCAACAGTTTTATAACGTCTTAATTCGCATCTTCTTGTTCTTCTAGCTGGATATGTGAAATGATACGTCGGTTGTCTTCTTATTGATTTCATAAAAATAAAAATATTCAACTGTTTAAATGATTCACCATTGGTGCAAGAATGGACTGGGCAATTCTGCTGTATTAATTCAAAAGGGTGAATCTACAAATTCATTGAACATACTTAGTTAGATGCATTTTTAAATTCTTCAATCTATGTGTTAAAGAACAAAAGACGTATTTCATCAATATAAATGGCGGTAGATCGTTTTAAAAGAAGGGCGTATCTACAAATTAGTCTGCTTTGTTAGATTAAAAAGGCGTATCTGATTTTGTTAATTAGAAAGGACATATCTACATACTATGTTAGAACTAAATGGCGTATCTGCAGATTACACACGCAGATATGCCTCTTACTCTTAACAATTGGTATCTATATACCGTGTGTCCCCGGATAGGTGAAACGACTCTTATAAAAGACAAAAATTTTTTGATTTCAATTTTAATTTTTTGGGGTTCGGCCCTGCTTGGCTAAAGAGTAATTTCTAACAAAATTTTAGTTTTGAAAAATCAAGCATGCCTTGGAAATTTCAAAGAAACCGGTTTTTCTGTTGAGTAAAGTGCCTTTTATGTGGCAAATGAGAAAAAATGTTATTTGAAAAAGTTGTTCAGAATCAACATTTAGGTCACTATACCAAATTTCAAAATCATAGGTCAACTTTTATTTTTTTATTTTATTTTTATGTTAATTTCACAAATCAAAGAATTTCATAATTTGTAACAATGACTGCCATGGAAAACCAAATTGTACCCATAGCAATAGCAATTTGTCAATATCAGTCTCTGTTACAAATGAAATTCTTTGATTTGTGAAATTAACATAAAAATAAATGAAAAAAATAAAAGTTGACCAATTATTTTGAGATTTGTTATATGGGCCTAAATATTGATTCTGAACAACTTTTCCAAATAACATTTTTCTGTATTTGCCACATAAAAGGCACTTAACTCAACACAAAAACCGGCTTCTTGGAAATTTCCAAGGTTTGCTTGATTTTTCAAAACTAAAATTTTCTTAGAAATTACTCTTTAGCCAAGCAGGACTGAACCCCAAAAAATTAAAATTGAAATCAAAAAATTTTTGTCTTTTATAAGAGTCGTTTCACCTATCCGGGGACACACGGTATACTATGTTAGAACTAAATGGCGTATCTGCAAATTTCAAACGCAGATATGCCTCTTACCCTTAACAACTGGTACTAAATGGCGTATCTTAAGATTTCACACGCAGATATGCCTCTTACTCTTAACAATTGGTATGCGTTTGCGCGATGTTTTAGAAGAGTTTGAGGTTGTAATTACAATTCAATATTGTTTAGTCGCCCATGTTTGAGCTTTTCTATGTAAATAAATACATACTACTTTTTTTATTCACTTTTTCCAGTAGTTTAAACCATGTAGGACTTAGCTGAGAGTAAGTAAAATAGACGTATCTGCAGAGAGAAGCAGCTTATATTATCTGAAAAAAGCGTATCTATCAAAAGTCATGTTTCTAGGCAAGTAACAGAGCTCAAATAACTCACAGTAACTTTTTTAATAATTGTTATGATTATTACTATGAAATTGAAATTTCAGTCCACGTAACTGATTTCATGGCATAACTGAAAATCGTAAAAGGCAGTTTTCTCAACTTCTATATTTTTGCAGATACGCTCTTTTGAATTAACACGGCAGAATTAGTACATGCTGGTGAACAAAATGACCACTTTTTGACAGCTACATTCTGCTCTACAACCTTTTTTTCAAGTGCAAAAGATGGTGCTGAGAAGTCTTTCCAGAGTAGGCGGGAGTAAAGTCTGAATTGGCTCCAAAGTGTTTACTAATTTCCAACCCCAGTCTTCTGGGTTCATTTGACTTACCTATAGTCATACTTAAACTTAATACAAGTGTTGACTAATAGAAGCAGATATTAGAGGAAGGCGAAATAATTGCACTCTTTTATTGTTCCGTGTATTTTTTACAAAAGTTTAAATATTATCTAAACTTCTTTCCGAAACAATCAATTTTTGTTCGAGCTCCACATACAGCAAGACGAAAGCGAATTCCGTTTCTGATGATGTCTTGAGGCGAAGAGTCAATCTTTTGAAATGCTTTTACGCAATTAATTAAATTGTGTTTTTCAAATAACTTAAATACTGTTGTTATACTGTCATATTAAACATCCAGTGGTGTGTATAGGACGTTCAGCGTACATATTTTTGCTTTTGGTGATTTAGAAACGCAATATCTCAGGAATGGTGAGTTTTAGAAAAAATTCTAGGAACAATTCTTGTAGATAATTTTATGATCTATACAACTTATGTCTGAGATATTTTTATGATAAAAGTTACCTTTTACCGGAAAAAAGGGAAAACCATTTTCTTTGACCTCTGAGCTTGAATAATTGTTTTCAGATGTGGGATCGGTGAGGACTTTTAGTATTTCATTTGTAATAGGTAATATCCAAAATGTCTCTACCAAATTTCAGCTCTATGCGAATTGTTGCAAACTTAACACCACTATTTTTTCGTCTATTTTTGATAGGACTATTTATTATAGAAATAGTTTTAATACGCGAGCTATACCTACTTTATTAGGGGGTTTTGACGATAAAAAAAAAGGATGTCATAGGTACATAACATAAACTTACACATTATTATTGATGAATTATTTTATTATTCGCTACTGTAAGTTAAAAGACTCGCACAGGAGAAAACATTTTATTTTGATCAGTAGAAGTTAAACTGTCTTGTAATAACAAATGGATAAAACTTTTACGAATTTTACCGCTGTGAATAGTTTCATAAATGTCGTTCCAATCCACAGGAAGAGATGCTGAATTTAAACTCTCTGTTATACTCGACACTTTCCAAGTCTCCCAATAAGAAACTAAATCTCGAAAACTCACAAGGAATTCCCATACATGTGCCAAATAATCACGATAAAGAGGAAGCAATAAAGGTAATACTCTCTCAAAGTGCTGTTAGTGGTAACTTATGGGAGAAGTCCTCTTAATCTGTCGTTTAGAATTGTAGGACTTGGCAGATTCGGTCCCTTTGGCTTGTCGCTCGCGATGGGACTCTCCGCTAGCGATCACGCTATCTGAAACCGATCTACTTCTCTATCTGTGAATCATCCGGAACTACCCCGGGCTTACTTAATCCGCACATTGTCGAATTACCACATCTAAAAAAGGCGAGGCCACCGACGGATCAAATAGAGCCAGAACACAGACAGATTAGGCGGAAAACCACTGAGATAAGCTCGCCCACGAAAACCAAATTTCTGACTTTTTCCTCGGTGGACATTATTAAACGCTTTGTTCAGCAAGAAAAGCTAGTTGGCTCCTGAAATCTCTTGTTATATGAGCACGACAATCGAGCCCGGGACTATCTCTATAAAGACGTCCCCGGGATAACAAATGAAATGCGCTTCCGGAGGGGGCGGAGAGACCAAATGATTGAATTCAAAACAGAATTGAAGCGTTTCGTTTTATGGCGGCGCTTTTTTTTATATATAATAATTCGTTTCATTGTCGTCGGATTTTATTACTGTCGGATCGCGTTTGCATCTGCATCCGATACGGATTATTTAACCATGTTCTGCATGAATATTATTTACTTTATTTAGAGGGTAGTTTGTATAATCTACGAGTATAACAGCAACAGCGCACGCATAGAAATACTGTACCTACATAAAAAACATTAAAAGCATGAAGAAATGAAATTAATTTAATTCTTATCGGAAATATTTCTACATGATATCCTTATTAACTTGCCAACCAATCTGGCAGGGACATTTATATCGTGAAAATTGTAAAATAAAGTGATTTTCAAGGATTTAATGATTGAATATTCTGCTGCATTGTCAATAAAAGTCGCTTTAGCAAATGTCGTTTCGTAATATAAAATTGTGAGCGGGTATGAGTAAAAAATGCGGATTTTCTACACTTACATAATTATTATGCTAATATTTATGTCCAACTCATTTCTAATGTAGGTACACGGTCAGCGAAACTCGATGTCTCAGCCCTATTGTAAGACAAGAAAAACGATAGAAAAATCTGATAGAATCTGATAGAAACATTTTATTAAGTCTAATTTGCATAATTATTTTTCCATAGGTCTTTGGGAACTGAAGAAATGGCGTCATCGATTTTGTTTTCCCAGAACCACATCTATATTTTGGCATATTTAAAAACCTTCTTGCGCATCAATCGCAGAAATAGTGTATTTTTATGCGATTCAATAATAAATATTTTCTTCCTATTTCTTCTTATAATTAATATAATGAAAAAATAATCCGCAGTTTCTTTTGAGAAAACTCTACCTACTTAGAAAAAACTTAGTTGTCGTTGCGATTGCTCTTCTAATTTTCAGAATCAATCATAATTGAATGTGAAAAAAAATAAAAAAGAAATTCCATCGATTTAATAATTTTAAAAAGGTGTAAGCTAATTTTCGACCAGCGAGGGATTTTTTTTATTTTTCGTTAAAAGTGTCCATATATGCGAGACAAAATGAAGATAAGACTTCAAATTATATGTTGAAGAAAAAAAATTTGAAAGGAAGATCACGATTGAGAAAATACAGGAAGATAAAATGGCCGACGCGAGAAACAGTCGAAATGACTTTCCGAAGTTTTTCCAGATTTTAACAGTTTTTCCAACGTTTCAGGAAAAAAACTATATTTACCTTTTTGTAGGTAATGAATGGCTCTATCGCACTGTTTTGTTATTTTTTCGATCGATCAAAAAAAATTCGAACAAAATTTGAAATCATGCAAAAAATGATAGAAGAGCGTCGAAAAATGCTTGTCGTGGGGGAAAATTTTTTTGCCGCTCACCTAATTTTTTTTTCGAAAAACGATCTCCATAAAGTTCGTACCTCTATACTTTCCCTAAATAATTGTGCAAACAGAATCTTTTCGCCATGTACCGTTACCGAGAAACAAATCCTATAGTTGAGACGTTGTAAAAAGAAGTACGGACCTGAACGGGGGCCTTAAAATTCTCGGATCCGGCCCATTTTCAATAGGTCGTATTTGGGGGTCCCATGGTTCGTCCATGCCAAATTTCAACTCGGTCGGTGCAACTTTCAGACACCTAGAGTGTTTCCTAGGTCGTTCCCGAAAAACACGAAATTCCAGGAAAAAAATACACTTACCGGTAACGGATCCCGCTAATTTTCAAAAGGCATCGTGGAACCGTGCGCCTCTTCAATCGAGCGAAATTTAAACTTTCTAACGAAAAATGCGGCTCTAGAGTGTCTCCTAGCAATCGCATAGACGGACAGACCTCGTGACTGACATTTTTAGGGACTACCGAGAAATCGGCTTCGCCGGTCTCGAATAAAAATCGATTATCTCCGTCATTTTTCTTATTTACTTCTTGAAATTTTTCAAGGTTGAAGGTTATTAGTATAGTTGTCTTCTGTGAAAATTTCAGTTCGATTTCTTTAAAAATGAACTCATAAACGGTTATAGAAATTTATACATTTTTACTCTTTTCCTACCCACGCCACTGGCTTGTTAATAAAAATAATGCAAATTTTATTGCTTTAACTCAAATTTCAAATAACTTTCTTCCAATCCTGTTAATTTGATTTCAAAGTTTTATTATCATCTTGCTCATACGGGGGCTCAAAAAATAGGAAATTTTCCGAAAATTCAAATGGCTGCCATTTTGAAACGGCTTGGCCGATTTTGCTCAAGTGCAATACCAGACCAGTCCTTATGGATATCTTACTCCCACAAAAATTTCAGCCTCCTAGATTGAAAATTGCGACCTGAAATGAGGTGACAAAAACCGGGTTCCTGGAACTTTGAAGGGACACCCTGTAGAAGTGATGGGACTTTTGGAAATTTTTTCAACGAAAATCTAAAGTTATTCCAAAGCTTTACAAGAATCCAAAATTTAGTTCACTAATCTTGAAAGATAAAGCTACAGGAGCGTTTTTAAAATCGAAAAATCGCGATTTTGGAGAAATAAATATATAAATATATAAATATATAAATATATAAATAAATAAATATATATATATATATATCGTGGGCAGGTGAATTTTGGAAAACCACTTATTCGTGATCTGGGGGTCATGATCGGTGGACATTTGATGAGTTTGGGTGATTTTCGAAAAGTGATGTCGTCCTCAATAGTGTATTTTTTTATTAAAAAATACACTAAAAGAACTAATCTGTCTAAACACATTTTCTGAACGAAAAAATTGCAATTTTTCCGTTGACATTTATGAGGAAATTTGCAACATTATAGCAGATTATAATATCACAAATTTGCAATCGTCAAGATTTAAAACAAGTAGCTTTTGCATACAAATAGCAGAGTGGCAACTGTCAGTAATTAAACATTATTAACAGCGGGTATTGTAAAGGCTCATTAAGTTAACGGGCAGATTTCTGTGGCCATTTCTGAAGAAGGTATCGAGTCTAAGTGGAAATTTTTTAAATTTATCTATTCTTGACATGAAAGTAATTACAAAAATGTTAATAAAAGTCATTTTATAAAAACGAGCACAGAAATCTGCCCGTTATCCTAAGGAGCCTTTATAATATTGACTGTAAGTATTATTATTTAATACTATTAACATTCGAACACACATAATTATGTTCTATACCACTATTATACTACAGAAAGAAACCACTACAGAATATTTTTCTCTAAATAGTTCATGGAAAGACTTCTGATTTTATCTTTTAACACGTCAGATTTTCGTTGTGCGTGAACCATAGAAATGAACAACAGAACTGTAAAGCTCACGCTTTGTTATTGGGTACGCGAGCTTAGATCGGCTGTCAAAAAATGGCATGCCGTTTCAGTTTAAAACACACGTTGCTTTATGCCGGATCAAAGTAAATACATAAAAAACGACAAATTATATCCTCGTATGCATTAGACAAACATAGCCTGCCCAACCGAGCATCGTGCTCTTTCTAACGAGGCGAATCACTTACAGCTGCTAGCAGTGCAGGAGAGAGCGCTTTCAGTTCTTCTGTTCATTTCAATAGTGCGAACATTTTTCAAAGTGAAATGACAACAAAACAATATTTATTTTGTCAACCGTTAGTTTAATTACTGACAGTTGTAACTCGGCTGTTTGTATGCAAAGGCTACTTGTTTTAAAATAGTGACGATTGCGAATAATTTTTGATAAGCTTTTATTTAACAAATTTCCTTACTAATTTTTTAACGGAAAAATAACAGTTTTTTACAAAATTTGTTCAGAAAAATCAGCTCTTTTTAAATATGCCGAAATATAGGTATGTTACGGGGGAAAAATCGATGACGTCATTTATTCAGTTCCCAAATATGGAAAAATATTCAAATTAGGCATTAAAATGAACCTTACTCAATTCCATTTAAGGAACTACTTTAAGATTTTTCTATCGTTTATAATAGGGCTGAGATATCGAGTTCGCTTACCTTGTACATAAGTTGTCTCCCCATCCCATTTATTTAATTATTTTCCATCTAACCGGGAAGTAAAGCTTTGAAAATACGGACATGAAAGAGAAAAATTTAAAGAGGATATTAAATTGAACTTTTGTTCAGTTTTTGTCGACAAAACAATGTTGATGTCCAAGTTCAGAAAACTAAACAATAGATGAACTTTCCTAGAAGACGTCGTAGCCATTTGAACACTGCACTTCTTGCTAGAATTATCTACAATGTGAGTAGAAACTCGCGCCCGCCTCATACAGGACGTTATAGAGCCCATTAAAATGAAGTATAAGCTACAAAAAAAAATTGAATTCGATGGTTAGTTTTCGAGTTACAGAGTTTCCCTCATCGAAGTTAGAAGCATATTTACTTATTTCAATAACCATATGATCAAAATGAATGAATAATTTAGTCTGCTAGAGTGTCTGGATCAAATACTTCATGATTCAAGTTTTTTCCTCAAAACCTCTATTATAGAGAAAAATTTTAAAAATTGATAACATAGGACCTAAATCTGAAAAAAGGTGAAGTGTGGCAATCGCCCAAACTCACCTTAGAACCTAAAATATTGAAACGCCTTCATTGCCATGGCAATGAAAATAATGAAACAATATCTAACTCGAACTTATTCTGATGTTTTATGCAGGATTGCCACTTTTATTTTTACAAAAATGGTCATACTTTAGAAAAAAAAAATAACTTAAAGCACTGCGGTAAGAAAATTGACTATTCTTAAAAAGTAGAGTTTATCACAACATGCTCCGAGTGCGCGAATTACTGATTATCCTGTATTTGGGTGCAAAATTATTCATGAAATATATGAATTTGTAATCGATTCATGAATATTCGAAGGAATTTTCACAAACACACCAAAAAGACTCATAAAGCCACAAATATTTCATATTCAATGAACACAAAACATTAAGCAGATGCAGTTCCCGCTGTTTGAGGTTTTGGTAGAAAATAGTATAAGGGTTTTTTGCTCTTTCAACATCTCTTAGCCTGGTTGAACACACCGATTCCTGTTGCTTACTCACCGGATTTATAATCATGCCAATATTTACGCTCCAAATTTTGTTGTACAATGTCGACAATTATCTAACTTGGAAGGATTAGAAGAAAAAAAATCTTGCTGTTGTCAACAACTTCTTAAAAGTATATTATTATTATTTATTAATTCTGCTGCTAAATGTGTAAGTTCTTAACGAAATAGGCTAGGTATACTAAACTAGAAGACCCATCCATCCATCATTTATAAAACGTCTTCCAATATGTATTTAAACCAGGTAAGGCGAAGGCAGCATGTAGAACTACACCCATTAATAATTCCAGCCCGTTCCTCGACGCGACCCGGTGCTTCTCTCCTCTGGCAGGCCACGGCCCCGCCGACGTCTCGACGTCGTTCCAGGCGTCGTGCCCGTTGTGGCGTCTCATCATGCGTCCCATACAATCAGTGGCGGTAATTCCACAATTCAGGCCTCATCAGACGCGCGTTTCATCCCTTAATAGACAACACTTGTTCCCGTCGCCGCGATGGGTCCCGTTGCAGGGAGGCGAGAGGTCCCTACGTCAGCGGCCGGGATCAACACACGACACAAACCGCTTATTGATTGATCGCTACAATAATGACTGAATTTTCTTGCAAGAGGAATATTTGGGAGCGGTAGGTGAGATGTATACTCATAACAGCTAACTTATAGTCAGTATGATGGAGGTCATCATATTTTTTTAAAACAGCAACCCCCATTTTTTTGTCTAGAATGGATTCTCCTCTTCTTCGTGAATACATCTAGGGGTTTATTACTATTCGCTAACAAGATACCGGGTGTTTTGTAAGAAAAACATAATGCTAATAAGTTTAATAAGATAAATAAATTTAATAAGAAAAATAAGTTTAGAAACGAATAAAATGGCAGCTCATTGAAAAGTGTATATTGAAAAAATAGGATTTAGCTTAAAATAGTGACTGAGGTGAGTTTATCACCAATTGGTTATCGAAATTGTTCAAATTATCGGCCAAGCACTTCCTGACACTGTCCGGCACGAATGCAAACGCTTTGTTTTACACGCTGAATGATATCCGGAGCAAAACTTTCCATTTCTGTATGCGAATTCGATGGTGTGGATCTTCTAAATTGTCGGGTCTTTTGATGTACAAACCTACCCCCAGAGAAAAAAATCTAGAGGTGTCTGTTCAGGCAAGGGCGCAGGCCATTCTATCGGTTCTTGGCTGCCCGCTGCCCCATACATCTGCCAGGAAATACGTTGCTGAGAAATAGCCTAACATTAACACCAAAATGAGGAGGAGCTCCATCCTGTTGAAACCAGATTCTTTTTAGGGCATATTGTTATTCGCACCGTTGGGAAAAACAAAGGTGCTAAGGATGGAAGGAGTTCTTCCAGCAAAAAGTAAAATTTTTATTAAGAAAATAGGGCCCTAGAAGCCGGTTTCCAATTATTGCAGCACACGCGTTCATTTTTTCTTGTCTTTGCGTGTGAGACTCTTAGGTCCAGTAAGGATTTTCCTGTGATCAATATCTGGAGCTATGACGGTTCACTGTCCCATTCAAACAAAAAATCGCATCGTCCATATTATTGAAAAAGTTGGGATTTGTAGGAATAAAATTTTTATTTTATCAGTAGTTTAACGATATTTAAATGATCAATATCGTGATTTCGAGTTATCTGTCTTTGTAGAAGTGTGCGTGAATTATCTGCAACTTGAAGTTATACAGGTGTCCCATTTTAATGTCCCACCCCGGAGTACTTTTGTCAGTGACCTTGAAACAAAAATTGTTTGGTACAAAGTTGTGCAACTTGGAGGGGGACATTCGATGGAACTAATACTTTTGAACTTGGGTACAAGGTTCAAGGTCATTCAAGGTCAACTTTGTTTTTTTAAATGGAACTTCCTATTTTTGACATCGGCAATCGATTGCGCGTGAAAAAATATGAGACTTTTGTCTGAAACTTTTTGTCTGAAAACGCAAATTTTCTCAATTAATTTAGCCTTCAAAATTGAAAATTTTAAAATTTTTGAATTTTCAAGTCGAGAATGGTGAGGTTTAGAAGAGAACCACAAGTTAGATTTTTCATCAAGAAAAGTTTAATTATTCCTTTGGTACAAGCAGCTCAAAATTAACAATTTTCCATCAAGAAAAGTTTAATTTTTCATTCGGTACAAATAGCTCAAAATTAACGAAAACTCTGTTCTCAGCGCCTGTGTTCAAGAAAATTAGTGACGGTTCCTTGCGCAAATCCAAGCACTTTTTATCTCTGGCAGATTTTCTTAGAAAGCTACCATTCTCGAGTTAAAAATTCACAAAGCTTAAAAATTTTTAATTTTGGCAGCTGCATAAGTCGATTAAATTTGCGTTTTCAGAAAAAAAGTTTCAGACAAAACTCTCATATTTTTTTACGCGCAATCGATTGCCGATGTCAAAAATAGGAAGTTATATTTAAAAAAACAAAGTTGACCTTAAATGACCTTGAACCTGGTACCCAAGGTCAAAAGTATTAGTGCCATCGCATGTCCCCCTCCAAGTTGCACAACTTTTGTACCAAACAATTTTTGTTTCAAGGTCACTGACAAAAGTTATCCGGGGTGGGACATTAAAATGGGACACCCTGTATATTCAATTTTAATAATTTGAACTTTTGGTCTGAGCTCAGACTTTCAATAATTAAAAGAATAATAAAAATATAATAAACTCATACGTAGGGTTTTAGCATTACACCGATCAGCTCTCAGAAAATCCAAAATATTACCCAGAGTTATATTTTGAAGTTTCATGAATACGGACAATAATAGTGGTTCAAACGTGTTTCGGACTCTAGTTATTCACATCATCTGTTTAATTTCCCATTAATACGGATCTGTGCTCTTATGAATCTTTTTGGTCTTGTCTTGCTAATCGTCATCACAATCCGACAAGTAAGTTTAAAATTACTGCTTGGCAGGAATTTAATTATTTATTGATTTCTTGATTTTTATCGGGTCTCATTAAAAGTTTTCTAAGATTTTCAAATGTAAAAGATATAATGTGTCTCCTCTACTGACCAGTTTACTCTTTGGATTTATAATGGTGTCAACTAGAAAATCGCTTGTTGCAAGGACCGTAAGCCATACAGTTAGATATTTTAGAATTCATTTTTTCGTTATTATAAGTCTAATCAATTTCGTTAATTAATTAATTAGCATACAATCAATCATGTTTCTGTGAAGATGTAGAAAATATTAATTTCACATCAATACCTACCTTAAAGAAGTAGTTTAGTTAGTTTGCAGCAGGAGACACGAAACGGGAGAGAAATCCTAAAAGCCACACAAGCTAATTACCTTCTTCAGATCTCCTATAGATACGAATTGAGGTCTGATCGATTCAATTAACTTCTCTCTATATAACAGTAATTCCTGGCAAAGGATATCGAGCTATATACCAGGTTCGGCAGTGCCATCTATAAAGCGCGGTGTTTATTAAATCTGGTCGAGTTAAGCAATGATTAGGTGGACTTAGGGAGGGATAAGAAGCCGGCCGGGGGGAAATTAGAGTAATGATCCGTGTTCATCGCTGCTGGAGCCCGGAGCCTGACTAGCATCTCGATCAGTTGAGGAGACTTAAGGCGAGTTGTCCTATGACTCCAACGAGTTACGACTGCAGTTACAGGATCTTGTGTGCACAGGATGTCTGGCAACATTCCCAAAACTTATGATGGTTCTGGAAAAAAGAACAGATTTTTTTGAAAAGTCACTTTTTTATAACCGGGTTATAAAGATAAGGTTTTGTGGAGTTTATATTGATTTTTTTCTGGATCTTCTATCTGGCTCCTATTTTTTTATCTTGAAATGGCTCCTATTAACTTTCTTTATATCGTTTGAGAAATACTTTATATATCGTTGTACCATGTCCATGGAATATTGGGACACTCTATATTTGTCAATAAGTCTGTATCAATAAGATTTTTCCGTTCACATGTGGATGACCGCGACTGTACCGAGTGAGTCATTAAGAAAGGTCACCAGGAATATCTCAAAAACTAAGCGTCGTACAGTCACAGGCAAATTTTTATTTTTATTGAAGTGACCTTAAACATCGTTGGAAGAAAAACATTTTGAAGCTCAAAAGCTTCAAAAATGATCGCTAGGGGGAGTAAGAACCATAACCAAATAAATAATTGGAATTTTCCCAATATTTCTCAAAATTAGGATGTATTCAATATATCATGGGTGCAATACTTAAATAACTTCGATTTTTTTATCTTGAAGTTTTTTTAGTAACTCCATAAATAAAGTGGTGGGGGAACGTCAAAACTTTGTTTATTCAAATGTCGATTATTCCGGTTAACCTCAACGGAATTTAACAATATTAGTCTCATTACAAAAAGTTTTCTTCCTCTATCGATTGCATTTCACGAATTTCATATTTTGTTACCACCGCAAACGCTAGAGGGCGTTATCTGACATGTGAGCAAATATCGCATTTAAAAAAAAAATTACATACTAAAAAAGAGAATAGAATCCTTAAGGTTTCATTGAAAACCGCAGCGGGATAACTTGTGCCCAACTGTAGACATCCGCTAGCAAATTTGATGTTATAAATTTTCAGGAGAGTTTTGACCCCGCACGGATCAAATGAAAATTATCCCTCGGTTAAAATTGCTGAAATTCAAATGTTTCATTCAACTGTTTATGGCGATCAAAAGTCTCCATGAGCGCGAACTGATTTATATACAGGCTGATGAAAAATCTGTTATTTTCTTTTTTTTTTATGTTCACCAATAATAATGAAGTTTGAAAAATAATAACATTTGAAAGATCACTTCACGGGATAAATTTTAAGAAAATTTTCTTACAAAAAGTTCATTTGAAGGCATTTAACACGAGTACGGATTATGTTTCTTGAACTTCTTTTCTGTTTGCTTCTTTTTGCAAGGATGTGTGAAATATTGTCCAGAGAGGGTCCTACCCCTGGCTATGGCCCTGTTGTCACTCCATTACTATACAGATCGCAATTTTGAAGCATTCAAGTTGAAATTTTTTAATCCGTCCTGTAGAAGGAACTTATCGAGTTGATCAATAATAACCACACCACTTTGCAATATTTATTATAACTGAAAATACATGTCTCGAGGTTGATGCGCCAGAAAGATATGATTTGATTAAACACAATTAAACGCATTTCTAGAGGTTGTTATTTACTCTAGAGAGACTTTTTATTTATTTTCCAACAGTCATTTTGGCTTTTAATTTATCGCTTTGAAAAAATGACGATGACGTCACTGAATAAAAAATCAGAAGATTGCTTTTATATTTAAAACAAAATCGATCTGTCAAAGCGATTTCCTGCTGGAAACGTGAATTTAAATATAAACAAGACAGCAGATGTTTCTCTAAAATGATGGAGCCTTAAGCCATTACGCCATAAATGTAAGAAATTTTCTACCGAAAATTTTTCTGACAGGTTTTGGGCGTGAAGGACTGATAGCGTGGCCTCCAAGGTGTTACACACAGTGTGGCTCATTATTTGACTGCACCTCTGGAAAATTCCATCAAGCTAGACCGAGCTGTTCAGCCAGCATGACAAAATGTCTGTGGAAAATCAGGTTCTTCTGGAAATATACCTAAATGATGATAACTCATAAACCATCAACTTTCGGGTGACATACTCGTATATGGGTGTTAGATCGATGCTTATTGACATCCTTTATGTTTCCACATTGTTTCGTTTGATGAATATATTTCGTTTCTATCCTTAATGAATAACCCTGTATACCTATACCCACTGTAGGTTTAACGTTGACTGTAGTAATTTGTCGTAATACGAAATTGAAAATATATTTTCCGCGTACAGGTTTTTTGCTTTCTTTTTCAACGATTTTCACTAAAATTTTGAATGCTTTCAATATGTAACAGTATAGGTACCTCTAATACTTTTAATAACTTTGCGTAACTAATTCGATTTTCCGATGCTTTTTTTCCTAATCAACTCGCCAGTAATTATTCACAGGATAATTAAAACTAGAGAAAGAGTAGTAATCTATAAAATGTGAGGGCGAGTAAATTGATTCTATCAAATAACGGTCGGTAGCCAGTGCTGGATGTAATCTAGCTGATTAAAGGGCCCCGGAAACGCAATCACCAGGGAACAATGATCAACAAACTGACACACAAGTTATTGATGCTGTCGGTAGAATAATTCATAAGGCTCCAGTATAAACGCGTTATTATTTTTCAATCAGTATAAAACAAACATAGAGTGAAAAAAGCGAGTTAGTGGATATGAAAATTCGATTTGATTGATTGGCAGACGTGCCTCGATTGAAGGAAAGGCCGCCGCCGCCTGCGCCGCGTTCCGGGGGCTGCCGGAGCAAGGTACGCTCTTCGGGATAACGAACGGGCTAAAAGGCATTCTGCATTCGAGAGAATTCACAAAAGTCGCTCTATTAGAGTCCTCTTTCCGCCCCGAGTCGGTATACTTAATGGTTCGTGACAACTTTTTCAAATATTTAGCAAGAAGAAAGAAAAATTTTTTAACTAAACAAAAAAAGTTGCGGGGTCGGGAGTTGAATGAAAGGTTCCTCTTTGGCGAAGAGAGATTTTTCAGATCAGATACTTACGTTGTAGTTACAGAAGTTGTAAATGTATATTTATGAAGTTACGAAGCAAAGGAGAAAAAAAAGAGCTTTCAAATATACAAAAAACTGCTTTTCATTTTAAAATTGTATATTTTCCTTTCAAAGTTCTTCAACTGATTATTAGTTGTGATTATTAGTGATTATAATTGTTTACAAAGTCTGTTACTAACAGCGGGTATTAATAAATGCTCATTAAGTTAACGGGCAGATTTCTGTGGCCATTTCTGAAGAAGGTATCGAGTCTAAGTGGAAATTTTTTAATTTTATCTATTCTTGACATGAAAGTAATTACAAAAATGTCAATAAAAATTATTTGACGTCGATATTAGCTTCAAAAACGAGAACAGAAATCTGCGCGTTAGCCTAATGAGCCTTTATAATACTGACTGTTAGGAATATAAATATTACATTGTGTCTGATAAATTTAATAAAAATCATTGATTGTGTTGGGTAGCTACCAAACATCATACTATCCTATGGTATAGAAACATTTGTACTTTCTTTGATTTTTTTATTTGGCGACGCGTGGAGAAATCCAGAATTTTTCAAATTTTTTATCACCCTGTATAAACATTTCATCTACATCATAGGATAGTACATGAAAAGTTAAAATAGGGACATGTAAGCCGTTTTTCTCTATCTTGAACCGTTTTCGTTGTACAGGGCCTTGAACTTGAAAAATTACGATTTTCACTTGTTTATAACTCAAAAACTTCTGAATTTAAACACCAACTGTAAAAGCCAATCTTATGTTCTCTTCTCAGACAATCTAAAAATGCAATAACATAGGAGCATTCCGTTTAAAAAAACATAACTTTGATATGCCACTGTCATATGGGACACTCTGTATACTCCAAAATAATTTTAAATTATGGCTATTGTGATTCTGTACTTGAATTTTCAAAAAGTTTTCTGAAAAAGTCCACCGTTTGGCCTACAGAGACCGCTTCGAATAAGCTGGGACACCCTGTATATTCACTTTAAAAAATATACAGGGTGTTGATTTTCAAAGCGGGCCATAGGGGATTAGCATTGCGAAAGTGGTTTTTGAGGATTCCTGCTCGCCGTTTAAACTGACAGAAATGGTTTTGGTATCAAAATGAAGCTAAAATTATTGCGCATAACGCTTGACATCAGAAATTAATTTAATTTCACGTTGTTTTCTAAAATTCTTCAGTAAAAATTCAAATAATTATTAATGTTTAATCACAAAATAGCATGCCTTGCCTAAACAATAATGACGTTTCTACGTTTTGACAATCCAATAATAAAACTTTATAAGTCAGTAGGTAATAATAAAGTCTGGTTCTATTTAAAAATGGGTTATACAAACCAAGAAAGAGTCTTTATGGTGAAAACCTACTACAGTGTAGCCAGTTACAGGAGGGTTCGCGATTTATTTGCCGTGAATTTTTTTAATAGACCAATGTTTTATTATTCGATTGTCAAAACGTAGAAACGTCATTATTGTTTAGGCAAGGCATGCTATTTAGTGATTAAACATTAACAATTACTTGAATTTTTACTGAAGAATTTTAGAAAACAACGTGAAATTAAATTAGTTTCTGATGTCAAGCGTTATGCGCAATAATCTTAGCTTCATTTTGATACCCAAACCATTTCTGTCAGTTTAAACGGCGAGCAGGAATCCTCAAAAACCACTTTCGCAATGCTAATCCCCTATATGGCCCGCTTTGAAAATCAACACCCTGTATAATAAATAATTAGAGAAAACATATTGTATAGAGTTTCAATAGTACTCAATATTTATACTATAATCAACATTCTCCATCTGTTTTGGGCCATTATCGTTAATGACCGGGCAAAAATGCTAATTTGACAATATTAAGTACCTTGCCCGCCTGTAACGGTCTATAACGTCAATGCCCGGGCATTATTGATATTCGCCAGGAAAAATGGGCGTTCACGTCATCAATGTCCAATTAATAATAATAGTCTTTGACCGTAGCATCTACACATATGCAGCAGGAATATTTACATATTCCATAAATTTTTCTTTCTATACCAATATTAAATGTTGTAGGTACACAAAACTAAAGTTTCAAATTTTAAGCTCGACTTTTGACTGTTTAATTTATAAGGCAATGAAGGACTTAGTGGATATCCTCTCTATTCACACATTCATGTTTAGACTACACTTTCTCTTCAACCGAATCTGTATGTATTTATTTAAATCCCCAGAAATTTCCCTCTCAGTAGAAAGCTAGAGGCTTAATTGACTTCTACATGGTGAAAATAAATAATAAATGCAGGGAATTTTCAGTAGGGTTCCCACATTTGCATGTTTTCTAGACACCGAATTACGTGTAACGCATGCATTGTTTTTTTAGACAGCTTAGCTTCTAAAGAGGACGATTCAAATTTATCTTTGAGATTAGGAAAACTTTACAATTATTATAAAAAGGTTAGATTAAATCCCTTTCCGAGGGGCTACGTTATGAAAATAGAATTTCAGCCTTGTAAATACACTGCTTAAATTTTAATTCGTGAAACAGACCTTTCCACTTTACCGCGCATACTCTACGTGCGTATTCTATTGATGTCCAAAAATGAATTAAAATTATTTTCGGTTAAACAAAATTTAAGCATAATAATAATAATACTAATAACATATATTTCCTTATTATAAATACATATTATTGTATTTTTTGTGGAAAATAATAAATCGTAAAATTAGTTATAAAGTTATAAAATTATGAAATTATGAAATAAAGTTATGAAATTATAAATCCAAAGAATTGTTCAAATATTCATTTAAGCTATAGTAACATTTTTGTAATAAAATATTTTTAATTTCTTTTGAAAAATTTTTTAAATTATATTTTGTAATTATTTGGTAAATTATTATAAATTTTGGCACATATGTATTCAGAAGATAATTCATAATGAGTGGTATTATGTTTATTTAAAATAATTGTATTAGAATTTCTGGTATTAGAATTGAAAAAAGTGAACAAATTTTTATTTTTATGTACAAAACAGAGACATTCGTATATAAATAGACTTGGAAATAATAAAATTTTGAAATTTTTAAATAATTTTTTACAAGATGTCATGCGATTAACATTGCCTAGTATTCTTATGCAACTTTTTTGAATTTTGAAAATAATTAACCAATCCAAAGAATTCCCCCAATGTATTATTCCGTATTTTAAAATAGAATAAAAATTTGAATAATACACTGTTTTTAAAATTCCTAATTTTAATGCTTTATTCTTTAAAAATCGCAGTTGGAAGCCAATTTTGCACAGTTTTTTTGATATTGTATTAATATGTAATTTCCAATTAAGAGTTCTATCTAAATTGAAACCTAATAATTTTAAAGATTCTACGTTTTCAATATTGAATTTATTATTTAATTGAATTGTATTTTTATTTCTATTCTTATTTGAAAAATGAATTAATTTTGTCTTTTGAAAATTAACTTTAATCCTATTCAACTCACACCAAGTAAATAATTTTTCCAAGATTTCATTTACTTTAAAATTAATATCAATATTATCGTTAGATTTAATTGAAATTACAAGAAAAGTATCATCAGCATAAAGTAAAGTTGGAATATTTAAAATAGCAGGTAAATCATTAATATAACATAAGAATAAGAGTGGTCCTAAGATGGAACCTTGAGGAACACCACATTTAATTTTTTTCCAATCAGAAAGTATTAAATAATTGTCTTTATCATAATTTCACATACCTATGAGCTTTAAAAACTTTTGTAAGCTATTATTTTTTAACATTTCAAATTAAAGATTATTTTTGGCAAGCAAATTCTTTATAATTAAAAAATAGCACTAACGTTACATTTATGATTAATAGACTCCCCGATTTTATTTTATTATAGAAGTTTATCAGTTTAGGTTCTATTTCGTTGGTTTGGAAACAAGGAATTATTTTTCTATTAATTAATTCATTATCTTTAGGTGGCATTGATAAGGTGACTGATAAGGTGGACGGTCTTCGTCTTTGGTTTTGTTAAATATTCTCCTTATGTCATTCGTCTAATTATTGTATCCAGTGGCATATCGTTTGTTCCTGTCAGCGTGCTCAGTCTTTTATTGTTAGTTGGGTGCTTTTGGGTTAGTGTAGTGTAAAAAAAAACAGTGAAATTGGGTAAGTAATTTGTTTTTTTATTGGCACTCTGTCGTTTTTTATCCAAGTTTTGGAACTTGCGTTCTTCCGCAAATGGAGCATATATGAGTTTGCGTTTACAGGGTTTTTTATAGTTGACGTACCAGAGATAGTGTGGAATAGTGGTGGAAGGTCCGTGCTGACGTCAAGTTCCTATATTTTTTGTGAGGCCTTCCCTTGAGTGCTGGGACACATGGTGGTGGATCGACTTCCCTGAGCAGGACGTCCTTCGCCGGATTCAAGGTGAGATTACTTTAATTTTTTTATTTCGAATTTTTTGAGTGAGATCTCGTTAACATTATTTTCGTTTTCTATAGAATCTCTCTGAAATTACCTATTATACAGGGTGTATCTAAAATGAACTAAAATTCAGAGGGTGATTGATGAGATCATTTTAAGAAAAAAAGTAGGTATAAACGTATGTCCTAAGAGGCTCAACTTTTTAACTACAGGATGTGAAAGTTTCAAGAAAAAAATAGTTTTTTAATAATAACTTTGATAAGAATCAAGATATTTTCGTGAAAATTTGTGTACACCTTCCATGCATCAAGGGGCATTTCCCAACGTATAACTTTTAGTTATTGTGGCAGTGACGTTAGTGCAAGTCGCATTACACTTATTATTTTTGAAAAAAAAATAGTACGCCACTGCTTTTTTATGAAAATGAAATTATTTTTCAAATCCTCTTTCATTTCTGAGTAAATATTATCTTTACACTTTTTTTCAACCGATGAAAGCTTTTCTGATAAAAAAATGTAATACAGTTTTAGGTTGCCTCTTTCTGAAACTGCTACAGAAATGCAGAAGTTCGATTCAATCTGTACTCTGATAGAAAAAAACGTGTTCTCATAATATCTGACTGTTTGAAAATTGGCCTGTAGATAGCAAACGTTATTTAACGTAAAGAAAAACGCAACTGTCGAATTTGTGAATTTATTTTTATTTGTAAAATCCAATTCTCTACTCAAACACAGATGTCTGAACATATGATATTTATTTTTTTATCAGAAAACCTTGCATCGGCTGAAAAAAAGTCAAGAGATCATATTTACTCAGAAATGAAAGAAGATTTTAAAAATAATTATATTTTCATGAAAAAGCAGTGGCGTACTATTCTTTTTTCAACACCCTGTAGTTTACTAGTTTAAACTTACTTTCTTTCTTAAAATGATCTCATCAATCACCCCCTGAATTTTCCCGGTTCATTTTAGATACACCCTGTATTATTAAAGTTAGTTTCTCAATAGTTTCCTTTTTTAAGGAAACTATTTTTATTTTTGTGATTTTTGAATCTATAGGATCCCAGAGGTTCATGGGGTTCAAAATAAATTTAAAAAAATGTTCTCATAGTTTCAATAAGTCTATGGGTACCTATTCATATTATTAACCCGTGTGCAGAGTAAATTTTTCCATTTGTTGTCCATTTTTTCGATTTTTGAAATTGCAATTTTAAGTAATTTTTTATTTCGGTTTAAGTAACTGTTTAATAAATTTGAAATTGGCAGACTTCAATCTAATTCCTCATAAGTTTTGCGCATTGTTCGCTATGTTAGAGGCCACTTAAAAGACATGTCCTAGTCCAAAATAAAAGTTCACATTATTTTCTAAAAAACGAGGATGTGGCAACTAATAAATATACTTTTCAAAATCCAGCAAGTCCCTAATTATAGGCCAACTAAAAGCTAATTAAAGGAACTTTAATCTTAATTTAAATTTAACTAGCCATAAAGTCTAAATAAGGTCAATTAGGTGTCCTAGTGCTAAATTAAACGCGCCTCTAGTTTTCGAAAAACCTTAAAATCGGAAAGTTTATCTGAGATTTTCGAAGTATGAATTTCAATTGAAGCACAAATTCATATTGGTGTCTCATATTGGTGTCAATCTTATTGTTATCCTCGATATACATAATGTACAGATAAATAACAAAGAGAAATTTCTCTATTTGTTGCAAACTCCATTATACAGTTAAAATTGTAATTAACTAACAATGATAATATGACCTACTTTCAATTTCTACAATTCTAAATTTTGAGTTTTTCTAATTCAATCATTAGTTTTGTTTTATTAGTTAATTTTTCAAATAAAAGTTAAAAAAAAAATTAAAATGTGCATTAATTTGTGGTCGTAACAAAAAAAGTGTACATTGCTTGTGTCATTTCATATTCGTGGGATTGTCGTACTCGGCTGATGCCTCATGTGAACGATACCAATCTCCCACTCGTGTGAAATGGGTAATTCCACACTAGTAATGTAATATACTATAACAACTTTCACCAGAAATATGATAGGCTTTGCGAAATAGTGAAACTAGAAACATTTTGAAATACTCCTGCATTTCTATCTTTTAGATTTAATACGAAATTTTAAACTGCTGTGAACGTACTCCTATGGAGGACTTCGAATTTTCTTTTAAATATCGCCCAAAGTAACGCGATTTGTAACAGGGTGTTCTATTCAAAGTTCACAATAACCCATTCTTCTCACTACGATTCAGATCGCAGTTTTCAGTCTAGAGAGCTGAGTTTTTTTCGGAATTTAGACATCTTTGGGGGTGGTCTGGTACCAAAACAAATGTATGGCTATTTAACCCCTCGGAGCTCAAAGCCACTACCTACTCACAGATCCGGGCGTACGCGGCTTCCCTCAAACGGAAGAGGTCATCCCAAATATGTCAGGCAGTCACATAGGTAACCGATATGACTGTTGCACGTACATATTTCGCAGAAATCTACTGCCACCGGGGAGCCCTTTGCTCTGAATTACGCGCATTTCTTGTGGAATTTCCCATTTGTGAAGGAAGTCCTTTGACTTCTGTTAAGGGGGCTATAAATTACTGAAGAAAACTTACGAGACTTTCAACAGAAAGTATACTCCCCAGTCCCCACACAGGGAAGTGAAATTTTAATGGGAGTAAGATATCCACAAGTAGTGGTCAGGTCAGGTTTATTTGAGAAAATTTAAGAAAAATCGGTCTAGTTGTTTCAAAATGGCAGCCATTTGAATTTTGGAAAAAATTTCTATTTTTTGAACACCTGTGTGATGATCTTTTAGTGTGTTTAATGGGCAAAACAACCATCTTTGAGACACTGAAAACTTACATGAGTTACTTGTCAATTAGTCTCGATTTTTTGAATAGGTGTCATGTAAATTGCACCTTCTTTTGATGTTATAACTTTTATTTACAGCTTGCTAAATGTCAATTTTTTGACTTTTTTTGTCGAAATACTTTTGAATATACCTACTTATCTTAATTCTTTATCGCAGGACTATGCAGATCTGTGAAGAATGTGTAATAATATGTCTATATAAATGTCTCTGGATATAAGAATATGTTGAATCTGTGTAGGAATAATAATAATTAGAATAAAATGTTTTCTGTGCGACCTTTTAGTTAAAGTCTGCAATCTTCGTTTTAATAAAATCGACCGCGGCAACAGAATTTAATTGGTATTTGAAATAATTGGCGTTAAATTTCGCATCGACTGAGAGTGCATGAAAATACGATGTACCCAAATATTGTAAATATGCAGGTTGTGAAAGATACGGGCCAACAGAGTTGACCATTACCGTCGACTAAACAGAATAACGAGCTTGACCTGTGAGGGCCAGTTCGTTCAAATATCATATTTAGAATGATGTAAACTTCCACTTGACAACCCATTTCATAGAGCTCGTTATATTGTATCGGCTGCTCGACTCGTGCCCCCTTGCACACTCCCGGGGGCCAACAGTCGCTCTTTAGCTCGTGCGCTCATTCCAATTCCAAAAATATCAACTTTTTGCTAGCGTTGGAAGTAAATTTACACTTCGTTTTGTAGTTTCGAGCTTATTAGGTACTACAAAAAGTCTTATAAGTTATATACAGAGTGATTCATGATCGATATTCTACACCATCGGTTGGAAGGGATTATTTTAAGTAGAAAAAGTGTTTATGAAGAAATGTCATCACTGTTACCATTGAGGAACTACAAGAGGTTGAAGTTCACTAGTTTTTTGTCCCTAAATGTACTGATTAGAAATTGGAACCTGATTATATTTTTTTTGTAAGAATTTTAATCCTCCATGTTGTAATAATTTAGGGTGTCTCCAAAAATACTTCAATAATGATAGATAAAGATAATTATTTAAAACATTACGTATCGATTAAAAAGTATGAAAAATATGAAAAAAGTTTTACGCCATGCGAATTTGAACAGTCAGGCGTTAGAATAAATAGTTATTAGATTCTGCAGCGTATCAAATTTGCAAGTCAATCGGAATTTAGTGGTGAAGTGGCGCGACGACGAGCGGAGAGGGACTCTCTATAAAAGAGATAGACTATCCACCCCAATGCTGTTCAATCTAAACCAATTCAAATCCAATCCAATTTGTCTCGTTAGATGGAGCCGCCCTGTTCCTGTTTAAAATCGCCCTTTACCTAAAATGCTCGCTGATCAAGCCTTAATTCGGTTCTTGTCTTCAAAATAAACCCCATTCAAGATCAAACCGCAGAATCAAGAGCAGGCTTTAAATATGCACAACACGGCGAAATTCGACCAGTCTTATATTTCCATTACACAGTTTTTTCTGCTCATTCCTTTTATAAAAAACACCGCTAATTCCTGCAGGTATGGTTCACATTTAAGAATTCTGAGTCGTCATTAATGTCTCGCTGCTTTCAGATTGTCTTTATTTGGAAAAGGCAATGCCATAATATAATAATATTGTTATGATACAGACTTTACTTATAACAAATAACTTACAAACATTATAATAATAATACATAATGATATTTCAGTATTTATTTATACATTACAATAATCTTCAAAGATAATTAAACCAATAACTTCTTATTATCAATATAAACACAACTCTTCATTTTTACACTTGCAAATTGTAATAATACGTAATTGTCACTCCTATACGACTGATCTGTCTCACTTGACTCTCCACTGTCCAAACTACGCTGACTATGCCCGCGGTCAAGCCTTCTAATACAGGCTGTTTCCCAGATCGACATGGCTTAAGGGCAGGTGTAGTTTTTCAAGGCGATTCAGGATCTCGCTTTGAAATTTTTCTGAAACCCTTCGTTTAGATGTTTCGATGTTGCAGGGTAATTCATGTATTTTGCCGAAATTTTTTATAAGCAGTATTTTTTTAACAAACTGATAGAATTTAATGCATAGGTATGTTCTTCCAGTGACGCTTAATACCCCGCATTTTCCGCCGATTAGAAAACTGCAGGGCTGTACTTAATTTTTCTGGTCTCTTTCGGTCTTTTGGATTTTTCAACTTTTGTCAAAAAGTTGACCATGTATGTATTTTCTTCAAAGTTTAGTGCCATTTTCGAAAACTACATGAAAAATACTACAATTGCGACAAAAATTGCTTGGCACCATTAAATTGAACCGAGAAAAAAATAAAGACTTTAATTGTTTTCAGAATTGTTCAGGATTCAGGATTGTTCACCATTTTCTAAAAAACAAATGTGATTTTCTAGAACTTGCGTATTTACTTGTTATTTCAAACAAGTAAACTTGTTCTACCAGATTTAGCCAGGATTAGGGACCGTACTAGATTTTTTCGAACTAAACTCAAGTCCTCTATAAGAAAAACAACACAAAGAAGAAATGGTGATTTTTATGACAACCAAACACTTTACATAAGCGCAACAAAAAGAAAACTATCAAAACAAATATTGGGCAGAAAAATTGCAATTCATGAAGATGATGTTCAAATAGGCCGTCATCAAACTCGACATATTTCCTTGACCTTTTGAATAGATCTTCGGTTGCCCCGCGCATCGCTTCATCACTTCAGGATTTTCTCTTATTATCTGATTAGTTGCCGCGAAAAATTCTGCGTCTCAGCTCCTCAACTGTGTCCACTCCAGCTTGATATTTGATGACTTTCATGTACCCCCACATGAAATAATCGAGTGGCGTTAGTGGGGGACCAAGCATAGAGACCTTCACGACCTACCCACCGATTGGGATACATCGTGTCAAGGTTTCGGACAGCTAAGGAAAAATGGGAAGACGCCCCCGATGCACAGGGCAAGCGAAGATTTACTCAAAAGGTCAAGGAAAGGTGTCGAGTATGATGGCGGCTTGTTTGAACATCATCTGCATTGAATTGCAGCTTTTCTTCCCAACATTCGAGTTGATAGTTTTCTTTTTGTGGCGTTTATGTAGAGTGTGTGGTTGTCATAAAAATCGCCATTCCTTCTTTGTGTTCTTTTTCTTATTAAAACTCATGTTTATATACGCAAGATCACTTTTGATTTTTGGAAATAGAAAATAGCGAACAACCGATCTTTCATCACCTTGTACACATATTATTTTGACGTACCCCCCCCCCCCCCCCCCACACTTTATTTTTGAGGCTACGATGAAAAGTTTAAGATAAAAAAAATCGATATTTTTGAGGATTACACTACGAAAAAAAAACTTCGAAAAGGTTTTTTGAATACACTCTTAATCAGAAAAATAGAGAGTACCCTACCCATTTACCATTTTGACATGACTATTGCGCTCCTTAGCGGTAATTTTATAAGCTCAAAAATATTTTTCAGCGATTTTTCGTGGCCACTTTCCTGATAATTTTTTTTTCCTATAGCTGTGCGACGAGTCGTTCCTAAGATATGGCCAGCGTCCAGTCTTAGTTGCCCACACGGTACAAACAAGCTCTAATATTTTATAATTAAACATAGAACATAGTTTTTAGTCCATGTTTAGTGCGCTTAAGTAATTCCATCATAAATGATGTAAATTTGCGTTTTTCATGCACAGTAAAGGTCATAATAATTACCATAGTATATTGAAGCGCCACCGTCCATCGAATTTAAAGGCCTTTTCTCCGGTATCCGTTATCAAATCCAAGGAATGGTGAACTGGAAGTACACCAGAGCACGTAAAGCGAAATTGTGATCCGTGAATTCAAGTATTCGTATTCACTAACGAGGGCCAATTTAACCATGGCGAGTTGTTATATCAAAAGCCGATATTGTTATATTCAGAGTCGGTCTTCTACACTCTCTAGAAACTCCAACGAAAGCACTGCGATTACCGTCATTGCAAGCCAGTCCGCAAATCGACAATGCCTAACCCGAATTCACGATATTCAATTCAGGATTTAAAAGAAGTTTATTTAAAAAACGACTCTAAATTATCGAAAAATAGTCAGAGACAAAAATGAGTTTAGTATATAATCGTGAACTGTAACATTTGCAGGTATTTTGCTCCATTTTGCTGTCCTCTTAAAAAGGACGAGAAAATGGAACAATGAGTTTATTCTATTTCTATGCTCTCTATCCAACTGAGAGTATTGGCATAGGCAATTTTAATGGCAAATATTGACCCCTCCGACCCCGGTTAAGTGTTTGCGGAGTCGACAGTAATGTCCTGTGAGCAGGCCTATCGTTATCTTAAGTCTGGTAAGGCTAGTAGGTTTGTCGTAACCGCGTGCGAGGGTTCTTTGATGAACTTCTTCGCATGCCTCTGCCCTATGGATCTGTTCCATTTGGTCAGAGTTTCTGAGAGCAACCACTCTTTTATGGTGCTTCTCTTGAGACTTTTTTCACCCAGCAGCAGGGTTCGGGTCCGATGGGGGCAGTCTCTAATCTCTTGCGGGCCAGTGTATCCGCCTTTTCGTTACCCTCTAGCCATGAGTGCCCTGTTATCCCTACCAGAGTGACATTGTTAGTGCCAGATATGCCAGATATATCCTCCAGGTATTTCTGCAGTCCATCACGTTCCGTGAAGTGATTACTGGCGAGGCTAGTGCCTTTAAGGCAGCCTGGCTGTCAGTACAGATCGTTATTCTTGTGTAGTCAAGTTAAGCCCTCTGATTTCTTTAGCACAATGCTCGATAGCAACCGTCTCGGCCTGAAACACTGTGACGTGTCGGCCAAGACTGATCGCCATTTTAACTTGTTTTGGTTTTTCGTATACGCCGGCTCCAGTGCCTTGAGGCATTTTGGAATCGTCCATGTACCAGATGGAGTGAGCGAACACTGGGATCCCGTTTTTCCATTCCTTCCTGTCAGGGATGAGGATGTGGAATTTTTTATTTAAACAGAACTATCTCGTCACTAGGCATACCTACCCAGGATGGGATCTACCTGGATGGACTCTCTCAGTTCTTGTTGGGTAGATCCATGCCTCGGTAAAACCGGTGGTTGACCTGTCATGAGTCTGCAGATTGTTTGCTTCGCTGTCCCTTGTACCTTGTGTAATGTCGGAAGATTGAGTAAAATCTCTAGTGCTGCAGTTGGAGCTGTCCTCATTGCTCCTGTTATACTCAGACAGGTCAAACGCCCCTTATAATGTATCAAAGAATATTCACTTGAAATTTCAACACTGATTAAGTTTACACCCTATACCTATATTATTCCGTTTCCCAAGAAGAATTGTTTTTGAAGATTCCAAAGATTTACTATGACGTATAGGATCACTATGACTCACAATAGAGTCAATTTTGGTTGACCTAGGAGGCTATTCTACAGGTTTTTTTGAATGTAGAATTTTGTAGAATAATTGTATCTATTGACCATTCTGCCAATCCAGTGATCAAGTTGTCTGATTGGTAATGCATAATGTGGAGGTCCTCAATCTTGATGTCAACTTTCCAATTTGGTTTTCTAACTCATAAAAGCTTCTTGGTTCTATTTACCATTTCCAAATAGATTTCCCCTTTTAAACAAAAATAGAGGGGGAATAATGGCATCTCCCAGTGTAGGTTCCATTCGAAAGTGGTATTTTTGGATCTTGCTCCTTGGACAGGTGCCAAAAGATTGTTTTTTTTATGCTGGGAGCGTCTTTCTCCGTAAATATATAGATGTTTGTTAGTCAAATAACGAAGATTTTTATTATTTACGTGACCCTACAAGTAGAAAATCTATTCACAATTCATCACTAAAACAAACATCTTCAACAAGTCCAAGCAAACAAGTCGCGTAGCAGTAAAAGTAGGTACTAACTGTGGTTAAAGATTCCAGTATGCTGCGTCTGTAATTACTGCTCAGGTACTTGGTAAACAAGCGGAAACATTAATTAAAAGCCCCCCCAAGGAGCGGGAGGCAGGGAGTAGGACAACGTGGTCGTACATAAAGTGCCCCTTAGAGAGAGGCAAATGAAGACACGTATATCTGCCGGCATGCAGAACCCAATCCGCCGATAATAATGACTGCGATGCGTGGACTGCTCCTTATTGAACTAATTTCCCTGTAGTTAGTGAGCCCACCGCATAGCGCTTTTCCAGATATACTTCACGCCTTCAGAGAGTCCCTGTCTCTCTACTTCGTATACCTACACCTACACATGTATGGGTTAATTCTACTGGGTGATCAGAAAATAAGGGCGGTAATCTTGTCTTTCTTGGCTGTTATTATAATATAATGATAAAGCAGGTGATATAATGGAAGAATTAGAATTTTTAGTAGTCGTTCTCCAGAAATTATTTATAGCTTGTTTTAAACTAAAATTTTCGAGAGGACTTTACAGACGGTAGTGAAATACTGGTAACTGTAATAAAATGACATTTTCTACTGATAAACATCCCTGTTTAATGGAGCTACAATCTTCAGCCCTAGCTGCAACAAATACATGTATTACATCCCGACACATTTGAAATAGACGTACTTACAGTTTCGTTATCGATTTGCCGTGTGAGGGTCCTCTTAATGATGGCATAGTCTACCAATACATCTCATTAGAATCTCACCTCATTTGCATTGATTTATAGTTAATTAACACACACACACTTGCCGTCTTGATTCGAGAAGGCTAGGAGTGAGTCGGTCGATGTATAAACAACTTACTCTAATTACTCCTTTTATATACCTTCATAAGTTAATAATAGTAAACTATTTCAGAGATATTCGGCGACTTCAACACTTTCAATCAGTGTACCTATCTCTTTTATTTTTAGAAAATAAATAAAGTTTATAATCGTTTGCAAATATCATTTTTGAGTATTAGTGCACCTGAACTATAAGAATCAAATGTTTGGATGGCTATTGGAACAACAAGCCAAATAGTCGTTTGATAGGTTGTGGTATTTGGTTCTTTTATTCGTTTCTGCCTTCTCAGCGGCAGATCCTGGTTGGTCCTCAGTAGGTGCAACGGAGCTGCGATATCTACTGCGGTAAAGTCCCATTAATCCCAATAAAAATACCAGGACTCTTGCCGTCTGGGCGCTTTTATCACCACTATGAGGTAGTAGGACCGGGTGGCTCAAGGATATAGGTTGAAGCCCAATCGTACACAAGATTCGTTTGATAATATCATCAACCTCCTTATGTCTACTGTGGCGTCCTTTACTGTATTTACACGAGAGGCCGTTAGTGCCCGATTGGGATACGTTTGCTCCACAACGACAAATACAGGACTCAATCGTTCTTGATCCAAGTATGAGTCTCGTTGGTATTCTAATCATAAAGGCTTGAATCCTTTTGAGTTATTGCTGATTATCGTGCTCGATTCTTCGCATTAGTGGCGTTTTCAATTAATTGGTTTGTGGCCATCTTAATGAAGAGATCATCCCAATTTCGTTGATTAGAACTATTTGGTCCATCGGTGGAAGGAGTTTTGGCTCCCATGGATCAATCGCAGCATCACCGCCGTCAAGTTATAGATCATTAAATTTTGTTGATAATATGATCTGTATTGTAATATTGAGGGTGATTGAGTCACTGCGACCTAAAAGATCTATTAAGTCTCTTCTACTATGCTCCTCCCTGGTATGGAATTCCAATAATGAAACACCCACTCCAAGTCCATTTCCTTGATAAACTTGAGGATTATGAAAGGATCAAGATCGGGTAGATCGCCTGCCACCAGCTCGTGTTGACTTAGAGCATTTCTTCTTTTGAGTTCTAACGCGTCGCAGTTTATCAGCAAGTGATGAGGTTTCTCGTCTTTTTGCAAAATCTGCAGACGCCATTCTCTTCTATGTCTAACTTTCTCAGATGTTCCTTGAGCTTACAATTTCCCATTAGGAATCCCGTCAATGTTCTGAGACGTTCCTTACGTTGAGGAGTTGAGGAGTATCTTCAACATCTCGCGGTTAAAATTTCCGAGGAGTTTCTTGCCTCAACTCTGAGAGGTTCGTCCAATGGATTCCTCTCAGTTTTTCTTCTTTCTTTCGGAGTTCTGCCTTTAAGAAAAGGTCTTCGAAGTTACAGAATGGTTCTGGTTCTTTTCTTGCCAATGAGCGGGCAGATTCATTTCCCTCAATTCCCGCATGACCTGCTGTACATTTGAGTTGATATGATTTTGAACAGATCTGAAACTTGACAGCACCACAACAAATGGGTAAAGATGCTTGAAGCCATTCGGCTGATCAGATAATATGTATCTACCATTTTCCTGATTATTTTGTTACTAAAATATCTTTGACATTTAGTAATCCGAAACGTTCTATCTCTGCTCGTGTTATAAGCTTTCCCGTGTAGATAATTATTGTATCATTTGTCAATTTGACAAATTTAAAATTTCAGAGAGCTCCCGCGTTAAATAAAACATTTGCATTGAATAAACTGAAATTTAATTAGTTGGACTAGCAGTGTTTCGTGTTTAACATTTTTAAAACGATCCAATAAAACGAGCTATAAAATTCAGGGATGTAATAATTAAAATATGACACGAAACGGTGAACGTTTTAATCAAAATAAACTCGCGTTCTTGAATGTATTTAATTTGTTCCGATATCAGCTGGTATCCGAGGGATTTCGCCTGTTACAGAAACTGGTATAGTCACTAATTTGGAATTCAAATCTCTCTGTGTTATATTTAATTGAAGCTGGGCCCCTCCCCACACTCCTATTAAAAAATAGAGGCGAACAAGCGAACAACTGTAACCGAGCGGTATAGCCAATTACTGCTTAACAAGATTCCCTAAAATGTTGCACAGGAGCCGGCCGGCGGATTCCTCCTCCAACTCCTAACAGGATAATCCAGTGCGGATCCTGCGAAATGCACGAGAAACGGCAAATAAAATATCAAACCCTCGTGGAAATAATAAAGCTTGAGTAAATTATTGCGCGTCGGTTCTCTTTTTCCAACTTTTGCACAGCCCCGACCGGCCGGATAGGAGAGGAGAGACGACCGGCAGCTTGATAGAGAGTTGGCGGGAATGTCTCGGTGTTCCTTTTAATTAACAGAAAGTGGTTCATTAGAGCTTATTCATTAGAGCAACGAGTAATTAGCAAACTCTAATGAATGCTGTAATAATCTAACAGAGCCTGCTTTGTGCTTACGTTGTACAGTATTTTGTCTGCAGGTTGCTATGAGAAATGCACTCCCTAATGACGCTCTGTCTGTAGAAGACACTCAGACAAGCCCTTATCAAGTTCCCATTGTTACCTGCCAGCCGACATTTTCATCAGATCTAATATAATTAATCCTGTGCCTTGATAGTGATAGGATTCCTATCAGAAGTTACTTTCATTAAGGCCGACGAATATTACACGACTTCCTCTATTATTACACACAAAGACCATTCTAATACCTATGTAAATTGTCCATATTATAATCTTGCAATAATCCTGCGTTCTATATCAAATTTACATCAGGAATCTCATAGTCTTTCTTATAATTCCTCTTTGATAACAAAAGTAGTTTACTTCGATTTTCATCAAACTGCGTTTTAGGAAAAGACGTCTTAAACCACCACACTACTTTTAAGAACAATTTTTAAGTATTTTAGTTCAGAATTCTTTCCGAGGAATTTCTTCAGGAACATCACAAAACAGACGAATTTAGCTATGTCCAATGACTTTTAGAAAATTCATTAGTTTTTGGATAGAAATTTGGTAAACCTGTGCGACTTTTTTGCTGGAGCAGGAGAAATTTTTTCAATTACGAGCAATTCAATAGAAAACCTGTACACAAAAAATTAGATTAATTGGTTCACTCTGCAGGAAGATACAGTAAAAAACAGTTCCGCAGATCGATACTACCTAAACACCCTTAAAAAACGTTTTTGGAGAAAAATTTATTTGAACTTTCTTCATATTTTAGATTTATCTACAAGCGCTTCAATTTTAGATACTTACCACTTTGATCATTAGCAAGAGTAGAAATTCCAGGACGCTACCCTGAGAGACACCAGAGTTGATGAAACAAAACTCGGAGCGTTCCCTGAAATTTTTTTAGATTTTACTGAAAAGTGTCTATTAGGAGCTAATAGTGGTTGTTCAGCTTTTTTTTATTATTTTTGATTTTATAGAGCCACCCCTTGATGTGCTATAGGTACTTTGTCGAATGGTTTCGAAATATCTATGAGAACGGCATTATAGAATTTCTTCTCCTCTGGGATTTGGATATTTCGTTTGAAATAAATAATTGGAAGAGAATATAATTTGAGCCAAAAATTTCGCCTTATGGACCTTCATAAAAATAAAACCACATGTTCTAACTTATAGCTGTATTTTTAAACTTGTTAGGTTTATACGTCCAAAACTGAAGAAGAAGAAGAAGGTATACGTATACCATCAGGGTGTTTCAGAGATATAAGGCCAAATTTAAAGGGGTAGTTCCTTTCGTAAAAATAAGTTGAAAAATTACGTTTCAGCTCAAAATGAAGTTTCGTTTAAAAGATACAGGGTGACAAAGTTTAAAAAAACCGATAATTTTTGGTTACTCATAACTCGTGTAAATTTAAACCGATTTTGGGGAAACTTGGCATGAACAATATGCAAATAAAGGCCTTTAATTTGGCTATTTAAGGTTTTGATAGACGTCTTTCAGTAGCGTAGATATTCGAGGTTGGAGACTCTTTTCCCGTACTATCTTTTACGACACTGACGTTTTTACAATAATTGCAAAATCGTTATTCAACTGGCCCATGCATTTTAGAACAAAAAAGGATTCCTTACTTTTTTCATACGGCGCACTGTTTTTGAGATAGTTGAAGTTTTCTCAGGTATTGTTGGGCCATTTAGGTACACTGCAAAATTATTGATTTCATCAAAAGTTATCTGAGTACATATCTAAGTAATGCCCTTGGTACATAAATAATTATTTTCTACTCCCAACTTTTAATATGCATATTAAATATGAATCACCAGTGCTTTAATGGGTCTCATTAAGATACAAATTTTCATTAAAGCACTGGTCAAGCTATCCAATGGCAGAGGAGCATTTGCAATCGAATCGGTTCCTTTTCGCTCACGATCGGGTCGGCAAGCCAACCGAAGTCACAGAGTTGTCATACTCACGACAAAAATTTCCTTGTGATATAAGTTCTGTATTTCTGAAAAAAAATTCTGAACGTTTATTTAATTTAGAACATAAGTAACATTCAAAGAAAATTTATCAAGATTTTATGTTACCTTAATTAATTTGATAAGTAGGTATATCGTGTAAAAGATGGGAAGATAAAGTATTATATCATTCGTAGCGCTCCGTGATATAGTATTCAAAGCGGCAACGCTGCGACCCGCGTTGCGCAGGTAAAGAATATCGTAATTAATGGCTGTCAGTTATTAAAATTATTAATTAATCTCAAAATCGAAGCGTAAAATTCGGAATTCGAACTTCGCATAATAAAAATTACGCAGTAGTGAGTAGTGCCCTTTAAACTTGATACTAAAACATGTCTCAGCAGAATAACCTTAGCGACAAAGAGAAAATTTGGTACCTAATATGCGTAAGCAAATAGCAACCTATCTTAACCTCAATGATCCGCAATTGTACACGGGTCACTGTTAAAATATATAATTTTTTAATCTTTTCTATGAAATAAAAAAGGGTCGTAGAAAAAATAGTGTATGGAACTCGCAGATAATGGCTATTAATACGCTCTTATGATGGTTAAGACACTCGCCTACGGCTCGTATCTTAACCATCATACTCGCGTATTAATAGCCTTCATTATAAGCTCGTTGCATAATATACTATTATAGTTGAAAGTATTTTCCAAAATGAAAATTAAATCAATGGAATTCGGATCTGGTCTAGTGAAAATAGACCCATTATCGAGAATAATAGAGAAGCTATTAAGCGACAAGCGATTGCAAAACGATCCGGGCAAAACATCAGTTCGTCATCTAGCTCGACAAATTGATGTTTCTGTGGGAACCTGCCATGAGCTACTGAGGAAAGATGCTCACTTGTATCCCTATCGAGTGACGGTTGCAGGAGTTGTCACCTTGAAGCATTCCCGAGAGGTTAGTGCAGCAAGACTTTCTTCAAAAATGAAGCATGGTTTCAAAGATGTGTCAATTCCTAAAATTATAGATCATGGTTTATCGAAAAGCCACTTCATCCTGATATAGTTGACGTTTGGGCAGCGATTAGCGCTAAGCTATTAATTGGGCTAATCTTTTTTGAAGGGAACATAAATGCTCTGCGATACCAGGGAAGAAGTTCTTGAGCCGTTTATGGACCAGCTGCATAACGACGAACTGGTCGAAGGATACTTTTAGCAGGACGGAGCGCACTCGATTTACTGAGGAAACATTTTGACAATCTACTTATCAGTCGTAATACAGCCATAACATGGTCAGATCCTGCGATTTCACACCATGTGACTTTTTTTATGTCCTTTCATCAAAAATTCAATATTTGTGACATCTTTTATTTTTTTTAAAGGAGAGAATATTGGTTTATGTAGGTAAGACAACGTCCCTCCGCTCCAGTAATTATAGGTTCGAGAACTTGCTCATTACCCAGCCTCAAGTATGCCAATTAAATAGTAGAATATGGTCTGTTCAATATCATCTGAGGGTAGCTCTTGATAAAGCCACACAATATTTCATTGATATATGATTGTATCTTCAAGGATTTGCATTCGGCAGATACGAATTAAAAACCAAATGTTGGGGGGCCACTTTCCATTAGTCCTTGCTTCCTTAGGAGCCAATATTCACGGCCATTGTTCATATTCACTTTTATTTTTTATTTTTGAATGAGGGAGATACCTATACTCTAGAAATTTGTCGGTGGAACTACCAAATACTCAGTATTATAGTAATACCTACCTAGGCAGCTAAAAAATGAGCCAATGAACGAACTGGAAATTTTTATAATCTCACAATAATTAATGATTAACAAAAAAAAAGAAAACATAATATTATGATTCCCGGCAGAGAGGATTTGTTAAATCCCTCCTGTGATTTCACGATTATTTTCCGGTAGAGGCTTTTTTGCCATTCAAATATGTAATTTTTTTTCCTCGTTCAAAAAAGTTAATTAATTGAATTACTAAAAAAATTTAGTCAAGGACCGGCTGCTTCTGCAAAATCTTCTACACCTCCGAGAACGAAAATTACAAAAAATGTTAAATAAATCATTCTTTCGTAAAAAAATAAACATTTATTTTCAGGAACGAAAATAATCCCAATGCTCGTACTAGTAACAAATTTTTTTTGTCATAATTCTGCTGTTCTAAAAGACTTTTCTGTAGGACTATTGAAAAAAAAAGTTCATTATCCTGCTGAATGACGTACATTCCTTATGCCTTTTAAGATAATAGACGCACATTCACGCGTAGAAGTCAATCCCTTCTCAGTCGGTGCAATAATACACAAAAAAAATCATATCACAACTCCCAGATACAAGACCGCATCGAACGCGGTCGTAGCACTGGCAAAACACATACTCGTATAAGATGTTAGTCTTCTTCGAGCTTTGGAGCAGCAAACTAAATAGCACGATGGCACTCCATGGTAATCTCGTTAAAAGTTAGATTTAGATACACTGCCCTGCATTGCGGCGCCGGCAACTGGTGCTTTATATTCACCTATAATTTGAGGTTAGAAAAGTTATATATTACTAAAGATAACTTCTCTATCACTAGTCTTTTAACAAGTTATGACTAGTTTTTCAACAAGTTTCAAGAAAACAGAAGATCAACACTTACTTTAACTGCAATATAAATTACCACTTTTAAATGAAAGGGCTACACCTCTCTACTTTTCCGTCTTTAAATGTAATACAATTATTGTCTTAATGTTAAATGACCCTATAATAAAACTTCTTAATTGGGATGTAAATCGAGTTCCATAATAAGAGGAGAACGATCATATTGAGGGAACGATCGGCTTTAGTGTTGTTGCTTTTTTCCACCAATTAGGCCTGTAAGGTTGCATTATGTGGGCACAATTGGGAGGCATCCGCGGGCTTGATTAGTAGGAGCCCATCCTAATTACCGGGGTGGGGGTCGGTCGGATTCGGGTACAGCGCCGGAGCGACTCCCTTTTGCACGTACGTTGCTAATCCCTCACTAACGAGACGTTCGTTTAGGGAGAGAGCCCTGGGAATCCCTAATTATCGTATAAAATACTGTGCGCACACACACCAAGGCGAGCAGGCCTCCACTCGTCTCCTGTGACTTTCTTCTTTCAATGTATCGCTAACGATTCAATAAATTGCCGCCTCGTTATTTTGGGGTGGAGGTGAGAGAGCCAAGGTCATTTAGATGGCAATCAGTTGATGTTACGATCCTATTTATTCAGACTTTTGATGAAAAAGAAAACGAAATTTATGTAAATCCTACTATATGCAGTTATGTAGTAATTACGCACTTCTTATGCAAAGAGTGATTATCTGACATTTCATATTTTGACCCAAAAAGCTCATCCTGATGACAAATTCAATTGAAATTTATATTTTACTTGACGTATCCTGGCAACCGCATTGGCTGATATGCAAGATGGTGACTGTTCAATCAAAAAGTGCACACTATTTTTGTCCCCACGGTCCACAGTATAAATCTAGTTATTGTATTTTTTGGTTCCTGTTTTTTTTTTTTTTTTTTTTAAAAAGGAGGGAGCATCGGTCTTAACTATGTAGGTAAGACAAAGTCGCTCCACTCCGGTAACACGGGATTTCGAGCATTACTCATTCACCCAGCCTCAAGTTTGCCATTTAAATTTAAACCTTCGGTCGCTTGTTTTATTTTTCACATACATTCGAAAATGCATCCGAAAAATAACACGAGCCGGTGAGCTCCGAACTCGCGACCTTAGGCTCGGTAGGCAGTGGACTGAACCACTAGGCTACGCGAGTCTCTTTTGGTTCCTGTTGTTTTATGGAATATTATCTTAATGTAATTAGTCTTTGTATATTTAAAACCTCAACACATAAAATGTGTATTTCTTGCTAATCTTTTTGTTATTAAAATCTCGATTAAAAACGAAAATTTCATCTACACATACAAAAGTTATAATAAATTCAAACCCTCGCCAGATGCAATTTTCATGTACGCCTTTCCTGGATTTTTAATTCTCCAGAACGATTTAACAATTAAAAACCGGTAAAAGAGAAATGCTTTCAAACTTTTACAAATGCAATATACAAAAATTGAAAATTAATAATCTACAATGTGTAAGCATTCGAGTTGCCACACAAAGGTTTTTTTTTTTAATTAAGCTTCGTCTACAGTAGGTTTCATAAGGAACAAGATTGTCGTTTTTAAATAAATAATGAAGAGCTGAAACTCGGTTTAATTAACTTTGGTAATTAGCAATTCGACAGTTCATGATAATTTAATTGCATTAACTTTGAAGCATGTACACCGTGCTTGGATTTTCTAGTCATAACTACTACATCCTAGAACAAATAGACCAAAACTCCTCCATTACTCGCACACATTCCGCTTCTGTGTGCTCGCCTCTGTATGAAAGCACGTGTGGTTAGCCTTTCTCAGATCATTAGTGGAATACTGGAATAGAAGAGACATTGCTGCCTAAATTAGATGTTTTATCCTACCTAAATTGTGACTCCGAGCGGTTTCTCAGATGTTCCTCTACTAACAAATAGTATTGCTCTCTTACTACGACATACATAGGTACACTAATTAAATTGATGCGCGGAACCTGAATTTATGTCATTCGATTCACTTTTGAACTAAGTGTTATTAGCAACCAACCGTAATTTCGTAATTTCATTTCAAAAAACTAAAAATAGACTACTTTTGTTTCTGCAGGAAGCTTTCGAACTATTTTAATATTCAAATAATATCTAGGATGTTTGATAATTGGACGGGCATACATATCAAATTAAAATAAAACGTCAGAATGTAGGGAATACTCAGTTAAACTTTATTCAATGGATCTTTACGTGCCTTGATAACACTCAATCATGTGAACAAAATCAATTTAGAGTTTCCGCTTTGATAAGACAATGACGTTCCGATGTTGTTTTATTCAGATGTACGCTATTTATATTACTGAACAGATAATTAAGGTAAGAAAACATTTTGTACATTTTTATGATGTTGGTCACGTAATAGGTAGCACTTACCATCGATTAAAAATTATGCAACGCTTTTTATAGTATAGTGTCTTCCTGATAATTATTATAGGACAGAAAGCTCGAATTGAAATATTCTCGGACGTCTATGAGTGCGTAAGCGGCAGCAACTGAACCATCCTTGGTAGCAAGCTATATACGCTGACGTTTACATGTCTTTGTTTCTCTCACTGTCTTATAATCATCGTATGTCCGAGCGTCAGTAGAGACACGTCCATCTTTTATAAGCATCTGTGCCTTGGCATGAAAAGGGCATATCTTCTGAGCTGCATATTTCCGTTTGTCCGAAGTTGTTTCCGAATTCACTAGAATTCGGGTCGCGTAAAATCCCGCGTTACAGGACGCGTATTTGCTGCAAGTGTCTATAAATACTCGAATGTCATACGCTATTTTTTATGCCAGCATTATAATCGAAAATTGAGCGGGAAATGGGAAAAATAGCTGATGAAACATTTTAATCTTTTAACAAATTTAACTTTTTGAGAAATAAATCCTGTTTGTAATTGCGTAGCAACCGATAAAACAAGCATATTGTTATAGGCCATAAATAATTATCTACTTGCATTGCGCAAGCTTTTCGGTTATTATACACTTTGGGATTATAATGTAAGTATGAATTATAAAAATATATATACTGGTTTATAGCAACAATTAATCGCATCAGTAAAATTTTGATTTAACATTAATTTAATTCACGGAATTATCAATTTGCGAAGGTATTTGATGTTGATTATCACAGGTGGGCACGCGTTCATTCACTCGGATCAGCCGATCAAAACGGCCACATTTCGTCCAGATGGACGCGTCGAGTTTCTGATTATGATTTCCAATTCATACAAACAGTTGCCTTGATTAATGAACCTTTGTTATCGATTCCCTTCAATTAGCTGGAGAGGAAAACCTTCCCACTGATTTAGCCAAATTCCCTTTTAATTCGATACAAGCATTATTACTTCGCTAATTACATAGAGTAATTTACAAAGAAAGCCTTTTACCGTAAGGCGAAATTTGATTACGAGCATAAATCATATTTCTAATCAATTTCGTACCACCATCATAATAACTAATCAAATATTCTGTATCTTCTCGTATTTCCAATTATAACTTGCAAATTCAAAACGTTTTTTTTTTGTTTCATTTTAAAATGGAGTGTTTTTCACTAATTAAAAGTCTTCACAAACAATGTCAAAATATACATTACGACCATCTCATTTTGGTGGCTAAGAAACTGAATTTACCCGTCGAAGTAGATTGAGGAGAAACATGAAAGTTCTTGAGTGTAGGAAGGCACTGCATGAGGAGCAGGATCATTGAGCAGAAAATTAGAAATTACTGAGGATAGATGGTCGCGAATAGACCTGAAGTCATCATCATAATCAAATAATAAAAAAATATACAGAAATATCGGAAGATAAAAAATGTGATGGACCTAAGTCTAATGAAAACACTTTCCATAAGTAAATAATCTGTTTATAAAGCAAGTGGTGCTGGTAAATCGACACCGCAATAGCTAAGCAAGAAATATTTATCAACAAGACCTGTAACCCTGTCTAGCGGTACAGCATTATATACAGGGTGTCATTAATTTTATCTTGTAAATCGTAATTACTTTTTGTAAATCGACCGATATACCGTGTGTCCCCGGATAGGTGAAACGACTCTTATAAAAGACAAAAATTTTTTGATTTTAATTTTAATTTTTTGGGGTTCAGCCCTGCTTGGCTAAAGAGTAATTTCTAGTAAAATTTTAGTTTTCAAAAATCAAGCATACCTTGGAAATTTCCAAGAAACCGGTTTTTCTGTTGAGTAAAGTGCCTTTTATGTGGCAAATACGACAAAATGTTATTTGAAAAAATTGTTCAGAATCTACATTCAGGTCCCTATACCAAATTTCAAAATCATAGGTCAACTTTTATTTTTTTCGTTTATTTTGATGTTTTATTTCACTAATCAAAGAATTTCATTTTGTAACAAAGACTGCCATGAAAAAACCAAATTGTATCCATAGCAATAGTAATCTGTCAATATCAGTCTTTGTTACAAATGAAATTCTTTGATTTGTGAAATAAACATAAAAGTAAATGTAAAAGATCAAAGTTGGCCTATGATTTTGAAATTGGGTATACGGACCTAAATGTTGATTCTGAACAACTTTTTCAAATAATATTTTTTCGTATTTGCCACATAAAAGGCACTTTACTCCACAGAAAAAATGTTTTTTTTTTAATTTCCAAGGCATGCTTGATTTTTCAAAACTAAAATTTTGCTTGAAATTACTCTTTAACCAAGCAGAGCTGAACCTCAAAAAATTAAAATTGAAATCAAAAATTTTTTGTCTTTTATAAGAGTCGTTTCACCTATCCGGGGACACACGGTATATGAAGAAGTAAAGTTGAAAACTCAACTTATTTAATATTGACAGTTTTAAGGAATGTATTTGCCTGAAATAGAGACTACGGCCTCTTCTTTCAAATACCATAAAAAATTTTCAAAAACCACGGTTTAAATTTATATGAATTAAATGAACTTAAATTTTCTTTCATTGGTAGAATACCCGAAAACTGAAGGTAATTTCATTCATATAAATTTAAGCCGTGATTTTTGATTTTTTTATGATATTTGAAAGAAGAGGCCGTAGTCTCTATTTCAAGCAAATCTCAACTTTACCTCTTCATTTCTCGGTCGATTTACAAGATATACAGGGTGTCCCAGCTTATTCGAAGCGGTCTCTGTAGGCCAAACGATGGATTTTTTCCAAAAACTTTTTGCAAATTCAAGTACAGAATCACAATGGCCATAATTTAAAATTATTTTGGAGTATACAGAGTGTCCCATATGACAATGGCATATCAAAGTTATGTTTTTTTAAATGGAATGCTCCTATGTTATTGCATTTTTAGAATGTCCGAGAAGAGAAAATAAGATTGGCTTTTACAGTTGGTGTTTAAATTCAGAAGTTTTTGAGTTATAAACAAGTGAAAATCGTCATTTTTCAAGTTTAGGTCCCTGTACCACGAAAACGGTTCAAGATAGAGAAAAACGGCTTACATGTCCATATTTTAATTTTTCATGTACTATATATGTTAGGGATAGTATTATCTCTTTTTAGTATTATAGTATTATAGTATTATAGTATTATAGTATATTATATATTTTATCACAGGGTGATAAAAATTTGAAAAATTCTGAGATTTCTCCACGCGTCGCCAAATAATAAAATCAAAGAAAGTACAAATGTTTCTATACCATAGGATAGTACATAAAAAGTTAAAATAGGGACATGTAAGCCGTTTTTGTCTATCTTGAACCGTTTTCATTGTACAGGGCCTTGAACTTGAAAAATGACGATTTTCACTTGTTTATAACTCAAAAACTTCTGAATTTAAACACCAACTGTAAAAGCCAATCCTATTTTCTCTTCTCAGACAATCTAAAAATGCAATAACATAGGAGCATTCCATTTAAAAAAACATAACTTTAATATGCCACTGTCATATGGGACACTCTGTATACTTCAAAATAATTTTAAATTATGGCCATTGTGATCCTGTACCTGAATTTGCAAAAATTTTTTGGAAAAAATCGATCGTTTGGCCTACAGAGACCGCTTCGAATAAGCTGGGACAACCTGTATTTTTTTTACCATTTTCCATGATGAAAAAATTAAATAAGTATAAATAAGCAAAAAGTTTAGCGGGAGTTATTTCATTGATCAAGCTTCATCAACTACAGGGAATGCATTAAAACAGATATAGCGAATGATTTGATTGACTGCCGAAGACCAAGCAATCAGACTAGCAGATAACAACTTCTTGGCCATTGAAGTTCAGGCTGTAGAAGAGTTGACTTTTGACTTATAGGATTAAGCTATAGGAAAAAGGAATTTATGAGTAGGCTGAGGCTTCGGATGGATCGTCTAAACTCTAGATAAAATTTTTTTGACGTATAATGAAATGATTATAGTGCCATAAAGTACCCAGTCATTAAGACTTAAATTAGATACTATTTGATAAAGGCTCATCGACAGCACAAAAAAGTGCCAATTAGAATAAGTCTTGCAGAAATACAAGAGTAAATAACAGTTTGCGAAGGGTACTTATACAATATATTACAAGTGATGAATGCTCGGCGCCACTGCTAAGCCTAATAATTGATGTCGGAGAAAATTACCCTCTTGATTTCTTTATCCGAACTGCAACTATAAGTACTATTGTTATTACATTTTCTCAGACAATCTGAAAATGCAATAATGTATGGGGTGTCCAATTTAAAAAAACAAAGATGACACTTCCTTTCCCCATTTTTAAATGTGCCGCCATCTTGGTAATATTTCATTTCGACTCGTTATTATGTATGTGGCCTAAATTCCAAATTTCAGATTCCTAGATCAACTAGAAGTCGAACTTTTTCTAATGGGCGCTTTAAAAGAATCATGCTCACCTGATCACAACAAAGAAGAGGTTATCCATATAAGATCATATGAAAAAGACCCTTATTCACATGTGATGATTGATTTTATGACTGCATCTGATGATCTGTCTCGTGATTATTCACGTCAAACCTATTTGTGCATTATTCACCTTACCGTTTTGTTTTCACTGGGAAAGTATTTAGTAGGGTGCCTTTTGTAAACCATATATCCACATCCTCTCAATTTGCCGACGTTGAACTAAAATTTTTCGGCCAAATTAATTACATCTTAACCCTGCATAATAATAACGCATGCACGGTCTAGAGTGATTAACCTGCAACATTAATTATCCCATTAGGGCGCGAGCAGGGCAAACAAAGGGTTCATTATGCAAATAGGACGAGGTCCCGGTGCGGGCCCTTCAATTAGCGACGCGCGGCAAGGCCGACTGTATTGTTATTGTTGTTTTCATTTATTACTATAAACAATTGCTCCGTCGCCATTGTTATCCCGGAAGGGGGCAGCTCTGCTGAGTCGAGTAGTGGCCCTTTGTTCCCCGAGAGCAAGCCCGAGCTCTTGACTTGTCGCCGCGGTAAGTGTAATAAGTTGGTTTGTCCGTTTCATACTTTTATAATTATTGAAGTTTTGCATGTGAAGAAGTTAGTTAGGCTTTCGTAGCACTTATACAGCTATGACGTAGTAATAATAATAATTGTTGATTCATATCCATGAAAATTGAATAGAATCAGACGTTACTAGTTTCCAGTTTTTTTTAGGTTTACTGTCCAAACCCATCTCGAAATTGCAGTTTTCCGATGCAGCACAAAGTATCAAATTTATATTCGTAATACTTTCACAGAAAGCTAATTTCGAAAGTACGAATGTTTTAGTTTATAAAAGACTTCTTATGATTGCACATGTAGGTACAGCTTTCATAACAAACAAAGACAGAAAACTGAAATATATTCGAAGCGTTGGGCTCAATGGAGATTAATATGAAAACAGCAAACCACTTATACCAGAAAATAGGGAGTTTCCAAAACGTTGATAAATGGAATAATCTGGTATAGTCGTATAACTTATAAAAAAATTACTAACAGTACCATGCACCACTTGCAAACAAAGCAATAGGAAGGCAAGGCAAGATAGGTATGATGACATTTTATACCGAATAAAGTGTCATCGTCATTTTGTGAAAGATGGCAGTTTTTTATAAGTTATTCTAAAAATCTCTATGACTGAGAGTTCAGGAGAAGAAAAGAGTTAAAATTGCTTGCAAAATAAATATCTACTAATAGATTCGGTATAGCCCTGCATCCCTACGAAGAATAAAATGTTCTGCATAGGTACATCATATTCAACAATAATAATTGTACATATTTTGATTATATAATAATACGCACGAGATAATAAAACGCCTTTCTTTTTCCTAAATAGGTACGTATACGACCTCATGATACTTGGCATATGACGGCTAACTCCGAGTTTATCACTTAGCTTTTAATTAAATGAAGACTGAGCTCGGCAAAAATTACCACACATTCGTGACCGAGAAAAGAATAATTTTAATTACATTAATTTTAAATCTTGTAAAAAGCGCACGTATAATAAAAAGTGCCCTGTCTTGATTCATTACGCGAAGCCGGTATGTCAGAGCTCTAATGAGAGGCTCTTGTCACGGCTTTACAGCGTTAATTAAGAGAATATGATGCCAGACGAGAGGTTTTGGTACAACAATGACAGCTTTTAATATGAACGAAAGCGAGCAGTGGCGGACAAGCCTTGCCAAAGGGACGATATATCATCGCCTCATTTCCCATGCTAATGGTTACTTGGTTAAACGTAAACCAATGTTCAACCTATTCATTTAACTATGATAAGAAAATAATGGATTTATGTATCCAATAAAAAAGTATCAAATGCTTGGATGCTATACTTAACAGAAAAATACAACGACGTAAGGCCATAAATATAGGGTACGTACATCTCGGGTTACATTTACTACAACCTTCAACCTTCTTCTTCTTCATAATGCCGTCTTCTTGATCGAAGGTTGTCGATCAATTCTTTAAACGCTTCCCTATCCCCCAACGCGAAATATTTGTTCCACACTGAGGTTAGTCCAATATCTGATATTCCTCAGCCAAGGTTTTTTTTAGTCCTAAGCCCTTTCTCCCTTTTATTCTTGCATGCATGATTATGTGCAAAAAGATTATTTATCATTATGGAATATGTGGCCCAGATTTGCTGTTTTTTTCTTATTTTAAATTTTTTTATAATTTTTTTTGTCTGTTAACATTGTTAACACTTCTTCGTTTGTGGCTCTAGCAATCCAAGGAATTTTAAGCATATACGTTCAAAATCAAGAAGATTTTAAATTTTTTTAAAAGTAGCGAAACACGTGTAACGTTTATAATATCCATCAATATACAGGGTTTCCCAAGATTTATTTATCATGGATATCCGCGTTATTTCAAAAAATAAACAAATGAAATTAAAAAATTTCAACCATACCTCTAAGGCTTTTCAGCTGCACCATCAATGCCCCTTTACGCCTTTCCACCCCTAAGTAATCATCCCCTACTTTTTTTCAAATGACACCCCCATATTTTTTTTGTTCGGCAGGATTGTTGACTTCTTGATGGTTGACTATCCCTTGATAAAGAAATCTTGGGACACCCTGTATAGTAGAATTTTTTAAAACATTGGTGTTTTATTTATCATCCATCAGTTTGCACAGACTAAAAACGAAGAAGCAAAGCTCACCTATAACCTTTAAATTACGTAATGTCATCCGATCTTTAAAGCTGATAAACTTGCATTTTTGTTATCAATGACGTCATGGCCACTTTGGCTGAAATGTACCATATCTCATCAGTCATCATCAGTGCTGTCGGATGAGGGCATATATTTGAATTATATTTATGTACAGTGGGTGGGCTTTTAGCGGTAACATTATTATTCAGTCATTTTAAGGAACATATGCGAGTGTAGTTCCCTTTTTATCATGAGTCCCATTTCCCACACAATTTCTATGATTACCTGTAGGTACTGCTTCCCGAATGGTAAAGAACACACCCGTCGTTCGCACCTCTGTTCCATTTAAGAGACGCAAGGCACTCGGGGCCGTTTTACTTAGAACTTCCATTCATAATGATTTTTCTTGAGAATATAATAAATAGTCTTGCTTTCCGTACCTCTGTACAAACGCCGTTACCGTGGTTGGCGTTACAGGCGGTGGTTCCTTGTTGAAAAGTAAAATTGGTCTTTGATATAAAAAAAAATCACTTGAGCTCCCCCCCCCCCTGTTGAGAGATTGTGCGTGAAAAAACAGTTTTTTGTTATATTATATATATTTAGCAACCGGTTTTGCCCTGCCTATGTGCACGCCTATGTTCTGCCAAAGCAATATTTAAGTACGTAACAGTCATTAATATAGTCACCTGGGATATATTTTATAATAATCTTCTAAAGTTTTTAAGTTAATTAATTGACTGTTTTTTAACGCCCTATTTACTCGTAAAAATATCATAAAATTTAATGAATAGTCTTGACCTTCAATTTACAAAATTAGTCTGCATTAGATGTCTTCTCCATCTTGAAATTTTGATGATGAGTTGCGATAATAAAACTTGAGTTTACTGCTTGTCATAAATAAGAAACAAAATAAATTTCCAGAGTGCTTAGCTTTTTCTGCTATACAGGATACCTATAGCTAAAAGATACCACCAACGATCTACCACAAATTCCCCAGTAAACACTGTGCCGATTTAACCTAAATATTACAACCGCGAAGAGGTGACAAGAGCATTCACTCGACTAAAAAACTGAAAAGCTCCAGGACCGCAGATAATGTATACAGGGTTATTCACGGTATACGCCACGGAAGATTATGGCCGTGTCTCTGGATTTTAGGATCTTTTTATTTTTGGAGTGGATAGAGACCCGGCAGAGGTACGTTTTAAAATTATATTCATAATGTACAGGGTGTCCCAAAAGCATGAAACATATCAAAGTTATGTTTTTTTAGATGGAATGCTCCTATGTTATTGCATTTTTAGATTGTCTGAGAAGAAAAAATAAGATTGGTTTTTACAGTTGGTGTTTAAATTCAGAAGTTTTTGAATTATAAACAAGTGAAAATCGTTATTTTTCAAGTTCAAGGCCCTGTACAATGAAAACGGCTTAAGAAAGAGAAAAACGGCTTACATGTCCCTATTTTACTTTTTCATGTACCATCCTATGGTATAGAAACATTTGTACTTTCTTTGATTTATTTATTTGTCGACGCGTGGAGTAATCTCAGAATTTTTCAAATTTTTTATCACCCTGTATAAACATTTCATCTACATCATTGGATAGTACATGAGAAGTTAAAATAGGGACATGTAAGCCGTTTTTCTCTATCTTAAGCCGTTTTCCTTGAACTTGAAAAATTACCATTTTCACTTGTTTATAATTCACAAACTTCTGAATTTAAACACCAACTGTAAAAGCCAATCTTCTTTTTTTTCCCCAGGCAATATAAAAATGCAATAACATAGGAGCATTCCATTTAAAAAAACATAACTTTGATATGTTTCATGCTTTTGGGACAGCCTGTACATTATGAATATAATTTTAAAACGTACCTCTGCCGGGTCTCTATCCACTTCAAAAATAAAAAGATCCTTAAATCTAGAGACACGGCCATAAACTTCCGTGGCGTATACCGTGAATAACCCTGTATGTTGAGTTCTTGAAACTTCTACACGAGGGAATAATCGACAACTGACAAGTATTTTCAACACCGCTATATATCTGGCAATTTGCCCAAATCTTGGTTGAGGTCGACCTTCATCGCTATTCCAAAGAAGCAGAGTGCTAGACACTGCACAGACTATGGCACTATTAGTTTGATGAGTCACCTTCTCAAATTGTTTTTAAAAATTACCCATAACAGTATCTTTAAGAAGTGTAAGAAACATCTATTAGGACGGACGGAGTTTGGTTTTCGCAACCCTGTGGGAGCCTGAGAAGCCATATTCGATACTCAGGTTCTTTTTCAGCGATGTAGAGTCAGTTAATTGCGACGTGTTTGCGTGTTCTATAGATTATCATAAGGCTTTTGACTGTGTTCATAATTGGAAATTAATAGTAATACTACAGAAGATTGGCCTTGATAACAGGGACGTAAGAATTATCTGTAATTTGTATTGGAACCAAACTGCGAATATTCGGTTTGGGGGAGAGGATTTGGAAGACATACAAATTACAAATCAAACGCGGTGTACGACAGGGATGTATACTCTTTCCGATGTTATTTAATATACACTCGGAACATACATATATTCCAGGAAGCTTTGACCAAGCCTTTTAAACTCATTGGAGAAATTAGGTATACCGATGATACGATGGTATTTGCGGATAATCATGATGATCTGCAAATGATAATGAACAGAGTGGCAGACAGCAGTGGTGATATGGATTATCACTTAACACACAAAAAACTAAGTATGTGGTTGTCTCAAAAAACCGTACCATTCTATCCAATCGGCTCTTTGTAAATAACCGACCGATTAAAAAGGTACCTATCTACATATATACAGGGTGTCCCAGCTTATTCGAAGCGGTCTCTGTAGGCCAAACGATGGACTTTTTCAAAAAACTTTTTGAAAATTCAAGTACAGGATCACAATGGCTATAATTTAAAATTATTTTGGAGTATACAGAGTGTCCCATATGACAGTGGTATATCAAAGTTATGTTTTTTAAAATGGAATGCTCCCATGTTATTGCATTTTTAGATTGTCTGAGAAGAGAAAATAAGATTGGATTTTATAGTTGGTGTTTAAATTCAGAAGTTTTTGAGTTATAAACAAGTGAAAATCGTCATTTTTCAAGTTCAAGGCCCTGTACAGGGTGGGCCAATAAGCGAGGTAAGCGGCTGTATCTCAGAAACTAATAATCGTAGAGAGTTGCGGTAAAAATTTTTATTGGTTAAGTGGGCAAGGGAAAATGCTGGAAATTATTTTCAAGTTTCCAAGATGGCTGCCAGAGGGCGTTTGCACCATCTTGAATTACATAAAGTTACGTTTCTTGTGATTTTCCCCAATGAATGTAACAAAAAAGTATTTGTGTTTTAATGTTAACTTAAAGTCGAACATTTTTTGTAGAAACAATTTTTCTCTATCTTTCGAATTAAAGTGGTGGGGGGGGGTATTTGAATGTTGTTTTAAACAAATGCCTGTAACTTCAAAACGGTTTTAATGGATTTGGATAAATTTGATATAATTGGAAAGAGCATTTCTTGGGCTTTTAGGTTTCTTGTGATAATGACAGTTGTGACCTACACGGCCGCCGATAGAGGGCGTTATTCGATATTATAACCAAAATATTGGCTTTTCTCAAAAAATTTAAATGCAATGATATGACTTTTTTTAGACTAGAAAATAGACAAATGATCAACCAATAAGCTTGCGCAAACCGCATCTTAATATCTTTTTCCTAAATCAAATTATTAAAAAAATACCAAACCAAGAAAATTCATATATTCCCATTTAAAAATGCATCGGTCGCTTTCGATAAGAAGGCAAGTAGTAGGCCATGGAAACAAAAGACAAACTCCTCACGCGTTTTCGTAACGATTTTCCTTTTATTTATTTATTTATTTATTTATTTATTTATTTATTTACAATATGTCATTACAACAGGGTTATACCCCAATTACTGTATGACTCTACCACAAAATAATCACATTTAAGGTGAGCAGAGCTGTGATATACAAATCAATTTTAACAATAATAATACAGGTAACCGAACTACCTACCTACTCAAATAAACACACTGAAATATCTCCAACAGAACAGCAAAAGATGTCCAAGATATCGCAGTATGCATTATAAATACCACAGATGTCATGGAGTTTCTTTTAAAGAAAGTTGTGGTCCTGAAAAGGACCCTTTTTGAGAAAAGAATAATGCCTTCTGTGTTCAAATTGCCTTCCGTCATATTCCACACATTGTTCCAGTGTTTCTTGAGTCAACAGAACCGCAGCCTCGATTTCTGCCACTGATAGTTGAGGAATTGAATTTCGAATTCTTTTTTCCATATCCATTCGTGTTGTTGGTGGAGTTTGAAAAACAATGTCTTTTAAGCGTCCCCAGAAGTAAAAATCAAGACATGTCAAGTCGGGAGATCTTGCCGGACAAGGAAATAGGCTTCCCCTTCCTATCCAGCGTTCTCGAAAGGTCCCGTAAATATGGTTTCGGACATTAATTGAATAATGTGCCGGACAACCATCTAATTGCAGAAGCAGAGTTCTCCTAGTTTCGAGTGGCACATCTTCCAACAAAATTGGCAAGTCGTTGATCAAAAACTCTAAGAAGCGGTTAGCAGTTAAATCTTAATCAAAAAAGTAAGGTCCAATAATTCTGTCCCCAATGATACCGCACCACACATTTAGGCTCCATCAGCGTCCCCGCAGCGTCCCTGGTGCTACACTTCTCTCTCTTAACCAACGCTGATTTTCAGCGGACCAATAATGCATATTATGAAGGTTTACTCTATACCATCACTATTAAAGGTAGCCTCGTCGGTCCAGAGAATTTCCTTTAAGAAATTTCTGTTTTTCTCAAGCATACCTAGCATCCATTGACAATTTTTGTCGAAATCTTGTTCATTTAGCGCCTGGTGCAAGACTATGTGGTAAGGATGTAATATAAAAGTAAAAAACAACATAATCAGTAGTAAAAAATAATATAACCAGAATAACACTGAATTTGTATTTGAGGGTATGTGCTAAGATACTTGGAATAAGATAAAATTATTCAACTATAATCTTTCAAAATATTTCTAAAAACAGTTGTTCGTGCTATTCCCAAGTCTAGAGACAATCTTCTAGTTTATACATGTCTATAAAATTTTGTGTAAGCGTTGATAATATTTTCTTCGGTCCTTCCATTGCGACGCCTGCGACGTTTAGGACAACGAAAACTTCCAGTATCGCGTAATCGCTGTACCAAGCGCGGAAACATTCTTCTCCCGTAATGAAGGCGATCTGGACACCGTGCCGCATACTGTCTTGCAGCTATAGTTGCATTTTGAAAACACTCGAAATAAATCGCAATCATGTCAACGGCTTCATTATTTGTGAGAGTCATTTTGGTTAAAAAGTACTCAAATTATATGCAATCAACAATAATAGTGGGCTGCGTGTGACAGAAGTTTGACGTTACTTCCCAATATTTTAGTTAGGAGTCTGTCTTTTATTTCCATGGCCTACTACTTGCCTTCTTATCGAAAGCGACCGATGCATTTTTAAATGGGGATATATGAATTTTCTTGGTTTGGTATTTTTTTTATAATTTGAGTTAGGAAAAAGATATTAAGATGCGGTTTGCGCAAGCTTATTGGTTGATCATTTGTCTATTTTTTAGTCTAAAAAAAGTCATATCATTGCATTTAAATTTTTTGAGAAAAGCCAATATTTTGGTTATAATATCGAATAACGCCCTCTATCGGCGGCCGTGTAGGTCACAACTGTCCCGTGTGGGGCTTGTGTGTTACCCCCATCGGGCGCGTCCCCAAGTGGTGGATAGGGGAAGGCCTTTCCCGACAGGGTAAGGTACCGGAAACGGCGCGAACCCAACAACACACGAAGAAAGAAGAATGGCGGAACAAAAACAGAAGGAAGAAGTACCCCAGGAGGGTAGAACCACTGGTTCAGAATCCCTCCCTGGCCTAGTGCCAGGCTGCCCCTCGGATTCTGGGGAGGGCAATGTAACGCCAGGAGACGTCGGAGAAGATCGCGACGTAATAACTGCCATGGAGGATGATAAATCTGACTATGGCAGTGAATCATCAGTGGGGACAACAGGGACCGCTGATACAATATCTGCAGGGATTGGAAACATAGGACTGCAGATATCAACAACAAAAGAAAAAAGACTTTCGGGGGCCCAGAAAAGGAAACTCCGAAAGGAACAAAAAATTGCTGCTGGCACATGGACTGAAAAACGTCCAACCAACAGCAAAGCAACAAAAGAGAAGGAACCGAAGAGTGGAAAAAGATCTCGGGACGACTCGAAAACTCCACCCCAAGCCCCAAAGAGAGCGAAGGGTAATAATAGTCAAACACTGTCTGGCAAGGGACCCAGCAAGGCAACGGAAACGAAACCTAAAGGGAGCTACAGCGAGGCAGTGTCTGGACTAAGGATGGTGGTGATAGACAGACGCCATCCTGAATTTACTCTGGATCAGGGAAAGACAGAACTGATCCAGAAGAAACTAGTCGAAGCAATGGACAGCACACCCTCGGGGAGCAAAAGTCCATTGCAATTCGAAAAAGTATCGTTTAGCGGAGGAGTCCTATGGATGCACTGCGCAAACGAACATACAAAAACCTGGCTTGTGGGGGTGATTGGGACACTGGGCGGACTTTGGGAAGGGATGGCCCTGACAACAGTCGAGGCCAAGGACCTACCAAAGAGGCCGAGAGTTCTAGTCTACATCCCGGGACCAGAAGAAGAGGACGGGCCAGTAAGGACACGTTTAGAGAGGCAGAATCCAGGTCTGAACGTGGGTAGCTGGCTACAACTCAGTAAGAAAAAAGAGAAGGAGGGAGTAATCCGGGCCTTTTCAATAGACGAGGGGTCATTCAAGACCCTCGAGAGATCCCGGTTTCGAGCGTACTACAGCCTCGGAAGGGTGACTTTCCGAGTGTTGAAAGGACTCGATGGCGGGCAAAATCAGGGTCCTTCAAGCGAACCTCCAGCACAGTAAAGCGGCATCAGCTGCCCTTACTGTGGCAATGAGGGAATTTGATGTGGCCCTCATACAAGAACCTTGGATCAACAAAGGTAAGGTAATGGGACTAGGGGGGGTGGGAGAACTAATTTACAGTAGATCCCATGAAACCCCTAGAACCTGCATACTAGTCAAAAAAGGACTTATAATACTTCCGTTAACTAACCTTTCTTCCAGGGATTTGACGGTAGCAAAAATCAGGACAGTCAGCGGGAATATGTCGAGGGAGATAATTCTCGGATCAGCATATTTCCCATATGACGCCCTGGAACTACCACCACCCAAAGAGGTAGAAAAACTGGTGAGAGACTGCGGGGGAAAAGGACCACAGCTGATCATCGGGTGCGACACCAACGCGCACCATACAACTTGGGGAAGCACAAACACCAACGAAAGAGGTGAGTCACTACTACAATTTATAATGACTAACAATCTAGACATATTAAATGTAGGAAATAAACCTACTTTTGTCAACTCAAGACGAAGGGAGGTCATAGACATAACTATAGCTACACCATACGTAGGAAGCTATGTCAAAAACTGGCATGTATCTGATGAGGTTAGTTGCTCGAATCACAGACACATAAACTTTACAATAAATGGGAACAAAACCATAAAAGAAATTTATCGCAATCCTCGGAAAACTAACTGGGAGTCTTATAAGACAGACCTGGAGCACGGTTTAAAACAGACAAGAAATACGATAAAAAACACAATAGACCTAGAAGTGGTAGCAGGACAAGTGCAGGATGCAATCACTTCGGCCTATAACAACAACTACTGTCCCCTTGTCAGCAGGGACTCCAACAGGAATGTGCCCTGGTGGAACAGAAACCTAGCTGCACAAAGAGGACAAGCTAGGAAATACTTCAATAAAGCGAAGGAAACAAATAAGTGGGAGATATACAGAAAGGCTCTCACAGAATACAACAAAACACTGAGGAAAGCAAAGAGAGAGTCATGGAGAAAGCATTGTGAGGACATAGAAGGAACTCAAGAATATGCTAGACTCCATAAAATACTCTCAAAGCAACCCCAGAGCTCCATACACACTCTGAAAACAGAGAGTGGCAAATATACGGAAACGGGAAAGGACACAATGAGAGAATTACTCAGAGTCCATTTTCCAGGTTCTAGAGTCACCGATTTATCTCCACAAGACTGCCTAAATGCAGAACTGGGAACCCCAAAGAGGACGAACAGGGACAGCTGGCAGGTTGCGAAATCGGTGATAAACGAGAACAAAATCAAATGGGCAATCAACTCCTTTGAACCCTATAAATCGCCGGGTATAGATGGCATCTACCCAATAATGTTGCAGAAAGGACCACATCTTCTGACACAGAGGCTAAGTATGATCCTCAGGGGCAGTCTTGCACTGGGGCACACACCCAAAGCCTGGACCTTAATTAGAGTAATTTATATACCCAAACCTGGGAAAACAGGACAGGAAGGGGCAAAATCTCTAAGACCCATAAGTCTCATGTCCTTTTTGCTGAAGACTTTAGAAAAACTGCTCGATAGGCATATAAGGGATGATGTCCTGGCAAACAGACCATTTCATCAAGACCAACATGCATATAGAACAGGAAAATCAACGGAATCAGCTTTACACCACCTGGTAGAAAAGGCAGAATACGCAATAAAACACAAGGAAGTACTATTATGTGCTTTCTTGGACATAGAAGGTGCGTTCGACAACACCTCCCTAGAATCAATCTCCAATGCATTGAGGAACAGAGGAATCAATGCAACAATATGCAGGTGGATAGACTTCATGTTGAAAAGCAGATTGGTATGCACATCCCTATTTGGGGAGACTGTGGTGGCTCAGGTAGCAAGGGGGTGTCCACAAGGAGGCGTACTGTCTCCATTGATATGGAACCTTGTTATGGACGAGCTAATGAAACGTCTGGACCAAGAGGGAATCAAGAGCATAGGATATGCTGATGACCTTGTCATACTAATTCAAGGTAAATTTAACGACACAATAAGGCCCTGCATGCAAAGGGCTTTAAATGTTGTAACCAAATGGACAAACGAAGAGGGACTGAACATAAGTCCCTCCAAATCAACCATCATAGCGTTTACTAATCGAAGGAAACTGGTGGGCCTAGGACCACTAAAACTTCGAGGTAGGAACGTACAAATATCGGGAGAGGTGAAATATCTTGGGGTAATCTTAGACTCAAAACTCACCTGGAACCAACAGATAGACAGGATTAAAAGAAGAGCGGAGACCACATCCATGATGGTCAGACGAACTTATGGGAAAACATGGGGATTAAAACCACATATGGTATACTGGGCGTACACCAGAGTGATTAGACCAATGTTGTTATATGCATCTCTGGTATGGTGGACAAATATGCAACAAAATACCGCGATAAACAAGCTCAGCAAGGTGCAAAGACTCGCATGCCTTGGAATAACGGGGGCAATGAAAACTACTTCAACTGCAGCAATGGAAGTCCTCCTAGACCTCCCACCACTTCATCGAATGATAATGGGAGAGGCAAGACTGGCACGACTAAGGCTGCAAGAAGAACCAAGGGGCAAATATGCGGAACTTGGACACAATAGAATCAAAAACTATGTGGAAGTGGACCTGCTAGATGCAAACACAGACCACATGGCTCCAAAATTCAAATTCCACGAGAGCTTTGAGGTGAGCATCAAAGATCGAGAGGAATGGAATGAGCCCACAGACAGCAGCAGGCTGGTCGGAACAACCTGGTACATTGACGGGTCAAAGACCGACCAAGGAACTGGAGCTGGCATATACAATGAGTTGGACAATACTCAACACACCATATCTCTCGGGCAGTGGGCAACTGTATTTCAATCGGAAATATATGCTATGCTACACTGCGCGAGCATAAACATTAAGAGGGCCTACAAAAATAGGCGGATCAATATATTAACAGATAGTCAGGCGGTTCTGAGGGCTATAGAAAGACCCAAGATAACGTCCAGACTACTGTGGGAATGCCGTGAGAATCTCGAAACCCTGGCAGAACGCAATAAGGTAACCTTGATGTGGGTGCCAGGACATAGAGGAATCACAGGCAATGAAAAAGCCGACGAGCTAGCAAGAAGAGGATCCTCGGCTAAATACATTGGCCCAGAACCTGCCCTGGGAGTACCAAAAAGTACAGCACGGGGTCAGGTTAATATATGGGTCAAAGAAAAACACAAAATATATTGGGACAAAAGGACCAAACACCAACATGGGAAAGCCTTTATCAAAGGACCCATAAAAAAGACAACTGAAGAACTACTATTACTTAGCAGGAATCAGTTACGCATTACAGTGGGATTACTAACGGGACATATTGCCCTAAAAGAACACTTAAATAAAATAGGACTGTTCAATGGAGACCTAAGTTGCCGAGAATGCAATAGGGCCCAGGAGACAGCAAAACATGTACTGTGTGAATGCGAGGCTCTGGACCGCAGAAGACAGGAGATATACGGACAACAAAAAATGCGTCCGGAAGAATATGAAACTCATTCAGTAACGGGGCTGCACAAGTTAGTTCAGGGAACCAGACTGATGGAATGGGTGTCATGAAGCAAAAGGGGGTGCACAATAAGCCCATGAGGCTGAGGTGCTTCCGGTGACCAAGAATCAGACGGCCCTCGAAAGGAGGGGGTTTTAGTGGGTGGGACTCCCACATAACCCCCATAATGGATTTACCCTCCTTTTTTAAAAAAAAAAAAAAAAAAAAGGTCACAACTGTCATTATCACAAGAAACCTAAAAGCCCAAGAAATGCTCTTTCCGATTGTACTAAATTTATCCAAATCCATTAAAGCCGTTTCGAAGTTACAGGCATTTGTTTAAAACAACATTCAAATACCCCCATCCACTTTATTTCGAAAGATAGAGAAAAATTGTTTCTACAAAAAATATTCGACTTTAAGTTAACATTAAAACGCAAATACTTTTTTGTTACATTCATTGGGGAAAATCACAAGAAACGTAACTTTATGTAATTCAAGATGGTGCAAACGCCCTCTGGCAGCCATCTTGGAAACTTGAAAATAATTTCCAGCATTTTCCCTTGCCCACTTAACCAATAAAAATTTTTACCGCAACTCTCTACGATTATTAGTTTCTGAGATACAACCGCTTACCTCGCTTATTGGCCCACCCTGTACAACGAAAACGGTTCAAGATAGAGAAAAACGGCTTACATGTCCCTATTTTAACTTTTTATGTACTATCTTATGGTATAGAAACATTTGTACTTTCTTTGATTTTTTTATTTGGCGACGCGTGGAGAAATCTCAGAATTTTTCAAATTTTTTATCACCCTGTATAAACACTTCATCTACATCATAGGATAGTAGATGAAAAGTTAAAATAGGGACATGCAAGCCGTTTTTCTCTATCTTCAGCCGTTTTCCTTGTACAGGGCCTTGAACTTGAAAAATGACGATTTTCACTTGTTTATAACTCAAAAACTTCTTAATTTAAACACCAACTGTAAAAGCCAATCTTATTTTCTCTTCTCAGACAATCTAAAAATGCAATAACATAGGAGCATTCCATTTAAAAAAAACATAACTTTGACATGTCACTGTCATATGGGACACTCTGTATACTCCAAAATAATTTTAAATTATGGCCATTGTGATCCTGTACTTGAATTTGCAAAAAGTTTTTGGAAAAAATCCATCGTTTGGCCTACAGAGACCGCTTCGAATAAGCTGGGACACCCTGTATACGTACTTGGGAACGACAATAAATGAACAGTGGGATCACTCCGTTGATATTAAGTGCCGCATACAAAAAGCCAGATCGGCCTTTCTGAGGATGTCAATTTTATTCAAAAGCCACCGTTTGGCAATGTCAACAAAAGTACGCCTGCATGCTGAGATGTTACGTATTTCCAGTGCTGCTTTACGGAGATGAGTCTTGGACGCTGACGGAGGCCTCGTGCAAAAGGTTGAAGGCCTTCGAAATGTGGTTATACAGGCGTATTTTGAGGATTTCCTGGACAGAGCACATAACGAACCAAAATGTTCTAGGTAAAATGAAGAAAGAAATGGAAATTCTAAAAATGGTAAAAGCTCGGAAACTTGAACATCTGGGACATATAATCAGGGGCGTATGCGAGTTCGACCAAGATACTCAATTTTAATCCCTTAACGTCGAACTCAAGGATTAACATTCGTTCCGGTCATAAAACACGAAATTGGAGAATTTCTTGAAATTATGAACTGCTTACCTTCCATAGTTGCCAAACCGATCTTTAATAAGGTCTGAATATTTGTGTCAGTCGCAAGATATAAAATAACACATATGCCCGTATTCACAAACGATAATTTCCTAAATAATTACATAATCAATTATTATCTCCATCTCATTCTAATGCTAAAAAACTGTATATCTTCATACCGTTTATTTAATTATTTTGGGGATATAACAGGACAGGAATGCTTTGTGAATACGAGCATTTTAGGTACTTAAATATAAATTTGTTACTTCAAATTCAAAGTATGCAATAATTCTTATTTACTTTTACATTTCACAATTTTTAACTTTCATTTTCATTACTGGCATGGTAGAATTATGTCTGTCTCATTGAACAGAAAGAGTAACATTGTTTAGAGTTTTTTTTCATATCATAAAAAATAATCAGATAGATATTTCCTCAGGTTTAATAAATTATACATGAGAAAAAAATAGCCGCATACGGTCTTACATCGTAAACAGTAAAATTTTAAGGAACAGTTCTTGTGGGTGTCATAAATAACATTTCCATTATAAGTATTTTTTTTTCAAATGAGAAAGTGAAGTGTCACTCCACCTGTTTTTAACTAAATAATGTTTTCTAAATAGGACAAATATTTTCATAAATCATAATTTTCTCTTATTACTGAAGGTAATATTTATTTATTCTTTTTAATTTGAACTTTATTATCGCATTTTCTAAATTAAATTGAACTAACCTGTATATACCGACAATATATACCGCCAAAAAGTTCACACTATACGGGAAAATTTTATTTTCATCTTTTTTGATTTTTTTTTTTTATAAAACAAATATTATAAATATAAGCTATAGAAGTGTTGCAGGGATGAACCAGTCTATAAAACAAAAACACTGCTAAAGATATTTTGTTCAGTCTGGCAACAATGCAAGTGGTCTATACGAATTCTCAGGTAAGTAGGTGCTTGGTCGAACTCACCCATGGGATTAAAGCACAGCAGGGTATTTTGGTCGAATTGGTATCCTCCGATAATCAGAAACTCCAATCGATATGAACTCTTACAACTAATTCTACAAGGCAAGATATGGAGAAAGAGAGGACCAGAAAGGCTGCCGTAAACAAAGTGCAAATCGCCATGATGATCGCCAACATTCGTTAAGCGCATAGACATTAGAAGAAGAATATCCAAAATTATGTATGTCCAAAAAGGCACCCATTTCAAGATACAGCCCCTCAATAGCGGAGGTCAACCAAAAACACATTTTCCCGAATAAGAAAAAAAATGACTCAGAAACTTCAAAATTGCACCGCCTACTACTGTTGTTAAGAGCAATAAACTGACAGTTTTGAAAACATTGACATACTTAGTTTTTTATGTCACGTCTCACTTTTTATTCCACAATTTTTTTATCCGTACGTCACTTATTGATTCTGTATTTTTTATTCAAAGGCTAAAGTATTACTGAACGTTTAGCCATTTTATAAAAGTTTAGTATCTTGCATCGAAAACCCGTAATTAATTTTTTATGATGGAACTACACTAGGTACTGAAAACATATTTCTGTGTAAATCTTTTTTTTTTCAATTTCAATAATAACGTCAACAAATAGCGTTCCATCACAGATTCTTGGGTGAAAAATATGTCGACCTACTACTCGAAATTATTTATATCTAAAATGTCTTTTTTTCCAAGATACAGCCTTTGAACTGAATACACTTTTTTCAAAATAAGTAAAAAATTAAGTAAAAAATAAGACACTTTAGTTTCACTGCCTACTACGATTATTCTCAAGTTTATTAAATGTGAATAATGTCGTTTCTGTAATATAAAAATATGTTTTTTAATTAAAATCAGATTTTCACGAATACGTTTTCATGGCATAAGTCTTTGGAAAAAATACAGAAATCATTGGCGCGTGGATAAAAAATTCTGGGATACAATTTTGACTTAAGTATTCTGGAAAAAGTGTATATGGTTGACCCTCATTTAAGGGCTGTAGGTATCTTGAAAAGGGTGCATTTCTCACATAGATTTTATTATACAGGGTGATTTATAATATGTGCGCAGGACTTCAGGAAGTGATAGCTGGTTCAAAAATATGAAAAATAGTTCCTATCAACATGGGTCCACAAACCAATCATTTTCGAGATACAGGGTGTCAAGAAAAATTTTTTTTTCAGTTTTATGATGTTTTCTCAGGAACCCTTTCAGATATAAAACTAAATTTTTTACACATGTTACCATTAATATTATTTACATTTTGAGCTCTGATTAAATTTATTTCATACGGCAGTGGCGGAGATTTTGGGATTGCATGAAATTTGTTTGCCCCTAATTTCTATGACACTGCAAAAATTGGCATTGTGGAAGCACATTTTAAACTGCCAATGCTTTCTACATAATAAAGGTACTCTTGGTCAAATACTCTAAATAATTTGAGCTGTTTTCGAGAAAAACAGCATTTTATGGTGAAAAACATAAAATTAAGTGGCAACTTATTTTTGATATTTTTTTAATGATTTGTTTCACTGTCGCATAATTTTTTTTTAATTTGCCCTTTTAACGTACCTAGATATTATTATTGACAAAATGTGTACAAAAGCTGGGATATCGTAAAAAATCAGAAAATAATTAATTTTTTTGACTCGAAAACGGTTCTTTTGCGGACCCATGTTAATGGGAACTTTTTTCCATATTTTTGAACGATCTATCACATCCTGAAGTCCTGCGCACATATTTTGAATCATCCTGTGTATTATTAGTGATTTATAAAAATTTTGCAGTAATTTTTTTTTACTGTATATTAATAATTATTTTATTATACTATTTGGTTATAAAGCGTAAAACGTTTTTAAATAAATAACCCTTTTGTAACTACGTAACGTATATTATATGACCAATATATTAATATTAATATTAATATACAATAATGTGACATGAAATAGTGGTCTTAGGAGTCTTCTATATGAGAAGAGAGATTACCAATGACCATTCCCGTATCTTCTGGTCGTGGTGATCATGAAGAATGCCTATCTGGACGGTGTCGTGTACGTGTGATATGATGATACATTGTCCAGGGACGCCACGCCGTGTTATAAAACCAATTAAACTTAATGGATGCCTGGAATTTGTTTAAACATGAAATATAGGGTCCGTCCGCGTCCGTCGTTACTGCCGACATTCTGTTAGGACTGCTGGCTTAATTAGCATCGTGTTTAGGTTATCATATTAAATATCTTGTTGTTTCTACCTAGGAATTAGTTATGCAGTGTAAATACAGGTTGATCTTCACGACACAGTGCCATAATATCAATATTGGAAACTCTAAAAAAAATCTTTTAAAGAAATTTGATGATTTTTGCATTCAATTTTTGCCTAATAAAGTTTCATGTCTTACTTAGGTATTTTTAAGATAATTATAACAAATTTTAGCCCCGAAGTTTACCTAAAGGTATGCATGGGCATTTTGGCGATATTGTAATAGATATATTAATTAAATACTAAAAAAATAGAAGCATTGAAAAAAGGTTTGTGATTAATGCCCATTCAACAATTTTTCACTAGCACCAAGACTGTAAATTTTTTAGGATGACAAAACTTTAGTCTGAAAGATTCAGACTACATGATTTTTTCAGTTCTCTATATTGTTGGGACAAATTTGTATTACTGCTGTCTGTGTTAAATTTTAGTGTGATACCATCATTATACCCAAAATTCGACTATTAAAGATGAGCAAAAAAATTGATCCTACTATGATCATATTCTGTTTTTTGATTGTGAGGTCCGTGTCCTGAAAAACACCTGGTACCTAGGTGTCAAATATTATTATTGGATCATTAAGCCTAATAGCACTGAAGAAATTTCAAGACTTACTTCTATTTTTAGGTCTATTACATTCTACTTGTATAAATCCCACAGTCCCAACAATAATTGTATTTTTAGAAGGATATATGAACCCTGGTTACTATTTTTGCTGTTTCTATTATTGACTGTTGCTACAATAATAATTATTATAAGAATTTCATCCATGTCTGTTAGTGTAGCTATACATACACGATATAGGTACATACTTGCAAGAAATCCAGAACGGAAATATTTCTCATATCATAAGTATGTAATATTTTCTTATCGTGGTAACCATTTACGATTTATGTAAATCGATTCAAGAGTTTATCGGATCGTAAAAAAGAGTTGTGTTCTCTATTCATTGCGATTAGGGGAGAGTGCGGAAGGTTGAAAATCGAAAATTCCCGAAGTTCAAGCAAACATTAATTAATTATTGCTCATGCTAGGATTATAAAGGCTGCTTGAATTAAAATGATCATCGGTTTCCTTATATTTTGAAGAAAATGAATCAGGTTTCCAAAAACAATCAAAATTACGTTTTCATTAAATTTGCTCACCCGATAAATTCAATAATATAGCGTTCATTTGAAAATAACAGTTGCTATCGTATGTTAAAAGAAAAATTATTTAAATGCAATTTAACAGCAGATTATTTTCATATAAGTGTTTCAGAATTTTTCAGAATTGAAAAGAGAAATCATAAAGTATAACTCACCCTGTATAGGGAAAGTTGTAGGGTTCATCACTACAAATTTTGAAAATTCAAGGTAAAATGAATATTTAAGTCACTTCTGCGAGGATTGGCGATGCATATTGTTTATTAGCCCTAAATATTACAACCCTACAAACACTTCACTCTTTAGATAGTAGTGTTCGTATGACAATGTTTAAAATTTAAGAAGCTTAAAACTATATGACAGAAGTGGTTGGGTTTAGCACTAAAAATGAGGAAAATTCAAGATAAAACTAAACTTAAATTCAAGTCACTACTCGACAATTTATGAACTGCCAACTGAACCTTTAATACCCTAAAAATTAAACAAAAACACGTTAAGCAGTCTTCGTATGACACTGTTTAAAATATAAGAAACTTTATTATAAGTTTGGAAAAATTCAGATAAAACTAAAATTCAAGTCGCCCCACAATTCGTGGACTGGCGAAAACTATTTGACAACTTTTAATACTCTGACGGTAATCAATCAATTCTGTAGAAAGCGTTCATGTAAGTCTTCCAGATAAAAGAGAATGTTCCCTTGGATTCTGATCTGAAAATTTAAGCACTCTAAATTAAGGAATGAAAATAAGCCATGAATATGATTCTTATACTTTGTTTATCATTATTTTATTGTTTATTTATTATTAAAAACGATCTGTACAGGATGGTCTATTAAACCTGTCCTTAAGAAGGGCAAAATGTAATTTTAATGGTCTTACCCCCCAAATTGGTTAGAAATAATTTTTTTTAAAAGCCAGAATTTTTAAAAATTTTTCCCTCCATATAATACCTACCGTTAGGAAGCCTTAATTTTTGCCACAAGAAAAGCATTGATTTTTCTTGATTTCTAATCTATTTTTTACCGTTGCCCTAATAATCAGCTAAAAAAATCGTCAATTCTCAGAAAATGTTGACAGTAATGCTACCTTTTTGTCGGATTTTTTGGAATTCGATAAAGCGTTTTTAGGCTAATCTTAAATAGTTTATTTTGGATAATTTCATTCAACTTATGATCGAAAATCTTGATGCACTTTTTCTCATTACTATAATAATTGATTTCCAAAATATATTACTAATAAACATTCAGGACAAACAAACTGAATGTGTTCTGGAAATTGATTTTTGTGGGGGTGCTCCAACAACAAGTGAAGCAGGAAAAACAGAAAAATTTTAAATCATGGCATAATCGATTTGGCTGCAGAGGTGGCCTTGGATTTTTACGTGATTTATTATTTTGCACAGAGAATTCTGCATGTTTTCAGACTACTCCGATTGAATTCTTTCGATATTTGCTGCTTCGAAAATCATGTTTTCGATTTTTTTTCGCGTTTCTCGCAACATACAGAGAATAAAGATGTGATTAATCTAGCCCATAAACGCTTGTATCGCGTTGCAAAAAATCCGACAATCTCAGAATTTACGATTTTTTAGCGAATAATTATTATGGCAACGGTAAAAAAGATTAAAAATCACGAAACATCAATGCTTTTATGGAAAAAAGTAAGGCTTCGTAGCGGTAGGTAAATATGAAGGAAAAAAATGTAAAAAATTCTGACATTTTGAAAAAATTATTTCGAACCAATTTTGGGGGAAAGACCATTTAAATTCGATTTTACCTTTCTTAAGGACAGGTCTAGTAGTCCATCACTTATGTCCACCCCTAATATAGAGGTTAATTTTAAAGATAAAAAAAATGAAACTTTGAGGATTCGGGTAATTAATATGGGACCATAGAATGGAACTGGTTCAATCAGTTTAATTATTATTTTTTTCGTTCTGTCACCTATATACATCATTCTACCAATCATTTTCATAGTTTATGTATTTTATTTAATAGGCTTATAAAATTAGACTTATGATATTTCTTTTCAGCGATTTTGATTTTATTAATCGATTTCTTCTACCCATGTATTAATGAATAAAAATTTTTTTTTGCCACTCGATTACATTTCTACCTACAGTTTTTTACCGCTGATGGTAGAACAAAAAAAAAAAAATTATTATTTATAAAAATAAATCCACCCCCTATTTCGGGGGTGGACATATAAGTGATGGACCAGGCTCTACAAGACTCACTTTTGGTGGTTTTCACTGTGCTTATTAACCTGCTCAGAAGTCTGGAATATTCTCTCGTTCCCGAATATCCTAATCCAGATGATAGTCCAAGTCCACAACAGGCGCGGGAACGACTCGGTTGCGTCGGTGTCGTGTTTCGAGGCAGTGCTGTGCTGCTTTTTATTGGCGTTTAGGCCCCTTATCAATGTATAATGCATCCGGAAGAATGTGTTAAATACAGTATTTACCAGGGTACATTGCGTGAGCCAGATGGCATTTCCCATGTAGGCATGTCCTATTAGGCTGTTTTATAATTCAGGATTACTATTAGTCATATCGACCAACCACAGGGATCTATTGGGGAAATAACGGTGAATATAGGGTAAATTAAATAGGTATAGTTACAATGAGATATTGCTTTGTGTTTCAGTCTGTATTATTAATAGTTAGCATTTTATAAAAAAAAATAAGTCATTATGTATTCTAAGAGTAAATAGAAGCGCTTTAGAGAACATGGCATCGTTCTGTAAATAGTCTAAATATTACATTATAGATTCTACATAAACACTTGCATAATATTAAAGTAAAAATCTAATGAGTTTTGATTCGCTGTAATGCACAGGTATAGGGTGAATAATTCATTAAAAAAGGAACCGCTGACAGTTGAAAATATTTCAAAAGTTTTCAAATATTTCAAAAGTTTTCAAGATACAGGTTTGAAGAACTTGATGATATTAAGAAAAATTCAATTTTATGTCATATCGCATTTTTGGTACCATTTTGTTCTGAATTAGGCAAAACCGTTTTTTTAACGTGGGATTTAAGGGAATTGAATACTCTACCCCAGTGGTTCTTTCTTAACCTTTTAGTGATGAGGGACCACTTGACTTGAAATTTTAATCTTACCATGGACCACCACCAACTGTTTGGCTTGGCTTTCTTTTATTCTAAATTCTTTATTCTAAAACTCTTCTATCAATAAATAAAACATTTTTTGCGAAACCAAGAGTTTTATTATTGGCGAAAATTTCACATAAATTACATTTTCTTAGCGTTAGTGTGATTTTTGGGACTGCATTCTGTTCACCAATTGCTGAATCCTATGGTTCAGTTCAGTGCTGCTCAAAGCTGGGGTAGAGTCTACCCCATACCTCTGATCTTCCTTATGTGTTACGCCAATGAGTTTCATGAATGCATTTTTTTTAAATGTTCATTCCTAATACCTGGGTCAGGTAACCAATAAGAAGGGTCTGTACTAAGTAAGGCTTGCTTACCTGGATCATAAAATTACTGCACACTTTTATTGCTAGATCTGTTCGTTGGCCGGACCGTAGTTTGTCAAGAATTGTGTTTTCATGATTACAATAGAGCGAAACAATTTTCCTATGTATTCAGTATTCAGCATAATCGTATAGGGCAATTTGCCTATTTATAAAAATTCTGTATTCGGCTATTCGCATGGTATGAACAGATTTATTCATTTTAATAATACAGGGTGTTCCAGCAGTTTGTATGTGCATAACTCCAGCAAATGGTAAAACAAAAATAATTGTATTGTTTTCTATAAAGTATCTAAAACGTTTTATTTGTGAGATGTTTGGGGTGTTAAACTTTTTTTTTTAAATCATCGTTTTCGGAAATATCTTAAAATTACTCCACCCCACGATACATCTAACACTGTATGCTATTGCAGATGTATGACGTCACACTCGAAGTTCAAGTTTTCAAGACATTCAAGTTTTATCAAATTTAAAATTATGAGACCCGGTTTTTTGATTGAAACTGATTGTAAGAGGAAATAGTTTTATGAAAAAGAAGAATATGTTCTATAATTATTATTATAATATGAAAGATGTGGTGTCGATAAAAAATTATCGAGTAAAATGTCAGAACGACTCCGCATGTGACGACATGCGCGACGCCGACCTAAATCGACGCCAATACCGTGTTAGGTGTCTCGTGACTTTACACAATATTGTTGAAATTTGACAGTTTCATTTACTGTGGTAGGGCTATAATTTAGCTCTAAATAGAGTAAAATTATTAAGTCCAGTGGCGTCCCGGTCAGCACCTTAACGAATTTTATTTTGAATAACTTTTAAAACACGTACGCCAATGGATTTTTAATATTATTTTATTTTTCAGATCAAGCAATTAAAAATAAAACTATCAAGATTCTTGAATTTTTTCGTACCTGATTGGTTAAAAAAAAATTAGATGTATTTAATTTTGTGTTTATTTGTTATGTTTGTTGAATATTATTAAGAATAAATAATACAAAAATTATAACTTCCAAAATAAATTTTTTCCCATAATGTTGCTTGGTTGGTCCAGGGATGATATGCAATTAAGTGGATTCCATTTGTCCGGGCATTTTTCATTTCAAAAACGAAGCAAGATACGAAAAAATCTAAATAGACACAAAAGTTTTCTAATTGCTTAATCTGACAAAAAAAAAAAGCCATACGTGTACGCGTTTTCAAAGTTTTTTTTAAAATAATAATCGTTGAAGAGCTTACCAGGACGCCACTGGACTTGATAATTTTAATATATTTATGGCTAAATTACTATAGCAAACGAAACTGCCAAATTTCAACAATATTGGGTTAAGTACCTATATTTAAGATATTTCGAAAAAGACCCATTTTTTAATAAAAGATCAACACCTTTATCCCAAAAATAAAGCGTTTTAAAGCAATACTATAGAAAAAAATACAATTATTAGGAGTTCTACCTTTTGCCGGAGTGATGAACATACAAACTGGAACACTTGTAACAAACTGTACATACCAATAAAAAATTGTAAGTAGGTAATGACCAAATTTATCAAACTTTATTATTGATATGAGCAAACCGGTGAGTATCAAGGGATCTAACCATTAATACATTCCCAAGTAACCGAATCAAGAATCCAGTTAAATTTCTTGAATATTCTGAAACTATAATTTATTCTACTTACATATTTTGCACAGAGCGGGATGTAAAGGAAAATAATGTGAAAGGATAAGGTTTGACATGTTTAGGTCCTCTTTAATCTTCATAGACGTACAACAACACATTGTATATACAACATACATGGTAGAAACAATTCCGTTTCACTTAGTGGTGTACCTGCTTCCATTTCGGAGAAGTAATTTCATTTTATATCTTAATAAAACAACCGTATGAATTAACCTTGCTTTATTGTGGAATGCACACAGAATGAAATAAAACTTTGTTATAGAAATATTTGAGCAAATCATGCCGGTATACGACATTTGTTACAACTGAAATAAGATGAGAAACAATGAGTTTCGGTGGCGGACGAAGTCGTAATGCAGGATGGGTGTTTTGGTTTATTGCACACAATTTAAGTTTTAACGAAGTAAACAGTACATGAGCAGAGTTCTTTTTACAGTTCTTAAATCAAGTTTTCCCAGAATGAGTTCTGCAATGGAGCTAATCTGAAAATACTTGTAACATTTTTTTGTATGTGCAACTCATAAAACAATGTCATTGGATTTAATATAATAATTAATTAATAATTAGAAATATTAACTAGTAACAACAAGAGTAACGAATGAAACCATAATATAATACGTCATTTATACACAGTAATCACGAATTTTCGTGCACGTTTGATTTTTGTGTAAATGTAAAAGCTACATGATTATTTCGAAAGAAAGTTCAACATATTTACTTAAAACTATAATTCAGTGGGTAAATGAACTAAATAGAATAAATAAATAGTTCTTTAGCAAATAAAGACAAAATACTTTGTAACAATACTTCAGGGAACTATACGAATCAAGATACAGAATGTCTACATTTAAACTGTGCCACTCTCACCTCATAAATTAAGTATTTTGTTGTTTTTTTTTAATAATTTTTAAGCAAAATGACCATAACTGATGGCGGGATCACATGTTTAATAAACCTGCAATAAAAAAATTCAGCTCATAAACTCAAAAACTGAATGATAAAGTTTAAAAAGAATAAAAGTAAAGTCATCGAATCTACATTTGCTTTAAAACAAAAAATACACTTAGGTACCTATATTTAAAAGTTATACAAGGGTGATACGATGTTTTAAATGAGACACTTTGTACTTGTAATTCCATTTATCTCTTCCTTAATTTTTATTCATTTTAATAAAAAAATAATGACATTTAAGAAAAAATTGACACCTACTCCTTAAAAAAATTAAGCAACAAAAGAGATAAGTAAACATCACCTGTGATGCCTATGTTATTTTTTTCTTACCCATTTTTTCAAAATAGGAAAATAGGTGAAATGAAATTCTGAACACTTCTACCAATATTTCTTATTCCACAGTAATTATTCAGGGGTTTTGTATCATCTTTCATCTTCAACCAATAATCGTATCCAAAGAAAAAACATGGCCAAGGAAAAAAATATTTTAGAGAGCATTTTAATAATATGAAAAATTCATTATCGTTGAACAAAGTTCGAGTTAGGGTTAAATCACAAGTTCAAGAAAATATCTATCAAAAAACTTATGACGGTAGCACTAAAAATGCAACATTATAACTATAAAAAGCTCTGTCACATTTACACCAAAATCAATAATAATAATAATTTTACAGTAAGAGAATTCGACGATTTCTTCGATTAAGTATTCAATGCTGCTCTGATTGCTGTACAGGATACATACTTGTCCGTGTGTCAACACATTATTGAAAAATTATTTACATTGTAAAAAAAGGTATTGACAAGTACGAGTCAACATAAACGGGGGCGCAATTACTCGACATGCTTCTGGAGAGTTGGATAAGTACATCGATCAAATCACAAGTCCCATTCTAACTCGCAAGAGCACGAGAGTCAACCTTTTCTATACTTGTTACGTGTAAAGTTTGATTCTGACTCTCATCTTGGAATAATACATTTTGCTCTGATGCAACAAAATAAAATAAGCTCTTAATTTGCTAAGAAAAAATTCAATTTGCGCATCCCGGGCTATTAGGATCATAAATTAACCCTCCTTAAAAGGATATACTTTTTACACTTCAGTACTGGATCAATCAAGAAAAATTAAAGTACATAATAATATTAAATTTTTAGAAGAGCACTAGTAAATAGGCTTGGAATCGAGGGAGTTAACAAGTTGAGCATCCTTTTCTGGAAAGTTTGAAAAATTGCCGATCGAAAACTCACAAGCATTTAGAAAAAGTTTTTTAAGTTTCTACCCAATCATAAAAAGTGTTTTGAGAAGTTTTTTTATATAGGTATCTATAAAAACAAATTTTTGCTCCTAACTGCGACATCCACGTACCACGTAACATAACCTAATTGAAACGCATTAGTTGATGCGCTTTTTGCAAGTTTGAAAAAATAGATACGGCAACATTTTTTTTTTACTGGGAAACCAATTATTTTTCCAATAGTGTAAAAAATTATCACTTTGAAGTAGGTACCTTACATAACATGAAAAAATTATCAATCGACATTAAATTGCTTTATTATTTTTTTCAATTGATGAAAAAATATTGTTTGTGTTTCGTGGACGGAAGTCATTCTAATTACTCATTACTCCGTCTGTTCAAAAAAAAATTTCTACGATTTTTTCAATTTAATAGACCGCACGGATTGAAATCTAAAAAAAGTTGTTTGAATGCTAATAAAAACTTGAATGTACTTTTGTTTCCTATTTTACATTCGTAATTTGACTTTTATTCACGCCCGCGTGATGCCCAAGGTGAAAGTCAAACTAATTAATTTTTTCACACACAACCATATCAAAGGTCGACCCTCGTGCTCTGGAGTTTCTCGTTGAGTCCGCATACACTTAAAATTTATATAGTTTTGAAGGGAATTTGGGGGATGAACTCATATTAATAAACTGTACACACTTCTCGGGGAAGTCCACATGCACTGTCCGTTAGAGCTGGTGAGCGCAAGACGGTCCGGGGGACGGTGACTCGCGCAAAGCGCGGCTTCGTTGTTCTTCGTGAAACCTGCTGTCCGGTCATGTCCATTGCTGACCGGACCAGACATCAGGATTATTAGCCCAGTCGGCACTTCTTCTCCCATCTGCCTCAGACCTGGAAATAAGGGAATTGTTGTAATTTTTATATCGATACAAAGTGTCAAGTTGCTACGATAAAAAATGATGACATTCTTAATTACTTTCACATATAAATTTTTATTATTATTTTTGTGTGAAAGTTTCCTAAACAATGAATTTTATTTAAAAAAAATATGCTTTAATAGTCGAACTGGCGATTTCAATATCAGATTGATCACCACTATATAGTACATGTTTCTTTGGCCGTTACAGTTGCCGAATATTTTTCGTCAACAGGAACCATAAATACGAAATTAAGAGCGTAACTGAGTAATTTTAATTACTGAAATGTTATTTCAAGCTTGGAAGTTTTAAAACATGAACCAATTACAATTAAGTACGCAACGACCAACTATTGGACTTATTACCACTAATTGGGTAAATTATTAAACTGTAATTAGCAGCAAATAGTTGAGTGATACCTTTGATATTAATAAATTATATTAACTGGCGTATTTTTATAATAATTATAAAAAAGCTTAATAATCAGATAATTTACTTTAATGGACCTCAATGCATATTGCCATATAAATTACCTATTAAAAGATTAATTACGGAATAACAAAACGTGCAATTCATTATTTCTTTACGTAGGTACCAAGGTACACTAATATAGCAATCGTATTGTGAAAATATAAACTTATTTTTGAGTTCCAATTTGAAGTTAAAAAGGTAAAAAGGTCTCCAATTAAAAATAGCATTAAGTTGCAATCACTGTCATGTCAGTGAGTTAAGTTCAGTTAAGTTGCAAAAGGCCGTCATGTCAGCAAGAGTAACGAACGGTCGTAAAATGTCACAGCCACCTGTGTAACAGTAATACCTGCAAAACGCTCAGTTTGCTTACGGCAGCCCAAAAATCTATTTTTGGTACGCTTATGTTTTATCTTTTGTCACCTTGTTGATAAAAAAGCAAAGACCATAAGATACATTTAATATTTTAATATTAAATAATTTAAATTTCACAGAAAAGACTCCAGAATAATTATCTCCGAGAACGAAAGCGTGTGAGGGGAGAAATTCTTATTTGAGTTGCATTTTTGGTAAATTGCATGGGCTAAATAAATAAATAAATATCTTATGGCTGTGGTAAAGCCCAAGTGTCAGAAGTTTTCAAGTAGCCTCAAGGGCCTCTGACGTAACTTAACGACTGCTGTGAAGCAGCCGGGACTGAAAAACTATTAGACAAAGAGCTAAAACTATAAGACGAAGAGTTGGCGGCCGCTAGGGGCGCTAGGTGCCAGTTTAGATTGCACCTCCGCCTGGACTTTTGTGAGGTGGTTGGGGGAACCATCAAGAGGTGTCATCCGCAAAGACTCAACTCAAAACCTCTGCAAAAGACACGTCGGACAGTTCAACGTAAAAAAAAGCTCAAAATATTCGTACCTCCGGCTGAAAATTTACGTATTACCTATTTGATGGTGTTAGATGAAGTGTGTAATTCGTCAGACGGTTAGGTCACTGCTAAAGGGGTGCCAGACGCCTTAAAAAATGTAGTTTTTTTAATTTTATTTTGTCACCTTCCTCTTACGTTTATATACATTATCTGTAATTACGTCAGACGGAGTTGACATAAGAAAATTATTATTTGAGCCCATTTTTCAGTAGCAGTAACCTATAGCTTAGATCCAAAATAGTAGCCACTAACTGACATTACTAAAAAAAACCTGTTTTAGATGAGCGGCAAGCAGAAAATTTTCCTCTAAACACCAGTTTCTGCGTGCCGCTTCTCTGAAATTGCTTTTTCAGTAATGTCAGTTAGTGACTACTGTTTTGGGTTTGAGCTTTAGCCGTCTGAAGAATTACGTAACTATGACCTTCAAACAGATAATGGGTAAATTTTTAGCCGAAGGTATGAACATTTTTTGAGATTTTTTTTTCGACTTTGGGCCGTCTGACATGTCAGAGATTTTGAGTTGAATCCTTGCGAATGACTCATCTTGATGGTTCCGCCAACCACCTCACAAAATTTCAGCTGGGTACGATCATAGCACCTCGCGACCGCCAGCTCTCTGTCTATATTGTCAATAGTCAATAGACGAATTGAAGACCTATTATGGAATATCTTAATTTTATAGTTTTCAGAACCATACCGGTTTCGGCCTAGTGACCATCATCAGGGAAAATGGAGGACAATCTAAAACTAATGTCTAGTTCGAGCACGACGGCACTAGCGCGTGTTTCTAAGACCTTATTATCCACTCATACTTTAATATAGGTACTATTTTATAGGCAGGTATGTTGCCAGTATGTTTCGTATTGTAAATACATCTATGCTGAATTATTTAGATTACTCTGAAGTATGTATTATAACCAAAAAAAATAAAAAATCGTAACGACTAGAATAAGTAAGTATAGGTCTAGGTGTAGGTAGGTATACAAAAAAAAAAAACTGCTAACATTTTTTCAGTAATTCTGCTTTGCTGGAATTCCCTGCAACCCTTAAAAATACAATTTTACCCATTGGTCGAAGTATTCGCTTGTATTTAGCTTAGAAACAATGGCTTTGTCAACATTTACTCATAATGAACCAGGATGTACATAATTTTTCAATACAGGTATGTAATTTTAATGTTGCCATTAAATGGAACCACCTTAATGGAACTTGTGTATTAATTAATAATAACATTGATTGATTGGAAAGAAAAGCTTTTAAGCTTAATTTGTTGAAAACCGGTATAGAAAGTTTACTTAAAGCCACCATACCTACATGGGATTTTATTATTATTTTGTGAACATAAAGAAATAGCTATAATAGGAGTTTTCACAAAATTCACATATATGTATAATACTTATATAGTTTCTTGAAAAGAAAAACACATATAGTGAATGAATAAAAAAAAAAAAAAAATAGTATACACCTGCCAAGTGAAAAGTGCACACTTATTATTATCTTGAAAGTCCCTATTAAAATTAAATATAAATAATGTACTACCATTCAAGGTCAATAATAATTAAATAGAAATATTATTAGACATAATAACTTGATATATTCATTATTACTCATTGGCTATTAGACTAAGAGCCCGCGACTGCCAGAGTTTCGTTATTTGATAAAAGCTGAAAGTTTTTGTGCGCTCAGTCTCCAACACTGGTAGGAACAATGCAGCAACTATGAAGCTTGGATCATCGTTGGTTTGGCAAAGTTGGAACTTCAATTTTGAAGATACAGGGTGTTGAAGTTCTTTGAAAAATTTAATATTTTTTGAATAATCTACAAACTGGCGGATCAGTATAACTCGAAATTTGAATAACTCAAAACGTCCTACGACCTATAATGTCTTCTGTAAACTACTGCAAGGTGTAAATATTTTCAAAAACTGGCGAAATGTAAAAAAAATGAAAGATGAGTTTCAAGACTTGGATTTTCTAAACTGAGAATTGAACGGTCAGAATTTAGGTTACCATTTAAACTAAGATAGGTACTTGATAGGTGTGGATACCAACTTTTGGCACTTCCTGTGTTGGAAGCGCTAAAATATTTTAGGTGAAATGAGCAAGTTCGATTATGGTTGCGTTTGTAAATTTCAAATTTCTTCTAGCTAAACCGGAAGCTGCGAAAAGCATTCAAATGACGGTCTTCGCGAATTACTCTAATAATTATTGCTGTTCCGTTTTAAGCTTAAAAATATCTTAATATTCGTATTATTAAGCAAGCAAAATCTATAGGTTGTAAAAAACGCATTAAAATGTTTAGTACAAAAAAAAATAAACCGATTTTTTATTGAATATGCAGTCACAGCGTGGGTGGCCATAACTGTTAAAAAATAATAAGCTCTTAGAAGTTTAAAGATTCAGAGGTGGTCGTGAAGTCACTGGAACGTAACCAACGAGGTTCTGAGTTATATGCATGAAGCAAGTCCGACTAAAATAGTTCGTAGATGACAACAGATTATCATCCAGTTATTTTACCTCTACCAATTGCGGCAAATATTGTATTAGAAACTTCTGTATCAAATAATTATTGTTTAAGAAAATAGTTTTACATTATTATTATTACTTACCACATCTAATGAAAATTATAATGACTGCACCTCAATGAGTGATTAGTGACTATAATAGTGAGTAATAAAAATCACCTCGCAACTCTAATTTGATAGAAAGCAAGTTATCTCATTCAAATTTACCTCGAAATTTACGTCGAGTGGCTAGGGTAGGTACGTACCATTCAAGTTATACCTACTGAATTTAATTATGCGAAAAAAAATTCTAGAATGAGTACCTACGTCCAGTTATATCCATTTTTTAATGCCGAAAGCGTGAAAAAATCAAAGTGAATTTTTTGCCAAATACCCAACTAATTTCAAAATAACATTTTTCGTGAGTGGGCCATTGTGACACCTCCACTGTGACCGAAGGTCTATTGTGGCTCAACCAAAGCCTAACTCGAATATTCCAAAAGTCCCAAACCAGTCAGTACCGCCGGTTGCGATCAAATATGTACTTAAATTATACAAGAGCCAGTTCGTAAACATATTCAAATAGTCTGGCAGTGTGTGGAACGCTCAAAGCTCTTTTTGCCGGTTAATCTATCAGCGCTGGGTACAGGAGACAGGTGCACCTAATTAATTCATTCATTAAAGGCGAATAATAATTTATTCCGGTGTTATTAACGGATATAATGGTTTGTTGATCTTCATCTAGGGCGGCGCACAGACGAGCAGCTTCGAGAGAACAATGTCCCTGGCCTAGACTAGGCGCACAGTAATCTAAATTAATGCGTGGAGATTCGGGATATCGACACTCGACACTTTTACTACCTAATGAAAAGTAAACATCCTCGCCGAGCTGGAATTGTTTCGGGAGGAGGCCAGAGAGTTGAGCCAGCCGTCCCTGTTCCCCTTTTGCTTATCAGGGCCGGAGTACAGCGCCTATTGTCGAGCTGGATATTCCACGAAATTGGATTTCACTCTCTCTCTGATGGTGATGGTGATGCTGGTGCTATTTGCCTATGCCTATACGAATACGTAACTAGTATGTAAGTTGGTGGATGTTCGTTCCGTTATGCATGTAGGCAAAAGGCTGTCCATTTCATGTTTTAAGAGAATATAAAAAATTCGGAAATTTAATTTTTTCAGCGTAGATATCGAAGAGATAGGTCAGGTTGATATAGTCCACACAATAATCACGAAAAATCGAAGCATTTTCAGTGAGAAAGGGAAGATAATTGTATTAGGTAGATTTAGGAGTTTTAAATCTAAACAAATGAGTTCACACTGGATTATTTGGTTTTAGTTTTTGGAAATTTTTTTGAAAAAACTTGACTTTGAAAACGGACTTTGATAAAAAGAGGTCCGGATACAAATCTGTGCTATGGAACTAGATACTTGGATATACAGGGTGTTATTTAAGTGTGTGGTCAAACGTCAAGGGGTGCTTCTTTAAGTGATTTTAAGAAGAAAAGTTTATATAAACATGGGTCCGAAATTGCATAGTTTTTACGATACAGGGTGTCAAACTTTTAAAAAAAATTGGATGTTCGTAAATATCTCAATACTCTTTTATTCGATTTTGTTGAAATTTGGCAATTTTGTTTGTAGTAACAAGAGGATAATTTAGCCTCAATTATTATTAAAATTAGTAAGTCCAGTGGCGTCACGGAAGACAGTCTAACTAATATTTTTAACAAAAAAATTGCGCGCCACTGACTTTTTTTTAATTGTTTTTTTTTTAAATTAAGCAACTACAAATACAACTTTTTTATTTCTTAAGTTTTTTTCATATCTTGCTTTGTTTTCGAGAAAAAGATAAAAGTTTGACACCCTGTATCGTAAAAACTATGCATTTTCGGACCCATGTTTATATTTTCTTCTTCAAATTACTTAAAGAAGGAGTTAAAACTTGGAGTTTGGCCACATACTTGAATAACACCCTGTAAAGTATGTATAGGAAATAATAGTAGGTAAGAGAGAAATGGAAATAATTGAAACTGCAGGGGGTCTTCCAGGATACAAACAACTCGACAAACAAGAACTGAAAGAAACAACACGACTGTGCTTAAGTGGGTCCTTTACCGCACTGAAAACTACATCGTCCAGTTTTCACATTGCATGATGCAATATGGATGTACCTACCTACTTAATATTTCTTTTATTATTTCAATAGGAGTAAATATAAAGGGTAAATCATACAGGATTGTCATAAAGATCGCACACCTGTAAGGAATTAAGAGAAATCTTTTTTCTCCTAAATTTTTCATAGATACCAAACGACTTTCGAAATGCTGAAATTGAAAAAAAAGTCAAATGGATAGATCATGAAGACTTATGTAAACTTGCAAAAAAATAATTAATTCAATTTCAATAAAAAAAGTTATGGCTAAAATAAAGTTTTTCAGTTTTTTCAGCATATTTCAGAAACAACTGAAATTATCCGAAATTTTGTTTTAAGAGCCTTTGAAAAGTATAAAATTGTGCATTATTTAGCAAATACATGTCACCATTTATTCCAACTCTTATAGTTTCCGAGATCCCCATACTGAAAAAAAAACTTACCCATCATGAAACTATACATGCCATTAAATTTATTCCCAATTGCAGACTAATGATGTGAGTCTCAATGATTAGGAAAATTGATAGGGCTTATCTAGTCATAGACACAGACACAAATAGTTTCTCATTTATTGCTCTGAATAATTTAAACAAGAACGAACAATATAAAGATACGGCTTGAATAAAAACTTTTGAGACAACTCGTGTGTGTGGTAAAGAGAAGCCCTGTTTTAGTGCTGTGAACATTCGATCTTATATCCAGATAACAAAGGGAAAATCAAGCTCGAGTTGAGTTCCAATTGAGACAAGAAAATAAGTGAGGATAATCCTTGGAAATAGGGTGCTATTCAACCACAGATCATCGTGGGGGAGAACGCTTTATTATATTACATGGGGCTACAAAGGTCCGAGTCCCCTAAATGTTTTAAGAAGGAATAATATTACCACAGGAACATTCACATAAATATTCTTGACTGTATCTATTTTTTTTACCCGGTCTTGAAATAAAATCGTTCCTCGCTGTGATTTTATGATTAAGGGATGAACTTTCCTTACAAGACTCTGTTTCAACATGGCTCACTAGTCACTGCTGAACTTAAGATATATTCATTATCGTGTGGCCAAAAAGCCTACTAGCTGGAGTTGGACAAGGAAATATTTTACATGTCTTTGATCGAATGTAAAAATGTGAAATGTTGTTCAAGTATGCAATTTTACAAACTCGAAGATAAAGTTTCTGATCATAATACGCGGACTGTTTGAATCGCGCGGCTCCAGTTGATTCCAGGTGAATCCGCCTGGTGTCCCTACGTTTGTACAGATCAGCTGATGAAGACGTCATTTTCCGATTGCAGATATCTTCATTTGCTGAGTAGCTAGTTGGTTTTTAGTTAAGTGTGATTTTTCGTTTCTTTGATTCTTTGATCTCGAATAAGCAACGTCTTGCAGTAAAATTTTGTGTTAAACTTAGAAATTCAGAAAGTGATTTTACTAACTTAAAGTACTCAACATGGTTGATAAAATCAACACCTTATTGCGGGTCAATCGATGTCTGACCATCAGGGAGCATGTTGAGGAGTATATGGGATATCAGTTGGATCTTGTCACGAGATTTTAACCGAAAAAATGAAGATGCACCGCTATTTTGCGTTAGTGCCACGCCTGATAACGAATGACCAAAAAGTTAATTGCATCCAGGTTTGTCAAGAACTGCTCGATCGTTCAGATGAAAATGAAAACTTCTTGTCAATGATCATAACAGATGACGAATCATGGGTTTAAGATACTGACATATTGAAATGAAGGTCCAATCGTCCCAGTGGGTGGATGTAAAATATACCCCAGACCCACAAAAGCTTGCCAAGTTCGATCCAATGTCAATACGAGTACCTCTCCCAAGTCTCCACAGTGAACCAGACTTACTACATACATTGAAGTTTTGAAACATCTGAGGGACGCTATCCATCGCAAAAGGTCGCAAATTGTGGAGGAGTGGCGACTCATCGTTTTTCCATCACGGCAGCGCTCCACCCCAATCAGCCTTCGGAACTCACCTGACCTGACCTTGCCCCTTGTGATTATTTCTAGTTCCCCAAACTCAAAAGACCTTTGAAGGGAATAATATTTGAGACGGTTCCCGAGTTTAAGGCAAATGCGAAGAAGGAGCTGAAGAGCGTTACAAAAGAAGCGTACCAGGAGTGTTTCCACAAATGGAATCCCCGTTGGGATAAGTGTGTGCATTGGGGAGAAGAATACTTTGAACGGAACCCAGACATGTGACTTCTAAATAAATTTTGTTTTATGACATCAGTCCGCGTATTATTTGAGCAGATCTCGTATGTTAGAAAAGTCGGCGTTTCTCAATTGGGCGAAATTACCTGAGTGACCCTTCGACACGACGGAGGTCGTTATAATCCTACAGCTCAATTGGGCGAAGTAATTTCTAAATACCGTTGAGTTATTTGCATGCTCTTGTATGGCTACGTTGTCAGAAATTCCGATTTTCTACATTAAATAAAATTGAAAAAAAATAAATAAATAATATTAATACTTGATGCATTATTTTTTTAAGTTCTATCAAATACATCATCAAGCCCTTAGTGCATTTACAATTATTTTATACTATACCTACAGCAGAAACATGAAACATCAATAGAAAAGTAATATAATAATGAATATGGCGATACACATTATAATTATAGTTATATTTCAAACATGTTGCCCCAGTTTCAAAACAACTATAAGGAACCATAACGGGAGCTGTTTATTTATGCGATGGGTATTTATTTTTTTTTCCGCACTAAAACTCACCGGTAAGTCAGGTCTTTGGTCAGGGTAGGTTTTTTTTTCATTTATTTTTCCACCTGACCAAAGACCTGACTTACCGATCACGCTAAAGTGCAACATATAACGACTTCAATTATTAATAATAAATTGATTAGGTAGATAGTTGGACCAGAGATATAACGAAACGACTTCTGTTATTTTATCAATTTTTGGATTATTGAAATATTGTTAAAGTCATAAAATATGACAGTTTAACAATTATATTTTTTCGTTATATCTCTTGGTCGACTATACCTATCCGATCTACTAAAAGCACCACTAAATAAATCTGGCAGCACTGCTATATACAGGGTGGGCCACGGTATACGAAACGGAAGATTATGGCCGTGTCTCTGGATTTTAAGATCTTTTTATTTTTGGAGTGGATAGAGACCCGGCAGAGGTACGTTTTAAAATTATATTCATAATGTACGGGGTGTCCCAAAAGCATAAAACATATCAAAGTTATGTTTTTTTAAATGGAATGCTCCTATGTTATTGCATTTTTAGATTGTCTGAAAAAAGAAAATAAGATTGGCTTTTACAGTTGGTGTTTAAATTCAGAAGTTTTTGAGTTATAAACAAGTGAAAATCGTCATTTTTCAAGTTCAAGGCCCTGTACAACGAAAACGGCTGAAGATAGAGAAAAACGGCTTACATGTCCCTATTTAACTTTTCATGTACTATCCTATGGTATAGAAACATTTGTGCTTTCTTTGATTTTTTATTTGGCGACGCGTGGAGAAATCTCAGAATTTTTCAAATTTTTTATCACCCTGTATAAACATTTCATCTACATCGTAGTATAATAGTACATGAAAAGTTAAAATAGGGACATGTAAGCCGTTTTTCTCTATCTTCAGCCGTTTTCGTTGTACAGGGCCATGAACTTGAAAAATGACGATTTTCACTTGTTTATAACTCAAAAACTTCTGAATTTAAGCACCAACTGTAAGAGCCAATCTAATGCAATAACATAGGAGCATTCCATTTAAAAAAACATAACTGTGATATGTTTTATGCTTTTGGGACACCCTGTACATTATGAATATAATTTTAAAACGTACCTCTGCCGGGTCTCTATCCACTCCAAAAATAAAAAGATCCTAAAATCCAGAGACACGGCCATAATCTTCCGTTTCGTATACCGCGGCCCACCCTGTATATGGGCAAGGCCGCACATGTATTTCTTGTCTGTCCAGTTATCTCTTGTAATCCCCTAGTTTCTCGTTTGTCGCCCAATTGACCCCTGGGATTAGTGAATAACAAAATCCTTCGCCCAATTCGGTATCGCCCAGAAAAGTGCGAGGAAAACAATACAAGTCGTCAAAAATCACACACTGAAATAACTATAACCTATGTGACTGCAACGTAAGCGAACCGACTGCTTTGCAGACACTCTAAAGACTGCGAAACTACCTAACTGCTCAAAGTTTTTTAGGGTTGACGACGGCCGCGAAGTAAATTTCATGAGTATTTATTATTAATGTTCAATTATTTGAAAAATTTTGCGTGACAAATTCGAACCGGGGAACTCATCGTGGAAACCGAGGTGGAAACCCTCTTCAAGTCGGAATCTCAAGGGGGATCTCATCAAGTCGGCCACAGAAACATATAGATTAAAGTGTTCTCGTGGATTATAATATCATGTTTTCGAATAACTTTTTACTTCAAATTAATCCAACCTCAAATATGTTTTTTTATCACTCGTTTAGCGGCCTTGATGGTATAAAATAACTATATGTATAAGATAGACAGTTACAGATGAGAGTAAAGGGGTTATATTTTGCGATTTTTTAAAAGCCAGACTTATGAATCTCAGTTAAATTCTTCCCATTTTATTATGTTTTCGTCGTTTTTGAAAAAAAATACAAGCAGACATTTCAGTGCTACAATACTACTTATAACAACCATAAAACGTACCCTGAAATTTAAGCAGCTATTAAGAAGCTAAAATACAATACATGTAATGTTAGGAAATACAATTTGCATAAATGAGAAAGAAATGTTATTTTGAGAATTTTGGAAATACATAAACATTAATATTGAAATTTTTATCGTTAAATTTCTTTCATTCCTTGTAAAACATCTTTTCCGTTCTAGTTTTTCAGGTATTAGCCTCTCAGGATACAACTTCAAAATACAGGGTGTTTCAGAGATATATGGCCAATTTAAACCCTATCTTTTACCCCGCTGACTTCATTGCAAATTCCAAAACATTATTGAATAGCCTATACCATTTAAAACAAAAAAGTATTCCTTAATTTTTTCATACGGCACACCGTTTTTGAGATATTTGAAGTTTCCTCAGGCAATGTCACTAATATAATAATCAATGCAAGCGCCCATTTTCCCTCCTTATCTTTTACGCAAGTATTTTTAGATTTTTTTCATATGGCGCATCGTTTTTGAGATGTTTGAAGTTTCCTCGGGCAATGTCACTAATCAATAAGAATAACACTATACAGGGTTGTCTCCTAAAATAGACTCTTATACAAATAGTATAGTTTTTTTTTTTTTTTTTTAACGAAATTCCTAGCCTCATTTGTTTAGGAGCTATAGACCGACAAGGGCTTAACTGACAACCCTGTATACATAAAAATTATAGTCAGATAATTTCAAATATCTCAAAAATGATGCACCGAATGAAAAAAATTAAGAAATTTTTTTGTTCTAAAATGCATGGGCTATTGAATACCAATTTTGTATTTTCAATAAAATCAGTGACGTAACAGATATAGGGAAAAGGGGCTCCAGCCCTGAATATCTACGCCACTGGAAGGCATCTATACATATACAAAACCTGAAACTTTTAAACGAAAAGTCATTTTGAGCTGAAATTTATTTTTCAACTTCCATCTATGAGATGAGCTATACCCCTTTAAATTTGGCCCTATATCTATGAAACTCAAATATGTATATAATTTGAGAGTGATAAAGATGAGCAGCCCATACACAAAAAATTTACCCTGAAACGCGACAACATAATTATAAATAGAATACTCCAAACTCAATCTCATAATCCCCTACCGATTTTTTTCTTTAATTCATATCACTAATGGAAATTCACTGCGCCATTCTCCTTGTTGATTCTTGACTGGCGTGATTTAATTTGGAAAGCTTTCCTCTCTCGCGAGCAGAAGCAAGTATTTCAAGAACAATTTACAGATTACAATTATGTAGATCACGGCTGTTACATTAAGAGTGATCAATAATGTATGTTGGGAATGCATTAATTCATTTCCCAGTACGGGAAACAATTTCTTTCCAAGGGCGAGCCTGCCATGGAGAGGAAGTCCGGAAGTTGAACGGGGAACGAGGGAGGGTTCAATTTCGCTAATGGGCAATGAGACCCAGTGACGGCACCCGCCGCCGCCAGCCGACTCACATGGACTCGTCAGAGTTATCAATAAAGACTACTCCCACCCCACCACACTTATTCAGTTCCCATCTTATTCAACTAACCGGGCTATTTACAGAATTGACTTCGGTGACTCCCAGAAACTACTACTTTCAGCTTTATTACCCATACGCGAGATTACGTTCCGCAATTAGCTAAATGCCTCTCTATATAAGGAAATCACATCAAGTTACACTCGGCGGTGGTGGTGGTAGGTAGGTGTATGCATTAGTTAATGTACGTAGAAGGGAAAGAGCTGATTAAATTTGTCATTCACGCCTCACACTACTCCAATTAACTTTTTTCTTTCTATTTGACAAGCATATACATCCCTTTGCAAGACAGTGACATTTTGCTTTGTTTTATAATAATTGATCTCAATACGGTTAGTGCTTTTTGGAAGAATGGTTCGCTGCTGGAAAGAACGAGGTTTAAAGCCTCAAAGGTCGATTTTCTACAAATTGATCCCAACTACGTTTTTATATGTTACTAGCAGTCACACAATAAAATTATTTTCATGTATTATATACATTAGTAGATTTCTTGTGAGGCTTGTCTGACCTCGCCAACTTACTTAATGGTAGAATAGGTATCTATCTGTACGTTGGCAGAAAAAGGGACAATGCTCATAAATTGTCTTCAAGATATATCGTGGTTGTCAGGTCAGGACAAGTTGTCAGCTTTAAGCTGACTGAGACTGAAGTCAATTTCAGAGAGGGTCCCAACAAGTCCAAACATGGAGCCCCTGAAGTGATTCGATAAGAGCTCTACGCTCAATGTTGGCACAACTATATTGACACAATACCTTTATGCATATTTTCTCAAAAGAACGAAAACTGACATAATATGCCAAGACGACGAAAAAGCATAGGATTTTATGGTTGAATTATATCATTCAAGCTCGTATCAGAAAGTTTATCAGAAATACAGTATAAGCTTTTAGGACAAACTTACGGTTTGGTTCGAGTTCAGCTGATGTCCCAGCGCCGTATAGGTACATCGAAAAAAAGTGAACTGATGAGCTGCCGCATATTCACGGTTTCCAGATTTGACCACAATCATTTCAATAAAAAGAACGAAAATTTGAACCTCTACAAGATTGGGTTGCAATATCGTTAACCAACTTCGTTTCCAGGAATGCCTTGTACCTCCCAAATGGAAGAAAAGCAGGTTTTATATGTTCGAGTCCCCTTCTCAAAATCCGTCTTGTCAAGCAGGGGTCAAGCGCGTTGCGGTGAGCGGCTACGGCCTTTTGCCCAGATTTGACCCAGCGATATCAAAAAGTTTCTACCGTTTGGAAGAAAATTCTGAGAGGCATCTAGGAGCAATCTCCATTACAATTAAACAAACAAAAATTTATTTAAGTTTTGAAAAATTGCCATTTGGCATGCCGAGACATTTTTTTCTTCTTCTACAGTATGCAAGCATTGCAAGTGGGTTTTACCACTCCTACATGCAGAGTTGCAAGGGGAAACTATGCGTAGGTGCTGGGAGAAGAAAGATGTCGTGGAAAGGTACTGCGTCTGCAGCCGTCTTTTTATTGTGAACTATGCCGATATTTATCTGGAGTCACGAAGGAAAACTGCAGAAAACCTCCATTAGCATAGCCGATTCGAAATACCTCGAATCTCCCGGTCACGTTATAAGACGCCTTAAATAATTGTAAAAGCGCTTACCCATCCAAGTACAGATCCGCCGAAACATTGCTGCACCCGAACGAGCGACCAGCCACATTGAGCAAAAAAAATTCTGTATTCTCGGCCACGAATGTAGAATTTTTCTTCATTTTTTGGAGATCCCGGAAAAGATCCTTGCAAGGAGCAAATTGGAAGAAAATAATTTTCTCTCAGTTGGTGTTGGTGGTTGCCTAGATGGCCCCCAGTAATTTTCAAATGGTAGAATATTTTTAAAATAGCTCGGGAAAATCCGGGAAAAAGGACGTATACGTTCATTGCAAGGCGCTAGACCCTACTTGACGAGACGGATTTTGAGAAGGGAACACGAACTATATAAAAACACGTTTTTCTTCCATTTGGGAGATACTTACAAGGTATTTTTGTCGCCATCTCTCCAACTATTATATCACCTGAAGATTTATCAAAAATCTCTGCTCTGAAATCCGGGATATTATCCAGCTTGAAGCAGTGATAGTGGTGGAATTGATCTAAAACCTAACATCCCACTTGCACGAGCAATTCTGCTAGTATTTTCCACAGAAATGGCCACCATTGCCAGAAAACAGGAGCTGTGAGGACAGTTGCGCATGAGCAGTTGCCGGGTTATTGTTAGGTTTTTCGCTTTCGAGGGTTCGGTCAATAATTTGGAAGTGAATTAAGGCAATAAAATAACTTTCACTATAATTTACAAAACGCACTATGCAGGAATTAATTTGGCTTGGAAGCACCAATTTTACAATTTAAGTTTCACTCTGCCTATACCTCTAATACCCACTGCTGATCTTGCTGCTATAGAACCTTGGCGTCTACTGGAATGAACTTCCAGAGCAGGCTTGTTCTTTACTTTTCGCTTTCCATTCCCGAGGCAGTAACCGATTCTAGATACCCTGGAAGGCTTCTTCCAATGGCAAGTCTCGAACTTTCATTTTTATGGTAAAATATTTCCCGACGAATATTTTGCGAAATATCAGGATCTAGTGGTATTCGCGCAGATAAGCGCCGAATAGTCGGCCTCCATACCAGCAGCGCTCTCCACTTACGTACACTCCGTTCCGTCTGTGACATTCACTGTGACAACTTGAGCAGAAAGCAGAATCCTTTATTCAAACTCATATTTTGTACTCCATACCTTATCATATAGGTCTTGATATGATTAAGAAAAAAAAAAACAATATGCAACTACATCATCGCTTTGGGTGATCGACCTGAAATTATTAACTGGATCCAAATTCTATTACCGGAATTCTGATGTTTACAAAGCTGAGTAAATTGAGTAAGGCCAATGATTATTGTACTGCTACATTTGTTTCTGGTTGAATACTTCAATAAAACTTGATCCTTGAAGACTTGTACAAAGTTTTGCGAATATAGAGCCCGTTAATCCTCGTGTGTAGTAACGAAGGTTATTGATTGGAATGCAAGCGGCAGGCGACTGCAGTCGTTACGTGGCTTGTCCGGCAGCATGCGGCCTCCCCAAGTTGAGAGGTCGCCATATGAGATTGCTTATGCCCGTCCGGCAGTTTGGCATCACAAAGAGGGCCACATAAAGGCTCAGGTAATTGGGTCCGCTAATGAATAACTAACTGAATTGGAAGGAGGCGGCAGGGAACGTGCCGCCACTAGAGTCTCCACAAGGACGTTCTAACACGACAGGACACAATACGTGTTCCTGGTTGGTAATGTGAGAACTGGAGCATGGATATACACTGCAGGAAAAATTCTCTGTCAAATACAAAAAAAAAATCGAACTAATTCGGTATCGCGGACCTCCCTCGTCAGTAAGAATTTTCTGTAGTCTTTGCCATTTACTTTCTTGTTTGTTATTCTAAGTTGGGTTTTAATTTAGGTAAACAATCAACTTTTACCCTGACAAGCGGGAGGTTTGATTTCGCATACCTCAAATTCTTCACCTTGTATAATCTATTCTGAATAATTTTTGCTGCGAAAAGAAAATTCTTCTTGGCGGCAATGATACCAATAAAATACTACTCGAAGATATCGGGGAAAATACACTACTCGAAGAGTTTTGATTGGTTGCCATGGGCTACAGAATCCACACAATAACTTACCAGGTTTTAGTTTTATTGTATAGTAACAGGATTATCGCTTATTAGTCAGTCGAATTCGTAAGGAATAAAATGCATTGTGAGTTGTATAATCATAGGTAGTACCTACTCAACTTCAAGTTAACCTTCGAGTCTTTCAGGATCGGATATTTTTTTAGTTTTCGGGCTATACATTGACTAGCAAAGCGCCGGAGGTGCATTACGTCCTCGGCGCCACGACGAGCCTCCTTGGACTTACTAAGTGGAGGTGGGGTAAGTGACCGCCGCCGCTGCCGCCGCCGGAGTGCGTGTGACTGCCCCGTCCCTGCTAATGGCCGCCCGCGCTGCCCAGAGGGCGCTCCGTAATTAAAAGCCCCTTCCCGCGCCCCTCGCCAGACAGGATTACACTACTTTATTTATAGTCACGATCTATATTGCTAATTAACGTTCGCGTTCTCGAGGCTGCGGCGGCGACCCCGCGCGCGCCGTAATGGCCCCGGCCGCCGCCGGCGACTTCGCCGGAGGGGACCCTGCCATTACCATAAATTAATATGCAACGAAAGAATGCCTAATTATTAAATTACTAGCTGATCTCCCCGAATACCGGCCTCGGGTAGTTTGGACTTGCACGCTTGGCTTGAATCGTGACTGATCGAATTGCTCGAAGAGAGACGGCGGACGATGGACACTTCCATAACTCGTGTGAATCTGAATTGTTAGCTTATTCAGAGTCTAAAAAAAAAAAAAATTTAAGTTTCTTTTTTTTTACAATAGCTGATTATGTATAATGTGCATATAATTTATTCACTTTTTATTGGCGAAGTAGGAGGCTGTGTTGGGGTGAAGATCACCTCGTAATAAATGCTGTCCTGCATTTACGGGAATAAAGTTTGGTCAGTTTTTCGCAAATTTTTCGTAGCATTAGGATAAACAAAACATAGTTGCCAGATCGATTCTTGTTAGGTACTTTTCATCTTTTGGTTTTAGATTTTGAAACATTTGGATTTTGAAACATAACAAAACAAGATTGATGTACATGTTGGTCGGTAAAATGCAACAATTTTATGTCAATGTGGTGGCAGTGACGTCTGATCTACCGAAGTGATGAAGAACTAAATTTATTTAATCTTATTTAAATTAATAAATTACCAACGTTATTTACATTGCAAGTATAAGCAAGTATGAATCTCGGTCCGAGCGTAGCGAGGGACGCTTTCACGTTTTACACGTTGTTTTTTTAGAGCGATCGCGTTAGAACACTGAAAGCTTTAATGTAAAACTATTACCCGCCGTCAATCGTTAATTAGCTAGGTACATTATTATTGTTTTAGAGCGCTTCGACTTGTTTGAAACATCTGTGTATCGTGGTATTAATCAAACCTGTCGTTATCGTTATACTGATAACAACAACTGAGACAATTTTGTCGGATCTAGGGATCTTCGTCAGCGGGCTTGAAAACTTTGTACACTTTGAAGAGAGCCATTGTAGTACATCGGGCTAGAATAATAGACGTCATTCGGCCGGCACAAAGTCAACTTTCAGAGGCGACGCACGATTTTTTTTTATAATATATCAGTAACGGTTGACATTCATTTGACCATTGGATTATTGTTTTATGATCACCTAAACACACTATCCAAATTTAGGGAAGGGGGTTTCTCACGATACCTCCCTTTTACACATACAAAAGAAGCATTATTTATTGAAATCGCACCTACTGATCATCATTATTTTATCTTCAAACAGAAATGATATTTTTTTAATTGAGAGTGCAATTAATTTGAAGTGCTGGTTCTGGTTAAATGGATAAAGAGCTTGTTAAAATTCCAACTACGAATGCACCTACTTGTTACTAAGTAGATTTCGTAAGCAAATAATGCTAAAAATGGGTTTCCAGTTGAAAAAAATGCCTATGCCGAGTGCGGACAGACACATGACACTAATAATAATAAGTCTCTGCATAAAAGTCCCTTTTTACAGAACCCGCACCCTAAAAAGGATAACTAGCAGTAACTGATATTAACGCAAGGGTTTCTATTATATTCTATCTACTAACTAATAATAATTACTATAATAATAATTATAAAACAGTAGAGCCTGTATTCATCCCAATAAAGTCAGTTCGTTGACTGTTTCAAATCAGATGGCAACCCCATCTGACTTCTTGAAAAAAGCCTACATGAGAAATATAATTTTCTAACAGGTATCGGATATTCCCCCACAGCATAGCACACGATTGAACTGTTGAAGGTCGCAAGTTCTTCTCTAACCGTATCGCCGATCTCAAATGCAAGATGGTCGTTAATTGCCTTCTCTTAATAACTTTCAGTATTATAAAAAAAGAGCAACTCATCTGTATAGTTACCGGGCTTGATCTTTTTGCCTTTTTTGGACAATTGGTTAAATGCTAGCGCTAGCCTTACAAAAAAAACAAACAAAAAAAAACAGTCAAACACAATACCTTAGCGTATAACAGATACTCATCAGGCCCAGGAAGGTTCAACATATACAGTGTCACACATAAAGTATGCATCATAATATGGGGAAAATTATCCCTTCTCGGCTTAGGAAAATTTTGATTTCCCTAATAGTATGATGACAAATGAAATGACAAGCACATCAGCTGTCACGTGTCTTTTATAACTGTCAAATTTTACAAAATATGGTATTAGTTTTCAAAATATTAATCGAAAAACTTTTCCTTTGACGTTACTATTTTGAAATTTTTGACAAAAAATGTTAAATTCGACCGTTATAAAAGACAAATGACAGCTGGTGTGCGTGTCATTTGTCATAATTTTTACAGCACAAACTATTAAGGAAGTCAAAATATTCCTGAACGGAAAAGGGAAAATTTTACTCATTTATGATACGTATTTTTGATTATGTGTTGTATCGTTGGGAAAGTATCGTTTCATTGTAACAAATTTAAAATAAATGGTACCATTTTCAAAATTGTGATTTAAAAAAAATATTTAAATATAAATTGTGATATGCATTAATCTAAAAATTTTAAAACCAGAGGAAAGCTCAACAAGTTAATCTGTAATTTTATGGTAGCCGTACTTAAAACTTTATTTTCTTGTTTTGTCGATATAATATACCAACAACCAACACTATCCCATTACTTTTTTATCGATCCTTTTAAAATAAATGGAACTATACCAATTAGGATGATTCGTTAGCAGTAGTAGGTAATTGTGTTTTGTTATTTTATTTTTCTATTCCTCATTTGCACACTTTAGAGATAATTTATGAATTTCCCTCATCAGCATAATTAGCACATATTATTTCTAATTGCGTTGGAAATATCTTTTTCAATACATTTTAGGCTTTATTAAAATATCCGTCCATTTGTGATAATTCTATGTTTAATTAAGTTAATTAACTGTGGAATACGATACAGTTAGACGAGCCATAATGAGAGTCTTAACTTAAAAACCAGCAATTACTTGGCTTAGTTGGGCATTAAATTCCGAATTTGGAACAGCTACGAAGCAACCAAGCTATACTCAAATTAGCCAAGGCCAACAGCGTCGTTGTCGTGGGAAGCAATTAATAAGCGACGGTTTTCCAAAGTTTCTTATTTTAGGTATACCTGCTCTTTTCATAACTGAATAGAGGGTTGCCTAAACTTTTAAAATTAATTTCTACTTACATCTTGTAACATATTAAGTAGCATTAAACCTTTCAATGATTACTCTTGGTGATTAATGAATAAAACACCAATTAACCATTCAATTTTCCAGTTGAATTGAAAATTTTCTCTAACTCGTGTACTCATTTAATCAACATCAAACTTCAAGTAAAGCAAAAATTAAAATTAAACCGTTTTACCCTATTTCTACGCCAGTGGTTAAATTATGGGGGAAACTGCTTTGGAACTGTAACGTCACTCTCTTATTAATTGCTGCATTTAGAGGGGTATCAAGACAGGCTTATTCCACCCGGTGCCCATAATATATCCCGACAGTGACTGGGTGGACGCGTCCGACCTCTAGCGGGTGGGATAATTAGCGCTTCTTGTTGGGGTTGGAGGAGACGGCGGTTTATATAGGTAGGTAATGCTTTAGCGTCTGGCACGGGCCCTTTCTCTACATCGACTTTATTATTGTTCTTTGTGCCTTACAGCAATAAAATTTATTGGATTTAATAATGATAAATTATTATACAGCGTGTCATTTGTAAATATTGCATGCAGAGATAGACCCGAAAAAGTTTCGGAAAGTCCCTTTTAACCCAGCAGGACCGGTAAAATAAACAGCTCGTAAACAGACTGGGGAAATCTATTTTTTTTATTTTTTCAGTCGATGGAGTCGGACCTTCCCTGTCTTTTGACATGTGTCTTAGGTTGGGTCGGGGTGGGGGGGAGGGGGGCACGCTTTTAAAATTTACTAAAAATGAATTTTATCGGAAAAACGGGTATATCTGAGCCGGATTTGATCTGACAAAAAAATTATGGTATCGAAAATTGAAGAGCTTGACTAGACACGGAAGTTCGTTCCAACCTGAACCCTTTAGCTCAACTGGTTCGCGAAATATTGCGATATTAAGGTTAAAAATGAATAAAAATTTAACTGACTTTTGCTCGGCAGGTGGTGGAGTTAGGGCGTCAGTTTTTTGCGAGAGGAAGGGTGCCACCGAGTACTTTGACGGGCCGGAGTGAGGGGGTGGTGGGCCAATTAGGAGGGGAGATATGGGGGTGAGAAAAAAAATACGGAAACGCTCGTAAAAAGTTTATTTATTGACCTACAGAGACCAGGCACCGCTCATTTTCTTCGTTTTTTATCTACTACCCGGTAGTCATGGCAAAAAAATTATTTTATTTATTTAAAAAATTTATGAAAAAAATTTGCGAAAATTTATTTTCGCAAATGCGCGCTTGGCGCGCAATTAAAAAAAAATCTTTTTTTTCGCGTTTTTGGGGGTGAAGGAAGGGGGTGGGGAATTTTTTTTTTCACCACTGAACGGCATTTTTTTATCTTTAATAATTTGAGCCCCACTTGAACCCGATCCGACCATAAATAAGGGCACAACGAACCGGCAAAGTCTAGGCTTTATTGCGGGCGCACGGAGAGGGGTGGGGGGTTCTTGTTAGGCTCATTGGAAAGAGAAAGTATTTATTTATCTATTTATTTATTTGTTTTTTCATTCCCGATCGTTCAGCGATCAAAAGCAAGCAAGAATTTTCAAAATCGATCCATAATTGAGCGAGGTACGAGCGAACAAGCATTCGAAAATAAATTCCGAGCGCGCGTTCCCGGCCGATCGTGACTGTGCGTGCCCGGAGTATAGACAAGCGTAGAGCGTAAGCTCCGCCCACGGCTGCTCGGATATCTTTCTCGCCCGGTTTAAAGAGAGATCTTCATGTATAAATCGCGCGCGCGGGCAGGATACGCACGAAAAAAAAAAACAAATAAATAAATGGATAAATAAATGTTTTCTCTTTCCAATGAGCCTAACAAGAACCCCCCACCCCTCTCCGTTCGCCCGCAATAAAGCCTAGACTTTGCCGGTTCGTTGTGCCCTTATTTATGGTCGGATCGGGTTCAAGTGGCGCTTATATTAAAGATAAAAAAAATGCCGTTCAGTGGTGAAAAAAAAATTCCCCACCCTCTTCCTTCACCCCCAAAAACGCGAGAAAAAAAGGACTTTTTTTTAATTGCGCGCCAAGCGCGCATTTGCGAAAATAAATTTTCGCAAATTTTTTTCATAAATTTTTTAAAATAAAATAATTTTTTTGCCATGACTACCGGGTAGTAGATAAAAAAACGAAGAAAATGAGCGGTGCCTGGTCTCTGTAGGTCAATAAATAAACTTTTTACGAGCGTTTCCGTATTTTTCTTCTCACCCCCATATCTCCCCTCCTAATTGGCCCACCACCCCCTCACTCCGGCCCGTCAAAGTACTCGGTGGCACCCTTCCTCTCGCAAAAAACTGACGCCCTAACTCCACCACCTGCCGAGCAAAAGTCAGTAAAATTTTTATTCATTTTTGCACCCTTAATATCGCAATATTTCGCGAACCAGTTGAGCTAAAGGGTTCAGGTTGGAACGAACTTCCGTGTTTAGTCAAGCTCTTCAATTTTCGATACCATAATTTTTTTGTCAGATCAAATCCGGCTCATATATACCCGTTTTTCCGATAAAATTCATTTTCAGTAAATTTTAAAACCCTGCCCCACCTCCCCCCCACCCCGACCCAACCTAAGACACATGTCAAAAGACAGGGAAGGTCCGACTTCATCGACTGAAAAAATAAAATAAATAGATTTCCCCGGTCTGTTTACGAAATACCGGTCCTGCTGGGTTATTTGGAATCTTTCAATGACAAAAACGGGGAACGTTTTTGAAATTGTTAGTAACAAATTGAAAACTAAACAAGTCATGCCTCTTTTATGCGAACATTATTGCAATCGTACTGTGACCTCTCCTGTCGTGTCAGTATTTTCAGTTCAATTCTGTCAATTCCGTCAGTCTGTAAATAAATTGAACAGAACCAGTTTATATACAATGCCGAAGAAATTTTTGTCAGTGGTTCCTGGACACGTCTAATAAAAGATTTGTATTTAAGGTTCCATAACAGAAAAATGGATTTTCCCCTTACCAACAGAACTATATGAAATTATGAATTGACAAAATGTATACAAAAAATAATAAACTTAAAAAATAAAAAACGCAATTATGACCTTTGTTTCTTTTTACATTATTAACAATAATAAACACTTCTTATAAGACTATCATCATACTGTTCAAATATATGTTTGACGTTTCGCAGTGTATTTTTCCGTTTTACAATCAACACATTATTGATGTTAAAAAAAAAAATAAAACCGCGGTAACATAACACAAAAAAAAAACAGGTGTGAAACCGATTTTACAAAACATACAAGCAGATACTGACAAATACGTACCTATTACTGATAAGATAAAGAGAGAGAAAAAATCCTGGCGAATACCGAAACAAAGCATATGTTATTTTTCATCAAGGCTCGCTAGATAAAAGATGCAGTGACGATTTAAGTATAGGCACATTCCAGCAGAGAACCCCATGGATGATCTTTGCTAGTGATATTTTATAATTAGATGTTTTTTCACGGAAGCAGAAGGTCTAATTAATTACGCGGCCCCGTTCATCGGTAATGGGATCCGAATGTTCATTCCGGCTAATGTTCAATTAGCCTAATGTGTATCTGCATCTCCCGGCCCCCGTCTTGTGCCCGTGTCTACTCTCCGTAATTGCCCTTTGTCGCCTCCCGCCGCCGCCACCGCCGCCTCGAGTGGATCGCCGCCAATCATGCTGATTGTCTCCCCAATGTGATCCTCGCATGGCCCACAACCCGCGAGGGAATGCCCCCGTTCCGATCTTGGAAGATGCACTTCAGAGCGAAACGTCACGATAAGAGATGTATGCATGCAATGTTGCTCATTTTCAGCTCGAAGTTAATGAACAGGTTTACAGAGCTTGGAGATTCCCTAGACAATACCAGCTGCTAACTGCGATGCATAAATGCACATCAAATGTTACATTGTATTTTTTTTTTCAAAAGTGTCTCCGTAGCACTTATTTAAGTTGCTGTCAAGACTCACTAATAGTAAAAAGTGTAAAAAATCTATGGACTCTCTGAAGGCTTGTAGATTACAGGTTTTTGGGAACCAGATAGGTGAGGCGTTCCGTGAAGAGGAAAAAACATGATCTCAAGTGGTAACAAATTTAATCGAGGATATGACCTAAATATAGCGTCAGAAGATGTGAAATTTATTCAGACATTGATGAAATAAAGACCCAGTCATGGGATGCGGGGGAACTTTCTGCACATGTAGCAAACATCGATCCATGTAGAAGACCAGCTGCAGATAAGGCTAAGCCCAGTCAGAAAAGGGAGAGTGATTCGGATATCAAAATATTGGATATTTTAATATCCCATAAGATCTTTTTTGGGGCAAGGTAGACGACGACTGTGTTTTAGTGGCAGTGAAGTTTACTATAGCTTCCTGCGGACCCAATCGTAAATCTTGTAGAGGTCAGAATTAAGGGGATTGAGAGGAGAAGCTCTAGGGGCACTTGCGGTAGCAACTGGACGGGGATTAGATGAGAAGGATGCAATCGGATGCATTCGGTGAACTTTAATTGGCAGACAATATAATTAAGATTGACGTATGATAATTAAATTATATACTTGCAGTAGGAAATAACACTGCTTCTTAAGAGATACCCCTTCTCGTTATCAATACCTATCTAAAAAAATATAATAAAAATGGTTTGTGCTTTACTGCTTTCCAGAAGAACTTGAAAGTTCTTTTTTTTGATCAAGACTTTCGTATTGTACCATCACTATTAGCAACTGCTCACTGCAGCATAATCGAGTATCGTTAGTATACAAGGTCATAGACCGCTTCAAAGATCGAAGATTCCAGAACGTCGATTTCAAGAATCTATTCGAACGAAATTTGTGAGGGTAAAAAATAAATTGTAAGAAATAGCATGGAGAGTATGGAGATGCCGGGCCGTTTGGACGAGATTCTATAACATAAGAACCTTTCCAGTTTACAGCTACTTCAAGGACTCATCAACTTGATAATCATATCAAGGAAAAACATCAAAAAAACATATTTTTTCTGATTGATCTCGACATAAGTTCAAAGGGACTGAAATAAAATTCCTTACGTGCAATAGTATGCACTTCTCCTTTTGTTAGTCATTTCTTTGTAAAAAATACATCGATTTTATGGATACTTTACAACATCCCTATAATATGTGTCATCTCATAAGCAACTTTCCATGTCAATTCATTTCCTTCGCTAGCACAGGAGATAATCACCACCACACATCGTCACATCCAATCATCAGAACGATGTGAAATTAAAAACACGCGACTCGATATCAAATAGAAACATCTTCATCAAGTGGAGGCGGCGAATAAGAGGAGGCAGCGGCGGCGGAGACGGGCGAGCATCTGGTGCTTAGGTTTAATGGAACATGGTGGCACAATGAGATGAGAGAGCTCTGTCGATCCGGAAGAATCCGCATACCAGAGAGGCACTCAACTTAATGAAACGAGTAATCCTGAAGCAGCTCTTCGCCTAATCCATCTCAATGCATTCCTTTGCGTTTTAATATTCATCGGGATCGCTGCGGAATCGCTGGCAACACGGCCGGGAATCGCAGGAAATCGCGGAAGCACCACTCAGAGATGCCATCAGGAGAGGGCTCTCCGGCCTGTCTGTCTGTTCGTAGCACATGTCAGAACTAGGAAGTCACCGCATGCAATATTTACAGGTCTCTTTTCTCTTTTGATGTATAAATACGAGAGTATTTTGAGGTAACTTTCTACTTCCACCACTGTGTGAACCACTACCACAATTGACACACAAACGTAATTTATGGGTGGGCTCATCTGTCCACGTTGATTTATCGAAAGAAGTTTCGTCCTCTGTGTCTGTGGTCACCAGAGTCATGATATGGGCGGTTGAAAAGTCGACTAAAATAGAGCATTTTGATTAAATCCAACCGTTTCGTACAGATAGGCCATATTACAACAGCAATTTACTAAAGACCATTGTAAAAATAGTGTTCGTTCATTGAGGATTTTTATTGTTTCCTATTAGCGTGATAAAAAAAGCGCATACAATTATTAAATATTTGACGGATAAGCGAGCAAATCTCGGGAGGTTTTCGAATACTAAAAGCCTTTGCTCGAAGCAACATCACGCTTTCCCACCGTTTTTAAAGACAAATGACAATAACAACATTTTTTTCTTCCTCATCCTTCCCAAACTACCCCTAAACGCGAAACCCTCTCTTCGTGATTTTCTATCCTAGTGTTGCGTGGGTTTATTAGATCGATTTATACTCAATATATATAAAGTTAGGAATTTTATCAATTTTTTAAAGTATAAGAAAAAAAAATTGATAACAAGCCATCTTACCTACTAACTCCCATCCGTTGAAAGTGCCTGAACTCTCGAATTTTTCAATTGTTTGTTTTTAACCTCATGGGATATCGAGGGGAGGGGGTATTTAGGGGGAAGAACACAATGACAACATTTTTCCCCACCTTTTCAAAACCACCCCTAAACGTGCTGTCCCCCTTTTTGGTATTTTATATCCCAGCCTTACGCGGGTTTGTTGGGTCGGGTTTTTGACTCATCATTCATTACAGTATCTGAATATCTGAATTAAATTATTTCATCCCATTTCTAACTTAACATGATATCCCATAATTCTGCCTGGATTGGATGGAGACCGTATGATAGTTTTAGTAAAAGTTTCTAAAAATATGTATCCAAAAAATGCCTCGATTCTATTAAAGGTGTCCTCCTCTCGCATGGCAAGGATTGAGAAACTCGAGAGTTCGGGCATTTGAGGCTAGTTAAAGGCCCCGTGGTATATAAGACGCTCGATAAGACGTCTTGAGGCCAAAATTTCTGATAATGATAGAAATTGAGTATTTGGTCTGGTCTGGAATAGTAAAAAATTCCGAAAAGGGGGTGGATTTAGCGTTCAGGACCAGTTTAAGCAGGATACATGGAGAAGCCAAAAAAAAAAAGATGGTTGTCTTTAAAAATGGCGTTTAAAAATGGTTTTCTTGTCTTGAGGATATTTCAAAATACCAATCCCTTATCCACGGTATAAGATATACAGGGTGATTCTTTTATCGCACCGATTATAAAAAGTTCAACTTCCAGTTGATCTAGAAAGATCTAGAGAGAAATTTGGAACTTAGGTAACATACATAATAACGAGTCAAAATGAAATATTGCCAAGATGGCGGCACATTTAAAAATGGCGAAATGAATAGCCATCTTTGTAGGTATATATCAGTTTTTTAATCACCCTGTATAGAGAAAATGTAAAATAAGGGCATGTAAGCCGTTTTCTGATATCTAGAGCCGTTTTCGTGGTAAATGGCTTTAAATTTGGAAAATCGCGTTTTGACTTGTTATTATGTATGTTGCCTAAATTCCAAATTTCCGATTCCTAGATCAACTAGAAGTCGAACTTTTTCTAATTTGCGCGATAAAAGAATCAGCCTTTATAAGGTGAACTGACGGAAGCTTTAAATGGTAGCAGAAATAGTCACGTTACCCAGATGTGTTGTCGCAGTCAGTCGCAGTGTTTAGTTTTGCCGAGCGCTTTACTCGGGCAAGAGCTATATCATAAATTATTATTCACGCATATTCACTGATGAACGTGTGCCCTTATGTTCTAATTTTATGAATATTTAAATGCTGGTATGCGAATCGATGAAATACCCGTGGTAGTTTCATCGCATCAACTCTTACAATTAGGCACAACATACATACTTTCTACTCATTTTCGCTTATCAGAAAAAAATAAACCAGAGAAGCAATTATACAGGGTGGTCCAACTTAAAACGTCAGGACTTTACCAAACGATAGATAACGTTAAAATAATGCCAGTTTCTCTAATACACTTATAGCCGGGAAAGCTTTCTTTTCAAGATACAGGGCGTTGAAGTTCTGGAAAAAAAATAATGTTTTGCGAATATTGTCAAAACGGCTGCTTTAAAAAAATTGAAATTTGGCACGCAGCATGAGCTAAGTATCTTTCATGATTTACGGCTTATGGTGATAAATTGCGAAAACCAGCGGCGGAGATATGGGTGTGCCATCGCCCCTTTTCAAAAAAAAAAATTGACGCCACTGACTCTATGGCAAATTTAATAATACTATTCAATGCCCCATGCTTTTTAGAACAAAAAAGTACTCTCTAATTTTTTCACAAGGCGCACCGTTTTCGAGATAATTCAGGTTTTCTTAGGTAATATCCGTAGCCATTTTAAGAATAACAGACAAATTCTAATCAAATAACTTTTACTTAAATAATTAAATAACAGAAATAAACAACACCTAACTAATGTAACAATTGTCAGTAACCATAGAGTCAGTGGCGTCAATTTTTTTTTTTAAGGGGCGATGACACACCCATATCTCCGCCGCTGGTTTTCGCAAATTATCACCATAAGCCATAAATCATGAAAGATACTTATAGCTCATGCTGCGTGCCAAATTTCAATTTTTTTAAAGCAGCCGTTTTGACAATATTCACAAAACATTATTTTTTTTTTCCCAAAACTTCAACACCCTGTATCTTGGAAAGGAAGCTTTCCCGGCTATAAGTGTATTAGAGAAACTGGCATTATTTTAACGTTATCTATCGTTTGGTAAAGTCCTGACGTTTTAAGTTGGACCACCCTGTATAATTGACATGGCGTAAGTAAGTTTACCTGAAATAATACGATTTTTTTCGTATTTTTTGGGAATTTATGTAGCCATTTAGTGGACGCCATAAGACATTAATGTACAAAAAGGGTTTGTCCAATAATACATCAAGCTCATAAAAATGCCCATAAAAAATTTCACAGCACAACTCAGCTCCCATAATCGGGCCGTAATACTTTTTGGTGCATCTGAAGCTTCTTCGATGGCTTTATTTAGTTTTAAATTCAGTAACTGAAATAATTTTAATGTTTTAATAAACCGCGTCGAAGGGATTCAAATGAGTTTCAAATATTTAACAAAGGAATCTGTCTTGGCATCCTGGCAAGTATCATCCTCGCGGTTGAATTCAACAACACTACTTCTAGAAATAATTACACGATTAATAAATTATCAAAATCAAACTAATAATTCGTTACTGCTGGCAGCGACATCTGGAATGTGCATTCCACATTTTTAATTTAGATAAAAGGGTCACAATAATTTAAGGGCAGCAAATAATGTGGAAGTAAATAATTTACTTTAAAAATTAGGAATATCTCAACAGCCTGGCAACGTCGTACTCTGTCTAGCTTGTTGCTTAGAACTGGCTCGTCTCCCGATTTTACGAGACGAGAGGAGTGGTGGACGGCGGGACGCTGACTGCGCTCCCGCAGGAGGTTTTATAAACCGACATTCCGGCATCACCTCTGGGATGGTGATAATTATTGTATGGCCTGTTCCGGTAGCCTGAGCTAGGAGCGTTCATACCTAGTAGATTCTCTAATTACTCCCTCAGCATTTCATCACAGTGCCATATTATAACCAACAGCCCGCTTCATATTTGTGTATATTCAAAAGGTTATTTTTTTTAATGGCCAATTTAAAAAAGACGTAGGTTTAATGAAACTTTTTTTTGTAAGATGCAAAAATAGCTTTCTTTAATTTTTACGAAAGTCCCTTTCTATTTTCCCAGCCCCAGCATCACTCCTGTAATATTATTGGTGCACCTGTGTGCCTGAATTTTGGTAGTGCGTATTGGGGATTTTCTGTTCCCTGAACATTTTGAAACCCACTTTCCCATTTCAAGATGAAGATCAAGATAAGGATAGAATCGAGGATAGAATCTTAGGACTGCAGGCTTTTTCGACTTGCGGCTAAGAGGTCCTGAGTATTCCTAGTGGTTACCGTCAAATCGGCTTCCAGCATGTTTTCGATGTCCTCATTCTGGGACTTAAGGAAACCATCCGACTTCACATATCTATGGACTCTGGATCATGTGATTCAGACTTCAAAAAATGATGGTCACGTGCGATCTCTGTCTACATGTTTACCTTGGTGACTCGATTTGGAGGTGGTAAGTAATCTCAACACTAAATTATTCATCGGAGAAAAAAGAATACAATAACCCGAAAACAGAAGAAAACCATAAGACAGCATAGCCAAGCAACAGCTACCCATTAGTTTCATACTCTTGAAGACACTTTCACGGTTTATCGCGGAGAATCGTTCGCATTTTTGTGCTGTGTTCACAAACCTTGAAGTTTGTGTTCCACTATTATTTTGCTATGCCATCATTCTCCCATCACCTTTGCCCGAGCTCTTATGTAAGCTTACATGACAGTCTGCCAGAATATAAAGTTTGTCGATAGATAAATTCTAGGGTCCATGTACCTCCATCAAATGTTAATCCAATTCTGGTCAATTTTCAGAATTTGGCTGCAGCTTTGAGAATGCTGCATAAAATAGCCAACTCATTCGGGAAACTTCATAGTTATTAGGTCCCCTCAGATATATTTCCAAGTAAATCTCTTTCTCTTCGTGAGCCACTTCCACTTCTCGCAACACGAAGCGTCCAAATCATTATATGATTGCCCACCCCAACAAAATGGTGTCACAGGTTATATTATAGGTAATTCAAAGAATGTCCCTCATCCTAAACCATTTTATTGATCGCGTCATTGACACAGGAGGTTGTCTAACTGTTCTTGTCGTTAGGGTTGTTGAGGTAATAGATATGTTCATGAAGTACCTATCTGAATGGTATTGTAAACTGGGATTTGACAAAGTGGATTCGAGAAACTGTGCAGACTGATATATTATTGCATTGTTCTTGATATACCACTAAGGAGCGATGGATGTCGAAGGAAAACTGCTAAAGATAATTGTACTATTCTTGTTGTGGTAATAAATTAATACACTTATATTTTACGGCATGAGTAGAGAAATAGAAACCATAAATTAATCTGCATATTATGGAACCCACAAAATAACAAACATTTCTTCCCTTATTATTATTGAGGGGGAGTTTTATAGTTGCAAGTTACAACACAAAATTTAGGTATGTAGAGTGTAGACACATCACAGTTAAAAGGAACCAGCAGAACCAGGGAAAGGTCTTCGCTGCGTCGTTCTCTTAAAATTCCAGAACAGTTAATAATCCGTCTGATACAAAGTTATCCGCTTAATTGGTCATTAATTAAAAGCGTATTCTATTTTCCGACAATCTAATTATGAAACGTGTTTTTTATACTTTGAAAATATTGCGCTGCAACAAATGTCATTGAAACGTTTTCAAATCTCGTTAATGGCACCAAAATAAATTAGCTGTAGGGGCCCGGTCTACGTCGCTCTAGTGAATTGCGGTAGTTCTAATTAAGTTTGACACTTATCCCATAAATTTTAAATGAAGCCAATTTATGTACGGCAGGGGTATGAAAATAAAAATGAGAAACTCCAATTGCGATGCATCTGTTCCGTTATTACGACTGAAACTCTTTACGGACGTTCGGGCTTCGGCTTCGCAGGTTATTGTTTACTTTCAATGGAAATATGCAATTTTCCATCCAACAATTTTGACTGCACCTATCCAAATGAAATGTCACATTCATTTTTAACATAATTACATCAATGCCCGTATTCACAAACGATAATTTCCTAAATAATTACGTAATTAATTAAATGAGTGAGATGGAGATATGCAGTTTTTTTGCAATAGAGTGAGATGGGTATAATTGATTACGTAATTATTTAGGAAATTTTCGTTTGTGAATACGGGCACAAGTCATATGAAAAAATTCACTAGAAAATAAATTAATTGCTTTCTATTTAAAAAGACATTATTATTGTGTCAGAAATCCTTGGAGTGGTTATTTTTACTTGTTTTTTTTGTTACAATAATTATATGTACCTACATTTTCATTTTTGCAATTCTCACATTACTTTATTATCAGTTTCTGTATTAAAATACAGTACATATTGTGACTCTAGAGACGCCCTGTAAAATTTTTATTTATTGTGCGATTTTAATAGGATTTTTTTTAATGCCTAGGTTGAGTTTATACAGGGTGCTTCAAAACATGTGTAGGGAAATAAAAGATGCGATTCCCTTCCTCGTTCTAAGAAAAAAGTTCCTATTAACATGCGGGGTCCGCAAATGTGTACCGTTTTCGAGATGAAATTTTTTTTTTCCGAATTTTGACGATAATATCTCAGGAACCGTTTGAAATTTAAAACTGAATTTTTATATACATCCTGTCATTAAAATTATCTACTTTATGAGGGCTAATCAATTTTTTTTTATGTGGCAGTGAAACCAATAGAAAAAATATCAAAAACAAGTAACGTTTTTGTCCGCAACAAAACATGTTGCTCATACTTTAGACAAAAAATGCTGTTTTTCTCGAAAACTGTTCACGTTGAAGCTTTCGACCAAGAGTATTTCGTGTAGAATACAACACTGACAGTTAAAAATGTACTTTCACAATGCTGATTTTACCAGTGTCGTAAAAATTAGGGTCAAAAAATCTCAAACTACCCTAAAATCTCCGTCAATGGCATATGGAAGTAGTACATAAGTTCTATATATAAATATTTAAGATATGTAGAAAAAATTCAGTTTCATATCTCAAACGGTTCCTGAGATCACAAAACAAATTGAAACAATTTTTTTTTGACACCCTGTATCTCGAAAACGGTGGGTTTACATGTTGACATGCAGGAACTTTTTTTCTCAGAAGCCGCCTTTCAGAATCATACCTTTCATTTCCCGACAGGTTTTGAAACATACCCTCTATACAGGGTGGATCTTAAATATTGCGAAAAATTTAAAAACAGATTCTTTAGTAAAAAAAAAAATCATTACCTAATGTGTGTCCATAAATCCACTGTTATCGACATACAGGTCAAAAAAATATTTTTCCCGTTTTTTTTTAGATATCTCAGGAACCGTATAGGAGACAGAAGCTTTCATACAGATCTTATCAAGGATTTTAGCTACTTTTTAATCCTAATTTTTGTTCATATGTCAGTGGCGGAGATAGGGTTGCGTGGGTTTTTCCCCGTAATATCTACGACACTGGGCAAAATGACATTTTAAAAGCGCAATTTAAACCGCCAATATTTTCTACACAAAAAATGTAATCTTGGTCATAATTGGCTAACGTGAGCCGTTTTCGAGAAAAACGGTCATTTACGATGAAAAACTCCGATTTGAATGTTTAAAAAAATAGCGTCAAAAACTTCTCTCAATCCTGCATGAGATCTCCGCACAAATTCACATGAAAAAAACTAAATTGGTATTAAAAAAGTAACTAATATAAAACATGTAACTAATAAAATAAAACATGTACAAAAGCAGAGTTCAAAAAAGGATTTTTGAAATACCTATTTAAAAAAAAAACTGAAACAATGATCTTTTTTTGACATCCTATATTTCAAAAACGGTGCATTTCGGGGCACACGTTAATAGAAAATTGTTCGTTTTCTATCTGTCTATATTTTTTTTTCGCAATATTAAAGATACACCCTGTATATTTTTGTAGCAAAAAGAGCCTCGTCTCTACCAAATCAAAGGCCTACCGGCGAGCCTACCGGTCTACTAGATCAGTTCAAATTTTAAGAATTCATATTGCACGCCACTGGATTCGCCAGCTCTCAAAACGTACCGGGTGGGCATTTAAGAATGAACAGCGGCCATATCTTGGGAAATATTGATCCTACAGTTTCAAAATGAAAATTTTCCAGACATAAGTGACTATGCGAAATGCAATGAAAATATTTTCAAGATGGTCGCACTTCCGGAAATACCGGAAGTTGACACCTACTTCGTTATTTTAACGGGGACACCTGTAAAATATTATATTTTTTAAATGTCTGAAGAAATCGAATACAGGTGGTTTTCACCATTGGAATTTAGATTGAGCGGTTTATGAGTTATAAACAAGTGAAAATCGCAATTTTCCAACTTCAAAGCAATGTAGAACTAGAACGGCTCAATATATCTAAAAACGGCTCACATGTCCCTATCTTAACTTTTTACAAGGTATCATACCATGTGGTTTGAATTTTTATACAGGGTGATGAAAATTACCAGATTTTTCATCACCCTGTAGAAAAATCTAAACTACATAATATAATACCTTGTAAAAAGTTAAGATAGGGACATGTATGCCGTTTTTAGATATATTGAGCCGTTCTAGTTCTACACTGCTTTGAAGTTGAAAATTTTCGATTTTCACTTGTTTATAACTCATAAACCGCTCAGTCTAAATTCCAATGGTGAAAACCACCGTTATTCGATTTCTTCAGACATTTAAAAAATATAATATTTTACAGGGTGTCCCCGTTAAAATAACGAAGTAGGTGTCAACTTCCGGTATTTCCGGAAGTGCGACCATCTTGAAAATATTTTCATTGCATTTCGCATAGTCACTTATGTCGGGAAAATTTTCATTTTGAAACTGTAGGATCAATATTTCCCAAGATATGGCCGCTGTTCATTCTTAAATGCCCACCCGGTACAATATTATATTTTATAGAGGCCTGATTTAAAGTATTAACGAGTTTATAGCACAATTAAAATATCAACAATAATTCATATTTCGACAGGCCACTGGATTCACCATCTCCCAAAACGATACAATACGAAATTCTATCGAAAAGTATTAATGATTTCATATTATAGCCAATTTTTTAAAAATTAATCCAGTGGCGTGCCCGTTAATTTGAATTAATGAAATTTAATTAGGCTATAAAATTGTTAATAACTCGACAGGTTTCGATAAAATTGATTATTGTACCATATTGATAGATGGGGAATCCAGTGGCGTGTCCATATTAAAAAAAAATCGCTACCATTAATTTTTTAATTTTTATTTACTAAACATTGATTTAGTAGGCCTTAGATTTTGCAGCAGATTTCTGATACAAAAATATAATTCATCAAGCTCCACCATAAAAAAAATCCGATTAAATTGCACAATAATAAAGATTTTACAGGGTGACTCAAAAACAAATAGGTCACTATACAGTATGACATTGTCCCGTATGTGTCCATTCACGCTATCGTTATTTATTTTAATTTCTATCTCATTTTTTTCAAACGTTTCATTTGGATATGGGCTTGATACAGTTCTTAAATCAAATAAATATATCAAAAAAGAAACCGGTCAGTTCAGATTTAGGAGTTCAGAGGATTCAGTACAAAGGAGAACTGACAAGATCATGCATGTAACTGGTCTTCATTTAATATCTTTGAAAAGATGAAAAGCAGATAATTCTCTTTACCTTCCTTACATGTTACCTGGTTTTTTTATCATCCTTATATGGTATCGTAATTATTGAGTTAGTATTGTTTGATTTTTAATTAGCCAGGGTGGTTCCCTGATGTGTAGTAAAGTAAGTTTTCTGTCGTATTTCTTTGAAATGTATTAATTAGAAGGCTAATTCGGCACAACAGGATGTATAAACTGACTCTCAGGTAGCTTAGTGGGACGACGGAAGGGAATCAGTATAAGTGTAATTACTTCCTAGTGGAGATCAAAGCTGTGCGTGGCTTTGCCATCATCGACATCATCCCCGTGTGGTGATGCCAGGCCAAAGTCGAGACTCGGACGAGAACCGCCGAATGGATTTAAGCAAGCATAAAATTAATTAACTAGTAATTGCCGTCCGATAAAAGTCTTATCCAAGCCGCTACCAGCGAGCGGTTTTAATGGATTTAATTATTGGAAAGTATATTTTATATTCCATGAATTAAGCGATTCACTCTACTACGGCTACGTACCACCCATCAGGCTTTATCGGTCGTTACTTTGATATTATAATCTATTCTCAAAACTTTAAAATTTTATTTTCCGGGCCTGCGAAAGATAATAAAATATCAATCATTTCTGTAATAAATTACTTTGCCCCGCCGTTTTTACATATTCAGTAAGGGCTGCAAATGAAATAATTAATATTTTTAATTTCCTTCAATAATTTTGATTAAAATTTTAATTCGATTCATTTTAAAATTAATGGTCTTGTTTCTATTCAAACTTAGTTAATTATAAATTTATACAGAGTCCGCCAAAAAGTTGGCATCACATTGATGGGGAAAAGTTTCATTTTTGATTTGTAACAAAAATTTCAGGGCAGAATCTCTGCTTTCTCTAAACTTATTTTACTCCAAATCAGATAGATAGGTACACCTACAGGTGATTCTTTCGAGAAATTATATTTTTTCGAAATTGTGGAAATAATACAATTATTATTTTTCGGAAGCTAATCAAGGTTTCGATTTGATTGTTTTTTTTTTACAATTTCAGCTAACCTTCCGATAAAATATCTACGCGTATTTTAACTTCAAAATAATAATTGTTTTCTCGAGCAAAAATTCTTAACGACCTTTTCTAAAAAGGCATCGTGTTTAAATTCACGGACCTTAGGTAAAAGCGATAAGCTGGAACTAAAAAGAGAAGAGACGCGTTAGATTTACGGATATCATATGACATAACGGTTCCTGATTGGTCAAGGCAGCAACCTAGAGGACGCGCGACGAAGGAGAACAGGAGCGTCAGGTTGAAGAGAGAGGAGGCTGGGCGGTGAAGGAAAGTGGATCGCGTGAACGAAGTGCGGCAAGCCTCACCTGTATATTATCTGAATTTTTATCTATTACCTTTCTTTTACCTATTATCTTCATAATTAGAAATTAAATCACTTTTAAACTCCCTAATACGAAGATATTTTCTTCTTTTCAGAAATAGATGTACGGGAAAGGCTCTTCCTTAATAAACAGTGATTTTCTAAATCGATCCATGTAACGGCGATGCATGCGAAACGTGGGTTATCTCTATCTTAGTACCGCTTGCACAAGACATAAATAAGCCATGAACTCATTAAAACGTCTTCAAATTGCAAATACACTCCCTTTCATCTGACACCTTGCTCCGCGATTCTCGCATCAGACAGTCCATCGCAATTCTTGTTCACTGATACGATTTCAGTTCCTTATAAGGAGGTCTGGCGCGGGGGTTTTTTGCTTGGCCGGCCGATTTTTTCATCGGCAGGATAATGAGATAAGCAGGAGCCGTTTACCGCGCTGGCAATTCCGTGTTAGGTCAGGTAGGCAGCGTGTTTGTGCCTCTAATTAGGCGCTCGTTGTCTAAAACAGCGCGGGGCGGAGGCAAGGGCCGGGGAATACACAAATAGAGAGGCTCGTTATGCCAGTAGTCGTCAGCGCTCTAACAATGCCCCGGCTAACTAACGGCATTGATGTCCTATTCAGCCGTCGAGCTAATTAGGACTCCTGAAAACTCTGTATCGGTTTCGCAGCAGCCTGCCGTTTTTCACAATGCAAAAACAACGATCGCTTTACCCGACCGTTCAACGAGCTAATTAAGTACATAGAATTGCAGTCACCGGGGTCGGGGTATAAACGTGCTCATAATTAAACACTGAAATATTAATCCCGAAAACATCCCGGCAGCATCCTTTCAAATTACGTTGTCTGGTGTCTGGTGGCCGCTATTGAATTATGAAGCCCTTCCTCTTATACAAATGACGATAGACTTAATACATTTAAGTCCATCAAATTGTTTAGGATCAATCAACTAAATGATTTCAAAGGGAGGCACCAGCGGCTTTGATAAATTAAACAATATATTTGCCATTATGGGGCTGAATTCAAATAAAAAATAAAAAATGTACCCACTCCTAATGTATTACAATGAGAATTTTCACGTTATTGTTTTTGGGACCAATATAATTTACCACATGACTTTTTTACAGTTCAACAATTTCAAGGCTGTGATAAATTCAGTAACCAATTGCGTCATAGCGGTAACTTTAAACGCACGCCAAAGAAATATGAAACACCTCGTGAAACACTAAACGTGAAAAGAGAAACATTTTGTCATGTGCAGGAATGAGAGCTCGGTAGGTAGTTCTCGCTCAAAATATGACAAAATATTTCTTGTTTCACGTTTCGTGTTTCATATTTCTTTGGCCCGGCAACGATACCAGAAGATAAATTTAGACAATTGGACAAGTTGCCGAATCAGAGATGGCACTGGAATTAAAAAGAAGATCACCGAAGACAGTGTATCAAGACAACGACGACGAAAAATCCATGCCTAGATTTTTGAAAATTGGCCAGACAACTCATCAGTCGGGAGGAGAAAGGTGTTTGGTGAGGAATTGAATGCCGATTATGTATTGTAAGTCAAGGCACATGCGGATCAAAAGCACCCAAGAAGATGTATCATGAGAAATACCATGTAAGGAACCATGACTCGAAGGCGACGATTTTGAAGAGGTATTTTTTGTTTTTCACAACCGTTTCGATCCAAATAGATATGTTCAATAAAACAGTAGGTAGTAGGTACTGTACTCTGGATTGGACTTATGTATTTCCCCCCCCCCCCTTTTTTTTCGAGGGTGGCGAATCTGAATTCGTGATCAAATTGATTTTCTACCCTGGACCCTGCACAACCCCTCGAAATTTCTTATTCCCGTTTTCTTAATGATTGGTACTTCCTCGAGCTAGGTTTCTTGAGGGAGAAACACCACCACCGATTGATTCCACCCCAGTAGTGGGTATAAAATTGCTTTGGTTTTGGAATATTTTTTTTTTCCAAATTCCAAAATTAGATTTGGAAAAATGCGGTATTTGAAAATAAGTGCCTTGGCGACCAAATAATAAATAATTAAGATCAAATCAGGAATGGCGGATTATTTGAGGAATGCGTGCAAATTTACGGTTTTTGAAGTAATCTCGGTTGTAAATCGAGGATGCCTTCTTCTTGGATAACTGGTTTGCGTATATATAAAAATGCGTTTATATGTAACAATGCGAGCGACGCGGAAAGCGCGTAGGTAGACACTTTCGACAAGGACGAGAAGCGAATCTTGAGAATGCTGGAGATGAACTCCTTCTCCCGCTACAGTTGAAAAACAACTGCTTCCTGCTGGTCTGCAGGATATATTTTCCTCTCTCCTGTAGGCCCTTTTCTCACTCTAGGTCCAGGTACAGGTGTTGTGGTTATACAACCCAACGAACATCCGAAGTGCTTTGACAGCGGTCTACACGCAAAGGATGGAAGATTGAAAGGAAGTAAAAAATGTAAAATGAAAAATGGGAATTCACTATCAAATTAACAAATTTGTAAGTTTCATGTTTATATTGTAAAATAAAGCAACCTGGAGAAAGGAGTTGGTCAAAACAGTAATATAAATTCTTACTTTACGATTCTGATCTGACATATTATAGCGATATACAAAATTACACAAAAGCTTTACTGCGACGAATTTTCCTTTGCCTGGAATGTATGTATTAGGACTCTGTGCACTACTCCCAAACCTAACAACTGAAGCTTGTTATAAGCTGGAAAATTATGAAAAGGTATATGAAATGCGGAGATATACATGCATTTAATGCGTATGTTAACATGAAAAGGTGACTGTTAGTTAAGCACTCAACCTGATTAAATTTGCTTGTGAATGTAGGCGTTGAAGTGAGAAAAACTGGAATTTAAAGCAGAGGAAAATTCCACATTAGGTCTCAGTAGGCATCATGTAGGTACTTCAATTTACAGTGTCAATAAGGGAACGAGCTGATATATGTAGGTATGCGTGATTTCAATGTTATGAGTCACGACGCAGGTAAAGCAAAAGGAAACGTAAACGAAAATCAGTTTTTAAACGTTTTAAGTTTATAGTTTTCAACTCAATATTTTTAATAGCCTTGTACTATAAGTAGATCAATCACAATAGTGGAAAAATTATTTCCTGCTTCACTCCTGGAATATTCAAACCCAATCAACTAAAAAAACTAAGATGCCACATAAACCTGGTGATTAAATTAAAATTCATAGACAAAAAAACATGTAATAATAGGTACACACGAAAGAATTGGAAGGAACTGTAGCCGGCACAACAAGATGAACAGGGTGAAGTAAAAACCGAAGGATCTGTTGTTGTCATGACAGAAGACGTTTTTTTCACGGGCAATCGTGTTTGAAGTGAGAACTTCCAAAATCTAAAATGAATCGACATCTTAAGTGATTCCCCAGCGGATCTATGAAAGAGATCTAAAGTGTTTTAAGACTAATGTCGAATACCATCTTCTTATCCATTATGCAAAAGCATCAGACCATGCTACAGTCAGATTTAGGAAATGTATGTGCGTGGTTGCTTTTATTTTACTTAATTCTCGCCTGAGTGAATTTTGAATTAATTCGCTTTAAACATAAATAGCCCAGTTTCCGTCGATTAACAGTGTTTTGCTTGAGGCGAGTAATTCTGTAAGTTTTCCCGAGTAGAAATGAGTCTAAAAGCTCTCAAAGCGCCTGCCTCCATTTGGTATTTAAATGTATTTAAAGTATTGTTTTATGTTATAAATTCGCCACGAAATTCATCCCACAATAGGAAAATTTTTACATTGTTTGTGTATCGCTACATACATTAGCATTGAATATGGACAGTTTTTTTCGTTTTAATTTTACTCATATGTTTCGTGTTTCATATATGGCTTTTTTGTACATCAAACGGTTCATTTGATAAGTGAATGAAGTGTTATAAATCAATAATAACTTACAAGTAACAAGTTGTAGTTTTAATCCATTCACAATTTTCCAATAGCTTTATAGGTATGATGTTAAAATAATAAAAAATGCTTACCTATAATATTTAACATATTCAATGGAATACTTATAGTTCAATGTTAATATGTACATGCGAAAAAACCCTGATTGTATAAGGCTTCTTTCTCTCCCACTCTATTATGCTTCTTGATTTTCTATTATTCCTCGCGGCTACATACCTACTTGAATAACTTTAAAGAAGTTTCGAATAGCAGTCAACTTTTGAAGTAACTTAAATGGATTGCTTCTCTTCCGCTCGACGTTATACGCAAGAAATATTGATTATTTCCTTGTTTAGTCACTCTTCTCCCCATATTAAAAAAAATAAACTCATAACAACCTTTCTTATGGAGCTACTGCAATAACCACTCATACTAAAATCGTCATAATGACGCTTCTCAACGACTAGTTCACGATTTAATGTATACTTACATGTAGGTATAAACGCAAATTCAGGTACCTAATGAAAATAATTCAACTTTTATAAATTATGAGTCATCCAAAACTCAACAAGTACTCGGTATTTTCTCTCGGTCGTGCTAACTTCATATTCAGAATTTTATCATATAAATTTCATCAACTTATTCACGTAATCGACAATCTCCATTTTATATTAAATAGGTAATACATTCAAACTACATATCTCCATTCCATTTATTTTATTGCGGGACTTGGTAAGCCTGGCTTGTGACTCGCCAAGTGACGTGCCACGGGAATGGCAAGGTTCGGGGCCGGGCTCATGGCTCAGTATACCCGACGGTAGGAGCAACGCAGGCTCGGCTTGTAATGTGAAGCTATACGTAATGCATTAACTTGGTGAGATGGCTTGCTTCTCGCCTTAACGAGTCGTGAAGTTTTCAGAATACGAGAACTTCAGAATACTATTTACCTATACAGCCAAGAAAATAAACATGTAGATAAATAAATTATAAAAATAATTATTTATTTTTTTTACATGACATATTTTTTATTGCGTTTTTTAACGATCCTATTCCTTCAAAATGGGATTTTTCAACAAGCCTGTAGATTTTTTATTGATCGCAATTTTAACATCTACAACGTCATTTTATAGGTAGCCTAAATGTTAACCTTGTGACACACAAGATTAGGCATTTATTCTGGGCACCGTGAACCACAATAACTGATGGTGGTGGTGGTGGTACATAAGCGTCTAGGAAAAGGCCTCGCCCGTTCGAAAGTTTCCCGCAACCAAAGCAAAAGGTACAAAAGTCGTAGTTGACGGCATGAAAATGACCTGAAAGGTGCTATAACTTTCAGGTATTATTTGGACGTGCATCCAATAATATTTTGGCCGTTGTTGAAGCAACTTGTAATTTCAGAATTCGCAGCCTCATTAGAGATGAGTTTGTCGAGTAGTTATAGGTCTTTATTGGTTAATAAAACTCACCGTCTTTGGGGTTGATGGTCGCCGCTAGGCGTCGCTCAGTCCCTGCTTCTTCTAGGCCGGCCGACCTTGCCTTTGCGAACGGCTGGCGTCGTCGTGGAGCTCTTGAGCAGTTTGTGCCAGTCCTGCTCGCAGACCAAGGACCCGGCCAGCATGTAATACCGATCGCCGGCCACCAGAGGTGCCATGCACTTGCTGCACGCGAAGCACTTGATGTGAAACACGTGCAGGGGCGCCGTCGGTTGTTGGGCAGAAGGGCCGCCGACTTTCATCACGTAGTCGCTTGCAGGTATCGTCATACCGCATGCGCTGCATGCACCACTGTTACCGAACAACCTGCAATAAATAAGATTATTACTGACGGAAGTTAAAAACATCAACTTTACGGTCAGATTGAAAAATTAACAAAATTTCCTAGCCTTTATTGCGATTAGTAAAAACTGAAAATAACTACATGACAATGGAAAAGAATTTCAAGAAGAAGTTCAAGGATTACTTGATAATTTTGAATTTAATTATGATTTTGCTAATTTCGCCTGAAAAGAATTATAAAAAATAGGTTATAGAACAAAGACTTCTTTCCATACACTCACGAACCGGAGTCGTGCGACGAGGAAAGGCCGCCCGCATCGAACAGCCACGCTGTCACTGATTTAGGCCAGGCACACTGAATGTTCATAACGGAGTTAATCAAGAGAAAATTATCAAATATTCAGAGTTTTTAAAAAATGGTCCATTTTCTCTATACAAAAGAATAAATGGAACAAAACTCGACGATAGAAAATTAACTTAATTTTAAAACAAAAAGACTTAATGAACCCATTCTCTAAAATAGGTATTGAAGAAGTTACAGGGCGTTCAATATTACAATAAAAGTTTTAACTTAAAACTTTCTTTGTACCTATATTATGGTACCTACTGAACCCAAAAACGGCTTAATATTTTCAATGATTTTTTGTGTTGTTTTTCTATATAATTAATCCAACATCTATAGCAATAATTACATGTGTGTAATCTAAATTTACCCTACCAAAGACTTTGTGGTCACAACTTTAGTAATCGTGAATAACAATCAAATCGCGTTGTTTATTATTATTTATTTTTTGATAAAGACAGATCTATTATCGGCGTATAATGTTCCAGGCCTGAGAGATCGACGACGGTAGAGCTGGCTGTTCGGAGGCGGCCCCAGCAATCAATCCACCTCCTCGTCCATGGCATAATCTAATTAATGGCACAACTAATAATTTCTCTGCACAACGTGACTATAATTGGATTCGTTAATCAGAAACTGCCCGCGGATAATCGCGGTATTTTCCAACAATATAAGATACTTGCTTCCTAATTAAAGCGAGTCGGAATCTGATCACGGCGGCGGGGCGTCGGAGGGGGCACGGAGGGGCAACACTCCGAAGGGAGCTTATTAAGACAAGTAATTTACGCAACGCAGCTCTGTAATAGCTGCGCTGCTCCTATCTAAACACAGGTGGCCAGAAAATGAAGAGTTTCCTTCTCGGCGTTGCGTGACATTGTCGAGTTAATTATGGCGTGCCGGCCAATGCTTCTTTCTGGCCCTCACGAAATTGAACACTTGATTAGGGCGCCGAAAATATGTTCATTATAAAAATAAAGGCACCGGTAAAGAATCTACACAGTTCGTGTCGTAAATTCACGAGAAATCTCATTATCACGGCATCATTATAAAAAGAAGAAGAATGATCATGATGGTTAAATATAAATGTTACTCGATCGATAGAAATTTTATAACCTGAGGCGCATTTTTTATGGCACCAGATGAAAATCGGTGGTAGGTATAAGGCGAATCATAGTGATTGTTTATTTCATTTTATTAACAATTATCATATCTAAGTTTATTTTACTGAAAGTACTCGAATAGACGTAAATATTAATGTGAAAAATAAGTACATAATACCAACCAAGAATTTAACTTAACTCAATGCACGGATTTTTAAAATTATCATTGCTTGCTGCTACACGGATTCGGAATTCCATAAGCCTCTACTGAGTGGTTGAATCATGAAGGTGGGTTCACTCACATTAAGCTTAAACATTTAGACTTAGGTATAAGAAATGGGAGATTTAATGCACACCTATGCGCAGCTTGGATATATTCTCAAAAGAACTCTAAATTTAGTTATTCATGGAATAGTCTCTAAGCGAGACCTATTGATGATATTCAATAAGCCGGCCATTGTCATCCGTATTTTGGTGAGTTCGAATAGTTCGGGTAGTTTCGGGAATATTTACGTCATCAACCCTTCTTATCATTACCGATGGTAATGTCTGTAAAAGAGAGTCAGTCAAGTATTTTTTTTTCCAAATGGAATGCTTTGTAATTTTTCAGGTAGTTTTAGGGTGGACTGACAATGACACCTCTGGCATACATGGCAAAATTTTTTATCGTCAGTCCTATCCCTATCCAACCAACAATTTCTTTTAATCCACTCTTTTAGAGCTAGCTACCATCAACATTAAACGATTCGGATTTTTTTATGCCATCAATATATTTTTGTTAAATTTCAAAACCTTATTTTGAAAATTGATGATCCCACTCTCATTTTTATACAATTCTTTACAAATTTCGCATTGTTTATGACAGGTTCATAAATGTTTGTCTTTATACTGATAAAATAATTATTGTTAAAAATCGTCCTCTAGTCAATAGGTATAACTGAAATAAAAATTTATCGGACTATACTACTTATTATTACACAGGAACAAGCATCAATAATTATTGTGAAACGAAACGAAATAATCATGAAACAGTGTTTGATGATAAACGCCATTTCTCTCCACAAAAAAAACTCGAAAAGAACTCTTTATTAACTCCCAATTAAGATCCCAAAAATACCCCAATTAAAACGCCTCCAAATTCTCCTTTTATTATCCATCTCTTCTCAGATCCTGGAACATCCCGATTAAATACCAAAGCTAAGACAATAACTGGTGCCATCTGGCGGGGTACACACGCCGCCCCCTGTAACACGCCGCCCACTCATCCCGGGCCAATTAAGGCCCTGAGGTCGCCGTCCCCTCCCGCGCGTTTCATTACTGAGACGACAGCGCCATCGGCCCTCATAATGAAGTAATTCTAGCACTAATAACATTATAAATTGAAAGACATTTTAAATTTGCATTTAAATCCGTGTCCGTATAATCGAAACGAGATTGTCGGTAAAGAAGTGCTCGAACTAAAAGGGTGATATAATAGACAAAGGCTGCAAAAGCTCGTCGAAAGAATGTGAAATTGGAATGCACTCTAAAACTGCTTCAACATTACTTGTCCACTTTACCCAATAACCAAGTGAAATTTGAAAGCGCATTCGGCTCAAGACTCTTCAAATGCCTCATTATTTATCAGACACAATATCCGACAGGTAACTTCTTAATTTTTTTAAATTCAAAGCATAAGAGATTGTAATCTATGGAGTTATGTATTTTGTGTATTCGTTTTTGTATCTATATGTACTACGAGGAAGAACTACTCGATTAATTCTAGACTTACGGTCGAGATAATTTCTGCCACCTCGGTTTGCATATATAAATCAACGGGCGATACCAAATTGGGCGAAGAATTTTGTTATTCACTAATCCCAGGGGTCAATTGGGCGACAAACGAGAAACTAGGGGATTATAAGAGATAACTGGACAGACAAGAAATACATGTGCGGCCTTGTCCATATATATAGCAGTGTTGTCAGATTTATTTAGTGGTGCTTTTAGTAGATCGGATAGGTATACCTAATCAATTTATTATTAATAATTGAAGTCGAGTAGGTAGTAGGTACGTACCTATACCTATACCTACCTATGGCTATGTTGCACTTTAGCGTCATCGGTAAGTCAGGTCTTTGGTCAGGTGAAAAAAAAATTTAAAAAAAACCTACCCTGACCAAAGACCTGGCTTACCAGTGAGTTTTAGTGCGGAAAAAAATAATAAATACCACTATAATTAATAATGATAATGTGTATCGCCATATCCATTATAGTATATTACTTTTCTATTGATGTTTCATGTTTCTGCTGTAGGTATAGTATAAAATCATAACTGTAAATGCACTAAGGGCTTGATGTATTTGATAGAACTTAAAAAAATAATGCATCAAGTATTAATATTATTTATTAATTTTTTCAATTTTTATTTAATGTAGAAAATCGGAATTTCTGTAAAATCTGGCAACGTAGCCATACAAGAGCATGCAAATAACTCAACGGTATTTAGAAATCCCTTCGCCCAATTGAGCTCCCGGATTATAAGGACCCCCGTCGTGACGAAGGGTCACTCAGGTAATTTCGCCCAATTGAGAAACGCCGAAATCAACTGCTTGAGAAGAGTATTCAGTCTCAAGATAATGAAGCATCACGTAGGTGCAAGGTAAATACTAAACACAAATTATTATTATTGTGCTATTAAATGCGAGATTAACTTACATGTTAAATAGGTCACAGATATCAATTTATAACCTATAACTAAGTGAAAGCTTGCTTCAAAAGGAGTTTTAAAATTATTAATGACACCATAACGACTCTTAGGAGTAATGCCATTTCTTTTTACATAAGACAAATTCACACACAATGCAATATGACTGTCCTCGGAAGCATTTGCCTGATTTTAAAATAATTATGCATTACCTATACCAGTGGTACGAAAGCAAGTAATGTATGAGGTAGGTTATTTTGAACTCTTGCCAACATCATAGCTGAAGTCACCGCCGCTGCAACCACAAAATAGTAACTCCGTCAACTAAATCTCCCTTTGTTCGTTAGGGGGTGTGTCATTGCACTTATGTTTTCATAATTTTGTGACCGATCCGGAAAATCCGTTTGTTGGAATTCCTGATCACTAATTGAACGTAGGTACAAGCAAGCATGATAATGGTGCCAAATTAAAGGTAAAATGATTTCTAAGGAATTAATTCCAAAAAAGTTTCATAAAATTTATTATTTTTGATTCAAAAATTATCAATAATAATAATTTTAACGGATCTTTTAAATATCAAACAAATTGGAATGATTTTTATAGCGATAGGTACATACTTAGAAACAGCTATCAAGAAATCCAAGGCAAATGTTAATTGCAAGATTTTCCTATGGACACCTTTGAAAGTTGATGTATATTAAATTATTTTCACATACAATTATTACGTTCAGGATCCTTCCACCTATTTGAAAACAAGTTTGCTGCTATAGAGTAACCTTCCTATAAGGGCTTTATGATCATGTAATAATGCACCAGAAGAATTTAATATTCCTTATTGCTTATTGAATTGCTGAACTGTTAGTCTCGTCTCATCGAGTCCAAAGCATCAATTTTCGCCTGAAAACACATAGTCGCTGCATTTTCCCAATTTGACAGAGAAATGAGACATATAAACTTAACTGAAATACATTATTGCCTATATGCCTGCAGCGCAAGCACTAAAAACGCTTTAGAAATGGAGTAAGTGGCAAGGGTGAGGTAACCCTTTCAAACCCATTGTGATAGATTCTTTATGGAAAAACAGACCTTCTGTTGATTTTTTACCAAAGATTTACACATTGGAACGTGTAAAAAAATCAATAATTTAAAGTATTTTTGCCGCGTGCCTTTTTAGTGAAATTTCGACTTCATTTCGTTTTAAAAAAAACTCATCTTCATAATTTTACACAACAAAAACAAACTGTTAACAATTTCAAGAAAAATAAGCGCAATTAGAGAATTTATTATTAATTGCGAATAAAGTGGCGATTAAATTAAAAAAAAGTAAAATTTTTGAGTTTTTTTCAAATTAATTTTTTTCAATGAATTGTTAAAATTTTCGAAGTACTTAAATATTTTTACTAATGGAACATTGTAATAATTGATGTGTAAAAAAGTTTTTTGTAAAGTTTCAAGTTGAAAAGTTATTGCAATTTATTAAAACTGACGAAACAATAGTGATACCAGCGCCGAGGCCGCACCACGGCACCAATGCGTATGAATATAATTTAAATTTATAAAGCGTGTTCCAGTTTGTATGTTCGTAACTCCGACATAAAAATAATTGTACTTTTTTTATAAAGTTTTGCTTAAAAACGCTTTATTTTCGAGATATCTTTTGAAGTGCAAAAAACTCCTCAGGAAAAATAGGTGACGTAGTTATGAGAGTTCTTTTTAATTTTAAGCCCCAAAACTTCTACGCCACTGGAAATTTATTTTCAGTCAAACCTTATTTTAAAATTATTATTATCTAAAAAAAAAAACTTAAAAAGTAAACGTCTTTAGGAGGCTTAGTTTTTGAGATATTCTGATTTTTTATAACCGAGACAACACCATAAAACTGCAAACTCCAAGAGAGAAAAGATTCGTAGTATCACTATTTTGTGTCTGTAGAGTCGATGGTTGCTATAAGACAATGTTGGAGTTTAAAAGTCACTAAAAACTTATTTGAAAATTTAAAATAAGATGTATTCAAAAAAATTTAAATTATTGTAAGCATTTATTGCGGATATTTATTATTATTTTCCATAAAATAAAATAAATAAATTATCTCCAAAACTAAGACTCTAATAAGAGTATGTACATAGTTATATTTTTTCAGATAATATTAAATTTCAAAATAAGATTTTCCCCAGTGGCGTAGAAGTTTTGGAGATTAAAAGAAAACTGAACCATCGTAGCCACTGGTTTTGTCTGAGAAGCTATTTGCACTTAAAAAAAATTACCCCTTTATATTAATCTATACCAAAATTGAGAAAAAAACATTTATTAATTTTAGGAGACATTCAATAAAATTAGATTTGCTTTCTTCCAATTTCGTATATTTTTGTAATAACAGCTCATTTTTTATAAGCATAAAATTTATTTATAAACATTTTCATTTTCATAAAAAAAAATCACAAAGGTTATTATTCCACAATTTAAATAAACAAGAAAATGATTATTCAATCATATACATAATGAACGCTCTTAAAATAATAATAATGACAACGTCACAGCGACATACATAAATATTATAATATTGTTATTTTTAAAAAGACCAGCATTATATTGTTGTATAAGTACCTGCATATTTTCACTTTCGGTATGTCATCAAGTCTGTAATTATCCAAAGAAATGAATAAAACCGTTTAGCGATTGCACAAAATATCAATGCATTGTAGAAAGTCGACGTGCTTACAATACAAGTATGCCCACATCCCACATAACAAGACACGTTTTTATCATACCGATGTAAAAGTGGGATACATCCCGAGCCAAGGCGATAGAATCAATCAGCCGGGACGACGGCACCTCCTCCCGTGTTCATAACTAGTGTTCCCAGTGACAGGGCAGCCTCTATTAAATTATCTAATCTCTCGTTCCCCCTGCAATCATGCTCTCTCCCTGCGCTTATTTGCTGTCAAATTATGTTCACGTCTGTCATTGCCGAGCGGGATGGGGCACGTGACTAGCTCATATGAGGCAACCCAGCGCCATCTAGTAAGTGAGGGATGATTCCCTGCAAACATCATTTTTGCTTTATTTTTGCGCTGAGACTTGCAAGAATGTTTTCGTCAACGAGGGTACATCCAATACAAGTCATCAAATCACAATTGCTAAATTATTCAGCATTATTATTAATCATATTTAAAATAAAGTCTGTAGGTTTACAGGGTTAATCTCTGAATAAGTGCGAACAATTCTAGGGGGTGATTCCTTGACTCATTCTAAGGAAAAAAGGTCCCATTAAAAAGTCCGAAAAGTCTTTTCAGATACAGGCTCTCTAAAAAAACTTTTTTCCAGTTTTTTGATGATTTCTCAGAAACCGTTTGAGGTATAAAGGTATAGATCAATCTTACCATTGATTGATATTAGCTATTTTTTTAATGACTCATTTTTTCATATACCCAGCAGAAGTCCCCCTTCCCCCTAATATCTACGACACTGGGCTAATCAACATTTTAAAGGCGAATTTTAAACCGCCTCTTCTATAAAAACAAAGGTACTCTTGGTAATAATTATTATTGCTAACGTGAACCGTTTTCGAGAAAAACGGACATTTACGATGAAAAATTTTGGATGTTTCAAAACATGCGTGTCAGAAAATGAAGGGGAAAAAACTTCGCTCGCTCAATCGTAAAATATCCGCCAATGGCACATCGAAAATACCTTTTATCAGTGTCATCCACATACGCTTGGCGACGCTGCTGAAGTTGTCGCCCATCGACAGAATGCAACTGCGGATACAGCTTAGGCTGTATATTCGTAGCTATAACTATGTAGTCATATCAGGCTAATTTTAGGACTTAGGTCGTAACAAATACATTTTTTGATAAATTTTCTTGAACCTTCTTAGTAATTGTTAAATTTCTGTCTTATTTAATTGGGAATCGGGTTCTTTAATGAAATTGCATATTATTTATTAAAAGATTTTTATAAAAAACGAAATAATGAATAATAACAAAACCCGATTCCCAATTAAGTAAGACAGAAATTCAACAGTAACAAATACATTTACACTGAGAAATGGATCTTCTCTTACGGTCATTTTTCTTTCGCTTTTCCCCTTTTGTCAAATATTATATTATTTTCGAAGTTGGTGATTGATAAAAAATTGGAAAATAATATGACAAATATGACAAATATGATAAATATTTTTGTTATGTTTGTCATAAAAAATAAAAATAAAAAATAAAAAAATGACAAATAATATGACAAAACACAATTAACAAAAGAGGAAAAGCAAAAGAAAAACACGGTACATGGGAATGAAATCAATAGTGTAACAATGACCCTCATCTTCTGAAAAACATTCGCAATTTGGATTGGATTCAGGGTCAAACATAATAGGAAATGATTTCTTTCTGGTTTTAATAAATCATCATCATCATACGTCGTTAAACTACCTCCATTATTTTCTCGTCATTAAATTTATTCATGTGGACGCATTGGAAGAATTCACACATACATACTTTATTGGAATAATAATAATTGTTAGTAATACTTAGAGGGTGAAGTTCGATTAAAAGTAGGGAGGACTTGAATAAGGGTAGTTGTCTGCGGGTAAATGAACCGAATAACTCGCACACTGTAGTGCCCTACCCATATAATAATATTATGGATCCCTAAATTTGTTAAGTAATCTAAAAGCAGATGTATAATTTTTATTTTTTGTTTATGAAGTGATTTAAGAAAAACAGGTAGGTAACTAAACTCTATTTGCTTAACAATAATTTTATTAGTTCAGTTCCTTCAAGTTACCAAGTCAAAAAAAGAAACGTTTTGGGGATTTTCACCAACAGCAATGCGACCTGTGTACTGTGTAGGAAGGAGGAAGGAGGGAGCATTTAAAAAAAGTACTCTCTGAATAATAGATATTTTTCAAGAAGATTTATGCCTTTTTAGCGAATTTTTGTGTTTTTATGAAAAACTATCTATTTTGATGGACAATAATTCTATAAACGTAAATTTGATTTCACAATTTTTTTTTAAATATGAAAAGTTTAGCTCTATGGCGAGCGCAAAATCATATTTATACAGGCTGCTCATTATATCTGAAAACATTGAAATATATACAAAAAAAATTTCACGTCGGAACAAAAAAGTTGGTGATGAAAAGTTCTCTATTCCCCCCACCTAGGCGTGGGGAAGACACTTATGTAAATCTTAAATATGAACCCAATTTTTTATTGCAGATTCGAATTTTACGGCTGAAAATACGTAAGAAATTGTTCGCGCCTACCCAAACCATCCTGGGGGAAGGCGAATGGTGACTTTGAAATTTTAGTTAGGAACTGTAATTACAGATGGCGCTGTAATAGACGAAATTCATTTTTTTTTTATTTGTCTACCTGAAATTCAATCCATGAATGGCAAAAAATAGGACAAATTCTATACGTATTTTGATTTTTAAAATCAGAATCTGCGGAACAAAAATGGTTGGTTCTCATTTAAGATTTCAAAGTTTCCCAATCCTAGAGGGCGCTAGTGGTGGTTCGAATTTCGTATCATTGGATTTCCCCCTTCCAGATGAACATATTTCATCAACCACCATTCCGATGCATATTTGTTTATATATTTCAATGTCTTTAGATAAAACGAGCACCCCCGTATATTTAAGTCATTTTTTTGCACTCTTATTTTTTCGGCGAAATCTATAAATTTTTTGAAATTCAAGTTTTCGATTTGTCTAATAATTACGGAAATTGAACGAAAAAGATCCATGAATGGAAAAAATAGGACAAATTCTACGTATAAAAAGTATTATTTTTACTGTATAAAAATTTTAGCACCCTCTATTTGCGAAAAAACTTGTGAAGCAAAAGTTGTTTTTTGGAAATAATCTGCTGTGGGGTACAACTTCTGTCACATGGAATTTTCCACCAAAAACGACCAAAAGCGACAAAAAATCGCTTGAAAAAATTGGAGTTTGCTTTGTAAAAAACATGTACAGATAGTCCCAACTCTAAATTTTTCCCAATTTGATGGGACTATTATACACCAAGTTGTTTTCGTGAATTTCAAGCCACCGTGCTAGAAACCGAGTTGAAGGCGACGTTGTCCTGCGATATTGCGTTCCCCGGATTAGGAACCCCGATGTCTCGTCGTTTCTAAACGTTATATTATAGGTGAAAGGCATCAATAATCAACAGAATTATTACACTGGACACCTCGTTACTGAAATATTACTCCTGTAATATTTCCTAATATTTTAGGGTGACCTGGGAGGAAATCGCCAGCGTCAAAAAGGCCTATAAAATACTGGGAGAAAATATCAGTTATTGCAGAGCAAAAGTTGGTGTCTAATAATATGTACGTGTTCATTAATTAATTTTCTTGGAGATTTTTAGAATTTGGTAATTACAAAATATTCTTTAACAAAAATTGAAAGTACTTAATAACTGGTTTTCATGGCTGAAACTTCTAAACTGAAAATTCCAGAAAAGAAAAAAAAAGAACTCGTGCTTGATTCCTGATTTTTCCTACTCTCATAATTATTAAACTAACGGGTTAGGGTGATTTACAGCATACAGGGTGAATCTTCAATATTACGAAAAAATTTAAAGGTCAAAAATTTGGTCAAAAATAAAGAAAAAATTTCCCATTAACGTATGGTATTCTCATGAATACACCCTGTATAGGTGTAAAAGATTTGTCATCTTTTTCGGGAAGGTTCAAGAGTAGCGAAGCGCGCAACTTTCAGACGCTACGGTAAGAAACAAATTATCGTAAAAAAAATAATTAAATATTACCTAATTAATTGCTGGTAAACTGTGTGTAATAGCAACTTTTACAAAATTATGACAAAATTTGTAAAATTTATTTTTCTTGTCAAAAAAGGTAAATGATTTTTTCGATAAAAAATACGATCGCATTTATAATCCAACAAGGCGAAACCTTAAACCTTAGGCCATTAAATCGTAATTGTGTAAGGCTAAAACCCTGCAAGAGGTTGATGGTCGAAAACTGGGATATAAGCTTCCTATACATCATGGTATCCTACCATGGCCAAAAAATTTCGAATTAAATATACTGGACTAGCTACCCCCCCCCCTTTTTTATGAAACAAAAATTTTACCAATATGGCCTGCTAATTAGACTTTTTATTGTGGTACGTGTTAAATATATTGCATAACTTTATTATATTTAAAAGTAACCATGCAGAATGTCACGTTTAAACTATCAACATTAATTAACAAGTGAATGGAATCATGCTGGCCGTTTTTAGAACGCTAGCAGCAGACATTAATGCCGAAACGAGCTACATAATTAAAATCCTGCCAATTATTACTGATACAAGCAAGCATAGCTTTTATTTTATTCTGAAAGAACAACACTTCAAGGAATAAAGCACCAAGGCACCAATTCGCTCGGCCATTATAATAATACTTCGCATACATTTCAGTAAAGATCATGACGTGAGCGGGTCTTATCAATTAGCACGGCGTTCTGAAGTTGGCCCGCAATGCAGAACGGCGTTATCACACGCCACTACGTGGACGTAACTGCTTGTTATTCAGCTTCAGCTTTACTGCTTCGATATTGTATGGCCTATTAGGGGCAGCTGGTTAAGAATTAGTTACCAATAATAATACTACAGCCACTAGCCACTACTGGGTTGTTTCAAAGTTACAATGCAAAATACAACGGAAATCTCTCCGCTACTACGTTGATCTAGTTATTAAAGTTGTCCTAAAATCGATCGTGAGTGCTAAAAGCTCGCAACGCAACTCCATCTATTTTTTGTTCATTATATTATATAACTTTTTAATTACATGGTAGGTAGGTAATTGAAATAGAAACAGAAATTGCAACTAGTAAACTGTAAAAACTTTCCAATCCTGTTTAAGGTTCTCGATATGAAAAAAGATATGCAGGGTGAGTTTTTAAAGTGTTACAATGCGATATCTCAAAAACGGTTTCAAATATATCCATGGAATTTGAAGTTTTAAATAGGAACCCTCATTTTTTATTGCAGAATCAGATTTTTCGCCTGAAAATGCCCCCTGCCCCTTCTGGTAGGTGGTGCAAAGGAGGGGTGGAAAATTTCAAGCTTCAGGAAGCAACCCGTTATTTTTAGTCGTAAAATCCGAATCTGCAACAAAAAAGTGTTCCTAATAACTAAATTTGAAATTTGCCCCCGCGCTCCACCTACCAGAAGGGGGAGCTATTTCTTAAGCATTTCAACCGAAAAATCCCATTCTGCAATAAAAATAAGGGTTCCTATTTAAAAAATTTACTCCCTCCCAAGGAAAAATATCAAAAATATCGTAAAATATGTCCTCCCCCTGTTACTACATCCATCAAAATTTCATGAAAATGTTTGAAATCGTATTCGAGATATCGCATTGTAACACTTTGAAAACCTCACCCAGTAGATTCATTTAAAGTAAGGGATAGAGAGACAGGCCAAGTTCATTGCTAAAAGTATCAGGATCAGGATGCCTCCCAAGGAGACAGCTTCTTAAGCGCGCTTTTCTATTAGGAGGGAAAGTCAAATTATTCTTCTAAAGATAATAATACGATCTCTATCATTGCGTGAGCACAATATTTAAAGCTTTATAAAAAGTTGAAAAATGTTAATATTTGATTTGCCAAAAGAACTTTGTAGACAAAAAAAAATTCTGCCTGCTTGAAAAATGATGGAAATGATACGAAATTGATGTGTGTAGGCTTTCACGATCGGCTTCTATTGACATCGTAATTGATTCCGGGCTGATGTGTCATGGTCTATGGTGATTTGCTCCGAAAGTTTCGTCTACAGCTGCAGTAGACATCATCAGCGGTTACGTGTGCTCAAGCGATGCTTCCACCCCTCATGTCACGGATAACTGAACAGTTTTTTTTTACTACTATTAAATAAATGTTTGTTCTGATTTTTCTAGAATAAGTTTGATCATTGTTTCTTTCAGGAGTAACTGGAAGGTTGGCCACTCATTCCGTACTCATTTTGTTAATTAATTCTCTTGCTTCATTAAAACTTTGTTAATTATTATAAACGAGCTAGTTAGGTAAAAAATCTGCCCAATAATTAATATTTTTATAGAAAGTATGTACCTACTCGTTTTAGCTCAGGCTAAATTTTAAAAGGACCCACCCCGAATATAAACATTCACGTATTTAATTGGCACGGGGATCATTCAAACCATCATTTGGTTCATCCAGATCCCCGATTCAGTACACACTATGCGCTTGCGTGCGTCGATTTGCTAAAACTGTCTCTGAAAAAAAAATATACCATAAACCCTAATTTTGGGAACCCTAAATTCGGGAATAAAATTTTTTTACCCGGATTCTCTGCCTTGAATTATCTATTCCTACCAAAGTAGAAAAGTTAAAAGTACAGTAAATACATTTGATGCTTTAGCTTCTCGTGTTCGCCACTGCTTCCTTCATTTTAAGCAGCATAAAATGATTTTGTGCAGCTAATAACATGAATAATGCCACTTAAATCCGAAGTTGTGTTAATGCCGGGAGTACTTACTACTTAATAAACATTGTCCAAAATTGCTTTACATTCGTCAGCATTCGTAAGATGACGGACGAAACAGGATTAAGCATGCAGATTTAATTGTCATTTGTCAGTGCGATGAAGTTGCATCAGTAACATTCCTCTCACATCACTGACATGCTACTTACTCTTTGTCTCACATCAAGAATTATTCACAAATGGTAACGAGTTAAACCAAGTTTAATTGCAAAGAACAGAATTCATCATTTAAGAACGAATGTTGCTTCAATACCAATAATTAATAGTACTAATTTTCACATACAAGCCCTTAAGCTTCAAGTGAGCTTCATTTAATGAAGCACACAAACTTCAATAAATATTAAATCTTACCAGTTAATATATCTAATCCGCACTTGAGGATCTTTTAAGAGAAATAAAAAAGCAGAGATGTTAAATAAAACAAATGGTGAAACCGAACTTTTGTCCTTTTTCAACGAGGATAGAAATAAATATAAGCAGAGAGGGATGGGGACCATTTCGCATATATTTATATCAGTACCTAAAAGGGTTGACGAAGAGACAATGCACGTGCAACACATGCCGCTCAAGTTCAGTACATACAAAAAAATGTATCATCTGTCTTCCGGCGACCAGAGGGAACCCTGATCGTGATTGGATTACCACATACTCTGCATACAGGTGATAAGTATAATGCATGGTATCATATAGTTTGTTAATTGAGGCTTAAATAGGCACAACGAGAAAGTTGAAGTAGCAGTAGCCTCTCATATTATAAATTGGGAGGACACTGAGGACTGAAGTAGGTAACAGGGTTCATTTTATAATTTTATTTTTAGAGAGCCTTCACAAAATGTTGTTTTTTTTTATCAATGTCCTAATGAAAAATGGCACATTGTGTTTGTCTACTAGGCAGCGAGCGCAAGGTATTTCGCGCACTAGAGCGAAAACTACGAGGAAAATTTCGGGTACGGTAATCGGTACGAATCACGGTAATGTTTCCTTAGCAACCAATAAATTATTATCAATAAACAATCATTATTTCGATTTTTTTCGATTATTTGAATACTTAAAAAAATGTTTAATGCATCTCGAGCGCGAAATTATAGTGCTTTCGAATGATTTTCTTATATAAAATAACAATCACAATTTTTCAATTAAGTCGTACCAGAAAAAAATTAATTCAAATGAAAATCCATCCAGTTTTAGTAATATTCAGAAAGGAATTTTTATATTTACTAAGCGAAGTGGTTAATTGGTTAATTGCTGGAAAAATCAGATAAACACCATCCCTTTGAATTCTAAGCCAACCAGCAGATATCAGAATACAAATTTAACCAGATATCTGTCCTCATAATTCCTTTATAAATCCGGAGGGATAGTAGAGAAGAGTGAATCGTCACCAATGAAATCCAGCACGATAAAAACCTTTTCAAGTGAACTTATAAATTTTCCTGGCAACTCGGATTTTTATAATTTTATTTAAAAAAATTTGCAGTACTAGTATCAAAACTTTCGCTCTCATATCTAAGAAGACCTTTCTTTTGTTTTATTGCACTTACAATTATTCAATTACTGAAAGTGAACTTAATAACAATACCGATTTTTTTTATGTTTTGATACCTGACTAACAGCCGAAAAGTCTTTGTGTATGTCTATAATAAATGCACCTATACACACTACACAGACCTGCAGTTTTTCTGCGCATCTTTTCAACGCTTGTTAAATCATCCCTTCTCTGCATATTAAAACTATTGTAGTGTGAGGTCAGCTTAGAAGCCCTCAATAACTCCGTTTATTTAACCCCCTTGCAGTGGTGACCCTTAGGGCTTGTCGATGAATAGTGAGTTCGCAATGGATCGGTCTATAACGAGAGAAAGGGTCATTTCCATGTTGGGCTTGGTACGCAATCAAAACTGTTTGAATGACGAAGATTGTCATGAATTTCATGAGAAGGAAATTCATTTCAAAAGTGTTACTCTTTGGTGTGGATTTTGGGCCGAAGGCATCATTCGATCTTCGAAGACATCGAAATTGCAGAAACGGTATCGGGGCATGATAACACAGTTTTTTGTATCTCTAATAGATGATATGGATCTGGATGATGCGGTTCTAAGAGGACGGTGCCACGTACCATACATTACGTGACACAATGGCATTATTGCACGAAACATTCAATGCCGTGGTAATCTCACGTTTGAGCGACCAAAGTTGGCCGCCCTATTAATTAATTGTGCGATTTTTCTCTTGGATTTTTTGAAGCCAAAAAGTTACGCTTTCTGGCTCACGGCCATTCAAACATTGAAAGAGGAGACGAGGCACATAAGATGTCTCCCCATTTTCCATACAGTAGTTAGTGGAGTTCACAGATAAATGAAGAAATAATCAACAGAAGACCATCAACAGTCGCATAAATATATCTTTATACATTCAAGCGAGTCAGTTGATGTCTTATTCATTTGATCATTTGAACTAAAAACATGACAGTATTTAGTATTTATACGAGGCACTTTGACGGACAATTACGATGCATCTGTCGAAGATAAACTGAACTGAAAGTGTTGTCTTGTAATTTTCTTGATATGAAACTATTCCTTATATAAACTTCATTTCATATGATATGAATATATTCGAAACTATCTGAATTCAATATCCAGCTACCGGTTTACTAAAAAGAAACATCTCTCTAATAACGCAGCGGCATCAGCTGGAGTGGTTGCTTAGTAAGCTCTCGGTTCACAAACTACAATTAATTACATTACTGACAACTAAGCAGTTATAACAAAAACCACACATCGCAATATGCCCGGGCTTGAGAACTTTACCATACTGACAATTTGAATTAATTTGATGGAAAAGAAGCGGCGGAGGCGGCGGGGGCAGACTGTTGTCGGGGTGGGCGTAGAGAGAAAGGCTTCGTAAGAATGTCTGTAATGAGAAACCGGTCTCGGCTTAATTGGCTAGGCTGTTGCAATTATCACTGCTCGCAGGTCCTTCCTGCTAGCTGCGGCCTAACGACCTGCACACGTAAATACGCCGAGAGACTAAACCTGAGTCTTCAGTTTAATATTCTAGACTAATAAATCCCGGGACTAGTCCACTAATTGGATGTATGTCTGACAGTGACTAGGAGTACGTGCATATACTTCACCCGACTCCCTATCACTGCCAAACTGCCATTCTACCACAATAATTGTTCGAAAAACACATGCATGGAAATATACCATGTAAATGTACCTACCATGAACCTATTATTGCATACTGCTTTTGAAATAAATCAGCGAGAACAGGAAATATAACGCAGTAGATACCTACCTACCTACTGGAAATCGCAGTTGTCATATTATATTCGGTGCTTAATGGTTTAATCCGTTCTTCAATATCTATATTATAATAATTAGGTAGATATTATAATTCGTTTCAGTTTAAGTAGGTACCTATATTCCTACTTCCTGCAGGCAATTATTACCTGGTGATGGTGATGGTGTTGGGGCTATTAGGTATTGCAATTAATGTTAAACCATTATATTATAATAATAATCATTATTTTGCCTATACCTGTATACGGACTCTTGTTTCTCAAAAAAAACTTCCTAACCGACATCGTCTGTTCAAGAAAAGTTGTCATAAATAATAAGGAAGAGAGCAGCTTCGAGGCATCATTTGGATGCAAAGAAGTTCTAGATTTAATTCATTTCATAGCTAAATGAAGAGAGAACAGTTGTCAATCAAAACAGGCTGTCCCTAAATCGAGGTATGTACTCGTACATACAAAAGAAGGTATAATTTCCCATAAGATCCCATAGTTTTTCGAGATATTAAGCTCTAATTTGGAATACAGGTTATGTTGTAGGGCCTAAATCATTAAGAATGCCAAATGGTTGTAAGAATATACATAGAGAGATGTTCTTTTTTCCAGGGGTCATGTCCCATTTTCTCTCCTTGAACTTTTTGCGACCGCCACCGTTGGTGGATTGTAAAATACAAAGTGAGTTTTCTGTCTTATTTAGAATTGTTTGGTTCTCTTATTGTTTCTTTATATCTGCGGCCGCTATCGAGAAAAAAAATGATTTTATGACATTTAATCGGCACCACCTGTTAAAAACTAAAGCAGAGATGAGATGTCCATGTTTGACTAAAGTTTGATGACTGAAAGAACAACTCTTGAAATTTCAATCCGTCTTCTAATACAGGCAAAGTTAGACACAATTTGATGGTTATTAAGAATCGGGAATTAAATTTTCGAAAAATTCAGCCATTACTAAAATATGCTGAAAAAACTAAAAATAAAAAATTTCTTCTTTTAGCTATATCTTTTTTATTATTGGAAATAATTGAATAATTTTTTGTAGGTTTACATAAGGCATCATGAGCTATCCACTCGACATTTCAAAAAGTTCAAATCCGACTAGACCTCAGAGTTTTCATAGTCAAATTGTGTTTTTCTAATGGCATCCACATTGCTTTTTCATGTCATTCGGGTATAAAAAAATCATGAAACCAAAACAGACTGTCTAAAAAATATTTTTTCAATACTTTTATTCTTGTTTTTTCGAAAAAAAAATTTAACCCAATTACGTACGACAGTATTAAGTAATCTTACTTGCCTTATGGGTTTTTTAAATATTTCTTTTATATTTTGTTGTCCTTTTTTTAAAAAAGAAAAAAGAAAATTTGATTTTTTTTTTAATGTTATGTGTAGTAATTTTTGGTTTCCGTACCTATTTGCTTATACCGAACGACAAAAAAAACAATATGGCGGCCATAAGATAAACAAAATTTGGCTATGAAAACTCTGGGATCTAATAGGCTTCGAAATTTTTGAAATGTCAAATGGATAGCTCATCGACGGCTTATGTAAAGCTACAAAAAAAATTTCATTTATTTTCGACACTAAAAAAGATATGACCAAAAAAAAAAGAAACCACAAATTTTAAGTTTTTCAGCTAATTTCAGTTAAGGCTGAATTTTTCAAAAATTTCGTTCCCTTTTTCAATAAGAATCCTAAGCATCAAATTGTACTCAACTTTGCCCATTTGACCGACTCTGTGTATCTAGCAAAATAAGAAAGTTGCCCGTATTGGGAGATAGATTTAGGGAATCCTGTATATAGGGTGTTCTACAAGCTCTATGACAAACTTTGACAGATGGTAGGTTGCTTGATTTTAAACATATTTTTTTTAATAAACATATGGGTCCGATTCGTTTTTGTTTAGAAGTTACAAGCATTTAACCTTTATTAACAATCAACAATAAAAATTTAAATTAAATGATAATCACAAAACTTAAGACTATAAAAATTGTTCGAAATGTCCACCCTCAGCTTGAATGCAAGCCTCACATCGACGAACTAAAGATTCGGTCACTCGAAGAATGAGATTTGGATCATTTCTTATTTGGTTAGCTGCATCTTGAATTCTTTCAAGTAACTGCTGATGGGTAGCAATTTCAACATGGTAGACCAGCTGCTTCATGTGTCCCCATAAATAAAAATCCAGAGGATTCAGATCGGGAGAACGAGGTGGCCATGATATTGGACCTCCTTGACCTATCCATTTATTCGGGAAATGTTCATTTAGCCAAGCAGCAACTTGTCTTCCTCTATGTGGTGGTGCACCGTCATGCTGATACCACATATTTTGAATAATATTGAGTTGCACGTCATCAATAAACTCTAAAAGGTCGTGTTCTAAGAAATGTCTATAAAGATCTGCATTTAAACGATCATTTAGAACATGCACAGGTAATAAATTATTGTTGAAAATGCCACCCCAAACGTTGACACTGAATCGTTGCTGAAATCGTCTTGGTCCAATTGCAAGTGGATTTTGCAACGCCCATACATGTTCATTATGATTATTATTTATGCCATCCCTAGTAAAGCACGCTTCATCAGACCACATGACGAGCGAAATGAATCTATCATTTTGTGCTTGTTGCTGAAGTAACCAGCGACAAAATCCTAATCGCTGTGGGGCATCTCCAGCATGCAATGCCTGTACATTTTGGCGATGAAACGGGTGTAACATTTCTCTGTTCAATACACGCCATACAAAATTCGGTGATACATGAAGGTTACTAGAAATACGCCCAACACTGATTGAAGGGTTATCGAGGACAGCATCTATCACATTTTCTTCATCTTGTACATTTACTTCAGTAGGGCGAATAGCCTTCTTTGGAGCGGGATTACCTGCTTCTCGAAGTCTACGAAATGATGCACTAAACACCGCGTGTGGGCAGGTTGATGTCTATTTGGATACCTGCGTCGGTATTCTTGAGCAGCTTGTCTGGCGTTACCATTGGAATACCCATATACAAACACAATATCTGCATATTCCTCAGTCGAGAATAAATGCATTTTTTATTTATAACTTTCACACGAAATATCTAATAAATAATTAAAATGACACTAACAATTATTATTGTCATAACAACCGATATTTCTATTTATCAGCCTACGTTTTTCATTGAAGTAAGTGTATATTTTATAAGTGTACATTGGTTGACATAGTGTCTTAGTGACATAGCGACTTATTAGTGTCACTTCCTGGTTGACTGAAAAAATTACGATTCTTTAAATGCTTGTAACTTCTAAACAAAAACGAATCGGACCCATGTTTATTAAAAAAAATATGTTTAAAATCAAGCAACCTACCATCTGTCAAAGTTTGTCATAGAGCTTGTAGAACACCCTGTATAGTCACGAAATAAGTCAAAGAATTACCGCTTTCGTATATGCCTGATATTTAAGAACACCCGGTATAAACATGTTCATTAAGTTATGTTTTATTGCTGTGTAATTTTAAAAAATCGCGTTTATGGATTGATTAGTTGGACAAGGAGGTTCAGCAGAATGGTATTTTTGGAGTACGTGAACGTGAATATACATACGGGATAGGAAAAAGTCCGGAAATGGTCCAATAAATAACTAAATTGTCAGCTTTGGAAAAAATGCAAAAAGAGGACAATTTTTTAATTAAATTTATTTTCCTTTGACACAATAACATCTTTTATACAGGTTGTTCTATGTCTCAGTGATGAAGACATTCGCTATATTTTTTTTTAATACAACATCTGTATTTTATTTCTTCAGACAATTTAAAAAAAAAATAATATGGATGTTCCAATTAAAATAAGTATCTAAGTATACGTGTCAACTCCCGGTATCTGCGGAAGTGCGGCCATCTTGAAAATATTTTCATTGCATTTCCCCTGATGGATACTTAGTACGATACGAACAATTTAGTTTTTGAGGTTCTAGAGTCTAGACCTATTTGTATTAGGTTAAATTTTGAAGCCTCGCTTTCGTCTTTCCAGAGACCCATCAAACATAAAACAGGCAAGCTCGAGGCTCTTATCGCCAATTTAAAAAATGCTCGAACCCGTCATTTTTTCAAAGGGTGACGTAGCAGTTCGGAAAATAAAACTTCGTTTCAACAATGTAAAGTGAAATTCCGAACTTTTAGTTCTGCTATGCGCGTGTCTAAATTCCCTAAAACTATTTAGGGAACAAACCTAATAATAAAACTATCGCATTACTCCACATCACATCATCACAAATATTGCAAACGTCGCATTATTTCGTAGCAAAAAGTCCACCTATATGACACTCGATACTACGATATTATTATCTACTGTCCGACTGGAATAAACAAAACCAATTCCTGGACGAAGAATCGGGACGTGAAGTGGGTTACCGAATAAAATTTGGATAAATTTTTTTGCGGTCTACTATCAATATTTTTGTAACAGGCAGCTAACAACTTAAAAGGAATATTTGTGCGACTAACAGCCAATATTATAAAGGCTCATTAGGCTAACGGGCAGATTTCTGTGTTCGTTTTTGAAGCTAATATCGACGTCTTTTATTAAATAATATTAATAAATTAATAAAATAAAATAATAAATTAATAAATGACTTTTTTTCTGCGACGGGCTATAAGTTTGACCTTTTTTCCCCGTTGACAGGTAGAAAAATGCCTCATTATATGAGCTGCATCTTATCGGGGAAATAAATGAATTAGCAGGGAAATAAATGAGTACTTATTTCCCCGAAATGGCGGCTTAGGTATAGCTACTATTAACACTCAGATATCATTAAATTTATATCAAATATACGTAAAGGAAAGTTACCTTATTATCCAAATGGCAATTATTAAGGGAATTTTCATAATGATCACTATCTGTTGATTCTTTTGAACTCGGGATGGAAATATAAATGGACTGTATTTTTTGATAGGCTGGTATTGGCAGTTTCTAATTATTACTATTGTCACTTATAAGATTGATCAATCACTCACCACAAAGTTCACTCGTACTGGCGTAGAATAAAGCAATTCTTCGGTATAATTATTGTCTTGTTTTCAGCATTCTGGCACTAGCACCAACAGCGTGTGTCTTCAAGGAAACGATCTAGCCACGTCTCCCGCTACCAACGTACTCTCGTAGGTACTAGGTACTATTCCTGCGCGTCTTGTCCTTTTCTTGCAGGAATTCTTTCACTCACTATCCAAGTGTTCACTAATATTTTGAAGTTCCGACTGCCAGATTTAAGGACAGGAAGGATATGGAGATTATAAATGGCGGGAGAACTTTTGATTTGAATTTGAATGAATCTTAATGATTAACTAATTATTTCCCGAACACTATCCATATTATTAAATTCACTCATCGAACACTAACAAGGATCTTTGCAAAGCTGTCTTCAATTTTAATTACATTAATATGACGTTTATGTAATAATTAAATCGTTTCATTACCCAGGCAACGTCAATTACGATAAAAGACAGTTTGAAAATCCAAGTTTAACATAAATCATTTTTCCGACATAATTTTCAGTAATCTAACTACGTTTTTCGACATTCTAACACTGATATTTCTTCTCGCAGAAAAAAATTGTATATTACACACGAGAAAAAAGTGCGATTTTAGCTCTCGATGTGTTTGTCCCCTCCGCTAAACGCGTCGGGGACATCACATCTCGAGCTAAAATCTATCACTTTTTTCTCTTGTATAATAAATAACTATTATTGATATTTTTGTAATCATGTACTTTCATGTCAAGAATAGATAAATTTTAAAATTTCCACTTAGACTCGATACCTTCTTCAGAAATGGCCACAGAAATCTTCCCGTTAACTTAACGAGCCTTTATAATAATACCCGTGCTAAAGAAAGACCATGTTTATATAGGATGGATGTACTTTTAATAATTTGGATTACTGTATCCTTCCCATATACTTACAGGTTGCATGGGATTTTTTTAATGCTCATAAGGGATCTCGTAAATGCAAAGGGCCTGTTAAATTAGAGAGAAGTTACACAATTCTAAACTTTTAGAATCTAAAAAGAATCTGAAACAAATTTTAGTAAAACTTCAGGCGATGCTGAAGTATACTGAAAAATACTGAAAAATCTTGATTCCATTTTTTGAACAATTTTCTTATTACAGAAAATGAACGAACTATTTTTTGCATGCAGGTTCCCGTGAGTCATCATGAGCCATCTATTCGACATTTCAAATTTCTATAGTCAACTTTTTTTTATGGCCGCCATAGTTTTTTTTTCATTTCACTTGGTTAAAAAAAAGGATATTTTTTTACGGGATGTCAAACAAAAATTATAAGGCAAACAATATTAAATGTCTGGTTTCTCTTAATGGGGAACCAATCGGCTGCAGTTTGATGTTAATTAGAAATTTTAATAGGTCGGCTTGTAAGGCCGAAAAGCTTGTTTGAAATCTAGACGAAGGACCAGGGTACAGGATACACCGGGATATAATAGTCAGGATTAATAATTATTATGGTTTTGAATTATTTTACTCACTGTTTACTTTCGTATCACTGGGTGATCTCACCCGGTATAATTTAAATGAAAAATTGCAAATCATTCAGGTAATGACTGGCTAGAGTTCTGATGTGATGTTGGCGTTATGCCAGGTCATCTTTATAAAATATGAAGTCTACCAATTATTTTCCCAAACACATTGACAATAAGGTTGAATAAAAAAAAATTATGCGATCAAATAAGTATTGCACCGCAAATAACTTATGTATAAATAAAAGCACAAAAAGGAAATACATAAATACTTTCATGAACACATCAAGCAAATAATAATAATTTATTGGTAATTTTAAGCCCACCTGAAATTAAGAAAGCTTACGATTTTTATAATAAAACCTAGGTTTTCCTCATGATGTTCCGTCAAAACTACATTCGCACATTAAAAATTGGGACTCCGTTCTATAGAATTAGGTATAGAAATATTTTAGGACACTAATGTCCGTATTCATCAAACTTCAAAATATAATCCTGGGGTTAAATTTTGAATTTTCTGACAGCTGATTGGTCTAATGCTCAATCCCTACGAACGCTACGAATTTTGAACCAATGACGTGTTCCAAAATATAACCCCAGGGGTTATATTTATTGATGAATACGGGCCTAACAGGACAAAAAAAAACAGAGTAAAAAAATGTCCCATGAAAAACGGCATAATAAACTTTCCCAGAGATGTAATACGACACAAACGGATTTGGGCCGTGAATATTCTCTTAACGTTGTATAGGAAAGTAAGCAAAAAATAAAGAAAGAAATCCCATGGCCCACAGGTATAGGTAGTTCACCTCGCACATGAGAATCAATAACCGACAATATCCAAGGAAGCGGCTATAACCTAGCACCGGTCAAGCATTTTCGTTTCATATTTCAATATTAAAGTTCAGAATATAATAATACTTGAATATAGCAACGTCTTCTTCTGGGTGCCATATTTATCATCAAATTATCGTCAAACTTCCCATATCTCAAATGAACATTTGATTCTGTAATAAATTATTTCCCAAACTAAAAATTCAAAACTTACCTGCCCAAATTTACCTGTAGAAAGGAAAATGAGAATTTCACATTTAAATATCAAAATATCTATAAATGTTGTCTCCTATAATTATTTTACAGGAAAATGTTACGTGCAGAGCTTGTTGAGAAAAAAGCTGCTTCCGATTCTTCAATTTGGTACTGAATCCATTCAACCATTTTCGATTTTTTTTATAAACTGGACTCTGGGACAAAACAACAGAGATTTGGAGGTACTAATGCATGTTGTTCAAGAAGTGTTGCATCAAAATTTGAAGCAGCAAGCTCCACTATTACTGATGTCAATCACAAAACTGACTGAACTATTAAAAAAAAAAAAAAAAAACACAGTTCTTCTTCCATTTGCGTCAATTCTTGTCCTGCTAGAGTCACAATTTAGACCAGGCAGAAGCGGAGTGAACTGAGGTTGCGTAGAAGGTCAAGTTCGCGACACTTGACGTTCGAGAATATCAGTTGTCTATACATAAGGAACGCGTTCGGTAGTAGTCAGTTATTCAGCGGAATTGATACGATATGGCTTCTTATTCCAACGGCTTCGATCAGTTGTCGAATTTCTATACATTAGGCCAGTTTAAATAATCAAGAAGAACAGATGAACGGTGCTAGTGCTCTCACTGCTATTTCACTGCAATATCTTTTACCAATTATTATTTAATTTCACCGTGCAATGTCAGTATAAGAGACATAGAGCTGAGCATCTGTCTGACGAATCTGATAATGAGGGTCCAGACGAATCATTTCATTTTGCAATAGGATCCAATTTTCTTGTTTACTAAAATTTATAGGTATGAGTAGTTTGGGAAGCATAGAAAAATATATTTAAAAAAAAACGATTCGCTATTCTTTATCCAAGCACTCATCAAAATGTTCAATTATAGAACTGTAGGGTTTTCATGCTTTCCTTTATTAAATCATAAGAAGGGAATAAATTCGAATAGGTTTTGTGAGCTCCGAAACGTAGGTAGGTATACTAGAATTCAATACAGAGCTGTTTATTACATTCTCAATTACACCTTTATATAGGGTTTCCTATTTATGTTTTGCTTTATAGTCATAGTTCTAATCAAAGCAGTTTCAATGTACAGTTGGTACCCAGTTTTATTAAACTTCCATTGAAATCTTAAAGCAGTTAGCAGTTAGATTTCAAATAACTCGATCGAGGAGAAATCGATATCTGGATGTAGGTGATGTAATGTTCATCAAAGTTTAAAAAAATGGTGCCCAAAAATTCTAGTAGCATTGGCATATGCGTGCCTTTGATTAATGTAGCTGCTTCATTTTAGTACCTATTAGCAGGCAAGTCGAATAATAGCTGCCTCAAAGAAAACAGATCGCGTTGACAATCGAAAATAATACGGACTGGAATGAAAATGCGATGAACAAGGAGGGTATGAGTGATGATTCAAGTTTCTTATCATCAACAAGGACTGACTGGAATATTAATTACATAATGGTGATAATCGTATTCTGGGCTATTCTAAATTACAAATAGCATCCATCTGACTAATGAAACTATGAAAAGTGGCCTGTGTATCTTAAGAAACGCTTCCGAGGATGGCTGTGGTTTCGTCAAGAACCATCAAATGGAGCTATGTTTAAAATAAGCTACTTTTTCACCATCTGACAAACTGAAATCTCGATTTTTCAGCTGTTTCGTGATATTTCGGAAACGTCTAAAATTTTACTATTTTTTCAGATTCTTATTAAGCATCAATTTGTGCAACTTTGCTCTAATTTAATCGACTCTGCATGTCTCTTACCGTTTCCAAGATCCCCATGTAATCGCCCTGCGCTTTACGATGATGGGCGAAAATGTATGCGGCTCGGAGACCCAAATGTTTGAATCTAATCAAAAGGCCAAAATGTTTGTGTCCAGCGACGAAGACCAAAATGTAGGGGGAGAACGAAGGACCAGGCTCAATGCCAAGATTGACAGGAACACATAATAAACGTTGTATAAATTAACAATTATTCTCAGTTTACTGACCTTGTGTTTCTTGCGTTTCTGTCCGACGAGTATGGGGCACTTGCTTGATTCACAAGTTGTTAATTATTATTAGTTTTAGTTCACAATGTGGACGATTTTCCAGTATTTGGGTACGAGTGTTCGCGCGTTTTATGCCGCTCCCTTCGATTAAGGGACTAGGCAGGCACCAGCACCAACGTTTATTTGGTACGAACGGAACTCTAGCAATTGCTCGAGCTCTACTCTCTCAATGCTACTGTTCGACTGTTTCTATACTCCGATGTCGGCGGTCAGGTGGACTGTATTCCTTCTTCATCCCCGATGTGCAAGGATAGGAAGGGGTTGGTTTGATCGACAAGGACTAAACACCCTGTATACTCATGAAATCTTATACACCCTTGAAGAACCGAGTGAATAACTATACGTTATTCCAGATTAAATTATTTTCATTTTTAGAGGTTTAAATTTAAAAAATCGAAATTAAAAAAACCGTTTCAAGCAACACATTTTTATTGATGACATCGGGATTTGGTTGCATATTGCTGAAATGATTAATAAAAAAAAGTCGCATTATTCTCCCACGCATTGTCGTTTTATATGCGTTCTCGTTTAATTTCAATTATTTAATAATTAGACGATAAAGGACAAATGAAATCAAGTCAAGGCATATTGAGCACAAACCTATCTACCGAGAAATAAGAGACGAGAAACTCCATCATAGAGAATAATAAAGCACTACCATGAGCTCTGACCACTTAATTTAGAACCCAATGCAGTCTCTTCATAGATGCAGCATCACAAAGCCCAGAAAGTCCTCGAATAATTGTGCTCAGCCAAAAACAACTCTGCAGTTATGAACTCTACACAGACCTCCTTCTGCTTAATATATTTTCGCCAACTGATACGAGTTGTCAAATTATCAAACATCTCACATGCGATTGTTTTTTTTTTTGTTCCTAGTCAGATAATTATGTATACAGTTCTGTTCAAATAAATCTGGAACAACTTTTTGTTGTGTTGTCTTTTTGGCTTTCAGCATCTTCGTTATGACTTCGTTTCAATAAATATTTTGGCGATATTCTGACTCAATAAAGAGAAATTTATTATAATTGATTGAAGTAACAATTATTACTAACAAGTAATGATAATTATAAGTAACAAGTAATTAATTATTAATAATAAAAAATCAGCTTAAAAGTGAGGAATTCTTTTTTTAACCACAGATTGGCACACTTCAACCTGAACCAGAGATTCAACAAATAAATAGACTGTCATCTTTGCTGAGTGCGTGGAAACCATGGAAACATTGTTCAGTTTATAAGCCACATTTACACTAGAAAATTAAAATTATCCCAGATTTATTTCAACAGAACCTACATTAAAAAAAAAATCCTGTATCTACCTATAAGATCAAACATAGACGAATTTTTCCGAATACCTATTATGGACTCACAAAATTTAAAAAAATGCTTTGCAAATGGAATTTTATAATAAAATGAATTAAACAAAGCGGAGGAAAAAACTGTGTGCCAATTTTTTCTAAACATATGAAGAAAATTGATTTTAGAAGAAAATTTTGAAGAAAATTGATTTCTATGAAAAAAGTTTACCCTAGATAAGATTTACCAATTATTTACTACAATTTTGAAGCAGGTTCGGAGCAGATAAGTAAAAATTAATGGCTCAGGTTAAAATTAATTGCTAACCAGTAAATTAAATAAACTCTGCATGGCTACAGTACTGTGAATAACTGGCCCTAATCATCATAACAATTCCAATATGTAAACATTATTATATTTTAATTTTTTTTTTTTTTTTTTTAAAAAGGAGGGAGCATCGGTCTTAACTATGTAGGTAAGACAAAGTCGCTCCACTTCCGGTAACACGGGATTTCGAGTATCTTACTCATTCACCCAGCCTCAAGTATGCCTTTTATAAATTTAAACGTTCGGTCGCTTGTTGTATTTTTCACATACATTCGAAAATGCATCCGAAAAATAACACGAGCCGGTGAGTCCCGAACTCGCGACCTTAGGCTCGGTAGGCAGCGGACTGAACCACTAGGCTACGCGAGTCTCTATATTTTAATTGAAACATCTTTATGATCACGCCTAATTAAAACAAAACTTCAACCACCTTATTATCAATCATAACTTATTATAATTCCATTATAAATTCATTTAGGTATTGATAAGATCTAGTTAATTTTTTTTTATCAAGGGAAATTTCGAAAAACTTTAGCTAAGGAAGTTACAAAAACAGAATATAGAAGAAAAAAAAAATTCGCAAAGCTAGATCGATAAGTATCTGGGTAACTCTGAAGTTTAAGCCCCCGCTGGCAACTAGCTGAATGACTGCAGAGATGGGAAATGAATAATGACGTCACTTCGGGATTAGTTGCGTGGACGGACGCATACCTTTTGATTTAGCGAGTCCAAAATTGACCCTTTTGAGTATTATGCGCGTTGGTCGTCAATGCATTTTCCACCAGCGAGATCAAATCCAGGGATAGCATTTTTTCGAAAGAATTAATCATATTTCAGACCATAACACTGGTTGCTGCAGAGCTGAATCATCTAAGCTTCCAATCACTCTGATTTGAAAGTGACAGAAGCCTCCTTGAAAATAATGTTAAATAATGTTTATACACGCGCAATCCAGTCCAAGCATGCCTTCTGAAATATTCACCCTCTTAATTACGTTCAATTACCCCGTCCTGCTTTCTACTCCTGGGTGCTCGAACTATCACAGAAAGTCTCATCTTTTACGTCGAAATCTATAAAAACAATGCAAGCTCTGTAGTGGCATTAGTTTAACGCATCCAACTGTTGAGTGTCACAACTCCCAGCAACACTAACAACAAATACGCTCATCTATAATACCGGACACTTTCCCCTAAATCGAACGCCATATAGGGTACCTACATTACCGACACTGACGCTTATTACTGGGTAGCGCATTCACTCGTTAACGTTAACTTGACAAGGAGATAATTGAACAGCTGGATGTCACACTTTTAACAAATTTGGTCACTGGTGTGGGTAGTAAGCAAATGTAATGAAGGTAAGTTTGAAAAAAACAAATAAATAGTTATTACTGAGAAAAAGGGTCTTGACAGACTCACGGACAACATAGTAGTGGTTATAAGAAACCTCCCATACTGATCCTTAAAAATAATCGTCAAGATGTAATTAAACCCACCTGGCAAACTTTCTGATATGGCAATTCTGTGCGCAGAATCTTCTTGATTTTCTGCAACCATAGCTGCCAACTGGGTGCATTTTTGTCCAGAATATTCCAGTAATACACAAATGTTGATATATGACCATTAATAAGTTTAAAACATTTCAACGTTGCCTTTACGCAACGCGAACAAGTAGAAATCCTCTTTTTATTATTGAAACAGCCTCTGACGCAGCAAAAGGTCATCCTTTTTACCAAATACGCTCACATAATAACAAATCGTGTGAATTTTTAGACGATTGTACGTTCATGGAAAAACTGACGTCCTACTTTGAAATTAATTTTACATTCCCAACTTTTTGTGCTACCGAGAATGCGCTACCCTAGAAAGCGTCAGTGTCGGTAATACAGGTACTCTAGAATGACAAGTTTTACACCGCAAAGGGTGTCTCTACACCAAATATAAGTAAGTTTCAGTGTCACACCCACGAAACTGCTGCAGTTGTTGTAGATCAACACAATGCATTTGGTATAGAAGTGTCCAGTAGGTATTATACGTTTAGCGTATTTGCTAACAGTATAAAAGCGACTGATTCATGCACTAACCGTCAACTTCGGCAGAAATAAGCACTGATGGCCGTATTACTAGAGGTATAACACGTGTTCGTGAAAATTTGATGCAGCATCCGAGGTTCCATATTCCTAATCAAGTGGTGATAAAACGGTTTTATTGTTTTCTTTAAACAATGGAGGTAACAGTAATTCATTGAGTAAACATAATAATAAAAGGTAATGAATGATTAATCGCTGACGTTTGTGACATTTACTATTTGCCTGTTCTCTTATACAAATTTTCGATTAGTCAACCGCCAACACCCATTACAATCAGCATAAAATGACGACCGATGTTACCCAATGCTGAGTTCTGGCTATTAAAGAGTCAAGTTGCAATAATTTAACATTGTTTGATATTTACCTTTTTTAGAATGACTTTTAACATTTAATTATTTCATGGCATCTCTAAATGAAACTGCAGGATGCAGAAGTGCAACAAATTTCTTATTATACGTTGCACACAAGTGTTGTTGCAGCGCAAAGTTACGAAAAAAAGGCTTGTTTGCAAGGTTCGTTAAAAAATATTAATTATTACACTTAACTTGAGTAAGCAATTTATAATAAATTAATTAAAATAATATTAATTATTTGTTATTATGATTATGTATGCATAACCTGTGGATGCAAGTTATTTCAGTAATAATTATGTCTGGTGTTTATGTTTAATAAATAAATTATATTTTTACATTAAAATTATTCCAATCAGCGATGATGTAATTCTCACACTTTTGCAAGTTGTTTGGATTGGGTTTCAAGTTCGCAGCAGTGATCTCACTAACAATAAAAGCATTGAAACGATAGAAAAAATGGACTGCTGAAATTTCCTTTTAAAATGAGGCAGGTATCACAAGCTAAGTCGTTCCATTTAAGATTGTTAGCGGTAAGTTGATGGGGGCGACAGGGTGAGCAATGCACATGTCAGTTGTACCTACGTCAAAAAGTGTCCCCCTCCAAACAACAATAATTGAAGTGTCTCGTCAATTTTCGATTGTTGGCTTTTTCAGAGATATTCACTTTTGACCCTTTTCAAATTAACACCCTGTAAGTAAACACTCCTTCATGATTTTAAGAATTTCACTGTGATATCCAAGTTTAGAGTCACGAATTAGGATCGGGTCCGAGTGCAGTGTGAGGGTTGAAAAGAGTATCTAGAGAAGTTTAAACAACCAACTGCATACGCTTTTTTTCTATGGCCATAACGAAAACAATTTAAATTTGACCATAATTTTCTCGATCGGTTGATTATTATTATTGTTATTGCTTGTTATGATTGGCTCCTAAATCGATAGCTTGAATCAGATCTCCGCCAGAAATTTTAAGACTAAACGAACGTTTCTAGATCTGTTTTTGTTTCACGAATTACAATTATTATTATTGCCTGATAGGGAACCTGATGGTAAAAACGGACCCAACAAATCGCGATTTGAAAACTGTCGATATACATCGATACGAACGAAAACATCGAAGCGAGAAGAGAACTGACCATACCACGGGGAAACTCCACGAGAGGATCAGTGATAGAGGCGGCAGAGAGAGCGGAGGGGACAGCGATTTGTCGCCGTCGAGACGGGATCGGGAATCGCGGGAGGAGGCCTCCCTTCACCTTGAATCGGTCCCGCTATTCATCGCCATCAATTGAGGGGCGGCGGCGATGAGCGTCCCACCGCCCTTGAAGTCTGCCGACGAACTGTGCTATGTTGTGTTTTGTGATACTATAGATGGGTTTCAAGATCGGTTATAATACACTTGTAATAAATGCTATCAGAGGTTCGGAGATGTCTGCTTACACATTTCCATGAAGAGATTACGTATTCAAATATTATTATTATACAGTGTTCCCCAAAAGTCTCTGATAAATTCTATAAAATCTTTGGCATGGGCAAAGGAAAAAGAAAAAGCAAAAAACACATTAATTACACGTTGGTAGGAACCCCATGCGTTTTTGGAAATTCAAATGTCAAAGAATCCGTTGTATAAGTAGATTTTTTTATACGAACACAAGAAAATAAACATTGTTTATTAAATCGGTTGAAAGTAGTTCTAAAAAATGTGGGTAGGTAATAATAATGATATGATATATTCAAGAGTTCAGTTTTATATCTCAAACGGTTCCTGAGATATCGTCCTCAAGCTGATTTTTTTACAACCCTTATCTCGAAAACGCTGGATTTGCGAACAATTGTTAGTGAACGAAGATAATTACCAAAATGAATTTGAATAAGGAATTATTGAGAAGGGTAACAAAATTTAAACAGCAAGACAATCCCTAATATTGGCAGAAGCTTGCTAGACATTATTTACCATATCTAACCCCAAAGGAAACAATCCAAAGTGGACAAATCAGTCGATTTTGCTAATTCTGTAGGTTCCCTTCTGCCAATCAATCCATCGATGAGGAAATATTTGCTCAAGGTATGTATTCCCGGAATGGACTCGCATGGCTTATTGGGACTAAACCACCAAAGTCTATAGTCGGGCTAATGAGGATTTTCTGCACTAGAAAACAATACCATGCACAAGTTGGAAATTAATTCATCCCGGAGGAAATTTAAATAATTCTCACTATCCAGCGTTCTGTCTAAGAAGGTGGTAAGAAGGCGGGAATTACTTTCCCGAATGACAATTTTAGAATAACAGTCAAAGTTTTTGGTTTGCATTTTCTTTTTTTATTTTCTTTTTTCAACGACTCTACAGAATTTATCCGTTACTTTTGGGAAACACCGTATAATGAATAAGCTTTCACAATATTAATTAATTAATTAATTAAGAATTTTCTAGGCGTGTCTAAAGTAGGTACCGTTTATTTATAAACAAATTCGTCTTTTTGATTTAAATGAATTTTCATTATTGGTAAACTATTCATTAAAAAACGCCTGAGCGTGTTTAAATCCGATATTAAAACACGCGTGCTTACAGATATTGAATATCGAATGTACAGAATCTGGCGTAAGAGCCATTTATAGAATTGGGCAGAAAGCAGATGACCGGCAAAGACCAGTAAAGGTATGTCTCCACGATTATCGCCTAAAAACTCACATCTTTAATAATAGACGCAAATTAAAGAATACGCACATATTTATTAATGAAGACTTGCCACTGAAATACAGAATTGAGAACAAAAAGAAACGGCTTCTACTTACCGGAAGAAACCGAAAACGTAACAAACCACAGTCATCAGAGGACTCTGAAGCAACCCCGGAAAAGATAGTTCAAGAAAAGAAGAAAGTGAAAAATGGGAGGAACATAGTTCAAAGTAAGATTGCAGTCAAACTCCAAAAAACTGAATTTGAAAAACATTAGGGTAGTGTCGTGGGATTGCCAGGGTTTAACTAACTTTACATCGTCCTTGACAGACTTACAGGGTGCCTACAACTATGAAGATGACCTGATACTGTACTTTTGTAAAAATAGAGTCACATCCTTGATTATGATTGTTAACTATATTATGATTAGTAGCTCGTTATGATTGTTTTTTCCTGTTAGTTTTTACAGTCAGATCAAGGGATTGGTATGCGGTACATTGTATAATATGGATTTTGTGGGTACTTTGTTTGAGTGGGGTACTTTAGTGGGTGTGATTGTGTGTTGGTTAGTTAGTTTTTTTTTCTCATGCATTATAGTTGAGATACATACCTAACTACAATATTTAGATTTATAACTTATAACCTGCCAACCATTGTAACAAACCGATAGGTTTAAAATACAATAAATTCTATTCTATTCTATTCTATTCTACAGATATTTGAAAATCTTAACTCAAATATTCAGCAATTTATGATCTCAAAATTCAAAATGTACCAATAATAAAAACTATCGTAAATTATTCGTGGATAACGGGTCTTAAAAGCACTCGCGCGTGTTTTAAAGACCTTAATATCTACTCATACTTTCATATACTTACTATTTTATTATTGGTAACCTATAAAAACGCCGTGTGTAAATCCAGCTTTCAAACACGCGCGTGTTTTAAAAGGTGTCATAGTAAAATCAACGCAACCCCAGAAACGAAGTTTAAATGTCAACTTTTTGATTGTTTTGATTGGAGTATACGCTTGTTACGCCACATAAAATATTAATGGCAGATATTTCAAAATCTTAATTCAAATATTCAACAATTTATTAATTTCAAAATGCACCAATAATAAAAACTAGCGTAAAATATTCGTGGATAACGGGTCTTAAAGACACTCGCTCTATTTAGAGCACTACTTCACCATCTTGCTTGAAAATAGCGGCGTGTTTCAAAGACTTTAATATCCACTCATGCTTTAATATAATAATAATCAATTGGCTCCATTTTGTATGGATGTCATGTTGGCATCCTACGAAGACTATATAAAAATAAGAATTAAGTAGATACACATTTGCAAGATATACTATAAGGCATGGATGTTGAACTTGTCAAAAGAAAGAATACATTAAATTCTGAAAACAGATTTTTTTAAATATGAAAAAAGTTTGCTATAAAGGCCGGGTCTGTTCGGGGTTTCTTTTGTTGCTGGTCAATCGTATGTATATTTTTTAATGATTTTGTTTTCTCTTTGTCTTTCGTTTGCAATGGGACTTTTCGCCCCCGGACACATACAAGCATTGCTTTCTGTTTTGAGGCGATTTGGCAGCTAATATCAAACAAATTGTCTGACCTAGGTAATGCCATGCCGTAAAATCGAATCTTTTGTATTTCTGTTTCCTTACCTATCCATTTTTATTTGAAAAAAAATTTTTTTCTTCATAACACGTGAATTTATTTCAAATGTTGGAGCAAGTTCAATAAAATTTATTGTTATTTTTTTTTTTTAATAAACAAATTGTTATATTGATAATATTGTCTGATTAGTGCTTTTCGTTAAAAGTCATTCAAAGAAAGGTTTCCTAAAAAACCTTAGAAAGGTAATTAACTGTGAATAATTTAAGCAATAAAGGCTTTGGATATTTGGCTTTGGAGTGACGTTCGTTGTGATAAGAGCAAAATTAACATACTAACCAGATGATAATAAGTTCCAGTGGCGTCCCGGGGAGAAGTCCCACGCACGAATAATATTGTCAAAAGAAAAATGTACGCCACTGACTTGTTTACAAATTTTAAATTTTTTTGGGTTAAGCTGCTAAAAATACAACTTTTCTGTTTTGTAATATTTTTTGTATCTTATATATGTACTTAGTTTTCGAGAGCAAAAAATACAATCTGCTGCAATGCATATCAAAAAATTATTTTTAATGGTAATGATTTTATTTTATTTCGACATGCATTATGAGCGGCTCTAATTTTTTAATTTTTTTCTAAAAACGAAGCAACATACAAAAAAAATCGGAGAAATATCAGGAAACAAAAAAGTTGTATTTTTAGCTGCTAAACCAGAAAAAATTAATAAAATTTGTGAGCAAGTCAGTGGCGTACATTTTTTTATTGTCAACATTATTCGTGAGACTAACCCCCCTCCCCCCGACGCAACTGGAACTCATAATCATCTAAATAGTTAGTCCTTTATCAACTTTGCGTCTTATCCCAAAGAACAACAATAATTCCAATTTCCAGAAATCCTTGACATTTTAGGACACATGTTTATAAAACAAAAAAAAAATTGTTTTGATGACCCCTATCATGCCTGGTAATTATGAATGGTTAATCTGGGACAGCCTATATGGTAAGTGAAGGTGTAAAAAGACGAGTTACCAAAGTATTTCGGGCTGTTTCGCGTCACAAGATTTATAAAACAAAAAATATCTAGGAACAGGTATTGTAGAGAATGCACACTTGTCTTCTGCGCTTCCTACACGATTCTCTGCAAATCTCACCCTGTATCTCTAGATCTCGGAACAAAAAACGCAGAGAAGAAAGCACGAGGGGGGACCTTTATCAAGAATATTATTTATAAGCAATAAGAACTGAACTATTCTCAATTATTAATCATTGAGAAAATCAAAATTTTGATTTGAACATCGATAACCCTTTTTTCGAAAAAGTTTTACTACGGAAATCCGAGATATTGCCGTTACTCGTTAATAGAGCAAAAGTTGACATATTTTTTCTGCGACAGGAAAAAAGTATGACATTTTATGACCCTTTGGCAGGTACCTATAAAAATGTCACTTTTTGCTGAGATAAATAGTAAATTAGCAAGGGAAAAAGTGAGTACTTATTTCCCCGATATGGCCGCTTATCGGTATAGTTATTATCAACACTCAGATCATCAAATTTATATCCAACACGAACATGAAAGTTATACATACATATATGTTAAAACGGCTATTACTTATTAAGAAAAATTTCATAACAAACACTATCCCATTTAAATTCATTCATCAACAATTTACAAACATCTTTGCAAAACTATCTTCAATTTTAAATGAATTATTACATTTATTTAATTAAAACGTCTCGTTACCAGGCAACGTCGATTACTGCAAAAGTCGACCAGTTTGGAAATTCAAATTCAACATAGATGAACGTTCCGACATTATTTTCAGTTATCTCATTACGTTTTCCGATGTTCTGACACTGGGATTTTCTTCTCACAGAAAAAAATTGTATATTATACACAAGAAAAAAGTGCAATTTTACCTCTTGATGTTTTTGGACTCCTCCGTTAACGAAATCTCTTCTGGAGCTCAAATCTATTCCTTTTTCCCCTTGTATAACAAATGACTATATTGGTGCTGTTTTTTTTTTCAAATTAAAATAAATTAAATCAGAAAACAGGAATATGAGATAAGATTACCCAAAGTAAATTTGAAACATTGTCGAATCGAATCATTACTCAATGTTTTTATGTTATGTATTCCGCTGATCTTTAAACGCTGGAATAAAAGAGCAATGTCATCAGTATAAATAAATTTACGGCTTGTGCATGAGGCAAATCGCGTTCTAAAGGCTGAAACGTAGCGAGCTATTTTGAACTTACCCACTTCCGAAATTAAATCCTATTTTCCCATTTCCTCACAATTCAGCCTCTGACATTGAGCGACAATAGGAACCGTATAACAACGGTAGAAGGAAAATAAGGATAAACATATTCTCATTGTCGATATACATATTATTTTCTTGTATTATTTTTTTTTTCTTACATAACATAATATTCTAGCTCAGAGAAAACACACTCGGGCAAAATGATGGTGTTAACTATCAAAATAATTTATTGGAAATACCCACTCAATAAGTTGGATAAGACGACTGAGGACGCTTATGAACTGTCCAGCTCTTTATACAATTCAGTAGAGTACCTACCAGGATAATTATTCAGAAGGTACTCAACTCTACAATTCAAAAGTATACAAAAATGTAGGTAGTTGAAAATGTTGAGTTTTTTTTGCGCTTTTTTTTCAACATACTCCTTTGTATGTTTTATACGGGCCCTGAATTGACACTTTGGCGCCTCCTAGTGGCCAAACCACGCAACTTTGGGCTAAGATAAGTTGACTTATCGACTTTCACCCGAGGGAGATTTGGCAGTGATCAGTAAAGTAATTTCTGGGACTATATCTACATTATGTTTCCATTTGCTTCACTGTCCCTTCATTTTCTTTTTTTTTTTAATTTGTTTCTATAAATTATTGAATTTTCTTTTTTTATCGTTTTTGTCTTCAATTAAATGCATTAATTACTGGGGGGGGGGTGCATTGACTAATTTTATGAACCTACCGTGGTCCAAAAAATTAAGTAACAAATCTTCTAACAAGCTTTTCTCGTGTATTCTCATTCTTGTATATTCCGATTTACATACTTCTCACAAGACTAAAAGATTTATTGTCGGCTTTGAATAATTCACCTACTTACACAGTGTCCGTCATTAACTGATCACCGATCCTTCCCATCTTTTTTGCGCCCTTCCCGGGGAGCAGGGGTTTGCGTGGATGAGTCCCGCAGGTCCTCCGGGACTGCCTAACTCGATTCCGGCCCGCGGCGCGCAATCAATAGACGCGTCGCGGCGGCGGCGACGGCGGCGGCGGGGACCAATTACATGCCCACTTGCCTCCTAACACCGTTAGCATACATTTGCCGCCGCCGTGCCGACTGTGACTGTGCCTCTCATTCTTATTCCCCCGGCGGTCGACTCTCCGCGGGCGGTGAGATCGTCAAGTCTGAGTAACAGTTGGCTATATGGCTGCATTCCCAGAGCTAATAGAACTGTGGGCTTGATTATGGAAAGTCTACGTGAAAATTATTTCGGACACTTGTGGCAGCTTCTTGTAAGTACGAATCTACTGAAGTTTTGTGGAAGCTGCAAGCTTTCTTGTAAGTAGGTACGTCACACTGGACGAAGTTTCAAAAACATTTGTTAGGCATTTGAAGTAATTGAGTGACTTGGAACTTTGGGAGAATGTACTGCAAAATTTAAGTTCTTGAAGAATTGACGCAAAATTCTATTCCACATTCTGATCGTCAATATAAGTAAAGCTAAAAAGAGTGCACTAAATGCGACCGTTCGACAATTCTTAAAACTAAAACTGGTTGTTCATTTCTTTACATAGGTTTTTTGCAATAGGATTAGAAGAAAAAATTGCTTTTATCAATACTATAGCAACAATAAATCAACTTGAAACTAGATACTCTTTCCATTTCCTGTAAGTAGTGGTAGTGAGAGAAGTTGAAAAAATTCGAAAACTCAGAGCGAAAGGTTTTACTGGCCCAAGGAAAAAAGTTGGGAAAAACTTGTCAACAAAAAAGCTCGCAAAAAAAGTGAAATAATTCGGTCAGGAAACAACAAATTCTCGTTATATTATGCGCGCCGCTGTTTTGTGGAGTACGCTGCAGGCTGCAGCACGATCTTATTTAAATTCCAGGGCATAATAATATTACTTTGACTCTGGAGACTTCCACACCATGACAAAATCGTGCAGCTGACTCACGTAGCGATGCAAAATGGCCATGTGACAGATTATTGTTTCCATTACCATTACAATAACCAATCAAATCAAAATGAGATACCGCACTAATTATTCAGGATTATTTACGTCCTTAACATTCCCGAAAAAAATTTTGAATTATTATGGAAAATACCTTTCGAAATTTTTAACGATTTCGCCTAAAACTTTTAAAATCAACTGATGCAAGTTAAGACGGAGGTGTTAGACTTTATTCGCCCCCCTCCGAAATACTCACAGGTATTATGCAAGGCTGAGTCCAGAAATGATAGAGTAACATTTAGTCTGCGATTCTTTGGGCCATTTTAATTTAAAAAACTCCCAAAACGGCTTAATTTTCAAATAAAAGGGCTTAAAATTAAAAAAATATATATTTTTTGTAGTTGGACCTGACTGCCCATCCCCCATTGACAGACAATCATGGAACTTGTATCATTTCCTAAAATGTCATGGACCTGATGACACAGTCCTCGCTTCTGAGTCGGGCTTAAGAGTAACAAAAAGACATTCAATTCAAATAAGTTGTGACTTATGAGTGTGCGGTGACCATAAGAATGGGTGCAGAGATCAAATATACCAGAATCAGTTTTCCTAACCAATCTCCACATCGAGCCACATGGATGTTATAGAAGAATTCTGAGGAGTTCTCAAAATGATAATAACAAAATCTGAACTCACCTCATATAATCCTGCTTGCACAGAATCATTCCGGCCTTTGTGAAGCAGGTGGTCCCGATTTCTCCTAGCATGGCGGCGCAGTATGTGCACTTGAGGCAGGCCGTATGCCAGTACCTGTCCAGCGCTGCCAGGTAATATCGTTCCAGAATCTTCCCGCCGCAACCAGCACAGGCCCTCGCACCTCCCCCATGTCCACCACCCGCCTGCTGCACGTGCTGCTGGTGCATTATCCCGCTATTGTGGTCGCCGCCGCAAGACGGATGCGAGGGGTCGTGTGGATTGCCACCGGGATGGCCTGAAATCCAAAATATAAAGTTAGAACAATACATTTCCTTTTTCGTCAACTGCTTTTCACAGTTTGTCAAATAATTTTCTTATTTTTCTATCTCTCAATGACCATCATAGTCATTGATTTATCAATCAATTTCCCTTTAGGTCAATTGCTTTTCCTATTATTTTATGTGCAGTGAAAAGTACCATAAACATTGAAAAAGTATTTTCATATTTGACAAAACAAGAATTTAAATTGAAGAATCACAATGACGTTCAATAAAATGGGAAAATAATTTGATAGAGGAAACACAATTGAATGCCTTGGTGCAATATCAGTCCACGTGCGGTATAGGTACATAATTTTGATTATTGTCACCAAAAATTCATGTTTCACAACTGAACTTGCAACACACTTGGTGCAATAATGGTGGGCCACATCGACTAAAGTTTAATTTATAAGCATAATACATGAACGGTTTTTGCACCAATCGATACAGAATCACTTTTTTGACTAAAATCTGACGATAACTCGATTTTGCAAAATTTGGTCTTTGACCGGTTTTTGCACCAAACCCTTCAATTGTAGATAAAAGACGAAAACCAAAAGAGAAAGACTGTATAATTAGACATATTAAAAATATGTAGAGAAAACTTAAAGTAGGTGATGATATATACCTACTTTATCTTCAGTAGGTAGGTATTAATTGATTATTTCAATTAACTGTAAATTGTAGAAGTTTATAATATGCAGATGGTGAAAAGACGTGGGAAGTTAGTATTATAACTGGACCTATAGGCACGAGACGAGAGACATCAAAATGGCGAAAATGACCACGGATGGGAGTTAGTGAAGTAAGCCAGGAAGAGTCCGAAAACAAATAGCTTTAGTGCCTTTCGATAGGCCTTTGATCACAGAATAATTTTGTTTGACACTTCTTGTTTTTGTGCAATTGCAAAAGGAAAACTCCACGGTTAAAAAAATGTCCATCGTTTCAAGACCGAACAATTTTTTTGCCCACGTGCAAAGAAGACTCTGATTTGGTGTGACCATCTCGTAAAAAAAAAAAAAAAAAAACTAACCGGGACGAAAAAATAATAAATATGTCTGTCGGTTTTTCTGGACGTGCTCAAAACTTTCTTTACAGGGGTCAAGTGGTCAAGCGATGTAGTAGAGTCCACAGAGCCTCATATTGTGAATTTCGAATAATTTTAAATGATTCCCCAACGTAAAACATGCAAAAATCCCGAAGACGACAAAAATAGTCCTGTGCGCGGGGGGGGGGGGGGGGGGGGGGGCTAGGTGCTGCATTGTAGGCAGTAAAATGTATAAACTACTCCAACAATGATTTTGTAGCATTTTAAGCTACAAGAAAAGCCTCACAGTTTGGCAAATGAACAAGCTCCTTCAAGTTAATGGAAGTTTTGTTATTTACTTTCTGAACATATCTTATACATATAGATCTGAGTGTCACGATCGTGCAGCATATTTCACTTTTTTAGCAGGATAATTTGTAAATTTTTTATAGATTTTTCCGCAAGACGGTGTTCGAGGGCGATCAATGATTAAAGGCTAGTTTCGCTTTTGTTGGCTCAAATCGCACCGTGCCGCCATTGAAAGTACAAATTTAAAAGCATAAAAAGGACTGCCTCTCAAAACGCTTATCAACGAGGACAAGCTTATCTTCAAAAAAAAAGGTTGTCAAAAATATTGGTAGGCCCATTCAATATTAAGAAATTTTTGAGAACGAATTGACACTTTATACCCTATGGCATAAGCTCCGACCGGAATACTGAGCAAACCGATCAATAAAAGTGCTTTATGGCATATTATTGAGTCTGCGAACACCGATAGTTGTTCAAACAAGCTATAGGTAAACCAACGGCTCCTTTCAAAATTTTTCGATTATTCCGAATTACTCGGAAGAGTTGACGTAGTTATGGACAATTACCATGATATGTAGAGCCCTGCAATGGAACACAGTATCTTTGACAATCGCTCCAAAATTTTACTGCAGCAGTGGCAAGTCTTTCTCCATTCGGTTTTCAAAGCAACAATTAACCGACTTTTTGTTTCACCAATTCTACGAGTAGGTATTTATTCCAAAGATTCAAGTTTAAAATTTGTCACCAGCGAGATTCAAAAATATTAGAATGTATAAAGCTAATGATCTACCTAATATCGATTTACTTTTCTCTACTCACGAAGAAGCTGATATGAGATCATTTTACACATCCTGGAAGCGAAACGGGCACGATATTCAAGGTGTGTCATTGACTACAAAGATACGGAGTCTCTTGTAGTACTTGCTCACTTCAAACACTTCAAAGTCCAATTTACGGATAAAATTTGTGTAAAAGTTGGAATAAAAGACTACGTTTGATTTATACACACAACAGTGCACGAAATATGGATTGCTCCAAATCTCTGATGAATTCTTTCATGCCCTTATACTGGATAGAACGAAATTCTGCAGTCTTGAAGAACTTTTGATTAACTTTAGATTTTCGTTGGAAAAAATTCGTAAGTCGCGTTATTTCTACAGGTGTCCCTTCAAAATTCGAAAAAAACCGGTTCTTGTGGTATCATTTCAGGTCGCAGTTTTCAATCTAGGGGACTGAAATTTTTGTTGGAGTAAGATATCCATAAGGAGTGGTCTGTTATTGCATTTGAGTAAAATCGTTCGAGCTGTTTCAAGATGGCGGCCATTTGAATTTTCGGAAAATTTGCTGTTTTTTAACCCCTGTATAAGCAGAATGGAAAAACTTTGAAACCAAATTAACAGGGTTAAAACGATATTGGTCGAACTTGACGAATCCATAAACAATAATTAACAAATTATCCTAGCAAAAAAATGAAATATGCTATACTCCATTATCAGGACACTCGGAGCTTTAAGATTTTTCGCTCCGAGCTTTTAGATTTTAGTTAGTTTGGCTCAATTTTAGAGATTTTAGCTAGTATTTTTTGATTAGATCTTAAGTATACCTACAAAAAAGTCACAGTAAGTTAGATGTACCGCATGTCATTAAGTCACTTTTCAGGAGCGTACTTTTTAGTATGATCTTCCATTTATCCACGTGCTTTACGGAATTTTCAATAATAATTAAAAAATACTTCTATTAACCTGAAGCAGCTCATACACGTGCCAAAATGTGAGGATTTCCTTGGATTTAAAATCATTTTTGAAGTAGTTTTCACATTTATTTATTTATTTATATAACTCTCAATTTCTAGGGTAGTTAATTCGTTAAAAAACATATTCGATATTTGATTTGGTGTCTGGAAAACTGATTTTTGTGAGTTTGAAATAATGCAAGTTCATTATTATGATGCCTATCTGTGATGACGTACAAGGCATAGAGACCTTTTGAACATCCGTTATAAATGATGCACGCATTATAAATTATGAAGAAGTCCGTTAAATATTTAAATAATCCGGCGTTTTTACGGAATTTGTGTTTTGCATAATAGGTGAATATTTTGTTTTATATTATCCCGAGATGATCCGTAACGATTATACTCGCGAAGAACGGTGAAATTATTCTATTCACTCCACTAACGGTAAGAACGTTTTCTAAAAGCAGAAACATATCCGGGACCATCAATTTAGAAGCGAATTTTAGTTAAAAAATTATTGCAAGCTACGTAATAATAATTTATATTTGAAGCCATGTAATTTAGGAAGGTAAAAGATCACCCACAAACCCGCCAACGCTATTTCGAAATAATCTCAAAAGATATTATTTTATTGCCTTGTTATTAATTTAAGTGTGTACCAATCGGGAAAACATAATTGTTTGCCGGCGAAGGAAAAAAAGGAACAAACCAATAAATATGTATGCCTTCTCTACAATTAGATCCAATCATTAATCATTAATATCCAACTATTAAAGCATCAACACCATATTTACAGTCTATTTTATCAAGAATATATCTCGGACTGGAGAAGAAATAACACTCCATTACAGGAATTTATTATATTAAATTACAGGCCTTCCCCATTTAATTACAGTTCTTTCTTATCTTCTATCTTGTGCCTTTAGTTCCATATATTCTTTTACCTGTGTGTCTCTCATACATACCTCTTATATGATTTAATATGTCATTTTTAAAAACCTGTCCTGTACAGTAACCTTTGAATTAAACTTTTGTTTTAAAAATAAAGTTTACATTTAAAAATAAGATATAAAAGTTAAAAGTGAACAGAAAGACGCAAACCATGCACGAATAATCGATCCATTAAATAGACTGAGTAACTAATTTTAATTTTCAGACAACTTAAAAGCCACAAGTTTTGATAAAATTAAACTCGAAATTAAATCTTGAGTAGAGAAAGAAATTTTAAATCCTTTTCCTTTAAAGAACTATGGGATAGTAGTTCAGTAACAGCAAATTCTCTCAGCATTCGAAACAGTTAAATCGGGGAGGGTAATTAATTGTACCATAGTATACCATCAAATATTAAGCTCAGTGAAGTTGGCACCCCTAAGTGCGAATTTTTACAGAACGCAACCGGGGTTCGTTTGTCCGCTTTTGACCAACCTAAAAAAAGTTACTGCAAAATTAAAGAATTTTTACATCAGCACCACCGTGAACATAATATGTCAATAATTTTCTAACAGCAATCACACATTTTTTAAACTGATAGCACCGCCAAATGCGAATTGTTGTAAAATTCAAACGGGAATCGCTCGGCCACAAGTTGTCCACGTTTGCCCAACGAAAATTTTCATTTTTCAACCCTCAAAAAAAAAGTTGCAACTAAAAAATATTCTTATAAACAAATTGAACTTACTTTCGACTGCATTTTCTTTAATTTCAGCCCTGAAATGCTCATTAAATGTCATAAATATGCGAGTGTCCATCTCCATATCATTCTCCTTTGACTTTCCACCAGTGCGGGCCGAGCCCACGGTCTTTGGCTCAATGGCCAGCGATCTTCCCCACTATGCACCGCACATTCAGTGGGGTAAGGGTGTAAATTCTTATATATTTTTTTTTAGTTTAGTGATAACTTTTTTTGAGGGAGAGACGAACGAAAATTTCGGGTGGAAAAATCATGTACAAGCTTATCCCGTTAAAGATATACAGATGTCCCTAATTTTAGAGCTCACTATGATGGGTGTGTCTCGTACACGCCAAGAAATACAGGATCGTCAAATACTATAACGCCTCATAGGTTCATATGAGGCGTTAAGAAAGAGCTTATCCATCTGACATTTAAAAAATTTTCAAAGTCAAATATAGATCCCAGAGTTTTCATAGTCAGCTTTTGTTTTTCTTAAGGCCACCATATTGGTTTTTGATGTCGTTCGATATAAAAAAACACGGAAACCAAAAATCTATCACATTCAAAAAAAAATCCAAAATTTTTTCTTTGCTTAAAAAATAACCTTTCTTCAACCGAATGTCATAAATCACCATATCTAAGCAACATCACGCCATATTGCGACGTATATGATGTCATTCGGTGATAAAACTTTTTTTAGTCATATTTTGGACAACTTTTTTATTAGGTAGGTATTCATTATAGGGAAAAAGTTATTTTTCATATAAAATGGTATACTACCAAAAATTAAATAGTCATTAGTCAGACATCAAATTTTTGCAGTTGTGTACAAGGTTTGTTCAAAAATATTAATTGTTCCATAGAGTAAATAAGTACCTTTATTTTTGACAATATCAAAGGAGAAAGCTAAGCAGAATTGGAAATAACATGCAAACGTGCAATTAGGTACATAAATTAGCGTTAAAAAAGATTTTCCTTGCTTTCTCTAAACTAATCTCTACAATATCAATGAAAATGTGACTATAGCTTATGATTTTAACGCCCGGTTGCACAATGTTTCTTAATCCTGGCTCAAGGCAAAGTGGGCTTTGTTACTATGGCAACATTTAATAAATAAACTTGTCTTCTAGCTATAAAGCCTATAACTTATCAACTGTGTGAACGTGAATGTCAAAACCTGCGTTGGAATTTTTAAAAAACGTTAGAAATGGCAGCGTTATTAACTCATGAAGAAATTATTGAAATTGTTTTTCGAAAATTCCAACCGGTTTTGACATTCACGTTCGCAAAGTTATTGATAAGATAAGTTAACTTTATTAATGGTGGACAAGTTTATTTATTAAATGTTGCCATAGTAACAAAGCCCCTCTTTCCCTCAAGTTAAACTAAAAAACATTATGCAACCGGGCGTTAAAGTCATACGCTACAGTCACATTTCCATTGTTATTGTAGAGATTATAATTTTGAAAAACTTAGAAAAATCGTTTCTTAACGCAAATTGATGTAGGTAATTGTATTATATTTGAATGTTATTTTAATTTGCTGATCAACTTTTTTATAAAACAATTATTATCGATATTGTCGCGCGATAATAAAGGTACTTTACTCCTTGGCAAAATTTATATTTTTGGACAAACCTCGTAGTTCACAACTGCAAAAATTTGATGCATAACTGTCTAACTATTTTTCTTGAAATAGATAATAAAAAAGTTTCCCATATAACTCCCAAACGTTAGACACACTGTATGTTCATGGGGGTTGCTGATGTAAAAATATTCAATTTTGAGGTGTGGACAAATTAAAATTTAAGTTGGCCAAACGTGGACAAACGAATGATGTTTGTATTTTATAAAAATTCGCACATAAGGGTGCCACTTCACTGAGCTCAAATATTGGACGAAAAATAAACTTCCTATACAGAGTGTTTTTTTTTTAAGTTAACACTTTATTTTTAAATGTCTATAAATTGAATTAAAGTAAACTTTTTTTTAATAATGTTTTCAAACTTATAGGTCAAAAATAAAGAAGACACGGGGTGTCGAGAAAAAATCAGTTAACGCCGCATAACTTAGGCATTTCTGAATATTTTAATTGTATACAAAAAGGTTATATATTATAATTTAGAGCACACAAAACGAAGAAAAACTCGGGAAAAAAATAATCATCAGTGGCTTAGATACAGGGTATAAGACCCTTTTTTGTTCAACCACTTTTAAGGACATTTTTACAAGATCTTACTTATCAGCGTTGGATTTCCTGTAGATTTCTTACAAAAAAAGGTTTCTAAAAATTATTGATTTTTTAAAATTATGATTTTATATTCATAGAGATAACAATAATTATTAATATCGAAAAAATGCGCTTATTTTTGTGGTATGATGAAGTTTAGACTCAATTTACTTAAAAACTATGGGGAATTTCAAATATTCATAGGTGCACCATTTTTGTAAAAAAAGCTCCAGAGAATTCATTTTTGGTAAGGTGAATCTTGTAAGTCCATGAGCGTAGAAGCTGTTGAGCGAAAAAGGGGTCATATCTCCTGTATCTACGCCACTGATGATTCTTTTTTCACCAGTGTTTTTCTTTGTTTTGTATGCTCTAAATTATAATCAATAATTTCTTTGTGTAAAATTAAAATATTGAGAAATGCCAAAGTTATGCGGCGAAACCCGAAAAAAAATTTTCAACACTCGTTGTTAAAAGTTGTTTAAACAAAGTGTTTACTTTAATCCAATCTATACACAGTTAAATATACAGTATCAACTTAAAAAACACTCTCAATAGGTTGACATTTGTGAAAAATATTTGGGGAATATGCCAAACTACTTATCATTATTTGCAAAAAAGATAACTTTTGGTACTTTGCAAGAACCTACCTATACTTGAGTCAAATATCTCTCTCTTAATTAGGAGTCATAAATGTACCTATATGATTTTTTTTAGTCGCGTAAAACCTATACTTACATTTTATAAAATTAAACAAAATGTATCTAAAATTAAAACTATAAACACCTACAATAAAAAATAAGTATAAAAGTGGATGTAAGCCAAGGAATCTCAGAATACGATAAATAAATATGTAATAAGATGATTTCTTCTGCACCTGATTTTTTTTATAATTTTTCAAACTAATAAATACTCAATTACCCCATAAATAGAACACCAGATAAAGACCTCTACATCAGCATCTTGTAATCATTTAAAATGGAAAGGTCGATGCAAGAGCTAATTGCTTCTATAATAATTAATTATTAGTATTTATAACATGTCTGTTACCTATACAGATCACGTATACACACAACCGTTGCATTTATAATTAATATACGCATTGTAATTACATATTGTTATTTTTATTTTATTTTTTTCATCAAAGAACATGCTTTCACGCTAATCATCATGAATATGAAATCTACTGCAATAATCAAGAATGTATAATAATTCATACATAATAAATAATGTAAAAAAGACCTATACAGGTTATTCACGGTATACGCCACGGAAGATTATGGCCGTGTCTCTGGATTTTAGGATCTTTTTATTTTTGGAGTGGATAGAGACCCGGAAAAGGTACGTTTTAAAATTATATTCATAATGTACAGGGTGTCCCAAAAGCATGAAACATATCAAAGTTATGTTTTTTTAAATGGAATGCTCCTATGTTATTGCATTTTTAGATTGTCTGGGAAGAAAAAAGAAGATTGGCTTTTACAGTTGGTGTTTAAATTCAAAAGTTTGTGAGTTATAAACAAGTGAAAATCGTAATTTTTGAAGTTCAAAGCCCTATACAACGAAAACGATTCAAGATAGAGAAAAACGGCTTACATGTTCCTATTTCAACTTTTCATGTACTATCCTATGGTATAGAAACATCTGTACTTTCTTTGATTTATTTATTTGTCGACGCGTGGAGAAATCTCAGGATTTTTCAATTTTTTTATCACCCTGTATAAACATTTCATCTACATCATTGGATAGTACATGAAAAATTAAAATAGGGACATGTAAGCCGTTTTTCTCTATCTTAAGCCGTTTTCCTTGTACAGGGCCTTGAACTTGAAAAATGACGATTTTCACTTGTTTATAACTCACAAACTTCTGAATTTAAACACCAACTGTAAAAGCCAATATTCTTTTTTCTTCCCAGGCAATCTACAAATGCAATAACATAGGAGCATTCCATTTAAAAAAAACATAACTTTGATATGTTTCATGCTTTTGGGACACCTGTACATTATGAATATAATTTCAAAACGTACCTCTGCCGGGTCTCTATCCACTCCAAAAATAAAAAGATCCTAAAATCCAGAGACACGGCCATAATCTTTTGTGGCGTATACCGTGAATAACCCTGTATATGCTTCGATCTCTGCCTCTGGTAAGGTACATGAATAAAATTTGGTCGTTATAAACATTGTACGATAAGATTTAAAAGCCGTTTTGGCGCATAAAATAACGATTATTTTGAAACACCCACTGCAGAAAACTAAAATTGTAAAAAATTCCCATTGATTTTAGTCTGACTCTTGTCAAATCAGCACAACTTTATTATCAGAGGAAAAGCCTTGTATGATAATAATTATTATAAAACAAAACGTATCTATAAAAGATGAATTAAACGTGAGTATAACAATAATTATATTATTATTCTTGTATTGGGTTTTAGGTTCTCTCAGGCTTAGTTTTGTAGTTATTAATAAATAGTTGACGTTTCGGGATTGATTAATCCCTTGATCACATATTTAATTAATAAAATTGATACAATAAAAATTATTTTAGTAAAATGAAAATATAAAAGTATGACATTTACAAGTCAAAATCTAAAAATGGCATATCGTTTGAAACAATGTTTATTTTAGATAATTGTTCTTTTACTATTATTGTTTTTTTTTTTTTTTTTTTGAGTTGGTGTTTGTATGTGTATATTGTTTATATTTATATATTTATATTTCTCAAAAAAAAAAAAAAAAAAAAAACAATAATAGTAAAAGAACAATTATCTAAAATAAACATTGTTTCAAACGATATGCCATTTTTAGATTTTGACTTGTAAATGTCATACTTTTATATTTTCATTTTACTAAAATAATTTTTATTGTATCAATTTTATTAATTAAATATGTGATCAAGGGATTAATCAATCCCGAAACGTCAACTATTTATTAATAACTACAAAACTAAGCCTGAGAGAACCTAAAACCCAATACAAGAATAATAATATAATTCATCTATACGGCATAATTGGTTCAATATTTACAATTTTCTAATATAACAATAATAGTAGATAATTTGCGTTTTGATGCAAGTGGGGCCAAAAGCCCCCGGAGATCAAAAAAAAAAACTTATCAAATTTTTCTCACTACCACAACTACCAGAAAATAAAACAATAGAAATCTAAAAAGGGTTAAAGAGGCGTGTTTGCAGCAATAATGAAAGAAAAACTCATTAAAACAAAATGAAAAAATCACCAATTTATTTATGGAGTGAATAACTTCTTCAAAAACTTTATTTCTTGCGTGGCAAGTGATATCTCAATTGAGAGAGCTTTGCTTAATATCAAAACTACTTTCTACAAAATTTTGTGTTTTTTTTAAATTTTCATTTTGTGTCACCGTAATTGAAATGACTTTGTTAACAATAAAAATTACAACAAACAAAAACGTCAAAAATTCAAAAAATGTCCAATTTTAAAGTCACAGCCTAGGCTATTAGAAAAGTAGCACCACAAATTGAAAACTTTTTCCGGATTTTCTCGAAAATGGCTTAACATACCTAAAATGTGATTACTGCAACAGAAGCAGTTTTTAAATCACAACAAACGATCTATCTAAAATATTTCTCTTAGGGGAAGGGCAACATTTAAAAATAAATGCATGACTGTAATGAAAAAAAAAACATCTTCAGAGTTGAATATCTCATCCAGAACAGGAGTTTTTTTTTGGGGGGGGGGGAGGGGTTATGCTCATGGAGACCTTTGATCCACTAATCGAATATTATACCGATCCCCAAAGTTGCATCAAATTTAATCGGGAGCCAATTCCTATAAGGATTCCGCGGAGTTCTTTCGAGATACTATTCGTTTAGAAAAACTACAAAAGCCATCCGTTTTTCCCCTTATTTTTTCGACTTGAGTCGCAGTAACGAGAAGTGGGGGAACATTTACAGACAGGTTACGCAACTGAACATAAATGATACACCCCACTGTAAACCAACGGACTCAATTAGGCAACAGACTCTCATCTCATGACTGAAATTATTTTTTTTTGTTAAAAAAATAATGAGATTTTTTTATTGTAAAACAAATAAGTCCGCAATTCCCATTTCCACAGACTCAGATGCTGGTTCTTAAGACAACAAGAAAAATAAAAACCCCTGAAGATAAAATTTTTAATTCCGAGTACTGACCGTGAGATGGGGGTCCGATGGTGTGTCCGTTCGCGGGATGCATCCGAGGGTGGTGGTATGGCCCGTTGTCGGGCGGCGACGAGAGGTGGGGCGGCGTTAGTTCGGGGCCGCCCCCGTACGGGTGGTAGTGCGGGTTCATGGCGACAAGAGCGCTGATGGCCAGCTTGACGGCAGTTGGGTGCGCTTGGACAGCGCCCGACCACTCGTGCCCGATATGTCAGTGTCGCCGCCGCTGGGCGAGGGATTTGCTGCACGCGGCCAGCTAGCTGCCGCCACTGGTGTAGATCACGTGGATACCTGGAAAAGAAAATATATCGTCTTGAAATGAAATGTGAACTTAAATTTTTTAGTAAATCGGTATATTATAGTCTTTCCGTTATAAGATGACCGGAAAGGATGACAATATGATCTCTCAACAATACCATAGATTAAACCGTGAAGCTCCCTGCAACTCTATTTACTTAGGATCAAATAAGTGAATACAATATTTGATGAAATCACTCACACCATGAAATTGCAGAGATATATTGCACGAGTTTACCTATGACACTTACGAGCCCTGATGAAAAGGCCACCTGTTAAGTTATTCGTTGAAAGAAACCGGTCCATCTTATAATGGAAGGACTTTTGGTAATAATAATTATTCTACAAAAAAAATATTGAGCATTTCACATCGTATGTCATATGATGTGAAGTGTTATGTACCTATGAATTCTACTTTTAGGGGGGAGGTGTCGTAATATATCATACTGTCCGCTTCAGGTGCGCTGACGGTGCAAGGGGCGCTTGGGAAATTCTTGCCACCGTACAGGCGCCAAGTGAGTACCTATGTCTAGCTATGACCTTGTTTATTCATTATTTATTATTTATACATTTTATATCTCAATATTTTATTTCACTCTTAGGACTGCTTATAGATGATCTTTCTGTTACGACCCTCCGATTATTTCACAGTTCACATTAATCTAGTCGACCATTCGAAGCCATGAGTCCGGAACATTGTTTGAAGTTCCAGAACATCCCATGTTGTGTTCTGCGCGCTGGCTCACCGCGCACGGCTTTTATACTTGTCTATCTTCCAGTAGATTCGAGGTCTGGAAGCTTACTGCGACTGCGTGTTGCAGCACTTGCAGCCTTTGGTCTATCTACCAGTTGATCGTCGAAGGGCGCGGTTGCCAACAATAACGGAATTTCGGTTGTATAGTAAAGCTATTTACAGGATGTAATTTAAACAAACTCACAACTCAGATTATCCAAATCTAACTTCAATGGTTCCTTAGTACTAATGAGTCATGCATTTCAGGCCAAACCCGAACGAACAGTCATCGAAACTAAAAATTGATTTTGGAGTTCTGAGAGAAATGGTGATTGGTGACCTTTGCAAACTACATATAATCAAAATCATGTATCTCTTCACATTATCCCACGTATTTTACAGCGAACAACAGATTAACGAAGTTTTTAAAACTTTCTAACTTTTGGTAAACAGATGGAAAAAGTCCTTGATGTACCTAATTATACTTTATTTCATATGCAGGTTCATAAGTGTATGTGATAAATCAGGTAATCACTATAGAATACACAAATACCAATTAATTTCTACAAGCTAAATAGGTAGTTATCGATCATTATTATAAAACTTAATTATTAGTCTCTTATGTAAGATTCGAACACTTACTTATGTAGAAATGCAAAAATTCCCCAATTATAATCTTGCAAAACAGATTTTTAATACCTAATTAATTCACCTGAATTATTATGGATATGCGGACTCACTAAATCTATTAATCAATACGATTAGGGGAAATTTCAAATCCTGTGCTGCCAGGTACCTACAACTGTACTATATATTATAAGCAAACGTATAACGTTTTCAAGCTTACGAACCGCATGGCAGTTTGCCGTTCTGAAAAAGTAATTAAAAAAAATACTTCAAATACGAAATAAATCATTAAAATAGGCAACTAAAACTTCCCCGGTAATTGGGAGTCATTTTGCATAATGACCACAACAAATTAGTATTTTATATTAATTGGCATCATCGTAATTCTGACAAGACATCTTGAAGCAAAGAGTAATCCAATTGTTCACCAGTAACAATGCCAGTAAATAAAGATCAAACATGATTGCCTTCAGATGTAAACCTATTAAATTGTCAAGGTCTAAGATGGAGCTAATTAACTATTTTTAATGCTATAATTATAATAAATGACCGTCGTTATTATGAATTAATTTTGTCTTGTAGATTTTTAATTCAAATGTGTGTTAATTTAAAGCCAATAATAATTATAGACGATAAAAGCTTTCAATTCCAAAGGAGATTATTACAAAAATCCATCTTACCAGGTGAGTGTTTGAAGCAATTTCATTAACGGATCATTCGTAACACTTTCTAATCTACTTCTAATTCCCGAGAGGTGTACCTACGTAAGTCACTATTTTAATGTTAGTTCATGCGCTTTATTAACAAATAATTCTCTTTTCACTAAAAGATATCTTTTTAAACCAAGAACGACAGTCTTAACCGGATAGATAAGACCTGTTTGTAATGTAATATATGTATATTATAATATTATAGTCGTTCCACTCTAATAACTTCAACTTTGATAACTAACCATAGTTCTTCCGACAAAATTATGAAAAAAAAGACTTTTTAGAGGTGTAGTTTGTTTACAAACAATCGAAATTAATGGGGACAAATAACAACCCTACGAGTGGGGTCATTTTGGACCCCACGTTGGCCCCCACGAGTAAATTTATTTGAAAATAAAGTACTAAAACCCTAAAAAAAATTCCGTGATTCTTATCCCTGAACTTTTACCTGTCAGCCACTATTATACAGATAAAAGGATAAAAATGTGTGCCAAAATTTACATGGTGTCTTATTATATAAAAAAATAACACACCTGGAGTCCAAATGGCCCCACGTGGTATATGGAGTTACAAAAACTGACAAATATGAGATTTACGATATTAACTGAAATTTTCAAGAGATTTTACGGGCTTTAACAGCTTTAGTCATCGTTGACATTTGACGTTGACACTTTTAACCGCCAATATTTTCTTCAAAAAAAATGTACTCTTGGTCATAATTGCGTTTTCGAGAGAAACAGCCATTTACGATGAAAAACTCGCTTTGGATGTTTCAATACATGTGTCAGAAAAAGCCTGTAAAAACTTCTCTCATTCCTGAAATCTCCGCCAATGGCACAACATGAAAAAAAAACTGAATTGATATTAAAAAGATGGCTAATATCAATAAATAAATATACACCGTTCACATATTAAAAAAGAACTAGGTGGCCATGAACTTTTGTTTTTAGGTTTGCAAAAATGAAAACTCCCTAGATCTCGATTGACAATATCAGCTGATCGAGATATTAAAGGTTAAGTATAGACTGACATTTGTCAAATCACTCAAAGTGTCTCAGCTGATTAACAGCCATGTTGTCAAATTGAAGTTTTAGTAGTAGGATATCTATCTAGGATGATTTTTTACTCTGATCAATTTTTCTCAAACTGACAAATAAAATTATTAAATTTTTGACATTTTAAATTTCAAAAGAGCAAAATGACGAAAATAATATCTTTAAGATCAATAAATCCGCATTAAGAAAGCATTTCAATGATTAAGATCCAGAAAGTCCAAACTTGAGCAAACATTTAAGTTATTCAGAAGGTGAAATATATTTGGAATGTAAGTATTGAGTATTATGTGTATCTGTATCTGCTAAATTGCTGGTAATTACTGTCTCTTATAGTAGTCAGACCGTGGCATTAGCAAGTATATTATTAGACAAGACAAATTTGATATTACACCCTTGGGCAGCCCACATAAAACAGGCACTGATTATGAAATTTTTGTGTTTCCGGAAGATTTGCAATTATCTAGTTCCAATACAACCCAATCGAAATGACATGGGGGTATTGTAAACTTCGCTATACAAGCACGTATTAGCAGCTTCCCTCTAAGGATAAAGTAAAGAATTTATGTCTTGAAGAGCTTTCAAAATGTAAGTACACCTCTGACATGTGACAAAATTAATATAATCATTGTGAAAAACTTATTTCGGAGGACTGGACGAAACAAATGGACATGGTGAAAATCTTATTAAAATCAGAGCGCTGAAGATGATTCTGATTCTAAGCAGGATGCAGTAGCGGTTATTGATAATGGGGGATAATTTTGGGCCAGAAGCCAGAAGTCCAGAATCTTTGGCTGGTTTCCGACACACTACTACGATACCCATAGACCTAGAATATAATGGACTGATAGTTGTCAATGCTTTACTGTACTAAGTTTGTTGCCAGTGTAAGAGTAGTTTTTGCCCTTACAAGAAATGTTGGTTGCCTACATTATTGTGTAAGGTAGGCAACCAACATTTCTTGTAAGGGCAAAAACTACTAAATAATATATGAAGAAATAATACGAAATTCAAATTTTTTGTTTTTATTACACATAGGTATTTTATAGGAAGAACATGGTTATTTTTAAAGAATAAGAAAATGAATGCATAAAAATTATAATAACACGACTTTATTATTTGTTTTTATATGGTGTAATTCTAATAGAATAACTATTTATTACAATTACAGAGATAAAATGTTTCACTTACCTATGAAAATATATATCTGTTAATTTTGATACACGATTTACACAATTATAAGCTGCACAAGACTGGACCATTATTAATATTAAATTTTAAATCCACAGAGAAGATATTTAAAGTAAATATTAATATGCTTTTAACCAGTATGGATATTAAAATCAGATCTATTTGTTATACACCTACAATTTCCATACAAGGCCAATAATAAATATTTATTTATTTATACTAATGTCAGATAATAATATTAACATTAATTATTATTGTTCTATCACTCAAAAAACACCAAGAATGTGGAATTTTTTATTATTCTTTGTTTGAATTTGTTTTGTTGAATTGAATTCGTCGCTTTGCCCTTACTTGTATGTATGGTTGCCTAACTTTGGTTGGCAACAAATTTTAGTCTCAAAGGTTCGTCCATTATATTCTACTAGGTCTATGACGATACCGAATAACCGACGAATTGACGAAAAATATTTTTCATTTATTACGTACCTATATTTTAATATTTTAATAAAAAACGTACCGATATATTTTAACTACCTGCTATGTATTTATTAAAAGTAAATTAATATAATTGATTCAGGTTTTTTATTTTATATTCAAAAAGTACATTCGTGTATTTTCCTAGCTTGGCAAAATTACATGATAACCTTTTTCTCAAACTCTTATGAAAAGCTTAAGATTTTAAGATATTAAATCCAGCGACATTACGTTCTAGTTAAAGATTGCAATATGTGACTAATGATTCAAAATAAAAAGCCCCCAAAGATGCAAATATAAATATAATAAGAATACCAAAAATATCAAAGATCCATCTGGCAACTATGTCCTGTTCCTTGCCATTAAACTTCAACCTCATAAAAAAGAGACATAACCAAACTCCAGCCAATGATTGACAGCGGTTATACCCAGTGATTTCTATCACCCTACACCATAACCCAATTCTTTTATAATAAGTGAACGGTGTATAAATAAATAAATAAATAAACCTTTATTTACGCCGCCAGGCTATATACAGAGTTAGACAAGATAATAATTAAACTAAACAAGGAAATACAGTGCAAAAACTATTAAGAGTATGCCAAACAAGCAATAAATCAAATAAACATCGTGAAAGTCATAGAAATTCATTTTTTGAGAGTTTCCTGAACGTCCCGTATGGAATAGAAAAATCTATCAGCGTATTATGAGCATTCACTATTGCACTACACTTATCCACAGGACACTTCTGACCGTAATTTGTCTTATGTTGGTTCACATGTAACATATCTCGTGCACGAGTAGTGTAAGATGGCACGTGTAACGAAAAGGAACCAACTATCTCTGGACAATCCATGCCTCCACCCAAAGCTTTCTGTGTGAAGTTCACCGCAAAGAAAGTATGACGGGATGACAATGTTTGCAGGCCGAAATATGTTAGCAAGTGCTCATAATTTATCCCACTATAAACTATTTTCGCTTTGAAACAAATGTACTTAATCAACTTTTTTTGAATGTTTTCTATTCTATTTATGTGGGTATTGTAATACGGGAACCAGACAATGCAACAGTACTCCAAAACACTCCTGACCAGTGAAATAAACAGAATTCTTATCGATCTATAGTCCTGAAATTTAACAGTTGTTCTTTTAATGAAACCCAACATTTTGTTTGCTCGTGATATGACAAGATTGACATGAGCACCAAAAGTCATTCCTGAATCCATTACAACTCCCAGGTCCTTTATGTGTTCCACAGACTGTAATGCAAAGCCATCAATCATATAGGAACTCTCAACTAAAGAACGCTTCCTAGTGAAGCGTATATACTTGCACTTGTCAATGTTTAAGTCCATGTTGTTAAGCACGCACCACTCATATAATCTATTTAGATCACTTTGAAGATTAACGGCATCATCACAAGAATTAATCTTGATGAAAATTTTCATGTCGTCTGCAAACAATAGAAATTTAGAATTAAGTATTACTTTTTTAATGTCGTTTATGAAGATGAGAAACAGTAAAGGTCCAAGGTGTGAGCCTTGTGGTACACCAGATGATACTGAAAAAGCGTCAGAAGTGTTTCCATTCACCCTCACCGTCTGTTCCCGATCACTTATGAAAGAGCCTATCCAAGCCAACAAGGGACCACTTATACCATACATACTCAACTTCCCAACCAATCTACTATGGTTTACACAGTCAAAGGCCTTAGAGAAGTCGGTATATACAGCATCGACTTCGTATCCCTCTTCCAGGGCGTTTATAACATAATTACTGAAAAGAAATAGATTTGTGCATGTTGACTTTCCAGATAAAAACCCATGCTGCTCTTCTATTATTGTTTGTTTGAAAATACCAGAAAGCTTGTCAGTGACAATCTTATCCAGTAACTTAGGTATACATGACTGGATGCATATTGCCCTATAGTTATTTACCAAAGATCTGTTCCCTTTTTTGAAGACAGGAGCAACATAGCTTTTTTTCCATATACTAGGAAAGATGCCCTCAGATAGAGATTTATTAAATATAATATGAAGTGGCCAGATCAGAGACGTGGCGCATTTACGTATGAAAATTGGTGGAATCGAGTCTGGACCCACGCTGCTATTAATATTAATATCATTCAGATGCTTCACAAGTTCTTCGTTTGAAACTGATAAACTACTACAACATGTAGAAAAGTTACTCTCACCAAGGTCTTCACTATTTAACTGATATGAGGGCATATAAACTGACTCAAAGTAGCTGGCAAATAGATTTGCAATATTTATCCCATTATCCGCACTACTGTCCTCGTAAGTCATTTTATTAGGAATATTTTTGTAATTCATTTTTTTAGAGTTAACGTAACTCCAAAACCTATTCATGTTCTCAGGCAGGGACAGTTCTATGCTTTGGATATAAGTTGCATGAGCATACTCCGATTCAGTCTTGCACTGTTTACGTAGTCTCAGAAAGACATCTCGATCGTCCACCCCACCAGTCGATTTATAGATTTTGTGGGCGATTTTTTTATTTTTTATTAGTTTGATAAGATTTCTGTCGAACCAAGGGGGGTAGCTCGATCTCGATATCCCTCTCCTTCTCACAAATATATCAACAGCTGAATACAGTATATCATAGAAATAGTTAATACATTCCTCCACATTTAAATGTAACAGAACGTTCCAATTTACACCCAAAAGAAAATTATTAATGATGTCATACTCTGCGTTCTTAAAATCTAAATAATACTCCTCAGTGTTTACTAGCTCAATGAAATTACAAAGGTCTATCTCTAAAGGCGGGTGATGCTTGTCTATTATGGTTAGACCAGTAGTTTCGGTTACTGTAGCATCACACTCATTACAAAATATTAAGTCCAACATAGCACTGTTTTGATTCACAACACTGTTCAACTGGTGAAGACCTAATGAAGAGATCCTATCATATACACATACAGGAATGTCACCTTCAATGAAGGAAGGCAAATATGCAGACCTATCGGGATCAGCCGTCCATGTAATGTTAGGTAGATTGTAGTCTCCCACAACAAGAAAAGGAACTGCTGGATCTCTTCTTTGAACTGCTTCCAAGCTATTTATGTGCCGCAAATATGTCTCCCTGGAGGAATTCGGTGGTAGGTACACAGTGCCAAGGTATAGACTCCCACAGCGGCTCATCACACTTATGTAAACTTCTTCCACCGCACTAGATGAGCAGTCCAGGATTTCACTTTGTAAGTTGTTCTTAACAGCGATAAAAACACCGCCACCGCCTGTTTTGGTAGATGTATTGGTATCTCTGTCTTTCCTATAGACATAATATCGATTATCTATGAATTCCTGATCTAGAATTTCAGGAGATAGCCAGGATTCAGTAATAATAATAACATCGTAATCGTTTGCTGCCACTGAATCGTAGAAGTTTGCAAGTTTGGTGCGCATTCCTCGCAGGTTTTGGTAAAAGATTGAGAGCTTTCTACAGTTGTCTTCGTTTTGAGGATCATGCAGTCATTCAGTATTACTGCTTTGACCTTTTTTCTTAAAGTGAATGAATTTTCTTATGGCGATGAACTTGGGCCAAAAACTCGGTTCCAACAGTTTATCAATTACATCAACTGGGACTCCTAGCTTATAAGAATTATATAGTTTCGATTTGACTTCGAGTTGAGTACACTCCACCTCAATATCTGGCAGCTTAGATCTAACATATTCTAAAACCTCCTTTGCCGAGCAACTCAGACTGAGCTTCGATACATGAACATAAGATTTCGGAATGAATGGGACCAAAATGTTACTAACAGAGCCTGTACCAAACTTTTTGGATTTGGTCTTATTATTAAAATTATTTTTAATTTTATTAGTTACTGGTAGCGGCGCAGAGACAGTAGTAGCCTCAGTTCTACCAATCAAATTCAGATTTAATTTCATCTTCTTATTACGTTTCACGAGTGTAAAACCATCATCATTATCGTGTCCTTGTGCTGGTCTAACCGATGATCGATCATATGCGTCGTCTGCAATCTCGACCTGGGGTAGGTTAATTTCCGCAATATTATTCTGAGACTTATATTCAATTGGGACAATTTCATCCTCGTCACCATTGAATGTAGCTGGTGCGAGTGTAGATTTATAATTTACAATATTTATTTCCTTATCGTTATCAGCCTGATGCAGATTAGCAATGCAATTCTTTAATTGTTTATTTTCTTGAAATAGTTCAATTTCCCGATGTAATTCCTTTATTATTGAATCTTTAAGTCCAATTATTTGTTTCAGATATTTTATTTCATCTAGGAGACGCTTATTTGCGTCATCCATTATCAAAGGGGAGTCGCCATCACTCTCGTCAATGATAGTTTTAGTAGAACAACAATCAATACTATTATCATCCAAGAATTTAATTCTACGTACCAATTGAGCACAACTAGGGTGATAGGTTGAGCAACACTTTACACATTTCACAAAACTAGTGCACTTTGATTTGCATTTATTGCAACGGGACTGGGACAGCACGTCTTTACCGTCCGGCATTTTTAACCGAATAAGACATGTACAAAACCTGAGTTTTTTTTTTATGATGTCTTTAAATTTTCTCGCAATATTAAAGATACAATCCTGTATATATTGACAGATAAAAGTAACTTGGGGTCCATTTGCAGCCCCCACCTGATACTTGGTGTTTTTTTTTTTTAATTTCACCTGGAATAGTGAGAGTAAAGTAGAACCTTCTCTAAATAGTTCTGGTTTTGATAAATTTAAGCTTTTCGAATCGTATAGTGTAGGCTACCACGGCAAAAAAGGTACCTACCCCATAGAACACCTCAAAATTATAAAGTGAAAATTGCTGAAAAACATGTAAGAAACATGTTACGCCAGCTAGACCAGAAAAGATTTGTTGATTGGTATTTTCTCGGGTATTTTTTATGAATTCTTGAATTTTGATTAAAAAAAGTTTTTTTTCAAAACACCTGCTTGAAATTTATACAATTTGTAGAAAATAATGTATACCATTTTTGATTTTTTTTTTACGAAAATGCACGTCATAAAACCTCCTTGATTTTTTTTTTAATAAAGTCTAAGATCTCAAATCATTTATAACAAGTGAAGTCTAACAAATTTATTAACAAAAATTGTCAGCCAAACACATTTTTTCAAAAATTGTATATTATTTTCTACAAATTGTATAAATTTCAAGCAGGTGTTTTAGAAAAAAAAAAATTTTTTAGCAAAATTAAAAAATTCATAAAAAATAACAATTAACAAATTTTTACTAGTCTGGCGGGCGTAACATGTTTCTTGCATGTTTTTCAGCCATTTTCACTTTATAATTTTGAGGTGTTCTATGAAGTAGGTAGGTACCTTTTTTTGTCATGGGAGCTTAGACTAGTAGTTTTACTTTTCTAAAACGGTTATCATTGTAATAATTTTAAAGGGATTAGAAACTCCTTTAGATATCTGAAACTAACACACAGAGTAAAGAAACAAATGGTGTAGGTATAGTAGTGCTCCTGAAGACATTAAATTAGTTTTCAGCATCGATCAAGAAACTTTTTCTTATTAAAGTGAATGTTCATAAATGCAATGCACTAACGGACTGCCAACCATTGAGCTAATTAGCCTATAGATATAATTATGCAAAGTGCATATTTCTCTGAGAATGCTTCACGTCACAAGTCCGCTATACCTTTACAAAAATAAATGTGAACACGTTTTGATAAACTACATGAACTAATGAGCAGATATAAATTTACCCCAGAACCCCAGTCCGACTTATTGCGGCTAAAGGTATAAAGTAGGTGGCATCCTGCAGAACGCGGTGTTAATGTAACCGCATGCATATGTTGCCTTAATGCTATTAGAAATCGCGTGCCTGCTTTCTTTGTGTTTCCGCGTGTGTTCCTTAAAGATCACGCATGCTAAAAGGAGTTAATATCATCATGTTTTCATTCCTGCCGCATATACGAGCCATAAGCTTCACCCTCTGGATAGGACGCAGTAGTAGATATTCGAACTTTTGAAAAAGTATTACAATACAACGTAATATTAATCCAGTCCAGGAACTTATTTGGAGAACACCGTGCAGATTCCTATATGCAATTAATAGACCGAGCTCCATTGATCAAGACCAATAACCAAGCCTGTTCTCAACATTTACAATTTACATGCGTTTATTAACAATGAATGCTGTAGAATGTCTATACCGCATCTCTGACAGCATCAGTTTGTCAAATCCAATTAAACTTGCAAGTCTCAACTCTCGACCAATTATCAACCCCAGGATATCAATTATTCAGTTCCCAAACGCAGATGCCAGAAAGTCTAAGAAGAAAGGAGAAACAACGTCTGGAAGATGCAGAATTGTAATAGACGCTGTAGAGAAAACAGGTAATCAACTGATGGCAAGAAATAAAAAGAAAAATTTTGCAGATCAAAAACAGCGAGTTTCCGAAAAAGTATTTTAGACAGGTCGGGCCATGAAACTGTGCGTGTATATTTACATATGATAGTCATATTCCCAGCTGCTTGAATTGAGAAGAACTTTTCTGACTGCAGGGGTGATCCTAATTAGATAGAAGTACAAAAATGAAAGTGAAAAATAATATTTCTTGTTGACTTATCTTTCTTTAATATGGAATAGACATCCATCCCAAAGTACAAACCCCTGGTGTGTCCCATGGAACAAGCAAGTGTTGCATTTCAACAAGATAAATACGTCTGATAAGTCTACCATTTAACTTTTGTGGCTGCACCATTTTCAGTCCAAACGACAATATGAGAGAACTGAAGATGTCGTTAAAATAGGTGAGACAATTTTTAAGTCATCGAAAAAACGTAAGAAAAATGTTATTTGATAGGGTTTTTGGAAAAATTTCGCGAAAAAGTTGTATATGGTTGTTGGGAGGACATCGTTTGGAGGACTGCCCCGCGAGGGGTGGGAGTAAGTCAAATTTATTAAATGGCAACCCCCATATGTTATGACGACAGAAATCGATCAAGTTGACAAAAGTGACACTTTTATTCCAAACTTTCTTTTTTTTAAACGCAAACCTATATCGAGTGGTTAACCTGTCAAATCTGTAATTTTTAAAATGCACGAATATTTAATATTTTCTCATTATATACCGGTGGGTAAATGAGATGCATGATGGGAGCGATGCGGTTACTGTTCTCACAGTCAACAATTTTGTCAACGAAAGTTTGACAGGACAGCTCTATCAAATCTCGCAAACCGCGCTTTTGTATGGTTCTACAGTGTATCAGTGTCATATTTGAATTTGAGAAGGTGGGAAAATTTTCAAGACAGTACTCTGTTCTGGAGGCATAATGCCAGACTATTCCCCGGAGGAGATAATAGACAACACAGATAAAAGATAACAGAGCTGTCAACTGTCAAACTTTCGTTGACAAAATTGATGACAGTGAGAACAGTAACCCCATCGCTCCCATCTCATTTACCCACCGGTATAATGAGAAAATATTAAAGATTCATGCGTTTTAAAAATTACATCAGATTTGACAGAACCCCATCATCGCCTCCAACCCATTTACCTACCGGTAAATGAGAAAAAAATAGATTCATTTATTTGACTTGTCAGACAACCAACGTTTTAGAAAAAAAAAGTTTTAAATAAGTTTTTTTTGTCAACTTGAACGATTTACGTCATAAAAAATTAAATATTATATTTCATTTGTACCTTTTGAAGCTTAACTGAAGCTTCAAAAAAGTTTCGTAAAAAAATAAATAACCGAGTTCAATACGTATCAGAATCTACAGAGTGAATTCTTTACTTTAACCAGGTTGTAGGTATAATGACTGCCAACCATCGGCAGAGCCGGTGTCTGGGCACTGCGATCGTCACGCCGCCAGCGGCAGTCTCACCGTTAGATAACCCTGAGATAAAAAAATTAAGTTAGTGTTTTTTTTTTCAAATTGCAAGGTTTGTTTTTTTGGGTTTTTTAATAACTAACTTTATAACCTCTTTAATTTTTATGTGGACATACTAAAAGAAAAAATTCAAATGAATATGATCAATTAGTGGAAGGGCGCTTTAGGACTACTTGTTTGTCATGTGACTTATTTGTCATATTATATTACATCCCCCAATAAATCAAGTTGCTTGGAGGACAGGTACACAATAATTGTGGACAAAGGATCACAATAATTATTTCATGTTTGTTTAGGATCTCCTATCATAAAAGTATCCCTCTCGAACGATCGGGCACGCTTACCTGTGTAACCTTTTGCATTTATTTTGTTAAGGGATTCTTAATTCTGCTAACACTTGGACATGGTCCTCTTATAACCTTTTAGTTGTGACCGAACAGCCATGGCAAGTCATGGGTTCCAAATTTAATTTAAAGACAACATACAGGGTGTTAAATCGTAGGTGAATATTTTGAATTATTTAAGAGCAACAGAACAAGAGAAAAAAAGAGTCTCTGATTACGAATTCGAGGTCCAAACAAAAGCAAGTGGGGGTGGTTCCAACCCTTCAGAACCTCCCCAAAAAGTGTATGTGTTAAGAAAAATTATATGCCACCTCGGAAATCGTCAGCTTACTTAAATGAAATTCTTCAGCTTACAAGTCAATCAGCCATCTTGAAAAAACGAGAAAGTTAAAATTTATTGCGGAATTATATCACACATCGCATTGGGTGTTTAAATTGGACCTCGGATTCGTGATCAGCCCAAAAAAAAACGCGAGATTATTACCGAGGCGAAATATTAATTTTTTGTAACTTGGGGTGGTTTTGAATGGTTGCAACCACCTTCACTTGCTTTTGCACATCGGATTCGTAATCAGCGACCCCGAAAACCCCAGAGAGACGATTTCTTAGGTGAAAGTTTAAATTCTTTAACTTTTTTATCACTGTTACTATTAGGGGTGCTTTGGGAGGAAGAAAATTACCATCATTTTCTCATTTTTCGAGGTAATGCACGGCTTAGTGGTGATTAATGTTCCTGAAGATCTAAGGAATCCAAAAAAAAAAATTTATCGGTCGTTTTACCACTTTTCCAGATTTTCCGTCTTATTTACTTTGGACCAAGTGTTCCCATTAATTATTTGTTCCCGGAATTCCCGGACACAATTTCTAGAACAAGAACGTCATTATAATTATGTCAATTTTTCGAGGACTCAACACGTAATAACATTCACGAAATGGTGTATCGTTCTCCATAAACGCGACTACCAGATTTTAACGAAGAGTCTAATTTTGATGCACTTCCACCTTCTAAGGCAGCACATCTTGTCAATTAACTGATGCACACCAGAATAATGATGACCTTTCACGATTATTACTTTATACTTTTCTTGCAAAAACAACAATAATTGACTGACAACTTCCTTGAAAAAATGACGTGTCTAAACTTAGGATAATCAACTGATGAAGATGATATTATGTAGTAAAATTATTGATTACCTATAGACAACGCAGAGCAGCTTATGACGAATAAAACACGGAAAAGTGATTTATGCAATAATTGTTAAAAAAAAAAGGAAAATCGTATTCGGTTGATAAGATACAATTCAGAATGATGGCAAAACGTATTAATTAGCATGAGCAAGGGTTTTATCGCTGCAATAAGGAAGCAATGCAGGCTGACGTATCAGTATAACTCAAAATAGTATGTATTAGTATATGACCTAATAACAGATGAAGTAAGTTAATGGTTATCAGTAGTTGACCTGCTCTATACTATACAATAATCACCGTTAAAAATATAAACAGAATACAAGATAGTTTTATAATTATCTAGTCATATCTAATAGAAAATTTCAAAAGTAACAATAATTATTATATTAATGGGTCCCACTCCCTATTGTTAATTTATTACTTCAGGTAGTAACAACGAAATTCAAATTATTCTCTTATTAGCTTTGTTGAAGTTCAAAATATTTAAAATGTTCCAAAGGAGTTTTTCCTCCTTTTTTCTACTCCTAAAACAATGCAAAAACCTCCCAACGTAATGAATTTAAAGCTGGCCCTGTAAGGATTAAAATAATAATTTATTTGCAGTCTCAACCAGTCAGGGCAGGGACTCCGCCTGAAGAGAACGTCGGTCGAAGGAGATTTTAACGCGTTTAACCTGGCCAATGGCCTTCATGGTCGTGACCGCTACGGTCGATGGAGAACACACACAAATCACCGACAAACGTTGTTAGGATCGCGTCGAGCCGTTCTGACTGAGATCCAATCCCAAGCAGTGACGGCACAGTAAAAAATCCTCAAATTATATATTGTACACAAATAAACCATCATTCATTATAAATAAACCCCAACCCTCGTTTAATTCAATTAGAATAATTAGACAACATTGTTACTCGTTAAGGTTACTTTATTAAAACTCTAATAAATTGCATTTCTGTTGCAGCCTTGTGGTGAAATTGACCATTTCATGTTTCATTCATTATTACATTAAATGCTACCAAACAGTGAAATAATTTATAAACAATTTAGTAGGGGTTGCATGTATAAACAAAACGCAAGCACGTTTCTGCAATTTGATGAAATTACTTAAATTTCCATTAAGTAACTTTTTCTGGGCTGCATCAAAAGCACAATAATCTAGCAACGATCGAGACTTGTATCTCGACCCACATTACCAACAAGGCATGAGGTATAGATGTAGATCCCAAAAATTACCCTTAAAATAACTCGTCCGGACCTGGAAAATCTGATCTGAGAAAATCAATTGAAAAAACGTCAAAAACTAGATCTGAGGTAAATATGGAATCAAACTTTTGTTTGTTTGTCAGACCTGGTTACATTGTCCTTGTGGTGTGTTAGGTAAATAAAAAATCTCTTGAGACAAGCGATATCCCGGTCCACTTGATCTCGACATCGTTTCTATTGACATTCGATTCCAGAAAAACCATTAAATTGCCTTCTATCTAAAAAAAATACACGCATTTGGCTGTTTTTGAAAATAGCAAACCGTTTTCCAGAAGAAAAAAAATGAAGAACTGTTTCTTCCTCTTGTACTTTGAATTTTGCAAAATCGAGCGCCTATACCCTAAAATGAATCTGAATAACCAAATTCAGCTTTCTGTGTCAAGTGGTTTGGTCTGGAGCTTGATGGGTGAGTCAGTCGCCTAACGATTAATTATTTTTAGCGCGTCGTCTCTGAAAGTTGACTTTTCGATAGGAAACAGCCGGCCAAATGACGATTACTGCAGCGCGTTGTAGGTACTACAGCGGTTCGCTTCAAAATGTAAATTTTTCCAGCCCGCTAACGACTACTTTCTCGCCCTAGTATCGACAAATTTTTACAGTAGTTGGTATTAGTTACTGATAACGGCAGGTGAGAGCAGCTCCCAAGATCGATACCACGATACACGCATGTTCAAGCAAGTCGAAACGCCTTAAAACAATAATAAAAATAAATATATCGATTTGATTCTGTATGATTCAAGTAGTGATTTTTTTAGTCTCAATATGTACCTAAGTTTTCAGGGTTCTAACGCGATCACGCTAAAAAATACCGTGTGCATATATCTCGGCCGTACCGAAGCGCATATAAGCTCGTATGACATCGTCCCTCGCTTAGACTCGAGCCAATAATTATTGATACTCGCTGAAATGAACCTCGTTTCGCCCTTGATATATTTTACCATGTACGATTATATTACGTAGTATGTATACAGTGCTTCCCAAAAGTAACGGATAAATTCAATAAAATCGTATGAAGACGTTTTCTTTTGTTTTGCTCGGACACGTCAATCGTTATTTTTGATTTGCCATCCACGCATGTCTTTTTCGACCCCCCACCCTTAATCTCCCAAGGGGTAGCTACCCCAATTTTAAAAATTCAAATGGCAAGGTACCCCTTGCGATACCTTGATTGATAGGTTTTTTCATCCTGAATATAACAAGAAAATTTTTTTCAAATCGGTTCATAATTAACGAAAATATTCAGCAAAATGTCATCGAATAAGGCAATAAATAAGCGTATTAAAATTAAATTAAAATTTAATTAAAATGTTTTCCTATCTTTCTCTCTGTAATCTGTGGGGTAGGCTTATCAATGACTGGAGAAATCTTATCTGACACATTATCAGTTGCAAATTTTTACTTGTCAAACAAGTGGTTTTGTTGAGCTGTGCCTTAGGCGATTTAAAAACTAATAGCAAAATGAGATTAACTGAGACCGAAAGAATTGAAGTTTTAATGATGATTGGCTTTGGAGATAGAAGTCGGAAGCATGAAGAAGTTCGTATTTTGTTCAATGAAACTCACGCAAATCGTCCTCCTATATCGCAATCAACAGTAAGTCGAATTGAAAGTAAATTTCGCGAACTTGGACATGTACGAGATAAATCAAGAGTCGGACGTCCGCCAGCCTTAGATGAAAACAGAAGATTAGACACACTTTTGACGGTGCAGGAGAATCCGCATGTTTCCCTCACGGAAGCTGCTTCACGGGTAGATACGTCGAAAAATACAGTTTCAAGACTTCTTCATAAGTGTAATTATCACCCATACAAAATGCAATTTGTACAGGAATTGTCCGATGCTGACTTTGATCATCGGGTACAATTTTGTGAGACATTGATGGAGCTCTCCAATGCAAATCCATTATTAATTGGCAATATTGTATTTTCCGACGAGGCAACATTTTGTTTGAATGGCGCCGTTAATAAGCAAAATTGCCGTTACTGGGCAAATGAGAATCCGCATTGGATGATGGAGGTGAATACACAGTATCCCCAAAAGGTTAATGTATGGGCTGGCATAGTAGGTTCGCAAATTATTGGACCATACTTCTTCAATGGAACGCTGAATGGTGAGCGGTACCTGAACTTCCTTCGAGATGAACTAATTCCCGACTTAGCGGTATTGTTTCCTAGCAGAGAAGATCCTCGTTTACCGGATCACAGAATTTGGTATCAACAAGACGGTGCGCCTCCACATTATGCGCGTTTGGTTCGGGAATACCTCGATCAAGTATTTCCTCATCGGTGGATTGGTAGACGGGGACCAATAGAATGGCCAGCAAGATCTCCAGATTTAACCCCGTTGGATTATTTCCTATGGGGTTACTTAAAATCTAAAGTTTATGTTAACAGACCTACAAATATTGAGGCGTTACAGGAAAGAATTCGTCAAGAAATCGGCTCAATCACCCCAGAGATGATGCATAATGTCCAACAAGCCTTTAGCGCAAGATTAGGGCATTGTCTTGCTGTTAATGGACAACATTTTGAACATTTAATTTAAATGATTTTCTTTTCTTGTGTAATTTCTCAAATACTTGTTTAAATTTTAATACGCTTATTTATTGCCTTATTCGATGACATTTTGCTGAATATTTTCGTTAATTATGAACCGATTTGAAAAAAATTTTCTTGTTATATTCAGGATGAAAAAACCTATCAATCAAGGTATCGCAAGGGGTACCTTGCCATTTGAATTTTTTAAATTGGGAGATTAAGGGTGGGGGGTCGAAAAAGACATGCGTGGATGGCAAATCAAAAATAACGATTGACGTGTCCGAGCAAAACAAAAGAAAACGTCTTCATACGATTTTATTGAATTTATCCGTTACTTTTGGGAAGCACTGTATAGATAAACACGGAACGTTTATATAACATTCGTAGGATCACTCATTTGTCTGTCTGTCTGCATGGCAGGATATATAAGGCAGTGGCCATCACCCTGTGAAAATTATTTAACAAATTCTTCAATAAATCGAAAAACTGAGTTTTAATTATTCTTTAATACAAACAAAACGCTGGAGAAAGCTTCTAAAATGTGCCAAAAGTCGCAAATAAAACCGACAACCCACCCCATAAGTTAAATTTACACAGTCCCGCCGTGGCCTGATTTATTGTTTTATTGTGTCATTATTAACGATTCACAAGCACAAATCCAACAATTGACATGTATGTGAAAATCATTCTCCTGCTTCAAGAAACTCATTCTCTGAATGAGTTTTTTTTTATGGATTAGGTATTTTCGCAATTTTGAATATTTCCTCCTTTTTATAAAAATATGCTTAGAAAATCTTACAAGCCACTAAGTATGTGGAGGGGGGCTATAGATTTAGTTTCCTAAGAACAAAAAAACTCATAGTCCGGCTTTGTCTGTCATAGTCGAATTTCTCAGAACTTGATGAAGACATCAAGATGAAATTTAACACAGTTACGTAGTCTCCTAACCCGCACCTGCTCCAAGCAATCAGGACTCAGAAAATTACTTTTAGTAAATCTTCCGAGACAAAAGTTTGGTAGGTGTGTTAACAAATATACCCTTCGGGGCATGAGGGTATCACTTTGATACGATTATTCAGTAGTGAAACAAAGAAAACAGAATAACAGGTACTCGGCAAAAAGGAGGAGTTATACACTACTATTATTCGCAATCAGCACCAGGAAATCGTTGCAATTTCTCATCACCACAAACTGCACATTCTAGGATTTCGCTATAAATTCATTCCTTAAGTAGGTGTAGGTACATAATGTTTAGAATCAAAAATTGCATTAAACCACGCAAATATCGAACTCCTATCTGCATCAAGTTAAACTTCAAGCTGTCAAGATACACGAACGCCATTGCCTTGCGAACGTCAGCATGACGAAAAGTTAATTGCCAGTATTTCTTAGAAACCTATAGGACTACAATAATAACCTTAAGCCGAGCCTTGAGCTATCCATTAGGCAGGTTAAAGTTATATTTTTATTTAATTTTGCTAAAATAAGCGGGAAACTTCGTTTCTTGAATTTTTTATAAGTAGGTACTTTCACTTCCGGAAGAATTTTTTCATCATTTTTCGAATCGTTGAGCTTATAAATATACGCTGAAGTCTATTGAGCTGTATAACAGATTCATCCTCTGATCTCGTATACTGCGCCCTCGACTGCATGCGCCGATCAAATTCTTGAACCATTTTGTCTAAAGCGTACTGAGTCGACAAGGGTGTATAAGGTGTACTGAGCCTTCAGGGATGTTATGATTTAACCTTTCCCCTATGGCTTGGCGTACTGAGCCGACCAGACTCCTGATGGACGCACCTTCCTGTTCGATTCATCGAATTAGCAGTAACCTGATTTTCATTTAAGAAAACTTCAAGTTATTTAACACTAAATTAATTTGTTCATTTTTTCGAGGCATTTTTTCCTTCTTAACTTAGGCAAAAGTTTTAACACCCTGTGAAAAGCTTCTTTCAAATCATTAAAAGATTATTTAGTTTCAACTTTAATGGGGTTGGGTAAATTTCTGTTCCTCCAAGGCACGCTTGAGCATGAGCAATTTCTTGAATATTTATAACATAATATGCAAAAACGCAAAAGAATGCCCACAATTCCCTAAATTTAAGCAAATAATGCGTTAAGTAATATCATCAAAAAGCACATCACACAAACGGAACAAAAGCATATAAGGTAGGTTAAAAAAATTCGACCTATAATTTTCAATTTAGTGTTAGATATGTGCCACATTTACCCTTGCACAGAAATTACACTAAAAAATGAACGCAAAACTCGTAAACATTCTTCTCCCTCCCCATACCGAGATCCCGGGGGAGAAATTCAATAAAGAATTTATATAAGTTAATACACACGTGTGGGAGCAATTTTTACATAACAGCACTACTAATGGTCAATTCCTGGCGATTTATTGAGCATATTAGGTTTATAATCAAACGATACGGCCGCTGGAAATAACTCCTTTAGATATTGCACAAAGCAGGAGTTGGGCTAAAGGTATTATCTCTATTTCGAACAGCAGATATACGTGTAAGATGAAACGTTAACAGTGTTTCATCTGTTTGCACGGTTGGTAAACCTGCAAATATCATCCGGGCCGGGGATCCGGACCCAAGAAAGAACGCATGTAATATGTAATCTGAAGAACATAAATTGTGGGCTCAGTCAACTTGTTTCATCGTCTTCCGAACCAGGGTTGCCGGATCATTAGGTAAGCGAGAGGATAAAACTATATCGTTCGATTGATATGATGGAGTATGTTGTAGGTAGGTACACGTAATTAGCAGAAGATTATCTCTTGAGTAAGATGTATCATGTATCCATATCCATTAGAGCGATCCCTAGATCGGATCAATGCCACGATACCTGAATCCTAAAAACGATAAATTTTTAGGATTCATCCAGAAGAGACCGAAATACTATTTTTCGAATTCTTACGAATCAAAATGGAGATTTTTTGTTACTGTGTAAAATTTTATTCAATTCACAGAAATTTTTGAGAAACAGTTGAGTACGTTGACAGCCAGACGGACGAATAAGTCGTCCTAGAATCGTTTCGTTTTTCAATAAGAATCGAAGGTGCTGAACCCTAAAAATGGGAAATGTTTTGGGATAGGTATACCTCGAAGGGAAGTAACACTATACGATGGAATGATAATCTAACTTCTGGATTTTTTCGTGGGTTACATGTTTCGGCCTTTAGGCCATCATCAAACCAATAATGTGACTACGAAACATGTAACCACTAACAAAAAACATAAAAGTCTCAAATCCAGCGAAGTTAGACTTTCATTCCACACAGGTCTAAAAATGTAATTACATCAAATAAGAGAAAATAAAAATTGTTTGCAAAATTCTCGAGTGTCGCGAGCCGTTTGATGAATAATGTGTGCGTGTGTATCAATTCATTTGCGAAATTCAAAGGGGTTTCCTTCTCCAGCTGATTAATTAATTATCTCCATAAATAAACAAGAAATTCTACATTACAGGTATACATGCATGACATGAAATGTAACTGTAGTTACTTCCTTGCTCTCGCCTGTGGTAGGTACATAACGGTCGATACATTCTTTACAGATTTTTCGAAAAATATAAAACTGCTCGGAAAATGAATGATGAACGACTGATGAAGGCAACTTCAAATAATTCTTAAGTTAGGCCCTTCGTCCAATGAGAAAACCTCAATGAAAACCTATAAAAGGCAATCCGTTGCTCACGAGTGATGGGGAGATATTTATCGAAATGTGCGATTTAGTTACCGATATTTATCTGTGATTTAACTGAGAAAATATCGGTACTGGAATAATAATTGCATATCTCTTATCACTAACATTTACATTTCAAACTTGCGCGTTCTCTGTGGCGACTACGAACAATCAAAGTGACAGCAAGTCGACATGATACAATTAGCCGATCTCCATGTATCTTTGCTAGCTTTATTTTTAGGAATAAAATATGATATTTTGGGATTTCCTAATTATTTTATGGTAAGTGGTATAAGAGTATGAAGAAAATACTCCTGCCAACATTTTCGCCTTCTCAGTTGCCGCGGAAAGTGGTGGAATCGTGGATCTGATGCAGTTCTGGCTGACTGCCTTAGTAACCGACCAAAATGATTTCGAATCGTTAGGGCAGGAGATAAGTTGCTCCTAATTCTTTGAGTGAGCTTCCTTGATTTGGTCTATTATTTCTTTCCATCTGTTTCGAGAAATAATGAATTTGTGGTGATTTGTGCCGTCGGGGCTTTCTCGCCACGGGCGAAAATCAAGTTGTTTGGATGCGACAGCTTCCTAGTATTTGTTGTTCAACCAAGGGTTGTTGTTTTGGGGTCTGTTTTTTTTAGGGGAATGTAGGTTTCCGTGCCAGTTAAGAGACTTGAACAACTTTCCTAGCGACAAACAGATGGATCATACATAATGTTGAGACGAATTTGTGGTTTGAGGAACCCAGTGAAGGTTTCATCGTGATAATGGTACATATCTGAGGGATCGTGGTCAAAATGAGACCCAGAAGGCTAGCGAGTTCTCCTTGCGGGTTGGTCGGTCAACGAGCTGGTTAAAAAACCACAGCTAATCCCACACGATTCAGCTTCACGGTTTTCTTGGTCAGTGAAGTTGAGTGTTTAAGCCAGTTGATGTTATTATGTATTATAGCTTTAGGGGCTTAAGGCAATTTAGTTGTAAGAAATCAACAGTCTTTGCCAGGAACAGAAAAAGCAACAGATAAATCCAAGTCTTCCTCACGTTGGCAGGACAGGTCACTTCTGATAAAAACGCCAATTCCGAAGTTATGACGACACTTGGACTTTTGTTTCACACGGTGCTAGATTGATATTCTTTTTCTTGCATGAATGTACTCCTGGATTAGCCCTCTCCCGGAGATCCGAACTGGGTTATTTCAAGTCAGGAAAATTTTAACCCTGTCCATGCATATTTTTCTTTCTCTTTCTCACCCTATGGACCGGAATCCCTGGATCCCTGGGCACAGCAACAAAACGTCAGCTCTTTAAAGCAACTTCACGTCGCTTATCTAGAGAAATGGTATCGCCCAGGCAAAAAACCCTGCAGAAAGGGTTAACAATAGAGCGTGACATAGCAAAGTAATAATTGGAATCAAAACTCTGCAGAAAGGGTTAACAATAGAGCGTGACATAGCAAAGTAATAATTTATTGGAATCGCGTCGATTGACAGTATACCTCTTGCATAATTCCTAAAGTCTATGGTAACGCGAGCAACCACCCCAACCAAAGTATCTCAAAATCGCCGATAGCGATCCGAGTGCCCTCACTGACCGGCTGCTAGTCGTCTCTGAAGCTGATTATGAATATTATCTGCGATATAATAGCATACTGCACGTATCAGTATAACAGTCATGTCTAAAGCAAGCACTTTCTCACGACACGACCGTATAGATAGACGGCCATTGTTAATATCATTCCACAGGCGCTTGTTAACAATTCCCTGTTATTTACTTACTGACTTTTTACAGCTCTCTATAATTGTGTTAGTCTGGTTATACAGCGGCGGGAATTTAAGCCACAATTTCAATGTTATAATATCGTTTTTGTCTTTTTTTTAGATCTCTGAGCCTATAAAAGTATTTACTAAATTATAGGTATCCGAGTACCTTATAAGTGGTTTTTAATTTAATCTCAGCCTCCATAACCATTTGAATGAAATATAATAATGTAATGTGTTAACTTTGAATAAAAGTGTTTATAAAAACCTCGATAAAAAATGTTGTAGGTATAATTTATGATTAATTTCATTTTGATCGAACTATAATGAAATTATAACGATTAAAAAACTTCTTAGTTGGAGTCTTGTGTTAAATTTCTTAAAATGCTCCACATTTTTCATAAAGTATGAGATAAAATGAAACATTCATTAACAACTTATGATGTAGCCAAAAATTCCAATTTAGAGATAATTTGATTCCTCGATCTCTGCCATTATGATTTCGGTATTGAAAGTGTGCTAGAAGAAACTGGCGCGTCATTGAAAAAAAAAGTCTTTACTATGAAAACTCCGCTTCACGACAAATCTGTCTGCAAATGTCTTCAAATTATTCTCGAAATTATACATATAAAAAAACAGGTAGGTGGCACCCTCCTCCCAGCCCTCCTTGTCCTCCTTCGAGAAGCTGGCAGGAATTTCTTAATAATAATTATTATTATGTGTATACCTACCTACTTGGTTTAACAATATTTTAATCAAATTATAATAAGGTAGACATTTGAATCTGTCATAAAAAATACAACTTTATGGGACCATTTCCCAAACAGAACAGTATTCAAAATTATCGTTACATAAAAGTTTTCTTCATTTTTCATTCAACAGCAATAATTTAAGCTGTAAAATTTCATTTTAAATTTTGAATTTAAATTCCCAATTTCATTCCCAAAAACGCAATTTTGGATATAAAAATCTCATGACGCGAACTTTAAATTGTTTTTCTGTTTTTACTTCTTTAATTAGCGACAAAAAACGATTTTATAGAACTGATAAAAATAAAAAAGCAGGTATTTCATCATCCTGTATATTCAATACAGGCCCGTGGAGACTTTTTATCGCATCAACTTATATCTGAATTTCAGCAATTTTAACAGAGGGATGATTTACATTATTTGATCCGTGCGGGCCACAAACTCTGAAAATTCATAAAATCAACTTTGCTGGCAGATATCTACAGTTGGGCGAAAGTTATCCAGACGGTTTTCAATGACACCTTCAGAATTTATTTCTCGTTTTGTAATCAATTTACGTTTTTTTCAGAAAAATCACGATATTTGCTTAAATGACAGATAACGCCATCTAGCGGTTGCGGTAGTAACAAAATGAAAAATTCGTAAGTTCAATCGACAGAGGAAGGAAAACTTTTTGTAACAAGACTAATCTTGTTAAATTCCGATGAGGTTAAACGGAATATTTGACATTTGAATAAACCAAGTTTTGACGTTCCCCCACCACTTTATTTATAGAGTAATTTTTATAGTATCAAAAAAACTGCAAGATAAAAAAACGAAGTTATGTAAGCATTACCTACACATATTTTGAATATACCTACCCTAATTTAGAAAATGATGAGAAAATTCAAATTTTTTTGTTTGTCATGGCTCTTCACCCCCTAGCGGTCACGTTAGAAGCTCAAAACTATTTTTCAGCGATTTTTTAGGGCCAAAATCCTTGAAAAAAATTTCCTATAAGGCTGTACGACGCTTACTCTCTCAGATATTCCCGGTGACAATTCTTAATGTCTCACCCGGTACATGGTTCCATTACCATAGTCATCAAATACTTCTGTTGTGACCATCTTGCGGATTACAATTTTCATCTAAACTTCCATTGAAGTATTTATAAAACATTAACTCGCCTAACCGATATAGGAAAATATTTATTTCTTGACCGTGAAGGGCATATCTGATGGAAATAGCCGAAATTCTATAGAGCCAAGCTACAAGTGCGAGCGAGCGAGAGAGAGAGAGAGATAGATAGTTCTCTAACACTTTCTGCACATAGAAATTAAACTGTAACAGATAAGTTCTTGTAAGACTCCTTACAGATAGTATACAATACCCGAATTTTTAAACAAATGGCAAAAAATTACTCCACAAGCTTCATTTGAGTGCCGAACAACCAGCAACAACAAGCCCTTGATTGACCAGGGAACTCCAAGTAAGATAAAGCATTTTTTATTTTCCAGAGAGCATGTTAAATAAATAAATATCGCATGGCTGTGGTAAAGTCCAAGTGTCAGAGAAGTTTTCAAGTAGCCTCAAGGGCCTCTGACGTAACCTAACGACTGCTGTGAAGCAGCCGGGACCCTCTTTTATGGGTCATGATTTGTTTACAAGTCAAGACTTACTGTTTCAACAAGTGATCGACGCCAAAAAGTGTTGAGGACCCTAGGAATTCTATTTGCTCAGTCTAGCCTTTGGTGATGGCGGTGTGGTCAATTCACATGACGCAGAGAGCTTCATGTCCTCAACAATGGAACATCAAAATCAGACAGGTATATTATAATACACACATCTTACATCAATATGTCATGCCTCTTTAACAACTATATGCGTTAAAAGGAATTTTTCGCCGATTCCACTAGCCACCCCCCGAGCCACCCCCACTCCAATCGATCGCGTATTATATTTTTCGTATAAATATTCGAAAATAATCTAAAAAATAGCGCGGGCTGAGCCAGGATCGCACCTCGGATCGCACCCACGATCTTTGGCTTCGTCACGAGCAGCCTTTACCTTTGCACTATAGAGCCAGAAAATATGCATTAACTCTCTCTTCAGTAGTGTGCACGGTTGTGCAGCTGAAAATTGTTTGTGGTTAACTCGATTTTATCACATGTAGGTACGTACCTACCTATACCTCTGTACGAAAATTATGTGCAGTAACTTAATTATATTACTAAAAAAGCAATTTCGAAGGAGCGGCGAGCAGAAAATTTTTCTCGAAACGGAAGTTTCTACCTTGGTTACTGCTATGTCAGTTAATGCACGTAATTTTAAAAACTCATGTTCATTTAAAACTTTCAAAAGGTGGCGTAAAAAGTGCCATATGATTGAATAATTGAGCTGAAAATTTCAGATATATGTAAATTATTGTCTTTATCTACGAGTGATTCATAAAATGCACTTTTTTAGACGTTTCTTAGTTCATAAAATGTATGATTATATTGAAGAGTTAAATAAAGTAGTTTGGGTGTAATAAAGTGCCGTAGCGGTTCATTATTTAACGCTAAATCTGTCACGTTAGTGCACGCTCGCCGTGTGCAAGTAGTGAGCGGAGAGCGGAGCGGCTCAGTCGGGGCGTTCGCAACTAGCAACAACAACTGAACACGAGACGCTGAACGCTGAATTACATTGTATCCCGATTTATAATTACCATGCACCTATCCTAGAGAAACGTCGCAGTTTATTAGCAGAGCGCCAGATCTATGTACAATTATTAATATTTTGTGTTTTTCGTCGTTTATACCTAAAATGGATAACATTGTAGATGATTCATTGAATGAAATATCTTCTACCCCAGAAGAAACTATTTTTCAATCAAATGTGTGGCTATATAATTTATATATTTTATGTTTACATTTAATTATGAATGAAATATCTTCCGCACTAGAAGAAATTCTTATTCCATCATATATGGCTGCACAAAATCTGTTAGGTACCTACCTCAAAAATCTAAAGAAGTGTATATTAAGCAATATGTCACCTTTATGAACTGACGTGATGAAAAAAGCGTTAACAGCTTCAAAGAAACGCTTACATATAAGATATGAATGCATTGGAAAGTTTTTTTTTATAATAATAAATTTTCGTTCTAATTTAAGTCACTCGTAGATAAAATTTTGTATGCAACATATGCATAAAGTGCCTTTTTTTCACTTCTGGGATTGCCGCATTCGCCTGCGGCTCATGCGGTCAATCTTCCCAGTCGTGAAAAAAAGTACCACTTTATGCACTTGTTGCATAAATAACTATTATTCTGAGTCTGAGATGTTTTTGAACGCCTATTTTCAATTATTCAATTACGCTCTATTATAGTGCGCTTATATACCTACAATTTTTTTCACACAGCGACTAAACCGTTAACAGAAGATAACGAGTTGCTCTAATGAATGACATATTATACAGTCCCTGCCTACCTATGTTTTGTTTTTCATGTTCATTCAGAATTAGATCTTTTTATTTTGGGTTTCATTCAGGTATTATTAAGCACACTCATTATTAGTATGCGTGGTATTAAAAAATAAATGATAACGTTATCTTATAATGGAAGTATAATTAAACAGGTGGTCCGAATCGATCGAAAAAAAAAACAAATCAACCCCCAGAGTTTAAATTAAATTGGAAAAGACTGATGCGTCTTGTTTCCACAAGCCAGAAAGAATCTCGCGGAACGCCTCTGCCCAGGCCAAGTCGGTGTATCATTCTCTTCCGTAACGCGGCTATTTTTAATTTACTGGCAACAAGACGATATAAACAAGTCATGAAGGTTTTACGAGCGAATTTACGATTATTTCTACTACGAAATACAGACGTAATTGGAAGGTAATCTAGAAACGAGCAGTCATCATCGGCAAATTTCAAAAAAAAAATACCAACAAAAGTAGGTGAATATCATTTCCTATGTACAAAGTTTTAATCATCCAATTAAGCATTAATTGGCTCAATTATGCGCCAACATAAAGATTTTAAAACATTCTACACGCTAAAGCTTCGAAATTAATGATCCTCTTACCTTCTACAGTATCGTATTTCATGATACTTTGCTATTTCTACCCCTACTTCACAGATCAATATATTTTATATGCTGGCAGCTAATCTCCTAATCTTCAACTACATACATATTATTATGCGTACTTAATGGGTATATAACATGAAAATCAAGGAATATATCAAAGGTGATAATATCAGAATCTGACAACGTTGAAAGAAAGCTAACTTGTTCAAGACATTCGAATAATATACGCTTTGTAAATTCATTCCAACGAATGGGTGAAGAGAAAAAATAAAATGAGAATCATACTTGCTTGAAAATTCATATTAATAGGTTGTCAAGTTGTGAAAAAGTAGGTCAAGTCACAAATCGTTTGACCAATAATAATGATTTTTCTCATACCATTTTTTTACTTAATAGACATTTTTTCAAGATAGAGGCTCATACCATAACTTCGTGCCCATCCTCACATACCTATGGCAGCGAAAGCTGGGTGTGCTTACCAACCGTATCAAAAGCAAATTACATGCTGTCGAAATGAAGTATCTACGTCGAGTTAAAGGGATTAGAATAAGAAATGAAACAGTAAGGGAGGAGTTAGAAGTGGAGCCATTAATTACAAAAATTCGCAGATAACAACTTAGGTGGTTTTGACATTTCAGAATGGACGGGAACAGGCAGGTAAAAAAGGTGTGGCAAGCCAAAGTGCAGAAGAAGAAACAAAGAGGTCGTCCAAGAAAAACGTGGGAAAAAGAAATACCTAGCTGACATTCTGAAGGATAAGAAGATTACATAGAATGAAGTGGTGACTTTGACACCTGCAAAATCTCGACACCCCAAGGGTAAAATGGATAAAGACTAAACATTGCATAATAATATACATAACTTCGTTGTTTCTTGAGACATTCACTGGAGATATTCTGTTGAAATGTTGCACATACTCCTTTCGTATGTCGAAAATTTATCAATAACCCACAAACTTTTCATATATGGCCTGGCGGACTCTTTTATAGTGAATTCAATTTTCGACAAATACCTCGACAAATACAGTCCTTTGAAAATTTTCGGCAGGCAGGTGTGGCTTCATTTTGCCACAATTAAGATGCTTCTGCCGGAACACTTGGTTTTGTTCAACACTTTCAACACCCCCCTTTTTTTCCTGTGCACGCCTCTGGTTCAAAGGTATTTTTTTGAACAAGCCTTCATTTCTTTCAAATTCAATTTTCTCATGCTTTCTCACTCTTGTAAGATTTTAAATTAGAGATTAGTTTACGAGACGCTACAACTTGTTTGAGCACGCGTCATCGATCAACTCGCCATTCTTGGCTTATTATAGTTCTGCCAAGTTACGACTAACAAACCAAAAACATTCCAAGAATTTCAGGCACATGTAGAGGATGAAGTTCCCTGAAAACGCCTTATAAAGTCGCATCTATTACAATTTTTGGCGCATATATCAAAAACCACAATTTTCTTCCACTCTAACACAGGAAAGAATAAGGTTAAGGTACCTTTACGTTTACATTCACTAACCCTTTAGTTCATGGTGATTACGTACGATTATTTTCCAATTTGCATGCAAAATTGGAGAGCCTCCACATCACCTAGCCCACATCCAGGGGGTTCCGGGTACCACGCAGTGTCCAGCTGCGGAAACGGTAAATCCAATTGAAATATTATCTCTTCACTGTCTTTATCACGAGTCACGACTCACAGACATATTAAGTCGATCCAGTTTCAGAGTAACCCTCAACACAGCAGAACCTGCCCAGTACCAGCAATGCTGTTTGATTAGACCTCAAGCCCACCTTACCGAGCCAAGCTGAACCGAAGATTAAACTTGGCGAGGATTGACGACGTAACAGTTTATGACCAGTACACACCTATCATGCACGCTTCTAATGCGACTACGGTCATACAGTCGAGCACTCGAGCGAGTGTCTTGAGAGGAACGGCACCATGTCCATCACCACTCCCACCCGCGTATTCGTTTTCCATCTGCGGGATGCGTGTCGCTTGGTATTGTTATTTTGCTTATTTTTACTAAAATTCTACTAAAACTGGAAAAAGTGTCGTCTATAAAACCGAAGAAGAGTATTGAAGAAGTGAGAAAATATCCAGTACTGTATGATCAGACCAAACGAAGTATCTACCGAAACTCCCGCCAAAAACAGGAAACGGTTAAGTAATGTTCCAGATGAAGAAAACGATCATGTTGCACCTGAAACCGGTCCTGAATCACAAGAGCAGAATTCCATCCAGGAATCACAGCAGCCACCAGATGTTAGCAATGCTGATGAATCTGGGGAGACCAAAGATCCCTCACCATTACCACCGGGCACAACTCCAACCGATCGAATTTCTGACGAAAAGGGGCCTTCATCTGCAGCACGTAAACGGAAGCTTGAAGTTTCTAAATACTGCAAATGAAATCTCAAGAACCTGCATGATATCAGCTATTGGCATATGTTTTGGTTGAGAAAAAAACCGAATCGACAAAAACGTCACGACGCCAAAATTCTGAACAATATCCTGGTGAGGCTTTTTTGCACCATCTCTTAAATAGCTCGATCTCGTTCGTCTACAGACTACCAAAGGAAAATTTTCAATATAGGGTAAGAGTAAACGAATTGCAGCAGGTTCGTGCGAATAGCCAACAAAGAGCTACCATGGCCCATGACGTATCCGTCAACACCATCAGCCCAAACGTCCTCTGCCTCTTCGTCTGCGCACATCATACCACCAGAAGAAGACGAGTCGTAGGTATGCAGATGTTGCCAAACCACGTTGCACCAACAACAAAGGCGCCCATCATCATAGCAGAAGACCTTTCATTTTTTTTTGTGTGGTGGGAAGGAACAGAACCTATTTTAACCCCTGACTGATGGCGTCTACTATACTGATGACACACATTTTTTTGAGAAACTTTCCATCAAATAAAGTTCAAAGTTGAGAGACCAAAATAGGTATGAAATCCGCAACGCCACTGATAATTTTCCCATTGATCGAGATTTTCGTTTTAATTTTTCCAAGTATGGGTACCTAAAATTCAATATTCGAACAATTATGAATGAAGCGTTGAAAACAAAATATGACTTTTCAGTTCGTCCATAAATTCAACAGCTAATCCGAATGCTAAAAAAATGTAAACCATTTGAGATATTACGTGAATAATACTTTATTCAGCCTTCCGCGTTTGGAATGAAATTGAAATCGAATCGAGTGATTTCTCATCGTTTCTCATCTAGTTTTTATCTTTATTTGATCTGTCATGGTCTGTAATGTTCTGAATGAAGTTCGTTGTTGTGCAATTTCACACTTAAATGACCATTGTAAACCTGTAAAGCTCTGCTTAGTTATCAATAACTATATATCTTTTGCAATTACACACTGAGCAAGCCATCCAAAGAGTTATTTATTGAAAACGTGAATTCTCATCTATACTATACACGACCGACTATATTAAAAAAATGAAAAACAAGAAACCGTGAATTCGCATAATATTCTACAGGGCCATCTATGGAACAGAAATTCACAAGCTTTCAAATAGAGACAGGACAAATCGACTTGATCTGTCTATAGGACGTTCCACGAGGTTGGTCCGAGAGCTGAGCCCTGTGGAACACCCGCGCCGTGCATATAGTAATGTTTCCTTTGGCAACTTGGAAATTTCATTTCCGTGAAATATCGCCTACGATGTTAATAATAAGCAAGGCAGGGTCAGATATTCTTTCATTTCAGCTTCTCGTTAAGAAGCTGCCATCAGGATGAGGGCGCAGCATCTTCGCTTTCCGTGAATCATGATAGACCACGACTCCTAAACCTAAAACTCCAGCGTCTCTTCAAAACGACCATCATTACTGTCTATTTCGGTTAGTAATCTGTAGTTTATCATATTTTCGTAAGCTCTTCCCGAGGGTTTATCTAATAGAATTAGTTTTGTTTGTTTCCAGGTCGTGGGAGACATTTTCTGCACGAGGCAGCAGTCAAACGGACACCTCTATAATATATGTCGCGTTTCTTCTCTATAAAAATTTCATAATTCAGGGAGTAAGTTCGTCGGGTCCTCGGCCGTTCACTCTTTCCATTTTATTTTTCTTGCAGTCTTCCAAAACATTCTGAGCCTCCCATGGGGGACAGTTTTAAGGCTTCCCAGTTCCCACCACGAACAGTTTCTTGCCGATTTCTCCTCTTTGTTCTGGCCCGAGGACCACTTTAAGATAATAATATTATTTTAGTTGCTCCATTACGAATTTGTAACCCAAAAACCGTATTGTCCTGATTCAAATTATCGGTTAAGTTCTCCCACTTTTTTCGTTGTCTCCTTAATTTCATTTCCCAATGTACGATGGGAACTGGAGTAGATACTCTCTTTTGAGGAAATTCTCTTACCTGATTTTTGTGCATCCCTATTTCCTCCTCATTTTATATATTACACCTAAGGTATGGTATACCGTTCAATGTGTTGGGAGTTTCTCCCATTGAGACACTGCGCCATGTGCAATAATAGGACCTCTGAAATTTCAGAAGCGCTTCTTTCTGTACGGTGAGTTGGTCAGAGCTGCAGCTTATTACTTGGACTAGCTATCTCTTGGTGACTATGGTACCCGCGCAAGTACTTTGTTGTATCAAAGAGATCAACAAGGTGTTACATCACAAGTAATTCCAGACCAACTTTGATCTGATTTTCCATGGCAAGGGTTTTCGGGTAGACTGACAGCTGGAGAGGATATAGTATTCCCTACCTTTGTAGTTCCTCCCTAATAGTCTCTTCAACACTAGCCTAATAATTCCATCTATTTCAGCCTGGATACTTTCACAAATCCAGCCGACTTATGGTAGGTACCTCCCACTGCTTCAGATAAAGCTCAGCTTCAACATACATATTTTTTGTAATTATTACTCATTTTGTTAATTTCATAGATATTATTTCTTCTACTTACTTCCAGAAAAGTTACCAGAACTCGGGAGAGAAGAATCTCGGGTTAGGTACTCATTCTGTACTATCAAGCAATTGGATTATTTCCTGCAATATACAATTTTGATCTATTTCAAAGTTATAAAAGACACTATGGCGCTAGCGTGCCTGTGATGACTCTAATTATGATTATCTACAAGTTATTGTTATATTAAGTTAATGAAGAACAATTTAGGAACAGTAGAGAAGGAAAAAATAATATCGGAGAATTTCCACTTTTCCTTAACGACTTTAACAATCTGCATTAACCTGATGGTAAAAAATAACGTAAACATTAAAACAGTACAGTATGAAGCAGGATGCAGTCTCAGTGTAATTTGCAATAAAAGTATAAAAGTTGAATGTGACGGCAAATTTCATTAGAGCCAGTCCAGTTTCTGCTTGCACCAAGCTCGACTCTCGTTGCTGGTTGGAGGGCTCGCGGCCAACAAGGAATTGATTACTTAGTTAATGAAGGTGCTTTAACTAAAGTTAATCAGTCAGAATCATTTATACCCCGCACAGGGTCCAATAGTGGGGTTGGGTTTCATCAAATAACTTTACATCCCAATTTAGAAATTAATTAGTAGGCTGTACCTCGTCGACCATGCCGTTATCTGATATGCCTTTATATCATGATTCAATTTCAAAATGATAATAAAGTTCGATAGTCTTTCCACGGTCGTAAAACGCTGTACTTCAATTATCTCTTTCTCTGGTTCGTGATCCAGACTGGCATCTGTATAGCATCGCTTCTTCTCTGAATCTAAATTGATCTTCTCGGAACACTTTCGCATTAGTTCTGTGTGAACAAACTGATTAAAAATTTACGCTGCTTTCGACATCATTTTCAAAATTTTATTTAATTTAGAATTGTTATAAATATCAAATGAACATCAATACGTGAATCGGCAACGTTCATGAAGATGTTCCAAATATGAGTGATATTCCCTGATTTCTGTCAAAGTTGGATATAGCATCCTAGAGTGAGGTCAGTCAGCAGAAGGACTATAATCAGGACCGGTTTCTCCATTAGGCAATATAGCCAGATGCCTAGGGACGCCGACAGCTTGGGGGGTTGCAGGGACGCCAACGACTTGGTGGTCGCGAGGATGCCATCAACCAGTAAAAGAGCATTATTGAACAGAGCGAAAAACTAATGAGTTTGAATAATTCTTCAATATCTCCCTTCCTTCCCTCGAGATAAAAAAAAAAACAGTTCCGCCGCAGCTTTGTTCATTGTTTTATTACTCGTATCATATTATTCACGATTGACAGTCACAAACAGATGTGTTTTATTATGTAATTCCCTTTTTCCCTTAATAAATTCCCTAAAAAATTGGCCAATAAATGCATGTGGAAATTTAGCAATTTTCCCCTTCTCTTACATACGCCACTGGCTAACTGATGAAAAAAACTCTAATTTTTTACTAACGTAAAGTTCGATAAACGTTTTCCTCATCCTGTTGTAATTAATTTAAAAAAAAAAATTCCATCTAGCATCTAGAATATCTATACAGAGGTTCAAAAAATGATTTTTTTCGAAAATCAAACGGCAGGAGAGAGAATAATTTTCAACCACATATTGGAAAATTGCGTGACCTTGAAGGAAAATTGTCACCAATTTTAACCACCACCATCCCCCCCCCCCTATCCCATCCCATCCCAAATAAAACAGTATCATTAAATTTATTTTCACAGAACAACATAAGCAAACCCCAAAAATGATGGGGGCAGGGGGGCCCACAATATAGTTGCCCAAGCCAAAAAAGTCATAATTCGCCCCTGATTATAATACATAATAATTAAGGGAATAATGGCACGGGAAAAACTGAACCTATGAGGGTAGCGGCTCATGATTGTTATGATTTTATTTATGTATTTTATAAAAACGTCGATAAAGTGAGTGCCTATTTTTTTAACGTCCTTGAATGTTTTGACAACTGTCCTAACCTAACAAAATCTAGAGCTGTCCGTTGTAAGGAGTCGATTAAGTTGAGACAAACCTCTTTGTGTCAGGGCCTACTCCAAAATGGATTTGTTTTCGAACACTCTTTATTACCGAGTGTATTCTGGTTAAGTTGAGCGATTAAAAGTGATTAAAAATTACACGATAAAACAGGGCATTAATCAAGTTTCAATTTAAATTTTTTTCATTAATAAAATTAGCAATCGAGTAGCTTGAAGCCTATTACGTATAGGCTGGGTTGCAGAGTTTATTAATGCATAGATCTACATAATATATACCGAGATCATACCTAAGGGTATACCTAAGGCTCGACCTAAGGGTAGATCATACGCATACTCGGACCATGCCTTTTGTAAAACTTAATTAACAATTAATTCTTTGTGCGGAATGAATAAAATTTAACACTGAACTGGGCACCGAAATTACAAATAAATGGGATGCAGGAGCAAAATGTAAAATTAATTAATCCCGTTAATTAATATGGCAATCTGCTCTTAATAGACGTTAATATTCTGTAACATGAGTAGGTTATATTGAAATATTATTCAATTTTATATTAAAAAATATATATATACATGTTCAAATTTTTTGAGCATATAATAGTAGGCTTAATTTTGAGCCCAAAAAAAACAAAAAACGTGACACGTCTATCTTTATTCGTTTAATGAAGTTACAGGCCTAAAAAAATTATGACTAGTAAATAACTTTAAAAACCACACAACAACCGTTTAGCTTTCAGAGAAACGTGAAGTAGGCCAGAACGGGGAAAAAACTTTTTTTCTGGACGTGGTCAAACAACATTTTTAGGTGGTCAAAAGGCGTGAACAAGTTTTGATTCACGCAAGCTACCCGTTCAGTTTCCAGAGAAATGTGAAGTTGGCCGGAGAGAAAAATAAAAAAATCATATTCTTTCTAGACTTGGAGAAACAAAATTATTGGGTGGTCAAACGATGGATACATAAAACGTCTCTACCACTCAATTTTGAAAATTTTGCGAATATAGCGGAGAGAATTTGTTGTTATGCTTACCTTCGCGCAATTTTTTTTTTTTTTTGGGTGGTCAAATTTTTTCTACGACTGGTTATTCATTTTCGGGGGATGGTCAAACGGCATGACATGAGTAAGTGTCGACCTCCGGAAACTAACCGGTTAGCTTGTTAGACAAGGGAGGTGAAGTTAGCAAACAAACTCTTTAGCTTCCAAGAGAGGTAAGTTAGCCGAAACAAAAAAAATATACCTTTCTAGACGTTATCAAACAATTATTGGTGGTCAAACCATGGTTCATCTAATAATGCGCTATCATAATTTATTTTTCCCGACTTTTTCTGGTTCACTTCATGAAGCTCAATTTAACACAATGCTGTGTGCTTCTAGGAGATCTTTGTCGACGGCTTCCAAGAGTGCGGCGGGGTTGTCGAGAGCTTTCCGCTTGATGGGGTGGTGGAGTAGCGCTGCTCTACCGTGACACGGCGGAGTCAAGATCGCGAATCGCGATGTAGAAAAAGATGGTTTCGCTGAAATCGCTGGCAGCACTTCACGCGGCTCGAGATGACCCGGGCGAACGAATACAATTTGTTTAACAGACCTGAAGAGTAACCCTCATCTACGTAAATGAGCGACAAAAATATTTTGTACTCTGTTTTGTGAAAAAAATGTATGGAGAAAGTATGGAATGCATGGACAGTTCATGATTTAAGGAAATCTTGGAGGAGCTGTTAATCTTTATTTCCGCCACTATATAAGGGATGAAAACCTGGTGTGTTGGTAGATTCTCTGGTAGAGTTCGTATACCTACGTCCTCACAACCATTTAAGAGAAATCTCGAGAGAAACTATTGGGGCGGAACAACAGCTAAAAGTACATAAAAGCAACTAAAATTCTAAAATCATCAGAACGTCTCAGTATGTTCTCGAACTTGGGAGAAATGCCCAAAAAATCATAAAAAAGAAAGCGTAGGTATGTCCTATCATAATAATCTTGTAATCTTTTAATAATTTTCTTAAAATTAAGTACTTCACTTTTACGCGCTTTCTAAACTAATAATTTATTAAAATAGTTCATCAAAGATTTGGACACTCGCCATGTTGAGTAAATTACGGAAATCACCAGAATTTCATAGTTGAGGAGATATATTGCACATAACAAAAAGGTGTTGGCGAAATTAAAAACGAATATGTATTTAATTTACTTTTGATTAATTTTCTATACCCAATTAAATTTGTATCAGTGAATAGTTAAAATAATCACAAACAGTTTCAGCACTATTCAATTATCAACCTTTGTAATTATTAGATTACGTAGTTGTGATAAAGATCAAGCCTTCAGATCCGAATTCAAACATCCACAATGCCCAGTTATTAAGCCGATACAGAATAATATTTCACGCATAGGCACACAAACTCTCACAAAGGTCGATTACAAATAATTAACAGCTGACGTCATGTTGTAGTCTTTTGTTATTCAGCTCTCTAATGAGCTGACTATTGCTAAACGCCCGTGATAGTTACGCTAAGCCAGCAAGATCAATTTAATCCGCTTTATCACTTACACGAAACAACTACTAAATTTAATTAGGCGTACGATAATCTTTTACATTTGTTCAGTTTCATAGATAGATGAGAAAATTGACAAAAACTTTCGTTTGTCAGCCATTACAAAAAAAAAAGAATTGATAGCAGAAATTTCTTTGGAGGGTGGACAAACTTTTTATGGAGAGTTGACAAACGAATATTTTGGATGGACAAATCGGGATAAACGAACACCGTTCACATTTTATAAAAGTTCGTACTTAGGGGTGCTAACCTCACTGAGCTAACTAGGGCTGCTAAGCTCACTCAGTTAACTTTAGGCAAAAATTTAATAATGAGTGACGCAGCAAAATATCGCCTTTCTGGCAGTTTCTGCGGTCGTGTGAACAAGTAACATGAATTTCCATGAAGTTAGCACTGCCATTTTGGATTTTGAATTAAAAAAGGACACGTTGCGATTTTCCCGAGATGTGCCATCATGTGCTAGGTACTCTTTGGAAAAAAAATCAAAAGGTCTGGTTTTTACAAGGTAACATTGTTAACAATGTTGGCACCGGTTTTTTTTTCTTGGAAAAGTAAGTATATGCCGTAATGGCTCCTGTAGTATATCGCTTTGTATACCGGGAGAGAGAGAGAGAGAGGGGGGGGGGGAGAGAATTCTTACTTGCAATTAAATTCAAATGTGGACAGAAATCTTATTGTTGTCGTTTGCATTTTTTAAAAATTCACACTATTAGGAGTGCCAACTTCCCTGCCTTTTAGCAAATTTTTGCCCTTCTGGTCCATGAATTTCCATGAATTAAATGCTAACATTGCATTTTGGATTCTGAATTAAAAAATGATGTACTGCGATGTGCCCGAGATGTGCTACTTTATTATTATAGAACAAAATCAGGGTATGGTTTCTACCGGAGAAAGGGAAAAAAATTCTAATTTGCGATTAAATTCAAAAGCGGACAAATCTTATTTTTGTTTTTTATCCACAAAAATCGCAAATTCGCAAAAAAATGTCTCTTCTATACGGCACATGACATCACAACAGGAGTAAATTGCGGCTGAAGGATTAAAATGAAATAGTAGTTGTTTATTGCAGAATATGAATATGGTCCGAATGAATTAAAGAATAAATGTATGGATACGTGAATTTTTGCAACCTCATTTAGAAGAAATTGTGAAAACTACTGCTTCCAACATGATGGCGCTATTAAACAATATAATTGATGGTAAAACGTAGTCCTACGTTGGAAATCGATTATGACGTTTTACCACCCAGCCTGAATTTTTTCGGGCCAACTTCACGTACCTGCTACATACCACACAGCGCGTGAAATGGTCTTCTTGGAAACATTTTCCCGGCCACGGTGTTCTCAAAAAATTTAAACAGTGAGTCTCCAGGTCCATTTCCAAAATATGACAGCACAAAATGTTTTGCTTGTGCTAAAGAATAATCGCCAAAAGAAGTAGAAGACCTCGTATAGATAGAAGAGTTAAAGGCTCGGTTAAAGGTAAATACTAAATTTTCAAAGTAATGAGAGAAGACCCTCAACATTTAGTTGGTCATTATCTGGCTTGGTTTTCATAAATGATTTTACATATACCTACCTTAGAAAATAGTTTTCATTTAAAACAAACTTTTTGGGCTGATTTTTTTTTAACATCGCACCCGAGATCGCACCCTATACCTTAGCAGCATGTTAAGTTCAGACATCTAATTAAGTTTTGTCGCTTAAGCTTAACTATAAGTTACTTCTTATTCTGAAACTTCCAAAAACTTATCTTAAAATTCCTGGAAATTATTTTAAGGATATCTGGGAGGATTTATAAGACAAAACAAAGTAAAATAATAAACATATTCAACCCCTTTGCCTTCTGCATTGAAATCCATTACAAGTTTCAATAATTATTAGGTATAACTTTAAAATTTAAATAAATAATATATCTAATTTCGCCGCTTATTTGATCCCAAGTCTATAAACTGGCGGATTATATGAGGAATGAAATAATAATGTATCCTTTCAATATAAGTTGAGCCTGCAACACAAGAACGACAGTTTTCCACGACACACGTTTTAGGGGATGATTTACGACGTAATATCGAACATATACAGGACGGCGCTAGGAGGGTAGGACGTTGGGTGCGAGTGTCCCCCGCCGACCCCCGCCATGATTAAATAACATAAATTGTAGAATAGTGTTAGGATTATAATCAGAGTAAAGACAGGGGCGTACAATTATAATTACCGACAGGAGTGGTGCGGAGGGTTGGACGCGGGTTATTCCGAGCCAAGCCGGGAAGGGCGACCGTCGTCATAGGGGTTGGTGTAATCGATACGGGGGAGGGAGGTAATTGCTTTTAAAAGCGAGTCCTCTCAATGAAAAAGAAACATTAGGTACTAGTCTGACGCCGAAAATTTACTCCAATTCTTGGTTTTTTCAACGACGAGCAGGTATCGCCGGAAATGCGGGAGTAATTTGTAGAAAATGCAATTTAGAAGTTGCTTTAACAATCAGGTGCCATTAAAATTAAATGGTAAAATGATTTTTTATTTTTTCATACAGGCATGGCACAAACTGTGCTATTCTATAGCTTGTATTCTAGCTATTTCTATCCATATACTAAGAAAAGAGTTATAATTTAGAATTCAAAAAATTATTTAAGATTATTTCAATCTTTTTGAGCGAGTGAGTAAATTGGTAATTTTTTCTAAAGTAAATATTCGATTAATTCGATTATTTATTGTATAGGTAGAGGGTATGATAAGGGGTAGAGCTCGGGGTAGAGGTTACAACTGTGCAATCGGGATGAGTGTTTCATTGAATAATTCGCATTCTTCATGCTGCCACATGATTTCTTAGCCGTCATCGCGCCTGCATGTCGTCCTATCCAATCGAGGGGTAAGTGAAGTATAGGTAAGTAAAACTGACAATAATTAATGTGTACAACACTGTCAAATATTTCCAAAACATAGCCGAAAGTCTCTGATCTGAACATTTCCAAATATTTCCAAACATTTCTAAATACATATTTCCATAATTATGTTTTCACATATTTCCACATATTTTTAAATGTTTACTTCCATAATATGTGCAATTGTTTCGAGCAACAACATTAATTTATTAATAACTATCACAGAATGATGATACACTATTTTTTTATTGAGTTTTGATTTGTAAAATTTCTTCGGAATTTTTTAGGATTTTTTCGCTTTTGATCAAACATTTCCAGAGCTTTGCAGACATTTCCACTGAGTGTCCTAACCCTCGTATTCAATCATTCCTAGTTTCTTTCTATTCATTTATTTTTTAACTTAATATTACTAAAATTTTCTTGATTTTACTGAGATGGAGAGGAGACAATGAAGTCATGAAGTTGCATGTTAGCTCGGGAGTCAGTTAGTTGTGTAGCAGCCAATCGAACATTTCCAAAGTCCCCCCAGCAGCCAATCGAACATTTCCAAAGCCCCCCCCCCCCCCCCCTTCCTATAGAATTTGTCGAGGAATTTGTTTGTTCATTTATTCATCTTAGATCAATTTATTGTCCACCAAAAAGTTTAAAAAGTTTTTTTTCAGACAATCTTCAAAAGATCCATTGAAAAACTATATGGGGAAAACAATTTCTACCAAAATCACTCGCAAAATCATTAAATGTTTTTTTCATTTTTACACTCCTCAAATGTAAATTTTGAAAATTTACACTTTTTCATTCGAATTTTCTTACCGAGGTTTTTACTACATTATGAAAAAGCGTGCAATTAAACAATAACATTAATTTGGTGTAAAAATCACATTTTTGCAAAAATCGAATCATATTTATTTGCATTTTAGCGAGCATTTTAGTCATTTTACCCTCGATTTTAGCTAAAATCCGAGGGGTAGGACACTCTGTGGAAATGTCTGTACACAGCTTTGGAAATGCTTGGAAATATTTGGAAATGTTTGGTAATATTTGGCAATGTGTGGAAATGTTTGGCAGTGTTTGGAATTGGATATATTTTGAAATATTTGGCAATATTTGGAAATGTTTGGAAATATTTGGAAATGTTTGGCAATATTTGGAAATGTTTGGTAATGTTTGGCAATGTTTGGAATTGGAAATATTTGGCAATGTTTGGGAATATCTGGATTATCTATATAATAATCTATATTATTTATCATATATATAAATGATCTAGAGGGATTTATGCACCCATGTAAGTCTGTAATGTTTGCGGACGATGTCACCTTCGTTTGCACGGGAAAAAATCTGTCAGAATTAACAGCAAATACTGACGAAACCGAAAGGAGGGCACAGGATTGGTTTACAGCAAACAGGTTAAAACTGAACACTGGTAAAACACAAAAGTTGCAGTTCTTGACGCGTCGTTCTGAATCCAGAATAGATAGTGCGAGACTGCTTGGAGTTACCTTGGACAACACCCTGACCTGGGACTGTCATGTCCAGTATTTAAGACACAGATTATCTAGTGTTCTTTTCCTGATTCGTAGGCTGAGATCCAGCATTGGTCCCGGCCCCCTGAGAGTGGTCTATTTTTCTTTATTCCATTCTAGCCTGAGTTATGCGGTTGTTCTCTGGGGCGCTGCTACAGAGACTCTACATATTTTTAGATTGCAAAAAAAGGCAATCCGTATATTGGCTAATGCACCTTTCAATGATCACTGCAGGCCATTGTTCAAAAAGCTGAGGATACTTCCGTTACCATCCCTGTATATACTTAATGTTCTGCTTAAGATTCATGAAAAATCTGACCAATTAATAAAGCAGTCAGACGTCCATAACTACTTCACACGTGGCGCGGACGACATTCGGACAGATCGCTTCAGACTGACAAGATCGCGGAAGAATAGTTTAAATTATGGACTCTATAATGCACTGCCTAGATGTGTAAGGCTTCTTGACGCCAACAGGTTCAAAAGTACGCTCAGATCCTATCTCCTAAGCCACTGCTTTTACTCAATTAATGAATATTTGGACGAGGTGGTCTGTTGGGACGGCGCTCACCGATGTGCATATGACCTGAAACTTTGACTTGTTTTTATTGTTGTTTTATACACTATTATGTCTAGTTTTCTGTGTTTTATTATTGTATATGTTTTATTTTCTCGATGTACACTACATTTTTGTTAGATTGTATATCTGTGATTAGGTACATTGTACTAATATTTGTGCGCATGTAGTACGCCTTGACTTGCTACAAACATAATTTTATGTATACGTGGTCAAATAAAGATAATCTAATCTAATCTAATCTATTTGGCAATATTTGGAAATGTTTGGCAATGTTTGGAAATATTTGGCAATGTTTTGGAAATATTTGGCAGTGTTTGGCAGTGTTGTACACATTCATTGCCAGTGTCTTACCCTCGCTAAAATCTATAGTAGGTATACTTACAACTCACGTGTATTTATTTTTACCTCGATTTCTACGTCTACCCTATGAATTCGATTGACCAATAAGCAATGGTCCCGTTACTACCTATGCAAAAAAAAATTAAAAAGTGGTAAATTTTTGTTGTGGATTCTAGCCCATAGCAACCAATCACAACCTTTCAAGTAGTTTTTTAGTAGTTTGTTGCAAGGGACGAGGACGCTGCGATGTTCTATGGACGCCGCAACACAAACAAACCATCATTGTATTTTAACAAACACGCTGGGTCCATCATGGACAAACTATTTATGGGGCTCAGCAATTTTTTGAAATTTGGGGTTACTGGGTGATAATTTTTCATATAAAGGGCGTTTTTCCTCTATTTGTTCTCCCGACAAACTTGAGCCTATGACAGAAAAACTATTTGTGCGGTTTTTAAAGTTCTTGCATTGCAATTTAGGGTTATTGAATGAAACGTTAAAAAAAACATGTTTTTCCTCTTATAATTTGGATGTTGCTTAGATAAAAAAAAACTTTTTTGGTGGACATTCATGGACCTACAATGGACAAACGTAGAAGCGAAAAAAAATGCAAAACATATTACAAAACATTCTATTATTACATAATAAAAAAATCTGCGCAGAGAACAAATGGCTAGACAAATTTGGACCAACAATATGTTCAAATACTTATGCAATTTGAGGGGCAGGTCGAAAAATTCCTGAAATAAACTTTTAGTTTTTATTGTTTAAACGACGCCTAGATAAAAAAAAAAAACTTTTTTGTGACCCGATGAAAACAAAAAAAGTGCTGGTAAGATATTTAAAAAAATTGTTGATGACGTCATTTCGAAAAATTCGATGGTTTTAGTTTTATATTTTGAAGCGATTTCCATATAAATCTCATATAACGGAAATGTGTATTTTGCTCAAGGCTTCAACCACACATTGTAGCACCTATACGATACATTACTTAAGTACGAGCTTAAGTACTATTACAGATAATAATTATGTACTTTATAAGTAATAATTTAAAATTTTGTTTCTTTAAGCGGCAAATTAACCCTTGATTTGCCATCGCATCAGAAACAGCATGGCGGTTATATAGCAGTTAAAAATGAATTATTTATTATTACTGTACAAAAAGTAATAATCATTATCTGATACGTGGCGTGTTCGTATAGAGTAAGTATTAGTAATCACGGCAATAATAATATATTAATTGAAATGATTATTTATAATTTGCCGGAAAGGTCAAAGAGAAGATCAGAGGCGTTCAATGATAATCCCGAGGATAAAATTATTGCAAACAGGGGTCAAACGGACATCCTCTAAACTATAATACACTGAGCCTATTGATCTTTAAAAACTCGCATGAAAACTTTAGATAAGGAAGAACCAATTTTATAGCATCCTATAGTCGGAACAGCAGATTGATAAAATATGCAATAATAAAAGATATTTCTATTTTTATACCTACTCGGTTTTATATTTCAGAAAAGTTATTTACTTAATTCGAGACTTAATTATTTTGCCACACACCAATTATTGTATACGGGGTGTCTCGAGGGGTGTCTCGTTAAGGTTGGGCACCGGCCATATCTTGGGAACGATTGGTCCTATATTAGGGTCGTAAGCTCGGTCGTAAGTAAAATGAAGCCACAAATTAAAACTGTTATCAACTCGATAACAGTAACTCTCGCAGTAACTTTAAAGCCTAGTACACAATCTTAATAAACTTCATTATTGCCGATTTATCGCATATTATGTATATGATTGGAATATCCTAGTGATGGGCGCATCTGAATTAAAAATAGTTGAGAATCTGATTATTAAAAACCGAGTTAAAAACATACGAGTCTGTCTATCACTGCAATTCGAATTTACGAAATTCATTACTTTGAAAATCAGCCAGAGACCAGAGGCGTAGATAGTGTTGTCCGAAAATGTTTAATGTATAATGAAAAAACTTATATTTGTACATTTAAATATTAAAAATGGCTTCAATTATTCTTCTCATTTCTAGAAGATGATGAATCACTACTGCCAAGATGAATAACCAAATTTTCAACTGCAAGATCCATTCGACAATCAAGCAAGAGACCACATACTTCGTTCTTGCTTAATTACATGAGCAATACACTTTCGTCAGTTTTCTTTGGCTCCATTTGACATAGTTGAAAGCAGAAGTTCTGTTACATCTGAGAGCTTGAGCTTGAAGATTGCGTTTAGAGATGTCACTTTATTATCTATTTATCTGCAATTCTAGCAATTCAACCACAAGACCACGTCCTAGGAAATTCAATCGTTTCCCAGGCATTTTGTGTAATTTTTTGTAGTTCGTTGCGAGAATATACCGGTCCGTTATTTTTCAAACGTTTGAAAAACAAGGCAATAGATTTTTAGGCGTCGCGCAATTAATAAGTTACTCGTAGTTTATCACATCGTACAATATCACAAGTAATTCTGCTGAATTCGTATTAAAAACGTTTCAAACCTCATTAGTATATTTATAGCGCTGTCAATGTCACTGACATTAGCCGATCAGCTGGACGACAATCTTATCGTATCAATCTAAGCGTATTAAGCGTACTTTCGTCTCACTCTCGCTCATCTTTTTAGAATTGCTGACGATTCAAACATATTTCTGACAATATACGTCCCAATTTAACTCGATTGACTATGCAATGCAATAGAAGGAGTAAGAAACATAACGAGATGATGTATCCTTGTTATCACAACAGAAAACACTCAGTGTACAGACTATATATGCCCAGACGTAGGTACCTACCGTTTTTGAGATAACAGGGTGTGAAAAAAATACAATTTTTCCAGTTTTTTCTCGAGTTTTTCAAGATATCTCGGCAACCGTTCATGATAATAAACTCAGCTATTATTGTACATATCATAGGTAATATTAGCTGCTTATACCTTTTTATTATTTCAATTAATTTTTTTTTCATGTGCCATTAGCGGAAATTTAAGGAATGAGCGAAGTTTTTTTGCCATTCATTTTCAGACGAGTTTTCTGATACCCTTCACAACTATACCCTAATGCCGAAATAACGTGCAGTGACTGACGTTATTAAAAAAAGCGATTTCGGAGAAACGGCAATCAGAAACTTACCTTTGGAGGAACATTTTTGTTTGCCGCTTCTCCGTCAGTAAAAATGTTCCTCCAAACGTAACTTTCTGCTTGCCGTTTCTCCGAAATCGATTTTTTAGTAATGTCAGTTATTGCACGTTATTTCGGCCATGAGGTTATACCGAGGGTTATACATGTTTTGAAACATACAAAGCGAATTTATCATCGTTAAGTGGCGGGTTTTTTTTGGAAACAAGTAGGTAGCTTTAGAACTGTTAACGGAGAGTACCTTTTTGGGGTAGAAAGAAAACATGGACGGTTCTAATTGGCTTTTTAAAAACGCATTTATTCTAGTGGCGTACAAGTTAGGGGGTTGAAACCCTCTAACTGGAAAGTGTCCAAAATCTACGCCATTAGATTTTTTTTTACAGTAAAAATAAAAAGATTGATGAGTACAAAGTGTGTAGGTATAAGAGCTGAACATTGTACATATTTCAATTTCATACAGTTCTCGAGAGTGCCAAAAACGTGAAAAGCAATCTCTTATTTATAATTAATAAAAAAGGGATCATTGGTCTTACCTTTGTAGTTTAAAACATATAGTCGCTCCACTCTGATAATTAGGTATGCTTCGAGTTCGAGATAGAGCTCATTTAGCCAGACACAAGTTTTAAGCATATAATTAGTTCAATTAACGAACACAAACAACCATGCCGAGCTGGGATTCGAATCCAGACAGTGGCAGCGTCAACGGGCCCAATAATTTCTGTCTTTGACACCCTGTATCCCAAAAATGATAGGTACGTCTGGGCATATAAGTTTATTAGTACTTTTTACTAATAAACTTATAATATGCCCAGACTTATTTTTTATTTTTATGTAGAATGACCTCCTTTTACTATGGATATAACGAGGGATAGGTATTATAGAACTGTTATTTCCTGGCAGTATTTAGTTTATTTTGATCATTTTGACAAGTGGAAGACTGTTATTACTATTGGTTTGTTTAATTCTCGGTTCAATTATTATCGTTTAGGTACATGTTTTCAAAATTAGGTACTTATGTCAGTTTGAAAAATACTCTTTCATTCAGATCTCGATTCAGATGCAGAACAACATTTAATAATTAGGTACCTCTTAATAATACCTATACCTACATTATTTATCTGTCCCATGCTGCATTCCATGAACTAGTCCGTTTTTTTGACGTTATCTAGGCTTTTATTAATGTTTTTGGAAGATCTCATGAAGGGGGCCATACAGATCTAAAACTGGTAATGTCGGACTGGCGTGAAAACAGCTGCTAAAAAGATATATAGCTGACAATTTTTGAACGCACTGTATGTACTTGTATACTTTGAAATTTTATCTGATAGCTACTGATTTGTGTTGTTTATTTCAAGCAACTTATTTACGTCAAAGTAAATAATAAATAACACCTACAGCAAATTACTGAGACTGATGAGTTTTTCAATTTGGACATGGGAAATTATCAACTCGATTTGCCAAAATAGGAAAACTTTGAAAAAATTACAGAGCAGCATCAGAACCGGTACTACGAGGTACACCAGTACTGATTTCTTGCAAACGACTACAGGGGCGGGTATTTTGAATCATGTCAAACATCCCCGTAAAAATTAAAAATAATTGAAAAAGCCGATTTGCCAAAATAGAAAAATTTTTAAAAAATTATGGAAGATCACCAGAACCGGACCAGAAATGATTTCTTGCAAACGACTACAGGAGTACAGGGGCGGGTATTTGGATTCATGCGTCGAACATCCCCAATAAAATGAAAAATTGAAAAAAACTGATTTGCCAAAATAGAAAAATTTTGAAAAAATTGCGGAAGATCAACAGAACCGGTACCTACGAGGTACACCAGAAATGATTTCTTGCAAACGACTACAGGGGCGGGTATTTGGATTCATGCGTCGAACATCCCCAATAAAATGAAAAATTAAAAAAACCGATTTGCCAAAATAGAAAAATTTTGAAAAATTTGCGGAAGATCACCAGAGCCGGTACCTACGGGGTACACCAGAAATGATTTCTTGCAAACAACTACAGGGGCGACTATTTTGAATCATGTCCAACATCCCCAATAAAATGAAAAATTTTAAAAAACCGATTTGCCAAAATAGAAAAATTTTGAAAAAATTGCGGAAGATTACCAGAACCGGTAGGTACACCAGAAATGATTTCTTGCAAACGACTATAGAGGCGGATATTTTGAATCATGTCGAACATCCCAATAAAAATTAAAAATTGAAAAAAACCGATTTGCCAAAATACAACAATTTTGAAAAAATTGCGGAAGATCAGCAGAACCGGTACCTACCTACGGGGTACACCAGAAATGATTTCTTGCAAACGATTACAGGGGCGGGTATTTTGATTCATGTCGAACATCCCCAATAAAATGAAAAATTGAAAAAGCCGATTTGCCAAAATAGAAAAATTTTCAAAAAATTGTTTGCAAGAAATCATTTCTGGTGTACCCCGTTAGTACCTACCGGTTCTGCTGATCTTCCGCAATTTTTTCATTTTTTTTTATTTATTTATTGTTTACTTCGACGTAAATAATTTGCTTGAAATAAACAAACCCAAATCAGTAGCTATCAGATAATATTTCAACGTATACAAGTGCATACAGTGCGTTCAAAAATTTTCGGCTATCTTTTTAGCAGCTGTTTTCACGCCAGTGTCGGGATAAATAAAACTACGATTAACCTATTGCGTTAAATTAGACAATCGTGGTTTTCCAATGAATGCATCAGGTAGGTAGGGGTAGGAACAGCTCGTACAAAAAAAAAGAAAGAAAACGGAGACACAAAAGAACCAATCAAATTTGTTTACTTAAGAACATCTACATACGATCCAGTAGCGCGCATTAAAGAGTAACCCTCAACTACATGAATGATCTGTAGGAGACACCACCAATTACCTCCGCCTATGTATTTATACGAAACAAGTGAGCCACACAGACCCTATCGGTTCTAAGAATTGTCCCTCTTCAAGTTTTGAAGGGAAAGTTCTGTATTCTGTAGTAACTGTGGGCTGTGGGTGTGTGTATTCAATTAGGTGGTGTTGGTGTATTATACCTATTACCTACCTACCTGGGTAAAATACTAAAAATTCTATTAAATAATTAAAAGGGTGGCTGTTCTCCGCCGATACAAATTCCACATTACCCTATTCCAATAAGTCGTGTTTAGGTAGTATGATACCTACTTTAATATTTATTACTATTTACAACTAGCGATAATAAAACAACGATGTTATTAATAAAATAGGACACTCCGGTAAATTTAATCATGAATGGAACCAGGTATGGGTAAGTACAGAAAAATGTCTTAATGAACGAACAGTCCCAAACAAGGATCGTACCTACTAAATAGGTAGGTAGGTATAAGGCATCATAGGTATTATAATAATAGATGTGGCTGGCTTACCTTCACCTCACACATAATTCGAAATTCCTTTAACCGCCAACAACAGCGATCCACAAACACAGCCACAAAACCTAGCGTGTATAAACAGTAAACAGTCGGGGGGCAGAACACGTGCTAGAGGCGGCTCTCCTCTCCCGATTTCCACCACTTTTTCACTCTTTATCCTCTACCAGCACACACACATTAAGCGATAAACGGCGATTATCTAACGACTCGTTAACCGGCAAGGCAACGCGATCCGACAGTCGAAAATTTCACACGTATATTACCGTGAGCAGACAGAGCAGAACTGAACTAAACCGAAACCGGAGCCCGAATCGAGTCGGAGTCGGGTGCGAGTGGCGGCGGTGTTGCGACTGCGACCGTGACGCTCTCCGGCCTGGCAAGGGGCGATATTGGAAAGCAATTTGTGAATCGTGGTGCCTACAACTGCACACCCGACATTCTACCTCCCCATCGGACTGGTCCGAGGGTAGACTCGACGTGTGTCTGCGTGCGAAAGACAGAGACGGAGAACGAGGGGTGAATTGGTGGGGACGAGCACACGGTGCGAATGGACTACGTGCATAGTCGAGAACCGCCGATGCCGAGTGTCAACTGAACTAAAACGTGCACCGGAGCTCGACAAGCGTGCTCCAGCTCCATAACGCAATCTCCCTCAACCTGTGGAACGGGAAGGACGTTGCCGGATCGTTACGATTCTCCCTAAATTACAATTTCTACATTTCCCCCAGGCCAAAATTCTAGGGAAACGTTTGGCAACAAAATTATTTTGGTTGGTTCTATAATAGGAATAGGAGGGTTACTTTGTCACTAGAATAGTTACTAGATTAATTTTGGTTAAGTAAAAAATATATACATAGGTACATATTATTATATATTCTTCTTTTACTTACGTATTATTATTTATTGGTCTGTTCCTACTAACTCATGTGCATTTAGGCAGCAGCTTCAAGTGAAGTAAATTATTATAAAGTAAATTAATATTATTTTATAATAATAATTTCATTTCTAAATGTTAATAATACCATAGAAGGTAATTTGTAAGTGTAACTTCTCTCAGATATATCTGTGTTAGGTTATTCATACTGTTTGAAATAGGACAATTTTGAATAAAACAGGTAAATAAAAACAAGGGAATGCTTTTTTTTAATTTCTCGTAAATTTAAAAATGGACGTCAATGACAGTAGTTGTGAATCTCGATTGAAACCGAACCGAACCAGATGATCCAACTTTGACGGGAGAAAGCAACTACAGTTTAAAAAAAAGACGACCGACGAAAATGACAATAACCTTCCGTATAAATACTCTTGTCAATAAAAGTCTGTCAATATCCAGGTACTCTAGATAAGGACTGAACTTTAAATTTCACTGTAATTTTAGATAACAAAAAAACATTCTTGCAAATTAATCTTATTACCTAGTCCTCATATTTGGAAAGCGAATTGGTCCACTTGTACCTACATATAATAACATGGATACAGATGAAACTTGCTTGATTTTATGAGATTTTTCTGTTTCATTTTGAAAATAATTTTTCAGTAAATAGTGGCGCCTATGAGTCGGAAAACATCAGAATTTTTTCAGACCAAACCACTTTCCCCTCTGTTTTCGAGGGTGCTGAACACGATGGCGTAGGGCAAATTTGTTTTTCGGGTTGCGTTCACCCCCTATTGGCCAAAAACCACCCCCTTTTTTATAATCTCCGTTCTAATGCCCCCGTGTCGGAAAAAAACGCTTGCAACTCGCTTCTGGGGATGCCTTGTATCTAATGACAACTGCCCGTCACCCTACGCCCACCCCCTTGGCAAAGAACCACCCTCCAAGGGGGTTGAAAATGTTTTAAATAAAAGTTTTTTTTTCTTTTTTCTGATAATCCTGAATATTTCTGCATTCCCCCGTTTTCGAGGATGCTAATCACGATGGTAACCACCTTACACCTCGACCACCCGTTTTTATCCCCCCAAATCGTAGAAAACACCCTCTAAGGGGATTGAAAATGTGTTTTTTTATTAACGTGGCAACCTGCAAACAATTGTAATTATTAAAATTGTAGTTAATAATAATATGAGTTTCTTTCAATTTCTACAGTTCTAAATTGTTGTTATTTTTTATTTTTTCTCATTCAGTCTTTAGCTTCTTTGTAAAGTTTTCAAAAATTAAAAAAAAAAAGTTTTGTAAAGTCATTTCACACTCATGTGAAATGGGTCACTTTCCACACTAGTAATGTAATACATATATTTGTTTTTTGGAAAAATGGAATAAATTTTTTTAATCCAAATGTAAGAAATTTATGGTATAATGGACTTTGCAACAAATAGAGATTTATCTTTGTTATTTATTTGTACATTTTGTATATCTACAAGATTAGCACCAATTATGAATGTGTGCTTTAATTATTATTGAAATTATTACTTATTTAGAAACGCCAGATGATCTTTTGCGACGATTCATATTTGCAGGGCCGAACTGAAGTTCGATTTTTTAAATACGGTCCTGGATTTTTTATTTTAAAAATTGAAAGATCCAGGGCAATTAAATATTGAAATTTAAAATTTGCAATTTTTTGATTAATAAGCCAGTGGCGTGGGTAGAAAAGGGTAAAAATTTCAAGAAAGGCTGAAATTTCAAGACTGAGAAAGAGTTGTAAAAGACAGATTTCTGTGGACTATAAGAATTATGTTTCAAAGATTTAATATCGCCTATCCGATAATCATAACGTGAAACAATGTTGCTGGTCTTACATTAATAATAAGCGTAAAAAAGTAATTCCTAAAATTACTATCAATGATAACGAAGTTCTAACTGATCCCAAGTAATTTGTGAAGCTTTTAGTGAATATTTTACATCAGTGTTTGAACGGAATGATACTCCATCCCTGATTGAGCTCCAAAATAGTGCTACTTCGTCCATTACAATGGACTCCATTCGCGCTGATGACATTGCTGATTGCCTGGAAAAGCTTGACACCAGGAGGGGGGGGCTGGACCTGATGGACCTATAATTTTGTATAACAAATCATTGTCTGAAGGAGTCATGTCCTCTTTCTGGAAGCAGGCCGAAACATGGAAGCAGGCCTATACAAAATCAGGCAATAAAAATAATATGTATAATAATTATAGGAATATTTCAATGCTTTCTCATTTTGTAAAGATATTTGAATGTATCGTAACCAAGTATTTGTACTATAAAGTTGAACATTTGATTGACGAGAATCAGCATGGCTTTTGCCGAGGTCGCTCAACATCAACTAATCTTATAAAGTTCACACAGTTTGTTATAGAAGCAATGGAGAATGGCACGGAGGTGGATGCTTTGTACACTGATTTCTCCAAAGCATTTGATAAAGTACATCACCCAGCATTACTGGTTAAGTGGGAGAATATCGGTTTCATCGCACCGCAGGCAGTGTGTTAGGTTTTATGGTCATAAGTTGGCATACAGGGATGTTACCTCGAGTGTTCCTCAGAGATCTCATCTGGGTGTAAAGAATGATACTTTAAATAAGGTAGACAACATTAAAGATCTTGGTGTCATTCTCGATTCTGGTATGAGGTTTGATCTTCATTTGGATGCTGTGGTGCGAAAACCTTACAGAAATTTGGGATTTAGTGCCCGTAACACGACAGACTTTGCCAGTGAACGACGTTTAATCACACTGTTTACTTCCATGGTTAGAAGTCGCATAGATTACTGTTCCATTGTTTGGAGCCCGTACTATGAACACTATATAAACAGATTTGAAAATGTTCAAAGGAAATTTCTTGGCATACTAAACTACCGTTACCACAGGGGATTGCATTCGCAACCCTACGCAGCGTCCCTGATCGTCGCAGAGTTTGATGCATTGTGTACGTGTATAAAATTTTTAATAACTTAATTTATTCACCATTTCTGCTTGCATCTTTGGCACTGACAGTCGCTGTGTATTTCGGAAGGATGTCCTACTTTTTGCATGTACCTTATTCCAGGACCAATTACAGCTTAAATTCTCCTGCAAGAAATATGCAGAGTTGTTACTTATTTTATAATCATATTGATCTCTTTCATGTTTCATTGTATGCTTTAAAACGCCAAGCTTATGCGTCATTGGCCAATTAGTAGAGAGGGTCTAACTTTCGAACCGCCTTGGACTCGAGAATTTTTTTTGATTTTTTTTTCATAAAGTTGGACCCCCTCTTCATTTTGGTGGCATTTTCAAAAATTTAATCGACGCCCTGGCGGAGAAATGTTCATGCGAAGACATCGGCAATGGGTTTTTTGCACATAACTCGCTTAATTCAACTCTGAGCATAGTAAATAACCTGTTGAAAAATGAAGAGCTCTCGAAGACGCGTAATTTGAACTTTGACTGGTCCAAATCGGTCAAACGGTTCTCGAGATATCGCATTTTCAATTTTAAGGCCCTTTCTTCAGGGTTCCGCCGCGGTGCGAATACACCGCCGTCCGTGTTCGCGTGTTTTGCATGGAAAAAATCGACTTAGGGACTTAATTTTTTTTTCATCGACAGGCAGCAGTGTCCTCAATGATGCCTGAAATTTTGAAGTCGCTATCTCGATTAGAGGGGGAGGGAGAGGGGAAATAATAATTAAAATTCAAATTGCTATAACTTTCGCTAATATTGGGGCCTCGGGCCCAAGCAATGGGAGATGACACATTGGAATGCCTACTTTACAATCGAGATAGCGACTTCAAAATTTCAGGCATCATGTCGATGAAAAAAAAAATTAAGTCCCTAAGTCGATTTTTTCCATGCAAAACACGCGAACACGGACGGCGGTGTATTCGCACCGCGGCGGAACCCTGAAGAAAGGGCCTTAAAATTGAAAATGCGATATCTGGAGAACCGTTTGACCGATTTGGACCAGTCAAAGTTCAAATTACGCGTCTTCAAGAGCTCTTCATTTCACAGGATATTTACTATGCTCAGAGTTGAATTAAGCGAGTTATGTGCAAAAAACCCATTGCCGATGTCTTCGCATGCACATTTCTCCGCCAGGGCGTCGATTAAATTTTTGAAAAAGCCACCAAAATGAAGAGGGGGTCCAACTTTATGAAAAAAAAATCAAAAAAAATTCTCGAGTCCAAGGCGGATGGAGCCTTTTTTTTTGACAGACCCTCTCCACTAAATGTAAGTTAGTGTGGGTGGGTTTTTCTTTTGTATTTGTTATATCGGCAGAAATAAACTGTTAGAGTCTGCTTTTTTCGTTGTTAGATATCAGTTTTTTTTCTATCTCTTTCCTTTTGTAATTTTTAAGATAACCCGTTGTACATAATTGATTGTTAGACATTGTTGTATCTTTTGTAGAAACTCTGTAGTTGGGTTAATTTTACCTGTTAAGTTTCCCAAATTATTAATAAATAAATAAATTAAAATAAATAAAGAAGCAAATAATAAAAATAGCGGAGATATTCGAATTTTTTACATTATATTAATTTCCCTAAAATTTCAAATGGTTGCTTTCAAAAAAGCCGCTGTAACTTTCTTAGAATTTCTTTTTTCGCTACCTATTAATTGGTAGCGTAAAAAATTGCAATTTTTAACATTAGGTAAAAAAGGGGCAAAATTGCTAAATTTCTATATCCATTTTTTGACACGTTTTCAAACGAATTGAAATGAAATTTTCAACTACGCTAATATTACCTGACCATGAAAAATTTCAAAAAGCCAATTTAAAAAATGGCGGTAATGTTCATAATTAAATCGCAGAAAGATACACTATTTCTGCAATTGATGCACAAGAAGGGTTTTTCTGTTCAATGTAATTTCTGTCTTAAGTCTTTCACTCACAACACTAGGTAGGTACATATACACAACTCTTCATCTTTACACTTGCACAGTTGTAATATTAATAAACTAGTCACTGACTGGCCTTCTATCTCTACGACTCTCCAACTTTACTGTCTCTTAACATTCCAAACTACACTGACTGCTTGCCCGGAACCACTTTATATGCCATGGCATATGACATCATATGGCATATGACAATGTGACGTTCTAGATTGATATTCTCGAACTTCTAGAACGAAGTAGTTCTGTTGCGTTCGAGAGACTGAGTTTAATTTATAAACTGACGCGGGAAGTAACTATGTCAGATATGTCAAGAAACTATGCACACTTCTGAAATACATAATGTTCCATATCACCACATTCCAGATTCTAACAGAGCCAGAATGTACACTCACAATGAAGATCAGTTTCATATCACAGTTCGTAAATTCGCAAAGCAAAGGAAGACAAATCTCAGTTCTAAATCTCGTAGCAATATTGATGGTAAAGACTCAGGGTAAAAACTCACATGGAATTAATTATTCTGAAAAACTGTTACGGTCTAACTGCGCAATATTAATAAATATTTATTGTAGGTACCCATGAAGTTTAAATTTTTTTGCTCAATTAGTATAATATCATTTTTGTAAAAATTATAACAAATGATATAAGCAAAAAATTATACATAAATTTGAAAGCACTTCTGTTTCAGAGCTTTCACATTCCGTTATATGCTCGAAGTATTAATTATAATGAAATCACGAAAAATGGAAATTTCATGCTCGATGATAACATTATTACACCATATTCCATTATTATCTATCAACATAAAGATGTGTGAAGCTTATCCTTCTTTATATTAGAATAAATTTTCTCATTAATGAAGACAATCTTAATTTTGGCAATAAAAGTTTCTTCAAGAATGTTAATGTGTTTATCATGTTATCTGTTAGATTGCATACTAAACATTTAACGAGATCAATAAATTTTTTATAATCCGAGTTAGTTCTTCTAATAATAGCTTAATTTAAAAGCCGATCCGATGAATGATCCATAAAGATAATTCATGAATGGTTCATGAAAACAATTTCAACTTCATTGAGATATTTCAGAAGAATGATTAAGCAGATTTTATCACAAGGGCTATTTCATCGATGTTATATGTATACCTAACCTTTCTTCCTCGATGTTATACTGATTGCCAACACAAAAAATTATTATTAGTTTCAGCACTTTCAGCACAAGAAAAAGCAAATATTTTCATACAGTCTTCACTGCATATAGATATTTATTTATTATTGCTTCATTAAAACGGTAAAATAATATCTACCTATACAGTTTGGTAAAATGTCTTGAGAGCTACTTACAGAAAACCGTATGCAGGATTCCGGATTTCGTAACACTTTAATTTTTGACGTTTAATAGCACCTGGTCGATAATTTCAGGATTTGCTAACGATTTTTAATTTTCAACCTTCTTTATTGAAATAATATTATAAATTCAAACTAATAAATATTCAAACTTTTTGAATAAGTACTTGCACCCTGAAGTCACTTCTTATCACCTAAATGCTTTGGTGGTTGTAGGTGGCTGCATTTGGATCCAGTATAAGTAGGCTATGAATTAATCACCCCTTAGCATACATTTTTGACAGAGCGCACTGACAAAAATGTTAATATTCTAGGTTATGAGTGTTTTTGATGAGTCTCATGGTATTTAGTAACTGGACAGTCAAAATTAAACGTCATGTATTAAATCGTATCTTCAGCATTGAAGAGAGAATAACTTTTTTCAAGATTACTTAGGTCTCGTTTAAGAAATATTTCCAAAATTGTTGTTCAGGTACTGAATAAAACATATTTTATTGCGGAGTTAGTTTTATATTTTTATAGATATTTCCTAAACGAGGCCTCATCTTGAAAAAGTTATGCTTAAAATGCGATTTTATTGTATAAGGCGTTCGATTTTGACTGTCCAGTTACTAAAAAATATTTAACAGCCCTAAGCGAGTTTCCCCAATTTACTAATCGAGGCCTCATCTTGCGAAGAGCTATGCTATCTTTTATGCTTAAAATACAATTTTATACATGACGTTCGATTTTTGCTATCCAATTACCAAACACCTGTATAGGTTATTAACAGAACTGTTTTTGTTATTCAATCTTCTTCTACTTATACCTACTCCTTTGCCATGCATCCTCATCGCCTATATCTCCCTTAGTTACTTGGTTCTTCCACAACACAAAACATCAGCGTTTCCATCTCTCCTCTTGGGGTTTCCATTTGCACTCCGTCCTGGCTCCTTCATCCAGTTCATCCAGAGAGTAGTCCTCTACCCTTCTAATCACGACTAAATTGTAGTCTTCATTTCTGAACAGTGATTTACCTTATACAGGTGTCTCCAAAAGGTGCGGAAAAAATTCTACCACAGTCTTACAAACGTTCGCATACAGGGTGTTCCCGTTTTCAGTGTCACGTATTACTTTATCCCATAACTTTTTTATCCGCACGCCTCTGGTTGATTCTGTATTTTGTATTCAAAGGCTAAAGTATTGCAAAACCTTTTACCCTCGTATAAAAGTTTAGTATCTTACTATTGCATCGATTTCCCGTAATTCGAAATCCCGGTATGCCAATACTTGCAATAGCTTGGAACGATAGAAACCAAGTTCAATTTATTGCTGAAAAAACCCAAGCAGTCATCTTCTCCCAAAAGCCCAACGTTTTGGAGCCAGAGATATAGTGGTGGAGGGAAACTCTCTTACTTCATCGTCCTCTCTTCGTTTACTTGAAGCGAGACTTGGATTGAACATGTCTTAGCATGACCATGTTGCAGGTCTGACGAAAAGTGCTTCTCAAAAATTTGGAACACGCACGAAAAAAATGTATACACCTCAACAGCTTCTCCTCTTATACAAGGCTTGAATCCGACCATCCTTGGAGTACTGCTCACATAAACATATACGCTGAAATTACTTGACTCCATTCAGAATGGAGCCATCCACTTGATTGGGGACATGCAGGCAGGCACATGAGACAGTAACGATCCTCATTTTTCTCTCAATCTTGCGACTTCGCATATTTTGTAAAAAAAAAACGACTCTTCATATAAATTTCTTCCAGACTTTACTCGACTTAACCAAATTTTCAAAATAAACATCTCTTATAGTGACTTACGTGGCCTAGTGGTTCTCCGCTGGCTCACGAAGCCATAGATCGCGGGTTCGAAACTCACCTCGGCCCGCTTTACTTTTCAGATTCATTTTCGAATGTCTGTGAAAAGTAAAACAAGCGATCGAACGTTTAAAAGGCAAAAATATATAATTTAAAGTGTGTGTGGCGAAAGAGTTCGTCTCAAAGCCAAATTAGTGGCCAAAAGTGGAGCGACTATGTCTCACCTACACAGTTAAGACCGATGCTCCCTCTTTTTTAAAAAAAAAAAACATCTCTTATTGAGCTATTTGAGCCAGCACGCAAAGCTTGGACCTTTCAGCCTTCAACCCTCTTAGAAGTGCGTTATTTTTTATAACCTCTTATTGTTAATTTTTCGAAAAAAATTTACACACAACAATATTTTTATAACAACTACATTAGAGGATTGTTATTAATCAAATAGGAAACCTTTTTTTATGTTTTATGATAATCCCGTTTTCTGCTTGGTTCTTGAGATATTTCGTTTTTGTCAACCTTTGTTATTATTTGTGCAACGTAAAAGCCATGTTCGTTTATTATTTGCTGAAGTACCTTCCTCCTCGCTAATGAAACGGTTTATACCTGCAATCTTTCTTCAAACGATCGAGCACCGTGTATTTCAACTCTCTCGTAAATGCAGGTGTTAAATAGGTAACAGACCTAAAGTAATCTGACAACAATGTGGACCAGGTTTATGGTGGACCTCGAATAATACACGGAACGCTGGTTCTATTTTAATACCACACAATCGCCGCCCCAGAGAAAGAGAGAGAGAGAGATGGAAATACATAATTAAACCAACAGCTGTTAAAAATTCACCCACTAACGGAAACAAGATATTAATCAATTAGATTGTTCCAGGCAATCATGCACTAGCCAGTGTATTGCTTCTTGTAAGGTAATTATATCACGCCGTCGGTAATATCGAAAACCCCGACCAAACCAAAAGGGATCCGACAAGCAATTAATGTTTTAATAACACGAATCTTTAAATTAAAGACCAACTTATTAAAAAAGGTGATTAACTAATATTTTTCGATAACGAGCACCTCCAATCTGCTTCCCAATTTCGTTTTTATTATTGGCTGCTAGTTTTTTTAGCGTGCCTTTAACAAATCTTTCATCTATTAGCAAATGAGCCAGCATGTAGGTATAATTTACTAGTCTCGAAAAAATCAAAGAGGAAAAGTTTTCCAACTTCACTCAATGACATTGAAATTTCTATAGGTAGATGTAGATATGACGCGGCAGTGGTTGCACGCAACACTTAAAATTAACCGCCAATTTTTAAAATGCCACGTTGTGATATATTGCATTTTTTATGCAGCATCTAAGAAATACCAAAAAATCATAATATTTTTCTTTAGCCCACCAGTGATATTTTTACAAGTGTGTCTTCAGTTCAAGAATCTTTTCTCCACCAAACCTAAAAGAAAGTAGAGTGACAATCACATGACTTTGGTGGCCAATCAATGAGACCCAAAGAGCCGGAGTTTCGTTGGATGTACCACAAAGTGGAAAGTTAAAAGTAGACGTCTTCAATTTCGAGCCATAAAAAGTTTTTATACCATGCATGTCTCGGCAATGCTGCCCATTCACCGTCTCGTCGTCCTGTCAATATCCTCAACATGTAGGGCCCAATCACTCTTTCGGCAAAACCACACCAATGAGGATGCATTTATTTTGTTTTTGAAAAATGGCATAAAAGTTGTTCTCTGTCCCAAATATTTTCCTTAGAATTTTTTTGTCCCTTTTTTGAAGCTTACTATGGGTATCACTATCACTAGCACGTAAACGTTAAGAGTTGACTAAATTACAGAAAAGATGCGCTATTTTGCGGCAATCTCGAATCTGTCAAGACATACCTACAAGATCTCTGTGACAGTTCCTGAAATATCCTGAAAAACTGAAAAAACTAGATTTCTTATGTTTATCAAATTTTTATGATTGAAAATTGATTTTTTGTTTTGGTTTGCATATATTACGAGAGCCCACGACCAAAACCATGTATCATCGTTTTACGGCCAAAACCGTATCAAGTCGTTAGATAAGATGATCCTGAACCCTACTAGGTGGGTGGTAACGGTCAAAAGTGTAGCAACTGTGTGGGAGGCCATTTCTGCTATGTCAAAAAAAATAGGCAGACGGTATTATCGAATTACGTCTGATATTGAAAATGTACATAGATTTTGTCATTTTATAACGAAAATGTTTGTTTTCAGACATTTTGCGCGTAGCATATGGCCTGAGCGCATTTTTGAAAATGTCGAAAAATTTAGCCGAACTGTATTATAGCAACCCGGTTCAATTTTTTTTTAAACTTTTTTATGGCTTCCGGGATTGCTAAAATACTGTTTTCAGACATTTCCGATGTCGCCTATAATCCCAAAAACGAAAAGAACGTTCCGGAGTCGCCCGGCAAACGCCCTGGCGCTTGTTACAATCCTATGGCAAGAAAGGCTATTTACTTCTTACGCTCCTGTCCCTTGCATCATTACAGCGCATGCGGCAGCAGGCTATTCTGACAGTTGTAACGACGCTCACACCGCTCATTCAGATTGCTATTGTACGATTAAGTTTAAAAAGTCATATGTGACGTCATCCCAAACAGCACAAAGTAGTCCAATGGACATCCCTCTATGTACCAACGGACGTCCATAGGAAGTCCGTTTTTGTTCTATGGACGTCCATGGGACGTCCATTCAGTGTCCATTTGTCACAACTTTGGACATCCGTAGGCGGAGTCCTTTATCGGACGTCAATAGGGAGTCCGTTATCGGATGTCCATAGAGAGTCCGTTATCGGATGTACACAAAGCATTTGCTGATAAATATCTTAGTGAGGAACAAAAGAAAGAAAATATTCGTTATTTTGGACGAAGAATCAAAAGGTATAGTTAACATGACTTTTACTGCAGCATTCATATAAAGAAATGAGTGATCTTGACTAATGATTTTTATTTTTTAGAAGATGACTTTGAAGATCCTGATCGTGATCTGGAAAGTGATTTTGATGATGACGATGATGATTATGCGTCCGACAGTGACTAAAAACACATACACATCTCGCATCTTGTATCTCCAAATAAACAGTTTTTTTTTTTTACTTTATCCCAATTTCCTTTTGTGCAATTTATTGAAGTCCTTCAACTTCCGTTCGACGGTTTCGGGTAAGCTCTTTATTAATCATCATCAAATAATTTACTGGTCGCAACTTATTCATTGGCATAACATAGACTTCAATCGCCTCAATACGATTTTTGAATAATTTCGGAGTATCGAAAAGTTGTCTGATTAGTAAGGTGCTACACTGAATTTGTCTGATATAAATTTTTTCTACATCTAGACAACTTATTTTATCACGTCTAACAATTTTCAGACGAATTGCTATGTTACCGATCGGTAAATTTTTTTAACGTTTTCAAAACGGTCTCAAAATTTAATGCGCTCACATTTTCTTCTGAAAAATGATTATTTCATATACACTGACCCAAATTCACTCGTGAAAATCATTTTCAGACGTTTTGCTATGATACTTTTATTTTGTCTCATTTTTAATTTTTTTAAGTGGTCTCCCGGGTACACGCTACGCTAGTGGCGTCTGAAAAACTTATTTTCGATATCTTAGAGGTATCATTTAACTATAATTCTGAAAATCAGACGGATTGCTATGATACAGTTTGGTAAAATTTTTTGACACTTTTGAAAATTTGGTTAGGTCGGACGATACACGGAAAATTTCTGATATTGCGATTTCCGGGTTCAGAATAATCGAATCTATTAATTTGATGCGGTTTTGGTCGTATTGCTATGAGACAAAAATTTTGGTCGTGGGCTCTCGTACTAATAGGTAAGTCGTCAAAAGCTACCCGTTTGACATCCTGTAATGTATCATGATGACATTTCTATTGCCGAAAAGCATTTTTCAAGGACTTTCCAATTATCTATCAAAATTAGGAGACTGCCATTTAAATTTTACTAATTGGTGTGCATGGTGAATGATTTACTATACGTCATTTTGGTTCTCCTTCCGTTATGCAAGTTGGTTTTTGCGACTTATTTATTTTTTTTTTTTTGCGACTGATGTCGTTTTTTGTTGCGAAGATATCGTCAATGGAAACATTTGAAAATGTCATCCTGTGGAATAGTCTAGTAATGCCAGCTATTTATTACTTCACTAGTAAGTCCAAAACAAATTCCTAAAATAATGAGCACCTGGGAGAAACAAAAATTCAAAAGATATTAAAGCTCATCGGACAGATCTTATTAAAGCCTGCATCATCTAACCAACAAGCTATAACTTTTAATGCGCTTGTTTTTGATCAAATGATACTTTCGATTAATACAAGACCATTAAAAAATATCTTTCAAATAATTTTAAAATTAATCCTTTATTTTGGATAGCAGGATGGACTATCAATGATGCACCTGAAGCATTTGACAAGGGGAAAACTTCTTGGTTCAAAATTGTAAGTTATACAATAAAATCATTTTGCTACAAATATCAACTCGTCGATTAACGAACGCAAAACAATCTATTTTTACTGCCACAATTTTTCTATTTTTCTCTGTGTTGATTTGTCAGGTCTTAAGTGTTTTTGAAGTAAATATTTACAATAAATTTGTATCTACCCACCTCTATGTAAGTATATTTATAAAAATAAATTAAGTGATTAATTGGCCACTTATGCGATTTCGAGATAGCAAAGTAAACAGACTTAAAACCAGAGCCCAAAATATATAGGGTTGTAACTATTTTGTTGCTCACTAGAGGGATATCGGAATATTCGTTAATGAGGTTTACTTCGGACAAATTTCATTCAAAATGCTCTTGTAGGTTTATCTGTAAAGTTTTTTACGCGAATTTTTTTATTGCTGTCACAACTTATGGGGAACTTAAAATTTTCGTTAAAAAATTTCCGAAGGTAAAGTGGTGTGTATAGGTTTTCCTTCAAAAAATTATCTTGTACAGGTGATCAATCAAGAGTACGGAGCGCCCATACCTATGAGACTGTTGGTCCTAGAGCGTCAAAATAAAATTTTTCCAGACATATTATTATTACTTCTAGGGTAGGTTCAAAGTCCTTGTACTTTCTACAGTATGTACAGTATGTTGTACAGTATGAGTCCAATGGGTGTTTGTTCTATTTCTTTTGGTTCTGCCATTTCGGTCCCAAATACTAGAAGTCTAGTTGCCTCTAGTGCTGGGCATTCACACATTAGGTGGTATGGGGTTTCCTCCCCCCCCCCCCCCCGCATCTCCTGCAATCTGGGTTATTTTTCACTCCTATTATTGAGAGGTGTTTCATTAGTGGGCAGTGTCCTGTTAGAAGTCCAATTGCCCATCTCAAGGTCTGCATTGAAGCTGCTCTATTTTCTCCCATAGTTTCCTCCCGTGAAGAAAATTAGTTGTTAATTAATCCCGGGTTTTGAATTCCCAGTCTTTTTTGAATTTTTTGTGGTTCCTCTTTGGATCCCTGGTATCCACTAGTGCTCTTATAGGTTTCGGAACATCATTGGTGCCGAGTTTTGCTCCTGACCAGGGTTCCATTTCCCTGACCACCCGCACCAGCCTGGTCAGCGCAGGAAGCCATGAGAAAGTCCTCTCTAAGTTGCACTCCTGAGAACCTTGATGCAGGTTCTCCTTCTTTTACGTTGTTCCGGTTCCTTGCTGGTCTCCAGTTTCCCCCTGGTTTCGTAGTTTCTACTCTTTTCTCAGTTTTCTGCGAGCGGCTCCTGAGAGTTTTTTGGGTGGGTATTTCTTTTCAGAATCCCCTTCTCTTTTTGAATTAGATGTGTCTTGGTCCATATGGTTCCCACGGGTAATGGAGCTATTAAAGAAATACCATACACATAGCTCCATACGTATGGTAGGCATTTATTTTCGAAGGTTGAATCCAGAAGGAACTGATCTACTATTCAGCCATGCATCCTTCTAGCCATAGGATTTAGGTTTTTGAAGGTTCTATCCTTTTGGTCCAGGCGGTAAAGCCTAGACCCCCGCATTCCTCTGTTCGCAAGATATGACCACGACAACAGAGTTTATATAATTTAAACTTGAAGGGCGTGTATAGGAAATGCAGAATAGGCGGGAAGTTTCCTGTAGACGTGGGTCGTTGGAGCTTCAGTTGTCGAAATATAGGTTATTAAAGTTTTTCTAAAAATTTAAAATTTTTTGAATATCTACAAACTGGCTGATCAGAATAACTCGAAATTTTTGACAATTCCTGCACTATTTGAAATACATGATGTGATACAATTAAAACCTATATTCAATCCAATGGCGGAGATCTGGTCATATCGTTACCTCTTTCTTAATAATTTATACGCCGCTGACTTTAATGCAAATATGACATTTTTGATAGATGTAGAGAAAATTTGTGGCTCCCGTGACGCAGTGGTTCCCTTGGTTTGAAACTCACCAGCAGCCGACAACTAATTGTTGTGCTTCTCGAACCAAGATCGGGATCCACCTTGCGGAAGGCAACGGCAAACCACCACAGTGTACCCTTGCCTAGTACAATCTCTCACATAGTGCAAGTTTTTTTGTAAAGCAACACACACTTCAATAGAGATCACAAAAATGATTAATTGTTTCTGAAAGCACCTACACAAAAAAGTAAGGTAACTTTTCTCATTTAAACAGCACGATGTATCTACCAAAAATGTCACATTTCCATTATAGTCAGTGGGGTATAAATTATTTAAAAAAAAGGTAACGAAATACCCAGATCTCCGCCACTGGATTAAATACTTTTTTGTTGGGGGTATCAAATCGTGCAGTTACTTCAATTAGTACAACAATAATAATTATTGTAAAAAATTTCGAGCTATTCTTATCAGCCAGTTTGTATCTATTACACCTATTAAAAAAAATATTAAATTTTTCGAAGAACTTTGGCAGCCTGTATCTTGAAAGTTAAAACTACAGCGACTCATGTCTACACGAAATTTTTCGCCTAATTTTGCATTTCCTTTGAGTTAAAAAAAAAACTTCAGAAATTTTGAGGAGTGATTTTATACACCTTCTTCAGCTGTTACCTGCGAAAGTCACGATGATCCAAACTTCATAGTCACTGCATTTTGAGGACATGGGCATAAAAACTTTCAGCTTTTATTAAATAGCGAAGGTCTGACAGTCGCGGGCTCTTGTTCTATCATAGAGAACACTGAGAATTACATTAAAAAATACTTGAAAAATGTACATAAATATCTCAAAGATACTCTTTTATACTTATGTGATCAAACACAGTTCTAATGAGGGTAAGGAAAAAGAAATTATCCTGGCAAATACGTCTTTATTTACAGTTTAACTCATTCCAATGCTCGTCCTTTTAATATCGCATCCAATTCCAAATCCACCCACTTTAATTCCTATTTCGTTGCTTATTATTGCTATGAAGAATAGTGCAGCAGTTAAGAGGGTAACTATACTTATACTACTACAGTATTTTTTCTCATTTTACTTGCTTATTTGCACAAGTAATTGCTGTATAACGAGTTTAATTTTTCCGCAAGAGAATGCTCTCTATCTAATATTTACTCTGAACAATTGACTGGTGTTGTTTGCATAATTACACACCCATGAACATCTAACGCTTAATGAATATTGATCGCGGAAGAAAGAAAGCCGCTTCGTTTAAGGAGCATCTGATGTGTATGAATTTAAGTATGTAAATGAGGAACAATACACAACACCTTTAGCAATCAATCATGCAGTAGACAGTGAACAATGTTCCATACTTCAAATTAGAATTGCTACTCGGGAAGACATCGACTACAATTCACTCATGAATAAAAGCAATTCAGTCGAGCAGGGAGGAAACACTTACACTTAAAAAAATCGTCAAACCGAGAGATTCTGAAATGAACTCCCTGGAGTTAATAAAATCATAGGTACTTAAAAGTAAACCTAAAAATGCATTATACTTATTGACACGTTCATTCATACAAAATATCATTTTACAGACATTGTTGGACAAAAAATTCGGAATAAAATTTATCTGATTAAAAATTTTCAATACTGTAAATTTCAAGTTAAATAAAAATTCTTAGTACTGTTGTAGGTTAATAGTTTTCCTGAAAGGAGTTGGAATATAAATTTCCAAGTTATGTTACAGACTATTGAAATCTCTTCATTAAATATAAGATTTATTTTACATGGCTTGCGCAAACACTCTAGAAATGCATCAAGAATGGAAGTGGTGCTGCGTTCAAAGCACTCAATGGAAAACTATTAGCAAAGTGTTTTATAGCTCGATTTAAATATAGAAATACATCGACTTGAGAAATAATCTTAAATGCTTTAATAATTTGCCGGGGAACGCTGTCATTTAAGCTAGGAAAACTCCAAGCTGTACTTAAACACGTCATTAAACAACTAAAGTAAGTGCCCCTGCTCAAATAACTGTTCAATCAAAATTGATGTTAATTTGTTTTTAGATGCAGCAAGCATGATTTCTGCTTGTATATGTATATTTAACCTTTCTAGTTTCTTAATATTTTCTTTAATATTGATTAAACTATAATCTACACGTCAGATTCTTGTTTTATTTTCATTTAAATAATTATTAGTTAATGCCTAAGCACTTCTCTCAGTTCTACTTCCACCTACTTATTGTTTTCTAATTTACAAAATGTCGTAATTATTATAACTGATGAGAATGTAATAATAATATATTGGTTGATGGCTGTAGCTTTCCCTTTACCAAGGCTTTCCATAAAACTGGTTTATATAATATACTAATTAATTAGTCGCATGTTCTCATTACTCTTGAATCACTTTATTTTACATGGCAAAGCAGGGGATAAACCCTATTTTCATTTATTTATCTACACTCTGACATTTTCATTACGAAACGAATATTCATAATTGAATCAGTGCTAACAAAACGTTGGATGAATTCTGTATTATTCCATAAATGTCACATTATCTTGTCTTATTTTCTGTATTTGGCATGCTTAGGTAGAGCTTAAAATAGTGAGGTAGCCTAATTAAATTATTATTATGTGGCCCATAAAAACATCAAATTTGATATGAAATACGACAAAATATCATTTTTAACACACAATATTGTTACTGTTAATTTTCAATAATTACAGATTTGGACCAACTAAGTAGGTACACTACAAACCTAACTTATTTCCTAAAAAGCACACTTGCACTTGCAATTCCCTGGTGGATGGGGAAACATCTGTAATTCTCATCCAAAATGGTATACCTAAGGCATCCCTTATTCCTATGTTTGTCTATTGGTGTTCCAAATACCTGCTTGATATAAACTGTCGGTTGGATATAGAAGAGCATCCCTAAATCGGAAGGTTTGTCCATTGCTCGATTCTTCTGAAAGCTCTTTCTTATCTAATTGATAATCCCAAAAGTGGTTTACTCCGCAAAATTGGAGGAACACTTTTTTTGGAATTCCCTCGCCAACAAACCAATTGCATCAGTTTCTCCAAATTTCACCAGAATCAAGAAGCAGGGGTATTGTTGAAATTCTCCAACTCCCAGGTTTGTGTATGCCTGAATTACGTAGGTGGTAACGTAACTTATAGTACACCCAAGTTCAAAAGTGGAGTTTCCAAGATATTCAATTGATATTTTGAGCTTGCCCTATAACCAGCAGAAACTCAATCGCCCTTTACCAATTTTGAATCATTGGTTCAAACTCCCTGCGGTTTATCTGTATCAAACTTTTGACGATTTCTTCCATTGCGAAGAAACAGTTCCTTGTGTGAAATCCTGCAGAAACTGCCACATGATGTTCAAAAATGTCTCAACGTTGAAACAAATCGATCATAGAAGAAATCATCCAATTATGAATTATTCAAAGTATATCCAAACGCTTTGAAACCTCATCATCTGGTAGGGGATTGTTCTCACCACTGCTTTTTTGATTCAAAGATATTATTTAAAACTATTTTTACTGACACATTAGAGTTAATTGAGTTAAGCTTTGAGCTCTAGCCTCCCTTCCCTCTATTAGATCTCCTGCAACCTCTTTTTACCTGCTCTTTTACCTGCATGTGGATGCAAAAATGTTAAATAAAAAGCTGTTGCATGAAAACAAGTTATCTTAAGCTTGCGATGGTCTGAAATGATTTATTCACGCTGTTGAAAACTTAAGAAACCATTTTCATGCAACCAAAACGTTGGTAACTTTACTTACTAATAGAATCGACAAAATTCACACAAAACTTCCTCAAATCATGGGGCAAACCAGTTTCTCAAGGTGTCTTCGGTCTCAAGAGGCTGACCCTAATTAAAAGGTCAGAAAGCTTCGAGTTAGGAATCTCACCCAGGTTGGAACGGCTAAAACGGCCCTTGGTGGCCTAGTGGACCTAGTGGCATGGGGTGTACAACCCCTTCTCACCTTACTACTATAAATTCTACTACTCGGTCAGAGTCACATAACCGGGCGGCGAAGTTAAGACACCTATGTGACGTTGGTATTCCACATCCCACATATCATTATCTTAGTAGTGCTCAGTTTAATTATCAGCAGGCACGAACCGAGCAATCGATTAAAATAAAACAGACTTGATGATGACCGTAGACGCCTTAGAAACTGTCTCGCGATATTGCAAATAGAGGTTTGTATCGTAAGCAAGGAACGTTATCTGTGAGTTTTGGTAATTTTATTGGTAAGTAACACAATTGAGATACGCTCAAAATACCAATAATAAAAAAATTGCCAAAAATCATTTTAGATCGTCGCAAGAGTCAGCTAACCTGTTTTCAGTGTCAGTGTTGTCATGCAAAAAACTCTTTCTTTCCCAATCTTGCATGAGGGGGTAAAAAAAGGGTGCAGTAGCTCTAATATGGGGGGGCTAAAGCTCAAAAAATTAAATCAAGGAGTTCCAGAGATTCAGATGAACCCGACCGTGCAGTCAAAATGTTTTTAAATAACATCTAATGGTCATAAAAAGCAGTGGTAAGATCAACCCCTACCAGATGAAGAGGTTGCAGAGTCTTTGGAAACGCTTTGCACAATTTACAGACGGGTGATCACTTTTGTGGGGAAAAATAACTCGATTTACCTCAAACTTGAACCATCCAGATTTTCCCAAATTGAAATCGTGTGGTTTTAGCTCCACCAGGTTTGTACAGCTGGTGTTGATGTAGTAATACATGTAATGTTTGCCCATGCCAAAGGCCGCCAAAATATCGGTCATATGTAGATTGAATAACTATTATTTCATAGAATACGTCAGCCCCAACAAGGAGGACACTAGCATATGTGTCTACAGTACACACAAGGATACTCTTTGACCCTTGCCACTTGCAGTAGTGAATGGAGTACATATACCACAAGCCTCGTGTCAAAACTTGTCTTCCATGGGTGTCTTGGAATCTATTTCTGCAACTGCTTTTCCTGTTGTGACATACCTTTGTATATCATGTGAGCTTGCATGATCACACGATACATAGAGTGAATGTTGTGAACAAAAACACACGTAATTTTGCAAAGGAGAAAACCAGATTTCATTGGGGGCTTAGCTTACTACTTAAGCACCTAGTGAATTTTACTGCCCCTAACAGAACCCATATGCGTGTGGTATTCCTTGTACCTCATATTGCCGGAGTGAGTACCACGGATATTATCCGTGCCCCGTACTGAGAAGCTGAAGAAACAGTCCATCCTAATGGAGATCTCACTATCAAGACGGAAAGAAAACCGTAAGAAAACTTACATGACCCTGAATGCTGGGTAAAATCTCTTCCCTAGTCATACTATGTCATACTGTGACCTGTTTACCTCTTCCGCTTATAACATCGGCAAAATGCGCGGCAATAATATTTAGCAATTTAAATTTCGGCAAGAGTTGTTGTTAAACATTTAAAATTTTCGTAATAGATTTATTAAAAGACAAAATGTGTTTTGAGATTGCCAAGTTCTTATAAAAAGTGAAAAAAGGAGGAGAAAGAACGTAACCCTCATTTCGTCCGTTGGAGCTTATATTCTAAGTATTTAAACAAAACAAGTGCCCCAGCATGCACCTGAAAGAAGTGTGTGCAAAATTTTAACTGAATATCTGCATGTAATAAACAAGAGAATTATGAATATAAAAGGATTTTTAATTTTAACTTAAACACTCTAGCTACTTATATTGCTAACACTAATCTTAGGGTATAATATTCTTCCATTATTTTCTCTCACCACACTGAACAGATCTAGCCGCGGACCGCACTTGAGAACGCGACACAGGCCGCTTTTTCAAGTCCTAGGCCGCGCTGTTGTTTGTTCTAAAGTAATCGAAAATCTAACTAAACGTGTGCTTCGTTTGAACGCGAACGGAACGCGACCTCGGCCGCTCTGGTTTGATGACCGCCTAGTGCTACGTATTTACTAGAACATTTCTTTAGATCAACACCAGTTTCTTTGCTCTCGGATGCCCTTCCAAGCTTCAATTTATTAAACTTCAAATGACATGTAGTAGTTTCATTAAATCCCATTTCCAATTCTTCGGAACTAATCTACATTCTCCAGAAAAAACACATCAAATTAATTTTTTTTGCAGTGGTGGTAGGTACTAGATTCACATGCGACATTTGATCGTATTTGTCGTCCATTTTGGATTTTAGTGAATGAAAATTCTAGAAATGCCAGAGGACTCCTTAGTATATCCTAAGGTAGCTTCCTACAATATTTTGTGCTTTTATCCGCCAGGTATCGATAATCTTAAATCACGACTCAGCCGCCTCAATAAAAGTTTGAAACTATAAAAAAATAATTACAAGTTTTACTGTGAAAAATTACTTTAGTGGAGCAGCTTTTGGGAATCCCTGATAAAAGCATTTATAGCAGCAAGTCATGAGTGGTGGTGATTAATGTTTAATTAGGAATCGAAAATAATTCGTCACAACGATTTAGTTCATATAGGTAGGTACCTACGGACGAGATAATTATGTGATATATCATATAGGTATACATACATACATATTTTGATGAATAAATTGAACTATATTAAATACGTAGGTATGTTTGGTATCCAGTTAGTAATATTGAATGGTCACATTTTCCGGTAGTGTTCACGGGATATTATTTGTTTAGATCTTGGTATGAGGCGAAAGGAAATAATATCCAGCAGCAATGTCCTGGCCATTCGTCAATATATCCAGCAAGCGTTGTATAAAATAATTCGCTGGGGATCCCGGGGCGGGCTGCGGATGGGACAGCAGCACAGCTGGCGCACTGGCTGGATGCGGATAATAATAATATGCTAATATCATGGAAAGTTGTTCTTCTTCACTTATTTGCTCGTTTGAGGAGCGTCGCGGTGGCGTCGGAAGGACCGTTTTACCAGTTACAGGCCAGGCAGTTCAGAATATAAATACAAGCTTACCGGAAAGTTCCTTATGAAAATTATATTGCACGCAACGTCTTATGCGAAGACTAAGAAGTTGCTATATTGGATCGATAAAAGCCTTGCTATCGAGACTCGAGAGTGATAATCGAGAGTGCATGAGGTGTGACATAGAGATCTGAAGACTACAAATATACTACATCGGATTGACGTAACTTTCCTCCGTATGATTTCTTTAAGCTTTAGTAGTCACTAGTCACTAGTCGAAGAGCCCATTGCAAATTTCGTTCGTCGTCTGATACCTGTACTGAGTGAAACCAGTATACCGATCTTCATCCTGAGCAATTTCCGGAGATGTTATTAATTCGCGTAAAACTTTCGAGATTTTATAACGGGATAAGAATCTAACCGTACCTGTGCCACCCCTTAACCTGACGTAAATCCTCAGCATAGCGGTTTTTTCTCAACACCCTTCCCTCAACATATTTCCCTCATGCAATAACGAGTTAAAACCGATTGCAATATGGAAAGAGCATAAATGCCCCTTTGGGAATAACCAAATTCATAGCGATTCAGCCTGAACAAAGTTGGTGTCACAGCGCGATTCAATTTGTATCAAACCTTCCGCAAATCAAAGGACATTATTTTGTGCTTACCAACAAATAAGCCTCTTAATTAGTAAAATTTATTACAGTATATTACTTGTAGTCCAGTCAAATAATGCTTTTAAATTGCGCTAATTATAAGTTTGACGAAATTTTAACGGTAGGTAGGGGGCGCCACTAGAACACTCCAGCCAAGTTTCCCCCTACGGATTCCCAAAGGGGTAGCCGCTATCTTGAATTAAAGGGATGGAATTATGTATCTCGGTAAATATCGGTTGTACGTAAAAAAGTATTATTACAAAAATTTTTGAGGAGTAGTTATACCGCAACTTTTGTTTGAAACTTTTTTTGAAACTTCTTATTATTGTTCAAAAGTTAAAAATTTTCAAAAATGACACTTTCCAAGGTGGAAAGGTTTTTTTTTTAATTTTCAACAAAACGGTTAATTGGGAGGTGACAGTAGGTTATTGTGACAAAAGTTGTAGCTTTTTAGTTTTTCTACAAAAAACTTATCTTCAATTTTATCATGCTTAGTACGGACCTATAGAGGGTGTTTCTTTTCCGGCAGGAACAAAAATGAAACGATCTTCAAGATTTTGGTATTTGTTTCTCTTTTTTTTTATTCTGCAGTATTAGCCGCAGATCCAGGATTGGAGGTAGTGGAATGAAGATTCTGCATAGAAGTCTGCACAGGTATACTCCCATAGCAAGCATTTGCCTCTTTGCCATAGAGTCAATGTCATTCCATCAGGTTTCTGTCCATCATCTCTAGAGCATCCCACATTCCCACATTCTCTAATTACCGGAATTCGGACAACTCTTAGACCTCGGGAGATAATCTCGTTTGCGTCGGCATGTCAGGAAAGACAACCAGCACTAAATAGACACGACAGACCATGCAATCCTTTCGAAGTTACTTCGGTTTCGCAGCTGCAATGATGATGGGGATCACAGAAATCACAGCCTAAGCGAAATGCGATGGAAATTCGACAGCACGAAAGGTGGGTTCCAAGTTGAGGAGATGGAAGAGCATATAGCTAGTCACCGGTATGTGGTTGAGAACTTGAGAATAGAAAGAAGTCTAGCTTTGTCTTGTTGAGAGGTTGTTTCATGGATCAAGGAATCTTTTATGAAAAGCAGGTGTCTCCCATGAAGATTGCGACAACATATTTTCCGGAGTAATTGATTGCGATCATGCCAAATACTCAAAGCTTCTGGGATCAATGAATCAGCTTGTATGATTCCAAAAGTAAGAAGAGACGTCACAAATTCGAGACAGCTGTGGTAGGAAGCGAGAAAACATGGAATAGCTGAGTCCACAGCATGTCTGATTCCAATACCGCCCATCTTTATGGGAAGGGAAGATTGTATCCAAGCTTCTTGAGAAAGAGCGCAGTTTAAGTTTTCAAGGGTTGATTTTAAAACAGTGTCGTAAACTTGTAAAGACGCTTTATTGAAAGGGAAATTTTAAGCTGAATGAGAAGAAATCCAGTCCAATCTTGATATGAATATAGCTTTAATAATTGATTTATTTTTTTATTAATTATAATTAGAATACCCTCATCAGCAAGTGGGACCCATTATTTATTAATTAAAGTAATAGCGTTTTTACCATATAGATGATTTTTTGGTTTCTGAGGTCGCTGATTTTAAGAACTGATATCCGATTTTCAAAAAACAAAATAACAGCTCCAATATGTCTTTCTTAAATTCATCGTTTTTTCATCAAACTCAACATTAGGGGATTTTGTAACCATAACAAAATCATGTATTTCGAGGTCTTGAGGCCCCCAAGCGAGGCCTCGATTAAAAAATGGGAAACTGGGAGCAAAAGACCACACGCCAATACATGCGATGGGTATGCGAAACGGAGAAATAAGAGTGAGGCGACCCTTTTTTACCTGCCCTGTGCCTTCCGCTCATTTAGAGCTTTGAGCCGATTATATCGGGCGATCCACAAAATTTTTCATCAACTAGTGCCTTAGAAAAAATGAAGCATGTCTGCCAGTCTGTCAGATAAAATGCAAACTATTGGTAGGTGTGCTCAGGTGCAATGAGCTCAGACATGACTGCAGTAGCTATCTCTCTGTTCCAAGGCTATGGACAAAGCATTCCTGCAGTATTTGGAAAGTAAAAAAGACTGCTGCGTCAGCCAAGGAGGAGAACATTGCTAAGGTTGCTAAGGATCCAAAAACAGAAGAGATAAAAATGCTGCCAGATCTTCAAACAATGAGTGATCAAGAAATTTCAAATGCGACAGTTCAAAAGAAGGGCATTGGATGCTGTAGACGACATTGTGTCAGCCAGGGTCGCTCGCCCTCCATCCTTATCGCCATCAACGACGCATTCTTCACATTCAGGATTGCTACAATGGCCCGATGAGATGCCTCCATCTATCACTAATGGATGCAGGATCTATCCCTCGCCTTCGCAAGAGACTAATGATTCCGATTTTTTTATCACTCACACAGTACTACTCAACAGCTTTTCAACAAGGTAACTAACGTCGTTCATTATGCATTTTCTTTTCTGTCTGTAGCGTTACTCCGTACTCCGTGAAATGTTCTTTTGAATAAATAATATAAGTTTTGTTTCTTATCTGAGTGTAATTAATAGCCGTTCCTCAGCTTCCACAGACTTCCTCATATTTGTGTCCTGTTTCTGGATAGCAGGGAAACTAATCTCGCGAGTTCCAAATAACTGCCTTTGGACATTCTGTAGAATGCTAGAAACGTAGAATCTGAAAGCTCGAGTTCCTTTGCAGCAACAAACAAACGATGATGAAAGTTTCTTTAAAGGTTTGGGTGGACCCAGAATCTTGTTCTATTTATTGTTCTTCTCCTTCGAAGATAATAATACGTTAAGATGGTTACATCGTCACTGGAAGAACTTTCTCTGGAACTTGACACGACACTTGTTGATGGATCTGCATCCATGATCAAACTGAACCAACTGCAGATTTTGATCACTGATCAGTAGCTTTTTGTGTGGAGCCTATTCACTAATGAATTGATAACTGGTTAGTGACTCGAGTTACCAACCAGTTTAGTTTCTTTTCAGTAGTTCCGTGTGCGAAACAAAGCTTGTTGGCTTTAACTAAGTAGATATACAAAGAAGCAAAGTAGCACTTTTATTCTGCTATAGTATCTACTAATCTATGTGGATATGGTGATAAACGGCGATAAACTAAGAAGTATCCGATTATTGGATGGCCATGCATCAGTGCTAAGATCCGAGACTAGGAACGCCATGAATGAAAGAACGAAGATGCACTCAATAAGATCAGTTAATTGGTTTAATTTTTTTCAGAAACATGTTGTAAGAAGAGGTAATAAAAGAGCTACGCAAGAGTGATATCAAGACTTCCTTAAATCTTCGATATTTTGTGTGCTTCATATTATTCCCCTCTTCATAATACATATTCTTTGGATTAATGAACTCCGATGCAAATAATTGGCTGGCATAAAATCACAATCTATATACTTACTGTTCTCTTTAATCCATTTTGTTTGCAGAGTGTGAAATCTTAACAAAAACAAACTTATCGTTTTTAAAAATGGATTATCAAATTCGTCACAACAAACCTTCTACACTATAAGAGCTATTAGTTCGCCTTGGGCTTGCTAACAATATCTTTGATGTGCTCATGTAACTTGAACCGAGCTTAGAAACTGATCACGAGCTTTCCGCTAACATAAAATATAATTCAGCAGGTAATTGTTGGTTAGATAAGTGCTCTCGAACAGCTTTTTTTAGTTTGTACGTGCCTTTAGGCTATTAATGTTAAGTGTGAAATATGACTCTGAACAGAATGTGGATTGTTCAACACAATTACTTAGTCACTCATTGATTTAAATGAGTTTTCGTAAAAAGTACCTTTCCTATGAACAAGTTCATTAAATTTTTTAGTATCACGTAGGTATCACTTTCATGAATTTACCCAAAGAGATATGCCAAAGATTTTATTTTCACTTTAATAGTTACATAAATTATCCGATTTTAATTTTAACATAACAAGAAGAAGTGTTTTTCAGAGAATCTTTATTGGAGCGACATCAGAGCGACTGGCCTTATAGGTCTCTAGAAAGATCTCAAAACGTAACACTTCAGATACTTCAAGTGAGTCTTGGAGAAGTTTTAACAGATATGCAAGAACATCAAAGATGGACTTAAGTATTCAAAATTACATTCGCATCGCCTTTTGCCTCTTCTCAAAAGGTGCGTCCTGTATTTCGCCCTTTGAAACTCTTTATGCTCTTTTCTGCGTTGTAGCATTCGTATATTATAGATATTTGTGTAGGAATAAAGAGACATGTACCTATTCAGGTTTGGTACGTTTGAAGTTCCATTCATTTCAAATTCCCATAATTTGGTGGTTAATGCATGTCCCTTTTAGGTAGACTTAGCAAGAGCGAAATAATTATCCCTAATTATTTACAGCGCAATAATTGCTCATGTTGATCATATTTATCCTGAAATTATAATAATTATATGGAATGATTTTGCACTTCTATTATTGATATTACAATATAGAAATGTATAGGTGTCCCATAAATTTCATGAAAAGTTATATTAAAAAGGTGAATTATTATTAAAGTATTTTATTGGAATATCCGAGATTTAGGTATAATGTATATCTGCAGCAAAAAGTAGAGATCGATCCATCCCTTCTGAGGAGGACGCTAGTAAAAATCTACTAAAATTATTATACAGGCATTAAAGTCTGTTTCATTTTAAAAAGTTTCATAAATTCATCAAATGCTCCTTCCTTGGAAAGTGGGTCAAAGAATATTTAGATTAAGCGATAAAATTTGGCAGGAAAATGGGAAAGTGTTTTTATTGCAAAGGTTCCCACTAATGGAAAAAGCAAGTTTCTGAATTTATTATCAAAAATATTCGAGGGACGAAAACTAATGCTAATTGGTTGCGGCATAGTCCTAGTTCTAATTTTAAAAACTAAATTTATCAGTTCAGCTGTTACTTTATTTCTGATGTCACTTTCAGGCGCTGAAGAGGAGTGAAAAATATCATTATTTATTACTTCTAATAAGATTATATTTTAAGAAATATAAATTGGTTAATAAATTTGGTTTCTTGGCCTTAATTATTCAATATGACTAACTATCTACCTACCAGTTTTGCTGCATTAGCGGCATAAGCATATGTTTTTATAAATAATTAAGTTTTATTCCTTCCAGCTCCCGTTAGATCTAAAATTAATACAAAATTATTGTCGTTTATTGTGGTAAACAAATTTTTTTTCTAGCTCAACTTAACTAGTTGAGCTGTCACTAAATACAAAAGTCCCGCTATTGCCAATATTGTATCCTTTGGTATTTAAACAGCCCTTGGTTAATTAAAAAAGTACTCTTCCTCTGAAGTTTAACAGACCGTTTAACCGAGGTTTTCCTCAACGACAAGTCTTTGGCACCGAGTGGACCCTGAACTGCTTCACGAGTTCATGTGCCTGCCGGGCACTCAAATTTAAAATATTATACGAGAAGTCTTCTTCATTAAAGAAAAACTATTATAACCGTATGGTTCTGGAATCTGGACCTCGCAACATTTTTCCAGAAGTTTCTGTATATAAAAGCTGCAAATTGATCTGAAGAACCCGCAACATCGATAGGGAATTGTTTTTTGTTTGTCCCATTTTGGCTTCACAAGTATGGCGAAATGAAATTACTTCCATAATCATTTATGACTCACCAGGCTAAATACAACGAGATGTGCCATGTTCCCCGAGGTTTAGGTATAAAATTAAGTTCTCCTGAAGTTTTAAGAATTAACAGAAACATGAAAGTCAAAAAAAAACTTGGTCAAAAAGCATTTGACCGAGTAAAACACGAAAAATTATAGTCAAAATATTGAAACAAACAGGTATCGACGACAAAGACCTGAGAATAATTTAGAACCTCTATTGGAACCAGATCGGTAACCTTAGAGTAGATGTAGAACAAATGGATTACATAAAATTAAAGCGAGAGGTCCGACAGGTTTGCATATTATCACCTCTTTTCTGTAACTTCTATTCGTAAGGCATTTTCAATGAAGCTGACGCCTGAGTCAGCCGACGCGGCAGTAAGCTGAAAAGGGGAAAACTTTTTGAATACCTACTCGCTTCTTCGTATCGCGGTCAATTTTTTAACCGATTTGGAAAATTATTTCTTCCTGCTAACCGCTGAACTTCGAGGAAGGAGGAAAATGACAAGATGCTTCTCCCCCACCCCTTCCCTTCAGCCAAAAAAAATTTGAAAAAATGTAAATTTTTGTTTTGCGTGCCAGCGGCGGATTTTTCACAAGCGTTGCTTCGAAAACGATTCATTGTATTCCCGGCAAAAAGCGAACAAAACGCTTTTTGATTTTTTTCGCTACGCCTCTTCGGAGTCGAGTTATCGGGGTGTTAAGAAATTTGTAACTTTCGCTCTCCCTCCCCTCCAAATTGTACCACCACCCTCTCCCAACGGGCTCTTAAAAAACATCAAAATACGCTTCTAAACAACATTAGCTGAGCCCCCTACATATATAGGTACTATACCGGCCAAGAACAAATCATTTGAATTTTTTTTTCGCACCGAAAATTCGCTATATTTCGCAAGTTGCCCTATCGACTTCCGCATGGAACGCGCTTACGTGTTTTGTCAATTTCTTTCATTTCGGGAAGAACAATTTTTTCGGTAGGATCAAAACTGACGGAGCAATCCACGAAAAACCGATATCCCGTACTTTTACAATGGCTCTTCCCCCTCTGAAAAAAAATTTTGATATAGGGGGTCTGAACTTCGAAATACCCATAAAAAAGTATCACATGCCAATTTTTGTATCTCGACGGAAAGCCGAGTTATTTCAATTAAACAAAATTTAAAACTTTTTTCAAGATGGCGGAAAATGCACAGGGGAAATCTTGGTTGACAATCTGAAGTTAAGCTTTTCTAAGCCCCCCTCAAACAATATCCTAAAATCAGCTTTCTCGGTTCGAGTCGGTCTCTCTAGGCCAAACGATGGATTTTTTCTAATTTTTTTGCACATTCAAGTACAGGATCACAAAGGCCATAATTTAAAATTATTTTGGACTATACAGAGTGTCCTATATGAGAGTATCATGTCAAAGTTATGTTTTTTTATGGAAATCTCTATTCTCTTATAGTATTGCATTTTTTACAGTTTGTTAGTGTTTAAATTGAGAAGTTTGTGAGTTGTAAACAACTCAAATTGCAACTTTCGAAGTTCAAGGTACTGTACAAATGATCGGCTCAAGATTGAGGAAAACGGCTAGCATGTCTCTATTTTTTTTTTTTTTTATTTCACTTGTTTGTAACGAAGTCCGGAAATCCGGCCTTCGTTTTTGTCTTAGTGTCAGGGGTTGTGCCAGAGATTCCCAGTTATTTACGTTTTTCATTGTCTTTTGTTATTTTTAAATTAATTAAATCAATCAAATCATGAAGCAAAGTCGAGTCCCGGTTAGTTTCCCGATATTTAAATTTATTATTAATATACCTACCTACTTGGTTTTTTATACATAAGCCGTAAAAATAACATTTTTAAATCGTCGAATTCATACACCGAAGCTGAAGACTCCAGTCGCCGAGGAGATAACGCTACGCGATAACGGCCGCAATCGCAGGTAAATTGATTAATCCAAGAGAAAAACAATGTTTATCGCTAGCGTGGCTTCGATTATTTTACAAATTTAATGAAAATTTTTAGTTTGCGACCGCGGTAGGGATACGGGCATATAAGGCCGGAACGCGAAGAATCTCTCTCTCTGCTTTTCTTGGTTTCATCCGACTTACTACTGTCTGCAAAGTGTTAAGCATTATTGTTTCCGCCCCGTCTGGTAATAGTGACCGGTGTTACTCTCTGCTCTTCTGAATTTCGTTCGACTTAGTACCGTCCACGAAGTTTTTCTTAAGAATTATTGTTTCCGCCCCGTTCCGGGAATAGTAACTAGTGCTATTATTTTGTGTACACTTACGCAACCGCCTTAAGAGAGCCGCGACCGTCAGCAAGAGTTTTGAACCCGCAGAATAATAAGGTAGGTGCGAATAAAATATCGAGTTGAATTTAATTGTGCCCGTTTGTCGAGATTTTATTTATTCCCGTCCCTCACCGAGATTAGCGACGTACCCGATAGATTAGGCTCATTAGGTGCCACCAACCCTGTCGTAGCGTAGAGAATTATTTGGCCCTTACTAGGAGTGCACTAGGCGGTGTGTGTACCTACGGACGCGTGATACCTGGCTTTCCATGCGGTGTATGGCCCGGCGAGTCAGGGGTTAACGCCGAAGTAGTTACGCGGCCATATAGGGATTCACCCCGAGGCGTAGGTGTCTTTCCATGCGGTGTTAAGCCCGGCCGGATGCCGCACCTCAGGGGTGTCTCCGTGCGAAACTGTGTATCTCTACAAAATTATCGTCTTCAGCAACTATTAGCAGGGTTACCCCGCATCACACCTCTCGTTACATTTTTATTCCCGCGCACGGCCGAAATACTCCGCCGTTCGTCGTATTGTTAATTTTTTTTGCGAACAAGAACCGTTGCCCGTACATTTTATTTTATTTAATCCGTATTACATTATTTTACCGACCATTCGACTCGCTCAGATCAACCGCCGAACCTGCAATAAAATTAGTTTAATAAGGGACACAAATAAAGTTTGTTTTCATTTATCTGTGAGTTTTATTTTGTGTGTGTACCGTTACCAATTACAACCGCCTTCTCGCCCACATCTTCGCTCCGTGAATTGCCCAGCGCTCGTGGCTCCGTGCCTAAAGACCACGTGGCCACGCACGATTTTATTTTATTGATTTTTGCGTCCAACCAACCGACCCCTGGGCTAATTCCGTCTCCAGTGAGCTACCTTAGGGACAAGGGCACCACAACGGTGTCAATTGTGTGAACAGGTTCGACAGGGAATTCAGCGAGAGATTCCCCGGGGGAGTAAACCCTTCCAAAAATCTGGCGCCCGAGACATCCGAAGGTGAGTACCGTCAAACCACGAAACCGGACCCTCAGAACGCGAACAATCGTCACATGTTTATAACTCACAAGTTTCTCAATTTGGTCATTATACAGGGTGTCCGGAAATTATGAGCAAAAAATTAAGGGGGTGATTCTTCTTGATGAAATATTGCCAAAAGTATCTATAATTTTTTTTCGAAAACTCAAAAAGAAGAAAGTTATAAGCCTCCAAAGTTGATTTTTTTAAATCAATATTTTTTCATAACTTTTTTTCTAGTGTACGGATTTTCTTAAAATTTGACACACTTGTCACTGATGTTGCTTTACATCCTTGGTCCAAATTAGACTTGAATCCCTCGAAATCAAAAGGCCTTAACTGCCCTTGACCTTCAAAAAAGGCCTATAACTTTTTTCGTAATATTTTTTTCTGAGTTTTGAAGACGCACAATTGAAGAACGTGAAGAAATATTCGGAAAAAGTCCTCTTTGTCTATCACGATAAAATGACCCGTTTCCGAGTAAAACTGTTTTAAAAATTTTCCTGCACTAAAATTGATCACCATAAACTATGATCATTCTGCAACAACACCAAAGCATGCTTTGGAAACAGCTGCAGGATTGCCTAGTTATGTACAAAACAGAGACATTCGTATATAAATAGACTGGAAATGATTTTTTTTTGAAAATGAAAAAAAATTTTAATCATTTTTTTTTTAATAAAATAATAAATTATTTAAATAAAAAAAAAAATAAATTGCTGTCAAAATGAAATCCAAAGCAAACGTCTTGTTTCCTAGGCAACCCTGCCACCGTTCCCAAAACATGCTTTGGTATTGTTGCAGAATGATCATAGTTTATGGTGATCAATTTTAGTGCAAGCAAATTTTTGAAACAGTTTTACACGGAAGCAGGTCATTTTATCGTGATAGACAAAGAGGACCTTTTCCAAATATTTCTTCATGTTCTTCAATTGTGCGTCTTCAAAGCTCAGAAAAAAATATTACGAAAAAAGTTATAGGCCTTTTTTGAAGGTCAAGGGCAGTTAAGGCCTTTTGATTTCGAGGGATTGAAGTCTAATTTGGACCAAGGATGTAAAGCAACATCAGTGGCAAGTGTGTCAAATTTTAAGAAAATCCGTACACTAGAAAAAAAGTTATAAAAAAATATTGATTTAAAAAAATCAACTTTGGAGGCTTATAACTTTCTTCTTTTTGAGTTTTCGAAAAAAAATTATAGATTCTTTTGGCAATATTTCATCAAGAAGAATCACCCCCTTAATTTTTTGCTCATAATTTCCGGACACCCTGTATACATCCGCGGCTCCTACAGTTTCACTATGGCACCTATATAGGGGTGGAGAACATACCTATAGTAACACCAGGAAGGTATTCATTTGCTTTGCAAATGAAAGGGAAAGCCACAAAACGGCGTAAAAAACGGTTTTGAGAGTGCGGAGGGAGTGCGGTCCTGACAAGAGGCACCGATTAGATGCCGCGATCCCGGATACACCACTTCAGGATAATTGCCAAGTATTGTATTCTGTGTTCGAGGCTTACAGAGGCGGACTGGGCGATATATCCGCTTTCACATATCGTGTCCAGTCCACAGGGATTGACGCAATGATTTTTGGATTATAAATGCAAAATAAATGCAAAATTCAAAATAAAAATCGTGGTACTGTTATTTTCGAAGATTTTCCTTGCCCTAAAAGTGAAAAAAAAATAGAAATTCGACCGTAGTGCCAAAGAGGCCTTAGTTGTGACCTTAATATTAGTTTGCAATGGCTGTTTTTACTTTCTTACCCACCCAGCACCCCTATTTCGCTCCTCGGTCCCGAAAAAATTGATGAAACTTAGGAGCCGCGGATGTATACAATTACCCTCAATTTAAATACCAACTGTAAAAACCAATCTTTTTTTTCTCAAACAATCTAAAAATGCATTAACATAAGAGTATTCCATTAAAAAAAAAACAATAAATTTGATATGTCACTATCATATGGGACACTCTGTAGTCTAAAATAATTTTAAATTATGACAATTGTGACCCTGTACTTGAATTTGCAAACAATATTTTGAAAAATATCCATCGTTCGGCCCACAGACCACAAAGATCGACTCTAATGAACTGGGACTGGACTATAAAGACTGGATTACTTCCGCCACCTGCCACTATGTGCTATGTGCTATAAACTATAGACTTTGAAAATAATTAACCTGCTTCTTCTCAAACGAATTCTAAAAAAAAATGCTAGTCAAAATTAGGTAAAAGTACCATTAAAGTTATTCTTCAAATTACTGAAGATGAGAAGATGCCACACATACTGCGGTGGTAAGGTAAGAGAATTTTAGGTAGGTACTAATGACATATAACGAGCAACAACACTGCAAAAAATAAGTGTTTCCCCAGCTCATCAACACAAAGTAGCATAATATTATTCTTTATAAGGAGGCTCGAAGTATCAATTCCACCCACAGAGAAAGGATAATTAAATAAACAAACCTTCTTAAAAAATTAAATGGTTTCGATAAAAGCATGCATATCTTTATTAGCACCGTTATTAAGCAGTTAGATAGCCATAATCGCTTCATATAAATAATAAGAACCGGCTAGGCTGCGTTTCACGACTCCCAGCAATGCATCTGTGACGATGCTGAGGTGAAATCAGCTCACTAATTAAACGAGCCATTTGGGGCCACAACAACCTCTCATACAGCCGCAGTTCAGGTAATGGTCGAGTTGTACAACCACGTGTTCGATTTGCAAGTTTAGGTAAACCGGCCACATTCCAGCCTAAACGCTGATGTGTCGCCCCGTAATGTGGGGTCATGGCGTCCCACTCCCACGGCCGGGCTGCATTCTGCCCGTCTTGCTTCAGCGGGGCCTCCTGCCGCGAGATGGCCAGTGACGTACCTATATGTAGCGGGAAGTCTTAGGTCTTGTCCCAATGAAAGGATCCTTATACTTCTTATACTCTCAGCCAAAAAAATCAAAAAGTTGATTCTTCAATTACACAAGAGTGATTCGCAACAAACCTTACCACTTCTCTCTGAAGCTCATTAGTGCAGCTGCAGCCTTCAAGAAATAAGTGTTTGGTCAAGTTAAAATTCCAGACGCTCGGATACAACTGTAGTGTCACGTTTCATTTCTACCGTCGAGTACATTAGCACAGATTAATCGTTGCATATACGGGTACAGTTCCATTAAATGGATGCAACGAATCCTAGTCAAGCTTGCATGTTTTAAGATTCCGCTGCTGATATTGAGAATTATTAAGAAGTTAGGTACTTGCTTGATAATATGAATAATCTTAATGGGGAAAATAATTCAGCTGGTTGCAACAGCAAAAATGAATTATTGGTCTCATTATATTCGACTACTTTATTACTAATATACTTACAGGACAGGTTACTTATTCGTTACACGGTACACGGTACACGGTACACTAATAAGACACGTTGCTACCAAATGAAAATATTATTATGATCAGTAGTTGCCGGAAACAGTTTCCTGTCAGACACTAATCCTGTAATAGCAAAATTGAACTACATTTCCCAAAAACCTAATCAAACATTCTAATTATTATTATTCGTCTCATCAGCTATGTGCTATCTAATTAAAATCGTCTTGTAGAGGGAAAGCAGATCAGGATTGTCACGGTATGATTTGACCAAATATATTTTCAAGGTTTTCCCTCTTATTAAGGGACTATTTATACAACACTAAAGAACTGTTTAAGTAGCACCCTATCCCTTTATTGATGCTTTAACTAATATTTGTACTGACCATCAGCATTGACTCCATTTAGTGTACTACAAAGAACAGCGGGCAATTTATAAAACACCACCTGTTGATTCGCGAATAATCATGTACAGCATTCTAATGCTCCTGCTTCCTCAGAAGGAATGTGATATCTCCAAGAACTTTTTGGCGAGGTCTCTAATGACAGCGCTTGCTCCGTTCTTTTTTATGTAGTACCAACCAATACCTTCGGGACTCATTCATTTCTAGTAAACGTCAAAATAACTTTTGCTCCAACTACCATTACTACGAAGACACAGCTTCATCTACGCCCAAGAGGGCAGTTTTGCTAAACTCCTGTAATTTCTGGAGTTTTTATATATGGTTCGTTACAATATTACGCAAATTATCTGATGCCTATGGAAATACAAAAGTTGTTCAGCATCCCTCGATACAAATATTTGAGATTTATTATTGCAAAAAAGAGGCATAGAATTGAGCATCTAGAATTTGGAAAACTGGAATGACACACTTCCCTTTATGAGGTTTGACGTTTTCTTCAGCACACATGATTTGTGATACTTCATCCCTTGCTCCGTTATTTAAATAATTTCATAAGACATTCACGGCCAAAATTTTCTCGATCCAATTACTTTTTTATCGAAACATGGTATAATTTGCGAAATTAATAATTACAAGATCAGATCTAGTTGAATTAAAAGGCAAATGTTGGCAAAAGTAAAACCAATCGTTCCATCCCTAGCAGCAAAGCCGTTTAAATCTTCTTCTGAAATTCCATCAATTTTGCACTGCAGTTTCAACCATCCGTATTCAAGGAAAGCCACCCCTCAAAAGGTAGCAGACAATGAGATGAGTAATTAACCGCAGGTGGCTGCCTAAAAAAATGTAGTTCAAAGTAACCAAAGTTTTTTTTCTACTTAACCCTGACTGAGTCTTTTCGAAGTCTTGAGAATCTTCGCTTATTCTCCGTAATATACTTCTTTTCTTCAGTAACTATTTCTTTTTTTATGAGAACTCTCATGATGTCAGAATGAGATATTCCGATTTTTCGTTGATGCGAATTCGGCCTCGCATAGTGACACATTTCTGTCACAAGACACAGAATTGAGATAAATCCACCTTGTCGTAAGTGACTAACGCTCTTGTATTTTTGCTGCTGCGAAGTTTTACACTAACCGAATTATTCTTAGCAAACAATGAAATCTTTAGAAATATGAAGACCTCATTTGTGATAAAAATACACTCTAATCATAAATTCACATCCCACTGCTGAGAAGTTTGGCTCGTTATTTTTGCTTATACATATTTTCTAAATTTATTTTCAATGGGAATAGATGGGTAATTTACACAACCACCGAATAATGAGACTGGTTTTGTGGTAGGTCAGCAGCAGCGAATACATTTTAAGCTTTCATGCATTTGAGGGTTTGATGTTTTTGCAAAAAAAAATTGAAAATTGAAAAAATTATTAAAAAACGAGTGAACACGGTCTAGACAGTCTATAAATTGAATATATAAAGTTTATTTAAACAACTGACTGGCATCCCAGTTTGCCCTAAGACATAGTATACAAAATATTACTTAAAAAAATAAAATAAAATTATTAAATGAAAATTATTGCAAAAAAAAAAAATTATTGTAATTTCGGCTTAAAACCAAAAAGATGGTTTCTTAAAATGTACGTTGAACTTTTCAGAATTTTGATTACAATTTCCATGTCTAAAGATTTATTTAATCCAAAAAATTTCCTAAATTCAATATATTTTTTAACTAAAGTTCCTCTAGAGCCGAAAAATAGTCCAATAACTTCAATATTTAGTTACGAGAACAAAAACGTCTTGGAAATCTTTATATTATGGGATTGCATAAAGGAAATAAAATGAAGGAATTTTCGATAAAATGAACATTGAAATTTGGTTTAAAAAAACTTACTAAGATGATAAAGTGGCATAAAGAAAAATTTCCACAATATGTGCACCTAACCCCCGGAAAAAGATGTATTGCCCAAACAATTTTTTGACAAAATTTGATTAGCACCTTCTGTATTGTCACTGGCACCAGGTCTCTATCTGGGCTCTCTGCACCTCCTCTCGCTTGCGCAAACTCGTATCCCTTACACATCCTCCAACCACCAACAACACGGATTTACTGAAATATTAGCAGTGGTGGGTTCTGCCCAGTTCTGGTCAAATCAGGCCAGACTTCCCGCAATATGGATTGCCGATATTGACGAAGTAGGTATTGGACAATAATAGCAACGCACATGCTCTAAAGTTTGGTCTTCTTCTTTACATTCTCTGCACTACACCACTAGTGTGAAGATGTGTATTTAACCTGCAGCGACCAGAGTATATTGCTATTAAAAGTCTCGGGCTTTTGTTCTTGACGAGCAGGAGCTATTTAGCCCCTTTCGGATCAGACAAAAGATATTCATTATCATCCGTTGCTTCAGTTGTTGTCGCCAATATCGTTTCTCACTGTTCAAGCACTCCAACATTTGTCATCGTTGGGACGAATTTGTCACTATCCAATCTGCCCTTAACATTGATAGTATAAATTGCAGGAAATGTCGAACAAGCTGTTACTTCTAGTAACTGATTCGGTTTTGGAACTAATAAGTTATTTAAAATGGAAATTGAATGCAACTGAACTATCTGGTATTTACAGAATTAAGATTTTAATGGATGATTAACTCTTCTAAAAGGGATTAGAATTTTTTCGGCAATATTTTGGTATAGGGCATTTTAAAATCAGTGAATATCTGACAGATTTTTAATTTCGTTTATGCAACAGAGCCTTAGCGTATTTTTTAATAGGGCACATTTCAAAATCCATAGAGCTACTATTTTCCAATGAATCTGCAAATCATCGATATTTTTAAGTTTTTAGCTTCAACCGTGAAATGCCTTAGATTCCTGCGCCACGTCCCGACACTGTGCCGATGATGTTGGCCTGGTGCTGGAAACCGGTTCCCTTTCAGGTTGGTAGACGGCGTTCGCTCCAACTCCCTCGTGCTCGTCTCGGTCATGACCGCTGGCGCTGCTACACCTGAGGCCTGAGGAGAGTCCGGCTATGCTTCACCATCACCATCACCATCTTACTCTTATATGCCTATTATTAGTGTATTTTTTAACAAAAAATACACTATTGAGGACGACATCACTTTTCGAAAATCACCCAAACTCATCAAATGTCCACCGATCATGACCCCCAGATCACGAAAAAGTGGTTTTCCAAAATTCACCTGCCCACGATATATATATACAGGGTGGTCCAACTTAAAACGTCAGGACTTTACCAAACGATAGATAACGTTAAAATAATGCCATTTTCTCTAATACACTTAGAGCCGGGAAACCTTTCTTTTCAAGATACAGGGCGTTGAAGTTTTGGGACAAAAATAATGTTTTGCGAATATTGTCAAAACGGCTGCTTTAAAAAAATTGAAATTTGGCACGCAGCATGAGCTAAGTATCTTTCATGATTTACGGCTTATGGTGATAAATTGCGAAAACCAGCGGCGGAGATATGGGTGTGCCATCGCCCCTTTAAAAAAAAAAATTGACGCCACTGACCCTATGGCAAATTTAATAATACTATTCGATGTCCCATGCTTTTTAGAACAAAAAAGTACTCTCTAATTTTTTTCACAGGGCGCACCGTTTTCGAGATAATTCAGGTTTTCTTAGGTAATATCCGTAGCCATTTTAAGAATAACAGACAAATTCTAATCAAATAACTTTTACTTAAATAATTAAATAACAGAAATAAACAACACCTAACTAATGTAACAATTGTCAGTAACCATAGAGTCAGTGGCGTCAATTTTTTTTTTTTTAAAGGGGCGATGACACACCGATATCTCCGCCGCTGGTTTTCGCAATTTATCACCATAAGCCGTAAATTATGAAAGGTACTTAGCTCATGCTGCGTGCCAAATTTCAATTTTTTTAAAGCAACCGTTTTGACAATATTCACAAAACATTATTTTTTTTCCCAAAACTTCAACGCCCTGTATCTTGAAAAGGAAGCTTTCCCGGCTATAAGTGTATTTGAGAAACTGACATTATTTTAACGTTATCTATCGTTTGGTAAAGTCCTGACGTTTTAAGTTGGACCACCCTGTGTATATTTATATATATACAGGGTGTCTCTGAAAGGTGCGGAAAAAAAGCTACCACAAATTCCTGAGGCCTAAATAAGCCCATCTAATCCAATTTATCTCCGTCCAAAAGTGGATGATTTCGGAGATACAGGGTGTCAAAAGTTCAATTTGGTTTTCGTTTTTCTTAAATAACTTTTTTAATAATTGGTATATTTTCACAATATTCGGCTGAAGGGGCTTTTGTGGGGTGAAAAATTAAAAACTGCAATCATTTTTATTGTAAAATTTAGAGGGCGCCACCTGCGGTACCTTGAACACATTCAAAACGAACTATCTTTTTTGAGCCACTCTGTATTTAACTTTTAAATAAAACTTCTTATTCTCCAACGTCTTTTACCAAAAAAAGGCATACGTGGTAAGAGTTGATTTGAGCAGCCGTTTCTGAGATATCTGGATTTAAGAAAATCACTACGTGCATGGCCAGGCCTAAGTAAGTAATTGTATTAATTGAACACAATTTGAAGCAAAGGCGTTGAATTAAAATAACTGTCACTGAAAGCTACAAAAAAATGACTAGGTACATAAATGTGGATTTAACTTTATAGGTACTTAAGTTAAAACAGTCAATAAGAGATTTATCAACAACAAAAATTTAGTTTAATTTAATAAAAAAAAAATGCTTCTATCAAATGTTCAAAATGATTTCCATTTTCGTGTATACAAAGATTTATACGTTTTAAGAAATTAAATTGAACTCTTTGGAGCATTTCGTGATCATTTTTCAAAACGTCCATTCCGGTTTCAATACGTCTCCTTAATTAACCTTCTGTACTTATTTACTATGGCCTAGAATACACAAGGGTTTTCAAAGTTCCCCATAAAAAGTAATCCATCGGTGTCATAGCAGTCGCCATTAAGTCGAGGTGGTAAAATGACAGGACCAATTATTATGAAAGTGTCTATGATTCCTGCCCACACATTGATCTTAAACTTCATGCTGATAATGGCTTACTTTTGATAAGTAATGGCTTACTTTAATCGCATGAGGATTTTCTCCAGCATAGACATGTTCATTGTGCAAATTAGTTATGCCACTCCGCGTGAAACAGGCTTCATCTGTGAATAAAATTCCTTGTGTAAAGTTCCTATCCTGATTCTTCTTGGAAATGAACCGGCAGAAAGCTAGACGTGGTTCATAATCATGTGGTAAAAGTTCAACATGAAATGGGTGCAGTAATTGTTCTCTGGTCACCCTGTTAACAGTATCTTTGCATACACCTAGCTCTAAGCGCAATTGTCTGGTGCTGAGTTTAGGATTTTCTTCAATCCTATTTAAAATATCTTCCTCAACCTCTGGAGTTCTTATCGTACGTGCACGACCTTAATTAATAGAAACAGGCGTAAACCTACATTGTTTCACGAAGACGTCTTTCATTAAAGGTTTTATGGTTTGGTAAACGACGATTCGGAAATCGTTCACTGATAATCTGCAAGATTCTAAACCATTTCCTTGGCAATATCCAAAAACCAATAACATATCGTTCATTTCTTCATTAGTATACTGTACGGCCATTACTAAAGTAAATTTGTTTTTTTAGACTCGATTTGACACCAATTACTTACTTGCTTTATAGTGACAGTGATCTCGTTGATGTAAATTCGTTAAGTGGGTCCCGTGGTGTAGTGGATAGAGCGTTCGTCCACCAGCCGGTAAACCTTGGTTCGAAACTCACCAACAGCCGAAATGTATTTGTTGTGCTACTCGAGCCAAAATCGGGATGCACCTTGTGGAAGGCAATGGAAAAGCACCGCATAGTACTCTGCCTCGTAATACTTCTCAAATAGTGCCTTTCGGACTCTTCCGATAAAAAGGGTGGCCCCAAAAGGGTGAACTTCAACAGTACGCGCACCACAGGCATATGTGAGAGGTAGCTCACACCTGAAACCTGGTATGGCTTTTAAGTAAAATAATTTTAATTCAATGCCTTCGCTTCAATTTTAATTCAATGCCTTCGCTTCAAATTGTGTTTAATTATTACAATAATTATTAATAACTACTTACTTAGGCCTGGCCATGCACGTAGTGATTTTCTTAAATCCAGATATCTCAGAAACGGCTGCTCAAATCAACTCTTACCACGTATGCCTTTTTTTAGTAAAAGACGTTGGAGAATAAAAATTTTTATTTAAAAGTTAAATACAGAGTGGCCCAAAAAAGATAGTTCGTTTTGAATGTGTTCAAGGTACCGCAGGTGGCGCCCTCTAAATTTTACAATAAAAATGATTGCAGTTTTTAATTTTTCACCCCACAAAAGCCCCTTCAGCCGAATATTGTGAAAATATATCAATTATTAAAAAAGTTATTTAAGAAAAACGGAAACCAAATTGAACTTTTGACACCCTGTATCTTCGAAATCATCCACTTTTGGACAGAGATAAGTTGGGTTAGATCGGCTTATTTAGGCCTCAGAAATTTGTGGTAGCTTTTTTTCCGCACCTTTCAGAGACACCCTGTATATACAGCGTGTTCAGTTAAGGGTACGGAGCGGCCATATCTCGGTAACTATTGGTCCTAGAGCCTCAAATTAAAAATTTTCCAGACATAAGTGACCATGAGAAATTCATAGAAGATATTTTCAAGATGGCCGCACTTTCGGAAATACCGGAAGTAGACACCTACTTCGTTATTTTAACGGGGACACCCTGTAAAATATTATATTTTTTAAATGTCTGAAGAAATCGAATACAGGTGGTTTTCACCACTGGAATTTAGATTGAGCGGTTTATGAGTTATAAACAAGTGAAAATCGAAAATTTTCAACTTCAAAGCAGTCTAGAACTAAGAACGGCTCAAGATATCCAAAAACGGTTTACATGTCCCTATCCTAACTTTTCACGTTTTATCCCAGTATGTGGAGTAAATTTTAATACAGGGTGATGAAAATTATCCGATTTTTCATCACCCTGTATTAAAATTTAAACCACATAGTAGGATACTATGTGAAAAGTTAAGATAGGGACATGTAAACCGTTTTTAGATATCTTGAGCCGTTCTAGTTCTAGACTGCTTTGAAGTTGAAAATTTTCGATTTTCACTTGTTTATAACTCATAAACCGCTCAATCTAAATTCCAGTGGTGAAAACCACCTGTATTCGATTTCTTCAGACATTTAAAAAATATAATATTTTACAGGGTGTTCCCGTTAAAATAACGAACTAGGTGTCTACTTCCGGTATTTCCGAAAGTGCGGCCATCTTGAAAATATTTTCTATGAATTTCTCATGGTCACTTCTGTCTGGAAAATTTTTAATTTGAGGCTGTAGGACCAATAGTTACCGAGATATGGCCGCTCCGTACCCTTAACTGAACACGCTGTATATATGTATATTTATTTGAAAATTAGGTAAAGGCAAGCGGTGTGTCGCAAATAAAAGGTATGATCCTTTTTTGTTAAACTCAATATATTTCGATCTTAATTTAGATCTTCATCAGGAGAACTGTAATTATAAGAAATCAATATTTTTTTCAAAAAATCTTAAGATAAATACTTACAACAAATGATCAAAATAAAATTAGCATCTTTAAAATCTAAAAATCTTCATAAGGTATTAATTAATTATTAATTATTAATTACCTTATGAAGATTTTTAGATTTTAAAGATGCTAATTTTATTTTGATCATTTGTTGTAAGTATTTATCTTAAGATTTTTTGAAAAAAATATTGATTTCTTATAATTACAGTTCTCCTGATGAAGATCTAAATTAAGATCGAAATATATTGAGTTTAACAAAAAAGGATCATACCTTTTATTTGCGACACACCGCTTGCCTTTACCTAATTTTCAAATAATTAAAAATAACGGTGTTTTACTACATTCATAATTTATGTATATTTATATATTTCTCCAAAATCGCGAAATTTCGATTTTAAAAACGCTCCTGTGGCTTTATCTTTTAAGATTAGTGAACGAAATTTTGGGTTCTTGTAAAGCTTGGGAATGACGTTGGATTTTCGTTGAAAAACTTTCCAAAAGTCCCATCACTTCTACAGGGTGTCCCTTCAAAATTCCAGGTATCCGGTTTTTGTCATCTAATTTCAGGTCGCAGTTTTGAATCTAGGAGGCTGAAATTTTTGTGGGAGTAAGATATCTATAAAAACTGGTCTGGTATTGTACTTGAGCAAAATCGGTCGAGCCGTTTCAAAATGGCGGTCATTTTAATTTTTGAAAAATTTGCTAATATTTGAACCCCTGTATGAGCAAGATGGGAAAAAAACTTTGAAATCAAATTAACAGGATTTGAAGAAAATTATTGGAAATTTGAGTTAATGCAATAAAATTAGCATATTTTCCATTAATAAGCCAGTGTCGTGGGTAGGAAAAAGGGTGAAAATGTGTCAATTCTATAACCGTTTATGAGTCCATTTTTGAAGAAGTTGAACCGAAATTTTCCATTTTTTTTGCTTTAACATATAATTTGATGTCTTAGCTTCAATTCGCCTCGATTATTGTAGCACTTTAAACGAAAAACAAAAAAGTTTTTCGCTTGTGCAAAATTAGCTTGCACTTATTAAATCGATGAAATGGTTCGCAATTTCTTTTTTATTTTTTTTCACATTCAATTATGAATGGTTCTGAAAATTAGAAGAGCAATCGCAACGACAATTAAATCACCTACATGCGGGTGAAAAAAGTATTCAAATTGGTCTTTTAATAACTAAGATATGACTAGTTTAAAAAATAAAATGTGTAGGTGTATAATAATAGGTACCTGACGTATTACATATACCTATCTACGCGATCAACACTACAAACTCAAAGCCCACCGTGGTTCAGTTCATTACACCAATGTTTAGTAAACTGTTGGTGTGGGTTCGAAACCACGAGATGATACCATTCTTTTTTTTTGGCAGGTAGGTGGAGTTTTCCCAAAAAAAAAATCGGATTATTTTTTCATTATATTCATTATAAAAAAAAATAGGAAGAAAATATTTATTATTGAATCGTATAAAAATACACTATTTCTGCGATTGATGCGCAAGAAGGTTTTTTCCTTTTCCTACTTCTCTTCATATTTTCATTTTCAGTGAAGTGAAGTGAAGAACGGAGGTGTAAGAACTAAGAGCTGGTAGACGGCATCTCTGCGTGCTAGACCTTTACAACCTCGAAAATTCGCACATAATTTAGCTAATTTAATTTTGCAACTATATTTTTAAAGGTTAATAAAGGCAACAGGTTATGGCCAATAGTTAAAAAGAAGTTTTAGCGCAAATTTCATTAACGAATCCATGTTTCTGACCATCAAATTTGGTATAAATTGCAATAGAATCGATACAAGTTGTATTACTTATAACAGAATTAGACAGAGTGTCCAAAAATACACGCTTTTCAATAAGACCAATAAACTAGCTGACAGCTCGACAGCTGAGTGAAGTTGGCACCCCTATGTGCGAATTTTTGTAAAATTCAGACGGCATTCGTTTGTCCACGGTTTGTCCACGATTGACCAACAAACATTTTCGTTTGTCCACTCTTCAAAAAAAAGTTACGGTAAATTTAAAAAAAATCTTTTTTTGTTTGAGGGAGGACCAACGAAAATTTTGTTGGACAAACGTGGACAAACGGTGGACAAACGAATTCCGTTTGGATTTTATAAAAATTTGTACTTAGGGGTGCCAACTTCACTGACCTTAAACTGACATCAAAAAAAGGAACACCTGTTCGTCAACGTTTGTAAAACTATGTCAATTTATTCATCTTAACAATAGCAGTAGACGATGAAATTTTGAAGTTTCTCGGTTAATTTTTGATTTATTCTGGCAAACGTGTTTTTGATTGGCCCCCTTTCAAGGGCTGTATTTTGAAAAGGATGCCTTTTTGGACATAGGTAATTTTGGTAAAATCGACATTTTTTGCTCGGAAATGTGTTGTAGAACGTTGGTGGTACCTTTTAGCGACACCCTGTAGAATATCCCGGACTTATCATATTTTAGTGTAGAAACACAAAACGAGTCGAATGCAATAAAAGGAAAAACAAGCACCAGAACCTGATCATATTCAGCTAGAGGCAGTAAAAATCACGGTCAAGCTACATGCACCACAAGTTTTCACGAACTAGGTATTTGACAGATTGCTTGCAGATCTCAACTGTAAATATGGTGCAATTGTGGTGATCTCTAAAGGTAGTGAACACAACGGAACATCAGCTTAGAGATCAATTTGTTTACTAGAGAGTGTTGGGAAACTCTAGGAAACACTGATCAGGCTGAGACTGGATGGAAAAAGAAATAGATGATGAGCGAGAGGGTCCTGCAGACAGCCAATACTTCAAAAAAGGCCATTGTACCACTGTCAGGCGAAAAAACTCGATTATCGACACAGCAGAAATTATATGGAATAGATTAGTGACAGACATCGCTGTAGATGTTATGCAAAACGCTTTCATTTTGGCTTCATGGAAGATTGGACGTAAGAAAACAGACTTTTTTTCCTCCTCGATGGCTGTCTGATTCAAGATCTTCGGAAGCACTTCAGCCTCGTGGGCTTATTGTGCTGGTGCTGACCCCCTTTGATTCATGACACCCATTCTGTCAGTCTGGTTCCATGTACTAGTGTGTACAGCCCTCGGTATAGCCCCATCACTAGATGAGTGTCTTATTCTTCCGGACTAAGACTTATGGAGAACAGGCACCGATACTGCGATACTAAACCTGAACAAAGCTACTTAAGCGAATGGAACATCTCGGAGAAAAACCATGAATGCCATAACTGGAGTTCCACAAGGATCGGTCCTAGGACTTACCGTATGAACTACACCTACTTTATGATCAACAGCTAAAAACAAATCGCAGACGATCTTGTGATGAGATAATTGAGAAACGTCCCCCGGAACTGAGACATAAAGTAAAGGAAGTCCAAATGGAACCGGAGTCACGATTTAGGAATCGATTCACAGAAAACAGATGCGATTCAAACATACTAAAGATGCCCATGAGAGAGAGAGAGAGAGAGAGAGAGAGAGAGGAATTCTCGTTCGAACTGATGTTTGAGGCGAGCTGAGCAAGTCGCCCACAGAAGACATCAGTTAAAATACATCGGGGAAGTATAGTATTCAATGGCAAGTGAAGATTCGGAAGCAATGAACTCAATGAAGTATGGACCCGGCACAGAAGGCTGAGGAAAGCGGCAAGGATAATGCCAAACACTGGCGGACTGATGGTCATGATAGGTCAAAATATTGGGAGAGAGGCAGAAAATGAAAATAAAAAGAAAAACATATGAGGAGAGAGAAAGGACCATGGAAATAAGGAAGCTAGTAGGCAGGGGTTTCAGTACTGTTCCTCCTTAAGTTTTCAGATTTCACGAGTAAATGATTGCCCCACATGGGAACCATCGCGATTCTTAAGGAGCCGATATTGAGACACTGCTTTTCTAAATCACAGGTCGCAGTTCAGCTGGGCTGGTAATGAACTAAATGACTAACCCTGTCGCATACCTTCGTGCGATATTCCATATGCTGTGGCTATCGACTGAGATTAAGAAGTTTAAAACAAATGTTTTATTGTGCTACCAGAGAAAGCACGAGGTGGACGTCAGTAGAGAACAGAGAGAGACTATAAGTGAAATGAAATAAATGAACTGTGAAGTAAAGTTGCATTAATCCGACCTGAATAGTTATTCACCCTCTTCGTAATTATAAATTTCCCATTACCATTACATCATTATATTTCAACACAAAACATGAAGGAATGAAATAACATCTTTGGCCTAAATATCTAATAATAACAGACGAGCGAAATTGGTCCATATTACCAAAAGACATTCAGATTGTATTCGTAAATATTAAATTAGTGTATTTGTCCAGGTCGAGAAGGGACTGGTTTCGAGCACTTGAATAGAGGAGAGTTTCCTGGTGTAAGGGCTGACCTTTTCACAAACTGTTTAATAGTGACCAATTAAGAATCGGAGTGCATTGAATAGACTTGTCATTGCATTCACAGGGATCAGAGCCATTCATTGCACCCCAGTAGGGCTGAATGAGGACCCCCGGGCCTTATTGTTTGGGTATACCTAGCAACAATGCAGCCTCTACCTGGATCTTCAGTCGGAATGATGCTGGAGTGGCATGCAACAATCTGAGATGGAATGCTGTAATGGTAATGATATGTTCTATATCATCATTTTAATGCATCTGCCGTGAATAATTGGATGTTTGGTCTTTGGAAATTATTAAATTATCCTTTTAAATTTATGCGGTAAAGATTTGCGTTAAAGATTCTCTATGCTGTAGTGAATTAGGTTTATTTGTTAATTATGGAGGCTTAACTGAAATTATTTGTAAAAGCAGTACTCCTACAAATTTATTTCTAAAATATTAATAAATCTCTTCTTTCTTAATTCTATATATCTAAATAAAAAATAGGTGAAAAATTGACAAACCATTGGGAACCATTGGAAAACCAAAAACAATATAAGAAATTTGCGACAAAATTTTTTTCTGAATTGGAAACCTTCCAACTTTCCCGATTTTGCAGTAGCTACCTTACGCGACAGATGGTCTATGGTCGCAATACACTGTGTAGGCATAAATATCGGGAATATAAATAGAAATAAAAATTCAGATTGACCATGTAAGCGACATCGAGGTAAGTATAAATCTATGACAAAATTTATTTTTCCTACGACCACTATACAAAACACTACTTTGCGCATCGTTTTTTGTGCGCAAACTAGCAGATTTCTCACGTATCCAAAACTGTGCGACAAAGTTACATAACGCATAGCCAAAAATCGTTTCCGTACAGTTTTAATGTAAACAATAGTGATGGGCGGTAACTGAGAACTCAACTGTTACTTATTGTTAATGGAATAACTATTCATTTAAAGCTTCAAGGTATTAAAATAAACACAAATGGGATAACATAGAACCCGACAAGACTATAAAATATACTCATTATTCTCTTATTCTCTCAACTCGTAAATTTTAATAATTACTGAATTATTAAAATTTACGAGTTGATCGCTAATAACAGCATTAGTAGCGTTCAAATCAAATTCACGAACGTGGTCGTGAAAATAACTCGCTCACCTCTACTAACTTCCATCGACGACGCACAGCGCCTGCGTTGTGTAGAAGTTGCATATCAATGATATACTAACCTCTCTTAAATCATTGTTATTATCTACCACGTCTCCACGCTCACGTCACTTATTTTTAGTTTATACGGAGTCTAATAATAAATAATAATAATATTGTCGGTAGAATTCAATGACTTAACAGTATATAATAGTAATATTAAAAAGTCATTGGTAGAATTGAAAATATTACCTACCTAGGTAGTCTGAAAAAATAATCTTTAGTTAGGTACCTATCATTATAATGGATTGTAATTCCTCTGAATGTGAAGCAGAAAATACACCACCTGAAGTCAGAAAACAAGCCAGGTTTGTGTTCTTTGAATTTGCTACCTGTAGTTTCGAGAGAAAAATACGAATCTGCTTATAAACATTTCATAAATTGGAGAAAAGGTCATAAAAGCAGAGCATTGTCAGAAAAAATAATTTATGTGTTAAATTTGTTAAATAATTAATCTGTTAAATTGTGGTCGTAGGAAAAGTACTGTGTGTATCACGTGCGGAAAAGAAATTTCACACTCGTGTGAATTGTGACACTTGACTTCGTCTCGTGTCACAATTGTTTCACACTCGTGAGAAATTTTCTCTTTTCCGCACTTGTTTCACAATATACTATTTTCAACAACTACGAAGATAGAGGGTGTTCTCTTTGTTTGGGCGATATATTTTTGCAACGATTTGATGAAATCCAACAAAGTTTAGCAGGAACACTCTTCTACCGAGGCATTTCAAGATGACCAATCGACAAATTCAAATTTCGGAGCCGTACTTGAAAAGAAATGGTTTGCACATTTTTGACAGGAAAGCACATTTTTCGATCATCTTTCGGAAAAAACAGCGTCGGTATCGCAAAGTACAGGAAAAATCCTTCTTCTGAAAGCTTCTTAAATCGAACGGCACACTTTGACCAGTTTCGCAAAACAAGATCAACCATCAAGAACTTGCACCTGCCTAAAATTCAATTTTCAATTTTCCCGCGCATATTGTTTCTAATGTTCCTCAAAATTCTTTGCAAATTATTTCAAAAGATGTCGTACATACTACGAATTTACCTTGAATTTATTGCCAGAATTTTTAATCTCATATCCAGGGCCCTATTTGGAGAAAATTGTTCGCTTTTGCCAAAAAAATAAAGAAAACACCCCGTATACATGCGGCAAAAATTTTTTGTCATTTAGAATTGCGTCGACGTCGCATTAGTTATGAATCACCCTGTATACTCAACGATGTAATAAATACAATAAAAGCAGAGAAACGAAGGTCATGAAATTGTAACGAAGGAAACACTGGCGAAGCATTCTGGATTCATATTTGGTTGTTATTATGTTAAATGGTTGTTATTCATAAATGGTTGTTATGTTATTAGTTGTTCATATTTGTTCTTCTTCTTCTTATTTAGAGTTTATGGCCTTTAGCTTTTACCAGCTTTTTGGCCAGCACATTATTCTTTTTTGTTATGCTGATGAGCCACCATCATAGTACTCATTGAAGAGTGTCTGAGATGACCTATTAATCTCATTATTGCTGTAAATACAAGCAGAATTCAAGCATTAATCTCAAAATATTTAATATTCAATTTAAATTTAATCGTATAATGTCTTATATAAGTTTATTAGTTTTATTTCAATTTATTGGTAGATATGTAGCTAATTTTCAACACGATAGTGAGCTTCTTGCCTCAACATTTTCCTACTTTTTCTGTCTTCGTCTCGCAAATTAAAAAGTATAATTATTCTTATGAACACAATAAGACCAGGGAATGATTTAATAAGTTAATTAATAAATAATGATTTATCGCCGAGAATGCGGTATGCCTTGACTCTTTTATAGCTAGGTAATTGCTCGGTTTTTGTAGAACTGTGCTTGAACAGTTTTCTCCCTCTTTCAATCTTTTACTGGCGTCTTCGGTCTTGAAGATAAGTCGGAATGAGTAGGTATTTTTGCGACTTTTTTGCAATTTTTCGGACACTAGGGATCAAATTTTAAAAAAGTGGTTTTGAGATCCAATAGAAAAGCATTTTCCATATTGCACGCAAAAATAATATTTTACCTTAAAAATAAATTTTTTCTAATTTTTTTTGAGAAAAAAATTACGAACTGTGATATTAAGCAATCAAAAATTTTTGAACATTTTTGGTTTACCATCAGTTTCAGGTGGTTTTTCGACAAATTTATGTTTTTATGATAACACGCAATAATAATATGTATCTAAGTATAAACTACTTCACTTCAAATACATAAAACTCTCTTTCACAAAAAAATAACAAACAAGGACATTATTGATTAGATATTTTACAGTAAAAGTGATTAATAATTGGTTATTATAAATAATTACCAGCTATTATTCACAATCTCCACTCTCCACTGCCCATTGGTTGATGTAATAAACGACAGGAAAACGATTCGGGGAAGTTCTATCAACTAGAACTAATTGACATGCAGAGTCGAAAGAACCACGACTTCAAGTTTATTCTTGTTTATCAGGATCATTTTTGCAACCGCGCCCGTTGCAGGCCAAAAGAGCAGAGGAAGCTGCACAAGTTGTGCTGGATATATTTACTATTTATGGGGCACCTAGTGTTCTCCAGGGCGACAACGCACTAGAATTCGCCAACAAAATTGTTGAGGAGTCATGTTCAACTTGGAACAAATAAAAATGGGGTAAACCGCACCACAGCCAAAGTCAAGGATCTGTTGAACTCAAAAACCAAGATATAGAGAATATGTCGTTGCGTTCCTGTTTATACAACTTATGAAAAAAGAGCTTATTACCAAGAAGAATGTAGTCCTTATGAAGTCGTGTTTGGTGTTTGGGTTCACCAATAAAAGTGGGTCTCAAAACTAATTCAAGTCTTCCCAATGAAATCATTTTGAATTTGAACACAGAAGAAGAACTGGAGATAATTTTGCAAAATATGAACACGAAATAACGAAAAGATCATAATGACATCATCGATATAGAAAATTCTGAAATGATAGATACTCTTCGAAATAATGGAAACAGTGAATCGAAAACCATTGAAGAAGCAAAAAATAAGAAAGTAGCACAATTTGTCGGATAATCTAAATCCAAACGGCAAGGATAGTTGCTTGATCAAAAAAGGCAAAAATTAAATAAGCAGCTTATCCGGTTGCCACTTTGTTGTGCAAAAACAAACAAATATAATACAGGGTGTTCCAAATTTTTCTAATCAAGAGATATCCGCGTTACTTCAAAACCGAAATAAATGAAATTTGGGAAACTTCAAATTTTATCCCTTTACGGCTTTACGGCTGCACCATCAATACAACTTTTCGCCTTTCAATCCCGAAGTAATCATCCCCTAATTGTTTTTTTTTTTACAAATTAAACCCCTAATCTTTTGCTCAGCAGGATTATTGACTTTATTCTAAATACAATGACATGCGATTTTTGAAAATCTAAGCATAATATTTAGTTTGCCAAAATCAATAAACTATCTTAAAAAAACACCGTTGCCAAGGAGTAAAAGAACACACTTAGAGTTCTTTTCAAAATGAAGTTATGCTCTATTTGGGAAATTATAATTATACTATACATACTAGGTAAATTTCAAGTACACCCCTTTGCGGCTGCACCCTCAATACACATTTAAACCTTTCAACCCCCAAGTAACCATCCTCTATTTGCTCTTTTCAAATTACACCCCTAATTTTTTTTAGCTCGACAAGATTACTGACTTCATTCCGAATAAAATACATGAGATTTTTGGAAATTCAAACATTCTAAGCATTAAGGTGGATTAATTTCGACAAACTAAAACTACTGTCAAGTTATACCCCAATTATTCTTCTCAACCTGAAACGAGGCATTTTAACTTGGGTATTGTTATTATTATTCATTGCCACAATTACGATTTATTGTCTTCAAGTGTAACCATGTGAATAAAAGTTTGGCGAGAGCATAATTTCATTTAGAAACAACCTCAAGGTGTATTCTTTTTTAGTACTTGCCGACGCTGTTTTTTAAGATGTAAAAATGTAAAAATCGCATATCAATGTATTCAGAAGGAAGTCAGTATTCCTAAGAAGCAAAAATTTAGAGGCATAATTTGAAAAAAAAAATAGGGGCTGATTACTTAGGTGTTGACAGGCAAAAAGTTGTATTATGGTGCAGCCGTAAAGTCTTTATTTTAAGTTTCCCAGACTTCATTTATTTCTGTTTAAAATAACGCTGATATCTCTTGATTAAGAAAATTTGGGGAAAAAAATATTACAAAAACGAAAAATGGCAACAGCAAATCTTGAAATATCTAAAGGAGAAGTTTCCTGTTGCTGTTGGGAATACTATAAAATCATTCCAGACATTGATAGAGCTAGCAGTGATCAGAGAAATTGTCTGACTGTCATATTAGCTGTGCAAGACGATGAACGCCAGGAATCAAGCAGGGGAAATTGACTCAGCTCTATTCAAGAAACGAATTTACTGTTTGTGAAGAAAAATTAATGCAACCCGAGGAAGTTCCAGGTGTAAAAATCTCTTTGCGGGAGTATGTGAGAAAGTCATCCCTATGTGGTGGACAAGACTATAGGTCCAGAAGATGTAAGGATAAGTCGGGGTAAGTGTACCTTCTTCAAAAAAAAGGCAGTTGCAAAAATAATAATAAACAATATAACTCAAAATGCCATAACAGTTTATCTTGCGTGACAACAAATAATGTTTTCCTTATAATTAAAAAAAATATTGTGTTTGGTTTATCTTTCTGTTTAAAACAATTTAAAAAAATTGTGCAAAATGAGCCAATTCTTTTATTTATTATATTTACCAATATCCACTAGGATTATGAATAATAGCCGGTAAATCTGATAAATCCACGATATTTATCAAAATAACCAATTTAGTGGGTTCACGTGAAATATGTTATTTTCCCTCGTGTTTGTGTAATAAAAAGTAAAATTCTCTATTTGTTTTTATAAATACTACCCGGCTATTATTCATAACTACCGGATTATTCACATTCACCGTAACAGAAAAATAATCATGTCAATAAAAAAAACATTTTTGCAGCGTAATTAAAGTTAAAAGTTTATTTTTTATGAAATTTGAAAATTTGACACCTGGTATCTATTAGTTTATTTTTGAAACGATATAAACTATTATTTTGCATAATACAGGGTGTCCCAGCTTATTCGAAGCGGTCTCTGTAAGCCAAACGATGAATTTTTTCCAAAAAAATTTTGCAAATTCAAGTACAGAATTACAATGGCCATAATTTAAAATTATTTTGGAGTGTACAGAGTGTCCCATATGACAGTGGCATATCAAAGTTATGTTTTTTTAAATGGAATGCTCCTATGTTATTGCATTTTTAGATTGCCTGAGAAGAGAAACTAAGATTGGCTTTCACAGTTGGTGTTTAAATTCAGAAGTTTTTGAGTTATAAACAACTGAAAATCGTCATTTTTCAAGTTCAAGGCCCTATACCACGAAAACGGTTCAAGATAGAGAAAAACGGCTTACATGTCCCTATTTTAACTTTTCATGTACTATCCTATTGTATAGAAACATTTGTACTTTCTTTGATTTTTTTTATTTGGCGACGCGTGGAGAAATCTCAGAATTTTTCAAATTTTTTATCACTCTGTATAAACATTTCATCTACATAATAGGATAGTACATGAAAAGTTAAAATAGGGACATGTAAGCCATTTTTCTCTATTCTCAGCCGTTTTCGTTGTATAGGGCCTTGAACTTGAAAAATGACGATTTTCAGTTGTTTATAACTCAAAAACTTCTGAATTTAAACACCAACTGTAAAAGCCAATCTTATTTTCTCTTCTCAGACAATCTAAAAATGCAATAACATAGGAGCATTCCATTTAAAAAAACATAACTTTGATATGCCACTGTCATATGGGACACTCTGTATACTCCAAAATAATTTTAAATTATGGCCATTGTGATCCTGTACTTGAATTTGCTAAATTTTTTTTCGAAAAAATTCATCGTTTGGCCTACAGAGACCGCTTCGAATAAGCTGGGACACCCTGTATAATATTGCAGTCAAAATGTTTAAATTATACAAAATTACTCTGGGAAAAGTGAGCATAAAGTTGATATTTCGAAAATTAGCACCTTTTGGCCACCTGCGTAATAAACTCTTTCTTTCATCAATATATGACATTTGGTGAATATCTAACCAACGTTGCCAAAAATTCTAGCAAAACTATTTTAATTTTCAAAGATTTTTTTTTTCTAATTTTCAAATTTAGATAAATGTCATGCATTCGGATTTCTCCAAAACTGATAAATACAGAATACCTATCAAAATTTAGGGATCACCCCTTTTTACCATCTCATCGTAAAATATTATTCCAAAAGGGTGTCGCGATGGCTACTAAAAATTACGAAGGGATCAAAATCACCCCATGTTTTTGAACCATGCTGGAGAAATCGCTAAAAATAATCATTCAACTCATATCTCGGAAGGGTAAATCTCCACAACCACAACTGAATAGAGCGGAATCACTAATAATAATAATTTAAATTTTATTTGTGCATATTTAACTTTTTAATTCACCGAGGAACCATTTCCGACTAATATGAACCCGTTGTTGACGTTCTGAACTGTGAACTAATTGCAAAATTGTTGCCATTTATCCTGAGACATGTTCATACGAAACACATCTTATAATGTGAAATTAGATTTTCTCATGAAACGACAGTAACGCTCATCTAGTGCTAGTGCATCCTCATCCTAAGCAAATTATTAACGAGGATTATTTGATTTAAATGATTTAGAACATCGGTAAAGCATTTCCTCTATAATAGATCAAGAAAAAATCACATAAAAACTCCTAAATGCCGCATGGCAACATTATTCTACAAAGATTTCACTCGTTCAAGTATCTAATTGACAGCGTCTGTAATAACGTCACGTTACTGCGGCAAAGCTCCTTTAAATTTCTTAATTGGGAATTCCTTAACTATGTGGTTGATTATTTCAAAAGATGTCCACGTGTACAGGAAGCAGTCGGGATTGGATTCCATTTGTGCAATATGTATCTAATTGCTGCTACCGGCGTAACCTGTTCGCAAATGATTTAATTGAAGCCAGATTTCCATTTCGCAATAAATTTCAGTTGCAGATTTTAACATAAGTACCTAAGCGTTTTCAAATCAATAATTTTTGTAAGAGTTTTTTAAAGTCTCGTACAACCAGATGAACATAACTAATGTAACCAAAGCTCTTATTTTAAAGATCACGTTTCTCCCGAATGATAGATAAAACTTTAAAAAATACAATCTTGCTTGAGTCTCTTTGACAAAGCTGCATGGTGGTATTCACTATGTATGTGCTCTGGTACTAGAGGAGTGTGGACATAATATGATGGGTGATGCAGGTTTTATCTTGACAACTTCAGGAACGGATGAAAAAGTTGAAAAATGGTATTTTGTGATATAAAGCTTTAACCAGAAACTTTTTTCGTCAATGCTGAGGACGTTGGTGTTGAAGGTTTTTCTCACTGTTCCTCAGATTGTTCTCAGATTTTGCAACCTATTATCCAATTTAGGCCAAACTCACAAAATAAACAGAGGATTTTCAGGTGACGTAGATTTGTTTTGAAGCGTTATAAGCTAGTCACAAATGAAGTAGGTATCACTTACTTAAATGATCCCAACTTTCTAGTTCAACAGAATATCCTTTTGAAGCTTCTTCTGCATACTTTAAAAATATTGATCTTCAAAAGAATTTAGTACAGTAGAGTCTCGCTAATCCGATTCCTCCTGATATGATTCGGATTAGCTGGACTCTACTATATAGTGTAAAAAAGTCAGTGCAGGTTTTTATGTCAAAAATGACAGTATTGAATGTCAGCTAAAGTAAAAAATCAGTAAGTAATTAAAAGTCATAAATTGTGAAATATGGGATTAAATCATGAACTACGATGCACTGGGAAGACCTGTTATCGTAGCAAGAAGGCCGTTCTCAGAGTAGTACGAAGCCCAGTTGCTTCAAACTAGTCAACCGGTAATTCACAGATTGTGGATTAAGTTCCTGGAAGTCAGCTTTATTCATAGATTTTATTATTATTCGCAACGACAGAAAATAACTACCCCCTGAAAAGATGGGCATTTGGTAAATTTATCCCAGCAACGAAGAACACAAACGGCTTCACAGCTGAGACATCACCATTTTGTTACTACTGGCGGGCATAATACACCGTGTTGCATAGAAAAAATAAAATAGAGAATAATACGTGTAGAGAATATTTCAACAATACTTTGAAAATAAATGACATCCTTCAAAAAATTACAGCTCCCTTGGAAACTACTAAGTTTCCTAAGATACAATGCAGTTTCGTATTTAGAAAACTATGAGCTTTTAAACCAGGCTGGCTTGGATCCCTGTCAATATCCACTATTATACGTTTCTCATAAGGTCACAGACTGTACTGAATGGAGAAGGAAGCGCATTGGAGAGATAGGACATATTTTGTAAACCAGCAAACAACTGGAACATGGAAAAATGAAGTAGGCTCTTTACCGATGAATTCAGATTTTGCCTCCACAACAATGATGCCCGTGCATGAATTTATATACGTCAAGGGGAGCGATATTTGGATTCAACAGTAAGAGAGGTGATACCTTTTGTTGGTGGGTCTATCATTGTCTGGGTCACAGCCTTGTATTTGAAAACGGAACAGTAAAGGCCAGACAGACGATACATTGACGAGATCCTTGCTTTGAACCTATAACATTATCCCATTTGCGAATCTGGTGTCCCAATTTAACTTTGCAGCAAGATAATACAAGACCTCATACTGCTAGAATCGTTCACAATTTTTTAGAAGAACAAAATCTTGAAGTAAGGACTAGCCTCAACAGAAAATCTTGAAGCATTGACTCTGCAACTCCAAGAATAATGGAATAATATTCATCAAGATTTGATTACTGCCATGATAGAGTCAATGCCAGACCGTTGTGCAAAGTTCTAAGAGTTTTAGTTTTTTTTATTGTTTTATTTCATACTTTTTGTGAATTATGAAGTTTAATTTTTCAAGATTATTTTGTTTTTTGCTTTGCTGTGATTCTCAATTTTTTCATTAAACAGTAGAATCCAGATAAATTTGAATTATATCAGGAGGGGTCTGTTTAGCGGGACTGTACTGTACTACAATTTTTTAAAGCTCAATACTTGAAAATTTAACAGGAGATTTTTCAAAAATACATTCCATTTCATTAAAAAGTTGTGATCATTCAAGTACTTAAGTGATACCTATTTCATTGCGACTAAGTTTGTTATTGACTATGTTAAAATTGAGTATGCAGAGATAGTCAATTTTTGACCAGACCCCATACTGCTATAATAGATGCTCAAAAGTATTACCTCCTGTCCTGAGTACTCCATTTGAGACTATTTATAGGACTTTTAATAATTCCAATAATTCCAATATTAACAGGCAGCCTGCTTTTTATTCCCTTAGATTAGGTCGCCAATTTAACTAGGAAAGTTAAATAGTCGAAAGATAGCCCTAAAAATTTGTGCTGCTTCACTTCTTTGAGTTTGGCGTACAACGTTTTAGAGCTTTAGAGTTTGTGATGCTGGTCTTCATCGCATAAGAAGTGTTGCAGTTTTGTTTTGGTGGTTGGAGTTGGAATTTTAGCTCAGCGTCGATGGACCAGATTTCTAGCCTTTCTATAGATTTCTGTAGTATCTTGCTTTGCTACGTAATTTTTCTACGAGCTAAGTATGGATATATTCCTGACGATTTTCTCAATAATAAATAGCTTTAGTACCAACCGCTGACCTTGATTGAGGTACTTTAATAATTAAACTAGTTATTTATGTACCAAGGGCGCTACTAAGATGATAATGTTCAAGGTCGACTGATCCACGGCATTATCCCTTTGGCCTAAGGGAAAATACATTGCGAAAATAAAACTAAATGTTTTTTAATAAAACTAAATGATTGTTGTGTATTGTCATTACATTATATTATTGCGTAATGACACATGCGAGCATTATGGATCCTAACGTCCACTTAAGTACGCCCTGGTTGCTATAAACATTAAAAAAAAAATAATTAACGATATGACCGATCAATCCCTAAGCAATGACCTTGAAATTACCTACACATACCTAAAAATACATCAAACAGATTGAATTTAAGTACCGAGAAATTAGTGTGACGCTAAAATTCCTAGTTCTTAATATTTCATGGCATATTTTATGAAATGCCGCACAATAGTCGATAATGCTCTGAATAAGCGCACCTATCGAATCACCTGCTTCTCATCTTAGATCCGGGGTCCGGACTCCAGAGTGGGGTTCGACCTCAGCCCAGACGTGTCGACAATGTCTCATTACCAGTGGGCCCAGAATGAGCGCAATTACTGGTGCGGTGTGCGCATTATGGCCCCATTCATAGGCTTGACAATTCTTCATTTGCGTAATTCAGTTGTCATTTGCACACATTGTCGCCGATGGCCGGTTCGAACGGAAGACTGCCGCCTGAAAAATGCCTCATTAACTGGGCTGCCCGCTGCCGGGAATACTGATGCCATTAGCCCCCTCTATTCGGCGGTTGTAGGACGTGCGTGCCATGCCCTAGTTGCAGCCGAAAGGAAGTACTTATAGATTTTGTGACAATTTTAAATAACTTAACTTCAGTGGTAAATTTTAAGAAAAAATTTATAAGTATCTGCAATTTTTCGAAGCTTGCCATTAAAAAAAAATGTTCATTTGTAATTGAAATTTTTTCAGAATTAATTAAACAACATTTCAAGAATTAAAAAAAAAGTTTTACTTTTTATTAATATAAGTAAAAATGGAAAATCTAGTCCAAAGAGGGTACCTAAATCGTTTCTTCGTATAAAATCTGCCTTCTGATTTGTTGATAGGTGACATACAGGGTGATTTCTTTGTAACAGAGCTCTACGAGTTGATAAGAAAACCTTCTTTAAATGTTTTTTCTAAACGATTTCGGAAATATGTTTATGGGAACTTTTATTTATTAAAAAGCCCTTCAATCAATTAGTAAAGTCCTGTTAGAAAAAACTGACTCACTCTGCATTGTCTCATTAAATGATCCATTAAATCACAGGACAATGATAATTTCCCCTTATTTATAATTAAAGCCTTTTAATAAAGTTCTTGTGTCTGGTCTGCGCATATATAGTTTCAATGGATATGTTGATGTACTCAGTACTTTGCTATAGTAAATCATCCCCCAATTTGTTGTTTATTGCATCAGTTTGCACCAGCAATGAGAGTGCTCAGGTTTCTGATTCCTAAGTACAGAACAGATTTCCGATGAGTTTCATGCTTTTATCTTTCAGAGTGCGCTTAATGTCGTTCTCGTCCACGGGGATGAGAGGGAATATTTGCATGTAATTTAGGTGCAATTTACGTGCAAATTACAAATTTATATAACTTCTCGCACAAATTGAATGCAAATATTTCCTCAATCAGGAATGCTTACATTCACACTTTTATTAAAAATACATTTGATCCAGCATCTCCTACTCATTCATAACCAAAATTGTTATAAACAAAATCATGAATTTGAATTAAATGCAGTTTTTTTCGACCTTAATATTTGAAAAGTGTTATCAAAATTTCCATTTCATTCAAACAATTTTTATATAACTGTCACTTCAGGTTTTACCGGTGGGTGAACTATTTTTTGTTAAAAAGCTCCTGTTTACTTCATTATTAATTCTAAAAAAAATCGCAGTCTACTAAGTCTGCCCGAACAAAAAAGGCACGAGGCTGCATTGTCTTCATTGCAGTTTACCACCTGGCAGGAAAAATATTGAGTCGTGCAAGTTCAGTGATGAAAAACACTACATGGCCGGAAGGAATGAAGGAGGGATATGGACCATGGACAATTATTGGTCAAGTGTAGCTGCTTCGGCTGCTATAGACGATTCTAAGATCATGGTTTCACGCACGATACTTTATACCCGTAGAGACAAATGATTAGGGATAAAAAATGTAATGTTCAAAAGAAAAAAAATGTAAACTGAAATCGTAGGTACTCTGAGAAGCTGACATACTAAAAAATTGTAATACAATTCGACTCATCTTTAATGGTCGCCATTTTGGTTTGGTGCTATACAAAAATTTTCAATTCAAGTGGCTCCTACCTGGACGGCAATTCTCGAGCGCTGAAAAAAATTGCTTTTTTTTGGCGTCCCTGGAGTTATTAATTTATACCCTGTATAACCAGGTAACCCTACAGTTTTCTTAGAGTGAAATAAATTGTATAAAACTCCTCAACCCAGCATCCGGTATGTATGAAGTTTGATGTCATGTGTTAATGACCATCCATGTGGGGTAAATGCAAGGATAATTTTTTAAAATTTGGATTCCGTACGTGATATTTCAGTCGGTCGGGGAATGGCGATGACAGAATGGCCGTTACACGGGGCTAATAGGTCTGCCGCGGACATCTCTATGCGATGGCATCGCGAGCCCCGCCGCCACCGCCTGCCGTCCCTGCCGCTAGCTAGAGGCGACCGGCCGTCTAATGGGCCCCCATGTCACATACGGGGATGACAGGGAAACAAACGGCCGCAGGACCGAAGATTTACTATTCATTACTTTGGGTATACCAAAAAATGCCGTAACGTACTCGTAGTTCCGGCTTTACATATTTTATCATTAACAAATGCCTGAGTGAACTATATAAAGAAAAAAATATAATATAATACAATATGCTACCTAGACTGCATAGGAATTTCTACATTTTATATACGTCGGTATAGGAATGATTTTTTGCGTGTATACCGGGTGGCTGACCGTACCTCTGTATGTACAGACTACAGAGGGATTGTATTTATAATAATTTAAATTTAATAAATAATTTATAATAAAGAGATATGTATTTATATTAATTTAAATAGTTATCATCAATATGATTTTTTTTTCAGTTAATATTATAACAATATAACTTTAAATATGGTGAAAGTATAGAAGTTGAGGAAGACGTTGTGGTATAGTATATTATGCAACGAGCTTATAATGAAGGCTATTAATACGCGAGTATGATGGTTAAGATACGAGCCGTAGGCGAGTGTCTTAACCATCATAAGAGCGTATTAATAGCCATTATCTGCGAGTTCCATACACTATTTTTTCTACGACCCTTTTTTATTTCATAGAAAAGATTAAAAAATTTTATATTTTAACAATGACCCGTGTACAATTGCGGATCATTGAGGTTAAGATAGGTTGCTATTTGTTTACTCATATTACCAAATTTTCTCTTTGTCGCTAAGGTTATTCTGCTGAGACATGTTTTAGTATCAAGTTTAAAGGACACTACTCACTACTGCGTAATTTTTATTATGCGAAGTTCGAATTCCGAATTTTACGCTTCGATTTTGAGATTAATAATTAATAATTTTAATAACATCGACAGCCATTAATTACAATATTGTTTATCTGCGCAACGCGGGTCGCAGCGTTGCCGCTTTGAATACTATCACGGAGCTCTACGAATGATATAATACTTTATCTTCCCATCTTTACACGATATACCTACTTATCAAATTAATTAAGGTAACATAAAATCTTGATAAATTTTCTTTGAATGTTACTTATGTTCTAAATTAAATAAACGTTCAGAATTTTTTTTCAGAAATACAGAACTTATATCACAAGGCAATTTTTGTCGTGAGTATGACAACTCTGTGACTTCGGTTGGCTTGCCGACCCGATTGTGAGCGAAAAGGACCCGATTCGATTGCAAATGCTCCTCTGCCATTGGATAGCTTGACCAGTGCTTTAATGAAAATTTGTATCTTAATGAGACCCATTAAAGCACTGGTGATTCATATTTAATATGCATATTAAAGGTTGGGAGTAGAAAAAAATATTTTCTTCACATATTGCAAAAACCAGCTTGAATCTGATTATTGCTCACCATCTTCGACAGATATTTCATCTATTGTCCGATTAACCGTCAGATTGAGGATCTTGTTTGTTCCCAGCAGCTTACATACTTCTGCGAAAACTTGAAATTCGCAATTTCGTCCTTGATCAGACTGTAGCTTTAAATGTATGTAACGTATTTATGGCGTTAAAGCTTATTTACGCGTACCTTACATCGAAAATAGAATTGTTTTCTCAAACAAAATTCCTAGCGACCTTTTTCTTAAAAGTATCGCGTGTAAATTCACAGACCCTTGATTCGGTAAAATGTTACCTGAAAGGTATAGCGAACGTACAAAAACCGTCTACGTGGAAGTCGATGAGGACGATGTGGAAGTGCCGTGACATTGAGGAGGCTCTCTCATTGGAAGAGAAAAGCTGGGATACAGGCCCGGGTACGAGACGTACAAGACCACCTGTAATCATCTATTTTTTTTATCTTACCCGTGTATGTTATCTTTCTAAATAGACGATAAATCGCTTCTGCAAATTTATCTTAACAAAATTTGAGTCCGAGACCGAAAGACCAACGAGTTTTGGTTTCGTTCGAGAAGTTTCCAACGACAACGACAGCGAAAAATTTCCTTATATCTCAAGCTAAAATTAAAACATATCACTGGTTAAATCAGAGTGTTTCCGGTGAATTCTATCTTAGACTTTACGGTAGCAACCAACCTCAATATCAAATACCGCATTACTATTTAAATTTCAAAGGAGGCTCTTAATAATTAACATTAATATCCAGTGAAAATCACCGTTTTCAGTAGTAGCATTTCCCAGCGTCACTTCACCTTCTAGCACGTAAAATAGAAACAACTGTTTGCTATTACAACTCCAGGTTCATCCATTTGACCAACTTCATTGAGAAAGGTATCTAAGAAATTTAACTCCAGCATCTCCAACTGTAAGGAAAGTTTCCTGTGACTTTCGAAAAGTTTTTATAACAATAACAATAACATATTTATGAGTCTCGAACTGTCTGCAATTAAAGCAAAATAATGGTTTACCATTGGTTTGATGGTTTGTAACCGAATTCTACTTTCGTAGATTAAATCAAAATTTACTCAAAATTAAAGAGTCAACTGGCATCCCAAAACTTTCCCTTTCCTTCTTTTTAAAATGGGGGGGGGAGAGTTTCACATTGGTGTAGAATAATCAGGCTCCCAATTTGATCTCTCTATTTTGAAATGTGAGAGAGAAATGATCTTTTCAAAATTTGCTACCTTTATCTCCTTTTTCTCGTGACCTATACATTTCGGTTCTCCAGTAATTTTTCTCTCACGCCCCCCTACATGTGCACCAAACTTACTAGCAACTATATGAGCTTATTTCGGTGCGGCGTATGCTTCAGGCCATCTGCTGAAATAGTTCACAGCAACCAGAATAAATCGTTTGGCTCTGTCGCTAATTAGAAATGGACCTGCCACATCTACAACTATTCTCTCTAATGGGGCGCAGACGTTGTCGTTGTATTACTTTATAATTAACAATTAACAGTCTTCTGCTTGGGCCTTTATTTGCAGCATAAGTACGTCTTGCACTTACGACATTATGCTTCCACGTTGTTCTTGCAGTACGCCCAGTAAACCTTTCTCAAAATTTGACTAGGTCTTAGTGCACTGCTAATTTGTACCCTCATATATGGATCTTGTAAATTTTCGGAACATAACTTGCTGGTACCACACTATCACCATCTGTATGACGATATCCCTCCCAGGGATTCTAGATATACATATTCTAGACTCCGTCTAAGTTGGGCTAGTCCCATTGTGTATTCAAATGTTTCCGATGTCTTCATCTTCCTCGTGCATTACTTTTGTTGTTAATTATTCGTCATGTACAATAATGACGATTCTTCGCATGCACCATTTCTTTTGGCGGTCCTCGATCCACTACAGTGTTGACACTTTACGTAAAGCCTTCTCGATAAGGCATCAGCATTATGGTGTAATTTACTTGATGATTTATTTCGAGATTGCCAGGTCAGGGCGTAATGGATCTGTCCTGATCATAAATTCCTATGCCCAAGCATATTCTTGAAGTGCTTTACTTTTGTGATGATCGTCGACAATTCCTTTCTTTCTGGTAGTTACAATACCGAGCTCTGCATACGACTCTGTAAATTTGTAGATCACGTTTAACAAGTAAACAGTGACCTAATACGGGTGAAAATGTTATAGAGAAGTGCTATAATCAGTCGCAATGATGAGATCTCGTTAAATGAGAGTGAAGGAACGAGACGCTATCTCCCTATTGGTTCAGAGAATCGCATGACAATAAAAGTATATGGTGATAGCGTGAACTATGACGTCACGGTAGCGAGGACTTCTTGGCGAATCGCGAAGCGGTAAAGAAGCGGCTGACCGCGTCCACGCGAATTTCCCTATTAAATAGGAGTGTATTTGTCTTCTCAAATACCTAAAAATACCTTATCTTATCTATTCGTTTTTATCTATTATCGAGCCTGAGTTATTTTTATAACGCGGTATAGTAGAAAATAACTATCCGATCCTAATTACGTGCAAATAATAATAATAGTGACTTCAGCCAATTTTGCGACACAATCGCTCGAGAACTGTTTGCAGTGATAAATTATCGTCAAGTGAATCGTTTCTCTAATTAAAGCGGTTTAATTACCTCAAGCATGGACAGTAGCTGTGTCTAATAATTATTATAATAATCAGCGGCCGAGTTTTAAATACACGCTAGTGTCCACACACCTCGTGCTTTGAGTACCTGTATCCGTGTACCTATCTATCTATTTTGTTCAAGGCTATTTTTCAACATAGGGTAACCTTGACAATATAGTCAGAAGAGAGTGAATTGTTGATACTTTTTATAGCTTAGGATATTATTCCGGAACATTAAAATTCAAAATTTAATAAAGCATCCCATTGTCTGGCATCCCACTATATTACCTTTTTCTCTTAAAAAAAATAACAACTCTTTCAGTAGGAGAGAGCTTGACATTAGTATAGGATTTGGTGAGTAATTTGAACTCTCTATTTTGGGGTGGGTGTGCATGAGAAAGATAAGAAACCTGTGTCTTTAGAAATTAATTAATCTCTCTCTTATCTTTACTTTCTCGCAATATCTTTACTTGCTGGAACCCTGCCGATCACAGTGCTGCTAACGTCAGTGTCAAGTAGATACGGTCTCTCTCTTTGCGAATGTGACAGGATATCAAAGCCTTTTTCAGGTTTTGGAAAGCATCTTCACACTTGTCATCTCAGACGGAAGGGGTCTTCATTTCGGTTAGCTTACGGAGTGAAGCGGAAATATCTACAAATTTCATTACAAATTTCTGTAGCACTTGGAAAGAAAAGACCAAGGAAACAACTTATACACTGTCGTTGATCTGGATTCTGGGCTCCTTTGAAGTCTATGTCTCGAGAAACCATATTTTCAAGTAGCAAACAATTTTCTGAAAATCTGATTGACCTAAATTTACTTTAGGTCCCCCCCTTCCCCGCGAATTTTTTGTTAAGTCATACAGATATCACAAAGTAGTACAAATAATGGTTAATAAACAGTAAAGCGTAAATATCGACTCATTTTCATTTCAAACATTGTCAAGTTATATTTTGGATTCTTGATTGCTTTCTATAATTAATATTTATATTTATAACAATCATAATCAGCTGTGGAAATTCTAATATAACTTTGTTTATGTAAGTACGATTATATCCAAGTATATACGTTTCTGGTTATCGTCCAATAACGTGAGTATAGATAACGTTACCCTTTACCTATTTTTTTCTCGTTTTACATTTAATTTGATTTCAGTCATAGGTATAGGTATTATACGTTTTGCTGAAAAAATCATCAAACGTTATTGGGTAGGAAATCTAATAAAGTTTCTGATACCTAATCTGTTTAATAAAATGATATATCTACGTCCATGTCCATGCATGCGAACAGGAGTATCTATGTTATTGATATTTTTCGAAATGTAATTGACTTGGATACAAATATAGAAATGTTATTGAAATAGTTATTAATATACCTGAAATAAATCCAATTAATAACAGAAAGGTTCCAGTTGTGTGGAAAAAGCAGAGCTGCGTATTTTTGAATTCGAAATTCGTTAGCAATCGAATGTTTTTATGAATGCATAAACATCGTGTACCGTCTACTTGGGGTTCGGGGTTTATGTCGCAGTTTGAAGAGTCGTATCGTTGCCTGCCCCGCGAATTAATTGAGCTGTACAATTTCAATATGCCGCTACGAACGGGGGCAATTCAGATGTGCGATATGACCAAATTGAATATCATAGAATGCAAATGAAATTTTAATAATAAAGTGGGAAGGAGTCGGGGTAGGTGATAAATCTAGACCCCTAATTTCATCGAAGGGTTCGTCTATTGTATAGCTCCCCTGTCAAATTAGGTATTTAATATGTTGAGTTCTTAAACACCGCCATATTTCACCTATTATCTGGCTCTCACTGTACTCTAAAGCCTCTCAAAATGGAATTCAACGGTATAGATAAATATTACCCACCTATACGGATATAATATAAGTTCTCTCAAAACATACACCACTTTGAAAATATGCCGTAAGGTTAGATTAAAGTAGGAAGAAAATATTATTGTTTAAGTGCGTACCTACCTATGTAAGATATTTTTGATGCTGCAGTGGGGCCACAATTTGCCGTTTTTTCTGAAAGTTGATCGGAAAATGCGTTTTCCTACGACCACTATATAAAACACTACTTTGCGCATCGTTTTTTGTGCGCAAACTAGCAGATTTCTCACGTATCCAAAACTGTGCGACAAAGTGACATAACGCATAGCCAAAAATCGTTTCCGTACAGTTTTAATGTAAACAATAGTGATGGGCGGTAACTGAGAACTCAACTGTTACTTATTGTTAATTGAATAACTATTCATTTAAAGCTTCAAGGTAATAAAATAAACACAAATGGGATAACATAGAACCCGACAAAACTATAAAATATACTCATTATTCTCTTGTGGCAGTAATTATTAAAATTTACGAGTTGATCGCTAATAACAGCCAAATCAAATTCACGAACGTGATCGTGAAAATAACTCGCACACCTCTACTAACTTCCATCGACGACGCACAGCGCCTGTGTTGTGTAGAAGTTGCATATCAATGATATACTAACCTCTCTTAAATCATTGTTATTATCTACCACGTCTCCACGCTCACGTCACTTATTTTATTTTTAGTTTAATATAATAATAATAATAATAATATTAAAATAATAATAATATTGTCGGTAGAATTCAATGATTTTACAGTATACAGGGTGTCCCAGCTTATTCGAAGCGGTCTTTGTAGGCCAAACGATGGACTTTTTCAAAAAACTTTTTGAAAATTCAAGTACAGAATTAAAATGGCCATAATTTAAATTTATTTTGGAGTATACAGAGTGTCCCATATGACAGTGGCATATCAAAGTTATGTTTTTTTAAATGGAATGCTCCCATGTTATTGCATATTTAGATTTTCTAAGAAGAGAAAATAAGATTGGCTTTCACAGTTTGTGTTTAAATTCAGAAGTTTTTGAGTTATAAACAAGTGAAAATCGTAATTTTTCAACTTCAAAGCCCTGTACAACGAAAACGGTTCAAGATAGCGAAAAACGGCTTACATGTCCCTATTTTACTATTTTTATATACTATCCTATGGTATAGAAACATTTGTACTTTCTTTGATTTTTTTATTTGGCGACGCGTGGAGAAATTTCAGAATTTTTCAAATTTTTTATCACCCTGTATGAACATTTCATCTACATCATAGAATAGTACATGAAAAGTTACAATAGGGACACGTAAGCCGTTTTTCTCTATCTTGAGCCGTTTTCGTTGTAGAGGGCCTTGAACTTGAAAAATGACGATTTTCACTTGTTTATAACTCAAAAACTTCTGAATTTAAACACCAACTGTGAAAGCCAATCTTATTTTCTCTTCCCAGGCAATCTAAAAATGCAATAACATAGGAGCATTCCATTTAAAAAAACATAACTTTGATATGCCACTGTCATATGGGACACTCTGTATACTCCAAAATAATTTTAAATTATGGCCATTGTGATTCTGTACTTGAATTTTCGAATTTTTTTTTGAAAAAGTCCATCGTTTGACCTACAGAGACCGCTTCGAATAAGCTGGGACACCCTGTATAATAGTAATAATAAAAAGTCATTGGTAGAATTGAAAATAATACCTACCTAGGTAGGTAGTCTGAAAAAATAAACTTTAGTTAGGTACCTATCATTATAATGGATTGTAATTCCTCTGAATCTGAAACAGAAAATACACCACCTGGAAGTCAGAAAACAAGCAGGTTTGTGTTCTTTGAATTTGCTACCTGTAGTTTCGAGAGAAAAATACGAATCTGCTTATAAACATTTCATAAATTGGAGAAAAGGTCATAAAAGCAGAGCATTGTCAGAAAAAATAATTTATGTGTTAAATTTGTTAAATAATTAATCTGTTAAATTGTGGTCGTAGGAAAAGTACTGTGTGAAGCACGTGCGGAAAAGAAATTTTACACTCGTGTGAATTGTGACACTCGACTTCACACTCGTGAGAAATTTTCTCTTTTCCGCACTTGTTTCACAATATACTATTTTCTGTAAAAAAATGCGCACATTTTTTTTCCAAGTACGGCCCTTGTTACTAAATTAAATATTCTGGCAATTGGCTATTCCCTACATCATCAGTACCTACATCAGATTTTGAAATGATTTTTAAAATTTTGTACGACAAAATTGAAAATTGAAGTTTAGGTGGGTACGTTCTTACTTTGATCTGTTTTTGTGAAGCTGTTCGAAGTGTGTCGTTCGATTTAAGAAACTTATTTCATAGATTCATAGCATTTTTCCTGTACTATCCGAAACCGATGCCTTTTTTTCCAAAATTCGATTGGAAAATGTTATTTTCTGTTAAAAAATTGCTCAAGTAGGTGCGGTCCTGGACTTTCAATTTACCGATATGTCATCGTGAAGTATCTGGGTAGAAGAGTGTTCCCGCTATATTTTGTTGGATTTCATTAAACCGTTATTTCAAAAATCGCCTTTTAGAATTTAAGCCCAAACATAATAAAAAACACTATCTTCGTACCTGTTGACAAAAAAAATTGTTCTACATTTAGACTTTGCCTCTATGTCCCCTACCTGGACTACGTCTGACTAGTCAAGAATCGCCCTGTGTAATTACCTACTTATCGTGTCACTCAATCTTTATAATTTATCTTAAATCACTATAACGCTCCAGCAAGCCTTCCTGTAGTGTATAGTGGATAAAGTTTAGCACAAAATGACCAGAACTCTTTGACCAAAGCCCCGAATCTCAACCTCCCCAGGCAAGCTGAAGCCACTCTAGACCGGGTTTCCGAGAGGCCCACCCTGGCACGACGTCCATTAGCACGGGAATGCTTTTGTGCATATGTGAGCACAATGCTCGCGATGTGCATATAATCCCAGGCTCCGCAGTGTATTTAATTACAGGACGCCGTCTTTGATCTCCTCGGAACCGGACATTGTCCGATTTTGACTGTGAGACTTGGCGAACGGCTGCCTGGAGCAGGTAACTTTCTCTTTCCTCTTCCTGGACCTTATTAATTACAATATGCTGTAGTGGCTGCTGAAGGATTCAGCTTGGGATTGTTTGGTGTAAAACGCATCCAAACGCGTTGTTAATTTAGAAAAAGAAGTGTTCAATTAGTTTCGACATCAAAGGTCAAGTATTGTTATTTTGTGATGATTTAACGAGAATGCTATTGCTACTCGACTTTTATTATTTTTAAACAAGATTTTATGTTCCATGGCATGCTTTCATTTAGCGAATTAATTTAATATTTCGGAAATTTTCAAAAAAAAAATAGTTTAGGTTTATCACGATTTTGAATAACGCCAACGGTTTCCTAAGTGAATATATTATTTGACAAAAGGTGAACGACATATTGCAAAACAATATGCCATCGATGCTGTGAGTCAGGGTTGGAAATTATAGATACGTGTTTCGTCCTTGGACTCTTTAGTATCCAAAAGTTGACAAAAAATTAGTCAAATTTTGGATAGTAGGCCTTCTCCTACCTTCAAGTACGCTTGGGGGCACTGCACCCAGTTGTTGGGATGCGTTTTGGCTGCCTGAGCTATGGCGCAAGCCGAACCCACTGTGCATTTTTTCTTTCATTCATTTTCAATATTTTATTTGCCTACGTCTCACTGAGCAGTTACTAGATTTTATCAAAATTTTACAAGAAGCAAGCAGTGAGTGTATTCTCGAGGTCACCAGCCCTCAAAGTGTTTAAATGTCTGCGTTATAGTATAGAATAGAGTGACGTGACTTGGAATGCAACCAAAATATACTCCTCAAAGTTCTCAATAATTGAAATTTTGAGTTTGTTCTCTACCAGAAGTTCCATCACTCTTTACAAATGATTAATTCAAACTCCTCTCTACACAAAATGTTTTCGAAATCTAGCAAGAACGTCCACAAGATGTTCAAAAATGGATCAAGTATGAGGCAAATCGATTTTTCTCATCACAAAACTGGTTAATAAACAATTGTGAATTCCTCAAACAATATCTTCATCTGGTAGGGGATTGTTCTTACCACTTCTATTTTAAGGATTAGAAAAACCATTAAAACACATTTTTACTGGGACATTTAGGTTCATTGGAGGCTTTGGTACCCGCTGACTCTATTTTTTAAGCTCTAGTCCTCCTGGTAAATATCTTCTGAAACCTCTTACTGCCCCTTCAAGTCATGTCACACAGTAACACGGACATACAAAAACCTACGAGTTGGAGAACTTCGAAAATTCCCTTGATGCTTACTTCGTGTATATTTTGAGAAAATCTACTGTCCCTCTAATTTTGTGCAGTAGACAACCAGAAAAGATTTGAGGCCTGCATCCTGCATATTAAGCTAAAAACCGGGAGGCGAATTCTAACAGGTTTTCTTATGGCACACTGTCAACTAAAACGCATCTTGATATGATTGGTCTGAAAAATGACCAAATCTGTAGATTTTGCATGGAAGCGGAAGAAACCCCAATACATCTCCTGACTGAATGTCATACAGTACAGCTCAAAAGATTTCGCTATTTAGGTCTTTACTAACTAGAGGAAAAAACTCAAAAAATCATTTTTGGAACCATTAAAAATTAAAAACTTCCTCCCATAAATTGAATTTGATGGGTTACTATAATAATTGGAAAGGCACCAGAAGTACACCACAAGAGATCTTATAGGTTGTGGTACAAATGTGATACAATGACATCTTTGTGTGTAGGCTTTCACGGCTGCCTTCAATTGAAATCAGAGTTGATTCCGGGATGTTTTGCCATGGTCCATGGAGATTTACTCCGAACGTCTCGTCTAAATCAGCCGTACCGTGTGCGCAAGCGATGGTTCCACTCTTCATGTTCGCTGATAACAGTGATAACTGACTGTACGGCTGGAAGAGCGCTCCTATTTATGTGGTGATGTTCTTTCATAAGGTGATTGTCTGCTGACGTTATGTCCCTTCTACTCGCTATCTCCGATGATGTCATAGGTCCCTGAGTCAGACGCTGACTCATTTGGATTTGAAGAAACGAGGAATACCAAATCCTTCTCAGTTTCATTCCTTCCTCCTGCCTGTTGAAATTATTTGAATGTTTCTAAATTTCAATTGCGTCATGAACGACGTAAACGGGCGTAGTAGTGTGAGGTAGCGAACAGGATTTTTGTTTCTTCAAATCGTACGGCATGGTGACTTTGAAGCACGGCGTGCTCATCGACGGCTGATTTGTCTGTCTGGCCTAGGTGACAGTTTCTCTTGTGTTCGGTCACGCGGGTGTTAAGACTGCTTTTGATAGTGTACGTTATTTTATAAACTCGAGCAGAAGAAAGTGGATCAATGGGGTCTTTAGTTGAACGGAGAATCGTGTTAACTTGATGTGTAGGTTTATAGATGGTTTTGACACCTAGGTGCTGCTAGAGTTTACCGATTCGATCGGTGATGTTCTTGAGGTAAGGGAGAAATGCAGGCCCCCAACGAACAGCCACCAAGAGTTTTGGGGGCTATATTTCGGAACTGCATTCATAACGTCTTGACAGAACTGTCGAAGTATGAAAACCTCCAACGGAAACTGGAACGATTACTCCATAATGAAAACTGATTTTTAGCATTAATGGAAGAAGATTATTTTTTTTATTTAAAATTTTTTAAAATGTGCCGAGAACAAGAAATAATTGAAATGTTGAGCTAGAGGTAGCTCGACAGGTTAGAAGTGCAGACTACTAAACCGTTGAACTGCCTCGGACTGAGTTCGATTCCCAGTCTCGCTCTGGCTGTTTGCGTCATCTATTCTACTATTTAATTGCCATACTTGAGGCTGGGTAATGAGCAAGCTCTCCAACTCATAATTACTGGAGTGAAGCGGCTTTTTCTTACCTATATAGTTAAGACCGATGTACCCTCCTTAAAAAAAAATGAAATGATTGTGCCTAGATTCGATTTTTGGGCTCAAAATCACACTACCATTGAAAATATTTTCAAGAACTCTAGAACTCAGTCAACTCAGGAAACAAACCTATAGAAAGTTACGAAATCAGAAACGAGACTGCTATTATTTTCGAATGATTGTTAAAAATTATAACACCATTTTCAGTAGATTGCGAATAATAACCGTATCTGGTAAAAGTTATGTCTCGATAATAGTCAAGTTAATGTTTTTTTACAATTTGTTCTTTTATTAATGAAACCTTTATACATTCTATATCTCTTAGACAAAGTTTAACACTGATAATTCCAGTTTCTCATACCGAAAAGAGCATTCTCTATTTGAGTAGCGATCGTACTTTTCATAGGAAGCGGCATGTTATCTAACGGTATACGGAGGAATGCAAATGAAGGTCCAATTGGACGTCACGGGAAGGCTATAGGGAAGGGGGATAAGGGGTTATTAATTAAGCAGGGTCTAATCAAGAGCGGAGGGAGCTCACACATGTGGGACTCGACTCTCATCTGCAAGGATACGCGCCTAGAGCTAAGACTGAGGGTAGAGTAGATAACGACAATAAAATTAATTCATACAAAACGTAAAGCTTGCTTTGGAGAAATTAATTGAAATTGCTTTATAGAAAATGTCATCGTGATTTGTTACATAATCTGCGCACGTTTTTGCGTTATTCGTATAAGTTTGATCATCTCTACCTTAGTTGTGTTTTGATGAGCAACCTACCAGCTGGCTCATTTGACGGCCGCCTAACCAATTCATCCCTTCCGCCTAGAATTTTTGTAATTACTGAATACCCTTCGAATAACTATCTCACAAGTTTAATAACATGTTTTTGCAAAAATAATGAGCAAACTTAATAAATTGTTAATAAAAATTCAGTTTCAACAATTTCAATTTTAATTAACAAAAAAATTTTAATGGTAAATAAAACACTAGTGCTTTAAAATCCTACTATGTGCAAAAACAGTTTAGGAGATGATACTTTGTTGATAAATCAAAATAATCAGATTTTTCAAATGCAAATAAAGCATCGCCGCCCTTCTTCTGTTGAACTACAGGGAAAGACGGAAAGAAAGTGGTGTCAAAAAAGTAGTTGTTAAGTTTTTCTTTAAATACGGAACAACTTACGGAAATCAAGTTAAGTAAGCGTGGTCTCTATTCGGATCAAGTTGGCTATGGATTATGAGAATGATTAACTCGGAATCATAAATTTGACAGCACACTGACATGTAGTGTAAAGATTCTAGGTTGTGTTATAATAGTCATTCTCAGATTAAAGCAACATTGCCAAATATTGTCAAACGATGTTGCTAAGATAATTATGTAGGAGCGATTTAACTTCTAATAATTGTGAAGGTAAAAGATAAGATAACGGCAATAGGGAAACAAATCAGGTAAGATACAGGTGAGGCTTGCCCCCGTTCGTCGACACGACAGCCAACCTTTACAGTTTAGTCTTGTCTTCCTGTTCTAGCTCGTCAGCCCTCCAACCGCGTGCTCTGGATGGCTCCACCACCCTTATGTCATCTCTCGCCGCTTCCATTAGTTACTTCTCGCGCGTCTGCTTTCCTCTCTTTCCAGTTATATCGCTTTAGGTATGTACGATAGTCGTCAGGCAATCGTAAAAATCGTAACTGACCTAAGGTCCGTGAATTTAAACACTGTTGTTTTTAGAAAAGGTTGTTAACAATTTTTGCTCGATAAAATAATTATTTTTATTTTGACGTTAAAATACGCGCTTAGATAGACTTTAACGCAGCTAATGCGTTACAATTTATTGACTCAAACTTCCAGATTTTTCCAACATTGCGTTTACAAATTTCAATTTCGGTCAACAATGTTGAGGTAATGCTCAATGTAATGTACAAGACAGTCAAGACACTGAATCTATGAGTCTATCTACATCTCTGACAATTTTTCTTTCTCATGATGATGGTTTCATAATGATCCTTCAAATTCTCTAACATTCTTGACCGCTTCCATTAAGTTTAGGCTAATGAAATGTTTTCGAATAAGTGGTCACAAAGGACTTTGTTCAATAAGGAGTTTCAGTATGTAAGTGATTAAACTGAGACGATGCTTGAAGTATAAGCTGGTCTGCGAAGGAAGCATAGTGAGTAGTGACTTCGACCCCTCAACCACAACAAAAAATCTTCATTAGTTGAATGGATGAAACCTTGACCAGTTTTTTTTTAAAGAATTTTTCGTTTCACATATTTGCTAGTTCACCTACTACTATTAATGCATTTTTACTTATTAATTTTTTCTTTTTTTTGAATACACATTACACACAGATAGATGGTTTAAAATAAAAAAAAAATTCAATAAATAAAAGTATTTTATACAGGGTGTTTCAGTTTTTACCAGTGTCATTTTAGAAGGTGATAGAGAATCGGAAAATAAGTTAACTTTTCCCACAAAATATTTTTCAAAAAGGATAATAACCCAGGTAGAATTCTTCAATTAATTTATGTTTGATTTCCACATAATAAAATTTGAAAATAAAAATTATTTCAGTTTCCGGACACAGAAAAATGTTTAGCTCAGAAACTATACCTAAAATCAATTTTTTTCAAGTGTTTTTCTTTTCAAATTAGAACGTGTAATCTATGAAAAAAAAAATCTATGAAAAATATCCACAGGCGTAGACGTAGGAGCTGGAAAATGGGGCAACCTCCAAATAACAACGCCGCTGGGCCGTTTTGGAAAACGTTATTATCAATAAATAATAGGTCTCTATATCAGAATTATGTGTACCAAATTTGAACAACATCACTCAAGCGTCCCGAAAATTATTATTCCTAAAATTCAATTTTCATATTTCAACTTTGAAGACTCCGTTATTATGTATTTCTGAAAAATATTTTGTTAGGAAAATTCACTTATTATGCGATTCTCTATCACCTCTTAAAATGACACTAGTAAAAAATGAAACACCCTGTATTATACCCAGGTATAAGTCCATTTCAACCATATAGGTAACAAACTCCTGACCAAATAAGCACAGATACAATGAAAATTACCGCCATGTAATTAATTATATCCACTCATTGAGTTATGTATTTAATTATTTCAGTTCGATGCAGCCAAGGCTCGTTCCTAACTCCTAATTTCTCGTCCTTTAAACTCTGAGCGAAACACCACAAAACGTTCGCATCTCCTGCCCATCGAACGGCAGAACGCGGGCACGGGGACGGCAATGATGGCGGTGGCGGCAAGATGATTGATAATCACCTGGGCCGGCGGCGCTGACGTCACTTCATTAACTCCACGTAATGAAATACTGCGGTCTCGCTAATTGAATGTTCGTGTACGGCACAATGGGATTCCCCGGATCGGGCCCGATCGCGTTAATATCATCTGCGCCGCCGTTACTGCCACCAGTGGAGATGGCGTTGCACTGCTAATCTGCCCAATTACCTGTTATACACGCTTGTTCATATACAGAAGACGAATTAATAATTGATTGAAAGGTTAAATTGAAATTTATTGATATAAAAAATATAAAAAGTATTTTACCTCAGCACAAACTCGTCTAGTTTTTTTTTTTTAACAGTTTATTTATCTCTTTTATTCTGGGACACCTGTATAGCTGTCCCATATAGCTGTATTGTAAAGAAACAGAATAATTATTATTGTTTTTTTTTTCTTACGTAGGAACCACTCAGTGTCGAGAAAAATTCAATCCACCACATGTGTAGGTACTGATTGTACTGTATTATAAAAAAAAATAATTTAAAAAAGTAACATCTTGTGATTTTTATTTAAAAAAATTTTTTGTACAAATCTTGAGCGCCAGTGGTGGAAAAATTTTAAAAATGCGTCACGAAAATATCAAGTCTAGAATAAATGCTATACAGGGTGTCCCAGCTCAACATCCGACACCAACATAAGTCACTGTGAGCCAAACGATGGATTTTTTCAAATTTTTTTGAAGTTCAAAACAGTGTAACAAAAGTTTAAAGTTATTTTGGAGTATACAGAGTGTCCCATAATTAGAGTGACATATCAAAGTTTGTTTTTTTCAACTTGTTTTTCTTATGTTATTTCTTTTTTTGATTGTTTCAGAAGAAACTTAGTGTCAATTAAGTTTTTCAACAAATTAAGATTGTCAAAGAAATTGGTTTTCAATTATTGAAGCCAGCGGTGAAAGCTTTACACACATCAAGTTTATATATGTTTTGCTTGTACAACAATCTACGTTCATGTATACAGGGTGATTCATAACTAATGCGACTAATGACAGGTAAGAGACATTGTGGCAAGTCTAAATCTATGAAAATTTTTTTTCTGCCAACAGGTACGAGGATACAGGGTGTTTTCTAGTTTGGGCTTACATTTTAAACGGTTTGCAGCGGTTTGATGCTATCCAACAAAATTTAGTAGAAACACTCTTCGACCGAGGCACTTCAAGATGACCTATCGACAAATTCAAAATCCAGGACCGTACTTGAAAAGAACTGATTTGCACTTTTTTGACAGAAAAGCTCATTTTCTGACCGGCTTTCGGAATAAACGGCATCGGATTCGGAAAGTACAAATTCTCTGAAATGAGCTTCTTAAATCGAACCGCACACTTCGACCAGATTCCCAAAATAAGATCAAATTAAGAACTTTATACTGCATTTTACAATGGATTTTTGTGAGGGTGGTCGAAGTGTGCCGTGCGATATGAGAAGCTCATTTCATAGCATTTTTACTGTACTCTTTGATGATGTTTTAGTCGAAAATCGATCGAAAAATGTACTTTTCTTTAAAAAAAAATACGATCAAGGTCTTCTCCAAGTACGGCCCTGGTTTCTAAGTCTGGAAATACTCATATGCTTACCCGTAAATTTGCAGTACATCAGCTTTCGAAATGATTCCAAATGAATTTTGAGGAACATTGACAACAATTTTACGGCAAAATTGAAAATTGAAGTTTAGGTATAAATTGATTACATACACAAGTTCTTACAATAATCTCTTTTTCTAAACCTGTTTAAAGTGTGCCGTTCAATTTAAGAAGCTCATTTCATATCACTTTTCTTGTACCTTCCGAATCCGATGTCGTTTTTTCCCGAAAGTCCATCTGAAAATGTGCTTTTTTGTAACAAAAAACCGCGAACAATTTTTCAAGTACGGCCCTGGTTACTAAATTTAAAATTCTGACAGTAGGCTATCCGATAAATTCGATAAAATTGAAATGATTTTCAATTAATTTTGAGGAACATTAGAAATAATTTGTGCGGAAGAATTGAAATTTGAAGTTTAGGCAGGTGCAAGTTCTTACTTTGATCTTATTTTGTGAAACTGGTCGAAGTGTGCCGTTCGATTTAAGAAGTTTATTTCATAGCATTTTTCCTGTGTTTTCCGAATTCAATGCAATTTTTCCGAAAGTCGATCGGGAAATCCGTTTTTCTGTCAAAAACGAGCAAACTATTTCTTTTCGAACGGTCCTGGATTTTCAATTTTTCAATATTTTTCAATCAATTTTCAATCTTGAAGTGCCTCAGTAGAAGAGAGTTTCTGCTAAATTTTCTTGTATTTCATCATCAAACCGTTGCAAAGATATCGCCGTTTAAAATCTAAGCCCAAACATAGAAAACCTGTTGGCAAAAAAAAAGTCATAGATTTAGACTTGTCTCGATGTCTCCTACCTGGCATTTAACTAGGTCGCATTAGCCGTGAATTTTTTTTGTTTATGAAGTTCTATGACAGTTTATACACATTAACTGGTTAAAACACCACTTAAAACTTAGTTGACAATCTTAATTTGTTGAAAAACCTAATTGACACTAAGTTTCTTCTCAGACAATCTAAAAATGTAATAACATAAAAACAATCCATTGAAAAAAAACATAACTTTGATATGTCACTCTCATATGCGACAGATAATTTTAAATTATGTAAATTGTGACCCTGTTTTTTGAATTTGTATTTTTTTCTGAAAAAATTCATCGGTTCAATTGTGATAAAAAAAACTTACCTACACTTACTATTTCCTCCTGTATTAAATTGGTGGAGGAAAACTCTCTCGATTTTGGTCTGGAAATTCAATGTCCGTATTCATTAAACAAAAAGCAATTACTCTAGTAAATTGAAAAAAAAAAAAAGTTAAAAAATTAATTCGATATTTTAAATAAGGCTCGCAGACGTCGGAAGTACCAATCTGAGTGGCTATATGCAAAATAGACGCAAATGATTCGTTGAAGAGATACACGGACATTGGCTTGCTAAATTATGTATAAAGGAAAACAAAAGAAGCAATCAAACCATATTTAAAATTTAAATGCCTCAATTAAAACAACACAATATACAATTCTATGTTAATTGGCAACTCCACCTGCTGGCTCCGTACACGTCCTCAAACTCTATTAATATAGAATGAGGTCTTGCCTTGATGCTTATACAACATATACGCATATAAAGCGAAATTAAACTAGCTTAATTAAAATAACTTAAAAAAATCAATATATAGTTTAAACTCGATGTCGGTTTTACCAACATCAGGCAAAGTTCTCCTCGTGCATAGTCAAAACTTTATTATTGCATACACCTACGGAGACTGAGGGATAATTATAATAATTTGGAAACAGGAAATTTACTTGTAAAGCGAGCTTTCTTCAAGTTTATTTGTCAAACTTTATTAACATTTCACACATTTTTCAGTTATATAGTTTTACAATGAAGTTTCTCACTCGAAAACCAGTAGGTACAACTAGGACCTTTTACTTCGTATCGGATTAGGACCTAATCGTATCACTCTAGTGTGATTGTTTACTTTTCAATTCTAGGGTGATATTTGTCATTTTCGAAGTACCTTAGTAGTGTGCTACTGTGCTATTTGTCATTTTCGCCCTATTGGTATTTGGTATTTGGTACTTTAACTAAATGTGAGAGATTTATGTGGTCCCAAACACTGAAGCCAGCGGGCTTATTGTATTTCTCACATTTAGATTTTCCTTTCTTAGAAGAGCTCCGTTCCTTTGACAAGATTCAGCAGTCCGCTAACCAAGGTCTATTCCGCCAGAAGGCTCCCGGGGGCTGAGTGGTCCCAGGACCGCATAGCGTGTTCGTGCGAGTGCTGGACACTCGATAATCACAATACATGAGAAGCTGTCTCATCTTCTTCATTGCAGAGTCTACAAACTGGGTCTTCTCTGTATATCCCCAGCTTATGTAGGTATACCCTTAGGTGACAGTGTCCTGTGAGAAGACCCACCACCGTTCTTATTTGCATTCTGTTTAGTAGTTGCAGTTCTGTCTGGCTAGGTTTTGAGAGGGCTCCTTAATCATCACCTTACCATGTTTGTTTTCTGTTATACGGTTCCAGTGTGCTATAGGTTGGGTTCTTACCCTCTGAGCCACCGCCCCGCGTACAGTGTTCCTCGGGATGCCAAACACTGGTTCGGGCCCAGTGTAGTTCATCCCAGAGTCTTTCTTGGCTAGTTGATCTGCAGCCTCATTACCAGGCGCCCCACGGGGACCCGGAACCCGGGCTAGTGTCACCACGTTGCACCTGGCTAAGTAAATGAGGTCTTGCAGGCATTCCCAGACCAGTTTTGACCTGATTTCATAAGCTGCAAGGGCTTTCAGGCTAGCCTGACTGTCGGAGAGGATGTAGATTTCCCTATCTCGATAGTTATTCATTCTAATAATCTCTCCAAGGCACAGCCTAATTGCATTTATTTCAGCCTGGAAGATGCTGGCATGCGTCCCCACATTTTCGGAGGTGGTCGTCGGAAAAGTAATAGGTACATATTCCAAATGGCAACTTTAGCAGATTCGAAACTGTTGGGAATTTAGAGCGCTGGTGTTCATTGCGTCATTATGTTTGGAAGATGGGGAGTTAATTCGGAGATTTGAAATGACGTCGTCGTGGATTTGGGGCGTTCAAAATAGCAAAGATTCTGGAAGGAAGGATTCATTGTTACGGTATCTTACTAACACAGAGCACAACCTCGGTCACTTAAACTTAGTGAGAAAAATTGATGAATTTTTCTTTAATTAATTTTCATCGATTTTCTTATTGTTTGGCGACGGACAACAAAGAGATGGCAGAAGGTCATCTCTTTATGAAGTCATGTAGAAGGTTGGAGAGAGAGATAAGGAAGTGTTTGGGATAACATTTCTACACAAGGAATGCGATATCTACGACTACGGATGGTGGTTAATTTTGGAGATTTGAAATGCTGTCGTCATGGTTTTGAGGGCGTGCTAAATGGCAGAGGTTCATTAAGGAAAGATTAATTGGTACATTAATAAGTATCTCAAGTTGATAAGATATTTTTTTAAAGGTGTGTTTTTACGACCTTTTACTTTCATTTTTACTTACGCCTTTTGGGCTTGGATATCCATTTAAGCTTCTTGCTTTTCGTTCCATTTTTTTGTTTGGTGATGGACAGTCGGAAGGGTAGTACAACAAAGGGTCGTCATGTAGCAGGTTAGAGAGAGAGATAACGAGGTGTTTGGAATGACATTTCTACACAAGGAATGCGATATCTATGGCTACGGTTTGGTTTGGTCCCTACTTGGATGGGTGAACAATCATAGTGGCAAAAAAAATCCGTGACCGATCGTGCTCCGGGAGGTACGTTAAAAAGGGGGTCCCGGTTGCTTCACAGCACTCGTTAAAGGTTACGTCAGAGGCCCTTGAGGCTACTTGAAAACTTCTGAAACTTGGACTTTTTTACCACAGCTATACGATATATTTTTTTTTAACGAAAAAAATAATATTAATTTTTGATAGAGCATACTTAGATAGTTAATTAACTTCTTTTCATTATAACAAACAGAGATCAATATTTCATTCATAGGAGAAGGTGAAAATGAGTCATGGCCATAAGAGAAATTCATGAAAATTAAAATATTCAATTACTCATTCAGACGTGGGAAAAGAAAGGGAAACTTTTGTAAATAGATCGTATGATTTTAGTTATATTCGGTTTATTAAAAAAAAAATAATTATACGTGAATATTTTTTTACCTGATGGATTTTTAAGTAATTACATAGACTGAGCTGATTAATCATATAAGCAGATGTAAACCGTGAAAGATCGATATTGAAATTCTAATTTCTGGGCGGAATCGAAGCGAGAGGGAACGGGCGCTAGGAATGCTTCTTTACCATTGTACTTCGTATATGAATACACGAAACTTCAATTTATGGGGGCTGCAGCGCATTATAGTTCCCTGTCAGTTTAATTAAATGGGTTTAATTACGTGCTGGATAGTTTCGCGAAGAATTTCCTTCACATATATCAATAAAGTGCTGTTTACAACATAATATCATTATAATGGAAGGTGTCGGGATAACGAACATTAATTCCCGGGCCATACATTAAGGTATCTCGACTGTCTCCCGAATAATTGATTATAATATGCAAACCGTGTTTCATAAAACTTCCCACTTTCCAAAGATTAAAACACACATGACTGATCATGGATGATATTTTCGTTTTTAATCATTTTTATACGTGCCTATGCATACAGGTTTCAAAAATTGTACTTACAGGGTGTTGTGAAAAAGTAGGTCAAACTCTTATCCATCCATAGATTGCTTAGCGAAAACTACTGGAGCTTTTCTCATGTCATTTTTCACATAAGCGTCTTTATTTCAAAATACAAGGTGTTTATGGTGGTGCTTAGTTGAAATTTGCACACACCTCTTTTTTATCCCAGCACACTTTTTGCTAACACTCTGAATTTTGAGAGATGGACTCCTATGTGTCAATGGCATGAGGAAAGTCCCATTTTTTTTTGCCAAACAATCTGTGGCTAAAAGCTTGACCTACTTTTTCACAACACTCTGTATAACAGGTCTTGGTCTCATTTCCAAGACTCAAAATATTAAGAAACATGTTTCGTGTACAAATAAATACATAGTGTGATTTTACAAAAAAAAAACAACTATAAATACCTACACCAGCAGACAAAATAACTAGTTTTAGTCAGGCACTAGGAGAATCTGGACCTCCAAGAAGGCGTCGTCGAATCTGGCGTTCGCTGCACAGGAACAGATTAAGATTGCCACCAACCATATGTTACCAAAGTCTTATACGCGATGCAATGGAGAAGACATGGGGTTTTTGTTCTTGCGGTACGAGCTCGCAAAAGCTGTTCTCGCCTGGGCGAGACCTGTGGAATTTGGAAGGAGATCTGGGAGAGGATGTCAGCAGAGTCGATATGTCCCGAGAGGTTGAGCAGACCCCAAAGGAAACGTACCGGTGCGTACACTCGCCTAGCTTCCAGACTATTAATGTGAAATTTATCAAGCAGATCAGAATTCGAGATGACGACAGGTGGGTAGAGGTCTACTTATTTTAAATGCAGACATTTTGGGTTTTCAGTTTCAAATTTGGGCTACAGGCTAGACGAAGGAATGGAAAAAAGAGGGTAGTAATATTTTTAAAATCTAAGACATTACGAAGAATAAAACCTAACTCCTTAAAAGTAGAAGAAGATGCATATTCAATACATCTGTTGAAGGAGAGTCTTGAGTCTGGAGTTAAAGACAACACCAAAGACCTTAAATTCAATAATCCTTGCAATAGAGTGCTCCCCAATATTATAGAAGGTGTATTTTTTGGTATTATGTTTAAGTCTGTAGGACATGGCAAAGCATTTAGGACATGTTCAATGGAAGTAGATTGTTACTACACCAAGCGTCAAGAGAACGTTGGAGTGAGTGGCAGTCGTCAAGCGATCTCACCTCACAGTAGATCTTCAGGTCGGTGACATAAAGAAGATGACCGACCTCCAAAACATCGATTACATCGTTAATAAACAAATTGAAGAGTACTAAACCCAGTTTGGAACCCTGAAAACACCAGAGTTGGCAGGGTATTCGAGGGAGCTTGAGCCACAGTAGGAGGTATACTATGAGCGACCGGGAAGTAATCAACAAAGAAGGTAATAAGAGGATCAGAAAACCCAAAGCTGGAAAACTTACGAAGTAGCAAGCCATGATCTACCCTGTCGAAGGCTCTTGGAAAATCCATGTAAATATCACGTCCACTTGGGATCCACAGTCAATAATTTCAGAAGTAAGCTGGGTCAAACAAATTAGTGACAGTTGAATGACCTTTCATGAAACCATGTTGAGTGTTGGATATGTGAGCTTGACGGGTGGGTACAGCACTCTATAAAGAGCCTCCTCAAAGGCTTTCCCAAAACTAGGTAAGATTCATATCCTATCTATAATTGGTAATTTCACTCCTGCCACCCTTTTTGAAGACATATGGACCAACCTTGATAGTTTCTTCCGAGCAGGGACTTTCTAAAGGACATTGAAAGTACTAAGAAAGAGAGAACACAATCTGGGCCTGCACTCTTATTTTAGAGCTTCAGAACGTTGTAAACTTCATCGTTAAAAAAATGTGAGATAATAAGACTGGAAATGTTAGATATAAAATCAGAAGATAGCTAGTCATAGGATCAAGACTAGTTGAAACAGTCACGGAATGCGTTGAGGATATCAAGAAGATTAGTAATCTGGTTTCCATCATACATCATGGTACCTGGAAGGCCAGAAAAACCCAAAAGATTATTTACGAATTTCTCAGCAATAAAGTTCCGATATGCTCGCGCAATATCTCGCTTTAGGGATGCCCAAAGACGTTTAAATTCAAGAAAAGTAGTGCAATCGCCAAATCTTTTGTAGGATCGATGGAGAGATGCCATAATCCCCAACTCATTCTTAATAGACCTGGTGAACCAAGGAGGGTACTTTTTTTTGAAGAAGGCTTCTTTTTTGGTACAAATAATTCGAACGCATTATGCAGTTCAGAATAAAACAGATCACACGCACAAGTCCACATTTTTATAAGGAAAGACCCAACAAGGAATCCTAGTTAACGCAAGAAAGGTGCTCATATAAGCCTGGAAAGTCTGCAAACTTAAAGTTGAATGAGGATCGGGCATGAGAACTAGTGGCTGTGCTGGATGGAAGTTAAAATAAGTTAGCTCCAAATAGGGGCCTACGTTGAGACTAAGTACGATCCTCCTGCATGTGCCACCGTTCGAAACTCAGACACTCCAGTCCTTCGTATGTTCTGCTTCGTTAGCTTTCAAAAAACCATTTCATACTCGTCCCAGGAAGTATACGATCAAATGAAAACATGTCACAGTTTTTGAAACTCTATCAAGTCGAACCAATTTTTACATTAAAATAAAAACGCTCGTGCTGCTACAAGCCAACGTCTTCAGATCAGGTTATATCTGAAATATCCAATAGCAACCATACTATTGATACGTGGTAATTCTCTCATTCTCTTCGCTTTCAAAAAACTTTATTTCACGAAAACTACTGAGTAGCGTAATCTGGAATGTCATTTCATAGTAGCGTATGTCATTTCACGGTTTTAATGATCTGTGTGTAAAATTGTATTGGGAACCAAGTGCGGTGAATTGTCCTGGGAATGCCGAAAGAATAAGACAATCTCCTGCGATTCCTACATCGTTCGTTACTACAACAAGCTCAAATTTGATTCAAAGAACAATTTTCAGAAATGTACAATCAAATACCTACTCCAAAAAATTCTACCTGAAGACAAAGAATGTTCAGGATGAAACCGATCTAATCAATAACATTCTGATGACCGATGAAACTCACTTCAATTTATCTAGTGTTACACCGGTTTTTGTAGAATCCTAAAGATACGCATAAAAAATTGGACGCCATCTGTTTTCAAAATTATGCTGAAGTACCATCAGTTACTATTAATGCAAAACGTATGTAGCTGTGCTGCAAAACTTTGTAGTAGAGGAATCGTATGGACTGGGAGTGAATCACAGAAATCTGTAGTTTTATAGCCAGTTGTTCCGACGACCAGTTATAAATCTCAAGAAACCATGGAGCAGCGACGAAATCAGTTTCGTAATTTAATTTAATCGAATTTGCGGGATAATAAGCAGCAGGGCACCTTGCCTTCTTAATAGTAGCAACCTGAGACTGAGAGTGACAGTCCCAGAAAGAAGTATTGGAACTTCACCCATCTCACGGAGATTTCTTCCTCATATCACTTTCCAGATGACGTCACTAGTTCTGCGTCATTTGTTTTGAAAAGTTGACCCTGATAGACGAATCAAAATCCAGGTAAGGACGGCTAGGAAGCGACATCCTAGAGCGTTTCCGTGTGCTAGACTGTTTTTGACGAATTCTTGGCTTCGAATTTTTCTCAAAACTATGCTTGGTGTCTTTGTCATCACGATTTACGATTTTTGAAGCTAACTATTAAGAGCAAAAGTAATTTACTTCTTCTTTCTTGAAATCAAGGCAAAACTTGGATTTATGAAATGCGTGAAATTTATTAGTGTTATCTATTGATAAATATTTGATTTAATTTAAAACATAAAAGATCGCTGATTATAAAAGGCTTTTATAAATCTGATGATGTTGATTGTAAAAATTATGAAAAGTCGTCTGACTGATTATAGAAACAATAATTTAAATAAAATTTTAATATGTTGGTTTAAATGAACTTAATATGAATATATTTCGTAATTAAAATGACGGACATTGGACAGCATTAATTTTAAGGACGCTGCTGACGTGTAGAAAATCGACAACAATGGACGGAGTTACAAAATCGATATTTTTGATACGATTCCCCTAATTGTTACGATTTAAAGTATGGCCGTATTCGTGCTTGGAAGAATTATTATTTGTTTTTTTACAAAAATTTTATGTAACATTTTAGTATGCTAAAAACGGCTAAAAGGTTTTGTTGCATCAAAGTCACTAAAATTAAACATTTAATGCTGTACGCTCAAATTATTAAATTGGTAAAAGAGCCGGAAGGGGATTTTCAAATATCACTTAACCACCCCTCTAAATTTAGGTGTCACGGTGATGGGAATATAGGTTGCGATTTGAAAATTTAATGATCAGCTTAATCACTCTAAATAAAATATTTACGATTAAAGTTTCCCATGAAGTTAAAACTTAATTAAATTTGCTGCACAGTGGCAAGCTATCTAGTAAATCCAAGTATGAAAAAAAATGATAGTGTAAGATTAAAAATTAACTTTATAAACGGCCGTATTCACAAACGATAATTTCCTAAATAATTACGTAATCAATAATCTCCAACTTATTCTATTGCATATAAACTGTTATATTATTGCCGAGATATTACAAGGCCAGAACGCTTTGTGAATACGGGTAAAAATGTGACAATCCATAATATTATGTGAAATGTTTTGATAATTATTCTTAAACTGGAATTAATATTTTAATAAACAATTTAAGCGGAGCTTTCTAGCAAGTTTATAATACATGATGGGCTTTAAGTATGTTTGAAAAGGATCCAGGGCATACTTCTGTGAACACCGATAAAAAATGGTGATAGCTGCCAGTACACTAGCAACTGGTGCAAAGCCAAGACGATTCCAGTCCTTGTGCAAGTCAACTTTACGTCCAAAATCGTGTGGACTGGGCAACGTGGTACCACTTGTGAGTACCACAGCCAGGGATAGGCGTGTAACCACTTAATTGTAAACAATTCAATTGTTTACACAATCTATGTTTATGTAATGAACGTAAAGAATGTAAACAATGTAAACATTAATTTTACTATGAAATGAGGTTATGAAATCCTAGATTAAAAAATTTATCCCGTCCACGTCCACTCAGTTTTTGAATAAAGTAATTCATAAATTAAATAATAAAACGATTTACTGGTTTACATGTTTATAATAATAGTTGGGTTCAGTTGGCTTGGCTACAACCTGTTTCTATACTTCTTCTTCCTTCTGCTTTACCTATGAGAGTAGGTACCATGCAGAGACGTGGAACTGTAGTAAGCCTCTGATACCGCCTACTAATAAAACTAAACCAAACTATCTTCTCAATCTTGTGCGCAAACCTCAATAAACCTAACTTGTGTAGGTACATTTGGCCTGTCAAACTTTTCACGGCAAGGACGTCACTGACAGCAGTGACAGCGATAGCTGACACCATTGTTTAAATTCTTTATATAGTTTACGTATTCTTTGCATTGTTTACGTTTACATATTCTTTACATGAAAAGTGCAAAGAATATTTCTTTACACGTAAACGCCCATCCCTGACCAGAGCCTACAAGACTGGAAAACATGACTCGTCAGAGAGTAAACTGATCTAAGTGTCACAATGGCCCTAGAAATACATCACTCTTGTGATTGGCCTCATAGTGTAGTGACACTAAAGACACGGGGGCCAGCTTAATCGCCTAACCGCATAGATGAGGTACCACACAACATTCCCAACTCAAGGCATATGCTCGAAGATGAGTCGTGGTTAAGTGAGGGCTCGGCAGCTAGCGGTTAATAACTAACCCGATGCATCCCGTTTTATGTAGCCTGCTGTGTGATCGGGAGTTACAAAACCGAACAAGAGCCAAAAAAAAAACTAGGTAGGTAAATGGGAACTCACAAAAGGAGAAAGTTCTAGCCAGAATCTCCAAAAAAGATTTTGGCATTAGTTCAGTGGGAAAAGAATGCTTTTAAGGTCATAGCGCAAGCTAAATCGTGCTGGTGCTGCAGACCCAGTCCAGCGGACGATGCTACTGTGTCACAGAGAAAAAAATAATGTGGCACAAGTGGACCCTGTTTTCATGTAGAATCCCGGCAGGTTGTGTATGATGAAAAGGAATTTTCAATATCTGCCGGCAGATCTTGTAATGTCCAGTGTTTTCATGTCCTGTATGTTTCTGTCATAAGACGACAGCGTATAATAACAGAGGAAACAAAATGAAAAATACTTTATGTATACGTTTATGTTCTTAGTGGATTGATAGGTAGGCAGATATCATATTTCGGAACAATATGTATAAACACCGACCAGTTTAAATTTTAAATGATTTTTTGACGTAGGTACAGAAATGGAAGTAGTTTATTATTATTTATACATATACCTACAGGTAGTAAATAATTAATATAGGAATCGATTAGTGTATACATTTAGCATCATGCCTCAGGAAGGGGTTGCGCAGAAAGTGTATCCGAGAGGCAAAGTGGGATGAAGGGCTAAATCAAACCCTTTACGCCCTTTGTATCTCTTCTGTATTAGCTCCATCCTTCTCCCTCGCTCTAATTAATAAACTTTTCACACGGAATAACTACACTCGGCGCGTGTAAAAGCATGCAGGACGGAGAAAATTTTCAAGCTAGCTCTCTCTCCTGAACGATATTCCCTAAACTATTTCCAGTCTCTGATATTATTCGATTATAATTTCCCGATCACAATTGGCTTTCATTCCCGGTACTTGATGCAGCTCAAGTATTTTAATTACGTTATAATTTTCGTGAATTTGTTCCGAAACTGTGGGGTTCACCGGATCGATAATCAAGTAAAACGAACCCCTACCCTTAACCCTCTAATTAGGGGATGACGTGACTCGCGCGTTGTTTCCAATGTGTGTTGGCGTTAAATCTTATCCCCTAAATTGGACCCAGTTTACCAAATTTACGCAATATTCAACATTTCTTAAAGGCTAAATGGTAAACTAAGTTTCCTAACTCCATTTCTCCCAACTATGCGCGATATATTCACGTTTCTGATGATGCCAAAATTGGATCAAAGCAAATTATAAAGTTTAAGATTGTTATCTAAATATACATAGGTATTATAACAAATCCTTGTAGGTATAGAAAAATCGGTGGGGGTTTCTGATTTATTTCTATATTCAAGGGGAATGTAATTATTTAAGAGCATTCCATGTTGATTTTTTATTAATAATTGTTTGTGTATTTTTTTGTGTAAAGCACTGAAGTGGATGATTCTCAACATCTGCATAAGCGACTTACCTACCTGCAACCAAACCCGAAAAAAAATACTTATGCTGATATTATTATAACAAAATAAGAAACACTCTGGAGGTTCTTCAGAACATCATCCACCCTCAATTTTCTTGGATCCAGGTATTCCATTCCAGTTCAGACTAGTCATTGCCCACTTTTCTGGCGTTACGTAGCACCTTAAATCTCATTGGCTGACTTTGAGATCCAGAATAATAAATGGAAATTTTGATTTTTTGGGGAACACAACATCCCCAAATCGATCGAATAACTGATTAAAATAGCCTTTCAACATAGTTGGGTTCATCAGCGATAAGAAAAAAAATTCAAAAACTTTTTCTATGAATTAGAGGATACCTACTTATTCAAAACTATGAAATTTTTTAAATACGTGAAATTATTGGAACTTTTACCTCGTTCTTGCACGAAAAATCGAAAAAATGTGTACCAAACAGAAAAAAAATAGCCGAAATTATTTCTTGATAACTTTTCCTGAACCATGGCTGCCAGGGTTAAAAGTCAAAATTATTGCTTTTTGATGTTTCATTGAACAAAATTAAGAAAATAGTAGGTTAAGGTACAAAGTCAAATCTTCTGATCCACTGTCGTCGTCGATATAATCGGTACCTTGGTGATTTGCATTTTGTGAAGTGGCAGCAGCGTTTATTATATTTCGGTAATAAGGCATACAGTCTTCAGACACATATTTGGTCGCTAATGTCAATACATTGTCATACTTGACCTTCTTTAGGGTAAACTGGCCGTCATAAGCTTTATTTTTCAAGAATTTCTGATGTTTTCGAATATTTTTTTGTTTTGAAATGGCAATTTTTTCTTTTATTTTTGTCGACAGCAGCTTTTTAAAACACATTCCGAGTATAGCAACATAGTTAAGAATCATCTCCTGAATCACTTTGATGGTCACACATGTCTTGGAGGATTTCTTTAGATGATTAATGTGTTCTTGTAGAGTGTAGATACGTTCCGAAAACTGTGCCCTGGTTCAGGAAATCTGTGTATCATCTGCTTGAACCTGCCGTTTTAGACCAAAGAATGTAAAAACTGTACCACAGTATGATTCTTATTTTGTGCGGCATAGTTATCCGAGTGTGGTAACGAGTGGCAACCCGGTAACGAGTGTTTGATGCAAGAACGACGTAAGTCCGCACTTGGCTCGTTCTTGCACCAATCTGCTTCGGGAGGTAAGTCCGAAAATCGCGATTTAGGCAACCAGGAATACATTTACTTTTATTTTCGCCAAAAAGTAGACTTACCTCGTTCTTGTAGCCATGTCTTCAATTATTCTTGACCGCCACATGAAGCAATTTTACTACTAGCGTCAGAACATGAAGGTGATGAATAGCTGCAAGCTCCTCCTGCTCAACAATTAGGAATCCTATTTTATTGAACAAGCAATACAGAAAATTATTACTGTTTCTTTGAGACTTGGTTGTGATATTTGTCAACCCCATGCCTTTGTGTATGGAGCTTTTGTTGGTTGTTGAGACATCATGGACTTTCAAAATGGGTTTTTGAATTTGTAGATATTGTTACCTATACTGAAACCCAGCATCCAGGTACTTATGTCGATCTGATGATAAGAGACTGAATAATATGACAATGATACCATGGAAAAAACGTCGCTGACCGTGGATACATGGACACCGAGGATATATCACATCTAAAAAAAACTCACATAAAAAAATATCCCAAAGGGTCATTAATTTGTCATTTTTTACATGGAAACTTTCGACGGAAAAATTATTTTTAATAAGAGTGAAATTTCTCCGTTTTAATCCATTTTAATTGAAATCAATGGGAAATGGCATCATTTCCGTAAAAAAGACAGTAAAAAAAAGACAGAAGTTTTCCATTTTGGAACTGGATATCGTTGGAGCCATAAACCATCTCACCCTTAACCCCCTGCCAAGGGGTGAAGGTGGCTTCGACGTCTTAATTAGGAACCCCAATTATTATTGCGGACTATGATTTTTCATGAAAAAATAGGACTTTTTTGCCTGAAGCATTTTTCATGCGATGCAATCTGCAGCTCCTACAACCTAAAAATCGATTTTTCGATATCCATTTAGGTACTTTTTTATGACTAAACAACGGCCTCGCAGGGGAAAATTTCAAGAGACAAAATTGTTGTTTGGTTTGGAAAGGGCCATCAGTTGGATATAAAAACTACCCCACCTCCAATCTTTAGGGGTGTTTAGGGCTTTAGGGCTTTAACTTTGTATTTCGGGTAGGGGGTATAGTTTTTATTATAAAACAATATACAATATGCCATTCATTAATGTCGCGCTGTGAGTTGGGAGTGACACGTGTTTCGTCCTAATTGGGACTATTCAGTACAATATATCTTACCAACACCTAGTTAGTAAGTAGTAGTAGGTAGTTTTTGTGTCCAACCGATGGCCTTTTCCAAATCAAACAACTTTTTCCTCTTACAATTCCCCTGGAGGCCGTATTCAGTCATAAGAAGGTAAATGAATATCGAGAAATCGGTTTTTGGATTGCATTTTGTGGTCTAAGGTCTAAGGGTTGCATCGGATGAAAAAATGCTTCAGACAAAAAAATCCTCTTTTTTCATGAAAGACCATAGTCCCCAATAAAAAAGGAGGGTTCCTATTTAAAACGTCGAAGTCACCCCGACCTCGACCTCTAAGCAGTAGGGGAATAAGGGTGGAGGTCCAAATGATGGTTCCTTCAAAATGGTAACTTCTATCTGAAAATTTTTCCGGAAATGATGCCTCTTCCCAATGATTTCAAAAAAGATTAAAATGGATCATCCTGCGTATATCACAATCCAAATATTTAACATAGCCAAAATTTATTGAGGAACGGCAGCTATACAGGCAAATTGTTTTTTCTGGGAACTAAAACCGAGCAAGGTGGAATTTTACATGGGTGATGGGTGTAAAAAAGTACCATAAAAAATCCGAACCCTGAATTTGCAGGCTTTTTCCCTGAATTTCCCTCTAACTTCGTGCCATCTTTAAGCAAAGGGTTAAAATCGATTTGAGTAGAGTAAAATTCGGTTTCAACCTCAACATCCACAAAATGTACTTTAAATCGGTAAAAAATTGTTCAGAAGCCTATCCTCGAGATAAGGTAACAAAAAAGCAGTTTTTCGCATTGGGTTTAGGAGAAGGTGAACGGAAGGTTTGTAAAAACCTTTGAGTTTTCTTTGAGTATCTCAATAACTTATAGGTTTCGTAAATCGACACTTAAACACCCTATATCTCGATTAAAAAACATTTTCGGAAAAAAATTTATTTGAATTATTCTCTTAATATTTCAGCTTTATCTGCACGTCCTCCAAGTTATGGTACCTACTCTGTTTAGAGACACCTTGTATACAGACTGCTCATTCGAAAACAAGCACCCTCGATAATGATCAAAGTTAAGTTTGAAAAATCTGGAGGACACGTCAGCCTTATTTGCGAGGGGAAACCTTTTACAAGAAAATTCGCTCCTAAACTACTTCACCCCGGTGGTTGTAATAAACCTCAAAGATTTCAAGATAATAAGAAAAATCTGCATTTTACAAACTACACCCCTCACCTTTCTCCTACGCCCGACACGGAAAACTGTGCGATTTATTGCCTTAGCTTAAGTTAAAGATTCTGTACATTTTGTTACCGTCGTTAAACTGTTTTTTTTTTGTATTTTGAAGTTACGCCAATTTTTGCCCTAATTTTATGTTTTTATTAAATAATTATTTTTTTAATCATAAATATTTTATAATTGTATTTTCGATGCTTTGCCACTAAATTATTGTTTTACTGGCTGGCACCAGTTCGTCTAATAGGTAATTAATAAAGCACTTATGCAGGTATATGTTACATTAATATAATTTGTAATTAAAAATTTCAATAATAAATTGGTACCTGCCCACCTATAAGGTATTAGAAAGGAAAGAATATCGTGATCCTTGTCTTAAAGTGATATTTATCGTCTTTTCTGATAATAAAGGTGGACCCTACCAGGAGTTCTTTCTCAATACATGTTCCTACAAGATTTTAATCGAAATTGTTCGCATTCCGGAATGTCTAAGCCAAACCCTCAAACCGCTTATATTGCCTGATCCACTGATAGGATCTCATTTGTTTTTAATGTGGTAATATTAGAGTCCACTTTATTGCAAATAGTTAATGAAACTATCGAAGTAAAGGGATAAATTCGGCATTGATCTGGCATTCAATTTACCAAATCCCAAGTACATACTTCAATCAAGCTAGATTGCGCACACTTGAGGATAAACGAGGGCGTTTATGTTAACTTTGGAACCCGCCTTATTAGATTGCAGACAAATGAAATATTAAATTAGAACTTACGTTCCAGTTTCATCTGAAACAGACGTACGAAATTTTATTGTTTAATAAAATTTTAATTTTATAAAAGCAATTTTAATTTTCATCTTTCATGTCCTCTAGGGAAATATGAAATTATTAATTAAACAAATTAAATTAAACCGATCTGATATTTCTGGAATTCTCGAAAATACTTGACATCGGTTGATGCTCGGTTGATGTGTGTAAAGTTTTTTTTATTAAGGTATACATTATAAATGTATTAAGTAATCATAATTTCCTTTATTGCTTTAGAACTGATAGTTATTGTCGAATCTATTATAGTTTAAGCGAATTTAGCGAAATATCAAATTGTTATTTCAATTACCTAATGGAAGCAGATTGAATGAAAATACAGTAGTTGTCTAAATCTTACTCAAAGATAGTCTAGTGGCGAAATGGGCAGTAATGCTACAATCCACTAGATGGCATTGTGGGATTAAAGTCACTTATAATCCTTATAAGCAGATGCTGAATCGTTTGCTTCGATCAACACTTGATATGGCAGACTAGCGAGCTTTTATTAAAGCAAAACAGTGCCATCTTTGTTTTCAGATTCAGGTGATTTATCTTAATTGTAGGATTTTTTGCCTTATTAAAAAATACACGGAGGTAGCGACTTCAAATGCGGCGAAAAAATTAAAATTCCCTAGAAGATGATGTTGAAATTTTAAATAATGATTTCCCTCTAAAACGCAATATGTGGTTGCAGTTAGGCCGAGTAACTGACCATTATGGTGTTGTTGTCAAAAAATGAAAGGACATGAATTTCATTAAGAGGATTAATTGAGGAGGGACCATTTACAAAGACCGCCATGCTCCCCTAACTTATATAAATGGTTTGAATTTTTTTTTTTTGTAGATTTGTTAGAAATATAATTTGCGGTCACCCTTGGTGAATAATGTTCTGGAGCTGAAGGGGTGACTGGACAAAGCAACATCGCCTCCAAAAATGCTTGAATATGTGTGGTGGAATGTTTAATTTATTATTCAATAATTAATTCTATTCGCGTAAACAAATATTACATAATATACAGGATGTCCCATATCACTTGGTCCTGTACCTTATTGGAGAATCTTAAGTTGGTACGAAAAAAAATTTCGCATAAATGTTGTTTCGTAAGTATAATGAGACCTTTCATATAATAATAATTTCAATATGATGGCCAACGATTTATATACAGGGTGGTAACTGGTAACGCAAAGTTACTTTTTTTAATATGATGATATGTATTTTTTTGCGATATTTAGAATCTATTTAAAAATATAAATAAAACAGTGGAAGTTGTATGGGTCTTTGATCACCTGTTTCTGAGTTATCAGTGCTCTTCAGAGAACAGGGAGAAACATCTCAACTTTGAAGCACTCTGTACGGATGGCCCTTTGTTATTTTTGAACGCCGTAACAGTCTCACACAAAATATCGAGTCCTTGATGTAAATGCATAGAAATAAATCACATTTAAGCTTGCAGAATCTGGCTGGCTACGGTATCGGTATATTCCGGCAGGTAAGTCGATCTACACAGATCTCTTTCACTAAATCGGAAGCTTCGGAAGTTTTCAAACCAACAAGTCCTTGTTCGATAACTCTGGGAATTGACCTGCGCGATATTCTAAACCACTGTAAACCTGCAAAAAAATCTTATTGGTGAAAACTGTAAGTTTTGGGAAAACTATTGACAAAAATTTTACCTGCCAGGAATCTCGGAGTAGGTATACTTTCACTGCGATATCACTGGATAAGGACAAAAGTGAGCACCTTTGCTAAGTAGCTTGTAAGCAGGTTCATACAGAAACATTACATCCAAGCACTGAGTTTGATGAGGAACTAGAAGTAATTCTTGGGATCCACCACAACCATAATAATTTATTCCAGACAGATCTAAAAGAACAACATCCACATACCATGATGTTTACTCCCATTGCGAAAATAACTTTCAACTATTGCAGTTTTTCGCTCTTACGTCTTACGTATTAACATATTTCCTTTAAAAAGAACGGCCTTCGGTAAATCAATAATTCTAAAATGTCAGAAACGTCATATTATTATGTACACGATTTTCAAAAAAGATATCGAGGATGGGCGATTAATTTTTCTGTATCTCTTATACAGGATATTTCAAAAAAAGGTGGCCCCGTTGTTAGGATTGGTTAGAACAATGAAAAATAAATGGGGTTTGGTTATTAAAAATTTTTTATGTACATGTTTTGGAAGCTGATACTAGGGGCAACCTTGGTCTGCACTAGGGGCAACGGCGCCAGAGACGTCCGGCTGTGGAATCTCTGATATACCGTATCATCTGTTGTCGTGGTCACGTCTCGCGCACAGAGAGATGCGGGGGTCTGGGCTTAATCGCCGGAACCAAGAGGAGACAACCTCACTAAAAAACCTAAATTCTAAGGCGGGGGTCCAGACTGATGAGATGCGTGACTGGATAGAAGACCAGCCCTACTGTATTCAACCTTGGGGCACCAGGGGGCACCCCACTGTATCAATCCCCTCACCTTTGCATGCGGGGCTCTTCATAGGTGGAACACCCTTCCCTAGCTACTCGTGGGATCAACCATGGTAAGAAAACAAAAACCAAGAAACATCACCGCAAAACAGACTGCTGAACGAGCGGGGCTTGTCACCCATCAAGACAGTCGGCCATCTAAACAATCCTTGTGCTCGAAACCACCTCGAACTCAAGAAGAATGCCCACTTATTGGCAAGAAAAGGAGCATCGACACCCTTCATAGGACCAGAACCATTCTGTGGCTTCGAAGATAATTTCTTCAAGCAGAACTCCAAAAGGAAGAAGAAAAACTGAGAGAAACCCATTGGAGGAACCTCTCGGGGTTGAGACAAGCCAAAGAACTTCTCGGGAATTTTAAGCGAAAAAAGTCGAAGATACTCTTCAATCTCAGCAAGGAACGTCTCAGAACACTGACGGGATTCCTAACGGGACAGTGCAATCTCAAGGAACACCTGAGGAAGTTAGGCATTGAAGAGAACGGGCATTGAATGAGCGTCTGCAGATTCTGCATGCGGGAAAGGTGATGAGACACCACGTCACCTGCTGCTCAACTGCGATGCGTTATAACTCAAAAGAAGTAATGTTCTGGGCCACCACCAGCTAGAGACAGAGAACTTACGCGACCTTTATCCTCTCAAAATCCTGAAATTTCTCAAGGAAACGGACTTGGAGAGGGTGCTTCACTAAAGAGATTCCACACCAGGCGAGGCACAGTAGAGGGGATACAATAGATCTTTTAGGTCGCAGTAACTTGATCACCCTCAAAAATACAAATACAAATACAAATATGGAGGTTCCCTATTAAAACATTGAAATTAAGCCACCCTGTACCTACTCACTCATTTTATTATATTTGTTCTTAAAGCTAGAAAAAGCTAGCTTAATAAGCTATTTTATAACGAGGCGTCGTTTTCATGGTTGAGCTAAAGTCAAATTCGAATTACCCAAGATAAGTATGCACGTACCTGTGTTTTTAAGAGTTTTGATTAGTCTGCATTAAAGCCCAGGGAACAAAGTTACATTTAATTGGCAAGGCAGGATATAATAAGACAATATTTTAAAAACAAGTCGAGACATAATTCCCGGGATGACATAATAAAACGTTCGTTCATCAGAAGTTCTAATTAAACCTGTATCTAATTATCCCGTAGCTAATTAAATATCTAACCGCGGCGCGCGATATTCGCTGAATAAAGTTAAAGCATCCTTACAAAACTAAAGTACAAGGCAGCAGCGATTCCGCTCTCTGTTTATCCAACTTTCCGACAGTTCATGCCCAATAAATGTTATAATGAGGCGCTTTTGTATATTTACGGGGGCCCGTAAACGAGCCCGATACTCCATTTATAATCTATTACGCAGGCTCATAATTAGTTTCTCGTTTTAATTAATAATTAGGGAGAGAGGCTGCCCGAGTTGTCTCGTCTCGTCTCGACCGGCCTGGGCATGCCGAAGCTTCATAGCCTTCCATGTTACTGATCGTCTGTCTCCCGATGTCTTCTTGGCTCACATCGTATCCCTCATTGAATAAGCCAAATGGTTATGGTTAACTCCATTTTTATATTAATCAAAAAGATAAAAAGAATCTGAAATGGAGAGTACTTTTTTACAGCCAGTCGTCGCGCTCCTTTGGTTTTTCAACTGGTAGAAATTAAAATTTATGTTTTCATCTTTCATTTTCTTACCAAAAGGAAAATTTACTGTACACCTTAACAGTTCTTAATAGCTATGCACCAATAATAATTGTCGTAGATACATCATAAGAATGATAACCGTCACGAGGAGGTTTCCTTTCGTACTTCTACTTTAGAGGAACACTTCCAGTGAAAGCACGGAGACGACCAACGCGTTTAAGACTTTGAGACTAAATGAACTCGAAGACATGTGTATGACTTTCTGCATTAATGAGACTCGAATCTTCCTACCGAGACAACTGGGCACAGGAAAGAACATGTGTTTATGAACAGAGATGCACCAATTATTGCAACTGGATTTAGTAACGGAGGGACCAATTCGCAGAGATAATAAGGGTCACCATCCTCCATAACTCCCTCCATCTTAGTACTACTGGAAACCGACCGTCTCCCAGAGGGCGTACTGGTTCTGAATTCGGAAGCCAACGAGATCTTAGAACCGATGCGTCACTTCTGAATTCACTTCTTATCTTAGACACAAATCCTGGAAGGTGAGATTCTCGCTTCATAAAGCAAGCGATAGAGAGTTGCAGAAAAATCAGTCTCCTCTTTGTTTTGTACAAGATGGTCGACGAGATCGTCGTCACGCGTCTCACAAACAAGTTCGACATCTACCAGCTTCAGAAAAGGCTTCGTTTGACAAACCACATCATGAAATGAGAAATTTACCGAGTACATCATTCCACATCCACTCCACCTGGATTCGTCGATGGAGCATTGTCTAAACCACCGACATTTCATCAGAAACATTTAAAAGAGCCCATCTTCCCAACAGAATACAGAAGATGTCTTATTAGTAAGCGGAAGGATAACCATTCCTAATAGGAGTCGAACAAGACAATTCGGCTATCATGTGGAAGCCCACTGGGCAAGTTCCTGAGGTTCATCAATGACATCATCCTGATTGTGCAACGAGATCGCAGAGCAGCAAAAGAATATTCTTGAAGTGGATGAAGATAAGTACTTCTGTTACAACATTCTTCTAGACAACCAGAATCACCAGGCGATTTGATTTGAAATTTGTGACGTTAATGATTAACCGTTACTGATTAAATGTGGAAAGTCTTCGACAACATCGTTGATCAGATGACATGGTCTTAAACGATTGCGGTGTGTTGCTGGAAAGTTCTGTGAAAAGTGCAATAATTGCATATATGCCCTCTTCGCAGAACTGATACACCAATACGCAGTAGCAAATATTGGGATTAAGTAGCACCCGAAGAAATTTCTGAGATATTCAGATGCTCTACATAATAACATCGATTTTCAAGAACATTTGCCATGATGACAGAGTAACAGCTTACTCAAAACCTAACGTCACATGCCCATGTCTTATCTGTTACCTATCAGATAATGACCAGTGGTCGCAGATCGGGGCCTAGAGGAAGATCAAACTTTGTTAGGAGTAATACCTAATTACCATACAGACCGGGACAGATATGTTGTAGAGGGACAGACATGTAAACAAGAACAAAAAAAAACTTTATTTCGCTCCTAAACTCTCAGCGTAATAGAACTAAATGATTTTGTACTATAATAGTAGAGCCAGAATAAAGCAACAAAATATTTTGAAAATTAATATCAGAAGTCAAAGCTCATATTTCATTAGTCCTTACAGTTGGGTCCGGTATGGTCTGCCCATGAACTCGTGATGAGTTGGATAAGCTGGTGAACTACTCGTAGAACTGGAATTAGGACTTTTAGCTGAATTATTCTGGACTGGAAAGGCTTATATGAGCGCAACGAGGAATTCTTCACATTCGTTAATTAAACTTGTAATTCCTTACTCAGACAATGACGGTCATTAAAATAGATTAAATTTGGATGAGTTTTATTAAACGGTCGTCTGTCTGGTCTGTATTAGGTTTCGTAATAACTGACTTGCCTGTGAAATTTAATTGGTGCCCGCCATGCAACGGTTTATTACCTTTTTTACCCCTCGTTTATACGCGGACGTATAAATGCGTTTGTAGGAATTAATTGAATTTATTGTACCTGCTTCATCAGGAAATCTGCTTCTCGTGTTGCGGAAGTACACTTTGTTAATATTTTTATTCAAATGCTGTTAAAAGTAATTTTATTTCTCTCGTTACATTCCGCCTACATGTGTCCGTTTTCAATTTTTGCGATTTCGGGAATTTGTAGAACAAAAAGCCAGTTCTGCCACGCGATTTACTTCGACCTTTGTTTCATTTCTGCTTTATTCATATAATTACGTTTCATAAATTCCATCCACCATTTATATTAGTAACTTTTTTTTTAATTACGAATAAATAAACAATTTATTGTTTTATTGTTATGTATTCTTTTTATTTATATTTTTTAATCAGACTGTTTTTATCTTTAAATATTGTTCTATGTAACTGGGAGTAGAAGGCGGTCATTTTGGGTTGAGCGAAATACCAAAGGAGCATTCTATGCTTACCTATAGTAACATAAACGATTTTTTCAGCAAGCTTTAGTATCAACTATTGAAAAGTCATTTTCAACTACAAAACATCTCAGATCACTCAAATCAAATTGCAATCAATTACAAATTTGAATTAAAATGGCTTTTGACGTCTATTCACAAATCTACTAGCGTCTAGCGTTAGTGCGCTGTAAATTCTCTAACCTATGTTCCATCCAACATCCAACAGACGCCTAACCGCTAACACGAGCTAGGAACATATAAAACACAACGGATTATTATACTAAACGATACCTAATAATAAAAAAATATTATTATATATAAAGAGTGTCTCTTTTTTAGAGCTCACTATAATGGACGTCTCGTAAACGCAACATAGAGTTGATTAAATTACAAAAAAGATGCGCTATTCTGTGGCCATCTCGAATCTGTGAAGACTTACAAGATATCTGTGACCGTTTCTGAAATATCCTTTTTTTTATTAATATAACAGCCTCGTTGAGAAGGGTCAAAGAATATTGAGAAGACGAATAACAAGAATCGTGAAGTTTTTCATCATAGTACCTAATTCGATATTTTCAATACTCTGCAAGAGAAAAAAAAACATTTTGCCCAAAATACGAGTATGTCGACTTTTTTACTTTTTTCCCTTACAACAAAGTATATGTTTATTCATACCCAGCAGGTCCCTTTGAGTACTTATAGCTTCAGGATGTATGTACAAGCAAATAAGCAAGATGTAAATCAGTAGATTGATTGAAAACTCCAATCAAGGATGAAAGGCAAGTGCAGGAGGGATATTTAGTTCACTTGAGAGCTGATACCAATTCGGGGGGTGTTTGGCGAGCAAATACACATCCACCGGTCAGAGATGGAACCGTTTGAGCGGAATTTGCAGGACATGGTAAACACACCGAAAGATATCATCAGAGATAAGCATGCAAGTAATGGAGAGTAAATAGTTATTATTGGAAAACCCCTCCTATGACCGACTACGTGTTTATGCTCTTGCACGAGCGGTTAGTCAGGATTAGATTGGTGTGACTGGTGGGAATCAGAAATCATTTTACGTGTTTGTTGGTACACACGCAGGTTTGAATCCTTTCGATTTTTAAATTGAAAATATTTCCACGCTATCAATAAGAAATTTTGTACATGTTGAGTTTACTTTTGAAGAAGTATTCTTTATATCTAGGTATTTTATATCTAAGTATTTATACCTACGTCAAAATATCAATTATGAAAGTATGCAGGGACGGCAAGGTCGTCAAGATCCTTACTTTTACATCTTAATAAATTTTTATCAACTACAGGAAAATTGCGTGACCTTGAACATTTGGGAAATTTTCACCAGCAGCGCTTCTCCGGGTCACTTAGACTTCCCCCCAAGCCTCTCTCTGACGTCATTCAATTAATTCTGTCTATATAAGTATCGAACAATTTTTTTAAAGCACTGAATACTCCCCACCCAGGAAAACACCCCAACTGCGATAATGTAAAAGTGAACTGAAAAATAAGCTAAAACAAATAAAAATTGCATTTCTGCGAAAATTAATTTTTGCAGTCTTTAGAATAATATTTTTTGCTTTACTTTTCTCAAAACACTTATGATGATCTAAACCAAAAGTTAAGGTTTAGATGTCTTTTAATTTGGGAATTATATTTTTTGAAGAAGTTTTTGAGCTTAATTAGTGAATAAATATTTATCATCCTCAAAAAGAAGTGATAATACTAATAGGAATTCTGTCAAAAGTAGGTACTTTATTTTCCTTCGGCTGGTTTGATATGACTTTAAATGGTGTGAAATTCGACTGCATTAATAAACGACCCTCGGACGGGAAATTATGTACTCGTATATGGTAGACCAGACCATCTCCATCCCGTATTCATTACCGGGATTTAGCGAACTGCCAGAAGTTAGCTCGCAATAATGGATAGTGCGCGAATCCATAAGTAATGAATACGTCTCTCATGGATAGATTCATCATTTATGAGATCGGCTACTGGCATTTGATTACCTATTGATGACCATGATGGAGCCTCTGGAGATCATCAGCGGGCAGCTGCCGTTTTTTCTGAGCTCCCCCGCTTTAGGTGAGAGTGGATGTATATTCTTTATGTATTTATGGGCGAAAGCGGTCGCTTTGGATATATTCTAAAAGCTCTGAAGTCGAAATTGATATAGTGTGGGCTGCCTTTATATAATCCTGCACCATGTTCTCTGGAAGTATTGATTCTTCTAATTATTTCTTATTATTTATTTGCTAAAAAAAATAGTATGTGCGTCGCTAAACGGTTCATGCTAAACGTTAGTCGTTAATAAGGGGATGAAAAGTTAAATGGACATTAAAGCTTCATACAAAGTATTGAACCAACAATGTATGTAACATCTGGGTAGTTAGACTGAATAGTAGGTTCCACGTATCTTTGATGTTCCGACCATCAAATGTTTATCGAGATTCATAAATCCCGAAAAAGTGGATCTACAAAATTCTGCCCACCTAACTTGCTCCGATCTCGCAAGTTTTACTTTTTTAATGACAAGATTTTAATTTTTCAGGCATAGCAGGTTGGTACCTACATAATTATCTACACAGGGTGATCAGTTAAGGGTACGAAGCTGCCATATCTCGGAAACCATTGGCCCTAGAACCTCAAAATATTTTTTTTTAGACATGAGTGACCAATATTTTCAATATTTTCTGTTTCGTTTTTAATGAGCTACATTTCTGTATGAATTTGATCATTTTTCTTGAACCTTCTTTCTTAAATTACAGTGAAAAAATCATAAAATAGTCGTTATGAGTAGACTTCAGCGCAAAGTAAGTAGAAAACAAAGGTTCATGAAGTGCTGAAGATTTCTAAATTGCTGAAGCGTTGAAGCAGCGGTGAGAGTTGATTATGGTGTGCTGGTATATGTGACGGGGAGGCCTGTGTGGCCTGTGCATCAGCATGTGTTAGCTTCCGTCCCTGAGATAAGGTCTGTATGGTATTGTGAGGCCTGAGTGCGGCCAGTATGGCCTGAGAGGTGGCCTGTGACGCCTGTGTAGCCTGCATGTGTTGGCTCGAGAGGAATCCTGAGAGCGGCCTGTGGCCTGTGCGACCTCGCATGAGTAGGTCAGAGAGGAGACCTGAGTGGAGGTCTGTGTGGGGCTCGAGTGGAGGCACAGTGTGGAGGCCTGAATGACCTGTCTCTGTGGCATGGTGGCCAGAGGCATGTGTGATACTCGTCGTGAAGGATCAAGCAGCTATCCACCGCCTGCGAATGGTCTCTGTGGCCGGATGTGAAGGATCAAGATGGATCCTACAGACCACCTACGAGTGGTCACTATGAACGGGCGTGAAGGACCGAAATGGATCCTGATCCTGTTGACCTACATAAGCCTTGGCTAAGATACCTTGGCATAGCGACGATCAACGGTTAATGAGGAAGATAAGTTAAATAGAGTCTTGGCCAAGTAACTTCAGCATGAAGAGTGATTTACGTGTCTTCAGCAGGGTAGCTGTCAAGTTTAAAGAAAGTCTAGGAAGGAAGCTAAAATATCTGAGCCTTATTATAGCCCTTTTAGGTAATATGAAACTTTAGGCGGAATAAGACACTTACATAAGATGGTTTTGTTCTATTTGGGGTAGTGACTAGAGACAACGCAAGGCAAGAGGAACGGTGAGTGACAATAAATATGATGGCCCTGGTGAAATAAATTTATGAATTTCATGTGAGTAATTTTCTCTCTTTATCTTCTTTGTTACACAAGTTATTTAAATTAATCAAGTCCATCAACACAAAAACCTGTGCAGCAGGTTTAAATACGTCAGAATCGTTCTTTCCAACAACGGGATTTCTTTGCAATAATTCTTTTCTTGGTTCGATAAATGATACATAACATAATTATTATTAGTTTTGCGGAGTTAAGAGCGCATCATTTGGTGATTTGTGTTTGATGAACAGAAAAGTAAGATCTCGATCTTGAGAAAGTTCGATATAAATTCCTTAGTTCTAATTATTAAATTATTTATTTCTTCTTCTTTGATACTTGCATTTCATATTGTGAGTTTTGAAAATAAAAAACTTAACGTTTCAGGAATATGCCAATCTTAAATTAATAAATTCTGACAACCATCACAAACCTACGTTGAGTGTAGTGTTTGCATGGTAATAATCCTGTGGCTTAGAGCAAGATGGGCCAAAGTCAAAATTTCAATATTTGAGAAGTGTAACTAAAATATTTACAAATAATAATTATTTCATTTACAGCTGATACGAATTTCAAGTTACAATATATGACAGTGTATTTAATTTTTTTAGGGCCTAAGAGTCAAAGGAGAGACATCGGTCATATTATCATTAACTGATTTGTGAATCAGTTCATAGTGACCTTGGTTTACGAAAAACATATTCATGGATCAGTTATTGGTTAACTTTGACCTTGGGTGTTTTAGCATAACAAAAGAGAGCAAGAAAATTAATGCAATGATTAGCTCAAAACAGCAAAATACTGACACTGGCCCTTCTTGTACCAAACCACAGAATTATTTTTAATATTATAGGTACAATTATTTTTGTATGGTTATTATTATATAGAGCGAATCAAAATGTGAATTCATTTTCGCAGTAAATATTCGTAAAAAACAAATTTGATTAAACAAATGATTTGCGTAAAATTTATGTTTTCAAATCCTACTTCGTAAATCTCTGCATAGCATACTGATGGATTGTTTTTGAGCAAGAGAAAACAATCCAATAAATAAAAAATTAAACTAATAAATAACTAAAAAGCGATAAGCCGTTGTTGATATCTACAAGCGGCAAGAACAGGAACAGACAGGTCCCGTATTCCGGTGGTGGCGGTCGGAATGGTAGTGGTAGAATTCCTCGGGTAGGAACTGGGAACCGTGATTTTTTTTTAAGTCACGGTTATTATTGTTTTCCAGCACTTATTATTACTGAAAGAACTTATTGAACAATTGATCAGTTTCGTCTTGATATATTTTCTTTTGTGGCGTGTGTGGGTGTGTGGGGTGTTTTGTAGTGTTTTCTTTTCTTCAAATCTCCGTAATAGTGTACCTATACTCCAAATTTATCGAGCAGTTTTCAATAAAAATTACAATAATCTTTCAAAATGAGTTCCTTGAATTTAAAACGCAAAGGAGGTGCAGAAAAACAAAGAGAGAAAAAACAAAGGTTGGCAGAGCAAGGAACAAACTGTGTTTAGTTGGAAAGTTTTCTTAAGAAAAAAGATTCTATTTCCGATGCAGGGACAGGGACTAAGACTAAAGAAAATTGCGTTGACGTGACAAAAACAGCTCAACAAGAGATAAAGCATTGCATGACATTATAAAGGTCCCAAATTTAAGCATGACACCTTTAAAAAAATTAAATCGATTAGGTACAGGGGATTTTCGAGCTCACTAATAGTATTTTCCAGCTGTCTCTAGCTTTTAGCTGACCTGACCTGACCTCTGACTTTTTTCAATTCAATCTGTAGAGAAACCCAAACAGCACAGGAATTTCGAGCTATTTTCGAGTTCGAAATTCGGGCCAAATCCTAGCACGAAAAAGCGTTTTTTTTCGATTTTCCGGAAAACGAACAGAGGTAGAGACGGCTCGAAAATCCCATTGAAGAGCTTGAAAATAGCTCGAAATTATTAGAAACAAAAGACATTATTATGAAACAAAAAGCCTTTTAATTATCTATCTTTCCAGGCACAATGAACGCGACACTCGTCCTCTTATCTATACTCGTCTTCGCTGCAGCTTATGAAGTTCCAGTAGCCGAAGTCACCCTAATACATCCCAAAGGCTTCACTGTCTCTATACCAGACGAAGAGGGCATCAAACAATTCGCTTTCCATGGAAAACTAAACGAGGAGTTCGACGGAAGAGAAGCGGGCACATGGGCCGGGGACGTGACGAAAGCCACAGATGGACGTTGGACCTTCCGCGATACAACAACCAAACTTAACGTGGGTGACGTGATCTACTTCTGGACCTCCGTCATCTATAATAACGGGGAGAAAGAGCAAAAATATATAGTTACAGAACTCCCTCTAGGCCCTGAGGGGAGCCAGACTTGCGAGAGGACTTCTACTGTTGTCACCGGAATGGCGTCTTGTAAGAGTAAATTGATTTTCTACGATACTTTCAATAACTCGAATATCGATGCCAATAAATGGATGGTTGAGAAGAAGTTCGCTTCTGGACCTGATTATGAATTCGTCTTATTCGATGACAGCGACCAAGTCTTAAGAATCGAACAGGATCAGTTAATAATCAAACCGACGTTAACAGAGAATCTGTATGGTTCTGGGATAGTCACATCGCAAGTCGGAATAAAATTAGGGGATAAATGCACCGGGATTATTGGAACTAGCGATTGTGAACAGCAAAGTCATGGTTGGCTAATAGTGAATCCAGTCGCTTCTGCAAAAATCACCACGAAACAAAAATTCTCCTTCAAATATGGTAAAGTGGAAATCCGGGCGAAACTCCCGAAAGGCGATTGGATTTATCCAGAACTCACATTGAGCCCTGTTAGCAACGATTATGGAGACGACAGTTACCAATCAGGACAAATAGTGATCGCTTTTATTCGCGGTAACGACAATGGCAGAAACAAACTATACGCCGGGGTAGTGCTGGGGGATTCCCCAGCTGCTAGATCATACGGTTTGAAAGAAACGGCCGAGAAGCAGTGGACTGATGATTTCCATACGTATGGCGTTACGTGGTACCAGGATAAAATAACAGTGAGCGTTGATAATAACGTGTTCGGGAATATTAATCTGCCAGAAGGTGGTTTCGGGACCGTCAAGCATAATCTCAATATAGCCGAGGTCACTGCGAACAAATGGCGGAATGGCTCGATTATAGCACCGTTCGATAAAGAGATGTATTTGTCAGTTGGAGTGGGAGTTGGAGGTTTTTGGTTCCCGAGTACGGAAAAACCTTGGGAAAGTCATGATCCGAGAGGGATCAGAGATTTTTATAACGCCAGAAACGACTGGTTACCCTCCTGGGGTAATCACAGCGCACTAGTTGTTGATTATGTTAAAGTAACTGCTTTATAGAATTTACTGATTTTTATAACTTTAACTGTGCTTTAAGTGTGCTGTTTTATTTCTCGACTCATAATGCGTTACGTATATATGCCAACATTTAAAATAATAATAAAACTTCGATTGCGTAATTTTTTTAAATTTATTTCTTCGTACACCTATGGTTCTAGAGAACTTGCCATTATCAAAAAGAAATTCTTTTAAAAATTATAAGATTGAGTACTAAAATTAAAGTCGATTATGATTAGGATTTGTCAAAAAAAGTTGTTCTTTACCTGGGCTAAAACATCGAATTTATCAATTAAACATAGACAAATACTTATAAGTTGCAATAACATCTCAAAAGCCCTAAATCAAAAGCTTACAGGAGTGAGCAAAATAAGAGAAATGAACGCTTGATCTAAAAACAATACCTTCGAACCAGAGGCGTGAACAGGAAAAAGTGGGAGGGTCAATGTGTTCTACAGCTTCGTTTTCTTCGTTCGCGCTTGGATTCTCTGTGAACAAAAGTGAGAAAAAATTGTGCCGTCATGGGAAAGAAGAACTTTGTGCAAATTTTCCACTGAACATCATGAAAAGGAACGGAGATATTAATAAAATACTTCTTATAAAATTTTACTTTGACATCCTGAATCTTGTAAGAAAAAAAATCTTGTAAATGAAAAATGGCGGGAGGAAATTCGCGGTTTTTTTTACCAAATAATCTGTGGCCAAGAGCACACCTACTAATTTCTGACACCCTGTATATGATTGAGGCTCTTCCTTTGGTGCCTTAATTGTAAGTGTTTTCCTTTAGTGTTTTTTAGTAAATGTGTCAACGACTACAACATTTACTTTTCTGTATACGGATAAGTCTGCCCTAATATACTGAGATATTTCCGCTAAATTAAATCGCTCACCAGCCGATCTGAAATTAAAAATTTCAGAAAGAACCAAAAATCTAAGAGTTTGCAGAAGATACTTTTAACTGCATGTGTAAGGGAATTTTCTTTCCAATAAAAAACGTAAGGTTCGTGGCCCTAAAGCCCCCAAACATTAATTTATTAATAATTTTCAATATTTACAAATATAATTATGTTTAACTCAAAGAACAAATAAAGCAAAATATCGAATAACCGGAATGAAAATAACCTATCTTCGACGTCGGTAGCTTTTCATCGCTTTGGCACCGAGCACAGCGAGGTTCCGTCAGACGGTTCGGTCAGTCTTCATTTGTGAACACGAGTGGCACTCTGTTCACGAGTGTGTCACACCACCCTCCCCGTTTGGCCGTTCGCGATGGCTTTCTTCGTCGATGATGGCTTACGGATATCTCCTGTGGATTAATCTCAGCTAGCAGGAGACGGGACTGGTGCGGATATCTCAAGAATTCAACACAGCCGCCTTGGCGAGGACTTTTACTACCGGCTCAACTCATCAGATAGGTATCAGGGGGCGGGGGATCCGATCAGCACTCGTAGATGGATTCGAGTGGTTCCCCGGTCACCACCAAGGGATCGACTGTCTCAGGTTGATCTTTTATAGCGGGTTCGTCGCTGGTTATTAGTTGGTATCGCAATAAAAACGGCTCCTGTTAGCTTCTGAAAAATCCGTTTGTTCTTTCTGCCTTTCGTTTGTTTTTATAACGAGATCCTCGGATCTCCTTACAACTGACAAAAAGCTTTGAGAAATATACCCATCTTGATGAGTGATGAAGAGAAATATTATATAAAATATTATTTAAAAATTGACTCATTCTTCAAACTACAAGTCATTAGTTCAACAAAACTTATTAAAACCACGATGTTTGAAAGCTAATAATAATATTTGAATTCAAGCCAATAGAAGCAACAGTAGCTCCACGCGGCGGTTGCCAGTGAAACTAAAACCAACGTCTGGCAAGTGTGACACTTGAGAGAGGCCAGTGTGTACACTGTAACCTACCTTCATCGTTATAAGAATTATGCTCGTATTCAACAAACGATAATTTCCTAAATAATGACGTAATTATTTAAATGAGTGAGATGGAGATATGCAGTTTTTTTTGCAATAGAATGAGATGGGGATAATTGATTACGTAATTATTCAGGAAATTATCGTTTGTGAATACGGGCATTAATGTCTTTATGCTCTCAATCCGTATGTATGGTGAAATTTAACTAATTCAAGAGTTCAAGACGTAATAAATAAGTTTAGTCCTGTCCTGTTTAGGTTGTGTGTTGTGTGTTGCTCGCACAATATTGCCATTCACACCTAAAGACGAGAAGAGGCCTATATGGTTAGTTGTGCTGCTTATGGTCGTCCTCAGACCAAAAAAATAAATTAATGAAATTGCATTTCACAGGTTTTGTTAATTTTTGTTCAATTTGCCTTAATATTATTGGTGCATTTCTGACGATTTAATACTTTACAAATGTATGTTTTCACTGCGCACTGTCAAAGAGCATTTTGACAGTCGGAAATAGCATCCATCATTTTTATCCATAAGAATAATAGCCAAATTTTCTTTGGCTTATTATTTTATGCCTTAAAGTTCATATAAACATAAGTCCGCAACCGCTTCGTTACCGATCTACAGGGGGGTTGAAATTTAAAAAATGTTTTTTTCCTGGTAGTTCGCCTGCAGCTTTTGATACATTTAGCTCAAAGTTTGGAAAACAGGTTTGCTCAAAAATGATAGTCTGCTGAGAAGTTTTACTTTGACATTTTTTTTTCGAGACGGTTTGGGTGTGCCGTTCAAATTGAGAAATGATTTCCATAGAGTTTTTTCTTAACTTTTCAAATTCGATGACAGTTTTTCAGAAACATCGTCAGAAAATTAACTTTGTCAACAAAGATCATGGGGCAAAAATTTTAAAGTCCGGTCCTGGATTTTTAATTTACTCAGAATGCGGTTTAAACAAGTTTCTGGAATGCACCATTCCTAGTAAATTTCGACTAAATATCTCCAGCCGTTTCAGAAATATCGCCTATCAAAGTTTTGTACCTGAGACATAAAACACCCTGTAACTTCATAACCAATCACAAAAAAATTCTTTTGTGGTTTTCGACCCGCCTTGAAGTCCGCTTATCACCATTGGTCTATGTAAGGTCACTCATGAATCAGCCTGTATACTCATTCGACCTACCTTCGTTATTTTATTTATTAATTAATCGTTGAGTATACTTTGCTTATTTCTCTTATAAAATAAACCAAATAATTACCGCCTTCCGTATGAACCTGGTATTTAGGAACAGCCTGTATTTATATTCTCAGGTTGTTACACATACAAATAATGTCCATTTCTGTTTATGAACGCACCTCTGTCTGCATATTATTGTAACTTTTGGGCGTTTGCGCAGTAAAGATTTTAAGGTAGCTTATAGGATAGGATACTGTTTGATGTCATTGTTGTTGTTCCAATCAAATGTCAGTTTTGTTCTGCTTCTTTTTAAAATTCAAATTTTAGGAATGGAAAAAAACAACACAAGGCGGTTATAAAAAAACAACAAGCAAAAACTCTGAAAACTCAAGACTCAAGTGTTTAATCAAATATCAAATTTAATTATCAATTTGTAACTGGGTAATGAGTGATAATTTAGTTTTAGATTTCAGCAAATCAGAACTGAAGAATAAAATATAATAATTCTGTGCTTGTGAAGACTTTAGAACTTGTAAAAGAAGAGCTAAAAATCTCAAATCTTTGAGAACTAATTAGATATTTTTGTTTTTTCGATTTTTCCGAGTGCTGTATAGAATGGATCAAGTTATATTTTTCGATAAAAGTTTCCAACAACGATTGGATGAGTTCAAAGAAGTTTTATCAGGTTATAAAAACTTGTCAGCGTCAGCTCTTGCTCGAGAATGGGGCTACTATTTGACCCTGTCTTTAGATCCAAACGGATGGCAGGCCATTTGGAAAATTCCGAGATTGACATGTGAGCGATTTAAAATTCCTTTTCCCACAATAGTTTTAGTATTTGTCCTGGATGTTGACTTCAAAGAACTGGAGGCTTGGGTAAAAGTTATAAAGGTACAAGATGAAGATTTTCACATCCCAGCAAGACACAATGTACCATTAATACAGCTGTGGCCTACAATCAAGCAAGATTCTAGTGTGCCCTTGAATATTCAATTAACTTCAAATGTGATTGATATGCTTAGATTTTTCTACTTGAATCTATTCATGCCGTGGGACCATGACGACGACGAAACATCAGACTGGCTGAGCACACACTTGGAGCCTCGCTTAAGGTTATATTACGACATAAAAAATGGCATTATCCCGAAACATATTGCAGAGCAATTAACCTCCTTGCTAACGGAAGCGAGAAGACTTCAAGCGAAACGAGAATTTTTCGAATCTGAGTTATCGGAAAACGAAATTGATATAGACTCAAATCCTGATAATGAAAATGTTCAAAAATTGATGGAAATTCATTTATCGCTATTAAAAATACAACACGAAGTCGAAATTTTGGAGAATCCCCTCATGCGTGATGTCATCATCCGTCAGGAAAAGCAAGCACAAGCGACCACTGAAAATGATAGCGAAAAGCAAAATGTTTATGTAGTTTATGAAGGCCTGATTGATAATTCTATTGAGTTTTTAAAAGAAGTTAAAAACCATCTGCCTGATAAAACTGAAATAAAGTTTTCACCTAGTTGTGCTTGGTCTTTAGAAAATTGCAACCCTGGTGATATGATAGTGCTGAATAAGTCAGTACATACGGTGAAAAATTTATGCGCTTTAGAAGAAGGTGGTATTTTGAAAGGCATCTATTGTAACAGCAGAGAAGACACTGTAATAACATCAAATGTCGAACAAGTAATGCTTGATTTTAAAGGGAACATGACTATGGTTTTGCAGAATCTCACAATAAACAGCAATAATGCACATTGTGCCATTTTAGTTCATGGGGGACGCTTGCTGATTTCAAATTGTAAGATTATGGGAAATGGTAAATCAACAACCAGACAAGGAATCATTGTTCTGGCAAACGCCGAAGTAGAAATTATCGACAGTGAAATAATCGGCTTTTCTTCCGCCCTGGTTGGCAACTCCGGATCGAAAATTTCGCTCGAAGGATGTGACATACATGACGTAATGTTTGGGATGAAAGTCTATGATAACTGCTCTCTTCATGTCAAGAAATCATCTTTTCGTAATTGCAGTAATTACGGAATATGCGTGGAACTAGAAGAAACCGATCAGAATGTTGAGAGAATCCAGGGTAACGGTAAAACAGATTTTGAATACTTAAACAAGTAAGTAGCGAAACACGTTTTTAAAACACTGTTCTTAGTTCATAGTAATATGGGAGTACATCTATCTTACCATTGAAGATATAATAGGTATAGAAAAATCAAAAGAAACACTATGTAATTTTTACAGTTCTAGAAAGTCTCACTTAAAACTAGGGATGCAACGAATACCGATTTTTGCCGAATACCGAATACGAATATTCGGCCATTAGTATTCGGCCGAATCCGAATATTCGGCCGGCCGAATATTATGGTTTTGTGAAATTTTTAATTCCTGGTGAGTCCACAATGCCAGCTCTAACAGGCTCTTTATCTTTATTTTATTTGAGGGTTGTCCAACTTGTATCCATAACCAGTTTTTTACATGCATCTTTCAGTCATTCATGTGCCTTATAGGTTGGATTTTAGGTACCTAATAAAACAATAAATTCTCGGAAAGGAACCGTTTCAGCGCTATTGTTGGTTGATTTTTATTGACTTTATTGACTGTTTCATTTTCATATTGAAGCTCGAGTTTAGGCAAAACAATAACAGGGTATCAGAGGAATATTCAATTTTCAGTAAATAATCAATTATTCTTAGAAGTAGGTACCTGGGTACTTAATTTTTTTGTTACTGTTCCTGTCATTGAAATTTCAAGCAATTAGGTAAAGTGTAAGCAATTTCTATAAGTTCATTAATTTCCCCCCTATAATAAAACACAAGAGGAATGTTATTAAATTTGTTAGATTTCAAGAATGAATAAGAAATGTCTAAAATTCAAACTGTGAAGTGTGATTTATTGTTGATTTATAGCCCATTAACGTCAACACTGGAATCTGATTCATGAAGTCATCCCATATTTCCATTATTGTTGTTTGTCTCTTTTGGTGAAATGGGTAGATATGAACTTTGTCCTTTTCTTTTACGATATACTCGCCTTTCTCCTAACCATTGTATAAGTGGTTTGTTTACAAATTGAAAGGACCCACTTGAAAACAGGAATTCTTTTAAATTTTTATACAATCATGAAGTCTGCCTTCTGTGTTATCTCTGATTTTTATTTCATAATTTCTCTGAAGAGTCCCTAAAATTAATACCGAATTGATGATAATATAGGAATATTATTGTGTAGGTATAAATTAGTATTTTTCAAGATAGGAAACCCGCTAAATTATAGGTACTTTAGGAGATGCTGTAATTAAAGTGTAAAATATTCCGTCAATGGTTGAAAAAGAGTCCTATTCAGCTATAAAAATATTCAGGTAGATAGGTACCTAGTCTATTGTTAAGGGATTAACTGTGATCAATAACAATAGATCCAAGCCATTATTATTTAGAGTTTCCTAAAATGTCTTGAAAAATATGTAGGTATTTCTCTCGTTATTTCTATTCATAAAAACTTGAGACATATTCGGCGGAGATATTCGACGACAAATAGAAGTATTCGGCCGAATAGAATATTCGGCAAAATGGCCGAATATTACGTTCGCCGAATAGTTGCCGAATATTCGTTGCATCCCTACTTAAAACTTAAAATTATTACGAATATGTATAGTACAAAGAATTATTTTTCAACTGGGATAGCGTATGTTTTTATTTACAATTCAGAAAAGTTTCAAAAAGTCTCCCATTTTCAGGATTTTGTAGAAAAAATTGTCCCTTGTAAAATTAATCCTTTTTTTTTCAGGATACCCAGTATGACAGCACTTGAAGTGAAAGGGATGAACAATGCTAAAGGTGATGTCATAATGGTAAATCTAAAGACACAAATCGCGGCTTGTGATGATGTGTTCAGTTATGATACTGAAGACGATGATAAAAATGAACCAGAAATGGCTGAAGAGGGAATGGATATGTCAGGCGAGTTCAACAACGACACTATAATTGAAGTTACACAAAGTAATTCCGAAGCTACTGTTTAGTTTCACTCGTTAGTTTTATTACTTTAAGTTTTACTTGTAAAACTAACAACATTGTATCTATGAAAAAACGTTATTTTTCTACTTATGGCAATAAGAATTCATATTATGTTATTATTTAGTTAAAAGTTTAATAAACATGGTTACTAATAAGGTTTTCCAGTTATTTATATCAAGTTATTGACATTTGAATCTTGAATGTCAGTAAACTATGAAAATGAATGTTGACAGTGGATGTCAGCCAGGCTATCTCTTTTTGACTTCCTTTTGACTGATTTGATCCTTTTGACAGTGCCACACTTGCTCACCTCAGCAACCAACATAATTGGCGACTTCTGGCTTAATAATAATAATTATTCTTCGCTCATATTCCGGAACATTTCTACCTGTAGTAATACGGCCCGGTACGGTGATTCACAAGTTAAAAGATAAAATAATTCGTTATCTTGGATAATATTAATCATTATATTGTCTTGTGCGGTACGATTCAGTCGCAATTAAGTGCGTTGGTGAATTTTTAACAGAAATTTTCATTAGATTACAATTCAAAATGCCAAAAAGAAGTGCATCAGTGTCGTCACGATCTACTAAGGATGAAAAGAGAAGAAAATTTGAAAAACTTATGGAAAAAATGCAGAAATTACAAAAAGAAATTGATAGTTACTCAGAGAGTGAGAATTATACTTCAAGTAAGTATAATAATTATTATACTAGGGTTTTTAGCAAGCGTGTCTTGTCTAACCTTATTAATTATTATATAGCGAAAGCATTTATTTTTGTTTTCTGTTATAAAACCTCGATGTTTTATCACGAGCGTGTCTCGTAACTCATTATATTAAATCTGAATCACTCTCATTGTAGGTGATGAAGATGGAGGTGGAACGGAGCAGCTAGTGACAGCACAAGTTCATGCTCCGGCAAATTATGATTTGGATGAAATTCTGATAGCTGATGAGCCAACAACTGCTGCCCCTGTTAATACAGTGGAGCAGACAGACAACAGTGAGGTCACTGATTTACTGAACACCTTAGGTGTGGATCCAGGAGCGGATAAACCACAGGGTGAATCGATTCATGAAGGAATCGTCAAAAGATGGAGTCATATAATCCAAAAAGGTTTAAAAAAGGAAGTTAAAGAGGTTTTGTTAGTAAAATACCCTCAAGCAGTGAATTGCAGCTTCCTTACACCACCTGACTTGAATAATGAAATTCGTGCTCTTCTGGACGAAGCCAAAGTGAGAGACGACAGATTTTTAGTGAATCTGCAAAAACAATTAGCGGCAGGGTTGTCAGCTTTAAGCATACCAATCAACTGCATCGTAAATAAGTCCGCAAGTGATCAGAAGAACATGTTGCAGCAACTAGGTGATGCAGCGCAACTTTTCGTTGATAGTTTTCATGCTGTATCCCTTCACAGGAAATTTTTAATCAATCCTCATCTTAATTCAGATTTTAAAAAATCTGTAGACTCGCAGGATATAGATACCCATCTATATGGATCCAATCTAATGGAAAAATTGAAACAAATGCAGTCGTCAAAGTCAGCCATAAGTCAAGTAAAAGCCCTTGCTGTGAAGAAACCATCTCCTGTCTCATCCTTCAGGGAAAATAATCCTTCCAGAAACCATTTAAACTTCCGAGGCCAGAAAAACAGGGGAAAAATGAGACAATACATCCCTCAGGTCAGGGAAAGAAAGCAGGGAGAGGAGAAGAAGCCGGAAATTCGACATCTGAAGAGACAATACAACTTCGCGCAATACAGAAAATAGGAAACGACCAGGTTAGTACGAAAAAATATGCTGGGAACCTTAAAAATCATCTAGAAAATTGGCAGTGTTTTCCTCATGTGGTCAATTGGATTAAGGGTTATGTCATAACCTGTGAAAGAGAACCAGTACAAGCGACAACTATTCCTATGGTCCAGTTTTCTTTTCAGCAGATGGGACTGATTAGGACTGCCATTATAACGAACTTCAGGAAAAAAGAGCTATTCAACCTTGCACTTTCGTTCAAGGGCAGTTTCTATCCTCATATTTTTTAGTGCCAAAACCTGATGGGAAATTCAGATTTATATTAAATCTAAAAAATTTAAATAAGTTCATTCTCACCTCGCATTTTAAATTAGAAGACTTCAGGTCAGTAACAAAATTGATCACAAAAGACTGTTTCCTTGCCAAAATTGATTTAAAGGATGCTTATTTTTCTCTTCCAATTCACAAGCATTCGAGAAAATATTTAAGATTCGATTTTGAGGGTCAATTATATGAATTCCTTGTTCTTCCTTTTGGATTGAATGTAGCACCTTATATCTTTACAAAGTTATTGAAACCAGTAATGAGGCATTTAAGGAGAAAAGGTTTTATATCTGTTATATATTTAGACGATATTTTATTAATTGGCCTCAATAAACAGGAATGTTTAAATAACGTAGAATATACCCTCAAAACTTTCACGCAACTAGGCTTTACAATTAATTATGAAAAAAGTATCTTAGACCCCACAAATATTATAACTTTTCTCGGTTTTCAGTATAACACTTTACAGATGACTCTTTCATTACCGGTAGAGAAAAAACAAAAGTTAAAAAGGGCAATCTCGGAACTAATGGAAAAACCAAAATGCACAATAAAACAATTTGCAGGTTTAATCGGCCAACTGGTAGCAGCCTGCCCTGGAATTAAATATGGCTGGTTACATCTAAAATCCTTGGAAAGAGAAAAATGGTTGGCATTGAAAAAATTAGGGGGAAACTATAATCGAGTGATGTTATTACCCGATTCTTTAAGAGTAGATCTAAATTGGTGGTTGGTAAACTTAAATTCCAGCTACCAAAATATCAAGCAAAGTGGCTATTCTCTAGAAATTTATTCAGACGCATCACTGACCGGTTGGGGTGCATTCAGTGAAAATAGGAAAACTCATGGTTTTTGGGACAAAGAGCAAAAATATACACACATAAATCACTTAGAATTAGTAGCTGCTTTTTATGGCTTAAAATCATTCGCGAAACAATTGGAAAATTGTAATATTTTACTGAGAATAGACAATACAACTGCAATATCATGTATTAATAAGATGGGCAGTATTCAATACCCTGGATTAAATAAAATAACTCGAATGATTTGGGAATGGTGTGAATCCAGGAATATCACCATATTTGCATCCTATATTAAATCCAATCAAAATATAACAGCAGATTCGGAGTCCAGGAATTTGAAAATTGATACCGAATATGAATTGGGTAACCTCTTTTTTGAAAGAATTGTAACCTTTTTTGGCAAAAAACCCAGTGTAGACCTGTTCGCGTCTCGAATAAATAAAAAGTGTAAAAGGTTCATATCTTGGGGTCCAGATCCAGAATCCATTGCCATTGATGCATTTACTGTACACTGGGGAGACCTAGAATTTTCTAATTTTTATGAATTTCCACCATTTTCAATTATAACTAGAGTCTTGGAGAAAATAATTTCAGATAAAGCAACTGGAATTGTGGTTGTCCCTAACTGGCCAAACCAACCATGGTATCCACTGTTCACTAAACTAATAGTCAGTAGTAAAAAAATAATTCTAGGCCCATCAAGGATCTTATTATTATCTCCTTTCAGAGACCCCCATCCGATGTACGGACACCTTACCCTGGTAGCAGCAGTTTTATCAGGACGGCTTTTCTGAACCAAAGTATACCAGAAGTGAGCATACCATTTTTTATGGCTTCATTATCGAAGAATACACTCAAGCAATACAACATTACATATAAGAAATGGTGGTCCTTCTGTCAGGGCAAAGTAATTAATCCTTTTGAATATAGCTTAGCCTACATTTTAGAGTTTCTAAAGATCATAACCGATGAAGGACTTTCCTTTAGTTCAATTAATGCCTATAAATCAGCTTTAACCGTAGCACTAAAGATTCCAGTGGAAGATGAGAAAGTTTTTAAGAGGTTTCTGAAGGGAGTGTATAATATAAGCCCACCAAAACCAAAATATAATTCTACTTGGGATCCAGGTCCTGTACTGAAGCTCTTAGAATCTCAGTATCCGTTGGATAAGCTATCCTTGGAGCAATTAACATTGAAACTAGTAACACTTCTAGCAATAACATCGGCGCATAGGATCCAAACCCTATCATTGATAAAAATACATAATATAAAAACTAAAGCGGATTTTATAGAAATTAAAATCGAAGACAAAATAAAGACATCTGGACCAAAAAGACCAAATCCGGTATTAATTTTTCCTTTTTTCGTAGAAAAACCAGAACTTTGTGTGGCTTCTACAATTTTTCATTACCTAGAATTGACAAAAACGATCCGACCTCGGTCGGAAAACAAATTATTAATAACACATAAGAAGCCACACAAAGCGGCATCCCCCCAAACCATAAGCCGGTGGATAAAGAAAACGCTAAGTGTCAGTGGAGTCGACACAGAAGTTTTTAAGGGTTACAGTACGCGTCACGCTACGACATCGGCTGTACACAGAGCCGGAGTCAACATTGAAATAATCAGAAAAACTGCAGGGTGGTCAGAAGTTTCCACTGTCTTCAACACGTTTTATAATAGACCCTTAAGGGAAGACCCTACTCAGTTCGCTAGAACTGTTTTGTCGTTGGCAGAGAGTTAGTATATACCTACTAATTACTAAAACTAAATACCTATAAGTTTATTTTTCTCAGACTATAATTATTATTGTTAAATTATTGTTGATTATGTATAGGGTATAGGTATATTATTATACGTATCTATACCACCCTCGTTACTTTATCGTTCGTATTTTTTGTTTTTTGTTAAATACTAAATTGGCAATTTTTAATCTCATGTTTTCTGGATATGTTAACATGAGGTAATAGGCATGAGTATTATGCTTGCATAGGGTTTACCCACCAATTTCTATATTTATGTTATTATATCTATATAATGTACCTAAGTATATACATATAGGTAAATATTATTAAGGGAACTAGCGAACCATATGTTCATTGTTTAGAATAATAAAGAGACTGTTCATAGCTCGAAGTTCTTTAAACATCTACAGGTAGAAATGTTCCGGAATATGAGCGAAGAATAATTAATAGATTGAACGACTTACCTTAAGGAAGTCCAATCGAAATTATTCGAGCTCATATTCCGGAACATTTCGGTCCCTCCCGTACCCAGTTTATCATCCCTTAACGATCTATTCACAGGATATTACGCACTCACCAATATAATGATTAATATTATCCAAGATAACGAATTATTTTATCTTTTAACTTGTGAATCACCGTACCGGGCCGTATTACTACAGGTAGAAATGTTCCGGAATATGAGCTCGAATAATTTCGATTGGACTTCCTTAAGGTAAGTCGTTCAATCTATTAATTGTATCTCTAACTTTCTCTTGAATGTCACTAGATTTATTGGAAACCTGATCTCTTCCAGACACTATTATCGCTGTTTCACTTTTATGTGGTTTTCCAGGTCTTTCTAGGCTAGTGGCTGTAAAATATTCTCTATTGTACCTTCTACTATTTTTTCTTCAACTTTATTCAGATGATCTCTCAGTAACTTCAATTTGTCAATTATATCTTCATTGATGTTAATCACAGCCTCATCCTTCTGGTAAAATTCATTACAGAACCACACTGTCTGTCAGTAAGTTAGCACATTTTAAATGAAACCATTTGTTACACCTTCCCTCACAACCCACGGTTTGGTCTCCATTAAACTCCATACTTTTACCACATTTTTCAGCGATCCCACAGGGTGCCATCGTCAAAAACAATGCTGATTCACCCTGTATAAACAACAACCAGTTAAATTTATTCAATTTATCAGTTTTTTGCTTCAGCTAGATATCTACTATCACTGTTTTTACTCCTTTAAATCTACCTTCAACTGCCTGGGATCTCGTACCTATTAATTCCTAAAAGACATTTTTTTACATAAGTTACAAATCTTAATCAAAGGCCACAAACTATGCTCCAATTTGATATCACACCCCACCCAATAATTCAACACCCTTAAAACAACAGCAAATATCACTTATTACAGAGAAATTTATTAACGCATTTCACTTTCATATTCTACCACCCTACTTTTTTCAGTTATTACTTGCTCAAGACACAGATCCTTCAAACAAGAATTAGTGAAACATCTATACCGGGAATCAAAAGTAATTTACAATATGTGAGATTTGTGGCAAAATCTTGACCAATCTCAAAAACAGTCAAAATTCTGATAAAAACATTAAAAAGGACAAACAAAACAAGGTTTAAATAAATAAACTGAATATTCAACTACATTTTATTTCTACAACAAGTAATTTTGTCAACAGTATTTTACTCTATTAAATAAAAGTGGCCAAAAAACCTATTTGTGTGTAACAAGAAAAAATGCAATCTTTAGCAAATAAAAGCACCCCTTAGCAACCAAAAGCACCGCCACTTTTGCTCTTCATTTAGTTCGAGGGATCATTCCGCTATAAAAATGTGTAAAATATTTTCATCAGATAAATTTTTTTTGAGTTTTTATTTATTTTCATGAAGTTATAAAAATTCCTTTAAAGAAACAAAGACTTCATTTTATTTTTTTGAACACTGTAAAACTAATACCTAATTGCTAGACATACTATTTTACAAAATTTATTGTTTTCATATACAGGTGTGGCACCTAAGACGCCTCGGTCTGTGTAGCCCAAATCGTGCACGATTTAAAAAAAAAATTAAATTGGGTCTTATACAGGGTCGTAGTCCCTACAACTTAAAATTATTTTGCACTATACAGTGTCCCAAATGAGAGTGGCATATCAAAGTTATGTTTTTTTTTTTAATGGAATGCTCCTATGTTATTGCATTTTTAGATTGTCTGAGAAGAAAAAATTAGATTGGCTTCTGGGATAGCGTATGTTTTTATTTACAATACAGAAAAGTTTCAAAAAGCCTCCCATTTTCAGGATTTTATAGAAAAAATTGTTGTCCCTTGTAAAATTAATCCTTTTTTTTTCCAGTATGACAGCACTTGAAGTGAAAGGGATGAACAATGCTAAAGGTGATGTCATAATGGTAAATCTAAAGACACAAATCGAGGCTTGTGATGATGTGTTCAGTTATGATACTGAAGACAATGATAAAAATGAACCAGAAATGGCTGAAGGGGAATGGATATGTCAGGCGAGTTCAACAACGATACTATAATTGAAACTACACAAAGTAATTCCGAAGCTACTGTTTAGTTTCACTCGTTAGTTTTATTACTTTAAGTTTGTTGTCTGAGAAGAAAAAATGAGATTGGCTTTTACAGTTGGTGTTTAAATTCAGAAGTTTGTGAGTTATAAGCAAGTGAAAATCGTCATTTTTCAAGTTCAAGACCCTTTACCACGAAAACGGGTCAAGATAGAGAAAAACGGCTTGCATGTCCCTATTTTAACTTTTCATGTAAGTACTATACTATGATATAGATAAAATGTTTATACGGGGTGATAAAAAATTTGAAAAAATCTTAGGATTTCTCGACCCGTCAATAAAAAGTTAAAATAGGGACATGCAGCTAAAAATATCAAATCTTAGAGAACTATAATATTAAGTTTTTTCGATTTTTTCCGAGTGATACAATGGATCAAGTTATATTTTTCGATAAAAGCTTCCAACAACGATTGGATGAGTTCAAAGAAGTTTTATCAGGTTATGAAAACTTGTCAGTGTCAGCTCTTGCTCGAGAATGGGGCTACTATTTGACCCTGTCTTTAGATCCAAACGGATGGCAGGCCATTTGGAAAATTCCGAAATTGACATGTGAGCGACTTAAAATCCCTTTTCCCACAATAGTTTTAGTATTTGTCCTAGATGTTGATTTCAAAGAACTGGAAGCTTTGGTAAAAGTTTTAAAGGTACAGGATGAAGATTTTCACATCCCAGAAAGACACAATGTACCATTAATACAGCTGTGGCCTACAATGAAGCAAGATTGTAGTGTGCCCTTGAAAATTCAATTAACTTCAAATGCGATTGATATGCTTAGATTTTTCTACTTGAATCTATTCATGCCGTGGGACCATGACATGTAAACCGTTTTTCTCTATGATGACCCGTATTCGTGGTACAGGGCCTTGAACTTCAAAAATGACGATTTTCACTTGTTTATAACTCAAAATCTTCTGAATTTAAACACCAACTGTAAAAACCAATCTTATTTTTTCTTCTCAGACAATCTAAAAATGCAATAACATAGGAGCATTCCATTTAAAAAAAAAACATAACTTTGATATGCCACTCTCATATGGGACACTCTGTATAGTGCAAAATAATTTTAAGTTGTAGGCACTACAACCCTGTATAAGACCCAATTTAATTTTTTTTTAACCACGCACGATTTGGGCTACACAGACCGAGGCGTCTTAGGTGCCACACCCTGTACAATAAATAACGCGAATGATACAAAAAAATAAGAAATAAATAAAAAAAAAACATATAAGTAAATGAAATTTGGTGCTAATTTTGTATTGAAGTACCTACTAACATAAATAATAATAAAAAAACCTATAAGAAACCAAAAAAAAATAAGATGAGACAGTTATTATAATAGTTATATACTTATCAAAATTCAAGAGTTACCACTGTTACCAGACCAGTAAACCTCTTTGTGCTAAATTACTCTTTGCTTAAAACTGGAAAATTATTTACATTAAACACTTATGGCTTCAATTTTCCAACAAAATTATGACAATTTACACTTGCATTGCAGATTAGAACAGAGTTTCATATATAATAATTATGGTAAACTTCACGAGACGAATGACTAGTCTTAAGATTAGCGTTCAAAGGAAAAATATTCACCACATATGTGTCTCACGAATTTCGCTAATAATATGTGCAGCTTTTTGAAGAGCCTAAAAAGGAAAATAATTAAAAAAGAACATTTTTACTTTGTGCAAAGTTTTTAATTACCTGAACCATGTCTGCCGCTTCCTTTCGTCTTTGTGCTATGTGTTCTGATTCATCCAATAATTTATCACCATTATCCGCTTTGTATAGATGAGTTACTAATTCAGACTGTAAATTGTCTTTTACGAAGTTTACTAAGAAATGCATTACCGCTTTTGGTACAGTGTCTTGAATGGATTTTCTCACAATGTAGAAATAGGATTTTATTAGTTTTTCTGTAAAGCAAAAAAAAATTAATACTTTGGTGTAGGTTAACTTTCTTACAGGAGCAAAATTTGAAAGTACAATAAACCTTTTATTCAAAACCAGTGGCGTAGTTATGGAACTTTTTTTTTTCGAGCCCTCAAACTTCTACACCACTGGAGAAAATCAATTTTTTGAAAATTGTTTTAAAATTTTTTATTAAAGATTTATTATACAGGGTGATCAGTAACTCGCGCACTCCGAATACAGGGCGATATAGAGCCCATTAAAATTAAGGATATTCTGCAAAAAAAAAATTAAATCCAACGGTTGGTTTTCAAGTTACAGAGTTTCACTCATCCAAGTTTAAAGGTAATTTTTCCAATAACCGTGATAAAAATGAATGAAAAATTCAGCTTACTGTAATGTTTGGAACGGATACCATATAATTCATCAATTTTTTTTTCCCATAAAACCTCTTCGCAGGGGAATTGAGAATGTTGGAAATTGATGAAATACCTAAAACTGAACGAAAATTAAAGTTTGGCAACCGCCTAAACTCAACTGAGAATATAAAATATTCAAATGCCTTCGTTGCTATGGAAATGAAAATATTAACAATACCATCTAACCCGAACTTATTCACATGTTCAGTGTAGTGTTGCCACCTTTTTTTGTTACAAAAATGGTCATATCTTTGGAAGAAAAGAACTTACAACACTGCAGTAAGAAAATTTACCACTCTTAAAAAGTGAAGTTTATCGCAGCATGCTCCGAGTGCGCGAGTTACTGATCAGCCTTTATAAAAAGATACTCTTAATAAATGTCTCTAGGAGGCTTAGTTTTTGAGATACAACAAAACAAAACAACAAAACTATTTTTGGTTTTTCTAATATCTTCTTTTGCCCAATAATTGGTTAATTTCAGTGTCTCCTAGTGCTAGTGCTTGCTAGGAGAAAAAAATGAGTTAGATTACAATGTAGATAGGTCAAGAGGATTCTTTCATATCTAGATGATCACAGGTTAAACTATCACGAGCTTGAAAGTTTAAAGGACAAAGCCATTTCAGCCATTTTGTACAGATATTGTACTCTAGAGATTAAGGGGGGTTGTATTAGTATTTTCAATCAATTTAAATAATCTCTAGTTCCAAAGTTTCAGGGTTTGAATTTCAAAATTTCAGAGATACAGAGTGGGGGAATTCAAATATCAAACCGAGACGTTCATGACAGAAAAGTTGACTTTTCAAAAGTCTAGGGTCCTTTTTTTTCATACATTTGAACGATGCTGACTCCGCTTCATTTCCTGATATTCTAGATACCAGTAGTTTGTTTCGTTTTAAGAAAAAATTGAGAATTGTGTTATTTGATTTTAATTAGTTATATTGTTATTTTCTTTTTTGGAGAATTTATGTTTTATTTTGTTAGCACTAATGATTCCTCCACAATCTTGTTTTTTTTTTGTAATATGCATCTTGTATTATGGGCTATGCCTGTTATTGTTATAAATAAATAAAATAAAAAATAAAATACATTCAGTTAGGCCTCTGTCCTCATGTTAACACAATAAAAATTCTATAAAACAATGACGTCTAAATAAATAGACCCAACATTCCATTCATAAATATGAAATATTCGAAATCCATCATCTAATTTCTATCTTCATGTGAGTGGGAAAAGGAGCGACCGATCGCATAAACAGAGGTTTGCGGCGAAAATGGCAATGCTGTCAGAGACCTTCGCGATGAGAGCCAGTGGCGTAGGGTTTTTCAAGATAATTATTATTTCATATGTATTTAGAACGAAAAATAGCGAGTTTGGGTTACTTTGTATGATTAATGGAATACCGTACTTATCTGTCTGTATGAAGATTAATCCTATAAAACACTTTTCTTAGATGTACAGACAGCCAAAGCAACCTCTTCTCCTGATTCACAGGAAAGCTAAGACAATGCATAGGTACTTTAGCATATTTAACTAGTAGATTACAAAAGACAGTCATAATATTTTTTGTTATTTATTAGACCCTCAATAAAGGTGATTTGTGAAATTTTTGAGACAAATGTATAGATATTTCTAAATTAAACAGGAACGCAAATCTTAGGAAGGAACTGCATGGTGTAACAGTTGAAGTTGTAAAGTCATCCAATTTGTGAACATCTTCTAAGATAACGGTATTAGAGGATAATTAGAAAATTGTAAATATTGAACCAAATTGACGCCGATGATGTATATTAAGTATTATTTTGATAATAATTATTGGGCTTTAGGTTCCGGCTTATTACTATTTTCGAAGTTACCAATCGGAAATTTAACGTTTCGAGACTGATTAGTCCCTTGATCACAGTTAATAATAAGTAAAGTACAAATAAAAATTTAAAAGTAAAATTAAAATATAATTATGACATTTAGATTTGTCAAAATCTAAAACTTCGAAAATAGTAAGCCGGAACCTAAAGCCCAATAATTATTATCAAAATAATACCTAATATACTTACAATGGGACGTACTGTTGAAATTTGTCACAGTAGGTACCTAATTGCAATGTTCAGAGGATAATTTTACTGGATTTGCCAAAGATTTTTCCCTGCGGCGACTACAGCACTGATATGAACATAGCCTTACTTACTGGTACTCACCTACGAAAACAAACTTCTGGGTTTAAATCGTCACTTTTCTTGCACATCAACTAAGTTCGCACTATTGTCTATAGTCTATAATTTTAAATTGGTGAAAATAATAGCAGGAAGCAGTTTAATTTGGTTAAAATACCCGTCTAATGAAATCAAAATAGGGACAACACCGCACTCGAAATGATGAATGAATTTTAAAAATTTGTAAAAATATCGTAGTCGCGTAAACATACGACGTTGCCGCGCATTTTGTGTTTCATTTCTTAACATTGAAAATTATATTCAAATATGATTTAAATGACGTCTATCCCATTATTGTTGTTCGAGTTTATTAGAAATATTATGCTATTTAATTATTAGTAAGAAGTACCTCGCGCGGTTTGTATTGATAATGTCTTGTTTACATATTTACGTCATGGTTTCAAGAACGATAGTATTCAAAAATCTGGTCACAGTAACGGTTTGGCAAACATGCAATTGCGGAGGGGCAATGAATGATTCTATAAAAATGTAAACAAGGGGGTCTATTTTATTTAGACGTCATTGCTATAAAATAACAAAACCTCACCTATGATTTCACAGTCGTGTTGTTCATTATCGGATAGTTTTCGGAAATTGTTACTATTGATCGGAACTTGCGGTAAAAGATTCACAGGCTTAACAGGACTTAGAATCGAACGTATGTCATGATCAGTCTTTGGTGTGCTTTGGAAAGAGATGCCGTTATTAGATTCGAATCCGTCTCCATTCTGCTGGGTCAAGCTAGACACCAATTTAGTTGGGTCTTCGTTGAGTTTTGGGTTACTTGACGAGCGAGCCTACAATCAAATAAAGGGAATTGGGGGCGTGTTAAAAATGTTAAGATTCACCGACTTACCAGTCCATCACCGGGCGATGGTTTCGCAAACATACTCTTTGGCCTCGAATGTCGATTTCCATCGCCAGATTTAATCATGGTACTCATCGTAGGGACCATTGAAATTTCTCTATAGAAGTCGGGATGTTTGGTGTTTATGTAAGCCAGTTCAATAGCGACGAGATTTTCTACCATGCTGTTGGTTGTCGGTAGACGCCTTCGCAGAAGCTGAGTCACCACATCGACAATCTTCTCGTAAAGTTTTGGGAAACGCATCATTTCTTGCTGAATTTCATTGCCACAGTGCTGGAATCGAATACGTGTTATCATTAACAACCGACTCGGATATTTGGAATAAATACTTGAATAATTCGTTGCATCTCTTCATGAATCAATTCAACGCATCTTAGCGATGGCTCTTCCAATCGTCTTATCTGTCGTTTGACGAGCAGTTCAAACGACACTTCAGGAACAAACAAAGCAGGACGAGGACCATTGGCATTTCTGGATAAGAACTTCAATTCTACACACTGAATCTGAGAGCGGCACTAGAAAGAACTTACCTTATAGCCGTGAGAATGTCAAATTTACTCAATCCAGCCAACGGGTTAATATCGTCCAGAGTTCGACCGAAAGTTTCGTGGAAAATGTAACATATTCTTGCACCGCCGCAGAGCTCGGTTGTCTCGATATTCCTCGCAGTTCCCTCTATTGTCGAACAATACGCTGAGGCGAATTTCGTGATTATTTGCAGAAGAGTTTTACTTTTATCGGACACGTCTTCTCCATACGAATTAAGTAAGGACTGATACTGAGATATCATTAAATTTACTCGAGTCTAGAAATAAATGGAAGGTTAGTTGGTTGAATTTTCATTGTTATTCAGCTTGAAATTAGAGCTGCACAAATATTTTTAATACTAGCTGGAAAAATCAGAAATTTTCAATTATTTAGAATAAATCAGGTTATCCAAAATGCATTTTAAAATGATGTTAGAGCTGCAATAAAAAAATTTACATGAAAAATCTGTTCTATGGGTTGCCTTTTCCACCTTATAAAACAGTAGATGTGATCTTTTCTACCCCTTAAAACAGTAGGAAAAAATTAATAAATTGTCCACTACTTCATTTCTGTAATTTGTCCGTATTTGAGAAAAAAATTGGAAACTACTTTTTTGACATCCCCTTGCGGGGTACTGCTGAGTCACCGGCGCTTTAGTAACGATGTGATAAAGAAAGCGAACCCTCTTGCTATTGCTACTAATACCGTGCAGCTAATTCGCTTACTTAAATCCTTGACTGTAAACGCATTATACATTTTCATAGATATAATTTGCATAAAATTCGAGTTAATTGAATTTAAAAGTCGATTTTTTCACACTGACCTGACCAGAAACAAATTAGATAACTTGATGGATTAGCAGGCCATTGCATGATTCTCTCTCCCCTGAAAATATGAAGATAAGATATATAAAATGTGAATGGAGTGTTTTATGAACGATTGATTTTTATTGCTACTGAAATGAAAATTGAAAAGGTTAACTGGTTAATCGTCGGTTAACCGGTTAGCAAAATCTCATAAAAAGCACAGCCCTAACATTTACTTGTGGGCTAGTAACATTTTTCTCATAGTAGCATTGATTTTAGATACTATAAAAGTAGAGTGTTTTTCAAATAAAATTTCATTGACATTGCAGCTCTAATTATTATTAAAACATGACAAATTCAAACCTTCAAATCTGGAAGACAGTCCCTGATATGATGCATCAAAAGTCTATTCAACGTTTTAGCTAAATAAGGAGTACCGTTCCTGGCTGCCAAAGTGGGATATTTACTTTGCAGAAACGTAGCTTCATCTTTAAGTGCATCATTTATACTTTTGCTATTATTGATGTCCTGCTGGGACCTGTTAACTACACCAATTATACCCAATTTGACAGGTATGACTCTCCCGCAAAGGATATCAATAGCATCGGTGCCTGCAAATGACAAGAAGTAAAGAGAATCATTTAATTAACAGATGCCTTCAAACCTACCAGCATCCATGAGATCTAGCTTGGTAACTACAGCCAAAGTTCTTCGACCGTCGGGATCAACATCTTTAGCAATCGCCAAGCTTTCTGAAGTTGCCATGTCAGTGTTGGCTGTCACTACAGCTAATATTATAGAATTGGGATTAGCGATGTAAAGCGTCACCAAGTCACGAATTTGCTGTTCGATATCAGCAGGTTGGTCACCGACAGGTACCTAGAAAAAGTTATCAAGATTAAAGCGTATTTTCTTGCAGACATTTGAAATTTTTACTTTTGTGATTCCCGGTAGATCGACCAAAGTCAAGTTGACAACTTTGGCGGAAAATATTTTCAGATTGATCGGTTCTGGACAAATTCCTTTATTTGATCCGGCCAATCGGTTAGTCTCGTTTTCAATTTCCACACGGATTTGATCAAAATCTTTATATACTTTAGTTTTAGCATGGAGAAATACACCCCAATCCTCCAAGTCAAGTGTACCTAAAAATATTCAGTGATTATTTTCAAGGTGCCAATGCAAAAAAATCCACCAGTTAGGTTCAAGGATGGTTAATTTATTCTTTAATCTTTACCCTACAGTCAAGGTACTGTTTGTAATAATTATTACTGGACAGGGTGTTCCTAAATACCAGGTACATATGATAGGAGGTAATTCTTTAACTCATTTCAATTAATAGAAATGATAAATTATCCAAAAAAGCCAGAGCCTGTTTTACCATTTAAAAAATTTGAATTTCGTCTAACGAATTAAAAGGAATTGTTTCTTTACTTTCTTGATAACATTGGCAGATGAAAAAACTATATGAGACCGAAAAGTTTCTAAATAAAACAGAAAATTCACATTGTATTTAAGGATCTACCAGCGGCGCATCGCAAAAAAGTTCAGGGGGAGAAATGGCGAAATGGAAACATTTCAGGGGAAAAAAAACTTCTTGAAGATTCTCACAACAATTTGTCCTCTCTGATGATGTAAGCCCTACTACAGCGTAAACTATATTCCAATTTGAGCTAAATATCTGAAAAATTGCAGGAGTTATAAAGAAAAATCGTTTTTTTTTGTTAATTTCAACACCCTGTAGATCGGTAATGAAGCGGTTGCGGACCTATGTTTATATGAACTTTTGGGCATAAAATAAGGCAAACAATTACCTCCTTTCATATGTACCTGATATTTAGGAACACCCTGTATAGTAGATCGCTACAAGTCACCAATAATAATTAAGATTACTAACATGGGCCTTAGAGACTAGCAGTATATATTTTATACAGAATGGATTAAAAGATTTTTTGAGTGTTTCAATTTAGCAAAACGTTTGCAAGTTGAAATTTGTCAGTTTATTTCCTCTTTAATGGATTAAATTACCTTAAAGAGAGCTCATGAATAGTAAAATTTTATTTTTTAATGATACAAAATTTTATTACAACTTTTTTCTTTTTTTTAGCGATGAGAAGCAGCAAGTTGAAGTAAAGTTAACAAAATATTGACAAAGCTCTAAAAAGTAAAATAAAAAAAGAAGAAAAGGGGTTGGGCAAAAATATTACAACAACTCGTAATGAATTGACGCTACGAGAAAAAAACCTTTGGAAATGATTCATTGGACAAAATGGCGCATATTTTGGGTTGATTAAAAAAGGGTGCATTTCCTTCAAGGTATATTGTAGAAGAAGTCGATGAATCTTTATAAAATAATAAAAATTTCCATTCCCTTTGATTTTCAAGGTATTTAACTAAAAGTGAATTTAAGATCTGGCAACTTTGGATAAGATAATCTCCTTTATTGTTACTGCTGCCAAACTCACAGTTGTAGTTGTCATACAACATTCAGTTGAAGTATCAACGAAATTCCCAAGACTATTGAAATTTGACAAATGCATTGTTTGGAGAACAGAAAAACGCAAAATTACAATTTTTAAAATGTCTAAATACTTATTTATTTTGATTAGTGACCATTAAAATTGGAACTAAAGTTAGACCAACGAACAAGTATAGCAATAAAAGTGTGCAGTAATTTTATGATCAGGTAAGCACGCCTTGTGATTAGTGTCGACCCTTTTTATTGGGTACCTGGGTCATAAAATTTACTGCGCACTTTGATTGCTACACCTGTTCGCTGGCCTGACTTTACCCAACAAATAACAAAACCCAACTTTACACAAGAAAAGCATATAAGAAAGTCTTGGTCCTGGGTGGTTATAGTTTCAAATTTGAAACATTCTGTCAGTGCTCAACAGTTTTTCCAAATAACATTTTGCCATTTCTTTAAAAACAAGGCTAGTCAACTTGTAAGTTATTTTACTATTATTGGTAACACACACAAGTAGTTACTTTTTTTTTTTGGTTATTGGTTCCAAAGTTTGAGAGACTTTTTGCAAGAATAAAATATCCTCAGCAAGCAGTTTATAATAAAAAAAATTTCTCGTATTCCCAACTTTATCTCGAGCCCTTTATAACAATCTGGCATTCAATATTTTCAGTTTTACATGCAGTTATGCAGTTACTTGGTAGAATGTAAATTTTTATTGTAATGTAAATGAAATTGTTAGATGACTTTCTAGTTTCTAAAATGTTCCTTGTTTAGTTAATGATCACTCAAAATTATACACCTAGCCTAGATCCGGTTGATGGAAAGTATACTATGATCCACTGATTCTTAACCATAAAAGTGAGGAACGACACTACAGGATGATTTTAAGATACCTATTCCTTGTAACACCCTGTAAAATTCTTTTTACAATAACAACAACAACAACAACTGTTACAGCAAACAACTTTTTCATAAAACTTTTCTTAATTAAAGCAAAAATAAAAGAGACATATACAGCTTTTGATGGCTTTGTAAAATGTTAATCCAGCCTGTTGGTAAATTATGAAATATGCATGAAGTTTTGATAGAAATCCAAAAGTCAAGCTTGATGAGAAGATTTTTTATCCACTTTTGTTTCAATAAATCACACTTCTATTTATACAACTGATACTGGCGTTTACTAGACTAGGGTAGCACATTCCCGGTAGCACAAAAAGTCGGGAATGTCATATTTAACTTAAAAAAAAACGTCAGTTGTTCCATGAACATAACAACCGTCTAAAAATTCATAGATTTTGTTATTAAGAGAGCTTATTTTCTAAAAATGGGAAACTTTTTCTGTGTTAGAGAACATTTCAACAATAAAAAGGCTTTCTTCCTATGACTGTGACCAAATTTGCGAAGAACATGACATACAGCTGTTCAAACATCTCCATGTCAAGAAAACATCAACGAATGGATGCTTTACCGTACTACTGATACTGGCGTTTACTAGACTAGGGTAGCACATTTCCGGTAGCACAAAAAGTCGGGAATGTCATATTTAACTTAAAAAAAAAACATCAGTTGTTTCATGAACATAATAACCGTCTAAAAATTCACAGATTTGTTATTAAGAGAGCTTATTTTCTAAAAATGGTAAATTTTTTCTGTTAGAGAACGTTTCAACAATAAAAAGTAGGCTATCTTCCTATGCCTATGACCAAATTTGCCAAGAACATGACATACAGCTGTTCAAACATCTCCATGTCAAGAAAACATCAACAAGTGAATGCACTACCCTACTAAGCATCAGTGTTACTAGACTAGGGTTACTGGCGTTTACTGGACTAGGGTAGCACATTCCTGGTAGCACAAAAAGTTGGGAATGTCATATTTAACTTAAAAAAAAAAACGCCAGTTTTTCCATGAACATAACGACCGTCTAAAAACTCATAGATTTGTTATTAAGAGAGCCTATTTTCTAAAAATGGTAAACTTTTTCTGTTAGAGAACGTTTCAACAATAAAAAGTAGGCTATCTTCCTACGCCTATGACCAAATTTGCCAAGAACATGACATACAGCTGTTCAAACATCTCCATGTCAAGAAAACATCAACAAGTGAATGCACTACCCTACTAAGCATCAGTGTTGGTAACGCTGGTGCTGGTACCCTAATGCATCTTTGTGAAGACGTTCCCAGCTTAAGGGGTCAACTGAAAGTATAAAGGTACCTTACTTCAGACTATCGCATGAGCTATCATGACTATCACTTGATTGTTTGCCTCTACATCGAAGACTTCATTGAAATATCATCTCAGTCCTTACACATTCAAGTACACTAAGCAGCTGAATAACAATCTCTCTGAATTGGTCAAGCAAATTATAAAATGATTGATTACTCAGCATCTCAGCACCTGCATACTATTGGTTAATTACTCAGATTACTCGTACAATAAGAATCATCGAATAACCATAATAATTATACCTACAAGCTGAATACAGCATCTATTTTTTTAGACTAATAAATGAAAAAAAAAGAGACCAAAAGGACACAAAGCATTCGATAATATCACTCATCATTCATACTCGTTTCAACCGATTTTGGTCTATTAGAGAATCTTTACCGTCAATGGAGTTTCTATGTTCCCGGTCTTCTTTCGGACAATAAACCAGCTGAAGGATTAGCGGCCTTCGGGTCACAATTCCCGTTCCTCGCGGCAAGAAAGATTTTCCAACTAGGCTTTCCAGTACTGAACTTTTCCCAGAACTCTGCAACAGATGACCCACACTAAATAAACATGTACAACCAACGAATATTCTTTGTTCTACCTGAGATCCCAGTACAACAATTTGAGGTAAATGAATCGCGTCAGAGCCCACGGTGCTGAACACGTCTTGCAGTTTATTTATCACGGGAATTAGGGCTTCCATTATTAGATAAATAGGTTTCTTATTGATGTCCTAGGATGGATGTTCGAATGAGAACAAGCTTACAAGTTATATAAATACCTATGCCGCAAAAAATTGATTCTGGAGGAAGGAACCTTATTTAAGATGTAAACATTTCCTTTGCCGATTTATTTCCCGGTTTTGATTCAAATATACCTTGCCCGGATCGAAAATACTTTGACCGTATTTGATTAAATAAATTCGTTAATCTAAATTTTAATTAATTACAAAAATTATAAAATAATCTGTATTCTGTATTGGTTATACAAATGGCAAATGGCAACTAAACTAAATAAACGTCTTCTGAAATTACTAAAAATTTGAAAGTACAGTTGATTGAAGTGTGAAGTACTACAGACTGAAAGACATCTTTCATTTTTGTCTATACGTCATTTTCTGTTTTGCTCATTGGTTAAACGTCAAGATTGGCCCTAATAACAACTCAAACTCTCAAAAGGCACGATAAGTAGTGTACATGCCACTCCAGGGCCCTGTTTCATAAAACTCGTAGTTTTTACTACAGTTAAGTACCATAGTAGCTCGAAATTTTTACCATAGTAAATAATCATGTTTCATAAATAAATTTTTATTGTAGTAGAATCAATCTGCTTTTCTACTACAGTATTTTTGTTTTTTGACTTTTGACCAAAGACGTATTCTAACGTGAGAATGGAGCATCCAACTTAATTAAAGTGCCATCCACGGCTCCACAAACTAGTGGAATTCCGGCCATTTCATCCACATTTTACGGCTACTTAACGTATTGACGAAAAATGGTATTATTTTATATACAGGGTGATTCAGGTTTTATCTTGTTAACTCCAGGAAAAATAATATGAGTTTGCTTCATGAACTATATTCGGGAAATGCTTTGTTAAGAAAATACAGGGTGTTAAAGATTTAAGAAAAAATTAGTATTTTTTAAATATAAAAAAATTGGTTGATTGAAATAATTTGAAATTTTGAACAGTAGTTGTGCTAATAATTAAAGTACATGATTTGATACTCCCGATGAAAAATTCTTCGGGAAATTGTATACACCCGTCCCCAACTAATGTAAAGCTACTTCTAGCTGTTGTCTTGGTGCAAGTGATTTATTTCTTCGAGTTGGGTGTTCTAATTGTGGTTGAATATTTTTTAGTATTATGTTGAAGACTTGCGAATGTACCCTAAACCGCTTATTGTACTCGTATGTTAATTCCATCCTATGGTAAATTCTTTCCCGAAATGTCCTGTGCCTTCTGTATTCAACCACTTTGTTTTCTGATTCACTTGAAGAGATAATTTAATTGATTTAGTAACGGTATCTTGTTAAATAAGAAAATAGTAAACAGACTTCGGTTATAAAACATACATGTGTCAACTATTTACGATCCCATCAACTAGAGTAAAATAATTCTGGCTTTTACTAAAGTAATTTTATATCCTTTCTTTATATGAAACATAATCTTATTTACCTTAGTAAAAAGTAGTGGTAAATATATGAATACTACAGTAAAAATTTCTTTACTCTGGTAAATTTATGAAACAAGTCATAGTAATTACTACGAAAACTTACTAATTATACAGTAGTAAATACTGTAGTAAATTTTTATGAAACAGGCCCCTGATGTTTTTAAACTAAAGTTGACTGTGATATTTTTTTCAAAAAAGTTCCAATTATTTCCACTTTGCTCATAAATGCCATTGCAGGATTGGGATTATTTTTTTATATTACGTAAATTAGGTTTTTGAAACACAATAATTAATGATATAATAATTCATTTAATAATAAGTTATTGTTTTTTGTTGCTATTGGTTTAAAAAATAATTGGCCTCCATTTTTACAGTTTTAACTACAGTCAACAAATTCTCACATCAACTACATACAGGTGTTTCACTTTAAATGGTACCACATCGATAACTTTTTCATTTTTAACGAATTAAAAAAAAACTTTTTTTCTTTGTGTAAAGCTCCCGAAGCTTTCTTAAATGGGTAAACAACATTTTAGCCGTAGCAAATAACTAGCCTACCGTGATCAAAAATTAGCGCTGAAAATTAAAAAACATTGGCATTTTTTTCGGAAAATTTTATTTAAAAAAGTTGTTTGAAATAACCTCAAACCTCAAACCCATAAATCTCAAGTTTGGTTGAAAACAAAAAATCCCCAAATAATTTAAAATAAGCCCTTCTGCAGCCATAATCAATTCAGCAAAAAATAAAAAGTAATAATTGAGGTGATTCCATTTGAAGTGAAACACACTTACTACCTATATCCCATTCCAGATGTTTTTAAATTCAAGTTGGATGTAATATTTTTTCTTAAAGTTGTGAACCCTGGAGAGCCGCCTGATTTGAAATAAAAAAAGTTCAAATGACTTCCACAATAATATGCTGATATTGATATAAGTACCATTAGGATTAGGAATAATGTTTCTACAGGTGTCCCATAATATGTGGGCAATCTCCCGGATTTGGGTAAATTTCGTAAAAATAAATGAAAAAATAGCTGTAAAATTAATTCCTCAGAGACACCCCTACAATTAGCTGTTGAAGTTGAGGGTTGAAAATCAATTTTTTGCAATAACTTTTTTATTTCTTGACCGATTTTGATAATTTTTGGTTTTATTTTGTATTATTTTGGACTGCTTAGAATAGTGTTTCATAATCTTTGTTAGCACATACATAGACCTCGGGATGGCATAACCCCCTCATTCACTTGGAAAGAAAACAATTAAAATAATAATTTTACAATTTTTTAAGGTTAATTTTCGAAATAAACATTTTTTGTGAACCAATATAATATATCAGCTTTAAATTTACTTTTAGCACTTACAACGTTGTTGCAGTATGCTGCACCATAATTGAACCCTATGGGGTTCAATTGTTAAAATCAACTTTCCTGCTGGTGTCAATGTTGCCAATTGTAAATTTTTCCTCATTTCTACTTTTTATGCCTTAAAATGTAGCCCTATTTTTATTTAAATTTCATAATAACTTTGATTTGTTCATGGGAAATGAGAATTTGCAGTTGATTTAGGGAAAGTTTATGTCAAGAAAACTATAAAGTAGCTAGACCAAAATTGAAAGAAGATATATTCTGATTAGCGCGTCATTGCTGTCATTCACTTTTTCTACTACTTTTTCAACATCATGTTGAAAAAATCTCGGTATCCTTGCAGTATTTTGAATCCTATGTAGCTATGCATGTTGAATTAAAATTAAAACTAATCCAAGTACCTACTTATTAAATTGATTTAATATTTAATAAATATGTAGGCAGCATTTTAATTGATCTGTCCTACTTCTCATTAGTGAGACAAAACATTTAAAGCATATATCATTAGTGCTGCACCCCACCCTCGCAAGCAGCCACTTTTTCTGGAATTATCCTGAAAATTTCAAATTCTAATGTGATTATCTTTATCCCTTAAACTGTAAAAAAGTGGTGTCATCCTTAATACTGAATTTTTTTATTAAAAATAGGTAGGTACACTAATATCAAAGCTCTCATAAAGACCTAGGAGGTTCACTATAAAATCGGATAGGGCCTGCAAAAACAAAAGCGAAAGAACAAATTATTTTACATTTTTATTGGATTCTCCAAGTTGAATGACAATACTTACATGCTGGAGTAAAATATGGTATAAAATAAAGAAAATGAAAATATGTCATGACTCACGAGGAACAACAAACTAAAAATAAATAAATAGTACCTACTTACTTTAAAATAAATATTAAAAACTACCCCTGGAACTATTCATCTATATTATTTAATTCGTCTAACTTAAATTCTGCACCCATTTATTTGAAAAGTGACGCTATGTAATCTTGAACATTTTTATCTCTGAGAATCTGCATGTGATCTACTTTCGGTAACGTCTTTGCAAACACCTTTTGTTTCTGCATTGAACGCCAATGAAGACAACCTTCCAACGACCTCTTGTTAACTGTACCATCACCATCTCCACTGACAAGTGTGGGATATCCATCCAGCCACGTCCCTGGTTTGTAGTAAAGCCTAAAAATAATAGGTACTATGTGAATAAAATCATAATACAATAATTAATACATAATAGGTAATAAATAATTAAAAAATAAATTCCTACTTTTCCACAGTGTCAACTTGTAGACCGTATAAGCAATGTACTTCTACATTCGGAGGTTTAAAATTGAGCTGATATGGTTCAGTATCTTTTTTCATTTCCCAACCATTTGGGTAATTAATATCTCTAAAAACAGAAGATAACCTTTAATATGAATCAACTTAACAATGTTTGTCAATTTAATTTTTTTCATACTCACATAAAAAAGTCTTTAAGGTTGCTTAGAGTAAAATTCTTCTTATCAGTCTGAACAAGGACTTCATCGGGCTTCCAAAAATAGGACGATGGTAATAACCAGGCCAAGCTTGGAGATGTTATCTGTTCCAATCTCATTACGCTCTCTCTCAAAGCATAAGAACCTAAATCATCTCCGATGGCATAGACTTTTACGGCCTTCACAGAGCCGCCCCACACTCCGCTCAAGGTGACCAACGACTTGATGTATTTATCTTTCCAGGTTTGATCTTGGTTGTTCAAAAAGTGCAAGCTCATGGGACCACCCATGGAATGAGCAATCATTATAACCGGTGTATTGTTATTTTCTTCATAGGTTACTTCGATCAAGTTTTTGAGTTTTACAAAGAAGTCCTTATTTTCATCTAAATAGAAAATATATGTCAAGATTAAGATATTTCAGATTAATATTATTATGTTCAGTTGTAATATCACAATTATTGCTATGATTATAAAATTATAATAAGTGTTACAAGCTGTGATTATTTGGAAACTTTGATTTAGGAAATATTTGAATGATAATTTGATAAAGGAGGTTTTATATTTCAGTAATCAAACATGAAAATATTTTAATAATGAGCCATCACATATAATCTTGCAGGATAATAATATGATAAAGTCAAAGTTTGCAAACAAATAAACAATAAACAATGACTTTTTGTTTTTGGCTAGCAAAGGTTTTTTTGTCATATAAGAGACAACCAATGATTATTATTGTTATTATTCAGTAATTCAGTGTCCATATAAAACCTTGATAAAATGATAATATACACATAAAACACACAATTTAAATATGATTAATCTCCATTAATGGCTCAAATTTCTGATACTTTAAAATAGTAGATACCTAAGATAAAAGTGATTTGTTGCTTTTGCTCAAGCTTCTGAGTAGCGATTAGTCTATTGTATGTAAATTGTTCAGCTCATTAATACAGAAACATTAGTTTCTGTTTTAATAGAATTTGTTTTATTTGCTTTAATAGAAATACATATTAGAAAAAGGCTTTTAAAAAGAATTGCACTTTTCTAAAAGGAGCCAAGTGCCAAATTGGCAAAAATGACTGCACCAGCCTCTGGTAGAACAGGTAAATTTTGCTTTTCTCAAAAGATAACCAAGCTAATTACTTCATATTGGTGCCATCTACTCCCGTCAGAGCCTAGTGCATCCAACAATTTGAACGATTTCAGTTTCTCTAAAGTCTATTGGATCCAATGTCACTTAATCGGTTCCAAGTCACTGAATTTCTAATTAGATCAACGTTCTGAGTTAATCATTCCACTATCAATTAAATGCTATATACCGGGTGTCCCAGACTTAATTGACTAGGCCATATCTCATATACAGGTTGAGATAATCGAGCCGAATAAAAGGCATATTATTATAATTTTTCAAGCTGTATAACATGACAGCATGAAAACAACCCCCACTCCAACATCCCCTAAGTTGCAGCCCCCACCCTTCAAAAAATGAATAGCACCCTGTATATATTTTTGTATATTCAAAACCAGTATTCGATTCTCTATTCAGATGATTTTTCAGATTCAAAATTGGTTTAGAAATAACCAAGAAAAAGCTCATCAAGGTGGTCATGACTTTTTATCTTGACTTTCTCTGGATGACTTTTGCTGTCAAAATTTATCAATATTTAGTCATAGTTTTTAACAGGCAGGTGATAGTTATTATTATAATTAAAGTCCAAACAATTTATTTGATAATTCTGATTTGTTGGGAAATTTTTAAAAATAAAACAAGAGATAAAGCACTTTATCATGAACCTTAATGATTACTGTGACCTGCTAATTAAAAACTATGACCAAAATATTGATAAACTTTGACAGCTAAAGTCATTCAGATAAAGTTAAGATAAAAAGTCATGACCACCTTGATGAACTTTTTCTTGGTTATTTCTGAACCAATTTTGAATCTGAAAAATCATCTGAATAGGGAATCGAATACTGGTTTTGAATATACAAAAATTTATACAGAGTGCTATTCATTTTTTTAAGGATGGGGGCTGTAACTTAGGGGATGTTGGAGTGGGGGTTGTTTTCATGCTGTCATGTTATATGGCTTGAAAAATTATAATAATATGCCTTTTATTCGGCTCGATTATCTCAACCTGTATATGAGATATGGCCTGGTCAATTAAGTCTGGGACACCCGGTATGCAAAAAAGTTTGATGTATGCTGCAGAGCTGGGAGTATCTTCAAAAAAAAGATACTTTTCAGTATCCAAGATACAAGGATAGTATCTTGTATCTATTTTAAGTATCTAAGATACTTTGGGAAATATATAATTTTTAAAGTATCTTGTATCTATTTTATTATATCAAAGATACTTTGTGAAATAGATACTTTTTCTATGTTGCAAGTTACGGCTTACGCAACATTGCCCGTTTGATTATGTTGCTTGCATAGGGTCTAGGTCATCTGTCATCAGGAAATTTTATAGTATTCCTTCTATTCAGTGCTGGGAAAGATACTTTAAAAAATATGTAGATACTAGATACTTTCTAAAAAGTATCTTAAGACACATTTAGATAAAGATACCTACTAAGAATCAAAAGTATCTTAGATACAACATACTGCTAAAACTATCTAAGATACTTTCAAAAATCTGTCTTAGACACTTAAAATATCTAAGATACTCAATGTTGCGCAAGCAGTAAACTTGCAACGTAAAAAAGTATCTATTTCACAAAGTATCTTAGATATAAAAAATATATACAAGATACAGATACTTTTAAAAAGTATCTATAGATACAAGTTACTACTTTTAAAAAGTATCTAGATACAAGACACTATCTTGTATCTTAGATACTCTGAAAAGTATCTTTTTTTTAAGATACTCCCAGCTCTGCTTCTATTTGTATTTTTCAAGTGGGTATCTTTAAGAAGCTTTGAGTATCTAATATACTTTTAGTATCTAAGATACTTTTAGTATCTAAGATATTTTGAGTATCTAAGATAGATTTTTGAAAGTAGATAGTTTTAGAAGTATCTTCTATCTAAAATACTTTTGTTGATTCTTAGTATCTTTATCTAAATGTATCTTAAGATACTTTTTAGAAAGTATCTATAGTATCTTGTATCTAGATACTTTTTATTTTGAAGTATCTTTCCTAGCACTGGTATGCTGACTCAAAATTTAATTTCGGCACTTGGTTCTATGTAGATAAGCGCTGTTCAAAAATAGGGTCATTATTGATATCTGTGGCAGGTCACATTTCCATTTTCATTGTGGTTTCATTATTTGTAGTTTGTTTTTTGTGCAAATGATCTTTAGTGTCTAAGGGTACCATGGAGAAATTTAGGGACGCCGGGAGAACGATTTCTTTGTTTTACCAATGACCAATCCTTATCGTACTAATTGCAAACTAATAGGATATTCGAGAAGAGCAAGGAAAAATTTCAAAATATTGACAAATAATCAATAGGCCATCTCAATGGTAATTAGTAATTAGAGTTATAGCGAAGCAAATATCTCCTTTATTGCCAATTTGTGCAGACTTTCACTAGTGCCATGATACTCCTAGAGGCTCATACTATACCACATAGTGTAAATGATAAGCTTACTTACCAGTCTTACTCCATGGTAAATGGAGTAAGACTGGCCATAGATGTCAACAATGACCAAAAATAATAGGTACTCCTGTTTCCAAATACAAATAAATAATGAATAAGAATCTTATAGTTAGCCTTATTTCGTATATAAGTTTTATCTAATGAAATGGATCGCACCTAGGTAGGATGATAAGGAATTTATTTCCATCTCCCTCGTTAAATCAACCCAAACCGAAAAAGCAAATAGTGCAAGAATAGGTGCGTAATTACCTAAAGGTAAAATTGTTAGGAAATTAAAACGCAGCCACGCGCCATTGCGGTAAAGAAACGATTCCTGCCAGCACATTAAATATTCATAAAATAAAAACGCTCGCGCTGGTAGTATTCCAGCATCTTAAAAACATCGAAAGGAACGGCAAGCGATGGTAGAAACTCAACAGATGTTAAGGAATTGTCATTGTAAAGTCACCATCGAACCGATTGAAAGGAACGATAATGAAATTTGGCCAAATCAGTAAAGCGAATAAATAAACGACAGTAGCCAAAAATTCATCATGATCTCTAAACAGCAACTAGATGAAAACACGAAATGAAATGTAAGCCGATGTAATTATAGTAGGTAGGTACAATAGGAAGTACAAGAACGCATCGGCCGATTTGGTAGAAATTTCAGGTAGTTGAAGTGCAGGATTATTTAGTAAGGTAGCCGCAATCTCAACTTGAGAAGTCGCACGATAAGGGAGATATGATAAGAAATAAACACACGAAATCACGGTATAGAAACAGAGTCAATAAGGTGCTTTGTTTGCTTGTCGTGTTTAGAAAGCGGGCCAGTGCCCCTATAAAAGCACAACTCTCGATCGCCGGAAAGGAGATTGAGATCTGCTTCCAAGTAGATCGAATCTGACTCCTTAACCCTTTAGTCGTTGTCCAAATTAGGGCAGATCTCATTTCAACCACATTTCCAACAACCGAAAATAATCAAACCGATTCATAACATTTACGAACGCAAATTCCCAGTTTAAACCAGTAACACAATCAGCTATCACAAATCTCTCTTCGAAACAAAATCCACATAAATAAATAATCAAACCAATTCGCAACATTCACGTATGTAGGTCCCATTGTAAATCAGGCAAAACAAGTAGCAAGGAGATAAGACGGCACATTATTAGGAATAGTTCAAGTTATGTGAAAATAGAAATCTCTCAACAAATAATTTACAAATTTGCTTTACAGGAGATAGAGCTAGGAGGAAAGTAGGAAAATAAACCCAGGTCAGGAATAAATAAACACTCACGAAACACGCCGAACCACCCTCGAGCTAAATTTCATAAAAACAAGGTCATCCCGAGCGGGCCGAGCCGTGTCGTTGTGGCCCGGAGTGGAGCCGGTAACCGAGGAAGCCACTGAGTCGAGCGCCCGGCTAGATAGATCTTCAATTAGGGCCCGTTATAGCAAGCGATGCGAATAATTGCACTGTATGCACGGGATCTACGTACCATTTTATATCACATGCACATGCATATACATCGTTTGTACTTGTATTAGAACAAGCCAAGTAGGTAATACAGATATTCCCGCACAATACCGGGTAATTTGTAATTAAAGTAATGTAAGCGAAATTTATTTGTAAATAAATAAATTAAAGAAAATAAGGCACAGAACAGTGTTGAAAAAGACTGTATCATGTTGTTAAGCAGTCTGAAAAATGAATGAAACAGTTAACAACAAGTCTCAGTTAATTTCCCCGCTTTTCTGTGAGAAATTCGAATCAACGAAGAGAGAAAAAAACTCCAAGTTACAATGAGTCACAGTAGGTTCTTTTGCGACATCCGTTTCGACCATCCTAGTCCTGGCATACCTCCTCAATCAAAGAACACGGTAAAAACTACGGAAACACAACGATAAAAACACAACTGTCCATTTGGGTGAAACTCAGGAAATTAGACGATCACCGTTGCTTTCAGCATCAGAGCAACAGGCCCGGGAGGTAATCGTTACACTAATAAAGGATCAATCAATTCAAATACAGGAAGTCGTATAGTTGGACCAGAGATATAACGAAACGACTTCTGTCATTTTATCAATTTTTGGATTATTGAAATATTGTTGAAGTCATAAAATATGACAGTTTAACAATTAGATTTTTTCGTTATATCTCTTGGTCGACATAATGATTATTTGATTTTATTACTAAGAAATCAAGTGGTCCTATGACCTATCACACGAATCAATTTACTAGGCTTAGGCCCGTATTCATCAATAAATATAACCCTGGGGTTATATTTTGAAACATGTCATTGGTTTAAAATTCGTAGCATTCGTAGGGTTTGAGCATTAGACCAATCATCTGTCAGAAAATTCAAAATATAACCCCAGAGTTATATTTTGAAGTTTGATGAATACGGACATTAGAGAACAAAGTACCTTAGCCTACACACATTCATACAATTTCCTTCATTTCGATTGGCCAACATGCAAGATGGGGGCTGTGCCCCAATCATAAAGTTGGCACTCTATTGTTCGACTGTATTAAATTGAGTCCTTGTACCTAAAACTATATTATGATCCCCCGTATTAGGCAAAGGTGCAATTATATATGTATGAATCATACACACAGATGGCTCAAAACCTGATACAAAAGAAAAATGTAAACAATGAATCGTAAGACAACAGTGACTTCATTTCATACTTCTTAATGTCAACAAGTTCGACAAGTTGTCAAAAAAACAAAAGAAGGTAGCTGTATACTTACTTGGTGCTTTCCTGAAATCGTATGGAGCTCCTCTAATCGTCTGGTTTCGTACGTGGCCCAGGCCAATTAAAGTATTAACAACATCTTTGAAATAGCTCCCGGCTGAGGCATGACTGGGATCGAGCCATTCCACAGTATCGGTTCCGCCCCAACCGGGCACTCTGATTTCCACTCCATCGTTGTCCCGTGTTGTTCTGGTTACGTTATTGTAAATCAACTTTACATTGTCGATCCAACAATCAATGACTAGCGGGACCAATAATTCTAAATTCAGCCATATATTGAAAAATTCCGACGTGATCTTTTCACATATGTAATGAACCACATCGGTTTTGTTCAGTTTTGCATCGAGTTGGGAGCCACCGTCCCCTGGCACTAAAACAACAGGATTTAACGCGGCACATTTCGAGAAAATTAAAATTAAACATAAGAAAATTCCTTTTCTTAGGTTATCTTCCAATAACATTCTCAATAATTACGCGCATAAAAAACAAGCCACAAGACTGCATTTGATACTACTACCTAGTAGTAAGACGAACTCGAATATTTTATCATTGTTGATAAAATTTTGAAACTTAGGAATTACGCTATTCGATTCCTAATTAAAATAAAGATAATTTTCATCCTCACCGAGTTGTAATTTGTTATGTTTTATTGTTTGTTGTACTTTGTTGTTATTGTTTTGTTATTTGTTATCTATCACGCACGACACGTGTCACGACTGTCACGTGATGATGACATCGACTTCCAAGCAAGTTCAAATTTCAACTCAAACCTATGAATTTTTTATTTTAATTTTAAGTCATTTACGTCACTTATGAACTTTATGAACGTCACATCATTTACGACGCATTTTCTTTCCAGCTGAGGCTCTCAGATCCAGTGTTGCCAGCTCAGTATTAATTTTTCGGCAAAGGTTTTAATATTCGTTGGTCCCAAACTGAAAACTTCCTTACCACCATCATATAGTGGAGCGAAAATGGGAAGGAAAATGTGTTGTTTTTTTTCGGCATATAACCAGCTGCCACTTACTTATTGTGTATTAGTATTTAGTCCACTTCCAACAAGAAATGGACATTTACGACCTTAACTGTAGGTCAGGACTTTTTAAATTAAAAAAAATCAAAAATTACTAAAATTAAAATTAGTGTAATTTAGAAAAATTGCGTTTTAAAAGTTTAAATTTCCATATCTTTAAAACTAATTGAGCTATCGACGAAATTCTTTTTTAAATTAAGGTTCATACATACATACATACATAAGCGCTTCTTTTGGCGGTATAACCTGCTTGTACTATCAAATACGCTTAAGCAAATACGCTAACTATCCTCCATCCTCCCATCCTATCCTATCAATTATTATCAATCAATAAAAGACGCCGTCAGTGATGACGTCAATGGTCGGGGGTCGGACTTCTATACTGTGGTCGGGGTAACCGCGGTTATAGGTACGGTTTCATCCAAATAAACAAGCATATGACAGTTGCATAGTTGCCAATTTCACTGTAAAATTTTGATTACAGTAAATTAAATGCGGAATTTTTAGTGATAAAAATTAAACTACCGACAGACGGCTCGAGCTCCACGGAAACCTAAAATATGATTTGCTTCAATTCAATTGATGGCGATCGCAGGCCAATGCCTGAAAACAATCTCAATAAGTCAAACTTCAGGACCACGTAAACTTAAAACTTCAACTAAATCAGGACAGCTGACAACAATGGGCACGTAAATGGTTTGTTTATTTGGAACCGTAGCCCAGCTTAGTGACGTCACAGTGACGGCGTCTTGTCAGTTCGGTTGGACCTGTTCCAAAGGAACGAATCCGCGGTAGTGGAACAATTCGGACCGAATCCGAGACATGAAACAGATCGGGTCTAGGGAACCTGCATTACCGACACTAACGCTTACTATTATAGGATAGCGCATTAACTCGTTGACGTTTACTTACACGGTTATGTTTGAACAGCTGGATGTTATATTTTTGGCACATTTGGTCACAGGCGTAGGTATCAAGTGGAAAAAAGAGAAATTTGAAAAATGAAACAAAATAATAACACGAATAGAAATCGAGGAATCCTCTTTCAGTGGGCATTAAAAACATATTACGGGTTTATAGAATCTACGAAGCTGCATGTAGGCTTCAGTATTGGGTATAATTTTTAACTCGATATCTAACGTAGTTACTGAGAAAAAGCGTCTGGTGGACACACGAAAGGCAGTGTGATCTTAATACCCCTATAAAACCCTTCATACTGATCCTTAAAAATAAGATTCATCAAGATGTAGGTAATAACTGTCTGCTGATGGGGCTGAGTGCATTTTTTGTTCAGAAACACCCAGTAACAGGTAAGTATTGATAGAGGACTATAATAATGAGTTTAAAATATTAAGAAAGTGACCTTTGGGCAACGCGAACAAGTAAAAAGCCCTCTTCTTATTGTTAAAACATCCTCTAACGCAGCAATGAAAGGTTACCATTTTTTTTACATACGCTGATTTAATAACAAATTATGTGAATTTTTAGACAGTTGTAAGTTTATGGAAAATCTGACGTTTTTGAAGTTAAATTTAACATTCCCAACCTTTTGTGAGAATGAAAATGCGCTACCCTAGTAAGCGTCAGTGTCGGTAATACAGGTTCCCTAAGCGGGTCGGTCGGTCAGCTCCGCTCCGGTCTCGTGTCCCGGACTGGAACTGGAAATCGCCAACGAATTTTCAATGTTCAAAGTCACGCAATTTCTCATTATGATACCTAGTTAAACCAAATACACTATAGATAATAATACATGCGGCTTCCACTGAAAATAACTGGGACCGGAAGTTACACTGTAATCCTCCACTCGACGTCTCCGCTATATTGCGCGTGCGCGGAATATAGCACATCAGCTGTCAGTTTAGAACAACAAATGCATGCATAGTTGCCAGCTTTATTTACAATACCTATATTTGCAGGATCTATTATCAAATATAATGAACTTTTTAATCATGAAGATATAGTATATTATTCAACAAGCGCATAATGACAGCTATTATCCACGAAGATGAAAATTACAGCACGAGCCTCTGGCGAGTGCTGTAACATCTAAGTGGATAATAGCCATTATGCGCGAGTAGAATACTATACTTTATCTACGAGTATACTTGAATAATAGTATATTATTCAACAAGCGCATAATGATAGCTATTATCCACGAAGATGAAAATTGCAGCACGAGCCTCTGGCGAGTGCTGTAACATCTAAGTGGATAATAGCCATTATGCGCGAGTGGAATACTATACTTTATCTACGAGTATACTTGAATAAAAATAATTTTACTTACGGTAGAATTAAATTTTTATGTAAAAAGTTTTATGGATTGCAGTTTTATATTTATTAAAAAATATGTTTCTCTTTAATTAAATAATTTGGTTATTGAAATATTGCAAAAGTACAGAAAATATTACATACTTCACTGTCGACTGAAAATTTGTAAAATAACATTAAAAGGAGAAAAATTACAAAATCAGGGTGAAAGATTTCGTCGCGCATCGTATTTCACTTTTGATTTTGCAGGCAGTAAACCAACAATTGATGCATTTGTTGCTTTTCCCCTATTTATATCAGGTGGCGTATTATTTGAGATGTTATTTTCTTCGATGAACATCCTGTATTATTCTGTTTGTAATAATTTTAAGTTCAATTTTTATAATACAATAATTTGTATTGTAAAATTGAAACTAAACATAAACAAATAATGTGAATGTTAGGTTATCGTGATTAGCTGTCACTACTGTCAGTAGACTAAACCTATATATTGGCAGCGTTCCAAAGGCATCAACTTTCACAGCGGTTGACTAGGGCTTTATAACTACGCACGGATACTAAAACATGTTCATTTTAGTATTATGATAAGTAGCTTCGTATGCTATAGTAGTTGAAAGATCAAAATCATCCTAATATTCTGTGATTTGATATTTTTATAACATTTTATTAAACGTAAAATAAACGTTTAGGGACTCTACTTTCACGTCAATGGACCATTGACAGTAGTCAGTAGTTTGGATCTGTCAAACGTACGACAGAATAGGACGGTAAAGTTAAACAATTGACAATAACGATTGAATAATGAGCTCATTGTTCAATCGACCTGACACTATTATTCGATAGGGCAATAGTAATGCATGCCATTACTTCGTTAAAATTAGACTAATAATTCTAGCGTTGCCGTTCCAAAGGGGGTAAGTGCCAAAATAATCTTTCAGAGATATTGATGAAAAAGCTTATAAATTTTTTAATTTAATAAATGTAATTATTTTCATATGTTGACCATGTTAATGAGTGTAAGGGATCATAAATCTAACTGAAACTAAAATTCTATGCTGTGAGGTCTTTTATGAAATAAATAAAAAACTATATTGTTTTTAGAAAAGGTGCAAGTGCCAAGAACAAATATTTTTTAAAAAGGGGTAAGTGCCTAGAATTAAAGTTTTCACAAAAGGGGTAAGTGCCCAGAATATATTTTTTTTAAAGGGGCAAGTGTCCAGAATAAAAGTTTTTAGAAAAGAGGTAAGTGTCCAGAATAAAATATTTTAAAAAAGGGGCAAGTGCCCAGAATCAACGTTTTTAGAAAAGTGATAGTGCGCAGAATAAATATTTTTTAAGAAGGAAAAGTGCCCAGAATTAAAGTTTTTAGAAAAGTGATAAGTGCTCAAGGTTATTATATTATTATACAGGATGTCCCAGCTCATTCGAAGCGGTCTCTGTGGGCCAAACGATGGATTTTTTCAAAAAGAAGTTTTGCAAATTCAAGTACACGATCACAATGGCCATTATTTAAAATTATTTTGAACTATACAGAGTGTCCCATATGAGAGTGGCATATCAAAGCTATGGTTTTTTAAATTGAATGCTCCTATGTTATTGCATTTTTAGATTATCTGAGAAGAAAAAATAATAAAATTGGTTTTTACAGTTGCTGTTTAAATTGAAAAGATTGTGAGTTATAAACAAGTGAAAATCGCAATTTCTCAAGTTCAAAGCTCTGAACAACGAAAACGGCTCAAGATAGAGAAAAACGGCTTACATGTACATGTCTCTTTTTTAACTTTTTTATATGTATATCTATATAGAAATATTTGCACTTTCACTTTCTTTGTTTTTTTTATTTGGCTACTCGTGGAGGTATCTTAGATTTTTTTTTTTAATTTTATCACCCTGTATAAACATTTCATCTACATCATGGGATAGTACATAAAAAGTTGAAATAGGGACATGCGTAAGCCGTTTTTCTCTATCTTGAGCCGTTGTCGGTGTACACCAACCAAAAAAAAATACACCAAAAAAACAGTAAAACCTCCCTTGTGTAGCTTCATTACTCCCGTAAAATTGCTTGAACAATGAAGTCTTCACTTCAGGGGATAAGACCTTGCATTGGTAATAGCACTTGCAAGACACCTCTAGCAAAATATTCGAGCATTTATATCACGCATATGTATTTAATTTCCATCAAAAGTTTGAACACATTTCCGGCACGGGCCAGTACAGCGCTAACCTGCATCCTGCATGACCTCGCACATTTTAGCAGCGCAAACCAGCCACTTTAACCAGAATGCAGCTAAAAAATTTCAATTTTTTAGTGTGCAAAATGGATGTGTGCAGCTCGAAGAAAGAAATGTTTATTGTAGCTTTTTTGTTCTGACATTCTTTTTTGGTGGCGCTACGGGTTAGTGCTGGGCTAATATGTGCGTTACTCGATTACATAGTACATATTAAAGAGTGCGTCTTCGCGGGCATTTTTTGCTGGATCGGTCTGTGCAGAAATAGTGTGCGCGATCTTTTAAGCTTATTATAACTTATCTTATCCCTTGGCGAATTTTTTTCATTAACTGATTTATTTTTTCAGGTTTTATACTGCTTACCGCTAACTCTATTACGAGATGCTTGCTTTTTTTTTCCTCCTTTGATTTTATTTAATGTAATAAAATGTTCATTATTATTACTAGACTCCATATTAACTTCAAGAGTCACCACACCAGTTATTAATACAATAATGTAACCAAAAACAGGTAATTAATGATGTAGACGTCAATGCTCAGATCAAATAGAATGACAAACAAAACTACCACAGAACAGTTCACAAAAGCACAAAACTACTCATCTGTGTTGACTGTATTCGCCAATGGCACTTACCCCATCTTCAAAGAAAATTGCTCTGGAGTTACAACCTGCGTTATTTTTTTTATGTTTGCTGAATATTATTAGAATAAATTTAAGGCACTTGCCCTCTTTATAGAAACACGGCGATGGTACATACAACCTATTAATGCAAAAATACATGTTTCTAAAATTTTGGCACTTACCCCCTTTGGAACGGCAACGCTACAATTGATTTGTTATCTAATAGGAGTAGATAAAAATAATTTTACTTACGGTAGAATTAAATTTTTATGTAAAAAAGTTTTATGGATTGTAGTTTTATATTTATTATAAAATATGGTTCTCTTTAAGTAAATAATAATTTGGTTATATTGCAAAAGTACAGAAAATATTACATATTTCACTGTCGACTGAAAATTTGTAAAATAAGTCTAAAAGGAGAAAAATTACAAAATCAGGGTGAAAGTCATCCTGATTCACTTTTGATTTTACAGGCAATAAACCATTAATTGATCCGTTTGTTGCTTTTCCTCTATTTATATCAGGTGGCGTATTATTCAAGATGTTATTTTCTTCGAAGAACATCCTGTATTATTCTGTTTATAATAATTTTAAGTTTAATTTTTATAATACAATAATTTGTATTGTAAAATTAAAACTAAACATAAACAAATTATGTGAATGTTAGGTTATCGTGATTAGCTGTCACTACTGTCAGTCGAGTAAACCTACTGGCAGCGTTCCAAAGGCATCAGCTTTCACAGCGCTTGACCAGAGCTTTATAACTACGCACGGATACTAAAACATGTTCATTTTAGTGTTATGATAAGTAGTTTCGTATCCTATAGTAGTTGAAAGATCAAAATCATCCTAATATTCTGCGACTTTCATATTTTTATAACATGTTATTAAACGTAAAATGGACGTTTAGGGACTCTACTTTCACGTCAGTGGACCATTGACAGTAGTCAGTAGTTTGAATCTGCCAAACGTACGACAGAATAGGGCGGTAAAGTTAAACAATTGACAATAACGATTGAATAATGAGCTCATTGTTCAATCGACCTGACACTATTATTCGATAGGGCAATAGTAATGCATGCCATTACTTCGTTAAAATTAGACTAATAATTGATTTGTTATCTAATAGGAGTAGATAAATACCTTGTTGATAATCAACGAATTATTATTTTAACAATTCATAATAAAACGCAGCATAGGGAAATGGGTAGGTATATTAATGTTGATTTTTTTATTATTATTAATGGTATTTTTTTAAATGGTGCACTTTTGCGTCATTGGTAAGTCAAGTCTTTGGTCAGGATAGGTTTAGGACATTTGAAGGGAAAAAAAACCTACCCTGACCAAAGACCTGACTTAGTGATTCGCATTTGTTATTGGGCTGGTCAAAATTTTCTTAAAATGAAAAAAAACCTATCCTGACCAAAGACCTGACATGACATGTGTTTTTATTATGCATTAATAATAATTCGTTGATTATAAACAAGGTAATTATTATCATCAAGATTAAAAAGTTCATTATTTGATAATAGATCCTGCAAATATAGGTATTGCAAATAAAAATAAAGCTGGCAAGGCAACTATGGTATGCATGCATTTGTTGTTATAAACTGCCAGCTGATCTGATATTCGGCGCACGCGCAATATAGCGATGACGTCAAGTGGATGATTACCAAAATAATTTTAAATTTTTAAATTATGGGCATTCTACTAACGCTGCATTTGAATTATTTTTGTAAGAAAATTTTTGAAAAATCCTTCATTTGAACTACAGAGACTGACGTGAAGAAGCTTGGATAGCTTTTATAATTTTTTTTTATTTGAATAATTATTTTTGTGTTAGAATTAATTTTTACATTAATTATTACAAGATTGTAAATAGTATACAAATTATCAAAGTCCTTGGATTTGCTCCTTAATTGTACAATACATTAAATACTTTTTGAACTTTACTTGAATAATTGTAATATAACCATAAAATAGGGCGCGATTGATGTAATCATAGCAGTCAAAGTGCCTCTGTTGATATCAAAGAATCCACCGGCTGTGACATTAACAGTTTTGAACAGAGTGGTATACGTGAAGAGAAGAAGTTCTTGCTTTTCTAAAAAATGTCCGGGAAAATGTAACTGTATTTCATAACATAGTAAAGGAGCTTTCTTCGCCTCGACTAAAACTAGGTCGCAAGTAAATATCAGGGTCAGAGCATTCGCCTGAAAATAAATATTTATTATTAAATATTCTTATTTAAATACGACTTCATTCATCGATTAAGGCATTATTTGTAGGTAATAGCTTTGTGCTTTTCAAAAAATTTAACTTGAGCATGCACACCAGATCCATGGTGTGAATTTTAGTTCCAGATAAAATGGTGTTTATCTAAACTTTAAAAAAATGAAAAAGCGAGTTTTTATTTTTAATTCAAAAGGTTTTGCGGGAAATTTGGGCAAAATTATTTAGATATTCACTAAATGTAATGTCATAGTTATGAAAGAAATTAATTTTTTTTATACAGGTGACCAAAAAGTGGTAGGTAACTTTTTAAATTTCAACATTTTTCTGTTTTCTTAGGTTGTTCAAACGTCAATGAAAAATTTTGAGATAATGACTGATTTTAAATTGCAAATTTTGAAAATACGGCGAATATAATTAATGATCTTGTATTTTTAATCAATAATTAACTCTTCTTAAAGGGAGCAGAATCCATTTTCAGCAATATCAGACCAATGGTTCGATAATACAGGGCATTTTAAAATCAGTAGTTATCTGAAAATTTTTAATTAACGTTTGAACAACCGGCCCTTAGTGTAATTTTGAATTTTAAATAAATTGAATGTAACAGACAAGCTACCTACTTTATATTAGCAATGGTAATACGAGCATACGAGCAAACAATCAAAGAAAATTATACTGAAGTTTCAGAATAGTAGGCACTAAGTTCTCGGAAGTGGTCGTGACGTATAAGCGCTCAGTTGGAGCATTCAGTGGCGGACGCAAAATATCAAAATAGGTTCAGACAATAATGAATTTATTGAGAAATATAATTGTAAACTTCCAAATAATATAGCATATAGTAAATAATATAGCATATAGCAAAAATAAAAATAGCAAAGAAAATAGGAAAAAAATAGTACCTTAGTCATCGTCAGAAGAAAAATCGTCGGATGATGGACAACTATCCCGATCACCGTTATCGTTCAAGTTGATAATTAATGGCTCAACCGAAACATCAACTATTGTGTCTAGATCCCACATTCTGTCTTCTTCTTTTGTAGTATGTCGGATGCAGTTTCTCCATGTTTCAGCCGTCACATCTCCTATTGCAGTAGCTAGCAGGCGTTTCACTTCATCCATCTTGAAGGTCACGTTTTGTTTCGCCACTTGGTTTTTTATTTGAGCCCAAATAAGTTCTATAGGATTCAGTTCACAGTGGTAAGGAGGGAGGCGGTGTACAATGATGTTGCACTCGCGAGCCAATTCGTCGACAGCATATCTCTTAAAATGAGGTATTTGTGCCCTTGCGATGTTTAATAGTTGCACTTTTAACATGTTGTCATCAAATGGTATATTTCTTTGAGCCAGCTAGTTAATGATGTCACCTTTTCGCCATGCAGTTGTTGGCGATGGCTCCAATCGTCGACTATGGTAGGAAGCATTGTCCATTACCACGACCGAATTTGGCTCAAGGCTTGGTAAAATTTTTAAAAACCAGCTTTCGAATTTTTCCGCATCCATTTCCTCATGGTAGTCACTAGTTTTCTTCGATTCGAAAAGTAGCAATCCGTTTTCCAAAAAACCCGAATCACTACCTATGTGAGTTATTATGAGCCTCCGCCCCTTGCCCGCTGGCGCTTTTAGTCCTGTGGAAAAACCTTCAAAAAAAGCTTGTCGACGGCTTGTTATTTCCAAATCTTGCCAAATTTTCGAAACAGTATGACCTTGATTCAGCCAAGTTTCGTCTAAGAAATATATTTTCTTCCCTTCACGACGATACTCTCGAATTTTTTGTAAATAATTTCTCCGCCACAAAATTATTTCTTCTCTTTCTATAAGAAGACTTTTTCTCTGCCTTTTCATATGCCTTATGTTCATTTGTCTTAATGTCCGCAATAAGACACGTCGCGATATTTTCGGCATTGCGTCATCCGAATTGATTTCGGCAGCGATTGCTTTTAATGTTGGAATTTCATTTCGGAAAAAGAACGAATGAAATTTTCTCCGAACGGCGTATTTTATGTCATCATCAATGTCAATGCGTTTTCTCCCCCTTGTTTCAATATTTTCAGCTACCTTTTCTGTTCCGCCTTTGGACTCTTTGAAAGTTTTCAAGATTCGGTGTACACTCCTAGTTGACACTTTGGTTAAATCACTACACAAAGCAACTACATCGTTTACCAACATACTTTGATTCCTTTCACGGAGTCCACAATACACGTTGTATATAATAGTTTTTTCTCCTGTAGATAAATTCGTACGACGACGTTTACTTTGGCTGCTCTCGCCTTCCATATTGCTCACAACTTTAAATTTAAACAGTATTTCACTTCGGCACTCAAAGAAGCTTGCTTCTTTCCCGTTTACACCACAGTGAGAACTGAGAAATAAGATTCAGACAGGAAATCTGATGAGCGACCCTTAAAGCAACCAAGCTATCCCCACTAATTATGCACTTTATTGTCGACCGGGTATGGGTTTTTCCGGGATGGTAATTCCGTAAATTTCTTATAGTTAAACTTTTTCTGTATCCTGGAACTCAGTTCATTCCCAAAACAGGAATCATTATTGTATTAATTATTTTACCAAATAATTAACTAATAACTAATTATTAACAAATTAGTAAGATATTGATTTTTTCTAGCTTGTATTTCTTAATTACTTCACAGATTGTCTATGAACAATATGAAATATTCAAAATTTTGTTGTTCCCGAGAGTCGAGAATCTTCTTCCCCCGGTAATATTAATTTTTCTTTTCTGACAACCAGAAAACAGAAAGAGAAAAATATACAAGTCCCGATCGACATCCAATAACAGCCCAAAACAAACAACTTTTCTTTTTGTTCAGGTTATTCCACTGCCGCGAATTCTTTTTCATTCATTTTCATGCGTTTTTTAATTTTTGTGATGCTTCAATAATTCAGCAAATATAAACATAAAAATAAAATATTAAGGATTTAAAGGAGCGATAAATGTTATATTGCAGCCCCTCACGAAAATAGCATGAACGATACGCCACTGAATACGGAGCTGCCTTGGACGGACTGGCAGCATGCTCGATATATATCCATCTTACTTTACCTTACTGCAAGTTTGCAAGTTGGATCTGCTTATCCTTTGTACTTGTTGACACTGCCTGTAATGTTGCCATATATTATATTTTAAGGGACCGAACCTCATTGAAATTCTACATCTTTTGCTATTAAATATCGATGTTGTGAAATTATTATAGCAGAAAAATTACTCAACAAATAAAACACAGTATTTTTTATCCTACAACCATTTACCTGCATGTGAATGATAAAAATACAAAATGATAAAACACCAAGAATTAAAAGCTGGCAACAATGTGTTTACTTTAAGTCCGTAATATTTCTAAGAACTTAGTGCCTACTATTCTGAAACTTCAGTATACAAAGAAGCCTCTATACCTACATGCGAATAAAGTAATAATGCTTAATCTATTTTTCATAAAGGTACTTACGCTGTAAGTTAAAAAAATACATCCAATAGCAATATATCCCACAGTGTTACTCTTATACAAAGTCAAATTATTGCAAAGTGTAGCAAGTAAGACAATATACACATTGACCAGTAAACACAAAATTGTAAAGCCATAAAAACTACTAAATAATTCTACTGCTTGAATCGCTTCCTTATGCCTTTTATTCATTCTTCGAATAACTGACAAGATCTTATAAAAACGAGACACGCTTAAATTTAATCGCTTGGCATATTTAGTGTCTTCTAAACATTTTAATAATGTTTCGTTTGTAGATTTAAAACAATGTGAAATTTTATGTAATAAAACACAACACGTTGATACCAAAATGAAATCAAAATGTCTTTTGAGTGACAAAATGATATACCAGAAAGACAATTTAACATCACTCACAAGTACAATACAAATTATGGCCAACGTTACAAGAATCTGACCAGCTACAGGTATAATCAACCAGATTAAATGAAAATTTACGGCGAGGGGCCAATTTTCATTATTCAAGAGAGACCACAAAATGAACCATTTTCTATTTCTGAATGCAGAATTCAGAACGGAAACAACAAATAAACTTAGAGCGAATATATATCCCGTTATATCCAGATATTTGCACGCCGAACTCCTATAATCAACACCTAAAATCTTGAGAAAACTGTAAGATAATATTGCAAAAAATACCATGGAAACAAATAATTTCAAAATATTAAATGCGGGCCTTTTCAAAGGCCTGTTGGTTTTAAAATTGAAATTTGGAGTTATCAACAAATAACTAGCGTACTGAAGTAAATGCATTTCTGTTAACATTATCTTTAGACGACTTTAAAATTTTTATTTTTTGAACCAATTTGTACATATACTACTGGGAGATGATAAATAGCTGCAAGTTTAGTACTGAATAGAAAATTGAGAAGTGTTTAAAGACAAAGAGAATTGGAAAAAGTTTAAAGTAATAATTTATTAAATAGCAAAAAAAAGTTTTGTGATCAAGAAAACGACAGTGGTTCTCAAAAGGCTTGACTTCGGTTCCAAGAGTTGAAGCTGGTTGAAAAGTTTCAAGTAAAATATATAAAATGTTAAAAAATTGTCATCAGAGAAGTGTTAAAACAATTTTTTCCAATGCTTTATAATAATAAAGATATCGCATAATGCTGAAATGCAAGTGAAAGAACTTGAAGAAAATTTTGTTGTTACGTTGAAACAGTTTGGCAATCACTGCTTTATGAGAAATGATAATCACAATGAAATGTTTTTTTTTAATCAACTAGATGCATTTATTCATATTCTTTTAAGAAATGAAATAGTTTGAGAAAAAATATCTTTATCCATTTCTATTGTCGGAACTATACAACGTAGTTGGGAAGAGGGAAAGAAAAAACTATAATTGATATGATATCGTTTAAAAAAAAGAACAAAATAATAACAATAAACGGAAGTCTTTCTCTTAGAAACTGTTTTTCTCCTGGAATAAAAAATTCAGTTAATTACATGGAGTGACAGGGTAAATTCTTAAATATTCGACGGGCTCTTCTGTTTACTTGGTTAATTCTCTTTTTAAAAATATTTTATGACAGCATCCATTATTATCAAACTGACATGATAATAATTATATTTCTATAAAATAATTGAAGGGGTTAGAGGCAAAAGGGTTCAAGTGCATTTATTTGTGTATGAGATAATTGAAATAATTAATCACCTGATCAATTTCAGCCCCTTCATTTTAATTTAAACAACTCAAGAATCTTGGAGATAGGGTGTTTTACTTGGCGGATTTTAAAGATGTTCGTTTCGCTTATTTGGCAAAAGTTTTTTGAAACAAAATAGAACTTTACTTACTGTTCGCTGGTGTTATTAGGTACCCTTCTGAATTAAGATGATGCAATAGGGGAACTTGCAGTTGAAAGGAAATTAGTTGTTTCTCAATTAAGTACCACAAGGCAGTGAGGCGAAGAGCTTGAAAATTAAACTGCTAAAAGCGGAGGCATTCACGGGGTATTAGTTTAGTTTTAAAGAGTCTATTGAAGATAATACATAGCGTCTGTCAGAAATTGAAAAACTCCGGAAGTTGATATTTATCATGCGATTATTAATGGAAAACATTCTGGTTTAATTGACCGAGTCAGTCAGATGTGTTACAGATATTCCAGACAATTAGGCACAGGCAAGGTAATTATTTCGAGATTTTCAGATACTAAAGCAAGATATAAAGGGAGGCTTGTCTCCATTTTTAGTTCCCTGTTCGCGGCGTTCTTCCGTCCGCGAGGTGCTTCATTCCCTGCCGGTGCCCTTCTGCCATGGCCGTCCAGCGGCTTCCACCTGGCTCTCTCCGCATCCTAGCCGTTCTCCAATCAGCGAAGCATTACATCATGTTGCCTTGAAGGTGTTTGCTTGAAAAGTGGCGTGACCTGTGCAAGACACCGGCCCCTTCACCCCCAACCTCCCCGTATTAGTTCTACGCTGGCATATGACCTGCGCTATAAAATCATCCATTCGAGCTATCTAAAGTCTGTGAATCTACACACGATATTTTTGATAAAAGGGTTGTTAAGAGTTTTCACTTGAGAAAATGATAACGTAAGATATTCCAAGTTTTTTTTCCTCCCTTGCCATTACGAGGTTTGAGTCACTTTGGTGGTCACATTCTGTAAGGCACTTATAAAATAATCTGTCTAAAAGTCACATTAATTGTTTTATTTATAGTGCAACAAAAAATAAATAATTATATTATAATCTATACATATAACAGCATAAGTAAGTTATGTAAAATAAACATCTTTATCTTAAAAAAAAAACATAATATTTAAATACCCATCTATATACAAACATACAATGGTTTTACACTTGCTTGAAATCAACAATAATTAGAAACATGTATAAAATCGTCTATGCAGCAGAGTTTTTATAGGACCAGGTTTCATTAAATGTCACGTATTGAACAAGCTGTAAATAAAAACGCAGGTTATCAATTATCAAGTTTACTGAACTGTGACCATCATAAAATTATCAAAAAATACAATTTCATGTGGTCACTGAAACAGTGAAAAGAATTACCATATAAGATAATAATAATAAACACAGTGAACGATTTAGTAAGTATATTTTTATTTCTAGCACCCCAGGGATTTAGACATATTTTTGGGACCATTTAATGTGTAACTTCACTAGTACTGTTTTCAAAGTATAAAAGCAACTTCTGGTTTGCTGTTTTCTTTACAATTTGCCATCAGGGGTGCAAAAAATAACAATATTTGTATGCTGTAAGTAGGACTATTGTGTCATTTAATCTAAAGTTTATTAATCCAACTTGGCGTATTCCTTTACATCTTCCTCAAGATCTTTGGATTTGAAATATTTATAATAAAAAATTTAATAATTTGTTAGAGTCTCTTGAAATTAGAATGATTCAAGCGGAAGTCGTAAAAGAAACATGGCTATAATTATTCACGTTAAAAAACTTACTTGGAAAATGAGTACTTGGGATCATTAGCTCTGAGATAATACGCATAGATTCCTATCAATATTGTAGCTGTGGCAAATAATAATCCGTATCTGCTTCTCCTACTAAACACCAACCACTGAGGTACACTTTGGCTAATGCGAGTCCACAGAGCTTGATTCTTGTTGAGTCTTCTTCTCATTCTTGCTTCTTCTCTCTTTCGCATGTTCAGTCTTAAAATAAACATAGTAATATGTAATATGCTAGGGTGAAAGGAAACACTCTCAATAAATATTTGCTTGCTGCACGAACACATGCTGCATTTAGTGCAATTATTATAAGATGAACATGAACATAATGTGTTCATGTGGTAAAAAAACACATGACAAATAATACTATAAGGAAATAATTTCACTTTTTTACTACTTTTCTACACATGACACATGTCGATAATCATGTTATTACCCAGTACTAAACTGCAGAACTAAGTTCATTTTTACAGCTACTGCTATGTAGGATGTAGGCAATGAAATGTCAAACAGTGATATGTAATAATATACCTACAGTGTGTCTACGTAAGTTGGAGTCATATGGGAAACTTTTTTATTATCATTTTAGGAAAAAAAGTTATTCTCAATAAAAAGTTGTGCTTGCAGTCATATACGAGGTTTGTCAAAAAAAAGTGATTGTCGCCAAAGAGTAAACTACCTTTATTTTTGAAATATCAAAAATTGTTACTTAAAAAAGTTTATTTTTTTAACTACAATGAATTCCCCAATTACAGGATACATTACAAGACAATACAGAGTAACTCAGTACAACACTACAACAATTACTACCATGTCAATCAGCGACTAAAAAAAAAGAAGTTAATCAGAATTATTGGAAACAACAAATATGAGTTTCAGCAAAAAAATTGACATATCAGTCGCATTTTAGGTTTTATCCTGTTTCATTTTATTTTCATCAAGTTGTAACTGCATTATTTGAATGTTTTAAAATCTGAGGAACTTTTTTCAATAACAATTTTAAATATTGTCAAAATAAAGGCGCTTTGCTTTACTCTTATGGCCCAATTCACATTTTTGGACATATCTCGTATAAGACTGCAAAAATTCGATGTCTTACTATTTCATTTTAGGTTTCAGACCAAGCAAAACTTTTTATGGAGAATGACTTTTTTCTCCAAAATGGATAAGAAAGTTTCCCATATGACTCCAACTTACGTAGATACACTAGTACTGTATTTATATACAGAGCGATTTTTTTTTAGTGGCCTATTAAAATTATATGGAGAATTAAAAACGCTATCAAATCTTTGTGACAGCCCTACTATGACCTAGTATTTTATTGAATAAAAATATTTACAAAATCGTGACCCTTCCAGTTACATATTACGATACCTCAGAAAATGTGAAGACAGGGCCATGTAAGCCATTTTGATGAAGGTGGAAAATTAGGATTTTCACTTGTTTATATGTAACTCCATAAACTACTCATTCCAAACTCCAATTGTATAAACTCTCCTTGTTGTGAAAATAAATGAGGTGTGTCATTTAAAATAAGAAAGTTGGCATTTCATTGTATTCAATTTCGAGAAGGGTCGACATTTTGGAAATATTTTAATTTGATAGACCCTAGGCCGTTAAGGCCCTCAACAAAATGTGAGACCTCTGTTTTTTTGGTTCTAACAGACCACTAAAAAAAAATCACCATGTAGGTATATTACGCAACAGGTCAAAGTTAAATTTTTCTTCTGACAGTTCTCGGTTGATTGACTTTTATTGATTTTGGTTAGGTTACATCATATTATGTCAAATGAATTGCATAGTCTCTATTATGACAGCTCTCTATTTGTTTAATTTTACTGTTTTCGATTAGTTTGGAAGAGGCCAGACTTATCTATAGTGCCCTTTGTCAATGTCATCTAAATTTACACAAAAATATCTTTCAAAAATTAACTGTTTATTAACATGAATTATCAAACTTTGCTCGGAGGAAAATTATTGAATACAACTCAAGTTGCAAGACAAAATGTAAAAATTAACAAAATTACTCACTCGCTGCGCTAGAGCGTAATTTACCATTTACAACTCATGTTATGTAAAATACTACTATTACTGTAATTTTTTTATATTTTCAAAATAACTGAAGACAATTAAAGCAACAGAAGGAAATTCAGAAGTCTCCTATGATACCAGATAAAATTATACAGGGTGTCCCAGCTTATTCGAAGCGGTCTCTGTAGGCCAAACGGTGGAAATTTTGCAAATTCAAGTACAGGATCACAATGACCATAGTTTAAAATTATTTTGGAGTATACAGAGTGTCCCATATGACAGTGGCATATCAAAGTTATGTTTTTTTAAATGGAATGCTCCTATGTTATTGCATTTTTAGATTGTCTGAGAAGAGGAAATAAGATTGGCTTTTACAGTTGATGTTAAAATTCAGAAGTTTTTGAGTTATAAACAACTGAAAATCGTCATTTTTCAAGTTCAAGGCCCTGTACAACGAAAACGGCTGAAGATAGAGAAAAACGGCTTACATGTCCCTATTTTACTTTTTCATGAACTATCCCATGATGTAGATGAAATGTTTATTCAGGGTGATAAAAATTTGAACAATTCTGAGATTTCTCCACGCGTCGTCAAATAAAAAAATCAAAGACAGTACAAATGTTTCTACACCATAGGATAGTACATAAAAAGTTAAAATAGGAACATGTAAGCCGTTTTTCTCTATCTTGAACCGTTTTCGTTGTACAGGGCCTTGAACTTGGAAAATGACGATTTTCACTTGTTTATAACTCAAAAACTTCTGAATTTAAATACCAACTGTAAAGGCCAATCTTATTTTCTCTTCTCAGACAATCTAAAAATGCAATAACATAGGAGCATTCCATTTAAAAAAACATAACTTTGATATGCCACTGTCATATGGGACACTCTGTATACTCCAAAATAATTTTAAATTATGGCCATTGTGATTCTGTACTTGAATTTTCAAAAAGTTTTTTGAAAATGTCCACCGTTTGGCCTACAGAGACCGCTTCGAATAAGCGGGGACACCCTGTATATTTTGATTATGAAAAAAAAAGTAAAAGGAGGAAAGGAGCAGACCTTGACTGTCGACTATTTTCAAAATACACTAAAATTTTGATAAATTTAGTAAAATAAGGTCTCCATCATAAGAACCACACACTAAATCACATATCAAAACTTCAAGATCATTGTTAATTATGCACAAATGTTTATTTACATAATATTTTATGAGTTTAAACTAAAAAAAGTGAAATAAAGAGACTGCTTTATTTATATTTTATACAAACAGATGCAACAGGATTAGCAGAAGGTAATAATTATAAATAGCGTGAGATAAAAACTACAGAAAGCATTTTATTAAAATTTTAAATAATCTACACCATCTACAACAACATAAAATAAAGTCAACTACAGCGTTAATCAAGTTAGTTAGCGTTTTTTAAGCTTAGATCTACGATAAAAAAGCGAAGAAAAGAGATAAAAATAGAATCGAACACTAAAAAGCTGCCCAAAGGCAATTACGATCCTCTTAAGGAAGCAAAATACGTCAATCAGTACATACTCGCTCTGCACCCGTTTCTTGACGCCGCTCTCCAACTTCTCGGGCGGGTACTTCCTATAGTATGTGGCGGCCCGAGTCAGGATACTCTCAAAGTCCAGATGGTCGGGTATCTGGGACAGCTTGCAGTGGATCATGGCCATGTCGCACTCGCACTCCAATACCTCGTCTCGTCTTTCCACTACCAAGGCGGCCGCCACATAGACGGGCATCAGACGGGGTGATGCCAGAAAATAGTCGTATAAACGTACCACGTCTTTGTATTGGTTCAAGGAATGGCCAAACCAGGTTAGGTACCATGGGAGGGCAAACATTATGCCTACTGAAGCTCTGGAACGGATCGTAAATATTCTTCAAAAAATCACAGACCATATTTATACTCATTGAACAGAAATTTTGAACAGATGAGGTTCAAATACAAATAATAAAAGTAAAATATTATGATTATAAAATAAAATAAAGTTAAAACTGAAATAAATATTCCTTACTCATCCATGACTTCTTGTAATGGACGATCTGCCTTTTGTAAAATGCAATAAATATAATTCAAGTCGTAACATGACTGGTCCATGGTAGGTTTCATGCACCTCCTTAGGTGATCCGTGCTCAGCCGTTCCATTATCCTAAAAGCCAAAGCTTCCCCGACTACTAATAGGAAAGTAATGGCTACATCGTGGTAACCCTACAACAATAAAACACTTATATTACCTGCCCGGTGTCGGTATGTAATACTGATTTGTTGCAAAATTAAAATTCATTCATTAAACTAAATGTATTGATTAACAATATTATATTCACCAGAACTTGCCTGATAATAGCGTAAATAAGGATGCTTAATTATTACTCTTAAGATTAATACGGTAAGTTGATCTTGTAAAGCTAATCTTTGTTTATATGGAATGCCTAAAAATAAAACAAAAGATAGTTGAGTCATCTAGAATAATATGAAAATTGTGCATTTTTATTGCACCTTAGTAAAGGACATCATAGGTACAGATATATGTGATGTTAGACAATAATTATTTACCTGGTGGAAATCTCTTCAAAGATCTATTAACATCTAAAACTACTTGATGGTATTCATCGTGACTAGATAATTCATCCAAAGAAGGTATCTTTTCATTCGTGTCTGGATCCACTTCGAGCAGAAGAGGCCAAATCTTCAAACGCAAATCATCTAAATAACAAAAGTAATAGGGATTATTATTTCGCTCTAAATTAAACTAGGGTAATGGTAATGGGAGCTATTTGATGCTATTTATATGTATGCAAGGGGGAGATAGATTGAACCTTCATTGAAATGGGCAAAACAACATTGATTGTGTTTCTTGCACCTTTGTTTAACTATTGAGTGACGATGTGGGATACCACATATACAGGGTGCAGGGTGATCAGTGACTCGCGCACTCCGAACATAGGGCGATATAGATTCCATTAAAATTAAGGATATTCTAGAAAAAAATTGAATCCAACGGTTGGTTTTCAAGTTACAGAGTTTCCCTCATCCGAGTTTGAAGGTAATTTTTTCAATAGCACTGATAAAAATTAATGAAAAATTCAGCTTACTGTAATGTCTGGAACGAATACCTACCATATAATTCATCAATTTTTTTTCCACAAAACCTCTTTACAGAGGAATTGAGAATGTTGTAAATTGATACATAACTGAATCTGAACGAAATTTGAAGTTTGGCGACCTCAACTTGAATATAAAATATTCAAATGCCTTCTTTGCTATGGAAATAAAAATAATAACAATACCATCTAACCCGAACTTATTCACATGTTCAGTGCAGTGTTGCCACCTTTTTTTTTTACAAAAATGGTCATATCTTTGGAAGAAAAGAACTTACAACACTGCAGTAAGAAAATTTAGCACTGTTAAAAAGTGAAGTTTACCGCAGCATGCTCTGAGTGTGCGAGTTACTGATCACCCTGTAGAAAAAGGGCACATTACCCCCCCCCCCCAATTATAAAGATCCGGAGACTAAAGGACGAAAAATAAAGGACTTCTGCTTCTATCATGATAAAATGAGCTGTTTCTTAGAAAAACCATTTTATTAATTTACTTGCGCTAACTTTGACCACTATAAATTCATATCGTCCTCAACAACAGCAAAGCATACTTTGGCAACAACTGCCTAGGGGGTTGCCTAGGAAACAAGAAGTTTGCTTTGAACATAATTTTGACAGATAATAATTTGATTCAAATATCTTGTTAAATTATTGATAGGATTTATCAATAATTTTAATTGTACTAACGTCGAACAACTATCGAACTACATAATGTACTATTATTATGGTATAGATGGCGGCAATGCACTTGCGGGTAGATGTTTGTCGGGTGAAGCATTTCCAATCAGAAGAACACCACAATTAGGGATGTTAGGAACACTCCACCAAACACTGGGAGAATTTAGACCATTCAACTAGACTTTGTAATGATCTGAAATTGTTTCAAGTTAAAAAAAAAGGATTAAAAAATACTTTACTTTAATTTTGTTTTCATTTAGGAAAATATTTAAATATTTAGGGCATTCTGGTTATTTAGGGCATTTAGGGCACATCTGTGGTAGGTCCTTGTTTTACTAAAAGCAGGGAAGATGAAGGGAGTAAGGAGTGACTAATGAATAAGACTTTGGATGCGAGGCACCTTGTGTAGTTTACTCCGGGACCAGACTCGTAATATCCTGCATTTTAATCTTATTTGACCTTATTTCCTAATTAACGCGAATTATTGATATCACTCTGCATTAGTAAAAATATCATCATGACAATACGGCTATTATTGATACTCACATGAAGTATTTATTCAAAGTTACCAATAAATCTTTATGAATATTTTCAGTTTCCAACCATTGTTAATCTAAATGAAACAGTGTAGCTTTAATAGTCCCTAATAGTGTTGAGTGTCTAGCACATTATCTGGTACATCCTAATATTTGTACCTTTCTTCCTCCATGGGAACCCAGGAGACTCACCATATCAACATATCATTTATCGTCACACGCTATGCAAAGAACCGTACCGCAGTGAGTATTGTTTTGATTTCTAAACCGGAAAACCCAAAAAGGGTGTCCCAGTGTCTCTTAGTGAACTCTTCTATTTACTGTTAAATTGCCTGTTCTGATTTTTCTAGCGTAAGTTTGATAATTATTATTGTTTCGTTCAGGAGTAACGGGAGGGTTGGCCACTCATCCCCTACTCATTTTGTTAATCTATTCTGATTTCTGTTGCTTAATTTACGCTTTGTTCAATTAGTAAACGGGCTAGTTATTTGTGTATGTATTTAAAATCTGCCAACTAATTAATGGTCTCATAGTAAGTACTAGTTGAGCATAGATTCAAATTTCAAAAGGACCTACCCTGAATATAAAATAAATATTTATATTTATGTAATTAATTGGCATAGGGAAAGGGGATCATTCAAACTATTATTTGGTTCATCACAATCCCCGTTTCAGTAGGTCTTGATGCAGGCCGTCCCCGTAAACTAGAACTGGAGAAGCAGAATAACAAGTACGGAATTCAATCGGGAATAATCACAATATTAAAAGTGTGAGATCAATTATTGCTCTTTGGGAATATATTTCAAAGAGCTCGGTACATAAAATTGTGAAAGACTCCTTTATCCCTTACATTACCCAGTTCAAGCCCCATCTCCTGAAAATCTAGTTGTTTGTCTGAATTCCTCAATATCATGAGAAATCTCCTTGCTGATGATTAAAATTCTTTCTCTTCTATTTTTCAGATGAAGCTGGCTTGGGACATGAGACATGATGGTGAATTTAATCTTCATTTGGTTTGTTTGATGAAAATACTCACTTGGGGGTAGAACACGGTTACTATAATAAGTTTACTGTTAATGCCTGGGCTGAAAGAATAGCAGACCACTTAATTCGATCGCACTTAAGAAATCAGTTGCCCACTGTTAAGGATGTACCTCTTCAAGTAAAAAATTTGATGTGGCTGTTCCATGATGGCGCGTCGGCACATTATGATAGATGAATAGGAAGCGGAGGGTTTGTGCAGTGACTGCAGTGGGCTAGTAGATCGCCCGATTAAAACCAAATGGACTTATTTTTTGGGGTTATCTCAAAAATTTTTATGGACTAGAACTCCTGTGCATAATGTTGACGAGTTTAGGCAAAGAATTATTGATATGTGTGATTTCGAAACTTTTTTTGTGAAGATGATGTAGGTACTAATTATTATTTATTGTCATGGAAGGTTTTAGTAATTTTTAATAACAGAACGATGATCTCACTGAATAAACTTGTTAATTTTATTTATATTTTTCTTTGAAACAGCCAATTTTATTCTCATAGAATAATCGTAGCCTTTCCCTTATGTTCTTCAATTATTGTAGATCTTCAAAATTCAGAAAAAAAATATTAAGAAAAAGTTATTGACTGTTTTTGAAGGTCAAAGGCTAATTTGGACCAAGAATGCAAAGGAACATTCAATGGTACTGGTAAGTGTGCCAAAGTTGCAGAAAATTTGTACGCTAGAAAAAAAGTAATGAAATTTAACTTTGAAGGACTGTAACTCACTTATTTGTGAGTCAAAAAAATGCCCGAAAAAATGCTATAGAAGGAACTATTGGCAAGATTTTTACAAGTAGACCTACCCCATTTTTTTGGGCACAATTTCCGGACACCTGTATAAGTTTGAAACCTCGTTTGAAACCAAATAGGTAGGTAATGTAATGTAACGAGTTCATGGTTGATATGTAGAGCGTAAAACGAACATAAGGTATGGTGCCACATTTCATCAAGCGTCGATTTATCCTTGAAATTTCTAAAGGGACAGGACCGGTGGTGCTTTGAAATATTTTTTTGATGTTTGTGTTGGTCTTATCATCAACTATACTGAAGTCCTGCATCAAAATATCACCAATTCCCCAAGATAATTATTACTCACCAGCAACCAGGCCGTATTCTTCAATCGCCAAGTCTCTCCAAACTTGCAGCGTTGACTTCCCATTCTGCAGCGCTTCCTCTATTTTCCTTCTCTTCGCCTTCTCTTCATCGCTTTCCAAAGCTGCTCAAAAAATATAGAAATTAGAGGGTTGACTAGTTGTACCTTTCAAAAGATGCACTCACTTATATCAAATTTTAATTCCGATCGAGTGTCTTCATTAAAATCTGGGTTACCGAAATCCGCGTCATAATAACAACTTTCAGAATTTGCAAGGGTGTCGGGTTCCGGTGAAGTTGAAGTAGTATCCTCACTTTTAAATTTAAATTCGTCAGCACTGCTAACATCGGATTCAATCGAATCCATGTTTGATAGCAGATCAATGGTTTTATGAGGGTTTTATTTAATTATTATTAGGCCTGAATTTATTAATTTACATGTTTATGTAAAAACACGGTCTGATTTTGTAAAGTTGAATTTTTTATTCACAATACTGCACGTAATTTTCGTTTATAATATGAAACTTATTACCACCAAAAACATTATGAAAACACTTATCAAAATGATGTGAAATAATACAATACAATAATTTAATATTTTTTTTATAACTTATCTACTGAACTGACAGATAAGTCAAGTTAAAGATAACAATGACAACTGACTGAAGTAACTGATAGAGAGCTGACTGATTACAGCTAACAGTTTTGAAATGACATCTTCGAGAGCAAAAATTGTGCGTTCTGAAATACGTTGTTGTTTGGACATCACACACTCGAAGAGGAGTTAAAAACTGTAAATTTGAATTAAGTAGGCACTTTCCTTCCTTTCTTGCTAATAATAAAACTATAATAAGTATTGTCCTTGTATATTTTACTCCATAGACCGACTAGATATCCATTACAAATTAATTAGAATCGAAAACTAAACTGATGAGTAGGAGTATGCCAACAATAAACTCAATAATACACATCTAGCACTTTATTGGTTGCCTACCGTTCAGCTCATAATTTATGAAAATACAGCGTGTATCTAAAATAAACCGAGAAAATTCAGGGGGGGTTTTATTTAAAAAATTGATGAGATCTTTTTAAGAAAAAAAGTAAGTATAAACTATGTCCTGAGAGGCCCAACTTTTTAACTACAGGGTGTTGAAGTTTCAAGAAAAAAATCGTTTTTTAATAATAACTTTGATAACAATCAAGATATTTTTGTGAAAATTTGTGTACACATTCCATGCATCAAGAGGCATTTCCCAACGTATAACTTTTAGTTATTGTAGCAGTGGCGCTCGTGCAAGTGGCCTTACACTTAATATTTTTGAAAAAAAAATAGTTCACCACTGTTTTTTTATGATAATAAAATTATTTTTGTAGGTTTGTATGTTTCTAATTTTTTTTTATCTTTCGACTGTAGAAGGACACTAATACTTCAAGATTCATTAAAAATTCATAAATGTCGTTAATAATCGGGGTTCACTGCTTCTGGGAATTTTTTTGATGCTGAAACTTTTAATTCAAATTTATCAACAAACCATTAAACGTTTCATGTACCTAAGTTATTTTCAAATATATTAATGTGTCATGGAATAAAATTCATAATTCAGAATTTTTTTTTTTTTTAAAAGCCCACGCACGCGTCAACAATTTTTTTATTTGGCATCTTTTCAGCTTCAATTTGAATTTTTACCCTTAAGTACCGATATTTCCCCCGTATTTTTTTTTTAATGGTAACCTATAGAGTTTTTGGAATGGAAATTGATATAATATTGGATTTTTCTGAGTCTGTTGAGCCAGTTTCGAGAAAATAATGTGTTTTCAGCATGTGACGTTGTGACGTCATTTTCATCATTTTAATAATTTTTAATTAATAACGTCAAGGCAATAAATGAGCATGACGTCGCAAATTGAACTCATTTTCCCGATTTTCTTTAAAATGGCTCAACATAACTAAAATGCATCTATACAGAGGGTCACAGACGAACGGTACACCCCTATTTTTCCTTTATTTTTTGAGATATCGTTTTGAAAATCGGTGTGCCGCATACAGTGTGTCCATTGTAAGTGGCATTACATGGGGATCTTGGAAACGGTAAGAGATACAGGGTCGGTTAAATTAGAGAAAAGTTGCACAACTTAATGCTTAATGAGAATCTGAATTTTTTCTATGAATATTTCCAGTCGTTGCTGAAATATCCTGAAAAAACTGAAAAATCAAAATTTCTTATTTTAGCCATATCTTTTTTATTTTTGGGAAATAATGAATTATTTTTATTATTATTTTTTGTAGGCTTACATAAGTCGTCAAAAGCTATATCCATTTGACATTACAAAAATTTTCAAAGCCGACTAGATCTCCGAGTTTTTATAGCCAACTTTTGTTTTTCTTATGGCCGCCATATTGGTTTTTTATGTCGTTCGGTATAAAATAAATCAAGGAAACCAAAAACTAAGAACATTTAAAAACATTTTTTTTTCAAAAATTTTATTCTTTTTTCGAAAAAAAAAAATTTTTCATACCGAATATCATAATTATGAAAAGTAAAAAACCATAAAGAAAAAATATGACTTCATATTAATGTAATTTGGGTGAAAATTTTTTTTGTTTTCTTCCGAATAGCCATAAACAGCATTATGAAAACCCTAAACCCAGAACTTTACGCTATAAAAACAGCCCTAAAATACACATACGACAATCACATACCAAGTAGCGTCATTTGCACCGATTCCCTAAGTTCAATCCAGGCTATAAAACACATGTATTCTAAAATCCCACTGGTAAGAAAAATAAGAGATCTGATGACGGAAATCGCCAGGCATGGACTCCGAAACACTATCATATTCACACCATCACACGTCAATATCAGCGGTAACGAAATTGCAGACCGCCTAGCAAAGCATGCAACAAAGGAAGAAATCAGCATCCCTCAAAACATCCACACAAAAACAGACATCGAAAATGAGATCAAGAGAAGAGCCATCAAAAAATGGCAGGAAGAATGGAATCAAGAAACATCAAAACTGAAACAAATAAAGAAAATTGTACAAACAAAACTTCCACTCCCCAAAGGCAGAAAGAACCAGTCAATTATATCCAGACTCAGGCTGGGGCATACCAGGGCCACCCATGAACGCCTCTTAAAGAAGGAACCTATCCCACTCTGCTACGCTTGCGAAGTCCCCGTCAACGTACACCATATCCTGATCGACTGCCCGCTAAATGAAGAAGCCAGACTTCTCTCAGACATTCCGAATAGCCTACAACAAGCTCTAGGCACAAGCAATGATAACATCAACAAAGTTTTTTTTTTTTTTTTTTTTTATTTATATGGTTTATTTTTTTTTTTATTTATTTATTCAAGTATTTACATTTACGGGCAAGCCCAAATAATGTTTTTACAGTTACACAACACTTATATTGAAATTAACCAATAATTAACTTTTCTTACTTATTAACAAATCGAGCATCTTATCATTGATTGCTAAGGAAAGCTTTCAGTGCCCTTAAGGAGCTGAAAAATATGTCCAAGCCAGGATAGCGAGTCATAAAGTCGTTAGTATGGTTGATCATATCTGTTATTGGAGAGAATAGGCCATAATTAGTTTTGTGTGGTGGTGGAGCAAATAGGGCAGCTGATCTTGTGGGGTATATAGGAGTTCGAATAGCAATTTGCGCTAATAATTCCGGACAGCTAAGAAGACCATTGAAGAGCTTGTAGATAAAAATTACATATCGACCAGAACGTCTAGCTTGCAGCGACTGGCAGTGAACGAGTTATAAAGTTCTCAACTTTATAAGAATAACAGACCTAACAGAAAGAATATGAAAGTTTTGTAACAAGTTTCACAACTAAAAATGTATTAATATTTAAGAGATAAATTAATGTTTAAACATAGTAACATATATCAATGTAAATTCACTTAGGATCCTGCTAATGACCTGAACGGTTGAAGCAGGTTAATTATTATAATAATAAAAAAAAAGAATAACACAATTTTTGAAAATTTTTTTTGAATGTTATTAATTTTTGGTTTCGTTGATTTATTTTATACCAAACGATAACGATATAAAAAACCAATATGGCGGCCATAAGAAAAACAAAAGTTGGCTATGAAAACTCTGAGATCTAGTCGGCTTTGAAAATTTTTGTAATGTCAAATGGATAGCTTTTGACGACTTATGTAAGTCTACAAAAAATAATTCATTATTTCCCAATAATAAAAAAGATATGGCTAAAATAAGAAATTTTGATTTTTCAGTTTTTTCAGGATATTTCAGCAACGACTGGAAATATTCAAAGAAAAAATTCAGATTCTCATTAAGCATTAAATTGTGCAACTTTTCCCTAATTTAACCGACTCTGTATCTCTTGCCGTTTCCAAGATCCCCATGTAATGCCACTTACAATGGACACACCTGTATCTCTTGCCGTTTCCAAGATCCCATATAATGCCACTTACAATGGACACACTGTATACTCGATAGTACGCACTTTTTGACAAACAATTAAATTTTTTCCTATTTCCGGTTTTACCGGCCATGACTATTTAGATTTACTTCAATTGGGCTTGTGATGGTACAAAAAACGAATTTTTGTTGAAAGTACTAAATCAAGTGAACTATAGACAAAGTATGCACTCCAGAATATTTTTTTGAGCAGAATTAATATTTTTCGAATGGTACCATATTGGTACCGAGGTACCAACTACTAGTCCACCTAATATTGAGCGTTTTCAGACCTAACGACACGATACCGACACGACACAGGCAACTATATCGGAGCATGCAAAAATGTATTATTGCAATTAACTGCAATAATACATTTTTGCATGCTCCGATATAGTTGCCTGTGTCGTGTCGGTATCGTGTCATTAGGTCTGAAAACGCTCATTAAGGAACATTTTGGTGTACCTACCCATTTTGCAGTTATGACGAACACAACTGAAGTCATATGCCACACTATACTATACATACGCATAAAAGAGTGAAATGCAGGTCAATGAGTATAAAGCACATAAAGTGCAATTACTAGCCTGTTGGTGGGGTCGGAGAATTCCTCCATCGCCCTAACTGTTGTCATGATGGCAGTGCCCGAAACTCCATATACATATAACTGAGAAATAAAGAATAAAATAAACTCAAGTCTGACAGTTTATCACTGAATGCGTAACATTATACCGAATCCAAAAATATAATAATATACAGGGTCCCATTTAAAAATAAAAAGTGGGTGTCATTTCCGGTAAAACCGAAAGTAAGAAAAAATTCAATTGCTTGTCAAAAAGTGCGTATAGTAGGATTAACTTTAAAAAGTCAGATGTGACGTCTCACTAACCGTCCGAATTAATATTTTTAATTTCACCAGAAAATATCAAACAGTTAATTGTCAAGTTGTGAACGAGCGTAAATTATTGAAGAAATCATTCAAACAATGAATTGAAGCGCTTACGTCAGTTTGAGAGCCACTGACAACTACATAAAATTTATTCACGTAAATGACATTCTATCCTCTGTGTTGTGCATTTAATTCTCATTCAGTACCAATGTTGACGTATACTTATTTATGCGGGATGGAGTGTTTAGACAAACTGGACGGTTACTATAAAAACACGTACATGAAACAAAATAAATCGAACTATCAAAAGGAGGTGTATTCTTAATCGATACGTATGACTTTTTAGACTTTATTGGACTATAGGTACTCTCGAGTATATGGGGCACACCGATTTTCAGAACGATATCCAAAAATAAGGGAAAAAATGGGGGTGTACCATGCCTCTGAGACACCCTGTACACATCAGCAGAATTAGCTTTTCAATCTCAACAAACTGTTAATTTATAACTCCTGACGCCAGAGTTGTGACACCAGAGTAATGGTATGACACATTTCAATGTCCTGCAGACATTATACTTTAAGTACTTAGGTAGGTACATGATGTTGATCCAAACTTGGTCGAAAAAGAGATATGTTAAGATATCACGATAGCTTCTCCCAGTTTCTGCGAGAAGACTAACTATAGTCCAATAATTCCAATCAAAGTGCGCTCCAAACCGTGGATCTCGGCTGATACATGTTTTTGTGAACAGCATGTGAATTTTCCTCACCCTATATCATCAATATGATTTCTTCATCTTCTTAAATGTTTCACTTTGTAATTGGTGGTCGGTAACTCTTTATTTTTGTGTCACTCTCTGACATGCAGATCTTCTTTAACAGTTTTTGCATGATGGTGGATCTTGAAAGATTAACAGCCAGTATTATAAAGGCTCATTAAGTTAACGGGCAAATTTCTAGGGCCGTTTCTAGAAAAGGTATTGACGGTAGGTGAAAATATAGCAATTTAGTGATTCTTGACATGAAAGCAAATACAAAAATGTTAATAAAAGTTATTTGACGTCGAATATTAGCTTTAAAAAATGGTACCTGAAATCTGCCAGTTAGCTTAATGGGCCTTTATAATACTGGCTGTCAATCATTCTGAACAATGTCGAACTGAAATATTTCAATACTCGTGTATATTTTCTCTCACTGGGGCAATATTTGTCATAGAAAATTTGCCATAAAAATATACATGCCACACAACGTCTGCGTGTAAAACGGTCGATCTCCTTTTAGTGACGTTTTCTCTGCCAATATGATCTTCGACGTGGTCAGTTCATGTTGTTTGTAAATGACAGTTTGATAATTAACTATTAACAGAGCTTAATTTTTCATGGAACACATGGGAACAAAGAATAATAACGAGGAAGTGCTATTTATATTTATATATCCATCTGTTGGCAAAATACTTTTGCTACAAACAATTTGCTTTAGATATGAATATAAATATAATTTACTATCAAAATTGAAACGGTTATTTCACGCCCTCATAACCTCAAAAATAAATTTATAAGACCATAAACATGTACGTTTTATTATCCTCTCGTCAATAAGGCAATTACCGAAAAGCTATTATATTGCTAAATGCTCGGATGAACACTGATATCTCCCAAGACATTATTTCGATCTTTATATTGCCAAGCGCACTTACATGCTCGATAACTACGACCACAAGCAATGACCGGGACAATGTGTAGGTGCGTTCCTGGGTGATTGTAATGAGCCAAGTGTTGAGACAATGAGTCCTATAGGTGTGTGACATGCGTGTACCGTGGCCAAAGACCCGTGGCAGGAATTAAGCTTTTTCTTAGAGCAAATATTGCTCCATAGGCCGCTATAGGGAATGAAACACACCTACGGTTAAGTCTCCCAAATCTCCGTTAAAAATGTTTCTAAAACGCTGTCATCTTATTGTAAATGATTTTGTAATGAGGAACGCAAATTAAGTAAAAATAACGGTAAAGATTTATTTAGAACAGACAATCATAATGATCCATTTGTTCCAGATATATTATTATTATTATTACTTCTAGGGTAGGTTCAAAGCCCTCGTACTGAAAGCTTGTGCTTATTGTACCCCTTTGGATAATTAGCTCATCAGTCCCGTCTCCCGAAAGTATTTCAGTATGAGTCCAATCGGTGCGTGTTCTATTTCTTTTGGTTCCGTCATTTCGGTCCCAAATTCTAGAAGTCTATAGTCTCCTCTGGTGCTGGGCATTCACACATTTAGGTGGTATGGGGTTTCCTCCCCATCCTTGCATATCCTACAATATGGGTTATTTTTCACTCTTATTATTGAGAGGTGTTTCATCAGTGGGCGATTATCTGATAGTTCTCTGATAAATATCTTCGAATGTCTCAGTCCATCTACTTCATTCCAATGGGAGCTATGTTTTTTCCTCAGAAGGTCTTTTATTTCCCTTCAGACTTCGCTGTAGGCTATGCAGCAAGTTGGTTCTGGCCCGATTAAGGGTAGTTTGGATTCCTTTTTTGCAAACAGATCCGCTTTTTTGTTTCCTTTGTTGTTCTGATGTCCTTTTGTCCACCTCATGTTTATTTTGTTGTTTTTATCTGCTCGCTTTGCTAGAGAGTTAATGCAGCTCTTCACTGCATTTGATAGTCCAGTGCTCTTAGAGCTGCCTGGCTATCAGAGACTATTTCAATGTTCCTATTTTCATATGAACCGGCTATCATATGTTTCACGCAGGCGTGGATTGCCAAATTTCTGTCAGCACTGTTGCTAGTCCGCCTAAGTTTATACTAAATGTATTTCCCTCGCCTCTCCCAGCAACTCCCGCTCCAGCGCAAATCTTTTTCTTGGATCCACCCGTGTATCAGATTGTTCCAGATAAGTAAAATTTATTTTACAGGTAGTATCGTTCAAAAACTGGGAATAAACTTAGGCATCTAAGGGAGATATCCCAGTTCTTTAACTGATTACTTGGAAGGATGTGTTCCAATGTTGCACGTTTCCTAACCGTTTGCTGTGGAATACTGAACTCAATTTTAGTCTGGTCCTGAAAACCTGTCAATGAAATGCGCCACTGGCGAGGAAGATTTGGTGTGAATGATTGGGGGGAGGGTTCTCGGAGACCACTCGGAGATCACTTCCTAACCGTTTGCTGTGGAATACTGAACTCAATTTTAGTCTGGTCCTGAAAACCTGTCAATGAAATGCGCCACCGAGAAAAATTTGGTGTGAATGATTGGGGGGAGAGATTCTCGGAGACCACTCGCTTAAAATTCTCCATCGTCTCAATCGACACTGTTTAACAATTCTTGGAAAGAAGAAATAATCGGAAAAACGAATAGATGATCTCCCTCTGACTGCAACAAGTGGTTCCGTCATTTACATGATTTCCGGATCAAAATACTTATGCAGTCCATGTGCTTGGCAGAATAATCAAGAATATTTATCGGAATTATCGTCGAATTAAGATGTAATTTTGAGTCAAATAAAATCGGAGGATTTGAAGAGTTCTATTCAAACTATGTATACAGGATGTCCCGTATCGTTATATTCAAATTTTTTGAGCATATAGTAGGCTTAATTTTGAGTCCAAAAAACCCAAAAGTGGCAGGTCTATCTTTACTCGTTACGAAGTTACAGGCCTAAGAAAATTATGACTAGTAAATAACAAAGATTCAACTTTGAAAACCACACAACCACATGTGTTGTGGTTTAGGCTAATAATTTATTGTTATGGTGGCGACATGAGTAAATGTCACCAAAATAAACATTATAAGAGGTTCTCCTGCTCATACAAAATGGCATTTGGATTCAAATATGTATATGGGGCACCAGCATATTTCGGAATTGGCGTTTGTAACTAAATTCCAAAAAGCAATAATTATTATTGGATCGTATTCAGCATGCTGGTCAAGAGATCGGTCGCGAAAAAAGACGAGAAATTAGAACTGTTACTTCTGCAATAGGCCTCCGAGCACAAGTTTGTATTCAGCAAGGAATAGGACATTTTTAACACATGATAAACTGAAGATGTGGTCAATAAAATAAGCTTTATGTGGTTTTCAAAGTTAAATCTGGTATTTACTAGACATTATTTTCTTAGGCCTCTAACTTCGTAACGAATGCAGATAGACCTGCCACTTTTGGGTTTTTTAGGCTTAGGAATAAGTCTACTATATGCTCACAAGATTTGAACATAACGATACGGGACACCCTGTATAGTAAGTAAGATTTAGAGTAAAGCAATGTAAGTAAATTTAAAGTTATTCATTTGATCGGCTGTTTGCAAAGTTATATATCGATATGATATGCTTATGAGAGTCCAAGAAAATTTACTTGGAGACTTCAACAGAAAAAAACCTTCTTGCGCATCAATCGCAGAAATAGTGTATTTTTATGCGATTCAATAATAAATATTTTCTTCCTATTTTTTTTTTATAATGAATATAATGAAAAAATAATCCGATTTTTTGGGGGGGAAAAGCGGAAAACCACCTACCTACCAAAAAAAAAAGAATAGCCCTCTCGTGGTTTCGAACCCGCATCAACAGTTTACTATTTAGACAAGGGTTCGCTTGCCTAACTATAACTGAGCTAAAGGTGCCTTTCGAATATGTAGCGATGATCGAGTAGGTATATGTAGTACGTCCAATACTTCATCCTACACATTTTATTTTTTAAACTAGTCATATCTTAGTTATTAAAAGACCAATTTGAATACTTTTTTCACCCGCATGTAGGTGATTTAATTGTCGTTGCGATTGCTCTTCTAATTTTCAGAACCATTCATAATTGAATGTGAAAAAAAAATAAAAAAGAAATTGCGAACCATTTCATCGATTTAATAAGTGCAAGCTAATTTTGCACAAGCGAAAAACTTTTTTGTTTTTCATTTAAAGTGCTACATTAATCGAGGAGAATTGAAGCTAAGACATCAAATTATATGTTAAAGCAAAAAAAAATGGAAAATTTCGGTTCAACTTATTCAAAAATGGACTCATAAACGGTTATAGAATTGACACATTTTCACCCTTTTTCCTACCCACGACACTGGCTTATTAATGGAAAATATGCTAATTTTATTGCATTAACTCAAATTTCCAATAATTTTCTTCAAATCCTGTTAATTTGATTTCAAAGTTTTTTTCCCATCTTGCTCATACAGGGGTTCAAATATTAGCAAATTTTTCAAAAATTAAAATGACCGCCATTTTGAAACGGCTCGACCGATTTTGCTCAAGTACAATACCAGACCAGTTTTTATAGATATCTTACTCCCACAAAAATTTCAGCCTCCTAGATTCAAAACTGCGACCTGAAATTAGATGACAAAAACCGGATACCTGGAATTTTGAAGGGACACCCTGTAGAAGTGATGGGACTTTTGGAAAGTTTTTCAACGAAAATCCAACGTCATTCCCAAGCTTTACAAGGACCCAAAATTTCGTTCACTAATCTTAAAAGATAAAGCCACAGGAGCGTTTTTAAAATCGAAATTTCGCGATTTTGGAGAAATATATAAATATATAAATATATACTTACAATTATTTATTGTTAATCTTTTCAGTACCCCTGAAGAAGAGCTAAAGAAAAGCTCGAAAGCTTGGGTTAATTAAAAAGAAAAAAGAGAAAACCTGCGTTTTTAATTGGCTGCTATCCCAACATAATTATCAATATTTTAAATATATAAATATATATATAAATATATAAATATATATATATATATCGTGGGCAGGTGAATTTTGGAAAACCACTTTTTCGTGATCTGGGGGTCATGATCGGTGGACATTTGATGAGTTTGGGTGATTTTCGAAAAGTGATGTCGTCCTCAATAGTGTATTTTTTGTTAAAAAATACACTAAAATATGACCGTTTGCTTAGATTTTTATTTATGAGTTGCAATTTCGAAAGTAGGTACCTATACAGGGTGATTCATGAGTGACCTTACATAGACCAATAGATTTGTTATTAGTGAATAGAACCTTATATAGACCAAGGTGATAAGCGGACTTCAAGGCGGGTCGAAAACCACAAAAGAATTGTTTTTTTGTGTGATTGGTTAAGAAGTTACAGGGTGTTTTATGTCTCAGGTACAAAACTTTGATAGGCGATATTTCTGAAACGGCTGGAGATATTTTGTAGAAATTTACTAGGAATGGTGCATTCCGGAAACTCATCAAAACCGCATTCTGAGTTAATTAAAAATCCAGGACCGGACATGAAAATTTTTGCCCCCATGGTCTTTGTTGAAAAAGTTTATTTTCTGACCGTGCTACTGAAAAACTGTCATCGAATTTGAAAAGATAAGAAAAAACTCTATGAAAATCATTCCTCAATTTGAACGGCACACCCAAACCGTCTCGAAAAAAAAATGTCAAAGTAAAACTTCTCAGTAAATTATCGTTTTCGAGCAGACATATTTTCCTTAATGTTCGTCTGAATTCCTTCAAATTTATTTTTTAACTTGTTTCTGTGGGAAAAATGTCAGTGTAAATTAAATGTTATCAATTTAATGTTATAAACGGTTCTCAAAATGTCCTTTACCAACTTCAATACATTTCCTGCAGCGTTTCCATAAATTTTGGTTTGCTTTTTGAATTATTTGCCTGTTGTTTCTAATTTCATCAGCAACTACCAGTATTCGCGTCCTGAGCTCCTCTCTGGTACTTACTTCCGTTTTTTAGACTTCCTGCTTCATATGGCCCCATGGGTAATAGTCTAAAACAGTGAGGTTGGGGGACCTAGGTGGTCAGGAATGAGGGCCGCCGCGCCCGAACCAACGATTGGGGTACTCATTGTGGAGATGCTCTCTGACTTGTCGAGAAAAATGCGGTGGTGCCCCATCTTGCTGGAAGGAAAGAGCACGTCTGTTCACGTTCGCCTCTGCAAGTAAGCCGGGCAAAATGACTTGTAGGAAAAGTATATAAATTTCCCCCGTAAGCCGCCCAGCAAAAAATGGGGTCCTATTAAGGTATCATTTGCAATGCCACTGCACATTTATAGAAAATCTGTTGCGAGTTCTTCTGAACAACAGAGCGCGGATTTTCATATGCCCATAGGTGGGAGTTTTTTTTATTCGTTACACCATCCCGCGTGAACTGAGCTTCGATCAGTACACAAAATTCTACGCAGTCCATTCAATGGAACTTCATTGAATGGTTGAAGCCTCTGTACGCTTTGTACGTGACAGGGATGGCATCCGCTCTTCTTTTTTTCAAAGTTCGCCATACTCTTGATTGAGAAATGCTCAGTGCTTGCCCAATTCTTCGCGTTCTTGTACTTGGATTTACTGCTACCATCTCCACGATGTTTTGATGGCTCAGATTTTCCAATTGAGGTTCAGCATTCCTTTGAACTCAGGGAAACATGCCGTGGTTTCGAGAAAATTGGAAAACAGACGCGAAACGTTATATGGGCCGGTGTTCTTCGATTGTGATCTTCTATGGTATTTTCTCGCAGCTGCTCTTGAATTTCCATTGCAGAAACCATACACAAACATAATGTCTGGTATTCCTTATTAGTGAAATGATTTGTGATTATTAGTGAAATCTGAAAATTTTGTAGTTGACACCTGATTTCCCAGTAATAAAGCTTGGCCTTCTGTCCAACATTTTTCCCACAGAAACAAGTCAAAAATAACTTTGAAGGAATTCAGACGAACATTAAGTAAAATATGTCTGCTCGAAAACGATAATTTACTGAGAAGTTTTACTTTGACATTTTTTTTTAGCGACGGTTTGGGTGTGCCGTTCAAATTGAGGAATGATTTCTATAGAGTTTTTTCTTATCTTTTCAAATTCGATGACAGTTTTTCAGTAGCACGGTCAGAAAATAAACTTTTCCAACAAAGACCATGGGGGCAAAAATTTTCAAGTCCGGTCCTGGATTTTTAATTAACTCAGAATGCGGTTTTGATGAGTTTCCGGAATGCACCATTCCTAGTAAATTTCTACAAAATATCTCCAGCCGTTTCAGAAATATCGCCTATCAAAGTTTTGTACCTGAGACATAGAACACCCTGTAACTTCTTAACCAATCACACAAAAAAAATTTCTTTTGTGGTTTTCGACCCGCCTTGAAGTCCGCTTATCACCATTGGTCTATGTAAGGTCACTCATGAATCACCCTGTAAAATAATAATGGAATAAACTTTTCAATAGACGAAACATTTCTGAATTTCTGTTACGACTACTCCCCCTTATTAGAACTTCTTGCTCTCTGAGTTATTTTAGCACCACCACTCCAGATGGCAATTGTTGGCTCCATCGTTCACTGGAGCTGAACAATATTATATAGAATGGGTCGTCTTGGCACTCGCTGGTGCAGAAAAACAAGTGATAGTATGAAGTTGCACCTTACTTCCCCTCCTTGATACACTCGAATTATTTTGTGGACGATAATGTATTGAGCATATGTTCTTATTCTACTGCCACGATAAGGTGGGTAGTAACATTGGCAATTAAAAATTAATAAGAACCTTGTCATAAATATGCACCACAAAATATTTTGAAGAAAATATAAAATTTATGTTACAAAGTTTATTATAAATGTTAAATTAATTAGTTAATAAATTAGTAGTTTTCTCCCGAAATGCGATCAAATGAAATATTTTTGAGTATTTTACAAAAAAATATCGGGAAGAGCCCCGCTATATTTACTAATATATGCCAACTGATCTGATTTTTGATTACGCACAACATACATTTATATACGAGTACTTACATTATTTTGTAATTATTGGGCACAATACTACAACACAACAAACCATAAACTTTTCTTACCTAGATTTGTAGAGACAATTTATTTGTCTATAATGTGGAAATTTTCGGCCCCATATTTAGTTTTGCCACATCAATTATTATTGAAACATTTATGTCGGAAAATCAGATTTTTTCAAAATTTTTCAAATCGATTTGCTGATAAATTAAAAATACCGTAAATCTGAACACACGACACGGAATTTATCATAACGAGACCTTAAGTTATCAGATAAGTAATATTATATTAGTAAATGATGGAGAGAAGAAAAAATTAGAAGAGGAGGAAGCAGGGAAGAACTGAAGAAAAGTCGACGAATGTTGAATACCGACAATTAAACAGCCAGACGATAATTATGTGCTTTTCCCAAGTGTTCAAAAAATCTTTGGTTTTCAAAGTTGTCAAATATGAATGAGAGTGCTAAAAATTTTATAATGTTTACATAATGTTTTTGATCCTAAGATTGTGGTGTAGTATATCATGTGAACTATAAATAATGAGGAAGTGCTAAAAATATCACTTTTACAGAAACAGTCAGCAGGTATAAGTTTTTTACACGCGTTAGTGACAGGAATGGTAATCGCCAGTGTTCTAGCCCTAATTAATAGCGACTACGTTTTATGACTCAAACAAGTAGAGTGTAAGTAATCACTGCACTAAGTCATCAGGTATTAATCTGCATCTATCGATTTTCACTATACTGTAAAACTAACGGGACATGACCACACAACGCCAATCTATTAGCGAAGGATAGGATAGGAATACTCTAACCCGTGCCAGAAATCCTTCAATAATAAAAACCCCTTATTAATCCAATCACATGCAAGACTGAGCTGTGTAAATTAAAACGGTGTTTACCTGTAATATAACTCCGAATTTGCCCTAGTAGATGCTCTATTTCTATTATATGATCCGAGCTGGAACTTTTCTGTTTATTTTCTTTTGCTCATTACCTTGTTTTTTTAAGGCATGTACTACATTTACATTATAGCGTTCTCTATAAAATATGTAACCTGAGAGAATATTAACGGTGGCCTGTAATACGCTTAGAATGACATTCTGAGACTCGTTCTGATTTCATAAATTTAGCAATTAGAAAATATGTCAGGTTGATTTTACACTTGAACTAACTTTAGAACTCTTTTGGTCCAAAATCTTACCGAAGGATAGGACGAAACTAATAATTGATAACTCGTATCAGAGCATCGAAAATATTCTCAATTCGTTTGTAGATTGGGCTCATGGGATTAATTATTATTTTTCATTAAGAATTTCAAGGAAACTGGTAAAATATGTGTATTTTATGGCACCTTCACGAATGCGAACCTACAAGCATTCCTGTGTTCTAGGAATTCTGTGGAGGTAGGTTGGTATGCTTGTTTACCATCGCAACGAAGTAACTCTGATCCGGACCCGGCCATGCTGGACATGGAGAGAACGAACTTGCCCAGGAAAGGTAGCGAATCCGAATTAACCGGACAAGAACCAGCATTTGGCATACCATCGAATATTGCCAAAACCACAATACGCAGCTGGACCGAGAGATAAGTCCTCCAGCCCTGGCAAAACTTACCAACATTGGACCGTTCGAAGGCCTTTATTCAGGGCACGTCCAAAAAAGAACCAAAGAACTATTGAAGCTTAACAGGAAAGAACTAAAAGCCTTAATAGGCTGGATATAATATAACTGAGAACTGCAAGCTGAACCATCATCTGCACAGGATGGGTTTAGCGAACAGCACTGAATCCTGTTCTTGGAGGATGACGGCAAAGCAAAACACATCCTAAGCGATTGTCCCGTTTTGGGAAAGTACTAGACTACTTTCTCACACCGGAGCACCTGGATACATTACCAATAGTCAAGATGAGCTTCCTCAAAAAGGCTGACTTGATAGGGTTAATGTAGACGACTAGATTTGAGCCACAATAAATTATGGAGCGCAGTGTAGATGCAACAATACTCACCCACGATAAATCTAATCTAATCCACCACCAATTTAAATTGATGGAGGGAGTAGGAAGGGCATCAGGGAGCATATTCCAAAGCCTTAAAAGCATTTTTCAAACTTTTTAGAGCAGTTCCCATGGAAGTACCGATATTATAATAGGCAGAGATCACCCACCAAGTGCTATGCTCTAAGGATGTTACTTAGTCGGATGAATCGCCTATGATGCGAATTGCTCTTCTCTGAGTAGAATCTAGGAGCTTCAGAGTTAATTCACAGATCATAACACTATTCGATTGTCGGTCGAAGTGTCTGAACTTAAGTGTCTTGGTGTAATTTTTTTTTAACTATTGAGGCATCCCAGTTTTCTGGCAGCTACCTTAGCACAACCAGTAAAATGAGTCCCCCAAGACAAGTTTCCACTAACAGACAGTGCAAAAATAGATAAAGAGAGACCGTGCTTTATGGTGTTCCCGAATATAGTGACAGCTTGTCCAGTTAAATGTATGCCTTTTAGAAAAATGCACTCCTGTTTTTTGAGCGTTGAATGGAACCAAGTTATCAGAGCCCGACTTTGCAATAACCCTTAGGTCAGAATTGATACTGTCCACGCTTTGTTGTCTCATGGTAGTTATTTCCGTAGATTGGGTAGCTTTCGGAATTGTCAATTCCTTGTGGAGAATACTGTCATCGGCGAAACTATGAACCTGGTTTAATGTTAAGCTAAGCAGGTCTTTATATATAGGAGAAATAGAGTGGGTGATGACACCGAGTCCTGGGGCTCTCCTGAGTTGGTGGAATAAGATTTTGATGATGATTAGTCTACAACGATATGCAAGCTTCTATCAAAAAGGATACTGGCAGAACTTAAGAGGCAGCCCATGGTAGGAAAGTGTACGAAGCAGTCTACAATATAGATTCTACCACGCGCATTTGAGATGCCTAAGGCTATAGCCCGGTCTTCTGCAAACTTCTCACTGGAAAAACTCCAGAGGTTAGTCAGATACCTAGGTCATCAAATCGTCGGTATACGGTGACATGCAGAGTTTCATTTTGCTTCAGGTGAGAAAGAATGTCTGAATTGATGACCTTCACTATTACCGTAGAGACCTGAGGAAACAGGTCTTAAACAGATAGGCCGAAAGTTTAAAACTTTTAGGACATACGTTCATATGAAGTTTGTTTTCGTAAAAAAGACCCAAGAATAACCTCCGTAAATTCTTCTTCTTCAAGTGCCGTGTCCTCCCAGAAATTTGGCGATCAGTCGCATGGTCTTTACTTTGTCAACAGCAGTCGTCGCATGGTCTTTACTTTGTCAACAGCAGTCCTAAAGAGTATCGTGGTGCTCACCCCATTCCATTGGCGAAGATTCTTGAGTCACGACGTTCTTCGACGGCCAAAGCCACGCCTTTTCTTTATTTTTACCTGAATAGCTAGTTGGAGCAGTAATACTTCGGATTTCTCATCACATGGGCAAGTTATTCCAATTTCCTTCTTTTTATGATGTTAGGTACCTTTCTCTTTCTATCTCTCTTTGTCGATTGGCTGCAGGCCACTTCATTTATCACCCTGTCCATCAGCGATATCCTCAGCACCCTACGATACCCCCACATCTTGAATGCCTCAATCCTCTTAGACACCGTTTCAGTGAGGGTTCATGCTTCCATCCCATAGAACAATATGCTGAAGACATAGCAACGTAACAAGCGTGTTCTTAATGGAATTTTTAAAGCTCTGATGGGTAATACTTTTTCCATGTTCTTAAATGATGTTCTTGCCTATTCTATTCTGCTTTTTATTTCTTGGGTTGAATCCCATTTTTCATTCACCCAGCTGCCCAGATACTTGTATGACTGTACTCGTTCCATCACTTCTCTATTTATCCTGATATCTGTTACTTTGGTAGATATATTTTTGTTCTTGCTGATGACCGTCCATTTAGTTTTCTTTATATTCAACCGTAGGCCCAAACACTCCATATAGTGGCCTTAAGCTCATCATTCTTGGGTCAGAGGCACTATAAGGGGAAGAAATGGGAGGGTCAGAGGCACTATACATATAAGGGGAAGAAATGGAACTCCTCTAATCGAAAGACCTTCTAGCCTTTATAAAAAGGTCGGGAAGGTTCGAGTAAGAGTCCCACATTCGGGAATTGCGAAAACGGCCCTTGGTGGTCCAATCGCTCGCAGGCAGAAATCTATTGTGGCTTTCATATGAATTCCCAGGAAAATTTCAACGGCGTTTGGGTCGGGAAACTTCTCAAAATTGGGAGACCGACAAAATGATAAAACTGGAAAAGTGAAAATATTACATAGGTATTAATAAAATGTAAAAATAATAATAAGTAATAGCGATTTGTGATACAATAAGTTGCAAAATAAGAGTGTTTTAAGCACGCAAAGAAAATTATCAAACGAGGCCGAAGGCCGAGTTACACAAGAATTTTTGTTAAGTCGCCAAGAAACTACAAGTTATGAATTTCAAGTCGCCGAAAACATGAAAATAATATGAATTTTACCAATTGGTAAGTATTTTATATATTGTCAACGTGACATAGGCTTCATGAATATTTGCTTTTAATTATTGGCATTTCTGCCACTTTTAAGCACAAGTGCCTAAAAGAACATTCTCTTAAGAACTTGTGCATAAAAGAATGTCATTTAGAAATTGACATGGCAATCAAAATGTCAACTTTATGAAACGATTTAACAAAAAATAATTTTACAAATTGAATAAGAAATTGCTTGGTCTGATTTGAAAAAAAAATCCTCTTCAAGGAATTTAAATGTTAGGTAATAAAAAATCCACCTGACATGCTGTGACGAACCGAACCTGTGTCCATTGTACCCGTTCCATTATCTTGAAGCACCAGCACCACTCAATAATGTGGGATGCATACAAGGTGAATTCCCCGTAAAACACTGCCAACAAAGCAGGACGAACAAGTGTGGAACAAGTGAATGGCGTCCATTGATCACAATAGACATTCAGATGAGCCGCGAGTTCACATACGGGCCAAGCACAAAGCACAATGCTGGGGCTCGTAACCTGAGAGCTGCAGGACAATGTAGATCTAACCATCCGAAGCTCTTCATTTGCTGGATGGCGTATTGTGCCGGCTTGCACCTGAGATAGTTTACTTGTTTTCTGAATGTGTTTTGGAGCACACTCGTCGTGGGTGGTTGGTATTCTTTTGTAAGGGAGTTCGGTAATCATAATGCGGGGGATCGGAGATTAGTAGCATCATTTTGCATTGATTACGTAAGCACAAAGAAAGAAGACTTCAGTCAATTTTAGCGGAAAATGCTTTATGGTTTCGATTATTTGCTTCTGAATGATATTAAAGTCTGATGTAGAAAAGTTCACTTAATCTATTATTGAATGGATTCATCTATTTCAGACAATGCTATTATTATTATTATACCTGTAGGTATGTTCCTAGAAACCAAATTACTTAATTCATTGTTTTTTAAAATTTTTTCATATACATATAATGTTGACAATTTAAGCCCAACAATTATTGTGATTAGACTATGAAAAACATAAAAAAACAAATTAATCATAACGAGTATAAAGAAAATTGAATGTACGTTTTCTCACATCCAATTTTTTCCCAGATGGAGGGGTCGTCCAATTCAAATTAGAAGTAAATCGTATACTCCTAGAAATTTGAAATGGAGCATAGCTCTCCTGGAACAGCTTTTACCAACACCATCTGCACAAATGGTTGGAAGATGTGTAAAATATACGACCTTATTAAAAGAAAACCGGTTAAAACCAGTAAGAACTCCCCACCATCTTTTCAACAAGTTGCGACTCGCAAGAGCTTGCATTATGCTCAAACTATTACTTTAAAAGCTTTCGTTCAGCTTCGAAAGGGCTTTACAAGCACTATGGTGATTTAGATAGCCCTTCAGTGTTTGAAGCCACTGACTACCTTAGAGATCCTCAAGCCCTGCTCAGCTGTGTATGCCATGACTAGAAAAGAGAGCGACAATAGATACCATTATAGTACCCAATTGCTAACTGGGCATGGATCTTTTGCAACTTACCTAAAAATAATAGGAAGGACAACGGGAGATGAGTGTATGTACTGTAGCGAGAAGAAAACGTCAAGCCATACCCTTTCCGAATGGACGAGATGGAGCGCCCAGGGGAGGGAAACAGAGCTAGCACTCGGTTAGGACCTCACTCCAAGTAACATTAACACACAGATGATTAGATCACGAGACGATTGGGAAAAATAATACAAAAGATGAGCTCGATCATGATGGTTAAGGAGATTGAGGGAGGACTAATGGTTCAAATATAAGGAGCAAATAAAATAAACATATAATGAAGGGAGTCCCCAAAAAGGGATATACCATCATGATTAGTCCAGGAAGACAGGAGCGGTTTTAGTGGATGCTAGCTCCACAAAGTGGTTGAGCTTTTGCGCAGGGACTGCGTTAGGCATTTCCTCTCCAACAAAAAAAGTGCCACTAGCCTAGTTCTTCTTACAGTGCAATACCCACAATTGGGTGTAGGCTACCTTTCGCATATGTCTGTGGTGCGCGAGTTACCAGTTCACACAGACATATGGCACCTCCCTTTTCATCACCGGAGTCCGAACGGCACTAATTGAGAGGTTTTACTAGGCAGAATACTGTTTTGGTTTGGTTTGCCATTGCCTTCCGCATGGTGGATCCCGATCTTGTTTCGAAAAGCACAACAGATAGTTCTTGAAAAGAAATTCAAGAAAACAGCTTTACCCTCACGATCACCGCATTCAATATCCAATAAAAGTTTACGATGTTCTCTCCATTTAGATTGAAATTCAGTACCCAGCAGCCTCGCGGATTCGAGATAAACACGCTATCCTATTCACGACTTTTGAGAGACACAGAAACCATCCAGCTTTCTTCCTTTCTTTCTTTATAGCACTTTCAGGAAACTATGACAATCGAATCAGCTCCATCTGAGGAAATTACGAAGAAACTCGTGTTGCGTTGCATGTTGCTCTCTTCTTGCTAAGAGAGTTTAGAAGGCGGGGGGATAGCAGAGATTCCAGAAACTTCTCCAACATAAGCAGCAGGCTTAAAATAGCGTTCTGGTTTGAAAGATTCGTCTGGATCACTCTTCTTAAAGATTTGTTCAGCTTCCATGATTCTGGTTTGGCGCTAAATAGGTTCTAGGACTAAAGATCCAAGGAGTAAACAGGCCTGAGGATGGGAGTGAGTATCTTGTCTATATAAGATACTTAATTCTCTTGACCTTTTCTGCCAATTTAGCACCTAGATGCATGGAAGCTTCGTCATCGAACTGGTGATTGATTTGATACGTTCAGAGTAAGTTATATTAGCATTAGCCTTAGGTGCCACAGCTAGGAATCTTCTCTTGAGCACATTTTTGTGGTTAGTAATGTCTATCTTAATTATTTATCTATATGTTCAATGCAAGCTTCAGAAGAAGCTACTAATATAAGAAATACAAATTACTTCTTGTGGCATGTGTTGAGACAATTTAAAGATAAGCGAGTAAAGGCAGAAGAAAAAGTGCTGAAGCAGGTGGAAAATTAAAATTATTACTCAACTCGCGGTAATGATTGCTATTATTCAAGAGGATAAAGTGATATTTTACAGATTTCTTGAATTATTATATTTACTATTTTAACAGCACGTTTGAGATTAGTTTATTAAGCAACTAGGTATTGCGTATAGAGATTATAATCTCGTGGTTGTTGATGATCTATTTAACAAAAATGTTACTAACATTATTTGTAAATAATTGGACAATGACATTTAAAAGAGTGATATTTAGTGGTGGTAGGATTTTTTTCTTTCAGCGTTCACCACAAATCTTCGCTTACCTAGTTATCTTCATGACGTGGTTAATGGTTAGGTAGGTAAGAAAAATTCAGGACAAACCAAATCGAAACCAGCAACAGGTGTTCTAATTAAGGGAAGCTTTTGAAGATAAGCTCCCGTTTCTAAACAGGTATGTTGGTGCCAGGGTGGAGATAACAACGCATTTACTAAGAACATTGTGGACGATGACGGTCAATGCACAACTGTCGCCCAGTGGAATTGGACCGATCACAGATGGTTCGGCTCGCGTAAGGCACGTGACGTGACGTCATAAATCAGCAGGGGAGATTATGGGGGTGGTTAATTAAACGTCGTTCCATCAACGAACGATCTACCTTGCGGTTCTGAACCTGACTAGGATGAGGAGTATTCCGCCAAGAAAAAGGTTTCATCGTGGTATGAGTCACTTTTCTTGAGATTTTGAATTTTTCTGTCTGTTTGATTCGGTTAACTTCTTTATAAGTTGTAGCTAAGTAATTTTTCAACGATTTTTTGTCTAAGAAACTTTTGCAATGTGTTGTGTTATTAGGACCTAATATGTATAATAGAGGGAATGGTATTAGTGTGTTGGAGAGTTAGCTCATTTTTGTATCTGGAAGGGGATTAAGAGCATTCCTATTAAAATAAAAAATAGGTTTTATTGTTATTACTGCGTTAACTTTTATTGATTAATAATTATTATTGGTAAGTGACTTGCGTGGCCTAGTGGTTCTCCGCTGGCTCATGAAGCCATAGATCGCGGGTTCGAAACTCACCTCGGCCCGCTTTACTTTTCAGATTCATTTTCGAATGTCTGTGAAAAGTAAAACAAGCGATCGAAGGTTTTAAAGGCTAATATTTAATAAAGATTGTCTGTGGCTGTATGAGTTCGTTCTCGAAGCCAAATTACCAGAGTGGAGCGACTATGTCTTACCTACACAGTTGACCGATGCTCCCTCTTTAAAAAAAAATAAATAAATAAAATTATTATTGAAATCATTTTTATTACATATCAATATTAGGGGATATTAAGAGATAAAATTGATGAAAAAGAATAATTTCAAATATTTTAAAAAGTTTTAAGTACCTAATTACCTAGTGACAACTTGAGGCGTAGGAGTTGGATGATACTCGTAAAACTTCATTCGATCGATGGGGAATATCCCAAATTCCTCAGAGCGATTCATAGAAAATGAAATGGATCTAAACTCTGAAAATAGGTTTTAATTACAACATGCTGGCTGCGTCTGTCGATGAGGAATGACGATTCATTAATTATTTTTAACAATTTAAATTGCCCATGATCGCGTCCATATCACACGCAATAGCCCTTACTTTAGATATGAAACTCTGATAGATATGAACATGTGGCGTTATGTCTGTCATAATTAACCCTATACCAAAATCAACCACCATGACAATTGAACGGCTAAGTGCAGAAAGGGAAGTACTTCAAAATATTAGTTCTGAGAAAATCAATATAAACTGGGTAGGCACTGCTCTTAATCTGCATCGACGCATTTTTTTTATTAATTAAATGTGCCATGTAAATAAATAATTATTATGAAGAAGAGCGAGTTTCACTTTGTGTGTTACCTTATCTGTGCCATTATTATTTTAAAATCTCGCAAATTTAAAACTATTAAGAGCAGAAAGGAAAGTATTGTTGTAGTACTTCCCTTTCTGCATCAAACGGGATTTTCTGCGTAGCCTATAAGAACAACTAAATCGCATCACATGACTTTCTTTTCTGCACCAAACGATCGGGCTAGGTCGAAACTATATGAAAACATGTGTAACTCATTTTTCGTTAAAATGTTAGTACTTCCCTTTCTGCACTTACCCATTCAATTACTATGAAATATTTACTACCAAAGTACAGGGTGAGTTTTTTTCAATGTTTAGTACAGGGATCTCGTAAACTACTGCAGTTAGAGGAACGGTTAAATGGGGAAAGAAGTGCAGTTTTATGAGCTTAATTCGAAACAGCTTTTGTTTTTTTGAAAATCTCCATGGCTTCCTAGATATTTAACATAAAGTAAATTCCGCGGATTTCTTTACACCGAGATAGCAGTCTTATTATTGGGATTAGAGAAAAATTGTAAAGGAAAACCTTTTAGAAGATTTCATAGACAATAAAACGGCGTTACAATTTTTTTTATTTGTTGTGTCATTTTCGAGCTATGACGTAAACTTGTGTTTTTTTAAATGTAAGTCATAGTTGGCTATGACATCATTCGATATGTCTTTTTTTTCTAAATACAACGATATAAAACTCGATATCGTTTTTTCGGGAAATAAAAAAGTTAGGACGGTTTTTAATTTTATTTCCTCAACTTAATTAGGCGGCCATGTAAGCATAACTGATAGACCTCAGTTGAATTTGAAATTATACATAGATAATTTTGCAGAATAATTTGTAATCCTCTATGCAAACAATTATACTTAATTAACTACAAATTTTCTAATAGCCATCTAGTAACTCTAGAAAATATTATGAAACATTTGAATATAAAAGCTAAAAAGCTATAAAAGTATGTATATCACGTAACAATGAAAATGAGGGAATAAATCAACTGGAAGTTACAAATGTTCAAAATGGCCACCAATATTTTGAATGCATAGATTGCATTCTAGTAACTAACTGTCAAATTTAATAGTTTCACTGTTTCTGTTACTGTTGCTAAGCAACCGTCACATTTTGATATGAATATTTAGTCTACAGTTCTACACCGTAGGTAGGTATTGTTACAAGATTTTTGAAAGATTAGAATTAAATTAATAAAAAATAAAAAATAAACGGGATAGCTAGTTTTCGAGAACTTTAAAAAAAATATTAATTAATTCTAATCTTTCAAAAATCTTGTACCAATACCTACGCTGTAGAACTGTAGACTAAATATTCATATCAAAATGTTGCTTAGCAACAGTAACAGAAACAGTGAAACTATTAAATTTGACAGTTAATTACTAGAATGCAATCTATGCATTCAAAATATTGGTGGCCATTTTAAACATTTGTAACTTCCAGTTGATTTATTCCCTCATTTTCATTGTTACGTGATATACATACTTTTATAGCTTTTTAGCTTTTATATTCAAATGTTTCATAATATTTTCTAGAGTTACTAGATGGCTATTAGAAAATTTGTAGTTAATTAAGTATAATTGTTTGCATAGATGATTACAAATTATTCTGCAAAATTATCTATGTATAATTTCAAATTCAACTGAGGTCTATCAGTTATGCTTACATGGCCGCCTAGTTAAGTTGAGGAAATAAAATTAAAAACCGTCCTAACTTTTTTATTTCCCGAAAAATCGATATCGAGTTTTATATCGTTATATTTAGAAAAAAAAAGACATATCGAATGATGTCATAGCCAACTATGACTTACATTTAAAAAAACACAAGTTTACGTCATAGCTCGAAAATGACACAACAAATAAAAAAAATTGTAACGCCGTTTTGTTGTCTATGAAATCTTCTAAAAGGTTTTCCTTTACAATTTTTCTCTAATCCCAATAATAAGACCGCTATCTCGGTGTAAAGAAATCCGCGGAATTTACTTTATGTTAAATATCTAGGAAGCCTTGGAGATTTTCAAAAAAACAAAAGCTGTTTCGAATTAAGCTCATAAAACTGCACTTCTTTCCCCATTTAACCGTTCCTCTAACTGCAGTAGTTTACGAGATCCCTGTACTAAACATTGAAAAAAACTCACCCTGTATAGTATTTTTATAGACAAAACTTTTAATTGGTCTTTTAATTGGACCTACCTACGTGGTACACAATCAAAAAAAGTAGAGAATATTATATTGATAAAAATACAATCTACGGTTTGCTATATTTTTGTACAGGTATACCTTAAGTTTAGTCTAAATTTAAGTTAGCATTGAAATTGAACCAATTAGTGCCCTAAAATCACCTGCAAACTAGAATAAAAGAAGTTGCCAAAACTGAAAAGTTTCATATTAGTTATTTATGCAACAAGTGTATAAAGTGGTACTTTTTTCACGACTGCAAGTTTGACCGCACGAGCCGCAGGCGAGTACGTCAATCCCAGAAGTGAAAAAAATGCACTTTATGCATATGTTGCATACAAAATTTTATCTACGAGTGACTTAGATTAGAACGAAAAGGTATTTTTATAAAATAAAAAAAAACCCTTTCCAATGCATTCATATCTTACGTAAGTATTATTTCTTTGAAGCTTAACGTTTTTTCATCACGTCAGTTCATAAAGGTGACATATTGCTTAATATACACTTCTTTAGATTTTTGAGGTAGGTACCTAACAGATTTTGTGCAGCTACATTTGATTGAATAATAATTTCTTCTAGTGCGGAAGATATTTCATTCATTGAATCACAAAACACAAAATAATAATTGTAGGTACATAGATCTGTCGATCTGCGAATAAACTATGATGTTTCTCTAGTAGGTGCTTTGGGTCACCCAGCTTTAGGGAGCGGAAGGTGTCGGGCTATGTAGCTCATGCAGCGTCGAACTAGGTACTCAGTATGAATCAGCTACTCGCGCTCGGGCCGCTCACTAGAACTTGTACTTAATCGTTGACTGGTCGGCATGCAGTGATGCGTCAGATTATGCTAAGAGTGTAATAATGAACCGCTACGGCACTTTATTTCACCCGTTTTTACTTTATGCACTCTTCATGATAATCATACATTTTATCAACTAAGAAACGTCTTAAAAAGTGCATTTTATGAATCATTCGTAGATAAAATATATTTTTATTATGAACCCTAAAAATGAGCACACCGGTGGCCGAGTGGTTCAGTGGGCGATCTGCTGAATCACTGCGGACCCGGCGGACTGAGTTCGATTCTCGGTGAAGCTCTGGGTGTCTGTGTTGTCCTTTCTACTATTTAATGGTATACTTGAGGCTGGGTAATGTTGGCAAATAGCTCAAACCCATAATTACCGGAGTGGAGCGACTTTGTCTTACCTACATAGGGAAGACCGAAGCTCCCTCCTTTTTTAGAAAAAAAAAAGAACCCTAAAAATATCTTGAACTCGGTTAGAGATGCTCAAAATAATGTTGTTATAGTAGGATTAACTTTAAAAAGTCAGATGTGACGTCTTACTAACCGTCCGAATTGATATTTTTAATTTCACCAGAAAATGTCAAACAGTTAATTGTCAAGTTGTGAACGAGCGTAATAATTATTGAAGGAATCATTCAAAAAATGAATTGAACCGCTTACGTCAGTTTGAGAGCCACTGACAACTATATAAAATTTATTCACGTAATGACATTCTATCCTCTGTGTCGTGCATTTAATTCTCATTCAAAACCAATGTTGACGTATACTTATTTATGCGGGATGGAGTGTTTAGACAAACTGGACAGTTACTATAAAAACACGTACATGAAACAAAATAAATCGAACTATCAAAAGGATGTGTATTCTTAATCGATACGTATGACTTTTTAGACTTTATTGGACTATACACATTTCTTGTGTTATTTGAATTCATAATAATTTTCGTGGTTCCACCCAAATAAGCTTTGGAGAGTAACTGCCTGCAGATCACGAATATTTAGAACATTTTTCAGGAAATCATTTAATTTATTTATAGTCGGGAGACAGTAAGGGTAATAGGATACCATTTACCTCAATGATACCAATCAATTGTATTAAGAATTTGTGCTGTTCTACGAGATCGGGTATTGTCGTCTAAAGGCAGCGTTTCTATACATAGAAGTATGAAAAACACCACAATCTTCCTAATTATTATTCCTTGACCACAGAGGAATCACATCCTAGTCCAGTCAATATAGCCAAAAAATCGATCTTTATGAAATAAGAAAAATTCCGTTGTCGATTTTTTGAAAAGTAAAGATATAGGGACACGTAAGTCGTATTTAAATATCGTGAAAACCACCTCCTATTCAATTTTCTCACACAATTTAAAAGTAGAATAATATACGGGGTGCCTCCGTTAAAATAACGAAGTAGGTGTCAACTCCCCGTATTTCTCAAACGCGGCTATTTTCAAAATATTTGAATTGAGTTTCTCATTGTCGTTCATATCTCAATTTTTATTTTCATTTTGTGGCTCTATGACCAATAAGTGCCTAAGAAATGGTCAGGGACTTGACTACCTTATCGATTACTTTATCGATTTTTTTATGTTTAATTCCAAAATATCGATCGTAAAAAGAAAACTGTAATAAATTTCCTTCAAGTTCTTTTTTTATTTGTCTCTTTTTATTAAAAAAATTGAAAATGGCTGAGTTAGTCAAGAAAAACCAATTTTTATAAAATTCAAAATGGCGGAGTAATGCGCACCATGAATCTGGTCGCAATTTTGAATTGAGAGTACCCTTAACCGGTAGAATAAGAAAGATCGACAACGTAATTTTTTCTAGAAATGACTGGGCGATATTCTTATTATTTTGAATGATGCAAGAATCAGTTTTCGTCTCGACACATCCCCACACCTTGACCACCTCTGAATATATGTCACCATTCCTCAGATAAGAGGGATAGATATAGATTATTTTATTTCTGTTTCATATCCACAGGGTCAGGAGAGCCTTACAGTATACACATGAAAAAACTCAAACAAATACATATATGAAGAAGAGGGAAAGGCAAGTATACTCAACGATTAATGCATAAAAGCGTGAATGCAGGTCTCGTTCACTTACTCATGAGACCATGCAAATAAATATACAGGGTGTTACAAAAAAGGAGGTCAAGCTCTTGGCCACAGATTGTTGGGCCAAAAATAATGACACTTTCATTATGCCATTTTTCACATAGGCGTCCCATTTTCAAGATACAGGGTGTCAAACTTTAAATAAAAAAAAGTTTTTTATCAATAACTCCGTTATTTTTTAAGATACTCACTTGAAAATTTGCATAGCCTTCTTTCTTATGCAGACACACATTTTTAGGAAAAAAAATCAAAGAAAATCCAAGCGCGAGCGCACGAAAGGGGTTTTATGGGAGACCTTGGCCCCCCAACATTTTTCTGCGTACGCCTATGGCTCTGATGTATGGGTTTTTTGATTGAGCGTTTATTTGTTTTACTATCCTCACTCTTATATCATTTTGATTTAGGCCTTCGTTTACGAGATATATCAACATGTTTGGGTGTGTGTCATTGATCAACTTACTGATATTTAAATTTCCCAATTTCTTTTTAGAGCGGTGATTCGGTGGTGGCTGATTCGGATATGTTTCTGCATAACGTGTTCGTCTAATAGTCAAAGTATAATAGGTAAATTCGGATTAAAATGCTGACTGTAATTTATTTAAGACTTACTTAGACGGGACAACAGAATTTTCTAAGCAGACCTTGAAAATAAAAACAAATGAGGCGTTTAGTTGTCAAAACAATTATTTAGCTATTTGCGTTCCAAGATGGGTAAGTGAACTTTTTTATCTGAGGTGATCGTTTGAGGACCGAAGCGAAGCTATCAGGTCCTTAAAAGACCAACGAAAATAAAAAAGAGACTTGCAAACGCGGAACGCATTACGTTTTTCTCACTACCACAACTACAAAACACAAAATAAAGTAAAAAAATTACGAAAAATAGCTTGTAAAAATTGTGACGTTTATCGATGACGTTTCAAACTATGAATTATATTCTGGCGTTGCTAGGTTTGCCACCAATTTGTTAATTTTGATTGTTAGAGACGCACTTCCCTATTGTCGCTATCCCCCTACGGCAAGTGACCTTAAGCGGTAAGTTGTCTTTTCTGCCCTTAGTTACAGTTTTGATTGTATTATCCTACATTTGTTTCACTTACCATTACAGTCGACTTTTTAACAATTAAACGTCAACTTACCGAGATGGTAGTGAGAAAAGGTGATTTAATACACCACCATGTTTAATTATTGAAAATAAAAAAGAAATTGGGAAATTTAAATATCAGTAAGTTGATCAATGACACACACCCAAACATGTTGATATATCTCGTAAACGAAGGCCTAAATCAAAATGTTATAAGAGTGAGGATAGTAAAACAAATAAACGCTCAATCAAAAAAACCATACATCAGAGCCATAGGCGTACGCAGAAAAAAGTTGGGGGGCCAAGGTCTGCCATAAACCCCCTTTCGTGCGCTCGCGCTTGGATTTTCTTTGATTTTTTTTCCTAAAAAATTTGTGTCTGCATAAGAAAGAAGGCTATGCAAATATTCAAGTGAGTATCTTGAAAAATAACGGAGTTATTGATAAAAAACTTTTTATTTTATTTAAAGTTTGACACCCTGTATCTTGAAAATGGGACGCCTATGTGAAAAATGGCATAAGGAAAGTGTCATTATTTTTGGCCCAACAATCTGTGGCCAAGAGCTTGACCTCCTTTTTTGTAACACCCTGTATACATAACAGACCAATAATATAAATTCTCTATGACAAACTTTGACAGATGGTAGGTTGCTTGATTTTAAACATATTTTTTTTAATAAACATGGGTCCGATACGTTTTTGTTTAGAAGTTACAAGCATTTAACCTTTATTAACAATCAACAATAAAAATTTAAATTAAATGATAATCACAAAACTTAAGACTATAAAAATTGTTCGAAATGTCCACCCTCAGCTTGAATGCAAGCCTCACATCGACGAACTAAAGATTCGGTCACTCGAAGAATGAGATTTGGATCATTTCTTATTTGGTTAGCTGCATCTTGAATTCTTTCAAGTAACTGCTGATGGGTAGCGATTTCAACATGGTAGACCAGCTGCTTCATGTGTCCCCATAAATAAAAATCCAGAGGATTCAGATCGGGAGAACGAGGTGGCCATGATATTGGACCTCCTTGACCTATCCATTTATTCGGGAAATGTTCATTTAGCCAAGCAGCAACTTGTCTTCCTCTATGTGGTGGTGCACCGTCATGCTGATACCACATATTTTGAATATAAGTGTACATTGGTTGACATAGTGTCTTAGTGACATAGCGACTTAGTGTCACTTCCTGGTTGACTGAAAAAATACCATTCTTTAAATGCTTGTAGCTTCTAAACAAAAACGAATCGGACCCATGTTTATTAAAAAAAATATGTTTAAAATCAAGCAACCTACCATCTGTCAAAGTTTGTCATAGAGCTTGTAGAACACCCTGTATTCATATAAAAAAATATAAATAATATAAATAATATAATATAATATTCATGTGTTTTGGTACACGCGTTCTGCTAGCATGAGCAAGAACTTCCCAGTTGAATTGCCAATTCTTCATATAATTTTAATTTCACGAGGAGTATCAAGTTGCAACAGAGATGTCGCAACTTATATAGGTAACAGATTTCGGAGTTATGTAGCTGGCTGATTTTTTGCTACTAAGACTGGGACTAAGACTAAGGAATTGCACTTGCCGGTAGGGAATGCCGATGAGCTCCAAAAAGAGCGAAATGGCCATCCATGTCTTCAGCAGTGTTTTTCTCCTGTCTTTGTCATTAGATCATCAGTAATGAACTTGAGTTTATAACCCACAAATGTTCTTTCTCTTTTGTATATAACAGACGAAATATACATTACAGTAAAATAAATTAATAAAAGCCAACTCTACCACTCTCCATCACAGGAAGGCAGGGTGAACTCGTCAAAACTGTAAATTGGGTTCTAAGGGTAAAGAGGTATACCCTCAACAAATCTTTGAATCTCTTTGAATCTCGTAATTTTTACACAAATTACACAAAGTAATTATAAAAATGAAAACGTTTAGTAAAAAGGTGAACTGGGCTTCTCCATCTCCACACATGAAAGACCTTAATCCAAGAAAAACCTATTGCGAGCTCGTCATCTTGACTTAAGCGACTTATAGTTCCTGCCGAAAATTTTCGGCGAGCCTTCGAGGGCCTTTTCTTGTCAACGGAGTAAGTAAGAATTTCAGATATTCCTGAAGCTTGTTGGAGAATACAGTTTTGAATCTGTTCGATATTCTACACCCCAAACTTTGACTTAAACTTGGAATTCCGCAACAGCAACTTGTGTTGTGGGAGATTTTTTATTACCTCCAACTTTACTTATCAGTCTACAGTTTGAACAAAATGTACAATAAGCAATAAACGACCAATTATTGGAAAAGATCCCGTTACATGGGATTTGGGTGTATGTTTTCAGGCCCCCAGTCCTTTTTCCTTCAGGCCTTGTCCTATTTCTATAGGCGATCGAAATTAAGACAGGATTTTTCAATATTCAAATTACAAAGTGTAAGTATAGAAAAAGTCCCTCAAATATCAACTTATTTTTTATCTCGTTTGCTATTTTGAAAAACGGCAAAACACCTGTAGGAAAGTTTTTTTTTATCTTTTAGGTATAGAAAGCAATTTTTTGTATCCTCGAGAGGACAACTTCTATGAAACAAGTTAAAATTGTTCTTATCTTTAAAAAGACTTTTCAGTTATTTAACAGCATGAAGTACTCAATGATTGGCACTCATGCAGGAAACATGTCCTAGAATTTGCGGAGATCTTTTAGATACACCTTGTATAACATTTTTTATTATAACTAGAAATATGGAAGGCAACGAACGTTATAACTGTAGATAATTGATCAAAATCGTAAAAAATCAATGAGTTCCTAAAAAATAGATATAATGAACACATAAAAAGCATATTTTAGTAGACACATGACACTACTTGTCTCATCATTATAATTCTGTTATTAGTTTTCACCTTATAGCTAGCCAGCCATTGTCAACCGCTTCCTCTTCACTGGAAGGCTTTCTGGACTGGGCAGTCGGTAAGTTGTCAATCACTGTTCGACGGCCCGGAATCATCGTCTTCTAATAGGACGTCAACAGGAGATGTTCTCACAAGATATCGTCTAGATAAAGCGGCACTCGCGCCATATAAGACAGCGCCGCTAACAGAAGTCCGGCCCAAACGCAATATGGGAGCACACGGCCTTATTAGCCGGTACATCATTTGGCCATTAGACCTTGGTTGTGCAACCGACTTGTGCTGATCGCAATCGACTCGATTCGGATTCACGGGATTTGCATAGTTTCAATATCGAGTGGTTTTTAATCGCGGAAGGGTCACTGTCTTCTCTATCTAGTGTACTTGGCAGTACCAGTACCATATGCGGATAGTTGTAGCAGCTGATCCGATGATATTCTTATATGCACAAGTATCTACCAGAAATTTTAACGATGTTGAACGATACAGAGATTTGAGATGTACAGTAAGTACCTATCTAGTCTTGTACCGATTCAACCGTATATCATGAAACGTTCACACATTTTCTTAGCGAAACAGGCTGAATTAGTGAACAATTTGTCTTCTTACAGAAATAGGCATAAATGCAAGACAACAAACCATTCTAAGAAGAATCATTTCTTTAAAAATAAAAAAAGAAATAATTAAAGAAGTACCTAATAAATAAATAATACTGTTGATTAGGCATAATGCTGCCTTAACCATGATTGCTGTTTACTTTATTTACTTATGAAAGAATCATTGATGAAATAAGTACCTATATACATACAGGCTATTTATAGTTAATAAATTTAATATTTAACTGTGGTGTAAGCTTGAGTTCAATCAAGTGAAAAATGCATTGCGATACCGTATCGAAGCAATAATTACTATATAGAGATCGTCAAAATACAACGCACAAAGATTTCGTCCAAAGACGTCCATAGTAAAAATATATAAGCGCCGGTTCATCAATATATATATACCGTGTGTCCCCGGATAGGTGAAAAGACTCTTATAAAAGACACAAATTTTTTGATTTTAAATTTAATTTTTTGGGGTTCAGCCCTGCTTGGCTAAAGAGTAATTTCTAACAAAATTCTAGTTTTGAAAAATCAAGCATGCCTTGGAAATTTCCAAGAAACCGGTTTTTCTGTTGAGTAATGTGCCTTTTATGTGGCAAATACGACAAAATGTTATTTGAAAAAGTTGTTCAGAATCAACATTTAGGTCCGTATACAAAATTTCAAAATCCTAGGCCAACTTTGATCTTCTACATTTATTTTTATGTTTTATTTCATAAATCAAAGAATTTCATTTTGTAACAAAGACTGCCATGGAAAAACCAAATTGTATCCATAGCAATAGAAATCTGACAATATCAGTCTTTGTTGCAAATGAAATTCTTTGATTTTTGAAATAAACACAAAAGAAATGTAGAAGATCAAAGTTGGCCTATGATTTTGAAATTTGGTATACGGACCTAAATGTTGATTCTTAACAACTTTTTCAAATAACATTTTTTCGTATTTGCCACATAAAAGACACTTTACTCCACAGAAAAAATGTTTTTTTCTTTAATTTCCAAGGCATGCTTGCTTTTTCAAAACTAAAATTTTGTTAAAAATTACTCTTTAACCAAGCAGAGCTGAACCCCAAAAAATGAAAATTAAAATCAAAAATTTTTTGTCTTTTATAAGAGTCGTTTCACCTATCCGTGGACACGACACGGTATATATTCGTTTGAAATTACAAATTGCAATTAAATATCAATAATAATTATTATTGGAACGATTTTATACTAAAATTTACAGTCATTTTAAATTATTGTTAAAATAATAGTTACCAAGGTTAAATTACTGAAATTAGACTTAAAATTTTAAAGTGACTTTAACTTTATCATGAAACGAAGCCATTAAGTTAATCTTTGCTTTAATAATGACAAAGTGCCCGTTTATTAACCAAATTAAAGTCATTTTAAAATTTTAAGTCGATCTAATTTCACCTTGGTTACGTTAATAATATTCTAAAGCGATTTTAAGCTTATAAGTGGCTTTAAAGGCACCATTTCACCTTTAAGACTCACACTAAGACTTACCGATAAAAGTTGCCTAGAAATTATTTTCGTTTGCACTAAAAGATTAAAAGCTGGAATCAGTTCTAAATGATCCCCAACCGTTAAAACTGCCAAAATTCCGAAGGCGTCAAAAGTAGTCCTATATGAGGGGTGGGGGGTAAAATGTAAAAATTACCCCAAAAATTATATTTTAAACTACAAGGAAAGCCCCACATTTTGGCATATGTACGAGCTACTTCAGGTTAATAGAAGTATTTTTTTTTATTATTGAAAATTCCTTACAGCATGTGACTTAGTTAAATCATGTACGCTAAAAGTGGGTTCCTGAGAAGTGACTTAATACATTTTAGACATGCGGTACATGTAACATCTAACCTACTGTTACTTTTTTGTATAAGATCTAATCAAAAAATACTTTCTGAAAATCTTATAGATCTAAGTGTCACGATCATGGAACATTTTCCACTTTTTTGATGGGATTTTTTGGTAATTGTTCATGGATTTTCCCGAAAGACTGTGCTCGAGGGCGACTATAAATGGTTTAAGACGAGTTTCGCTTTCGTTGGCTCAGATCGTAACACGCTGCCATTAAAAGCACAAATTTAAAAGCACTTAAAATGCTTCTCAACCAGGATAAAATTGTCTTTCAAGAAAAGGTTACCAAAGAGATCTTGCCTGCAAAGGTAAAACAGTATATCTGAAAAAAGATGTGCTGTTTTGTCATGGCAATGAAGCAAGTCTAGCTTCTCATATACTCTTTTACCAGTGCATATTATTTAGAAAACTAAATAAGATAGACACAAACTGAGAATTGCACAAGAAAGAGCGCGAAAAATTATCCAGTTTCAGGGGGAAATTCAAATATCAGTTTTTTTCACATATACTATTTTACCTTTGCAGGCAAGAGATGGTAACATTCAAAATAAATAAATTTTTCAGTACAAATTAACACCTTTACTTATAACCAGTCTCATAAATAGTGCATTTTTATGCGCTTTAATTACGTATGAATATATTCACCATTTTTTAAATTGGCTTTCTGTAATTTTTCATGGTCATTATATTCGCGTACCTAAACTGCTCAACAAATGAAACGTTACATGACCAAATTTGCCCTAACTTTGGCACTGATAAAATTTGGATGTTTCGAGCAATTCAATTTTTGTTTCGAGGGTTCACTAGTTCAATCCCTTGTTTATCAGGCCGTATGTTTGCAAGAACTTGGTACTTCACACAAAGTTTATATAGGGTGGTAAATAAAACAGTTCAAAATCTCAGAAAGTTCAGCTTGCTCCCATTTGATCAAAGATTTTTCTTTTTAAATTTCAACACAAAGATCATGAAGATGAACCTCATATCTCGAAACGGTTTTCGAATTTTCCGATTATTTCTTTTATTTACAGGGTGATCTCAAAATAACTACTTTTTGGTGTGGCAATGATAACTTTGTTACCCGTGACTCGATTTTCAAAATGTAGGGCTCATTTTAAAGCTAAAACTTCAAGCAAGAACACGCAAGATTGATAATCGCCTAAGAACAAAAATTGAAAATACAGGGTTGTATTAAAACTAACCCAAATCTGAATGGCTTCCGAAATCTGGTATTAAGGAAAATTTTAAATAAAGTCAAGTTGCTTTCAAACAAACCATTCATTCTGAATACTTCAAGATGTTCTTCGCTTGCATGAGTTAAGAATTGTTGACATAAGAACAAAATTACAACTTCGTGTTTTCGAATGAGGTAGCCGCTTTGTTATTATTAGGCTTATTGTTTATCATATGGATGTCACTATTATTGATTGTTGTTTGACGGCTGATAAAACTGTTTTATTTATTGTAAGAATGAATTGACCACCCTTCTCCGGATATACAGGGTGGCCAATTAGTGCGAGAAAGGTCAATATCTCCTGTACCATTGAAGATAGCGGAAAACTTTTTCCAAGAAAGTTATTAAGGGTTAAGAGATGCATCTTTTAAAATTATTTTCGACTATACAGGGTGCTCCATAAAGGCGGGACGGTAAAAAGTTCATGTTTTTTAAATGGGACGCCCTATATTTTATTGCATTTTCAGATTGTCTGAGAAAATGTAATAACAATAATGTTTATAGTTGCATTTTAAATTGAGTAGGCTATGAGTTATAAACAAGTGAAAATCGCAATTTTCCAACTTTAAACCCATTTACCACAAAAACGGCTCAAGATATCAGAAAACGGCTTACATGTCCCTATCTTAAATTTTTATCTGGTATCCTACTGTATAGTTTAAATGTTTATGCAGGGTGATGGAAAATCTGATAATTTTCACCACCTTGTATAAACATTTCAACTGCATAATTCGATGCCTTATAAAAAGTTAAGATAGGAACATGTAAGCCGTTTTTTGATATTATGGGCCGTTTTTGTGGTAAATGGGTTTAAAGTTGGAAAATTGCGATTTTCACTTGTTTATAACTCATAGCCTACTCAATTTAAAATGCAACTATAAACATTATTGTTATTACATTTTCTCAGACAATCTGAAAATGCAATAAAATATAGGGCGTCCCATTTAAAAAACATGAACTTTTTACCGTCCCGCCTTTATGGAGCACCCTGTATAGTCGAAAATAATTTTAAAAGATGCATCTCTTAACCCTTAATAACTTTCTTGAAAAAAGTTTTCCGCTATCTTCAATGGTACAGGAGATATTGACCTTTGTCGCACTAATTGGCCACCCTGTATAAATCCGCTTGAGCATGTTTGGAGCAGAATGAAAAAAAAATCCTAAAGAAAAGGAAGGAAAAATGGATAATTTGGATGATTTGGTGATAGCTATACAGGAAGAATGGGAAGCTACTCCCCAGAATTTTTTACATCACCTGGTGGAGGGAATGCCAAGAAGAGTTACGGCAGTTATAAAAGAGGCAGGGGAGGTCCGACAAAATACAGGGTGTCCCAGCTCATTCGAAGCGGTCTCTGTAGGCCAAACGATGCACCTTTTCAAAAAACTTTTTGAAAATTCAAGTACAGAATCAAAATTGCCATAATTTAAAATTATTTTGGAGTATACAGAGTGTCCCATATGACAGTGACATATCAAAGTTATGTTTTTTTAAATGGAATGCTCCCATGTTATTGCAGTTTTAGATTATCTGAGAAGAGGAAATAAGATTGGCTTTTACAGTTGGTGTTTAAATTCAGAAGTTTTTGAGTTATAAACAAGTGAAAATCGTCATTTTTCAAGTTCAAGGCCCTGTACATTGAAAACGGTTTAAGATAGAGAAAAACGGCTTACATGTCCCTATTTTAACTTTTCATGTACTATCCTATCATGTAGATGAAATGTTTATACAGGGTGATAAAAAATTTGAAAAATTCTGAGATTTCTCCACGCGTCGCCAAATAAAAAATCAAAGAAAGCACAAATGTTTCTATACCATAGAATAATAGTACATAAAAAAGTAAAATATGGACATGTAAGCCGTTTTTCTCTATCTTCAGCCGTTTTCGTTGTACAGGGCATTGAACTTGAAAAATGACGATTTTCACTTCGAAAACACGAAGTTGTAATTTTGTTCTTATGTCAACAATTCTTAACTCATGCAAGCGAAGAACATCTTGAAGTATTCAGAATGAATGGTTTGTTTGAAAGCAACTTGACTTTATTTAAAATTTTCCTTAATACCAGATTTCGGAAGCCATTCAGGTTTGGGTTAGTTTTAATACAACCCTGTATTTTCAATTTTTGTCCTTAGGCGATTATCAATCTTGCGTGTTCTTGCTTGAAGCTTTAGCTTTAAAATGAGCCCTACATTTTGAAAATCGAGTCACGGGTAACAAAGTTATCATTGCCACACCAAAAAGTAGTTATTTTGAGATCACCCTGTAAATAAAAGAAATAATCGGAAAATTCGAAAACCGTTTCGAGATATGAGGTCCATCTTCATGATCTTTGTGTTGAAATTTAAAAAGAAAAATCTTTGAACAAATTTTAATTTTGATTTTGATCAAAAGTTAAAAATGTAATTTTTTAAGCTACCTTGAAATTCCAAAAAAGTTACAGGGGGTTTTGAAAATCGACAACTTGAAATTTTATAGAAATAAACATCATGTAAAAAAATGCGAATACCTCCGCCATTTTTATTATTTGCTTCTCGAAGGTTAAATGCTACTAGTATAGCTGTATACTGAGAAAAAGTCAATTCAATACCTTGAAAAATGGTTATAGGAATTTAGCCATTTTTATCCCTTTCCTGCCGATGCCACTGGCTTACTATTGGAAAAATTGCTATTTTTTTACACTAAAGTCAAGTTTAAACAATGTCCTTTTTATCCTGTTAAATTGATTTCAAAGCATTTTTCCATTTTGTTTAAACAAGGGCTCAAAAAATAACAAATTTCAGTTCCATAGATTGAAAACTGCGACCTGAAGTTTTCCAGTAGTTTAAAATGTTACAAAATCATTTTTGGGTCAGTTTTTACATTTTACCCCCTAGAACCCCCACCGTACAGGACTACTTTCGCGGCCTTCGGAATTTTTGAAGTTTTTAAGGTAGGGGAGTGTACAAGCAGTTTTACTGCTAGGAGCTCTTCTGGAAGTACTTTTGTACAAGACACACTGTCCTTCTGGCAGGACGTTGTTCCGCACATAAACCTGTTCTTCCGAGAGGACGACGTACATACTTCTCGCAGTAAAAACAAAATGAACAAAGTGTGCGTGACATGAGAACTACAAAAATATTGCGTTAAAAAAAAATACTTTGACACCCAAAAGTAACTGTCCCTTATGGAACGTTTTTATGACTAACTTAAAAGCGTGTCGATCAAAGGAAGCACTTTTATAAGGATTTCAAGGGACTTACATGGCTCAATGTCATCTAGTGGATTGAACTATTACCAACCGTTTCACCGCAGTATTAAAATACACATGGAAGTATCGGCTTCAATATTTTTTGAAAAAAAAATTATCCACCAATAAGAAGGAGACCGTAGATTTTCAGATAGTACAATGAAAATTTGAATTTGAGAAGACGTAGCCCAAAAGTTGAATGTGCGAGATATGGAGAGGCTATAAATTTGAGCAGAATTCTTGAAGGGTTGATTAAAGAATCTTTTAAAAGTTCTATACGCCCACGATCTATTTTGGATCATTCTTCTGTATCCACATTTTTCAAAAGAACTTTTGATTTACTTAGATATTTCATATTGTGTTCACAAAACGTCTTTAATGAAAGTGAAGTTGCAATAAATTTATTGCGGCTCGTCAATATTAATTGATCATTATTCTTCAATATATAACAATTACTCATACAATTTATTGGTACATGTGATGAAACTGTGATGGATTCTAAAGAATTATATAAGAGTTCACTTTAGGTGTTGCTGAATAGATATTAATTATTATCGTACTGATCCTAAGAATGAGTTCAAAAGAATTTAGAATGCTTCCCTAATTATTTACATTCTAATAGAGTACAATAAAAAACAGAGAAACAAGTAAGTAAAACGAACAGTCAGGTTGCAAAATTACACGGCAGAGGTCTTGTCTGTCAAATAATAATATGTTTGTAAGCAAATTAACATTTGAATAATAACTAAGGCAGACAAAAGATGGAATAAAGTTTATTATGTTATTTGAACAAGTGATTGAGATCGAGATCTATATACATTTCCAGCCTGTTACCTTGGCTATAATAGTTAAACTTGTCTAGATAAAATGTCTATACAATTTAGTCTTGCTAAGCAATATTGTTTACATAACAAACAGGAGACGTTTTCATAATATTAATGTAAGTATTGTGTACAATGAGATGTTACTGTCTCCATCCAAAATATCAGACAGGTCCAATCTCATGAATGCCTCAAATAACCTTTTACAATGTTTTATTTTAGTTCAGAGATTTAAATTTATATAAGAAAACGAATAAGGAAAATACCTTACAGATTTACCGATTACATAATTATATCCTAGTAAATTCTATTATTAAATTTTTGACGAATACAGAAAAAGGTCTAATGTAAATTTACATAACGGTTTCATTAAAAAAGTCTTAAGAATATTGAAATTAATGAAATGTGAAATATAAATAATAAAAGTTGAAGTTGACAGTACCTGAAGACGTATATACCTATAACCAAGAAATGGGTAGGTTTATATAAATTCTTCTAAAATCAGATGAAAAACTATCGTATGAGCAAATTAGCAAAAAAAAAACCGTATAACTTTATCAGGCTTTGGAAAAAATGTCATGTATGAGATTGACTCTTTAAAACTGTAAGCCATTAGAATCTTCCATTTTACAATTTTACAAATTCAGCAGATTATACACACAGATGAGTGTGGCTTAAACACTTTTATCTACTATGTAGTCTGACATAACTGGATTTTTGCAGAAGAAGAAAGACACCCAGAAAATCTTAAAATCCGAAATGAGAGAAGCCATAGGAGAAATAGGACACTAAAACAAAAAAGACACGACAAAAGAGTCCTATACCTAGAAATTAGCAAATTTAGATAAATTCTTCTAAAACCAGATGAGAAAAACGCAATTTAGTCAGGCTTTGGAAAAAATGTCATATAATAGATTGACTCTGTAAAACTGTAAACTATCAGAATCTTTCATTTAGTAGAGAGGGTCTAACTTTCGAACCGCCTTGGACTCGAGTTTTTTTTTTTATTATTTTTTTTCATAAAGTTGGACCCCCTCTTCATTTTGGTGGCATTTTCAAAAATTTAATCGACGCCCTGGCGGAGAAATGTGCATGCGAAGACATCGGCAATGGGTTTTTTGCACATAACTCGCTTAATTCAACTCTGAGCATAGTAAATACTGTCAAAAAATGAAGAGCTCTCGAAGACGCGTAATTTGAACTTTGACTGGTCCAAATCGGTCAAACGGTTCTCGAGATATCGCATTTTCAATTTCAAGGCCCTTTCTTCAGGGTTCCGCCGCGGTGCGAATACACCGCCGTTCGTGTTCGCGTGTTTTGCATGAAAAAAATCGACTTAGGGACTTAATTTTTTTTTCATCGACAGATAGCAGTGTCCTCAATGATGCCTGAAATTTTGAAGTCGCTATCTCGATTAGGGGGAGGGGAAATCATAATTAAAATTCAAATTGCTATAACTTTCGCTAATATTGGGGCGTCGGCCCCAACCAATGGGAGATGACACTTTGAAATGCCTACTTTAAAATGGTATTTTTTTTTCGATTCCGCAAATATTGGCAAGATGCCCGCAGAAAAACCGATTTCCCTCCCCCCTTTTTTTTTTTCTTAAAACTGTTTTTTTGCCATGAAAGAAGGGGGTGGGGGTAAATTTTTTTTCGTCATCAGACGGGAATTTTTTTTTCTTTGATTTGAGCCCCAGTAGACCTCGATCGGACCATTATTAAGGTCACAGGGTCACCAAACGCGTTTGGTCCTGTAGAATGGCAAGGATTAGGGTTAGCGGTTTCCGCTACCCGGCATTTTTTAGGGCTAAGTGTCCCCTTTCAAGATTTTTTTACCCCATGTCGCTATCTCAATTAGGGCCTGCACGCGGACGTGATATGTAAAGCAATTAATCTAGCGTGTGTGTCTGTGAGTGAAGAGAGAAAGGAGAGGGAGCGCTAGGCTTGGCCCCCGGCTCTCGCTGCTCCGCGGCTAGATTAATTGGTTTACATATCACGTCCGCGTGCAGGCCCTACTTGAGATAGCGACATGGGGTAAGAAAATCTTGAAAGGGGACACTTAGCCCTAAAAAATGCCGGGTAGCGGAACCCGCTAACCCTAATCCTTGTCATTCTACAGGACCAAACGCGTTTGGTGACCCTGTGACCTTAATAATGCTCCGATCGAGGTCTACTGGGGCTCAAATCAAAGATAAAAAAATTCCCGTCTGATGACGAATTTTTTTTTACCCCCACCCCCTTCTTTCATGGCAAAAAACTAATTTAAGAAAAAAAAAGGGGGGAGGGAAATCGGTTTTTCTGCGGGCATCTTGCCAATATTGGCGGAATCGAAAGAAAAAAATACCATTTTAAAGTAGGCATTTCAAAGTGTCATCTCCCATTGGTTGTGCCCGACGCCCCAATATTAGCGAAAGTTATAGCAATTTGAATTTTAATTATGATTTCCCCTCCCCCCCCCCCCCCCCCCCCTAATCGAGATAGCGACTTCAAAATTTCAGGCATCATTGAGGACACTGCTGTCTGTCGATGAAAAAAAAGTTAAGTCCCTAAGTCGATTTTTTCCATGCAAAACACGCGAACACGGACGGCGGTGTATTCGCACCGCGGCGGAACCCTGAAGAAAGGGCCTTAAAATTGAAAATGCGATATCTCGAGAACCGTTTGACCGATTTGGACCAGTCAAAGTTCAAATTACGCGTCTTCGAGAGCTCTTCATTTTTTGACAGTATTTACTATGCTCAGAGTTGAATTAAGCGAGTTATGTGCAAAAAACCCATTGCCGATGTCTTCGCATGCACATTTCTCCGCCAGGGCGTCGATTAAATTTTTGAAAATGCCACCAAAATGAAGAGGGGGTCCAACTTTATGAAAAAAAAATCAAAAAAAATTCTCGAGTCCAAGGCGGATGGAGCCTTTTTTTTTTGACAGACCCTAACCACTAATTTTACAATTTTACAAAATGAAACTTCTATTTGTGATAAAATTAATTATTTAACATCTATATTACGTTGCAGACATAATGCGGTGGAGCCTCGTCTTGTTGAAACATTTTACTTATCGCCTATTATTACTTTCAAATCATTTAAATTCTTGAATTATCATCTCGAAACAGTTGGCTGTATTTATCTGAATATGAAGTTCATTATTGAATGAAGAATTGTCCATTAATGTGTCTATTAATTGTGCCAACAGTATCGAATTAACATGGTGTCGCATTATAAAAGTGAAGATTTTTTGTTTGCTACGACGTGCCATGTCGTCGGGTGTCATACAAGTGGGAACCAGACTCAGGGTAAAAACATAGTAGAACGACGAGGCTAGAGGCACAGCGACGAGGTAAGCGACGCTGCTTTTATTTCATCGTGTATGGTAATGAAGCCAAACATATTGAAGAGGTTGACGCAGTACTAAGCGACGAGACAAGCGAGGCGATGCGCGTCGAGATAAAAATTGGATTTATTATCGCGTTGATACTGGACGGTTCTAGCTGCATTCTTTTTAAGTTTTGGCAATTTCTATTCTCAAATATTCAAAAAATCGGTCTGGGTGCTGCTTGAGCGCAGAAAATAATGTATGGTTACTAACTGTCCAAACCGTTCGCATACTTTATTAATAGGATGTACAGAATAAGTTTTGTCCAAACTTCCCATTGCAATAATAATAAGCCCGCGAAGCGCGGCATTATTGAATAAAATGTCATCTTCACTGTCGGAAAACATTGTTCTTACTGAATTGAGTTTGGAAAGTCAAAGCAGTAAATCGCAACTTCTGTCTCCTCACTATGTGCATGTCTCCTGTCTCGTCGCTTATATCGTCGCTTACCTCGTCGCTGTGCCTCTAGCCTCGTCGTTCTACTATGTTTTTACCCTCAGGGTGAAGTCTCCCCGCAATTTTCTCATGTTGTTGCGTTGTCGCTGTCGTCGGGTGTCATACAAGTGAGAACCGGCCTTTAACCGCTAAAGCATAATTTACAAGGTAGTTCAAGGCAGTAGGAAAGAGAAATGTTAAATGGGTCATTTGTTATGGGATTGAAAAACCTGCTTCTGTTGGTATAACTACATTTAAAGTATGTCAAGTCACTTTTGAGAAAATTTAGAAAAGGCTTTCAATTTGTGACGTCATGTTCATTATTGCCTTGACTTCTATTTAACAGTTTTGTTAGATCAAAGTTGGAGTAGGGATGCATCATTTGGCATCCAATTCACCAGATAGATGTTACTAACCTTGAGTTAATTCAACGTAGACTTCTCAAGTATTTTGTACTAAAACGTGATGGTTTTTATCCGGCTAGAGGCATTGATCAGGATTTGTTATTGCGTGAGTCCTTGGAAAATCGCAGGCTTGGATTAGCGGTGACAGTTTTGTGCAAGTTACTGAATAATAGGGTTGATTAAAGTGAGTTACTCAACGGAGTAAAATTTTTAGTACCATGAGACGTCACATGTTTGAAAATATTTCTCAATTTTCATGTGATTTCTCTGCTATGTCTCCGAAACAGATTTACAAAGTGAAATTGAACAATGAGAATTAACTATTTGAGAATCAAAATTGTCTCTTCTGACTGAAGAAAGCAACTTTTTCCCAAGTTCTGGATATTTTGAAATGGGTGTCCTCCGACTCTAAATGAGCAAAGAGATACAACAGAAAAAGATAAATATTAAAAATAAAATTATTTAACTTGAAAAGCAATAATAAAACCACGTAAATCAAGTAAATTCACCTCGTTGCTGATCTCCACCAACAGCAGCGCCCTACTGGCGGATTTATTAAGAACTATTAGAATACTTTCATATTATCGGTTTCAACTTTTTAAAGAATCAGAATTAAAATGATGCAACAGTTGCTCTGCAGACACAGAAATTGCATCAGTCTCCAAAAATCAACCAGAATCCTGGGTATACGCATATAGTTTCAGCAAGATTGCGCTACTGCAAACACTGCAAGGGCAGGAGCAGCAATGACTACTGTGTGAAGACAGTTTCCAGGTTGCTATATTTTCATTTTTTTGTGCATGATTACTTTTTATTTTTAGCTATTTTTTACTTACTTGATTACTTGTATGATGCTATTGCTATTTCAAACGCAAGGTGGTTTAGGCCAACTATGAGATATTCCAAAGTCGAAAAAAAAATGATTACAGAAATTTCCAACGTCAACGTTCCGTTACCTTCGTTGCAGCGTACTATATGCAGAATTTTAAAGTTAGGCTCCAATAATTCATAAATAAAAGCGGTTGTCCTTTTGAGCACATAATTTTTAAGAGACATCAGTTATTTTTTCTTTTAATTTTTCTCTTGTACTTCCTTGTTAATTAAGTACCGTTGTTGCTTTCAACGGTACTTGCTGCAATTTTGAGTGTTGGAATCGCCCGTTCTTGTAATTTTAATGTTGCTGATTATTTTCACCAGGACTATGTATTATATTTCTGAGATAGTTCTGAGATATTTTACTCTGAACCGAGCGGATGATTCCCTAAAATATTCTCATGTGCGGTTTGTACAATTCAAATTTCAGTTTTAAACCACACACAAATATCTCAAGTTGCTTCATTTGAACGTTTCACGGGCCAAAACATTAAAATAATGGTTAATTTTCGAGAAATATAGAAAACAGGATCGTGAAGTTTCTGGAGGGTATTAGATGATTCCCCCAAAGATGATCTCAAACGTTGGTGCTGTCCTCTCCACACACCCTAGGTAATAGTGACATGGAGAAGTATATTTATTATTGCCCCTAAAGTTTACTACTTTTTCACAACTGAGTTTAAATTGTTCATAGATCACCTCATATGTCCGTTATATGCAAATCCTCCCATAATGACTCCAATGCTAATACCGTCACTGAAGCTTAGCAGTGGTCAGTGCGGCACCTTGCCAGGTCACGGAGCCGTGGCCCCGCATATCGGCACGTGCACACGCGTACGCCAGGTGTCACCTGCAGCACACGTCCGTCACACTCCGACAACCCCCACGCTCTCGGGGGTGAGTTTGGATAAGTGAGTACCGCACGCCTCAAAGATGGGTAGCAATATGTAATAGGTAAGGTACTCTATGGCCACGCGATATTTTACTTCAATTCTAGATGGGTGTCATGATATGATACACATACAGTGCCGATTCCCTAACGGCTTTCCATGGTCCGTGAATCGCGATGCAACAGTTGGGAGGTTTATAGCTTATGGATGTATTGTTCATATCACACATGGTGGTTGAAAAAAATTGTGTTGAAGTTTGGTCGTTTTAAATTCATTTGTCTGTTTATAATGAGTTCAAGTAAATAGCGGTTAATTTTGATGTTCTATTATTATGTGGCACATCTGCATTGTTTGAAAATTTACAGGGTGGAATGTCTTAGACATCGAAAGAGTGTTTTCAAAGTTATTAAAAAAGTAGCGTTATAACATGGACAGTTTAACTGAAAAAGATCGGATCAGACGCCTGTCGCCTGTCATACATAGATCTTGAAATATCTTGAAATGTTTGTAAGTATTGATTAAGTCATTATATCTCTCAAGATATTGTTATAATACCTTATACTCGTTCTATAATGAGCCACTTCTGTTTGTTCTCGTCGTGCACCGAGATTAGTATTCCCAGCATTCACTTTTCACAATGTATTTTTCTATATTTTTTTCAATGTTTATTTATTGATGCCAGGATAAAACTTTATTGATGTAATATTGTAGACATTTTGTAAACCTGATACTTTTGATTTTTTAACGTGTTTGAGCTCAGTAATAACAGAATAAGTAGTATAGCGTAGAAAATGACGGGTGGACTCCAAAAACGGGGAATCGGCTTCCAAAGAACGACGAATCAGCTTCCAGAAAAGGTGAATCAGCTCCCAGGCAAGGCTATAAAATCACGGCTCAATCACTGAATGTCCATAGTAAAGCAACAGCAGGGAATCGGTTTCTACTCGGGCATTTCAAAGTCCAACTTGACTTGCAGATCAGAGAAAAATCATTTGTGCGGCTATTATTTAATTTAATAGACAAACATAGTAAATCACATGCTTAATCTGCTCAGTATTAATAATCATACTTACCAACGGATTAGAAGGGGAGAAGATGGCAGATATAATGCAAGAAAATTAACAAAATAATTCCAGCAACCTATGGTGTTTGTTTATTAATAAACAGAAGTCCTTCAAGTGCGATCCTTTCGTTTTCTTCATTTATTGCAACTCAATCAATTTATATACAGTCCATTACGCTTACCAACTTGGACCTGGCTAGAGTAATACCCCGGAAACTGTAATAACTGTAAAGACAATCGACAACTGACAAGTGAGTACAATAAGAACTTCATCATTTTTAGAGCACCTATTTTAGACATTAAAACATCTCACTTGAAGATGTTATGAGGATGGGTTAACACCCGAAACCGGTCAAAGGGTATTTTATAAATTGTTCAACGGAAATATATTATAGCCATTGACCTACCGATGTTATTTGTTTCATTATATTGGTTGAGGATAATATGGCCAATTTTGAGGATTATTAATTTTGACCGATTTTCTACCTACGCCACTGGTAACGTAATGACTGAAATAAAAATTTTCTGACACACAGATATAACTTGATGTGTTCTCCTTATTCTGTTAATTTGATTGCAATATTATGTTTAGTGTTGAATATACCTACAGGCGTTTAAAAAATAGCAGTTTTTATAAAAAGTTCATAGCCGCAATTTTAAGCCAACTTGACCGATATTTCTCAAACGCAATACCAGAGAACTCCCTCCAGTCATCTAATTATTACGAAAATTTTCGTTCCCTAGACTGAAAACTACGACGAGTGGCAAGAATGAGTTTTTGAGAAATTTGAAGAAACAGCCTGTACAAAACAACGTTTTTCTAAAATTCACAACCATCCGTATATTTTACAATAGTATATTATTTTATGCCTAAAGTTTAAAAAAAGCTACCACACTCTATTGTGATACTTTACTTTTCAACTCTAGAGTGATATTTGTCATTTTCAAAGTACCACCTGCAGCAGTAAAATAACTAAAAATGTTCTAATTCTGCGCTCAAGTCTCACCTCGATTAAAATATTGAAAATAATTTCTGCATAATAGTTCTCATCCCAATCATACAGACACACTAGCTATAGAGTAGGTACCTATTAAATTATGTCAAGACGCCATATTTTTTTCTTCTTGCGCCAAGACAAGTGCAGAATGCCTCTAAACTTTGTTGTAGGTATACACAGCAGGTTGCTGTTCAAAGATGCGGGTCCAGGTGATGATGACTGCAACTGCCGCCACCGATACCTGACGCACCGCCCCTATGTTTGGTACATTCCATAACGGTCATTCATATATCAGACACCTGACTCACCAAAACGTATTAGCCGTAACCTTTTATTAACATTTCAATACGTATTTTTATGAGAGGTAGGTAATGATGGATGATAAATAAAACACTAATGCTTAAAAAAAAATTACTGTATAAAACAATTAAAAAACGATCTATACTGGGTGTTGATTCAGCAGATTGTTCATAGAAAATCCCATATGTAAGTTTTAAAACTTTCTTGCGCATCAATCGCATAAAAAGTGTATTTTTATGCGATTCAATTTTGAATATTTTCACTGCTTTTTATAATTATTGGCTCCGCTTTAAAATAACAAAACAAAAAAATTTGTAAAAGTTAACAATTTGACACCTTTTCCCATGCACGCCATTGGTAACTTTACTTAAAAAATGCACTTTTTACGGTAACTTTAAATTCCAAAAAAGTTACAGGGGAGTTTTGAAAATAGAAATTTGAAATTTTAGAGAAATAAACATCATGTAAAAAAATTCGAGTATCTCCGCTATTTCTCTTATTTGCTTCTCAAAATTTTGGAAGGTTAAATTATTAGAGTTGTCTATTGTAAAAATTTCAGTTCAATTCCTTCAAAAACATGCTCATAAACGGTTATAGAAATTAAGCCATTTTCACCCTTTCCTACCTACGCCACTGACTAATTGATGGAAATAAATAATACAATTTTTAATGCATTAGCTCATTTTGAAAAAAAATTCTTCCAATTTTGTTAATTTGGGTAATTTTATTTTCTATTTTGCTTATACAGCGGGGTTAAAAATAGCCTTTTTAGTAAAATATAAAGGCTAATTCTTGAAACGGCTCGATAATTTGGCTCAAATGCAATACCAGAACACTCCTTGTGGATATCTTACTCCAAAAAAAATTTAGCCCCCCCCCCAGATCGCGACAAAAACTGCGACCTTAAATAATACCACAAGAACATAATTCCAAATTTTTATAAGGATCCAAAATTTCGTTGACTAATAATCTTGAAAGATAAAGCTACAGGAGCGTTTTTAAAATAAAAAATTCCCGATTTTGGAGAAATAAATTATTAAATGTAATGTCGTTAGTCTTAATAGAAGTAAAAAACCTTCTTGCGCATCAATCGCGTAAATAGTGTATTTTTATGCGATTCAATTATGAATATTTTCACCGCTTTTTAAATTATTGGCTCTCTGAAATTTTCCATAGTCATGTCATGTTAGCGTAGTGCTTTTTTGTGAAAAATTTTCTGTGATAATTTCGTTTTATTTCGTTTGAGCACGTGACTTAGAATGGATTTTTAAATTTAAAAATCAAAAAAATTGGCAAAATTTAACAATTTTGTCCCGTTTCCTATGCCCGCCACTGGTTAACTTTACTTGAAAAATACTATTTTTTACACTACCTTTAATAAATTCGGAAAAAACTGAAAAGAGAGTTTTGAAAACCGAAAATTTGAAATTTTAGAGAAATAAACATCTTGTAAAAATATTCGAATATCTCCGCCATTTTTATATTTGCTTCTTGAAATTTTTGAAGGTTAAATGATATTAGTATAGTTGTCTACTATCAAAATTTCCGTTCTATTCCTTCAAAAATAAGCTCATGAATGTTTATAGAAATGTAGACATTTTTACCCTTTTCCTACCCACGCCTCTGGCTTAGTAATAGAAATGATGCTAATTGTATTGCAGTAGCTCAAATTTCAAATAAGTTTATTCCAATCTTGTTAATTTCGTTTAAAAGTTTTTGATTCTAACTTGCCTATTTAGGGGTTCAAAATCTAGCCATTTTCCTAAAATTGAAAATGCCGCCATTTTGGAACGTCTTTACCTATTTTACTCAAATAAAGTACCAGACGACAACTTGAGGATATCTTACTACCAAAAAAATTTCAGCGCTCTAGATTGAAAACTTCGACCAGAACCCGCGTCTCACGGACGGTTTTTTTTCTGAAATTCGGAGGGACATCCTGTAGAAGTAACACAACTCTAGGAAAATGTTTTTTACGAAAATCAAACGTCAGCCCTAAGGTTTATAAGAATAAAAAATTTCGTTCATTAATCTTGAAAGATGAAGCTACAGGAGCGTTTTTAAAATTTTAGAGAAATAAACATCATGTAAAAAAAAATCGAATATCTCCGCCATTATTCTTATTTACTTTTTGAAATGCTCAAGGGTTGAAGTCTATTAGCATTGTTGTCTACTATAAAATTTTCAGTTTAGTTACTTCAAAAATGTGCTCATAAATTGTTGGAGAAATTTAGCCATTTTTACCCTTTTCCTACCCACGCCACTGGCTTATTATTAGAAAAGATGCAAATTTTATTGCATTAAATTAAATTTCAAGTCATTTACTTCCAATCTTGTGAATTTGATATAAAACTCTGTTTCTATCTAGCTTATACAGGGGTTCAAAAAATAGTCCTTTTTCCAAAAATTCAAATGGCCGCCATTTTGAAACGGCTTAGCCGATTTTGCTCAAGTGCAATACCAGACTACTCCTTGTGGATATCTTACTTCCACAAAAATTTCAGTCTCCTAGATTGAAAACTGCGACCTGAAATGAGCTGACAAAAACCGGATTTTCCGAATTTTGAAGAGACACCCTGCAGAAGTGACGCGACTTTTGGAATTTTTTTTAATGAAAATCGAAATTGTTCCTAAAGCTTGATAAGAGTGCAAAATTTCGTTCACTAATCTTGAAAGATAAAGCAACAGGAGCGTTTTTAAAATCAAAATTTCGTGATTTTGGAGAAATAAATATATATATATATATATATATATATATATATATATATCGTGGGCAGGTGAATTTTGGAAAACCACTTTTTCGTGATCTGGGGGTCAGGATCGGTGGACATTTGATGAGTTTGGATGATTTTCGAAAAGTGATGTCATCCTCAATAGTGTATTTTTTTATAAAAAAATACACTAATATAATAATTATAGAAGGTAAAGAAAAAGCCGTAAGATATTATTAAATTTCAGGAGAGAGAAAACCTAACCTGACCAATGACCTGACTTGCCTGAATATGCCTTGCCTTTGAGGAAATTTCACGAAACCGCAATATTTTAAGTTAGGCGGGTTGTAGTGCACACAATTCGCCGAAGAACTAGGCTCTTCTTGAAAAGCCTAAGCAGATTGTGTCTTCATGTTTTCACACAATATACCGACGCTTCATGATATGACTAGGATCTTCATGAAAAGACTGATTTCACTATAAGACTACGACATATAAAGGGTGTTTCAAAGATATAAGGTCAAATTTAAAGGGGTCTCATACAGGGTGTTAAGAAAATGACGGATAAACTCTTCAGTACATTGTAGGGGACACTCAGTAGAGTACGGGAAAATTCTGGTCTTCAATTTGGTGAGATAAAAAATGCCAAAGTTAACATTTTACTATCTTTGTTTTTCAGTATTTGCAAAAAATAAATGATTTTACAGATATAAAAAGGGTACTTTAATCGTTATCAATTAAAAAAATTGCTTAAGATGTATTACTGGCTTGGAAAATTTATTAAGAATTTTTTTTCTTTTCTAAGATGCTGAAAAAAAACATTTGGCAACAACGGTCTTGATACCTTGACTACCTACATTGTTAGAAATTAGATGAAATTACCAAATACCAACTGTTATCGTGTTAAACGTTGCCAAATTTATTGTTCACTATTTTGCTTATATCTTTTAAAATGTAGCTCTGGATTTTTTAAAATTATTTTTCCCGTACTTTACTGAGTGTCCCCTACAATGTACTGAAGAGTTTATCCGTCATTTTCTTAACACCCTGTATAGTTAAGTTGAAAAATAAATTTCTGCTCAAAATGACGTTTCGTTTAAAAGATACAGCAGGGTGTCAAAGTTTAAAAAATAGTCTTAACAATTTTCGGTTAAAACTCAAGTAAAGTTGAACCAATGTTTACAATAAGCAAACAAAGCTTTGTAATTTGGCTGTTTCAGTTTTTGTATATGTCTTCCAGTATGGCATAAAAATTCAGGGTTGACGCCCCTTTTCCTTCCCTATATTTTACACCATTATTATTGGAAATACAAAAACGTTATTCAATAGCCCATGGATTTTGAAACAAAAAAGTATTTTTTTAAGCGCCGCACTGTTGTTTTTGAGATATATTAAGTTTTCTCGGACAATGTTGGGCACTCACATTCCAAACTTATTGATTCACCTTAACTCGAAAGAGCTTATTTATTTAATTATTTATTAGATTTCTTATAAGAGCTTTATTACGAGCTGTGAAAAAATGACGTACTCTTTCCGAGTATTACAACAAAGAGCCAGAGAAAAAAACTTAATATAAGCAAAAAATAATTATAAAATGTGTTTCGTTTAAAAAACTTCATCAATAAAATAAGAAAAAAGCTTCTGACGCAATATTTTTCAGCAATTTTTCAATTAAAAAAAAAGTTTTCACTCTGTTCTGTTAGGTATACCCACTTTTTTGTATTTTTTGAATTCATATTAATATATTATTTGTTTTTTAAAAGTTTAATAGTTCTTTCAAACGTCTATTGTTCATTAGCAATTTTTAGTGAAAAAAAAACTGATGTTTTGCAGAGCAACGAAATTCTTAATTAAATCGATAGATTTTTTTGGCTGTGGTAGTAGTTACAAACTAAAACAATAATTGAGTTTGTGTTGAATACAAACAATCCACCACTGTTCCTGTTCCTGCATGAAAATTGTAGGAAACAGGTGAAGAGAAGTGGGCCTAACTCGAGTGCAATTAAATATTGTCATGTACGCAATGTCTGCACTACAAAAGAGGGACAGGTGTATCTATTCCCTTTATAGTTTCGAATAGCAACTAGAATTTCAATCACACACTACACACTGTACATGTATCAATAAAAAAATTGTATACAGGTGCGCATACAGAAAGTCTGGCAACGGCCCAATAAATCTTTCAGTTTTGAGGAAAAAAAAATGCAAAAACAGGTCAATTCTGTAATTTATTTTACTTTTTATTGATCTAAAAAAAATTCATACGTTGCTTTTTTTATTAGGACATCTTGTATATTTTTGTATTTTCATATTTACTGAGAAAATACAATAATAATGGTTGTTACAGTTGCTATTTAAATTAACTATTTTTTGAGTTATAAACAAATTAATGAAAATCTCAAGTTTTCATTTTGAAAGCGGTGTACATCGGAAACGACTCAAGATATCGCAAAACGGCTTTTATGTCCCTATTTTAACTTTTTATGTACTATCCTATGATGTAGATGAAATTATACAGGGAGAAAAAATTATAAGAGCTTTCATCGTTTTCCATCATTCCGTTTTTCATTTTTTTACTGAAATTTCGAACTAAGAACACTTTCACGGATATGATGAGCTTATGGATTGTAATATAAGGACAAGGACACCCGTATAGTTCCCCCTGGAGATAATTCAAAACGTTTTCGTGCCAAGAACAAAAAGATCCACCAGCCTTAGATTTGCGTTCATTATTACTCTTGCAAACAATAATTTTCTTACTTCTTTTAGTCTGAAACCTCTTTCACCAGTTCTATCCGCCTTCCTTTACTTAGGATCGGTAATTTGGAAGATTTTAGAGATTATATTAGATTTACTAGACAACTGACACCTATATGAAAGGTAATTGATTTTAGCCGATCAAGAAATTTTAGACCAGCAGAGATTGTAGAGGCTGTTTTTCTGATTAATTGATAATACACGCAGATGAAAATCAAGTAGGTATTTCCATTACTCCAGTAAAAAAACCTTCTTGCGCATCAATCGCAGAAATAGTGTATTTTTATGCGATTCAATAATAAATATTTTCTTCCTATTTTTTTTTATAATGAATATAATGGAAAAATAATCCGATTTTTTTTGGGAAAACTCCACCTACCTACAAAAAAAAAAGATCCTCTCGTGGATTCGAACCCGCACCAACAGTTTGCTAGGCAAGGGTGTAACGAACTGAGCCACGGTGCGTTTCAAATTTGTAGTGCGATGGGGTAAATATATTTATGTAGTACGTCAGGTACCTACACCTACACATTTTATTTCTTAAACTGGTCATATCTTAGTTATTAAAAGACCAATTTGAATACTTTTTTCACCTGCATGTAGGTGATTTAATTGTCGTTGCGATTGCTCTTCTAGTTTTCAGAACCATTCATAATTGAATGTGAAAAAAATAAAAAAGAAATTGCGAACCATTTCATCGATTTAATAATTTTATATAAGTGTAAGCTAATTTTGCACAAGCGAAAAACTTTTTTATATTTCGTTTAAAGTGCTACATTATTCGAGGCGAATTTAAGCTAAGACATCAAATTATATGTTAAAGAAAAAAAAAAATGGAAAATTTCGGTTCAACTTCTTCAAAAATGGACTTAAACGGTTATAGAAATTTACACATTTTTACCCTTTTCCTACCCACGACACTGGCTTATTAATGGAAAATATGCTAATTTTATTGCATTAACTCAAATTTCCAATAATTTTCTTCAAATCCTGTTAATTTGATTTTAAAGTTTTATTGCCATCTTGCTCATACAGGGACTCAAAAAATTGGAAATTTTCCGAAAATTCAAATGGCTGCCATTTTGAAACGGCTCGGCCGATTTTGCTCAAGTGCAATACTAGACCACTCCTTGTGGATATCTTGTGATGTCGTCCTCAATAGTGTATTTTTTTTTTTAAATACACTAAAAAATTCAAAGCTATCACTAATTTTATTTCGATATAGGGCCCAAAGATTACTAAGAGACTTTTTAAAGTCAGAATTTAATTTTGTAACTGGCTTGTGATGGGCATGAAAATGATCTGATTTGCCATAACGCATGGTGGATCTTGATGAGGATGACTCATTTTGGCATCTTGTCTATTTCACGGCAATACTCACCAATATGGCTTAGAAAATTCACATGAAATATTTTCTAGAAATATCAGCAGATAGTTAATGAGTATGTATGGACTAGACTAGAATACCATAATGATGCGACGGAATAACCAGAATTGATACTGGATCTGATTGACGAGCTACCACTTGCCACAATTCAACATGCCGAGAAAAAGCTGGTTAGACGGATCTCATTTCTTCTGCTTGAAAGTTTTCGCTAATAAGTACCTACCTATAATAATAAAGTAAGGTCCACGAATTTAAAACAAAATAATGTCATCGTCAGCACATTTCGCAGATTGCTGTTGTAGTATAGGGAGGTACTTATTGATATTCGGTAATTTTAAATGTTCCCCATATTCAATGAATGATTTAAATAACATGTGGGTAGTATCTAATATAGTAAAATATAAAAAAAATAAATAAAACAATCTACAAATCCACTAGCGCATAAAAATTTACGCCCTAAAATCCGCACCTGTCTATGCAAGCTAATTAAGCCATAGGGTACGGCTCCAAGTCTAGCACCTATACCCCTAATCAGTGATCACTCGGCCAAAGTAACAGAATACATTTATTGCAGGATACAAATTCAGACTAATGCCTGGTGGAAGGATGCGACAGGAAGGAAGTGCTGGTCGAGTGATTGCTCACGGGGACACATGGCCGGCCTGGACATGGTGATGCCGATGCGGTCTGTCTTGTCCTGGCTCCTGGATTAGTAGGTGCTTTATAGGAAGGAAGCAGACTAGTTGCACCTTGCTTCCTTGGTCGCGCTGTTTGATCTCGGTAATAACTTGAGTGTCATAGGGGTTTAATAAGTTACAGAAGGTGGCCCATGAAGAGAACATCAAGATTACGTGACTATCTTTACTGGTATTTATGGTAATACCTATTCCTATATGACCAGAATTTTAAGTTCTTTTAGAATTAATTTAAGTCGGCCTCAGGGACGGATTATGATTTTTTCGCCCATAGGCAAATATATTAATAGCGCCCCCACCCTTCTCATTACAATTTTTTTGTGCAATCTTTCTGTTTTGTCAAGATTCCTGTTTATACCAAATGCTTTTCCAATGTCTATAATACTGTCCACTACACGTAAATAGGAAAAGCAATTGACAAAAAAGGAAAACCGAGAGAAAAATACTGTTAATGGAGGTAAAGGTAAACAAGGGGTCCGAATTCCACCCTCAATTAATAAAGTAACAATCTTAGTACAATAATAATTGATTCACAACAAATAACTTGTAAAATATAGGCTGTTCCAGTTTGTAAGTTCATAACTCCGACAAACGGTAGAAGACGTAAAATAACAAGATTTTCCTTACGAAAATCTTGGCCTGCCGGCGGCGTCGGCCCTTCGGCCCTCCATGGCGGGCCTTCGGCCCGCAGTGTCAGTAGATCCCAGTCAAAGTTGAAATTTGTCATCAGTTGTTTTTTTTTAATTGCAGTTTTTCTGTATCAGTACGGCCCTGAAAGCAGTAGATTCCCCGTCAAAGTTAACGCCTGCCACCTCCTTTTTTGTTACTATTTTTTCTATATCGCTCCTGAAGGACCAATATGTGAACTTACGAAAATTCGCGTGGAAGTTATAGATTCGCGTAAAAAGTTACTTTCGTGTTAGTTTGAGTCGAGGGTGGGGGACGTGACCCTTTTCTTAGCCACACGCGAGTACCTCCGTGATCTTATTTGGATCACCGCGAACAGATTTACATCGAAAAATGTGCGAAAGACCATTGAAAATTTTCGCTTCCAAAACCGACTTTGGCCGAATCGCACGCCATTTTATTAAAATCGTTCAAACAAAGTCGGCGGTTATATTAAACAGAAGGTAATATATGCAACTGAAGCAAATTAGTGCACGACATTTGAACTCTTACCGGAAAGTCAATTTTTGCGAACGTAAACTTTGAAATTTCGTCAAAATACTTGGCCATTTTCGATCCGTTGTAGCGTCGCCATTTTTGAAACTTCAGCGAAAAAAAATGAAAATTGTGACAAAAGAATTCTTCGACTACCAAGCGCAAGTCATCCCCGAGTCTCTGTACCCGGAAATTGCGAAGAAAAAAATTTCCGAATTTTTGCTAATTTTCTCGTATTTTTCAGTGCGCATTTTTTCAAATTTTAATACAATAATCACTTCAAATTATTAGTGAAAGACTAATAGTACGTCGCAATTAATTGTAAAAACAATTATTAAAAAAATGCATAAGAAAAAACAGAAATTAAGCCGTTACCCGAACAGTAGCCGCGCATATTATATTATGGTTACCTATACCTACCGGACGTAATGATAATAATAGCGGGGACGATCAGCGAACGAGGCCGGCTTCGACGGGTCAAGAAGACACGAGCCGTCGCCGGCATTGCCGGGAACGTACCTACCTAGTACATATTGATTTCTTAAAATTGTCATATCTTCGTTTTTAAAAGACCAATGTGGATAATTTTTTCACAGTCATTTTGGCAAATCAATTGTCGTTGCGACTGTCCTTCTAATTTTCCCAATCGTTCATAAAGAATAAGACAAAAAAAATAAAAAAAAGATTAATTTATCGTATTTTTAATAAAAATAAAAGTGTAAGCAAATTTTCGAGCAGCGAAAATTTTTTTTATTTTTAGTTTAAAGTACATACATAATCGAGATGAAATAAAGCCGAGACTTCAAATTATGTGTTGAAGAAAAAATTTTTTATATAAGTTGAACTATGTCGTCGATGGAGGGAGATATATTCGAAACACGTCTGAACCGTCTCAATGTCCTGCCGAAGTTTTTCCGAATTTTGACAGTTTTTCCAACGGTTAAGGAAAAAAACTATATCCATCTTTTTTGTAGGTAAAGGTCGTCTCTATCATAAAGCTTTGTTATATTCCCGATCGGTCGAATAAATTTTGAAAAAATTTTGAAAAAACCGAAAAATCATGCGAAAAGAGTATATTCCATTCTTTGAGGGCCGATTACCGCTCACCTAATTATTTTTTCGAAAAACGATCTCTACAAAGTTTGTACGTCCATTCTTTCCCTAAGTAACTGCACTAGCAGAATCCGTCCGCGATGTACCGTTACCGAGAAACGAGTCCTTATGTCGGGACGTTGCAAAAAAAAGTACGGCCCTGAAAGGGTGCCTTAAAATTCTCGGATCCGGCCCATTTTCAATAGGTCGTATTCGGGGGTCCGGAGCTTCGTGCCTACCGAGTTTCATCCCGATCGGTGCAACTTTCGGACACTTAGGCCCGTATTCATCAATAAATATAACCCCTGGGGTTAAATTTTGGAACATGTCATTGGTTCAAAATTCGTAGCGTTCGTAGGGATTGAGCATTAGACCAATCAGCTGTCAGAAAATTCAAAATTTAACCCCAGAGTTATATTTTGAAGTTTGATGAATACGGACATAAGAGTGTTTCCTAGGCGATTCCCGAAAAAACCCGAAATTCCCGAAAAAAAGACACTTCCCGGTAACGGATCCCGCTCATTTTCAATAGGCATCGCGGGACCGTGCGCCTCTTCGATCGAGCCAAATTTCATCTTTCCCAGATGAAAACCGGCGGCTGTAGAGTGTTTCCTAGAAAAGTCACAGAACAACAGACCGACCGACAGACATTTTAGCGGCGGTAGTTTCCAGATACTTACTCAAAATTAATAAAATTTATATTTTCAATATAAATTGTATTATTTTCGTAAGTTAATAATTGTATTTGTTTCTATAAAGTATTGCCTAAGACGCTTTATTTGTGAGATACAGGGTGTTTTTATTTAAAAAATCGTTTCTTTTTTACTTTACCCAATATTGTTGAATTTTGACAGTTTAAACTGCTGTAGCAAGGGGCTAATTTAGCCCTAAATAGATAAGAATTATTATTTCCAGTGGCGTCCAGGTAAGCAACGAAACGAATTTTATTTTGAAAAAACTGTTAAAACACGTCGTTCTAACACGTACAGATCAAGCAACTAAAAATAAAACTTTCAAGACTACTTTCCTTCGTATCTTGATGGTTTTCGAAATAAAAAATAGCATCCCCTTAATTGCATATCTCTGGACAAACCAATAAATATGGAAAAAATTAAAATAATAAAATTCCATAGTTTAGATGTTATGAAATGTAGGTAGGTACTTGATTTAGTGTTCATTTGTTGTTGTTGTTGTTACATATCATAAATAAAAAATGATAAAAAATATATAATTTTGAACAGAAAATTTTTCCCATGTTTCCTATTGTGTATTGTGTAGTTCCAGGAATATGCAACTAATGTCCGTATTCATCAAACTTCAAAATATAACTCTGGGGTTATATTTTGAATTTTCTGACAGCTGATTGGTCTAATGCTCAAACCCTACGAACGCTACGAATTTTGAACCAATCACATGTTCCAAAATATAACCCCAGGGGTTATATTTATTGATGAATACGGGCCTAAGTGACAAAAAAATTGTACTTATAGTTGCTTAATCTGACTATGAAATTAAAATAATAAAAAAAGCCATTGGCGTACATCTTTTAAAGTTTTTTTCAAAGCAATATTCGTTATGGTAAGGTGCTTACCGGGACGCCACTGGAGTTAATAATTTCAATCTATTCAGGGCTAAATTAGTCTCCTACTATGGCAAATGAAACTGCCAATTTTCAACAATATTGATGAGCTAAGAAAATTCAAGATATTTTCGAAAAAGACGATTTTTTAATAAAAGTTCAAATTTTAAAAAGTATCTCAAAAACAAAGCGTCTTAGAGCAATAATACTTAATAGGAAAAATACAATTATTTTTATGTGTTCTACCGTTTTCCAGAATCATCAACATAAAAACTGTAACCCCCTGTATATTAAATAATTTTAATTAATAAATAAGTAAATTATGTCGAAAATTGTAATTTTTGATAAATCGTGAATAATGATGCCAAAAAACAATCAATCACGCCGCGCCGGCCGTGGGCACTGTGTGTTTTTACCTAGGGAATTCGGACGTCCGAGTGTCAACCTCACACATTGTGATTTGTTTTGGCACATTATAAAAGCTTTCTACAGAATTTTGTTTGCACTCAAACACAGTTTTTTGCTGTCTTAATAAAGAAAAAATTTGTTAAAAGTATTGTTCACTGGATGATGGCTACCCCCCAGCCCTCAGCGTTCATGGGCACCTTTCTATAATGTTTTAAAGAGAATCCGGCCCTGGTCGGCCTTATCTTCGACTGATGATAAAAGACACTGCAATTTTTGGTTTTAAGGCGATGTAGTTGCTGAATGTGTTCGTTGATTGACCAAAAGAAGCCATGCATACGTTTGTCAGATAAGAATTTTAATATACTTTTAATATAATTATAATAATATTATGAGATATTCTTTGGTCAAAAATAAACAAAAAATATACTATTAACGTGTATCCGGAAATACACCGTTTTTGAGATACCGTGTGTAAAAAAAAAATATTTTTCCATAGTTTTTTGAAGATATCTAGGGAACCGTTTGAGATACAGAACTCAGCTCTTGTAGTCATTTCATTAATTCAAGCTACTTTTTTAATACTAATTCAGTTTTTTGCATGAGCCTTTTGCGGATATCTTAGGAACGAGCGAAGTTTTTTGCCCTTCATTTTCCGACACAGGTATTGAAACATCCAAAGCGAGTTTTTCTTCGTAAATGCCCGTTTTTATCGAAAACGTCTCACATTAGCAGTTATAACTAAAGAGTACTTTTTTGTGTAGAAAATATTAGAGTCTAGATATTAGGAACAAAATAATACACGAAACCCTGAAATCTCCGCCACTGGCATATGAAAAAAATTAGTTAGCAATAAAAAAATAGCTAAAATCATTGATAAGATATGTAAGAAAGCTGAGATCTGTAAGAAAAGCATCTTATACGGTTTCCAAGGTATTAAAAAAAAAAAAAAACTGGGAAAATAATATTTTTTTACACCCTGTAGGTATCTCAAAAACGGTGCAATTACGGACACACGTTAATGGGAGTATTTTTTATTATTTTTGACCAAAGAATCTGCCCTTAAATTGTTTCGCAATATTAAAGATACACCCTGTATATCTATGAAGGTTTATTTTAAGATGTTTGAACTTCAGGTTTAATATAATAACGTCGACATAATTATCTAGCCTATAATATAATTATATGTACTTAGATATAATCTAGTTAAGTATATCGAGAAGATCTTGTCTAATTATCCTAAATGTGAAATATCATCCAAAACAGGTCTTTTTCATAAAGAACTTTTGCTCATAGACTTCACTGACTTTACTGTATTTGAAATACCATACCATAATGCATGTTTCGTGTTTAATTTGGTACGTGCGCTGTCAGGAATATCCCATAAAGTATCCCAACAGTAAGGAATTGGCCAGATCTGGTACAGTAGCGATTTCGTGATCTCCATAGATCCACCAGTTGCACGTTTACCGTTGCCTTTATATCATCAACTGGCCTATTTCATTAAAGGTAACCAAATTATGCTATACTACGTGATCGAGATCATCTGAAAGCTCCAATATACCGGTTGGTTCAACACTTTAAGTCGACCCTAAAAATTGAGACAAATCTTTGCCGACAAACTTTTAAAATTTGAAACAAATAAGATAGAAATATACTTTTCGGTCAATTTAATTTATACCTACCTAGTGAAATGCAATGACAAAACTTTCATTAAAGTTTTCATAAAAAAAATTTAAATTTTCATTTTTTGAAAAAAGTTATTAAGAATTTTTGTTTGTGCGCTTTGAGACTTTCAAGTGAGCTGAAATTGACACAATGTAAAAAAATAATCGGAATTTGCAAGAAATTCGAATATTTACCTACATATTTCCAAAAATAATAGTAGAGACATTTTGGGTTGAAATTACAAAGTTAAAGTATACGGTGTAAAAGGAAGTGACTTATGTAGGTCGCATAAGTAAACTTCTTCATATAAAAGAACTAATTTCGTTAGTCCAGGAAGTGCTGTATACACCCGAAACAAAAGGATATAACGATTGGTAAGGTAGGTTTATTTCGTGGCGGGCCATAACTTTTGGAAGGTCAAGTCGTAAACCTTATAACATTGCCTGGCATTGTGTTCTTTTATGTGCAAAAATCACAAAAAGAAGCACCTTTTATGGAACATTATTACAGTCTATATATATTGGTAAATGACGTACTTCAATCTTAGCGTAAATTGCATCTTACTTCTCAATATATGAGTTGGATAATAAAAAAAAGCCATCAATTTTTGAATGAGTTTAAAGTTTACAGTCGTCATTTTATGGGTTTCCATTTAATAAAAGAGGTTATCCCGTTAAACAATATTTTTAATTTTAATTACTAAAAGTTGCAAGATTGTTTTCGAGCTCTTCGAGGTGGTTATAAGTATAGTAATTATTTAAAGCGTGATGTTCAATCCTTACTTTGTAGGTATATAGAATCTAATTTATCACAATCAATTAAAAGAATAATTTATTTTTAAACGTAACGGGATTTATAGCTCATAAAATTGAAGTGACATGGTTTTGACTGATTAAGTACTTAGGTACAAGAAGAATGTGGGAAAATGTATAATAAAACGATTAGTAGAATTAATTTTATTTGGTAAATATGTAAAAAGATAACATTGAAAAACTATTCTATTATTTAAGATCTGAAGGAAATTAAGAGAGTATCATACTTCTTGTATTACGTTTCATTAATATGTTTGAGATATTCCGGGATATTTTTATTGGAGTTTTTAAATATCAAAGTTTATGGTTCTGCTATTTATGTGAAAAATAACCTACAAAATTGTCAATAAATAAATAAAGAAGTTTTCCATGCAGTGTATCTAATATCAGTAAACATAGAAGATTTATCTGTGGTAAACGTTTATAAACCACCAAATATCCAATGTTCCGAAAATATAAACATTAAGTATTCTCATCCTTCTGTGATCACTGGAGACTTCAGTTGCCTTCATAATCTTGTAACGGGATTTTCGGTACGGTAGAGATGATTCCCCAGGGATGGATAATTGCCCCCTTTTACCCGTGACAAGTCAATTAGAATAATAAAAATCTTTATTTACAATTACGATATTTACACATATCTGTACCTATTAAATTAATATTGTTGAATCCTGAACAATGTGGGCCGGCTTTGGTCCACGGCGGCCCGCCTGATTGGCGAGAGATACTGGCCAGGCGGCGTCTGAAAGGATCCGCCGGGACTTCACTACAGCCCCGGTTGATTCCCTGTTATGACCGGCAGTCGATAGGAGCTCAGTTCACTCTCATCGATCTCCCGACGTCCAGTTACAGCTAGGCTCGACTCATTTCATCGTCCTGCTGTAGCCGGCGGATTACTGGACGGAGTGCACTCATTACATGCCTCCTGCTGAAGACCTCCTAGCTCAGTTCACCGGGAGGGAGAGTGGTTCTCGAGTCAGTTCCTCGGATCCATCTGACCTGCATCTCCGTTGGGTCTGCTTATATAGCCGGTGCCGGCGAGATAACCTGCTAATCACCGCTGTAAAAACTGTATCCTTCTGATAAAACCCCTCGATTAATTAAAATAAATAATAATTAACTACGAATGCCTCGGAATTCGTTACAATCTCTATAGGGTTATAACACAAATGATAAAAATGGAATCTATTTAACATCTTAGATGGAAATGAACAATCTATACCTACCTGCTTCATGATAATAAAGATAGAGGTACTTTTGATTCGTCTAAATTGAAGAAAGTTTATAATCCCGGTTTGTGTTTAGTATCCACAGATAACAACTCGAGGTGCGTGTAGATCTCAAATAGAGAATTCTGAATGACTTTAACATAGCCCAATTACTTAATGAAACAACGATGGAACTTCTAAAAAGCGGATTGGCAAACTTCAAAAAAGAAGTTGATGTTAACCTACAATGGATTCCAACAACACGTATCAATTGTCTTGACAATGCTGCCGCTCTCTTAGAATCCCTGAATAAATCAAGAAACTAAAATGGAACAATCTCACGAAAAATATAAATTTTTGCCATTCGAGTCTAAATTCTTGGAATCTATTCTATTCAATTAGTGCAGAAGACAAGAAAGAAATGAAACGTCTTGTTAAAAGAAAAAGAAAAATTTCCACTATATCTGAAGATTTAATAATATCATTCACAATTGAAGTGGTCCAAGTGGCCATTTCAGCAACCAAATGTAGGAAAACTTTTTTGTTTTGATGGGCTTTACCCAGATTTTTCAAAAATTTAAGTTTCAACTCATTGGATTTGCTCGTTGGCTTTTTCAAAAATCCAAAAGAGGCTGCTAGACAACGCCCTATATCTCTCTTCTTTAGAGTGTCACATACAAAATTTAGGAGAGATTAATTTACATAAATGATCTCATCGATAATTGAGGCCGTACTTCCCTCGGAACAAGCTGGTTTTAGACTTAATAGAGGTTGCCGCGATCAAGTTTTGGCTCTAACAACACATAGGTATATTGAGGCCGGTTTTCAAAAGGATACAATTTTTTGAACAAAATTATTTACTTGATTTATTAATAAGTGATTTCAAACGGACAATTTAGAGTATTATTTTTGTTGCTGATGACAGCTCCAAAATTAAATTTAAAAAAAAGGCCTACCACAAGGAGCAGTTTTGTCCGTTTAGTCCTTTTATTAGATTTATACACCAGTGATTCCCCGCATACAAAATCGAGATAGTCCAGTCGAAATAGTCCAGTCGGTACAGTAAAAAACTTGCTTTTAACCAAAAGTTAAAAAAAAAACTGATCTAAAAATTTTCTTTCAAGCAAAGTTAGTGAAGAGGTTCTAGAACATAAATCCACAAAAATCAGTTCTGGGGGTGCAGTGCGTTCCTCCTCATAACACCTCCGCTTCTTGTGAGTAATTTTTTTTTGCTAATAACTGGTTATCCGTTTTATATGTCAAAAAATACTTGTTAGGAAAAAGAAAGCTTAAAATATTTAAAAAATAAATGCTTTTGTTAACTTCTCTAAAGTTGACAGAATTTATACTTATATTATAAAGGATATTCGAAAAAGAATCCGTTTGGAGTAGACCGTGACAGCAAAAATGTTTGTTTTACCTTAATCCATTTTTTACAACTGACAGTTCTTGATTTTGTTAGGTTTGGTCTCTTATTCCAATATAATTACAGTGGTCAAAACATTCAAGAACGTAAATAAAATAGATACATTCAAGATATATAAAAATATATCACCTTCAAGCTTGCAGAAGCTGGCTGGCTACGTTATGTATGAGTGCATTACGAGTATTACGACTGATAAGTCGATCATCACAGATCTGTTTCACTAAATTAGGTACTTCGGAAGTTTTACAGCAAACACATCCTTGTTCTGTAATTCCGGGAATTGACCTACACGATATTTAGACCCCATGTAAACCTGTAAAAATGCCTCGCGAAAACTGTAATTTTCGGGAAAATCATTGACAAAAAATTTACTTGCCAGGAATGTCTCGGAGTAGGTTAACGCCCGTATTCACAAACGATAATTTCCTAAATAATTACGTAATCAATTATCCCCATCTCATTCTATTGCAAATAAACTGCATATCTCCATCTCACTCATTTAAATAATTACGTAATTATTTAGGAAATTATCGTTTGTGAATACGGGCAATAGTGTCACTGCTATATCACTGGATAAGGACAAAAGTGAGCAACTTTTCTAAGAAGCTTGTACGCAGGTTCCTACAGAAGCATTTGATCCATGCACTGAGTTTTCTGACGAACTGGAACTGATGTATCGGGATCATTTTTCATTATGTTTCCAGCGATTGAAACTTTGTCTTCGGACATCTCTTTAATCTTTGACCTGTTAACTCACTTCACGATATTTACTCTGTTGGTTGAAAATTTTGCTACATAATACTGTTCAACATTGTCTCCAAAATTCTTGGGTACCACCAATTTTTACCAAGTTTACATACTCCCTTTGCGTATATAACTTTCAACTATTTATAAAAGCTATTTGCTCGCACGTAAGCCCCTTCAATTAATTTGGACAATATAAATAAATAACTATACACTTCAGTAATTATTTACTTTATTTTGTCTAATAAAAATTAATATTGACTATTATCCTTTCCCTTGAAAAAAAAATTGAACGGCTTTGAAAAAATTAATGCTGGATAAACGTCGCTAACGTCATCAAATTATTTACATTTCATCAATTTCATTGAGCTGGGACTAGAGATGAGAGATCCCAATTAGGGAGCAGCGGGAGATCTAAAATACTCGTAACTTGAGATACCCATGTGCGAGAAACACTGTTTGAGACTATTTGTCATGTATCTGCTGAATGATTTATTTGCCGACAATTTGAGACTCATTTGAGACAACTGACACAAAAATTATAGTTATTTTGAAACAACACAAAACAAAAACGGTAACAGTTAGTAACCGTGACAAGGATCACTATTCAAGAAGTCGAATACTTCAATATCTCGTATATTCGAGATATCGAAATTAAGTTCCGACATTCAGTACAATTTCCATGGCATGGCCATCTGAGGAAGTGTTAATAGTTTAACACCCGATACTTATAGGTATACAGGATGCCCCAACGATAACGTATTAGGCCTAATAACTTGAAAACTGGAGATGTACGCTAAAAACGCCGAAACAGGGCGGTTTTGTTATTGACGGGGACATTTTTGGGTAAAAAATTTCACCATCTAAATTCATCCCCTTGACAGGGGTGGCTACCCCTTCGCTTATCATCATAGGGAATAGATATCGAGTGATACATCATCTTAAAGCTACTTGAATTTTTGGGCTTCTTCTGAATATTACAGGGCGAATTGATATAAAAAAAATTACTTTATACATATACTACTATATATTTCCTTTTTTTTTAAATAAGCAAACAGATTTTTTTTAACAACGTAGCACTTCATTTGCCATCATGATAGTAACCAGTTAAGAGCGACATTTTATTAAAAATTATTGTCTCGGTACATTTCCGAAGGAAAAGGAGCAATTATTGTTAAGAAAAACTATTTTATCAATTCACTCTGTAATATTTTGGCGAAACTCATTACAACAAGAGAGATATTGTTGTAAAGATAAAGCTTTCAAATGATGTATCACTCGATATCTTTTCTCTATGATGATAAGCAAAGGGGTAGCTACCCCTGTCAAGGGGGTGAACTTGGGTAGTTAAATTTGTCACGAAAATATGCTTACTTTGATAACAAAATCGACCTGTTTCGGCGTTTTTCGCAACTTCAGTTTTCATGTTATTAGACCTGATATGTTTTCGTTGGGAAGCCCTGTATATTTATTTTACAGAATGCAGTCCTTGGAGCTGCATCTACAGGCTGCACCATGTATCCTTCTCTATATTGCTATCTCTTAAACGCTAAGAGATACAGGGTCGGTTAAATTAGAGAAAAGATGCGCAGTTTCGTAGCCATCTCGAATTCGTCAAAACATACAAGATATCTGTGACCGTTCCTGAAATATCCGGAAAAAACAGAAAAATCGAGATTTCTTATTTTCCTCATATCTTTTTTATTATTGGAAATTATTAAATAATTTTTTGTAGGCTTACATAAGCCGTTAAGAGCTATCCATCTGACATTTCAAAAATTTTCAAGGCCTACTAGATCCAAGAGTTTTCACAGTCAACTTACGTTTTTCTTATGGCCGTCATATTATTTTTTTATGTCGTTCGATATGAAAAAAAAATGGAAATCAAAAATTAATAAACTTCAAAAATTTTTTTATTTTATTGTTATTCTTAATATTTCAAAGGAAAACCTAATAAAAAATCGTCGAAAAACGTCAACATTTGTAAAATACGCCGAAATAGTGCTTGCCTTATGGTTTTTTAATTTATCTATGAAATTCGGTCTAAAAATGTGTATTTTTTGTAAAGAAAAAAGAAGAATAAAAAATTTTTTAATTTATTTTTTGAAGTTTAACAATTTTTAGTTTTTATGATTTTTTTTTATACCGACAACATAAAAAAACACTATGGGGGCCATAAGAAAAACGAAAGTTGACTATGAAAATTCTGGGATCTAGTTGGCTTTGAAAATTTTTGAATTGTCAGATGGGTAGCTCTTGACGACTTATGTAAGCCCACAAAAAATTATTCATTTATCTCCAATAATAAAAAAGATGTGGCAAAAATAGGAAATCTCGATTTTTCAGTTTTTTCAAGATATTTCAGGAACGGTCACAGATAGTTTGTATATGTCTCGACGGAATCGAGATGGCCACAAAATTGCGCTCCTTTGGATTTGTTCAACCGACCCTGTTTCTGTTAACGTTAGGAGATAGCAATATAGAGAAGGATACATGGTGCACCCTGTATAGTATTTATGTTGAACTTGTGGAGTGATTACCGCGTGGAGCTCTGGATGGGGAGATGGGTAGAAAATGTTGAAACTTTGCTTTAAAAATGTCGCAAGGGCATAATAAGGAAACAACAATATCTATAATAATTATTAAGGAATAGTAAAAGTATTCAATATTTAAATAAAGGGGCACTATGCCACTATATTATCTAAACTAGTCTATAATTCACCTTCGTTTATGGACATCATGATCAGAATAAACAGGTATCAAAGTAATCATTATAATAATAGTCAATAGTCATAGGGAGGAAATTTGTAATCTTTTATATTTTGGCAAGGCTTATGGTATTTTACATACAAATGCTCCATATTTCAATCAATAAACATTAATAATAATGAAATATTGAAGGTTATTATTAGAATATAATATATAACACCATCATATTATGTTAAATCATCTAGTTCACTTTTGATGTCTCCTATTATATGTGAGTACCTTTTTTGTTGTTGATTTATTGTAGGTGACCACATGGTTACTACAGCGCCAGTGTGGAAATATCTATTATTGTTTCCTGATACCACCCACTTATTATTTTATCCTCAATTTACTATTATAGTTCTTATTACCGGGTCATGAAGAAAATGATCAATCGGGAATCATTTTATTTATTTTTTGTGACACCTTTCCAAATATTATTTTTAATGCAATTGCAATTATAAACTTAATCTACAAAAATGAAAGCTCTCAAAATTGGACAAATTCACATAACAAAAGTGTTATGCAAATGTCAAATCACTTTCATAAAAGAAAGATGAATTACTTAGGAATCGCGCCTGGGCGGCAAAAATGAAACGACAGACGACAGTCACTTCCAGCATTGTTATATTTGGAAGAACAAAGTCGAGCAGGTTCGGGCGGGACGGTATTAGGTCTTGTATGTTTAGTTGTTATTGAATAAGTATTAAAAGTAAGTTATTTACATATCAAGACATGAAAGTATTGAAAGTAGCCTATTGCAGGTCGAGGAAGCAAATTTCTAAGCGAGAGTCGAGTATAGTTATTAGTTGTAAGCTTTCAAGTCATGTAGTGCAAAATTCACGATATGTTATGTACTTATGAAATTTTGCACCTTTAATGTCAGTCTTGACGATACTCCATCCAGCTATTATCAATTGACAAATGAAAACATATGTAAGATTACTTTCAGTGTCCATTTTAAAGTTTTGAGAACATTCTACTTACTATACAGTACCCATGCAATCGTCCAACAGCAGACATCTACTCCGACCATGTTATCATCATAAGTTTACTATAAGTAGGTACTACATATATTATGTGCCTTTAGATAGTCTTGTCCCACTAGAAAGTAGAAGGGGTGGTAATTTTAAAAATGAATATCTTTACATAATCAACAGGTTGTGTGAAGTAAATAATTTTTTCCACAAACCTTTACTTAGACTGAAATCTACCTACTTAAACCCTATTGATTACCTACATTAAGATCTCAATAACAATTATTATTGTTGTCGCCAAAGTTCCCTAGTCTGACATAGTCAGACGTTATTACTTGGAAGACATTAGTTTCTGCCTACGTCCAGAGAGTTTATCTTTGGTGCACTTTAGCAAAGCTGTGATGCGATAACAGTCATTACCGATAGCTAATAACCTGTTCGGCTGCCACGGGATTATGATAAGTGGCTGTTTATGTGTGACAGAATGGCTCGTGAATCGTGGATTAACTATCAGGCACAATCCTAAAGCAATAAGGTTTCCTTGTTTTGCTTTACCTTATTATGATAAGTGTGCAGAATTGGTCTCATATACGAAAATTCAAATAAATTATTGCTGGCAAAATTATGTTATCTAATATGCTGCATTGATTATTCCTTTCAATTCCGACAGCTTGTTAAACTACCATTCTTTTTGAAAATACAAATTTCATATAGAAGACAAAAAAGTTTCTAGTTGGGACTTAAAGCTGCTCGAGGACGCATTGGTCAATGACGATTCCGAAACTGAAAGCCACTTTCTTCTGCGATTCTGCGGTCGCGAGATATAGTTGTTCAAAGTTAAAAAATGGCGTTTTTTTGCCTTATGAAAATTCTTTTTGCATTTTGTGAGAAAACTAAGCTTCACGGTTCAACTGGATAGTTTTTATTAGCAGTGCTCACACAAGATAACGTCTCATTCTGAAGACTGTGACGTATTCATGAAAAATTCGAATTGGTAGGTATATTACTGGCAGTGAAAATTTTTCACAAGAATTTATCACTCCAATCTTGATAAAAATCACCTGTCTGGCATTATTATGAGAAGTTCGTGCTCCGGGAGGTACGTTAAAAAGGGGGTCCCGGCTGCTTCAGAGCAGTCATTAGGTTATGTCAGAGGCCTTTGAGGCTACTTGAAAACTTCTGACACTTGGGCTTTACCACAGCCATACGATATTTATTTATTTATTTATGAGAAGTTCAAAACTGTAATCGGTTCCTCTGTAGTCCAGTAACTTTGTCGCCTGAAAATATGGGGTAGTATATGCGTCAAATCCGGTAGTTCTGATTTTTTGCAAACTTGCTTATGATGTTGGCCTAATGAATAATCCAAGTTTGTGACCTCGAAAAACGCGAAAAATCGTTTTTTTTTTCAAATTTTGGCGATTATAACCCTAAAAGACGAGTTTTTGCAAAAACTTTTTCAGGACAACAGCTACAACATGATACTGGAATTGTCTCTGTAGACCCAATAGTTTCCGAGATTAAGGCCTTTCAAAGTTTATCAATTTTTTCTAACTTTGCAATTTTTGAAATATTTTAGACGTCACTTGAATAACTCTAGCGGGATGAAGAATTGCAAGAAATTGCGAAGTTCGAAAAAAAATTATAAACTTTGAAAGGCTTAAAGGCTTAATCTCGGAAACTATTGGGTCTACAGAGGCAATTCCAGTATCATATTGTAGAAAATTTAGTCTACTTTTAAAAACGCCCTAAAAAAGTTTTTTCAAAAACTAGTCCTTGAGGGTTATAATCGCCAAAAATTGAAAAAAAACCGATTTTTTCGTGTTTTTTTTTTTTCGATTTTTGACAAAGTTGCGTTCAGCGCTCGAGGTCACAAACTTGCATGGATTATTCATTAGACTAACATCATAAACAAGTCTGCAAAAAATCAGAACTATACCGGATTTGAAGCATGCTGTGGCTGTGGTGAATACAGGTTGGGGAATTTTTGTACTACCCATCATTGGGATCTCGTAAGCGGTAAGAGATACAGGGTCGGTTAAATTAGAGAAAAGTTGCACTATTTTATGCCGAATAAGATTCTGAAAAAAAATTAGGATATTTTCAGTCGTTGCTGAAATATCCTGAAAAAACTGAAATTTACAGATTTTTCATTTTATCCATATCTTTATATTTATATTTTTTTTATATAAGTATAATGTTTATATTTTATACTTATTTATATTTTCTATTTTATATTTCTTTATATTTTATGTTGAAAATTATTAAAATATTTTTTGTATGCTTGCATAAGTCATCAAGAGCTATCCATCTGGCATTTCAAAAATTTCCAAAGCCGACTAGATCCCAGAGTCTACATAACCAAATTTTTTTTCTTATAGCCGCCATATTGTTTTTTTTAAGTCTTTGGTATAAAAAAATCCAGGAAATCCAAAATTAATAAAATTAAAAAAAATTTAAAAATTGGCAAAATAAAACATAAGAAAAACAAAAGTTGGCTAGGAACAGTCGGGATCTAGTCGGCTTTGGAAATATTTGAAACGTCAGATGGATAGCTCTTGACGCCTTATGCAAGCCTAAACTTGAGACCTCTTTTGCGTTTATAACCAAATGTCAAATCGTTGATTTTTATATAATATCGACTGTATCAGCTCAATCTTTAAAGGCTTCTTTCATGTATTTTCCTAAAAATTTACCCTCTAGCATCGCCAGACCAGAAAAACTCAAGCATTCTAGAAGACAAGTTTTCAGCAAACTATTAAAGGAAGCAGAGGAAATAAGTTTTCTTGATGGATGCTGGCAGCAGAGTTTACTTAAAGATTTCCAGGTTGAGGTTTATTCTACTCCATATCGATACTCCAGAAGTTATCATCCCAAACAAGCAGGCTTCCCAACATTCTTGATTCTAAATTCGACACATCAGACAAACAGGCAAAGAACTGTATCTTCTTTTAATTTTTCTTGAACCCATCTTCAGTCTTATAGGTATTATTTAAATATGTTTCCAATATATGCCAGCATAGATGTTATAAAAACCAAATAAACCACTTGAAAGTAACATTTTTCAGTGACTAATGGTATGAGTAAGATACATAGAACTTAATGCAAACGTCTTAACCATAAAATATTACTCTGGCTAACCTACCATTTATACTGATCAGGTATATCAACCTTTTTAAATGTTTTCAATCATTGTTGCTCACTCAGACCATATTAATAACCGCATACATGGTATACGAGGTGGTTTACCTGTGGGAGCAGGTGGAACAATGTTTTGTTTCTCATCGGCGACGTGATGATAATGTGTGTGAACCTGTTTGGAAACACTTAAATCTGGTGGGAACCAGGACTGGCCACGACCAGGTACAGATGGATATAACAGGTGCTTCCTATGGAAGTGGGGCACCCTGACGAGTATTTACAGTATGCCCCTTTATACTCCTCGCGCACCCCCCCTGTCTGACGACTTACCCGTTCCCACATTACCCTCGACCAGCAATCGATAATTAAAAATCTATTCATAAACCAAACAACTGGTCTTAATGTTGTTGGTTTTTTTTTTATCAATTAATACACGATGGATGTAGATTGTAGACGCCGAGGGATGAAGAGAGAAATTGTTGAATGAATATTATGCTTTTAATTAGTATCTATGATACTGGGAGTGGTCAGATCAGATATCAATAATAATTGTACATGACCGATTGAATACTGACTTGTATTCTTAAATTCTCTTTCTACCTGTACTAAATAAGAATAATAGATTTATTTTTATCATTTTCTATACACTAGGAAATGTATCGAAAGCGATAACGATAATATACATATGTACCTACTTACCTGTTATGTAGCTGATGTGATTAGATGTAAATCTTTCACTACTATATAGAAATTCTGTCTGAATCTCATGTAATGCAAAATAATTGTAACATGCTTTATGCATAATATACCTTCTATAATTCTATTATAGCTATAGGTAACACTTCTCATATTTTATGGGCAATTTAAAGATAATGTCTGTATTTCACTGCCATTGCCGTATCTCATTTACAAGGCTTTTCATTTAAATTATTCCTCAAAATACGTTTATTTCATGTATAAGCTGTAGTTCACACCGTTTACACCAGTTCCTTTGCAGGTGAGATCAATAACTAGTAATCTTACAGAATTATCTCCTCCGCTCTATAATAATTTTATGGCAGTCAGTAGTTTAAGATGTTTAATGAACTTCTCGCCGAGAGCAATGTGAGAATTATCCATTTTTAAAGAACTTGTTCTTTTTTTATTCTCATACTTGTGGTGGAATGCATTTTTATGATTTTATCGATTGATCTAAAGTTAGAAGATCCTTGAGCACTCGTGAATTTTACCTGACTCCGAATTTTTGAAAAATTTCTTTACAGGAAGAAAGATTACCTTAAAACTAGACGATTTAAGCATAAAAAAAATTGCGGGTCTTTGGAACTATTTTGAAAAAAAAAAATTTAAATTCGATGTCTTATTTTTATCAGTAGATCTTGGACTTGTTTAATAAGGTTAATAAAGTAGGTTTTTCGAACAATATTTTCAAGTTTTGTCTGTTACCTCATCGTTAAATGCGACGTTACTATGTAATTTAACATATTTTAAGAGATAACTCAAAATTCACTAAAAATATTATTAAGGTACCTAATGACAATTTGAAAAGTAACTAGCAGGTATGTGCTGCATTAGTGAGTTAAGTTTTCTTTATGAATAGCTCAAATTGTTAAAAAGGTGAAAGAGAAATTATTTTCTCGAGATAAAATCAGAAATAAGTTTCAACGACCTTTTTATAAAAAATATTCTGTATATAACTTCAACGCCCTTGTTCAGTGCAAAGGGACAGCTATTAAAGTGAAATTTGAGGGAAGCCACGTGATCATGTTCGTGCATTTCGACTCAATGAAAATTATGCACATTATTCGCCGAAGGTGACATAATTGGAATTCACCTCTAGGTTAATAAGGATAGAAGAACCCCTTATTAGGTGATATGGATGTATCGGCTCGGTATTTTGATAGGCTGAAATGAAGAAAACGCGACGTCACTTCCTCCAAGAACAACTACAGAAGTTTCATCTGACTTCCCGAGTGAAACGGAAATTTTTGAAAAGTATACCAAAATGACATTCCAGCCTCTAATTTATTTCCTGTTTTGCTTAACAAGTGGTTTTGCAAGAAGGCGAAATTAACACTTAATCATCCCTTGACGAGAAGTACTTTTATTGCCTGATTTTGAAGTTCCAGGAACTTTTTTTAATTAGCATGTAAAGTGAAGGAACTGAAATTGATGAGAATATTTAATTTAAGGTCCTAATTTAATTATTCAAGTATTTTGTAGACTTTCTTAAGGCATGAATAAAATATTCTGAAGAATGACTTCGTTTGAAGAATTTTTTCGTTTGAACCCTGCTGCCTTTTCGCAACATTAAAAATAAATGAATTACATTTTCTTATGTTTTTAAGTCGTGAGAGAAGATCACATTAGCGAAGTAACAATTTGTTTCCTAACTTGACTCTATTTTGGAACTTTCATAATCTTCGCATCTAACGCATTTACGGCGTTAAAGTTTATTTACGTATTTTTAACACCAATAATAAATTATAGAATTGTTTTCTCAAGCTAAAACTCCTAGCGACCTTTTTCTTAAAAGTATCGCGTGTAAATTCACGGATCCTTTGCCCGCGACAGTCCGTCGCACGCACGAAAAGCGTCTACGTGGAAGGCAAAGAGGATGACGTCGAAGTAGCGTGAAAATTGGGCTTCTCATTGGTCCACGGGCCGACACGTGAGCTACGACAGGATCTGCAAAAAAAAGCGTGAGCAGAAGAGACAGCAGGCTCGGGTGTGAAGGCGGACGGACCTACGAACGCGAAAAGCTCACCTGGTGAATCTACCTTACCAAAACTGTATCTTTTTATCTTTTCAGATGCCTGTATCTCTTTAAAGAAAAGCACAACAGTTCCTAACAAATTATCGTAACGAAATTAGAGTTTTGAATCCAAAATCACCGAGTGCTTAGGTTTCGGTAAAGAAACTACGTTTCAAACGAATGACATTTAACTGCGCGGCCATTGTGATTCTTTTCACGGGCAGTGAATAATTTTCCTCAACATCAAGTCGTGTTTCCCGGTTAAACAATAGTGTTTCCGGAAAATAATTATCTTTATTTAACGTATGCTTTCCAGCAGTGACCGACCTCAACATCGAACGTCATGTGGCGAATTAAATTTCATAAGATTCGCATAGCTTATTTCCAGTAATCCTATCTCCAATCATCCACTTCCCTTATAGCATGGCCCATTATCTTTTTGACGACCCCTAAATAACTCTTCTGTGAATGTATAAGGTGTTCTTCTACGTTCAGACAAGGTAAGTTTTGTTTAGGATATAAAGCGACCATTTTTCATAGCAGTTTTCTCTTGTAATGTATTTATACGAATATCTGGCTTGAAAAAGGAAACTTAACATCATCGGAGAACTCCCTACATCACTGGTGGAAATGTTTTAACCATTTACCCCACTTTTTTCTGGAACAGACAAGTTCAATCCGATTTACGTGAGCCTTCACCTCCTGGAGAGGAAGCTAAGACTTTACCCGCCTGGAAGAGCTTGTTTACCCCCAATCATCTAATCTGGAAGTAGGAAGTTAGCCCTCCTGTTCAACTACAAAGACAAGCATTTTTCAGGAAAGTCGAGGCCCCAAGAAACTTTTTCTCTCACCAGAATTGATTAATTATGTCTCAATCAAAAAACCTAGTCATAGAATATTTTGTAATTGGATGCTAAATGGTGGATTGTTTTTCTAATTTCTCTCCAGGCCAGTCCGAAAATGACCAAGAGACTCATATCCCGAGAGGGCTACTTCAACACAGTCATGCGACAACGAGGGTGATGGCGATTCGAAGCGAGACTGATGAACCAAGAAAACGAACTGCCAGAATGTCGGAAGTATGGGGAAAAAAATTGTCAAAACGTCGAATCGAAAGAATACTTAGTTTCGGAAAAAGCTCCTCGTTGTGTGTGAAGCGTAATCTTCAAGTCTTATCCCCTCTAAGAATCTTCATTTTCCTCCTATGACCGACAGGGAGAAATGGGAGGCATGAGAAGTCGTCGGTAGTTGGTTCAGCTGTCTCCGCGCTGGTTCGGAAGGGGGAAATTTTTTCTCTTCGCTCCATTCATGGTGGCTCATCAAAAACAAGGCAGTCACCCATCTGAACCGGGACAAGGTCAGCGTTATCCTCGAAATGGATAAGTGAAAATCTGAAGGGCTGGTAAACAGCGGAATTAATTAGCAGCTCCCCCATTCGAATACGAGTCACCCCCAAACTGCGTTACTGATAATTTTGATAGGACTGCCGTAGAGGTGTACCGCTCTGTCATGTGCGGGTTCTTAGACTACCATGCATTTGCAATAGAAGCGGTTAAATAAGATATTTAGGTTTTTTCTTTGAAATTGTGTAACAAAATTTGAAATTGTGGGCCGAATATCAAAAGTTTACAATGAGCCTTTTAAGTATAAGAAATTCAAAGCTTTTATGATGAATGAATGATGCGTGCATGGAAATGACTCAAAATAGATTTGATAATCTACCTGCTTGATAGATTTTGAACAATTATTTCACTGGAAAATAAAATAATGGTCTCAACCAGAACTTGGTATAGGTAAGTTTGATGACCAGAAAGTATTTTAAGTATCTCTGCTTTACTTTAGTTATGTACGTCCATTTTCATAAGCGAGCGGCTAAAGACGAAATTAAATTTTCAATTCGTTATGCATAGAATTCCATATAGAGATTGAAGATCACTTGATCGGAAATTCCCCCGTCTCTCATGCAACATAGTATATTATAAACGTAACACAACATATCTGAAGTTGACATGGAATTACAACGACATATAGGCACGTTGCTAAGCATATCAGTTATTCCTTTAACAAATAACCCAATTCTCCAAACTGGAACGTATGTGTCGTGACTGGCCGAGCGCATTCTTCTCTCAACAAAGAGCCAACTGAGATCTAGACTTGCATTTACATACAATAAAAATGCCCGTGCCGATCAACCACTGGCTTATTTGCTCCTCGAGATCTTAAAAGCTTTTTCATATCGATCGGACGATACCGTTGCAATAATCTCCTATTTCATTAAGTCATGGGCGGCGTCTTAAGGATTTTTAAAGGACGACCGTACAGAAATAACAGTTAGATCATGAAGGAATGTTATCGATTAAATTATTACCATTATTAGGATTCTTTATGATTATCTGCTTCATTTAATTCATCTCCAAACCCATTTATGGTATGAAGAACATGCATAAGCAAAAAGAAAAGCAATTAGGTATACAGATCAATAATGAGCATTGTTGTAGTCAACTTCTAAATAGCTTCTAAATATAAAAAGAAATATTCCGGGTAAAGCAAGTAACAAACGAGGAAGAGTTGAAGAGGGTTCAAAATAAATGTGAGATGGCGTTCGATGCCAAGAAGTCGAAATTGGTATACCTGTAACAAGGAATTTACAGGAACTTACGGGAATTTACAAGGAACGTTACGGCCCACTACTACTTATCTTGAAAGACAGTTGCTGAGCATGAGAGGCCCAGGACGGAGAAAAAATTCTTGGGTCCTGAATTTTCGTAAATTCGAGCAAAGTCAAAGTGGCCCTTTTGATCGCCAACATACGATGCGGATAGTCCACCTTTAGAAGAAGAAGATTATAGAAAGGTCTATCCCACAATTTTTTTTATTAGCAGCATACAACAACTAACTCAAAAAATTGTTGAGCAAAGAAGAGTGTTTGTTTTTGGGATGTTGAGGCACTCCTAATTCGCTATCCAAAGCTATCTGTTACTTGCAGAACCTAAAAAGCAATCTTGAAAAACAACCAATATTCCAGGATGCTACCGAAGCTACTTGAATGCACATGGATTTATTCCAAAAGCTCTGGACAAATAGCAACTCCAAATTCAATTGCTAAATGACAGTAAACCACATTTTTCGTGACTACCAACAATACAACATTGGAAGAAACCACTTTGGCAATGATCTGTCAATAGTATTAGGGAACTGCCCGTCCGAAACTAGCTTACTTAGGTATTTGGGTATGACTGACATACGTCAATCGAATTACCGATAGCCCCTACTCAATACTGTTTGTACATCTCTTTCAAAGGAAATATTGTGTGCAAATGGTTGGATCATATAGAAGACATCAATCAAGCAAGCTCACAGTGTCCATTACAGTTTACATGCATGCAGAAATACAATCTGTGATCTGGATCGTCTTTCTAAGCAATGGACTAAAATGGCGATTTAATTTATTTTACTTATGTATCTTAATAAATCCTTTAGTCCACCACATATACACGCCTTTGCCTTTGCTCGTACTTCCATAATGCGCTACTGATTACATTTAACATATTAATCACGGCAAAGAGTGTATCTAAGTGTAGACCGGTAACGCATACACCGGCCAAGCATATCTGATAGCTGATGGCCAACCTGTATCTAGTTCTATTAGCCAGGCATGTGGACCCGGAGCCTGGAGTATGGCACGGCCAGCGCCCGATACCATCGCCCGCAGTCCGAGGAGAATGCCATACCATCACCGACACGACAAGTGGATTCGGTTGTTGCGGCCAGGGCAAAAAGTTCAGGTGGACGCTAGAATCTCCTCAAGAATGTGGCAGATGAAAGATGAAACATTCAGAAGCTTTAGAATGATGTTTTAACTGTGCTTTGTTTTCATGCTGCGATTATGATATATTGAGGCACATTATTGGGAACAGGAATTGCTACTAGATTTTTGGTGATAATAAAAATGACAGAAGACATACCCGTGCAGAATTACTACTAAAAAAGATCAGGCTTATTTATTTCAAACAACATTAATTCATTTCGTGAAAGTAATTCTTATCGTATCGAAACATTGAGTCAAATTAGTATTATTTTCACTTATTTCGAAAATTCTCTGAAAAATGAATACCACTGAGCTCAGCGAAGCCGCTAGTAGATAACTGAAAATGGAGCCTACAAGGAACGAACAGCAAAATGGGAAACCTATCTGGCTGTAAAAGTGAAGATTGTCTTTCTAACTTTAGTCAATAATGTGAGACTTCCAAAGGCTAGTCGAAAAAGCCATTCTTTTTCTCAAAGCCAAGCATTCTACAATTGTTATTATTATTCGTGATGAAATTCAATCATAATCCGTAGAATAAAGCAAATTTGACACAAATATTTTTGTAAATTGCTCGGGGACTCAACGGACGATGGCAATTCCAAAACGGAAAGCGATTTCATAGTGAAACTGCGTTCTTGAGATATACACCTGTTTAAAGTTGAAAAATCGAGATTTTTTGAATTTCGATTTTTTTCTCGGTTTCTTTAGAAAACTGATCACTTTACGGTATTGCAAGCAGCTGTCTTCACAGGATTTTCAACCCGTTCTGAAGACAAGAATAGATAGATGCCTACAAACACTACTCACTAGGAAGAAACATTTTTCTTAAAAATTTCTGTTAATAGACTTGTTAAGTTATGAGAAGTTCAGAAGAAGTGGTTCAGTAGCTGCACGTTCCCATCATCTCCCAGATTCAGGAGAAAAGTAATTTTTCGGAGGGATGTTTTTGATGTCGCAGGGTTTCTTCAAAACGATTTTTTGACACGCTTATCACTTCAGCCTCTTTGGCGTTATATTCCCATGATACAATAAACTTTAAAAGATATAATATTGCGCAGGTTCCTCCTCTACGCGTTACGTTATATGACGTCATCATAATCACATAATCTCTAACTCTCTCTGAATAGCAGTGAATTTAGGAAATGTCAAATACCTAGTTTAAGGTATTTGTAAATGTGGTGTTTTAATAACGATTAGTTTATTTGACGTTAATATTCGATATACAAGAACAAACTGTTGCAAGAACAAAAATGCTCTGTACTAATTATTGTAATAGCGGATAACAGAGCGAAATATAAGACCGATAACGTAATGTAATGTTTTTCGTTTTCCGAGTGATTCAGTATTATCAAAGACATGGCAGAATGCGTGCATGTTCTCGTCAAGAGAAAATAAATACAGCAAATGTCAGAAGGTGTTCAGAACATTTTAAAGAAATGAGTGATTATATGTTCGTGATCTCCAACACGAACCTATACCTCAGTCGACCAACAGATATAGTAATAAAACTGCGCAACAAACTTTTAAGGTCCAAGTAGTCACATCTGTAGGCAGATAGTGCCTTATTTATTGGTTACCTGGTTCCGGTAAACCAATGAGAAGGGCATTCTAAGGTTTGTGTATATAATTCTTGTGTATATAAGGTCTGCCTACCTGGATTGTAAACTTACCGCGCACTTTTATTACTATATCTTTTGGCCGACTGATGTACCTATAGTTAGGATGTATATCCTAACAGTGAATAAACATTGTAGAAATTAAATTATATTTCAATATTTTATTTGACAATTTCAATTATCTGACTCTAGCTGAGTTAACTCTGCTGGGGTTTCACATATGTGTGATATTAAATATAATAAGGCAATTTAATCATTGCGATACAATATTTACATATTAATAGCTCATGTCTTTCAATAATTTGAATCAAAACCTGATATTAAGGAAAATTTGAGTTTGATAACACTCAATAACTTGCCGCCTCTCTTTTTAATCAGCCTCCAGTGAATACGTAAGGTTTGGAGTACTCACAGAATCTTTGATAGCTTGTCTGCGTCTGCAATTAGATTACCTTCTACCTCGGGCCAATTCATAAACTGGAATCGTTTATTTGATCTGGACAGTTTGTCTTTTTTAAAAGATTGGAATTGCTTCACCCTAGGCTGGTGATGGTGGAGTAACAGGCACTTCCATTTTAATAACGAAACACACAAGTGTGTAGGTACTTAGGTGCTTTATTATGAATGTTCATTTAAAAGACGGAAGACCGGGTATGTAGATAAATACGTATACGGACGTAGGTACTCAAGTACGAAGCGTGGGGACGTAGGTACGCATTTAAATCCCGATAATAATTATATTTATTTTAAAACACAGCTACTGTCCATGTTTGAGATAATTAAACCGCTTTAACTAGGGAAGAAATTCACTTGAATGTAATTTATCACTGAAAATTCTATAAAGATCACAAATGTCGATAGTAGCGTCGCAAAATGGCTGATATCGCGATTATTATTATTCGCGTATTTATTAAAAGCGATTAGATTTTCGCTTAGATTCGCGATTCTCGTAGAAGTCCTGCTCATCTTTCTGGGTGTTCTCTCCGTGTCTTTCTATTATGATGTTTTAGGGGAATCCCTCTTACTCTCTGACGTCAGGTGATATTCTTCACCAATTAGCAAGATCGCGTCTCATTCTGTCCTTTCCTTATAATCGGATCTGTTGACTGCGCTTGCCCTTCTATACTGTCGGTTACTCATTCCAGGTCACTATTTTCTTGTTAAGCGGAATTTACGGATTTCTCGAAATTGTAAGCAGAACTCGGTATTTTAGGCACGGTCATTGAAAACTAGAGGACGTTAGCCGTATTGAACGTTGCTATTTCTTTAAAACATTTTTTATAATTAACGAAAACAAAAATTTTTCTCCCTAATTACTTTAATGCCGATCGGTCGTTACAACAAATTTAAATTTAACTCTCTTATGAGATCCTGTTGACGTCATTACACCGACTTGACGAAAATAAGACCGCTGGTATCATACTTCTGTATGTCATTGTATCATGTTATATTCCCATCTTATGATGTGAAAAGCTATTCATTCACAAGAAATGCTCCGAGAATGAGATTATTATTACAATATTTATGACTAAAATCGATCCATCGGTAGAAAAAATTTATTTTTACGCAAAAATTTTTATCGTGCGTCTCTGTATTGCCGCAAGAAACTGGTTCAAAGTTGAGAAAATCGCAATTTTTTTGATTTAATTTTTTCAGCGTTTTGTGAAAAAGCTCATGACTGCATGGCTCACGAGAAAGCTCACCGTCTAAACTGAACAGTTTTTCCAATTCGTATTGCAGTCAGCTCTGCTGAACAAAATTACGTTCCAATCTGAAGACATCAATGTTTTGATGAAGTTTTATCTGGATTTATTAATTTTGTGCAACTTTCTTCCTGAACATTTATTTGATTTTTTTTTCTGCGATTGATATAAAAATATTCTGCCAGACAATATAAATTATGAGAGATTTATAGAACTATAATCAATTCTTCTGCAACTGGTCCTGTCTTCGAAACACGCCGGAAAAGTACTATTCCTGGTGAAGGTTTTTTATGTGTAGATTTCTTTTGGGTTGTATTTGTTATAACGATTGAATTAATTTTTTTTTTGAAAAAATTCATGATTTTTTATTAAATGTTGGCCTCGAGTAGTTTTTACCCCGCAGAATCTGCAACTGAAGTTCGTTTGTTCATAGGAGGAGACCAATTTTTCCAACTTTAAATTTGAAATTTTGAATTGGGATCGATATGGGACACTTCTGGGGTTCAGGCACTCCGAATATGTACCGTTATATTCTGAATCGCCGTTTATCGAAGGTCTGTCCAAGAAAGTATTAAATAAAATTCAGAAATTGATTTTTTAAAATTTTGTGAAAACTAAAGCAATGAGATGGTTACTCGAATTTTTTTATACTTTACCAAGACAAAAAATTTATTAAATTTTTTAACAATTTACTGACACAACTTGATCCATTTTTATCCACCTGATGTCTAGTTTGCTTCACTTCCTACATAGGTTAAAGTTTTTTTTTTTGAACATTGTTGAGCATTTTTAAAAGAAAATAAAGTCTCAAATATAGCGAAATAATAGGGTTTTTCACTGCATTATTATTAATATGTACACAGGCAACTGTAAGTAGATATAGGTACTTATTAATACCTAATAAGTACTTACTCTCTGATTTTGATTTGGAATGGCGTAGATTGAATTATGCAATTAAAGAAACTATTAATTTCTTCACCTCATTTAAATTTATTAATCACAAAGTACACGCCTGCATATCGTCAGAATTGTGATTGATGGAATAATTTATAACATTACTGATATATTATTATTAGTGCCATTTGATGAGGTTGCCCTTTTAAAGTAAAAAAATTCTGATGACATTTAGGTCGGTTATAGAAGCGGCAGTATACAAAGCTGCGCAAGAGGTTTTCATTTATGGAGCATCCGCATGTGAAGCTTAATAATAATAGACCATTCAATGGAATAAAGGAGTAGAAACTAGAAAGTCCTTAGCTGGCATAAAAATTACTCGACAGCCGCCTACACGGCATACAGGTAATATACGCCGGAGTTACAGAGTTGCCAAACTCAGCTGAAGTAATTAAAACAACTTAGTTCTATGATTTATTTCGTAAATTAAAATTTTTCCACCCCCGAAATAAAGGTTACCTAATTAAAAGACAAAAATTGAGACTTTAAGGATTCATGTAATTAATATAGGACCCAATGGCACAGTCAGATTAATTAATTAAAAAATAAATTTTTCTTCAATACATCGGTAGAAATTGATATTTAATTACAGTTTTGTAATTAGTTTTTTGATATTTCTTTCCAGCGATTTTGATATTATTAATTAATTTCTACCGATGTATTGAAAAAAAATCAATTTCTTGGTAGCCACTTTATCACCAAATTACAGTTTTATACCGCCTATGGCCGAACGAAAAAAATTAATTAATCTGATTATGCCATTCTATGGTTCTATATTATTTACACGAATCCACAAAGTTTCATTTTTTTATCTTTAAAATTAACGTCTATTTCGGGGATGGACATAAGTGATGGACGCGGGAAGAAAGTTTCAACGAAACAATAAAAAAAACAATAAGTAGGTACGTCCTTTGGCAACAATCTTCAGCTTCAAATAAGAGAAAAAAGATTGTCAATTATATTTTATTTAAAAAATAAATACTATCCGGGACTTTCTAGTTTTCTACCCGACTTTCTGTTGAGATGAGACGTATAGATCCGAGGACTTTCGAGGATTACCGAGTACAAAATTTCCTTACTATGAAGATGTATTTGTCAGACTCATCACTAGGGTCATTAGCGCCTGGTGTGGCAAACATCTCCCAAGGACCTCATGAGATATTTTTTAGTGGGGCGAGATTTATCTAAAAAAATATAAAAGTAGTTTCGTGTAGATTTATAATTAATTGAACAGATATTATAGATATTCTTTATCTTTACACCGACAAACCGGTAAGCATGGGGTATATTTATTACCCCCAAGGTTTCAGGAGGATCGTCCTTATTCGGAAAATTTTCATAACAATTACCAAAAAAATATAATGGAAAGATAAACATTGTTGGTATTCTTTTTTTGGGCTCCAAAATCATCTGCACATGTGCGTGGGCGCCTTTTCCGACACGCCTTCGTCATAACTGCAAAGAGCTGCGAAGGCAAAATCTGCCCATTTTGCTCTTAAAGTGTTAAAAATTATGAAAAACCTTGAAAAAAGTATATATTATACAAGTCTTCTTGAATTAGGCGGCAACGTCGGTGAGGACGGGTCCCGGGCGGCCTATGGCTTGCATGGAGCACATGCCGGTGCCGACGGTTGGCAAAAGGCTCCGTCACGTCCCGCTCATTACCGACCGATGTATTAATTACCCTGCGGTAATTGATTACCGGCATCTGTACGGCCGTCGGGCTCGTGCCTCCTACTGCCGCTTAGGAGCATTGATATCACCGTCGTCAGAAGGCGCACAATGGAACAGAAAGACTGCGTGATTATTCAGCAAAATTAGCACAGGTCTCTTACTAATAGGTAATTATATAAGATGATCCAGTTTTTGCCGATTGAAATACTAAAATCGAAATAATACCATATCGAAATGTATACCATACACGCAAGGTACACATACAGAAAGGGTGCTCGAAATGGAACCGTTTGGGTAGGCCGTGACAGCAAAGAGGTTTGTCTTCACTTAAGTCGCTTTTTTACCACTGACAACTCTGGATTTTGTTGGGTTAGGATTTTATTATAAAGTTGTCAAAACAATCAAGAAGGTTAAATAAATGTACTGTCAGTATGTATACAGGGCGATTCTTTTAAAGCGCCCATTAGAAAAAGTTCGACTTCTAGTTGATCTAGGAATCTGAAATTTGGAATTTAGGCAACATACTTAATAACGAGTCGAAATGAAATATTACCAAGATAGCGGCACATTTAAAAATGCGGAAAGGAAGTGTCATCTTTGGTTTTTTAAATTAGACACCCCATACATTATTGCATTTTCAGATTGTCTGAGAAAATGTGATAACAATGGTACTTATAGTTACAGTTTAAATTGAGTACGCTATGAGTTATAAACAAATAAAAATCACGATTTTCCAACTTTAAAGCCATTTCCAACAAAAACGGCTCAAGATATCAGAAAACGGATTACATGTCCCATGTCCCTATTTTAACTTTTAAAAGAGGTATCCAATTATGGAGTTGCAATGTGTAATGAAGTCGTGAATTTTCGACTTCATTTTAGTCAACTGTCTCTAGTAATATTTTTCATTAAGTTTAAAATCATCAGCAGGATCAATTTATGCATTTCATAAATAGTTGAATTAATTATTAATATTTCGCAAACGCATTTATTTCCGATTATTCTTCAAATCATTGAACGTTTTTTATGAACAGACCAAATTTTAAGCGAGCTGAATCGAGGCAGTTGACTACAAATTCGGAAGCCACATCGCTGATACCAGCGCTATCACCGTAGGTAAAAACTGAATAAACCTTTTTTATACACCGCGTTCCATCTGAATAACGGTAGATAGTTAATCCTGAAGAAACGACAAAAATATAAAATCACGGTCATTTTGGCTTCACTTCCGATCCGGCGTTCATATTACGGTGATTAGTAGAGTGTTGAAACTTCCGATCCGGTATTCTTACGTCGAATATTGTCAGTATAGTTATAGTGTCATCTTTGTATTGACTTCCGATCCGGTGTTATTACGACGAGTAGTGGTATTGACTTCCGATCCAGTGATAAACCGCCGTAGGTAGATAGATTGTGCGAGATCTAGTTCACTCCTGATCCGGTGTTATTAGAGTTATTAGTGGCGATAGTAATAGTTTGAATCAATTCATAGACCGGCCATTCGCGTACCGCGTCCCGAAAGAATAGTCCAGACCCCGAGTTAGCGCCGTTTCCAATCTTCCGAGACTAGAGCAGACCACCCTCCAACTCCATGTCAAGGTAGGTGGTAATTAATACCAGCCGTAATTTTTCTCTTGTATTTGGTTATGTCTTCGTACAAACAGCACGCCGAACCTCAGCCCCTCCAGTAAGACGCGACACCCAGCGGCTTCACCGCGACGACCCGATTTCGACGCTCGCACACGAAATAAGTACTAACTCGCATACCTACCGGGGAGTCATTTTTAATTATTGGGATTTACTATAAACCTGCTCATAATCTAGTCCACGATTCTCATTTTTACCACGACCGACCGTGTACCGCGAGCTACTCGCAAAACAACTTGACTCAACGGGAGTGCCACAGAAAACGCGGGGAGCGCCTAAAGACCGCTCATCCGCGTCCATTTTTTTTTGTGTGATAGCCTCATCGAACCCCTGGTATTATCCATCTTCTCCATTGAGTTGCCCTGGGACAAGGGTACGATTAACGTACCAACTGTGTGACAACCCAGGTAATTGGGAAAAGATAGCGAGTCCATTTTCCCGGGGGAGTAAACCCTCTGCAAAAATCTGGCGTCCGAGCAATCCGTCCGACTCCAGCCAGCTCCGATTCCAGCCAGTTTCCCGGATAGCCGGAGTTGTCGTCACAAATGTTTATACAGGGTGGTGAAATTTATCAGATTTTTGTTCACCCTGTATAAACGTTTCAACTATGCAGTAGGATACTAGAAGAATAGTTAAGATAGGGACATGTAAACCGTTTTCAGATATCTTGAGCCGTTTTTGTTGAAAATGGCTTCAAAGTTGGAAAATCGTGATTTTCACTTGCTTATAACTCAAGTACCATTGTTATCACATTTTCTCAGACAATCTGAAAATGCAATAATGTATGGGGTGTCTAATTTAAAAAACCAAAGATGACACTTCCTTTCCCCATTTTTAAATGTGCCGCCATCTTGTTAATATTTCATTTCGACTCGTTATTATGTATGCTGCCTAAATTTCAAATTTCAGATTTCTAGATCAACTAGAAGTCGAACTTTTTCTAATGGGCGCTTTAAAAGAATCACCCTGTATACATACTGAAAATGTACTTCGTATAGTCAAAAATAACAAAGAGGCATTCAGAAGTTTAAAAGAAGATGTCGTATGTGCGTGGTTGAGGTAGCCATTTCGAATAGTTAATGAGACGAGTCCATTTTATCTCTTGTTTTATCGATATTTTACATTTAAAAAAATTGTTTACAATGTTGCAACATGTAATTAAATCTGAGCGCAGGAAATATCGTCTTTTTCATTTTGCATAATTTCTTTGATGAGAATAAATATAGGAGGAGCTCAAAGAAATTTGTAAGGTAGATTGACAATTGAATCGAGAAGTTTTTGAAACATTTGCCAAAATGAACTCCCTGTAAGAATTTTCAACAGGAGCGTTGTTGAGTAAAAGAGAAATTTTTTGGTTCAATAAAATTTGTATGAGATATTTTTTTCTAATTTTGTCAGTTTCATTGAAGAAGTCTTATTATTTGAATTTGACTACACCCCTGGAGAATTTCATCTAGCTAGACCGAGCTGTTCAGCCAGCATGCTTTTCTTAACCCATTTTTAGTCACTTTTGGATTAATTATTGATATCCATGTTTCACCCACAAACTTTGAAAAAATTGCCTTTGGTAACTTACGTCCTATATTCCGGCATCTTCAGCATTCTCGTTTATGACAGTTCGACCATTTGCGCATCAATAGAGTATAGAGTGTCAATCGTATATGATAAGAAGAGCCCTATCTTCTCCAAGAGTATGTATTATTGTTCTTTGAAAATAGTTACGAAATATTGCTGTTTCCATCCAACCTTTTTTGGACGCTGAATATACTATTCCTGGAAATGATGTATCGTCTGGCGCACACATATGAGACCCCTTGAAAATAATTAAAGGAGGAGCTTTCGCTCCTGCAGCACTAGCCATAGCAAGGACTGTCCTCTTTTTTCGAGCAGGTGTACTGATGGTTCGAGAAGCAGATTTTCATTTTTGACCAACTACTTTTGTTTTGCTGGGATCAATACAAACACGCATTTCTTCTAAACAAATATTTTAAGGTTTCCACTTAAGGCTCATTCCTTTGATGTGGTTCAGAGCAAATCAAAATATCCAAATATCACAAATGTCTTCGATATATTTTAATGACGAAATGTCTGTGGAAAATTAAGTTTTTCTGGAAATATACTTAAGTCATGATAACTGCTAAACGTCATGTATAAAATCGTATTGTGAGTATAAAAAATAGAATAACGTTCTTTTAGATCGGGCTTCGTTTGGGAAATATTTCCAAAACTGTGAAGTTAAAGTCAGCCATGATTCATGAAAACAACAAATTTTCCAAAACTGAACGGCCAAAATCAAACGTCATATATAAAATCGCATTTTCAGCACAAACAAAGAATACCTAACGTTTTTTTCAAATCGAACTCCGTTTAGGAAGTAATACCGAAAATGTAAAACAAAGGCAGCTATGGAATTTAAAAATTAATAATTTATTGTTTGACAGAGTCTTATCTTTTAATTAGAAGTGTCAACGGTCCGTGACTTTTCGTTTGGAGTTTGTTGTTTAAGTATTATTTAATTAGGCCGTTCATTTTTGGAAAATTTGTTGTTTTCATGGCTGACTTTAGTTTTACATTTTTTGAAATATTTCCCAAACGAAGCCCTATCTAAAAAAAAAACGTTATTCTTTTTTTATGCTTAAAATACGATTTTATACATGACGTTTGATTTTGGCTAGCCCGTTACCGAACACTCTGTATATCTATGATTGTGTATCCTTCTACATTAGCATCAGTTATCATATCATCAAAAACGACAATATTATACGTGTGTGTACTTCGTTACAGTTTTTTACAAACAAGAATGCTACAACACAGGTACAAGATTTAATGAGTTTTATCGAGTATGGTACATAAACATAAATAATGGCTTTATAGGCAAGTATTGTAGAAGCCCGTGCCAGTAACGTCTATAAGGCGTATAATTTAATTTGTGTCACTGGATACTGATATGGATACATATACGTGGAACTGTAGGCTAGGAACACACGACGTGCATTAAAATTACGCGTGATATTTGTATTCAACATGTACGAAGCAGCAACATTGCGACAACCGGTGCTTCATAAAAAGTCTAGACACTTTACAGGGTGCCACCTGATAACATCATTGAAGAATCTTTGCTCTTACTGCTGTGTTCATCAATTTGTTTATTGTAAATGAAAATGACCAAGGTACATAATCAATGTTTGAAAAAGTTTTTTTATATGGAGTCATTTTGTCTAAACAGGATGTTACTTAACAAGCATTCTTTTGCCGATACTCTTAAAATTTGGAAGTCTTATTTGTAGTAATAAGGAGCTCCTTTTGCCCCAAGAAGATTAGAATTATCGAGTCCAGTGGTGCCCCAGGGGCACCCTCATCAGTATTATTGCATAGAAAACTGTACGCTACTGACTTTTTAAATTTTGAAATGTTTGATTCAGATAAAGCAATAAAAATAAAACTTTTATGTTCCTTCACTTTTCTTCTTATCTCCTGCCGTTTTCTATAAAAAAATAAAAGTAGTTTCTTATCAGTTTTTAGAGATGCATTGAAGCGGCTTTTAGTTTTTGCAATAATATTGGTGAGGTGAGAAAAAAAACTTCAACACCCTTAAGTAACACCCCCCAAAATGAAACTTTTGTAGCTCCCCTTTTTTGAATTCTTTTATAAGATATTGTTCCCCTCTTAGTCAATCAGGTAGGGTGTCAGTATTTTATAAATTAGAAAAAAAAGTATCAAAAAATTCTGTCCCGTTTTTATCCCTGGGTGCCTGGGCAAAAAAATTTAAAACTATTTACGGTTTTGATGATTTAGATAAAATACAGTAAAATAACAGCGATCACTCTTAATTTTTGTTTCAATAATTTTTGATTTGTTTTCATTAATTATTATTAAGAATTAAAGTAATAAAGCTACCTTTTTGATATTTTTAAGCACTTCCATGTAAATATCTTCTGATTGTTGTGGATTTTCGTAGCAAGATAGCTATAAGAAAGAAATGATTCATTATTTTGTTGCGTACCAGCAACAACCATTCTTAAAAACTCATTTACCATCTCTTCATTCAAAAAAAAAAACACATGATTTAAAGTGGTAAATAAAGTAAAATATTCATTTGAACCAATATGGCACAAATATTTTAAATCGCAGTGTCCCAGAATTCTTGTCAATACCAAATTAACATTTGGTTTGCTCTGCTTTATTTATTTATTTATTTATATGCTTCTAATTCCGTTATTCGCACATCTGGGCTTTATCTGAAATACAATCAAATTATTAAGAGATTTACTTTCGTGATGAGCGACATTTGTAAGATCGTATTTGAGTGTGGATCAAGCACAAGTATAATAGAAACTCATTCGAAGAATATTGTTTTTGCACGCACTCCAGATGTGGCGTTCATTAAAATGTTAAATATTCATAATTATTGATATATTACCAGTAGACAAAATGGACACCTATACATATATATGTAAAATAAGGTCATGAACATGCAGTATGCACTGATAAAATCTGATGTTTTAACCTTAGCACTCTCAAGGACCTGTACGAGTACGCAGAGGAAAACGAAAACGAATCCCCGTTTTACGTATAAAATTACAATCAGTCGTCGAAGCAACTTGGCCTATGCCAACCAGTCCACATATCATTGGACTTCCGACCCGGGTGACCGCGCATTCGTGGGTGCTTGGTATCTCGAATATCTTTATGTCAAGAGCAGGTCGTTAATTCTTCATGATCACGACCAATGCACCTCTATACTTATTCTATGCAGCAACAAGATTCTGCACTAAGACTTGATATCACCTTCTCCAAGTTTACGTACTTAAGTGTATGGATACCATTTTTTTTTACTTTTCGGTCAATCGATAGTACCTGCTACTACATTTATAGTCCCTAATCAAAATGTTATAGGCACTTTTGTGGAATAACTGGCTGATTAAAACGTTGATTGAATTTAAACTTTCAATAAGGAATATTTTTTTGGATAAAGTTGAAAAATTTTGCGCCCATGCAGAAATATCTTGAATCGAAGGCGTCCTGTACTTCAGGGAAATTCGCCAGAATATTTGGAACTCCAACGTTAAGTTAGGCACAAGTCGATCCATTTGATGTCGACTTGATGTGACGCGAATACTTTATGTTCTAACCACACGACGCGCTCGTGTTGAAAATCGTAAGCACCTGTTCAGCTGCGTTGTCATCTTATAGAATTCATTCACAATTTTAGTAAATTAAATGACGACACTCTTGACTAATCACATCGATTTCTTATACATATAGCGTGAGTCTTTAATGGCACATTTGGCTCAACGGTACATTATAGGGAGCGATTCGTGCATCACAGGAAAAATAGAAAAAAAATTCTTACAAATTGACCCTTCAAAGATATGAAGAGCTCAACTTCTTTAACTACTACGAAAGAAAAGGCAAGTATACTCAACGATTAATAAATAAAGGAATGAGTGTAGGTCGTATGAGTATAAAGCACATAAAGTGCAAATTACTAGCCTGTTAAATGGGATCGGAGTATTCCTCCATCGCCCTAAAATTTGTCATACTGGCAGTGCCCGAAACCCCCAAAATCAAGAGAGCTTTCATCCAAACAACAACACAGCCACCAGAGTATCAGACAAGCACAGACACGTGTTTCGCCCTATTGGGGCTCATCAGTGTACTACATCTGATATATCCGGATCCGGTCTTAAGCAAAACCATTTTCTTTTTTCCTTCATTCTTTAAATACTTACTTAGCCGGGTTGATGTATGGGTATCATTTGATTAAGGGGCTCAATCAGATGTCATAATATAATTCAAGTTTGATTTTGGAGATCTTGGATTTGGGGTCCTGAAATGAAACGGGAGGGGGGATTTCCTGGGCGAAGAAATTCAGATTTGAGTTCGAAGTTCATAGTTTTGAAAAAAAGAGGAAGAAAGAAAAAAGAAAAAAAAACAGGAATCATGGCGATGTCGCATCCTGGAAAACTCGCATGATGGAAAATCATGGAGGACCCAAAATTCTGATCTCAGAAGTACTGCATCATATTTCATAAATACGGTTCGGCCGTTTTATTAAAAAGTGGCCCTTTGTTCGTTCAGTCAATGTGATCGATTTGGTAATGCGACTATAGACGCACTACCAAACTTAAGGTATAGTAAGCTACCCCCATTTAAGGGGTTAAATTGACAGTTTTAATGAAGAGATTAAATAGGCCTTCTTCTTATAGGCATCTTCTTTCAAGTATAATTGAATTTATTTTTCCAAAAGCAGGTTTAATTTTAAATGCAAAAGAAATTAACTTTCGTTTTCTGAAAAAAAATGAAAAAAAATTGTTTTTGTGCAACTGCCATTAAAAGTCACACTTTTAACGACAGCTGACAGTGTTAAAAGTGATTGTTTACATGTAAGCGTGTTAAAAGTACTTTTAACACTAGTGTTAAAAGTACTTTACAACACTGGTGTTAAAAGTAATTCTATCTACTTTTTCTGTACTTACATTCTCATTGAACTACATTTCCTCATGATGAAATCAGACAAAATTATAGGTGATGACATTTTTTCATATTCTTTTTATTACTGGCAAACATATTAATAAAAAATAAGTACCTCGTCAAGTATTCAAGACAATAATAATTGTTCAGAAATTGCAATTAATAATAATTATTTTGACGTCTCTTTTATTTGTATGCACGCATTTGTTAGTAACCATAGCGTCGGCAACGGTTGCTATTATGCATAGTACATTTTGTACTTATCTGTAATATTTTAAAATGCAATTTGACGTTGAGTGTCAGTCTAAATTCATCAATTTTATTATCATTATAGAGCAGTTTTACAAAAACCATTGTGTGATATTCGTCTTAAAAGTGATTTTATTTATTCGTGAAATTTGTTCAATTCGCTCCGCTACGATTCGCTCATTTCACAAACCTTTTCACTCATAAAATAAAACTTCACTTTTAACACTAATATCATAAATAGCTATTATGATATTTCAAAGAAGAGCCGTATAGTCTCTATTCAAAGCAAACAAATTATTTAAAACTTTGTTTGATCAAGCTCACAGTGAACACTATGCATTTACATAACTCCCAATAAAATATTCACCACCTTAGTCTAATCTTTTTTGGTAATTACAGTACCTAATGAATAATTTGAAAATAATTATATTCAAGTACCTTCATGCATACAACAATTGAGTAGTGACTAGTGAGTACCCAGTACCCACGGTTCCAAGCACTAAAGACAAAGAATCGTGACAACAGAGATGAGTGTGAGATGACACTAAATGACACTGATTACCATAACAAAGCTGGCGACGGCTTTGTTGCCACACCAAGGACATAATAATGAGAGCTAATGTTACCTTAATAAACGCATAGCTGACAGGTGATTTCATTATTAATTACACGCATACCACGTATAATTCATTTTGAGGGTATAAAGTTTTAGTTTAAGATAAACGGACAATGATGTCTATTATATTGAAATAGAAAGCTGGACTGCATCGTGATACCGTGAATGTAGATTATTGTTATTTAGAGTTAAATGACGCATTGCATCAGGCGGGTGATGCCGTCTGACAATATCAAAACCATTTCGTGTAGGTACCGGTTAATTAAAGGTTGATAAGTATTTCCAGGACTTTCGCTTGAAATAACTGCTCGCTAACCGAAGGTTAATAAATTGTTTAAGCAATAATTATGATAATTAAGACACAAAACGGTTTTTATAATATTTGAGCACTGACTTGATTCTTTGCTACCATTTCTTCTGCAACATAGCATAATAATTCAGAACTAGCAACATATTTTTTTACCCTGTCGATCAGTGGTGACAATCTTTCTCAGTGTCTGGATGATTGGACTCGTTGCACTAATACTGAGAGCCCGGTCGATGTCATCTACTTGAAATTTTCTAGAGCCTTTGACCCTTTGATCATGTCCCCTGACGCTGACTAACTGACAAGCTTGAACATCATGTAATCAGGTTTGATGATGAAAGTTTGATCAAACTCATTTTAGGACAGCGTGCTGGTCTCAAGTGATGTGCCACGGGGTTCTGTTTTGGACCCTGTTTTCTTCCTCGTTTATACTGCTGGGTTCCCTAGCCTGTCTTATGCTGAGGACTGCAAAGATGTATGATACCTCCCCAGAAGGGTACCGGCCTTGAAAAATTACTTTTATGTGATGAATGGTTACTTCCACTTAACGTCGAGAAATGCACGGCTCATCATTTTAGGAAATCCGAAACCCCTGGACCAGAGTGATCTTTGATTGACTGACACTGGTGATTTAACCAGGTCTCAGAATATTCTTAACGTCACCAACAAGATCAAAATCGTTCTCTAATTATTATTAAGTCTTAAGTCCTACTTTCCCTGGCTGTTTCCTGGAGACTGGAACCTCCGTATACAAGATATACAGGCTGTTCCAAAAAGGCGGTGCCAAACTTGATGAGGTTATAAGGGGCATTACGGTAAAAATCGCCGTTTTTACAGAATTGACATCCCTTTTTTTATAATAATATGTTCCATTTATGGTTTTTCGAAACTGGAACTTATCCTCTACGACTAAGAAACTTTCAGTTCTTAGTCGCAGTTCTCTGAAGATTTTTTTGGTGTCACTGAAGGCGGAAGCTCCAAACTTTCATTACGTCCATGCTAGCACAACTTCACAACTTTACACTCCTTGCTATGTGAGATATGAAAAAAAAAATTGGAAACCTTTTTAGGTTCTTAGGGTACATACATGTTCAAATAGCAAAAAAATTACAGTCGTCATTCGCTCTCCTAGGTAACAACAACAAACTCTTGTAACTCTTTTACATTTTTGTTGGCTATATTTACTTGATTTGAAGAAACTTTCGAAGCTAATCCATGACATTTCTCACCCCGCTTGAGGGTTATAAGACAAACTTCCCAGATTGTATTGTATTGTATTATTGTTAGCCCTGCAGTTCTTGAATATTAGTCATTGTGAGTCCCCATAATTACTCTGAACGATTTCGTAATCTTCTATCTGCATAAAATTATCACTCACCTCTGTAATCAAGTAGTTTCAGATACAGGTGATGCAAGTGAATGATGATTCCTAGAATGCCGCTCCTGACCTGGCTGCGGCGCTGACCTCTTTAATGACATAAAAATCCCTGCCTACTTGAACTCGGCAAGCGCACGGCAAAGGCCATTGTTGGCGCACAACACAATAATAATATAATGTAATGTCTAGGTTCTGAACTGTTGAAAGTCTGTCTTTGATATGCCCACATGAACACGGATGTGCCGCGGAATGGTATTGATTTATGACAGCTTATATTCTAATGAAGTCAAGATAACTGAGTTTCAAGTGCATAGGTACTAACTGACAGAGTTGCCAGGCTACAATCAAAAATCGTAAGTTTCACCCAAAAAATTACTTAGCCCGCGTCCTCATCTATTAAGAAATTGACGAACACAAACAAATATAAAATGAATAAGTGAGGACTGCACAAAAATATTCATATAAAGTAAAATTTTTAGGGGTAAAATCATTTTTTAGAGAAATAGAAAGGAGATTTTTATGTGAGAGAAAAGAAAAGTTGTCATATTTCTGGGGAGAAGAACTAACAGGCGTTTTTTACCTCTCTCTACTCAGTTATCAGTAAATACTCTTCTTCCGACTTTTCTGCCACCTTCTCATCACGACAAGGGTGTTCCAGCTTGAACACATATATCACCTATTTGACCGGTTTTATTACTTTTTACGTCATCGCCTTCTGACTTAAAAGAAAGAATGGAGAGCACCAGGACAGGAAGAGACCGCGAAAGAGGTAGAGAAATATAAAGAAAGAAGGGGACATTCTAATTAAACACACACAATCCCTAGTGGCTCTGGCCTGGCGAATGGCACTTACTGGCAATTCCTCGTTAATAGGTCTTCTTTCCAAGCATAGAATTTTGGAGAAGGGGTTGCGATCTACAAATCACCGGTCATGGCGGGTCTTCCCAAAAGAAGGAAAAAAAGAGAGCTGAGGTGAAATTCTCTTCGGAGAGAGAAGAAAGAAGAGAGAAGATGAGGAAGAACTGGAAAAACGGAGAAGCCTGCTTAGTTTTTATTGTTCACTCGAGTCGTGGCTGCGAGATGCAGCGGAGAAAGTTCAGCGAAAGGGAAACCTTTGGGAGAAAAGTAAGCCGGAAAAAGCAGGTAGTCTTTTTTTCTGCATCTGGTATAGAAAATCCAGAAATGGGATTTTCCAACCCAGTTTGGGAAAGACTGGGGACGAAAAAAGGAGGCTGGAGAGACAGGAGAAATGTAAATTGAAGGAAGGCAGACAGAGGTCCTTCGCCGGAGAAATAATAGAAGCAAAAGAGTTGCCCTTTTTCCTATTTCCGACATAGTCTCAAGACGTTTACCCTCGCCCGATCACTTCTTTGACGGTTAACGGAAAAGGAAATCAAAGGTAGGGAATATTTAAGCTCGAAGAAGGGGGGAACTAGAGAAAAAGGGAATATTATAAGGAACCCCAGCGAAAAGGGTCCTTGGGTCAGTGTTGCTTGGGATAGCTTCACAGTTCCCATCCTGGGGCGGGGGTTTCTTTTATCCCCACCACTATTTCCAGGCGAGTTTTTTTTTTAGTTTAGCTTTTAAAAACACCTTGTTAACTAATGGCAGTTTTGATTTTAAGAACAAGAAACTACAATAAATAGAAGTGGATTTGTATAATTTACATCAAGGGCAAATCAAAAATAAAAATTATAAAGAAAAAAAACATCTTTTGAATAAATAAATTTTAATTCTATAATTTGCAATTTATCAGGTCTCATAACTGAAGAAAAGCGGCAACTCTGATCAACAGCAACTAATGCTTGTAGTGATTTGACTCTTCAACGTTTTTCAAGGCAAGGGTCAGTGAGTGGGGTAAAATGCACATGTTTCTGTACATTATCCTGACAGTCCTGACTATAAATCATCTTTCTTTTATAGAATACATTTGAAATAGATGTATGAAGCATTCAGATATAGCCCAAAGGCATTCGCAACTTGTTAAGTAAATGGAGCACACCTCCGAGTCAGTAATGTATCATGAAGGTGCTATCAGTGTTCAGCTCGTTTAGATCTTCATACTCTTGTCTAGGCAAACAATTATTATCAGCTTTTACATTTATTTTCCTTCCTGACCTCGTATAGATATTAGGTGTCTTACAAAAATTAAATATATCAGTTACAAGTTACATCAAGCCATATCTAAAGTAATTACTATGCATAAATGTAAATTATGACGTCTTGTTTTGAAAACCGTGAACGTATATTTTGTATATCTAGTATGAACTTCTATGGATGTTAATGAAAATAAAGTCAAATAAGCATCTATCAAGTGACAGGTAGAGCGTGGTGTTATAAATAATCTGTCTGTAAAGTTTCGGCGTTGGTCTTTTATTCCTTTTCAACAGTAACAGGTTGAAAGGATTCATTCCTTGACCGTGAACTCATGTAAATGATGCACTATTCAAAAGTATAAGAATTTACATTTTAAAAAGACTTCTAGAATACAATAATACCAAAAAGTAAAATTACAAATCAAGACGGTATCCTCATAAATAATTACTCCTCATGATAACAGTAAATGCTATATTGTTACGTAATTCACTTTATTCGACTTAATTAACAGTTAATTTACAAATAAAATAACCACTTCTTCTTCTTAGTCTACTAACTTCTGTCTTCTGTCTTTTCTACTTGTGTAAATCACTACTTACGCGGTATTATACATAACTCTTAAACTTAGCTGTTATATAGATACATAAACAGGCCACAATAATAAAATTGTTAACAACCTTTTCTAAAACAACAGCGTGTTTAAATTCACGGACCTTAGGACAGTTACGGTTTTTACGATTGCGATATCACCTGACGGGTATCGTACGTACCTAAAGGGATATAACTTGAAAGAGAGGAAAGCAGACGCGCGTGAAGTAGCGAATGGAAGAAAATAGAGATGACATAAGGGTGGCGAAGCCATCCGCAGAGAGTGCGTGAGCGGAGGATCGACGGGCGAAAACTGGAGAGACGAGGCTAAGCCGTGAAGGCGGGCGGTTGTCGGACGAACGAGGGCAAGTCTCCTCTGTACCATACCTCATTTTTCTTACCGATTATCTTTTGTCTTATCTACATGATATAGAAACTAAATTGTTTCTACATAATTATCCTTACAACAGTTAAGCTCGCGACCGAAAGCACCGAGTTATCATCGTAGTTTCGAGAACTACGGCTCTTGCCATTGTTACATCGCGATATCTAAATCAACCACTTCCGATGTAATCCATTCTCCGGTCGCGATTGAATAAAGCAACGGAAGCCACGAGACTTTCGCCTTCTAAAGACTTAAGAAATACATGTGTTTCCATGACGTCAGCACATTACCAGACAATATCAATTAAAACTAATACAGTATCTATTTTTCATATCGTGGAAGAGAAACGACTAAGTGGCCGTCACAATCTTCTGTAAACATTTCCTTTTTGACAAATGGTAAATTCGTGTGCATTGCTACAACTTCACCTGTAAGTAAAGCTACCTTTCATTTTTAAACAATCTCTGGAAAAAATTAAGTTTCCATCGAATAAGACAGTTCGAGCATATTAGTACTTACCTATCTCCAGTTTATTACCAAAATATTACCTAAGCTGACGGGCAATACTGTCATTTTTGACATAAAAAGTTATCGTGTTTTTTTTTGTATTATACAGTAGAGTCCAGCTAATCCGAATTATACCAGGAGGAGTCGGATTAGCGGGGCTCTTCTTTACTATATTATTTTAAAGCTCAATATTTCAAAATTGAACAGGAAAAGTTTGAAAAAGAAGATATTCCATTGCAATAAAAAGCTGTGATCATTTCAGTAAGTAACAAAAAAAATTGTCAATAAGATAGTACTTAGTCAGTAGTCGAAAAATTTAATACAATTTTTTTCTACATCTTTATTTCGCAAAAAATTCATATTTCAAGATGCTGGAAATTTTCTAAACCAGAACATTTTTACTTCAAGCTTACCCTGCATTGAATCATCCCAAAAAAAATAGTCATTATTTACGGGATTAATGCGCAAAAAGGTTTTCTTGTTTAAATAAGCCATCTTCACGGGAAACAACCTGAGTATTCGAGATCGAGAATATCACACTGCCTTAAAGAGATTGATCAACCTGACGGACTGTGTACTCCAACCCATGATTGCTGTTCGGCTTGCAGACTTGTACGTACTCCCGGCAGGACTGTCCATTATCGTGGCGTTTCATGTCGCACACATAATAATGAGACAGGAGAGAAGATATCGGGACTGTCCCCTCGTCGGATCTATGCAGTGCAGTAACTAATGTGTGCTTGTTCTGCAACAACAGTTGTACAACACATATCCGTCAAATCCCGCTACTTGACATTTCCAATCTGCTTGATATGTTGCTTATTATGATATTCAAAGGAGTCTCTTTATCATTTACATAATAATCTCTTTTCTATACGTATGTAGAATTAATGGCTACGATTTGAATCTTTTCTCTGGAGTAATCACTTTGTCGCTTTGTAGGTTGACAGAAAATATTTAGTCAGGATCCTATTTTGAATCTAGAACACATTTTATCTTGAAATGATCATCTACGTCAATAATAATTGTGCATTAATTTTAAGAACATTTTGCTTCCATGTAGGTATACGGTAGCTATGATATAATATAGCAAAGTTATATATAATATAATATGAATATTTTTTTGCTGATAATCGGTAAGATTCTGGTTCTAATGTTGAAATCATAAATAAATGATCAATGTCTAGAACATATTATGAATGTTTGAAAACTGGTAGCACTCTTGTCTTCCTGTTGAAGTGTTTAAGGAAAAGGTTCCTATCTAAATTGTTACTTAAGTATTCATTATATCGTACATGCAGGGAGCAACTGTATTTGTAATTTTGAAGGAAGAAAATTTAGGCATACCTAACTCGAACAATTTTTTTTTTTCAGAATAAAGAAAACGGTTACCAGTTTATCTGATCAAAAATAAAATAGTCCAGTCAAATCGGTAGTACTTTTAAATTGCTTAATTAGAAGTATAACGAAATTTTAATGGTAGGTAGGGGGCGACACTAGAACACTCCAGACAGGCTTTCCCTCTTGGATTCCGTAAGGAGTGGCCGCCATCTTGAATTTAAAGGATGAAATTATGTATCTCGGTAAATATCGGCTGTTACGTAAAAAAGCATCTAGGTACTTTTACAAAAATTGTTAAGGAAGATATATCCAGCAACTTTTGTAAGAAAATCTCTTATTGCTGAAACGTTACAAATTTTCAAAAATGACAATTTTGGGATGGAAACGTTTTTATAGATTTTTACAAAAAACCGATCAATCGGGAGATGAAGTAGGTATCAAGCAATGGACCAACGGGGTTGTGTATTAGGGTTCGCTTGAATGGAAAGATAGGAGAGTGATCTTACAGGACAAGTGATAAATGAATGAAGATAAGCGTAACTTGATAACGTCCGTCGCAGGACACGAGGACCTTGATGGCAGTATGCGTTTGCTTGCATCTTGAAATGAGCTGTATCCGATGTCCGGCTCTTCTCCAGTCCGAATTATAAATCAGGTAGAACTAGGCCAGGTACACTTAATGACAAATCACATCTGAAAATCGTTCCGTTAATTCGATTTATTGTTTAACAGCACTCCCAGCTGACAATGCTTAATTCTATTGTCCTGTTATCTTATCATTAATTTGTCACCCTGGTTTTGGTACATGATTTATTATGCGATCACTTTCTGATTGATAAATCTCGTTTGTATTAGAAATAATATTCAAATCTGGGAGGTAGTTCTGAGGTTAGGCTAATTTGGACTTGGCTCCTGTTTATATGACTTTGTGGTCCACATTTTCTTGATTTAAAAATCACGTGTTTCTGTTTATAATAAAATATGTGCACCAACTAACTTTCAGATTTATTTTGAATGTGATAGATAAGCTTGCAATTTGTGTGGGTACCAGAAATATAAGAGAAGAATATTTTAATTAATTGATTGAGTTTGATCTTGTTGACTGAGAATCCTGGTGGAAAATGTCATAACTTTTTCTTCGATCTTTATACCATCAGTTTTCAGGATCTTTTCTCATTTTGACATTTTGATGTATACAGGGTGAAACCTAAAAACTTAAGAACTTCAATTTGGCAAAGTTATTAATGATTTTTCAAATTCATCAAGATAACTGTGATAGTGGCAACTTTGCTTCGCCATAAAATAGAAACTGACAAGAATATCCATGAGGTGAAAATATTGTTTATTTCAAATTATTCTATAACTTGGGAGAAAACAAAATTCAAATAAGAATCTCAAAAACATCACCCCCTTGGTCCAAGCGTTTTGTAGCCCGTTTTCAAACGTTTCTAGTATGGCTCTGGAAATCATTCAACTATAAATATTTTCGACAGTATGAATGATGCCTTGCTGAAGATCATGAAGATTATCATAACGCATATGTTGTACACTATACTCTTGACATATCCCCAAAAGAAAAAGTCCATAGCAGCTAAGTCCTGTGATCGTGGAGGATATGTGGTCAGGACCGTTAGTTGATAAATATCTGTCACCAAAGAAGTCTTGAATACGATATCAATCTGGCGGACCTTATGAGATTTATGGGCAGGAGCCTTGTTGAAAGTATATCTGCTGTGTCTATCCGTTAAATTCAAAACTCATCAAGGAAGTCTCGAAGTGTGAACATTTCGACATACCGCTCACCAGTTAACGCACCCTGATAAGATACTTGACCCGATCAAATAACCACACCACACGTTAACACTAAAGCGTCTCTGCGGGTTACCAGGACTCCAATAGTGGTTGTTATTCCAATTGCACATGATCCTATTGGAGAAATTTGATTCGTCGCTCCAAAGAATCAAGCGCCAATTTTTTTTATTTATTCTAATATTATTAATGAACCACTGACAGAACTGGATGCCTCTCTCTTGATCTACCGGTACCAGCATCTATACAGGTCTTTACCTCTAAGGACAAACTTATGCTTTTTCAGAATACTATGAATAGTTCCCAAGGATAGTCCAATTTGTTGCATTAAATCGTTTTGAATTATTAGGATTAGCTTCAAAGTAAGATAAGACATCAATATATTCAGTTCCTTCACTTACTATGAATTGCCTCTTGGTTCTAGTTTTTTTTTTAACTTTTTCATTCAATCTAAACCTACGATAGAAAATCAAAAAGTGCCTTTGATCTGGCAAGTTACACGTAGGGAACAAAGCACTATAACGTTCACGAGTTCGGTGGCGATTTTTTTGACAAACGATATAACATTCCATCATTTATCACATTTTGCTGAATGCATGAAAGGCATTTTCCCCTCAGAAATTTAAATTAGCCTCTGCGGTGTACTTTTCAGAGCATTTTACAATTTTTCGTATTTATTAATAATTGTTGCTCCGATAATTTTGAATGTATTGCGTGACAAGTTCAGATAGCTCCCAAATTAAGAATATAAATTATTATTAAAAGCAAAAAGCCTATTCTAATAGTTTTTACTTGGCGCAGTGACGTTCCTGATATTATTCGTTCATCCTGTATCCGAATATTCAATCAAATCCGCTACACCATGCCACTTTGCTTAAAAGCTTTGGCTTTTTGATCAAACATTATCAATTAAACACAATAGAAAACAATATTCAAAAAATTACAAGTGAAGAAGTTGACAAGACAACAAAGCCGGTTAAATGTTGCAATTAAATCACTAATTTCTTAATTCTGGTAACTTTACCGTAATAATATTCACTGTGACAACATAGCTTAAGGTAATTATGATCTTGAAAGCCAATGCAGATAAAAATCTGAGTGCAGCTTTTATAATTTTTCAACTTAATCCAGTAATTCGTCTAAAGGAATTAATTTTCATGTTGTCTTGAGGAAATGAAAGAGTTCGCTTTAAAAGCCCAAATTATTCATCCAACAAGACAGTTGCATTAAGGACGAATGCGTGTTGCGTATAATGTCCCTGGCCTGAAAAAAAAACAAACCTTGATTGGCACATCAGACTGCATGGGTGCAATACTGTAATGCTATGTAAATGGCGCGCTCTTGGCAGGTCATCTTTCAGTTGTCACTCATTAGCGAGTCAACTGTACAACTCCGGTGGGTTTCACCTGTCTCCGGATTTAATTCCGCGTGTATGCAAATATAGCGGAATTGAAATGTAATCTTAAACTGGAACCTTGTTATTATAATCTGCATTTAACGAGTTGATAAATTATTTCTTTTATTTGGGTTGTACCTGTAAAACTTGTAATTTTTCAAGAGTTTTCAGTGTCAGCTTTTAAATGAACAGGAAATGAGACATGTAATTTTTTTAAGATATTACACTTAAATATACTTAGCTTTCATCATATAAGTAGTTTTTTTTGTTTGTTTATCAAGTTGGACATTTTTTATTGTAATGACAATTTAATTGCTTTTTATTTCTGTTAATAAAATATTATGCAGTAGTTAAACAACATTGTAGCAGATATTGAAAGTAAACGCAGCATGTCATCAATTTCTGAAACATTACAAAATGTATCACATGCAAGTAACAGAAAACCACGACTGAGCTGAAAAAATATACCCCTTATAGTGGAATCGCCTTAACAAAGTCTCCTCTGCTCATGGGTGACCTTTTTTATCTTTTCGCTCAATAACAACTGTGACTACTGATGAAGCTGCCCCCAGTTCACACCAAATCAATATTGGTGTCTTACAAAGCTATACGTCTTTTCCCTTTTAACTTTTTGAGGATAACCATAGACCGAATTCACAGTTTCGCCGAAAACTCAACGCATTCCATCTTCGGTAGTTCATATTTTTCGCAATTATTCACTTTTCCTATGAACCTTTAACCGGACATTAAATTAATTTGTTACCATATAGCAAACAATAGTCCAGTGCTTTACAACTTTTCTCTCGCTCTAATCTTAGAATCAGTCACATTCTAAACCATTTCTGTCAAACTTGGGGTGCAGAATTCGATCTGGATCAACGATCCAGATCTCACAAAATAAATACCATTATACTCTGTTACCGCCGAAAATTCGGAGAATCTAAAGGGGGGTTGCACAAGCCAGTGCAAGTGCTTGCCAATATATGGGTATATACTTACCAAAATGATAAAATTTTGGCAAACACTCATGTCATTGTGCTTATGCCAAGAGAAAAGTTTAAAACATCTCAATTTTTACATCTTTCCTCTACAAATGTCAAACGGCGCAGCGCATCTTTGGATATGTGTAAAGCTCGTTGACCTGAGCTGCTTCTGCCACAATTTGTAATCATTTATCACCAAATTTGTCGCTTCTCTATGGAAGTCTGATAAAGATACTTTGAATATATTCGAAATGATTTTATATTACTTTATGGGACAAAAATAGACGATTTTCTCATAAACAAGTCTTACATATTATATAAGATGGCTTACTGTACTTAAGTAAGTTAAACGTAAAAGCAAATTCCAGATCGACCAAATTCGGAAACACTGATGTAATTGAAATAACTCTCTTTAAGTGGTCTCGCTTTAGATGCGAAAAATGGACGAATAACGATCTTGTTTCAGAGAAACTCGATTCGCGTCAAAAAGCTTTTCTCTGAATCGATATAGGCATCGTATAGATGAGCCACCAACGAGGCTTTACATTACAATCCACCGGCAAGTACATTACAATATTCACTAGGTGGATGCGGGAGTAGAGATCGCAGAACTGTGGGTGTCGGTGATTTAAGCAAATCGGATTGAGGAGGTGTGGGCCTCCACCTGACGCGAGGATCAACGGCCACATGCCTCGTTACCGTTCCTCGGGGACCGTGTCAAGAATCAGATGATCAGTGGCGGCCCAAAATAGCTATTGGTAATATTTTAGTTGCAAAATTTAGTTATAATACGCTTCCTTTTTTGTAGCCACCATTAAATTAATAGCAATTGAGTCAAAAAAAAAAAAAATAATAATAATAATTTTGAGTCAATGTGATAATTTTTTTACATATATATTCAAATTGTTTACATGAGAATTTACCTATTAAACCTTTTGCCTTTTTTGTACCAGAAATATTTAGCTTTTGGAAAAATATGTCAAAACCAAAATGTATTTAGTGGCGTAAAAATTGGGGGGTAAAAAAATTGGACAGTTATTTCCTGGTTCAAATCACACACACGTAAATATCGCTGTTATATTGGACTAATCACAAATCTTTTATGAAAAAATATTAAGCCGTTTTGGAGTTATTATAAGTACAAAAAATTTACATTTTTTTTGGAACATAGAATACCCTGTAACTTTGTTAATACTCAATTTAGAGGGTAGGTTCATTGAGACATTTTTCTTAAATTCAAGTAAGAATTCTACCTTAGACTTAGAAGCATGTCCCCTTTATTCTGGGACACCCAGTATATTAACCTCTGAAATTTTAGCAAAAAATCGCAATTATAAGTACTTTCTACTATCTTTTACGTGTATATGAGGTTAAAAACACGTTACTTACGGCGACGTCGTATAATGGGGTTCAAATTACGTCTCTTTGACGTCTCCTATGGGTTGTATTTAATTACGTTAGATATCAGGTACTTGAACGACGTTTTTTAGATGTCATTTATAGGTTGCTGACGACAGCGTCCAATTAAAACTTATGACGTTATAATTAAGTATCATCACGTGTCTCTGCTATACCCGGGTGTGTACCTTTCCTCTTAGGCGTTCGCCTAAATTATCTGTCTCTGTGAAGAACATTTAAAACACCCGCGGTTTGGGGTGGGCTCTTGGAGGAAAACTTTTCTCTTATAACCGCGATTCAGCACCGGGACTTTAGAGACACTCCACTTGAGTAGTTTTTGATTTTAAAATAAAATCACCAACATAAACTTACTGAAGAGAATTACAAAACCCCTGACTACTTTATAAAAAAGAACATTTTTATTTAAAAATTTGGAAAACTACGCTGAAAGAATGCAATAAAATTTTTTCGAGAATTAATTTGTTCGGGCAAAATCACCAAAAACGGTCCAAACTTGAACCTGTCCCGTCCATAGACAATCGGTCGACATGATAGAGGAAGAAGCACCTGCCGTCTATTACTACTAATGTGATGGTGTAATAAGAGGTCAGAGGTCTCCGTGGCGATGCTCTCGGGCGGTAATGGCGTTACGAGATGCCAAATGCCGGGCCATTGTGGCTCCGCGGCGCCCACACGCGACGCGGCTGACCCGGCAGGTGAACGCATCCAGCGCACGCCCGAGGTGAAGGACCAGCATCAACTTTCCTGCCAGACACAATATAAGCCATCACACTAAGCCTTGTCCATGAGATCTGGACCATCAGGCTGTAGTAGGCACCAAGACACCAGAACCAGAACCACTACAGAATCTCTTGCAGGTCAGGGTATCTCATACATTTATGCATGTATGATACGGGTTGGTCCTATATTAAAATGAGAAAATTTGAAAATCATTTGAACCGTCAGGTCATTCATACACTTTATTATTCACCTTTGTTGTTTTTCATGGAAATATTTATTTGAAACAGAAATTATTGGATAATAATAATTAGGTTACGTCAGAGAACTAGGCGAGAAATCATCAGTGAAAAAATCTGTACCTACCTAGATAAATATCAAGAGAAAATCTTACCATATTAAAGACAACGAGACAAACTCTTGAAGCTTAAATGAGTACGTACCTACCTACCAGAAATTTTATCATATATTTTACATCATCATAAGTGCATACAATTCTGGAAACTTAAATGTTCCTGATAGATCGTTTACCGAAACTTTTCACTATAGGTACTAAGTTGCACCCCTGCCTGAGAAGTTTTTCATCCCTTATCAACCTTTTAAAATGCTACAATTTAACTCAACGCACTGGTCAATTAATTCTTTTGGTGCACCCACAACGTGTACCAAATTTTGTTTTTCTAAGTTCAAGTATAATTGAGATATTAATTTTATCCGAAATTTGAAACAGCAGTTTCAAGGCCTAACTTGTCAGGGGTGTGAATAAGTATAGAGGTAAGTTGCGTTAAATCATCATATTTTAAGTTTCCGTATACATGCCCCGGCTCTCTGTCGCGCGGTTCTTATACGAAATACCCTGTATAGGACGTCAAAAGATTCTGGAAAAATTTGAAACTTTAGGCAACTCCCTGTTCTGAAAAAAATGAATTGTATTTTTTCCGCCTGATGATCCAGGGAGATTGCAGCTACTATCCCTATAAAAAGGTTTCTAAAATACGCACCAAAATTACTCAACTACATGGAGTGGTCACAAAAAAACAACTTATTTGTCACTATAAAAATTTTAAGAAAGTACAAAGTTCAGTCAGATCCAAACCTCGACTTCTGCAAAGTCGAGTCAGTTGGAATTTTTGATTTTTGAAAATCTCTCGGGGTCAGCTCGAATTTTTTTTTTTTAATTCCATTTATTGTATGTCTAAAGTCCCGTTGGTTCGAAAACTCGATTTTTGTAAAGCCTGACCAGCTCGACTTTTTTTGCAATGACCGGTTATAGGTACCAAGTCCGGTTAACTTGAAAATCCGATTTTTTCAAAGTGCGGTCGGCTCGAAAATTCGACTTTTGCAAAGCCTCCGATGTACTCCTTCGATGTTTTTTTTTTAAATTATCATTGAGATAATTTTACAGTGTCCTTGGCAACTACTGTCACTCAGAAGTCAAACCTGATATGGATTTGATAATTTAAAAATTGCTCAAAAAAGGAAAGAAGATAAAGAAATTACGAAAAGTTGCTTTGTGGTGAAGTTTTTTGTAGTCGAGAAAACTCTTCTCTTTCAAACGTATTTCTTCAAACGTTTCTATCTTTCGAACGTACTTCCGAATCAGTTTTGAAGAATAAGTGCAACAATCTCCCTGGATCAGTCGGAAAAACTACAAATATTTTTGTCCAGAACAACTTCCATACTTTAAAATTTTTACAGAGTCTTACGTCCTGTATAACGTCCTGTATAACAAACCTGGGGATCCTGTCCAACCATTGCGCCAAGCGGGTGATAGTTCCAGAAGTCAGCTATCTAGGGCAGAAGTCTTTTTTAGAAATCAGTAATACTTTAGGAGGTCATGACACTTTGAATGTACGTTGAGAAAAATGTACGTTGATTTTCCGGAAAATGCCAAAGCTACTCATCCTTCCAGGAAAAGCTATGACACGCCTAAGGAGATATGCCAACGCTTTTCTATGACTGTCAAGTAATCCTGCCTAAGATCTGTAGCTCTGCAAATGAAACCTTTTATGTAATGAAACAATAAAAGTAAGAACGTTACAATATTACAAATTTACATAGAAACTGTATGCGGGTCAACATAATTGTGTCTGAGGAATGAATATCTTGTAACTTTGCACATTGGGATGCAATTAGTGAGGATTCGCGAACGAGCTGGTAATTCTGTCGTCGTTATATTCTGATCTATAAGACACTCGCCTGAATTGTTCAATATTAACTGACTCTCAGTATCTGCTGACAGTCGGAGTCTTGAAAACGATGAAGTGATCTAATTTGTGATGTTCATGCAATCGAGTCTACCAGTATCTCATGCAGGATGATTTCTTTGAGTGATGAAAAAAGTGAGGCGTAGGGGGATAGATGAAGTGCAGCTGCTTCGTCATTGAAGAAGTTATGCAGTTATAGATTGATAAGAGATGTCTTCATTCTCCATATCAAAAACTCACAGCTCAGATTGCAAGATTGCCCAAACTCATTCCTATCAGTTGAGCAGATTAGATGCCTATAATAGCTGGTCGATCAAGTTATGAAGGCTGCAGTTGAGTGTATCGTAACTAGTGACCGGAGCAAACGCAAACAGAAGAATCCAATGTGAAAATTACTTTCTTCCACTGTGTGATAAATGTCTTGATATGTATAATATCCTAAAATATTTCAAATCATTCCGATCAGCGTTAGGCTAATGCCATTGTTCCAAAGTTGACAAGTAACAGTTTTTTGTCAACAATGGATGAAATCGAGTATCGCTCGGTGATAAAGTTTCTTCATTGGAATAGAAAAAGGAATCAGGAGGTTAAAGCTGAGTTGGACTCGATGTCGGTGAGCCTTCTCCTTCATATACAACCGTGAACCATTTGGTGGACTGAGTACCAACGCGGTCTTGCCACCATTCTTGATGAATTAACCTTATTGGCTACCAAAATCTGTTTCAACTACTGAAGACTTCGTGCAAGCAACTGTGATGGAAAATCGTCGATTGACAGTTAAGTTGATCAAGTGAGTGGATCGAGATGGGAGAACCAACTCCAACGACGGTGAAGGTCGTTCTTTATGAGAGAAAAATGATTGCAACAGTTTTTTGGGACAACGGTGGGATTATTATGATTTAATACCTACAGAAAGGTAAAACGACGCGCTATTACCACGCGTTGCTGGATTGACTGAAGTATAAAATCAAGAAAGACGACCACACTTGGCAAGAAGAAAGTAATAGTGCTGTTTCATCAGGCAACGTTTGGGTGCATACGTGCGTAGTCGCAACTTCCATATAGAAAAATTGCATGAACCGAAGTTCATATATTTCCCATTCATATTTTTCTTATTTCCAAATTTGAAAAGATTTTTTTTGGGGGGGATGGGATAAGGGAAGTTGAAATATGGGTCTGCTGATGTGTTGATGTGAAAGGCGTTGTAGAACGGTAGTTTTTAGAAAAATAATTTTTTTCCGGCGGTTTGAAGATTTGGGAAAGCCTTTGACCAAATGTATTGAGTAACGAGGAGACTATGTCCAGAAATAAATTTCGCCTTGCCTCAAAATCAGTGTTTTTCTTGAAAAGGCCTGAATCTTTTCCTGCAACAGTGATTAAATGAAGATCATGTTGAGTGAATTAATTGGTGCAGAAAGCTTCATTTCAACTTTTAGAAAGTGGAGGTCAACTGATAATGTTGTGAGATTTTGGGAGCTGGTTAATAAAAAATAGGATATAAAAAAAAACGAAAAAAACATCGCAGAGCGAAAAAATTGGCCCAAATACTACAATTGAGGTAATCCATAACTTTATGAAAGACCACGAAAAAGTAGTTTTCCAAAATCAGTAAAAAAATCAATAAAAAATAAAATTCGGGAAATTATTCTCTTTTTCATTTCGGTCTTAGAGGCCTTACTCTTACTCTTAGAGGCATTACTGAGCACGATCATTTTATTTCCATATGACAATATTATAAGTTTTGGGTTCATAAACGCCTCGTAAAGATTCGTTTTGTATAAAAAAAAAACAGCATTTGTTAATATAAGATTGAAATAAAAACGTTGCAGTGTGAATCTGGCATCAGTGTTTATAGGCTTCCAAGATCAAACATATTCTGACACCATCAGGTGAATCTTGCGCTCAGGAATTTCTCCCAACAAGTGCATGGTAGAATTTAGGATCATTAATCATTTTGTTGCATTAGACTTATACGTTTGTTCGAGTGACTCTGACTCATTTTGACACGTTTCCTATATTGATGATGCAAGTTTCACTTCACATAGACGTAGACTTTCGAATTTTTTCCTGTCAACGACATTCCGTATTAAAAAAATTAACATAAAGAAAAATATATAAATTTATATTAATTTTACATTTTTATTGATTGAAACTACAACGTCTAAAAGAGTTTGAATAATTTAGTTTTGAACAAAATATTTTGTCCTGAACTAATAGAGATACTTAGAAGGTAATTGAATTAAAATGTTACATTCTCATAATTTTTCGCTACGAGAACTAGCCCATGCAATTGGCTACAATTTTAGCAAGGTTTCAGGGTAGGATTCCCCCCAGGACCCGAACGAACAATTTGTTATGATTATTTTTTTCACTCGCGCCACATCCGGCTTAGTTGGTTCGCGATGAAGAGCTCGTGCCTCCTCCGAACGACCTTGGAGAATGTAAGCAATAATGATATTGAAGATAATAACACACTACAGAACACACCATAACCGTTTGGAATATAATCAGAAATTCCATCTGGTAGCAGTGTAGCACTCGCACAGGTGTTCCATTCCCCTCTGGCTTAATTTTACAGATTTATTCGTATGCCTACTAAACTAACCACATTACTCTTTTGCTTTGTTTCATTTTGTAACGCATTATGGATCGTGGCTCATCAGACGATCCCTAGAAAGTACTGATAATATATTGATTCCATAAGTTTTGATTGTGTTACTTACTAAACTAATCGTGATTGGTGAACTCGAGTACTATGAATCACGAAATATCACTGCATGAAAATGGATGATGTTTATTGTAGGGATGGGGTGGGGAGAGGGGGATAAATACGCCCGGCTAATTTATTATGATGATGTAATGATCTATGATTCAGCTGCATAAAATTATATAAAATCATGCAGAAAAGGTTGATTGTATTATCTTTAGTTCTGAATAATTCTTAATTAATTCTTAATACTGAAAAAGAAACTCAAAATATGAAGTGCTAGTGAATTACTTTTAGTCGTAAAACGCAAGTTGTTGACTCTTCGTGTCGTCTTGATGAGTGAAAAAATCATAAGCGTTTTTCTCGAGAAGAATGTAATGTACGATGTTAGAATTTACCTGTTAGATGTTACCTATTTCGTATTTTTACAAGCGCTTCAAGGGATTCACAAGCAAACAAAGCCTAATCTTAATCAAAAATGTTGAAAATCTCAACTTCTTTGTGATTTTCTCAGAAAAGAAGCTTTAGCTTGACAAACAATATCCACAAAACCAGTGTATTTAGTAAACACCTGTGTAACTATAAATGTCGGAACGCGATCAGTATTTTCAACAATGGCCGGTTCGGTTTTTGTTATAATTTTGCACCATCTTGCATTCCTCAAGGACGTTCAGAACAGCGAGATTTAATATATCTTTTCATCGCGGATTGACAAGCCGGATATCTGCCCGGCATACAAACACGTTAGGTCTCAGGTGATCCTATTTTGATCCACTTGAGTTACTTGTGTGCTCTAAATGGGAACAACAGGTTCAGAATCGGGACAACAAGTCCAGCACTAAAAAGATTCAGTCATTAACAATGGAGAACTTAATAAAAGCTCTATTATGTTATGTGTGAAAGTCTAGATCTTAACATTTTCGGACGAAATGATAAAAATCGCAAGAATGTAACTTTATTGACCTCGTTATACAACTCTTGTGTATTGTACCTATAATGAATTTTGCCTGTGTGTGATATCTAGAAATGCTTCTTTTCTTCTTCACAAATTTAGTTTCAGAGATATATTTTTTCATGATTTACTATTAATCGAAAGTCCTTATAAAAAATAAAAGCCTTGGTAAGTCAAAAGAAGCTTATTAGGAAAAGGATGAAATTCTGGTCTCAGTTCAGTAGAAAAGTTAACCAAGGATACAGATCAGTAGCTATCACCTAGTGCAAATAATTTTTGAATAAAATTTTTGAATTTTGTATGTAAAAGCAAGCGCAGTTTATATTTGACTGTTTAGATAAGTCCACTAAAGCAAATGTGATTCATACAGATATTTTTCAGGAATCTGACCGAACAGACCTTTAAATCTTGGTTAAAAAACGATCATATTGTGGCGAGGGAACGTCCAGAAATTCTATAATCCACGACCGACGTGTATATAAGAGCGCCGTGAGAACGGTCAGTTTAGATTACGATTGGAAGACAATGAAGACAGTTTAGATTAGAAGCTAGTGAAGAGCCACATAAGAAAGAGTAGAAAGAATGATAAGAGAAAGAAAGGCTCTAACAGTGCAAGTGGGTATTGGAAGTAGTCTGTAGAAGTTAAGTGAAATCGTAGATTAGATCTGCTGTGTTAGCATTAGTCTGCATAACATAAGAAGAACTTATTATTTGGACTTTGGAGATTATTGTTTTAGGTTGAATAGTTGTGTTGTGGTAAAAGGGGATGAAATCATTTTCTTCTGAAACGTATCTTTTCTTCTTGGAGTTCCTCAGGGATCCTACTTGGAACCTTTTTTATTCAATGTCTACGTTGATGAAATCAATGCACTCAGGCGGGACCTCAATGACGTGAAAATGTAAAACCTTCTTGCGCATCAATCGCAGAAATAGTGTATTTTTATGCGATTCAATTATGAATATTTTCACCGCTTTTTAAATTATTGGCTTTCTGAAATTTTCCATAGTCATGTCATGTTAGCGTAGTGCTTTAATGTGAAAAATTTTCTGTGATAATTTCATTTCATTTCGTTTCAACACGTGCCTTAGAATGGATTTTTAAATTTAAAAATCAAAAAAATTGGCAAAATTTTACAATTTTGTCCCTTTTCCTATGCCCGCCACTGGCTAACTTTACTTGAAAAATACTATTTTTTACACTACCTTTAATAAATTCGGAAAAAACTGAAAGGAGAGTTTTGAAAACCGAAAGTTTGAAATTTTAGAGGAATAAACATCATTTAAAAATATTCGAATATATCTCCGCCATTTTTATATTTACTTCTTGAAATTTTTGAAGGTTAAATGCTATTAGTATAGTTGTCTACTATCAAAATTTTCGTTCTATTCCTTCAAAAATAAGCTCATGAATGTTTATAGAAATGTAGACATTTTTACCCTTTTCCTACCCACGCCTCTGGCTTATTAATAGAAATGATGCAAATTGTATTGCATTAGCTCAAATTTCAAATAAGTTTATTCCAATCTTGTTAATTTTGTTTAAAAGTTTTTGATCTTGCCTATTTAGGGGTTCAAAATCTAGCCATTTTCCAAAAATTGAAAAGGCCGCCATTTTGGAATGTCTTTACCTATTTTACTCAAATACAGTACCAGACGACTACTTGAGGGTATCTTACTACCAAAAAAATTTCAGCGCTCTAGATTGAAAACTTCGACCAGAAACCGTGCCTCACGGACGGTTTTTTTTCTGAAATTCGGAGGGACATCCTGTAGAAGTAACACAACTCTAGGAAAATGTTTTTTACGAAAATCAAACGTCAGCCCTAAGGTTTATAAGAGTAAAAAATTTCGTTCATTAATCTTGAAAGATGAAGCTACAGGAGCGTTTTTAAAAATTTAGAGAAATTAATTTAAAAAAAAACATCATGTAAAAAAAAATCGAATATCTCCGCCATTTTTCTTATTTACTTTTTGAAATTCTCAAGGGTTGAAGTCTATTAGTATAGTTGTGTACTGTAAAAATTTCAGTTTAATTACTTCAAAAATGTGCTCATAAATTGTTGGAGAAATTGAGCCATTTTTACCCTTTTCCTACCCACGCCACTGGCTTATTAATAGAAAAAATGCAAATTTTGTTGCATGAAATTAAATTTCAAGTCATTTACTTCCAATATTGTGAATTTGATATAAAACTCTTTTTCTATCTAGCTTATACAGGGGTTCAAAAAATAGTCCTTTTTCCAAAAATTAAAATGGCCGCCATTTTGAAACGGCTCGATCGATTTTGCTCAAGTGCAATACCAGACCACTCCTTGTGGATATCTTACTTCCACAAAAATTTCAGTCTCCTAGATTGAAAACTGCGACCTGAAATGAGGTGACAAAAACCGGATGTCTGGAACTTTGAAGGGACACCCTGTAGAAGTGATGGGACTTTTGGAAATTTTTTCAACGAAAATCTAACGTCATTGCAAAAATTTGCAAGAATCCAAAATTTCGTTCACTAATCTTGAAAGATAAAGCTACAGGAGCGTTTTTAAAATCAAAATTTCGTGATTTTGGAGAAATAAATATATAAATATATAAATTATTTGAAAATTAGGTAAAGGCAAGCGGTGTGTCGCAAATAAAAGGTATGATCCTTTTTTGTTAAACTCAATATATTTCGATCTTAATTTAGATCTTCATCAGGAGAACTGTAATTATAAGAAATCAATATTTTTTTCAAAAAATCTTAAGATAAATACTTACAACAAATGATCAAAATAAAATTAGCATCTTTAAAATCTAAAAATCTTCATAAGGTAATGTTAATAAAGTTCGTGTTGTAAATTTATGCCAAAAAACCATTTAATATTTATAAATATCAACATTTATGAATAATTTTGATATACATTATATACATATATATATACATTCATAATTTAAATATATAAATATATAAATATATAAATATATATATATATATATATCGTGGGCAGGTGAATTTTGGAAAACTACTTTTTCGTGATCTGGGGGTCAGGATCGGTGGACATTTGATGAGTTTGGGTGATTTTCGAAAAGTGATGTCGTCCTCAATAGTGTATTTTTTTATAAAAAAATACACTAATAGAGTGATCGAGTGGTGGCATCGACACGAGTTTGTTCTTAATGTCTCGAAGTGCTTGGTTTTGTTGTTGAGTGAGTCCATAAACCTTTGAAGACCTTCGGTGGTGAAGGATTTGTCAGAGGGAGAGGCCTTTGATTTTCGGGTATCATTCAGTGATGATATTGAGTATGTCTCATAATTTTTTTTTTAATTTTATATACAGGCCCGTTTTTAAAGAAAATGCATGTGGGTTATCTTAAGGATTCCAGGTCGTTTAAATCGGGGAAAAGTTGCATATCTTTGTACTGATTATAAATTTGAAAAAAAAAATTAACTGTCATTATTAGTTGTCAAAATATTGGAAAGAATACGAAATTTGCATTTTTGTTTTTATTTATTTTTTTAAATTACCAATCAAGCTAGCCATTTTTAATGGAAACATTATTAGGACACTTTTCAAACTTATTTTTAGAGTCGATGCAAGCGCACGCTGATGAAAGTTAGCATAAATTTTGATACCTAACTGAACTATCTAAATATTCATAAAAAAAAACTGCACAATAACGCATCGATTTTACGTAGCACAAATCGAAGTTTCCTCCGAGAAATTTTCGGTTATCGTAAAAATGACATTCGTAAATAATTAATTATGTTGAACGTCATAAAAAACGGTTAGCTTGATTGCTCATTAAATAAAAAAATGGCAAATTTCGTATTTTTTCCAATATTTTGACGACTAATAATTGACAGCTCAGATTTTTTTTCAGAGTAGTAATCAGCACAAAAATACGCAGCTTTGCCTTAATTTAACCGACTTCGTATCTCTTAAGATAATTGAGATCCCCATGCATTTTATGTAAATACGGGCACCCTGTATTTTGTATTAAGTAGAAATAGCCCAACAGAAAAAGTATCACAGTACCAAAAACAACAATAAGCGCATGGCTTGTATATAAAATAACACCAAAAAATAACATACTAAAGCTATAAGTACCTATATAGAGAATCTACTTAAGAAACACAAGTCAAAAATGTTAATTTCTTAGGGACGTTGTCCATTAAAATTTTTTCTTTGGTGAATTTCTTCATGTATTTAAATGTGAGATTTATAGTTTAAAATTTACAAACACCAGAAATATCTCTAAACCATATCTCGTTACAGGCTTAATCACTTTTAAAATTGAAAGTAATTGGCACATTAAAAAATATAGAAAGATTTTTTTGTATTATTGAAAAAAAATTCATATTTTTTTGTGTACTAGTTTCGATGTTAAAAGTGATATAGTCTGCAATGAGGGTTTTCGAATTTGATTTTTGGAAGCTCGGAATAGAATAAAGAGTATAAATAAATTACCCAAAGAACTTGTGTTTCAACATAATTATTGTTATACTTCGCTGGAAATGAATCTATTTATGTATACTAATGCTAAGCCAAAGAAATCTTACGTTTACCTAATTCTTATAACTGTTATATTTATTGCAGTTGACAAAGCAAATAAATAAGAATAAATCGAACCGGATTCCCGGTGGATCTCTCTAGAATAATTAAATGTCACGGAGCAGATTTAAACGGAACAGTTTTACCTCTATATGGTTACTATAAATAAATAAATCTACTAAAGAAATAAGAACAGAAATGAAACTAGAAAGTTAGAAATATTTCATAAATCTCTCTTTACAGGGGGTAGGTAAGAGCATAAATGACCATAAGTAAATATTTGTATGAAAAAAAAAACTTCCATCAAAATAATTCATGTTCTTAAATATCATATTGTACATATTATAACTGCATAAAACATGTTTTTATTATTATATACCTACACTAAAAGAATTACATATGGTTCAATGCAGATTATAAAGATCAATGATCACGAATATTTCCAATAGCGACTGTAATTATGTATAATTATAATTTTATCTAAGTTGCTATAATATTTCATTTCAATTCAACGCTACTTAGCATACCTACTTATTGTAATATTGATTACCTTCATATACCGGGTGATCTTTGATGTATGCCAAGTTTTAAATTTGATAATTTTTCTTGAATCTTGAACCTTCTTGTAAAGTTGAATTTCTGTATTATTTAATTGGGAATCGAGTTCTTGGGAATGAAATTATTATTTATAAAAAGATTTTTATAAAAAACAAACGTTTCAGGGCCGATTGGTTTTTTTTACGAGTGAACAAGGGACCAATCGGCCCTGAAACGTTTCGTTTTTTTATAAAAATCTTTTTATAAATAATAATTTCATTCCCAAGAACTCGATTCCCAATTAAATAATACAGAAATCCAAGTTTTAAATTCTGAAAGAATATTAACCAGTCTATAAGTATCTCGATCAAAGTTTGAAGCAGCTCCGTTAGATGAAGCTTTCAATTTATTTATTTTCTCAATTAAAAAAAGGGAAATTTTAATTTTCCCCTTTCCAAACCGCGTAGGAAAGTTTTTAATGTAATTACATACATCAAACCGCTGTAAATTTTTCTATTTAATTCACTTGTTATTATCATCTCAGTTCTCACCTGCATAAGAAAGCCAGATTTTATGCGCAGTCCAAATTGAGCAAGCTTAGAATGTAAGTAGATGAATTCACGCTACAATCAAGTAAACGGTCAGCATTTTACATTTTAAGCATTAGGTATAATAGTCCAGTTGAAAAAGACATTAATCGAAACATTGGAAATAAAAAGCTGTAAAATGCCAGAGATAATGAGGATATTGTCCTGATTGAAATTCCACTTGGGCCTTGGGTAAATCAGCTATTTTGGATTCTTGAGTTTTAAGCATATAACGACCGAAGACGTCCAAATAATATGAAATACCGCCAATTTTTATTTTTTCACAAATAAAATAAAACATTTTTTTTGTTGCTTAAGAAACTACATATTTGCCTAAAATGTTTTTTTTTGCCATTTAGTAACTATTTCGCTAAATGTACCGTTTCTATGGCAACATGTCACACTCCCGTCCGATGCGTGCGCATTCATAACCAGTACTGCAGTAACCGCACTTGACACTTGTCTGATGGTCTAGCTGAAAGCACTTGTCCTGCATTTGCATTAGTTTTGGCAGCCGGATTTGAAGCTGCAGAATATGATGTGGAGTACCCACTCTGGTACTCCCCTCCCATTCCTTTAGTAGGGATGGGTTTCAGCTGACCTGCATCCCAAGGATGCACCATTGTCAATAAAAAAAAATCATCTGACCAGTTTTTTTAATCTTAGCAAATGGCGCAATTTCGCCTTTACCAGATGGAAAACTTGGTACTAATGTTTTTACCTGTTTCATGTTTTCAACTTTTTATTGGTCTGTTGTCCTCGAACAGTTTCGTTATATTCGTAACAGTCCGTCCATTGCTTTAACTTTCTTTAACTGTTGGTTTCTATCACTAATATCCCTCTTTCATCTTTTAATAGTTCTTGTTTTCTTTTAGTTTTGTTGTAATAAATTACTTATCTCAATTGAATTGAAAAACAAAAATTGAATTGCTCGAAACAATCCAAATTTTATCAGTGCCAAAGTTAGGGCAAATTTGGTCATGTAACGTTTCATTTGTTGAGCAGTTTAGAACAAGGTCAGGAAGGACATAGTGATTAAACCTAGACGGTTTAGTTTTGCTTAAATTTTGATTTCATTTGATTTGTATAATGTTAGGTTTTCAACATTTCAGCATGCCTGAGTTTGATTTGTTATATTTACAGATGTAATTGAAGTTTGTAGTCTTATTTTGCTTAAAATGGGGTATATGTTTTATAGTCATGCTTTTCTTTAAAAGAGGGCATGTTGTAGTATGTTGAGCTGCCTATAGCATTCTCTGTGGTATTATGGTACGCCAGAATGTCAACCTTCAACAGTGTCACTGAAGGATGTCATCAGGGACATGGGCAGTAGGTCAGATAGACGAGCACAAGATGTCTGCTAATTATTTTTTTATAAACTGCTCAACAAATGAAACGTTACATGACCAAATTTGCCCTAACTTTGGCACTGATAAAATTTGGATTGTTTCGAGCAATTCAATTTTTGTTTCGAGGGTTTACTAGTTCAATCCCTTGTTTATCAGTCCGTATGTTTGCAAGAACTTGGTACTTCACACATAGTTTATATAGGGTGGTAAATAAAACAGTTCAAAATCTCAGAAAGTTCAGCTTGCTCCAATTTGATCAAAGATTTTTATTTTTAATTGTCAACACAAAGATCATGAAGATGGACCTCATATCTCGAAACGGTTTTCGAATTTTCCGATTATTTCTTTTATTTACAGGGTGATCTCAAAAAAACTACTTTTTGGTGTGGTGATGATAATAACTTTGTTACCGGTGACCCGATTTTCAAAATGTAGGGGTCATTTTAAAGCTAAAGCTTCAAGCAAGAACACGCAAGTTTGATAATCGACTAAGGACAAAAATTGAAAATACAGGGTTGTATTAAAACTAACCCAAATCTGAATGGCTTTCGAAATCTATGGTATTAAGGAAAATTTGAAATAAAGTTAATTTGCTTTCAAACGAACCATTCATTCTGAATACTTCAAGATGTTCTTCGCTTGCTTGAGTTAAGAATTGTTGAGATAAGAACAAAATTACAACTTCGTGTTTTCGAATGAGGTAGCCGCTTTGTTATTATTAGGCTTATTGTTTATCATATGGATGTCACTATTATTGATTGTTGTTTGACGGCTGATAAAACTGTTTTATATTGTCGGTTGAGCTGAGATTTCTTTGCATGACTTCCATTACTACTTACCGCGTGATGGCTTGTTAATTCACTCAGCAATAATTGAGCCTGTCATATCGTAAAGAAAGTTCAGTTAAAAAAAAACGGTTTAAGAGGTGTCCATTAAAATGTTTTATTATTTATGTACAAAAAACTGTGGCATTCCAAAAAAAAAAAATGGGGAGTATCCAAATACCAATATTTTGTCGGACCTCCCCTGCCTCTTTTATAACTGCAGTAACTCTTCTTGGCATTCCCTCCACCAGGTGATGTAAAAACTGCTGGGGAGTAGCTTCCCATTCTTCCTGTATAGCTATCACCAAATCATCCAAATTATCCATTTGTCCTTCCCTTTCTTTAGGATTTTTTTTCATTCTGCTCCAAACATGCTCAAGCGGATTTGTATCCGGAGATACAAGGGTGGTCAATTCATTCTTACAATAAATAAAACAGTTTTATCGGCCGTCAAACAACAATCAATAATAGTGACATCCATATGATAAACAATAAGCCTAATAATAACAAAGCGGCTACCTCATTCGAAAACACGAAGTTGTAATTTTGTTCATATCTCAACAATTCTTAACTAATGCAAGCGAAGAATATCTTGAAGTATTCAGAATGAATGGTTTGTTTGAAAGCAACTCAACTTTATTTCAAATTTTCCTTAATACCATAGATTTCGAAAGCCATTCAGATTTGGGTTAGTTTTAATACAACCCTGTATTTTCAATTTTTGTCCTTAGTCGATTATCAAACTTGCGTGTTCTTGCTTGAAGCTTTAGCTTTAAAATGAGCCCTACATTTTGAAAATCGGGTCACCGGTAACAAAGTTATCATTGCCACACCAAAAAGTAGTTTTTTTTTGAGATCACCCTGTACATAAAAGAAATAATCGGAAAATTCGAAAACCGTTTCGAGATATGAGGTCCATCTTCATGATCTTTGTGTTGAAATTTAAAAAGAAAAATCTTTGATGAAATGGGAGCAAGCTGAACTTTCTGAGATTTTGAACTGTTTTATTTACCACCCTATATAAACTTTGTGTGAAGTACCAAGTTCTTGCAAACATACGGACTGATAAACAAGGGATTGAACTAGTGAACCCTCGAAACAAAAATTGAATTGCTCGAAACAATCCAAATTTTATCAGTGCCAAAGTTAGGGCAAATTTGGTCATGTAACGTTTCATTTGTTGAGCAGTTTATTATCATTATTACGATTGTTATATTTATATTTTTGTACAATCGGTAAAAGTGTAATTGAATTCTTCAATCGCTTTAACCTGAACTCAGAAATAATTAACGAAATTTCTGAACAAATTTTAATAGATTTTATCAGAATCATAAACAAACACATTTATTCCTAAAATTAATGTTATTTAATTATTATTTATGTTACAATTTTTAATATTTATGTCATTTTTTTTGATTGATCGATATGCTGTTTATTAATGCAACCCAAGTTAAATGGGCAGTCCACTTTATTCAATAAAGTTTTTCTCTCTTATTAGATTATATTATTATGTTAATAATCATGACTGCATTTTTTAATAAAGCTCCATAAAAGTAACCAACGTAACATGGTCTAAATTGACTGTGACTGGACAAACAACGTTTATTCAAATGACATAAATGGTTGTTATGGTATGAATATGGTGGGAAGCAGTTATGCACCGCGCAAGCGATTAGACTAGTGGTTTCCAAAATTATTTGGCCTACCGCCTCCTTTCCAGAAAAAATAGTCCTCCGCGCCCCCTGTATTTTTTTTAAATTTTTAAGCAATTAAACAGAAATATATGTATTAATGTTTCCATCTTGTTCATAAAATATAATATAATATAGGAAGGTGTAAATTATAAAAACATTGAAGTTTGAAATTGAAGAAGCCAACGACCAGCTGGTTGTTGTTAAAGGAAAATTAAGGGTTATATGAACGGAATACATCAATTATTTTTTTTAGAACTTTTCTTCTTTTATTATGCACCTGTGGCCATCACCGCCCACCTGGGGGTGCTACAGCAACCACCAGGGAGCGGTAGTGCCCACTTTGGGAATCACTGGACTAGACCATCAAGGACCCTATTCGCCAATCCAGCACCATGGCGGTGTTGGAACTCTTACGCATACCTTCCCAATCTTTTTTTAACGAAAGGTATTTCAACGAAAGGAATTCCATTTCTTCCTCTTCTTGTAAGTAGGGCTAACTGTCCTGATCAAAAAGATATTGAGTCTGAGGTTACTGTTAACTCAATACTGTTCCATATGAGAGCTTTTCTTTTAGATGGTGCTAATCATTTGAGCTTTAGATAACATAATAAAAGACTATAAAGTTATGAGAACCTTGACAAGTAGGAAACTTGTTTAGAATGAAACTCATTACGAGGGGAAAAGGATGACGGAAATAATGAAATAAAATAGGACAATAAAATAATAAAAATATAATGAAAACTTTACTCAGTGCATCGTTAGTTGTTGTTGCCAATTAAACCGAATACCTATATCAAAATTAGCTCACCCTGTACGTGGTTAACAAAATTCTAAGCAAACGGAGGGAGTAGCTTGAGTTTGATAACGATAAGAAACAAATGAACAAAAAAATTCAGAGAAATAATGTTACCTACTTATAATATGATAGTGTAGGTGTATTTTAATCTGTTCTGTACAAGTAGGACAACTACTATAGCGGTAAACAATCTAATATATTCTTTGTTTTAAACAAAGAGATGTATGCCGATAAGTGAAAATAAAATATTATGTAGAATTAAGCTCTTATTAATCTCGACTTATCTATCATAGCGCGCTGTATCAATCTTGATTGAATTATGCAATGCGGCTGACCTAACGAACCTCTTGATGTAGATATTGTAGTAAAGCACGTAATATTGTGATGGAAATGATACTTGATTAGGTTCGTATAGGAATACGTCAATCATAGATATAACAGTCATTTAATTTAATTTAGTTATTTCTGTTTAGTGTTTTTTCTTGCACGTTTTATTATTATTGTTGTACTGTAAACTGTAATGCGATTAAGGTGGAGGCAGGTAGCTAGCTAGTGAACATTTTAAATGTTTGCAGCTTTTAATAAAAGTTTAATAAAACGATTTTCTATCTACCTATATATTTATATTGTATGTATATAAATAAATTAGTAAAATAATCCTAACTGTGTCGAATATCATGACCTCGCCCCTAGCAACGATGATGAACATAGTTGTCTTCTAGTTATGAATGACTCATTGCATGTAGGCACATACTTATCGCTTGGGGCATTTTTTTAGCTACAGTTCCCTGACCAGAATAAATTTTAAATATGCAACATTCAAAACAATCAAATTATGTTGATTCATGTTAATTTTGTAGGGTATGGTAGACTTGCTTGTCAATTTCTACGTCCAATTGGGTCTCTTCTAGCGGCTTCGTAATCTTATTCCCTAGACCAGTGAAAGAGCGAGTTGTTTGTTTCAATTATTCAGGACTACCAATTTTCTTGTATACTTATATGACTGCATCAAGTTAACATCGCTGCCGGTATCCACAGATCCATGAAAGATGATCCTTTTTACTTTAATAGGTAAGCACTTGTCATCAATAGTACGTATACAATTTACTTCTTGATTTTCTTTTGCGCACTTGGTAGAAATGTGGCCGAATTCATTGCACTTAAAACATTTGGATCCTTTATCTTGGTGTAAGCACTGACTCTCGTTGTGTGTTTTAGAACCTCAGTTGTTGAAGCAACGTCTTATAACGGTTGAGCTTCTTCTGTCTAAAAACTGGTCCCGTCGTTTTTCATCCTACTCATAAAGATCTTCTTTTATCTTGGTCAGTATTTCTACTTGCTTGACTTTCCTTTGGCTTTTATCTTTGTTCGTAAGACTCGAGACATTTTTAAAATTCTTTAATCATCTGGGCACTATCTAAAATTCTATGTAGATACTGAATTTTAACTTTTACAACTCCTTTTTCAACTTAATAACTTTATATTTTACAATTTCTTCATCAGTGGATGATGTTTATCTGTTGCTTCCGTAGGCAACATCTTTTGTGAAACTTTGTTTACGACATCATATTTCAGGACTTCATTATATTCCTTGCTTGGCATCTTTTCTTATTACCTTGACAACTTACTAGAGTATCACACTGAAATACAAAAACCAATTTTAACAACGTACTATAACAATGTATTTCTACTTGTTCAACTTTGACAACAACTTCTTCGTTTAATGCACTTAAAAACTGGTATGTGACTTCTTTTCCTTCGTTACTTCTTGTTAAAATTTTTGTTTAAATCATCCTGGACGAGCCCCCAAATGATGATATTATTTAATCGAGAACTTTTAATCAAGAAAAAAACAAAGATAAATCGTAACCCGGCTACTCATTACCGTGGTACTTGGTAAGTGAGTTATTTGGCAAGTACTTCTGAGTACTTGTGCAAATCAATTTAAAACCACATACATTTATGTCTGCGTGGCAGAGCGGGTGACGTATGGCGCTGTCTTGGAAACACTTATCAAGTAACGACGTTTGACTTGGGACAGTTTACCGACAACGAACGGGAATTACAAGTAATTGTGCGTGGTAAGTAAATCTAAGTTGCACTCCACGTCATACACACTATGCGGCACTTGCCAAGTATTCACAACTACTCGGCAAGTACCGCGTAGTGAGTACTTATCACTTCCGACTTCACTCTCAGAATGATTTATTTCCAACCGTGAGCACCTCATAGAACTTATTTAAAATTGAAGGCTGCAAAAAAATAGTAAATTCGCAAAAAAGGGTTTCATGTTGTATGTGCAAATAACTCCTACCTGTTGCTGGACCTGTTATGTCTGTTGAGTGACCTTTTTTCTAAAACAAATTAATAGGACAATTATTCATAAAATAATAGTGGTTTAATTTCGGTTAAATTAAATAAAATTTACCTGCGATTTCATTGACATGAGCTTATTTTTTCTACTTCTATTCATTACTTTAACAATAAATAAATAAATTGTGCCGAGTTTATGGTACGTATATAACATACGTAAATAGATTAAAAATAAAAAACAATAATAATTGTGTTCTGAAAATGTTTTCAAACTCTCATAGCGAATTCGATTTACTGCACTTTTCTGCTCCGGGTGCGCACCGAGACGGAATCTCGTGTTCGATTTGTAGGACTCCGTTCCAGTGCTTTTCGTAATCGTATTCGAGTTAAAGTGAACTCTAGCGGTGCATATCGTAATTGTGTTCGAGTTACACTTGCTCTCTGGCAGTGCATAGGAAAATATGTTCGAGTCGTATGGCGGAACTGTCCCGGAGCAAAATAAACTGCACCGTCAAATTTGACGGTGCAACGGTGCACTCCCGTAAATTTAGAGGTTAGAAATAGCGGGAAAATTAAATACTGATTCCTTACTGATTCCTAGTAATTCCTTAAACCAAAAATTTGTGGATAAGTACATTTTACGTATTGTATGAATTACAACTTATTACAATAATAATTAAAATGGATCACGCCTTGTAGTTCCACGACTCTGTTATAATAAGAATAACATCATAACAACAAACAACCGTGATAGGTATAGGATAGGGATAGGTAGAAGGCTATAATGAAAATGCAGACTGGAGGGAAACTGGATTGCACACTGCACTGCACCGGTGCATGGCGCTCTGGCTCTGGCTCTGGCTCTGGTTCTGGCCTGCCTTGACACAGTTCGGTTCCATACAGAGTCGAAATGCGAAAGTTCTGCTCCGGACTGAAGCAGAATTCTGGGCAGAACTGATTCAGAGACAGATCGATCTCGCTCCGAGCAAGTGCAGCCAACTCGAATTCGCTATTAGAATAATATTTTCCTAATCCTGAGTTATATCCTAACATATAAATAAATACATATTATTATTCTTGTATTGGTTTTTAGGTTCTCAGGCTTACTCTTGTAGTTATTAATAAATAGTTGACGTTTCGGGATTGATTAATCCCTTGATCACATATTTAATTAAAAAAATAGATACAATAAAAATTATTTTAGTAAAATGAAAATATAAAAGTATGACATTTACAAGTCAAAATCTAAAAATGGCATACCGTTTGAAACAATGTTTATTTTAGATAATTATTGTTCTTTTACTATTATTGTTTTTTTTTTTTTTTTTGTTGAGTTGCTGTTTGTATGTGTATATTGTTTAAAATAACTGTGAATGATATTGTTTGGGAAGTGGTGTTATTTTATTAATCGTTGGGAGTAAACTTCAGGTTAACTTTTATTGTTTTTTATTATTATTTTTATTTATTTTTAATAAATAATATTTATTGTTGTATTTGTGTGTGTCTGGAAGAGGGTTGTTTTGATATTATGGTTTGATATATTTGGGAAAGGTTTTTGATTTCTGTTCTATCATTAATACTATTTTTTTCATTCTGTATGTGTATATTCAAACGATATGCCATTTTTAGATTTTGACTTGTAAATGTCATACTTTTATATTTTCATTTTACTAAAATAATTTTTATTGCATCTATTTTATTAATTAAATATGTGATCAAGGGATTAATCAATCCCGAAACGTCAACTATTTATTAATAACTACAAGAGTAAGCCTGAGAACCTAAAAACCAATACAAGAATAATAATATAATTCATCTATACGGCAATTGGTTCAATATTTACAATTTTCTAATAAATACATAAATATATAACAAATGGGGCCAATGTAAGTTTACGTTCTGTGATTTTAAAAAGATAAGACCCAATAAAGCTGCCTACACTTTGTTTTCTAAAGACACTTTCAGTGAAAGTAAAGTTTAACAATACATGTTTGTGTCAAACAATTTTTAATGCGGAAACAATCGAATATATCGAAGTAGAAATAATATGTGCTTTCAAATAATAGATCAGGTAGTAAGATAAACTATTCCGTGTCGATATACTTATATATTCTCTGAGATATCTTTTAAATACTGAATACAATACAATCCGTCCTACTTGAAATAATAGTCTCTGGGAAATTTAGAGTAACAAATAATATTTTCTCAAACTTAAATTATGAATGGTTGATTAAACAAAAGTGTACACACCCCCGCAACTTGTTTAACTCGATAGTTAACGAGTATATGATTTATTAATAATAATTTTTTAAAGTTTTATTCGCTATACTTCACACGGTTATCTATAAATTATACGCTTCATAAAATTATTAGATGTTAGATTGAGGCTTTCTTTTTCTTATCGTGATCGGCTATTAATCAAACACAAATTATTCAAACACTCATTAAGTGATAAAAGTAATAAAAACGTGAAAATGTCTGCAAATAAAAAAGAAAACACAAGAAGAATAATCTTGTGAAAAATTATTCCTTTTTTATCTATTTAGTCACCTTATCCAATCTTTTTTTTATTTTGTTTTGTGTATAAGTTTCTATTGTTTGTTTGTACATATAAAAAAATAATGCGCATCTTAGTTATACCCAAAACTTTAAAAAACTTCTCCATATCCGAAACCGTCAATTTATATACTATACACACCCTCCAAATATTTACCTAATTTTTTTTAACACCCTGTATAGCATTAATGAAGGATTTGTTAATTTATCTTTATTATGTTTTCTGCCTTTACTGCTGGACATAGGCCTCCTCTAAGTTCCCCCCATGTCTAGCGGTTCTGAACCGCCATTATCCAGTTCCAAGCAATTTTCCTTATACAGAGTTATTCACGGTATACGCCACGGAAGATTATGGCCGTGTCTTTGGATTTTAGGATCTTTTTATTTTTGGAGTGGATAGAGACACGGCAACTTTTCATGCACTATCCAATGATGTAGATGAAATGTTTATACAGGGTGATAAAAAATTTGAAAAATTCTGAGATTTCTCCACGCGTCGACAAATAAAAAAAATCGAAGAAAGTACAAATGTTTCTATACCATACGATAGTACATGAAAAGTTAAAATAGAGACATGTAAGCCGTTTTTCTCTATCCTGAACCGTTTTCGTTGTACAGGGCCTTGAACTTGAAAAATGACGATTTTCACTTGCTTATAACTCAAAAACTTCTGAATTTAAACACCAACTGTAAAAGCTAATCTTATTTTCTCTTCTCAGACAATCTAAAAATGCAATAACATAGGAGCATTCCATTTAAAAAAACATAACTTTGATATGTTTCATGCTTTTGGGACACCATGTACATTATGAATATAATTTTAAAACGTATCTCTGGTGGTCAACCTCTATTAAGTTTGTCTTCTCGTGGTCGCCATTCTGATATTCGTTTAGTCCACCTGTCGTCTGATGTTCTCGCCACATGACCTACCCATCTCCATTTCATCCTTGCTATGTGCCCAACTTTATCTTTAACTTTCGTCCTTTGTCTGATGATATCATTGGATATTCTGTCTCTTCTAGTGATATCCAGAATGACTCTCTCCATTTTCCTTTGGTCTACTCTCAGATTCTCTGCTGACCTCTTTGGTAATGTCAGAGTTTCTGCTCCATATGTTATTACCTATTAGAAATTATGAGTATATTGCTCTTAAACACCTCTCTTAATTTGCCAAAAGCAGCCCAACTCAAACCCAGTCTCCGCTGTAACTCGTAGCTTTGGCTGTTCTTTCCAATTTGTATTTTGTGTCCATAGTACTTGTACATCTGAGTCTCTTATATCTCGGAGCCTCCTAATTGGATGTTTTGTACAAGAACTAGATTTGTCATTATCTGGGTTTTACTTGCATTTTTTCGTAGGCCGACTTTTGATGACGCGTTTTGATTATTTCCTCAAGCATCTGTCTTGCATCGCCGATGTTATTCGTTACAAGAACAATATCATCAGCGAATTTGAGGTGTTTGTTATATTGATGCCTCTATTTTCTCAAAACAGCGATTTCTTTACATATTCGAAGACACCTGTGAAAAGTTTTGGTGATATGGTATCAGGACTTTAATTGCTTGGAGATGGTCTAAAGATTTTCTAAAGCCTGTTCCTTTTGATTGATAAAAGTCTAATTTACCTTCCAAACGTTTAGCAATGATTTTGGTAAATAACTTATACAAATATCGCCTTTTTTGTAGAGAAGAATCATTATGGCGTTGTTCCACTGCGATGGTATTATTCCATTTTTAAGGCGTAAGTTAAATAGGTCTTTCTTCTTCATCCATTTTAGTATCGTTTCTCCTCCCAGTTTTATAGCCTCTATCACTATACCGTCCTCACTCGGTGCTTTGTTACTTTCCATTTCTCTTAAAGAGTTTCAGATCTCTTCGTAAGTTATTTCCGGAATACGATCTGATCCTTATTGGTTAACTATCGTCTTGCATAAAGGTTTCTGTTATCCTCAGCAGTCTTTTCCTGTCTGTTTTTGTTTCACCCTGGCTGTCTTTCAGTTTAAAATCTCTCTCTTTTCTACGCTAGTTTTCTTCGAAACACCTTAATTTTTTTGTTCTCTTCCATAGTTTGCGTTACACTTTCTGTATTGAATTTTGTGACGTCTTTCCTGATTTCCTTAGATATTTTTTTGTTTAACTGTCTCGGGTCCTCAGATCTCCTGTCATGTTTCCTTAAAATTTCCCCTCTTTACTATCATGTTTTTCGTATTTTGGGTGAGCTTTTGTTGTTTTTCGTTGTTTCTTTTGCAATGTCGTTTTTCTGCGCTTGATTGACTCTAATTATATCACTATTTATGGTTTCAGCATCAGGCTGGTTGTAAGTCGTCTCTTCAAAAGCTGCTGTAACGGAATCTGTGTATTTGGCGTCGTCACTAGGGGTCCACTTAAAATTTTTGTTTCATCGAACCATTTTTGATCTTTCTCTTTTCAAGTCTATACTAACTGTGGCCCTAACCATTCTATGGTCACTTCCTATTGTACAATTTTTCAGCAGTTACACCGGTTACTACTCCTTTCCTGTTGGAAATGATAAAATCTATTCGTTCTTTGTTTGTCCATCCGGGCTTATCCAAGTCCATCTCATGTGTTGTTTTTTCTGGAAGAAACTATTCATTAGGTATAGTCTGTGTGCTATAGTCTGTGGGCCCATCACTGTCTCAGTTTCATCCAGTTGTTTTGAAACCTTTGCGTTGAAGTCTCCTATTAGAAAAGTTTGATTACATCCAGAACCCATGTTCGGAAACTTTAACAAAATGAGGTAATTTTAAACGATTTCATCAAATGCCAGAAACATACTTGCATGAAATTATTAGCCATTTAAGTCATCACCATTAATATCCATCATTTCACTATTTGGCAGCCGTTTCATGTAATGGCCTGACTTTACATGAACCGGTCAATAGCACCAGAAGGCTGCAACATGTAGGTATAGAAAACAGTAGAAAATATAATAATAAGGACACTGAACACTACATAAAAGTGGTATCTAATAGGTAGTGAATAACAAAGTAAAAGAATTTAATAAAAGAATTTGAAAAAATTTATTGAATAATAATTAAGTGCAATTAAGTCTACCGGAAATCGGAGATGATTAACCAGCTTGCAATAATTAGTAACAATACAAACATAGCAACATACTCGTAATCAGAAAAGATATGCCTAATTTAAATTAATATAATATTAATGCAAATACATTACACTCGTACATAAGAACTGACAGCAGCTATACCTGGTTATTAATGTAAACGCAATGATTGCATTGCAGAGTAAATAAATCATAAATGGGACTGATTGAAAAATTAATCAGTTATGAAATAATCAATGAAGTAAAAAATGGTAAAGCAATTCTAATAAATGAAAATAAATTGCAATTACAAAAGCGTCATATTTCAAAATCAATATTACTGTCAGTAGATGCCAATATTGATCAACATACTACAAGTCGACGATTGCGGATGACAGACCAATACGTGGAGAAATATACACATCAAAACAACCTAAGGGACCAGCTCTAAAATCTACATTTTCTTTTGAAAAATACTACTGGTCGATTTTGAACGTTACCTTATACGAAAGTTAAATGCGTATACGAAATGCTATAAGCATATTTGTATATGTTACAGTACAGGCCAAACTGTTTTTAGGCCAAACTAGTTTATCCTAACGCACTTAGGATGAACTAGTTTGACCGAATTTAAATACTGCAACGTGCTCTTTGATATTTGAAAAATGAGCTTTACGTCAGTATAAGCAATAAAATTCAGCCATTGGATTTATTTTATGTACCAAAGTTCAATCTCATTCGGATCAAAATTTAAAAATGGATGCGGGGTTTCCAACGTGCTCACTGACACTAAAGACTGTCGAAATTGACAAGTCATCTTTGACAAAAATGGTTCAAGCCAAAAAGCAGTAAAATTGATGACATTTGATTTCGTTCTTGCATCAAAGTTTTATCCCATATTAGGATCAAAATTAAGGTGAGGGGTGGGAATAATAAACGCCCTCACTGTATGACCCCTATATACAGGGTTATTCACGGTATACGCCACGGAAGTTTATGGCCGTGTCCTGGATTTTAGGATCTTTTTATTTTTGGAGTGAATAGAGACCCGGCAGAGGTACGTTTTAAAATTATATTCATAATGTACAGGCTGTCCCAAAAGCATGAAACATATCAAAGTTATGTTTTTTTAAATGGAATGCTCCTATGTTATTGCATTTTTACATTGCCTGGGAAGAGAAAATAAGATTGGTTTTTACAGTTGGTGTTTAAATTCAGAAGTTTTTGAGTTATAAACAAGTGAAAATCGTCAGTTTTCAAGTTCAAGGCCCTGTACAACGAAAATGGCTGAAGATAGAGAAAAACGGCTTACATGTCCCTATTTTAACTTTTCATGTACTATCCTATGATGTAGATGAAATGTTTATACAGGGTGATAAAATTTTTTAAAAATTCTGAGATTTCTCCACGCGTCGCCAAATAAAAAAATCAAAGAAAGTACAAATGTTTCTATACCATAGGATAGTACATAAAAAATTAAAATAGGAACATGAAAGCCGTTTTTCTCTATCTTGAACCGTTTTTGTTGTACAGGGCCGTGAACTTGAAAAATGACGATTTTCACTTGTTTATAACTCAAAAACTTCTGAATTTAAACACCAACTGTAAAAGCCAATCTTATTTTCTCTTCTCAGACAATCTAAAAATTCAATAACAATAGGAGCATTCCATTTAAAAAAACATAACTTTGATATGTTTCATGCTTTTGGGACACCCTGTACATTATGAATATAATTTTAAAATGTACCTCTACCGGGTTTCTATCTACTCCAAAAATAAAAAGATCCTAAAATCCAGAGACACGGCCATAAACTTCCGTGGCGTATACCGTGAATAACCCTGTATAGTTCGATTTTTCATTTGCTTCCAATAAAATCAAATAAAATTGTGAAATTCAAAGGGTTTTTTGTCACTCCAAATGATCTTAATTTGTTCTGTCTTATACTTCTTTTAAAATCAGTTAACCCTGAGTCAATCTAGTTTGTCCTAAAAAAAAAAAAAAAACAGATTGACCTGTCTTATATGCATCATTGGAGTTCTGGTAAAATGCTAAAATGCACTCGCAAATGATATTTTCACCTAACAACGGCATTACTTCCCATTTATATTTCACAGAATCGAGTTGATTCCTTTTTCCAATATTTTTGTTCCCCGCATCAACAAACACTGTTCAACCCTGAGAGGTATGTTGATTTTTTATTAAACTTTTATGAATCATAGTTAGTATAGTACTTACGTACGTACCTACATACCTACTTTATTTTTTATTTCATAAATATGCGATAAATTAAAGTAACACAATCATTACATTAGTGGGTGTTCTGCACGCAACGCTCCGTAATCGAGGTATCTACATATAAATCGACATTGCCATCATATCTGTTTGGCATTGATTTTTCTCATAGGTACCATGATCGATATGAAATGTCAAATGTTCACTTGCAACTAAGTGTATAGATATAAACTTGTAATCATTGCGAATAAATTATAGACAATATTTTACTAGGTGGAAGTCAGGGGTAATTAAAGGCAGTTTGAGTCGATAGCTGCGGTTGTTTTAGCGCATGATTGACTTGTCCTTTACCATTCAATTACTGAGCTATCACACTGTGGCAGGGCAATGCCGCAATCCGCAATCTCGGACACCGGCCGGCAACAACTATTTCAACAATTGCACTAAAGGAGCTCTTACACTTGTTTTTACTGATAAAAAGTTCATAAAAAATAAAATAATCAAATGAATAAAATAAGAAAAAAGCTCTCGTGGATTTGAGATCTGGAATATTAAAAAAGATCGTAGCAAAAATGGTTATCCCGAGTATAGATGTATATGATAGTGAGAAATGCCAATAGCGGAACTCTCTGACTGAACAAATCATTTCTTTCAAAAATAATGTAAGAATGTTTTAAAGTAACTCACTCACTTACTTTAGCATTTTTGTTTTTTGGTTTTTGTTAAGTTTCTTTTATTATAAAAAGACAGAAGATTTTAGAGTATCATGCGTGAGCAGGGGGGGGGGGGTGAGATCAAAAATTTCTTAGCTAACCAAGGAATCAAGCACTTCTTTCCTAAGTTGCTAACAATATTGTAACGTTAATTGTAATTGGAAAAGAATGACTTCAACTATTCAAAAGGTCTAAATAGACCTTCTAGTGACTTATATAGTTTTATACATGTCCTTGAGAAGATGTTAACCACACTGGACTCTGTAACTAGAATTATTCTAGCGGGGGATTTTAATGTGAATTTTGTTGCAGATGACTCTAAGTCGGATGTATTATGTAATTTTTTAGCTACTTTTAATCTTGTAATGGTGAACAAACATCCAACAAGGGGACGAAGCTGTCTTGACAATGTTTTTATTAACTTTGATTGTGATGAACTACGCAGTGAGGTAAGCCCTGTTGAATTTTCTGACCATGATAATGCTGTTGTGTTATCCTTTAAATTGAATAAACACATATCGGGAAACTCTATTGACGAGTATAGGCATAGACCTATAACTGAGAGAGGCTTATGCGCATTCAATGATATTTTGTCGCAGCGGCCGTTGACTTTGGTGGGGGAGACGGGAGTTGATGTGCGCAGGAGGTTTGACCATTTTATGAATGAGCTGAGCTCTGCTTTTACAGCTGCTTTTCCTGAGAGGTCTTATAAAAGCGTCAGGAAAGATGCGGGAGTCATCTGGTTTAACAAGTGAATTGAGAGAGCTTCGTGACAGGTAGGTATTTTTTAGCGAACTATTCAATATGCATGGAGGTGAACAGCTCGGGCTTATTAGAAATAATTTGAGAAGTTTTTATCGTTTTAGATTACGAGAGGCAAAAAAAAGGCTCATAGTGACGTAATTGTTAACTCTAAGAATGTATCGAGAACAATGTGGAATTTCATAAATGCAAGACGTGGGAAGACAGTTGGACAAATTTCAGTAACTATAACAGCTGATGATTTCAATGATTATTTTGTTTCTTTTCCCAAACAGCTTACTGAGGCTTTGTCTGTAGATTGTGATTCGTCTTCTGATGTTTCTGTTGGCCTCAATGGTTGCTTTTCCTTCAGAAGTGTATCTCCTGAAGAAGTAGAGAGTGTAATACGCTCACTTAAGACAAGCAAGTCTACTGATATTTATGGGTTTTCATCTTATCTGATCAAAAGCAGTGTTAATTCTCTTACTGCTCCTTTGACTGAGCTTGTGAATGCTTGCATTGAGAATGGCATTTTCCCAGACTGCTGTAAGGTATCTAAAGTCATACCTTTGTACAAGAAAGGAAGTAGAGATATGATTTCTAACTATAGACCAATTTTCTTAATACCTGTTATTGGAAAAATAATTGAAAAACTACTGAGTAAACAATTAACTGATTATTTTGAACCTAATTTGTTTAGTTCTAGCCAGTATGGCTTCCGTAAACACCGCGGTACTGATGATGCTCTGGTTGATTTTGTAGATTACATTATAGGTTGTTTCGAATCCGGTTTGTTTTCCTTTTCCTTATTTTGCGATGTTTCAAGAGCGTTTGACTGTGTTCCCCATGGTAGGCTTTTGGATAAGCTTGGGAGATATGGATGTGATGAAAATAGCGTGAGTTTGTTCCGATCTTATTTGAAGGATCGTTGCCAGCGCGTGTTCTTGGGCGGAAAGTGGTCGGATGAGAGGTCTTGCAATATTGGTGTTCCCCAGGGATCGGTCTTGGGACCGTTATTGTTCCTTATATATATAAATGACTTGCCTTCTCAACTCACCGACTTCCATACACTAATGTTTGCTGATGATACAAATGTCTCTGTTACACAGGATACTTTCTCTGGTTCTTCTGATCTCTGTGATAGGGCCGGTGCAAGGGCAAGAGAGTGGTTTGGTAGGAATGGATTGGTAATGAACAGTGATAAGACTGTTAAAGTTATTTTTACCCTTCGCAATCGGCTTGAGGGTGAGTATAAGACTAGTGCTAAGTTTCTTGGTATTCATATGGATGGAAGTCTGAGATGGCATCTTCATGTAAAAAGCTTGTCATCGAGACTTTCAAGAACGCTTTACCTGTTTCGGAGCTTGTCGGTGTGTCTCAGTGTGGCTGCCTTGAGGTGTGCATAGTTTTCTCTTTTCGAGTCTGCTTTGAGCTATGGAGTACTGGTGTGGGGAAGTTGCGCAGGGAGCTGCACCATTTTCGGTCTTCAAAGGAAGGTGATCAGGCTTATCGCTTGTTTAAAGCCTAGGGAGGAATGTAGATCGGTTTTCGTGGATCTTCGTATTCTGACACTTCCATCTCTGTATATCTTTCGTGCATTAATCTTTGCTTATAGAAATAGGTCAAGACTTGTTAGAAACCTGGATGTTCATAGTTATCAGACTAGGGGTAGATTTATGTTCCGGCATGATTTCTGTCGTCTCTCTGCATCGCACAGGAGTCCACGCTACGTTGCCTTAAAATTTTTTAATAAGTTACCAGATTTTATTCAAAACTATAGTCTTAATGCTTTTAAAACTTCTATTAAGGAGTTTCTTGTGCGTAAGGCTTTTTACTCTATTCAGGAGTTTCTGGAAAGTAACATTGATCAGGACAGCTTTTCTTCTAACGGCACAGTGTTGGAGATTGATGATTTGTAGTGGTTATGTATATTGATTATATCTGTGATATTTTTTTGTGATTGTACCTACCGACGAGTGTAAAAAAACTTTGTTTTTATTAGCACAATAAAGTAAACTAAACTAAACTAAACTAAACTAAACCAAGCAAGGTTTTGACTTTTTTGGGCTCTTGTTCTGGTATTGTTAAGTTTTCTTCATATATAGAATCATTATATTAAAGTTCAATTTTTATCTCTGTTGGATCCGAAATGGCGGCATGCCAAAGAGTGAACGACAAAACACTTAACAACCACGACTAACAGGAATTTGGCACAACGTTACTCGAAACGTTATACCTATATAGATTTGATCCAACGGAGATAGAAACTTGACTTTTATGGGAAGTTGTAACTGAAGATAAGTTTCTAGAATAAGCTTTCATTTGCATGGGTGAAAACTTAAAAATTCCGGAATTAGAGCAACAACACGATGAACAAGAAGTCGGCCATATTTCAGAAATGGCGTTTGATGCGGTGATTTCTTGTATCCGCGAAGCTGTGACTGGCTCTAACTGATAATTTTTCTTTTATTATTCCACCAACTGACTGCGACTATGCGTTGAATCTGTGGTAATTTTCTTAGGGCATGAAGTATGTATACATGTACATACGTCATTAAAAAACTGAAATCTGCAGGATAATCAGCATGTTATTCGATAGTCATATACGAAGAAAATTAATTAAGAGTCAAACGCCGAGTAATAATAATATATAATTATTCTATACAGGGTAAGGCACGAGAACCTTACAGCATTAATAAATGGAAAAGCGATTGGAATTTTGACAAGCTTAACTAAAATATTTACAACCCCATATCACTTCCAGTGTCGCAATTAGTCATCAATTTTTTTTATTTTTAATGGGACACCCTGTATATTGTTTATTTACTTTTTCAGATTGCCTGAAGAAATACAATAAAAATGGTGTTTATAGCTCAAGTTTGTAACGAGTGATTTAGGAGTTATAAAAGAAATGAAAATAGCAATTTTCCATTTTCAAAGCAGCTTAGATTGAAAACGGGTGAAGATATCAGAAAACGGCTGTGATAAAAAACCGGCGACTAAAAAATAGGACAGGCACATGTAGTAAACCGTTTTCCGATATCTTGGCCCGTTTTCAAACCGGTAACGGTGTGGGGTTGTAAATATTTTGGTTCAGCTCGTCAAAAAATTGAAAGCATACGCGTGTAAAAATTTTCAGACTTCTAGTCCAATCATTTTTCATTTCACTTTTCCATGAATGCCCTAAGGTTCTCGCGCCTCGCCGTACATACAGGTATATTAGGTCAGGTACCTATACTGTGAGATCGCTTCTTAATAAATTCTCTGTGAACTCTTTTCAGCGTCTAGACAAAATTAAGTAGGTATTATTGTTTTTCAAGGTTTAGAAACTAGTTATGATAATAATTATTGATCATGCAGTACGGATAAAATGACACGGTATAACATAATCTAATATGGTACGGTGACGAGTACTAATAAGGATGAAACAGTCGTTCTATATATCCAAATACATATTCATAGCGTAATTTTAAGTTTGGCCAAGACTTGTTCTATAGACGGTGTAGACCGTCTGGAACAGATTTATGTTAAAAAGAAACTCTTGACCAAAATAAGTGGTTCGTTATCTATTGATGTTGATATTTCTGAGTATGAATTAATGAATAAAAAATAGGTACTTCAGTTACATTAGTTAAATAATTATCGCTTATATTATGTATTATACAGGATATGCGCATGTATTGGACAAGTATACCTATTACAAAAAGACCATGTTACCTATATTATGAAATGGTTCTAACATAACATAATGATTGCGAAAGCTTTTTGAGGGACATTATTTAGGTAATTAAAAAAAAAAACCTGTATATGAAGAGAAGAGAAACAGAGGCTCAAAAAACTCCTGAAAATTTTTAGAGCTTGAATATCAAGCAGAGGGATTTTATTTCAATATCTCTAAAAATTTTCGATGGAATGACGCAAAAGAATGAGATTTTGTACAGCCACTAAGATTTTAAGGTCAAGAAAATAGACTAGAAAGGTTTTCACATTTCTCTTCACGGATGGAAAAAAGTGAACAAACAGAGGTAATAAAGGATATGGATAACAAAATTTTTTTGCAAGTAAGTTTTTTGACATTTTTATTTTTTGTACCGCCTTCATAGCTCAGTCAATATCCAAAAAATGGCCCTGAAATAAGAAAAATTCCGTTGTCGATTTTTTTTGTTCTAGCCGTTAGGAGGGGGGGGGGGTCACCAGTAGTCTAAATTCAAAATGACGACCAGATCCGAGGTGCATATCAGATAGCCATTTTGTATTTTTCTGGTAAAAAATGTAGACACAAAACTTGTAGGAAATTCAATTTCCTACAACTTTTTGCAAACACGATTTTTAAAATATAAATCAAATTAAAAAGTTTGATCGCTTTTTGAACATTAGTTAAAAAAAACATGAAATTTTGTAATAATTTTAATTTACATGACAATATTTTATATGAAAAATAAAAAGTGTATTTCCTAGATTTTATAAAATCAGTAGATCGCTAATTGAAACTGCAATCAGCAATGGTGTGAACCAATGTGAATAACTGAAGGATAAGGAATTCGATCTTAATCCAGTAAGGGTTCATTCGTCCATTCTGTTATTTCTGTTCATCGTTCATTTCACCTGTGAGAGTAACTAAAAGTTCCCATTCCGGTATCGGTTTCTCATTTAGCACAAAGAGCTACTGATTGGAATTGTTAGGTCCACACCTGAAAGATTCAGGGAATGTCGCCAATTCCCACATTACCGCGCTGGGCGATGCCGTGTGCGTATGTGAGTATGTGTAACCGGGCACCTCCTGCGATTCCCATGATGTGAGAAGCCGACCAACTTGGCCCATTGTCGCGAACAGGTACCAATACCACTGCATATATTCCATTGCGATACATATCACGGGCGTGCATAGGACTGGAGGGTCTGGAGGGTATATTGTAATGGGATTCCCAATGTAATAATTGAGCTCTTAAGCTTAGAATGATAATTGTCTAACAATATTTTTTTAATTTTATGCATTTATTAAGTACTACCTATAACAGAAATTGTTTGAAAATATATTTACGAAAAATTGGGCTATAGATACACAAAGGAGAAAACTTGTTTTATTTGCAGCATGTGAAGCGATCACCGTTTGAAAATTATTGTAAAACTTCATTCATTACGTCATAATATAAATTTTAGGAATGCAGCCCTTGATTTAGTATCCTTTTCTACGCTTATGGATCATCTGTAGCTACCATACATACATGATCTAGTGTTACTGCCTGATTAGGGGAAGGGAATGGTTTGTGGGTACCTTTACCTTTGGGAAGGAAGCGCACAGGTACTCACGGGAAGTGCTTTTAACTCATAGAGTTTAACTGGCCATTGTGTTGCCGAATTTCGCCATTGTGTCATATTTATAACATTGAAATACAATATTTCTATCGTCTACCTGTAACACTGCTATTGTAAGCACCTGGCTTGTAGAAAATCATGTGTGTAAGAAGTCATCATTTTTATATGAATAAGGCTATTAAATATTACCTTCGATCCAATTTAACAAATAATTCTTGAGAAGCTTTTGATGGGAAAAAGTTGAAGTATTTTAATTAACAGTACCTACTTACTAATTTTTATCATTTTTCTTCGAAAAGAACATTTTTACACAGACTAACGTCAATATGATAGCTGCCTTTTGATTTTTAAATTTTTCTGCGTGACAACAGGAAATTTTCTTTTATACTTAATGAAAATTTTCAAAATTTTAAATATGGCAAATTTTTGGTGGTCTTGATTTTTTTTTACCTACCGAATTATGCCGATATGAAAAAATATGGCAGCCATTAGAAAAACGAAAGTTGACTACTTATATGAAAACTCCATGATTTAGTCGACTTTGAAGATTTTTCTAATGTCAAATGGATAACTCTTGACGACTGATGTAAACCTACAAAAAATAACTATTTAATTTTCAACAACACATAAGTACTAATAAGATATGACCAAGAATAAGGAATATCGTTTTTCGATTTTTTCGAGATATTTCAGCAGCGACATAAATTATCCTAAATTTTTGGCCCCGTGGTGTAATGGTAAAGATAGCTATGGCGACGGATTCAAAGATCTTGGGTTCGATCCTGGCTCGGCCCTCACTATTTTTTTTAGAGTAATTTTCGAATGTTTATAAAAAATATAACCAGCCACCTATATCGATAAGGGTCGTTCTGGCCAGCAGGGCTCGGTGAGTAGTCTATTATTAGTCCAAAACTACCAAAACAATAAGTATAAAACAGTTGAGATTTTCTCTAATTTATTCAACTTTGTATCTCTGCAGATTCTCAAAATCCCAATGGCGAGAGAGAGAAACAACGATCTGTGATATATACTTTTATTAAGACTTCTAACTACTCAAGTATTTCTCAGTAATCGCTCATTACATATCGATTTTATATTACGTAAATGGAATAAATTGGTGTCTTGTAGAATTGTAGAGCTTTAACTGTTATTGGTCCTGGGAGATTAGTATTTCATGAAAATTGTGAGATAGATTGTGTTTATATCCTCTACGGCTGTGGTTTCCGCACTCCACTAATACGTGTCGAACAGTAATTTTGATATTTTTTCAATTACGCACAGTGAAATTACTTCGAACAGAAATAAATTTATTTCGGATAGCTATACCCCCGTACAGAATAACATCGCGGCAGCTGGGGAGAGTGTGTTGAGTGCAACAATGTTTTTGCACGTTCAGGTTTCAAAACAAACACCGACTTGTCGCGCTTACTTTCTACGAGCTCAGCAGCACGTCAGTATTCCCTATGGGCATATTACCAAATTCAAAAGTGGGGCTTAATTGGAGAAGTGAAAAATGCGCTCGATTGTGGCTGGAAAGATGTGACCGGGGTTTGGAGCCAGTGACTAGCGAGCAGGCACCGACTCCACGTGTTCTATTGGACATCATATCCTGTGGATACGCCTGTGGTCGCCGAAAGGCAGAACTTAAATGTTGAATCATATGCAAGATTTGCTGTGGCGATACCTGCATGAACGAAGACGCAGAAGATTCGAATGACGACAAAGAAGATTATGACAACCTCCTAACGATGGTAGCTTTACCAGAGCAACGAAATAATCGACGAAAAGAAAAGCGAGGAAATTGACCATGGCAATCGACGACGATGACATCGACAAACATATAAGACCAAAAAACCGTTGAATAGGCGTGAAAACCACGTTTAAAAAACTTCTTAAATTTCTTAAATTGTTATTTTCTATCAAAAATCGCCTTTAAAATTTACCTTATATATCTTAAAGTTAGAATAAAACGCGTGTTTTTAGCATAGATTTAACAAATATGTCGTTGATCTTAATTAATTTGCGTTATATTAGTTACAAAAGCGGGAAATGCAGCTCGGACCGCGAACGCGCCAAAGCTTGATGATGAGCGTGCTATATTAGAAGCTTCAAAAGCAGCACGGTCAAAAACATCCAACTTCCAGCGTGGATTGGATAGCCAGAAATCAGCCAATCAGGATGATTTTGTTTTCATATGCTGGAAATTGAGTCTAGTTCAAGTAAGTAAACAATCAAAGAGGGTCTCAGGTGCACTGGAAAAAAAGTAGGTGCGAAGGAATTGGGCGCAGAGTAAGTCCTGACGAATCCAAAGGCCTCGGAATTATTGTTGTGGTATAATTATTAGAAAGCGATATATGAATAGTTAAAAAAAAAAACAGAATCCAAGAAGGAGGCGACCGGGGCAATTTGGATAACGCGCAAATTCTGGGTTAAAAGGTCTCTATCGAAGAGCTTTTTGAATAAGCAAACAAAAGAAAAAATGTACCCGAAGTTTTTGGATCAGACCAATAAAATATTCTTATTAAATGCATTGAACAATAGTTTTATATTTATGAATTTTTGTCTTTTAATTTATTAGGATTTATATAGGTTCTTTGATAAAATTATTCGTTTTTTAAAGATTTTTATAAAAAATGAAACTTTACGGGGCCGATCTGTTCCTTATTATTCACTCGTAAACTGTAAAAACATGTAAAAAACTTAACAATAGTTTAATAAACTATAATTAATACTCGTACAATAAAATCAGTCGTAAAATTGCGTTTTTATAAAAATTTTTAATTTTACATAATTTTAGAAAAAATAAACTGACTTGATTCTTTCAATTAGGAAGGTTCAAGAAAAATTATCAAATTTAAATTTATGGGTAGATTCTTCAAAAATGTGAAGGGAATAGTAGCTGAACTTGCTGCAGAGTTTTTGCAAGATTCAAGTGCTATGACGAGTTCGTGTAGGGAGAAACGGCTATTGATATGATCAGAGTTTTGGCCATAGTATACGGTCCTGTAGTTTTTTTTTTGAGCTTTGTGACTCCGCCTCATGGGTAGAGATTTATCTTGTAATTTTTTGTATGTTGGCAATATCGCACTAGTTCACATTAATTGATTCTTCCTGAAATAAAGCAGGAATTCGGAATTTGTTCCCATTCATTTGTTTGGTTTTCTGCCATACTTGAATGGGGAGCGTTTAACTAGTTATAACGCGTGAACGAATTTTTTCCAAGAGATTTTTTTATCACTTTTTACACCTTTTAGGCTACAACCCTCAATATTTTAATTTTTACCAGAAAAAATATGGACCAACTTTTATCATTCACAATTGCGGGAGTCATCGGATTTGCAAGTTCATTGAATTCCTTATGCTCTTTCGGCTAAGCTCAGAAAAATAAACGAACTTCGGAAAAAGATTCTAACTGTTTTCTGCAGTTAAAGTTTTTATTTTTTCTCCTAAATATTATTGAATTTTGTAGCTTCTTCGCTCCAGGTCCTAAAGTAGTTACAGCGAAAGGTTTGAACATGCAATTCTTAATAAAGTGTTGAATAATAATTAATAAACTGTTTGTCTCTTTTGCTTTTTTAAACTGACACTTTGTTCTCATTTTAATATAAATTACATTAGGTATAATAGAATGAAAGGCACATAAGAAAACTTGTCCCACACCTTGTAGCTGGAACTTATTATTATACCTATCACGATAGTTTTCTTATATATTCTGATAATCATCCTTCTGCGTATACATATAGATCAATTAAAATCCTCGTTAGAACCTATCAATCCGTACTCAAACGGTGCAATAAAATCAATCCATGGGAATCGAAATTATCAATCAAACATGGATAATCGAGTTTCAATACTAATTTAGTCCATAAACGACGTGCCAAAAAAGAGGCGGTTTTCCTGCGGCAACGACATGAAAACCGTGAGATAATAATTACAACTGAAAACGTCCGCCGATGTTGTGAAAGACTTATGTCTATTAAAGTCAGGTAGCAATAGAGCCAAATTATGAAATCTAAATGGTTTAAATATATAACAAAAGCTGATACGTAATGATAAATAGCGGTACACCTATGTCAGAACATGAGAATTTACTCCAATTAGATTCATATATGGGCTAAAATATACACAGAAGGAGATACGTAATTAATTTTATTTTGAAACAGAATCGCTGAACTCAGGTGTGTCTTTTAAGTGACAAGGCATCGACTACACTGTTGTCAGATATGATTTAAAACCATCAGTTATCAAATCTTGTTCATAAAGTTTTATATCATTTATTATATTAATAAAAAACAAAATATTTACACCTTTGTATTAGTTGCTTGTATATTCTCTTCCTCGTATGTTCCAAAAAGTAAAATTTACCTGACTCTTTTCAAATTTGAAATGTGTAAATCGCCTTCAAGATCTGCGATCAGGATCATTTTATGTAATTTCAGCTCAAGATGCAGCTTTTGAAAGGGTTAATGAGAGATATTTCAACCCCACATGCTCAGGGTTACTGATGTATTAGGTTGATCAAGATTATATTATTGCTAGTGGTTGGTTTTATAGCTTGAATTTTACAGGTGCCAGGTATAGGTATAAAGCATCGCGTTAATCTCCTTCCTTAATACCTTCTCTTTGAACAGCTTGACTTACCCAATTTTGAGTGATAATGAAGATTTTTCCGGAAATATTATGAAATTTTTTTTCCATAAAAATCTTTAATTTTTTTGATCGTTTCTCTGATCTGGCAGCAGTGTAATCTTCTGTCCATATTTACCTTGTGGGCGGCATAAGGAAACAGGTTGAAGCACGGCCATGTGTGTATTTATAATTAATTAATACCAAACTAAACGAAATTATAGCATGTTTTATTCATGTATAGTGTGAGTCAAAGGCGCCCACACGGGATGTCCAAACTGACTGGATCTTTATTGATTCCAATTTCACAGCACTTCCGCGGCAAGTCTCGCCGATTGTCTTCGGTCTTCAATAATGAAGCTAATTATTAGCGGCATCTACCTCACCCTTCATTGTATTCGCTCCTTTTGCAAAATCGCGACCTCAAAGTAGGTCGTCAAGATGCTGTTAGAAAGAGGTAATTAACTCTCACAATAGGGACATATACCGTTCATTATTTAAAACTGATAGATTATAAATACCCTAGAAGTTTAATTTCAATTTGATTCTTTGGAATTCTTAAAAATGAGAAATTATTATAAGTTTTACACCTCAAAAATATAATGCCGTTATATATTTGTGATGCATTTGAATTGTTTTTATATGCTTTGACGATAGTTTTTCTCCCAATTTTTCTGCTGTGGTGACTGATTACCATTACATCGTTCCCAAATACAATCCCACCGACAAAGAAAATACAGACGTGAAGTTAAAAGGAGGTTGACATAAGACATTACCATTTGCCACAGTTTTTCTAAAGAAAGACGTGACTACATAGGCGAATATATCAAGCAGCCATCCAAAGGCAGCTTACCAAGGAATCAAGGACTATTATTTTCTGGGTAGCTAAGAGTATAAATAGAAGATATTACTTATTATTAAGCAAGCCTGCAATTGACTGATTGATTATTATATTATGAAGGTAACTGCTTACAATATTGTAGTCAGACAGATGGGGTATGCCTTTTGGTAAGGTGGGATGATTTTGCGGTAGTGCTTGATGTATTAACACAATTCTTCCATTGTTTGGCCTATGAATGTATTTTTTAGCGTGCGATAACATCTTTATATTGAATATTTTGGGAAACTTCTGTTATGCTCATTGACTCTATTGCCAGCCAGTCTGCAATTTCATGTATCATACCCAGATGACCCATAAACCTGAGAAAAATTATTCGCTGACCCAGCAGTATCAATTTATACAAAAACTTGTTTTAAACTACTGCGCCCAAAATTAGAGGAATATTTTTTTTGCGGTTTCCTCGCCGAGAAAACCAGCCTTCAGGTACGTGTTTTGTATTAAAGAGTGATATGACTTGTGACAAGTAGCGAAAGGAACTTTTGCACGATTTTGGCACTAGTGATTGAATAATATGCAAAAGATTAAGCAAACGACCCAAACAACATGGCCGCCACAGGATATAAACTTCAACCCGTCCCAATTGAAAAATCGTTTATTACCACCAGCAGTTCAGTGACCCTTTAACAGGCTTGAATGAATGATTCAAACTCCCTGTTGACTCTGTACCAAAATTCCAGTTATATTATTCGATGTGAAGAGAGTCTTCCTTGTTCTAAGTCTTGCAAGAACGTCCACAAGATGTTCAAAGATAGCTGAAGCTTGAGACAAATCGATATTTCTTCTCACAAACTTTAAAATCTCTTCACCTGGTAGGAGATTTCTTGTACCACTTTTAGTGTATTTTTTAACAAAAAATACACTATTGAGGACGACATCACTTTTCGAAAATCACCCAAACTCATCAAATGTCCATCGATCATGACCCCCAGATCACGAAAAAGTAGTTTTCCAAAATTCACCTGCCCACGATATATATATATATATTTATATATATATATATTTATATATATATATATATTTATATATATATATATTTATATATATATATATTTCTCCAAAATCGCGAAATTTCGATTTTCAAAACGCTCCTGTAGCTTTATCTTTCAAGATTAGTGAACGAAATTTTGGATTCTTGTAAATTATTCGAATGACGTTAGATTTTCGTTGAAAAAATTTCCAAAAGTCCCATCACTTCTACAGGGTGTCCCTTCAAAATTCCATGAGCCCGGTTTTTGTCATCTCATTTCAGGTCGCAGTTTTGAATCTAGGAGGCTGAAATTTTTGTGGGAGTAAGATATCCACAAGGAGTGGTCTGGTATTGCACTTGAGCAAAATCGGCCGAGCCGTTTCAAAATGGCAGCCATTTGAATTTTTTTCCAATTAATGGAAAATTTCCAATTTTTTGAGCCCCCGTATGAGCAAGATGGCAAAAAAACTTTGAAATAAAATTAACAGGATTTGAAGAAAATTATTGGAAATTTGAGTTAATGCAATAAAATTAGCATATTTTCCATTAATAAGCCAGTGTCGTGGGTAGGAAAAAGGGTGAAAATGTGTCAATTCTATAACCGTTTATGAGTCCATTTTTGAAGAAGTTGAATCGAAATTTTCAATTTTTTTTGCTTTAACATATAATTTGATGTCTTAGCTTCAATTCGCCTCGAGTAATGTAGCACTTTAAACGAAAAACAAAAAAGTTTTTCGCTTGTGCAAAATTAGCTTGCACTTATTAAATCGATGAAATGGTTCGCAATTTATTTTTTATTTTTTTTCACATTCAATTATGAATGGTTCTGAAAATTAGAAGAGCAAACGCAACAACAATTAAATCACCTACATGCAGGTGAAAAAAGTATTCAAATTGGTTTTTTAATAACAAAGATACGACCAGTTTAAAAAATAAAATGTGTAGGATGAAGTATTGGACGTACTACATATACCTACTCGGTCATCGCTACAAATTTGAAAGGCCCCTTGACTGACTTTGTTAGGCAAGGGTGTCCTTGCCTAAATAGTAAACTGTTGATGTGGGTTCGAAACCACGAGAGAGGGTTATTCTTTTTTTTTTTTGGTAGGTAGGTGGTTTTCCGCTTTTCCCCCCAAAAAAATCGGATTATTTTTTTTTATTTTTAATTTTATATAAAATTTTATATTTTCACGCGCTTATGAGATCTGATTGACGTCATTGTGCCGATTTGACGAAAATAGGACCGCCTCTACTATTATATCTTGTGTAAGTCATTGCTTCACTCGGAAAACGAAAAAACATCACATTTATCACATTATCGGTCCTTTATTTCGCTCTTTTATTGCTATTACAATTTTGTACAGAGCACAACACATTGTTGTATATCGAATAAACTGATTATTAAAACACCACATTTTTTCTTCTTTGTTTTTTTTTCTTTGTGCTAGATCTATACATATATTATGTTATGTGATAGATTGTTATAAGTAGTATTACGGCTTTATTTATTATATTAAAAGTGTTTATTACTACATGGATGTCCCATTTAAAAAGAACTGGGTAGGTACATGGGAATCTCTGAAACGATAAGAGATACAGGGTCAGATAAATTAGAGAAAATTGCATATTTTCATTATTATTAAGAATCTGAAACAAAATATTTGTAAACCTCAGGACGCTGCTGAAATATCCTGCAAAAATGGAAAATTAAAAATTAAGATATCCTATTTTATGAAAGAAGTTATATTTTTTAATGTCATTCGATATTTAAAAAATCAGGAAAACCAAAAATTTTAATCGTCTTTTTCGAATTTTCGAACAAAATAAGCTCTGTTTAACCGAAAGTGATAAATAACCATTAAAGCAAGCAATGTGACGTCATTTTGCGACTACATACGACGTCATTCCGTGATAAAACTTTTTTATTCGAAAAAAAGAAGACGATAATTTTGAATTTTTTTTTAATGTGATAGCTTTTTGGTAGCCCTTATATCTTGTGATCCACAAAATTTTTCATCAACTATTGCCTTGAATAAAATTAAGCATGTCTGCCAGATAAAACACAAACAATCGGTAGGTGTGTAAAGGCCGGTCCAGACGCAACGACTAATTGAACGACATGTCGAATCAGACAAAATGAATCAAGTAAAATGTGAATAAGTGAACTACTCCAATCAAAGATCTACAAATCATAGAACAATAAATAAAAACATGACTGGACTTGCACTGCATAATGAACTTTGTACTTTGTTGAGTAAAGAAACTAACCTGGAACAGTAACGACATCTGCTGAGTATGTGTGGTGCTGAGCTTACTACTAATTTCATTTGGCATTGGTTGTATTTCAAGGAGGATGAAAAACGTGAGTCGTTGTAGGGTACCTGTATTACCGACACTGACGCTTACGAGCCCTAGTGTCGGTAATACAGGTACCCTAAGTCGTTATCTCAGAAACACAAAATATTATTGCCCGTATTCACAAACGATAATTTCCTAAATAATTACGTAATCAATTATCCCCATCTCATTCTATTGCGAAAAAACTGCATATCTCCATCTCACTCATTTAATTAATTACGTAATTATTTAGGAAATTATCGTTTGTGAATACGGGCATATGTCTCTCTGAACGAGGATAAAATAACAATTCAATTTGACGTTTCAGTTCGAGTTTAAGTTTTATAATTTACCATTTTATAATAATTTCACTTCCAATTCGAACCAACGCACAAACAATAACAGAATTTATTAAGAATAGTGGTCAAAAATGGCATATGAATCATAAAAAAGTGGCAATAAGGTAGGTGTTTAGTAATATACCAGTATATTCATCAGGTTATTAAATTGTAGTTATGAATTATTGCTTTTCGCAATATCTTTAATATTTTAATGATACTGACATGAATGAAATTAAATATGACACAATGAGAATTGGAACTACTAAAGTTATTTTAAAATTATTATTTTAGTAAAATGAGCTCAGAAATGACTACAATAGCCATCTCTCTCTTCCAAGGCGCTAGTTGATGAAAAATTTTGTGGATCACACGATATAATGTGTTTAATACAATACCGAATAACACGAAAAAAACAACATTAGGTATGTCCGTAAGAAAAACAAAATTTGACTATGAAAGCTCTAGGGTTTAGTTGACCGTGAAAATTTTTATATCATCAGATGGATAGCTGTTGACGACTTATGCAAGCCTACAAAAAATTAGTACTCGCACGGTAGGTACATGGTACACTATAATATTATGCGACTATGGAAAATTACAGAAAGCCAATTTAAAATGCGGTTAAAATATTCATAATTGAATCGCATAAAAATACACTATTTCTGCGATTGATGCGCAAGAAGGTTTTTTTATCATCATCAGATGTTATTTGAAAACTTTATTATTGGCACATTCGGGTTCATTAGAGTCTTTGGTACCCATTGACCCCATTCTTTGAGCTCTAACCTCCCTACTAGGTCTCCTGTAACCTTTTTTGCCTCCTCCTGTAAAAATTGTAAAGAATGAGCTGTTGCATGAAAACAGGTTTGCATATGAAGTGATTCATTCACTATGTGAAAACCTAGTTTCTTGAAATCGAAAGGTCAATTTTTCAGATTTCGACATCACAAATTTTGGTGTGGTATTTAGACAACAAACGATATAAGACAAAATTTCTAATTTAAAACAAGCGTAATTTATGAAAATTAATTTCTTTTCTTCTTACATTATTTTTGTTTGTTTAAAGCTTGCTTGAACCACTTTTAGATGGGATTATGGGATTACAGGATTATGAAACAAATTCAAAAGTATTGTGGACATGTATATACTAACTTTACTAAGCTGAATATTACTGTTTTTTTCGTTTTTCTGTAAATGAATAATTAAATTTTACATGGCATTCTTGAGAGACTGCCAAGCTTGTTCTCTTTTGACATTTCTCGTATGTTTAGCATGCATGCATCGAATTTTATTTTTGGTAATCACCAGCTGACACTGCGGAACGATTACATTTTTAATTAACTTGTCAGATGTACTCTACAAGAATTACCATAAATTTAACATGTGAGATAATAAATTCTTATTCAATATGAGAAATACACTTATTATATTGAAAATATAGATACTTAAGTATTTACGACTTAACTTGGTATAACGAGGTACTTTCAAATTTTTATGCAACATTTTTTATTGTTTCAACATTACTAGAAATTATCTGCAAAACTGAAATTATTTGTGGTGTCATAACCAATGAACATCATCCCACAATATGCGATCTCTACTAACAAAATGTTGATAATAGTTCAAAAATCAAGTTTATTTTATATAAAAACAACGAAAAGTAAATAAACCATCTCACTCGCACATATAGGGGTGGGGTGGTACAAACATAAATTAATTCAAAAAAACGTAGAACCAATCAGTAAGTAAGTGATGCTGCAGAAAATAACCAGGAACAATTATTATTGCTGCGTCTTTTTCCCATGAGGCAAAGTAGAATTTTTGTGTAGCCATCTTTGACACATTATGGCACTCTTTCCATTATTCCTTACTTTCTGTTTCCTCCCATATCTTTCCGCACCCTGCACACCTATCCTTAAGATCTTAGCTTTCAGTACCCGATTAAAAGACTACTCTAGCTTATTCTTCAGATGAAGAGGACATACTAAATTTTCTCGTTTTAATTTTCTTGATTTTGTTTTATTTTTCTTTCAGGCTTTTGACAATTTCTTTTCCTTCCAGACTCTTTTTGATGTTCCTTCCTAGTGCATTTTCTTTTCAGCTAGACATTTAGGTACGTTTCCCTATATTTTCTAATAAGGTTAAAATTTGCTTGTCTTCCTCGACCTCTAACTGTTTAAACTATGTCGATGGCACCGGAATTTCTTGATTCAGCTGCTTACCATGCAAAAGTTTTAATATGTGTGCTACCCTCTCTAGACTGGAATTAAGACTACATGGGACATACTGTGCTCGCAACCATTCGAGGAATATGCTAGATCTCGTCCGCTGCACCACCCCAACCGACTTTACCACACAACATGAAAAATATTAAAGATAATCATCCTTCACATTGGCTCGTCGGGAGAGATGGAAGATCCTAATGGACTGTCAATAGATGCAGCAGTGAGTGCAGCGAATGCAGCAATCCTCAGCTATCTCTACTATCGTTTCAATCCAGGATCCAGAAAGTGACTCAACTTCTAGTGGTTACAGTGCATACTCAAAATTTGTCAATTGAAAATAGTGTGAAGTCGATTTTGTACTCTGGGTCATTCAGAGTCACTTCGCTTCGTAAGAAAACCTATGGAAGATGAAGAACTTACAAATTTTGAGAAAATCCAGTAACTGGTTTGTCGACGAGGGAACTCCAAAAAGTGTTCCTCTTACTTTGTGCAACGTAGTAGGTATATTTTACTAGCACTCAAACAATTAACGGTAATATAAAAACGTGATTTATACCAAGCCATGATTACATTAACAAATTCTGAAGAATTTTTTTTTTAAATCGTCAGCAAACGAAAAGTGTTCTTCTTCTTCGTTCATTTCTATGATTTGGCCAGATTTTGATATCCTGTCCAGTTCTAGTGCTTGTGACTAACTTTGGGAATTTAGTCTTTCGTGAGAAGTCTCCCGGTTCAAGTTAATACACACGTATTATAGCACTTGAGAAAGAAAAAAGAATGGATTGTTGGGTATAGATTAGTGTGATATAAAATTATTTTATAAAGCTCAAAGTTTTTGCTCCAAGCTCTTAAAATTACAACAGTATTTATCTATTAAGAGGTTTTATGTAATTCCGTTCTAGATACAATAGTGTCACCTGACGATTTGCTTGCGAAGAATCGGATCAACTTGAACGTTTCTGCATTAGCGCGATTTGTCACACTTCCGATCAAAGGAGATTGTTTAATTTTTTAAAAGCTTCATATTTCACGGACCGAAACCTGTTACACAATTCGGGTTTCCGTCTTCGGCACCTTGTAATAGTTTACTTTATAATACTCACGATTATCCGCCACTTTGATTAATTATTAACAATAAATTCCAGTATTAAATAACTGTATTGTCGATTATTATGGATTTTATTTATGGGAAAACGTCGTCACCATAATAGATTAAAACCGTGACTTTAGCATAAAACCTTCTACCTTATTTGAGCTGTATAGGTTACAGGTAGCTATATAGTAAAACTGTTATTGGAATTATATGGTAATTATAAAAATGCTACTGCAAATTGTATTTCAGGCTAAATTAAGGTCATTTTTTAATACTATATACATTATACCATCAATTTCTGTGTTGATTTACCGCTTTTAATAACTCTCTGATGGTAGCTGGAGCAAATTATTTCTAAGAATAAATGCACCAAAAAAGCCTTACTCTACCTATACGTTTACAGCGCCTGAGTCCCGTTATTCTAAATTATTTAGAAAAATGTGTTGTTGAAATATTCACAACTTCTTCAGTTCTTGCAAGGATTTAATACCTACCTTTTAACTGTTAGATAATTAAAAATATTATCTTAGAGTTTGATTGTACCTAGGAAAGAAATTTAAAATTCACGTGATACTTTTACATATCAGAAAATAGCCAGCCATCAGATTTAGAAAATTATGTTGTGGGATAATATAGTTCCAAATACTGCAAATTTCTTGCAAATTCAGCTGTTCATATTTCTCTTTATACCTATACTGAAAATGGCATTTCTGTAACAAGGTGTGACACTGTCGAGTACTATGGGTTTACGGAAAAATTCTACAAAAATTGCCTAGTAATTGTCAAACGTATGTATACACAGGGTGTATCTTTATTATTGCGAAAAAATTTAAAGACAGAATTCTTTGGTCAAAATTAAACAAAAAAATTTCAATTAATGTGCGTTCAGAAATGCACCGTTTCTGAGATACAGGGTGTCAAAAAATATAATTTTTACAGTTTTTTTTATGAAAATATCTCCAGAACCGTTTGAGATATACATAGAACTCAGCTTTTGTATATGTTTTATGACTGATAGTAGTTTATACATTTTTAATAACAGTTTTTTGCCCTTCATTTTCCGTCACATGTTTTTTGAAGCATCCAAAACAGTTTTTCATCCTGAATGGCCGGTTTACTGAAAAACTGCTTACCTTTTCAATTATGACCAAGACTACCTTGTGTAGAGGGTTTCAATTGGCGATTTAAATTGCCCTTTTAAAATATAAATTTTCCTAGTGTCGTAGATATTAGGGGCAAAAAGTCCCCACGCAACCCTACTAAAATCGCCGCCACTGGCATTTGAAAAAAAATTGTTAGTGTAAAAAAAGTGGTTAAAATAATTGATAAGATCTGTACAAAAGCTGAGTACTGTATCTTATTAGGTATATGGTATCCGCGAAATATCTTCAAAAACTAGGAAAACATTGTTTTTTTGATATTCTATAGCTCGAAAACGGTGTATTTGCGGACAAACCATATTAATGGGAAATTTTTGGTTAATTTTTTACCAAAGAGCCTGTGTTTAAATTTTTTCTCATTATTATAAATACACCCTGTAGGTATATAGGGTGCTCGAAAATTATGATTTATAATTCTATCTTGAAAAAATATCGACAAAGTTCCTATGAGATTTTTTTTGAAAACTCACAAATAAGGAAGTTATAGAACTCAAAGTTGATTTTTTATATTCAATATGTTTTATTGCCTTTCTATTGTGTACGGATTTTCCTCAAATTTGGCGCACCTACAAATGATGTTTCTTTGCACCCTTGGTCGAAACTAGACTTGAATTTCTCAAAGTCAAAGGCCTCAACTAGCCATTGATATACAATAAAGCTCATAACTTTTTTCTTAGTATTTTTTTTTCCTGATTTTGAAGATGAATAGTAAATAAAGAAAATGGAAAATATTCGAAAAAAGGTCCTCTCGTTCCATCACGATAAAATGAGCTGATGTTTCCGGGAAAAACCTTTTTAAAAATTTGCTTGCACTAAATTTGACCACCATAAATTCTGATTATTGTATTCTAGGGCGACGACTTTACATCAGTCTTTCTTCTTTTCCTTATAGTTTTCTTGTTTCGGGTTTTAATTTAGCTTCTGATCACTCTTTATCTTACTACATATTTTTTGTGGCTATAGCTGTACCATGTTCTATATTGGTATCTCGTCTATGTCTTTTTCTTTTGGTGCACGAGTAAGTGGCCTTGACGTCTTTTTCAGTTTTTTTTTTTGGATAAATCTTGAGTGAGTTGTAGGGCATCACTTGTGTAGGGAATGTGCGACGGGTGAGTAGTTTTTTCCTTTCTATATTTTGGTGTTTATTTGTATCTTGACATGAACCACTCTATTGGCACTTCCGTTGTGAAACTCATTTAGCACGGTGACATCTTTGCAGATATCACTCCTGTCAGTGAAGACAAAGTTTATTTCATTTTTTACTCGTCCGTCTGGGCTTTGACACGTACATTTTCTTTAAATTTGCTTTCGGAAAATGTATTCATACAGTATAATTTCTCGTTGGTTAGAAAGTTTGCAAGCGTATTTCTTTTGCCGTTCCTCTCTCCTAGACCAAAGTTGCCTATGTAGGGTGTATTACTTGGTTCCTTCTTTCCTGTTTTGGTGTTAAAGGCCCCCGTAATGATTGTATACTGAGGTCTAAAAAATAACAGGTCTGAGAATGAACTTGAATAAGACCAGATAACGAGCAATGATGAATGATTTTATGATTGATTGATTTTCTTTGCCCCGCTTGAAATAAAGTCGAGGTGGACAAAGGAAATCAAACGTGGGATCCATTTGACATGGGTAGGATTTGGATTTTGGAAATATGATATATATTTTTAAAGACAAAAAGATCATCAATCTGAAGCAAAAAGTCTTCGATGGTTGTGTCTTGCCTGTTCTCACTTATGGCCTAGAAACTATGGCAATAACTCGGAAAGCAGCAGATCAACCAAGAGTTGCACAAAGAGTAATGGAGAGAATAATGCTGGGGTCACCTTGAAACACGAGGTAAAGAATAGCCAGATACGTGACAGAGTCAAAGTGGATGTTGCAGAGAGGATTACTAGTTTGAAGTGGAAATGGCTCGGACTCATAGCGAGACCCAGAAAGCGGTGCTCTGGCGACCAATAGGGACAACAACTAGAGGTATAGGCCGACCAAAAAAGAGATGGTTAGATGCATTTAGAGTAGTGGCAGGTGGACAACGGATGAGATTAGCAAGAGACCACAGACCATGTATATAGGCATGGAAAAACTGGAAGAGGCCTATATTCGATAATGGATGGACACAGGCTGAAGAAGAAGAATAAGAATAAGAAATTCTGATCATTCTCAACAATAGCAAAGCATAATTTCTATATAAAAAAAGCATTTTAATCGATTTCTTGGGCTCATCCCAATTTATACATGTGATTTGAAACCTGAAAATTAATCTTATAACTTGAAATACCTAGTCAAATATCTCGAAAAGTATTCAATCCGCACAAAAATGTCATTAAACATTTTTTTCGATTAATCAAAAGCGATTTTGTTAGACGAGGGACATCGTTTAAACAAAAAAACCGCCCTGATCCCCTAGGAGGGACTAGGAAACTGAAATTTTAACTAACACCCTATTTTCTATTGCGTGTTCGTTTTCAATGGCAAAAAATGCGTAAGATTTAGCTGAACCATTTTTTGCGCATTTTTTTCGCCGAGTATGAATTCGCAATGAAAAAAAGTGCGGTTGCTGTATAAAATTTCAAAGTTACCACCACTACTACTCCCTCGTAAAATGTGAGGGTTATATGAATAAATTTCCAATATGCCTTCTATAAGGCAAGTGGTCAAAAAATTGTAAAAAAAAAATTAAAAGTATGTATAATCAAAACGATTAGATATGATATGAACTTCATATTGAGATATTCGGGGATGTTCGGGGATGTACCTGTTATAATAGTAAGTAAAGTAGGCTACTCTTCTACCACGATGGCAGATGTCAATTTTCAAAACCTTAAACACCAACTACCCTAAGAAATTCAATATAATAGTCTATTATATTGTATTCTTGTATTCTACATTCCCACCGATCGATTATCGTCCAGTATTTACCAATAGCCATTACCCGCAGATTAATACATAACAAACTAACCAAGACGGCTACATTTGATTTCACACATTCTGTCAAGTTCCTCATCAACATCTAACAATCCAACCTTGTATAGGTAGACAATTGCAAACAAAAGCACGGCGAGTCGGTTCCCACATACGAGGTAAGTGTATCAAGGCGACGACGGTTGTTTAGCCAATGCAGCGCGGGCATGTGTGAGATGAGATCGACAGAGCTGACCAGCTCGCGGATGCAACAGTTATTCCTTATTTCCGATTCCCATGAGAGTCTGAGAGCCGGATCCCCATTTTCCCAGGACCGATTCACGCCTTGCCCTTAGCTCTGACCCTTTGCGCCTGTTTCCCTTCGCAGTACCTGCCGCTCAACACCAACCTGATCTATCCTAATAGGCCAGGAACATTAAAAGTATTCATCAATAATTATAGAGAAAAACAATTAAAAAATGTCTTCTTATTAACCAACAGAAAATAGTGTTCTTTTTATAAAATTATATACATAATCCTATTTACACTTAATACAGAGTGTTCCTAAATTCCAGGTACATACGAAAATTAATTATTTTATGTCTAAAAGTTCATATAAATATAGGTCCGCCACCGCTTCGTTATACCGATCGATCTATAGGGTGTTAAAATAAAAAAAAAATGTTTTTTTCTTTATAGTTCCCATAGTTTTTGACATTCGCTCAAATTTGGAATATAGGTTACGCTGTAGGGCTTATATCATTGGGCATGATAAATGGTTGTGAGAATCTACAAGGAGATTTTTTCCTCCAAATTTCTCCAAGTTACCTCCCATTTCTCCCCCTGAACTTTTTGGTGATGCGCCGCTGGTTGGTTCTAAAATACAATATGGATTTTCTGTTTCATTTAGAAACATTTTAGCCTCTTATAGTTTTTTTTTTGCATCTGCAACCGCTATCAAGAAAAATAAACAATTTTCTCTGTAATTGGGTTAAGTAGACGAAATTTAAATTTTCAAAATGGTGTTACACAGGCTGTGACTGTTTTTTTCGATAAAATTTCTCATTTCCATTAATTTTTACAGTTTAGTCGGCACTGCCTCTTAAAAATTGAAGCTTTGATGACCCTCTGTGTAACTAACTGTTTGACTGAAGTTTGATGACTATAACCTCAAGGAGCTATAAAGAAAAAAACCTTCTTGCGCATCAATCGCAGAAATAGTGTATTTTTATGCGATTCAATTCTGATTTTCACCGCTTGTTAAATTGGCTTTCTGAAATTTTACATAGTCAGGTGATATTCGCGTAGTGGCTTACTGACAATTGCATTTCATTTCGTTTTAAACCGTGCATGCCTTAGAATGAATTTTTAAATTTAACAAAACAAAAAAAATCATTGGCAAAATTGAACAATTTTGGCCCATTTCCTATGCCCGCCACTGGCTAACTTTACTTAAAAAATACTATTTTTTAGACTACCTTTTATAGAACGGAAAAAGTGAAAGGGGAGCTTTGAAAACCGAAAATTTTAAATTTTAGAGGAATAAACATAATATGTAAAAATATTCTAATATCTCCGCCATTTTTATTATTTCCTTCTTGAAATCTTTGAATTTTGAAGTTTATTAGTATAGTTGTCTACTGGAAAAATTTTCGTTCAATTCCTTCAAAAATATGTTCATAAACAGTTATAGAAATTTAGCCCTTTTTCCCTTTTCCTACCCACGCCACTGGCTTAATAATAAAAATATTGCAAATTTTATTGCAATATTTTAACTCAATATTTTATAACTCAAATTTCAAATAATTTTCTTCCAATAATGTTAATTTCGTTTAAAAGATTTTTTCTAACTGGCTTATTTATTAGGGGTTCAAAATCCATCAATTTTTCCTAAAATTGAAAAGGCCGCCATTTTGGAACGGCTCTTCTGATTTAACTCAAATGCAGTACCAGACGACTACTTGCAGTTATCTTAAAAAGTTATCTTACCAAAAAAATTTCAGCCTCCAGGATTGAAAACTGCGACCAGAAACCGTGCCTCATACCCGTTTTTTTTTTTTTGAAATTTGGAGAGACAATTTTAGAAAAATGTTTTTTTTTTTAATCAAACGTCATCCCTAAGTTTCACAAAAGTAAAAAATTTCGTTCATTGATCTTGAAAAATTAACCTACAGGAGCATTTTTAAAATTTTAGAGAAATAAACATCATGTAAAAATAATAAATATTTTCTTCCTATTTTTTTTTATAATGAATATAATGGAAAAATAATCCGATTTTTTTTGGGGGAAAATCACCTACCTACCAAAAAAAAAAGAATGACCCTCGCGTGGTTTCGAACCAGCACCAACAGTTTTCTAGGACCCTTGCCTAACTAATTTCGCCAAGGTGGGTTTCAAGTTTGTAGCGATGATCGGGTAGATATAATTATGTAGTACGTCAGGTACCTACACCTCACTTTTAAACTGGTCGTATCTTTGTTATTAAAAAACCAATTTGAATACTTTTTTCACCTGCATGTAGGTGATTTAATTGTTGTTGCGTTTGCTCTTCTAATTTTCAGAACCATTCATAATTGAATGTGGAAAAAAATAAAAAAGAAATTGCGAACCATTTCATCGATTTAATAAGTGCAAGCTAATTTTGCACAAGCGAAAAACTTTTTTGTTTTTCGTTTAAAGTGCTACATTAATCGAGGCGAATTGAAGCTAAGACATCAAATTTAATGTTAAAGCAAAAAAAAATTGAAAATTTCGGTTCAACTTCTTCAAAAATGGACTCATAAACGGTTATAGAATTGACACATTTTCACCCTTTTTCCTACCCACGACACTGGCTTATTAATGGAAAATATGCTAATTTTATTGCATTAACTCAAATTTCCAATAATTTTCTTCAAATCCTGTTAATTTTATTTCAAAGTTTTTTTGCCATCTTGCTCATACAGGGATTCAAAAATAGTCAATTTTCCAAAAAATTAAAATAGCCGCCATTTTGAAACGGCTCGGCCGATTTTGCTCAAGTGCAATACCAGACCACTCCTTGTGGATATCTTACTCCCACAAAAATTTCAGCCTCCTAGATTCAAAACTGCGACCTGAAATGAGATGACAAAAACCGGGTTCATGGAATTTTGAAGGGACACCCTGTAGAAGTGATGGGACTTTTGGAAAGTTTTTCAACGAAAATCTAAAGTCATTCCTCAGCTTTACAAGAATCCAAAATTTCGTTCACTAATCTTGAAAGATAAAGCTACAGGAGCGTTTTGAAAATCGAAATTTCGCGATTTTGGAGAAATATATATATATATATATATATATAAATATATATATATATATATATATAAATATATATATATATATCGTGGGCAGGTGAATTTTGGAAAACTACTTTTTCGTGATCTGGGGGTCATGATCGATGGACATTTGATGAGTTTGGGTGATTTTCGCAAAGTGATGTCGTCCTCAATAGTGTATTTTTTGTTAAAAAATACACTAAAAAAGAATAAATCTTGAAATTTGAAAAACACCCTGAAGATCGGTAACGAGGCGGTTGCGGACCTATGTTTATATGAACTTTTATGCATAAAATAAGCGAAAGAATTATTACCTCCTTTCGTTACTAAGGAGGGTATTTACAGGGCTTTAGGAACACGCTTTATACATAAAATGTGTAAAGGTAATGAAATTCAATTTCTTTCTTTTAAATTTTTCAAAACTGATACCTACCTGATACAAAAAATTCTGCTAAAATTATGTATAAGTACTTAACTGAACTTGAAGCGAATAAGATTTTCTGAAATACAAATTATGTGCCTACTTACTTACGAGTCAAAATTAAGTCAAAAATTTGACAATAGGATTTCTTGTTTGGAAAACATTTTTTCAAGTTTTAATTTTTTTAAATTTTCTTTTTATAATTAGATTTTTTCCCAATTGGCCTATATTTCTGCTTTAAAATTCTACTTCTTCTCGAAAACCTTGGCTACTGATAGACCTGGCCTAATATTAACCTGATCCCTTGACGTTATGGATCTCTTCCACCAGATTCTCGCATCCCAGAGTTTCCCTTCTTAGACCTGTCTGTCGGTTCCGACCAGACCGGATGTCCACACCTGCTCGTCTACTGAATTCTGCCTGAGCCTGCCATCATGGCTGCCTCTCTTGTATCCCAACCCTTAGATGATCCCTAAATAGGATCTTTTGCTGGCTAGATAAACGCACTGCATCAGTCATGGATAATAGGGGTGACCTGTTAATAAACTTCACTTTCTAATAAGGCAAAAAAAGGGTTTTCTAACTCCAACGGTTTAAGGGGTGTAAGGAGTGAGCGTCAGCATTAAGCGCTGTTTATTTTCTTGTGTATATTTTTCATTAGTTAATTAAATCAGTTCTTTCCTGTTTTAATTGTTTTATTTCTTAAACTTTATTGCATAAACGTAAATGCATACAAGCGATTATTTAACAAAGATGCAATTATAATGTTAATAAGACGATCATAATCGATTTCTTTAAAAAGAACCATATCCCATAGAACCGAATTTTCCTTCCAGATCTGTTAACTTTAATTGCGCACAAGCTGAAGATGAGACACGAAGTGAATTGTATGGTCGGCATGTCTCATCCACAGGCGCCCTTGAACTTGACAAGGCAATTGAAGGCTAAATCTTTTTTTAATAGTTCTACCTGGTTGTCATCCCGAAAATGTCGGAGCAAAAATATTCTACATTTAAACATTCTCATATTTATAAATTTGGGGTAACGCAATGATTCCTGGTCTATTTTGGGTCAAGTATTGTATTCCATTTAACCTTTAGAGTAACTGAATATTGGTTTTTATCAAACTCGTGTGCCCAAAAAGGGTTCCGGTAGGTTACGGGCTGAATTACTGGTCGAATAGGTGCATTACAGATTAAATACGTTTTTGGTTCACGTTATAGAACTACATTTTTTTAAGATGGTTTTAATCGTCATCGTGATAAGACAAAAATTAGACCTTCCCATCTAACTCATATTGTTTTACCGGAAGAGTCAGTTCTAATATATGAACAACAAAATCAGCACAGCACACGCATCTGCATATTTCAGATTCTTATTCTTAAAGTATGGGTTTCACTTTGTAACAATAGCTAATAAGACTAATCTCTGTACCTTATAGAGAGGATCGAATCTGTATTGAGACACATATTGTACGATAATGATGCATTATGTCGCCGGTGTTGATCAGTTCGCGATTGGCTTTGCTGAATAGCGAATGGCTTTACATAACTCGCCGCAAATAGGATTATGCATGGCTAAGGAAATATATGGCATCGGTTTGTATCTGGGATGTAAACAGTAGGTATGATTGGGATATTCCACTATATCAAAATTTAAATAAATAATATAAATCAAAATAAATTATTACACGGGGGAGGCGAAAATCTTTTTATCCAATCGCCTTATGTCTTGGAGATGTCGAAATTCAAACTGTTTCCGCGAGAGGTGTAATTTCATGTTTCACAAAAAAAAACTACCCGTAGGCAATGTGAAAAGTTCATTTAACTCTTCTTAACTTAACTTCTACTTAACTTCTAATAACTCTTCATGGACTGCTGAGAGTTTAGTTTAAGGTATAGTCCCATATAGAGGGCATTTTGATTGGTATATTGATCAGAATTGTTTCATTTTCTTCTACAAACAAACTTTGTATTGAAGCCGCTAATAATAATAATTATTGTTCCCTCCCAAGTCGGAATTTGTCTCATTACATCTGTTTCCATTATAGAACTCCTTCACCTTGTGACGCATTTAGTGCGCAAAAGTATCTTTATCAAAATTTTGCATTGATTCTGGGACGAAAAGAAATGATTTTCTCAACGTCAAAGTCTCGACGACCTTTTTACTAAAAACGTCGTATGCAAATTCACGGATCTTTGTTTATTTATGCGAAGGAGCAATTTTAGAGCGCAGGATATGTCCTTGTGGGAGTGGTACGTGGAGGTAAGAGGTGATATGGAGGTATCGCGCGCAGCAGGACGCAGAGGCTGGGAAGGAGAAGCCGGGAGACGGGAGTAGAAGGACAGAGGAAGTGGAAGAAGCGGGAAGCGTGCGGGAGACATCGCGAGCGGGAGTGAAAGATGGAGAAAAGCCCACCTGTTATTATCTTACTATACCTCAGGGCTCAAGTAATGTGCAGTAACTGTCATTACTAAAAAAGCAATTTCGGAAAAATGGAAAGCAGAAAATTAGGTTTGGAGGAACATTTCTCCATGATGAGCCGTAGCAGCTCATCCCTATCAGATTCAGCACGCTACAATAGGACCAGAATAACTTGGCCTCTGGTTCTGAGAATTACTGTTGAAGACGGGTTATATTTAGAAATGTACTGTATTGGTCATTGCAGATTTCAGGCGTGGCTATAGCAGGGTATAGGTAATCGAGTTAATAATTTTTAAAAGTTTTGCAGAAATTGTAGGTAAAAGGCAAAATACTCCCTCCTCAAACGGCCAATTTATTTTGGACGTATTGTACACCTCACACCACCTTATTTCAGACTTCTTTCATGTACAGAACTGCATCCCTTCGGAATAGCATTTGAAGCAAAGTTTTTGCTGAGGGATACAACCTGCAACGATTCAAAGTGAACGTGAATCAATATCTCCGCTCATGCACCGCTCCCAGAGCGCCATAGCGCCTGAATCTCTAAATACCTACCTCTGTTTTATTGCTTTTTAAAAAAGTCGCGAAACACCCTGCGTTTTTCTTCGCGAGTTAATAAACTCGATATCTTGTCATTCCCGCCCGCTCTACGCTTCGGGATACATAAACGATGCGATAGTTGTTTTCAATGCTATTACCTAAGTACCTAAAATATCTGCAACAAAGTAACTAACTAACCCGGTTATTAATATGAAAGTATTTCCCATTAATCATCACCAGATTAATATCAACTTCCGGAGTTTCTCGATCTTAAACATCAGAAGCTTCGTGTTATTTTCAAGAGACTTTTTAAATCAACGTTAACAGCTTGTGTATGCAACCGATTCTAGTAGTTCAATATTCAAGCTCCACACCTTCTCGTGTAACTCTCGAGAAACAACTAATTACCGTACAACTACAAGTTCACCTATTGAGCAAAGTTCTAATTATCCTGCCTTCAAAGAACTTTTGCAAAAGGACGAAATAAGTACCTTGCAAATCCATAACTAGAAGAGCCTACCTCCAGTATTTCACCTCGAAGATTCATGAGTTGTGTTAAATGAAAGAACTGAAATTGATGCAGCGACAATTTATTTCTTGTTTTACTTATTATTTGAATGCGTTTGTATTACCTTGTAATTGTAATTACCTTGGAGGTATGATTTACCCTCAAATTTTTTTCTGACAAATCACAAATGAAAAATTTTCCGATGACAACTTTTTGGCGGATTCTGTATAGTACATTTCTTACAGTATGTGTTGCCGCCGGATTGAGCGAAAATGTTAAGAATGGTTTAAGAACTTTTAGAAAGGATCCATTCGTGCCATTCTTATTCTGTCCGTCTCAGTGATGTTTTTTCCCGAAGAAACAATTAGGACACTTTTTTGTCACTCCTGACTTATGACCTCATATGTGCTCAATAATAATTTACGATTTTTCGGCTGTTCTAATATGTTCTATAATAAAGTGCTTTTCTAAGTTCTCTTTACCTATAAGAAATGTTCAAATGTAATTACTGTAAGTATTTTAATGCGCATACCGATGGTGGAATACTCTTCAGGTGGTGTTGGCGTACAGCGATGACAGAGTGATGGGGGCACTTTCTATTCCGGGACGCATAGCGTTTCACATCTCGTTGTCGCCAATCTGGGTTATTAACACCCACCGAGGTGCACTGAGATGCAACACGCCCGCGTCAGCAGCATCCTTGGTTATATCGGAAAGTACCCATCCGTCTCTTGTACATGCTGCTACGCTATTTATATCATTCAAAGACAGGTGAGCATTACAGTACTTGTAATCAATGAATGGAAAACGAGTACGCGTTTTGCTCTTAGATCTTTCTCAGTAGGTAGTTTGGATTTTCTTGATATCAAAAAATATGTTTCCAAAATTGGTTCTTCGACGATAATATACTTACAGATAATAATTTAAAGCAATCGAATTTTTGTCTATTTGCATGAAAAATCTTCACGTTACTTATATAGAGGGCGTGTAAGTAAAAACACACACAAAAAGGCCTAAAATCTGATAATCGCGCCGGACAAGACATATATCCACCTGGCCTGGAAAAATAGGCATCAAAATATTAATTATTTCGCGGGCTATGTACGCCACAGCACCTTTCTATTGGAACTAGACCTACTTCTGCAGACATATATATTTTCTATATTTCGGCTGGCAAGAGGCTAGCCAGAATTTCTCTAGTGACGGTGGTAGCGTTACTCTTGTCTTTGTGGCGTCTTTTGTCAACAATTTTTAATTTTTTTAAGTAAATGTATACCTAGTTTTTCAGCAGGGTACTGTAAGAAATAAGTCACCGTACTGCGTACATAACATAAACCGTTACCATATCTTACTTTATTTTATTTACGTACATTAAAAACTCAATTTAATCAAAAATCATCCTACCGCGGCATATACATGATGGGGTATCGTATGGCATCGTGCAGCAATTATCACTTCTTTTGCTAAGTGTGGCATCTGAAAGTGAAAATATTTATTTCAGAATATTTATTTTATTTATTATTCTTAATGTGTACATTAAGAATGTACACATTTATGTTGTTAATTATTTTCAGTATACCTAGACAGGGTGGTCCAAAGAAAACGTAAGAAGCCTAATAACTTGAAAACTGAAGATGTATATACGTGAAAAATTCCGAAACAGATCGATTTTGTTATCGAGGGGGACATATTGCTGTGACAAATTTATCAAGTTCATTCCCTTGGTAGGAATAGCTACCCCTTTGCTTATCATCATAGGACACATACATCGAGTGATACATCGTTTGAAAGCTACTTGAATTCTCTTTACAACGATATCTGTGCGAAGAGAATAATTTGTAATAAAATACCGCACTTCACTAGTTACTATTATGGTAGCAAGGAAAGTGCGAAGTTGTATCAAAGAAATTTATTTATGCTTATTTTCAAAAAAAGGAAGTAATTTTGAAGTAGACCTTTTTTATCGACTCGCCCTGTAATATTTAGACAAAACCCAAAAAGTGAGATATCGTTATGAAGAGAATTCGAGTATCTTCATGTATTACTCAATATTTTGACGAATACAGAAAACTGGCGAAATCGCGAAATATTCTGGATATACTGTATATTTGTTTACCTTCTCTAATTAAACTTCTCTACTAAATACCAGAATTGTTCCGCATTCTGCGCATATTCGAGAAAGCGTTGTGACTAGAGATACGTCAGTGAAGCTTCTAGACAACTTCGATGACACCTCAGGGAACTATACCTATAAGAACCGCCTTGGCTGGAGAGTTAGTAGTTGTATTTTGAATGTGAATGAAAGTTGAAGTATCACAGAGTAAGGAAGACATAGAGTGAAGTGACAAGTGAAGTAAAGAGCATTAGTGGTGTCAGTGTATGTGTAAATAGAGAACAGCTGATTACTTAGATTTTGAAAGACTTTTAATTTGATATTTAATAAAGCGTGAGACCCGTAACAATATCTATTCCGTATGATGATAAGCGAAGGGGTAACCACCGCTGTGAAGGGAATTAATTTGAATGGTTAAATTGTTGCTCAAAGATAATAGAACTCAATAACAAAATTGACATTAAAATTGAAATTGAATATACCTACCAGATGATTTTTTAACACTCGTCGCCCCCCGAATTTATAGAAGTGTGATCTGAAGATAAAAAACCCCAAACAGGTCAATTTTATAATTTGATTTACTTTCTATTGATGTAAGAAAAATTTTTAATGGGTGTTCCTTGGCTCAGTAATAATGACGGAATTGTTTATTTTTTAAAGTGACACACCCTGTATATTATTATATTTTGAGATTGCCTGAGAAAATCCAGTTGGAACGGTTTTTACAGTTGCAGTTTAAATTGAGTAGGTTATGAGTTATAAACAAATGAAAATAGCAATGTGCCATCTTGAAAGCAGTGCACATTGGAAACGGCTCTAAATTCTTAAATTCTTCCTTCATCTTAACTTTTCAAGTGTCGTCGCACAGTATACTTGAAATTTTTATACAGGGGGATGAAATTATCTCATCTTTATCTCAGGAGACAATCTCAAAATGTAATAATATAAAGGGCGTCCTATTTAAAAAATAAACAATGTCGTCATTTACTGAGTCAAGTACACCCTGTGTTGCGTATAGACTTACTGCCAAGAACTTAATTGTTCTATTTGTATAGTAAGTCACGCGGTTTGGAATTTTGATTAATTTAATTACTCGAAGGACCAGCGGGAAAATAATTAGGGGAGCAATTAAGGGGTATAATTTCTAGGATGATAATTATGCACCTACCTTAAATATCCCATGTAGACAGCTTAGTGAGCTTTCATTTGGCGACAAGGGCCGAAGATACTATCGCGTCGCATAGCACTTGTGGATTGCAATGTAAACACTCATCTTATGTATACACCCGGAAGTGGACCGACCGCGACGACAGTTCTTCTCATTCTCTTGGGTGAAGTGGTAGGCAGGCACCCTTTGGCTGTATGCCCATAGGACATGGTCTCGCGCACCATGTTGTCTCGTTCCTCTCCCCCCCGTGCATAATTCAAAATAAGGAGGGAATTATATGGAAAAGGGAAACATGGGAACGGAACACCCTGTATACATTATTTTTACATCAATAGAAAATCATTCAAATTATAAAATTGGCCTGTTTCGGGTCTTTCATCTTCAGATTACACTTCTATAAACTCGGGGGCTGACAAGTTTTTAAAAAATCACCTGGTACCTATATGAATAAAATTGTGTTAAATAAAAAAAATTAAAGAAATATAATAATAAAAAAATAAACAAATAAAATTGAAAATAACGAAATTGACCTGTTTCTGTGTTTGCCGCGTACATCTTCAGTTTCCAAGTTATTAGGCCTGTTTCATTTTCGTTCGGCTACCCTGTACAATTTCGAATATGGAATATTTTGACTGTGCAATATTAGTTAATATTATACAGGATGTTCTACAAGCTCTATGACAAACTTTGGCAGATAATAGGTCACTTGATTTTAAACAAAAAGTTTTTAATAAACATGGGTCCGATTCGTTTTTGTTTAGACGTTACAAAGCGTTTAAAAGAATACAGTGCACGTCATAAGTAAGAAATAAATGCCATAAAACGGAAAGTACTGTTCTTTTTGAAAAAATAAAAAAGGGTTAATTTTTTAATTTAATTTAGGTATATTAATTTGGCAGAACATTTTTTCATTCTTTCATAAGTTTCATTCATTCATATTTTTCCATGGATCAGTAATGACGACATTTTTTTTTATTATTGTTTTTTCATATTGCTCTGAGAAAATCCAGTATAAATGGTTTTTACAGTTGCAGTTGGTTGCAAAATGAGTAGGTTCTAGGTTGTACGTCAGAAACGGCTCCAACTATCAGAAAACGGCTTACATGTCCCTATTTTAACTATTTATGTACTATCCTATGACGTAGATGAAATTTTAATACAGGGTGATGAAAATAATCAGATTTTTTCAAAACAAGGCTAGGGACATGTAATCCGTTTTCCGATGTCTTGAGTCGGTTTCCGATGCACACTGCTTTCAAAATGAAAAATTGCGATTATCACTTGTTTATAAAACTCGTCATAACCAAAAGCAAATCGGACACATGTTTATTAGAAATAACATGTTTAAAATTAAGTGACATATTCTATCATCTGTCAAAGTTTGTCATAGACCTTACGGAATTTTCGAAAAAAAAATTCTGTCACATTTTTTCACCTTTTTAATGTAATAAAAAGTATTCGACACGAAGAATCCATCTTACAGTTCAAGTTTACTTTCATAAGCACTGACGAACATAACATATACTAACAATAACTTATGAGAAAAAAAAAATGAAAAAATAAACGAAAAAAGAAATTAGAAAATAAATGTCTTCATATGGTGCACATTGTCTAATAGGTATAAACGTATCAACATTTATTAAACTGTATATCTGATCCCATTGATTAAATATTTTCGGTATCTGTTTTACGCCACCGCGGTGCGTCTATAACCGGGCCGTAAAGCTTTGGAGATATGAGTAAGTAATACCTACATACAAGCCTCCAATTATTTTAAATCTCTTATTACCTATATTATAATATTTTAGTAATTATTGTAAGCGGTAAAAATTAAAATGTCTTAGCAAAATTTAAACTCACCACCATCATCACTTTTTTCATCATCTCCGCCTGCGTCATCCGACATTGGAGTAACGATGGCATTGGTTAAGGTAATAATTGTAAAAACGAATGCAAATATCATTGTAAATTTCACCATTCTTCTTTGAGTTTCTTTGCCTAATAATAATTAGTACAGGTTAAACATCAGGTAATTTTTCTTTTGAATAATTTTTTGTAGAAAGTTTTCCCGTATTTATACTTATATTGTATAGAAATTATAAACTAAAGAGAAAATAAATTATCTGTCGTTATAAGTGTTTGTTATCTAAATTACCAACTTAAGAACGTTTATTTGTTAGGATAAGCAAATGGGTACTTATACGCAACAGCTACGGTACCTATAACGTATAATTTTATAAATTAACGTGAAAATACAGTCATCATGGGTAGAAGTAAGGTCGTTGAATATTGACTAAGCCCAAAACAATCTTCTGATTATCAACCTGATTCTCGGGTCATCATTTTGTGAATTATTTAATTATTAATACCATCATGCTATTATTTTTTAAGCAAGTTGTAGCATATTGCTAACCAATCATTAAATGGATGTAGGTATAAATTGCATCGATGTTTAGGTATTTAAACAAAAAAATCAGGAATTTATAGAGTCGTACTTATTTATAGAAAAACTTTTTGACTCATATTTTCCCTCAGGTATAAGCAAGAATATAATATGCTTAAAAAATTTAATAATATACTTTAATAATTTATGTTTGGGTAAACTATTCATATTCTTCCCAATGAAAATATAATAACACAAAAGAAGATTTTCACATTTCAAAAACGACTTTCGGAAAGTGTTCAAGAACAGCGAACATAAGAACGATAATGCAGGCACTATAATTATTACAAAATAAAAGGGTTCATCTTCACAGGTCCTTTTTATCATTCAAAATAACTCGATCCTATTCTTCAACCATATAGAATTAAATAATACCAAACGTATGAATACTAAACACCATAAACGTTTCTGATCTCTTTGATATATTCAAATGAGACCCATATAAACATAATCTGATCACATACGCACATGTGCCGGTAGGGCCGGAAATAGTGCTGGATTAGGGAATACACCGACCTGAGGAGGATGAGGAGGATGCCTGCACATGCAACAGGTCCACGTCTCGGGATCAGGTTCAACACTGCGTCATCCTGTCTCCGTTTCCGGTCTGATGCACGTGTTCGGGTCTCCTACTCACCTACGCTTGTCTCATCTCAATGGTATTTACACGTAATTACCTATAGATATCACGACGTTCTTTGTCGATCTTGACAACACGTTTTAATAGAAGATGAAATGTGAAATCTTATTAAAGAATAAAACCACTTGTAAGTTGTATTGACCAGAATAAATAATGCTTGTATTGGAGCGAGCCTTTTCTGGTTTTTCAAGACGAAAATTATGAATATCTGTGTTGGGATTTACCGGAAATCCACCTCTTTGTATCTATTTGAAATAATCTCGTTAATAATTTTTATTATATTTCGTATTTCGTATACACGATGTTGCATTCATGTTTACTACCCTGAACAATATTATCTGTCCTATTGTTTATCCTCTGGGACTATGGGGTCACATTTAAAAAAAGCAGAGCTGTTCTTCTCCCACTTTTGACCAGTTCGTACAAACCTCTTTGTACGAAGAGGTATATACGTCTTTATATGCCAAACATCAATCTACACGAAGATCAAGAAATTCTCTGGTCTGGATGGAGTGTTTGCTTGAAATAGTCGACTTGAAATAGTGCGCCCTACAATTTTCACCAATCCATAAATAGATAGGCCTTTTCAAACATAAAAACTCGAGGTAATTTTTCCGGACGTATGTAAGATTTCTCGAGGGTAAAGTAAAGTCTGTCCAAAAGACAGGCTCCAAATATCTCCCCTCTAACTGCGACCTACGCACAAATCCAGGATTGACAGTTTGAATCAAGCCAGCAACTGTACAGAGCATATCTTCTTGGCTCTACTATGCACACAGATGGAACAGGTCATTTGAAATTTGTGGGAAAATCCGTTAACCAAATGTATCACACCGCACTTATCAATGTTCCATCCTTGAGCTCCCGTAATGATCTACTCTCCAAATTACATTCACAAAAGAACTTCAATCGTGATAATAAGAAAACACCCAATTCTGAATACCCAACTGATGATCAACCAGCAACCAATTGAAAGGGTTAACCACTCATTAGAAACATACCAACGTATAGCAAAAGCCAGAGCAGCGTTTATATAAGAATGAAAACTGTCTTAAAAAGTCGTGATCTGCCGCTGAAACCAAGATATTCGTACTTCAATGCTGTTATTGAATTTCTTCTTAGATGATGACCAACTAATAATATTTCTTTACTATATTAAAACGCAAAAAATAGAGTGGTATATTTTCCAGTTCTCCTTTACGAAGAAGAGAATTGGACACTCTGGCGCGTCAATGAAGAAGCTGGAAGCGTTCAAGATGTGGTGCTATAGACGCAACTTAAGAATCTCATGGATCGACTGAGTTGAAAATGCTGAAGTCCTGCGCAGAATGTGAAAGGAAGGCGAAGTTATTTTAACAATAAAAAAACGTACATTGGAGTACCGCGTTCATATTATGAGAAACGAACGACGATATGGCGTCCTCCAATTAACGCTGCAGAGAAAGGCGTACGGCAGGAGAGGACCACGACGAAGACGAATTTCCTGGCTTCAGAGCCTGAGAAAATGGTTCAATATGACGAAGACTGGACTGTTCCTCAAAGCTGCCAACAAAGTAAAAATAGTCATGGTGATCATCAACATTCGGAAGGAATAGACACCTCAAGAAGAATAACTTCAATAATTTAGAATTGGGGTGCCAAAAATCTCATTCCGTTTAACCCGTTCAATTCAGAATCACGTTTATTGACACATAAAAGGTAAAGAACCTTATTTTTATGTTTTTACTACCTGGCCGTAAAGAATAAAGAATCACCGTCATCCGCATAGAAATTTATTTAGAATCATGTTTGGGCACATCCTCATACACCTTCAATACTCGATATCCTCGACCTTGACTCTATCCAAAGGATGGACATTTATCTCACAAACGACACCATCATTACAAAGAGGTTTCCTTCCATTAGCTTCCGTCGTGTTATGGATTGTTTTATATAATCTGTAGAAAACTGGCGATGGTGGATATTATTCCCTTATATAATGGCTGCTCAATGAAAACTGACTTATATAACAGATTTGTAAAAGACTTAAGACCGAGTGAGTGAGCCACTATAACCCATCCTCCAGAGTTTCAGACTCTCCTCTAATTGAAGCGATCTGTTCGAACTTTAGAGGAAACAGCATGAACGTACTTTCAGAGGGCACCGCAAGAGTCTGTGTTTCTCCCTTTCATGTTTTTCTTTATTTATTCTTAGTGTTCTCAGTATTCTCAATTTGTCCAAATGTGCATTTCCTTGTATAAATTTGAAGATAAAATGATTAGGTATAACAACTTTTGGGCATACATTATACCACATTTATATTAGGTCACTCTCAGTCCTGTCTGTCTGCGGCTCAAATCTTGAAAGTGATTTTAAACTACCTTCACGAGGAGCTAGAGGCTTGAAAGTTTATACATAACTCAAAACTGGATGACAATTCAATACCAACTCGCTCTTTTGACTGTGTATCTGTTTGTTTATGTAATGCTTGCACCGTAATTAATTAATTGCAAAAATCAAAATTTACGCTATTTAATATGTAGTAGTACCTAGATGCTGCGTGCGAATGCAAAGATAAAGATATACGACAGAGTCCATTTAAAGACGTCACGTGACAGATCACAGGGAACTGCAATTCCAGCTCTCAAATCTCAGGGTTGGTAAAAACGTTTGCTGCAAGCTACCAAAAAATAAAGAAAATACATAGCAGCGTCTATTTAAAGATGTTCCGCGACAGATGGTCATAATCTCAGTAAGAGGTTAAAATCAATTGTAAAATTCCATACCTACAAGTTTCTCGTTTTAAATTTTACAAATTTTTCCATAACTGTCTTGTATATACAGGGTGGTCCATCACTTATGTCCACCCCCGAGATAGAGGTTAATTTTGAATATAAAAAATTGTAAATTTGAGGATTCGTATAATTAATATAGAACCACAGAATGGTATAAATAGTTTTATTAAAGTAGCGATAAAAAACTGTAATTTGGTGATGAAGTAGCAAAAAAAGTCAAGTTTTCTTCCATATATCGGTAGAAATCGATTAATAAAATCAAAATCTCTGAAAATAAATATCGAAAAACTAATTATAAGGCTTTAATTAAATAATTTAAAATTAACTTCTATTTCGGGGCTGGGCATAAGTGGTGGACCACTCTGTACACATACTGACTGGGTATGTTCTTTCGCCTACCTCGTCAAGTGACCATGGAGTTTTCTGTGATTTTTGATTGGTTCCGGCTACCAAGTAACAATACATATACAAGGTGATTCAGTCATGATGACTCAAACGAAGCAGGGTTATAGAGGACTTCAATAAGCATCGATCTAACCCCCATATGTGTGATCGGAAAATTGATGGTTTGGGAGTTATCATCGTCTATTTCCTGAAGGACCTGATTTTCCAAAGAGAGTGTGTCATGCTGGCTTTAACGGCTCGGCTTAGCTTGATGAAATTTTCTAAAGATGTAGTCAAACAAAGAGTCTATCACATCGTGTGTAAACTTCCTCAATGCAAGGAACACAATTAGAAAAAAAAAAAAAAATTATTGAAGCAGAAAAATTGTCTTTTACTTAACAACGCTCCTGTTAAAAATATTTGGGGGTAATTTATTTTTGGTACATGTTTCAAAAACTTCTCTGTTTAATTGGTAATCTACCCTACAAATTTCATTCAGCTTAGTCCTATACAGGGTGTATCTAAATAACACCGAAAAAAGTTAAGAGCTGATTCTTTGGTCAAAAATAAACAAAAATTTCGTATAAACGTGTGTCGAGAAAGGCACCCTTTTCGAGATACAGGGTGTCAAAAAAAGATTATTTCACCAGTTTTTTGAAGATATTTGGGGAACCGTTTGAGATATGAAACTCACGTTTTGTAAATGTCATATCATTGCTATTTATAGCTACTTTTTTAATACTGAGTTTTTTCATGTGTCATTATAGCGGAGATCTCAGAAATGAGCGAAGTTTTTTTGCCCTTAATTTTTCGACACTTGTCTTGAAACATTCAAAGCGAGTTTTTCATCGTAAATGCCCGTTTTTCTCGAAAATGGCTCACGTTAGCAGTTATAACCAAGAGTATCTTTTTGTGTAGAAAACATTGACGGTTAAAAGTGTGCTTTTAAAATATCAATTTGCCCAGTGTCGTAGATATTAGGGGAAAAAAATCCCCCAACCCTAAAAATCTCCGGCACTGGCATACTTAAAGAGGGTAGTTAGCATTACAATAGCTAATATCAATGATAAGATCTGTACAAAATCTGAATTCTGTGTCTTATACGGTTACCGAGATATCTTCAAAAAACTCGAAAAACAATCTTTTTTTGACACCCTGTATCTCAAAAAGGGTGCATATCCAGACACACGTTAATAGGAAATTTTTTGTTTATTTTTTATCAAAGAATCATCCCCTAAATTTTTTCGGTGTTATTTAGATACACCCTGTATAGCTTCTCGTAAATAAAGCAAAACGGAAAAGGCGGAAATTCCTATTCAATATGTATTTTCGTATCGCAATACATTGGATAAATGTTGACAGTTGTCATAGTTACAGATTGTAAATAATACTGACAGAACATAGGAAGTTCAATTTGCAATATAATCTGTATTCCACTTCGTTCTTCTTCGCTTTGCTACAAGTTTTGTTCTTTAATTTATCTTTTCTTAATTTAGTAGTTTTGTTCTTCAGTTTTCGTGTTGTAATCTAGTGTTCAATCGGACTTTTAAATAATATCTTCCTCTCTCGTCATCTATCATCATCATCAGATGTCCTCTATCACCCTGTAGAATAGCAACTGAACCTCGAGAAACATAGAAGTTAGCCGAATATCCTGCTGAAGAACAGTCCACTCCCTCTTAAAGGTAGGCGATTCCTTTTACTTACTTGGTAAAAGTGTGATCTTATTTGAACATCCTCCATAGGTTTGGTCGTTTTGTAGACCAATCTTGCTAAGGTGTGCTCCAAGTCAAGAAAACCTGTTAGCATTTTCTAAGCGTTTTTGTTGAGTTTGATATGCAGGCTCAAATTTTTTTTGGTTGTATTTCCCAAGCTTTAATTTGGCCTGTCTTAATCCTGGGAGATTTCTCCAGAGGTTATCTCTTCTTTCTATATTTTCTCTTTGAGAATATTTTCTACCAAAAAGTTTGTGGCCCTATCAGTGGCGTTCTTGCTCCTCCTCTTGCTAGGTTGCCGGCTTCCTCGTTGCCTTTTACAGCTTATGTGTCCTGGTACGCAAAGGAGAGCCATAAAATGTTTCCTTTTCCTAATTTCTTTAGCTGCTAAAGGCATTCCCACATCATTTTTGATGATGAACATCTTTCAAATCTCTTCAGCTCAAAATATTTCGTCCCGGGTCCAAAGACTTTGTCACCTGTTCCTTCGGTGGTTTTTGAAGGAACAGGTGCTCTTCACAAATCGGTAAATTTGGACGTTTCATTAAAAACTCCAAAGGTAAAAATTATTTCAAATAGGTATGTATACCTACCTATAGTGAAAATATATTTTAAAAATATTTTCGACCAATCGAGAATTTGATATTATGCACAATTCGTTGATTAGTCGTTAACGGATTATTAACAAATAATTAAGTTTTGAACCATCGGGCATCAGTGTAATTTTGATTATTGCCATTTTGATTTTATCACGCAGTTTCATGAGAACTTCATGTTGACTTTTTCTCATGCAGCAGTCACCTTAAAATTCTATAATAGAAATAGTTCAATTAAAACTAATGAAAACTCAATGAACATATTAGCATAAACTAATATTATTTATAATAATTTAAAATTATATTATATGGACAGGCTAAACAAAATCTAGGTTATTTTTCATTTCACTTTTAAATTGCTTGTGAATAAGCCTTATTACATCAGGTGTTAAAATTTCATTTTGATTTGGTAATTCTTTAATCCTAAATTGGCTTGATTGTGTTGTTATTTAAATATTATAACGTACAATCGAATCAATATTATTACCTCTCCAAAAGTTTGCACTCCACGCCTCTTGTTATTAGAAAGCTCCCAAACTCATAAGGTCTGCTTACACTGATTAAAACAAATTGAATTTATGTTAATGAATTTCCATGTAGTAGGCAATGAAAACTTTATATCATTGATGAAGTACTTACCTACTACATATGAACGTAAACTATGAAAAACAAGACTTACCTAATATTAAAAACATAAAAACGTGAAGTAAAAAAAAATAACCATCAGCATTCTGGTGAACATTTTTTAATACAATACATATCGACCCAAAATAATATAAAAAACAGGGTTAGGCTTTTATAATACAAAAACTTCATTATATACTCAATGCGGTATTCAAATATTGTTTGTGGGAAGCTTAAACTCAAATCGAAGTCTACTTTGCATCACAAATGTCTTGACGAGACGCGACTATCGAAACCTAAAATCAGAAATAGTCAAATGGAAAAAATCGTGGGAAAACGAGAGCATATATATTATGATCCATACATAATATAACATCCTCACACCGGTTTGCAGTACACCAAATATAGGCCGAGCCTTTATTCTAACTCAGGAGTGAATGTTAAATAGTCTGTGCCGTTGAGACTTGGGCATAATAGAGAGGTCAAAGTTATTATGTGTGCTTATCCAGGTGACGTTCAAGTCACTTCCGCCTGGTTAGCTTCTAAAGAGGCTGTCTTTAAGGAGCCGGAAGTCCTATGGATTGCAAGCTGGATTATTTTTATATTAATTGCGCTCCCTATTCAATTACAGGGCCATTGCACTGTGAAATGATGCAAATTTCAGCAATAGTCGTTCATTTGTAAAGGGGTTCTTTTATATCTCCAGACAATCAAATGATAATCACTACTTGATATACCTACAGGAGAATGAAGAATGAACTCTTTTCTTAAGAAGTTTTTAAAGTGTCGTTATTGTTTATTAAGAACTTGAGACTTTCAATGAATGTTATATAAAGTCAAGATTAGAATGATTATTTTATTAACATCAGTGCTCATACCTAGATTGAGCAGATAACTGCAAAGTATCTTTGGTGGATCTCTATTAAAATGTCTATTATTTTTGAATTTGTTTGTCTAATGGACATAATCAAGGTTACTGTTATAAGAGCCATCGTCGTTTTGACTACTCTTTCAATTTAGGCAAACATAATATTTTATTAGGTAACTAAGTTTAAAGAAAATTAATTGTTTTATTAGCCATTTGATGGATGCAAGACATACTGCAAATTTGAAAAGATCTAATAGTCTATCTCGCTGGGAACCCCCTAAATTGGAACAGTGTTTTCGGGGGATGAAAAACCACAGAAAAGTCAAAGAAACAAATGATAAATGTGAACCGTTACCGAGTTATTATTAAAACATATTTTTACCAGACCTCACTCGCCGGATTATCGCTTTATAGAGATGATTGAATCAATTTACAAAAGAGAGGTACTACTCAATCGAATGACCAAATGCGCATCACTTCACAGAGAGAACAAAAAATCAATGAGCTACTAAATCAATACAAAAACGAGCTATTTTTGAAAATTTCATCCGCCTAAATGGATTTATTGTTAAAAAATAAAACCTTTTCCTCATAAGACCTTACAATTTACATATTTATTAAGGGTATCTCAGTAACGGTTGACATTTGACCATAATATGTCTTTTTTGGACTTTTTTTGCTTCTTTGATTCTTCCAAATTCGTCCAAATTTGGCGATTCTTCACGAGGCGTCCTGGCGTCCTGTATCCTATTTTTCATAAAAATAGAAAATTAATTATTAATTTCGTACCGAATAACTAATTATTAGGTACGAAAAATTATGCAAGAAAAGATTCACGGATCTCTGAAACAATGTTTTTAGTTTTTTTTTTTTAGAATTTTTAGTTTAATATTAAATAATTTTTACAGGCCATTCGGGCGCATTTATTTTTAATATTATATTAATATTATATATTATATAATATATAATAATAATATTAAGGTACCTGCTAGTCTGCTTTTGTTTATAAGAGCGGTTGAAGAATATGAGAGCGCCATATGCATTGAGGGAGTGAACTCGGGCTATGATTGGCCACAACCACGAGAAAATGTTCATTAAAACAGTGTAAGGAACCATATTCAAAGCAAAAATAGATGCATTCAAGCTATATACAGGGCCAGCACTTTCAAGTATAAACATACGATAATGTATGCATGGAAAAAAGGAAATTTTGCAAACTGTGCTTTCTATTCTGACCTAGCAGAGAGGTGAAAGATGTACAAAATGAAAGGCAAAGGTATTTTCCATATCATGCGTGACTAACTTTTTCAGGATGAAGTTTGAACATTTACTGCACACAATAATATGATTAATTTAAGCCCCATCAAGTTTTCTGGCACTCTCATCTGGATATAGCTTCAAAGGGGTTAAAAAAAGCAGCAAAACCACTTACATGCTCCTATATAGACTAACTTTTCTAGATTTATCGCGTAGAAATAAATAATTTTTAATGCAGGAGGATGAAAAATTTGAATTTTTGACCACTCTGTGTGAATCATTTTTTTTCCATGAAGGGATGACGAGTAAGGGGTGACAGCAGAATGCTGACCCAATTGACCACATCACCTGCACGTGGTACACCTTGCTAGATCACTAACGGGGCTCGGTGGACCGAGCAACTGCCGAAATAAGCAGTCCCCTTTTGGTGGCCAACAGCTTCGGGTAGACGAGCCAACAAGAGCAAGGGCGTCTTCTTGTCCTAGGAGTGTGAAATCTCTCCAAGAGCCAAGAACATGGTCAACGGCATGAAGGTGATCATAAGGCAACGGGAAACCAATGCAGTAAAGGCTCGCTGGAGCATCCCTATAGTACAATTAGGATGGCAGTATATGAATGTGATCATGTGCAACGAAAGTCAAGATCCGACAGGGGAGGAAGCTCAAAACGTAGGACGTCCCAGGTCTTCAGCATGAGAAATCTCTATGACTGAATGTCAGCAATGTTGGAAGATCAAATATATCGATAGCTACGTTGAATGTAAAGACTTTATACCAGGCGGGAAAGCTACCGGACGCAGAGAGCAAGATGGAGAGGATGAACTGGGACATATTGGGCATGAGTGAGATGAGATTGAAGGTTTCTTGAATACGGCGAGAGGGGGCAAACTATTCTTTTCCGGAGGCAACTCGACATAGAGTTGCTGAATGATGGCTGCAAAAAATACGATATTTGTAAAGAGCTTTCTACCTGTCAGTGAGAGAATCATGCTAATCAAATTACACGGTCAACCGATCGACGTCAATCTGGTACAAATATATGCTCCCACGACGGAGAGGTCTGAGGATCAACTCCAATAATTTTATGCAGACCTTGGAAAGGTAAAAAAGTTTACGAAGCAACATGAAGTGAACATCTATATGGAAGTTTGGAACGTGAAGGTAGGAGAGGAGAAATTGGAAAATGTAACGGGAATATACGGATTGGGAAGCAGAAACGAGAGAGCCGGGAGAGATACCAAATTGACAACATGAGATTTACACCCGGTTTAAAAATAACGTTCTTTCAAGCGAAGAGCAAAAATAACACCATAGAGAATATGTAGAGGAACAACTGGACTCGGATATTAGAAAACGATAAAGTACACCTAAAGAAAACATTGTAGAAAGATGATTAGCTGTTAGGAATTCCATGACTAAGGGAGCAGCAGAAATAAGAAACGATAGGTAGAGAAAGCAAAAAAAGAGAAGAAACCCTGAATGAATGAGAAAATATGGATACTGATGGGAGTAAGGCGAAGATATAAGAACAAAAACTATATAGAATACAAACGTATAAACAAGGGAATTAGGGAACGCATTGGGGAAGCCAAGAAGAGATGAATTAACGAACAGTGCAACGAAGTAGAAAAATTACGAAAACAACATAGATATAGCGAACTAGACGAGAAAGTAAAAGAAGGCACGGAACAAATGGAGGCCCAAACATCTGTCGATAGTAGCTCACGAAAACAACGAAATCGAAGATCTCGACAAACAGAAGTAGACATGGGAGATATAACTAAGACAGCTACTTGGGAACAAGAGACCAAATGAACTTCTGAGAGCCGAGAAAAGGGAAAACCTACCCAATATCTATGCAGAAGGCACTAGAGCGTCAAGGAAATAAAAAACAACAAAGCGCCTCGGGAGAACTGTATTCCTGCAGAACACTGGGAAACATCTCAGCGGAGAGACTATCTACAACTCATCTGTTGGATGAAGTGTACGAAATCGAAGAGATGCCAATCGATTGACTTGGGTCCACGTATGTATAACTTTGCCGAAGAAAAACAAAACTCGAAAATGCGAAAACCACCGAACAATAAGTCTAATGAGCCAAGCCGTTAAAATTTTTAACCGCATCCTAGATAAATGCGACAGATATTTAAGTCTCTCACAATCTGGGTTTAGAAAGGGGACGGGCATAAGGGAATCTATAAGTATAATGCTGGGTTTGACACCGATCGCTGAAAGATATCTTGAGGTTCAGAGAGATCTCTATGCATGTTTCGTAGACATTTCACGTATTTCGTAAGGAAATAATATAAAGATATATTTGCCTTGCTATAAAATCACACAACGTTGATTCGGGAATGCTTGCAAGACCTCATTGACCCGGCCATAACACAATAGTCATTATGGTGACGGAATGTTATCGGAATTTAAATTCAATTTTCCCCTTAACTAGTTTTTCATTAAATTGGACAATGATCGTTATGACAATCAGACGGTTTCACATTCGGCTCTCCTTGTGAGGTAGGATATGCACTAGCGGTACAATGCAGTCGTATGCATTTATTTCATGCTGATGCTATCTGATCGGTGGACCGATGGAACCGCCGAATGCTGACCCCTTCGGTGACCCCCGGGCTGCAGTGACAGTCACCGGGATGTCGCATCTTGAAAAACATTAATATCCACTGAAATGACAAGGAGGGGCCTGCTATTGAAAAACGGATCATTTTATGTAGACTTCTTGCTGGGAAAATAAAATGTCATTAAATTTGTATTCTTATTTAACTTTTTTTAATTACTGGAGTGATTTTTATTATGATAAACATAACTGCATCTTCGTTCAATATTTTTCGTATTTTTTTATTTTTCTGAATATCAAAGATGGATGAAAGATGAATTCAAGCTCATAAAATTATGTGGCCTTCAATCTCTGAAAATAATAGTAAAGGGAAGAAAAAATATCATACTATAGCAACTCCTGTGAGAAAATCTTATGTAACGAACAAAAAAATTTTGCAGCTTGAAATCAGTTACCTACAAGTTACAAATTCCATTAGCCGAGTAGAGCGTAAGCAACGAAACCAAGGGATACTTAAATGACTCCGATATCAAATTTTCATATCTTTTATAAAATGATAGATTGCGTTTGACAAACTTCTCTGCAGAAAAACATTTTTCTACATTTTCTCGCTGCTATATCCACAAAAAACGAGAATACGTAGGAAGCCTGACCAGGCATAACTACATATTATCTCATTTTGCTGCGACCTTATTTACTCAAAACAGATATTTCTTGAAAGCTCTTGTATTTTTATTGCTCCATCTCTATTAGCCTATATTTGGTGGTGAACTGGTAAATATTTAGAGAAGATCTTCAGGGGAAAAAAACACAGATCAAATCCATAGTAATTATTTAAAAATGATACCAGTAGCGTGTTTTCAAATAAAGTGAGTTTTGCAAGGTGGAGGTTTGAAAAGCACCCGTCACGTTTCGCCCACTTCCTGTCAACTCAAAAAAATTTTATTACAGCAAACCAGGCTTGACAAGGTCCCGTAAGCTCGGAGTTTTCTTTTGTGTTTTTTGCAAGGTCCACTTTAAAAGGTCCAGTCAGCTCGAAAATTATATTTCCGCAATACCGAATTGACCGGTGAGTTAGGATTTTTTTTGCAAGGTCCGGTTTGGCAAAACTTGGGTCTGCTCGCTCGAAAAAATATTTTTGAAGGTCGGTTTGAAAAGTCTTATTAGAATTTTTAAAGGCCCTGTCAGCTCAAGAATTCGTTTTTTTTTCGAACCTAGTCATACCGGACCTTACAATAAAATCGAGCTGGTTGAACTTTGCAAAAATCGAGTTTTCGAGTTGACGGCACCTTTAAAAAAAAATCGAGCTGACCGGGCCTATAAGAATATAATTTTCCAGCTGATCGGACTTTGTCTAGCCGGACCTTGCAAAAAAAAACGAGCTGTTCGAATTTTTTAAAAGACGAATTTTACAGCTCTTGCAAACAAAATTCGAGCTGACCGGATTTTGTAAAAAAATAATTTTTCAGCTGACCGGACCTTGCAAAAAATAATTTTCGAGCACTTTGCAAAAATCGAGTTTTCGAGCTTTACCGGAGTTTTTCAAACCGGACCCTGCAGCAAAAAACAAAAAACAAAAATTCGAGCTGACCCGAACTTGTCTTTTGTCAAATCTACACTTCACTAACTTTGAAATCCACGCCGGGCCGCCACTGAAGTGTACCTCAATAGCTGATCAGAAGACGGCTGAAACAAAATACTTCGATTGAGCAGTTTTTTTAATATTTAAAAGAAAATTTGTCTTGCTCAAATGCGACATAACGACATGGTTTCGCGTCTTGATAACAGGATCAATTTTGTTTTGGTGATCTTGGCATACCTGTGTCTAAAAAATGTCAGAGTAAAGCCAATTTTAACATACCTTTTTTCCCCTATCAATTCTTTACAAAATATGTGCAAAACAAAAGGTTGTTATTTTATTCGGTACAACAATCGTGACGAGGTGCAGGTATGCTAATAATTTTAAAATAAATCGAGACCGCATAAAGAACGTTCCCTGTAACAGGAGCCGGTCCTCAGCACCGGATATACTTGGAGGAGCACCGTAGAGAAGAGCACCTCAAACATCGGCTCCGGATCCAATAGAGCAAACACCCGGGGACCATGAACAAGTGGCAAAAACTCACTCGGCAGCCGTTTCCGTTGCGCAGGGCTCGCCCTTAATTATAAAACAAACACAGCATGTATTTAATTATAGCTCGCCGTGATTGTAAAAAACTCCTCATGTCTTTTTATTAATGATATATGGGCTAGTAAGCGGTAGTGGTTTTTTGTCAAGCAAATAAATCATCATGTTCAAGTTCTAACTATTTCATTCATATGAAATAGATTTGTTAAGAGAACTGTCAGTTGTAAAAAAAAATATTGGCCAGATGAGCGTATGCGATTTCTCTACAGGGCGCTCAAAATTTGCGGATCAATTTAATAGTAATTTATTGTTTATTTATACTTAGATAAGGTATTTTACTTATTAGATAATTCATTTATTTTTCATGAGTTATTAGAAATTGTAGATACAAGATTACAGACCTGAAAATAAAATAAAACTTACAGTATACCACAACACAACTCACAGCATTACTAGATTTTAGATTTAGATTCATGCTGAGTGGGTGATTGTATCACCTCCACTGCCACCAAAGGTCCATTGTGGCTTACATCTAGTCGTGCTACATTTACCCCACCAAGTCAGCCCCTCTGAGGAAGCTGACCATCTTGACTATTGGCAATGTATACATGTCCTCCGAAGTGAGGAAGTCTCACCTCAAGGTTTGCAGTCTGGTTCTTCCCTAAGCCGAAAACTCCTATATGATGTGTTTTGCTGTTTCGTCATCCTCCAAGCACAGGTGGTATTCAGCGCTGATCACTAAACCCATCCGGTGAAGGTGATGTTTCAGCTTGCTTTCCGTTCTTTATTGTTAAGCTCCAAGAGTTCTTTGGTCCTTTTTTCGACGTGCCCTATATAAAAGCCTTCGAATGGTCCACTCTTGGTAAGTTTTGCCATTGATGAAGGACTTCCCTCTTAGCCCAGTTGCGTATTGTTGTTTTCGCAATTTCGGTGATATGCTAAATGCTGGTTCTGCTCCAATAGGTTCGCATTGCAACCTTTCCTGGCCAGAGAGTCAGCAAGTTCGTTCTCACCATATCCAGCATGGCCTGGAATCCAGATCAGAATTACTTCGTGGCTCTTTGCTAGAGCATTTAAGGTTAGTTGACAGTTCCAGAGACCAACTTGGACTCGCAGTGGCTGGAGCTAAGGGCTTTTAGAGCCTCTTGGCTGTCTGAAAATATCTTTATTGATCTGCGTTGAAAGTGCATTTATTCCTGCAACTGCGCACAGAACTCTATGGCACAGATTTCGGTCTGGAAAGCTATTTCGTGAAGGCCCAGGCTTGAGGTGACTTTCTTCTTCGAACACGCACTTCTCATACTAATCACACGACACCGGTAAAATTGGCATTCTTTAGCCAAGTTTTCAACCGCCAATATTTTATACAACAAAACGATACTCTTGGTCAGAATTGCTAACAGAAACCGTTTTCGAGAAAACAGCCAATAAAGAAGAAAAACACGCTTTGGATGTTTCAAAACATGCATGATGTCGGAAAATAAAGGGTGAAAAACTTCGCTCGATCCTTAAATCTCTACCAATGACACAAAAAAAAAATCGTCAGACGGTTTGGCGTCGCATCTAACTTACAAGGTTTATTCTATTAGCAAAGAATTGATTTAAGTGTTTAAAACGGTCGTCAATCTTCAAAAATCAATTCTCTTTGTCTTTATATGTGCCGTGCACGGTCTCCCGAACGTTGGCGATTACTCCAGAAATGGCTTCTTGGTCTTCAGCCATTCTTAAATATTTTCCTGCCTCGCGGATTCCCGTCCATTCTCCAGTTTTCCTAATCTTTGACATTTGTCTGCGACCAACTCCACGTTTTCCTGCAGTTTTGCCCTTCATTACAAGTTGTAACAATTCATATTTTTCTCCGCGCAAAACACGATCAAGAAACGCAATTTTTTGGCATTTAATGTTTGCTATCAAGTGCCTTTCGTTATTTTCCAATTGCAGAACTTCTTTGTTAGTTGGAGGTCAGTCCATGGAATTCGTAGCATTCGTCGATGCATCCACTAATTTGATTTTACTTTGCTTTGTTGTTCTTAGCTGCTACTCATCGATGCTCCATCATATTTTAATTGTTCCTCATCCATCTTTTTTGCTTGGCTGTATGTGCTGGTTGCATAATTATATCTATTGCTTACATTTCTTAAGATATTCGTAATGTCTAACCACACTACTTCATTGTAAGCCCCCTTCATTGTAAGGTTTCTTACCTGAAATGGCCAGCTCGTTGTTCAGTTCTTATAGGACAAATTCTCTTGTTCGTGAATTTTTGAGAACCTCTAGCAGCGTTGATATTTTAGTTTGCCAAAATAAACTCAAAATATTAATTACCAGTACCGTAAATGAAGATATAAAATTAGCTAGTTGCTATACACAGAATTATTTATGGCAGGTAATCGCGTGCGGTCAATAATAGGCAATAATAATAAACTTGTACCGTACTAAACTTCAACACTTAAATCAACCCTGTGGGATCCATTGTTGTCCATTTCATATTTGCAAAAGCCACGTCCTATGATAACACCAAAAAACAGTTCATTGTTGTCGTTTATGATCGATTTAATTTACGATCTCCGAATTTGAGTCCATAAATTATTTTAAAAGCTTTTATTCGATTCTGCGTTTAGTTTTTCTGCAAATTTTAGGATCCCAACAATGTTGCATCTGCCATCACGGTTCTTCGCAATGGAGATTCCTATAATGTAGTTCTGTCACCAAGATCAAACAACCGCGATACTCACACCACGAATAGTGTGAATGAGTGCGTAATATATATTCCCTCTGGCGTGCGAGTTATCTCAGGAGCTCCTTGTTACGCGGTAGCCGTTCCATCGCTCCTGTGATACTTCACTTCCCGTATTTGCCATCCGCGATACCATCGGGATACACGCCGACAGCCGCCAACACTTTTCAGGTGCCCCTTTCAGTCCATGAGAAAGGATACAGCGTCACTTGTGCAATACCTTTGCCACTTGAAACGTCGTCTAGCAGCAGGTATTTATAGAGCTGTGCTATACAGAGTGATTTTAAATTAGATGTGAAAAATTTACACTAGAGTGACACTTGACAAAACGAAAAAATATACATATTATATTGTAACGAATTTATGTTGAAAAGTTCGTCTATAAATTATTTTCAGACTCAATCAATTATTTATTAAATTGATATACTTACTTATAGTTATTTTCACCCGCTACATACTAATTATTTATTCATACTAAGCCTAGTACTATATTTTCTCTAATTTTTATTTCTAAAACACATTCAAGTTTATCTAATTATTCATTTATCAACACTAAAAGTTCTTAAGCGAGATGTTATTACGCGTGACCATTGAAAACCATCTGCTTTTCCTCACTTGTGTGATGCTAAAAGGTACCACAAACGCTCTACCACAGATTCTCAAGTAAAAAATATGCCGATTTAATCGAATTAATTATCGAAATTATCTATGTCCAAAAAGGCATCCTTTTCAAGATACGGCCCTTAAAAGAGGGCTCACCAAAAACGTGTTTTATAGTAAAAAAGAATTGTTTTAGAAAAAAAAAATAGAAAAACTGAGAAACTTCAAAATTTTATCGTCTACTACAAATAATATTAAAACCAATAAACTGACATACAAGTTGTTTATAAAAAGGCGAGCCAAACTTTAAGAACGTGTAGATGAATCTAAAATATTGAGAAAATGTGAGATACAGGATACAGGGTGTTTAAGTGTCGATTTACAAAACTGTTTTTTATTGTATCTTTTTACAGATTGGACCAATAATTATTCTGAATTTTTGTATATAGGTTTTCTATTTAATAATCCGTATTTGATAAAAATCTGGGGAAAACCGAAGCACCCAGTGGTGTGGAATCCGGAGTATCAAGAAACCTCTTATCTCGTAAAAATAATGTTGAGCTGTTTTTTTTAAATTTTTCTATTATTTTTTCGGAATGCCAGATTATAGCGACGATATATTGCAATAAAAAGCCATACCTATAAAATTTCGATAGGACACACACCGTTTTCGATAAAAATTCAAATGTAGTGTTTTTACCATTTTTTTGAATTTTTGTTATTTTTATTCAATAGTCTCAGAAAGTACCTTAAATTGAAGGGCTTATAGATAAAGCTAAAATATGACGAAAGTTCAAAAAATTTATTTTTATAAAATGTTTTTTAGCCTATATACAGGGTGTTAAAATGTTTTTTACAAACAGATTATTCAACACCCTTGTACCTATCTCGGTTTAAAAATATTTCCGAAAAAATATTTATAAGAACTTTCTTTTTTTCAGCTTTATCTACAAAGCCTTCAATTTATGGTACTTATCTTAGGCTAATGAATAAAGATAATAAAAATAAAAAAAAAGTTAAAAAAGCTACATTTGAATTTTTCTCGAAAACGGTGTGAGTCCCATCGAAATTTTTTAAGTATGTCTTTTTCATAGCAATTTAATCTGGAATTCCGAAAAGATGATAAAAAATTTTAGAAACACTTTTTTTACATCTTTACGAGAAAAAAGGTGTCCTGTGACCCTGTATTCTAAGCTACTGGGTGCTTCCGTTATACCCAGAATTTTTACAAACGCGGGTTATTAAATAGACAGCTTGTGTACAAAAATTCAGAAATATTTGTCCACTCTGTAGAAAGATACAATAAAAACCTGTTTTTTAAATCGACACTAAAACACCCTTGTATTGTCGACCAAGAGATATAACGAAAAAATCTAATTGTTAAACTGTCATATTTTATGACTTCAACAATATTTCAATAATCCAAAAATTGATAAAATGACAGAAGTCTTTTCGTTATATCTCTGGTCCAACTATACGAGATCTCGGTTAAAAAAACATTTTTGGAAAAAAAATGTATTTACATTTTCTTAATATTTTAGATTCATCTAGCGTCCTTAAGGTTTGGCCAACTATTTTAGAAACACGTTGCATATAGTTTCACAAACATTGGCATACAGGATGTTCCTGTTTTTGATGTCACACGTCTCACTTTTTACTCCAGAAATTTTTTATTTGCACACCACTGATTGATGCTGTATTTTTATTCGTAGGTATTACTAAACTTTTTACCCTTTTATAAAAAAAATTATCTTGCGTCGTTTACCCGTAATTGTTTCTTTTATAATGAACCTACACTACTGAAAACGAATTTTTGTTAAAAACTCTTTTTTAATTTCAACAAGTTCAGATTCCCGAGTAAAAAATTTGTCGATTTAACCCAAATTATATAAATCCAAAAAGGCACCGTTTTCAAAATACCGCCATTAAAAGGTGGTCAACGAAAAACATGTTTTCCAGAATAAGTCTAAAATGGATCAAATGGAAACCTTTAGTTTCATCGCCTACTACGATTATTCTCAAGGCCAGTAAATGTGAATAAAATAATTTCTATGGAATAATAGTTATTTATTATACAAGAGAAAAAAGTGATGGATTTTAGCTCGAGATGTGATTTCGGGACAAACACATCGAGAGCTAACATCGCACTTTTTTCTTGTGTGTAATATACAAGTGTAATCAGTGTTAGAATGTCGAAAAACGTAGTTAGATAACTGAAAATTATGTCGGAAAAATGATTTATGTTAAACTTGGATTTTCAAACTGTCTTTTATCGTAATTGACGTTGCCTGGGTAACGAAACCATTCAATTACATAAACGTCATATTAATGTAATTAAAATTGAAGACAGTTTTGCAAAGATTCTTGTTAGTTTTCGGTGAGTGAATTTAATAATATGGATAGTGATTGTTATGAAAATTCCCTTAATAATTGCCATTTGGATAATAAGGTAACTTTCTTAGACTATATTAATAAATATGGACTCCGCCTTCCCTATCTTAGCTTGAAGTCAGTGTTGGTTTGTTGATATTCTCTCTCGCACTCATATGCTGCTTTTGGCGGGGTAAGGGGAACAACGTAAAACGTAAACAAACAGAACGCAACGGCAGTGGCGCGCTCGAATTCAGTTATAGGAAATGTAATAATTACATAAATTATAATAATGATCATAATATTCATAATATTATTATTTTATTTGCAGTTTTTGTTACAAAAAACATAAATTATGGGAATACTAATAGATATTAAATTAAGAAAATATATACTTATACCTACCTATACAAAATAAAAGGTACAAAAGGGTAATAACAATTTAGCAAATAAAAAATCGATAGGAACGTCGGAAAGCAATATACATATACATCAGTAGGTATAGTCCAATAAAGTCTAAAAAGTCATACGTATCGATTAAGAATCACATCCTTTTGATAGTTCGATTTATTTTGTTTCATGTACGTGTTTTTATAGTAACCGTCCAGTTTGTCTAAACACTCCATCCCGCATAAATAAGTATACGTCAACATTGGTTTTGAATGAGAATTAAATGCACAGCACAGAGGATAGAATGTCATTACGTGAATAAATTTTATGTAGTTGTCAGTGGCTCTCAAACTGACGTAAGCGGTTCAATTCATTTTTTGAATGATTCCTCCAATAATTACGCTCGTTCACAACTTGACAATTAACTGTTTGACATTTTCTGGTGAAATTAAAAATATTAATTCGGACGGTTAGTAAGACGTCACATCTGACTTTTTAAAGTTAATCCTACTATACCTAAAATATTTTTTCAATTTCTTACATATTTAGTTGATTTTATTCTAAAAATAAATTAAACGAACCTAATTGAAAATACGTCAGATACCTAATCACTAATTTTAAAATGCCCTGTATTACTAAAGTTTTGTTCTGATATTGCTGGGAGTGAATTCGTCTCAATTTTAGAAGAATTAATTGCCGATAAAAAATGAAAGATCATGGAAAAAGTTCACCACATTTTAAAAATTTGCACCTTAAAATTAGTAATAATCTGAAATTTTTTTAACGTTCGTGCAACCGGATCAAAGTCTTCTATTTCATATTCTTTGATGATATTGTTTGAATATTATTCCCCCTCTCCATATTCTGATTATCTTAAATTAGAGGTTGACAATAATAATAGGTAATATACTTTCAAAAAGTCAGTATTTTTTATTTATTTAAATGGAATAATTTTTCCAAGTTGCATTTTTCAAAGTATTCAGTAGGTATTCAGTATACTTTCGAAAATGAAAAAAAAAACTGTCAAACAATAATTGTTTTCACAAATTAAAAGATAAAACACTTACACTACGCTACGCCCATGACCATGTATGCTTTGTTTTGATTGACGGCTTTGCGTTGCTTACGTAGGAAACTGATAGACTTACCTTCTTTCGAAGTTTTCTCAAAAACAGAAAACGTTTTCGCCACTTTTTTTTTAACTTAATTGAAAAATTAATTATTAAAGCTTAAAACGAGTGAAAGCTAGAGCTGAAAATATAAATAACAAGGAACTTACAACTGTTTGAAAAACACGAACTCTTATTATGGTATTATGTAAACAAACCGTCTGACAGGATGTAAACATTCATGTTGCCAGATGTGGCAAAAGTAAAACGGGTATAAGGGATCCATCGATGTTTATTGCCCACCAATAACACTGGAGAGGTTGCGCTCTTTCATTGTAAGTGCCAGTTTCATTATTGATCTGGCATTCATTGTTTTGAACAGTCTTGTTTGGAGATAGAGGGATGTCGGAACACTTTTTCAGTGTTTATCTCTTGGTCCATTATTTATTAATATAGTCTAAAGTAACTTTCCTTTACGTATATTTGATATAAATTTAATGATATCTGAGTGTTAATAGTAGCTATACCTAAGCCGCCATTTCGGGGAAATAAGTACTCATTTTTTTCCCTGCTAATTCATTTTTTTTCCCCGATAATATGCAGCTCATATAATGAGGCATTTTTCTACCTGTGAACGGGGAAAAAAGGTCAAACTTTTAGCCCGTCGCAGAAAAAAAATTATTATTTTAATTAAAATATAATTTTCACAGATACGTTTTCGTAGTGTGAAGCCCATCACTAAAAATTAACTAAGGGAAAACCATGCAAGATAACAAACTTTTATAACAGAAAAAAAAGTTTAGCAATACCTTAGCTTTTGATAAAAAAATTTTGGGGTAAAAAGTGAGAGGTGACATCAAAATATTCTAAAAAACGTGTGTTTATTTGATCATTTTTTAAGGGCTCTATCTTGAAAAGGGTGCCTTTTTGAACATAGATAATTTCGGTTAAATCGGCATATATTTTACTCGGAAATCTGTAGTAGAGGGTTGGTGGTACCTTTTAGCGACACCCTGTAAAACTGAATCTTCCTTTATCGAGTGCTTTCCAGTAACAGCCTGGAAGCTCAATAATTCAGCCCCGTACGCCACATTCAACTAATCTCGAACGTTGAACGGCTTCTGGTCTTATCGTTTGCCAAGAATTATATTAAATCATTATTAGTCATTAGGTCGCGTCGCCTTGAATACGGGATAGATAAATCAGACTGATTAATCTATTCCGACAAATTTCTGTTTATCATCGCTATATTATAATTTTTTTTATGCAATAGAAGTGCCTTAAATTCGTAAAATCTTGGGCGTACATACATTTTTCATTCTTTCTGGAGTGTGTTTCTTAATTTTATGCATTTTTTTATATGCGATAATTATTATTGCAAATCTCAATTTTACATTGTTCCATACTTTTTTTTAATTCAAAATTAAGGACAATATTTCAAACATCCTGTTTTATAGTACAAAAAAAAACAGAATGAATTTATCGCGTCCACCGCTATGCTTGGTATACGCGCCCGTTGTCAGTCACTTCTTGCTTGCTTGCTGTAACTGATTCGATATTATTAAGGTCATTGGGTCGGGTGCAGTACCGGTCCCTGTACCAAAATAAGTACATTATACGAATTTTAGTCAATTTTTCAAGATAAAAAGTACGTAGAATTTCTTGTAGTGTATATTTCAGCGAAACGTGACCTGACGACGCTTACAAGGCATATGTATAATCAAATTTATGTGTAACATAATAGCGAAGTGAATACCGTTAAGGATGCGTTATCGGTGATATTTATTCTCTCGGTGGATGAACAGGTAAGGACTCGAATGTAAAAGAATATCTTAAACAATCCAAAGGCCGATTGCACCAGAGAATGCGACGAGTGCGAGTAGTGCAACGACGCATCCGAGATCTTCTCTGCGGATTTAATAAATAAAACCTTTTCTCTTCCTCGTGTCCTTACAGAGAAATATTTGGAGAAATTGTTTATTACCCTTCTATACCCATCTATAGATATTATTGGCGATTATTGCATTTCTTCTTACAAATACAATCAGATTTTGGGAATAAAGAAATTATTCCTACCTACCTACCTACCTACAAAACTCTGATAGATTCTTCTTGACTTTGAATTTTATAATAATTATTATAAATAATATTTGTTCAATGTGCTTTTTTCAAGTAAGTTTTAGGTCAAAGTAAATTCCTTAAACTTACCAAATCACAAAAAAGTACTATTACTTTGTTTCTCTTCCGACCGGGGAATGAATCATATCAGAAGTAGTTAATTTCCAGAAACACATTAGATTAATTGCGTGTTTGTTGATTTATTATGGCTGCCAATTTGCGAGAATCTTGTTAGAGACGTAATTACTCAGTGCTTTCGTTCGCGGACTTGATTGTAGTTAAGATAAAAGGTAAAAGATAATAGATAATTAGATTGAGGTAAGGCTTGCCCCTTTTGTTCTTTCGACCGCCGACGCAACCTAGCATCTTGACAGTCTAGCCTCATCTTCTCGCTCTAGCTTGTCGGCCCTCCAACCGCATGCCCTGGATGGCTTCGCCACCTCTTTATGTCATCTCTACTTTCTCCCAGTCGCCACTTCTCGCGTGTCTGTCTTCTTCTCTTTCAAGTTATCGTTTTAGGTGCGTATGATGCCCGCTATATCACAGTCGCAGACTCACGACCGGCCTAAGGATCCATAAAGTAATTTTTATTTTGACATTAAAATGCACGTAGATAGACTTTAAAAAGGTCTCCTCAAACCGGCGCGGTATGCGGTAGCGGTAGCGGTGGCGATACACTGCGGTAACGGTATACCGCCATTTTGTTCAAACCGACGCGAGTATCGCGACGCGGTAAACTAAAAAGATACAACTAAAAGATGTGACATTTAATAAGCACGTGTGTTTTAATGTGTAGTGGAAAATTAATCAAAAATCAAAATGGAAGATTTGTACCTACTCTTCTTCGGACGAGGAAGAATTTTTTTAACTAGTGCTAGCAGCAATGGAAGATGACATGAAAAAAACAAACTAAAACTTAAATTCTATATTATTTGGTTTACCGACTTTTTGCAGAAGAAAAACTAGGAAATGGATTCATAACATTAACATGAAGAGAAAAACAGAAGGAGAGTTTTACACGCTAATTCCATAGCTCCTGCTAGATGAAAAAAGGTTTTATATACATGGTGTTATGTAATTGAATGTCAATATTTAAGAGGGTGATTGTTGGGCCCATTTGAAGAAGAAAACTTCATAATAACATGTCCTAAGAGTCTTAACTTTTGAGATACCGGGTGGTAAAGTTTTATTAAAATAAATCATTTTTTCGTAATATCTGTAATCCCGCTCTGGATATTTTAATGAAATTTCGAATACAGATATTACGCATCAAGGGGCATTTTTTCATGTACTACGTTTCATTTTATTTCCATTAGTGACGATTTGCAGTTTGCACGATCGTGCAGAATTTTACCAGCATATTTTAGCAGACATTGATGGTACGCCACTGATTTCTGTTCAAATAGAAATAATTTTTGGAATCCCCATTCATTTCCAAGCAACTTTGATTACTTTTTTTTTAGTCCGATGCACGGTTTTCGCTTAAAAAAATAAATCTATTTCTCTACATGGTCACAAGATTATCGTTAAAATGACAATAAAAAAATATAAAAACATGCAGGTAAAATTCTGCAAGATGTGACTAGTGGAGATAAAACGAAATGTGGTACATGAAAAAATTTAAGACTTTTACGACTATTTAAGACTTAGGACAAACGTTCTTATGAAGTTTTCTTCTTAAGATTGACCCAAAAATCACCCCCTTAAATATTGATATTCAATTACAAAATACCCTGTATACTTCAACATGACAAGTTTGCTTCGATGAAATTTTAAATTTTATTATTTATTGTAATTGTAATATGGTGCTTCAATCAGGATGCTTCATGTCATATATAACACTACATGCGGTTTTACCATTTAAATCAACAGTTCAATTCCACTTGTTGCAGACATTTTATTTTTACGCCGTTCAAGTGCGGTACGAGCGCGCGGTCAACTGTGCCTGCAGCGATACAAACTTGTATCGCTGCAATACCGCAGCACGTGCACGGTATATCGCCATTGGTTTGAACACTTATATTTGCCGCTGTAGAAACATGTACCGCTGTACCGCTACCGCTACCGCATACCGCGCCGGTTTGAGGAGGCCTTAACGCCGCTAATGCGTTAAAATTTCTTCAAAATTTCAAACAATTCAAATCATGGTACGTAATTTTCAATTTATTTTTTCGAAGATCATTACATTTACAAAAAAAAAAACCTTCTTGCGCATCAATCGCATAAATAGTGTATTTTTAAGCGATCCAATTTATAAATATTTTCACCGCTTTTTAAATTGGCTTTCTGAAAATTTCCCTAGTCAGGTCATATTAGTGTAGTGGTTAACTGTGAAAATTGCATTTCACTTCGTTTGAAAACGTGCCTTAGAATGGATTTTTAAATTTAACAAAACCAAAATAAATGGTAAAATTGAACAATTTTGCCCCTTTTCCTTTGCCCGTCACTGGCTGACTTTACCTAAAAAATATTATTTTTTACACTACCTTCAATAGAACTGAAAAAGTGAAAAGGGAGCTTTGAAAACTGAAAATTTGAAATTTTAGAGGAATAAACATAATTTAAAAATATTCGAATATCTCCGCCATTTTTCTTATTTGCTTCTTGAAAATTTTCAGAATTAAGGGTTATTAGTATAATAGTTATCTATTGGAAAAATTTCAGTTCGATTCGTACAAAAATAGAAAAATAGAATAAACGGCTATAGAAATTTAGCCTTTTTTACCCTTTTCCTACCCATGCCACTGGCTTAATAATAAAAAAATGCAAATTTTATTGCAATAACTCAAATTGCAATAACTATTCTTCCAATAATGCTAATTTTGCTTAAAAGTTTTTGTTTCTAACTTGCTTATTTAGAGGTTCAAAATCTATCAATTTTTCCTAAAATTTAAAAGGCAGCCATTTTGGAACGGCTATTCCGATTTTACTCAAGACCGACTAAGTACTTGCAGTTATATTACTACAAAAAAAATTTCAGCCCCCTAAATTGAAAACTGCGACCAGAAACCGTGCCTCATGACCGGTTTTTTTTGGAAATTTGGAGGGACACCCTGTAAATCTAACAAAACTTTAGGAAAATTATTTTTACGAAAATCAAACAAGTTTCACAAGAGTAAAAAATTTCGTTCGTTAATCTTGAAAGGTGAAGCTACAGGAGCGTTTTAAAAATTTTAGAGAAATAAACATCATGTAAAAAAAATTCAAATAACTCCGCCATTTTTGTTATTTACTTCTTGAAATTTTTAAGGGCTGGAGGCTATTAGTATAGTTGCGTACTGTGAAAATTTCAATTTAATTCCTTCAAAAATGTGCTCATAAATTGTTAGAGAAATTTAGCGATTTTTACCTTTTTCCTACCCACGCCACTGGCTTATTAATAAAAGTAATGCAAATTTTATAACATTAAATCAAATTTCAATTAATTTTCCTCCAATCATGTTGATTTAGTTTCAAAGTTATTTTTCCATCTTACTCATACAGGGGTTCAAAAAAAAGCAATTTTTCCAAAAATTCAAATGGCCGCCATTTTGAAACGGCTCGGCCGATTTTGCTCAAGTACAATACCAGACCAGTTCTTATATATATCTTACTCCCACAAAAATTTCAGTCCCCTAGATTGAAAACTGCGACCTGAAATGAGATGACAAAAACGGGATATGGGGAATTTTGAAAGGACACCCTGTAGAAGTAACGCGACTTTAGGAATTTTTTTCAACGAAAATCTAACGTCGTTCCAAGGTTTTACAAGGATCCAAAATTTCATTCACTAATCTTGAAAGATAAAGCTACAGGAGCGTTTTTAAAATCGAAATTTCGCGATTTTGGAGAAATATATAAATATATAAATATATAAATATATATATAAATATATAAATATATATATTGATAGAAGGTACTATGTGACTTCAAAATCAGATACGCATAATTCGTTGTCACTTCATATATGACGTTGTGGCTTCCGATTTCGGAAGTCACAACGTTTCGCCTTATTGAGTGCATATATAGCTTCAAGATGGCGTTAGCAGTCCGTATGCAAAAATTTTTGTGGAAGTGATTTGGACCCCCTGGTACCCTCAAGATAACATTTTAGTTCCACAATAATCCGCTGACGCTAGCATCGCGTTTTACTGCAGTTACGGCCTGAACGTTCTCACTTCCATCATATATGCTATATAAATGACCATTTATGTACAATAGGACACACGATGTGACATCCAATTTTGGCAACGCCGTAAAGCAATAAATTTGACCTCGTTTCGTTGTTAAATTCATTTTCCATTCACTGGTAAAGTCTGCATGAAAACAAGTTCCAAGATTCTTACTTGGACTCGGAAGCCAATTACATATTTTATCCTGGTGAATATATTGATATCCTACACCTACCGACCAGGAGCCTGTTTCACAAAAATATGAGTTATTAATAATAGTCTCTATTTTTATCATATCAATTTTTGTGAAACACTGACCGACTAATATAATTGAAATAAACTATAGTTTATTTATAAATTATAGTAATTTATAAATTTATTTATAATTTATAAATTATTTATTAATGAACTATTATTTATGAATAATAGTTCATTAATAGACTATTACCATTATTTTGAGAAAAACTATTGAAAATCCCTTATATTATGAGCTCTATTACTATTAATAATAAATAGTTAATAGTGTTTTGTGAAACAGGCCCCTGAACCTACCTTCGCCATTAGGATTTAATTAGCTAATTTTGTAATTACCACCTACTTTGCATGTAAAAATCACACCCCATGTTAACTTCTGTTATCTTGCAACTTAGAAGTCGTTTTTAGCTTTCGATAATCGTGCAATCAGCGAGGCGCGTGTTATCTACTTCACAATAAAACCTGTCAGAACAATCGGACTCTGTTTAATTTAATTATACTTCACAGTTTTACATGGGGATCTTGGAAACGGCATGAGATACAGGGTCGGTTAAATTAGAGAAAAGTTGCACAATTTGATGCTTAATAAGAAACTGATTTTTTTTCTTTTGAATATTTTTAGTCGTTGTTGAAATATCCTGAAAAAACTGAAAAATCTAAATTTCTTATTTTAGCCATATGTTTTTTATTATTGGAAACTAATGAATAATTTTTTGCAGGCTTATATATCGTCAAAAGCTATCCATATGACGTTACAAAAATTTTCAAAGCCGACTAGATCCCAAGAGTTTTCGTAGCCAGCTTTTGTTTTTCTTATGGCCGCCATATTGATCTTTTATGTCATTCTGTATAAAATAAATAAATCGAGGAAACCATTAAAAATTAATAACATTCGATAACAAAAATGTCAAGAATTTTATTCTTTTTTCAAAAAAAAAAAATCTTCATACCGAATATCATATAAAAAGTAAAAAAAAAACATAAAGCAAGTAATATGACTTCATATTAATGTAACTGGGTAAAAAAATGTTTTTTTTTTGAAAAAATAAATAAAATTTTTTAATTTTATTTCATGTTATTAATTTTTGGTTTCCTTGATTTATTTTACACGGAACGACATACAAAATCAATATGGCGGCCAAAAGAAAAATAAAAAAACTTTGGGATCTAGTCGGCTTTCAAAATTTTTGTAATGTCAAATGGATAGCTTTTGACGACTTATGTAAGCCTACAAAAAATAATTCATTACTTCTCAATATTAAAAAAGATATGGCTAAAATAAGAAATTTTGATTTTTCAGTTTTTTCAGGATATTTCAACAACGACTGAAAATATTCGAAAAAATCTTATTAAGCATCAAATTGTGCAACTTTTCTCTAATTTAACAGAGCCTGTATCTCTTGCCGTTTCCAAGATCCCCATGTACTGCCCCTTCCACTGGACACATTGTATACTCATACATTAGGTATTTAATAGAGTCATAACTATTTCGAAACTAAAATATCAAAATTTCTTATTTATTGCTGTTGAAAATGAACTGAATATTTTTGTAGGTTCACACAAGTCGTTATTAGGCCTATCCATTTGAGATTTAAAAAATTTTCAAAGTCGACTAGATTCAAGAGTTTCCATAGTCTACTTTTGTTTTTCCTATAGCGGATGCGATATCTATTGTTTTTCATGTCGTTCGGTCTAATAGAAATTAGGGAAACGAAAACTCTAATCTAGATTTTTTTATTCTAGTTTTTTAGAAAAAAAAATTATATTCGCCGAATTAATATAAGAAACCACAAAGCGAACTATCTGTGAAAAAAATTTCTTGCGGAAAAAGAAGAATAAAATTTTGAATTTTTTTGCACATCTGCAATTATATGAAATTCTGTTTCAGATTCGAAGTAAGTATAAAATTGTGCACAATTTAAACGAGCCTGTAGCCGGTTCCGATATCTTTGACCCTGTAGTAAGCTACGAAATAGTTATACAACCCTGTATAATTATATTAAACAAAAGTCGGTTTTTCTAACAGGCTATATTGTGAAGTAGATGACATGGACTATTATTGAAAAATAAAAACGATTTCTAAGCTGCCAGGCAACATAAGTTAACATAGGGTGGAATTGTAACTTTAACATGAAATTCCCTATGCCAACGATTAAAATAAATGCACTGTATACAGGGTGTTTCATTAAGGTAGGTAAGCGACCGTATCTCGGAAACTAATGGGCCTATAACCTCAAAATAAAAAATTTCCAGACATAAGTGATCACGAGAAATTCAATAAAAATATTTTAGATGGCCGCACTTCCGGAAATACCGGAAGTTGACACCTACTCCGTTATTTTAACGGGAACACCCTGTAAAATATTTAATTATTCAAATGTCTGAAGAAATCGAATACAGGTGGTTTTCACCATTGGAATTCAGATTGAGCGGTTTATGAGTTATAAACAAGTGAAAATCTAAAATTTTCAACTTCAAAGCAGTGTAGAACTAGAACGACTCAAGATATCTAAAAATGGTTCATGTCTCTATCCTCGTCTCTATCCTAGCTTTTCAGGTTCTGTCCCATTATGCGGAGTAAATTTTAATACAGGGTGATGAAAATTATCCGTTTTTTCATCACCCTGTATTAAATTTTAAACCACATAGAATAGGATACTATGTGAAAAGTTAAGATAGGGACACGTAAACGGTTTTTAGATCTTGAGCTGTTCTAGTTCTACACTGCTTTGAAGTTGAAAATTTTCGATTTTCACTTACAAATACTTACAAATTGAGCTAGGTAGCAAAAATTTAAATGAGAGAACAATCTTGCACCTAACAATTTGTTTCCAAGTTTGAAAAAAATATTTACAAGAATAGTATGTACGTATACAAAGTAAAATTTTTAACAAAATCAATTAAACATACGCCATTTTTTAAATTCTTACAATAAATATCTGAAACTTTCACACTTCAATATTGAAATGACATTAATAGATGTGAGCGATATAAAAAAAATCTTCAAGTTTTAGTTTGAAAAATACAGAGCACAAAATTATTTCAAACTTACAAAAGTGACAAATTTGATTTTGTTGGTCATTTACAAAGACCGATAATTTTAGTTAAAAAATGTGATGGTGAAACTTTACAGGCACAGTTTGTTAAGAACTTTTACTTTAAAATGATCTGTTTAGTTTTATTGAAAAAGTTGAATAGATATATTTTTCTATTTTTTTAAACAAAAATCAAATATCTTTTAGTCCGAATTACGTGAAATTCATTGTTAAATAAACTTAGATAGCTTTAACAAAAACAACAAAAAAAATTGCTTTGTCTAACTCATATATTTTTATAATAGGACCTCAAAACAGTACATTCAGTGAAAACTATATACGAGTATTTTTTTGATTTTATTTTAAGTGTAATTTGCATAAAAGTAACGTTTTTCAGTAAATCTATGGAAAATGTATTTTTGAAATATATTTTCAAGCTAAAATTTAGCTATTGATGTAGCTTATAATCATGAATTAGAAAAAATTTGTTTGAAAGTTAGAGAGAGATACCTAGAGCATATGAGCATATTGAGCAGGGGCTCGGGATTTATAGCTTTTATATCGAGATACCTATTGATTTTTTTTTTGTTCTATTATTATTGTTATAGCCGTTTTTAATAAATCAGTTTTTTGATCCGGCCATATTTGATCAGTCATTCTGAAATTCTATTTTTATAACATTTTATTTTTGATCAGCTATCTCACAAACACTTTAATATAATTTTTATTTAAAATGCTTTTGAATTATTTTTTATACAGGGTGTTGATTTTCAAAGCGGGCCATAGGGGATTAGCATTGCGAAAGTGGTTTTTGAGGATTCCTGCTCGCCGTTTAAACTTACAGAAATCGTTTTGGTATCAAAATGAAGCTAAAATTATTGCGCATAACGCTTGACATCAGAAATTAATTTAATTTCACGTTGTTTTCTAAAATTCTTCAGTAAAAATTCAAGTAATTGTTAATGTTGAATCACAAAATAGCATACCTTGCCTAAACAATAATGACGTTTCTACGTTTTGACAATCCAATAATAAATTTTTATTTTTATAAGTCAGTAGGTATAATAATAAAGTCTGGTTCTATTTAAAAATGGGTTATACAAACCAAGAAAGAGTCTTTATGGTGAAAACCTACTACAGTGTAGCCAGTTACAGGAGGGTTAAATAGAAACAGACTTTATTATTACCTACTGACTTATAAATAAAGTTTTATTATTGGATTGTCAAAACGCAGAAACGTCATTATTGTTTAGGCAAGGCATGCTATTTTGTGATTAAACATTAACAATTACTTGAATTTTTACTGAAGAATTTTACAAAACAACGAGAAATTAAATTAATTTCTGATGTCAAGCGTTATGCGCAATAATTTTAGCTTCATTTTGAGACCAAAACCATTTCTGTCAGTTTAAACGGCGAGCAGGAATCCTCAAAAACCACTTTCGCAATGCTAATCCCCTATGGCCCGCTTTGAAAATCAACACCCTTGTATGTATAATGCTTTCTATAAGATATCAAAGTGATTTCAAAAGTTTTTCAAAGGCCCGTTCTTTTGCTAATTATTCTGAAACGATGTATGTTTTTTACTTAAGCCTTTACTCTACTGAAAAAAAAAATTGATCGGTTCGGCACTACCAAAAACATTCAGTTCATAAAATATTTATCCATTGACAAATCCGTATGAATTTACTCATCTCCATCTCGAATCATTTAAGGTCGTGTATTCGAAACAAGATAGGTAGGTACATAACATACACAGCTATACTTTAAATTATTCATATAAAGTGGTATACATTCGCCTATGTGACTTCCGGATATTTGGCAACACTTCTGGACGCCACTACGTATCTGTCATCAAACTAGGCTATAAAATTGTCTGGAAGCCTGTTCGTATTTTGCGTGAACAGCTTATATATGAATTTTTTTTTTTGAAAAATCGTTACCCCTCTTTTGATATTATTATTATTCAGCTTCCCCTCATTCCATATATGCAAAAATTTTTGTTTATATATTATCGGTTGCTACGGAAGTCAGGTCGCCCTCTCAACATAACGGAAGTCACAGCTTAACACGTATCAATATATATATATATATATCGTGGGCAGGTGAATTTTGGAAAACCACTTTTTCGTGATCTGGGGGTCATGATCGGTGGACATTTGATGAGTTTAGGTGATTTTCGAAAAGTGATGTCGTCCTCAATAGTGTATTTTTTTATTAAAAAATACACTAATACAGGACATTTTTTTGATTTATTTAGGAATAAATCAAGTTATGAAAAATGAATTTTAAGATGGCGGTACTGCATGTTGTAAGAGAAACAATATGGGAAAATTAATGAAGTTTCCACTGAACGTTTTCTCGACAAACTAAAAAGCGGCCTACTCAATTTCATTTCTATAACTCATCGTTTAGTGTTTAAGAATAAAAAATTAAAAATAATTTTTTGAAACCACCTTTAATTGGTTGGTTTAAACAGTAAGCGAATTACTTTTCGTTCCAGCTTAAATAATATACGGGTAACTTGACGTGCCACTAAATTCCTCGCAAGGAAATCGTCATCCATTTCTTTGCCTTGTGTTGCAAGTATAAGACACAAACCTAGTAATAGTTTGACATATAGAAAAGACATATTTACCTCATTTCTCATAAAATTCGTCGTAAGTCTTACAACGCAAATGTATCATCATTCACTATTATAACTTCAAGCTCAATTCATCAATAAGAGAGTAGTAAAATAGGAAGATAAACTTATGAATCTCAGTGAAGGAAGTTATTAGCATCACAGCAACATCAATATAAATGACCATACAATGTAATCAACAATTCAAATAAAAGCAACATTGTATTTTCTCATTCTTGTACCAGACCAGTCCATGAATACTGCATAAAGATGGAAGAAGGCATCTAGTGAGGTGAATATTTCAGATCTTATCTCTAGCAGGACGCTTTAGCTTTAGAGGCTCAATCAGTCAGGTTGATATATTGTTTCGTAATGATTTATCATTAATTATTCGAGGATCCCGTTTCGTCAGGCACATTAGGTTTCGTGAAAACCGATATTATTTGTGTTTTAATTATAACCCTATTCATCAACAGGGTGCAAACAAGATACCATAGATTAAGTTAAATGGATGAATGAGAAATTTGTTGATCTCCTCACTGAGTTACACGGAACAACTGGAGTGCTCTAAGAATATGAATCTGGGATCTAGATGCGGTTGTTTGTCATTGTTTTTAAGAAAATAAATTCGATGTAAGGTAGGTAGGAATCTATGTTTTACACGCTTATTATAGATTCTTTGAAGGAAAGTGGGGATAAAATGAAGGAAAAATGAAAGCTTGTTTGGTATACTTAACGCAGATATTAAAAAAAAGTTTTATCCATTTTGAATGCATCAGTTGGGAATAGTAATTATTGTAATAATTTTTGTTATGCCTTATAAAATAATTTGTTAAACAGTAGTGAGAAAAATATTGAGTGCCCAATGATTACAAACACACGTATATACGTAAATTAATCATATTTATAATTATAGTTATTCTTCACCATCATCAAAAGATCTGCCAGTAATTCCGGAATAAAATGAAGAAAAAATTTTAATTAAAAATCATTTTTTAAATATTAAATTACCTCCAATTGCTACAGGGCATGCAGTAACACCGCTAATTACTATGTAGTCCGTTTTTGGTTACGTCATCTTCATTTATTAAGATGCTGAAGAACAATAATATTGTTTGAAATAATTAATTAACACAATCACGCAAAAGAGTTGTCTTGCGTTTCAAGGTCAAGTGTTTCTAATTCTTCTGGGAATTTCCAAGAAAAGATTAAGTCGTCAACTACTAATAACACACTGGAAACAATGCTTCTTCAACATCATTTCCTAAATTCGATTTCACTATTTGCTTGTACCTACGGAACTGTGCTTGTCTCTTATATCTTCTGTATTTCTTTGGAACCGCGGAGGTTAGCATTATAGCATTGTTAGGAACGTTCGAAAATCTCTTTTTCTAGTGTGTCTACATGAAAAACTTGCCACCCCCCGAATTTACAGAAGTGTGATCTGAAAATGAAAAACCTGAAACAGGTCAATTTTATAATTTGATTTACTTTTTATTGATATAAAAAAATAATACAGGATGTTCCTTGGTTCAGTAATGACGACATTGTTTATGTCTTAAATGACATCCTTAGGTATTACATTTTGAGATTGTATAAGAAAATACATGAACAATGGTTTTTACAGTCTCAGTTAAAATTGAGAAGTATTTTCCCTGGTACCATCGCTTCACGATGGTCGCCAGTTTTACTTGCTTACGTTATTGTTATTAAATTAAAAAAAATCTTAATCCTCAATTAAGTACACAATCATGTACCTTCTTCACTTAGAAAAAGTTTAAACTTCTATGTGTGTAATTTTCCTATTTTAATTTTCTCTCGAAACGTTTCATTTTTATAAAAATATTTTTGAAAAATAATATTTTAATATCGAACCTAAAACCCAAAACAAAGAAGAATATTTAATTTCCTATTTTAATATACACATATTTTTGATATATTCAACAGTAGTTTGTACCGGGTGGGCAGATAAGAATGCAAAGTGCTGTATCTCGGGAAATATTGATCCTACAGTTTCAAAATGAAAATTTTCCAGACATAAGTGACTATGCGAAATGCAATGAAAATATTTTCAAGATAGTCGCACTTCCGGAAATACCGGAAGTTGACACCTACTTCGTTATTTTAACGGGGACACCCTTTATATTATTGCATTTTTAAATTGTCTGGCAAAATCGAATACAGGTGGTTTTCACAATTGGAATTTTGGTTGAGTAGTTTATGAGTTATAAACAAGTGAAAATCGCAATTTTCAATTTTCAAAGCATCTCACATTGAAAACGGCTCAAGATATTTAAAAATGGCTTACATGTCCCTATCTTAACTTTTTACAAGGTATCCTACCATGTGGTTTAAATTTTTATACAGAGTGACGAAAATTAACAGATTTTTCATCACCCTGTAGAAAAATCTAAACTATATTATAGAATACCTTGAAATATCTTGAAAATATTTTCATTGCATTTCGCATAGTCACTTATGTCTGGAAAATTTTCATTTTGAAACTGTAGGATCAATATTTCCCGAGATACAGCACTTTGCATTCTTATCTGCCCACCCGGTACTATCTGGTGTTTTCGTGACAGAAATTCCACATTTTTGACTTTCTGAATTTTTATGTATTTCAACAACTTAATGGTTTCTTTTGTAAAAGATACAATTGCAGTTCAGATGACAACTGTCCTGATGATGGGTTAAAACCCGAAACCGGTCGACAAGCTACTTAAAGATTTTTTAATAAAAAGTTTTATACTCATAATAATATGACCTAAAATATCGTTTTATTGACAATTGAGTATACTATGGCCAATCCCAATAATAAAATTGAGAAGGTTATGAGTTATAAACAAATTAAAATCGCAATCTTCCCTTTTGAATGCAGTATACATCGTAAACGGCTCTAAATATCGAAAAACAGCTTACAATGTCCCTATCTTAACTTTTCAAGTATCATGTACTTAAAATTTTTATACAGTGTGATGAAAATTATCAGATTTTCCATCACCCTGTATAAAAATTTCATCTACATCATAGAGGATAGTGCCTACATTAAAAGTTAAAATTGGGACATGTAAACCGTTTTTTGGAAATTTAGAGTCGTTTCCGATGTATACTTCTTTGAAAATGGAAAATTGGGATTTTCATTTGTTTATAGATCCTTTTATAAACTGTAGCTGTAAAAACCATTTTTAGTCGATTTTCTTGGAAAATCTCAAAACATAATTATATACAGGGTGTCTTATTTGAAATAAACCACCGTGGTCATTACTGAGCCAAAGAACTAATAATTTTTCTTACATCGATAAAAAGTAAATAAAATTATAAAATTGACCTATTTCGGGGTTTTCATCTTCAGATGATCTTCTATAAATTCGGGGGTGGAAAGTTTTGAAATGGAAGCAGTGTATATTCTAGTCAATTGTAATCTAGAAGGTGGTCATATAATGTATAAATTCTACATTTGATCGAGAGAGTTGGAATAACATGTCGGTTGGTCTTTCATATTCCAGAGTGCCTCTGGAAAGAACAGTTGAGTATAGTATTGAATGTTACTAATGTGGAAGTAAGATCAGAAGAAAAGTATAAAGAAGAATAAAAATAGTTTATGGAATATGAATGTGAAGTGAGGCAGTTCAGTTAAAGAAATGACAAGTTGTGAACAACAATCTAACGATTAATTAATTGCTTGTTTTAATAAATTCTGAAAATTATTATTATAAACTATACTAAGTTAATCTGTTATAAATAAAATGAGTTTCGTAGTAATATCAAAAATAAAATTCCTCAATTCAAATTTCCTCCGAAAATTGCAATCAAAAGATTTGAGCTCCAGTTTATTTCGACTATACCTCATGCCTCTCTTGAAATGGTGGACAAAATGCTAAAGTGACGATTATTGAGCAATTCTCAATGTAGGGCTCAAAGGAAACAATTAAAATAAATTGTCATATACATCACCATAGTCGAAATGGTGACCTCATCTATCAAATGGGAATGTATCACTCATCAGTATAATAGTGGAAGTTGAAGTTGCAGGAGAAGAAATCTACATTTTACTATAATTTAGATCAATGCACTAATTCCGAGCCAGAACACTAATCTTTTCTTAGAAGAGGCTATTAGCAAAGGAAATTAAACCAGCTGCTGATTCGATAATACAGATGAGAGATTTCAGTGCACCCAATTAAAATTATTGGACTCCCCGATAGATCGCATCACGTGACAGGGAGGAAAGTGAATCGATTCTACATTATAGAAACGTTTTAAAATAAATTAACCCAAATGAATAGATCTAGGTGTGTTTGTAGTACCCCGGTCTAATTATACATGAAAGCATGTGATTCCTTTCCTTGCAAAAGATACAAAACCCCCGTACGTTTTGTGCAATGCGTAACAATCGAAACCCTTGCGCAAATTTTAATTTTTTTGTCCATTTAGCGTCCAGCACTCAAACCAAGTTTTTACAATAATGTACTTCAAAGAAAAAGGAATTTGCTCTTATTTAGGTCTGAATTTGTCATTGTATCTTGAGTCATTTCTGAAGTTATTTCAAAGTTATTTTTAGCATTTTTCAATTTTTTTTTCACTTTTTTTTTGGTGTACTATATTTCTTAATATCTCGGAAAGTACTTGTTTAAGGAGGAATAATAGCACCAAACTTTATTGCGAAGCAAACTTTATTTTCCTGTCTTGCAAATATACAAAAAAAAACACTCATAGGTCTAATTAGTTTTTTAAATTGGCATAAAACTGAAACTCCGAAAAAAGGGCTTTGGAATAACTCAGTATACCTACCTGCTTGAGTTTTTAAATGAGTGTTAAAATGCCATTGAGGAATCTCATGAAATGTCCAAATAAAAAGGATTATTTTTACCTTGAATGTAACAAAAATAATACAAAGTTGTCTTATTAGACTTTTATATTTAGAAAACAGAAAAATAATCATGAGAATTGTCAACTATTTTTAAATTAACTATAAACTAACTAAATTTACTTTGAGGGTCCTGGGAGGGAATTGTCTCTGCTATTATGGTGCTCACATTACATTCGATAATGCGCACGAGCTTTTCTTTTTTGCTGAACTCATCATCCTAACTCACTGCAGAAGCATTGCGACAAGAACTATCAGAACAAAACTTGCATTTAGCAAAACATTTCAACCCTGTTTAATCGCAGTAAAAAAAAATAAAGATCTTGATCAGTACCTACACTTCCAATCCCAATCCGTAGGGGATTTTTCAATACCCATCCACTTTTGAACTTGTTGACACGTTCATTGAATGCGTGCTCAAATAATATAATCCCTGATCGATATTTTGTCGCCTCTTGCTCGTAAGACGAGCATGAATACGAAGTATAACCATATTAACTCAACTACTTTTCTCCGAAAAAACGCATGAGCGCTCAAACCCGTGAGAAGCATTAGCAGGTTCACGGCTTCACCAATTATGAAGATCTGTTCATAATCTGTACTTCTAAAATGAGCTGTTTAAAATGAAATTTACATGCACAAAAGCTTTGGTTTCTTGAACATTGCGCAAAAAGCTTAAAGTTTTCGTTCATGTAACAAAATTGGTATATTTTACTACTAGCAATGCTCTTAACAACATATCATAAATCAGAAATACTTGACATTTTTAAAGGAATCATGAATAAATTGACTGGGCTTGGGCCATAGACAGAATAAATCTCTGATCGATATTCATTCAACAAATCCTAGAGATCAGATAGCTAACTGCCAGTTAACTGCAGAGGAGTTTCTCTAAAATTCTGTCAAATTTCGAAAATCAGACAATGATTTTGAATGATTCGAGCAGAAATTCCTGAACCAACATAGACTTTGGTGGCAGACAGAAAAATACCATGTCCAGAAAAAAATAGAAACCTACCGGTCCACCACAGAACCAGTGAGATTTAAGATTATTGTTATTTTCTATTTGAGAGCTGATTACTAAAACTTACCAAAGATTCATTTAATGTTACAGGAACAACGTGACTGACTGTGTATCAGATTATGATGCAGTGAGTTGAAATCTATAAATTTCAGATTGGTCGTAGTTTTCCTGATAGATCAAGGGACTGTTTTCCGATTTCCAATCACAGATTCATGTGATTGCAGAGTTGTCTTTATGCAAAGCGCTGAAGAGAGTCATTATGACACCATTTCAGTTTGAAGTTCTTGGGAAATTAAATCGAACCAGCTTGTTGCATCGGGGCACCTAAGTGTGAACACTGATGGACATCCTCTAGAATAGACTCGGTTTCACACTCTCAAAATAAGATCTTATCTTATCTAGGAACTATGAGTCATAATTCGAGGAAGAAATTATCGTAATCTGATCTCAGACAGTCGTTTGTAAGACGCAATATTGAGTGCATTTGTGCTGGGATTATATAAACCAAATTGTCATCAAAATTGCCAATGGTACCTACCTCATAGAGGAATTCAGGTTATTCAAATTTCATAAATATCTCTTCATTTTTTCTATCGTAACCAAAGAGTTTGGAGTAGGTACCAAAATAGAATCAGATGAAAAATCTAGTATACCATCGTGTGCAAAAATTTAAGGAAAACCTTCAGTAAATAGTTGAGCACTGGAATTATTGTTACTTACGTAAATGAATAATTGCATATTATCAGGTAGATACCTACTTTTTACTTCTTTCTTTGTCAATATAGCTTATTGATTTGGTATTAAACTTACATTATTCTAATTTATACACTTGGTCTTAACTTGGTCAAAGGAATTGGGACCCATTATAGATAGACCGTGCCTTCACTTATAGGTATCCGTGTGCCAAGCAATTTATCTTGAACCCTCTGTATACTAATGTGGCATTGATTTAATGATGAAAACATCTTGGTATGCAGCTAGTTGCAAAGAAATCACCTGTTGTCATCTCTCTATTAGCATACACGGCAGCTATCAAGGCACGACGGACTTCCAGAGTGCTCGGATCCGCAGGTATCATGACAGGGAGCAAACTGCCGGCATTATTATAGAGGTCACTAATCTCCTGCACCTGTTACTGCGGGATAATTAACTTGAGACCGGCCAATAACTTTCCCTTTCATTTGCCGCGATTTCAGGCCGCTCGACTAAGAAATCAGGTATTAAACTAAGTCGGGTTGGTTAAAAATAAACGCGCCGTGAAATCTGTTCCAAGATTGAAAACAAGTTAACAAAAAGAAGAAAAATAATCGCCATATGGCGCGAGCAGGTTGATTTTACCGTGCGATGATCGAACCTGCCTGGTTAGTGGGTGGAAGCGAATGGTAAAACTCTGCGAGGAACTTGAAGCTGAGGTGGTTATTCTTCTTCAAGGACATGGGCGTACGTGTGGATGGGCTATATTTTATCATCGGTAATTAGCAAATATATTACTCATAAGAATGGTGATTTAAACTGGCAGTTAAGATTTTAAGAATAAGAAAAAAATAAATTCATGATTGCCCAATTTCAGACTCATAGGGCATGATCTTCATTTGATCCAGTCTTCTCACACTACATTCCCTATATGCCTATATTTCCGTATTTGCAATATGGTGCTATAAGGATTCTTCGATCAGAGCTTGCAACAGTGTCCATGGAGCTAGTCTTTGAAGATTTTTGGCAATGTAGCCTATTACGCAATTAAAGCTTATGAGACTGCTGCTGGATCTCTGATGTTCTCCGACCTTGACTTTCAAAGTAATAAGATCCTAGGATCTCCTTATAAAAACAAGCAGAAATCAGATGGAAAGAACGAACGGCGTTTTTCAGATCCGATTGGGAGCAGTTCTTCTAAAGTCTACTCCTTACCAACAACGAATCCTCTATAAACGACTCGATTCCCTGCTCCGAGTGCTGATCGGAGCCCCTGTCCGCTCTTTCCTAGCAGACGAGCTGAACCGATAGAAAAAGTCCTTGCTTTGGAGGATGTGTTGAATCCCCGAGGTAACCGTACCAGTTCTGTCTTTTGCTGGGGCGAGGAATCCGTAGAAGGAATCCGTAACCCTGCCTCGACGGAGAGATCATCACAAAGGTCGCAAAAGACCGTGAACTAGAGCTCCGAGCGTCTGGTTGTCGCCTCTTCGCCATAGCTGCTGCTTTACCGGAACAACCGCATAGGAAATTGTGCTGGTTCCTTTTTGTATATTATTGGATACTTTTTCCATTAGTTTTTGTAACACAGTTATTGTAAATATTATAAAGTCTTTATAAATCATTATTTGCATCCTTCGGCTACGAACCACCAGCTTTCATTCGAGAAATACCCCTTTACAGATTTTAAAAGAGTATTTAAAAATTGACGTGGTAGACGTGGTATCGATTCTTTCTATCAGTTTTAATATCACTTTCCTATCCATTTGAGGTAAATTGTCCTTCAATAAAATCAAAAATTAATGGCTTCAGACCAACTTTTTAACACACTGCCATTTGCGTAAAGCACAAGCAATTAAAATAATTATCCAGATGTATTTTTATTACTTAGTTTCCACCTTCGATTTTGTGGAAGAGGTAAGGTAATCATTAACGCACGTCCCTGGCCTTTGTAGGTATAGTAACAGGTATCCACTCCTACAACATTCCATAGACTGGCTACTTAATTTTACACTGTTATAAATAATGTAGATCATTTAGTATGTGCCTTTTTAAATACAAATTATTATGGGTACATGTGAAGTATTCTGATCATCCATCAACATTAATTGCTGCAAGGATGACGTCTGCGACAAACACTTGCGGAAGACTCGAAATCCTTTATTCGACCACCAATGCCAGGTCAGGTGGTTTTTAACCTCTGTAAATACAATTTACGTGTTAAATCTTTGAAGCACAATAGTTGGCAAACACGAGCATAAGTCATCCGTGAAGGCTGCAGAAAATATTGCAACCAGATCAATATATCACCGAAATTATCTTTCTCGGAGATCCGTAAGGAAATCGAAAAGGTCCTGCGTTTACTTCTCCATGGTGGAAATAATTTATTTGTCATTTATCCTACATTATGATAATGGACGTAATTAATGTCGCCAAAAAGAAAATCAAGAGTGGAAAATGCCCACGACCACTTCCTTGTAGGTTGTAGGCTTGTAGGTACAGCATATTTTAATTGGATATGCAAAGAAAACATGAATGACTTATTGAAATCGTCTACAATAACGGAATTATTGCTCCAAATTCCAAAGCTGTTATTATAATGAACAACATAAAGCACTATTTTCTAATACATCCGACTATACAAAACATCACAGAGCTGCCCAGAAAAATTTCTATTTGTTTACAATTATTGTAATTGTTTGAACTAAAATTATACTTTTCTGTTAGCCATGCAACTATCATAGTATTATATTAGGGTAAGTGTACTTACACCTACCATAATATGGGCAATGCATTGTTACAAATATTGCATATAGGTATACATAACCCATCTCCTGATATCTACATTGAGACTCACAGACTTTCGGAACCTTAACAAGTTACTGGAAGAAACAAATACACAATTTCATACCTACTAACTAAGAAGGTAACGTCTCCTGAAAATAGTAGTTAAGGGAGTTCCGACGCACTTACCAATCGACGAAATGAAAGAAGACCTGAAAGAAAAAGACAACCCACCTAAGGCAATCTTCCCAAATGAAGGCGTGAGACGGCAATGGCCTACAAATGGTACTCGTGGAGTCGTGGAGATCAAACAAGAGTTTAAATCACTCTACACATTGACTGAACTCTGCAGACTGACTATCAAAACAGAATCTTACAAATTTAGGCAAAAAAAACCGACAATGTCACAGATTCGAACGATATGGACACGCACAAATAAATTACAAGGCAGACTACAAGTGCTCCAAGTGCGCGGGGGACCACCCACGCACTTGTGCATAAAGCCAAGAATGACCGACGCTAAATGCGCCACCAAGGCAAATCCCAGCAAATTAGAGAGGATATCTAAAATACCCTAATAACCTAACCGACAGCACTACAAAAACAACCAATACTTCCCCTCCCCCAACTAATTACAGAGCAAGAGCACTACGTAACACCCCCCAGATGAACATCAACAGAACCGTAAACCCTACAACAAGCAAAGGACAAGTTATGCAAAACATAGCTAATCAACTCGACAACCTACCAACAAATTTATGGAGACCATCATCGACATACTCACACAAACCAAGACCTCAATCAAAAAAAAAAAAGACCAGACAAAGCAACCCAACCAATCACATAACTATTGATAAAAGCACCCACATACTTACTGACACATACACACACACGCTGCAACAAAAAATGCATACCATGCCGCAGCAAAAAAGGCAACACACACGGAGCAAAAAAGGCAACATAGACGCTGTAACAATAAAAGCCTAAACACACACATACACGATGAAGGAGCCAAGGCCTTCGGTGTTCCGTCTCAACACCCGATCAACCACGAACAATGTCAAAACTAAAAAATAACCTAATTTTTTGTAGATGATTAAAATACCTTTCAAAGTTGGTTTCACATGATCCCCCATGCTATTGAATTTTTTGAAGTTCACAGGAACTGTAAAAAATGGGTAAAATTAATGTTATTGAATTTAACTTTTGTAGCCAACGTTTTCATTCGACTCAAAATTTAAGGAGGTGGGGGGTGGTGAATGTAAAAGTCTTCAGCGTATGAAAATTACAAGCAATTAACCTAGTCAATAGTTGCAAGTATGTGTTCGGGTCCACCTCCTCTCTCTACATCTATTCTAAGACAACGTTCAGTGAAGCACACAAAAACACAGAGATGAGACATAAAGATCGACGGTAGCAATATTAATAATTTCCGCTACTCTGATGACAACGATATGATTACCAGCAGCTTCAATTTATTATAGACTTCATCGTGGAGGATGGCGAGCTCTTTGTTTTTTATATGAACATGTCATCCAAGACTAAATAGGTGGTCTTCTCGAGGACTTGAGGACATAGACATAAACCATCCTGAAATTTCACAAAGAAGTAATCGAACAGGTGTAGTTTATAAAACGCATATGAACACATTGATCAGTCCCACATTACCCTGTCCTTTTGCAAGGTAGCTGGACTCTGGACGTAACCATAAATAGACGACTAGTTTGAGATGTACCTACGGGTATAGACGCATGCTCCATGATTCCTGGTCAGAGATAAACAGTAACCCAGATATCTCGGAGACCAGGGGAAAAAGTCAGGAGCTACTTTTAACTGAATCGATATGAGAAAAAGAGCTGCCTGGACCTGATCATATGACCAGAAAATATGATATTTACTCATTCACATTTGCAAGAAGTATGTAAATGACTTGCTTGGACTGACCATGCAACTAATATTTTCAAAGGTGCACAATGACAGCTTCGATCACCAAACTCCATTCTCAGGGAGACGGTGTCTTAAGAGAAAGAAGAGCCTCATCATGTAGACAATAATATCAAGACGCATACGAAAATATATTTTTACATATTCACTTATCGAAAGCTCTGGATAATTGATTTCCGAATACTTGAGACGAAATTCCTCGGAATTCTTCGATCGGACATCGTTACTTTAGTTGGATAATGCTCCTCTTGCTTTGCCGCATATCGGTAATTAAAGCGATGCTATTTTGTCACCATGCTATAAACCTCTCGTTTTTCATGAAGGTAATAAGTTCGCGGATCTCAATTATCTAATACGACAGAATTCATACACAATAAGACATTAAGTTAATGTACGTATGCTTGTTTCTAACTGCTTACACATACACAGCGGAGCTCCTTTGTAGTTTATAGGGACATGTTGCAATGCGATATTATATATGCATCTGTATCATCTCTGAAGCAAGTGCATTTAGGGCATCTATGCAATTAATCACGACATTATGCCTATACTCGATGGGAGCTCGGTAATTCCAAATGATTCGGTATGTGATACTCACAGGAAAATGTCATCGTGGTCAACGAGTATTTGGAGATTAATGGTACAAGTGTAGTTCTACATTTGTTATAATGACACATATAGTAACGGGAACACGTCTCGAAATTGCAATCGGAAGGTTATCACCAGAAATTAATGATGCTCTCTTGTATCGAGGGATCTCGAAGAGGAAATCACGTTTGAGGTATTTGTGAAATTTTCAATTTAAATTTCTTTGTAGATTAGGTACTGAAAAAAATGCTGCAATTTCTATATTACATAGAGTGTGGGCCAGAAAGCCGTTAAAATGCAAACAGGAGAAATTTATTTGAAAATGAGAAAAAGTCAACTTAATGCTTCTCAATACTCACATGGAGGTGATATCAGCAGTTTCAATCTGTCATGAAGTTACTGTATCCCTCAAAAATAAAATGGACTAGTTACGGAATTTTTGAAGTCTTTAGTAGTTGAGTAATTTAATAATCAATTCAGGGGGGTGTACGAGATAACATGTGGTACCTATACATGGGGATTTCTTAAACCGTGAGAGATAGGAGGTCGATTAAATGAAGGAAAAGTTGTGAAATTTCATGCTGATTAAGAATAGGAAACTACAATTTTAGAGTTCAGCCATTACTAAAACCTGCTGAAAAAACTGAAAAATTGAAATTTCTAATTTTAGCCACATTTTTTTTATAATCTAAAAAAAAAAATTTTTTTGCAGGCTCACATAGGTATGTCATCATCATCAGCTATCCATCTGACATTTAGAAAATTTTCTAAGCCTACTAGATCGCAGAATATTCGTAGTTAATTTTTGTTTTTCTTATAGCCGCCATATTGTGTTTTCATGTCATTCGCCATTGAAAGAATCAAAGAAATCAAAAATCTATAAAATAAAATAAAAATCAAGTTTTTATTTTAGACAAAAATAAGAAAATATTTTCATTCAATAACGTCATAAGCAAAAACAATAGTTCACTGAAAAGCGGAGGCAAGCAATATAACGTCATACTTAAGTCATTCTAGAAAAAACAAAAATTTTCAAAAAAAAGAATAAAATTTTGAAAAAAATTCTTTTGACTATGAATACTCAGGGATTTATTCGGCTTTGAAATTTTTTAAATGTCAAGTGGATAGCTCTTGACGACTTATGTAAGCCTGCAAAAAATAACTTATTTATTTTCAATAATAAAAAAAATGGCGAAAATAATAAATCAGACTTTTTCTGTTTTTTCAGAATATTTATTTCAGCGATTACTGAAAATATCAAATTTTTTTCAGATTCTTAATAAGCATAAAATTGTGCAACTTTTCTCTAATTTAACTGAAATCGTATCTCTCACGGTTTTCGAGATCCCGATGTACTTTCGGACACTCTGTAGACGATATCTCCATGAAAATAAACGAAGAAGGTGTCATCTTCCCGTATTTCCTGAAGCGCGGTTATTTTGAAACTTTTTTAATTGGATTTATCATGGTCATTTATGTCTTAAAAAATTATTTTGAGTCTCTAGGACCAATAGTTCTTGACCGGTGGCGAATCTTAACCTTCAGGTATTTCCCCCTTTTTTCAATTTTAATTTAAAAAATATCGATCGTAGAGAAATAACTGTAACATACAAAGTTTTAGGAAATTAGTTTTTCTACAAGTTTAGTTTCTGTCATTTATACTAAAAAAATGTAAATTGACCGAGTTATTCAAGAAAAATATATTTTCATAAAATTCAAAATGACGGACTATTGTGCACCTCGGATTTGGTCGCCATTTTGAATTTGGACTACAAGAAGTGATCACCCTAACGGGTAGAACAAGAAAGATGAAAGATCGACAACAGAATTTTCCCTAGGCTACAAGTACATTCTATACAGGGGGTATCATAAATATACCAACAAACTTTTAGGGGTAATAGGAGGCGTCAAAACAAACATTGTTTCTCATAAACATTTGTTGAAAAAGGCTACATTTTCGAGATACAAGGTGTTAAAATTTATCAATAAAAATACAGTTTCAGACGGTATTTTAGAGGTGTGCTCACGGCGCAACCTTTCGAATTTTTTTGCGTACAAAATGACATCCAGTACTAAGTATTTTGAAATTTTTAATTTTTTTTTTTTTTTTAGATAAACCAACCAAAAACGTAACTATTCTAACTTTTCTTGTACTTGATGTTTTTGCGTATCTTACTTCGTTTTCGAGAAAAAAATAGAAGCCGCTTCGAGGCATGTCAAAAAATTGATTTTAATGATTTTATTTCATCAATTTTTATACATGCTTTAAAGCGGTTTTTATTTTTTTTATCGAAAATGAAGTAAGTTAGGAAAACAATTTAAGAGACAAAAAAGTTGGATTTTCAACTGGCGCAATCCTAAAACAATATCAAAATTTTAAAAAAGTCAGTGAGGATGAAAAAAAAGAACACCCTCTATCTCGAAAACGAAACGTTTTTGGACAAAAATGTTTATGAGAAAAATACTTGACGACCCCAACTATTCATACAAAATTATCGGTAAATTTAAAATGTTCCCTCCCTATACACTGCTTTTCAGGTAAACTTTTCAAAAAAGTCTTTCTCTCCTCATGTCTACGTAGTTCTAGTGAGTAATATACACTGTGTTGCATAGGAAAGGGTACAAAGGGAAAACACTACAGTGGATATTATCAAGGATCCAAGCCACTCTGTTTTAAAAACTGATAGTTTCCTGGGAAACTATCAGGAGCAAGAAACTGTATAAGTGACCTAGCAACGATTTAAAAATATTGTTGAAATATTCTTTGCACGTATTCCCTATCATCTGAAAGTTAAATTATAAAGAAAGACCTGTTATTTTGTTTACATACTTTATTTTGGTTGTAGGTTTTCTAATTTGCTAAGCCAGCTTTGAAAAATTCTCCAGATATTATGCAAATTTTAAACAAACATATCTGTGACTTCTGGCTTTCTCCTCTGCAGAAAAGTATTTCTCCGGTAAGTTAAGTTACTTAAGTTCTTTGTAATAATCTACATAATCTCCGCAAAATAACAATTATTCACTTTTATAAATCCTCTTAAAGATTCTCTTTGGTTCCTGTTGGCAGTTACGCAAGAGAGTGGGTGATAGGATTAACGTGACGTGACGTGAAGCCATAAGGCAAAGCGTGCTGGAAGTCATGCAGGTCAAATCTTACACTATAGGTTCCAGCGATCACAAAAATGAACGGCACTCAGTTACCGTGGTTTTTATAAGTTAGATAGGTAATTGAAGCATTACATAAGAGCGACATCATTATTCTTAAATAGTTAATCTCCTAATTACGTATATTCATAAAATCGCCAGTACATAACTTAATAAAATAAATATAATTCACCTATGCATTCGGTTTAAGCACGGTAAACAGTTATAACTTATAGATGACTACTTATACTGACAATTTGAACTCTTAAAAACGAAACAGTGCATTTATATTCGAGCTTACGAGATCTTTAATCTAATTAGAAATTTTTTGTGCAGACGTATTACACCAGAACCAGACACAGCCAAACTTTAGAAATCACTGCCTAAAAAGTATATCTCATCCAGTGTTATACGTGTTGTCATCGTTATCACAAAAAAATTTCTCAGTCTAATTGCAAATTTGAGTTTCATCTGGGATTTAGGGAAAAAAGTTTACCAATAAAAGCTGCATTCTCCATTCCAGAGTGCAAATTTGCATACATAAAGAATTTCATTGTGAATTCATGAAAATATTCATGTGATACGAAAAAGCACTTCGAGCTTCAACCGAGGCTTCAACATATCTCTGAAACGACGGAGTTCAAATCAGGAGTTTGACCACAACAATCGGAGACATAAAAATTAGATAACCATTGTTACCAGGGTAATTCTTTGAGCCAAAAAAAACTTTTTCACAACAAAAACAATTTTACCTGATCCATTACCCATCACCGATCTTTTCCGCGGTAAAGATCCTACCCTGCAAATTTTATCTTTCTGTCAAAACTGTTATCGCTGTAGATATCTAGGGAATAGGAACCATCAATGAAGATTCTGCATATTGTAAGTAGAATTCAATAAAAATTATATCGACTTTTGTGCATCTTAATTGTTGCATAGTCGCTAGAATTTCTCAGAGAATAATTTTTCTGAGACCTGCATTAGAAAACCCAATGGATAATAATTATAGTCGAATCACCTAAGAACTTAGTCCTCGTCCTTTAATTCCGGCGAAGGAAGATCAACCTCCATTTCTTCCTTCATATTTTCCAGTGGCTAATTAATTTTTTTATAAAAAAAGGTACCACGAACTCGTCATCCCACACGACCGAATTTATGCTAGATCTCAGTATGGATATAATCTCTAATGGAGATACGACTTCCAAGTCAGTCTTCCAAATGATGCTCATGGAACCTGTAATGCCTGGACTTGCGAGTCACTATCAAACGCCAAGTTTCATAGTAGCTAGCAACTGATCAATCTTGGAAGAATAAACCAGGCAATCATATCCGAGCATGGTTCTAACCGAGTATACCAGGCGTGGTTTTAGCTCTATAATGTTTTACCACATCACCTTCTGCACGCCATTGATGTCATTTTGATTTCGTTCGTGACCTTCTGCGCTTGTAGGTTCCAGATTAGTTTGGCATATAAGTTGACATTCAGACAAGTCCCTTGGTTAATTACCAGTGCTCTTGATGATTTATCTGACTCACCTCTGGAGTTCATTCATTGAAAAGTCTGGAGAAGAACCAGCTGTAGCCACATATCAAAGGTATTCGATAGAATCTGGCATGAGGGTCTGCATCACCCGAACTATATTACATCCTTATATGTATAAATGATCTGCTCGGCATAACAACAAACCAAATTCATAGGTGACAGTACTCTCCATACGGAATTTTCGGCATTTTCATCGGAATACATGCATTTTCGGAACCTAGTCCACGGATATCCTTGCCAGGAGACAAAATAGCGTTGACGGTATCAAATTTTCAATTTTCAAAACGCCTCTCTAGCTTTATCGTTAGGTATATGTAGATGCTTTTGGCTTTCGAGGGCCGTCTGATACAAGATCGCCGGAAGCACCTCAGCCTCATGGGCTTATTATGCTTACCCCCTTTGCTCCACGTCACTCATTCTGTCAGTCTGGTCCCCTGTACTAGTTTGTACATTCCCATCACTAAATGATTGTCATATTAAGGACTCATTTTGGCTGTTCTTATGTTTCCTGTCTTCTGCGTTCCAGAGTTTCGCATTCGCACAGAACATGTTTAGTTGTGTGTTGAGCCTTCCTGCATTCTCGGCAGCTTAGGTCTCCATTGTACAGTCCCATTTTGTTTAAGTGTTTTTTTAGGGAAATATCTCGCGTCAGGAATCCAACTGTGATACGCAACTGATTCCTGCTAAGTGACAGTAGTTCTTCAGTTGTCTTCAAAGGCTTTCCTTCATCAAGGATGTTGATGTTTGGTCCTTTTATCCCAATATTCTTTATATTTTTGCTCAACCCACATGCTTATTTTTGACCCCGTGCAGTAGTTTTTGGTACTCTCAGAGCCGGTTCTGGGCCAGTATATCCAGCCGAGGATCCACTTCTTGCCAGCTAGTCAGCGTTCTCATTTCCTGTGATTCCGCTGTGTCTTGGGCACCCACATCTTGTCGCGTCCTGTCAAGCTTTCGAGATTTTCACGGCATTTCCGCAGTAGTCTGAACGTTATCTTGGTGTTTTCTATTACACTTAGAACCGCGTGACTGTCTATCAGTATAATATTGATCCGCCTGTTTCTATAAGCCCTCATACGTCGCTCTTATGCCATTCCTCTCTTACTCAGTGCAGCTGGGCTATATTTCTTATTGAAATGCAGTTGCCCACTGCCCAAGAGATATGCTGTGTTGAGTGTTATCCAGCTCATTGTATATGCCGGCTCCAGTCCTTTCATCGGTCTTTGACCCGTGTACATATATAGCGGGTTATTTCGACCAGCCTGTTGCCGTCTGTTGGTTCATTTCATTTCGCCCGATCTCACGATTCTTACCTCAAAGTTTTTTTAGAGTTTGAATTTTGGAGTTATGAGTGGTCTGTATTTGCATCTAGCAGGTCCACCACCACATGGCTTTTTATTTTATTACCTATGGCTAAGTTATGTGTAATTGCCGCTTGGTTCTTGCAGCGTTAGGTGTGCCATTCTTGCCTCTCCCATTATCATTAGATGAAGTGATGGGAGGTCTAGAAGGGCTTTCATTGCTGCGGTTGGAGCTGTGAATTTATCGCGGTAATTTTGCATCTTTGTCCACCATACCAAAGATCCACATACCAACAATGGTCCAATCACTCTCTTATACGCCCAGTGCACCATATGTAGTTTTAATCCTCAAGTTTACCCATAAGTTCGTCTGACATGTATAAATGATCTCAGCATCAAATCGATTTTGTCATTCAGCTTGGTGAGTGGGTCATTCACTATCACGTCTCACAGCAATGAAGATACCATTCCATCCTGTTGGGAACATTTTTTGATAATTATGAAACTCAGTCTGGTGAATCGTATGTAAGTGCAGTATCACCGAATCGAAGAGAATTATGCAATGTTTCACCAAAGCCTACTTCTCTAGAATATTTCCAATCTATTCTCCCAATATTTTTTGTTTTTGTTGTAAAACAGGGAACAGATCTTTTCTTCATTATGACCAATATTTTGTCTATAACTACTAATAAGCAGGTATACGACATACTTATTTTGCGATAACTATAAATAGATAGGTTATATACGTTGGTTGCTGTTAATAAAGATAGATAATTGAAAGATAATTCTTAAAATTTTTTTGTTAGTGTGGGTGAGTGAAAGCATACAGAAAGGAGGTAATTCTTGCAGCATATGATCGCTGTATTGATTGTCTGGAAGAAAGTGTTCAAACCTAGACATTCACGTATAAAGCTTCCAATAATTCTCATAGACAATATGAATTAAATTAAATGCTAGGTTCGATACCCTCAGCCTATCTTTGACAGCAGGTAAATTGTAATACTCGTTACGTCAAACAACGAAGACAAAAGGAGAGATTTTTATTATTACCTTGTAAAATATCGCCAACGCAGTTAACATAAAAGATTAATATTTTTATGTGAAATCCCATTTATCGCAAGCACGCCATAATTAAATGAGTAATACATAAAATGCACCGATTTTCTTTAGGACTAATCCGAGTCTAATCTTCAATGAATGCAAATCTTCCTACCGTTACAGTGGCATCTACAAGGAGTCTGTCTGCAGCTGGTATCAACCTGACACGGCTTCCAGTAGATCTAAACGCAGGACGAGCCGCTCATTTCAACGCTGGCGTGTTGGGAAACCGTGACATCCTGCGAGACGAAGACAGAATTGATGGTAGCTGGCGATTCCAGTGACTCCCGGAGGCGGTCACGAGTCTACTGGTGTTCATTAGAGTTAATATCTGCCTCGACTTCGAAATGCTGCAATCCGAAGAGCCGTAAAATTATGATTTGTTGGCTCTTATGATCCTCGCGGATTCTAATATTATTTAAATTAACTCTCATTGTTCCGTTATTTGATTTGTTTATTTTCAAACCGATGCACTTATTGCAGGTTGAGAGGGATATACGCGAGGCTATTTATCATGAGAATAATTAAGGGCAAATTGAAACTGTTTAGAGTTTGTAATCGTCTTTTACGTTGTTATTATTTGCAACCACTGATTATACCTATATAGGTATACCTAGTCTTATTATTACTGTACCATTGATTAGCCTTTAATAGCCTGGAATCAGTTTAATAAAATGGCCCAGATTATTACTATTATATAGGAAATGGTTAGTTGTAGGTATAATAAATAGGTACTTCTTCCTTGACAACATCTTACTCAGGATTATTAAGATTAAAAGAAACTTTTGCAAGAGCAATATGCACTAGGAAACTTGCATTTCGAGGCTGCTAGCAGAAGTAAAAACAAATAATTTAAAGGCTCATAAAATCACATCGAGAAACATAATAATAAAAGCGTATACCTATCCATGAATCTCTTCATTGTTACAGAAACAATTTTTATTATAACCGTAGGTAATTCAATTCGAGCACCTGCGTACCTACCTACCTCATAGACTCGCTCACTTATAATAGAGCAATGATATTTATACTTTTCCGTTTGGATAAATGTGCTGTTTTGATCACGATCTCGGAACAATAGAAATCAACTGTATCTATCTATTGGTCATGAAAGATTAACTTGTCTAGTACCCAATAGTATTTGTTTATCAGGTGAATATTTACTCAACTATTTAATGAATTTAGAGACCAATAATAAATGACTCGAAAAATTTTTATTACTTACTTCGGTTGAAAACATGCATGAGAAGGAAAATAATGAACCATATGAACGGAGAGACCCACCCTGTGAAATGCCTATTATTAGTGAAATCGGACTTCGGAGTAGAGCTTTAAGCACACTTAGATTCCGTTAAAACAAACATTCTCCTTCAATTGCCAATTAATAGATAGGCGGGAATTATCGCCGTAGAGTCAGAGAGAGAGTCGTTGGAAGTGCCTTATATTCTTTATTCTTGGCGCTCTAAAACCCCACTCGGCCGAATTTAAAGCCCCGAGATGCCCGTACATCACACACTCCTTCAATTGCTAATAAACGGTCCAGAAGTATCATTTGGGAGTAGAATGAGCTTTCTGGGCCACCTATAGTAGCAATTTGATCTGAACCATCTGATACCCGGGAATCCCTACGCCATTTATTTACTTACTGAGGTAGAGCAACCATTTTCCTTATGCCCTTTGTACGTTACCGATTGCGAGTCTGATGAAGAGATGCAAGCTAGTGCATACTTACTCATACTTAGTCAGAGCGGAGAGCCAAATTCTATATGAATCATGGGTTCGATCAATGGAATGAAGATGACGCTAATGGGGAACCACTTCTTGTAAGGTTTATGCGGGACAGCCCTAGTATAATCAATATGGTGGTAAGGCAGTCACGAGAAAAACATACTGACCAAATGGGACACAGGAGGGGGCGGCGCAGAACGCAGAAAGCGAAATGGAAAGAACGAAATGGGACCTGTTGGGGATATGTTAGGTGAGATGGGAACAAGACTGAGAAGGGTATGATAACTATTTACCCCTGATGCATTTCCGCTCAGAATAGAGGCGGTGTTTTGATGACAGTACCAAATTGAGTTTTGCTGAGAACCTTATGCCATGTATGAATATAATTTAAGAGGATGAAAAAGAACTTGGAAGAAGAAACGAGAGAAATATACGTTGTAAAACGAGTTTTGTGAAGGGAACAATCTGGTATTGGCTATATGGTAATTCAAATATCCTAGCCAGCGACCGTAACGTTTTGGAAATTCCCACAAGATCCAATGGGAAGAATTATGGGGAACCAGAATAATTACCAGAATGATTAGAAAAAAAAAACTTAACGCTTCTAATGCATTAGCGGCTTTAAAGTCTATCTTCGCGTATTTTAAAGTCAAAATAAAAATTATTTTACCGAGTAAAAATTGTTAACGACCTTTTCTAAAACATCAGCGTGTTTAACTTCACGGACCTTAGGTCAGTTCCGATTTTACGATTGCGATATAACGGAGCGGACATCGCATCAACTAAATCGACGAACTTGAAAGAGAGGAAAGGAGACGCGCGAAAAGCGACGAATGGAAGAAGGGAGAGATGACATAAAGGTAGCTGATCCATCCAGAGAGGTCGGTTGGGGAGGCTGACAAGCAAGAACGAGAGGACGAGGCTAGGCTGTCAACGAGGGCGGCAAGCCTCACCTGTATCTTACCTGAATTTTCTTTTCTATTACCTTCACAATTAGAAGTTAAATCGCTTCTACATAATAATTATCTTAGCAAGATTCGAGTCCGTGACCGAAGTACCACCCAGTGCTTATTTCCGTTTCGAGAATAATTAGCGTCTCTATTACGATATCCGCGGACAGCCGCCATAACGCTGTTGTCCGATACGCAGTATCTAAATTTTCCAATTATGTAGTTGTGACACGCGAATAAACAAAAGTCTTTATTCGCTTTAAATGTGTGTCAAAAATGTTCTTCGTTTTAATCCATCTTCCTGGTTGCGATTAGATAAAACAACGTAAGTCGTGAAATTTTTGTTCCTGATACACTAAATTAATTAATGCAAATATTCCAGTGACGCCAACGTCATCAGGCAGCATCATCTATAATCTGCCATACAATCGTTGAAGAGAAACGACTGAATTGCTGTTCCAATCTCCTGCAAGCATTTCCCTTTTGGTAAATGGTAAATTTGTGTGCACTGCTACAACTTCACCTGTAAGTAGAGCTATCTTTGATATTTAAACAACCTCTGGAAAAAGTGAAGTTCCCAGCTGATAAAACAGTTCGAGCATATTAGCATCTACCTACTTTCAGTTTCCTTTTGCAAGTTTCGAATGTCAAGATAAGAAGATTATGCAATGAGGGTGAAGAATGATTTCATTAAACATGTTTGTGCAGATAATTTGTAACACTTTCGTAAATTAGATTCTAACAGAAGATGTACAGCCAAGGTATAGTCGACTCTGCTGAAGCTCATTGAAATAGTTGTCAATGAATTATTAAATTTTTGAGTCTTTTCAAAATTTATAACCTTTTTCTCTTGACCCCCCATTACAGGTCTCGCAGAATTTTAATAACAAATTTTTATTCTCTCACGCCACCAACCACACGCTTTCGAGATATCACTCCACAGAAAATTCCTGAAAATCCGGAAAAACGTCGAAGTTTTGAGGGCAATGAAAAAAGGCTTGGAACTGATGAATTCAATCACAGCCCGCAAACTAGAATACCTAGGTGACATCATTCGAAACGAAAGGAGGATACGGTTTGCTACAGACAATCCTACATGGAAAATTATTGGACGAAGAAGACGAGGAAGACACAAGATACCGTAGCTCAAGAATCTCAGGACCTGGCTCAACATCCTCGGAGCTCTTCCGGATTGCAACATCCGTAACGGATCAGGACCCTAAGAAGAAGGAGAAGAAGAATTATTACCAAGCTAATAACTTCAGGCTCAGAATTGAAATTCTTCGGTGAATAAACTTACATGAAGCGCGGCGAACAATTCGGGACCTGGTAAAAGACAAATTAAAAAAAAAATTGAAAGAGGTATGAACGCCTAATACGGCAATGGGTTGTAAGGGGGGAGAAAGGGATAGCGAAGAGAGTCGGAGTATGCTGACCTAGATATACATAGAATAGACCTTGGCTGAGAAATGTTCTTTCGGGTACTATTATTGCATGGACGGGAAAAAATATTGATACAGAATGGTAAAAATTCGGGATTTTTTCAGGATTAATTCGGGATGTCCAATTAGTAATGTTCCACGCCCGTAAAGTAGAATTTGAAAAGGTGGCATGTAAACCATTTTTCTGCGTCTTCAATTATTGCCTTCAAGTGTACTCAGAAAACGCGTTGTGATCTTAAGTTTGATCGCGGTCTATAGTATCATTACTCAAACAGGATTCTGAAGAAACATTGTCATATGATGCCTGATTTGAAGACCGCTGATCCATTAAAAATCTGACAAGGCACTACAACATTCTTCGTGATGATTAGTAGTGGTACCCGAAATAAGAATAAATGTGAGGAATATTGAAGACTGAAGTTCTGAAGATTGAAGTTCAAAAATACTGACGCTTTTACTACAAATGGCATTACATTTTTATTCAGTATGGCTTCGTCATCATCTATAAAGATCGTCTACGAATGAACAGAGAGAACAGGGAAGTAGTTAAATGAATGAAAGAGAACTTAGTGAACCTGAACAGCCTTATGAACATGATCAAATGATTTCCTTGGAAGTACCAATAACTGACGGTAACTGATGGTTGCGCGTGATGCTTGTTTGTGTTCGTTCGTTTTCATTATTGCTTTCTCCCACTAATTTATAACTGTCCGTTATCTATTTCAGTTTCTTTGCGTGCGTTTAAGTTCGTTCGTTACCCGAGGACGTGACTTATTGAAAAAAATTGTTCTCAGTTGACTGTTTTTATCAGAAGGAAATTAAATAGTTTATGTACCTACCTGATACCCAGTCATATAAAATATACAGTCACAGTGTGCAACTTGCTTGGAGCTTTTTGCACAAAATGCTACCCTTTGGGTCTTAAATTAAACCATTATGAAGAAAACTTTCAATAATGTCATAGTTTCATGGCAAGTTTGCGGTTTTTCAACCGGTGCGTGGATAATCACGAAAATTAAAAAAGACCCAGCTAGCACGCACCACATATGACATATGCATCCAGACACCTGTTACCTGGTGGTTATGGTCTGTAGATTATGTATACCTAAGCGAGCAGGTCCTAAAAGCGGCGAAGTCAGAGAATTTAAGGCTTGAGGCAATAATTCCAAATTGGTTTACTGAATTTTCTGATGCGGCTGCTGTGAAATTGATTTCTTTAGAAGAACAGCAAAGGTTTTAATGATCATTCATCTTAATGACAAGGTACAAGCCAGATTATCAGTTTCGCTATCAATTTGTAAATTCATGCTGATTCACATAATTCAGAGATGTTGCCATTCAAATTCTATAAAGTTAAATGGAATTGGTCTCGTTTTATACAGTTATCAGTAGCAGGAAAGTTTGAACATATAAATTATTATATTTTCCTGTATATACCACTTCACGGAATAATAAATTTTGAAAAGTTGCTAGTTCTAGTAATTAGTAGAAAGACGTTTTTAAGAAATCGATCCATAATAATAATCACCAGATTCATCAAATCACTTTTCTAAACACAAGGTTCTAATTGTGTCACCTTGTCCCATTATTCTAAGTGGGTAATTATAGCACGGCGCCATGTAGGCATCTACAGAGTGTGCAATAAATTACATCGCCGACGGTAATGCAATATCGTTTCTAGAATCATATAATATGAGGATAAACGGCGCAATTCCCGGTACAGAGAGAACTTCAATGTCTAGTCGCCAGGTTCATTTCACACACTGCGCCTAACCAGGGATTTATTGCCGTCCGAGTTAATCTATGGCTTGCATAACGCCATCTACTACTCAGGTACGGCGCCTTTAAATGGGAAAAACTTTTTGCTCTAATGTGTTGCTTGCATTCTAGCCGTAAACGAAAATTTACTATTGTCCTAGAAAATTTTACAATAATTATTATGAATATTAGTACTCATTAATTGACCAACATTTTCATGATGTTTGAATGAGATGATGGTAGCTTGATCCTTGACGGTTTCATAAATTTTACTCGTTTAAACGAGCCACTATAAGGGAATATTGTAATGCCAATAACTTTGTCTTTGTCGGTGCTGTTCCTGATTGCATACAATAGGTGACTCACTCACATGATTAATTAAATAATTTATGTTTATTATGCAATGCATGAATATTCTAATGTGTCGTTTTATTTGGATATGTCTGTTTATTTCTTAACTCCAGTGTCCAAGAATAATTGCAAAACAAAATAAAGGATATGATACTTCCTTCAATTTTTAACATAATAAGATAACGAACATAAAAATGTAGGCAGGGATATGATCATTTCTATTATTTCAAAGAGGAATACCTACTTAATAATATGTACATACATTTAAATCTACACATCCATCAGTATTCAAAAGTGCGGGGTTTCAATGGATTAGGTCACAATCAACTCTTCCCATCTCAACCCAACTACGGATATTCTTCACTAGTTTATCAATTGTCTGGTCATTTCCGAAGTAGTCTTTTTAGTCTTAACTGCGTGTCAACGACTATGCACCGGAACTTTAAAGCTTTGGCCACTATTATGGTTATAGAAACGGAATTATAACGGTTCTATAACATGTCCGCCACAAAAATTGGGATCAATTTTCTGGTGAGAGATACCTATACTTCCTGCTTATAGCGACGACCTTGGAACTAATATTATTACGTTCCGCTGACGTAGCGGGTACGTAATAACGTGGTATCCGCTACTTGAATGGAATCTCCCGTTCATCTCACTCTATTTGACTTGCGACTATGAAAACAATATATTACATCATTGTCTACAATATCGTCCTGTCTACTTTTACTGATTGATGCAAAATTCCGCAAGTTAATACATGTACACGTTGATTAATTTCTAGATAGTCTACCAAGGTCACATGAAAATTCAGCAGTGATGTCAGATCTCGAATTTTGTAGGTGCAATGAGGATGAGGAATCACAGAATAAATAGACATAATTTATTACATCATCAACAATTTTTGTTTATTTGAAAATAAAAAGAATTTAAGGTTTCTTTTTGAATATAACGATGATGTTAATTCATAAAAGGTATTTATAATGAAAAAATAACAAGCACCTATTTGTAAAGAACATTTTATTGGAAAGTTATACACAAATTACAAATAATATAAATTAATGCAAAACTTGACAATTGATAATTTAATATTCAGAGTCATATAATCAGTTTCTTAAATTAATACCTAATTAAAACATTTCACATTTCTGCCGTAAACACCAGTATGATGTGTATTTCGCCAAAGAGAAATAACGTCGGTACTCTCATCGCTTAAAGGACGATTGAAGTTCGGCTTTGCTATACCCCACACATGTTCGATTGGATTAAAAATGCAATGGTATAGTGGAAGTCGAAGAATTTTGTGTCCATACTGTTCAGCTAGCTAAGGAATCCACTATATACTGCTTTGGTTTCTTTTGTTCCTGTTGTGAAACCAATAAGCATTTTAGTTATATAAAAAGCATAAAGTCAATACAAAATATACTTATTCACAATGTCTAGGAGCTGAGCTTTCAGCGAAAAAGGCTCGAAACTAATGTTCTTCCTGCGCAGCGCATTCGTCAATTTGTTGTTTATTTGAAGAAGAAATTGGTGGTTTATTTTCAACTGCACTGTGGTAAGGCGCATTGTCCATAATAATCACAGAAGGTAACTTGGCTTTAACTGGTTTTCGAACCACTTGGTAAACTTTTCATGATTCATCTCTCCATGATAATCTGGATCTTTTGTTGATGAAGAGAAAATCAGTTCTGCCCCATCAACAAAACCATTTATCTTACCTGCATGCAAAACTATATACCTAAATAATGAAAATAAATGATATTATATTTAATGCCTAATTATACATCATTATAACATATTATATTATAAGTATTTAAAACACCTTTTGCCTTCCGTCTTCTGTTCAGTTTCTTGACACTGCGTGGGTTTTGATCCTGCCAAGACCTTCCCATTGTGCCGTTTTGAGAGATCCATGTTTCGTCTATATACACAAATTATTGGTAAGATGCCTTCTCTTTTGTAATCTACATATGCGCGTAGGAACTTCACTCTTTTAACAATAATGTGACCTAATTCCAGGAGACCTCGACGTGGATTGTCTTTTTTCCATTTAAATCCAATTTTCTTTAAGACGCACAAAAGAGAAGATTTGCTGTACTCAAATATATACTTGTCTTTGAGGACGGTATGTAGAGTATGTAGAGACGGTACCAAAGCGACAATTTCAGAGCTTCAGCTACCCTCTAAATCATAATATTTATTACTTGATGTCAGTAGTATTTGAACCTATAAAATAATTTTCATACCTTGCTCACTGATGTTAGGGGTATAATGGCCCCCATTCATTGATTCGTTTCCAAAGTACTCGAATAAATTTGCCACCATCTGCTGTTGCGCTTCTTTACTTATATGTTTTGGCATTTTGCTTACTTTTAAAGATAATCTATAACTTTTTAGATAATTCTAATAATTTTTAATTTATTTTATAAAATTAAAAATTAACTCTTAAAACTGACAGACGTAAACAGAACAAAATCAGTTTATTATTTTGGATAGAAAAGTCGACAACAAAGCCAAGGCGATGTTGTGATCGATTATTAAATTTATTGTTTTTGCATCTTCCTAATGTCAAACATTTTCATTTGATCCCTTTAATAACCTTCAAATTCTAACTGTCATTTTTAGTGTCATAATGTTCGACGTTACAACGCAGCGTAAACAAATATGACCTTGGCAGACTATCTAGAAATTAATCAACGTGTAAGTTAGTATGACACAGTCAGCAGTAAAATATACAGGGTGTCCCAGCTTATTCGAAGCGGTCTCTGTAGGCCAGACGATGGATTTTTTCCAAAAAATTTTTGCAGATTCAAGTACAGGATCATAATGGCCATAATTTAAAATTATTTTGGAGTATACAGAGTGTCTCATATGACAGTGGCATATCAAAGTTATGTTTTTTTAAATGGAATGCTCCTATGTTATTGCATTTTTAGATTGTCTGAGAAGAGAAAATAAGATTGGCTTTAGCAGTTGGTGTTTAAATTCAGAAGTTTTTGAGTTATAAACAAGTGAAAATCTTAATTTTTCAAGTTCAAGGCCCTGTACAACGAAAACGGCTGAAGATAGAGAAAAACGGCTTACATGTCCCTATTTTAACTTTTCATGTACTATCCGATGATGTATATGAAATGTTTATACAGGGTGATAAAAAAATTGAAAAATTCTGAGATTTCTCCACGCGTCGCCAAATAAAAAAATCAAAGAAAGTACAAATGTTTCTATACCATAGGATAGTACATAAAAAGTTAAAATAGGGACATGTAAGCCGTTTTTCTCTATCTTGAACCGTTTTCGTTGTACAGGGCCTTGAACTTGAAAAATGACGATTTTCACTTGTTTATAACTCAAAAACTTCTGAATTTAAACACCAACTGTAAAAGCCAATCTTATTTCCTCTTCTCAGACAATCTAAAAATGCAATAACATAGGAGCATTCCATTTAAAAAAACATAACTTTGGTATGCCACTCTCATATGGGACACTCTGTATACTCCAAAATAATTTTAAATTATGGCCATTGTGATTTTGTACTTGAATTTTCAAAAAAAAATTTGAAAAAGTCCATCGTTTGGCCTACTGAGACCGCTTCGAATAAGCTGGGACACCCTATATTATCTCTTTGGTAACATTATACTTATTTAGTGATTAGTCGTGAGTTAAAAATTAAAACCGTGACACTTAACTACCTTATCTTGAAGTGCTATGGTCAGAGGTCGAAAAATAACAACGTGCCCGCTCGAAACATATTTTTTCAACAATTTTTCCGGACAATATTACAAGAATATATTAAAATAATATTCAAATTACACATGACACCTTATGACTTGTTTTAACATAAGAATACTTATGAATAAAAAATAAACAAACAAAAATTTGTAAGAATTGTTACGTTAAAATTGTAAAATTCAATAGCTAATGGCGTTTCATGTTGCGTAACCAAAATGGCGTCATGCAATACCTGAAGAAAATTACCTGAAGCTAGTAAAATTGACGTGTAACTGAGTATTCAAAGTATTCGTCACTACAATATCAGTGACAAAAACTGAAAATATTCCCTGTAAAGTGATTTTTACTGTTTGTATTTTCACTTACGTACAATGAAATGTACGTAAGAATTTTATTACTCTGGCGTGGCGACTACGGCATATCAACTTCTAAGTCCCCAAGCTACTCTGTAGTTCCATGTGGAACCGTCCGAATATGGTCAATCAGCTCAGACTGACTAAATTACCAAACGGGTTATGTTAAGTCAATATTTAATCAATGAATAAAAGATCATAGCTGATTTGGGAAGTGTACATAATCTGGTAACTTCAATTGAAATTTATTAAGTGCCCTTAACACCCTAAACATATCCGAGGTCATAGCGTCAGTCCTTTCTCATTACAGCTGATCTGACTGTGAAGTAAATGCAGGTGTGAGCACTTTAAGCATGCTCAATACATTTGGGTAATGAAATGCCTCTATCAAAGTTTTCATCACTTACTTAATTGTATTTTTTTAAGAGTAACTGGAACGTTAAAGTAACTTATAGTGATGTAGTAAAACAATAAAAGTAGTGAATATTACTTTGAAGTATTTTTCATTGGTAGCGAGAACGTTAATTTTACTTTGAATATTACACATGCTGAAAGTTTAATTTCAAATCCCAAAAACGTAGCCGCAACTTCAAAAACTACTTTTAAGTAACCTTTGAAGTAAATATTAGGTAACCTGTCAAAGTTTAAGCAAATATCATAATATTACTTCAAGGTTCCAACGATTTTAAGGTAATTTTCATTCATTCATTCATTCATTCTCTGGCTCTGGATGTATTTCCTTCAGCCACACACAGAAGGTAATTTTAATAGTGACGATAACGTTTCGTAGACTTTAAAAGCTACTAAGAAGAGACATAAATATTTTGTATCGATACATTGTATAAATAACTACACAGTTACCAGTTACCTAAAAACTCCATTCAGGTAATAATAACTTTCGTGTCATAAATTTAGCCTTTGGTACGTAATTATGACTTAGCATAAGTTCCTATTACTTCCAATCCCTGCGGCTGCTACTTTATTAATGCATACTGCGTGTACTTAGGTAATAGCTACCTACTTAGATAATTATAGGTAATATTAATAGTGACCAGAGATTTTAACCAGAGTGTCGATAGATATAAGTGGATTTTTCAAAACATTGCTTATTCTATTTGTTTTACCTAACTATTATAGTGTTAAAAAAATTAAGCTACCTAATTCACTCCTATACCAAACCACCCAGACAGATAGCTCGTGTTTGCGGATCGGTGAGTCTCCCTATGGTTCTTTCCACTCTTTGATACCTATGGAATAGGTACCTACATTTCTATTAAAAAAATTACAAAGAACATTTTTTATAACGTTAGACAAAATTCACTTTTATAAGATTTGTTTTGTAAGCTTCAACGTTAACGAGTTATTACGGAAATAAGACTTTTTCCACCAAAGAGGTGATTTTAGGAGGGGACGCGAAACTATTGTGGTATAATATGATGTATGACACCTCCACTAAAACAGATCCTGAAGAAAAATCTCACGTTTAATTTTTCTCAACTTCCGCTGCACTGTTTACCGATCGGATTATAATACACACCTATCATAGTTTGAATCAAAGCAAATGGTTACTTTCATAATAAAATTAAATTCACATCGGCCTATAAAGCATCAGGAATTAAAATAATCATACTTCTTCTGGGGATAGATTTTTGGTCACGAATGGGATTGATTCCGGACGTTGGTAAGAATGAGTGGTATTTTAGTGATTTTGTGAAACGGGAACCAGTTGAGCACACCGGTGGCCGGGTGGTTCAGTGGGCGATCTGCTGAATCACTGGACCCGGCAGACTGAGTTCGATTCTCGGTGAAGCTCTGGGTGTCTGTGTTGTCCTTTCTACTATTTAATGGTATACTTGAGGCTGGGTAATGTTGGCAAATAGCTCAAACCCATAATTACCGGAAACGGGAACCAATTGTGAATAGCATTGTCAGTCGGGATGATCTGACTGAGGGACAAAGAAAGATTCTTGATGAGGTCGTAGAGAGCTATCTTGCAGACGTCGATTAAAATTCTCTTGGTTGCGATTTTCCCACCACCTTTTTTGAGATTTTGGAACCTACTTTTTTGGAAGTTTGGAACATAATAATTACAAAACTAATTAGGCAATCGCGATGAAAAACAACAAAAGTCATGACAATAATTGTTACTGAAAATGACATGCTAACATACATAATTCAGGCTGCTAAACATTATATTGCTATACTATTTTTCATATTTTTTCATCATAAAATGCCGTTTTTCTTGAAAACGATTCACGTTAGAGATTTTGATGCATAGTGCCATTTTAATGACAGTTTAAAATGTGCTTCCAAAATACCAATTTGCCCCAGTGTATTAGAAATTAGGACAAAAAAATCTGTCAATCTCCGTCACTGTCACATGAAAGAACTTATTTGGTGCGCAAAAATTAGCTATAATATTAATGATATTTAATATGTAGGTACAATAGCTGAGTCCCATATTCCACAAGGTGTCTGAGATGTCGTAAAACAGAAAAAAATTTGACACCGTGGAATTTCAAAAACGGTGCGTTTACGGATCAATGTAATATGAACTTTATGAAACACCCTGAATAAACTTCAAAATCGGGGCAGGAGCCAAGCATATAGAGAGGCTAAATTTTTTCCGCTTACTTTCTATTAATTACTTATTTTTACTCATCGATTGGCAAGAAAACTGCAGACAGTTAATATTGTTGTTAATATTTTTGACATTTCATTAGGAATTATTTACTAAGCGTTTTTATTTGACAGAAAATTTTTCACTGGCTCCTCAAAATTCAAACATTCAGAGCAGCTATAGCAGCGTGTATAGATAAAAGGTACATAAATGTAAATATTGAGAGTGCAGTAGGTGATGTAGGTAATAATTGAGATATGTATTTGCAGGTGTGTGCAATTTCCCACCATCATATCGAACTTCCACCATCGCTTCTAAGAGAGAATTCCTCTTCTGGAGTTAACGATCCGTTGTCTGATTTAATGAGAGGACATGACTCGTATGACTCACTAGTCATTACAATACCTTGCCTATTTCAATGAATACGAGATTATGCCATATATTTGAATCTATAAACTTATTTATAAATACAATATGGACGTGAACTTGAATTAATTAATTCATCAGACAATTTACTTTAATGCTGTTTTTGAGTCGTTTTTGTCTAAACAGGAAGATTTTAGACGCAAGCAACACTTGTTTATAGACACATTTAGAATGATTGAATTGTAAATGTTTTCCGTTAATAAAGCTTTATGCATGCCCAAACCGTTTGAAATTGAAACTTGCTCATTTTCATTAGATGTTTGTTCTATCTTAGAAAGCTAACTCGGATATCTTATATTTGATCGCTGCATTAGATCTCGAATATAGCTTAGCGCCATAAATACGCTTTGCTTAATTAATTGTGAAACATAATTTGTCATAAATAAAAGCGATTTAATTGTTTAGAGTCCGCATTGTTAGATGCCCCCTAGTTATTACTATTTCTATAAAAGTTCTCTTTTGCCCTCTTTGCCTTCTTTGCTTTAATTGCTTATTGAGTACGCATATTGTTTCAATATAGGCATTTTCTTGGCGTTATTTCGTCATTCTTCAAATGCGTTATTTCATTGGCAGACCAAAAAATAGCTAAGTACTATACATATTAAGTAGAGAGTAAAAGAGAGGTAAGGTAACAATGTTAGCTACACTGAAAAAATTCCATGTTCTTCCTATTACCAAATGAGTGGTTAAGTTGAAGAAAAAAAAGTTTAATTTAAAAACCTAAATATTTATTTAGGAATACAACATATGGTATTCCCTAATAGGCTGTAGATAAAACACGAAAAAGTACAAAAATAACTTCAATCCACATTAACAAACGATTTAATTGCTTTATTATTTTTCTTTCGTATTAAATATAAATTCTTTGAAATAATACCTGTTTGTCTTAACTAAAATTAATTTAAGTTATTTTCAGTATACAAAATTTACTACGAAGGCAAATATTGGTGTTAGGAAATAAATAGTTCATTCCTCGCAAATAAAATTCAGTTTAGAAAACGCTATATTTAATTATGGTTTCAGGTAGATTTTTACTGTTAATTTTAAATTATATCAGCTTTATCATGATTAAAGTTTAATTAATGCCATCCGACTTTTATTTGGTATGGCATATAGCAAACTTTTAATTTACCTTTTCGTTCCAAATAATTTTCGCTGCATTGTATTTTGTTTCACGCAAATATAAATTTTCTAATTGCAAATAAAATACAGTTCAGAGAACTAAATAACGACTTTTTTTTATCGCGGTCTAAGAAGCAAAAGACTGGGACGACGCTGCTACGAGAGAACTTGTCTGACTGGACTAGACCCTTTTCTTCCCGCATTTCATATTTTATTATTTATTTGGACTTGATGTTGAACGTTGGTAGCGTTGTTGGTAACAATTTCAATCTGTGAATGTGTTATAGTGATAGCGTAAAGTGTAGTGTACTGACATGGATGGAATTGCTAATTTAGTAAGCTTATGTCAAGGTAAGAATAGTTAAAATATTTTGATTATTTCTCTTTTATCTAGGAATGACCAATTTTATTGACAAGCAAGGGTTACATATTAGTATAAGTACGATAACGAAAAATATATACCTATATAGCTGATTAATAAAAAGACAAATAACAGTGGGTATTATAAAGGCTCATTAAGCTAACGGGCACATTTCTTGGTGGCGTTTCTAGAATAAGTATCGATACTAGGTTGAAAATATAGCGATTTGGTTATTCTTGGCTCGAAAGGGATTTCAAAAAAGGTAAAAATAAATTATTTTACGTCAATATTACCTTTAAAAACGGTCACCGAAGTCTGCCCATTAACTTAATGGACCTTGATAATACCCACTGTGAGATGTAGTATAGTATAACAAAAGTAGGTATATCACAAAATAAGATGGTGGTAACATTAAGGTTTTTAAAAATATATACAGTGAATTTTTAAAAAATGTTGCCGCATGGATTTAAAAGTTACCCTGTGTTAAAACAAACTTATTTATTTGTCTTGCAACTTGGAAGGCACTTTTCAATGGATACTCGTAATACTGCATAGTCTGCTTCTCATAAAAACCTGTCAAAAAAATCTGACATTGTTTATTTTAATTAGGTATAAAGGGTGATAACTATTTCGTTTTTCCTAGGGAATTGTATGTTAAGAAGGATATCATTTATTTTCAAAGCATTGTTGAAATATTCTTTACACGTATTCCCTATGTTACCCTTCTTATGCAACACACAGTATCAAGGAATACTTATAATAATATACATAGGTACTTACATTATTGATATTGTTTTTTCAAGTTTACATATTATACTCTATAATATCTAACGTTTGCAGCTTGAACTGGACTTCAATCCGCACCATGCCAATAATTGCGTCAATACATTATTTGAAAATTTTGATGTTTTTTTTTGAAAAAATACTAGAACTCCGTAGAACTCAATTACAGGACTCACAACTGATACTTCTGGATTTATTAAGCAGGGGCAACCTAAATAAAGGTTTGTTTTCTTCTCGAACTTAGTTAAAATAATAATTTGTTAATGAAAATCCTTGTTCTAGATTCTGCAGATAGCATTAAGCTGGCCTTACTTTTTGCTCTAGTTCCGGTCCGGTGAAAAGTGCCAAAATTAAAACACCCAAACTTTGTTGGAAAGCAAGTAGCACAGAAGCTTGTCAAGTTTTCTTTATATGACTCACCCTATATAATAATTACATCTTGTAGAAAACCAAATTTTTGTTAATATTTTTCTATTTACAATTTTGTTGATGTTATGTTGTACTTTTATAATGAAATGAATTTTTCTTTTGTTTAGGTATTTAAGTACCTATGTAAAGATTTAATTTATCTATTAAATATTTACATAATTTACATGGTTTTTTATTTAAAATTTAATTTAGTCAATTTAGGTCATAATTGATTTTCGGAACAAAGCATTGGTATTAGATAATTGAACCCAATGCTGCAACAACGTTGTAAGTGCCAAAAGTAAATTTTGGGGGAAGTCGAAATAAACATTTTTTTGTGAACCAATATATATAATATATCAGCTTACAAACATTAATATATTGATGTTAATTAATGAATATAATTAATTAATATATTTTTTTTTTGTGAACCAATATAATATATCAGCTTACAAACATTAATATATTGATGTTAATTAATGAATATAATTAATTAATATATTAATGTTTGTAAGCTGATATATTATATTGGTTCACAAAAAAATGTTTATTTCGACTTCCCCCAAAATTTACTTTTGGCACTTACAACGTTGTTGCAGCATTGGGTTCAATTAGATATCAAATATATTTATTTGGGCGAATTAAATTCTCTGCTTTTGGTAAACTAAATTTGCTATTTCTGCAATAAAGCTTTGTTTGCTTGAAATAAACAAATAAAAGAATTACATTTATCTCAAATAACATTGCATCAGGACCAAGAAGATCAATGTTTTTTGCAAACTAAAATTTACTTATATCAATCAAAATATATTTGTCTCAATGTAATATAAATTAAAAAGAAACACATAATTTATAACATGAAAATTTATTTAATTGCTCTTACTAAACATTTATTTATGATTATTCGACCTAGGTTTTTTATGAAATGATATTTGATTATCTCAACCAAATTAAATAATTGAACGAACTATATTTGATTTCCATGATTGGAGGTACCGTAAGTGTAAGTACAAACTTTCTTCTTGTGAACAAATGATTTAGTTACGGCAACTAAATACGCTTATAACAATCTTGATATCAAGTAATGTTGATTTCATGCAAGAACAATCTTTATTTGTAAGGAAACAACCTTATGTTAAACAAATAAACGCGTAATTGTAAGTTAAAGAAAACTATATTTGCCCGAATTAAATTTAGTTATCATTTTGTAAAATTTTCGATTAAATGATTTGTTTTAGGAAATTACACATATAATTATTGTCCTATTTCAAATAAAGAATTTAATTAAGATAAGCAAGCCTTAATTTCTTCAATCATATTTTTTTTTCAGTGTATAGGTATAGAATGGAATATTCAGGGATTCGGAAGTTTATTAACTTGCAGCTTGATATATAGGTGCTCCTTTTATCTGAAAAGATTGAAATATATACAAAAAACTACGCATCGGACCAAAAAAAGTGGATCGGTGATGAAAGCTGTTCATCGTCTGGAAATCAGAACTCACTTTTATATTGTAGATTAGGATTTTATGCCCAAAAATATGTATAGAATTTGTGTCTTCTCGATTAATGTTTTTCATTTAATTTCAGTAGGTATGGACAAATCGAAAAAATGAATTTCTTTTATTACATAGGGCTAGGTATTATAGCTATCATGAACAGAAAAATGTGATATATCCTATGAATTTTTTGTCATAAAACCCGACTCTGAAATAAAAATTAGTCTTCCTAACTAATATTTTAAATTGACCTCTCACCGCCCCCCCTAGATAGAGATTAAGTTCGTAGAAAATCCACCCCGAAAAAAACTCGCTTTGGATGCTTCAAAACATATCCCGCGTGGTTCAAATGGAAATCATCCCTCGGTTAAAATTATTGACGAAATCCAAAAATTTTTATTGCGGTCAAAAGTTTAATTTGACGTCAAATGAACATGTATACATGATGATGAAAAATATGCTTTTTCAATTTTTTTATGTTTACCGCTGGTAACTTCGTTGTATTATTGTGGAGGTATGAAGTCGGTTTAATCAGCAAACATGAAGAATTTTCTACAGCGGTGTTAATATAAAATAGTATATTCTATATCAAGGGCGGAAAGAAGTTCATTTCGGCGAGTATGAAGTTATCGAGCCGAGCGGAGCGTAGCGGAGCGAGGGTTGATTGAATACGAGCTGAAATGGACTTCGGATCCGGCCGAGATATAGACGCTATTTTTTAGCGCATAGCGTTAGAACACTGAATACTTTGGCTTGTTAGCTTGTTGGCGAATATGTGGTGGCGTACAAATTAATTCAGTGTCAGTGTAAGTTTCCTGTCTAGCGTTTATTTTGTTACTTTATTGACGAAACCTCAGAAACTAGTAACACCCGTTAATCCTTATAATTAGATAGGTATACCTACCTGTTATTATTATATTTCTAGCTCGTTTAGACTTGATTGAAATATGCGCGTAGGTATTATAGTGGTCTCGGTTTAGTTGTCAGCTGTGTGCTTCAATTTCGCTCTCACCTGCCGCGTAATTACTAACTGATAACACTATCAGTAGTTGCTGTAGTAACTCCTAAATCTGCCCGCCCTAGGGCCAGAAAAAACGTTCGTTGCGGGCTGGAAAATTTTCTACGCTTGGAAGCGAGCTGCTGTTGCATGCAGGCTGCAATATGCGTCATTCCGCCGGCTACTGAGCTACTGAAAAATCGTCTTTCAGAGGCGATGCGCTAAAAAATAATTTAAAGCTCACGTCATGAGATATATTCCCAAAAATGCAATTTTTGGATATAAAACCAGGAATTCTCAGAAAATCTCATGACTGAAAATAAGCTCTGAAAATTCATAAATCAACTTTGCTGACAGACAGATATCTACAGTTGGACGAAGTTGGATATAAAGTTATCCAGCTGAGGTTTTCATTGATATAAAATAATATTAATAAAATTTGATCTTCTTCTTAGTCCTAACATCGTTGTCGATGTATGGTGATTTATATGGTTGTCACCCGGGGTTGTCTAAATTTCTCAGGACCTGCTGAACGGTCCTTCTCCAGCGTTTCCGGTCATTTGCTTGCCGTGCTGCGGACGCAAAGCTCGAGTCCACAAGCTTTTCCACCACTTCAGTCCAACGGGTCGGTGATCGCCCACGCTTTCTCTTTCCCTCAAGTCGTCCTTGTACCATCAGTTTTTCCATGGTATCGTGGCGTGCGATATGTCCGAAAAACTTAAGGATTCGTCCATATGTCAACGATGAGAGTCTCTGGACTGGCTTGACTTCGTTTAGGATGGAAACGTTCGTTCTTCTGGCTGTCCATGGGATCCGCAGCATTCTCCGCCACACCCACATCTCAAAAGCATCTATTCGCCGCCGGTCGGCTGCGCGAATGGTCCAAGTCTCCGAGGCGTAAGAAAAAATCGGAAAAATGAGCGTATTAACCAATTTGATTTTCGTGGCTTTCGTTATGTTACGATCCTTCCATACTCTGGACAATTGCATCATAGCATTTCGAGCAATTTCTATGCGTCGTCTAATTTCATATTCGCATGAGCCGTATTTATGCAACATCGATCCTAGATAAATGAATTTATCCACTACTTCGAAGCGCCCTATACTTCTCGGTTGATTATGATGTTCATTATCGCGGTCAACGATCATAATTTTGGTCTTATTAATGTTTATTTTTAGCCCAAAGTCTAAACTCACGACTTCAAGTCTTTGGATCAGTTCTAAGAGCTCTCTTACACTGCTCGCAATCAAGGTTGTATCATCTGCGAATCGGAGGTTTGAAAATCTCTTTCCGGCAATTTTAATTCCACCATTCCACTGTTCCAAAACTTGTCTCATTATAATCTCACTATATACTTTATACAGTAATGGTGAGAGCACGCAACCCTGTCGTACGCCTCTCCGAATATTGCATCTATCAGATAAAGTATTTTCGATCTTCACCACTGCTTCCGAGGCTTCGTATAGATTTTTAATGAGGGTTGTCAGATGGATTGGTACGCCGATTTCAATTAAAGTACTCCAAAGTTTCGGCCACCTGACATTATCGAAGGCCTTCTCATAGTCAACGAAGCAAAGATACATTGGAACGCCACACTCCCGAGCTTTTTCTGTCAGCTGTCTTGCATTAAAAATGTGTTCACGGGTTCCCCGTCCCTTGACAAATCCAGCCTGTTCCTCAGAAATCTGACGATCGATAAAAGCACTTAGACGCGCTTGCAACACGTACAGCATGATTTTACTAGCGTGAGATATAAGCGCTATTAGGCGGTAGTTATCACAGTTGGTCTTTGGTCCTTTTTTGTGGAGCGGCAATAAGACAGACGTGGACCAATCTTTTGGCCAGAGTCCCGTTTTCCATATTCTTTGGCAAAGGAAATGCAGGATTCTCAGGCCTCTGTCGTCCAAAGTTTTTAAAACATCTGCTGATATTTGATCGATTCCAGTCGCCTTACCATCTCTCAGCTTCCTGATTGCTGCCTTAACTTCGTCCAGGAGTATATCCGGCTCCTCTTCATAATCGCCGAGTTCGTCGACAACAGAGTCTGGATCGGTATACAGGGTCCCACAGTAGTTCTTCCAGATGGAGGCTATCTTATTCAACTCCGTAGCCGGCACATTCTGCTCATCGTGTATTATCCAGTGTCGTGTCTTGAATTTACGAGTAATGATTCGAATTTTCTGAAATAGATCTTTTGTGCTATTCGTTGCTGCATGGTTTTGAACCTCTTCGCACATAGTCGCTAGATACGCATTTTTGTCTCTACGGGTTGCACTCTGTATGGCTCGGTTCAGCAAATTATAACGCTCGAGGTCCACAGTGTTATCCAACCCTAGAGATTTGATCTCCCTTCGTTCACGTATCAACTCCCTTGTTTCTGTTGTTATCCAAGGTTTCCATTTGTTATCAAGGTGTTCGTTTGGCATTTTCTTGAGTGACGATATAACAGCCGTTTTCATAGTCTGCCATATCTTCTCGGGGCTCTCATTCTCAATATCTTGAACCAAAGGTGCAACTTTTTCCATGACAGAATCGTTAAAGCGTTGAACATGAACAGCATTCAATGGGGGGAGCTTTCTTATTTGTCTTCTTTGACAGTTTTTGAATCTGGCGAAATATTCGCACATCAGAAGCTGATGATCACTTCCGCAGTCTTCGCCGCTCGAACAGAAGCTCTCCAACGCTGCCTAACTAAGATGTAATCAATTTGGTTTTTGTACTTGCCATCCGGTGATCTCCAGGTAAATAAACGTCTTTTGTGATGTTCAAACATAGAGTTTACAATCGCAAAGTTGTTGTCAATGCAAAACTGAATAAGTCGTTCACCTCTATTATTACGGTCTCCTAGGCCAAATTTCCCGACCACTTGGCGGAGATGGTTTTCGTTCACAGTGCCACCAATTTTTGCATTCAAATCCCCTACCAAGATAAGGATTTCCTTATTTGGTATCCTATTTATTGCAACTTCAACCGCTCCATAAAACTCCTCAATCTCTTCTGCATCTGAAGTGGGCGCATACAGCGATAGGATGTTTAAGATGCATGGCTTCGCATTTATTTTTAGCGAGCAAATTCTCTCGTTAATAGGTTCGTACCCAAGAACATAGGGGTTGAGTCTATTTGATATCAGGATGCCCACACCATGAATGTTCCTGTCTTCAGTACCGGAGAAATAAACTGTATACTCAGATGATCTGAAATGTCCCCTATCATGCCAATGTGTTTCAGAGATGGCCGCCACATCAATCTTGCACCGTTGAAGTTCCTCCTGGAGCAGCTGAAGTTTACCCTGTTGGTTAAGCCCACGTACATTCCATCCTGCTATACGTATTCTTTGCTGCTTTTTCCTGGTCGCTAATTTTGCATGGGAAGCCCAGCTGTCCACATTCCCATGCCCGGTATCTGATTTGCCACTCTCTACCCCGGACGCAGAAGAGCGCCGGTTGCCAACCGGGTCGCATGGCCTTCCGAGGCCATTTTTTGTCGACATACCATACTCAATTCTCGTGGGATGACCTAAGTCCTTTAATCGGGTGGTTTCCCATTGCCTTCCCAATCCTATGCCGTTGATGGTTTCTTGACCATTCATCCGCCTTTGAGGAGGATTTCGCCTCCTCAGGACAGAAGGGTGCCCTTCATCTCCAAGCTGAAGATGTTGAACGCTTATCCCGGCGAACACTCGGTCCCCATCTGCGTTAGCCACCTAAAGTGTTGCCCGTCTTCTACCACGTGGAGGTGCAGATTGGGATTTTCCCTTCATTGAGCATAGGACCTAGCGGCATTTCCTAAACTCTCCGGTACTTTTAGAAGACTATTTGGTATTAACAACAAAATCAAGAATTTAATTCTCCTTTCCACTATGTAAAAATAAATAGGATCATTGTATTTAATTTTTTTCGGAAAAAACGCGGTACCTATTTGCTTAAATGTCAGATATAGCACCCTCTAGCGGTTGAGCTGGTAACAAAATGAAAAATTCGTTAAATACAATCAACAGAAAAAGAAAAACTCTTTGTAACAAAACCCTAATCTTCTTCCGTTGAGGTTACCCGTCATAATCGACATTTGAATAAACCAAGTTTTGACGTACTCCCACCATTTTTTTTAAATTTAATTACGGTAATTTTAATTTTAATTACGGTATTAAAAAAATGCAAGACAAAAAAAATTAAGCTATTTAAGCATTACACTCATAATGTTTTGAATATACCTACCCTAATTTTGAAAAATAATAGGAAAATTATTTTTTTGTTTGGTCATGGCTGATGCGCCCTCTAGCGGTCATTTTAGAAGTTCTGAACTATTTTCAAACGATTTTCTAGGGCCACTTTTCTCGAAAAAAAATTTTTCCTGAATCTGTACAAAGCTTAGTGGCTTAGTTTCTAAGATATTGCCGGTAACCATCCGGTTTACATATTTCACAAAATAATCCCAGTTGTCATAGTCACAGCGCCATCACCCAAGTTGATTATTTTGTGTTGTTGATTATAGTTGTTGTAAAGTAAGTATAGGAGGTGTCACAATAGCCCACTTACGGGGAATCTTAAGTATAGTTTTCGAGAAAATCTCTAGAAATAATTGAAATATTTTGGCGCCTTTAGATTTTTTTTTGTATTTTTAATGGTTTCTGGTTTTTATGGTTTTATGATGACTAACAGTTCCTGAAGAAAAATTTAAGATCCAAGTTTTTTGAATGAAAATTTCTATAAATAATAATTATACTGTACTTATATGTATGTACGAGAAATCGAACTCTGAATATCTCTGAATAGAGTATAAGTTTCTAAAAATCGTTTAATAATGATGTCTTATCCATAAAGATAGAAATTGAAGCACTCGCTAGAGGCTCGTGCTGTAACATCTGAGTGGATAATAGCTATTCATTAGCCATTATGCGCGAGTGGAATAGGTACCAGTTATACTTCTCTACAATTATATTTTAATACAAATAATTTTACTTATAGGTACTTAATACTGTAGAAATAAATTCCTTAGGCATGTTGAAAAAGTTTCATGGAGAATTTATCAGAAAAATACGATTCTCCTTAAAGTAAATATTTTAATTATTGAAATATTGCAAAAATATTATAGCAAATAGAACTTAAATGTCGGCTGAAAAATCGTGACATAACTTAGAGAGACCAAAATTACAAAATCAGGATTTTGATTTTGCAAGCAATAAATTATTTATTGCATTAGTTGATTTTTCTAGTATTTTATTTCTGGGGAGTATCTACTTTTTCGCAGAAAAATGTTTAATAATCGAATAAAAGTTCTAAAGATGGCAATGCTTTGAGCTTTTGCACTTATTGTACCTACAGAGGACATAAAGTAATGTTTAATCTTTTTATGTACCACAATATACAGTTATAATCAGACATAATATTATAACCTACACTGCCATAAACACACACCCTACATTTAGCAGAGAGACTGACGAATGTCACTGCCAAAGAGATTTAGTTTATGATTGGCAAGAGTAATTACAAGAACTGTCACTCAGTGCAAGTTTATATTTCAGTCTTATTGCCACGGAACTATAATACTGCTGCTCGAAAGGAATTCTATAATTAGATTCAGGTTAATCAAAAAAGCTCAGTTGATATAAATGCTGAGATATGCCTACAATGCATAAAATGGGACAATCGTCTCGTAACTGTAATCTAATATAACTAGTACATCAAAACTGCAAAAAATAAAAATCTATACAATCAGTGTTCACCTACGCTCAGACAAGAGATATAGGTGCTTATAAATATAAGAAAGCAGAAAACTTTACGGTACACTTTACCGTAACATAGACTGGATGGGTGCGCGATCATTTACATACAATAGGACTATATTAATATTTTCATACTTCCCTAAAACAAGGCAGCCCGGAATAATTGCATAAGGTCAGAGTTAATAAGTACGACCATTTGAACTCTATTAAAATGATGACCCACACGCGGAAATTTAAAACTGAATGGTCATCGAATATTCCGCTTCGAGGGGTCGATATCTCTTATTCGGTCTTTCTAACAAAGCAAGTGCAGTTCCTCTAAATTCACAAAGGAATCATTATCATATAATGCGTTTCTCCTTTATTCAGAAATACTATAATAGTCTACCTGTTGCTTAATTTGAATCATTTCATGAGCTGTTGGCTCTTTGGAGTTTATTTATAAGTTAATTCATTGAACTATAATACTGACAGCTCTTATTATTTATTATTTTACACCAATGATTACAATATTAGCTTAAATTAATATAGTGTTTAAATTTTATTATACAAACTGAGTGATTAACATCTTATTGCGACTTCCCTATCACGAGCAAGCTCAGGATGTTCAAGAAAGACGATTTCCAACAAAAAAATTTTTTAATGAAATTTGTCACAATACTAGATTGTTTAATTTAGAGCTTAAAGGGAATTAAACAATTATTGTTTGAGTTTATTCAGAATCTCAGCATATTTTATTAGGAATGCATGGCAAGTATGCAGTTAATTAGTTCAAATTAACAATTTAATTTTTTCTATTGCTATTAGAACGTTAACAGAACATATTTTATAAAACATCGACCGACTAAAGTTTCTATAAATATTGCTCGTAGCTTTTATACAATTTATTTTTTAGAACGTTTATAAATATCTAATAAAAATTCAATAAAAGTCTTACAAAACAATTTTGTTATGAACATATTTTATAACGCGGTTTTAAAATCCCTCAATTGTAGCACTTTAAAAGGCTTTTCAGCAACAATTAAAGTTAAAAAATGTTTTTTTTCAAGTACTTTTTTGCTGAAAATCATCTTATATAAATTTATATAATTATCCTATAGTTATAGCAACGATAGTTTTCTAATTATTGCTGTTTAAAAATACACATGAACAACCAAATTATTTGTGAAACCATCTGAACAAACTCATGAAAGGAAAAATGAAGCGGCGCCATATTACCAAATAATACATTAAAACAGATCAGATAAAACTCAGCCATGAGCAATTTGGCTGAGAAATTAAATTTACTGTAAAATATATTGTATGTTAATTATTAAAATTTTAAGACGCTTGACAAATTATGTAGATTAATTAATTTAATAAGTTAAAATTAATTATAATACTTTTACAATATTTTAAAGATAAAGCTAAAATACTAAGAAATTTGAATTAGTTTTGTTTCCGAAAATAAATGTTTTTTAACCGAGATAGGGGGTTTTAAAATGTCGTTTACAAAAGAGGTTTTTCAAATTTTCTGTATCTTGTGTAAAAAACATTTTCGGGAATTTTTTGTTGAAATTTCTTCATAATTTAGCTTTTCTATACACTCCCTTCAATTTATGATACTTATTAGATTATTGAGCAAAAATAATAAAAATATAAAGAATGGTAAAAACCCTAGATACACGGCTTCTTTATAGCAATTTCATCTGCCATTACAAAAAAAAAGTTAAAAAAGCAGTTCTGAATTTCTATACGAAAAATAAGGTGTCCTGTGACCCCGGATTCTACGACACTGGGTGCTACGGTAAAACCCAGAATATTTTCAAATACGGGTTATTTGGGAAAAAAACCTGTGTGCAAAAAATTAGGATTATTGGTGCACTCTGTAGAAAGATGCAATCAAAAACAGTTTCGTAAATCGACACTTAAACATCCTGTTTTTCGCTTAAAAAACATCTTCTAAAAAAAATTAGACATTAATATTTTCTTAATCTTTTAGCTTTACTCTTATAGAAATACCTTGTATAGTTATACCGGGTGCTCATTTCATCTGAAGACATTCAAATATATCAAAACCTATCCAGCGGATCAAAAAAGTGGATAATAAAAGTTGTTCGTCTGGAATGGAGACATTCAAGATAAAAGGTCGACTAACCTACCCCCACCCCTTAGAGAGCGGGAGAAGCTTTGCAATCTTAAATGAGAACCCACCTTTTTTATAGCAAATTCGAATTTGGCGGGTGAAAACGCATAGGAAATTGCTGCCCCCTCCCCCTCCCTCAAGGAAAGACGGGAGGTAAATTTGAAGTTATAAAGGTATGAATTTTTGTTGCAGATTTTACGATCAAAAATACGAAGGAATTGTCTGCAATATTTTTTTCGATTCATGCGCTAGATTGCGTTTTAATCGATGAAAGTACCTAATTTTTTTTTATATTTTGTCTTAATACAGAAATTAAGCCAAAAAGATCCATAAATGGAGAAAAATTTAATTAAAAAATAATTAAGAAAGACAAATCCTAAGTATTTTATCCACAAAGTCAGAATCTGCAATAAAAGATAAGACTTTCTAATCAAAAAAAAAACAAATTTACCCTTCCTTTACCTGTATGGAGGGGAGAAGGGTTTTTCCTACGGGTTTTCACCTGCGAAATATGAATCTGCAAAAAAAACGGAGTTCTGATATAAGATTGCAAAGTTGCTGCCCCCATCCCTAGGGGGTGGGGGTAGGTTGGTCGAGTTTGGTATCTTTGGATATCCCCCTTCCAGATGAACAATTTTTATTACCCATTTTTTTCGATCCAATGTCTGGTTTTTGATATATTTGAACGTCTCCAGGTAAAATGAGCACTAGTTAGTTATAGTTAGATATAGATTATAGGTATATACACCGTTCACATATTAAAAAAGAACTAGGCGGCCATGAACTTTTGTTTTTAGGTTTGCAAAAATGAAAACTCCCTAGATCTCGATTGACAATATCAGCTGATCGAGATATTAAAGGTTAAGTAAACACTGACATTTGTCAAATCACTCAAATTGTCTCAGCTGATTAACAGCCTTGTTGTATAATTGAAGTTTTAGAAGAAGGGGATATCTAGGATAGGTAATTTTTTACTCTGGTCAATTTTTTTCAAACTGACAAATAAAATTATTAAATTTTTGACATTTTAAATTTCGAAAGAGCAAAATGACGAAAATAATATCTTTAGATGGATAAATCCGCATTAGGAAAGCATTTCAATGATTAAGATCCAGAAAGTTCAAACTTGAGCAAACATTTAAGTCATTCTCTGCGAAGGTAAAATATATTTGGGATGTAAGTATTAAGTAAAATATGTGTATTTGCTAAATTGCTAGTAATGCGGTCCCTGATAGTAGTCAGACCGTGCATTAGTAAGTATTATTAGACAGGTCAAAATAAATGTGAAATTACACCTTTGGGCAGCCCGCCTAAAACAGGCACTAATTATGAAAATATTGTGTTTCCGAAAGATTTGCAATAATCTATTTCCAATACAAACCCAATCGAAATCATGGGGGTATTGCAAACTTCATTATACAAGCACGTAAACTAGCAGCTTCCCTCTAAGGATAAAGTAAAGAATGTATGTCTTGAAGAGCTTTCAAAATGTAAGTACACCTGATATGTGACAAAGTTAATATAATCATTGTGAAAAACTTATTTCGGAGGACTGGACGAAACAAATGGACATGGTGAAAATCTTATTAAAATCAGAGCACTGAAGATGATTCTGATTCTAAGCAGGATGCAGTATTATTGATAATGGAGGATAATTTTGGGCCAGAAGCGAAAACTGAAAAGTATCTTGTGTAAAACATTCTCAAGTCTAGAATCTTTGGCTGGTTTCTGACACACTACTACGATACCGAATAACCGACGAATTGACGAAAAATATTTTTCATTTACGTACCTATATTTTAATATTTTAATAAACGCACCGATATATTTTAATTACCTGCTATGTATTTATTAAAAGTAAATAAATATAATTGATTCAAGTTTTTTATTTTATATTCAAAAAGTACATTTGTGTATTTTCCTATAACTTGGCAAAATTACATGATAACCTTTTTCTCAAACTCTTATGAAAAGCTTAAGATTTTAAGATCTTAGATCCAGCGACATTGCGTTCTAGTTAAAGATTGCAATATGTGACTAAATGTTTCAAAATAAAAAGCCCCCAAAGATGTAAATATAAATATAATAAGAATACCAAAAATATCAAAAATCCATCTGGCAACTATGTCCTGTTCCTTGCCATAAAACTTCAACCTCATAAAAAAGAGACATGACCAAACTCCATCCAATGATTGACAGCGGTTATACCCAGTGATTTCTACCACCCTACACCATAACCCAATTCTTTTATAATAAGTGAACGGTGTATAGCTATGTAGTTATACTGGGTTTCCGGGTAAGTACCTCCTAATTTCTCGGGAGCATGCAGGTGAGGTCAAAATAAACCTAGTCTGTCATAAAAAAATTCCTAAAGCGTCCCAAAACGGAGATCCAGGGCGTACAAAAAAAAGGTACCCGACGATATACATTTTTGGCTCTAACTTTTGAACCGACTTGTATAATTCGATGAAATTTGAAAGAGTCATTAAGCCATATCAGAGTGGATGGAAATAAATTTAGAGAACCTTTTTTAAAGATAAAAGCTCCGTAAAATGACACCTGTCAAAACTTTGACCCGACGAGTGTGTTGGTAAGTTTGTTCCTGACTTCCCTGACGATGTCAAACATCCACTCTGATATGGCTTAATGACTTATTATGGCATCTATAAAATATTAAAATTTCATCCAATTATACAGGCCGGTTTAAAAGTTAGAGCCAAAAAAGAAAATCTTTGGATACCATTTTGGGGTATGTATCTCCGTTTAGGGACACTTAGTAATTTTTTTAATGACAGACTAGGTTTATTTTGACCTTCCCTGTATGCTCCCGAGAAATTAGGAGGTAGGTCGGACACCCTGTATTATTTTACCCGGGAAAAATTGACATCAATAATTAAAAAAAAAACACTATTTAATGATATTACAAAACGCGACCCCGGTTGATGGGGGGAACTACAAAATAATAAATAGGTACCCAAATTTTATTGTTTCAGAATTTTTTATTGCTTTTTCAATTCGTGAGAAATGGCTCTGTAATTATTGCAAAAATATTTTTCTTTATAAATAATTTCTATTAAATTCTTCTGAAGATTAAACTTATTTACTCAAAAACGGCTATTCAAAATGTTGCATGTTAAATTTAATATCCAGCCACCCACCCACTACAATGAGTTGAGGTAGGTGATTTTCAAATGCTAAAATTCAATATTAGTGAAAAGTTCTTACGAAATATTGTTTTTTTTTTCGAAAACGAAGAAATTTTATGCTCGTGGAGGTAGGGAGTGGGATTAAATTTAACATCATTGACATCTGTTTTTAAGTAAAATTGCTTAATTAGAATAGATTCCCATATTTACTTGTACTGCAAGAGAAATTGTGTAGGTAAATGAATCCGTAAGATTTTCTTTCGTAGTATTGTCCCTTCAACAAAACTGATTACATTTTAGCTCTCGGGAGTGCTCTTCATCGACCCGTCGTCTTTCCAAAGTCGTAAACGCATTTCCATAACGTCTTGGCAGTTTCTTGTAGAATCGATGGCGTTGTCGGATATTCTCCTTTGATGTTTGCAGTAAAATAAACATGGCATGGTGTCACTTATACTGCAATTGCATATGATTACGGCTCTATCGATTGAGTCTTGCTCATTAATATGTATCCCAGCCCAACCAAAGCTAACCAACCTGACTTATAGTCTTGCTGCGTTATCGCCTAAGAGTCTACGCGATTCTGTTCTGCTTTTAGTAAGTGACGTGATTATTTATTCCTCCAGTTGATATGAAATATTAAGTTGTTACTGCAGGATAAATAGCCAAACCATTTGGAATTGCTTGTTTCTATAACTCATTCAAATCAAACCGTACGTGAATAGTCTGGTGTTAATATATAATCACCATTCTGATTAATTTGGTGCAGAAAATCCGCTATAGAGTGTGTATATTAACAGCATATAAGAGACTTTACGTGGACTTGGAATTTGAACTAGGTACTGAATGAAATATTCTCCCATTAGTATGTATAAATATTACGACACCGTTAACCTTCGGATATTTATTTTTTCATGAAATTTATTGGATCTTTAAATGAGAATAACTTTGTTGTATGTGGTCATATAATATATGATAACACGTGGTTTATATAAAGGATGTGCAAAACGCAATCCTTTTAGAGTAGGCCCTGACAGCAAAATTTATATACAACCGACAGCTCTTGATTTTGTTAGGTTAGTTCTATAATTCTATTATCATCACCGTTGCCAAAGTATTCAAGAAAGTTAATAAAATAGGTACTCATTTTATCAACATTTTAATAAATAAGACAAATAAAACCAATTATTATTAGTCAATTTAAGAAGTGATTAAAATGTCCTCCACCCTCCTGGACACAATACAAATATCGAGTCCTTCAGTAAATTCATAAGCAGAAATCACATTAATTTGAGCTTGTGGAATCTGCTTTGTCACATTATTAGTGTATTATGATTGATAAGTCAACCTTAAAAGGGTCCTTCATTGAATCGGACGACCGGAAGCTTTCCAACAAACACCATCCTTGTCGGCTGCGATATTTGAAACCATGCTGAAAACCTGAAAAAAAAAACATTGCTGAAAACTGTAAACTTCGGGAAAACCATTGGCAAAAATTTTACCACCCAGGAATTTTTCGAAGCAGAGATACTTTCATTACTATATCAGTCGATAATGATTAAAGTTAGAGCTCCTTTATATTCTAAGCAGCTTGTATAAACATGTTCGCAATTTGTTGCGATTTAAATTGTGTCTTTGGGAGACTCTTAGAGCTTCCAGTTAACTGACTTCCCGAAATTTGAGAGATAATTAGATCTTTTATTTTGCAAACGTAATTTTTTTAGAATCTCAAAAAAATCGAGAATACTTTTTATTAAATAAATTACCACAATTTTATTCAACTAGTATTTTGTAAGAACTCTAATAATTAACACCAATCCCAATGATTATAATTATTTAATTATATGTAGTTAAGTCATTGTATAAGTTTGGTTAACTTTATTTAAACTCAAGTTTGTTTATAATATAACTCTTCAAGTTCAAATATTGCAATTCCGTGCGCGACTTGAGTAAGTAGGTATCTGTCGTGTCTCAGTTCACTGGGTTTGTCTAGCAGTTCGAATAGCCTAAAGGTGAATATTTTATCTCAATAAATGTTTCATAAATATAATACTCGTAAAAAAACAAACATTTACATATTGTTTGATCGGATATTTCAAAAGGACATCCTCTACAAAGTCTTCATGCATCATTTATATTATTATGCAGTTGATCAAATATGTAACTTTTGATTAAAAAAAAGCAAACAGAAAAGTAATTCTTAGTAGGGATATACAAGCTTCGATTGCAATGAAAAGGAGTATTAACCTGGCGGTCATGAACGTGACCCGAACTTGACATTATGACACATATAAATAAGGAAATATGCCCGTTAGCTAATAAAATATCAGAATTTCGCAAGTTTTATGCGCAATTTATGCAATTGCATGGATGTTAATAAATATTTTGGCAAACATGTCTAGAAGGGTCGGACTCAGGTCTTGATTGCCAATAATAGATGTTTGGATGATTCATCATTATGATTCTAGTCCAAGCGATCGTCGTAAACGGGTGGTGAGGCAGAATAAGTACAAAAAAGGGCAAAAAAAAATTTCTTAATTTTTTTTGTAAAATTGATGTAAAAGACATTAAGGTAAAAGACATTAGTGTTCAATATTTCACTATTTGCGGAGGAGTTTTGATCAATAGAATATAAAAATTTAGGTCTTGACACAACTGTTTGCTAGCCCACGCTCAAAATATTTCTTGCAATAATAAATTTACCATATAACGTATAAAAAAATTAAACGACAAAATTTTTGTTTTTTATCCCTCCTTTGAATAGAATTTATATGGCACCTTACTACTTGATCAAAATTCATCGAGACCACGATTTAAGAAAGTTATTCTTTAGTTGCTACTTGTTAGCAGAAGTTTTTTTTTATCGTAAGTGACATTCAATTAGGTAACTTTTAGGTAACAATTAGGTAATTTTTTAGATAAGGCAAACAAGCCTTTTGACATATTAAAAAAAGTCACCAATATCAGCTGTATTTGCTTTACTAAATAACCCACTTGATATCCAGGACCAGGAAAAAGTTGAAATAATCCATAGTAATAGACAAATGAATTATACGGCGCAAAAAATGTAAATTTGTTAACTAAAGCGGAACTTGAGTTGTTCTACAATATCTATAATAATAAAAATGATCATCAAAAATAATTTTTCAAATATACACGCAATTTTGACTCTGCTTAATTCTGCCACGTTGAAAAAGACTCGAGCAAAAAATATTACGCACAATTTTCGTCTATCAATTTGACTTGCAATGCGCGGTTGGCAGTTGAGGAATAATAATAGCGCTAATGAGCTAAGATAGTTTGAAGGCGATGCATCAGTGTCACTGACCGTCGAACAAATTTTTCAGCATGATAAAGAAGAAACCATCCCGCAAATGATGGAGATTTATCATTCAATAACAGAAGGCATGATTCTGAAGACGAAAGTTCATTTAATTAAGAGCATTAAAACATTTTGTTTTTAATTTCCACACAAAGCATATTCCACAAATTCTAAGTTATAAAACCATTTCGTTTTCCTAAAGAGTAGGGATAAAATAATATTTTTATATTAATCTGTCACACAATAAAGAATGATCAAGAAATCAATCCAAAAACTCTAGAATTAACGCAGTGGCGTAGCTACCATACCCCGCGCCAAACCCCGCGACCGCGGGGGGGCCCGACGTCAAGGGGGCCCTGAGCTCTCTGGACCCCGGCTTGGCCCACAAAAGAGCCCCAAATCAAAAAATCAAATAAGTATTACTCGTAAGCATTAATACACACTGTCACTATGCGACTGTGTGTTGTAAAACTTGTTCGATTTAAGGAAGAATGTCCGATGTTCGGTGTTGATAGTTGAGTGTTATTGCTGTAATGCAAGGACAGCGACAGTAGGGTCCAACTGCACCCTGCTGTCGCTGTGCACGTACTTACAGGTCTACAGGTGCAATATGACATGACGTTAAGTGAAGAAAAACCAGACGAAATTTAACATAAAAATTGCGACTACATTAAGTATTTTACACAGCTTTTCTGGAAAAAATTTCGGCGGCGAACCCCCCTTTTACTCTAGGGGGGTACTCCGTACCCCCCAAACCCCCCGGTGGTCCACCTTATTGATTATACACAATATGCTAACATAATTTAATTTTTTTCCAATTGTTTTCTATCCAATCCACAAATCACCAATGAAGAAAACTTTAAGTGGGGGCCCGCCAAAATCATTTGGCGGGGTGGCCCCAAATCTGAAGCTACGCCACTGATTAACAGAGTAAAACAAAGAAGAAAAAAGCTCGAGCTTAACAAGTAGTAACAACAAAGAGGACTTTCTTAAACCGTGGTATGGCAGAATTTTGGTCAAGTATTAATGTGCCGGAACAATTCTATCAAAAAGAGGACTAAAAAACTAACATTTTGTCGTTTAATTTTTTCTTAGCACACCTTATATAAAAAACTTATCTTTGCAAGAAATATTTTGAGGGTGGGCTGGCAAACAGTTATGTCAAGAATACAGAATAAGAGTGTCAGACGTAAATTTTTATATTCTACTTAGCATAGATCTTCTTCAATATTTTTTTGTAAAATTATGACGTTTCTCTGTTTATAAAAAGCAGTCTCATCGATGTTATGTCTCGAGGAGGCATCCAGTTATTGAGTAACAGTTTTTCCACTCTTTGATTATTTTTTTGTCTTGTTTTTCCGCTTACACCGTTCAACTGCTTCATTCATCTGAAGCAGTTGAAAAAAGAAACCGCAATGCGAATTTCTTTGGGTGTTAAATCAAATGACCTTGTTGACCAATTTGCGTGTCATTATGTAAACTGAAATACGTGTAAATACGTCATAAAATTATTGGAACAGCAAACTTCTCTTTCAGTAAAATCATCGTTTCAACAGTAGGATGAGTACTGACCTGAGCTTTAAGAACTAAAAAAATCAAATCTTACGCAAATCAAAAATAATGTAGAGTGATCCCACGACAGTTTCTAGTCATAGTAGGTAACATTTTTCTTTTAACAAATGCGCACCAGAATGTATGACTTGACCTGACTGGACTTGACCTGACGTGAAATTGTAGTTAGGGGAGGTAGGGGTTACTTTATTATTTCCGTACAAGTTTCTTACCGCTCTTATCACTCTATTCGGTATGCCTAACTCTGACATGATCTCTCACATTCTCTTTCGAGGGAGTGGTATTCCTTGAAGAATTTGGCATGCGGATTTAATGAATTTTACATGTAAATTCCTATGTTGCCTTGAAAAAGAAACTCACTGTATATGATGTGTGAGTTTTTTCAGTTTTGTCTCTTCTGCATGAGTGCTTTGAGTACTCTCCAAGATTCTAAGCTACTAGTTCCCCCTTTCTGCTGATCTATTTCTTCGCGTGTCCTTTCCTATTTTCTGTTCTTCTCCTTTTGTACTTTTCTCTTTAGTTCTCTGTTTTTTTCTTTATACTTTTTCCAGTCTTCATATTCTCTCATCAGTACTCTACTGTCTCGTGTCCCTTGATATATCTTCCTTGTATCTATTACGAGTTTCTTCCTCTCCTAAGGCTTCCATAGCCTCTTTCATACACTTTTTATTTTTTGATAAGTATCCACAATACCTTTGTAAGTGAAATTTGAAGATGGTAATGAGCATAAATTGCTCTATAATTGATTAATAAGACAAAAAAATTCAAAAATAGTGTAAATCCTATTACCATGAATGAAGTATTATCTCATCTTTTCGGTTATGATAATTCGTAAAAATAGAACCCGGTCATCTGAAAACTTTAAAACCCTTTTTGCAATTTTAAAGAGGTCACTGCATCCTTCAAACATTGTAATTTGGACTGCAATGTCAAGGAGACGAATTGACGCTAATTTGCAATTTATCTTATTTTATAAAAATAGTAATACTAAATATTTATTTTATTCTAATAGATGTGCTGCTGTTGATTTAGTCTTGTTGTTTGCATTGGAATCTTGCAGTGGACATCAATTCTGGTGTCGAGGGATTCACTTTGCACATATTATAAAACTAGTGGTGGGAGTCGTTGAATGCAAAATTCAAAATACTACGATGGAATGTTCTGGAATTTTGAACGTTCAGTATGCACTTAATTAGTTCAGCAGCCTGTGTTATTAGTTTTTCAGTACCAGTGCGTAACCACCAGCAACTAATTTGCTTTAAACAAGCTTATTATTTTTATTGTAGTCTTAGTTATTTTAACAGATATTTACCAGATTGTTCTTGACCTAAGCGATTCCACGATATCTGTGATTTCTGCAACACGCGACTTTAAAAAAATTGCTCATGTTGTGGGTGATTCATTACTATAAATTGTACTTCAAAATAAGGCATAAATAAATGTTGTCTGATCCCTCACATGTGGTCTAAAATATTCCCTTTCGGATGACGATATATATCAATATGTCTATATTCACTTCAATGTTAGGTTGTGAGCTGCATTATAAGCAGGCTGTGCATATTGCATGCGAATGCTGCTTGAATAATAGAGTGTTTGGTACGCTAATGTGGCGTTGATTGAGATAAAGCACGGGGATTGTATCCTCGCTGACAGGACGGGAATCTCGAAGCACTCCTGAGGCTTCGGATAGGAGATAGAGATAGCACGCTGAGCCTGTATTCATTAATTAACATATGCACCTCATAGATTGAACATGTGTAATACTTGCTCGGTAATACATGAAGTCGTGCTAGGATATCGCATCGTATGATAACCAGTGAAGGATTTATGGTCGGATATCCATGTAGATGAAAATGAGGAGACAGACACTGCGTATGTACCAAACGTGACACCTAAAAAGCATCTAATTATTACTGTGATGCTCGATAAAGTGATGGAGCAATAAAGCTTTAATTTAATTCTTGATATTGACTGCAGCTCTTTACATACCTACCTCAGTACCCATTTTGTGGCCAAAATCAGTTTTAACACGTCCATCATGGAACGGTTTCTGTATACAAACCAAAGAAGAAGCTAAAATTAATTCAAAGGCAAAGAGTACAAAATGATATTTCTATACCTTGTCTTGAAAAATGCAGACATGAGCAAACATAATACATTATGTATACGGAGTGCCCCAAAATACAACGTCATCCCTTGAAGGACTGATAGACCAACTCTTGACTGACCAGAATATCATAACATAATTTTTGTAGAAAATTATTTCTTTTCGAGATAATGGTACATACTTTTATGAATTTTGTGAAAATCGATGATTATTCAAGTTTTCAATAAATGCCTTCTTACTGTAATTTAACACGTGCCTTATTAATTCAAATTCCCAATTAAATTATATTATTTTCACAATGCGCTCCTTTTTCAGTCAAATAACAATCTTTTTTTCTAAAGTAAAGTATTATATAAAATATTACAACATTGCAGAAACTAGATCAAATGAGTAATTTTTAGGGATAACTTGCCACAGGTTCACGGTGTAATTTTTTTCATGTATGAGGTCATGTAGAAAAATGTACGGAATTTTTTTTTTCAATACATGAGAAAAATTAATAATTTCCCCAAAATATATGGCATCTGAATATTCCTTCGGCAGTTTATTAATAACAGGGCTATTCAGCGTTGTGTCACAAAATTTAGAATGTAAAAATATAAAATTTTGTCACTGTAACACTCAAAAAACTGATCTAAAGTATCGATTTTCACGCAGTTCATAAAAGTACCATTATCTCGAAAAGAAATAATTTTTTACAAAATTCTGGTCAGTTTGAGTTGACCTATTAGCCCTTCAAGGGATGACGTTGAGTTTTGGGACAGCCTATATATTGAAAGCATTTTGTGAATTAATAAATGTAGAAACGTCGAACGTTGGTACTATCGATGCCGATGTTATACATCCTATAGGCACCGGATAAATAAAATGGAAAGAGCTCACTGTTATGCTGTGCTGAGTACAGAGGCCTGTACCGCTGTACTCGTCTGTCGTACTAACTAATGCCTGTACCTACTCGAAAAAAATATTGCCAAAATGAACACGACATCAGGGATGAGGATGTATAGATAAACAGAAAGAGTCATCCTACTTGGCAAAGTGAGGAATAATCTCATTCTTGACAGTTTTAAGATCTCCCTTATAGGTACAGGGTGTCACTTATTTCAAAGCTCACTAATGGAATATTAGGAAACCCTAAGCAGAGACACAGGGTCGGTTAAATCAGAGAGAATATGCCCTATTTTATGGTCATCTATATGACGGCGTATTAGTGCCACAGCGCAAATTTTTTTTTATTAATATTTCGACATTTCCAATCTCAAAATTTTGAGATTGAAAAGGCAGAATTTTGTGATTTTTTGTCACAATGTTGAGTTTAATTCTCAAAATTTTGTTTTGTAAATCTCCAAATTTTATTGTGTTGTAAATCTCAAAATTTTGAGAATTAAAGTCAACATTTTGAGATTTAATTTCAAAATTTTGAGCTATGAAATGTCAAAATATTGCCACTGAAAGCAAACAACCATTGTTGCTAAGCAAGCAGGTTAAATGCGCATGTCACTCAACGAAGTCCTGTGTTGCGTGATTTAGTAGCTGAATTCTGTCAAGAATCTGATAAGTCAGGCCTTTGGTCGTTGTTAGGTTCTCCTCTCCCTTGAAATTTACAACCTCTAGGGCTTTTTCTTCTATCTATTTTATTTTACTTTTCTTCTTTTTTTCCATTTTCTCTTGAAATTTCCGGGAAAAAAACTAACAATGGCCAATGAGCTGACTCATCAGGTTCCGATCAATCTGGTTTAGATCCGATCAATCTGATCATCTTTTTTATTCAGTAAAAATCGATACATATCGTAAAATCAGTACAACCTGGCAACACTGTGCTGTATTCCAACTGTATTTCAACAGCGGAATAATCTCTTTGAATCTCGCATGCGTACTACTTATTCTACCAAAATTTTGAGATTTATTCCCAAGACTTAATCTCAAAATTTTGTTTTGCAATTTCAAAATTTTTACTATTTACCTACAAGAAATCTGTGACTAGTCCTGAAATATCCTGAAAAAACATAAAAATAGAGATTTCTCCTTTTTCCATACCTATACCTATTTCTTATTATTGGAAATTTGTAAATAATTTTTTGTAGGCTTACTTTCTTTTTTCGAAAAAAGAATAAAATTAAATAATTTTTTTTAATGTGATAGATTATTGGTATTTTTAGTTTTATCTTTAAAAAGGACACCCTTTCTCAAATTTAGAGAAATATTTATATATAAATTAAGATAAGCTTTCCGAGCCGCGCGCGCTTATAAGGTACATGGACATGATATGAGCCGGCTAGAGGATCATAATATAACCAAAAAAGTTCCAAGACTTGATACAGTCCAAAGAGGCAAGAAACCCTTGCTTACTTCCTGAGAAAGATCCTAGCAGACAACTCGACAATCCTGGATAGACCTTACCTGACGAAGGATGACGATGAGGAAATGACGAGGGAACAAGGCTTGGAAGAAGAGAAGAATAAGAAAGAAACAAGTAGTACTCTTCAAAAAATAAGTAGGTACAGGTTAACGTGAATGTTTTTGAACTACGTATTTTGAAATAAATTACATAAACATTATGCACCTAATTAATTATGATTATTTTTTAATGCATTACAATCCAACCATGACGATTAGTCTTTCAGACGACAATCTTAAGCTCCACCGGAGTCGAGTCAGGTGTGCCAACAGAGCTTATATACCTAGGTTTCGAGTTGAGACAAACACATTACAATTCACATGTCTCATACTAGAGGGTGTGTGTATTCAGCAGCCGAAACAATATAACGCTAATTTAAATAATTACTTTATAGAACACTAGTACAGGCTCCATGTCTATGAGAGAAAGTGGCTTGCTCGTAATTATGCATCATTTGTTTATGTATGGAGCAGCTGCCTCAATAAACAATAGGGAAAATAGATTTATTGGTCCTGTCATGCTTTTTAAGTCTGATGTTGTTCAGGTGGTACGAGATAGGTTACATACAGTAGGCAATCATATGTGATTAAAGGACTTTAGTTGTTCTCCAGATAAAATATGTTGATGTGAAGGAGAATGTTAGTTATTGGGTGATAGATGTTTCACTATCGTTGATGAGCTATCGTTGTGGGGAATATAAATTTTTCAATAAAAATTTCATGGGAACATAATTAGATGTACCTACCTAAAAAGCTTAGCTTGAAATTAGAAATCATTTAGTTATAAATTAAAAATATTATTTAATATTTATAACAGGAAACTTCATAACGTTACTATAAAATGAATTGAACTATTATACAAGAAGGTGTTGTTTTATTGAATTGTATAATTGGGAAGGTGGGAAGGAGTCTTTCATCCTTAGAAGTAAAAGTAACCATCAATGTAGTGTCGTAAAATATTTACTGATGTGTTTAGCGATGTCTTTTAAAGAAACTTAAAGTTTTAAATGTACCGCTGAACCGTTAACAGCCGACCTCACTAAATAAGAACTCCACAAAATCGTGGAGCTTAAAAAAGATTAGCTACCCTAAGGGGAAGAAGAAGAAAATTAGAAACGAGGTGAAAATTTCGGTTATACAGAAGTTATAAGTACTAAAGAAATATATTTATTACAACTTTCCTTTTGTAACTTTAAACTTTAAAAGCCATTCATAACGTATATACCTACCTGTAATAAGTCTCTTAAATTTTTTTCCAACTGTCATTTTTTTTCTCACCAGCCTGTATTTTGATGGATCTACAACACAATTGCAGACCGCTCCAAGGAGAAAATTTGGTCGTTTCCACGAAAGTTAAGGAATTCAGTCTTTATTTGTAGTCAAAAATACTTACTTTACCACATTTAGACTTTAAATAAGGATCTTAGGAAGTAATATTTTAGTTAATGTTTTACTTAGCAGACATTTAACAAATAAGTAAATGTTGTAGAAAATAACAGGTTAATTTGTCTAAAAAATATTTTTATGGTCAGAATTACGAAGAGGGCACTTTTCGAGATTCAGGGTGTAAAAAAAAAATTCAGTTATTTGACGAAATCTCAGGAACCGTTTGTGATACAGAACTTATAGTGTTTGTACACAGTTTTTCATTAATATTATCTACTTTTCGAGGGCTGATTAATTTCTTTTATATATGGCAGTGGAACAAATCATAAAAAAACTTATCAAAAACCAGTAATGTTTTTTCCACAACCAAACATGTTGCTACTTTTATGTTTTTCATCATAAAATGCTGCTTTATACGAAAAATGGTTCACACTAAAGTCTTTCTATGTAAAAAAAACCATTGACAGTTTCAAATGCGTTTTCACAATGCCATTTTTCCCAGTGTCTCAGAAATTAGGAACAAAAAAATTTTAAGCAACCCTAAAATCTACGCCACTGCCATATGGGAAGAAATTTAAGTAGCGCTCAAAAAGTGAATAATATGAATGATAAGAGTGGGTTTGCGAACCCATGATAATAGGAACTTTTTCCCTCAGAATGCGCCAAGGAGTCACACCTTTCATTCCAACACATATGTTTTGGAACACTTTATATAGGGCTATTTGACCATATTCTTTACCTACTTCTTTCCTATACTTTAAAGTTATAATAACTCCATAAAAAGTAAATTAAGACTGGGAATTAATTTTCTCTATAGGCTACTCTAACTTAGGTCTTTGGTACGAAAATTAAAAGTAAAGTTTAGGTAATATAATGGCTAAAAAATATAAATTTTTACCTAATTTACGTCGAATCGATGAGGTAAATTTAACATAAAATGCGGTAGTGTTGCGGTTTGGGTCGCTGACTGTTAAGCCGTTGACGCTGTCACCGTATGGGTTCGAATCCCAGGTCGGCATGGTTGTTTGTGTCCTTTATTTAATTATTTTTATATTTAATATGTGTTCAAAATTACTAGAGTTGAACGACTGTGTTTTCTCAGCAATATAGTTAAGACCGATGCACCCTCTTAAAAAAAATAAATTAATAAAAATTTTAACGGTTTCCACTGCGTTATTTTGTCAATTACGACATTAACATGACATTGAATAACGCTGTAACAAACCAGGTGATACCTTTGTTAAGGAGAGCATTAATTAATTAATTAGTTTTTATTTTATTTTTAATTTAAACATTTATCACTAGTAACAAAATTTTATCATAATCGTAATTAAGAATCCAAACTTGTGTCATTAGCAAAGCTACGAGTAAGTATTGAAGTGTTTCAAATTTTGCTGCCGATAAATATTATTTAGATGGTCGTCGTCAACATCAATATCAATTCACAGGACGAGGTCTACATCGCCTCCCTGTCCCCCTTACCTTTTCGATCCTCCCCAATATTTATTTAGAGTTTGCCTCTTCCCTGCCACATAAAAAAATTTAATTTTTGCTGAAACCTGACTAACTCTGATTTACATTTAAAACTGATTGCAAAATTCACCATCAAATCAAAAATTGATCTACCTAATACCTACTCCCAGTTTTACGTATCGGGCGCTCAAGGTATAACTTATGAATATTTTAAAATGATCTGGCTGGTGCTATTTCATCACTATATGTATCTCAAAAATTTTAAGAGTTTAAAATAAAGCTACAAAAAAATTTATTTACAAAATTGCAAGTGAAAAACTACATAGCACATTTCAAATTTATGTTACGATTTACCTAATTAAAGAGATGTTTGCATATTTTTTCTCACATTAGCGAAACCATTGTTAATTGTAACGGTTCGTATAGTTTGTCTGCAAAATAAAATTTACATATATATCTCCACCTGCTTAGATGCCACATTTCATTAAAATTATAATACAGATGCACCTGTCGCAAGGTCAAATTGTAACAGGTGAATTAGCAATCAGAAGCTCTTTTTGGACCAGGTGGCGAATAAAGCCGTTTTCTCAATTCACTTCTGGGTGCGTGTGTAAAACCTTGGAAATAATAAATTGCTCCTTGAAATTCAAACATTCAATTAAAGAAAAATTGATCGTCTTTGAACGAATGCACTATCTTTATTATTTAAATGCAAATTCGGACTTTTTCTTTTATAAGCCGTTATTTCTAGATAAAAATTTGTTCTTCTCCTTTTAAACTTCAAACGATTTAAATATCCCGATATAGATGGGAGGTAAACTACTTGTATAATTTGTGAAACCTGTAACTACTCAGGTACATTACGATTTAAAAACAATAATAAATTATTATTATAATAGTATTGGGTAATAATTATTATTAGTAAAAAACAAATTTTGTTGATTTTGATCCATCAATAGTAAAAATGTAGAGAGAGCAGCTTATATAGGTACCCACTGATCCAAAAATGGCTATAAATTTAACATGTGAATATTTAGATAAGTGATATTAAAAGAATCGTTGTCGTGGAATACTTTATGGGTATGATAATCAAGCCCAAGCCAACAGCATATTATTATCTCTACATAGCCATAAAGCACCAGAAATGGATTAAACTTTTCCTCACGGAGGAACCACTATAAAACAAAGCGTCCAATGGAAGGCGGCCGTAAACAAAGTAAATGCGTCACGATTCTCCGGGCTTTCCCTTGTGGAATGTCTAAGTTCCGCTACTGTCCATCATAATTGGTACACGCTAAAGAGGTCTTTAAAGGTACACGCAGATCCACTATCAACTAATTAGAACTGAACATTCAGACCTGGGTTCGTGACCTCGTGTGTGGCACATGTTTTATTAATGATCGTTGCACTCTCCTTCTCCTACTATACCTATAACAGTTCCAGAAATTGGAACCAACAACCAGAGCCAGCGTGTCATGACGTATGTAAGTAGCCATTTATAGGCATAAGACTATGTGTAATGCTATTTTACAAACAAAGGACTCTCTGTTTCAACCCCAGGAATCACCAGGTGTTCATTAATATTCTTAAGATATCATTTTATGTTGTATTGTTTAGATTCCTGAGGTTATCAAATATTCAACCCTTAAACTTCCAGAAACGATAAATGTTAGTATATATATTAGAACCTTTGAAGATTTGATTAAGTTAGTTTGTAGCCGTCTTGCTGCTCGTTACGTTAGTCAGTAAGTTACAATAACTTCCTCGGAGTTGTATCAGTTTGCAAATAAAATAATTGTGAATAAATTGTTTTTAAAAACTGTGAACCCGAGTAACAAAACATAATTGGCGCAGTCGGTAGGATCCAGAAGGTTTTTCCATCGAGTGAAAACTAATCGTTCAACGGTGAATTCTGGATCGACATGAGAATCGCTCTCATCATCATCATCAAACTGTAAGTTCATTCCTTTCTATCCTTTATATTATTTTTTTTATATTTGATAATTAGTGTATGTCTGATTTTAAAATTGACGATTTAACTGAACGAATTCAAAATATTCAAATAAGTAATAAAAAATTAAAAGATAAAAAGCAGAATCTTTCCAAAATGGCACAGCCACAATTTCATGAATTTTATCTTAAATCTATCCCAGACTTCTCAGGAAATCCTGCAGAATTGGCCGGATTCTTGAAAAGTTGTGATTTAGTTATGAATCAATTTTATAGGGCTAATGAACCTAATAATTTTTTAAATTTATTTCTGATTAACTTTATAATTAGCAAGTTGCATGACACAGCACAAGTTATAATAAATACGGGAAATTTTACGACCTGGCAAGAATTAAGAAATTCCTTGATAACCAATTTCGCAGATATTAGAGACGAATCTAGCCTATTAGCAGATTTATTGCTCTTGAAACAACGCAACAGTGAAAAGGCGTTAGACTTCAGCAACCGATGTAGATGCATCGAACAATTATTAGTTTCAAATTTAATCTGTACTGAGCAAAATGTAAATATTAGACAGGTAAAAATGCAAACTTATAGAGCTCTTACCTTAAAAGCATTTCTAGGAGGACTTAGAAAACCTCTAGGACCCATAGTTCGATCTAAATCTCCCGCGGATATAGAGACCGCTTTGAAATTCATTATCGAAGAGGAAAACTATGAGTATAGGGAACAAACTATTTTCAATAATAAACCAACTTCACTTCAAAATTCCAATTCTAATAAATTTAATAAAGTTTTCTCTGGTCCGAGGAATCAAAACCCATCAATACAACGTCCACATAATTTCCAAAATTCTAATCATTTTAGGAACTTCAATCCCCCGCAGTTCCGAAATTATCAAGTCCCTACTTTCTCCAACCAAAATAACTCAAGACCGAATTTCCACAACTTTCAAAATAAAAATCCAAATGCCTTTCAAGCAAGGACCAACAACGACCAAAGTCCTAACAATTTCAAACCTACCCCAATGGAGGTAGATTCCAACTCGAGAATGACAAGGCAAAGAACCCAGCAAACCCGCAATTTCTTTAAAAATGTAACCCAAAATTCACCTCACTATTCCGTCGAGGAACTTTTCAATAATGAAGTGGGAAACGAAAACCCTTCAACAAGTAGGTACCCTGAATTCGAAGAACAAAATTTTCCAAACGATCACCCGTCAAAAGACGTGAAGTAATCGAAATTAATTCTCTAAATGTAAAACTACCATATATTAAGATTCCAGAAATACCAGGCAAAATTTTAGTAGATACAGGTAGCTCTAGGTGTCTAATTAATAAAGAAATAGCAAATAATTTTAGAAAATACTTAATAAAGGAACCTTTTGAAATCCGCACAGCTCATAATAAATCAAGGCACGAGTGGTGTGTAGAAATACCATTACCTTCCATCTCTAATATTAAACATAAATTTTATATTTTTAATTTCAACCCTAAGTATGTAGGATTAATAGGTTTAGATTTATTGAGTAAGTTAAACGCAAAGGTAGATTTTAAAAATAAAATTTTGAAATTATTTGATAAAACTTATAAAATGTTCACGGACAATGATCCTATTTTTAAACGAAAGTTAAAACCTATGTCTAAAGAAACCATAAAAATTCCAGTTAACCAACCAAATGGTATTGGAATAATAAATAATTATTCAAAAAATGAAATCGAAATTCCAGACTCGCTGGTAAAAATACATAATTCCTTTGCTACTGTTCATGTATACAACAATAGCTTAGAGGAACAATTATTCGAGCTAAGCGAACCTATGAGTGTCGACTTAGACTTCGAAATTGCAAAGCCAGATTTTAATAAGAAAATTATGGATAAAAAAATGAAAAATGAAATACTAAGTCAATTAAGACTTGAACATTTAAACGAAGAAGAGTCAAAAGAAATTTACACGTTATGCAGTGAATATATAGATATATTTCACCATGACGATTTACCCCTAACTGCGACGAATGCTGTTAAGCATAAATTAAGATTAAAAAACGAAACCCCGATTTTTAATAAAATTTATAGGTACCCTCATATTCATAGAGAGGAAGTAAATAAACAAATTGAAAAAATGTTAAATCAAGGAATAATAAGACCCAGCACTTCCCCATGGGCCTCGCCTTTGTGGGTAGTCTCGAAAAAACCAGACGCTAGTGGAAAACAAAAATGGCGCATTGTAATCGATTACCGGAAATTAAATGAACAAACCGTAGACGATAAATACCCTATTCCAAATATTACAGATATTTTAGACAAATTAGGCCGATGTAATTATTTCACAACTTTAGATTTAGCATCAGGTTTCCATCAAATTGAAATGTGTCCCGAAGACATAGAGAAAACAGCCTTCTCTACCGAAAATGGACATTACGAATACGTTCGAATGCCTTTCGGATTGAAAAACGCTCCTAGCACTTTCCAAAGAATGATGGATAATGTACTAAGAGATTTGCAAAATAATATTTGTCTAGTTTACATGGACGACATAATAATTTATTCCACCTCTCTACAAGAACACATGGTACGACTTAAAAAGGTATTTAATAGACTCAGAGAATTTAGACTCAAAATACAATTAGACAAAAGCGAGTTCTTGAAAAAGGAAGCCGCATTTTTAGGTCACATAGTAACGCCCGAAGGCATAAAGCCAAACCCTGATAAGATAGCTGCTATTCAAAAATTCCCAATTCCCAAAACTCAAAAAGAAATAAAATCATTTTTAGGCCTCATAGGATATTATAGAAAATTTCACGCCATCAATTTTAAGCCAATAAGGTACGAGCATTGCTTACCGTTACCATGGTGATTTGTGTATTATATCGGAAATTTTCTCCTGCTGGGGTTAGCTGGAGAGTATTATAGTGGAAATTTTTTGACGTTTAAAAGTGACAACCCGGAACCTTATGAACGTCAACTGTTGACTGTTGCGGTTATTAATATTAATCAACCAATGCGTTTTGTTAAAGTTTCTATTGTAATTTAATATTAAAGTGATGTTTTCGCGTATTACCACGTATATGAAATCATGGATTTACTATCGAAAAAATGATCTGAAGAAACCTAATTTACCTAATTTAGTAATTCTACTTGAAATAAATAGGGGTACTTACATAATTTTTCGGATTAACTCACGGCGAATTCATGGGGGTTCGGCCACTTTATCTTTATAATTATTAATTGTATGGCACTTTTTATTGGTAGAATCCATCTGCTGAGCAAATCCTTGCGCTTTGGAAAGAATGGCATCTAATCAACACTAATCATAATTACTATTATACCGCAATTGTCGACTTATCATTATCAAAAACCACACTCGGCTGGTGAAGTTTAGAAACTAAAATTTGTGTTTGACAGCGCTAATAATGGCGGCGCGCAGTTATTAAACGTCAGTTTGGCGTTGTCACGTGATTATGTTACGCCTCCATGTTATTTTTATTTAACAATTAAATTGTAATTTTTCTATTCAAAACTAATTTTGTTGTGAAATTTTCTTTCCAAATACCACTCGAAATCAAATTATACCAGGAAATTTTGTTCTCGCTTACGAATATTTTAAGAAAATTATCCCTCGCCTTCGGCTCGCGATAATTTTCAAAATATTCGTGAGCTCGAAAAAATTTCCGGAAATAATTTGACCTCTAGTGGTATTACATGTGAAAATTTCACGCCATCAATTTCAGCCAATAAAGTACGAGCATTGCTTACCGTTGCCATGGTTATTTGTGTATTATATCGGAAATTTTCTCCTGCAGGGGTAAGCTGGAGAGTATTATAGTGGAAATTTTTTTGACGTTTAATAGTGACAAACCGGATCTTTATAAATGTCAACTGTTGGCTGTTAGTTGTTGTTATTAATATTAATCAACCAATGCGTTTTGTTGAAGTTTCTATTATAATTTAATATTAAAGTGATGTTTTCGCATATTACCACGTATGAAATCACGGATTCACTATCGAAAAAATGATCTGAAGAAACCTAATTTACCTAATTTAGTAATTCTATGTGAAATAGGTAGGTACTTACATAATTTTTCGGATTAACTCACGGCGAATTCATGGGGGTTCGACCACTTTATCTTTATAATTAATAATTGTATTATGGCACTCTTTGTTGGTAGAATCCATCTGCTGAGCAAATCCTTGCGCTTTGGAAAGAATGGCATCTAATCAATACTATTGTACTATTTACAATGTACTATTGTACTAATGTACTAATGTACTAATGTACTATTGTACTATTGTACAATAATTACTATTGTACCGCAATTGTCGACTTATCATTATCAAAAACCACACTCGGCTGATGAAGTTTAGAAACTAAAATTTGTGTTTGACAGGGCTAATAATGGCGGCGCAGTTATTAAACGTCAGTTTGGCGTTGTCACGTGATTATGTTACGCCGCCATGTCATATTTTTATTTCACAATTAAATTGTAATTTTTCTATTCAAAACTAATTTTGTTGTGAAATTTTCTTTCCAAATACCACTCGAAATCAAATTATACCAGAAAATTTTGTTCTCGCTCACGAATATTTTAAGAAAATTATCCCTCGCCTTCGGCTCGCGATAATTTTCAAAATATTCGTGAGCTCGAAAAAATTTCCGGAAATAATTTGACCTCTAGTGGTATTACATGTGAAAATTTATAGAAAATTTTGCGAAAATTACTAAACCTCTGACAAAATGTTTAAAGAAGAATGCGAAAATAGTTCACGACAATGAATTTATTGAATCTTTTGAAACGTGTAAAAACATTTTAATGAACCCTCCAATTTTACAAGGTCCTGATTTTACTAAACCATTTATTGTCACGACGGACGCATCAAATTTTGCGATTGGAGCAATTTTGAGTCAAGGTGAAGTAGGAAAAGATAAACCAATTTATTATGCTAGTAGAACATTAAATGAAACCGAAATAAAATATTCTACCGTGCATAAAGAAATGTTAGCCGTAATGTTTGCTGTGAAAACATTCAGACCTTACCTTTTCGGTAGGCGATTTAAAATTTATTCTGATCATAAACCCTTACAATGGCTATTCTCGTTTAAAGAACCCAATTCAAAATTATTAAGATGGAGATTAAAACTCGAAGAATATGACTACGAAATTTGCTACAAAAAGGGAACCGCGAACTCAAATGCCGACAGTCTTTCTAGAATCGAAATCCATCCTTTCGACGATATAGACCTAGCATCTATACTAGCTGAACCAGATTATGAAATAAATGTAGACGAAGAACGATTAAAAGATTTTGACTTAGACCAATTTGTTAACGACGTTTATGAGAGAGACTACGACATACAAGACACGATTCACTCAGATGAAGATTTTACGTCAGCCCCAGGTATTCAAATAATGGACGATATTATTAATAACAAACCGCGACAAATCCGGTTTAGACTTGTGAAAACGCTAAAGAATATCAGAACTTTTCCCATGAAAAAATTTGGTAATAATACAATTTTTAATGTTGACTTACCCAGTAAAGTTGATGACAAAGACTTGAGTAAAATTCTAACAGAATTATGTGTCCCAAATATTAATAACTATTTCTATTTTCCAAATGACGAATTATATAAACAGATGAGCAAATTAACATGCAAAATCTTTAACAAAGAACATTCCCCAAAATTTATTAAATGCACCAAATTAGTCGAAGACGCGGAAGAAGAAGATGAAAGACAAACGATCTTGCGAATGTATCATGAAGGCAAAACGAATCATAGAGGTATTACAGAAACTTATAATAAATTAAAACAATATTATTATTGGCCTAGTATGAAAGAATCTATAACAAAATTTATCAATGAATCCGAAATTTGCAAAGAAAATAAATATGATCGCAACCCGCCTTGTATTCCATTAGAATTAACAGAAACTCCTAGTAAGCCTTTCGAGCATGTACATATAGATACATTTACAATTGATAATAATAATTTTCTAACAATTATCGACACGTTTACTAAATTAGCTCAAGCATATCATCTGAAAACCAAAACTCAATTAGAAATTGCAGATTCACTAGTTCATTATTTTCAACACTACGGATGTCCCACGATGATAACAAGCGACTTAGGAACTGAATTTAAAAACGATACACTGATAGGACTTTTGAGACTTCATGATATAAAATTACATTTTACTAGTCCCCAACATCCTAGATCAAATTCTCCAGTAGAACGATTTCATTCTACCCTTACCGAACACTATCGATTGTTAAAAAATAAATTTCCTACAGAAAGTCCATCTAAACTTATACCTTATTGTTTAATCGCTTATAACAGTAGCATACATTCTAGTACCAATTTCTCGCCATTCGAATTGTGCTTTGGACCCACGAGTACTATAGATCCGCTATCGCTACAATTTCAAAGATACGCGTTTGACCGCTACAATTCTTTGCATAAATCGAAACTCGAATATATTTATAGAAATGTCTTAAATAAATTAACTGATGACAAAAGAAAAACTATCGAAAAAATTAATGAAAAAACTAAAAACCCATTTAAAGTAGGCGACAAGGTTTTGAAAAAGGATAATTCTCCCAGAAAGAAAAAATCATCAAAATTATACACCGGACCTTACTTCATTTTAGAAGAACTAGAACATAACAAATTTAAAATTAAGAAAACAGACACTGACGAGACTGAGACAGTACACGCTGACAATTTACGATTTGTTTCAGAGTCTTCTGGACAAAATCAATAAAAAGTGATAATGACTACATCAATAAAATTACCGAAAACCCAGGTCTTCTTCCCAAAAAGATTGGCAACGCAAAACATGTTAACGACCAATGGACCTTTATTCACATACATGACCTAGAAAATTTAGAAAAGGAGGCTGAACAGTTACAAGAGACTTTCGTTAAATTAAATAAAACATTTACTCCAGAATACCGAACTCACTTCCTAAATTATTTTAACGTATTAGAATTTAATCTTAAAAATTTAGATAAAACTAGAAGTAGGTTATTCCCAACTAAAAATACCAGGAACAAAAGAGGTTTAATCAACGGACTAGGTAGTATATTCAAATCTATCACAGGTAACCTAGATTCAGAAGATGGTGAAAAAATACAATTAGCTCTTGAAAACTTAAATGAAAGGACAGATAATAATTTGCAACTAATAAAAAAGCAAACGTCTGTTTCGATAAGAGCAATCGAACTGTTTAATAACACGATTTCGAGTATGGCTAATAATCAGAAAAAATTAAGGAATTATGCAAATTACTTGAAATCCATGATAGTAGCAAATCAAAATAAATTAGCGAATGCCGAAAATATAACGTTTATAACTGACATGTTTGTACAACTCAATTTGCTGGTTACAACAGTTAATCAGATGTTTTTAACGACAGAAAATGCTCTAACTTTTGCAAAAACTAATGTGTTCCACCATTCGATAATAGAACCAAAACTATTAGAAAACGAAATTTTAAAAGCTATGAAAAATGTTGAGAGTTCATCTCTAGTATTTGAAAAGGAGATTTATAAAAATGAACTGATTCTTGAAGTTAAGGCAGTCAGGAAAGATTTTCAAATAATATTCATATTAGATTTGCCATTAATAGAGAAATCGGACTACTCTTATTATCATTTATACTCCTTTCCCATCTCCTTCGACAACGAAGAAACTTTCCACATCATAACTCCTCAACATCCCTACCTAATAATGAACGATCAGTACTTTGGATTCATGGAAAAGAAATGCATGGAACTACCAGACGATGTATTCTTGTGTCACGTACCTGAATTATTCAACGCAAAAGAAGAAGCGAGCTGCGAAATACAACTAATAGAAATTAGCAAGCCATTCGACAAGTGCCGAAGCGAAAATATCAAAATTAACTCAATGAAAGTCGAGAAGATATCGAGCAACCAATGGATTGTTATCTCGCCAAAAGAAAATCTACTCCGGCATTCCTGCCCAAATCAAGAAACCGTGCAAAATCTTCAAGGAAGCTACATAATAACAGTTCCCAAAGATTGCATAGCGAGAGTAAATACGACGATTCTTCGCACCTTCCAGGACGCAACGACGCCTGAACAAATCATCCACATTCCCAAGTTGGAAACTCAATTTGTACGAAAAACAGAAGACATCAGTAGAATACCAGAAGTGAAGATAAATTCAATACATCTGGACGAAACTAAACAATTAGTTGGTGAATTAGAAAACCTGAAAAATCGGTATAACGTTAATAAAAATATACCAATTCATTATATTAGTGTATGGACAATTTTATTATATATTCTTCTGTTTATTTCAATAACATATTTAGCATTCATCAAATGTTACCCTAGACTTAAAAATAGAAAAATTAAGCCACAGGTAGAATTAGAAAATTTAAATTTCTAAAACTTCTCCTTAAAACCCGAAGTTTTATCTTCAGGGGGGAGGTGTCATGACGTATGTAAGTAGCCATTTATAGGCATAAGACTATGTGTAATGCTATTTTACAAACAAAGGACTCTCTGTTTCAACCCCAGGAATCACCAGGAATCACCATTAATATTCTTAAGATATCATTTTATGTTGTATTGTTTAGATTCCTGAGGTTATCAAATATTCAACCCTTAAACTTCCAGAAACGATAAATGTTAGTATATATATTAGAACCTTTGAAGATTTGATTAAGTTAGTTTGTAGCCGTCTTGCTGTTCGTTACGTTAGTCAGTAAGTTACAATAACTTCCTCGGAGTTGTATCAGTTTGCAAATAAAATAATTGTGAATAAATTGTTTTTAAAAACTGTGAACCCGAGTAACAAAACATAATTAGCGTGATTTGTTCACTCTCTTTATGTCTATTACGAACCATTAAAAGTTGCCCGTAATTAGGTGATGTTTTACGATTGAAACTCAGCAGTCAAATCGGAGTTAATAACTCTATTTTAATTGTGTTTCTTATATGATTCCGAGAAATAAGCCAGTACTGTCTTTGGTACCGCTATTGCTATAACAAAAGAGTCCAACAATAAATCATTTTTATGTAACTATATCTATTTCTGTAAAATACTAAAGAGAAACGTATTAGTATTAAAAGATGAATTGTATTGTCGTAGAATGAATATGCATACCTACGCCGAGTTAAAAGTCATCTTTTGTGTGCTACATTGGATTTCCACAGACAACACAATTATGATCCTGTTAACCGTTATTTAGGTATTCAATAGTCAGATTCAAAAGTTCATCTAATGATTTGTTATATCTGGAAATGGATTAGTTTAAATTAAGTGCCCATTAACCATTCTTATGGAAAATTCAAGTAGCAAACTTTATTATAGCAAAGATGAAAGTTGGTACTGGTACTTTTCTGAATTGCGTAATAATTTCACCATGTTTTTAGGTATACATATAAATGTATGCTTCATAACGTCAACATGCGATTTTGGACATGGGGAGCATCAATATTTCATTATGTTGATGAAGGTTGATTGTCAAGGCAGAAAAAATAAAGCTATACCTATATTATTATTTGATTGTTGCTTGATTTTGGTGATCAAGCATGAATTTAGGACTAAATTTATGATTAGCTGACAAATTCTATTAAAGGGGAAGCCGTGCCTGCTAATGTTATACAGAAATATATACAAATACCTACTCGATGTTATCTGGTTTAGATTACCAGCAAATATTTCTTATATGTAGGCGAAAACTCGGACGCGAAAAAATGGGTATCCTACCCGGGACCCATTTAATCCGCTCCTGAACTGAGGTAAAAATAATAATAAGTACAATTGGAAATATTCAGAACTGCTTCCGTTAAGACTGCGGCTAAAAAAATTGTAATTCAAATATTAAATTATACAAAGTTAATTACCCACATTTTTCCTTCAGTTTATTCATTTCTTAGACGGAGGGCATGTAAAAATTCCCCTATTTAATTCCAAGTATTATCTTTTGCCTGGAAAAACCAGAGAGCATTTATTGCGCCCCCGCTGGGAGGGTTTAACAATGGATTTGCCTCAGTTCGGATGTAGGATTATCTTTATATGTGGTTTTATGGTCATCTACCTGAGGTTTATTTTTACTTCATTTCGGAATTCGGATGTGCCCAATTGACCTATATTGACATAGAACTTTGTAAAACTCAATAGGTAATGCAAGATGCTAATAATGGGAACTTCTTGATACTAACTTATATTTTACAAAAAATAAATAAAAATACTAACATCTACGTAGATAGCTCAAAATTTTATTTTTCGGCCGCCCTATATTCGGTCTCCCTAAAACTCGAAAATTGTTCAATGAAATCCATTATTAATTTTGTTGCAGCTTCAACCGTTTTTATACTATTAAAAAGGTTGATGTAAACGTATAAGTGCAAAAAATTTAGGGGGTGATTCCTTTTTGAAAATTAGATAGATTTTTCGAATAAAAATAAATCGTTCGCGCCTCTTCATCTGTCGAGATATGACACCATTAAGGGGCGTCAAAACGTAAATTTCCGGCGTTTCTCAATTGGGCGAAATTACCTGAGTGACCCTTCGTCACGACGGGGGCCCTTATAATCCGGGAGCTCAATTGGGCGAAGGAATTTCTAAGTACCGTTGAGTTATTTGCATGCTCTTCTATGGCTACGTTGCCAGATTTTACAGAAATTCCTATTTTCTACATTAAATAAAATTGAAAAAAATAAATAAATAATATTAATACTTGATGCATTATTTTTTTAAGTTCTATCAAATACATCATCAAGCCCTTAGTGCATTTACAATTATTATTTTATACTATACCTACAGCAGAAAAATGAAACATCAATAGAAAAGCAATATACATATGTAATGAATACCTATGGCGATACACATAATTATTAATTATAGTGGTATTTATTTTTTTTTCCGCACTAAAACTCACCGGTAAGCCAGGTCTTTGGTCAGGGTAGGTTTTTTTTTTTTTTAATTTTTTTTTTCACCTGACAAAAGACCTGACTTACCGATGACGCTAAAGTGCAACATAGCCATAGGTAGGTACGTACCTACTGCCTACTCGACTTCAATTATTAATAATAAATTGATCAGGTATACCAGGTATACCTAAAGTAGGTCCTATCCGATCTACTAAAAGCACCACTAAATAAATCTGGCAACACTGCTATATATATGTGCAAGGCCGCACATGTATTTCTTGTCTGTCCAGTTATCTCTTATAATCCCCTAGTTTCTCGTTTGTCGCCCAATTGACCTCTGGGATTAGTGAATAGCAAAATCCTTCGCCCAATTCGGTATCGCCCTAAATTTCAACATTTTTCTTAAATCCGTTCTGATATTTCAAAATATATTTTAGATAGTATTTATTGTGAATTATGAATATGTATATGGTGTTTTATTTTTTCGTAAATTTAATTATCTTCAAGGAAACTTTTTTTTGTTATAGTTATATATCTTCAAAATCATAAGAAGATATGCAAATCATGCTACGTATAAGTTTATTTTGTTTTTCATAAAATTTTCGAAAAATTTAAAAGATAACTTTTTATCTAGAATAAATCCAGTTTTCCAAAAAGCGTTTTTTAAATGGCTGCATAGCTGTAAGAAACAACTTACATGCGTTCTAACCTATACGTTCTAATTAAGGGTTGTACCTTTTCTACCACTTAAAACATCAGTAATAAGAGTAAATTAACGAACTGCCCATTGCTGTTTTCTCAATAATAGCACTAATTACATATTTTTAGAGTCCGCTGTTTATTAAAATTACATATTTGCATTTTGTTCCGCATTTAAGAAAAAATTAACTATTTTTTTGAAACCGAGTTCAAGCAGGGGTCGTATCTCAAGCAGAAGTGGGGCGACTGCTTTAATTTTATCTGGAAAACCTGCTAAAGTTTTCAACAAGAAAACAACCCCTAAATTATTTTGCACTTATAATTCAGGATAGTGTTAAAAAAAGAGGCAAGATGTTTATGGGACACATTTTTCAGTGCCTGATATGATGAATGGATAATCGAAATCGAACTTTTCGAGTTCTATGTCATGGAATTGTAAATCTGGTAATATACCTACAGAGTGTTAAAAAATTATAAATGTTGCCAAAATTGTTGAATTCACTTAATTTAATTTTTGCTTAATATATCATATTATGGAACGATTATTTTCATTAATTTTCTTAAATTGACGTTCTTGAATAATTGTGCTTAATTTTGAACAATCTGGGACACTGGTTTCTTAGTCACTTCTTTTTTCTTGCGCTTTTTCTGAAACTTTGGAACGTTTTATTTTTATTTCTTAACTTAGCATGACATGATAGCCCTGCTCCTATTATTTTTTTATAAAACAATTAAACCTAGAGAAGGGAAGATAAAGAGAAGGCTTTAGAACAAGTTTTATTAGTGCAGAAGAGTAGTAGAACAACTAGCGAGTTTGAAATTTCCGGTAATTTTCGAGTTGAAGATACCAAGTGCTTGCTGCGTTCTCGTTATCTCTCTCAGGCAGTAGAACAAGTCGTTGAAAGCCGGATATTTCATTTAAAATCCACCAGTTATATTCGACAAGACAATTTAATGATACAAATTATTAATAAGCTATAATAAAAATTAATACAAACGTGCCAATATTACAATGCAGTTGATTTCTTTTTTTTTAATTTGCTACTCATCCTTTCCACCTAAATAAAGATTCGCTTAGTCTTATAATTTTCGAAATACCTACTGCAATTCTATTGATTTATCGAGAGATGAGTTGAGTTTTCAGACAAGGCGAAAAAACCAACCCTGGATGTTTTTTTAAGGGGGCATCGCTCTTAACTGTGTAGGTAATAGTCGCTCCACTCTGGTAATTTGGCTTCGAGAACGAACTCATACAGCACCAGACCCATTTGTAGAGAACTAAATAGTTTTATAAATGAATACAAACATCCAAGCCGAGCTGGGAGTCGAACCACAGACGGTGACAGCGTCAATGGTTTGATATCGATGTTTGATATTTCTTTATAACTGTGGAAACTTGTAAGTGGGTCATAGGTCATAGGAATTGTACATGCAAATTCAATTTTGTGCATATTCAGGCTTATTATGTTTAGAATAAAATGTTCTTGAAATAACTTCTGACAATGGTTAAAATGTAGAGGTTCTAAATTAGCTACTTTTAATTTTGAAGAGGTTAATAAATTGAAGAAAAATTGAAAAAAAAAATGTAAAAAAAAAAAAATGAAAATAATATGCCTAATAGAGAACTACCTACACCTACACATTTTGTGCATTTTATTATGATGTGGTGTTATTTCTTTAACTGTGTAATTGCACGTTGTACCTAAATTTCGACATTAAGCCTTGTCCACACCGAAAGCAACACATAGGAACATTATGTTTATGTTGCTTGTTCCTGGTACTTGTTTCTGAATGTTGCCAAAAGTTTATTTAAGTTCCTCATTGTTTACGGTTGCAGCAACAAAAGTTCCTATAAGTTGCTTGTTTCCATATTTAGCGGCAAAGATCAAAGAAAATATAGAAACATTGGTAAACATTTTTTGTTTCTCAACGGTATTTTTGTCAGTGTGGACACGTTGTTGTTTGTTCCCAAAGCTCGAAACTTGCGTCGTGAAGCCGTCGAGTAGTTGACGAAAACATTATTAGCTTTTAACTTGACTTAGTTCAATATATAATAATAAAAAAACATTAATAAATAATACAAATCATGCCGTTTAAATGGACGACAGAAAATATAATGTGACGTATGACACCATGTGACTTTCTGTCTGAAAGACTTGGGGCCGGTTGCACAAACACAAATTAAAAATTTTGAGATAATTACTGATTTTAAAACGTAAATTTTGAAAATATGGCGAATATATTTAATGATCTTTTATTAATTATCAGTAATTAACTCTTCTTATGAGGAGTAAAACTTATTTTCATCAATATCAGACCAATGGTTTGATAATACAGGGCATTTTAAAATCAGTAATTATCTTAAAATGTTTAATTTACGTTTGTGCAACCGGCCCTTGGTCTAGTCCAACATTTACGGACTCGTTTTTTGTGTTTTTGTAAAATAATTACAACTGCCGCTGCTACTGCCTGTAAATCTTCTTCGTTGTACCACATTGTTTAGAAATATAGGCTGACTGGTGTAGACACTACGTTTCCTGTTGCAGCAACACAACGAAACATTCACAAAACTGGATTACCTTGGTGTGGACAGAATGTTTACGGAATTTTTGCTGTTGTTTCTGTTTCCATAAACAGGTTGCGGCAACCAGCAACAAAATATTCCTCTGTGTTTCTTTGGTGTGGACAAGGCTTTAAGTTATCAACAAAAACTTAAAAAAAATTTAAATTAAATTTTTCTGATTTTACTTAAATGTTCTTGTCATTACGTAATCCAACAACGACAACAATCCACAACGGAAATAAAACCGGCAGAGTGCAAATTTGAAAACTAGTTACAATTTTCTTTTGGATTTTTCTACATTATTAGTAAAGAGTTTTAACTGAAAATATGCTCGTTAAATAAAAATTGTTATTGTTAAAAATTATTTTTTTTATATTTTTTCGCTAAATCTAAAAACCTGCATGGAGATTATTTGCACAAAACTGAATTTGAATGTTAAATTATTTCTATGACCCACTTACAAGTTTCCAGTCTGTAAAAAATGACGTCATATTAAGTCATTGCATTCTTTTTCGCTTCTTGAAAAAAAAACAATCTTTCTTTGCCCGAATGTCATAAAATACAATAAGTCAAGCAATTTTACGTCGACGTAATCATATCGACGTTATTCAGTGAATAATTCTCTATTTTTTTTTTCGATAAAAGAAGAATAAATTTCTTATTTTTTAAATATTTTTAATTTTTGTTTTTATTGTTTTTTTGATACCGAATATTTCAGCAACACGAGTCTTAAGTTTTCATAAATTTTGTTTAACATTCTTAATACGCATGAAATTGTGTACATTTTTTTGTAATTTAACATCAGACCTTATATCTCTTATCATTGGAAACATGGTAACTATTTTGTATTATTTTTGTATTATTATAGGCAATGTCCTATGTAAAGAGAGTCAGGGACCCGGTAGGTATAGCGGAAAATATTTTTTTGAATCTTTTTTTGCAAAATAACTTACTAAGTAATAATTTACTCACGAATTTCAAAGCTTATATGTATTGATATTGATCCCGTGATTAAAGTAAAATATTATATTCGTGTCGTTTAATATTATTTTTTGCAAAACTTTGCTAATATTTTTCTCTACTAAAGACATAAAATTAAAGTAGGTACCTATGTCGTCCCCAAGATAAAAAAAGATACCAAGCTCCAAGTTATCGATTAAACGGCTTAGTACCTATCAAATTTCGCGAATCAATGAAAAATTTTACCCTATTTATTAGTGATCTCTCGAAGAATTTTCATCAAATTTGATGACAAACTCTAAAAGTGTTCCTTAAAAAGAGCAGTTGTTGTCTAATATAACGAAATTTCCAACTTGTCAAACGAAAAAGGCAGCTATACTTTTATTTTTTTCATAGTGTGAAGAATCTACCAGTACTTTAGCAGTGAGTTGATGCTATTTCGCAACATCCTGTGTTATGTAACAGGTATAATATAACACAGCTCCTATTTAAATATTATATAGAACCTGTAGATAACTTATAACGACGGCAGCAGTCCAAATGTTCAATAAAAATTTGGCATTGCTCTCTCATACTTCATGTTATTGTAAATTATTCATTTTAGTTTATGCAACTCGTGATATTTTTGTATACGACTTTCTCCTGCTGCGATAAGTACTGCATTCTTCTAAAGGTTGGGAACATAAATCGCTTTTATTTATTTCAAAGAACAAATTTGGAATAATCCTTATGGAGAGGTGAAGACAGGCTGTGACAAATTACGTGAAATTGAATTCACAATGACATGTAAAATAGAACATAATATTATGTTACAAATTTAGAGGATGTTCAGGAATCGAAAGTTAAAAATTATGTCTTAGCTACAATTCTCCTGTTAGAGTAATAATCACAACGTAATTGATTTGTGAAAAAAACATTCATGAGGTAGATATACACATACTTATATTGTAAGAAATAGAAAATTTTCATAAAGAGAAGAAAGTTTACACAATAACTATAAGAAATTTAATTTTCCTCTCATGTATACCTACCTTATATAGCAAGTGTCGGGTAACTATACCTCCCAATTTCTTTGGAGCATACAGGGGAGGTCAAAATATATACACGTACATAAAATACAATAACAAAACAAGTTGGTGACTCCAGGACTCCAGGAATCGAAAGCTTTGTCGAAATCGGTATAGAATGTTTGGTTATAAGAGCATGGATTGTAAACATAAAGAACTTGGGGGGCATAGCAAGGCAATCGAACAATCCGAAGCATCCCCTCTATACCCTTTTTAAATAAGATAGGTGTGATTATAGCGATTTTCCATTGATCTCGAAAGCAAGATTCAGTAAAAATTGAATCTGATTCTGATGAAGAATGGAAGATTTATACAGAGCTGCAATTTTTTTTATTGAAATGCACATACACTGCAGGAAAATCCCTATGGCGCTCTGGGAGCGGTGCATGAGCGGAGATATCAATTCACGTTGACTTTGTATCGTTGCAGGTTGTATTCCTCAGGAAATACACCGTTTGCTGACATTTATTGTTTTATTTGTTTTCATTGATTTATTTAATTCACTTCACTGAATCATATTTTTTATGATCATTTATATCGGCTTATTATGTATAAATCGGTTACAAGTTTTCGAATTATTTATTAGGTAGGTATATTAATATCGATTGTGGCATAACAATATCCGATTGTTTTCTCATATAACTATAGCTCGATCAGTTTCCTGTTTTACTTTTCTTTCCATTGTAAATAAGTCGATAATTTATTCATTTCACCTGCCCACCACAATTATTATTATAAATAGCACTTGAAGAGGCATCAGATCAATGACTCATCGTTTATTTGAATATCCCATTCAAACGTTGCAGGTTGCTACAAGCTACAAAACATTGAAACGGAACTTAATTAGATATTATACTTTTCGTATAAGGTAACTTCGTAAAGTCCTTTAAAATTTGTATACAATAAGACCGTTCTTAAAAAATTCTTATAACCTCTAAAATAAAATACATAACTACACCAGTCACTACCTATTATTGATGAATACCTAAATAAAATGCCTTGAAATTAATGTCAATAATTTTCAAGGTTCTAACAATTATTATTATCATCTGCTGTCCTAGTTCATAAACAGTCTCATAATGTTAAATACATCAAGCTGTTTATTTTTTACCTTTCTCCCCTTTATATACTTCTATGATCTCGTATATTTATAGGAAATTATTCACGTTATCATTAAAGTAATTAAAACAAAAATTATTAAAAGTAACGGAAATTATTCAAAAAAATTCCTTAAACTGAGAAAACGTTTTTCAGATTTTTATAGTTGGATTTAAAAAGTTTTGCCTTAAGTAAAATTAATTGAAGTGGAAGCTCAAACATTGAAGAAAGTGGGTATGCTAAAAGTGCAAACTTAGAGACAAAATTACAAGCTTATAAGCTTTTAGGAGAACAGGTACAGAACCAGAGGTGGTAAATACTATGAAAACTAGAAAAAAGGAAAAAAGCAATATCATGGACATGTGTTGCATGGGGTGAGAAGTAGGTATTAACCTGATGCATCTGATGCTACAAGGGGAAAAAATAATTGAGCCGAAGGGCAGCGAAAGAAATGGAACAAGTTCGTTAAAAATTTAAGAAAGTTGTTCCAATTCAATAAACCGTGGAAATATTCAATGTTGCCATGATAATTTCAATAACTAAAACTTTTCAATGCAGTAAAAAAAAATTATTGTTTTTTCCCCATTTTTTCAATCCATTTTATTTTTAATAATTTCGATAACTGGTATATGCCAACCGTTCTGTTGTCTCTAATTTAGTATAATTCAGACTGGGAATAAGTTTTCAAAAAGTAGGTAAGTATTATACACCAAGTATTAATAACAACTTTTTATTGTAATGAGTTTTTTGGAAAAACGGTCAGCTCAGCAGGTTTTTATAACATAATTTTTTATATAAAATACAGGTTTCCACCAATTGTCGATTTCGAGTATTCGAGTGATCACGTCATTGACTTTTTTCAAATAACCAGGCGAATTTAATTTTTTTCTCGTTGCTATCTTTTTAATCCCCTTCATTTCTTTTTATATCATTCCTGATTTCTTATTTCATTTTCAATTTCTTATCTTATTTTCTCATATAATTACTTTCATATTTAATATTATTTAATTCATCATTCTTTATATAGGTACTTTTCTTTTTTCCCATAATAATTTTTTGTGCACCAAATTTATATTTCCTTTTCTTTAATTTTCAATATTTTCTTGAAATTATTTTATTGTTACCTCTTTTATGCAGTTTGTCTGTCCCCAATACTAAATTATCCTTATCTTCTTTAGAGGTATTATCTATTTTATAGCTATATTTATTTTTCATTTCTTGATAAAATTTTCAAAAAACGTCTGTTTAAATTATTTAACATTTTCCATGACATATATTGCGTTTAAAAAATTACCATTCCATTCTTTGTTTCTGTGATTTGTATTAATTTATAATGAACTAAAGTTTGATTTTAAAATTTCCAAATTTTGTAAATAATTAAAAAGAAAGTGCCCCGCGCTGGGCGCCAATTTTTTATGATATCCATTTAACTCAATTTATATGTCATCTTTTATTTATTTTTTTGTTTTCGTCCATCTTATTATTTTGTTCATCTGTTACTATATGGTTTAATTTATTTGATTACTTTTCTTTAACTTTGGTATTTATATTAGTCATTTCATTGTCATGTCATATTCATACGTCTTTTATTGTACTTCTTCTTCTTCTCTCGGTTCGATTTCTATTATTTTTTCTTGATTTTATTTGTATAATCCTTCTACTTCTTCGTATTTTTTACATCAAACTCTTTCCCCATTTTCCTGTTTCGACAATTCTAAGTTAATTTTGTACATAGAAGACGTAAATTGAATAATTAAAATAACTATAAATGAATATATTGCGTTTAAAAAATTACCATTCCATTCTCTGTTTCTGTGATTTGTATTAATTTATAATGAACTAAAGTTTGATTTTAAAATTTCCAAATTTGGTAAATAATTAAAAAGAAAGTGCCCCGCGTTGGGCTCCAATTTTTTATGATGTCCATTTACCCCAATTTATTCTTATTACTATAAATTTTGTTTTTAAAATGTTTGTACCATAAACAAAAGTATATTTGTTTAGTTGGCTAGTTGGTTTCAGTTAAAAATTGTTGAGATCAAAATGAAATTTTTTTGTATAATTATGTTTGAAAAAAACTTGAAACTTGACAAAACTGTTAACATACCTACCTACAATAAATACAAACAATAAAAACGAAATATTGTTGAAACTACACTTTAATAATTTAAAACTAATTACAATATCAAAATCCTACAATAATATCCTTTTTTATAGCCTCTCTCTAGTCCTCTTATTCTCCGTCTCTTTCTGCTTCCTTCTATGATATCCTTTCACTGGTCTTTTGGACTTTCTGTCTCTTTCTGCACCTCTCGCTGCTTCTATTCTACTTTACAAATAATTTGTTAACTTTTCTCTCACAGCTTCTCCAAAATTATTTTCCTGGTCCTTTGACACCGTTTATCGTTCCTCTTTTTCAACTTTACGATAAATTATTTATTTTTAATATATTTTCTCTTTAATTTAACTTCTCCGAAAACCTCTCTCTGGTCCTCTTATTATCTCTTTCTCCGACTATTATTGCTGCTCCTCTTCCCTTTACAAATGATACTTAATTCAGTCTTTAACTTTGTTTCTGCAGCAGACCATTTCCAATTCCCCTTCTAATCATTTCTTTCTCGTTGCTATTTATTTACCCTTCATTTCTTTTTATTTTTTTTTATTTTTAGAACAGATTTTACATAGCAATAATAGTACAGGAAGTATAGGTACCTATATCGAAAATAAAAAGTTGGTTTTTAAATTATGTCAAAGTTGACGATCAGGAGGAAAGCTAAAAATGACAAAGACTTTAAAAATTAAAAAATAAAAGTTTTATAAGAATAAAAAATCAACTTCTGAATTTTCTAAAATTTAAATAACACAATTGCAATACTTTTTTTTTTGGTTATTCGGGCTTTTGTGAAAAACGATAAAGTTTTTTGAAAAATAATGTTTGAAAATTAAATTCCTTGTAAAATAAAGTAACAATTTCAATTTCTTAAATAGGCCGACGCGTTAAAAAACTATGTAACATTTTAGTATATATTTTAATATCATCCCTTTTCAACCCTTTAAAATGCTACAATTTGACTCTACTTACTGGTGAATGAATGCTCTTGGTACACTGACAACTTGTACCAAATTTGTTTTTTCTAAGTTAAAGTATAACTACTGAGATATAGATTTGATTTGAAATTTGAAGCCCCTATTTCAAGGCCTCCTTCTCAAGGGTGCAACTTAGTATAAAGATATTGCGTTAATCACCATATTTTGGGCTTCTTTTACACGCCCCGGTTCTGTGTCGGTTCTTATGCGACACCCTGTATATTAACGTCAAATAAAAGGATTTTTTTTATAAATATCAAAAAAATTCAGAAAGTGTCAAATACCAAATATATCTCAATAAATTGACGGTCAATAATATACTGAACTCGCCTTTAATTGTTTCCAAATAAAAAAATTGTTCATATAACAACTACTTATAAGCTCATAACTTCCATTGAAATGATTATTTGATTATTCGTAATTGCTCAAAGAAAAGCAAAAAATTGATTCCATTAGTTTTTTCTTCAGTTACCTAATTTTGTTAAAAAAAGATTAATTTTAACAACTTGAAATAGGTGCGAGTTATCTGCAAGTGTCAAATAATTCTCGCAGTTTGATGAAGATTCTATCTTGTAATATTTATAGGCAAATGAAAAGCAAAAATTATATCAAAGTAACGTTTTTTTATTAAATAATATAAACTCTGCATATATATTTATAAAACTAAATAAGGCACTGTACATGGCATAAAAATAACAAAAGAGATAAACTTCATCCCTTCTTCTGACTAGACTGTGAGTCGCATCAAATAATGTACAAGGTGATTATGAGATACAAAAGAAAACTAAAAACTATGCGACAGTGAAAAACTATTAAGATATAAACATAAATAGGTACGTAGGTGTATTTATTTACATGAATATATTAAATTTTCATTAAGAATGCTTATATACAATATATACGGTGTTATAGGAAATTTTTGTACATAATTTTTCCTTTTGTCAGTCTTATATAATTTTTTGTCATTCAAGGCACATTTCATAATGCAGTAAATAATTATATTGATTTTTAATTTATATTTTGATGAATAAAAACACTTCTCTCTATAATTCTACAATAATTGTAGAAGTGTTATTATATAAGTATTCAATAGGCACCTTTTTATAATTTAACAATAATTCTACAATTATTATTATTATTGTGAAAGTATTTTTGTTCATCAATCATGATTCATTCACCAATTCTAAAACTATATTTCTGCGGTACCTAACTATTAAGTATCTTTTGGAATTTTGTTATCGTTGTAATATAATGTAAAAATACTAAGGAATGTAATAAAAGATTTACTGCATTATGACGAAGGCAAGTTTGCGGGTAAAATAATCGAAAAATATAACCTAAATAAATAACCAAAATAAAAGACAATAGGAAAACTAAAACGAGATAGCTATAGACAACCATCATACTCCCTAAAGTAAAAAAAAAAACTGAAAAAATTTATAAAAAAAAATAAAAACTAAATGACTAGTTGCTGAACAGTTTTTATAAAAAATAAATTTACCGCTACATCAGGACTAAAAACGAACTAAAAATAAAAAATTAAATAAATAAAAGGTAAGTCTTACAAATTAAATGAAACTTATTACTATTGATACATTTTTTCTGAATGCATAATTGTTTGAGAACCGCATCCACCTTCAGCATGTTTTGTTAAAAGACTCATCCTGGAAAACGTTTTACTGCAACTCAAACAGGAATACTTCTTCACATCGGAATGCGTCTGCAAATGCGCCCTCAAATTTGAGCGATCCGCAAAAGCTCTATTACAATAAGTACACGAAAAAGGCTTCTCTCCGGTGTGGGTACGAATGTGTCCCTGCAGCAACCAGGGCCTCGAAAAGGCCTTACCACAAATTGTACACTTGCAAGGCAACGTATGGGTCCTGATATGCATTTTCAAAGCTCCTAAGGAATAATACACCTTACTGCAATATTTACAACTGAAAGACTTCTTAGGTCCATCACCAGCAGCACAATGGAACTGACGATGCTTCGATAATCCAGAGAAAGTCGAGTAGCTCTTCCCGCAATCAGGACACTGATGCCTGATCCCTTGACGACGTTTCTCTGAGAGATCTTCCGGGGAACTTGTAGGCGGAGGTGACGTCGTCGATGAAGAGTTCGGACTCAACGACGATTGCTCGACGGAGAACGGCCTCAGTGCGAGCGGCGCCAGGGGCTGCTGATGCAGATGATGAGGCGGCGACAGGGAGTTATCACTGTGAGGCGAAATGGGTCCCATGTATTCGGGATGGTAGACGTAAGGCACCATGGGGTACGTCGGGTAGACCGGAGCAACACTCCTGTGCCACGTTTGCGGGGCGTACTCGGGGTTGAAGGTGCCCAAGTAGGGAATTTTTTCGTGGTTGCGTGGGCTCATGATGGGGTAGGGCTCCGATTTGATGGGATAGGGCTCCGATTTGATGGGTTTTGGTTGGTAAATCGTTGGGATGCGAGTAGCTGACGGTGAAAGTGGTGATGTTGGCGGTGAAGGGGAAGTAGGAGATGATGAATGTGGGGAAGACGGTGCAGAATCTGCCGAGGAGGGCGAGGTGACGTCTCTGCGCTCAGCTTGACGGAGGTCTTCTGGTTTTGTACTGAGGTTTTCAGGTTCGTCTGAAACAAGAAAAAAAAATTCATTAGATTTATTGGTTTAGGTATATTGAAAATTAAATATTTTATACAGGTAGGTACTTTTAAAATTTCTATTAAAATTCTAGACAATAATTATTGATTAATAAATGTAATTAAATATGTCTGTTTTTTTTTTTAATTTGTTTTAAAATTCTAAGAAAACATTATTGCAATAATTAGGTATCTACACATGATTAAAGAAATTGAAATTAACAATAGGTAGAATAATATTATGAAATTTTCAAGCCATTGCATGAAACTGTGATATCTAACTGATAATCTTGAAATAATAGGGTAATTCTGAAGTTATAGTAGGTAAGTATAAATAAAAAAATGGAAAAACGCGATTAAGAACCATCAAAGTTTAATTTTCAGTAGATAATCTATCAACAATAATGGAACCTAAATGTGGCTGTTATCTTTTATTTACATATATTCGGTTAGGTATAATATATAGGTAGTTCTTATAGCAGATAAAGCCATAATAAATAATGCACACCTAATCGGATTCCCAGAAATTATAACGTATATTTTATTATCTTAACCGTTTTATATAGAGTGCTTGTAACATACAAGTTACTTCTTTAGAACTTTTTCAATGAATGCTGCATGAGTACCTAAACGATTTCTAAAAAATATATATGAGTCGTTTTAATGGATTGGGTTTTCAAAATTTTTTTTTATTATTATTGTTAGTTATGTTGAATTAAGTTGACTTATAGAAAACGGTTTCAATAAACCGTTTTTATAACAAGACAATTTTTGAATTCATTTAAAAATCTTTCCTACAGTGTAGCTATCTTTTCAGGACAAGAAATTACTGATTTATTAATTTGACACGTTATTTTAAACCATTTTTACAAAAAATTACGATTACAAAGAATTACCTACCTATCAAGAAAATATCTGAAGAAATAGATATCTAATCTTTTTCACTGTTTTTTTTTTTCACAAATAATTCTGGTTCGAACAATTCAAAAATTAAATATAACTTCTCTTTGTTTTTATAAAATATTTGCCTAGTGTCAATTTAAAGTAAAATGTTGAACTTTCTTTTAAAATTGTTAAGTACTTCTAGTTTCAAAAACCTATTAAATTTGATGCCTACATGTAATAAGTAATTTCCAAATAATTCATACAAAAGACAATAATTCTTTACCTATACCTATAGGTAGAACCGATTTGCTGAAGAAATACTGTAGGTATAAAATTTTGGTAAAAAACAAACTTTTTTACGTAGGCAAATATAAAACAAAATATCACATTTTAAAGTACTTAAACCCTTATTAAGTGTAGGTAGTTCAGAAATTTTAACAGAAACCAATTTTGTAAATATAATATTTTCTAAATACTCACCAGAAGATTCATAATAAATTTGCACAGGTCTCTTTTTAAGAGGACAATGAGAATAGTTTTTCGCCATAACTGCAACAGGCATACTATCTATCATCGTCCGCGATATAGATCCACTAAGAGCAATCCAATGTGAAATCACAAATAAAGGCACAAAGTTCAGTACAGAAGCACGATTCGCAAAAACAAAAACAAACCAAATAAACACGATAAAGCTCAGTAGTAGCTTGCTACCGAACGATACGTCTTCTTCTACGGCGAGTAGAACTCTGAGCTCAAAACAAGAAGTGGCTGTCTAAAATGTGTTCCCCACCCTGTCGATCCACGTGCCGTTCGACCAATCGAGGCTCAGCACGGCGTACGAGCGCCAATGGGTGGCCAGGAAGCTCAGTGGGGGAAACAGGTGTGCTACCGAATGGAAATCAAAGGTGGCATTGTCTCCCTGGGATTTCAAAGCCTACCGCTATTATTATGCTCTTATCCTTTGAGCTTTGGCTCGTTGGTGACTGTTGCGAAATTTGATATTGCGCACTTGTCTCGTCTCGATTGATGGCTCAAACTCAAACTGGAGACTTCGATGCTAGCCGACCATGAAAACTCGGTTTTCTATTGGAGATTGAGATTAATTTGTATTTTATAGATCTGGGGTATTGCATGATGGTTTCCGGATCGAGTATACCTAATATATCTTATGATTTTTACTTTATTTATCATTATTATTATTATTATATTATAGGTAACATAAAGCTTGACATTTTTATACGCTACTTGACTTGACTTGAAAAAGAAGTCATATTTTTGAAATATTTTTGAAATTTTGAAAATCCAAGAAGGTGGAAAAAATTAGGTATTATTAGTTTTTTACGATTCCGCCATACTGTAGCTTTTGTCCTGTGGAGTGTCTATACCAGGTTTAAAAATTGAGACATTGTGCTTCAAATCATGAATGATGAATTTAGTGGGTCTATTCTTATCTTAATCCGTTCAATTTATAGGTACCTACCTATTTAATTTATTAGCTCATAATAAACGCTTGATATTAATTTTCGTACTTTTCTTCTTATATAGCTATACCTACAAAGCTGAAAATCAAATACCTACCAATTTTTTTGTTTTGTAGTCCGACAACGTCCGGTCAGCTCGACAATTCTTTTTACTGAAATTTTTTTGCAATTCCAGTTAGGTTGAAACTTTTTCAGGAAAATTTCCTTTTTCTAAACTTTTACAAGTTCGTTAAAACAAGGTCCGGTAAAATTTGGACAGATTTTTTTTCAAGCTAACCGGATTTTGTTTTAACCGCGCGGACTTGTAAAAGAAATCATCAGATATTTCTTTTTTGCAGTTTCTATTTTTCATCCGAATAATCTCATAAAAAACGTCATTCGGTAAAAAAAATCTTTCAAAAAATAAATTTATGAATTATTTTATTTGCAGTCCGAACAAAATAAAATCCCCCCGAAAAAAATTCTGTCGAAATAAATTTTTTTACAATCGTTTTTGTAACGAATGACGTCAAAGTTATATTAACTTTCTACCTAGGTAAGTATATAGGTAAATAGTTTTTATGACATTATTCGGTGAAACCAAATTTCATGTTTATTACCTACCCATTTTTGGTTTCGTTATTTTTTTTAGAGTAAGTAAATAACATGAGTAACTCATCGCAAAAAATATTTACTTATTTTCAACTCTATAACAAAATTAAGCAAAAAGGGTGCATGTCCTCATGCATAAGCAAGAAATTCAGGCAAAATGTCAACTGAATATCTTGAAAATCAACGGATATATTATAGTAAAAAGCTTCTTTTAAAAATTAACTTTGACAGCTCTCTGTACCTATACCTATTTTGAAAAAGGGACGCCCGTGTGCAAAAATGACATGAATTAAGAAAGCCCCCTTATTTTTGGTGAAACAATCTGTGGCCAAGAGATTATTCTACTAATTTCTGACACCCAAAATAATTGACATCTATAAAGTTATGGTTCATACGGAAAGTCAATAATTCTTTAATTTGAGCGTCATTTATAAGTACATATATAAAAGCCATAATATGTCAGCAGGTAGATATTATATAAATATGCATTATACCTATATATAAAAGAGCTCGGTAATTACCTTACTTAAAGTAAGTAGTAAAAACTTGACTTAAGTTTCGCAATTTACTCGTTAAAAATGTTACGCTACATTATTTTTTAACGATGAACAAAATATAAATGAACAATTGACAGACTGATTTCCAACTGGTACAATACGAATGTATACCTATGGTGTGATGCTACAAGACCCAGACTGCACATAATACCTCCATGAATGCACATGTCGTCATTCAGTCACAGAGAGCACATGCACATGGAGAAACACCTTATCAGGGGGCGAGGGGTTGCTTCCAACCGGCCGCCCTGATCCGGCGGAGGGTGCCGTACCCCTGCGTTTTAACGGTCGCGGACATGCAGCTGTCGCTCAGCGCGTGCCTGTGCTTTACCACCGTAACCTGCCGTAGTTAGGCCTGTCACATTAGACGGTAGCTTGTGGAAGTTAATGCTGAGCAGGCTATGCTACTAATGACTACTTGAAAATACCAATCTCAATTTTCAGAATCAATGAAAATCGAAAGGAACGTAGTAAATATTTACTTATATCTAAGTAAAGTAAGAAAACAACTCTACCTGCATCCAAGTTGATTTAAAGAAAAGGAAAGGTGTTACAGAATAGTCTATATTAGGTAAATTACTTATTAACAGCGTGCACCTAGTATATAGGTAAGACTTGTTCTTACTGAAATCAAATTGATTTAAAAAAGCAACCCTAAATTCTCAAAATAATCAGTCACCTGCATTTTTGATAACAATTCAAATATTTTAGGGAAAATAGGTACCTACATTGGTTATACCTTAGGTCTGAAATTATTTGGGCCATCTAAATGAACCACCGTCTGTTCTTCCAGAAATACACCCCTGTTGCATACAAGATTAAAAAAGCTTTTTAATAAGATAAGACACTCGTAATTTGATTAATGGTAAAGTTGTAACGATCTTTACATTTTTTGTTTAGTGACTTTATCAGTCGCTCCAACCGAAATAAAATTTAATCAGTTGAAAGCAAATCACATCAGACTACCTATACCTACTCCCCTTTTTTTAGGGATAGTACAATATTTTCATAAAAATCGTAAAATAGCATACTCGAGTGGGCTTCTTATAAACCTTCTTCATTGAAACCAATAATCAACTGCCCTTTCAATAATCCCGATAAAACGCTTGAACTTCTACCTAAACAACAAAATGAAACATAAAAATAGGCCATCCATATCTATTATGAAGGATATTAAAAAAAAATTGTTTTTAACAGTGCCACCAACCTCATTAAGTCTACGACGTTCATTGCCATAACTAGTTATATTTACTTGCAATGTGCCTGGCCTATTTGCTTATAATACATATTTGCTGATGGCTTTCAATTTCCATTGTAGATATCTATCGTGGTTATAAGTGCATGACTGTATAAATTTCGTGTTCCATAAAAAGCTAATTACTACAAAACCATAAAATATAGCAAACTTTTCTTAAATAGAAAAAAATAATTTCAATTTTTGACATTTTATAATAATTTTTCAGGGTTGTTGTGTAACTGTATCTACGTGCAAAATTGACCTACATATCTAATGACTTTACTTGGAGCTTATTTCGCTATTAAGCTTGCAACTTTGTTTTTTACTTAACTGATTATTATAGAGGTAAAACCAAAAAAAAAATATTCAAAAGGAATAAAAGATTTATTATGCAGGGTGTATCTAATTTCAGAAGGTCCCAAACTCTGAATAATAATGAGAACACTGAACTGTACAAATCTACCAAATTAGAACTCTCCTTGACCTTTTGTATGGCGAAAGCTCGCCTTTTTATTCCTTCAGTGACTATATGCACTATTATAGGTCATCATTTCCATTTTTTTGAAAATTTGAAAACAGTTGAACTGATGAGGTAGAGGATCCGTGAAATTCTACATAAAATACATATAATATGCTTAGAATTTCATGTAGAACCTAAAAATTCAATAAGATACAGGTTCCCCGTTAAAAAATATACCACTGCTCTTTCTGGAGACTACTTAAAGTATAAGTACAAAGTTGCTTAATTTGGCCAATACTTACTTAAACCGCTGAAGAAATTTTGATGAAATTAGATGAATTATGGTTTTGCGCGTATGGGACAAAAAGTAGGTACACTACTAAGGTTATTGATAACGTTAATTCCTTGACGTAGATCATAGGTTTTTTATTTTGGGTGTCCTAGGTCTTTTGAACTTTTACACCAAAGCCATTAAAAATTGTTCAAATATCGAGCGTAGATTAATCAACCCATTTTCTGCAAAACATGCAGGTAGTCTGGATAAAAGTTGCTTAATCTTATAGTTCGGAAGAAAATCGCCGTTAAAGGTTTTTCAAAATTGAAAAAATATTTAACTACTTTCGTAGATAATGGAAAAAAAATTAAAAACCCTGTTGTGGGAAAAAATGGAAGTCGTTGCGAACATATTTTATTTTTATTTTTTATTCCTTAAAAAAGCTTTTTATTAACTGGTAAAGTCCTGTTACAAAAAAATGAAACACCCTCCATAATTTGGAAATTATTCCATTATGCTCCTCTTAATTTCAATTACCTGATTAATCTAGTAAGATGTATTCTGCCGTTTTAATTGATTAGGGCGTATCTGCAAAAATACAGTTTTGAGAAAATTGAAATTTAAGATTTCTCAATATGCCATCCTTAACGTTTGAGGCAACAAATTGATTTTCATGGCATGCCAATACTTTATTGCAAGTTTTTTAATAGTGTAGATACAAAATCTGACAAAACACTTTAAAGCTGATATTTGATAGTTACGCCCATTATTCTAAAAAATTGAAGAAGACGGATAACTGAAAAAGGCATATCTACATGAACTGATCTACAGATTTAATTTGATAATAATTATATTGACTGTCTTGTTATGAACAACGACAAACAAAGGAGATATTATATACATATGTCCCATAATATATGGGTAATCTTCCGTATTTGGGTGGATTTTTGTAAAAATAATTTGAACAAGAGCTATAAATATTTTTTTTCCGAGGCACCCCTACAAAGAGTCTTCCTCTTGAAGTTGAATGAAAATCAATTTGTTGCAATAACTTTTTTTCATAAAATAGTGAATTGTAGGTCAATGAGTATAAGCACACAGAGTGCAATTACTAGCCTGTTAGGTGGGTTCGGAGAATTCCTCCATCGCCCATAACAGTTGTCATGCTGGCAGTGCCCGAAACTCCAACCAGAGAGTTTGCTTCCGCATCCAACAGCAGAGCCTTCCAGAGTACCAAATCAAGCACAGACACGTGTTTCGTTCTACTGGAACTCATCAGTGTGCTGCATTCGGAGTGTCTGGAGGATGCTGTCGGATGAACGGAAGCCGGGGCCTCTTGAGGAAAGAATTAATTCTTGCCTTAATGCAGCACACTGATGAGTTCCAGTAGAACGAAACACGTGTCTGTGCTTGATTTGGTACTCTGGAAGGCTCTGCTGTTGGATGCGGAAGCAAACTCTCTGGTTGGAGTTTCGGGCACTGTCAGCATGACAACTGTTATGAGCGATGGAGGAATTCTCCGAACCCACCTAACAGGCTAGTAATTGCACTCTGTGTGCTTATACTCATTGACCTACAATTCACTATTTTATGAATTAATCGTTGAGTATACTTGCCTTCTGTCTTCTTCATAACTTTTTTTATTGGTCGACCAATTTTGTAAATTTTTTGTGGTTTAATCTTGTATTATTTAGGATAGTGTTTACTAAGATTTGGTAACATTATACATAGACCTCGGTGGGAAACAACCCCATCATTTACTAGAAAAAAACATAGAAATAGCGATTATTATAAATTTTAAAGATTAATTTTCTGTTTGGTTTGATATTTTTTACATAAAAAATGTATTTTGATTTATTTCGATACAGTCAACGATCGGATTAATTTATTTTCAATAAGTGAAAGATGCAAGAAGTTTTTCAAATTTGATTAAATTTGACGAAATATCAAATAACAAGTAAATTTATTATTATTATCTTGTAAGATTACTAGGTAGGTACCTACCTATCTTTATATTTTTTCTTTCACGTGAATTACATACTGGAAGTTTAACACCGAGGTCTATGTATGAGTAAGTGCTAACAAAGATTAGAAAACACTTATTTAAATAGTTCAAAATAATATAAAATTAAACCACAATTTATCAAAATCGATCAACTAATAAAAAAGTTATTGCAAACAATTGATTTTCATCCCCCAAATTCAAGAGATAGGGGTGCCTCAGCAAAGAATGTTTATAGTTATTTTTCAAATTGTTTTTACAAAATCTACCCAAATATGGGAGATTATCCACATATTATGAAACACAGTGCTTTTAAGTGATATCTATTTTACATAAAAAGATTCCAAAGACGACTAGATCCAAGAGTTCCTTTAGTCAACTTTTGTTCTTCTCATAGCTGCCATATTATCTTTCATGTCATTCGATCTAAATAAATTTAGGAAAACCAAAAATCTGCTAAAGAAATAGTCAATAAGCGTGGTTGTATGTGACCGAATCATGTATGAAGTTGCATAACTGCATGTTGTCAAGTGGATTTTTTAGTTCAAAGAGGCGCATGTGTACTTAATTTAACACAGATATGCCTTATTACACTAAAAATACCACATACGACTTTTTCAACTAAAATCTTCTGCAGAATTTCATATACGCCCATCCTATTTCGCTATTTTACCGCATTATTTGTGTAGATACGGCCAAGCTGATTTAAAAATTAGTTAGATTGGAATGAACAGTATGAAATGCACTTTTAAGCTAAAAACAGGTAAAACTGCAGATACGCCCTTTTCAACTAAAACGGCAGTATTAACCTAGCAACCAATCAGGAAATTTGATTTTCCTATTGTTATATCTATATTGTATAGAGTCCATCTTCACATAATCGATTGGGCACATTAATAAAAAGGGAACTGTAGAATTAAATGCGACTAATTTGAACTCCAATGTTCTTTGAAGAAGTTCCGCAAGTTGCACATAAAAATGATTTAAAAACACATTTCGAATTTCTAGAATTTTTTATGATGCAATTATTGGTATATGGAAATATTAGAAATCAGATACTTTATGTTGAAAGCCTCGAAGCTAAGACGACATTTTTCGGATGAAACCCCAGACTATTTTTTTCTTTCATCGGACACGGGTAATGTTTCCCAATTAACTTGGAACTGAGCAGGTCTCAATTCCGAGTAATCATTTACTCGACAGTAACACATGCTAGCCAAATGTTTGCATCTTTGCTTTTGTAATTAACGTAAAATTACACACCTAGGTATTGTTCCTCGTCACGTAGTTCCTGAAAGTAAATTTATAAATGAAAACGGAACTAAACTAAATGTATTATACTTTAGAAGAATACTTTAGATAAAGCAAGTGACATGCCACAGGTCTGCGTTCCAGATGTCTCTTGAATATGATGGGAATTGGGAATTCTCGTATACTCGTTGATCAATGTGGAGTATTCATTGAGAAACTACTGAAGGTAGAGGACATAAAAGAACAATGGCTTTGTAAACTTTAGTAACTAATTTTAGCATTAAAAAATTGGAGCATGAAAACTATTGAAGAATAATTAAAAAGATTTAACTCCAATTAAATACCTACATGTATAGCTACTGGGAAAATTTATATTTTGAAAGCTCATTTTAAACCGTCAATTTTGAATGTCTACATACAAAATGTGTTTTTGATGGTCATGCAGAAGCTTTAATCTACTCTTGTATAATGGAAAACGTGAAAAGCAAATGTTTTTGTCAGCTAAAAATATGTCGAAAGCCTTTCTCATTGTTTTTCATCATAAAAAAACGTTTTTCTGGCGTTATAGAGCTTTTGACCATGCAGAAAAGATTGACGTTTTGTAAACTTACTTTCAAAATTTCAGTATTCCTAATGACGTACAAATTAAGGACAAACAACCCACTTAATCCAAAATCTCATTTGAATGGGAGAAAAAAAACATGTTGGAAGCTTTCTCATGTTTCAATATAAAATAACGTTTTTCTCTTAAACAATTCGCGTTAGAGCTTTATGCCCATTATTACCTTTTTTCCAGGAAAATATTGACCGGTTTAACTTTCAAAACTCATCAATTTTTCATAATGACGTACCAGTACCAATTAGGGGCAAAAAAACTCATTCAACTCAAAATATCCGCCACTGGCATAAGAACAAAATTGGTTTAGGGTTTAGCGCTCAAAAACTATCTTCTTAAAACTTAGTCATGACATGAAGTGTATGACTGAGTGCTGTTTTTCGAACGGTTCATAGCACATATTTATTAAAATTCATTTATACAAATTGCATGATTCTAAAATTGTAATCAAAATGTTGAATAAATCTAACATATCTAATATTGAAGTTTAATAAATTTTTTCTTACTTATATAATATAAGAAACCATATCAATCAACTAACTGAAATATGGATGCGATCAAGTTTCTCTAAAATAACATCTACCTCAATGGTGCCGGTGCTTAATAGGAAATTCCGCATCTGTCGTTGTAAACACACTCCACCGAAAACCAAGGTGTTCGGAATTGACTTGAATTTCTATTCCAACACCCCTCTGACATACGATAGCGCCTATTTACCTTCGAATCAGATGCCCGATAATTGCAAGGCTATGACAATCAAACACTCGCTATTACTGTAATTACCGGGTACGTTCAGAGCTTCTGAGCTTTGTAGGTCGTTAGGAGGTTCCCATCATCCACTAGCCTGCGATTATCAGCTGTGGGTATTTAGAGTGGAATGTTAGTGGCAAACAATCAAATCACTCTTAGATATGATTATTATGCCTATAATTTGGCTTGAACAAGTAAGTGCCTTTGGGCTGGGTGTACATATTATGATGAAATGATATATCATATAATAATAAGGATCCCGGATGGATTATATAGTTTTATTGTTGTTTATGAGAATTTATATTCATTTGAAGGGGTAGTTTAGTTATCGAGATACTAATCATGTGAGGTAGCCAAGAACTTTCTTCCCATGAAAGCTATCCTTATGGATGGCTATTCGATATTATGCTTTATTGCACTGAAATATCAATGGATTTTAAAACATGGTTATTGATCGGTATTTGGGTGAAAGTTATCCAGTTGCGGTTTTCAATGACACTTAATAAGAATTGAATTTTCTTTTTCACTTAAGAAAATTGTGATTTGTTTACATGTTAGAGGTTACAAAATGAAAAAAGTCGTGACCTGCTATTGGCAGAATAAGGAAAACTCTTTATTGTAACGAGACTAATTTTGTTAAATCCCGTTGAAATTAACTGGAATAATCGACATTTGAATAAACAAAGTTTTGACGTTCCTCCACTACTTTAATACCTATAGATAGATATTTTCCGACGACCACCTGCGAAAATGACAAATAGCACACTACTTCGGTAGGTACTTCGAAAATGACCGATATCACTCTAGAGTTGAAAAGTAAAATATCACACGAGGGTGATATTTTATATTAAGTAAATATATCAAAGTTATAATAAAGATTTTAGGTCAGGCAAGACAGTTTTTTATGGAACTTTAAATACTTACTACATTTTTTACGAGTCTTTATGTAATAATTTTACTGATATAGACCCAAAACAGTAAAATCCAAAAGTTTATTTGAAGTTTTCGAAATATTAATTTCAATTAAAGCAAACATTCAACCTCAAAACTAATGTCCAAAAGTTTTCCGGGCTATTTTCCTTAAAAAAAAATTACGTGAAGGCTATTATACGACGATTAGTTTCTGGGATATTCCCGACATCCATTCTTAATCACTCACTCAGTACACATAAAAATTATAGTGATAATATTTACAAAGGCAGTGTTGGTAATAGGGTAAATTTTTCGATACTTATTACATGATGGGAAAAGCCAAAAAAGCAAAAGAAACTGAGAAGGAAACTAATTACTGCGTGCAATATCAAAAATAATGAATTATTGATGATGGATGATAAAATGGGGAAATATGTCAAAAAACGAGAAAATATGACAAAAAAAATCTATTTTTGTGAAATATCTTGGAAACCGTTGTCGAGAGTTGATAAATTACCAAAATCTTCTATTTGAGGCTTTATAAGGGGGTTGATTAAGGGTAGGTATACTTACTCTTGATATTTTCAAAAAAAAATTCTAGTCTCTTAGCAGCAAATTTAACCTTAATTCACATTAATATCGGTATCAAAAATATATTTTAGAAATTGGTAATTTAATAAGAGAATTAATATTTTTGGGAGTCAAGGTACATTTTGACAACCCGGTGGGAAACCGAAACAAATTTTTGATGAAACTGTCTCGATATAGTTTAGTTTACAGTCCCTTGGTATATACTTGGTATATATAGTTTAGCCGTGAGGCGAGGACGAAGAAAATTTGCCATTTTAGGGGGCAGTTTGGGGGGGGGGTCTTGAAGTTAGACAATTTTTTTCTTCAATATCATACATATTACATATATCGTGGGCGTTCAGGCAGAAGTCATTAAGTCCAACTTATTAAAATTGTAAAGCGAACAAGTCCAGTTCAGTGATTTCAACTTTGGTTTTTGAAATAGCACATACCTTGGCGACTTGATATTTACTAACTTGGGAACAGCTCTATGCCATCAGCTGATGAACTTAGGGAGTTGTGTTTCTGTAAAAAAGGTGCATTTTCTTGACCTTCTTACGTTATAACTCAAAACTTAAAAAATGGACCTGGTGATTTTTGCTTGAACGCCCACGATATCTACTCAGAACCTATAGCTGAGATTATAACGTGTAAGTAGCATTTTTTAATACTTCCATTTTCGACGTAATAGCATTTTTGTGCTAAAGATTGATTTTACATATACACGTAATTGAGTTCTAATATGGGTGGAAAACTATAAAGGTCATGCAGGAAAATGAAAACTTCTCTTTTGCACAAAACATTTTGAGAGGTAGAAAGGTGATTAAGATGACCTTTTTTTTATAGATTTGTGAAAAAAAATTACATTTTCAAAGCTTTCATGAAATATATTCATCCATCAGATTTTTATGCTTTTTTGGACATCCAACTTAAATTTGCAACAAAAAATCTGATTTTTAGAGAAGAGTGACCTCTATTTTAGGTGTATGAAATTTTCTTGAATCTTGGTAAATCCACAGGCATTTACATAATCAACAATGCACAGGTATAAATGAACAACTAGATTCATATCGCTCCCAATTACTTATGATTTTCTCTTTAATAACAACAGCTGAAAAAATTCTGAAGAAATTGCATTACGATTTAGTAAATTTTTTTTGTACTCGGTCGTTCCACATCCAGACCAATAAGACAGCGATTGTCTCTGGAGCCCCTGATACAGTTTTTTCTGAACCAATCAAAGAAGTAATAACAATGATGGGCAACCTGCGTAACCTCAGTGCAGCGGACTTGTTCTGTCCTCCTAAGAATCCAGGGTCAGGTCAAGTCAAAGTAATTCCTCTTCTCAAAATGTCGTAGACCTATTAACAAAAATTAATTGCCTCATTAATTTAATTTAATTACGCAAGATGCATGCGTAATGACAATTTTATTGTATTCATGATCAACAGAATGAAGGTTTGAACAATCATTTTTCAATTGAATGTCAAACTTTTGTCGTTGAACATCGAATTGCTTTTGATTTGAACTCAAAGGTACCTTTACAAATAGAGAAAATGTATATTTTTATTATGGGTTAGAAATGAAAATCCATCGCAAGCAAGACGCAAATAAATCCTTGATCCTTGTAAGAAAATATTCCATTTTAGAGATTATTCAAAAAACCTAAATGAAAAATAATTGACCAGAATTGTAAAATAATACCAATCGATACAATTGTTATTATTTTTTTTTATTGAAGTATGTATAGGTACACACCATCTCGCCACCGAAAGTGATTCAATGTGCACGTGTTAAAATATGTCCTTGTAAAACCTATAAAGGAACTACGCATTCGATTTTTAAATTTTTTCTTAGCACACAAACAAGTATAAAACGACATAAATACGATCTGAATACCTACAATCTACATAATATTTATGTGACTCAATAAATCCAAGTAGGTATGCAGATACAAAGGAATGCATTGACATGACCCCTCGATTCGTGTAGCTGAATAAACAGAAGGGGTATAAAACAGACGTGTCGCTTTTAACATTATCTATCACGCAAGGTGTGCATTTATACATGAATCAAACCTGCTCATCTTTGTGATATGATAACGGCAAGTGAATAAGTCGATTGTTGTATTATACTCCCCGGATCAAATAGAGCTGAGTTATCAAATTATTAGCATAATTCTCTGCCTATTCCTAGTTGAACGTAACTATTCATATACTTAAATAAAGCAAGGTGTGTGTATTGGGCTGGTTTGTCCAAAAGGATAAATCCAAGAAAATGAATACGGTTGTTTGTCGTATGAAAGGGAAAATATTGATACTATCTACCATATAAGATTGCGCAACACTGTCTTGTCCGTAAATAAATATTAATCGATTTATTTCCTTTTTTTCCAAATTAAAACGAGTTATGTAATTATATTTTTATGTCTTTATTAAACGAAGTTATTACTGAGCATATACTTACTTTTATATTCTGTTGAATGCTCCAAGAAAAATTACATTTTTTTGTAGTCCAGAACGGCTGTATTAAAAAAAATGGTGTTGTTTTTCATTAATTTATCTGATATAACAGCGATAATTAAGTGTGTTTAATTTGAACCAGGGATGTGGATACTATATAGATATGAGTACAAATTTTTTACCCCCAATTTTTACGCCACTGGAAAAATTTTGGTTTTGACATATTTTTCCAAAAGCTAGATATTTCTGGCGTACTTACAAAAAAAGCATAAGGTTTGGTAGGTAAATTCTCAACAGTTTTTGGGATATGCACAATTGAATAGGTAAACGTTCAATAATATTTACATTTAAAAATTAAAAAATAAATACAACAAAAAAATGTTGAGTTCATAGCGTTATAGGAAACATGACTTGAATTTTTTCGTGGTCGCGGGAGATTTGGAAACGAAGAAGCCTCACGTCAAATATGTAAATTTTTTCAAAAATTGAAACACATAGCCGAAAAACCTGTAACTTCTTGTCCTTATTCTCTTGAGAATTTACCTACCAAACCTTTTGAATTTGTTGTACCTGAAATGTCAATTTAAAAAAAAAAATGTCAAAACAAAAATTTATCCAGTCGCGTAAATTATGGGAGGTTAAGAAGTTGGCCCCTTATTTACCGTATAAGTCCCTGGTTCAAATTAAACTTAGTTATATAGACTAATTAATAGAAAAAATCATAAGAAATTAAAAAAATATCAACCGTTTTTTACTTATACAAAAAAATTTTATAACTTCGGTAATACTCAATTTAGCGAATAGGTTCATAAAGACTTTTTGTCTTAAAATCAAGTAAATATTCTACCTTAGAATTTTATTTATTATTCTATTCTTTATTATTCTGGGACACCCTGGATATAGAGTGTTCAATGTAAAATTTACCAATCCTGTTATATTTTATCAGCAACATTGCCGAAAATGCATGGTCAAGAATTGGTAATAACGCAAGGGACTATTTTTTGCTAAACAATGCGGTATATTTAGCACCTGCCTTAGATGCGAAATGACATTACACATTGACATTAGTAAAGAGAGAAGACACTACCATATATTTAACTGTTTTATCGTTGATACCAAACTGTCTCTATACAGGGTGTCCAGGTATGAGTGTAAGAGCTACACGTGGCGACCTTCCTTGGACTATTTTGAGTAAAAAATCTTAATACAAAAATGCTCTAAACCTCTTCACGGTGCCACACGAGGTCATCAAAGTTAGAAATTCTGGGTCACAAATATGCATATTATTGAACTTCTGCTTCTTTTGCAGTTACGGTTAACATTTTTAAAGACTTTTGCAAAGTCTTATTTCATTTAATTTTCGTAACAGTGCAATTATTAACTTTTTTAACATTTCTAAAAAAGAAAAAATTTAGGAAATGTTAAAAAAGTTAATAATTGCACTGTTACGACAATTAAATGAAATAAGACTTTGCAAAAGTCTTTAAAAATGTTAACCGTAACTGCAAAAGGAAACAGAAGTTCAATAATATGCATATTTGTGACCGAGAATTTCTAACTTTGATGACCTCCTGTGGCACCGTGAAGACGTTTAGAGCATTTTTGTATTCAGATTTTTTACTCAAAATAGTCCAAGGAAGGTCGCCACGTGTAGCTCTTACACTCATACCTGGACACCCTGTATAGTACTGAAGGTGATCTCCTATATGAACAGGAAATTCTCAACCTTGTGGTTTACAAATTAGATGGATCAATAAGTAATAATTAACACTAGATTACACGCAGGGCGAATTAATAACGATTACTTGACTGAGTTATTCCGGTCAGAGCCGGTGTTGTTCCAGTTGTGACCGGTTTAAAGGGATTCAATCACGGCTGGATGTAAATACGAGGCCTGGCAAGGTGAAGGGTGCATGCTTACGAGGGTCGCCCTCCAGCACCTGGCCGAAAACTCGAGCGCACCTGGTGGAATTGGCGGCACACCGGAGTAGGTACCGATTATAAAAAGTCGTCGTGCATCGCTATGATCTGATATTTAAACTGCGTTTTATAGATTCATATTAAATGATGGATACCTGCCTGATTTAATGATGTAGGTACGAGACATAAAGCGTTTAATATTTTGTAAGCGTGAAGTTATTCGGTGATGTCATGCAGGTACCTACCAACTTACGTGGTAGGTAGATGTAGAAATTGCTCAATTCACAGAATAATAATAGATTTTGCATTTTTCGATTAAGATAATAATTATTATTATTACTGGTTGGATATTGTTGGTTATTGATGATGAATAAAAGAGTTGCATGGTTATATATTTTTATTTAAAGAGTTTTTTTTTGTTCTGGACAGGGTCAGTATTTACTGACGTATTTTATCAATAAACTAAATCAAAGCTTGATATAGTTTTGTTTTTTTTTGCTAAAATATGTTATATGGACCAGTTAGGATGGCGTGAATTCAAATTTGCAACTTCTAAAAACTTCGCACCACGCGAAAAACTGCAAAATTTTTGAACTTTTTTCACTTTGTGCTCTTAAAGTCATAAATTATGCATTTTTCGACAAACACAATTCAGAACATTTTTTAAAGTTAATTGAATTTTTTACCATTTAAGCCTAACGCCAGTTCTATAAACCTCTATAGGGACCAAGCTATGACCCTTAAAAAATTTTCCGTTTTTCGGAGTACTATGTACTGCACAGCGGTTTAGACGATATAGGTACTGCTATAGGTACCGGGAGAAGAAGACCGAAACAAAAAACTCCTCATTCAACATCTATGCATAAGTTTTAGAAACGTGGACGTGGCAGAAGTAAGACAGGATCCGTTCCACCAGTGCATTCAACCGAAGCGAAGTTGAAGTGCCTAGTAATTTTGAACTGTTTCTTCACGCTTTTACTGGATGTGACACAACCTCTGCCCTTTTCTGACAGGGGAAAAGGAAATTGTGAGGTTAATTTCACGCAGAAGAGGCAGGACTTAGTAGACGTGGCTGCTTCTTCCTGCTACCAGATACAATACATGAGAGTATTGCGAAAAGTGACGAAAAATGTTGGTAGCCCTGCGGCCTCATCCCACTAATAACTCACAAAAACCAGCCCCACCACAGCTTCTCAAAACCATTGCTTGCAAATGTAAGATTTACTTGAACTTATATAAGATTGTTTCTAAGTGTCGAATACGCTTTGCACCATAAACATAAGAAAGAAAACAATATTTAATATATCGCAATCAAAATATTCAAAATTAAAAATTACACTGAGAAAAATGAGCAAAAAGTTGATGAAATTTCAAAAATTATCAGTTTTTGGCCACCCGTATAAAAAAATATTTTCTTTTTAAGTTTAGAAAAACGCCATTTTCTATGGAACTAACATTCACACCATGGATCTAGTATGCTCAAATTTAATCTTTTTGAAAGAACAAACTTTTGACACAAAAAATTTCAAAAAAGTTTGAAAACAAAATATTTTCCCATATGGTGCGAACTTTGCGAACTTTTTGCGGGGCACTGTGTACACATATATCCTTATCTATAGTGCTCTATCTATCTCGTAACCGCGCTAAGAGATATAGGGTCGGTCAAATTAGAGAAAACATGCTCTATTTTGTGGCCATCTCGAATCCGTCAAGACATATATATATACAAGATATCTGTGACCTTTCCTGAAATATCTTGAAAAAACTGAAAAATCGGGATTCCTTATTTTTGCCACATTTTTTTATTATTAGTTAATATGGTGGCATCTGGTATACCCGGCAGTGATATGGCCTTGAAAATATTTTGAAAAACTCTTGAATCTCTTTGAAGCCCCTAAAGTCCAGAAATTTAGAATTCTCGTTATCTCTAACCATATGAAACGGCTAAAGTGAGAAACGCTGTATTTTACGTGGCATGCATGATTTTCAAATATTTGCAAAAATCGAGGCAGAAATGTTCTCAATAAATCACGTTCCCCTTTTATCTTATTATTAAAAAGTATAGATAGCTAAGTCTGGAACACAAATAATTTCTTTATAAAAAAAATTACTTCGTTACGTTCCTCTACATGCACATATCTTTCATTCATAAAAAAATAATTGTTGTAGTAGAGGTTTTCAATGAGCAACTCATGTATAAATCATACGCTGACGTCATATTAAAATGAAGAATTATAATATCGTATTAAGTATTACGTCTCTGTATAGAACGATTCCGAAGTTTATTCAAGGCGTACCTACTGGATAATAATGATCATTATGCAATCACGTTAATCCTCATTTTGCATTTCAGAATTTATTTGTCCAATATAATTCCCATCTGCTGGTAAGTTTAGATAGTTCTTATCTAAATAGCCCTTTTGCAAATATATTTGCTCAAGATGTACCTGACCAAACCGACAGCTTGTCCACTTATTGATGATGATTTGTAAATAAACAAATAAATGTTTAAACTTATCATGATTTTATCTCTTCCAGACAGAATAGGTACGTGATGTTTCAAATGTTTGAATTTAACAAATGATGGAATTCGTCATAAAGCAGTTGAAATTTGCTTAACGAGACATTTAAATTTTTTTGTTTGTTTTTTGTTGGGATTTCCTTTTGGGTTATTTTCTTATTTGTACGCATCTGTATAATCCGAAGAAAAATTATTTTTCTCATTTCAATTTACTTATGCGGCACGGATGTTGTCATCATATGATATATAGGTATATATTATTATAAAAATTAAGCACCTATAAAATTTGCCAAAAACTTTGTTATGCTTACATAATTATGTATGTAGATCATTTATTCGGTTCCATTTTCTATTACTTTTAAGAAAATTTATCTAATTTTTTTATTCATATTAATACATGTACGTCAATGTACGTCAAACAAAATACCTTATAGAGGTAATTTACTTTTAACTATCTATTTAAACTATTTATTCAACATGATTTTTAAATCTCTTGGAAACAGGTGAGTTTTGCATGCACGTTGGGAATTCCCAAAGGCGTTAACTTACATCTGTTCTGTATACATACCTAACTTGTAATATCGCTGTATGTAGTAAATAGTAAATATCCGTTTCTCTTTCACAGAATTTGAATTTTGTGTACGGAAATCTTAATTTCATCATTATTGCTATAGGATAGGCACAGGTACATCGTCATCGCAGTAATCAAGGTGAATGAAATCCGCATCATACTTTTTATACATATAAGAATGATTTCGGAGAAATAAGCTTATGTAAATAAGAGTTTTAGGTAGGTACTTGTTCTACCTCTTGCCGGAGGTAGGTAAATCATGATGTTTTCAGGTAAATCATGTGTAATTTAGTTTTAAAAAATTGGTGTTTTCTTTTATATCCAACCGGATTGTTTTCCTTGTTTGCACTTCTTATTATGAAGACATCGATTTTTTTCATGAAAATTTCGAAAGCGTTTGAGTTGAAATTTTTCAAGAATTTTTTTTCTACACGATTGTCTCTTCTCTCTGAAAATTCTCTGCTAATGAAAATTTATAGATAAATAAAGATACCTACCGGAGAAAAATCTTTTCCATAGTAGGTAAAAGTTTTTCGTAATGATTTCTTCAAAAAGGTTTTTTTGGAAGTTCGTCAAATTTATGCATTATTCAAGTTATTTTTATGCAAGTCAAAGACGCAAAGAGCTACCCAGGAAATATGCCCCGAGTGTGAAATGGTTTTTCCCTAAAAAATCCTACCAGCTACCCAGCCTAAGTTAATACTTATTAGAGAATAATAAAAAACAAAACAAAATTTGCTACGGATTTGAAAATTTGTATAACGAAGTATTTGGCTGTGACACTTGTGGAACTGGAATTGATTTGATATAGGTACAATAAGATTTCCCATTCTCGAGATATACCTCTACCCATCAATTCAAGTTATAAAAATAGCGTTTTTTAAGCTTTGAACATTTTTAGGGGATTTTTTTTGAGAAATCTAATAATAACTAATAGGCGGTCCGACCGAATTGCTTTTCCGACTCCTATTATTGCAGTCAGCTATGCTGACACAAAATTACATCCCATTCTGAAGACATTTTATTTTCTTTTTGCGTTAATTTTCCTTTACTAACTAAGTGAAGCTGAATGAACAAGCAAGCTATTTTTAATTAACATATAGCTTTATAAATGCAATAAATTCCACGATCAATAAAATCATATCACTTTGATAGGTGGGTCCCTAAGCTTTTAATTTAAAAAGTAAATTATCTCTTTAGGTAGAGCATTTTTAAAGTTTACAGTTAGTAGCTTTCATACGAGCATACCTACCTATATAGCGTCCAACTAATAGAATGTCGCTGCTCTCGTAAAGCAAAGAGGATGCTGGGACTCATTTTGGTTGATAAATACACCTGCACTTTGCAGATTTGACAAAGAGAATGGCATGCCAAGATGACAAAGAGGCAGGTGCATTTATTATATTTGATCAGGCTTTACCCTTTACCTGATGTCCAGACAATACATGAGCTATACATTCGTAATCATTCCTCAGTTTTCAAGACTCAGTTCGGGACAGGTGGCACAATCGAATTTATATTATAGAGGAAATTTTTGCTGACAGTGTTCATTTAAATGACGTAAAAAAATCGATTTTTTTTTCAATTAAATTATAATTTTGATATCATCATATAGGTACTTATAGTACCAGTCATTTGAAGAACATACATTCAGAGTTATCATAATATGTATGTAACGAATAAATTCATTTACTCAGTTAACATTTGCAGAATTAAAAAACCACCCGCAACAGGTCAATTTTATGATTTAATTTACTTTCTATTGATGTAAAAAAATTTTATACAGAGAGCTCAGTAATGTCCTTTTGTCTTTTTTCAATAGGATATTGTTACATTTTAACATTGTATGAGAAAATTCAGTAAGAATGGTTTTAACGTGTTGGAATTTAATTGACTAGTTTTTGAGTTATAAACAAATGAAGATAGCAATTTTTCATTTTGAAAGTACTGTTCTTCGGTAACGGCTCCAAAAATCGGAAAATGGTTTACATGTCCCTATCTTATAACTTTTCAAGTGACGTTTTACAGTGTACTTGAAATTTTTATACAGGCGTGATAAAATATCAGATTTTCTATCACCCTGTATAAATTTTTTTTAACAAGAAAAATTGCAACTTTCATTTGCTTATAACTCAAAAACTACTCAATTGAATTTTCTCATGGAATATGAAAAGACAATAATATACAGGCTGTTCTATCTAAAAAAAAATACAATATCGTCATTACTGAGCCGAGGAACACCGTGTATAAAACAATATACGTAAATAGAACATAAATTAAATTTAAAAATTGATCTGTTTCGAGGTTTTAATAATTATTGTACAAATAATGTTAACTGATAAAATGAATTTATTCGTTACATATGATTCACCCTGTGTATCATCCAACTGAAAGACAAGTTTATACGCATGTCTGTACAAGAAGGTGAGTTACCAGAAAAATAATTAAGAAATCTTTATAATCTTTTAGCACCAAACACGACCTTGATGGATTTAAGTCGTTTGTTATGATAAGACGAGTATTTACATGCTAATCATCGAGTTGAAACCAGTCACCCAGAACTTTAACCTGTTTGAATTTTACAACTGCAATAACCGTTAAAACTCAGTTAAAATTCGGACCAATTTTATCTTTACAACAGACTTTTAGATTACATAAGTAAACATTTAGATTTCCATTTTGAAAGGAAATGCAGAAATATCAATAAGGTATTATATAGTGAGTGGATCGTCCAAAGTCCATTCAAATCGTGCATGCATGCGAAAGAGTTTTTTGCAGTAGATAATAATAGTGTAATAAGCGATGTTCAGAAGTAAAATATAGAAAACCAGATGCTGTAATAATTAATCACTTGTTTATTAGTCTTTATAAAGGTATAGATACCTGCTACCTCCTGAGCTTATGGTAGTTAAGGTACTTAGATTTACTACTTATGCATCAGGTTCAATTGATTACGTACGTGAGTTATAATAGTCCAGGCAAATAGCAGGTACCTACTTTTAAATTGCGTTAATTAAAGTATTCAAGGTTTTTTTTTGGTACTAGAAGGTTCCATGCACTAAAACATTTTCAGACTAGTTTTCCCATTCGAATTTTATCCATGTAGGTACTTAGAGATATTCTTTGTGCGTAAAAAATTATTATTAGGTACTAAAATAATTATTCAGAAGGATGTATCCAATCAAAACAACAAAAATTCGGATTTTTTTTCAAATTTTCTACTGTTCAAAAGTTAGAAATTTTAAAAATTACATTTTTGGGGGTGGAAACGATTTTACACTAAAACGGTAAATTGGTAGCGAAAATTGGTTTTCAAATGTCTTTTATGCATACTATAGTCCGAATACAGAGGGCTCCAAAAGTCAACCGGCGCCAATATTTTTGAAATTTTTTGAATTTTTCACGTAGGCAACTATACACCGTTCACTTATTATAAAAGAATTGGGTTATGGTGTAGGGTGATAGAAATCACTGGGTATAACCGCTGTCAATCATTGGCTGGAGTTTGGTTATGTCTCTTTTTTATGAGGTTGAAGTTTTATGGCAAGGAACAGGACATAGTTGCCAGATGGATTTTTGATATTTTTGGTATTCTTATTATATTTATATTTGCATCTTTGGGGGCTTTTTATTTTGAATCATTTAGTCACATATTGCAATCTTTAACTAGAACGCAATGTCGCTGGATCTAAGATCTTAAAATCTTAAGCTTTTCATAAGAGTTTGACAAAAAGGTTATCATGGAATTTTGCCAAGTTAGGAAAATACACAAATGTACTTTTTGAATATAAAATAAAAAACTTGAATCAATTATATTAATTTACTTTTAATAAATACATAGCAGGTAATTAAAATATATCGGTCGTTTATTAAAATATTAAAATATAGGTACGTAAATGAAAAATATTTTTCGTCAATTCGTCGGTTATTCGGTATCGTAGTAGTGTGTCGGAAACCAGCCAAAGATTCTGGACTTCTGGCTTCTGGCCCAAAATTATCCCCCATTATCAATAACCGCTACTGCATGCATCCTGCTTAGAATCAGAATCATCTTCAGCGCTCTGATTTTAATAAGATTTTCAGCATGTCCATTTGTTTCGTCCAGTCCTCCGAAATAAGTTTTTCACAATGATTATATTAATTTTGTCACATGTCAGGTGTACTTACATTTTGAAAGCTCTTCAAGACATACATTCTTTACTTTATCCTTAGAGGGAAGCTGCTAATTTACGTGCTTGTATAGTGAAATTTACAATACCCCCATGTCATTTCGATTGTGTTGTATTGGAAATAGATTATTGCAAATCTTTCGGAAACACAATATTTTCATAATTAGTGCCTGTTTTAGGCGGGCTGCCCAAAGGTGTAATTTCACATTTGACCTGTCTAATAATACTTGCTAATGCCACGGTCTGACTACTATAAGAGACAGTAATTACCAGCAATTTAGCAGATACAGATACACATACCCAATACTTACATTCCAAATATATTTCACCTTCTGAATGACTTAAATGTTTGCTCAAGTTTGGACTTTCTGGATCTTAAATCATTGAAATGCTTTCTTAATGAGAATTTATTCATCTTAGAGATATTATTTTCGTCATTTTGCTCTTTCGAAATTTAAAAATGTCAAAAATTTAATAATTTTATTTGTCAGTTTGAGAAAAATTGATCAGAGTAAAAAATCATCCTAGATAGATATCCTACTACTAAAACTTCAATTTGACAACATGGCTGTTAATCAGCTGAGACACTTTGAGTGATTTGACAAATGTCAGTCTATACTTAACCTTTAATATCTCGATCAGCTGATATTGTCAATCGAGATCTAGGGAGTTTTCATTTTTGCAAACCTAAAAACAAAAGTTCATGGCCACCTAGTTCTTTTTTAATATGTGAACGGTGTATAATTCAAAATGCGATGAATTTAGATGAATCTGTCATTATGTTTTTTGAAAATTAGATACTTAATTTGCTATTGCTATTGCAGTGACAATTAATTTTAAGAAAAGTTCCAAAAAAGTTGTTGGATAAATCTTACTTAACAGTTTTTGTAATAATAATTTTTCACGCTCAAAATGGGGAACTGTTATAACTCTTTGTTCAGTTGTTGTTGTACACGAAGAAGAAGTCAAAATGATGTTGCTAGAATTTAATAAAACTTTTGCAGCGCTTTTCATGGTATTGATTGATAAAGACCTACGCATTAATACGCATCACCATTATCAAAATGAGAAATCATCTTTGCTTAGTTCTAGGAAATTAAAACGATTTCCTCTACGACCATTTCATTATCCTGCTGGTTTCCGATTATTCATGACGTGAATTCCTCATACCGTATAAGATAATAGACACACATTCAAGGATAGAAGTCAATAACAGCTCAGACTGTGCAATAATAAACCAAGAATCACCAGTTAAAGTCAATCACAACTCAACAGGTGCCTTCAAAAAAGTACCTATGCCATCGAACACTTTCATAGCACAGGGGTATAACCGAGATAACACATACAAGATGATAATGACAGACCTTCGAAAATCAGACGAAGTAGCACGATCACACTTTATTAGTTGAGGACTTGTTTTAACTTAGGTATATTTTATTAACTGTGCATACGTTAGAGATTTTTGGCTCGGTGAGCTGAGTAGACATCAACAAACAGAGCGAGGCTGGATCGATCGAAAGCCTTGCACGACTTAAGCCATGCAGTTCCATTAAGTAATATAATAAGTTTAAAGCATTATGATGATTTTCTTATAAAATTGTAGAGAAAATAGCGTCTTCCTCTCACGGAGAATGGTCATTATTCACTTTTTTTACCTTTTTTTTTGTGAATAATAGTAATCATTCTCCGATCGTGGAAGAATATAATACATCATCATTTAAACTTGTAAAAAAAGTATCAGTGATGAGAGCATTCGCACTCTCATTATACATCTTGTATTTTTTCTTTATAGATATAAGTTTATAAAATTATTAATTTATTATTGGTTAGGTACACCCCGAGATCCAGTGCTAAAAACCGCAATCAAGTAGAACTGCAGCTGTTCTAGAAGGTGTTTTTTTAAATGGAGTACCTAATATAAGTTGGAGGACGTGTAGATAAAGCTAAAATAGTAGAAAAAATTAAATAAATTTTTTTTCGAAAATCCTTTTAACCGAGTTACAAGGTGTTTAGTGTTGATTTGCGAAAGTGATTTTTATTTTATCTTTCTAGAAAGTAGACCAATAATTCAAAATTTTTGTATACAGGTTTTCTATTGAATAACCAAACCCGTATTAGGAAAAATTCCGGGTATATAACCGAAGCATCCGGTGACGTGACGTAGAATCCAAGGTCATGGGATATCTTCTTTCTCGTAAGAAAAGTTTGAACTGTTTTCTTTTTATTATTGTTTTTTCAAAATACCATAATTAATTGCTATAAAAAAGTCACACTTGGGACCCATCGTTCTCGATAAAATTTCAAATGTAGCGTTTTCAACTTTTTTTTCTTATTATTTTTAATAATTAATAGTCTAAGATAAATACAATAATTAAGGGCTTCCAGATAAAGCTAAAATATTAAGAAAATTAAATAATTATTTTTTCCGAAAATGTTTTTTAGCCGAGATACAAGCTGTTTAAATGTCGTTCACAGAAGAGGTTTTTCCACTTGACTGTTTCTCGATTAAAAAACATTTTCGTAAAAAAAATTCAATGGAAATTTGATAAATATTGCTTTTTTGTTGCAATTTAAGCTGACATTCCGAAAAAACAACAAAAGAAAAGAAATTACAAAAACAGTTTAGAACTTTTAACGAGAAAAAAGTGGTCCTGCGACCATGGATTCTACGCCAGTGGGTATTTGGGTTAAACTTAGAATTTTTACAAATACAGGTTATTAAATAGAAAGTCTCTATACAAAATTAAAAAATAAATAAGCTATTGTTGAGTTTTTATCTTCTAATTTATTAAGGTTTATTAAATTTAATTTTAAGGTTTACTAAATTAGGATAAAAGTATTATTTTTCAAAAAATTTTTTTATAAAAATGAAACGTTTCGAGGCCGATTGGTCTTTTGTTCATTCATAAAATGTAAAAACATATTAAAAACTTGAAAATACTTAATCTAATAAAAAACTATAATCAATACAATAAAATTGGTCGTAAATGGTGTTTAATAAATTTTTAAATTTTAATTTTAGAAAAAAAAACTACTTTTGTATTATAAGAGAGTATTTTTTGGTCATAAAGGTATAACGGTTGTTAAATTTCTGAAATTAAGCAGGTAAAAGTAGTTATTGTTATTTTGGGAATTTCCGAGTTTTGGTGACAAGATTTAACAATATTGAGGGGTTGCCATCTATTTGATCATTATATTTGGTTTGGTATTTGGTATTTTAACTAAATGTGAGAGATGGTTTATTAGGTCCCAAACACTGAAGCCAGCGGGCTTATTGTATTTCTCACATTTAGATTCTCCTTGATTAGAAGAGCTCCGTTCCTTTGACAAGGTTTAGCAGCCCGTTAACCAAGGTTTTTTCCGCCAGATGGCTCCCGGGACTGATTGGTCCCAGGACCGCATAGCGCGTTCGTGCGAGTGCCGGACACTCGAATATCACATGAGAAGCTGTCTCGTCTTCTTCATTGCAGAGTCTACAAATTGGGTCTTCTCTGTATATCCCCAGTTTATGTAGGTGTACTCTTAGGTGGCAGTGTCCTGTGAGAAGACCCACCACCGTTCTGATCTGCATTCTATTTAGTTGCAGTATCTGTCTGGCAAGGTTTTGAGAGGACTCCTTGATCATCACCTTACCATGTTTGTTTCCTGTTATACGGTTCCAGTGTGCTCTATGTTGTGTTCTTATCCACTGAGCCACCGCCCCGCGTACAGTGTTCTTTGGGATGCCAAACACTGGTTCGGGCCCAGTGTAGTTTATCCCAGCGCCTTTCTTGGCTAGTTGATCTGCAGCCTCATTACCAGGCGTCCCACGGTGACCCGGAACCCAAACTAGTGTCACCACGTTACACCTGGCTAAGTCAATGAGGTCTTGCAGGCATTCCCAGACCAGTTTTGATCTGATTTCATAAGCTGCAAGGGCTTTCAGGCTAGCCTGACTGTCGGAGAGGATGTTGATCATTATAAGTAAATTACCTAAATTTTTGTGTTTGTTTATTTCTAATGATTCTAATAATTTTAATTTCCAGCTTTTAGTTTGAGTGTGCAGGAGTCTGCAAATTAAAATTCACAGATTGTGACAAAATTTATATAGGGAGAACAGGTAGAAAATCCAAAACCAGAATTTCAAAGCACAAAAGAAGCTACAATCACAAGAAACAAGATTATAACTACTCAAATCGTTTGATAGAAGATCATAAATTTATATGTATTTTGATATCCTACACACTGAAACTAAAAGTTGGAAATTAAATTTATTAGAATCACTAGAAATAAACAAATATAAAAATTCACGTAATTTACTATGATCAAATAGATGGCAACCCCTCAATATTGTTAAATCGTTTCACCAAAACTCGGAAATTCGCAGAATAACAATATCTTACTTAGACACATATAAGTTTACCATTATGTATTTTGTAATACCATTATAATACTAGCGTCTGAAGAAACCACAAGGAGGTGAAACTAATTGTGAATAAAATGCCAATAAAGTGGAAATTCGTTATACAAAAGTTTTATTTATTAATTTATTGGTGATTTTTATCAAGAATAATTAGCATATACATCATAATTTAACTCTATATCTAGGTATAATAAAACCAGTTTTGCATGTAAATCGTCACTTAAACACCCTGTATATTCTGGTGGAATAACATTTTAGGTACACAATTTATTTAAATTTCCTTAATATTTATTTTAAGCTTTTTCAACACGTCCTCAAAGTTATTAATGCATGGTACTCCATTTAGAAACACCTTGTATAACCCCTACTTCTCCAGGTTGGCAGGCAATTTTTTTTACTATCTTTTTATCTGAACCTCAAATTCTTTTTTATTTTGGAGAACTTTTTCAATCTGATATTAATGCTATCAATTCAATATACACTTATACTAATAATAATTTCCCACTAGTGTAATCATAGATAGTTATTTATGTATCAAGGGAGTTATGAGGATGTTAATTACAGAGGGCAACATATTGCAATCCCGAGGGACGTTAGTTCCGAGGGATTGTTAAGTTGCCCGAGGTTATTAAAGGTTATCTAATAACTCCCGTGATACATAATCTATTTTATTTTATACTAAATGAAATATAAAAACGAAATCTGTTGGTTTTTAAAATTAAACGAATGTTTTTAATAATTGAGTAACCATGATTATTGATTACCATGGATATATCAACTGAAAAGTTTGTAGAAAATGACATATGAAATCCAAATATGCAACGAACAATGCAATAACAAAAGCAACATCCAATGGTTACCAGAATTAAACCAATAGTAATATTAGAATTAGAGGGAGTTATGGATTCATAACAGTCCCAAGGGAGTTATGAGTATGTTTATAGTTACGGTAACCAAGCGTTTATCTAGTTATAATGTATTAGTATGAAATAAAATTATTAACATGATAATAGGTAAGTAAGTATACTATAAAGATTTAAAAAAAAAACTCTTCATATGTGAAATTAGAATGACGAACTTTGAAGAACGTTGATGTTAAAATAACAAACCAGTCACGTTTCAGAAGGAAAGGCCCTCTAGTGTGGGCGTAACGGCGCGTGCTACTAAGTGCTTATCTTATGTCGGAGGCTGTTTGTCTTTTGTTTTGCCGACTTGACGATGACGTCTCTACCCTATATGTCAATATGTAATGTGAACGATGCAAAGGGAAAATGGAAACCTGAACGTAATATGGGACTGGGGACTGGGAGTCAGGCAATTCTATTTTTATATGCGAGATATCGCTGTTATATACAGGTGTCTCACGATTTACCTATACCATAGAGTATATCCTGGTCGCGTTTGTGAATTTTTTTCTAATCATACACTACCTACACAACGTAGGTATACCACGTTAAATAAATACAACCTAACAATATTTATTTTTGTTTAATCGTTTCGTAAAGGTGCCATTTAGATTGTCATTTTAGTTTCGAAGTGACGTTTCTTTTAAGCACAAGTGCCTAACCACAGAATAAAGATACAATTCTTTATTCTGTGGCCTAACAGTGACATTATTTTATGCACTGGTGCTTAAAAGTGACATAAATGACAATTAAAAGCAAGTTTTCATGAATCTTCATGAAGCCTCTGTCACTTTGACAATATGAAATACTAATCTCTGGAGCTCATAATATAATATTTCTTAACGACTTACGTATATAGAATTCATAAATAAAGAAGCATTGCAAAAGGACTGTTTCAAGCACTTGACAATAATTTATTTTATATTGTCAAAGTGGCAGGCTTCATGAAGATTCACGAAAGCTTTCCAATTGTCATTTATGTCACTTTTGGGCACTTGCGCCTAAAATAATGTAACTCAAAGCTTAAATGGCAATCAAAATATGAACTTTTTTTGGCAAGTAGCCAAAAACAACAAAATATGAATTGTAGAAATTGGTATGTATTTAACATTGTCAAATGGCTAGGCCTCATGAAAACTTGCTTTAAATTGAGACTTTTTTTTCAGTTTTAAGCACAAGTGCGCAAAAGAACAGACTTTAAAGCATTTGTTCGTAAAAAAATCATACTTTTAAGCACTTGAACGTAAAAGAATGTCATTTCGTACAAATGACATAATTTCACTGTATAATGCGATTTAACAAAATACCTATACACCGTTCACTTATTATAAAAGAATTGGGTTATGGTGTAGGGTGATAGAAATCACTGGGTATAGCCGCTGTCAATCATTGGCTGGAGTTTGGTTATGTCTCTTTTTTATGAGGTTGAAGTTTTATGGCAAGGAACAGGACATAGTTGCCAGATGGATTTTTGATATTTTTGGTATTCTTATTATATTTATATTTGCATCTTTGGGGGCTTTTTATTTTGAATCATTTAGTCACATATTGCAATCTTTAACTAGAACGCAATGTCGCTGGATCTAAGATCTTAAAATCTTAAGCTTTTCATAAGAGTTTGAGAAAAAGGTTATCATGTAATTTTGCCAAGTTAGGAAAATACACAAATGTACTTTTTGAATATAAAATAAAAAACTTGAATCAATTATATTAATTTACTTTTAATAAATACATAGCAGATAATTAAAATATATCGGTACGTTTATTAAAATATTAAAATATAGGTACGTAAATGAAAAATATTTTTCGTCAATTCGTCGGTTATTCGGTATCGTAGTAGTGTGTCGGAAACCAGCCAAAGATTCTGAACTTCTGGCTTCTGGCCCAAAATTATCCCCCATTATCAATAACCGCTACTGCATCCTGCTTAGAATCAGAATCATCTTCAGCGCTCTGATTTTAATAAGATTTTCACCATGTCCATTTGTTTCGTCCAGTCCTCCGAAATAAGTTTTTCACAATGATTATATTAATTTTGTCACATGTCAGGTGTACTTACATTTTGAAAGCTCTTCAAGACATACATTCTTTACTTTATCCTTAGAGGGAAGCTGCTAATTTACGTGCTTGTATAGTGAAGTTTACAATACCCCCATGTTCGATTGGGTTGTACTGGAAATAGATTATTGCAAATCTTCCGGAAACACAAAAATTTCATAATCAGTGCCTGTTTTATGTGGGCTGCCCAAGGGTGTAATATCAAATTTGTCTTGTCAAATAATACTTGCTAATGCCACGGTCTGACTACTATAAGAGACAGTAATTACCAGCAATTTAGCAGATACAGACACACATACTCAATACTTACATTCCAAATATATTTCACCTTCTGAATGACTTAAATGTTTGCTCAAGTTTGGACTTTCTGGATCTTAATCATTGAAATGCTTTCTTAATGCGGATTTATTCATCTTAGAGATATTATTTTCGTCATTTTGCTCTTTTGAAATTTAAAATGTCAAAAATTTAATAATTTTATTTGTCAGTTTGAGAAAAATTGATCAGAGTAAAAAATCATCCTAGATAGATATCCTACTACTAAAACTTCAATTTGACAACATGGCTGTTAATCAGCTGAGACACTTTGAGTGATTTGACAAATGTCAGTCTATACTTAACCTTTAATATCTCGATCAGCTGATATTGTCAATCGAGATCTAGGGAGTTTTCATTTTTGCAAACCTAAAAACAAAAGTTCATGGCCACCTAGTTCTTTTTTAATATGTGAACGGTGTATACTTATTTTACAAGTTTCAAAATGGAAGTGTTTTAAGCAGCACGTGACGACAATAGCCAAACGAGGCCGAAGGCCGAATTTGACAATAATTGTCAAGTGCTTAAACACTCCAATTTGGCAAACGTGTGTGTCACACAAGATTTTTTGTTAAATCGACAAGAAACAACAATGACTGATAAATTCTAAGTCGTCAAAAAATATAAATTTTGTAACTCTAGAGATTGGTATTTGATATTGTCAAAGTAGCAGGCTTCATGAAAACTTACTTTTAATTGTCATTTATATCACTTTTAGGCACAAGAGCCAAGAGCCTAAAAGAATGTCACTTTTAGGGACTTGTTCCTAAAAGAATGTCTTCTTGAAACTAAAAAATGACAATCAAATTGGCAACTTTATAAAAATTGACATTTCTAAACTTATATTATGAAAAAATCGATAAGATTCTTTATTGATCGCTAACAATTCGCAGTTGAATTTAGGAAGCATTTTGTTAGAAAAACAATAACGGTATCTAAGTTGCAGGAGGCGTTAGTTAGTACCTAAACCTATCATATCTCCTATCATAGATAGATCAGACACGTCTGAGGTGAGAGAACATCTGCCCAACGATGACTACTAGCCCAGGGGATACCTACGTCGGAAGCGTGGTGCGCTACTAATTTGTGCTGACCACCTTAGAAGCTTTCCCTTCTATTGTCAGATGTTTGTTAGATTAGGAGATAAATTACATTCGCTGCCATGCGTCTTCGCCATTTCAGCCGGAAACGCGTTCCACCCGGGCCTACTGTCCTTATGTCCATTCAATTAAAGTTGTTTGCTTTTCATTTCATAACTGTTGTTTTGCCCTGATACACCTATAATTTTAGATCTCGATAATTTTTTTTTTTTTGTAAATTGCGACTAAGATTCTTCGCAAAGATGTCATATTTCATAACGCCATCCTCGTTATAATATCTTTCTGTTACAATCAATAAGGGTTTATTCATATTTTTTTTTTAAATTATAGCATGTTCGAAAAGAATTGAATAATGTGTGATAAATAATTTTGATGTGCAAGTTTGGGAAATTTTTCCATGAGTATAAATAAGTTTCTGAATACACTTGCATAGTAAATTTAGGTCGGTTATAGGTAGGTATAAGTTATTTAATCTTATTTGAATCATTTGGAAGCAGACACTGACATAGTTTGGCATAACTACAAGACGCAAGGTGTAAAGTGACAAATTTAGATAAAAGAATTCCTACTAAAATATTTTGTTACCTGACTTATCAATCTTTAACATCTTCAGCCACCATTCTCTGATGAAGATAGTACACGATTTTACGGTATTTGATTTAACATGATTGCTGTATTGTTATTTCCTAAGCATTGTGGAGGTCAGGTTGTTTGATTTGGATTCAAGATAAATGGCATTACAAGAAAACGTAAACAATAGCCGAAGCAGAATACAGTGTGAGCTCATCGTTTTATGTATAGCGGAGAGGAGATCTATTCGGTAGGATAATATGGAGACTAGTCCAATATGTTTGATTTTATTTTTGTTATATTGTAGATAGAAAATTAAAGATTTTCAGAAAATAGTTTTCTTCGTAAGAAAGATAATTAATTCATATAAATACTATAATTACATCTGTTTACGAATTAAACATTCGGGGTATCCAAAAAAAGTCTTAGGATATCTCGAGAAAAACACATTGAATTCAAAAAAGAAAAAGAACATTTTAAAAGCACTATTCAATGACATCAAACGCTACCGTCTACCACTTTACCTCCCCCTGGGGACGGGAGAGCCAACTTTAAAATCCTATAAACAGGTAAGTTTGTCAGAAAGGGTTTTTTTAGGATTCGTATGACGATGGCCCTGTTTCGCAATTTTTTTCTAGTCCTACGGAAGAAAGAAAAATAATAAAATAAGGATTCATTTTCTTAGAAGCAGCCATTCAATGGTGCTTTAACATTAATATACCTCCCCCGCCGAATACCAGCAGCATAAAAGTTGATAAAAATTTGCCAAAATGAAAACAATCATTTCCAAACGAATTTCAAGGAATAATAAAAAACGATGGCATCCTTTCATGAAATTTGAAATTTGTCCACTAATTCGACCCTTATTATTGGGGATGGGGGGTGGTATTAAATCTAACACCGTTAAAGACTGTTTTTAAGTAAAAGAACTCGTACTTTATATTAATTTTCATTCTTCTGTAAAATGTCTTAGTTTTACAAAAAAAAATAAATAAAACAAAAACCGTTTCAGGCAAACTTGACGAAATTTTAGCGTAGAATCCAATATTGCACTAAAAATAGCGGTACCTATTTAAGATTTTGTCGCCCTTCGATAATAGTTATTTATGCAACAAGTGCATAAAGTGGTACTTTTTTTCACGACTGGGAAGTTTGACCGCATGAGCCGCAGGCGAATCCCAGAAGTGAAAAAAGGCACTTTATGCATATGTTGCATACAAAATTTTATCTACGAGTGACTTGAACTAGAACGAATATAAAATTAAAAAAAAAACTTTCCAATGCATTCATACTTATGTAAGTGTTTCTTTGAAGCTATTAACGCTTTTTTCTTCACATCAGTTCATAAAGGTGACATATATTGCTTAATATACACTTCTTTAGATTTTTGAGGTAGGTACCTTGGTACTCAACAGATTTCGTGCAGCCATATTTGATTGAATAATAATTTCTTCTAGTGCGGAAGATATTTCATTTATGATTAAATGTAAACATAAAATATTAAAATATATAAATTATATAGCCACATTTGATTGAAAAATAATTTCTTCTGGGGTAGAAGATATTTCATTCATTGAATCATCTACAATGGTATCCATTTCAGGTAACTAAACGACGCAAAACACAAAATATTAATTGTACATAGATCTGGCGCTGGCGTTCTGTTAATAAACTGGTGGTTCAGTGTCTCGTGTTGGATCGCTCCGCTCCGCTCACTAGAACTTGTACTCGGCGAGCGTGCAGCAACGTAACGTGTCAGATTTAGCGTTAAATAATGAACCGCTACGGCACTTTATTACACTCCTTCTTACTTTATTTCACTCTTCAATATAATCATACATTTTATGAACTAAGAAACGTCTAAAAAAGTACATTTTATGAATCACTCGTAGTCGTAGATAAAATTATATTATACATGTTTATATTTTTCGGATGTACCTATTTCTTGAGATATTTGACAATTTCCAGAATTTTTGGACACTCTGTACCTAAATCACCTTCCTAAAAAAACATAACAGAAGCAATGACTCCGAACCGACATAATTTGCAAGAAGTTGAGCTTTATTTTCATTTTGTAGATTACTGTACCTATTGTTGTTCTGAAGTTTTTATTTTTTTTTACATAGGCACGTTATTCATTTTTTTTTTTCAAATAATCGACCAAACAAGACTTTTATCAGCAAGAGCTGTATTTTAATACGATATTTACGCCTTCTTTGCAAGCAAAAGGTTAATTAATTCCTGTATTCCCTCAGGAAAAAAAAATTCTCGTAGCTTCGTACAACGTTGTTTGCTGACAAAAATATGTAGTATATTACAGGACTAGTGTGGAAAGAGATCCATTTCACACGAGTGGAAAATTAGTATTACGACAATCCCAGTCCCACGAGTGTGAAATGACATTTTTCACACAAGAAATGTACACTATTTTTCCTACGACCACAGAAATTGAAAGCAAGCCATAAACATATGCCATAAACTATTAGGTAACTACAATTTTAATTATACAGGGTGTCCCAAGATTTCTTTATCAAGGGATATCCGCGTTATTTCAAGAAATAAACAAATTAAATTCAGGAAATTTCAACCATACCCCTAAGGCTTTGCAGCTGCACCCTCAATGCTCCTTTATGCCTTTCCACCCCTAAGTAATCATCCACTATACTTTTTTTTTTCAAATGACACCCCCATATTTTTTTTTGCTCGGCAGGATTGTTGACTTCTTTCTGAATACGAATTTCATACGATTTTTTCAAATGGAGACATATCTAGCACGCCGAAAACAATATAATATCAAAACAAATGAGGGTTGTCAAGGAGTTGCAATTGCTTGTTTTTTGTGTTAATGTTTCCTCCAAACACCTTAACTAATAATACCGGTGTTACTCGATATAGGCGTTAATAATAATAATTGCTTCTGTGATTTTAATGTCATATTAAATGTTAATCGTTATTCCTTGACAACCCTCGTTTGTTATAATGTTATTTTCGGCGTGCTAGATATGTCTCGATTTAAAAAATCGTATAAAATTCGTATTCAGAAAGAAGTCAACAATCCTGTGGAGCAAAAAAAATATGGGGGTGTCATTTGAAAAAAAAAGTAGGGGATGATTACTTAGGGGTAGAAAGGCGTAAAGGGGCGTTGAGGGTGCAACTGCAAAGCCTTAGGGGTATGGTTGAAATTTCCTGAATTTCATTTGTTTATTTTTTGAAATAACCCAGATATCCCTTGATAAAGAAATCTTGGGACACCCTGTATAATGGAGCTTGCAACAAATAGAAAGATTTCTCTCTATGAATGTGTGCTTTAATTGAAATTAAAATTTCGTCGTGGAGATCCTGTTACACAGACAGCTTTTAGCTTTTTTCACTAGCAGTGAGGTTTTCAGTTCGTCACAGTTTGGGTTTCGTCCTTTGGGAAACCTTTTGTGGACCAGAGCCTGTACTGGGTCTGACCAAAAATCTTCTCAAAGAATCTATAAAAGAATGGACTCGCAAGGGTTTAGAGAACCACTGGGAAACAGCACCAGGCTGCAGACAGGCCAGGCTGTTTTTGGCCGGTCCGATCGAAAACAGATGGACCAGCATGTCCAGAATGAGCCGGAAGGAACTCAGATTACTATTCGGGGTTCTCACCGGTCACAGCAGTCTGAACAGGCACCTGCAAGTGATGGGGGTCACTCGGGACCCGCGGTCTGCCCTAAATGCGGAATGGATGACGAGGACTCCCACCATTATGTAGGCGTATGCGAGGTATACAGCAACCTCAGACTCAACATCTTTGGGTCTGAGGAGCTACAAGAGGAAGAAATGAAACTCCTCTCATACAATAACCTTCTGGCCTTTATCAAAAGGTCGGGGAGGTTCGAGTAGGAGTTTCACCATGGTTCGGGTACGGCGAAAAGGGCCCTCGGTGGCTAGTCGCTTGGGGTGTACAACCCCAACTCACCATACTACTACTTGGGTTTCGTCCTGATGGGCGCTCGACGGTGGTGCTCTGGTGGAGATCGTGGGGGACGTGGTCCGGAGTCTTGATAGAGGTGAACATGTCATGTCGGTGCTCCAGAGCTTTCGACTGCGTCTCGCACGAGATCTTCCTTGGCAAGTTAGAGCATACAGGGTCAGGGGCCTTCCCCTGCGACTATTGGCGTCCTATTTATCTGACAGGACGCAGTGTATCGGATCCGGTGACGAGACATCTTCCTGTGTGGCTATCAGGCAAGACATCCCCCAGGGTTCGGTCCTGGGGCCACTTTTATTTCTTGGTATATACATATCAACGATCTGCCTGAGTACATGTCACCTCTCTGTAGTAGTGTGTTGTATGCTGACGATACAAGCTTTTTCGTTAGGCAGCAGCAAATTTGTGGACTTGGAGGTTTTGGCGGCCCGTGCGTTGAGGCATATGCGGAGTGCCGGTTTTCTGCAAACAGACTACGATTGAATCAGGACAAGACATAGACCCTTACCATAACAACAAACAATAGAATGACTTCTGACCGCCCGGTTAGACTGTTGGGATTGACGCTCGATTCCCGTCTTAGGTGATGGGGCGCCCATGGTGGAGCAGCTCTGTAGAAGGCTGTCTGGTACCCACTTCTTGCTAAGATCTTTGATATGGTTACTCAGCTTAAATATGTTGCTCGCTACATACTTCTCTCTGTTTCATTCGAGGCTGTCCTATGGGGTCGCTCTTTGGGGTTACCGTACCGTGGCTGCAAGGGCACTGCTTCTCCAGAAGAAGGCGCTGCGGATTATGTTTGGTTTGCAATAAGATGCTCGCTGGAAGCCTTATTTTAGGGAGTATGGGATATTGACCGTCCCGGAAATGTATGTGTTCTGCATGTTGTCGCGTATACACGCGACAAGGGCGCGACTGTTGATATACACGCTGATGTTCACTCGCACGATACCAGAAATAAGAATCACCTGGTTAACGCCAAAAACAGATGTTACATTACTCAGAAGAATAGCCCTGACATTAATCTGTATAATTCCCTTAATGAAGTTTGAAAAAATTACGAGCTGCGAAGATTCAAAAGTTCTCTTTGAGAACCCAATTTACAGTGTTGATGAGTTCGCCGTGCCTGCCCTATGAGGAAGGGTGGTAGAATAAGCTTTTATTTATTTCTTTCAGTGTAATGCGATTTGTCTGTTACATAATTTTATATTAATCTATTAATCCTCCAGTCCAAAATTCACGCATAACAACCGTGTTTGAACTGAATCAAAGTTCGTGCAGCGTCAACCATGGCCGCCTTTCTTGATCGATTACTTGAAGGTATACGATACGAGTACCTACTTCCTTCCAAATCACCTAATCGGTCTACTTCACCTAGATTTTTTCTAACAAGTATTACCAGAATTCAGAATTGTTTTAAGACGAACCATTAACCCCTTAAGAGGAGAAAGCGCAAATAGTCGCACTACTAAATCGATCATCTCATTGGCTGAGCGACCAGCGCCATTCTATGGTACGAATGTCGCCATAACCATACTATGAAATATGATACTTCAGAGATATAAATTTTGGGCCCGCAGAAATATCAATGAGATTTTTCATGAATGCGGCCTAACCCCCTAACACCTCCCCCCCATCTTATAATTCAGTACCACAGATGCAAGATCCAAAATCAAAAATTCCAATTATGACATCTGAGTCTTGAGTCCCTTGACCAAGCGAGACTCAAACACTAACCCGCTTAAGTAGAAGGATTTATCAAGCAATGTGGTTGCAACATGACACTACGTCAGCACACTGCGCTTGAGTCCCAAAACCACCTCAACCAACCATTAGTGAAAGGTGAATTGACCGAAGAGGACCGATAACTCTCCATCTCAGAAGTGTGACAAGGAAAGCTCTGGACCATTCTTGGAGAGATCCATAACTCTCCAAGCTTCTTATCGACCAATGGAAACGAATTATTTCGTGTATGACGGGTGTATCTGTGTGGGTCGGTGGGTGCATGTTTAGGGAATGAGTGCGTGCGTTTAGTTCGCATTTATACATATAAGTTGAGAAAATAGATACGTGTCGATGATTATAAAATAAAAACAGGTGCAATGGTAAGAAAAAAAATAGTAAATTTGCATATGCATTGTTATGAATCAGTTCCGACGCATGGTCAAGATCCTGGAAATAAAGCTTAAAATTCTCCTACAACCTCCCCTCCCCCTCCCGCACGATAAAAATAGACACGGCTCGATGGTTGATGATGGTGCAGGTGATAAGAAAGCAGATATAAATAACGGATAACAAAGTAATAAAAGATTATTACATTAGTCATGCACTATAAAAATTTTATTAGCATAGAATTGCATAAATATAAAAACAATAGCTACATAATAATTACCTATGTGAGATTTATTGTGTACGATAAGTTAGTTATGAAATAATTAATCAAAAAAAAAGAATAATTAATTGTAATAAGAATTTCCTGAAAATAATTTCTTATTGCAGCAGAGGTAGGAAATGACAAGACAATTTCAATGAGTGAGTCAGGTCAAGTTATCGCAAAACAGACAGCGATAGCGATAACCGGAGCACTGGGAAATATTTGAATGGTCATTTCGAGGATTATTCGAGTTAAGTTAGACGACATGTCTTAAGAGGGATTGTGTTTTCCAAAGGATACTACTTGACTGCTTTATTAATCTTGATCATGAAAAATCTCGGTTAGAGCATGGAAAATCTAGAGCATGAAAAATATGCTTAGAGATAGCCAACACCCAATTGTGCGTATGGAACTTCAATCTAGCTAGAGCTTTGAACTTTGGAGGGCAAGGCTCAAGTTGATTATTAATTACAGGAAAAAGCCTAATTTACTAAAACAATCGCTCGATTTAATTACATTTAGGTATCTGGTAAAATCTCATCAATTATTATAGTTGGTATACTTCAAAAAGTTGCCTAATGCGGTGCAAAATTTGTCGGCAAAGTACAGACCAATAATAGCTTATCAAAACACTCTAACAACGCGTAAAGAGGGAACCTGGTATAATATGTACCTATTATTTCTACTCTTCATTTATTTTTTTCAGATAACTCAAAGCACACCATCCTCTCAAGAAGTTGACCAATAAGTTTTTTCAGAAAACTTTTTTTTTACAGCACAGATCCTAGGAAATTATAAGATGATGTCTCGTGTCTAGTCTTCTCGCGCGTGTTTCGCGGTCAAGGTGAATTTCTCGATTCACTTCCGGAACCTTGACCAACGACCATGCATCGACTGATCTGATGCAAGGCAATGCAACGAATGCAAAAATAGTCAATTCGAAGGACCTGCACCTGTTTATTTTTAGTAACGTCTCGTTTTCTTGATTTGCAATTCCCATCTTAGACACACATATACGCGATCATGTCTGATTCGCTTCCGGTGATCAATGATGAGAAGCTAGGAATGTCCCGGATTGACGATACAGAGGATGGAGAGTAGTTCAGAGATATCTACCTACATGGTTATCCTCCCTTATACTCCTATAGATTTTTTAACATTCGTAAAACGGGGCAAAGGAGTTTTTGGCCGAGTCTACAGAAAGTATCGATACTGGTGGTGGTCAATTGGAGTACTTATTGTACTGTTTCATATACATACACAGAAATTTAGTGCCGTAAATGCTGAGTGCTGAATACAACGACGTGCGATTTTGGAAAATCTATGAGTCCACTTAATTTGCCTAAAACATTAAACTATCTTAAAGAAGCCGCATTGCCAAGAAGTACAAAAGAACACACCTTGAGGTATATTCAAAATGAAATTTTCTTTCCGCCAAACTTTTACTTCCATGGTTACACTTGACGACAACATAGCGTAACTATACGTGACAACAATATACCCAAGTTGAAATAGTTTATCCAAATTAATTCAACTTAGTGGTTAGAATGCTTAGATTTTCAAAAATCACATGTCATTGAAAATTACTAGCGGTATAATTCGAATTAAAAAAAAAAAACAAGTGGGGGACGGTTACTTCGGGGTTGAAAGGGCTGAAAATGTGTATTGAGGGTGCAACCGCAAAGTCTTAGGGGTATATCTAAAATTTCCCGAATAAAGTATTTTGGAATTTCCCAAATAGAGCGGAATTTTATTTTGAAAAGACCTCAAGGTGTGTTCTTATTTACTGCTTTGCAACGAAGATTTGGCAACCTAAAAGTATTCATATAGATTTTCAAAAATCGCATTTCATTTTATTCAGAACAAACTCAGTGATTCTGCCAAGCAAAACAAATTAGGGGTGTAATGTGAAAAAAAAAACACGTAGGGGATGATTAGTTGGGGGTTGAAAGATTTTAAGTTGCAGATATATTGAGGGTGAAATTTGAAATTTTGAAAATTACCAAATTTAATTTGTTTTTGATTTGAAATAACGCGGATATCCCTTGATAGAGGAAATTTGGGACAGCCTATATATATTTCAGCAAACTCCACATATTAAGACGAATGATAATGATCATCATTATATCGCCGCTTAATTTGAGGAAATTTCTATTTTTAACAATCTGTTTTCATAATATTAATAATAAAAAAAAGTTTTTGATGACGTTTCGGCAGCCGAAATGCTATGCCAACACCGTTTCTGACATTGCGGTCACATGTTTTAATTTAAAATATTTTTAACCTTCGTATCTGCATTCGACCTCGTCCTCGTCCTCTGTCGTTTACCTTTTCGGTACCCAATTATTGGTTGTGCTGGTGCTATTGTGACTTGATATTAAAATATTTAGTAATGCCTTCTACGAAGGCGTAGAAGCGCCGCATCAGTTTTATTTTTGAAAATTCCGAATTTAAACTCGGAATTCCGACTTTAAACTCGGAATTTTGGAAGGGGGGGGGGCGGACTCACTCCGAGTTTAAAGTCAGAATTCCGAGTTTAAAGTCGGAATTCCGAGTTTAACGTCGGAATTCGTATTTTGAACTCGAAATTCCGAGTTTAGTCGTAATTTTAAAAAATAAAACTGGTGTGGCGCTTCTACGCCTTCGTATCCTTCTAATCAATGAATAACATAAACAAAGATGTTAAGGAGTTAGGTTCATTTCAGAAAGCGTCATGCACATTTGAAAATTAAGAACCTGATTGAATATCATCTCATCCTGTATCATAAATACTAATCAATTCAATTACGGATAACCACTCCAAAGGCACCCGAGCAGCCTCCTATAGAGCGCATCATCGCAAGCAATGGTCCATTGAGACGCTCACACACCGGAACAGACATCCGGTTATGACGCACATCTCCTGGCACTCCCCTGACCAGAGTCATTAAGGGCACCAACACGTGCATCGAGCAGTTTAGTAGTTATATTAATGCTCCGCTACTTGTATGTAAACTCCATGCTTCAAAGCTCTTCCTCGTTTCGTAATTACCTGTCGAAGTAGCCATCATAATGTATTATATCGTACATACCTAACATGTTGATCGGAATTAAAAATTTTACCGACATGGTATTATGACATGCAGACTATTTCAGACTTTTTTTTTTGTCTTGAAAAGAAAAACCAACTTTTTGGCCGTAACTCATTACTATATGAATTTTAACATTGCTTACGGATCCTCTTTTATTCCCCCCCTCCTCTGATCACTGTTGGTATTAAAATGTCATACACTTTCTACTCAAAAAATGAATAATAAATTTTTAATTTGTAGCACATCTACTAATGTATCTTAATGTATCTTAATTTTTTTCTCGTGTTCAGATGGGTATCAGAATTAATAATGTATAGTTCTGATCTGATGATCGAAGAGATATAAATAATTCTAGATCAATTTAATATGCATGATTCAAAGAGGTATACAGTATCAACCTTGTGATCTTAATTGTTATTGTCAACAAAAGAGTAATCATGCATAGTTACACTCCCTAAATTGCCTGTTAATTGTAATTGGTTATTGTGTATCTGTGAAGATTTGAACAGGTAAATACTTAGAGGCTTGCGAATCAAATTGATTAAACCTTTAACTTTTTTTTTGCTCGAAAAATAATTTATGAATTCAATTATTCCAAATTTTGCTTCCAAAAAGTTCTCTTACCCGTTCAATTATTTTTTTGATATGATTTGCAAAAATTTAATACTCTCACACACTTTCTACACAGTGGTAAATAAAACAGGGAAGAAAAAGTCAACATGTATTCTATTTAACCGTAAAAAAATATTTTTCAAGATTTTAACATCAAGATCGTGAAGGTAAACCTCTTAACTCCAAAACCGTTTTTTGAATTTTCCGGTTATTTTTTTTATTTGATTGATCTTAAAAAATCAACTTTTTGATCTTGCAGTGATGACTTTTTTACGCGTAAAACGATTTTCAAAATTTAGAGCTATTGTTGACTCTAGCTAATAAAAAGACGCGAAAATAATGATCGACTCAATACCAAAATTCATAATTCAGGGTTGTATTAAAATTGGTCATCCGAATGGCCCCCTCCTCGAAAGCTGACATTATTTAAATTTGAGTTAATTTAATACAACCCTGAATTTTGAATTTTTGTCTTAAGACCATGAATCTTATCTGAAGTTTATACGCTTAAATATATCACTGGAAACCCTCCAAAAGTTGATTTCTTGATGTCAGCCAGTAAATAATGGACTAAGCTGAAAATTAAAAAAAAAGTTTTGACATTATTAAAGTCCATCTTCACGCTCTTACAGCGGGTATTATAAAGGCTCATTAAGTTAACGGGCAGATTTCTGGGGCCATTTCTGAAGAAGGTATCGAGTCTAAGGGAAAATTTTTTTAATTTAACTATTCTTGACATGAAAGTAGTTACAAAAATGTTAATAAAAGTCATATGACGTCATATGACATAAAAAAAATTCGATCAAGAAATTATTTTTCTTTCACTGTTTTATTTACAGTGAATGAAACCTGGTGTAACCCTGCGGCATACCCTGGTAGAAGCTTTATGTGAAGTATAAATTGGGCCTAGGTAATTCTGCAGAAGTCATCCAACCCATAATCTCGTAAAAATTGAGCAAAAACCATTTTCCCAACGCTTTTTCTTTATATTCTTAGTTATAATATTTCAGAAACTCCTACGTAATAAACACATTATGCTTCATAAATACACATTTATTTATCGTAGAAAATATCCCACCTTCCAAAAAATAGGTAAATGTAAATCATAGAAACTTACAAAAATTACAATTTTAATTATTAGGGCGACAAAAAAATATACAAGGTGGGCCATCGAAAAGGTAACAAGCCTAATAGTTTTGAAAGTGAAGATGTATTCGAAAAACGCCGAAACAGGTCGATTTTGTTATCGAAGGGGACATATTTTCTGGACAAATTTAACTACCCAAGTTCACCCCCTTGGCAGGGGTAGCTTCCCCTTTGCTTATCATCAGAGGGAATAGCTATCAAGTGATACATCATTTGAAAGCTACTTGAATTCTCTTTACAACGATATCCAATTTTTTGGGTTTCGCGTATATTCAGAGGGTGGCCCAACGAAAATGTAACTCGCCTTAATCACTTGTATGTAGGCCATGCTGTATGTAAACGAAACCCAAAATGTTGGATATCGTTGTAAAGATAATTCAAGTATCTTTCAAATGATGTATCACTTTCGCTTACATACAGGTGGCCCAACGAAAACGTAACTCGCCTTAATCATTAGTATTATGTAGGCCACCCTGTATGTAAGCGAAACCCAAAATGTTGGATATCGTTGTAAAGAAAATCCAAGTAGCTTTCAAATGATGTATCACTCGATAGCTGTTTCCTATGATGATAAGCAAAGGGGTAGCTACCTCTGCCAAGGGGGTGAACTTGGGTAGTTAAATTTGTCGCGAAAACATGTCCCCCTCGATAACAAAATCGACCTGTTTCGGAGTTTTTCGCATAAATCTTCACTTTCCAAATTATTAGACTTGTTACCTTTTCGATGGCCCAGCCTGTATATGCAGCAAAAGGCTACTTATATTTAAATACACCACAATACGTAAAACATTTTTTGTTTCTTTTAAAATTATTAGGTAGGTACATAAAGATTTTCGCGAAAAAAAAAATCTAAAGGACCGGTCGTGCTATAACTTTTTCACCTTTATTACATTTTTGCACATATTTTCGAACTTTTTTCGAGTTAATTTTATACACAAAAAAACATGTCGTACCTAACTATTTTGAATTTTTTGTAAATGAGGGATATGCATAACAAGAAATAGCAAGAAGAAAATTTTGTTCGTATTTTTTTTGCGAGAAGAGGTTTAAGACTTAGTTGAAAAAATTCTCCTCACAAATGCCTTTTCAACGACGTATCACAATAATTAGGGGGTAGCTTAAAAAAATCATGATGGTGACGTCAGAAAAACCATTGACGTCGAAAGAAAGCAGTTTGAAAACAAAATCGACCTATAAATAGACCAAACAACTATAAATGTATTTTTTTCTGCGACGGGCTATAAGTTTGACCTTTTTTCGCCGTTGACAGGTAGAAAAATGCCTCATTATATGAGCTGCATCTTATCGGGGAAATAAATGAATTAGCAGGAAAATAAATGAGTACTTATTTCCCCGAAATGGCGGCTTAGGTATAGCTACTATTAACACTCAGATATCATTAAATTTATATCAAATATACGTAAAGGAAAGTTACCTTATTATCCAAATGGCAATTATTAAGGGAATTTTCGTAACAATCACTATCCATATTATTAAATTCACTCATTGAGACCTTACAAGAATCTTTGCAAAACTATCTAAAATTTTAATTAAATTATGACGTTTATCGAATTAAATCGTTTCGTTACCAGGCAACGTCAATTACGATAAAAGACAGTTTGAAAGTCCAAGTTTAACATAAATCATTTTTCCGACATAATTTTCAGTTATCTAACTACGTTTTTCGACATTCTAACACTGATATTTCTTCTCGCAGAAAAAAATTGTATATTACACACGAGAAAAAAGTGCGATTTTAGCTCTCGATGTGTTTGTCCCCTCCGCTAAACGCGTCGGGGACGAAATCACATCTCGAGCTAAAATCTATCACTTTTTTCTCTTGTATAATAAATAACTATTCTTGACAAAAATAGTAACTGAAAACTGTGTAGTTAGGCACAGTTTTCTACTCGAGTGTACCATTTTCTTTTTTATATTAACAATTTAGGGCAAAAAATTTATTTTTTTTTTCTTTTCTTATAAAACAAAAACTGATGGGGCAATCTAAAGGGTCCTGATGAACGAAAAGTAGAGAATTAAAATACGAGGAAAATGAGAGCTGAAGCAACCCGATTGGTTCACTATTAAGTGAGAAAAAAAAAAACGAAAAAGTCGCTCTCTCAAAATTATTTAAAAAAATTGTAACGTCCCATTGTTTGAGTTGCAGTGCAGGCTCTTTTTGCGAGCCTTTTTGCGAGCTTTTAGTCGACATTGACAGATACTTCCTGTATGCAAAACCCAGACGGTATAGGATTAATTAGTTTTCGCCTAATTGCAATCAGAAGTTCTTCATAGCATATTTTGCAGCGAGGCTGCATGCTCTGCGAGGTCGTCCAATTTGCATTTATCGAACAGATTTGGAAAGAAAAAGTATTCAGCTATAAAACTTCAATCTTAGTTTTCCATTTAAATACTGGAAAGTAACGACCGAGCGCGTGAGAGTGGGTTAGAACAGTAGATGAGGGCTAATATTATGCCTTCCCCTCAACTGCTGTCAACGATTGAATCATCCTATTCCAGAATACAGAATATTGTGGATTGCTATTCCAGAGGGATGCGGTTGTGTACATCAAAGAAGTCTGAAAGTAGGTAGAACGAGGTGTAACGAGTGAACCTGATAGGGATGAACTGTATCGGTTCGACGTGTGTTCCGGGCTTCGTTCTATAGGTGGGATAAAATGGGCACCGTCTTTTGAGCACTCTCCATAAAAATATCTGTAAAACAGGCTCAGCAGGTCAGCTATACTTTTCTTCGAAGTTCCACCACATAATATAAATTTTTGTCAGCGTCGGGTCCCCGTTCAAGTGGATATCTCTTTTCTTGGTGGAGTTTAGTAATTTCAGCGTATGTTTAAGAGCTGATCTCAAAACATGTGAACAGTACTCTTAGAATGGTCATATTTGAGCCTTGTAAAAGGGGATGAGAAGCTGTTGAGGTGTATGCGAAAATATTTTGACGACTTTGTGACTTCCGACTCTTTCGACGAAGTAAAATTATATAACACGAGAAATCGAAATGAAGAAGTAACAAGGAGAGAGGCTATTCTCAACTTGATTAAAAAAACTAACTACATAATATATATCAAAATCATAAAAATCCACTGCACAAAATACAAAAAAGAGAGTTTTTCTAATCAATCAAGAACATTCTTTACTTATCTTTTCTACTTATTCATTCCCCTGACGTTTCTAAGCAATTATTCATAGTGACCATTTTCAAACTACTGCGCCTATAAATAATCTACGTGTAACGTGGTTACACAAACCATTTAGGTGTCGAGCGTATAGAAGTTTCTTTTGTCACTGACCAATTTATGCTTCTATGCCTCCTTTATGAAGCATTAACGTTTTTATATCGCACGAACACAGGTGTTTGCTCTTATAAAAACTGGATTTACCTCGTAAGCATTGCTCGTTTTTAATACATACTTGAATAAAAGAGTCTAAATAATAATTGCAAATAGGATCAACGTCGTTTCATACGGTGAATACTATTACAATAATAATGGACCAGTTGGTCCTAAAAAGGGGGCTAAGTGGTCATACATTCGCACACCTTTATTAAAATGCGTCTTTAACCTGTTCGTATACAAGTCGTTCAGAGTTCAAGGATGACGAACAATAAAAAACATGACGGTTTCTCAGGAACTCTAAATGAAATTATGCGACTCTGATTTAGGTAAATAATGCTAATAATTATAAGTTATGGAAATGAAAGTCTGTGCGCACATTTGCAAATGAACCTTTTTCTTATTCTCGTCCATGGAAGCTTGCATAAAAGGAGTTGAATGAATAATACTTATCCTAAATCTTTTGTTATTAAAATTTGACAACTTCGAGGTTTGATAAATATATTTTAATATCGACTTCAGCTGCAGATCTTCAGCTTAATATTTAATACTCAGAGTTGCACCATGCACCGACTATTTATTGTAGGGGATTTTCATAGAGAAAAGCACCAAGACCAAGGATGCATGAATGCTCTGCTACGACCGTAAATTGACAATGAAGCTTTTCATTTAGAGCCCATAGTTGCGTTACAGAACGTTCCTCTTTGATATTTGCGACTGCCATAGCTACCAGTCGAATAATGTCTTCTAAAATGAAGATACTTTTACCATGAAATAAGTGTCAAATAGTAAGCCTTAATTTTTCCGCTCGAATATTTACTTGGGTATAAGTGATATTTTGGTAGATTGGTTGCCCGAATACAGAGATCTTCATCAATCGTTTAAGATTTTGTCGAAGGCGCCGGAACAATCTCAATGTACATTATAATTTAATAGAGAACAACAATGTTCCCTTATATAAATGAACTCAAGCAATAAGATCTAAGAGACAGTATGATGTAAATATATGGTGTCTCATTACAATAAAACAATGGTTTACTGGTTGAATTGGCTTGGTCGAACTAAACAATGCCGTTCCAGTACTTAATGTACCAGCAGGTAAGCTAAAATTAGGGTCACAACAAATTTAAATACATATTCTCCGGCATGCATATTACATTAACTATAGAAGGAGACTATTTGTGTAATACCATAGCCAAAGCAAACCGTACTTACTCCTATTGTGGTCTTTAATAGAGTGATAAACAAGCCCAGCAAGTGAACATGAATCATAATCGCTTACCTGCAATTACTACCATTTATACAGGGCGATTCACACGCAGGTCATGGGTGTGTGAAAATTCATACACATTCAAAATTCATGGAAAATTCTAAATTCCAGTCGAAATTCTTGAATTTCTATTTAGAAAACTTGGATCATCTTCACAATGTGTTAAAACGAGAGAATAATAAATTCATCCCAATTTAATTGCAATCGACTAATCAATGTATCAATAATTCTGTTTCAATTAGTGAGGAAGACAAGAAAGAAATTAAGCATCTTGTCAAAATAAAAAGAAGAATTTAAACTTTATCGGAAGATTTGATGATACCATTGACAATTGAACAACAACAGGACGCGACGTTCCCAATGATTTAAAAAAGTCAAAGGTAGTTGCTATCCTAAAACCTAATAAAAATCCAAAAGGAGGCTGCAGGAGGTGACATCACGGTAATTGCTCTGAATAAACATTTTCTGATTGATGAATTCAGAGATGCAAGGGTATAAAGAATTCATCGAATGACAGTGATATGTTTCTGTATGCTTGCAATGTTGTCAGACAGATTATGTACTACTTGATCCATAAGTAAGGAATTGATGCTTTAAATAGAAGCGGAAATTTTCATACCTCTGGCAATCCTGTTTCTTCAAATACCTCTTATTTCCAATCTAATTTTCTGATTGGCTGGAATGACCAAATGTTGTTCGAAACAAGCTTCTGACTACTTAGGCACTTAGGATCCATACTGGTTGACCGGGTATTGACGAATGACGACTGGATTGGAGTAGCATGCGCTAATTAATCTCTGGGCTGCTATAGCGACATTATTTTCAACAAAATTGCAATTAATAAATTCTGAAGCCGTACGAATTTAAAAACTCTCTAATCATAATAATAATAAATAAAGAATCCTAATTTTCAGGAAGCTAGATAATAAGAAATTTGGTGCGCTACCTACCTCGACTAGAAAATAAATTAAATTATGACAGATTTTAGCTATAGGCTACGAGGCTTCAAGAATACGTATATGCGTATACAGTGTGTGTATAAAGTTTGAAACAAAATTCATAATTCAATTATGTATTCTGAAGTGTAACATTTCATTATGACGTCATTGATTTTTTGCCACTGACGTCAAGAAGTTAATGCTATAATACGTCATTTCGAAAGTCTTTCTAAGGAAAACATTTGTCTCGAAAGTTTCACATTTTATATTTGTCAATCAAAAAACGTATGGCAAGTGAAACTTTCAATTGTTGTGCTGACACCATTAAAATTGAAAAAATGTTTTGAATTAAAAAAAAAAAACAGGCCATAACTTTTTTGAATAGACGAATATGTATAATGTGAAATTTCCGAAAGAACAATAGTTTGACTTTCTGTCCAAAAAAATGCTTCTCCACTTTTCTTTTGCGAAAAAAAATTACATAAAATTAAGTTAAAAAATAAGTTTTTTATTCTCCTTAAGTCTCCGACAATATTCTCCTTAAGAAAGCACCTTTGCAACGATGTATCACAAGTATGGGGTTGCCATTAAAAAAATTAGGATTATGTCATATTGGAGAAAAACTAATGACGTCATAATAATATGTTATTAGGAAGATGACATTTTAAAACATAATCGACTTCACAAAAAACCTAACCCACAAAAATGGTTCAGATTTTTTTTTATTGTAGCTAAAAGTGTAGGGATGGTAAGAAGACTGTTTTAACAACATTGTTAGCAAAGAGACGTTCAAGAGGAGTATCGAAGAGGATGGTCTTCGGTGGTCTCTGAAAATTCAATTTAACAAATAAACAAGAAAATTTGTAAGAATTACTTTTATGATATTCTACAAATTTCTCCATGTTCATGTCAAGACACAGGGGTGGGATAGCTTGTAGCCGGCATACCAGTTTTGACCACTTTTGCTTTAAGTGTTCCCTCTCAGACTAATAATACCGTGTGTCACCGGATAGGTGAAACGACTCTTATAAAAGACAAAAAATTTTTGATTTTAATTTTCATTTTTTGGGGTTCAGCTCTGCTTGGTTAAAGAGTAATTTCTAACAAAATTTTAGTTTTGAAAAATCAAGCATGCCTTGGAAAAAAACATTTTTTCTGTGGAGTAAAGTGCCTTTTATGTGGCAAATACGAAAAAATGTTATTTTTTGAAAAAGTTGTTAAGAATCAACATTTAAGTCCGTATACCAAATTTCAAAATCATAGGCCAACTTTGATCTTTTACATTTACTTTTATGTTTTATTTCACAAATCAAAGAATTTCATTTATTGTCACAAAGACTGATATTATTGACAGATTGCTATTGCTATGGATACAATTTGGTTTTTCCATGGCAGTCTTTGTTACAAAATGAAATTCTTTGATTTGTGAAATAAAACATAAAAATACACGAAAAAATAAAAGTTGACCTATGATTTTGAAATTTGGTGTAGGGACCTAAATGTTGATTCTGAACAACTTTTTCAAATAATATTTTGTCGTATTTGCCACATAAAAGGCACTTTACTCAACAGAAAAACCGGTTTCTTGGAATTCCAAGGCATGCTTGATTTTTCAAAACTGAAATTTTGTTATAAATTACTCTTTAGCCAAGCAGGACTGAACCCCAAAAAATTAAAATTAAAATCAATAAATGTTTGTCTTTGATAAGAGTCGTTTCACCTATCCAGGGACACACGGTATATTTAATTTATTTGACATGAGCGTAAGAATGACTCGTTTCAATATGACAAACTCCTTTTTTTACCCTCCTAAATTTTAATCGTTCAAGTCAAGTGACTAAAATCGTTCATTTGCTTGGATTGCATTTTTTTATTTCCATGCAGAACAGTTTTGGGATTTCAAATATCTGGAGCGGCATCCGAAACTTCTTGGCATCAGGCCCCGATTCAGTTTTAGGTGAGGATATAAAAATGAATACAGGGTGGTTACTTTCAACTGGCTCATGCACCATTGAAATAAGTATCTAAAATCATAGGGGATACAGAGTCGGTTAAATTAGAGAAAATTTGCACAATTTTTTGCTTAATAAGAATCTTAAAAAAAATTGCCATAGTTTCAGTGGTTCTTGAAATATCCTGAAAAAAAAACTGTTAAATCGAGTTTTCTTGTTTTTGGCATAACTTTGTTAGTTTCGGAAGTAAATAAAAATTTTTTGGTAGGTTTACATATTTTATATACCTAAGTCATCAAAAGCTCTGGCACTACAAAAATTATCTAAACCGACTAGATCCCAGAGCTTTCAATAGTCAACTTTTGATTTTCTTATTGCTGCCATATTGTTTTTCGAAAATATCTTTATCGAATGGGTTCAAAGTGAAGAGATGGCTGCCGAAAATGTCTACCGTATAGAACACAAGGAAATAAAGCGCATAGTGGAAGCAGGGGCATTTTTGGAACGCTACAACGCGGATGGTGATGATTTTTTGAAACTTATTCTGAACAGGATGGAACATGGGTTCCTCGAGTCGTATCAGAGACTAAGCAGCAATCTGCACAATGGCGGCTTTGTGGATCCCCGAATAGAAAAAAAAAATCAAGCAGGTCATGAGACACATGAGATCTATTAATATTTGGACTACCTATATGTATTATAGGTATCCCTTTTGTTTTTATTTTTTCAATTGATAATCATTTCTTCTCCGATCACCGGATCAATCAATACCAATGCGTCGCATGATTAATCACTGTATCTATTTGGTATTCTTACTGTACCTATAGCTGCAATCGCTCACCAATTCAAGCAAATGATCAGTTATGCAAATGATATTATCTTCACTCCCATGCACTTCCATTCAAATGAACCATCATACCTCACTGACTTTAATAATAAATGAGATGCTATACGAATATTTTTTATCACAAGAGGTTTAGTAATAGATTCATCAATTTAGGATACTGTCATGCAACGATCAAATTAGGATAAATCTTTGTTTCTTTCCGATAAATCACGGCACTCGTTGGTTAATGCACAATGCAGTCATTATTGATATTCTTTTGATTATTACTTCATTAAATATTTATGTGCTGCCATTACATAATAAGCAGAACCATTATCTAACGAAATAATCTTCATTGGTTTGTCACCAAGAAATGACGATTGCACAATGACAAATATCAAAGATATGATGGCGTGTCTGCAGCGTGAAAGGTATTCCACATTATCTCGTATATTTATTACATTTTCTGGTATACTCCGTAGCGCGGAGTTTATCGAGCGGTCAGTGGCTGAACCTACATGAGTGCTCCACTATATCATAGACAACAGGTGCCATTATAAAAAGGGGCCCACGCATGGTTCCGACTCGCTGCATGCGCCTATCCTAGGAGCCCCCATCGTCTCCAGACACGCTACCGCTGCACTGTGCATGCCAATAAAACCTCCGACCGTCTCCATAATAAATCACAATCTGCACTGCCTCGAGGAACATTATGACGCTAGTCTAATATGACATAATAGTGTGCTGGTTTGTTGGTAAAAATGGAAACTGAAAATCTTATTTTTGAAAATACTCCGGGGAATGGTAATGAATGGTACAATTTTATCAGCAGTCATTGTACCAATCTGCTAAGATGTAAGTATATATACAGGGGTGATTCACAGTCGATGGTACTATACCTTAGACGACGTTTACGGGGAACGAGTCATTAGATTTTTCTGAAAATTTAGTCACTTGAGTAATTGGCTCTGCTCTATCGATCTAAAAAATGTTTTCGGCATTGCGACATTGCCGATTATTTCGAAAAATTGCAACAACGTTGATATTTTAAATGAAACACCCTGTATATTAATACAATTTTAGATTGTCTGAGAAAATTCAGTAAGAATGGTTTTCACAGTTTGAGTTTAAACTGAATAGCTTCTGAGTTATGCAAGTGAAAAACGCCATTTTCCATTTTCAAAGCAGCTTACAATGAAAACGGCTCAAGACAGCAGAAAACGGTTTCCATGTACCTATCTAAATTTTTCACGTGGTATCCTATCGTGCGGATAAAATTATTATACAGAATGGTTATACAAATTATCAGATTGGTCAAAAAATGGTTGGAAATCATTGGAGAACAAACATTGGTCAAAAAAATTTTAAACCAAGTCTAGCTGTATAGGTAAGTAGGTATTATACAAGGACTTTTACAAATGGAAAAAACCCCTTTATTTTGATCTCTTTAGTCACACTTCAGTATCATTTATGGAAATTTTCTAAGACCATTGAATCCATTGCAAAAAAATATAAAATAAGAAGCTTAAGAGAAATAATATTTCATAAAGAAAATATTTAGATTTATTAATTTCACGGCCTGGGATTAAACCGCGTTAGCATAATGATTTAGCCTGAACAATACGGGTCGATGTGAAATGGTTACATGAATTCAAGTCGAAGTCCCACTTCACGCTGCGAAAATGAGTGTAACCCATTATAATTACTTAATGTTAAATTTTCGTTGCGGTCGTTTAAAAGGGTGCAACATATTTGCATTTTGAATATGCGTGTATAAAAAAAACATTTTATCAGATGTACCACGGGAAGAATGAAAGACTGATGGAGAAAAAATTCATACAAAAGATTTTTGCTTGTACCTGCGTTGCCATTTATGATAATTTATTAGATAAGTATTATTATTATTCATGAACAAGTGGCATTAGGGATACTTAGAACTAGTTTACGAAAAAAAACCTTTGGAAATTACTGCAAAAAAAATTGAAAGCATTTCAGTGGGTATTTTTGTTTTTGTTATACCTATAAAGTATATTATAATACTCATAGGTAGTTTTAGGTTTTTTACTGCTCTAGTTTTTACAGCTTAGTAAATATTGATGTATTTCTCCCCAGTTATCGTGGCATATTATAATATAAATATTCATGTGGATTGGGTTTGGGTTGTTATACCGGGTTAGGATAGAAATTTAAATCAAGCAAGTGGCTCCTGAAGTACCTACGTATGGATTAAAAAAATCTGGAGAGGTAAATTAGACAAAATTGGGCACATTTCAAGCCAATGCCGAACGTTGCCGAACATGAATACATGTAAGGAATTCATTCCCTATACGATTACGTAAACAATGTAAAGAATGTAAAAAATAAATAAAGAATGTATAATTAATAGTAAATACCTATGATTATGTTATTTTAATGTTTTGTTACTTGAATAATAATAATTGTTCATGTCATTTAATGTTCACTGCACATAGGTAAATATCGTCTCAAAGGAGCAAGATTAAAGTTTTCAGGAATATTTTTTGTAATAGTTCTACATTACTGTATTGCCTATAAAGATCTATATGACGTAAATAAAATACGTGGGAACTTTATAAATATTTTATCCTCCAATGGTCCTTTAGTCAAAGTTCCAACCTCGTATCGAACTTCCAGAACCAGAACAAGCTACCTATGTGGTTCTGGTTGTAATGATATTCATATGCATAAACGATATTCATCATCATATCCACGAGGCCGGCAATGAATGGCATTCCATCGAGCTCAGACTGCATTGTTTATAAGAAAGTGGCGGCGGAGTCTCCTGGATATCACGTGTACGGCGGGAAGCGTGACATCGCATCGAGTACCCGGTTCAGCGACAGGATGCGTCCGGGACACCCCCGAGTAGGCGACTGAGCGACGTTGCCAGCTGAAGAGAAGATCGGATTGCCAGGTGCTAATTGTTTCTAATATGCTAATTCATTGTCACTAATTACACCTTACTTACATGCTAATTCACATAATTACTTTATTGCTTGGTTATCATTATTTTAATAATATGAGAAGAAGTATTAAAAAAGAGGTTGCATGCAGTAAGATTTTTCAGAATCCTGTCTTAACAACGATTATAATGAACTTTTTCCCATCTTACAGTTATTGGCAACTTATACAGTTTGTCGAATTTTTTGGATAATTGTAACAAAATGTAGGTATTTAAAAAATTATTAATTTATAAAGCAGTTCTAAGGATGTTTTTTCAACAGTATTGTCGACTAGCTTGATTTACTTTGGGAAGCTCACCCTCTAAGCATTCAGAAGAAATTAAATAGGCTCAAATTAGGTTCACTCTTTTTTTAATTTATTTATAAACGACATTGTTCAGGGTATTGAGGTCGATCATCTATTATATGCTGACCATTTGAAGATCTTTTGTAAGATTCATTCATTAGATGATTGTCTTAGACTCCAACGCTCCATCGATCATATCAGCTTCTGGTGCAGTAAGAATTTACTTCCTCTAAATAAATACTGCTAAATGCTATACCATGTTTCAGTCTTAAACATACTCTGGCCCAGTTTTCATACACTGTTGATGAACACCCTGTATTGAAAAGGTTACGGAATTAATTTAGATGGTTAGGCTTTATTATTCGCATTTTAATTATTGATATTTATTTTGGTAACATTCTTATCTTACCTTTATAACTTTTTTCCGTGCTATTGGCTTGCCTAGGTTTGAGTACGACAATTTTGTATGATCTCCAGGCTATGGATGGTCACTATGGTCAGGCTATGGTCTCCAGCCACCTTTTCAGCCTGGAGCGCATGAAGCGTCGTTTTTTTGAATACTTACATTATAAAACGACAGGCTGATATATCCTGTGAAGGGCTACCCTGAAGCTAGACTTGAAGAATTTGATTTTATGTAAAGCCTATAGAAGACAGGCGTATGTATATGTTTCTTTGGGGAAAGCTAAATGGGCATATCGATTCTCCCTATATCCTATCCCGAATCTCCCTCCCTCCATGTTCCTCAGGTTAAACTCAGGCGTCAACAATTTTTGCTGGTGAATCCCATAGAACTAACGCTCTTGTTTTCTCTCCACGCATCGTATGTGTGACTCTGCCAAGCAGCATGCTGACATATTTTCCTCGATTTTTCTGTTGTAGTGCTTAGCAGATTAAACTAAGCAGATACTTCCTAAGTTCGAGCTCAGTCTGAGCCTGGATTTGCTGACGTGTATCCGCCAATTATTGCGGTTTATTCTGTTTAATGTACCTATATTTACTTGTTTTTATTTTGACTGTATATCTTGTACTGTGGCTTTGTTAGCCGGTATTGTATATTTTCTACTCTCGACTAAAAACTAGCTATCCTCAAATTAGACACTCATTCTAGACTTGCTAAGAGCTCTCTCTCTCTCTCTCTTGGGACAAAAATTTGTTGGTAAAGAACCACCTCTCCGCTGCATATTGCCAAAATAATTTGGTTTTCACTTGTTGCTGAAAGTTTGTATGATTTTGGCAAACATACCTATAATTTTCAATTTTAACATGCTCGTACGGTTGACATTTTTGTCTCTCGTTAACAAATTTTTGACCTACATAAACCAGAAAGTTTTTGAACAATAAAATAGTTTGACGACCCAACCTGAAATGATCGATGAAGACAGAAAATTGATGTTGATTATTTTCAGCTTAACCGTCTTGCATAGCACGCAAGCACACCATGAGAGGAGTATTTCAAACAAAAAAGCCAATGACCTATAAATAGATCCTGTGGTGCCATCTATAGTTATAAAATTTATGTTTTCAACCCTTACTTCGTAGAATCTCTGCATACTTATTGATTATGAATAAAACACTAATGTTTTATAAAATTCTACTGTATATTGATCGATGATAGAAACGTTACACGTGTTTCGCTACTTTTCATGTAGCATCTTCAGACGTAAATAAAATTATTGATACAGTAACATAGCAACAGTATTACCTAAGAGATCACAAAACAAGTAACTAGATTTAAATAAATTATTAAGAGAACTAACTAGATCATAATGTAATTTCTTCAGAATCTTCTTAGTTGTTGATATCAAGAAGAAAATCAAGTAGTGGAGAACGATATGTGTCTAGCTGTTCATTTATTTATTCACTACTTGATTTTCTTCTTGATATCAACAACTAAGAAGATTCTGAAGAAATTACATATTATGATCTAGTTAGTTCTCTTAAAAATTCATTTAAATCTAGTTACTTGTTTTATGATCAATTGATCACTTAGGTAATACTGTTGCTATGTTACTATATCAATAATTTTATTTACGTCTGAAGATGCTACATGAAAAGTAGCGAAACACGTGTAACGTTTCTATCATCAATCAATATACAGTAGAATTTTATAAAACATTAGTGTTTTATTCATAATCAATATCTATAGTTATGCTATGTATTTATGTAGATCATTGGTTCTCGTTATTCGACACACTCCTTTTTGGTGTGCTTGGTGATATGCTAGACTGATGAGTGAAAATAATCAGTGAAAAATCGACGTCTCTGTCTTAACCGACCATTTCAGGTTGTGTCGTTCAAAAATTTTGTTGTTCAAATAAAATGATTGCCATCATTGATATGATATTTTTTATATATTTTTTCTTCTTTCTTTGTTTCTTTTCAGCAAGTTTTTGTCCTGTTTAACCTGTTCAGTCTTATTGTCTGATTGTCTGATGACTGTCTGGCACAGCTGTCCCTGCATTTTTAAAATCATCCCGAGCACCATGCACAGCACCACAGCATCCATTGTGGATTAAAGATTCTAAGTTGAGCAATACTTTTTTCTCCAGTATGGCTCACTTAAGAAGATATGATCACTTTTGTGGAAAATAAAGTCACAACAATGCACTGGATACCCCTCTATAGGGAGAAAAATAATGTGTAGGCCTACAATACCCAGATAGGTTACCATGGAAACATATAAAATGAATACACAACAAAGCTTAAAACAATAATTGTTGCGCGGATACATATTTGCGATAATATTATTCAAAATCTCGAATTCGAACAACGATGCCACATTGAAAAATTTTGTTGAACTCAGGGAATAGGTAAACTTTGAATGCCTGTAAATCCGTTCGCGATAATAAAAATAATAAAAAGCAAACACTATCGTAATAGTTATGTCAAATCATGTGCTTTGCCAGTGGAGGTTGTTTAAATTGGAACGCCATTTTGATTTAAATTTTGAAAAAAGGACACTTAATATCTCGGTAACGAAGCCGAGGAAACCATTTTTGTTTTAAATTTACAGTCTTTCTGTCCGCCATTTCGGGATCACCTGTATACCTACACAAGATGTGATAAAAATTTGGTTGAACTGGTTTGAATTTTTAGGTAAATATTACTTAATAATAATTTTCATTGAATAATTCAAATGCCTACCTACTTATAGGTACTTAAGTACTACTGATAATTGTAATTACTTTATACCAGTGCACCTGCTAATTTTGTACTCGAATTGGTAATTACATGAGATTTATTGATTATTTGACAAGGCATTGCACGTTTTAAGAGTTTATTCAGACAACCTGATCTGACTTTCGCTTAATCACAACCTAAAAGTCCCTTTTACGAGATTTAACGTTGTCTAAATCAGAGTTTTATTCAAGTAAGTACAGGTTTCCCGCTGCGGTTATTATTTTAACCACGTCGGCAAGTGCACCAAGTCAAATGTCCTGCAGCTAATTCGCGACGGGAATGATATATCGTCGGTTGTTGTAGCCTGCAATCCATTTATTACAGCATTAAGTAATAATTACCTTTCTCTAGCTTGCTTATGGGAGCCACGTGCGGGTGTATTATAGGTATGGGTATATCTGATAATCGCTAAGAGCCCAGACGGTCAGCCACTAGGAAAAATCATTTAGTTTCGGGCAATAACGAATAACGCGAACAAGGTTGCACTAGGTTGAAAATCTCCACTTACGCAAGAAAGGTAGGTAATTAATTGTTACAAGTTTGACTTATTACACGTTAACAACAGATATAGATTAAGTTATGGGTTAGACGAGATTACTAGATTATGTTAAATGGGTTAATGGATTCTTATAATTAAAACAAACACTTGACATGAAACTTCTGATGGGTTATTATTAATCATCAGAGAAATAATAATTGTTGCACGGTAAAATTTTAAATTCATTAAAACAGTACTTAATGGTAGGAGTTATGAGTCATTTCCACCCATAAGCATATTAAGCTTGCCAAGGTTATATAGTATTACAGAATTACAGGTGCTTTAAGAACACCCACAACGACTTTATAATAAGTTTTCTTCAGTTGGTGTTAGATCGTTTCATGTTTCCTCTGAGAATTACAAAGAAAGCGTGGTAATCATTTATGTGCATTAAATATAATCGCTTCAAAAACTCATTTGTTAACCTGAATTAATGGCAAATTTTTTTTTTCAAAAGTCATAAAAACGACACTTTGATACTTTATACAGGTAACATATTATGAAAGTGTCGCTTTGTCTGCCAAGGTAGAAGAAGCAGTCAGGTACCTACTTGATCTACCTAGACAGAAAAAGTCCATTACTTATATGAAAACATTGCCAACAACATTATTACCTGCCTTGGCATAAAAATGAAATCACTTTCGTATAATATATGCAGGAAGTATCTTTAATTTCTCAATCAATAATGGTAAATTGTATACTAACTGTCTCCAAGATGGAAACGAACAGCACTGGCACTGGGATCTCGGCGCCGTGAGAGATACAGGGTCGGTTAAATGGGGGAAAAAGGGGCGAAACCAGAAGGACAATGCAATGGCAGGAGGAGATTTCAAAATTTATTTTTTATTTAAAAATTATTTTGAAAAAACAAAAATTCTTTGAAAAAAAAACGTTATTTGTATACAGGGCCGGACTGAACTTATTTTTTTTAAATATGGCGCTGTATTTTTATTGCAAAGATTGAAAGAGATTAAAATTCTGAGTTTATTGATATGCCACACAGAGTGGTTCAAACGTGTTTCGGACTTTATTTATTTACATCATCAGATCAATTTCACCTTAATACGGAAAATGATGTTTTAGTCCCCAATCTTCAATAATAACGTCAATAAATAAGAACAACTAACACTGAAAATTTTGTTTTTTTTTCAAAATAAATCTTTCGGCCATTGCATTCTGGTTGCCCAACATTTATTTTTTCCCATTCTCTGACGGTTTCCGCGAGATCCCCATGCTATTTATTCTTATCTTGGACACAGAGAGAGTATAGGAAGAAATTCGTGCATGGTGTCCAATAAATCTTGTTTACAAATTCCTGTTCAAAAATTGACCGAGATATAAAATGTTGAGAAAGTTGAGAAGTAAGCTTTTTTATTCTTATGTATTTTTCAAAAACACTGCTATTTATGATTACACTTCTTGTATCGCCTATTTCACTAAAAAAATCAAATTTTCAAAATTCTAAATGATGTAAAAATGTAGGTACTTACCTATCTCAGATTCAGTCAAATGATGAAAATTTAGTGCAAGGTAGTGGAAGATCACCAACTATGTCGGCGAAGCGAAAGGGTCTCCAGCATGTCAAATGTAAAGTAATAATCAATCTCGACCCACCATCAGTCTTATTATTACAATAATTATTATTACACAGAGAGCAACAGACCACCATCACCGAATTAATAGTGAAAAATGTTTACGCTTTCATTCATTGATAATTCTTTTCCAGATATTCCATCACTAAGATCACAAGCGCGGGCAACGAGTAATCACCAGATTATGATAATATTAAATCCTCCCAAAATAAATTACTCACATGTTCCTGCAAGACAATGGCAATTTAAAACCAAATCTTTATTCTCTGCTATATGTTAATTTTGAGTTCACTGTCCCATTAATTCGGACCATCATCGTCAAGACACTCTTTATTTTCATCCTCAGAGCAAGCAAGGTGTGTTGATTAATAATGCTGATTATATGATCGTACCTATATGATTTCTAACAATCCTGATAAAATTTACAATATGATTTCTAAAATCATTTTAGGAGATCTGAAAATGTTGAAAAAAATATTTTTTTTAAACAAAAATTTTATTTGCAAAAATATTTGCTTCGAAAGGACGTTTGCCCTGAGGTTAAGGTAATAATTATTAATTTATCCAAAACCACAAACAACAATTTTTTTGCAAGATCCGGTCAGTTCGAAGTTGATTTTATGCGACGTCCGGTTTGACAACAGTCCTCATCACCTCCATTTTTTTTGCAATGTCTGGTGCCCAAATTTTGTTTTTGATAACGTTCAGTTAGATCAAAATGTATTTTGTAAGGTCGTGTGTTTGAAAAAATTCGGTTTAACAAGGACCGATCATAATTTTTTTTTTCGCAAAATTTTGTTTGACAAGGTCCGATGAGCTCAATTTTTTTCCAATAACCGGGCTCGATGTAGTTAGGTTATATTGTTCCCACTTCTTGCCCTTGCCGCTGCCGAAAACGGTATAAAATGGAACACGGTCTTATAGTTTCACCGGCGGTCGCCGCCGAGACGCTACCGTTACATCTAGGCTGACTGCCGACCGGCCTTGTCGCGATAAAATTGATAAAATGAATACTGCTTGATATGCTGTTTTGTGACACATATTTTAATGAATACATTAGTTTAATTATAATATAAAGGGTGTCACAGAGGCAGGGTACACCCCTATTTTTTTCCTTTATTTTTTGAGCAGTATAGTAGGTATGCACTTTTTGACAAAAAATTGAATTTTTTCCTACTTCCGCAGTTTTACCGGAAATTACACCAACTTTCTATTTTTAAACAGAACAGCCTGTATATTATTATATTTTTGGATTCGGTATAGTAGGATTAACTTTAAAAAGTCAGATGTGACGTCACACTAACCGTCCGAATTAATATTTTTAATTTCACCAGAAAATGTCAAACAGTTAATTGTCAAGTTGTAAAGGAGCGTAAATTATTGAAGGAATCATTCAAAAAATGAATTGAACCGCTTACGTCAGTTTGAGAGCCACTGACAACTACATAAAATTTATTCACGTAATGACATTCTATCCTCTGTGTTGTGCATTTAATTCTCATTCAAAACCAATGTTGACGTATACTTATTTATGCGGGATGGAGTGTTTAGACAAACTGGACGGTTTCTACGAGAACCAGTATATGAAACAAAATAAATCGAACTATCAAAAGGATGTGTATTCTTAATCGATACGTATGACTTTTTAGACTTTATTGGACTATATAATGTTACACATTCAGTGACACTTCAATGCCACATAAATGTTCAATTGTCAGAATTGAGTTTAATTTATCTGTTATTTCTCAATTACAGTGAACAATGACTTCAGTAACTGAAGTTGTGTTCGTCATAACTGCAAAATGGGCACACCAAAATTTTCCTTATTAGGTGGACTAGTTTCCGGTTCCTCGGTACCAACATGGTACCATTTGAAAAAAATGAATTCTGCTCAAAAATCATTCTAGAGTGCATACTTTGTCCATAAATCACTTGATTTAGTACTTTCAACAAGAATTCGTTTCTGTTTCACTACACGCTCAGCACGTCCTGACCATGTTTGTATAGTTAAACTCGTAGTGTGACAAAGAACACACGATCCAGGTTTCAGAACCATAAATTTATTTGCAATTACACTTTATCTGCAATTCACCACTAATACACAACTTTATTCACAATAATATTTTGCGGACTTTATTGATGTTGACGAGAATTCAGGTGATATCACCGAAACTAAGACGAACCGGTCTGCATTACGTCTTGTCGATTGTTACTTTAATTATTAGCGCAGAATCGCCGTTCTTCTTCGAATCGAAACTCATGAGTTCGATGCTAAAACTACCATGTTTGAAAACCAATAAAATTTAATTTAAGCCTAGAAGTAACAATAGCGCCACGCGTCGGCCGCCGGTGAAACTAGAACACTACCTGGCGAGTGTGCCACTTGAAGCGATTCAGTGTGTACACCCTAACCTATCTACACCCTAACCTATCTACATGGTGATTCGGGTAACAAGGTCCAGTCGTTTGAAAAGTTTTTTGCAATGAGCGGTTTGACTAGGTCCGGTCTCCTCGAAATGTTTTGCTGCACTGCAAGGTCGTGCGTAAAAAGATTCGGTCCGGTCAGCTGGAAATTGTTCTTTTGGCACAATTTTTTTTTGACAAAGTCCGATTAGCTGAAATTTTATTTTTGCAGTGTTCTGGTGGCAAGATCCGGTCAACTAGAAAACTTTTTGCAAACTACGGTTTGACAATAAAAAGTAAAATTCGTTAGATATTATTGATGTTTACGCTATTATAATAGACATGGTGTTTCAAAACTGGTCCGTCTTAAGAGTATTTTATTTAAAATGCAAAAATAAATAAAGAGAGTTACATTATTCATTATTTTAATTTTTTTGCATTATTGCATTATTGATAACAAACTAATATTCGACAAACAATGGTCTATGCAAAGGCTCTAGTTATCAACCAACACTGATCGATCGATCCAATAATAATCGATTGTTAGATTTGCGATTCAAGAATTTAGATGATGATTAGAGTCAATGATAAAACAATAAGTCGTTTCACTACATTCACCATTATTGTATCCAAGATAATGTAACTGATTGACACTGCTTATGGTGGGAATTGATACCGAAGGATGAGAAAGTAAGTATAGTGGTAAACAGGTCTTATCTATTGACCTGTAAAATTCCATCGCACTAGAAAAATGTTCCCGTTAAAATGATCCCATCATGTTCCAAGACTTAGCTATTGTCTCAAAAAGAATTAGGTTGTAGGCAGGAAAGTCATTCCTCGGGGAAATACCACTTCTTATTATAACATTGGCCTCAAGAAATCGCTTCTGGCGAAAATGAACAGAATATTAGCTTCAATAAATGCTCCAACGCTTTGGAGGTCGATAGAAAATTAATTTATGAAGAGAATTTAGATTAGGGTTGTAGTATGATGTAAAGATGCTGTTTAATGACTCTATCTCTTTAACAACTCCTGTAAGTACCACAAACTTCCATCAAGCTTTATGTGTATTACTTTTTCTTTCTAAAAATAAATCACACTCCTTCTATGTAGTACTTGCTCTAATATCAAATCCAATTCATAGCATCATAGGTGTTGTAGTGGTAGAGGTAATATATGCTAATGGCGATTTTATGGGGTAGAGATGGTGTTATCTTGTCATGGTGACCGTGTCTGGACATAACTCGGCGTAATGGAAGGCCCAAGCACCAGCTGGCAGCTTCTCCAGATCCGAGCGCCGGAAGTGACCCACTAACACCTCGCCGTGCGCGTAGCAAGGATAATTACATGGCGACTACCCTCTTCCTGTGGATGGAGTGGAGGAGAGTGGAGACCACATTATAGCAGGGCAAGTGGAACATCTGTACCGGGAACTGCGGTGTTGGAATTGATTAATCAGGGAGTTATTTTCTAGTGTTTTTATGGTGAAGCGCAACCATTTATTATAACAAGCATGTTAGAAGGGAATTGATGGTAAAATGTTTTGTGAGGCTTATGAGCTTTTCAGCAGCAGTGATATTTTTAAAAGCTTGCTAATACGAAGTAAGTATTCAAGCATTAGGTACTTGCGCGAGCTCAGAAAATTGCTTACATGCACATAAAATCTCTCTCAACCCCTCAAAATTTATGAGGAGTGTAATAACAATGTATCCTTCTCTATATTGCTATCTCGGAAACGGTAATAGGTGGAACAGAGAATCAAGAATCAAAAGTTCCGTAATCACAAATTGTCTTTTAATAATATGACGTTTGAGGATTTAAAAAAATCAGCGATTCTCAAAATATAAAAAAAAACCTGAAAATTCGTCAAAATCAAAAATCACTGTAATTTTCTTATTTATCGGAATTTTGAAAATCTGAAAGTGTGAATGAAAACATTATAGGTACAATTATCTATATTTTTATATTATTTGCATTTTTTTTGGTCTACTAAATTTTGAGATATCACCACCATCTTTTTGACATACTTACCATTTTACTCACAGATTTTTTAATTGAACAATACAAAATTATAAATTATAAAATATGCAAATGATCTAGGTACCAGTTCTGTTGTTTGAGTATTCTCTTATAGGAAAAAATACAGAGGAGTGAGATCTGGAGATCTCGCTGGCCATTGAACTGAAGTATGGGTTTCAATCCACCTCTCCGAGTATTCTTCATCTATTTTCATCTAGCAGCTGTTTCAGTGCACTTTGCATTTCATTTCGCCAAATATGAAGGAAAAGGAACCTCTGGCTAGTTGCATGTTCATTGTAAATACTTGAACTAAGTATTTTATTGCTTAAAACGCCACACAGTGCATTAAAACCAAATGTAACTTGTGGTCGTATTTCTTGCATCAAATAAGCAGGATTTCCTTGTCGCCACAGTACCTCGTTGTGCCTGTTTTTGTTTACAAAACGCCACAATTTTGTAAATTTTGATTCTCCATCAGTCCAAAGGATTGTTCTGGGAAAATTTTCGTCTTTTTCTTTTTGATTTACAAACCACCTACAAAAATTTGTACATTGAATTGATCACCATTGAATTTATGACCACATCGCTTGTGGTATGGTTTGTAGGTAGTTATATTTGGGCAACACTCGAAGTGTTTTGTCATTACATTAGTCACACCCATTAAAGAGAGTTCTGTCGATCAACTCATCAGACTGTTTACTATAAAGCAGCCAGATTTTTTTTCATACACATGTTTTGCCAATTTTTGAAACTGCGTTTTATGGAATTGCCTTTTTTCGGGATTATTGTTCAAATATTGTGCAGCACTTCTTTCTTTCTTTTGTTCACAAGCAATATTTGTACAAAACATATAATCGCTTTCTTCTGGACTGTACTTTACATGATTTTGATGTTAAAATAAGTGAAACATCGAATAACGAGAAGCCTACTTATGAAAAATTGATTTATTTGACAAAAATTAAATAATCTTTTCAACGGTTTTTCTCGAGTAAATTGATAAGCGGATAAAAAACCTCAAATAAGATGGAAATGTAAATAATTTTGTATAGTCCAATAAAGTCTAAAAAGTCATACGTATCGATTAAGAATACACCTCCTTTTGATAGTTCGATTTATTTTGTTTCATGTACGTGTTTTTATAGTAACCGTCCAGTTTGTCTAAACACTCCATCCCGCATAAATAAGTATACGTCAACATTGGTTTTGAATGAGAATTAAATGCACAACACAGATGATAGAATGCCATTACGTGAATAAATTTTATGTAGTTGTCAGTGGCTCTCAAACTGACGTAAGCGGTTCAATTCATTTTTTGAATGATTCCTTCAATAATTTCGCTCGTTCACAACTTGACAATTAACTGTTTGACATTTTCTGGTGAAATTAAAAATATTAATTCGGACGGTTAGTAAGACGTCACATCTGACTTTTTAAAGTTAATCCTACTATATTTAAAAAGTTATAGCGATTTTTAGTTATAACAGATTTTCTGTTTTTTCTAAACATTTTGAGAGCCGCTGATTTTTTTTTTTGACGTGCAGTTGCGGAAATTCCCTTTTCAACCTATTATCGATTCCCAGATATCAATACAGAGAAGGATTGGTGTACCGTCTGTATACCGAAAATTTGACTTATTTTAGGGAAACTAATTAATGTATTAATCTAAAGATGCAATCTAGAAAATATTTCAAATATTTTTTTCAGAATTGATGAGTACAATAATTAATACAGAAGCTAAAGAATGTTAGTTTATCTTAACTGTGCAATGTGTAGTCTATCTTGAACACAAAACAAATGAACAAGAATATTTCTGCTGTCTTCTCGATCCTGCTAGTTGCAAGCTTTAGACCTACTTTTAGTGTATTTTTTAACAAAAAAATACACTATTGAGGACGACATCACTTTTCGAAAATCACCCAAACTCATCAAATGTCCACCGATCATGACCCCCAGATCACGAAAAAGTGGTTTTCCAAAATTCACCTGCCCACGATATATATATATATATATATATAGATCTTTCTATCCTTCCTGAGCCAGTCGAAATTTCATACCATCCTGAACCATGCCTTAAATAAGCAGTTGGAGCCCGTCTCTCGGCGTATATTTATTTGTCATTATTCGAATATCATATTTTTGAACATATACATCACGAAAAAAGAGATTTATTTTTTATCATTTTATACAAAAAAAACCGTACCATCCTGAACCATCATACTTGTGCTGACCTGAACCACTGTATATATTTTAGATGGTTCATACAATTCTGAACCACGTCTTTTCTCACAACTGCCTATTCACTTTTTTTGTAAAACGCAGGTTCATGTCGCTCGAAAAACTACTTATCCCATTTTAAAAATTAAAAAAAATAAATATTTGCATCCACGTATCCTAAGCTTCATCAATTTTTTTGGGATCGAGGAGCGAAATAGGGGTGCTGGGTGGGTAAGAAGCTAAAAACCACTATTGCAAACTAATATATTAAGGTCACAACTAAGGCCTCTTTGACTATATTTCTATTTTTTTTCTTCATTTTCAGGGCAAGGAATATCTTCGAGATTAACAGTAGCATGATTATTATTTTGAATTTTGCATTTATTTTTCATTTGAATTCCAAAAAGCGTGACATTAATCCCTGTATTCTGGATACGATATGAGAAAGCGGATATAATGCAGGTCCTGCTCCGTACGCTTCGAAGCGGTTTGCATTGTCGTCAAGTTGTTACTTCCGAAACTCGGCGTAGTTATTCGCAATTCTCGCCATGACCGTACTCTGAAAACCTATTTTTAGTGCCGTTTTTTTTTTTGGCTAACCATGCATTTGCAAAGCAAATGAATACCTTCCTGGTGTTACTATAGATATATTCTCCGCCCCTAAAATAGATATAAATAAAGGAGCACAAACCATCGAGTTTGGCACTTAATTAGCACATAATTAGCAGATAATTCTGGTGCAGTTCATTTTTAATATTCCCGGAGTGGGGAGGCGGGAGTGCAGCTCAACGCAGCTAACAAACTGAACTATCTGAACTCAAAAAGTGTTTCCCAACATGGCTCATTTGAAATTGTTTTTTCAAAGAAAGTGTTCTAACCTGACCAGAACCTGACCGGTCAGATCATTGACGGGTTAAATATCTTTCCTTTGAAAAAATATTATCTAAGTAGACCATATATGCAGTTACCTACTCGTATAAAATAATACGCCAAAATTAATGCGGCGGTTTTTTGATTTAAATAATTTTATTGCTCTGAGCGTTTGTAACTGACATTAGAAGTAAGAGGAAATTTAAGATATTCTGGTCACTGGGTTTTTAAATGGCTTCTAATAAAATTTGGTCACCATTGTTCAAGTAAGTAAAATATGTTATGAATACAATGAGAATTCTTATTTTGATGTTTTGTTTAATAAATTTAATGGAAATTTAGGGCGCATTTTTAAAATATAATTCAACAATCTGATAGGGTGACTAAATAGAGCAAAGTAAATAACAGATTCATAGTTTTAAATCTTCAGAAATACCAATATGTAATACCTAATAGCATCAAAAGGGTAGGTATGAGGATGCCGCTATTGCCACTAGCCAACTAAAAGGAAAGCAATAAATTAATCCCGGGAGCTGACAGCTATTGATCATAATCATAAAATACCACCCGTTATTCATTCATTCTTTTTTTCATTCATAATATTTATGTTGTATTGTACGGTAATGAGTAAATTAAGAAACAGGACTTGAGAAACTTCATTTGAAAAAATTGTTTTTGCTGGTTGATAATAATAATAATGAATGGAATTTTTTTTGTTAATTCCTGTAGCTGATTGACTACAAAAATTGGTTTTAATTTTTTTATTTTAAGATTGAATAAATTTTCAACTACTGGAAAATGTTTGAAAACCTTGAACTTTCAACCATTTTCGGATGCGGCGCTACCCCTCCCCCCTCTCCTACGAGGCTATTTTCAAAATTCTGGTGATTTTTTAGTGGGAATACCAGGACGATTTAGTGGTGAACATAAATTTGTGTTGGTAACGCGGATTAGAAGTCAATTTTTTATGGCTCACACTTTATTATGTTATACATACCTACATTCATTTAATTAATAAATAAATGTTTAATTAGTATATTATGCAACGAGCTTATAATGAAGGCTATTAATACGCGAGTATGATGGTTAAGATACGAGCCGTAGGCGAGTGTACCCCAATATAGTGTATCCCGTACCCCAATAAGAGGAATAAACAATTTTACTTTCATTATTCGGAAGCTCTTCAAATTCTTTAAGCAAATTTTTTCAAATGGCTTAATTAATAAATTGATTTGCCGATGGAAATTAGTCGGTCAAAGTTAACGACAATGAAAGATAAAACATTTATATAGAATTCTTCAAGGGATATTATTATTAAAAGATATCATTATAGGGTTTTTTGAAATACATAATTCCCTCCTTTGTATATTAAATTTTATTTTGGTTTTGCTAATACCCAACAAAAAATGTGAAAATAAATAAATGTAGGTATTATAAAGTAAGTAAGTACAATCATTTATTTGCAATTGAATGTTTTTTAAGCTATAAGAACTCTAATAGAAATTATGCAAGAACATAACTACAAGAATTAGAGGGCCTCGTCAGGCATTTTTATCCTGATTTTTTAAGTAACTTCATAACTCGACCATTCAATTATTGCCTTATAATTAATTAATAATATTCCTGGTTGTGGTTTAGTATCCTGGCGTAACCATTGCAGATTTCAGACAGTTGTTGATTAGAGTCCCTCGATTCAGAGGGACTTTATATATTGTTTACCTGACACTTCACATTTTCTTCTTTCTTCTTCTTTTTTGTTTCATTTTATACAAAAAAACAAAAATCTTACAATGCAACAACTGATTCAAATTTACGTGTTACCTATAATAATAGACATGCAACTTCATCACATCACAAGTCATTAGCGCTGTTGTCATATTGAACGTTATAGGTGCTTGGGTATTTCCCCGTTCATTGCAGATATCTGTTCATTGCAGTATTGCAGGTTTTGGTATTCGACAAGCAAGATATTTCATTTCATTAGAGGGAACAAACGATGATGGGGAAGTATTAAAACTCTTGGTAAATATATACATCCGCGTCTCCTAAGTTATTCCATAATTTTTTTCGGGATCGAGGAGCGAAATTAGGTGTACTGGGTGGGTAAGAAGCTAAAAACAGATATTGCAAACAAATATTAAGGTCACAACTAAGACCTCTTTGACACTACGGTCGCATTGTTATTTTTTATTCAATATCAGGGCAAGGAATATCTTCGAAATTAACAGTAGCACGATTATTATTTTGATCTTTACATTTATTTTGCATTTACATTCCAAAAAGCGTGACATCAATCCCTATAGTCTGGGTCATATCGTACCCAGGATATAGAAAGCTATATTCGTTCGGATCCGTCTCTGTATCGTCGGCAACGCTACGACGCGATAGGCCACTTCAGCACTTCTTCTAGTGCTTGTTTACCATGTTATACGCGGTACTAACCAGGACCGGACTCCCTATATCGATTTATAGTGCCTTTATTTTTGCTAATCATGTATTTGCAAAGCAAATGAATACCTTCCTGGTGTTACTATAGGTACGTCCTCCATTCCTATATGGTAGCGATGCCATAGTGAAACTGTAGGATAGCCAAATATAAATACTGACCGAACTCTTAGACAAAACAGAATAGTTATCAATTTTTTTAGGTGAATGTCTAATTAAGCAAATAAGACACAGTGTATTCCGCGGGAGGATATTTTTACTAACTCTATACTGTGTGTACTGCATGTATAGTTTTTTATTATTATTATTGCTTTTTGGAAATGCCATTTTAAATTGATACAAAAAGCCATCATAGGTACTTATTAAATTTCGATAGGACTCAATAAAATTGTCTTCGATAAAAACTCAAATGTAGCGCTCTTAACTTTTTATTTACATTTTTTATCTTTATTATTTTTAGTTAATAGTTAAACATAAATACCATATAAATTGAAGAGCTGCAGGCTGCAGATGAAGCTAAAGTGTTAAGAATTTTTTTTTTCCGAAAATGTTTTTTAACCGAGATAGACGTTGTGTAAGTGTCATTTACAAAACAGGTTTTTCAACATCCTGTATCTCAATTAAGAAACATTTTCGAAAAATAATTCCTTTGCGTTTACTTCAGCTTTTTTAGCATTTTAATATGACATTTCAAAAACGCAATAAAAATAATGGTTCAGAATTTTTTTATGAGAAAAAAATAAGGTGTCATGGGACCCCAGATTCTACGCCACTGGGTTCTTCGATTTCACCCAGAATTTTTTTAGGTTATTTTTTATTTACAGGTTATTAAATAGAAAGACTGTATACAAAAATTCAGAGTTATTGGTCCACTCTGTAGAAAGATATATATAATAAAAACCAGTTTATTAAATCGAAACTTTAACATCCCGTATTTTGTTTAAAAAACGTTTTCGGAAAAGAAAACTATTGGAATTTTCTTAATATTCAAGCTTCATGTACACGCCCTCCAACTTATGGAACTGCATTTAGAAGTACCTAGTATAATAAGAATGCTATATCAATATAAAGAAATATGCGAAATGTTTATGTCAAATATCTATAGGAACCCAGAGATTAAAAAAAGTTGCTTCAATTTAATTCATAAAACTGCATTACTTCCCCATTAAGTAGGGGAAGTAATCATTTAACCGTTCCTCTAACAGAAGTAGTTTACAAGATCACTGTAGTACTAGACATTGAAAACACTTACCCCGTAGGTATATGTTTTTTAATTTTTTGCATGTGAAGTGTGGCTTGACGTCGAGCTACACCCCCCCACCAACCAAATTTCACCGAAATGAGTTTTAGCATAATAATGTGCTCCAAGATTTTTTCAAAATAATTTTGCTCTAACGTAAAAACTAATAAAGATACTAGACTTTCAAATTCATCCAATGCACGGTGCCGCAATATTAGTATTCTCTACTAATATTCTCTATCAGTGGGTCTGCTTTAGAACCACTGTGTTAAGTACCATTGTTGTAACATCGACAGTAGGTAAGTTATGTGAGTCGGCCTTTTGAAAATCTTCTTCCATATTCGTGTAATTTTATATTTTGTATTAAACTTTTAAATTTCTTAGCAATAATGTGCGCATATAACATTTAACGTAAACCCCCTCACACGACACCGAAGCGGAATGCCTGGTTTACGGCGTTATGCATGAGAACTGTGGGGCGCGGGTCCACCAGATTCAGACAGAGGTAGTGACGTCAGGCCAATAATAGTAGAGCGTTCCGCCGATTCAAATTATGTACCCCGATACTTACTTTTAAAGGACTGTATCTCGCAAACGGGTAAAGATAAAATTAAAATTCTTGCCCACATATAATGCTATTATTATTCTTAAGTGTTTAAAAGTGGTTATTAAATAACCATTTGTCCACAAAATTTCCACAAACATTGTGGATTTTTTTTGTGGATTTTCGAATTATGACTCTAGCAGGTATGTTTGTATTTTTCGAGGTTTTGTTTTTAATGTAGTCATCATCAAGTATTATCACAGAAAACTTTCGAATAATTTTTCCAATTATTCTAGGGTCATTTGATACAAAACTTTGAAACATAGTTTATCTCATTTAAATTGACGTATAAAAATAAACCAGAATCAAATCGCATAAATCTAATAATCACAATTTCCATATTTTAATTAACATTTAGGACTGAATTCCTTAAATTATATAATGTAGATAGAGAATTATTGTATTTTTGTAATTTTGTATTATGTAGAATGAACCGGTTGTCGTTTATGACCAAGACCAATATCTGTCAGCTCCAGGGGGATGTTCCGGATATTTATTTATTGCTCTTCTAGTCAATGAACATAGAAAAAAAATTTAGTGAAATACCTATACACGCTCATTGTGTCGTCTAATATTATACTCCTATATCACATTATTGTCGCGCTCTAAAATTCCATTCATTTCAGGAATAATATTTACCTAGGCAAATAAACTAGCAAAAAAAAACAACTTATAAATAGTACAGACCTACCTAATTTTGATTGAAATAAAAACATATTATTCGGATTCGCTTATGAATAATTTTAAAGGAATTCTCATTCCTAGATACCTATACAAAGTAATTTTTGCGACAAAAATCGGGAAAAGCCCTAATAACGGAACACATATAGTCCAGTCGGTAAAGTAAAAAATATAGCAAAGTTTATAAAAAATCTTATCTAAGATATTCTTTCAATAATTGTTAATGAACCGGTTATAGAACATAAACAGACAAAAATTATAGTTCTGGGGGTGTAGCGCATCCCCCCCCCTCGCCCAAAAAAGAACCATCCCTTTGGTGAAAAAAGTATTTTTTTTTGCTAGTATAACTCGTTAATCGTTGGAAAACTTAAAAAAATACGTATTACCTTAGAGAAAAGAAGCAGAAAAGCTATTATAGAGTGATTTTGCAATTTTTTCGTATATGTCATAGTTTTAGAGTTATTTAGTATTTAAGAAATTGTAAATTTTCTATTTTTGATGCTCACGAATTTTTTGTTACTTTAAATTTTGGCCAAAAATGAAATTACTCGAAAACCAAACAACTTATAAATAAAAATAAAAATGGGTTTTGAAGGGGACATGAATACTTACAACTCTTTTTTGCCTTCCCTCTGATTATGAATATTTTTTGGTAGGTACATATTACAATATGGTAAATTGTCTGTCTATTGTGGGTCTTATAATAGTATATTCTTCAACGAGCGAAGAATGATAGCTATTATTCACGAGAACGAAAATTTCACAGGCGAGTGTTGGAACGTTTGAGTGGATAATAGCTATTCTTCGCGAGATGAAGACGCTATTTTCTTTTCGACCTTTTGAGAAAATTTATTAAAATTAGTTCAAAAAATAAATAAAACTTTTCAATAGATTTATTTTCTTGATATTTGCGTTGTCGTTTTTTACTAAATCCCCAGTTATTTCAATTATCAATAAAAGGATATTCTGGAATGGAGAGCAACTCCGAGGTCATTTTTTATCACACCACCACCCAGCCATTTTATATATTGTTAAGGGGACATATATCTCTATAAATATTTTCATTAATAGATATTACCTAACCCGGTTATTATGACCTGTCTGTCAGGTCAGGTTAGGTTCGCTGGCCAGACTAGCTAGACTGGCTAGACTAATAAAGAAATAAAAAATGTTGAAAACGCTACATTTGAATTTTTATTGAAAACAGTTATTAAAAATTTTGATAGTATTGCTTTTTTATAGCAATTAAATCTGGCATTCTGAAAAACGAAAAAAAAAAAATTAAAAACCGGCTCAGAAATTTTCAACGAGAAAAAAGCTGCCCTGTGCTGTGACGTCGGATTCTACTCCACTGGGTGCTTCGGTGATACCACTGATACCTATAGAATTTTTCCCTTTATTGGTCCACTCTGTAAAAAGATAAAATAAAAACCAGTTTCGTAATAACGATACTTATATTAAACACCCTGTATCTCGGTTACTCGGTTAAAAAGCATTTTCGGAAAAAAAAAGAATTTAAACTTTCTAAATATTTTAGCTTTATCTACACGTCCTCCAGTTTATTTTACTCTATTTAGAAACACATTTTTGTAGATTCAAAAATTCGCTTTGGAAAAGGCACAAAAATGGTAAATGTTGAAAAAATAATATTATTTTTGTTTTGTTAATTCAATATAAACAATACAAACATATTCTTCTCATCCTTGAAAACAATAATACACAACCTCAACTTGTTTATTATCCTATAAGTCCTATTTTCCCGCTGTCATAATAATTCTTCCCGCACTTTGTCCTGATTACTAACCGCCAATGTATTATTGCCATACCAGTTTATTATCGGGACTGACAAGAAGTGCCAGAGGAATTAAATAAATACTAGTCGGTAAAATTTAAAAAGAAATAATCCCTGCCAGGGTGAGAAATGGTATCTTATAAAGACACTCCACCAACTGTCAATTAAATATCACTGTCATTATTTAAATCTTGGTGTCCTACAGTTTCACTATGGCACTTATTATAAGGGTGAAGGACGTAGTAACACCAGGAAGGTATTCATTTGCTTTGCAAATGCATGGTTAGCAAAAAAAGGCACTAAAAATCGGTCTAGGGAGTCCGGTCCTGGTTAGCACCGGTCCTGGTTTTGGAATGTCAATATTTAAGGAGGTGATTTTTGAGTCCATTTTAACAAGAAAACTTCATAAGAACCTATGTCCTAAAAGTCTTAACTTTTGAGATACAGGGTGGTAATAGTTTTTAAAAATAAATAATTTTTTCATAATATCTGTAACACCGCTCTGGATATTTTAATAAAATTGAATAGACAGGTATTACTCATCAAGAGGAATTTTTTCATGTACCACATTTCGTTTTATCTCCACTAGTGACATCTTGCAGAATTTTACCTATGAATATTTTTATATTTTTTATTGTCATTTAACGACAATCTTGTGATATTGTAGAGAAACAGATTTTTTTTTTTTTAACGAAAACCGTGCATGGGACTGAAAAAAAATAAGGAATCAAATTTGCTTGGAAATGAATGGGGATCTCAAAAAAGATTTCTATTTGAACAGAAATCAGTGGCGTACCATCAATGTCTGCTAAAATGTGCCGGTAAAATTCTACACGATCGTGCACCATCGTCACTAAGTGGAAATAAAATCAAACGCGGTACATGAAAAAATGCCCCTTGATGCGGAGTACCTGTATACGAAATTTCATTAAAATATCCAGAGCGGTACGTGTATTACAGATATTACGAAAAAATGATTTATTTTAATAAAACTTTACCGCCCTGTATCTCAAAAGTTAAAACTCTTAGGACATACATTATTATGAAGTTTTCTTCTTAAAATTGACCCAAAAATCATCCTCAAAATATTGACATTCAATTACATAACACCCTGTATACTGTAATGAAAAATTGGGTTCAGCTGTAAGAAACCGGTGATTTCAAGTTTCTTCTAGGAAGAGGATTCAAGGATCTAATTTGAATATTATGACAATTAAATTTATGACTTGTAACAAATAAAAATTATTAAAGGAAAAACTTTATTGAATAAAGTGGACTGCCCATTTAACTTGGGTTGCATTAATACACAGCATATCGATCAATCAAAAAAAATGACATAAATATTAAAAATTGTAACATAAATAATAATTAAAGAACATTAATTTTAGGAATAAATGTGTTTGTTTATGATTCTGATGGAATCTATTAAAATTTGTTCAGAAATTTCGTTAATTATTTCTGAGTTCAGGTTAAAGCGATTGAAGAATTCAATTACACTTTTACCGCATTGTACCACGACTACCAAACCAAAGGCCGATGACTTCCCATTTGCGCATGCCAAAACTTGGTGAATATTTGCTCTGGTAAAAATTAAAACATTTTTCATAAATATTCTTTTTTTCTAATTGAATTTTATCATCTTGATGACAGTCATTACTTTCAAAACGAATTGTAGGGTCGATAATAAAGGCAGAGTCTGTTTTTGGATCAAATGCAATAATATCACTGAAGCGATTACTGAACCGCACTGAAACTACACTGAACCGCAAAATAAATAACACAATTTAACACATTACCACATAGACAAATAAGTCAAGGAAATGTGTTGAGTTTGATGGGTGGTCTCCTTGACCATTACCTGCACTGAATTGTAGTTTTTCTTCCCAAATTTTTTGTTGATATTTTTCTTCCTGTTTCGTTTATGTGGATACTTGTTTGTCTATGTGGTAATGTGTTAAATTGTGTTATTTATTTTGCGGTTGAAACTTATTTTTAGCTCGAAACAATCTGATGTAGAAGGGTCCCCAATCTTGGCTAAATCTGTAGATAAAGTAAATTTATTTGAAATAACTACAAAATACGCAAGTTTTAAAAAACCACATTTGATTTTTCTTAAATTATCAACAACACATGAATTGAAATCCCGAATAAAAAACTAAAAACCTTAAATTTCTTCTCGATTCAGTTTAATGATGCCAAGTAGTTTTTTACCACAATTGTAGCATTTTTCACGTAGTTTTAGAGAATGGCACCAAACTTTGAATAAAATGCATACAGGCTGAACTTTTCGACAAAACCGAAAGATATCAAAATAATAAGTACGGCCCTGCAGTTTTCGAATCGGCGAAAAATGCGAGGTATTAAGTGTCATTAGTAGAGCATATCTACCAAATTTCGTTAAATTCGATCAATTCGTTCAAAAGATATCGCTCATCAAAGATTTCGGCAAATTGCACAAATCACCCTGTATAATCGGAACGGAAGGGCCTCAGGAAAATTTCAAAACCAGATCCTGAATCGCCTTGAAAAACTACACCTACCCTTAAGCTATGGCAGTCATGTCGTGGGACACCCTGTATAAACATGCAAGGACGCGGCAGATTCATCATCTGAACGCTCCAGTACCGGCATAAGTTCCCAAGCTCACTCATAACGTATCCAGACTATAATAATAGTAAAAATAAGTAAAAATAAAATAGCACGGTGGGTTCGGCTTTCGCCATAGGATGCAACCCCAGGCAGCTAAAACGCATGCCAACAACTGAGTGCAGTGCCTCCCGATGTGCGTAAAGGTAGGATAGGCCTACTTCCAAAGTTTAACAAAAAGATGAATGACATATCGTAAAACGATACGTCATTCATTGATTTCATGCTGTGAGTCAGGGGTGGAAATTGTTTCATTTTTCCACCCCTGACTCACAGCATGAAATCAATGAATGACGTATCGTTTTACGATATGTCGTTCATCTTTTTGTTAAACTTTGGAAGTAGGCCTATCCTACCTTTACGCACATCGGGAGGCACTGCACTCAGTTGTTGGCATGCGTTTTAGCTGCCTGGGGTTGCATCCTATGGCGAAAGCCGAACCCACCGTGCTATTTTATTTTTATTTATTTTTATCATTTTGCTCACTATTAAGTGACTAAGATTGTGCTGTGTGTTAGCAAGATACATTATACTGAAGAGTCCCAATTAGGACGAAACACGTGTCTACAATTTCCACCCCTGACTCACAGCATGAAATCAATGAATGACGTATCGTTTTACGATATGTCGTTCATCTTTTTGTTATAATAATAGTGATCAAATGTCACGCTTTTTGGAATGCAAATGCAAAATAAATGCAAATGAAAAATAATAATCGTGCTACTGCTAATCTCGAAGATTTTCCTTGCCCTGAATGTGAAGAAAAAAATAGCAATTCGACCGTAGTGTCAAAGAGGCCTTAGTTCTGACCTTAATATTGTTTGCAATGGCTATTATTTTAGATTATTACCCACCCAGCACCCCTATTTCGCTCCTCGGTCCCGAAAAAATTGATGGAACCTAGGACACGCGGATGTAAATAATTACCTACCTTGTTTTTTATGTCGTTCGGTATGAAAAAATAATGGAAAACAATAATTAATAAACTTAAAAAAATTTATTTAAAAAATTTTTATTCTTCTAAAAGCAAAGACAACTTTTTAAATTGAATATCATAGAGAAATTAAAAAAAACTATAAGGCAAGCAGTGTATGACTTCATATTGACCTATTTCAGCGAAAAATTGTCTGTTTTTCTTTGAAAAAGATTAGAGTAAAAATTTCGGAATTTTTTTTCTGAAGTTTATTAATTTTTGGTTTAAATTTCATATCGAACGACATAAAAAAATAATATGGCTGAATATAAGAAATTAAGATATGTCAAAAACTAGATTTCTAGAGTTTTCAGTTTTTTCAGGATATTTCCGAAAATACTGGGGATAGTATTTCAAAATTTTTTTCGTAAAATACTCATCTAAAAATAGCGCAACTTTTCTGTAATTTAACCGAACTCGTATCTTTAATGGTTTATGATATCCCTGTAGTGGCCCTTTAAATAGTTCTAACCCTGATGTATACCAATATCACTAACTGTAACTGGATTGCATATTTTTAAGCAAAAACATGTAGGGTGATTTATAATAATTAAAATTAGGTAGGTATGTAATAAATTTATACAAGTGTTCAGAATGCCATTTGAGATAAAGAATTTAGTTTTTGGTTTTCTGTATCCAATTAAAATACTACATAAGAAGTAAAAATTTTTTTTGTAAATAACTTTGTAAGGAAGCTAATTAAATAAAAAAATGTAGGTATACCAGTTTTTCGTTTCAAGTGTCATACTGAATACTGATACTGAATAGGTACTTGTGTAATTTTTTTCTTGATTATAAATCACCCTGATGTATAGCACCTAGACCTGTCCTGATTGAAATCAAAATCCGAACTAAATAAAATACAAAATTTAAACTGTCATCGATAAACGCAAAACTCAGTAGGTAGGTAAGTATAAAATGAACAAAAAGTAAAAACTACAGTCTTAAAAAAAATTGGTTATTTAGGAAGAATGAGCGGGAAGAAGGACTTAAAAGGTTGAGTTGGAGAACTATTACAATATAATAATGATGCTCTTTCAAATGTGAAACCCTTAAAATATGGAATTATTATGTTGTAAACAGAAGTGCTGGGTTATTCTGAAGTGCTAGACCGGTTCGTCCGCCGTGGCTGCAACACTTCTCTAGTTTGATTATTATTATAATGTTTACAATGTTTGTGTCTTTCAGAAAAAATCCGACCGCCAGTGCGCCAGTATTCGACATCAAATCACACCCTGGATCCCAATAATAATTTACGATACATAAATAGACTGGCGCTCCATACTTTATTACCTTTATTTAGTACAGTGCATTTATTTCAAGTGTTGCCATAGGGAATAGCATGTAAAAAAATACACCCTATGTTAACTTATGTTGTCTTGTACTTTGGAAGTCGTTTTAAATTTTCAATAATAGTACATGTCGTCTACTTTACAATACGACCTTTCAGAAAAGCCGGTCATTGTTCAATTTTATGATACAGGCTGTCCCATTGAGGTGAAAAAACTGTAAGAAACGGTAAGAGATACGAAGTCGGTTAAATTACAAAAAAGTTGCGCTGTTTTGAGACGAGTATTTGGCATTTTTTTTTTCTCAATATTCCCAGAATTTCCTGAAATATCCTGAAAAAACTTGAAACATGCAAATTTATTATTTTAGCCATATCTTCTTTATTATTAAAAAAAAAATATTATTTTTTTTGTAGGTTTACATAAGCCGTAATGAGCTACTTTGACGTTTCAAAAATTTCCAAAGCCAACTAGATCTTGGGATTTCCAAAGTCAACTTTGTTTTTTTTTTTACCGCCATATTGTTTTTCATGCCATTCGCTATAGAAAAAATCAAGGAAACAAAAAATCCATCACATTGCAAATAAATTTGAAAAAAATTTTTCTTCTTTTTCAAAAATAGGTAATGAAAATTTTTTTTTATCGAATGTCAAAAAGTGCATTTTTTAAGTGTAGTCATAGGTTATATCCTATATTAACTTATGTTGTACCCATTGTAATTTAGTTATTTGGGTTTTATTGTTGTTTTTATTTGTGAATAAAAAATGTTCACATGTTCTCTAAAAAATTAATAATTTTAACTCACTTTGTTTATTCTGACTCCTTTATTAAAGTTTAATAATTCAATTGAGGACTAAATATTAAAATTTAAAAAGGACCGGTTTTTGACATGTTGTATCGTAAAGTACCTACATGACATGCATGTAGGTAGGTACTATTGTTGAAAATTTAAAACGACTTCTAAAGTACAATGGGTACAACATAAGTTAATATAGGGTGTAATCTTTTACATATTATACCTATGGCAACACTTAAAAATTGCACTTTTTGACATTCGGTAAAAAAAAATTTTCTTTATTTTTGGAAAAGAAGAATAAATTTTTTTCAAATTTATTTGCAATGTGATGGATTTTTTGTTTCCTTGATTTTTTCTATAGCGAATGGCATGAAAAACAATATGGCGGTAATAAGAAAAACCAAAGTTGACTTTGGAAATCCCAAGATCTAGTCGGCTTTGGAAATTTTTGAAATGTCAAATAAGTAGCTTATTACGGCTTATGTAAACCTACAAAAAAAATAATAATTTTTTTCAAATAATAAAGAAGATATGGCTAAAATAATAAATCTGCATGTTTCAAGTTTTTTCAGGATATTTCAGGAAATTCTGGGAATATTGAGAAAAAAAAAATTGCCAAATACTCGTCTCAAAACAGCGCAACTTTTTTGTAATTTAACCGACTTCGCATCTCTTACCGTTTCTTGCAGTTTTTTCACCTCAATGGGACAGCCTGTATCATAAAATTGAACAATGACCGGCTTTTCTGAAAGGTCGTATTGTAAAGTAGACGACATGTACTATTATTGAAAATTTAAAACGACCTCCAAAGTACAAGACAACATAAGTTAACATAGGGTGTATTTTTTTACATGCTATTCCCTATGGCAACACTTAAAATAAATGCACTGTATATGTATTTAGTATAAAATGCGATATAATGCGATAAAATTTCAAATTAAAAAGAATAATAATAAATACCTACCTAATACCTTTACTAATAAGAGAAAATTATAATTTTAAAAAACATTTTTCCGATTTAAAAATACATTATTTATAATTAAAAATAGGTAAAGAGGTAGATATAGTTACTTCATATCACTTCATAGCCGCCACTGCGGCAGGGATTGTTTTTTTTTATTTAAATTGTTATGGAATATTCATTTGATTTATCAGACACTTCTGTGGCAATGAGCAATAAACGCGGGAAAATAGGAATAAGAAAAACAAGATTCAATAGTGTATTGGTTTTTCAACCCCAACCTCAGTTCGGTTAGAGCTGATGGATGAGCCGACGAGTTAATTTTCTATTATAGTATTATTAGCCCCAGTCGGTAAAGTAAAAAATGTACCAAAAGTTCATAAAAAATATTATCTAAGATTTTCCCTCAATAACTGTTAGTGAAGAGGTTATAGAACATATACCTAAGTCCACAAAAATCAGTTCTGAGAGTGCAGCCCCCCCTCCCCCCCCCCCCCCCCCCCCTTAAAAAAAGCTTTAGTAAAAAAATATTTTTTGCTAATAACTGTTTATCCGTAGAGTCCCTCGAGTTATCCGTAGGTATATCATAAAATATACAGGGTTAGAACTATTTAAAGGGCCACCACAGGGATATCCTAAATCATTGAAGATACGAGGTCGGTTAAATTAGAGAAAAGTTGCGCTATTTTGTGGCCATCTCGAATCCGTCAAAACATGCAAGATATTTGTGACCGTTCCTGAAATATCCTGAAAAAACTGAAAAAAAATCCTCTATTTTTTGCCATAATTATCTTTTTTACAATTGGAAATTAATAAATAATTTTTCGTGGGCTTACATAAGCGGTTATGAGCTATTCATCTGACGTTTCAAAAAAATTTCAAAGTCCACTAGATCCCAGAGTTTTCATAGTCAACTTTCGTTTTTCTTATGGCCGCCATATTATTTTTTATGTCGTTCGATAAGAAAAAAAATAATAGAAACTAAAAATTAATAAATAAATAAATAAATAAATAATAAATAAATAAATAAATAAATTTAGAATTTAGACACTCAACTTCAAATTGCATTTTAAAATATTACAGATAAGTACAAGTGTACCTACTATGCATAGCAACCGTTGCCGACGCTATGGTTACTTACAAATGCGTGCATACAAATAAAAGAAATGTCATAATAATTATTATTGATTGCAATTTCTGAACAATTATTATTGTCTTGAATTCTTGATTGGGTACTTATTTTTTATTAATATGTTTGCCAGTAATAAAAAGAATATGAAAAAATCTTACTACCAATAATTTTGTCTGATTTCATCATGAGGAAATGTAGTTCAATGAGAGAATGTAAGTACAGAGAAAGTAGATAGAATTACTTTTGACACTAGTGTCAAAAATATTTTTGACACTAGTGTCAAAAGTACTTTTGACACGTTTCCATGTAAACAATCACTTTTAACACTGTCACCTGTCGTCGAAAGTGCGACTTTTAATGGCAGTTGCACAAAATTTTTTTTTTGTACAACTGCCATTATAAGTCACACTTTTAACGACAGCTGACAGTGTTAAAAGTGATTGTTTACATGGAAGCGTGTTAAAAATATTTTTAACACGATTGTTAAAAATATATTACAACACTCGTGTTGTCGTGTTAAAAATATTTCTATCTACTTTTTCTGTACATTCTCTTTTTAAACTACATTTTCTCATGATGAAATTAGACAAAATTATAGGTAATAAGATTGTTTCATATTCTTTTTATTACTGGCAAACATATTAATAAAAACCTAGTCAAGAATTCAAGACAAAAATAATTGTTCAGAAATTGCAATCAATAATAATTATTATGACATCTCTTTTATTTGTATGCACGCATTTGTTAGTAACCATAGCGTCGGCAACGGTTGCTATGCATAGTACACTTGTACTTATCTGTAATATTTTAAAATGCTGTTTGAAGTTCAGTGTCATTCTAAATTCATCAATTTTATTATCATAATAGAGCAGTTTTACAAAAACCATTGTATGATATTCGTCTTAAAAGTGATTTTATTTTGTTCGTGAATTTGTTGAATTCGCTCCGCTACGCTTCGCTCATTTCACAAACCTTTTCACTCACAAAATAAAACTTCACTTTTAACAATAATATCATAAATAGCTATTAGCAAAGTTCTATCTCGTCCGGCTCGGAAGTTAAAGGGTAGGGGGGAACTATAAACGTCCTCACTGGAACGTCCTCACACATATAAGAATGTGTGTAATAATCAAAATACCTTCAATGATATTATTTAATAATCTAACGGATAACAGCATTAAACCTCAATAATTAAGAAATCAGATTTATTTTTAAAGCAAACGAGTTTTGGACAAATATGTACCTATAAGGTATTTTCAAAACAGTTCAAGGATTTGGAGGATCTTAAAAAAAGGACCTTATTAAGACTATGGCTGTCGAGTCAAGGGACACCCTGCATATTTAACTTTTTTGATGTAATAAAACTTCCGGTAAGTCAAAAATATTGTCTCTAAATTATGAACCATAAAGGAGATAATATCGTAATTTTTGTAGCCAAGTAAAAAGTTAAAAAAAGTAAAAAAAAAAGTAAAATAGATGAAAAGAAAGGCTCTTACAAAAGGACTCCGCAGATTCCTTATGTGAACTGGCTCCCGGTTAAATTTGTTGCAACTTTGGTGATCGGTAGTATTCAATGAGTTGATCAGAAGTCTCCATGGGCTTAGCCCCCAAAAAGTTCTGTTTTCGAGATATTCACCCCTGAAGATGGATTTTTTCCTATCATGACAGTCACGCATATATTTTAAAGTGTTGGCCGTCCTACTTGTTTTAGAGAGAAAATTAGAGAGATCATTTGTTACGATTAAAAAGCTGTCTATGTTTCAGTAGTTACATTTTCGGTATGTTGAGTCATTTTCGAGAAAAACAGGAAAGTTTTCATTTTGTCTTATCATTTTCGTAATTTTAACAATAAAAACTACAACAAACAAAAGCGCAAAAAATCCAGTTTGAAAGTCACAGCCAAGGCTATTGGTAAGGCTATGATAACATAAAATTAAAACTCTTTCCCGTTGTTCTCGAAAATTACTCATCAGACCTCAAATGTAACCACTGATACAGAAGCAGCTTTTCAATCTTAACAAATGAACTAGGTATCTAAGATTTCTCGCGTCTAAACGTTTAAAATACCGCCGTTTACAAGTTTATTTCATTAAACGCAATTTTTTATCCCTAGTCATAGAAAAAATTTATCTTTAGACTTTTATCTCGAGAACAAGACTTTTTGGGAAGCTACGCTCATGGAGACATCTGAGCTACTCATTGAATACCTACTATCGATCATCATAGTTACATCAAATTTAACCGGGAGCCAATTCCCATAAGGATTATGAGGGGTCCTTTGGGCTGTATGTAGCAAAAATCTGAAAAAACGCAAATAATATTTTACCATGCCATTTAAAAATAAGCGCAAGTTGATGTCTGCAAAAGATCAACGAAACGAAACACAATAAAAAGACTCAGCCTTACAACAACACTACTTTACAAAAGTTGTTTTGTATCCTTTTAAATCATCGCTTTAAAAAAGTTGTATTCAAAGTCCTAAACAATTTGTGACTTTTTTTGCGAAATTTGGAAATGACTAATATCATAAATCTTTTTAAGTCTTCATTTTTCGTGTTTTATTTTTAATATCCGTATAACGGAAAGTTTCCTGTTTCTCAAAATGTTTAAAATTATAAAAAGAATTATTAGACTGATTCATTGGTGGGGATGTTCTACTGTATTGTAATCAAAAACATTAACGCTTTACCAAGAAATTTCATGTCGGCAATGTTTCAATTTGATAAAAAAAATATATAGCACACGTCATATTTTACTTTTATCTTATCATTATATTATGCTAAAATTTTGCAATTTTTTTTTAAGTGGTTAAAAAGTGAGAAAAAGTGAAATATTCCGAAAAATACCTCAAATCGTCTTGCTAATACCTAAGGAGATAACAATAGGTAGGTAGGTATAAGTACATTATTTTGATTAAAAATTGAACAACAATCTTAGATGAACAGGACAACAAATGTAACCATAATCTTGAGTATCATGGCCTCTCGCTGAAATCTGACACAATTCCATTCAATTCGTGAACAAAAGAGTTTTATTATACAGGGAACGCTTAGACTATTAAATAAATATTAATAGTCTAAGAGGGAACGGGTTTGGCCATCCTGAGCCATGCGGCGAAGACTCGAGCCGAGCTGTCGCATGGTTCAGGATTGTCCCCCATACGCAAACATATACATGTATATAATGAGCGACGCGATTGCAGCGCCATCATCACAAAATGCGGAAATAGGCTGAACTAAAGTTTGGAGTTTCATACCATCCTGAACCATTTTCATATTCATACCACGCTATCTAGAGGTCACTCTAAGTCGTTTAACAAGGGTCTGCAATCCTGAACCACATATATGGTTCAGGTTTGTTCGACTGGTTCAGGATTAACCGTACGGAAACATACATTTGGTTCAGGATGGTACTATAGCGATATATATATATATATATATATATATATATATATATATATATATATATATTTCTCCAAAATCACGATTTTTCGATTTTAAAAACGCTCCTGTAGCTTTATCTTTCAAGATTAGTGAACGAAATTTTGGGTTCTTGTAAAGCTTAGGAATGACTTTAGATTTTCGTTGAAAAAAATTCCAAAAGTCACGTTACTTCTACAGGGTGTCCTTTCAAAGTTCCCCAAATCCGGACTTTGAGGCACGGTTTCTGGCCGCAGTTTTCAATCTAGGGGGCTGAAATTTTTGTGAGAGTAAGATGTCCACAAGGAGTGGTCTGGTATTGCACTTGAGCAAAATCGGCCGAGACGTTTCAAAATGGTGACCATTTGAATTTTCGGAAAATTTACTATTTTTTGAATCCCTGTATGAGCAAGATGGCAAAAAAACTTTCACATCAAGTTAACAGGATTGAAAGAAAATTAATTGAAATTTGAGTTAATGTAAAAAAAATTCAATTTTTTCCATTAATAAGCCAGTGGCGTGGGTAGGAAAAGAGTGAAAATGGCTTAATTTCTATAACAGTTTTTGAGCACATTTTTGAAGGAATTGAACTAAAATTTTTACAGTAGACAACTATACTAATACTCTTTAATCTTCAAAAATTTCAAGGATCAAATAAAAAAAATGGCGGAGATATTTAAATTTATTTTACATGATGTAAATTTCTCTAAAATTTTAAAAACGCTCTAGTAGCTTCATCTTTCAAGATTAGTGGAAGAAATTTTTTACTCTTGTGAAACTTTGGGATGACGTTAAATTTACGTTGAAAAATTTTTCAAAAGTCGCGTTACTTCTACAGGGTGTCCTTTAAAATTTCGAAACATCCGGTCCTGTGGCACGGTTTTCTGGTAGCAGTTTTCAATCTAGGAGGCTGAAATTTTTATGGGAGGAAAATATTATCCACAAGTAGTGGTCTGGTATTGCATTTTTTGAGCAAAATCGATCGAGCCGTTTCAAAATGGCGGCTTTTTGAATTTTAGGGAAAAGGGCTATTTTTTAGTCCCTGTATAAGCAATATAGAAAGAAAACTTTTCACAACAAAATAATGAGGATGACAATTAAAGGCTTGTTTAATAACTTAACGATTGAATGTAATATTCAGACCCGGGACTGCTTGATTTAAAACCAGCACCAGCACCAGACCAGCGCACCGTTTTCATCGCGCTCGGCTCGGGCAGGACCACCCATGCAGATATGACTGCTCCTGCCAACCCCAATTGCAGAAAATAGAAACTCCTACGAACCTGTATTAACAAGATTGGATTAAAATGATTTGAAATTTATGCAATTAAATTTTTATTATTTTCATTAGTAAGCTAGTGGCGTGGGTAAGAAAATGGTAAAAATGGCTAAATTTCTTTAATTGATTATGAGCACATTTTTGAGGGAATTTACCTGAAATTTTCGGAGTAGACAACTACACTAATAGCTTGTAACTCTCAAAAATTTAAAGAAGCATATAAGAGAAATGGCGGAGTTATTCGAATTTTTTTACATAATGTTTATTTCTCTAAAATTTCAAATGTTCGGTTTTCAGAACTCGCCTGTAACTTTTTAAAGTTAGTCAGTGGCGGGTATATAGGACAAGAGACGAAATTGTTAAATTTTGCCAATTTTTTTTTGGTTTATTATATGTAAAAATCTATTTTATGGCACGCTTTCAAACGAAATGAAATGAAATTTTCACAGTAAACCACTACGTAAATTCGACCTGACTATTGAAAAATTCAGAAAGCCAATTTAAAAGGCGGCAAAAATTTTCATAGTTGAATCGCATAAAAATACACTGTTTCTGCGATTGATGCGCAAGAAGGTTTTTTAATTTTACAAGCCCTGAATAATGTGAGCGCTCTAGGAAGCTATACATACAGGGTGCACCATGTATCCTTCTCTATATTGGTTGTTAAATGTTCTTCTTTGTTTTGGGTTTTAGGTTCGATTGCAGCGTGAGCACAATAATTATTTATGAATTGCAGCGTGAGCAAAATAAATAATTATGATTCAGGGAATGTCGAAAGTAGCAGTAACGAGAGCTTGCAGTGCAAGCGAAGGGCAAAATGTTGTTTCGGCAAAACGATAATACTGCAAAAGAAACTTTCACGACAAATTTCTCTGAAGACAATGAAGTTGAATAACTTGAAAACTGAATCAAATACTATCAGAGTGCTAGTTATTCTGCTGCTTTAATTATTTAAAAAGGTACACCCTATATATAGGTATCTAAGGTAGATTAGGGATGCCAAAAAGTTCTTCAGTTCTTATTAACTCGATTTGCTCGAGTTCTTATTTTTATTGTGCTACCTAAACTCTATGAAGAACTAATAAAAAGTAGATTTAGGGTTATAAAGATGTTAATGTGATTTTCAAAGAATAAGTTAAAATGGACAGATGTTTAATGAGCAAATTATGGTTTACATTTCCTGTTTAATTAAAATCAAATAATTATCCTGTCTTATTTTAAAAGCTTTAAATCTGATATAAATATGTTTAAACAATCAGTTTGTTTGAAAATAAAGGATCCTTTACTTTGTACACCTGTGTACAAAAGAATAAAATACTTCCGATATCATTTATATCGGGAAAGATAAAGTTCGTGAGTGGTAATTAATTAATTTACTAAGTTAGCACTGATCTTCTAGTCCTTCCTCGTCATGATCGGTGAGATAAAATAAAAGACAACACTTACAGTTTCCGGGATGAAGCTGATTGAGGTAAAAACTGTCTTTATTTTGACAGTAAAAAGGATATTAATAACTCCTGGACTTTGCTAGGGGTGGTGCTCAATCAGGCATTGAAGTCTCCAGAGAAAGCAGCAGGTGCAGAGACGACGCCCTGATGAGACTCCTAGGATTGGACAACCAAAACAGCACTAGTACCGGGAAATGTTCTGCTGTCGTTGAAAATCACCAAAACGTTGATCTATTTCACCATGGATAAGTGAAAACGATGCAAGGATCAATTAGATAGTTGAAGAACAGAAATGGGCCACGCTCCCTTTGTTTCCTAGTCCAAGATGGCTCCCTCGGTCACGATAGACAATAAATCCGGATATTAGTAAATACCGGAGAAGGTAAGGTATTTACCAAAGGGAAAGGTAAAGATAAAGGTATAAGGTAGAGTTAAGATAAAATTCCCAAAGCCTGAACAACAGGCTTCGATGGGAACGATCAAGAGAATCAACTTTCTTGATGGACAGATAAAAAGGAAGTCTATTCAGTTCCGTGAACTGGAGAGGAAATCCGCCTTCGGTTGGTGAAAGGAGAAATGTCACGGGCAGATACTGAAATCTGATTGACAGTTGACAACTTATTTGGTTCCTGAAAGGAACTCAGGATCGGACTGAAACGACAACTTATTTGGTTCCTGAAAGGAACTCAAAATCCTAGTGAAACGAAACGTGCAATGCCATCTAGTAGTGAATTATCCAGACAGTACCAGCGCCAGAATATGGTGTGGGTAGTCAGTTCAAAGATGCGATCTATATTATAGGGAGTTGTAGGGAACTGTAATTTTACAATTCTCTTTAAAACGAGGGAAGCTTTGCAAAAAGGACAACAGGTGACGTATTCACGTTACACACCTCCCCTTACCGATGCAAGAGAAAATTCAAAAACTAGAAGAAAATTCTAGTTCTTTCTATACCCGTAGAAGGGTATACATGAAGGTATGATTGTGGATGACCAACAAGGACAACACAAATCGAAAAAGAGAGAGAATAGTGTTCTACAAAAACAGACCTTGTAAAAGTTTTCTACCATGTTTACTATGTGTTCAGATAATATCGCACAGTTAGTCACTTTAACTAGCTATACAATACAAAAAGAAATATTTAACTCGCTCATGCAGATTAAATTTATAATTACAAAACCTTAATGCTAAGTAGATAAAAGAAAATGTACATGCATTCTTTCTAGATAACATGCTACTAAGTTGATTATTATTATAAACACTTATAATTAGATATTGTATATACAAGAATTAAAATTAAGTTATAACATTTCGGTATAACAGGCTCGCTGTTAATAGAGCTGCGCTGTTCCGTTTGATGTTCAACCACCCATAGTTTTGAACACTACTTCAGCCTGGGGTTTCAAAAACCGCCAACACTGAAGGATTAAGAAAATTGCTATGGGAGTTTCCACACAAACTAAAACTTCCAAAACAGGGCTGCTACTCGATAGAATGGACAACTAAATAAATCCAGAAATTCTGACTTTACTTAAAAAGTCAAGGTAGCGGGATAGATATAATTAGACATATATACAGAGATTGAGGTATTCGCAGGCTTATGCGAATGGGAAGAGATAATGTACATAATTTTCATTCCTTACAATGAAAATAGATAGGGAGAGATATAAATGTAAGAAAACGAAATGTAGATAATTCTACTCCTTTATGGGAAAGTTTCGAAATAGATAAGTAGTTGTTCTAACTACTACTAGTTACAAAGGGACAAAACTAAGATAATTGGTCAAATTGATCGCTAATAATCACTTTACGTGTCTTTGTCAGATAAATCTCAAAGGTCATACGGAACAAATTACTTGGAGACTTCCAATAATCACTTCAAGAAATCATCAATGATCGCCTGGATTACTAGACATTCATCAAAGACACAATAAGATAGCCCAATCACTCGGAAAGATAAGACAAAATGGGAAAACCATTTCATCGCTGAGATAGGGGGTATTCGATATCAGTGTTCAGATTTCTTTACATCAGCACTGAATATCTAAAGCCACCTTTGCAAATTCAGAACTTGAATTCACATAGATTTCTATTTTCCATCTGGGAAAATATTCGCAGGGAAGATAATGATTAGCTATCATTTCATTATGATGCTAATAGGTAAAGGTATTAAGGTAAGATAAGATAATTTCTTTTCTTCATTGAAAAGAATATCTAAGATAAACATTAGTCACCATTTTGTTATGGAACTAATAGGTATAGATAAGATAAGATAAGATCATTTCTTTCCTTCTTCGAAAAGAAATATCCAAGATAAGCATTAGTCACCATTTCATTATGGTACTAATAGATAAAGTAAGGTAAGATAAAGATAACCTGTTGTCTTTTGCTTGGACAAACAGGGCAGTTTTCTCTTTAGCCTAAGGCAGGGCGGAAACTGTCGGGAAAGCACCCGTCTTTAAAGAGATGGTAGGTAAGATAAAAAGGTATCTGCTGTCGTCTGATTGGACAAGCAGAGCAGTTTTCACTTTAGCACATAGCAGGGCGGAAACTGTCGGGAAAGCACCCGTGATAGATAGTAGACAAGATAAAGGTAAAAGACAAGATAAGGTAGATACAACGGTAAGATAGTGTTTTCCTTTGGTTCAATGAACACAAGAAAACTTAAGAGATAACATTTGACTCATAAACGTTAACCAGATAAGATAGATGAATAGTTTCTTCCCAAGGCAATAGTTTAGATAACCAGAAAAATTATGGGTTCTCAAAATTTGAGCGATAGAACAAGATAAGAGACTGAGAATAACAAATACCGATCCCAAAATTAGCAACATTTTCACTTTGGTACCACATTCACACAGCTAGTTTCGAGATCCTTGAGAATGCCTTGAAAGATACGGTGCTCATTCTGCATACATTCTTCATTCATTCTAAATACGACAAAGACATAGCATTCTCAATTCACGTATTGTCAAACCTCATTCCAAACAGGAGTTTGTATATGCTGTAGAGAAGATAAGAGTTAGGTAGAAATAAAATTTCTGGAGAGAGAAGGAAGTGAACTATTCATCAATTCGTGGCGGATCTTTGCCTCCATACGCCTTCAAGTCCTTCGCATGCCAGCGACCTAGCGGGTTGCCTTCCTGATCCTGTAGTTCGTACACTAATTTAGATATTGCCTTGGAAATTCGGCAAAGTACGAATTTGGGGGCCAGTTTAGCAGCAAAGTTCTTTGCAGCGTTCGAAAGGGGGTAAGTATGTTTCCATACTAACTCTCCTTCCTGGAAAACATCTGGGCGCTTACGTAGATCATAATACTTCTTATTTACGTCATAAGCCTTTTTTAATTTGACTCTGACATCTTCAAAGATAGGAGGTAATCTGGAGATATCATTTTCCCTATGCACATAAGAAAGATCTTCTGGTAGGGCAAGGTAGTTATTTTCGACAGGACCATAAAAGGTTCCGTCAATAGGTATGTTTCGTGCGAAAACAAGAAAAGCAGGAAAATGTTTGGTGACTTCGTTCACAGACAAATTAATTGCCTGGGCCACCTTGTAGACATTTTTATCCCAGTCTTTGTGATTATCTTTCACATAAGACGAGATAGCGGTAAGCAAAGTTCGATTGGTCCTCTCGGTAGGGTTGACTTGTGACAAGTGTCTAGCACTATACCACAAATTAACTTGGTACTCTTCCAATAACTTGGTGAACTGAGTACTCTTAAAAATCTGAGCGTTATCGCAGAGAACAATTTGAGGGACACCAAAGATCAAGAAAACTTGATTTTCGAGATATTTTACAACTGCAGCTGCGGTTGCGTTCGGCATGGGCTTTACCAGCACGAATTTGGAGAACCAATCTGTGACTACGAGAAGTTGTGTATTCCTGGCCTTCGACCTAGGAAAGGGGCCCATAAAATCTATGGAGATAAATTGGAAAGGGAAGCTTATGCTTTTATAACCACCCATTAAACCAGCACGAGCGACATTAGTCGATTTGTGAGCACCGCAAACCTGACAATTTCGTATGAATTTCTTTACCGTTAGGTCCATTTTGGGCCAATAGTAGAATTCCGATATTCGTGCCTTGGTTTTTCTTACGCCGAAATGGGCCGAAGTAGGGGGATTATGAAAAGACGCGACAACATCATCCCTATTTGGTGTAGGTATGACTATTTTCCAATTGGAGAGATTTGACGATAAAGAATGGTTCGGCTTCAGATGTTTGAGAAGAAGACCGTTTTCAACCGTGAAATTTGGGTAACTATCTGGATTTCCCGTGACGTTTTCCACCATTTTCCTATACCACTCATCTGGTGTAAGATCATTCGCGGTTAAGAGAGAGATATTTCTAGAAAGGAAATCTGCTGGAACATTACAAGATCCCTTGCGATGTTTCATCTCATAATTGAACTGACTAAGTCGTACACACCACCTAGCTAAACGACCTGTGGGCTCCTTAAAATTTTTAAGCCAGAGAAGAGAGGCATGGTCGGTATAGACCGTGAATTTCGTGCCTTCAACATAGGGACGAAAATGCTCTATGCCGAAAAGGACTCCGAGGCATTCTTTTTCGGTAGCATAGTATTTCCTCTCTGCCTTAGAGAGAGTGCGACTAGCGTAGGCTATTGGGTGTTCGAAACCTTCGTCTTCTTGATACAGAACTGCGCCGATTCCATAGTCACTCGCATCAGTTTGTATGCAGAAAGGCTTGGAAAAATCAGGGCTAGCCAAGACAGGGGCCGATGTTAGGCGTTCTTTAAGAAGTTTAAAGGCTTGGTCAGCTTCTGAAGTCCAAGTAATAGACTGTCCCTTCTTTCTATTGTGCAAAAGCGCAGAGATAGGGGCACTAATAGTGGAAAAGTCTTTGACGAATCTACGATAGTATTGCAAAATGCCTAGAATGTGCCTGACACCTGTGGTGTTGCGAGGAATGGGAGCTTCTGTGATTGACTTTACTTTGTCTTCACAAACACGGAGACCTTGTTTGTCTACAATAAATCCAAGGAAAGAAAGAGAGTCACGACAAAATTGACACTTCTTAAAATTCACAGTGAGGTTGGCCTTACGTAACCTTTCATAGACTTCGTTTAGAACTTCAAGATGTTTCTCAAAGGTATGAGTGACAACAATTATGTCATCCAGATAAACAAAAACGAACGGCTCGAGGTCAGGTCCAATGATCCTGTCCATGAGACGTTGTTGCGTTTGCGCGCTGTTCCGCAAACCAAAAGGCATACGCCGGAACTGGTATAAACCCCTTCCGGGTACTATAAAAGCTGTCTTTGGACGTGAATCAGCGTCTAGAGGTACTTGGAAAAAGGCTTGCTTTAAGTCTATAGAGGAAAGAAAATTTGCGTCTCGCAGTTTACAGAGAATGGAATCAATCCTAGGTAGAGGGTATGCATCATGGGTGGTAACTTCGTTTAGTTTTCTCCCATCAAAGCACATGCGATAGGTATTATCCTTTTTCTTCACTAAAAGGACTGGCGAACACCAGGGGGAATTACTTTTCTCTATGATGTTAAGTTTCAAAAGCTTATCAATTTCCTCATTTAGAAATTTTTGAACTGCCGGAGACAAGGGATACTGCCTTTGTCTAAAAGGTTTGGCATTCGGGGTCTCTATAGAATGACAGAGAACGGAAGTTTCGGGCAGCACATCGATAGGAGATAAAATTTGAAATTTTTCGATAATCGGGTTCAATTTCACGACATCTTCAGGAGGGAGAGTAGAAAGATCATGGATTCTACTTATGGTGCTAACCTGGGGTTCATCAAAACAAGAGGGAGGATCCACTCGGTCTCTAACCTCAAATGAATCTCTGGAAAAATCAATAGAGATATTGAAAGCTATGGCCACGTTCATACCTAAGATAATCTCGGGCAAGATAGAAGGTACAACATGAAAACGAACAACTTTAGTGACGTCATCAATAGTTAAGGTAAGGTCCAAGATTGAAGTGACAGGTAATGGTGAACCATCTGCATTTCGAAGGGAACATAAGAGATCTGAATTTCCAGAGGAATCATGGGTTCTGCCGAAAATTTCTTTTATGACTTCTACATCACAAACCGAAATATTTGCTCCAGTGTCAAAAAGAGCAGTGAAACGCTTTCCTTGCATATCCACCGAGATATAGGGACGGTTATCTACTGGATCGGGTTGTAGAATTTGAGACACGATTGGGGGTATCATTTCAGAGGTCGTAGACCTACTAGGTTTATTTTTAGGGATGACAATTGGAGTCCGATAGAAATCAGAGACTCTATTCAACCAGACCTTCCACATATTCCTTTGATGGTGGAGGTCCGCAGTCGTAAAGATATTTACTTTTGGTTTTCGGAGGGGCTTGCGTGGTTTGTATCCACGGGCCTCTTCGAAGGGAGAGATACTTTTGGGTGTCTTGACTCCTGCTGCGTTGCACCCTGACGCGCAGTCTTCTCGTTTTTTGGGCGAGAATAGTTCGGTGAGCAAGAGGGACATTTTGGTTTAAAAACATCTTTCTTTCCACAACCGTAGCAGAAAATAGTTCTGGGTTTTCGACATTTAGGGTAGAGATGACCCTGGTTAGAACAATTCCAACAGAAAGGTAAAGAAGCTTGGTCGTGACCTGCATCACGTTTTCCTGAAAGACGAGAAGTTGACCTTGAAGGGACAAAGGAATGTTTTGTCGATGTTAGAATGGCCTCATCTGGACATGCCAGGTCTGAACTAAGGAGACTATGCACCTTCTTTGAGGGAGGGGGTCGATATTTAGAAATCATGGCCCTATTGTCTTCTAGTTTCTTGCATATAGAGATAATCTCATTGGCAGTTGACACTTCAACCAGAGCCAAATGGTTCAAGAAGTAGGGGTGTAGATTCCGCTTTATGATCTTAAACTGTTCCTCCTCTGAGGGAATAATTGAAAGTCTTTTGAAAAGTTCTTTCATGGAGGCTACATACAGGGCTACTAGCTCCTCTTCTCCTTGAGTGCGATGATTTATCTCATTGAGAAGATCATCATCGTAAGATAGGGGTAAGAAAGTTTCCTTCAACTTTAACTTAATTTCTTGCCAAGATTTTAACGAACCGGCAACACTGCGATACCAGGTGAGGGCCTTATCCTCAAATAAGTCAACTGCTGAAGTAAAAAGATTCTCATCGGAGACATTCCGCGAGATTTGCAATTCTCGAACCCTTTCTAGGAAATAAATCAGGTTGTCTTTACTAGAGCCTGAAAACCTTAGGTTCCACTTATGTACAGGGACACTGTACTTGGTACTAGCTGTTGAGGTGGATGATTGCGAGATATCAGAAACAGGAGGAACGACTGGTTCATTCTCATCCAACTTCAGAAGCCATTCTCCCTCCAACTGGAGTGCTTCTCCATAAGCCTCATCTCTATGAAATTTCTTAGAAGCGTCAGCTTCAACATTTAATCTGTTTATTCGAGCGATAACATGATCCACTCGAAAAGGGATACGTCTGCTTGCAAGATCAGTGAACAATCCAGAAGCTTCAGGAATCTTTTTCTTTAAATCTAGCAAAGTTGCTTTGATTTCAGAAAGATCCTTATCAAAATCGTAGGGTGACTCTAACGCTACCGTAGAATCTTCCCTATTAATAAGCGCTCGGAATTGTTTCCTTCGCTTGTCTTGCGTACTTTGAGGTGTTTGGTTCCTCAACGCAATCTCATAGGTAAGCTCATCGCTGAGCAGGGCTGAAGCGGGATTCATTTTAGAAAAATGTAGGTACTATAATATAGTATAGATAGATGAGAATAAAATTTTTTATTTTATTCTAGAGAGAAGACAGTAGTATTATCAGCACAGGTAGGCAACGTAGCACCTAGTGTACCTGGCCTAAATAAGGAAAGAATGAACCTGGCCTATATAAAGAAAGAATAGACCTGGCCTACTTGACTTGGCTGTGACGTCGCGTCACCAGTACAAGTGAGAGAGAGAGAGATTTAAATTCAAAAGAATTCCCTTCGTTTTAAAACGAAAAAATAGGTCACGGTATTTCAAAAAAACTAAAATACCGATATAAGATATAATTTCTTAGTAGAGAGAGAGATAAAGGTAATCTAGAGAGATACTAAGATAAGATAAGGCAATATTTAAATATGCATAGGTATGTCGGTAAGAACAGATATTCTCTAGAGTCGGTAAGGTAGGGATCGGAAGAAGTACATGTCACCATGACGTATCTTTACACGTAAAGAATTCACTTTCTACGTTAGACGTAAAGAATTGTCGTTGCTTTAGCAGTCTGTCAGCGTATGACAATGACAGAGGGACACCAGTTGGAACAGCTGATCGATAATTCAGATATTTCGAATTTAACTTAAAATTCATGAGCGAAGGTATGGGATAATGTTAATGAAGGAAATGTTTGGATGTAACTTTCAAAGACAGTTTGATCGCAGAGCTCTCTTAAGAGTATCCTCTTTGCACGGAGTCAAACTTCTCCCAAAGCTTACTCGAGACCTTCGCGACAGTATTAACAACCACTCCGTAAAGCTCCTTTTGCAAGGTTACCCTTTAGCGGCAGTGTAGCGGTAAGAAGATAAGGTATTTTCGCGTCACGACACTATTATTCACCAGCAGTAAAAAAAACAATAACTAACTAAGACATTCTTAGACTAACATGCGAGTTCATGCAACTATAATAATCATGCATTAAAAAAGTAAGATAACTGTACGATACATCTGAACAAAGTAATTTATGACGTTAATATCAATTTTCCATTTATAATGGGAACTAGGAAGAGATCAAGTGCTTTTATTTAATTAAGGTAGTTTCTAATCCAAAGTTTGAGGGTGAATTCGATTCCCGCCGGGGAAATGCCAATTGCAGCGTGAGCACAATAATTATTTATGAATTGCAGCGTGAGCAAAATAAATAATTATGATTCAGGGAATGTCGAAAGTAGCAGTAACGAGAGCTTGCAGTGCAAGCGAAGGGCAAAATGTTGTTTCGGCAAAACGATAATACTGCAAAAGAAACTTTCACGACAAATTTCTCTGAAGACAATGAAGTTGAATAACTTGAAAACTGAATCAAATACTATCAGAGTGCTAGTTATTCTGCTGCTTTAATTATTTAAAAAGGTACACCCTATATATAGGTATCTAAGGTAGATTAGGGATGCCAAAAAGTTCTTCAGTTCTTATTAACTCGATTTGCTCGAGTTCTTATTTTTATTGTGCTACCTAAACTCTATGAAGAACTAATAAAAAGTAGATTTAGGGTTATAAAGATGTTAATGTGATTTTCAAAGAATAAGTTAAAATGGACAGATGTTTAATGAGCAAATTATGGTTTACATTTCCTGTTTAATTAAAATCAAATAATTATCCTGTCTTATTTTAAAAGCTTTAAATCTGATATAAATATGTTTAAACAATCAGTTTGTTTGAAAATAAAGGATCCTTTACTTTGTACACCTGTGTACAAAAGAATAAAATACTTCCGATATCATTTATATCGGGAAAGATAAAGTTCGTGAGTGGTAATTAATTAATTTACTAAGTTAGCACTGATCTTCTAGTCCTTCCTCGTCATGATCGGTGAGATAAAATAAAAGACAACACTTACAGTTTCCGGGATGAAGCTGATTGAGGTAAAAACTGTCTTTATTTTGACAGTAAAAAGGATATTAATAACTCCTGGACTTTGCTAGGGGTGGTGCTCAATCAGGCATTGAAGTCTCCAGAGAAAGCAGCAGGTGCAGAGACGACGCCCTGATGAGACTCCTAGGATTGGACAACCAAAACAGCACTAGTACCGGGAAATGTTCTGCTGTCGTTGAAAATCACCAAAACGTTGATCTATTTCACCATGGATAAGTGAAAACGATGCAAGGATCAATTAGATAGTTGAAGAACAGAAATGGGCCACGCTCCCTTTGTTTCCTAGTCCAAGATGGCTCCCTCGGTCACGATAGACAATAAATCCGGATATTAGTAAATACCGGAGAAGGTAAGGTATTTACCAAAGGGAAAGGTAAAGATAAAGGTATAAGGTAGAGTTAAGATAAAATTCCCAAAGCCTGAACAACAGGCTTCGATGGGAACGATCAAGAGAATCAACTTTCTTGATGGACAGATAAAAAGGAAGTCTATTCAGTTCCGTGAACTGGAGAGGAAATCCGCCTTCGGTTGGTGAAAGGAGAAATGTCACGGGCAGATACTGAAATCTGATTGACAGTTGACAACTTATTTGGTTCCTGAAAGGAACTCAGGATCGGACTGAAACGACAACTTATTTGGTTCCTGAAAGGAACTCAAAATCCTAGTGAAACGAAACGTGCAATGCCATCTAGTAGTGAATTATCCAGACAGTACCAGCGCCAGAATATGGTGTGGGTAGTCAGTTCAAAGATGCGATCTATATTATAGGGAGTTGTAGGGAACTGTAATTTTACAATTCTCTTTAAAACGAGGGAAGCTTTGCAAAAAGGACAACAGGTGACGTATTCACGTTACACGATATTAAAATATTATTTTTCAAAAATATTTTTATAAAAATCAAACGTTTCGAGACCGATTGGTCTCTTGTTCACTCATAAATAATTGTAAAAAATATGTAAAAACTTAAAAATACTTTAAAAAATCATAATTATTATACTAAAATGTCGTAAACGGTGTGTTTTTAAATTTAAATTTTAGAAAAAAATATAAGTAAATTAATTTTGATCTTGATTTTGACATTTTATGTGTCTGCTTTTGTTTATTATATTTAACAAGAGACCAATCGGTCTCGAAACGTTTCATTTTTATAAAAATGTTTTTGAAAAATAATATTTTAATATCGAACCTAAAACCCAAAACAAAGAAGAACATTTAACAACAAATAAGAAGCAAGGTTCAATAAAAATACTCAAATTTTCTCTATATTGCTATCTCCTGAACGCTAAGAGATACAGGGTCGGTTAAATTAGAGAAAAGATGCGCAGTTTTGTGGCCATCTCGAATTCGTCAAAACATGCAAGATATCTGTGACCGTTCCTGAAATATCCTGAAAAAAACTGACAAATCGAGATTTCTTATTTTTGCCATATCTTTCTTATTATTGGAAATTAATAAATAATTTTTTGTAGGCTTGCATAAGCCGTTAAGAGCTATCCATCTGACATTTCAAAAATTTTCAAGGCCTACTAGATCCAAGAGTTTTCACAGTCAACTTTCGTTTTTCTTATGGACGCTATATTGTTTTTTTATGTCGTTCGATATGAAAAAAGTAATGGAAACCAAAAATTAATAAACTTCAAAAAAAAATTTTTAAATTTTTATTCTTAATTTTTCAAAGAAAAACCTAATAAAAAATCGTCCAAAAACGTCAACATTTGTAAAATACGCCGAAATAGTGCTTGCATTATGGTTTTTTAATTTATCTATGAAATTCGGTCTAAAAATGTTTTTTTTTTGTAAAGAAAAAAGAAGAATAAAAATTTTTTTAATTTATTTTTTGAAGTTTAACAATTTTTTGTTTTTATGATTTTTTTTTATACCGAACAACATAAAAAACACTATGGTGGCCATAAGAAAAACGAAAGTTGACTATGAAAATTCTGGGATCTAGTCGGCTTTGAAAATTTTTGAAATGTCAGATGGGTAGCTCTTGACGACTTATGTACGCCCACAAAAAAATATTCATTAATCTCCAATAATAAAAGAGATATGGAAAAAATAAGAAATCTCGATTTTTCAGTTTTTTCAGGATATTTCAGGAACGGTCACAGATATCTTGTATGTCTCGACGGAATCGAGATGGCCACAAAATTGCGCTCTTTAGGACTTGTTTAACCGACCCTGTATTCGTTAGCGTTAGGAGATAGAAATATAGAGAAGGATACATGGTGCACCCTGTATAGGGAAACTTTTGACTCCTAGGTTGAGTTTTTGGTTTTAGTTAAATTTAAAAAAAGTTTTATAAAATTTTCTATATCCGTTTTCCATTAACAATAGTCTAATATTACTGCAATACCTGTGCTTAACTTGCACTCTGGTTCCGACGTACACGTTATAGACAGGGGTCTACCTCGCAGTTTTTACGCCATTGGTAAAATTTTGGTTTTCACATGTTTCCAAAATTTTTGGAACATGTGACATTTAGACATTTTTGGTATACAATTTCTGGGACATCTTGTATATAAACGTGTCACTCCTCAAATGTCACGAATTAGAACACTCCCTCTAATGATTGAAAGAAATTAGGAAAGTCCCACATAGATCATTCTATATGTTTGTATGAGTTTGTGAACAAGATTTGAGCACAAAAATGAGCGAAATGGCAATAAGTTGTTACTCAGGGTTTCTAGCACCAGCACTAGCACTAGCACTAGCACTAGCTGTATTTGTTTAGAAGAAAAATAAAAACATTGACAAACAAATATTTTCTTAATATCAAAATCTATATTGACATATCTCTGACTATAAATCGAGATAAATTTGTTTCCTTTTAATATTTAAAAGGAACGTTGCTAGTGCTAGTTGTTATATCCCTCTGCTACATCTATATTTAGTGAAAGCTCCATCCTTATCTATAAATAGAATACATCCCTAATCCTAGACTCACTTTGATAAATCGAGTATATAACTAGAGATAAGCAAATGCGTCTTGACGATCGCACATCGAACCAGAACATAATCATATATCAAATATAAAATGTAAATATGTTAAGGTGTCACGGTATCTATTGGTTTAGGGGCACGATTTCAAGAAAGTGATAAGTGGTGATGGTTACAGATTATTTCTAGGACTGGATGTCATATTTCACATGCACACATATGCCATAATTTAATTTCAAAGGTGCGCTACCGTCTGACAACATCACATCTGTCTCTTAACTTCTACCTGTGAAGTTAGGCTGAAACCAACGTAAATAATGTACGTTAGGATAGACCAGCAGTACCAAACAGTCGATTATATGAAAATTAAACAAATAACTTCAGACTATACTTACTAATGATTAAGCAATTACCTACGTAAGATAGAAGAGCATTTTTTTACCTAAAGTGACCGGTAACCCCTCCAAAATTCACAAAAAAGTTATCATGCAAGTGCTGCATTAATCTAAAGGTTTACTCTAAGAATTTATTCGAAAAAAATTTTTGTCATAAAATATCTCGTCCATTTTCCTGCAACAAGTCATTTTACTATAACAGTAGGTAGGTACCTGTTTCTGGCACTGGGGGTAAACTTTTCTGATGAGACTTCTGGGGCGATAGAGCATCATATATCGTTCCGGTTCACAAAAGATGATTAACAAAAATCTCGTTATCGTATTGGCAAGCCTGCGAATAAAAATTAATTAGAAAATTATTTTTCAACAAGTCATCTATTATTTACAAAATCCAGAAAGTGTTAAGAAAGAACGAGTATAAATTAACATATTAAATCCTTAAGAAAGTAGCTTATTTATGATGGAAGGCTCGTTTATAAAGTAATCCCATTATTTACACTGTTCACTTATTCACATTTATTAGCAGCAGTATTTATTTGGTAATAGATTATATTCCTAGACTGATGACTCTTCCTCAGACAGTTGATTTAGATAAGCAATACAAGCTGGTAGTAATATTCTAGACCCTCACTCTAGAATCAGTTTTATGGTGAATTGACTGATTTGTGAATTCTTAGAATACATTTATCATTACCACAAACCTCCACCATGTCTCCCACGATTCTGAGAAATCAGGCCCAAACAAAATTTTACTATGAAAATTATGGGATCTAGTCCTGGGATCTAGTGATGTTTTTCGAAATGTCAAATGGATGGTTCATGACAACTTACGCAAACTGAAGTTAGCCTAATTTTTTTCAGATTCTTAATAATAAGCTTAAAGCAACTACTTCTCTCTAATTTAACAGACCCCTTATCTCTACTTGTTCTTGAGATCCGAATGGAGAGAGAAATAAAAAGAAAAACGCTTTGTATGGATTTTATTTTATTACAAGACCCACATCTTGAGTTACTGATATATAGTTTATCGAAAGTATGTTATAGAAAACAGAACTTTTTGATAACCGCTGCTTCTTTCATATAATATAAAGAAACGACCGATGCATCTGTCAGCGGGCACATGCCCGGAGCAGGTAATACCGGCCAGATTCGGGACTATTGTGCAATGTCTGCGCCGTGTTCCCCTCATACGCACGGGATATTGTGCTTGATGGCGCTCCATCGAGAAACACCTTGAACTTGGGCCAACGTCTTCCTCGGATCAATCCACACATCACACATGAGGAATTCCTGGAATCGCTCGCTGGTATTGTCAGTCAAGATTCCGTCCTGGCTATTGATGGTCCGGGTACCTGCTCAATCTATGATTTATTATAATACGAGGCATGAGGTGTGGATTTAGTTTATTCAGGTTGTCCCAAAATAGGTGTCCTACAATTCGCCAGGTGATCCAAACAAAATCATATTTTGATGTGTGATGTATTTTTATATATAAACATGATTTGAAATTTATTTCTACTGGAGATATTTGTTTACAGGATAAATTATCTTGTTCTAAACATATCGCCGATACCACAAGAACGAAATTATGTGAAGTAAATTAACTACTTGCTTGTGAAAAAATATTATTTTTTATGCTTATATGTAGGTACAATAATGTATATATTCCGGAATGGGAGACGGAGGCTTGCAGACCATCCAATCCACCTCCACGTATCCACTAACCATTAGGAAACGCGCTAACATACCAAAATTGTGAGGAGAGCCCCGTCCTGTTAGAACCAGATTTCTCTATGGGAATATCGAGTACATTTTTTTGGCTTATGATGAGAATTCTGTTCTAATTAGGGACAAAGTTTGCATATGTTTTAGCACTCCTCAAGGATGGTGCGGGTGGTGGTTATCAATATTGGACGGTGACAGATGTAAGTAGACCGTGTGCGAAGTTCCGTATTGATAGAAAGTTGGGAATAAGGTATTTTTAGGCTTTTTAGTGTATTTTTTTAACAAAAAAATACACTATTGAGGACGACATCACTTTTCGAAAATCACCCAAACTCATCAAATGTCCACCGATCATGACCCCCAGATCACGAAAAAGTGGTTTTCCAAAATTCACCTGCCCACGATATATATATATATATTTATATATATATATATATTTATATATATATATTTCTCCAAAATCGCGAAATTTCGATTTTAAAAACGCTCCTGTGGCTTTATCTTTCAAGATTAGTGAACGAAATTTTGGATTCTTGCAAATTTTTGGAATGGCGTTGGATTTTCGTTGAAAAAATTTCCAAAAGTCCCATCACTTCTACAGGGTGTCCCTTCAAAGTTCCAGACATCCGGTTTTTGTCACCTCATTTCAGGCCGCAGTTTTCAATCTAGGAGACTGAAATTTTTGTGAAAGTAAGATATCCACAAGGAGTGGTCTGGTATTGCACTTGAGCAAAATCGATCGAGCCGTTTCAAAATGGCGGCCATTTTAATTTTTTGAAAAAGGACTATTTTTTGAACCCCTGTATAAGCTAGATAGAAAAAGAGTTTTATATCAAATTCACAAGATTGGAAGTAAATGACTTGAAATTTAATTTCATGCAACAAAATTTGCATTTTTTCTATTAATAAGCCAGTGGCGTGGGTAGGAAAAGGGTAAAAATGGCTAAATTTCTCCAACAATTTATGAGCACATTTTTGAAGTAATTAAACTGAAATTTTTACAGTAGACAACTATACTAATAGACTTCAACCCTTGAGAATTTCAAAAAGTAAATAAGAAAAATGGCGGAGATATTCAATTTTTTTTTACATGATGTTTTTTTTAAATTAATTTCTCTAAATTTTTAAAAACGCTCTGTAGCTTCATCTTTCAAGATTAATGAACGAAATTTTTTACTCTTATAAACCTTAGGGCTGCCGTTTGATTTTCGTAAAAATCATTTTCCTAGAGTTGTGTTACTTCTACAGGATATCCCTCCGAATTTCAGAAAAAAAACCGTCCGTGAGGCACGGTTTCTGGTCGAAGTTTTCAATCTAGAGCCCTGAAATTTTTTTGGTAGTAAGATACCCTCAAGTAGTCGTCTGGTACTGTATTTGAGTAAAATAGGTGAAGACATTCCAAAATGGCGGCCTTTTCAATTTTTGGAAAATGGCTAGATTTTGAACCCCTAAATAGGCAAGATCAAAAACTTTTAAACAAAATTAACAAGATTGGAATAAACTTATTTGAAATTTGAGCTAATGCAATACAATTTGCATCATTTCTATTAATAAGCCAGAGGCGTGGGTAGGAAAAGGGTAAAAATGTCTACATTTCTATAAACATTCATGAGCTTATTTTTGAAGGAATAGAACGGAAATTTTGATAGTAGACAACTATACTAATAGCATTTAACCTTCAAAAATTTCAAGAAGCAAATATAAAAATGGCGGAGATATATTCGAATATTTTTAAATGATGTTTATTCCTCTAAAATTTCAAACTTTCGGTTTTCAAAACTCTCCTTTCAGTTTTTTCCGAATTTATTAAAGGTAGTGTAAAAAATAGTATTTTTCAAGTAAAGTTTGCCAGTGGCGGGCATAGGAAAAGGGACAAAATTGTAAAATTTTGCCAATTTTTTTGATTTTTAAATTTAAAAATCCATTCTAAGGCACGTGTTGAAACGAAATGAAATGAAATTATCACAGAAAATTTTTCACATTAAAGCACTACGCTAACATGACATGACTATGAAAATTTCAGAAAGCCAATAATTTAAAAAGCGGTGAAAATATTCATAATTGAATCGCATAAAAATACACTATTTCTGCGATTGATGCGCAAGAAGGTTTTTAAGGTACAATCGAATGACAGTCTTAGGGAGAGTGTCTTTAGAGACAATACTAAAAATGCAATTTCAGAGAACCGGCAAGCAGGAACTTTCGCTGGTAACCTAGCAAAATCTAATATCTTCCAAATTACAAAATTAACAGGAGAAAGGAAAACGTCATTATTGTCACATGAAAGCATTTTTTATTATCATTTTTTTCACATCTATTGCACCTGTGAAAGTTTTAAACACGATATTTTGCTTTGACGCTTTACTTTGAAATTTAAATTGCAAGTCGAGATTTAACATATTTCTGTTTATTTGTCTTGTGGGATAATTTGAAGAGACATGCGCATTGGCAACGGGTATAGCAGTAAGGTGACAATATCTCATTTTCCTTGAAAATTTGAGATAAGAGGTATTTCCAGGCCACCTGTTGTTGATGTTTAGAGGAAAGTTGTCTGCTTGCCGTTTTTTCGAAATTACTTTTTTATAATATCAGTTACTGCATGTCATTTTGGCCGTGAGGTATAGTTGGTAAAGATGCAGGCTTGGATGGGAGACACTATCGGTGTCTACATTTATTTTTAGTACTCCCCAAGGGCAGTGAGGGTGGGAGTCAACGGTGTTTGAAGGAGACAGACGTGGGTAAGCCATGTACGAAGTTTCCTACCGACAAAAATTTGGGATGGTATTTTTTCATAAATAGCGGATGGCACATCGGCGGGGAATCGCCGCTATTCCACAGAATAGCTGTTTTTGTGACTTTGTACTAGAGGACTTTACTCAGAACGCTAGTTTAAAACTGGTGCATTGTATGTTTTATATTTTTTTTTCAGCAACATCCAAGGACGGTGCAATCGGGAGACGCCGGTATATAACGAGTATATAGAGTCGAGGAAACTGGTGTAGGAAGTTTCAAGGCGATATGTGGCAGGGAGGTTTGTTTTGGAAGTACGTCCATTACAAACGTGGAGATCAGTACGGTCGGGAATCACCTGTATTCCTCAGAGATTGATGGAAGGAGAGAAGGACAGCCTGTGCCAAGTTTCGTCGCGAACCAAGGATAGGGAGGATCTTAGCATAGTTAACATAAAATGTTCATCGGACCGCCGGTGCGTTCGAGAGTCGAAAAGAAACCCCCCCGATTAGAAAACCGTTCCTTTATGGGGGGGGGGGGGGCAAGCGTCGCACGGGAGCCAGATATGTTTTTTTTTCTATTTTTATTTTTTAAATCCGAGCGCCTATCGAGATAGGATTTCGTAGACAGTTAACAAAAACGTAACCGTAGAAAATGCGTACCTACGTACCTACTCGTATCGTTACGCTTTCACAGTTTCGGCGTGGGAGTTCTTTCCTTGTTATTCTTATTACCATATTCATTCGAACGAACGGCTGCAGAAAGACCCCCAATTAAAGCACCATCCGTAATGCTTGGGCAAATATTTTTTTAACGAAATGTTTTTTTTTTATTTTCAAAGGCATGCGCGTGTGAAAAACATCACGTATCTTTAAAACAGTAACCGCCTATCATAGACGTCAAGTGTATATAGTGTATGGTACTTAATGGTACAAAAAAGTACCTACAGAAAGGACGCCGTCTGTTCAAAAGAATCTCGGTTATCTGACATTAAGAAATAATTTCGTGATGACGTCATATGGGTTGAAGGGATTAAAAAACTTCATTTCAAAGGAAACAAAGTTTATAAATTTCTTCAGAATTCTATCAAAACACTACATACAAAGTTCTAAGCTAAAAAACAGAGGAAAATACCTTCTCAATTAATATTTTAAGGCCTCCTCGAGAGAGACACGGTTCCAGATTAAGAAATGATTTTAAAACAATGATAAGTATATTTTTGGTACCCATCAAGGTATCAGTGGCGAAATTTAAAAAAAAATCGTATTAAGTATTTACTTACGTAAATTAGTATTTTTTCCACTTATGATTTATTATGGCTGCATGTTTATTATTACTTTTTGATAATATGTTATCACTCAAATCAATGACCCAAACATTTGCAAATGGCAATAAATAAATATTGTGGGTTAATATTTTAATATGATACCTATACAGGAATCTATACAGTGTAACGTACCTATATCATATCATAGATTTGTGTGCATTGAGGTGTATTTATTTACTCCTAGGTACATCTCTATCCAGATAAATAAAGGTAGATCATGTCGTGGGAATAATCTTTGATCAACATTTTTTCTAAGGAAAGTAAATATTTTCGATTCTCCATAATTTTATTAACGTTTTATTTTACGATCCTGGTTCATGACACTGTCGTTAATTATTATTGTTAGCATGAAGTCTCCATTAAAATTAATATACCTACTTACTGACGTTGTAAAATTATCATAAAAGACGTCTCTTAGGACTTATTTCAAGAAGCATTGAAATACTCTTTTCATCTTGCCGTTGAGGAATAATATTATGTTGTCTCGTTATTATTATTATATTTTCTCGTGTCTTGTAGACGTATACACACAGGGTTTTTGGTAACTGGACCGCCAAAATTGAACGTCATGTATAAAATCGTATTTTGAGCATAAAAGAGTAAATTACTTTTTTCAAGATCAGGCTTCGTTTAGGCAATATCTCAATACGCAAGAAACATAATATGTTTTACTCACTTAACTGAACAACAATTCTGGAAATATTTTCCAAACGAGGCTCATCTTGAAAAGAGTTGTTCTTTTATGCTTAAAATACGATTTTATACATGACGTTCGATTATGGCTGTCCCGTTACCAAACACCCTGTATACAAGGGATATTACCAAATATTGAATAGCAGCTGTAAATTGTATTTAATTTTTTCTTTGCAGCTTCTTGTGTACTTGTAGCAGATAGTCCAGAAGAAAAACGCGCAAAATTTTTTGATATCCAGTCGTGTTTATCATTTTCTGTTAAGTTTAGATATCCAAAGAAAACTGTTTTAGGCAAGCGCATGAAAGATTGAAAATATAAGATTTTGCATTAAGGTCAGATAAGCCTCTTGATACATCATACCCTATAGTGCAAAAGCGCCCCATATTTCATCAAACTTTATAAAGACTTATTCGCACCATCCTAAAATCATTAATTATTACTGTCACTAGTGTCACTAGGGACAGGTATTTCCATGTGTTAACCAGGTTCTCAAACTATAGGTATTGGAGACAAAAGTTAATTTCCATTTAAGATACTGGGTGCAGTTATTATTTTGCATTAGGTACCTTATACTGTAACAATGCGAGTAGGTATAAAAGGCTCTTAACATAGGTAATGAATAAAAAAACGATGAAAAAAATTATCTCATATAGTTAGATACTTATGAATAATATTAATGAAGCAATGATGATGAACACATTAAACGTCAATTTATTAATTTACAAGAAACATATAGGAGATTGTCTGTCCCTGTGTGTTAAGATTAGACGGAGGATCTAAACCTACCTGATAGTGGATAAAGTGTGTGATAGTAGTCATTCTATTAGGCGTTAAGATAAGCAGATGCGACCTCCCAAGGTGCACAGCAAGAGACCGATACTTGATCAATACTAATCGAATTCTTACATCTGCCTGCTCCCCTAGATCAAGCTGTACCTACCTTACTCCTATTTAGTGTAGCTTATTTTCCTCCCCCACTGTACTTTAATTATTATGATTATTAGGACCATGTAAGTTTTTTTTTCTAATAATGATACACAAACCTCTATGATCTAATCCTGATAAATTGAAATTCGATATAAGTGTGGAACGCACTTATTAAATAAAATTCATTATTGAGAGAAAGAAACTTTTTTGAAAAACTTTGAAAACCTCAACTTCAAATTTTCATTCGGCATCTTTTAAGTCTCATTTTAATTTTTACCCCCACCGCTCTCACCCCCATCATTGTGATCATATATATTTGTTAAATAGGACACCCTGTATATTTTTCTATTTTCATATTTCCTGAGAAAATCCAGTAAGAATGGTTTTTACAGTTGCAGTTTAAATTGAGTATTTTATGAATTATAAACAAATGAAGATCGCAATTTCTCATTCTCAAAGCTCAACGAAAAAGCTCAAATATCGGAAAATGGTTTACATGTGCCTATTTCAACTTTTTATGTATATCTATCAGCCTAATATGATGCAGATACAATTTTTATACTGAGTGATTAAAAATCTGATAATTTATATCACCCTGTATTAAAATTTAAACCATATAGGTATAGTAGGATACCATGTGAAAAGTCAAGATAGGGACATGTAAGCCGTTTTGCGATATTTGGAGCTTTTTCGTTAAACACCGTTTCCGATGTACACTGGTGCTTTCAAAATAAAAAATTGCTATTTTCATTTTTATATAACTCATAACCTACTCAATTTAAGCTGCAACTGTAAAAACTGTTCTTACTGGATTTTTTCAGGAAATATGAAAATTCAAAAATATGCAGGGTATCCTATTAAAAAAAATGGCGACAATGGTGGGGATAAAAATTAGAATTGAGGCTTAAAAAATGCCAAATAAAAATTTTTATTTAGGTATGTGTTGAGTGTGCTCAAAAGTTGAGGTGTGCGCGCTTTTTTTCAAAAACGGCGTTTTTTTTCTGAATGGTGAATTTTATTGCATAAGTTCGTTCCACACTGTAAGGTACTACCATTTAGACTTTTTGTAAGTAGGTATGCATACTAGAAATGAAATTATTGTTGTCCTAAACAAAATATTAAGTTTCGTTTTTAAAATACAGGGTGGGCCATCGAAAAGGTAACAAGCCTAATAGTTTGGAAAGTGAAGATGTATGCGAAAAACGCCGAAACAGGTCGATTTTATTATCAAAATAGGCATATATTTTCGTGACAAATTTAACTACCCAAGTTCACCCCCTTGGCAGGGGTATTGAGTGATACATCATTTGAAAGCTACTTGAATTCTCTTTACAACGATATCCAACGTTTTGGGTTTCACTTACACACAGGGTGGCCTACATACAAGTGATTAAAGCGAGTTACGTTTTCGTTGGGCAACCCTGTATGTAAGAGAAACCCAAAATGTTGGATATCGCTGTAAAAATAATTCAAGTATCTTTCAAATGATGTATCACTTTTGCTTACATACAGGCTAGCTCAACGAAAACGTAACTCGCCTTAATCACTTGTATGTAGGCCATCCTGTATGTAAGCGAAACCCAAAATGTTGGATATCGTTGTAAAGAGAATTCAAGTATAGCTTTCAAATGATGTATCACTCGATATCTGTTCCTTATGATGATAAGCAAAGCGATAGCTACCCCTGCCAAGGGGATGAACTTCGGTAGTTAAATTTGTCACAAAAATATGTCCCCCTCGATAAAAAAAATCGACCTGTTTCGGCGTTTTTCGCGTACATCTTCAGTTTTTAAGTTATTAGGCCAGGTACCTTTTCGCTGGGCCACCCTGTATTATAGTGACCGTCAAAAAGTTGACATCATAATGAAATTTATTTTTGAATTGTCAAAAAACTTTGAGTACAAAAAAGCTCTGCTTGCTGGAAGACTTATTTTGCCGTACTGACAATCTGGAAAAGTGGTGGAACTGGATTCATTAGACCTTCAGGAAAAAGTCTTCGAACTCACTACGAACCTTTTGCATTACCTCGAAAAATGAGAAAATTAGGGTCATTTTTCCTCCCTCCCAAAGCACTTCAAGTTGGTAATTAGGTAAAGTAATAAAAAAGAAAGTAGTGATAAAAAAGGTTATGAAAACTCAAAATTTCACCTCGGAAATCGTCTCTCGGAGGCCCTCGGGGACGCTCATTACGAATCAGAGGCCCAGAAGCAAGTTAGACTAAATTCAACCCCTCAAAACCACCCCAACAGCGATGGAGTGATAAAAAAAATAAAAAATTCAAAATTTCACCTCAAAAATCGTCTCTATGGGATTTTATAGGTTATTGATTCCGAAATAGAGGTACAAATAAGGGTGGGTTCAACTCTTCAAAACCACCCCAAGAAGTGACAAAAGATACATAAAATTATTATCGCCTCGAAAATCGTCCCTCGCGTGTTTTAGGGGTAGCTGATCACGAATTCGAGGTCTAAAATCAAGTGAGGGTTGTTCCAACCTCTCTAAACTACCGCAAGAAGTGGAAGAGGGATGTCGTATACCCGGTCGGAAACGAAACCCGGGTACCCGAAAACAAAACCCGGGTACCCGAAAAAAAAATTAAAGCTACCGGGTGTTGAATCGACCACCGGTAGTCGGAAACGACATTTTTGCAAATTCAAGCTTCCCTGGTTATTTTACAGCAAAAATGTAAGAGACATAAATTGAAAAGAATCGAAAATTACACAAAATGGTTTGTATCAACCAAGCTTAAACTTGAATAATAAAAAAAAATCGAATTAAAAAATAAACTTGAGCATCCTGGGTTCGAATGGAGTACGCAGCAATCAGCGGTCATTATTTCTATTTTATGAGACTGCTGTTTGAATAAGGAGTGAACACTTGACGCTCAAAGTTGACGCTTAATAAATACGAACGAATTATACATTTCATTTTCCATTTTATTATAATTCTTTTCCGTGATTTAGTTCTGTATCAATTATTAGTACATGGTTTTTTTAACGTACTTCAGACTTTTATTACCTAGCGGTTGATAGATTAATTTACATTAATAATTTTCATCCACTTCATTCCTGATAAGTAGGTCGCTCCGCCTGGTAAGGGTACATACCGGATTACCGGAAGACGTTTTATTTTAATGGTTTTACGAGGTTGCCCATCCTTAAAAAGCAAATTTTTACATCAGGTCGAGAGTTCTGAAAACCTGTTTGTCCTGCATGTAAAAATGTGTTTCTATATAGTGATTCCCTATATTATATTGAATGAATGATAATAAATGAAGTTCATCATAGTTTAGAATGATACATTTTTGAGAGGGGGTTATTGTTATTATAGTGAACAGATGTTTTAGATTTCTAAATTATTTTATTATTACGGCTCGTTTTTGTTTTCTTATTATAGTTTCTCTGAAGAACTATTTAAATCTACTATTTATCGGGTACCCGCGCGGTTCTTGAAAATCGGACCCGAATTGGGTATCACCCGGGTCTACCCGGGTAACCGGGTACCCGCATGGTGCTACAAAAATTAATATGTCGCCTCGAAAATCGTCTCTCGGAAACCCCCAGGGAAACCCCCAGGGTTGCTGATTACGAATCCGAGGTCCAAAATCAAGTGAGAGTTATTCCAAACCCTCAAAACTGCCCCAAGAAGTGGCAGTGCTACATACAAAAAATTATTAGTTTAGATGAAATTTTCCAGCTTACAAATCAATCACAGCAATAGAAAACGAAAAAAGTGAATATTTTTATCGAAATTATTTCGCACATCGCATTGGGTCTTGGTTTCCTGACCCTAAAAATCCACACGGGCCGATTTCCGAGGCGAAATATTATTTTTTGCATCACTGCCACTTCTTGGGATGGTTTTGAGGGGATGGAACTACCCTCACTTGCTTTTGGATCTCGGATTCTTGATCAGATCAGCGACCCTGAAAACCCCCAAGAGACGATTTCCCAGGGTAAAATTTGAATTCTTATAACTTTTTATCACTGTTACCATTTGTTGTGCTTTAGAGGGAGGCAATTATCTTCATTTTCTCATTTTTAGAGGTAATGAAGGGATTAGTAGTGATGAGTTTTCCTGAAGATGTAAGAAATCCAGAAAAAAATGGATTTTTAAAATCGGTGCTGTTTTCCAGCATATTATTACTGAACTAAAAATCTTAAACCAGAATGAGTTATGTTGGACTCAACCATCAAATTTTGCTCTCCTCGATCTCCAAATTAGGGAAGAGTTTATTTAAATTTCAATACAAGCCAGTCTTGGCATAATTATACGAATAAGCATCTTTACTTTACCAGTGCGATAAGATGGTTCACTTTTTGACATCAAAGTCCATGTTCATACAGCATCCGATATTATTAATAACATTCCCTTGCTTTATTCATTCACCCCCACAGTTTGCCATGAAAAACCAAAATGATGAAGTAACTTCGTTTGCTAGATGCAAAAGTGAAAGTCTCCCAACTTGATCAAATATTATTCACATTTTTTGATTGATATTTTTCTAAAAACGTAACTTTTCAGTTTCTTGAGTATTATAAGACAATGTCAATTACGATAATGCAAAAAAACAAAAAAAGGAACAGAAATTTGTAATCTGAATCGCTTGTGAATTTGTTCTGAAAGGGCTCGTAATCAAATAGCAATTCTCTTAAAACTCCTATGAGTGAGTATTTATATGTTTTCAAAAAGTTTTAAAATGAATAAATCAACAAAAAATGTATAGCTGTCGTGCTGTCTGTCTTAAGAGGTTGAAAATCGAATTTATATAAGAGCCTGATATGTAAATTTCCCTCTCTAGTTATTAAAATCCACTCCATATGAGATTTCCTGTAAGGACCAACAAGTAGCTAGGAAGTGTCTTACGACATGTCTGGAGGCGTCGACGGTCGACGATTCCCGGCAGATGCAACTGAAGAGGCGTCGTCGCACACGTGCCTGAATGGCACACGTGGCTCCGTTTAAGGAAGAGGGTGGATCCTTCGGGCATTGTCTAAATATACCATGTGTGCACACGCTCTTATCATCAATTAGCTAAGCACATGCCTATCCATAGGTGTACCTATCCAGCGATGGAGAATATGTTTGAGAAGCGTGAAATCGAGACGAATAAGATCGCTGTAGGCTTTTGTTTACCAGCATGAAGATTTTTTTCTGGCAAACTTATCATAGAGATTAGAGTTGCTATAATTGCAGTATTTTTCTTTAAAAAGATGACATGATGATGTCATAAAGCTATGTATAAAAAACTTTGTTCTTTGCATAAAATAAGCTAAAAAAATATATTTTTTTTTCAAAACTGAGAATTTTTAACATGTATCTTTCGAATGGTTGCATTTCTTTTGCTCGTCACTGCAAGCTCAGACAATAATGAGAATAAAATGGAGTTTACAAAAAAATTTACTTTCAACCCTCAACTTTATTATAAGAGGTGTCTTTGTGAGCGTGACTCCAGGGGAAAATGTATTATAATAATTTTTGAATTTTTCAAATTAGATTTACCAAATCTACCCAAATAACGGGGGATTTCCCACATATTGTTATTTGCTCCCTTCCAAATCAACCTTAACACACTCCATGCATCAAAATGTAGCATCAAATCCAAACAACCACTTCTCCCTTTCTCTAACCCTAATTACCGACCATCCAGGAACAGGCGGCGCTGGCAGAAGTAAGTACTACGGAGGCACGTGCAGATGTGCAATTGTTCCAATGCCGCCTGCATGCTGTAACGGTCATCCTGTGACGCGTGCCCTAGTCAGACCTTTAGCCACGACGGGATAAAGACCGGAGTCGCGCAGGGAACCGCCCTTTGTGCACCGGGCAGGTGATAGTCTTAGCTCGCGCTATTGATGAGGGACGGAGGGATTCCAGCTGATATTGAATGTGTGATATATGGTAGTGATGATTTTCAGGCTCAGACATTTATAGTATAAGGATGGATTTGGGTAGCATTTATTATTATAGTTCTTTATATCAAAATGATTTGTGATGATTTTTTTTAAGAAGATACATATCCTCCTGTAGATACGGTACTGATTTGCGCCATTGTGATCTTAAGAATTCCGTTAGAAGATATCTAACAAAAAACTGGTTATTTTTGACTTTACGGAGGAAAAGCTCTTAAGTACAGCACCTTATTTTAGAGCTTTCATGGACAAAAAGCTTCCGGACTTTAATAACGGTCTAAAAAAAATCCACTTTTATACAAATGTATCATATTTCCAAAATAGAGAATCTGCATGATCTGTAAATTTTGTACAATAAACATTTTTGAGTTACAAAACAACGAATCTTGGGAATGACAGACGTAAAATATTTAAAGAAAAATTAAAAAATGGTATAAATATTATGTTTAATTAAGTTAACACATTCGATTTTTATGACGGTTTTTAAGTATTAGTGCCACACATTATTTTTGCAATAATTTCGACATTTCAAAACTTAAAATTTTGAGTTTTTAAAAATTTTGAAATGGCAATGTCATAATTTTGAAATTGCAAAAGTCAAAATTTTCAAATTTACTCAAAGGGAATATTCCACGGCCGGAATACAGTTGGAATACAGCACAATGTTGCCATCAGGTTGTACTGATTTTACGATATAGGTATATTTATATCGTTTTAAATGGACGACTATAACCTCGTTGAGTGGCATGCGCATTATTGTTCTAAACTTTGATACTTTATTGATACCACTTTTGTAGGATTGCCAAATTTTGGGTTAAAAGTCAAATTTTTTAGAAAAAATTTAAAAATATTCACTTTGCAAATTTAAAATTTTGAAATTTAAACTAAAAATTCTGAGATTTAAACTCAAAAGTTTGAGTTTTGAAATGTCGAAATAAAAAAAAAATGTTTGTGGTGTGGTACTATAATACGTAAATCTGCGAAATACGTTTAAATAAATAAGTAAAAAAAATTACGAGTAGAGGGTGATTCTTGAAAATTAGATTTTCAAAGGAGTAGGTTTTGAAAGTGAAAAAATTCAGTCTCTCCTGCTTTATCCCGTTGAGATAGGTACAACCCCTTCCGGGGTGCCAATAATGCTCCTGGAGTGACATGCGCATTATTGTTCTAAACTCTGATACCTCTTCTGTAGAATTGCCAAATTTTTGGTTAAAAGTAATTTTGAGAAAAATTTCAAAATTTTGACTTTGATTTTCAAGTCAATTTTTTTGACAAGATTTTGAAAAGATTTTAAAATTTAAACTCAAATTTTTGAGTTTTGATTCTTCTTGCATGGACACTTATGCAGGTAAGGAGTAAATTAACCCCAACATGCTCTAAGTAGGCATACAAAACTAAATAGATTTTGGGATGCCTATTTCAATTTTCAATCTTTCTTAAAAAATTGATTTAAATGTCTTCAAATGTAATAATTTTCAAAAAATGAACTTTAACTTTTTGTATTTTTTGCTCTGTAATACATGTCTAAAACTATGGTCTTCCGTTTGGAGTATAAGATGTACGGACGTATTTCGATCATGTGAAAATTTTAAAGAAAAACGAAAATATAAAAATAAAAAAAAATAAAAATTCAAAGAAATTTTATCAAAATATCTCAATATTTTTTGAGTTTTGTGGCCTAATTTAATCCTTTACCTTTCGTTTTATCAGATCACCAAAGGCTCCAGTTACCAATAATTCTGTATACAGAGTGTTCCAAAAGTCCAAAACATGTGTCGCGAAAATTAAAAGTTTAATTACTTTGGCACGTTCTGAGAAAAAAGTTCCCAGATACAGGGTGTCAGGAAAAAAAAATTTCAGTTATCTAACGATATCTTGGAACCGTTTGAGATATCAAACTGTACTTTTGTATATATCATATCATTAATAGTATTACCTATGTTTTTAAGGGCTAAGTAATTTTTTATTCGACAGTGAAGCAAATCATAAAAAAATATCAAAAACAAGTAGGTAATTTTTTTGTCACCTACAAAACAAGTTTCAAAGTGAAAAAAAAAAATTATCTCCTCTCCCGTTGAGATACAACCCCTTCAGGGGTGTCAAAAATTTTTAATTTTTTTTGCTATAAATACGGAATAAGAAATTCAATGAAGTAGAGGTTTGTTAAGGAATAAAAAATGAAAAATAAGAAATCGACAATTTTTAAATGTTCCCAAGTATTTTAAAGGGTAAAAAAGTTCACCCTTCAATAACTTGCTTCGTATTATAACCTACCTATACTTACCTAATTTTTTTCCTATAGCTGTATCCCCATTTTTAAATGCATTTTAAACATATTGTGATTTATTCTAAATAAGAAGGTTTATCGAAAAAATGTTTTCTTAGATTTAGTGACTTTTCAAGAAAAAATTAATTGAATCCAATTAAGTCAGTAGGTACATACGGGTACATAGTACCTATATTATTTGCAGATTGTAGAAATTCAATCAAGAGGATAAAAGGGATAAAATCCCTGAATCTTATACTTATACTATATTTCCATATCTACGAAATATCAGTAGATTTCTCTAGATATCTCTAATGAATGAATATTTTCAATAACAAAAGAGGACCGATCAATGCCCAGCTGCAAGACATTATTATCAATCTTCTCCAGGATATTTTGCTCCCTATTTTAACCAAAAAGTAAAACAAACAAACTACAAAAGAGGCTACTGCTACATCCATACTTCCCTCATTCACCTATAGAGTAAACAACATTCAATTCGCCGACTGATCGTACCAATCGCAGCGTGCATGATAAACGATCGCAGCCTGGATACCTGTCTAGAACAATGCTCGAGCCGGCGGTTGCAGGGAAGGTGTCCCTTACAGGGAGAGACGAGAGACCGTTAGGGTCTGGTACAGCACATGCCACATTGACATGACCGGGCATGTGCTGTAAAGGCGGCAGGTCATGTCCCGGGAACACCTGTCTTCCAGGGATACAGCTGCCTGCCTCTGGAGCAGATCTGGTAAGTCCAGACGACCGTCTGGTCTTACCAGTCTTGAAAGTTCAAGACCTGTATAATAAGTGAACGTTAAATTTAAGAGCAAATTTTCTGTGAAGAACCGAAAATAACAGAAATCTTGACTACTTTATGGATTTGACAGTGTTTTATTTATGGGCCTTTAAGATCTACCAAAGGTTTGAATTTTATTAAAAAATAAGGGAAGAAATGTTTTCCTGAAAATATCCAAACAATAAGTAGGTACTTGCAATTTCAGTTCTAAAACACATTTACCGAAAATTAAAGCATGAGAGCTAAGTGATCATAAGTTTTGCAAAATTGAACACAAAATTCTGTTGTTCAGAAATATCCTGTGACTGAACTAGAATTATTTATTGTGATTACAGTTGAGGTGCATTTCATACCTACTTCATTCAAAATACCGCATTATGGCTGTCCATACCTACCCAGGTCGCCCTTATTATTACTAAAGGGCGCCTCATTCAATGCCTTGAAAGCAGAAACCAGCTGGCTTGATCCAGCAGGTTCTACAACTTCTGCCAGTCCAGTCAAGCGACAATTATTTATTTCAATGTAGAGACAGGGTGTTGTAAATATATTATAAGCATAGCTAACATGACAAGTATTTTTACGTTATTTACATTACTTCGTATAAAAAACACTATAAAAGCAATTTTAAAATTGAACAACTTTGACGTTTGTTGCGAGAAAAACGTGCGACCACTAAAATAGATCAACCACTAGAAGAGTTAGCGGATTGCATTCCTACCCAAAAGAGCCAAGCAATATCCTTGATGACCCCATCCGTCCATTTCCAGGGTGATCGCATAACTACGGCGCCAGCGAATCCAAGACAACCATGATCCGAAAGGTCTCTAGTGTCTCCCTAAATAGTTCCATACCCACGACATTCGCAACACACAAAATCCAATAACAGCCACTTGGGAGGGAACCACGCGTAGAAGATCATGAGAAAGGAAAAAAGTTGTGATCCCTCCCCCCTCTAAGTTACAACGCTTACGGAGAGGACGCATGAGATAGTCGAGCGCCAACAATTTCTTGGAGGATACACCAGGCTCATTTTTTCTCATCCTCACTCGCTATTTCAGGTGTCATCTGAACCTACAAAAAGGGGGATCTGCCAGATTGTAGTGTGAAGTTTGCTACTATACGCTCCCGTATGAGGGGTTTATCGATGACTACCGTTGAGGGAGAGGAGGAATTTATGGTTCCCTTTGTACAGTGAGATGGACGATGGCCCCTGTCCCACCCTGCAGCGCGTAGAAGCGATAATTCGGCACCTAAATTAACTTTACTTCGGAATGATCGGCGTGTCTCGTTATATCATCAGTATTGAAATGGTGGGCATGAGAATTTTTCCTCGCGTTCTTTTCCCCTAAGTTCTATTTGAATTGACATGGCAAGCTGGAATCTCTACTGCATCCTATAAGTCTCCATAAGTTGTTTATGTGGTGTTTGTAGAGTTTTATTAATTTTGTGTTAATTACGAGATCTGTTCAGATAATGCGCGGACAGGATACTCTCCTCCACAATGCAGACACTTATTCCAATGATGATTCCATTTATTGGACCACTCCTGTTGCGCTTCTTTTGTAATGCCCTTCAGCTCCTTTATCGCATCTTGGAAATCGTCTCAAATAATTGTGTTTCAAGGGTATTTGGAATTATTTGGGGACAAGAAAAAGTTGCAAGGAGCAAAATTAGGTGAGTAGGGGTGGTGGAGAAGAAAAATTATTGAATGTTTAGCTAACAACTCACGAGTTCAGTTCGGAGGGCTGAATGGGCTGGAACATTGCCGTGATGGAAAAACCAGTCGTCACTCGTTTCAGAAGTTCAGTGCAGTAAGTCTAGTCACTGTGGAGCCTTGGGGGAGTTACTTGTCGTGAACAAACCCTAATATCATAAAAAAGTCTGCATCACCTTGACATTGATTGAACTTGGCGAGCTTTTTTTGAGCCTGGATAGCATATCACCCACCGACTGCTGAACGATTGGACCTTCATTACAATATCAGTATCGCGTAGACCCATGATTCATCACCTTCACCTGTTATGATCCTTGACAAGAAGCTTTTATCTTCTTCTCAACGATCAATCAATTCCTGACAAACCCGGACACGATAAACTTTTTGATCGTCCGTCATCATCATCAGGCGTAGGACAAATTTCGCAGTATCGTGGTGCATCTTCAATTTTTCGGTCAAAATCTCCTGGCAGGATGCAACTGATACCCCGCACACTTCAACAGCCTCCCTGAAGGTCAGACATCGATTTGTTCGCAGTTGATTTTCTGGACGTGGGAGTCGTCAGTTGAGGTGGACTAAAGACGTCCAGGGCGCTCATCATCTTCAATCGACTATGACCACCCTTAAAATGTTCATGACAGGTCATACGCTTCAAAGCAACATCATCGTAAACCATGTTGAGCATAGTCGATGTTAGAGTCGCTGATTTTTCAAGTTTAACATAAATTTTACAGCAAACAGCAAGACGTTTAATTCTGAAATACGACAAACTGCAAGCGACAAACAAAAATCACACTTCACTAAAAATTATTCACTCGGGAATAACAAATATGAAGCTATAGTAGATCTTGGTCTGGCCAGAGGTCTTTCAAAAGAGGCTGTTAAGAGTAGATATAGATGTCTAGAAAAATTGGAAGGCAGTACGAGACTGCCATGCGGACAGGCCAGAATGTTGCTAGCTGGTTGGGACGGAAACAGACTGGCCAACATGATCAACCTGAGCCGGAAGAAGCTTAGACTACTGATCGTAGTGTAAGCTTCTGGTGATCATCGCTCTAAGAGCCTGAACAGGCACTTTACAACTTATGGGAGTAAGTAAAGAGAAAAAAATGACTCCTCTCATGAAGAAACCATCTGGCCTTTAATAAATCGGTGACGTTTGACTAGGCGTCCCACTATGATAAGGAAATGGCGAAGACGGCTCTTGGTAGCCTATTCACTTGGGGTGCATAACACTCTCCCGCCATACAACTATATATACTTAACCAGAGTTGGAGTTGGAAGAATCCTGTTACCAGAAGCACTCATTGTTGTTTGAGATGTGGTATGAATGAAGATACAGTGATGAATTGCAATTTAATTTGAGTTAAGACGACCAATTCAAAAATTTTGGAGGTGTAAAAAACACTTTTTTCGATTTCTTTCACCATATTCTATGAAGAATTTCATTCACTACCTACATCCAAAAGAAAGGCCGACTCGAAATTCGATACAACGTGTATTGTTGTCCCTACGAATTCCATTCAATATTAAAAAAATCATTTATATTTTTTATTGTGACAAGGAGTATCTTCCAGAATAAATGAGGACCTCTCTCTAACTTCACAAGCAAATCCCTTGCGTGTCTAAATGAATTGATCCGAACTCTAATTACAAGCCGTCCTCATGAATTACATCCTTAGGCCGGCCTTTTAGATGCAACAAGCAAACCCTAAAACCATTAAATTTGAATAGGTAGGTATACCAACTCATTCAGTCGAATAAAACAAAAAAGAAACAAATAAACTACCTGGCTGTTTAAAGCCATAAGTAACATGTAGCAATAAAATTATACCCTAATTCCTTCAACAATACTAACTTGGAGATAAAAACTGATCACAAAAAGGCTGATAGATTAAATTAAAATGCCTTGTCAGTGCTTCCAGTCTCTAAATTAAAGTTAGTTATATCCTCTTCGAGGCCCTCTCATGAACGAGGTCCATTTCATGGGGTTGTTCTCACACGGGACCGTTAGATTTTTAGGATGAATTGTTTAAATCGTGTGAGTGGCCTATTGAGGATGATATGGGATCTCAAACGGTGTGAAAGATGAAACCGGAACCTCAACTTCCACTTCGGAACGGGGTTTTATAAGTAGTAGTAAATAAAAAACCAGTAGCGGCTCTTGGTGAATAATGCCACCAATGTAGCGGCTAAATATACCTTTAAAAACCGTCAGTTTTAATATTCAGTTGGTAATGTTATAGCCATAGACTTCTGGATTAATTTTTTTTTTTTTTTTAACATTCATATAGCGCCCATTAGGTACTCGCTGCATTTTAATCTTAAAATTATGTTAGATTTATTTAAATTTAAATTATTAGATGTTACCATAATCATGGCAACATCTATTATAAAAATTGTAGAGCATTAAATTTGCGACAATATTTTTCCCAGACTTTTTTTCATGCTCACAACCGTTTTTGGCATAGAGCTACCAGCGCTCAGACATACATTAGATTTTAGAGATTTAGATTTATCGTGAGTAGGCCACTGCGACCAAAAGTCGATTGTGGCTCACATCCTGGTCATGCTACATTAACCCCATAGATCAGCATCTTCGAAGAAGCTGAGGTAATTATCCATGTCCCCCCGCTGTGAGGCAGTCTCTCCCGAAGGCTTGTAATCTGATTCTTCCCAAAGAAAGTAAATAAGCCTGTTAAGGCATTCAGCTCTTTCCTGTTAAGCTCCAATAGTTCTTTGGTCATTTTTTTCGACATGCCCTAAATAAAGGCCTTCGAATGGTCCAGTCTTGGTAAGTTTTGCCAGTGCTGGAGGACCCAGTGCTCTCAGCCCAGTTTCGTATTGTTGTTTTGGAAATATCCGGTGATATGCCAAATGCTGGTTCTGGTCCAATAAATTCGAATTCCGCACCTTTCCTGGCAAGAAAGTCGGGAAATTCGTTCTCTCCATATCAAGCGTGACCCGGAATCCAGATCAGAAATCTTTCGATGCTGCTTGCTAGGGCATTCAGAGTTAACTGACAGTGCCAGACCAACTTGAACTTATAGCGACTGAGGCTAAAGGCTTTTACAGCTGCTTGGCTGTCTGCATATATCTTTATTGATCTCCGTTGGCAGTGCATCTTTTCCTGCAACTGCGCACAGAGCTCTATTATGGCATAGATTGCGGCCTGGAAAGTGGTTGCGTGATGAACCATCTGAAATCTGCTGTCAGGAATTCATTTCTGTTTCACATGTCTCTTCCCGGGAGAAGGACCTTATAAGCGGAGCGGTTCATGATTGTCTTAGGCATTATGTCCGAGGTCATACCCAGTAGATTGTGACTTCCTTTGTCATCCAGTAATCTGGTTCGCTTCAAGATATAAGCCTTTGGCGAGCTTCTTGCCATCTCTATAATTCTATATGAAGTCCATCTGGCCTCTCTCTTCGAATAAATATGGAGAGATGGTAAGTCCAGTAGGATCTCCATAGATGCTGACGTTGTGGTGTTAATAGCACCATCACAGATCGCCAAACAAGCTTGTCTCTTTGTGGTAGAGAGCTTTGCTTTGGCCATGAGTGCCATGACCTGCTGGCCTTTTGAGCACCAAGTGGTACTGCCATACGCAATCATAGGTTTGACGACCGTGACATAAAGCCAGTATATTTGTTTGGGTCCAATTCTCCATGTTTTGCCACAGATCCTTTTACACGTCCACAAGGAGAGAGTTTTACAACTGGACAGGTTTGTAGATTTAACGATTTGACCAAGTATATCGAAGATGACCAATATTAAATTTTCTGGCTTTGTTTTACTTCTACTCCATTAATTATTTTGAAGACATCTCATCCCTGAAACTTGTCTCTGAGACACTCGTATGCGCATAATATTATATATTGTAATATTTTACACTCATGATTTATATTTTAGGTAGGTACTTAGTTATTTTTTTCCACGACAGGTAACTTTCCCGAGGGTGTGAAGGAAATTTATTACTACAAAGAGTGTAACTTTACGATATGACATCCGACCTGGCACTGTAAATTTTTGTTGCATTCTATTAAATTCTACCTGACATGAGTTGTTGCTTTGCAGGCACCAGCGAGAAAAATGGTACAACTCTCTACAAAAATCCAGTTGAAACCACTAAACTGTCAGGTATGTACAGTGTGTAACTCAAATGTTTATTTGTACTAAGTACTATACTTACTATAGTACTGTTAAATTTAAAGAATTTTAGATTCCCGAAACGAAGAAACGGTTGATAAAGTTGCCAAACAACGACACGCCATTCAAGAGACATAAATCTCGATGTTAATGAACGGGTGTTTTGAAGGTACACTAGATTATTGGAATTCCAGGCAGAATGCAAGTGTCAGGTTGGGTAATTTACGAGTTGGTTGTCTGCGAAACTCCGGTGAATAACTCCGGGTCCGTGAATGATCGAAGGTGAATGAATGCAGCCGGGATCGGACAAGGAGGAAAGTGATCCTTATAGCAAACATACTCAGTACCTATTATGGAGAGGGTCCTATAAACATAACATTTGTACACTGGGAGTTAACAGTATTAATTCTTCGCGGAAATATAATGTGACTTAGAGATTTCACAATGTTCGAGTCACTAATTCCGGCTTGCGATGACCTATAAACAGTAATCGAACTAAATTATTGGTTTTTAAACTTAAGTCATTCTTATATTATAACCTTTTAATTTTCCACCTAATTATTACAGTGAGTCAACATAAAATCAGTAAACTTAAGATAAAATTACAGATCCTCTGTCAACTCATTTTCATACAAATATAGAGGAACTGGTGAAGATTTATTCCGGATCTATTTAAAGCGTGTTTCTATTAAAGCGATTTTTTTCCGAAATTCGTTAAGAGTATCTGAAGTTCCGTGATCCTGTAATTTGTTTTCGATTCTGATGGGTGTTTTTTTACATCCTTTAAAAAGGCTACAAATCGCGGAACATTTTCTTTATTAATTTTTCTGTGGGATGAAAAAAAATCACGAAACTACCCCTCATCCTACAGCCATAATGGTTGCCGGAACATAAAAAACATACGCACCAAAGTTGTAGATAATAATATAAGGAAAAACTTTCTAGCTAACGATTTTCCTACTAAGTGACCTCTAAAAAGTGAAACTGACAATTTACACAAATTTCAACCCCTATTATGGGGGTATATTTCACGACCTACCGCAAAATTCCATTTGGAAGAAAGGGAGATCGTAAAAAAATCCACTTACACCATTTTTTTGACTTTTTTTGTAAGGTGAACCGTTTAGCCCTAAAATCGATTCGCAAAAACCACCACTTATTAAAAATTCTCACGAGTGGAGGTGCTGAAAAAGTGGCTCTGGACTCCTCTAAGGGGCCCCCAACGAAATGTTATATAAAATTGCTGTCTGTTGTTCTTTTGCGTAACTTCTAACTTTGCAACTTTTTGGCCACCCTGTTTCGCTTGAGGGATCACCTAGAAGCCTCTGTCCTTGGAATGGTATTGGCAGTTTTTTTTTTGCTATTTTTGGGTCCTTTTTGCTATTCCAGTACCATAGTACCTGACTTCAGCGTGGGGTTGACTCCAATATTCTCCAAGAAGCCTTTCTGGGTCCATTCCTTGATCTTTCGTCAGACCAAGTATACATGCACCACAAAAGTTGGCCGTGGTTGCGCGCTTTGCATAGTAAGCTCGTTACCCAGTATTCGTGAATGTTCAGGAACCCGTTAGATTTGAAGTCAGCTGAGAATTAATCCTTGAGCTACTCCAGGGCTTTTTAGCCTGTCTATTGGTGCATATATATTAGTAAGTCATCATGTTAATTAGAGACGTGTCAGTAAGCAATTCGTGGCAGGTAAAGTACGTGCCCAGACAGGCTATAAAAGGAATGAATAAATTGTCTGTGCCTAGGCTTTTTTACCAAAACTTTTCGTTCTAATAAAGTTTAAAAAGCCTCTTAGTAGTTGTTTGGATGGTGACTATTTCTGCTTACGTGAGCGTCATGGTTGCTTTTATGGGAGAAAGGATTTCACCAATTTTTGTCTTGTACCAAGTAGACAGAAAATCCTACCGGTTCCAAGGACCTCTCCATTATCCCTTTTTCCTTTCCGGGAGCTAAAAAGAGATTATTTTTTCCCACTTCTTCTAGCAACTGAGGTAACATTAAGGTTTGAGGTAAGGGGTCTCCATCCCAGAAACCCTGTAAATGTCATTTGTATCCTCCGCCTTTCCATATTCTTGGATCCCGTTGCTTGTGTACGTAACCGGCTTTGTCACCCTTTTTATTCTTCTGGTAAGCGGGACCAGCTTCTTACGTACACCATACAATAATTCGAACGACCTTCAACCACTGTCTCACGGATCTCCGCTCGATCAGCTTGATAGGTAGATCATTGAAAGTCACAAAAGAAGGTGAGGCTACCAAGGCGAGGTTATCAAGCGACGTTGGCGCCCTTACACAAATGTTGACTTTTGCTAGATGCCTTGTGAAACAAATGTTGAGTGTTTTGGTGTTCCATTTATTGTCAAATGAACTTCTGTTTAGAGGGATTATACCCAAAATCGTAAATATAAAGTAAACAAGGTTGAGTCGATAGGTATATCAGGATCGTATTAGAAAATATGAAAGAATAACCAAAAAGGTTCTCTACCGGGTGAGTCAAATTCGAGCTTATTTAATGATATTTTCATGTCAGAAAACAAAAAAACTGAAAATAATAAATTAGGGGCACCATTTCCTTCCAAAAAAAGTAGCTCGAATTTGACTCACCTTGGTTGGATCAGATCATTTATAAGAACTGAAGTGAAATGTAAACAATAAACCTGAGGTGTAAACAATTCTTCTTGTTGATCTAGATTTCGGCCTATTGGGATCTATAAATGTAGTCGTATAGAAATTCTACTGCTAACTGAGATGTTGGAATAATGTGTCAGTTCGTCCTTCTATTGTATTCCAGAATAACTCCCTAATGAACTGAGGACCTCTCACCTCGCACGAGCCCACTGTAACATTTCAAGTTTCAACAGAGTAGTAATGCTTCGGAAGCTATTAGAGTAAGATCAAAAAGGAAAGCCAAACAAGAAAAAGAGAAGTTTGTAATATGAACGGGAAGTGAAACCGTTCAGAGGATTAATTATTTGGAGATTATTATTTATATTATAAACTTTTTTAAGGTATTTTGGTATAAATAAAGCGAGATTCGTAACAAGATTCATGCAAGATTCATTGAGAGGTAAACTGCAGTGTCTTATAATAATATAACGATAAGTAATATAACGATTTATTATACAGTTTAGTATAACTCATAATTAATTCAAAACAAATTAAATAGAAATAAAAACAACCTCATTAACTGAAGATTAACAACGTTAACATAATTTGCTTAAATTAAGATTAGGTAAATATCAGTGCAAGCGGCTATTAATGATGACGTTATTATAATGAGAATATCGCGTATTTAAACGAAACGTTATTAGTCTGTCAAGTAATAAAATTAATTATGTATAATTTATTCTACCCATTCAGGATACTTCATTTTCTCCAATTATTACGAGCAATAAAATTACAGTAGGTAATATGAGAAAAAGTAAATAATAAACTTCACTATAATCACTCATTAAATACTTAACTATATACTTACCTACCGTGCATGGGTACTTTGATATTTTATTAATTTTGAGATCATCTAAAAAAATTACAATATTTTCTTTTATTCCAAGCAGAAATAAGCAAACTGTTTATTCATAATTTAAGATTAAAATATATTTTTTTAAGACTTTGACCTCCTTGGACATAAAATTAAAAAAACTTGCATGTCTTTAATATTTTATGACTTTGCCGGATGGAATTCCTGACTGGCTGCTTCAATATTCTTGTGGTGTTGTGTATGATGCAGAAGCACAGGGAACAATCTCATATGAGGTGTCCTGCAGCTCACCGCTTTCTTGCTGCTTTTATTTAGAATGGTCCTTTGTTAAATTTGAATAGCACAGGTTTCCCTTTGTGCTTATGAATCCATTGGTTGAATACCGGAACAATTCTTTGTAGACTTATTTTTTTAGAAAATAAGGGACTTCTTTATTGTAAGAATGCATTCTTGATCTAACTTTTAATTTATTCGTATAATTAAGTTCTATTTATGCTTTTAATTCACATAGGTAGACGCAACCACCAACCACGAGTTTATAATATTTTCATAACCTTTAGGTAGACATTTTAATTGAATTAAATCTTTTTTTAATTTTATTTTAGATCGGTGGTGATTTGTAGATTAAAATAAGCAAACAAAAATTCCCCATCCTTAACAGGCCGTAAGATTTTGGGAATCCACAATATTTATAACGTTGTTAATTGTGACTAATTGAGCTAATTCTCGAAGTCGAAATACACTGAAGACTGTGGTTCCTCCCTTTTTTTTAATGAAAGAAATCTCGTTCAAATTCTTAATCTCCCCTTGAATAAGATACAGGTATTTAATGAAAGTCTAGGGAAAAATAATATAAAAATATAAAAATAAAGTACAAACTGATCTACTTAAGTACTACCCTTAATAAAAACCAATCTTAATTGAGATTTGCAGCCTTATAACTATTTGTTTATGCACAGAATTGCATTCGTTATAGTTTTCCCTTTATCAGTTATTGTAACCTTCTGTTATAACACTGCTTCTGTTATACTTAATCCTGAGTAAACAACGTCATTTAACCACATGTTCCTGAAATCAAAATGGTCTAAAGTTATTAATATACATATTATGTTCCCCCTGTCTATGGTATAAGAGAGATTGAAAACAAGCATTACGATTCGTAGTAATGCAGAACACATAGAAATTGGATGTTATACAGGGTGGATTGCTAAAATTCTCTCTCGAGCGAAAATCTCAAAAAATTTATTAATTACGCACCTGCGTAGATAGCTATACAACGTGTTTCTAAATGGAGTACCTACCATAAGTTGGAGGACGTGTAGATAAAGCTAAAATATTGAGAAAAATTGAATCAATTATTTTCTGAATTTATTTGTTTAAGTGTCATTTACGAAACAGGTTTTTATTGTATATCTTTATACAGAGTGGACCAATAATTCTGAGTTTTCTATTTAGTAGCCCTTATTTGGGAAAATTCTGGGTATAAGCTGGGAAGCACCCATTGGCGTAGAATCCGTTGTCACAGCAGGATACTTTTTTTCTCATAAAAAAATCTGAACTGTTTTTTTATTGTTTTTCTGGAAAGCACTATTAAATTGCTATAAAAAAAGCCATACTTAAAAAAAATTGATAGGAGTGGTCGATACTTTTAGATAAAGCTAAAATATGAAAAAAGTTCAAATAATTTTGTTTTCGATTTTTTTAACAGAGATACCGCGTATTTAAACTATAAAAACAAGGTTTTTCAACACTCTGCATCGCGGTTAAAAAACATTTTCGAAAAAAAAATTGTTTACCTTTCTTATTTTAGTTTTATCTACCACTTCTACAAACCCTTCAATTTATAGTACATATCTTAGACTATTAAGTAAAAATAATAAAAATTAAAAGATGTTTAAAACCTTATAGGTACCTATACATTTAAATTTTTATCGAGAACGGTGCCTCCTATCGAAAATTTATAAGTATGGCTTTTTATGGCCATTTTTAATGTGGCTTTCCGAAAAAAACAATAAATAATAGTTCAGATTTTTTTAACGAAAAAAAATGTGTCCTGTGACCCCAAATTCTCCGCCACTAGATGCTACCAAATAAGGGTTAAATAGAAAACCTATTTACAAAAATTCAGGATTGTTGGACCACTCTATAAAAAGATATAAGTACAATAAAAAACTGTTTAGTAAATGGACACTTAAATATCCCTTATCTATGGTAAAAAAACATTTTCGGTAAAAATGTATTCATAATTTTCTTAACATCTTAGCTTTATCTACAGGCCGTCCTCCAACTTATGGTAGCTACTTCATTTAGAAACACTTTGTATAATACCTACCGTTAAAAAGCTTAACTTACTTAAAGGTATAGGTACAAGTTTTGACCGTCAATTTCATAAACATTTGAAGCAAAAACTACAAATTTTATTTTGAAGTGATATTGATGCAGCTGTATTTGTTGTACTGACACTTTCGCTAGGAGTAGATTCGTAATAAAAAGAGACACTTCAGCTCCTTATCATATAATTTAATCCTATCGCACTAAGGAGTCGCTATGTTAATCATAATCTAATTTAATTCCTACATACCTACAAGAGTATAACCCTTGTTTTTAAGGGAATATTTCAGAACTGCGTGTGAAATAGACCCATAGGAAGGCTTATTGGTGATTTTGATCTACTTGATGAGGACTTCAAGACATTATTATATAATAAAATAACCTTCTTATGGTAACATAATCAATAATTACTGTATTTTTTGGTAACCTGTTATAAATTATTGTTCACTGAAAATCAGCAACAAAGTAATAAAAAAATGTAATCTTTAAAATGGTTAAAAGTTTGTTGCTTTAGAAGTTACAAACGTAGCAGAATCCAGGATAACATTATCCATTATTCTATATATATGTTCAATGACTTTGGGGCATGCCTGCATCCGTGGAGGGCTAATATTAGAAACCATAGAGGGAAGGAAATCTCGGCATCACATGCGATATCCCCGTGCAAATACTGGCATGTGTGAGTGTTAACTCCACACATGCACATCGGCACGGCGGCTAACGGTCCTCACCACCTGCCGTCTCAAACAGGAGCAGGAGATATCCTCTTGTACATACAGAGAGGGACTTAGGGATGCTGATAATGGATCATATTTATTTTGTAATATTTATTAAAACTTATCTAAGGTAATTGAAATGGATGTAAACATTAATTCTGCAATAATTATTATGAATTGATTTAAACCAGCCTCATGCTGCCAATCTTCAGCCAATGAAAAACTTACTATCGGTACTGTCGTCACCAAACCAATAAATCAATAAACCATAGGTTCCTTTTAATTTTGCCCTTTTTTTCTGGAAAACACCCTACTGTAATAACTAAACGATTGCTAACTGATTTTACTTTCCTGCGTTCGATTAAAATGTATCACTGTATCAGGGCCTTGTTTTCGAGTCTTGTGGTGTCGTGTGTCAGTATCCCCTTCTAGAGATGCGAGGGTGTGAATGGCGAGAAGTCTGCACCCGGGCACATGTGGGCCAGCTGGTTGTAGACGCGTGGCCCTCAAGACTATACGGAGCGCCAATCGAGGCAGCGCCGGTAAGCCACCAGCAGGTGTGCCAGTAATCACGTACACCAGAGCAGGACTCGAGTAGAATATCATCAACAAATTCATCATTCAAAATGAAAGAAATCTCGGCAATTCATGCAATAAATAATCAAGTCATTTAACTTTGATTTCAAGAACATATATATTATAATCTCAGGTACAGGTAATTTTTTCGTCATATGACGAACTGGGACCCGAGACATTTAACAACGTAGGAACCCAAATTTAAAATATCAACATGAATGATAACGAATGAAAAAAATCAATTCTAATGGCATGTGTCACACGCAACAAAAATAGTGACCAGAACCTTTTTTTCTTAATAAAAGAGGGAGCATCGGTCTTAACTGAGTGGTAAGACATAGTCGCTCCTACTACAGAATCTTTTTTGAAACCCTACAATAAATTTTGAAAATTACGATAACTAGCAACCATGTTTTGAAAATTCGAAACGTTCTGGATCTCTTGTACTGATGCTAAAATACGTGCAACCAGATCTTCTCCAGATTCAACAGGTCTTTCATAGACTAAAATTTCCATATGACCTAAAAAATAAATCTATAGTGGTACTGTTTTTTGTGTACTTGGTTGAAATAGGCTGGTGCACCATCATGTTGCAGTCACTTCTGTTGACGAGTCCCGAACGATACTTCTTTTAACAATAATGGCTGCAAAAATGTTAAATAAACAGGACTGGTTAGACTATCTAGATCTTGACAGAGAGGGTCATTGGAAGGTTCCGCTGCTGAAACTACCACTATCATTTACAAAGAAGTTTGGTACAATTACTCCACCGTGGACAGATCCCCTCACCCTTATGCACCGACTAACAACCCGATTGCTTAGATATAAGTACCGAAAGATGAGTCGTGGTGGGGTTTGCCAAATTCTGGTAATATCGAGCCAATACGTATCGATGTCTAATTCTAGTACCCCGTATCAGCAAAAATCCAAATTTAACTTTTTCGCGCCATTCGGTTGTACGTTTACTCTGTCATGAGTTGAAATACACCGTATTGGCTTGGGAAATTGGGTACAAAATAAGTTTTGTAACCTCCTGAATCATATTTAGCCCTTTAAAACTAAAAAAAACTCTCTCCTGTAAAATATTGGTTGATACAGTTACGGGGTATTAGAATTAGACCATCGGTATGAATTAATTATTAATGTTGATGAAGTAGGTACTGCACAATGGCAAAACATATGCTCAAAAGTTTCATCTTCTTCGTTACATCCTCTGCACTTCGGATTTTCTATTATACACCAGCAGAGAGAAAATTTTTGTTTCTGAATACCACCACGGTGATGGGGCTGCAATAAACTTGCTGCCTCTACATCTTTGCATTGAGGAATCTGCAATGAGATCTGCCCACAGATTGCTACCAGGAGGAATGTGCAATGTGCATAGAACACTGGAGGAGATTAGTCGGACACACTCGCATTAGAAGAAAAAGGCTCAATTACTGAATGAAGAAGCCTACCCTTATGGCATATTCAGACAGTATTCCTCTAACATGCGAACAATATACACCCTGGAAGACATACCAAGATTTTACAGGCTAATGAAGCACTTACCAAAAACATTATAATCAGATGAATGTGCAAAAATTCTTATCAGCAATAAAGATGTGCTGTCAGTTCTAGAGAGTCCCAGGATGAATACCTATGTATACGCTGTCTCAGATTGACAGTCTAACCAAGGAGATGGCCATTTAATAATATGCGCAGAAACTCTGGATACAAACTAGCACTAGATAAAACCGTAAAAATAATTAAAAAGTTAAATTTAAAAATACGACGAGGCTCAAAATCAATCTTTTTGATCCTGAACCAATTATACCAATTATATCAATCATACCTCCAGGGAAAACTGCTACCAGAGCTCTTATCAAAGATGTAATGTATCAAGAGCATGCCAAAATATGTAAAAACCTAGAGGCATGTCGTCAAGGCATCACCAACTGTGATCTGAAGAGATACACTTCTTGCAGTTCTCAAGAACGAGGTAGACTATTTGGGAGAAGGTACAGACCAATTAAATGACCGTCGTCATTTAATGTCGATAGTGTCGACATGTCAACAACATGTCAAAATATGACGAAACCTATGAAGACGTGTTACCAAGGCAGATCACTATCAGCAATCATCAACCCTGATCTGAAAAGAGCTAACTAAATACTTCCTGCAATTATTGTCAAGAACGAGGTAGACTTTTTGGAAGAAGGTACGGACTAATTAAGTGACCATCGATAGGACCAGAGATTACACGTTGATTTGTGCTGAAATTTACCTAATTAAGCGAATAGCATTTGGTTTTTCTCCGACCCTTACAAGGGGCTTACGGGAATTAAAACACTGTTCTCGTTGAACGAATCAACGAGAACAGTTTATTCGTGGAGTTACTTCTTGAACTTTTTGTACGTGAGAGGCTGTTACTATCGCAAAAAATTTGCCAGACACTTAAGTGGTTAACTCCCATGTTAACAGTGTTTCGACTGATAAGAGATGGATTCTGTTCTCACGGAGCAGTTCTTCTCCACCAACTCAAAGTTCGCCGATTTCTTCGACCTTCGCAGTTTAGTTTGACTAAAGTTTGCTTTCAGGTTTAGATCGTCCTGGAGTTGCTCTTTTATGTGGTACATATTTCTACTTTCTACTTGACGCCTTCGTGTCCTCCCGGTTCGAATTTGATTATTACCAGTTTTTTTTTTTTTTAGGAATCTTTGTTTTTCAAATTGTCATCTTTGGTATGATGTAGTTCCTCAGCTTGACAGCTTGACATTATTTAAAATAATTTGAATAGATAATTTTGAATACGGCGAGACGAAGACACTATTTTCTCTACAATTTTATGCGAAAGTCATCGCTGGCTGTTGCTTTGTGCTCGTCGGTTATTACCTACACTCACAATAAATTACTTCACCTTTCACATTATGTTCTATTAAGTTTATTTACGTATCAGATCGCAAGAAACTTTTTTCTTCATCAAAACCCTTTTATAGCAATATTATCTAATAATTTTTGCATCTAAATCAGTATGAAGTAATAAGATTCATACTGTATATAAAGAACATTAAATAACAAGAGTAGGTAATTATATTACGAGTGAAGTAAAATGTTTAATCCTCATGTCAGTTCTTCGTAGCTATATTATTACTCGCGATCACCTGTCAGATCTAATCATAAATTACATCTTGATCGTGATTTTTAGACCAGTCAGATCTTCAATAAGGAAGTAAAACGGCCCAGGGATATTATTTTTTCCTGAATTTCTTCTCAAACATTGAGTAAGCAATGATTGTTTCGAGCCGGGCTGTCTGAACTGTTGTGAAGCCTGCACAGCATTTTGATGTCGCAAGATTGTCATAGTCCTTGCGATCCTAGCCTGCGGTGTCACGATCAGCTGCTTTATAATAAAATGCGGACCAAGCGGCGTAAAGCTAACCAAAAGAAATACCTGTCCATTCTTCCTGCACAAAAACCTGCACAATGCAGCATTGAATTCAGAAGAATGAACTTTACCTACCTGTCGTTCTGATTTGCCAAGTCGAAAATATATTTCACCTCGGTAATCATTGTCAACCATTCATAAAAGCCTATGGCATTGTTCGTAGAGAATTCCATTGATTTTCGTCAAATGGGAAAAGATAAAGTATCATCGAATCTTGAAGATTCATTTTTTAATGCTTTTACTAAAAATCTAGGAGATAAGACTTTTATTACAGCCTATTGTGCAAGAAATAATATTTCTATACATGCTGAAAGGTCGTAAGTTAATCTACTATATCAAATTCTAACTTCCTTCTTTGACGAAGAACCTGATTTATGAATTCTTTGTGCGATGCTTTGGACTTTAGATCTCTTAAAATACAAATCTTGATCCGATCTTTTTTTACTACATTTCTTTTGATTCAGGTTTATAATTTTTTGCAGATAGATATAATAAAACGTATTTTTATACATTTAGACTTTATATCAGTGAAATGACCCGGAACTTGGAAACTAAGGCCCATATTATTCTGGTCTTATTTTTCGTGTGATTGGAGTAGGTATATTGTATGTGAAATAAACTATTTACTTCCCGTGTAATTTTTTTTTCATAAGATATAAAATAATAATTATAATAATATTTATGACCTAAAAAGTTTCATACTGTAAACGTTTGTTATTTATTTTAATGATTGCCGAGCAAAATAAGAATGAAAAGTGCAAAACTCTTTGAAACGGATGTCATTAGATCAAAGATATTGGAGAGAAACGCACGTAGATAATTATTCTTGTGTCAGTCAATAACGTAAAGTGAAAAAAATAAGTGAAAAATAATTGTGTCAATTAACAATATCTTATGATAAAGCTTTCAGTTATTATGGAACATACCATAAAATTACCACCGATGACATCGAAGATAAGAAACACATCCTTATTGTAAAGGTGTACCATACACAGAAATCCTGACTCTTTTCCAAGCTCGGTTGTACAGCACAGCTGAGGTATAATACTACAAAAATCGACTATCAACTTGACAAGTCACATATAATTATGTTGATTCTTATAACCTGAAATATTTAAATATCTCGAAAAGTATACTCTCTGCGGAATTTTTTTTTTACAAAAGTGGTTTTGTCCGAATAGCGAGGGAGCGGAAATTTTAAATGATAACCAAAAATAAAAATTTATTGGGAATCGCATTTAATATTAAAAAATATTAGGTAAGATTTATCTTAAAAATTTTTTGAAATTAATCTTAAATGGCGCCGTAATCGAGGAAAAATATTTTTTACGAAAGTTCTTTTTTTCGGTGGGAGACATCTTTTGAACACAAAAACCGTCCTGCGCCCCTCACTCCTTGCGAGGGAGCTATTTTCTTTATTTCTACTACTTCTACTTTTTTTATTTCGGATTCATATCAGCGACAAAAAACGTGTAAAATTTAATTGAAACCTGTTTTTAATAATTAAAAAAGGACACAAAAGGACACATTTTGTAGTTTTAAAACTATTAAACGTTCGCTTTAACGAACTGATTTTAATTCTAAAGCAGAAAATAAAAATGTATTGTAAAATTTATCACTGCTTTATGTAGTGTAGGTATTTGTTTATTTTATATTTAGATATTTACAAAGGAGATTTTGCTTTGCAAAGGCAGCTTCGCGAAGCTTGCCTTGGGCGCCATTTTCGATTGGTACGCCTCTGTACAAATGGGCGAAATTAACAAAATCAAATTTCTTCGCTTACTACCATCTATGATTTATGACACAATTTTTTTTTTTTTTTAAATCACAAGCATTTTTGTCGCTGATGGATACGAATTCGCAATAAAAATAGGGGCTGTCATTTAAAACTTAATAGTTACCCCCACTTCCTTGCAAGAGGTGAGTATGGTGAAGGGCTATTCTTGTGTTTAAACGATGTCACAAACCGAAAAAAAACACTTTTGTAAATAATATTTGTCCCAGATTTTCGAGATAGTGGGAGAAATTAACAAAATAAAATATCCTCAATTACAGCGCCATCTGTGATCAATCGCAATAAATGTTTCAGGTAAGTCTTACGCATTTTTTGTCGCCGAATACGAATTTGCAATAAAAAATTTGGGTTTTTATTTAAAATTTCAAAGTCACCCACACTCCCTGGCAAAGGATGTTGCACATAGGTTGGTTTTTGTGTTTAAACGATGTCCCTCTTTAAAAACTACTTTTGTAGAAAACATTTTTCAGCAAAGTCTACTTTTCGAGAAATTTGAATATTTCAGGTTAAAAAAACTCATTCTGTATTGTATGAAAAATATACCAACAATAATGGAGGTGTCCCTTATTTCAGAGCTCACTCTATGGGTATCTCATAAACGCTATAAGAGGTACAGGATTGCTTAAATTAGAGAAAATATGCCCTATTTTGTGGCGATCTCGAATCCGTCGAGACATACAAGATATCCGAGACCGTTCCTGAAATATCCTGAAAAAAAACTGAAAAACTGGGATTTCTTATTTTGCCATATATTTTTATTATAAGAAATGAATAAATTATTTTTTTTAAGCTACATAGATTGTCACGCGGGGGGTGAATTTGAAATTTTAGTTGGGAACCCTTATTTTTTAGATTTAAGGAACCCTTTTTTATTGCATATTGGTAATTTTCAATTAAAAATAGTAGCAATTATCTGGAACATTTTTTATGATTCATGATAGATGGCACTGAAATCAAATAATGCATCTTTTTTCAATTTGTTTTATTAGAAATTGGACGAAAAAGATCCACAAATCAATAAAAATTTGAAGACAAATTCTAAATAATATTTTTAGCCCTAGAATCCAAATGTGCATTAAAAAATTAAGGTTCTTATCTATAGGTATATAAATTTACTCCCAGCTCCACCTACAAAAAGAGGGGGTCGATTAATTTAAAAACTAATTTATTTTCCCCGCTGAATTCTTGAATTTTGATCCCGAACTTTGTTACTGAACTTTTATTACCTACTCCGTAGGTATATTTTGAAACTTTCAAGTTAAAAAAGCTCACCCTGTATAATAACATAGACGACTATACATACAGGGTGGACCATCGGAAAGGTAACAAGCCTAATAATTTTTAAAGTGAAGATGTATTCGGAAAACGCCGAAACAGGTCGATTTTGTTATCGAGGGGGACATATTTTCGTGACAAATTTAACTACCCAAGTTCACCCCCTTGGCAGGGGTAGCTACCTCTTTGCTTATCATCATAGGGAACAACTATCGAGTGATACATCATTTGAAAGCTACTTGAATTCTCTTCACAACGATATCCAACATTTTGGGTTTCGCTTACATACAGGGTGGCCCAACGAAAACGTAACTCCCCCTAATAACTTGGAAACTGAAGATGTACGCGAAAAACGCCGAAATAGGTCGATTTTGTTATCAAAGTATACATATTTTCGTGACAAATTTAACTACCCAAGTTCACCCCCTTGGCAGGGTGAACTTGGTTTATTTAATTTTTAAATTTAATTTAACTACCCCTTTACTTATCATCATAGGAAACAGCTATCGAGTGATACATCATTTGAAAGCTACTTGAATTCTCTTTACAACGATATCCAACATTTTGGGTTTCGCTTACATACAGGCTGGCCCAACGAAAACGTAACTCCCCCTAATAACTTCGAAACTGAAGATGTACGCGAAAAACGCCGAAATAGGTCGATTTTGTTATCAAAGAAGGCATATTTTCGTGACAAATTTAACTACCCAAGTTCACCCCCTTGGCAGGGTGAACTTGGTTTATTATTTAATTTTTAAATTTAATTTAACTACCCCTTTACTTATCATCATAGGAAACAGCTATCGAGTGATACATCATTTGAAAGCTATTTGAATTCTCTTTACAATGATATTCAACATTTTGGGTTTCGCTTACATACAGGATATCCTACATACAAGTGATTAAGGCGAGTTACGTTTTCGTTGGGCCACCCTGTATGTAAGCGAAAGTGGTACATCATTTGAAATATACTTGAATTATCTTTACAACGATATCCAACATTTTGGGTTTCGCTTACATACAAGGTGTCCTACATACAAGTGATTAAGGCGAGTTACGTTTTCGTTGGGCCACCCTGTATGTAAGCGAAACCCAAAATGTTGGATATCGTTGTAAAGAGAATTCAAGTAGCTTTCAAATGATGTATCACTTGATAGCTGTTCTCTATGATGATAAGTAAAGGGGTAGCTACCCCTGCCAAGGGGGTGAACTTGTGTAGTTAAATTGGTCACGAAAATATTCCCCCTCGATAACAAAATCGACCTGTTTCGGCGTTTTTCGCATGTACATGTTCACTTTCCAAACTATTATTAGGCTTGTTACCTTTTCGATAGCCCATTGTCTTTTTTTTATATTTGAAATTTACGATTTCGTCATTTTCGAAAAAAAATCTGTCGCTTTTCACGTTTTTTTTTTGTAATTTCTATTTGAAGTTTTGATGATGACTTGGGGAATCAGGAGCCGATTTAATTTACCTTAAACGCCAAGAAAAGTGGTTCTCCACTTTTACCTCCGGTTTTAGCGGTCAAAGAAAAAAATTGTAGCTCTTCACGTATTATTGTTAATGCTATTTTGAAATTTACTATTAATTATTATCTTTTTCTGTCGTAGGTAGGTATACCGGCCGTTAAAAGAAAAAATTTGTCAATCCACACTTTTTTTGTAAGCGGTATTTTGAAATTTTGATGATTCAATGAAATAGCAAAATTGCGGCAGTAAAGAATTTGGTTTGCCTTACACGTCAAGAAGGGTAGTGTTCCTCTGGCTCAGGTTATATAGCAATAAAAAGAAATCATTTGTGGCTCTTCACATTTTTTTGTAAAAGCTATTTGAAATTTACGATTAATTGTCTTTTTTTGTCCTAAACTTGTCGTGAAAAGAAAAAAAAAAGTCGCTCTTCACGTTTCTTTTGTAAAAACTATTTGAGAAGACTACTTGTTTTTTGTCGAAAACTTGTGAAAAGAAAAAAAATTGTGGCTCTTCACGGTTTTTTTCTTTTGTAAATGCTCATGTTTCGTTGATTTAGTAAGATTCATAAATTAAGCCAGTAAAAGATTCCTCCATCATACTGGAGGAATCAGCAGGAGCGGATTTAATTTGACTTACACGCCAAAGGGTGGCGCTACTGGGTGTTCCTCTACTGTGACCCAGGTTGTAGCAGCAAAGAAAAACATTTGTGGCTCTTCACATTTTTATCTGAAAGCTTATTTGAAATTTACGATTAGTTGTTTTTTGTCGTAAGCTTGTCGTGAAAAGAAAAAATTATGGCCCTTCACGGTTTTGTTTTGTAAATGTTTTTTGTTGTTATTGATTTAATGAAAATAGCCAAATTACGACAATAAAGAAGTCCCCCATCATAACTGAGGGAATCAGCAGAAGCGGATTTAGTTTTTGCCTTACACGGTAAGAAGGGTGTGTTCCTCCACTGTGGCCCAGGTTGTTGCAGTGTAGCAGTAAAAGAAAACATTTGTGGACCCTCACCATTTTTCTTTTTTTTTAATGAAATTTGAAACAGACCAATTTGATTGTCGTTTTTTGTCGTAAATTTCTCGTAAAATTAAAATTAGTCTCTCTTAAAATTGTTTTTATCGTAAAATTGTCTACAAAAAAAAAAAACATTTAAAGGTCTTCACGTTTTTTAGAAATAATTCAGTGAAAATAACAAAATTGCGGCATAGTAAAGACATTAAAACCGCTCTTGTTGGTGCAAAGACATAAAAACTTCGGGCCGTCAGTTTTTATTGTATTTCGATGTTCGCCCCGACAGATTGACACACGTAGTTCCACTACTTGTTCTTTATCGAGCACTTTTTTACAGATTTTTTTTTTTTTTTTGTCTTATTCCACCGTTATCTCGTCCAGGCCTCTGATTAATCATTACACTATTGTGCTTTATACGAGCAACATCGTGAATATTTTCAGAAGATAAAGTGAGAAATAATTATTATTAAAAATGCCTAAAAGAAAAAGTAATAGGGAAAAACAACTATTGAAAAGGAAAAGAAGGAAATTATTAGAAGAACTGGAGAGGTTAGACAATGATAGTTCAACTTCTAGTGCTTCTAGTACTTCTGGTACGTACCAAGTTTGTGTTGGTATTGTTATAAAACTATTCGTAGGTAAAACTGTTAAACCTATGTGATTAGTTCCTAGCTAAAACTGTTAAAGCTAGAAGTTTAGTGAATTGATGATTATTGAGAAGGGTAGTACGTACCTATGTACGTATTATAACAATTATAGGTAAAACTGTTGAACCTATGAGAAATCGTGAGGGTTATTATTACCTTTTTTCCTTTCTATTTTATACTCACGGAGGTAAGTGGATCATATTAATTCGACATCGATTTAAGGTGACGTCACTTCAGAAGAAGAAGATTTACGGAGAATCGGTGATGAAGCAAGATCGATCGCAAATAGTTCTGGCTCTTTGGACAAGGTGCCAGTCCCAGTTGAGACCCCCGTAGTATCTGAAGAAGTGCTTCGGCTTCTAGGCGAAGAGCCACAAGGTACCCAATTGATTTTTGGTCCGGAAGTTCAGCAAGTCATTGCTGATAGATGGAGTAAATATCTTACTCTTGGACTTGAGAAGGCTGAAAAAGAATTGTTAGGGAAAAATACAACGTTCCTAAAAATATAGACCTTTTGAATGCACCGAAGTTAAACCCAGAAATTGAGGTTTCGTTGGATGATTCACACAGAAAAGAGGATAAGTATGTTTCACAAATTCAACATCAGATCGGAATCGGAATTTCCGCCATGGTCGGGACTTTAAATAAGTTTTTGACGGAGAACTCCGTGGAAACAGAAATAAAGAATGCTATGTTACCAGGTCTTATTGATGCTGGAAAAATATTATGTGACGCCTTCCATATGCTTACTACCAATAGAAAATACCATATTGAATCGCAATTAAACGTATCAGTAAGGAAAATCGTTAAAGAGAGCAAGCCTGATACCTATTTATGTGGGAAGGACTTCTCGGAAAAGTTCAAGGACATGAAAAATCAACTTCGCACGGGTAGAGAACTGAAACCAACTTATAAGCCTAAAACCACCTCCTACCAACATAGACCATTCTCATCGGCATCGTCTTATCAACCTAGGGCCTCCACTTCAACCTACCAACAAGGAGTGTCGGGTAGTGCCAGCAATCATTCTTTAAACTACAGGCTCCCGTATCACAGGAGCAGGTTGAAGAAGCAGCAGAGCAGGAATTACAATCACTCGAAGCAGGCACACAGGAAGAACTACCCGAAATAGTTGTAAGTACTCAGCGCTATGCTGGAAGAATAAGGTACTTTGTATCAAATTGGGGACGTTTTGTAAAGGATAAAACTATTTTATCCTGGATAACAGGTTATAAATTACCATTTACATGCAAGCCAATTCAAAAGTTCCATCCTAGTTGCAGATCTGTCTCTGAGACGGAAACTAGTAATTACCAATTAGCCTTATCGGATTTAATCCGTAAGGGAGTTGTAACTAAATGTTCTCATATTAGAGATGAGTTTTTATCTTCATTTTTTCTGGTTCCAAAATCCGATAATAATTACCGTTTTATTCTGAACCTTAAACAATTGAATAAGTTTATCAGTGCACCCCATTTCAAATTAGAAAACTATAAGTCGGTGAATGACCTTATTTTAAAAGACATGTTCTTGGCTACTATAGATTTAAAAGACGCATATTACATGATACCTATATTTAAAGGACATAGGAAGTATTTGAGATTTACATTTAATGGGGAATTGTACGAATATAATGCCATGCCAATGGGATTATCATCAGCGCCTTTTGCATTTACAAAATTATTAAAACCAATACTTAATTATTTTCGCATGAAAGGTATTTTATGCATAATTTATCTAGATGATATTCTAATCCTTGGCAGAGAGAGAGAGGAGGTTATAGGTCATGTCAGTAGGGTTACTGCAACCCTAGAAAGGTTAGGTTTTATTATAAACAAGAAAAAATGCAACCCACGTCCCTCTCAAGAATGTAAATACCTAGGGTTTGTTTATAACACGAGACAAATGACGATGACATTGCCCGAAGATAAGAAACATAAATTGTTGAAATATTTAATGTTTTTTAAAAGCAAAAGTAGCGTGAAGATAAGAGAATTCGCGAAGTTATTAGGTATTAGTGTATTTTTTAACAAAAAAATACACTATTGAGGACGACATCACTTTCCAAAAATCACCCAAACTCATCAAATGTCCACCGATCATGACCCCCAGATTACGAAAAAGTGGTTTTCCAAAATTCACCTGCCCACGATATATATATATATATTTATATATATATATATTTATATATATATTTATATATATATTTATATATATATATATTTCTCCAAAATCGCGAAATTTCGATTTTAAAAACGCTCCTGTGGCTTTATCTTTTAAGATTAGTGAACGAAATTTTGGGTCCTTGTAAAATTTGGGAATGACGTTGGATTTTCGTTGAAAAACTTTCCAAAAGTCCCATCACTTCTACAGGGTGTCCCTTCAAAATTCAAGGTATCCGGTTTTTGTCATCTCATTTCAGGTCGCAGTTTTGAATCTAGGAGGCTGAAATTTTTGTGGGAGTAAGATATCCACAAGGAGTGGTCTGGTATTGCACTTGAGCAAAATCGGCCGAGCCGTTTCAAAATGGCGGCCATTTTAATTTTTGGAAAAAGGACTATTTTTTGAACCCCTGTATAAGCTAGATAGAATAAGAGTTTTATATCAAATTCACAATAGTGGAAGTAAATGACTTGAAATTTAATTTCATGCAACAAAATTTGCATTTTTTTTTATTAATAAGCCAGTGGCGTGGGTAGGAAAAGGGTAAAAATGGCTAAATTTCTCCAACAATTTATGAGCACATTTTTGAAGTAATTAAACTGAAATTTTTACAGTAGACAACTATACTAATAGACTTCAACCCTTGAGAATTTCAAAAAGTAAATAAGAAAAATGGCGGAGATATTCGATTTTTTTTTACATGATGTTTTTTTAAAATTAATTTCTCTAAATTTTTAAAAACGCTCCTGTAGCTTCATCTTTCAAGATTAATGAACGAAATTTTTTACTCTTATAAACCTTAGGGCTGACGTTTGATTTTCGTAAAAAACATTTTCCTAGAGTTGTGTTACTTCTACAGGATGTCCCTCCGAATTTCAGAAAAAAAACCGTCCGTGAGGCACGGTTTCTGGTCGAAGTTTTCAATCTAGAGCGCTGAAATTTTTTTGGTAGTAAGATACCCTCAAGTAGTCGTCTGGTACTGTATTTGAGTAAAATAGGTAAAGACATTCCAAAATGGCGGCCTTTTCAATTTTTGGAAAATGGCTAGATTTTGAACCCCTAAATAGGCAAGATCAAAAACTTTTAAACAAAATTAACAAGATTGGAATAAACTTATTTGAAATTTGAGCTAATGCAATACAATTTGCATCATTTCTATTAATAAGCCAGAGGCGTGGGTAGGAAACGGTAAAAATGTCTACATTTCTATAAACATTCATGAGCTTATTTTTGAAGGAATAGAACGGAAATTTTGATAGTAGACAACGATACTAATAGCATTTAACCTTCAAAAATTTCAAGAAGCAAATATAAAAATGGCGGAGATATATTTGAATATTTTTAAATGATGTTTAGGTATTCCTCTAAAATTTCAAACTTTCGGTTTTCAAAACTCTACTTTCAGTTTTTTCCGAATTTATTAAAGGTAGTGTAAAAAATAGTATTTTTCAAGTAAAGTTAGCCAGTGGCGGGCATAGGAAAAGGGACAAAATTGTAAAATTTTGCCAATTTTTTTGATTTTTAAATTTAAAAATCCGATCTAAGGCACGTGTTGAAACGAAATGAAATGAAATTATCACAGAAAATTTTTCACATTAAAGCACTACGCTAACATGACATGACTGTGGAAAATTTCAGAAAGCCAATAATTTAAAAAGCGGTGAAAATATTCATAATTGAATCGCATAAAAATACACTATTTCTGCGATTGATGCGCAAGAAGGTTTTTTAGTTTCAGCCTGCCCGGCTGTTCGTTATGGCTGGGTTTACATTAAACGTATTGAGAGAGAGAAAATGTTATATTTGAAAAGATGTTCAGGAAATTACGATAAGGATATGCCCTTGTCGGAGCTGGTGAAGGCAGAATTTTCCTGGTGGGTGTACAAGCTGCCAAGGGCTTATAATTTCATATCATCGAATGATTTTAGTTTAGAAATATTCAGCGACGCCTCTAAGACTGGATGGGGGGCTAGTGTAGATTCCGAGGCAACTCATGGTTTTTGGACTCAACAGGAATCTACATTTCATATTAATTATTTAGAATTATTAGCTATCTTTTATGCGTTAAGATGCTTTGCCAGGATGAGAACCAAATGTAATATTCTTTTGAGAGTAGATAATAAGACTGCTGTTGCTTACATAAATAAAATGGGTGGTGTACAGTTCGAAAATCTTAATACCTTGAGTCGAAAGATCTGGCAATGGTGTGAGGAGCGGGATATTTTTATTCACGCCTCGTATAGGATAATATAATTGCAGATAAGGAATCCAGAGATTTATCTATATAGACTGAATATGAATTAGACGGAAATGCCTTTTTAAGAATTATTGATTTTATGGAAAACCCAATGTTGATCTATTTGCTTCACAAATAAACAAGAAATGCGAGGTGTATGTGTCTTGGCGCCGCGATCCCGGCGCATTTAAGGCAGATGCATTCACATTAAACTGGGAGAAAGGCTGGTATTTTTATGCTTTTCCGCCGTTCCCCTTAATAGGGAGAGTTTTAAATAAGATTGTCACAGACAGATCTGAGGGTATCTTGGTAGTGCCATTATGGGTAACTCAGTTTTGGTATCCATTATATATTACACTTTGCGTTGGTAGGCCCTTAATTTTGGAGCCTTCTAATCACTTATTGCTATCTCCATTTAGGACCCCACACCCCTTATGGAGGACACTTTCCCTGGTGGTGTGCAGATTATCAGGCGATCGTTTTTGAACAAAGGTATTCCCGAGGCTGCTGTTCCGGTGATGATCAATTCGTTAAGTTCTTCAACCCTGAAGCAATATTCAACAACCCTCAGAAGATGGTGGGAGTTCTGTCAACAAGAAAATCGGAACGTCTTTAGCAGCACTGTAGGAGGTATTATATCGTTTCTTAATGATCTCTTCCAACAAGGGGGCACTTATTCGGCTCTGAACTCACATAGATCGGCTCTATCCTTGATTTTGAACTTTTCAAATAACGACGAAAAATTAATAAAACGATTTCTGAAAGGAGCTTTTAGAACTAGACCACATTTTGCTAAATACAGTTCAACTTGGGATCCATCGCTAGTGTTAAATTTCATCAAAGATTGGCACCCCCTGGAGACGATTTCTCTCGAGAAACTGACAAAGAAGCTTGTAGTTTTATTACTATTGGCCACAGGGTACAGGGTACAAACAATTTGTGCGATAAAATGGCAGGATGTTAGGATTTATAATAATTATATTGAAGTTCATATATCAGATATATTAAAAACTTCGGGGTATAGACGGATGCAGCCCGTGATAAAAATTAGTTCCTTTGAGGATCGACCAGATTTATGTTTGTTTAAAACAATGAAAGCATATTTGGAAGCAACCAAACTACTTCGGAAGAATAATGAAGCCTATCTAATTTTGACCTATAAAAAACCACATCACAGAGCAGCGCGCCAATCTGTAAGTCATTGGGTAAAGAGTGTACTTGCACTGAGTGGTGTAGATACCACGAAATTCAAAAGTCACAGCACAAGGCACGCTACGACATCGGCGGCTTACAGAAAAGGCTGGTCTGTAGATCAAATAAATAATAAAGTAGGTTGGGCAAAAGATTCTACAATGTTTGCTAGATTCTATAACAGGCCTTTGCAGGAGGACCTTATTAATTTTGTTGAACTTGCCGTTAGGGCATAACGTTGTATGAAATTTAGGAAATATATAGATTGTATTATCTATTTTGAATCTATTGTGTTCTAATTCTATGTCTATTGGATACTTATTATATGAATAGGAAATAATAAAAAAAAAAAAAAAGGGGGGAAAATAGAAATAATATAGAAATTATAGAAATTATAGGTTTATAGGTCTTTCTATATCTATAAAATACTAATGAAGGGATTACTATCGATTATGGGTTGATATGATTATAATTTTATAAATTTATTTAGAATAAGTATATACCTAGGTACAAGTAATATGAATATGTAGGTAAAATGAGTAATTGTATTTTTTGTAATTATTTTATTAGGTACCTACCTAGATTTTTTCTAAAAATATAGAATTGGGCTCACATTTTTGTTTTTTCTTCCAGATAAGTTAAAATTACTCATTTAGACAACTAGCTATGGAGGAAAAATTATTGAATGTCTTTGAACATCTACGTGTGTCAATCTGTCGGGGCGAACATCGAAATACAATTATAAGAACAAACGACTTACCTGTAGGAAGTTCGTTCTGAATTGTATGAGATGTTCGTCCCGATAGATTGAACCCAGCCCTATAGTGTAGCCCTTCCCCACAATAATTTTTCCAGGTGATTACGCAAATAGTGTAAGGATTAATCAGAGGCCTGGACGAGATAACGGTGGAATAAGACAAAAAAAAAAAAAAAAAAAAAAAATCTGTAAAAAAGTGCTCGATAAAGAACAAGTAGTGGAACTACGTGTGTCAATCTATCGGGACGAACATCTCATACAATTCAGAACGAACTTCCTACAGGTAAGTCGTTTGTTCTTATAAATAGCATTGCTTCTGCTTATTACAATAATTTAAAATCCAGTTCAGTGTTTTATACGAAAACTTGTAAGTAGGTACGTACCTTTACGATCAATGACAATAAAACCGGAATAAAAGGATTTTCCAATAATTGCTCATCAGAACACATAAACTTCATTATATTGTCTAATTTAATTACGAAATTTTTCTCAAAATTTCACCTTCAATAAATGTTGTAGGAAATAGTATAATATGGATAAAAAAATATACTATGATTTTTATAAGAAGGCAAGAGTCTGGGCGTGAACTACGCATCTTGCCGGTTTTAATTGTTCCACCCATTGAACTGATAAACGCTGTTCCACCATAACAGACTAGAAATAACATCAGTGGCGCCGCGCACATAATAAAAAATATTTTATATTTTTAATATATTTTAAATGTTTAGGTATAAATGATAAGTCAATTATCAATCTTCAATTAAAAAATCAATATGGACATCTACGTTTAGTATTCCAATTTATATGAATTAGTCTCGATTAAATTATTTTGAATTTATTTAAGATAAGGTACCTATGCGGAAAAAAAACTAAAATAGTAGATGTGTACTTATTTTACTGGCAAGCAATATATTAATAACAAATTAATAACAATAATATATTAATCAATAAAACACATGATAACAAAAACATCGGTACCTACACACGACACGATGACAGAAACCACCTATTTTAAATAAATATACGACACGAGCTAAACAGTACACACCACTGACTTTTTACCTGTTCGATGAACGGCGGAGTTACTCTTATCAGCCTTATCTGGTTGGTTGTTTTTTTTACGCGGACACCGACTAACATTGTTGATATTGGACAATAAACATTTATGGATTCGGAGCCCAATCTGCGCACCAACCAATTCTCGTCAAACTCTCGCCTTCCTATAGTATTCATGCTGTATGCAGATACATAGTAAGCAATCAAACCGAGCTCGATTGATACAAAAAAAAATTATATTTTGTAACGATTTCGGTTCCTTCTGAAATATTCTTGCCGAATTGTGAAGACCGATCTACATATTTCAGAAATGTTTTCTTTTGATGGTTGAAATTACTCGCATTTGTAATCAGCTTTCTGAATTTCATTATATTTATTATAAGTTATAGAATAATTTTAATTAAAAAAAATTCGTAATCGGAATAGATCGGATAGAAAAATAAATAATATAATAAAACTATGTATACTACTTATATTATATTCCTCATCTGATTGGTGAACACCAACGTACACTAGGAAATCAAGATGGATAAATAATTCAAAATATATTACTCCGCAATATTATCTACAGTTATTAAACTATAAAATGATCATTACTTCCATGAGTAGTTGTACAAGTACCTAGTAGGTACCCACTTATTTATTGCACATCCAAGTTTAATATTGTCAGCATCACCTGTAGATTGTACTCATATATCTATGCTGAATCGAGAGAATGAACTATATTTCATAATGATATATGCGCCCAGAAGATCTATATGCTAATGAGGTGTATAACATTTGGACAGGAATTAATTTAATTAGTTGACCAATTTATTATCCCGAGAGATATGCCGCCTTAACATTCTCCGTATCACACATGAAACAGCGCTAGGAATCCGCACGAGGCCGATGTGATGTGTCGAGAGCAGTAAGCTGAGACAGTTTAGAGAAGCAGAGTTGTCAGATCATTTCTATTTACATATTGATGTGTCAAAATATTTTCGTAAATGTTTAACTACAGTTGTTGCACTGGCGGGGGTCCAAGAAAAATGTTCCTGTTTCCAAAACTACTCAACATAATAATGTATAAGAAGTTCACAAACAGGATATACACGGTCCACCAGTGGTATATTACTGCCAGTTTTTGGCCTAGATGATGATTAGAATCTTTGTAGTGAACACCGATCTGTGAGTTTGGTTTTTCCTTCCTATTTATGAGAATATCAAAAAATGATAGCTTTCCGTCCTTTTATATTTCCATCCTGATATTACTGCAGGGATCAATACCATTGATGTAGTGAAGAAATCATTTTACGGTCTTTTCTTCATGTTTCCAGATGACGAAGGTGTTATCTGAATAAGTATGGTATCCAGAGGAGAGAGGCTCCCGCATAGCAACTATAAAAAGTGTTCTTATACATAATACAAGTCACCATGGGTCGAAAGGGCACATCAGGTTTGTGTATCTTGGGCAGTCCATAAAATCTAGGTATCCTTGCTACAGTTCATAATCAGTCGTTTGTCTTTATCACGAATTGTGGAAGTTTTAACTACCTACCCAGTCTCTGGCATTCAGTTTAGCGCTCTTCCAGTCGTTCAGAGTTATCAGTGAGTCAAAAAATACCAAAAAAAGAGTGGAGGTGTCACAATGGCCCACTCACGATAAATCTAGTTATCAGTGAATACGAGGAGTGGTAGCAGGGTTTATCGTTTGCGCACACGTAACCGCCGTCTACCGCAGCTGTTAGACGAAAAGTTTAAAGTATGATTTCATAATCATGAAAATTTACTTGATAAGAAGTTCGATGCTTGAACTTTGAATCTAAACGATACGTACCTATATATAGTTAACTAGTTTTTCAGGAATATTTTTCAGTATATCCGTAAAGATAAGAATGTCTGAGTCACATCTCGCAAATTTTACAATTAGTGTAAGTCTAAAAAGCTGACAACGACGCAAGTGAAGGCGGACTGTGTACTTTAAATCGATCTGGTCACGATAAGCAGTGCTCCAATGACTTCACAATTTCGTAATAAACTACTCACACACTGTATACTATTCTTACCTTTGCCCAGCACTGGTGAAATTGTTTACTGTTAAAAATTATCCATGTCCGAGGCTGCGTTCCCATTTCATGTACTGAACTAATTAATTGACTTTGCTTTGTTAAAATGTTCAGTAACTTTCAATAGCAAAACGATCTTTTCACGAGTCGATATTAGATTATAGATGTGATATCTATATTTCCTAATTCCATTTCAACCTGTATGAATATTAAGTAGCTATATGAATAATAAAACTTTCTATCTCATCAAGCCGACGTAACTAAATGAATCCAAAGAATTTTATTTTCACAGAACCTGAATATCTTCCTTACTATACCTGAAAAGAAAACCTATACATGAGCGAGATATTAAAGGAGTTACAATTATTATAATTATTATTATGTGCCTATTATTCTTCTACTGTTGGTTAAGTAAATATACCTACCAACTCTTCTTCGCCCAAAATAGATACTGCAACCGATTCTTACACGATTTAATACAAATAACATGGTTTTGACGGTAAAATTCGGGGGTACCTGAGTAAGTATAAATTTTGCATAACTAAAGTATAAAGGCCGGTTCTCACTTGTACGACACCCGAAGACAACGACAACACGAAAAAATTGCGGGGGGACTTCGCCCTGAGTCTGGTTCCCACTTGTACGACACCCGACGACATGGCCCCTTAGCTTGATGGGTCTTTATAACACTGGCTGTAAGAATTGAAGCTAATAATACCGTGTGGTTTTATTTTTTATATTATGTATCTGGAGGGAAGGAGTTAAGGAGTTTAAGATGTGTCAGGTTTTTTTTTTTAATTTCTAACTGGTCATACATGCAGTTCATGTAAGTATTTGTCGAAGTGACCGAACTGATTTCGTCTATTTTCCTGACAAAGCAACTTTTTTAATTTTTTTCCATTATTATTTAACAAAGCTTTCCTAACATTCATTCATTAATAATGGAAATTCCTTAGCTATGCATACTGCAAAACACAATAATGTAACCTCAAGTGACAGCTCACTGTTATTATGCTGAACTTACATATGTTTTAAAGCTCTGAAACACGCATAATCAGCTGTTCCCGATAGAAGAAACGTGTAAAATTGGAGTCAAAAAATATGTGATCCCGGAAGTGTTCTGCCTTTCATGGTCGACGATGTCTTCCAGCGCAGTAGCAGTTCAGTTGCGAATAATTAATTATTCACATTAAAGGGCTTTCGGAGAGGAATTTATTATTTCCATGGTATAATCAATTGATTACAACCTGGCTATATGCCATTAGAAGCCGCAGGCCTCTGGCAATATCACCCACAAAAGCCGAGCATTCCGTCCGTAGACCGTGCATAGATATTATAATGAATAATTCACATCTGAACCTGTACTGAGACTGGTTTGAAATATGGGTCCAATCAACCTGATTACAATATGTCTTTCATTTCATCGAAATTAATGTAGGTTATATACAGGCTGATCATTACTATGCTGACTATATTAAATTATGCATTTTTATAAATTATTATATTTGGAAAAATCATCACAAAAGTAGGTAGGTAAGTGTAATAAATGATATCACGTAGTATGTTCTCGATGAATAACAACGAGGACATATGGAATGGCACGAACTGGAACTGGACTATAAATCAAAAGTAATGATGAATTAAAATAGCCTGTGGATGAGTGGCAATTGACAATTTACAAGTTTTGCGGAGAAATTTCTTCAAAGTGATCGACAATAAAATATCTTCATCCATTCATATCCATTTCACAATATAAAATTCTTACCGAGAAATTTCTTAAATAATTCTTTTCTATGTAAAAACACCTTTAAAATTTCCTGAATGGTAATTTTTTTGAAAAACCAAGTTTGCAAAAATCTACGAAATAAAAAAAACTAAATTTTATTCATGGGTCTTGAATAAGATGACTAATAATAAAATTCGGAATTCCTTATTCGCAATTTCCAAGATTTCAATGGGGCAAGGTCTGATGTGCATTATTTGAGGTGTCCTAAAATTTTTCAATTTCCAGGCTAAATTTTTAGCTCATAATTTCCACAGCCAGGAACACTGCATGCATGCAGTGTAAAAAGTACATAACTGGAAACGCGCTTAGCTCTTTTCCAGTGCATCTGAGACCATCATCGACTGATTAGTAATTTAAGCTATTAGACTCAGTTTCCAGTATTTAAGAAAAAAAATCGTCCCGATTGATTGATCTTCGTCCCCGCCAATCGACGCTCGAAGTTGCTTTATTTATTACCATGTAATTTGAAGCCTCTAATACCTGCGCGTCGCGCTTTGGCGTTCTCGCGGTTTGCGCTGCATTTCTCGCTTTTAACTATTAATATAACGCAAATTAATTATCAAGATCAACGACATATTCGGTAAATCTCTGCTAAGAATACGCGTTTTATTTTAATTTTCAGGTACAATTCAGGTATATTTTAAAGATGTTTTTGGATAGAAAGAACTATTTTTTATTGTACCAACATTTTCTCAACTTTTTTCAATACCACCTTTGAGGTAGTGTGGCGCTTTTTTTTAACGTGGTTTCACCGAGAGACCTAATCCACGATTTTTTTGTCCTATATCTTTGTCAATGTCATCGTCGTCGGTTATCTGGTTATTTCCCTTGCTTTTTTTAGTCGATTTCGTCGCTCTGGTAAAGCTACCATCGTTGGGAAGTCGTCGTAGTCTTCGTCCTCATCATTTGGGTCTTCGTTCACGTTCAGTATCACCACAGGAAATCTTGCGTAGGATTGAACACTTCAAGCCTGCCTTTCGACAACCACAAGCGTTACCGCATTTTGTTGTATATCCACAAGCTATGATGTCCGATAGAACACGTGGAGTCTGTGCCTGCTCTCTGGTCACAGGCTCCAAACCCCGGTCACTTTTTTTCCAGCCCCAGTCAAGCGTACTTTTCTCTTCTACAAGCCACTTTTGAGCTAATATGCCTATATAGGGAATGCTGGCGTGTTGTTGAGCTCGTAAGAGGCAAGTGCGACAAGTCGGTCTTTGTTTTGAGACCTGGACGTAAAAATATTTTAAATTTTATTTGATCAATAAAAGCATAGTGCAATCAACACACTCTCCCCAGCTGCGGCGATGTTATTCTGTCCGGGAGTAGACTTTCCGAAAAACAATTATTCCTTCTCGAAGGTAAACATTTTTTTTTAATGACGTCAACTTTTTCCCATTCCGCAGATAGCTGGCACGGTATCGCATCCCGAAAATGCGTGATGAAAAGTACGTTCTCCAACAAAGCTTCATCCTTGAAGCTGGTCGTGAAATATATTTTCGATGCGGTTGCTCCCTTTCCAACTTCACGAAAGAAGATATTTTTGAGATTTTTTCCAAGTGCGCACATCAACCCGTGTCCTCTCCTACGATTGTGCAGCGTCCAACATCGGTATATCTCAGCCTCGATCAATTGCTTAAGAAGTGTCACCATGTTGAAGTAGAGTACCCATAATCTGACAGTCGATCCGCGGTCCTCGAAGCTCTCCAGGGTTTCTATGAAGTTTCCCACAAGAATGGTGAACTTGAACTGATCTTCCACAGGAATATTTGACCAATTTTCGTAGTCGTTGACAAGAAGATGATCGCAATGGACACGCAAATCGTCTGATAATTCCGTGACATTAAAGATAATTTTTACAAGCGACAAATGAATTAGAACATGAGCGCGAACAGCTCTCGATTAGGCATGCCCGGACATAATATTATCAACTCTACTTTTCTCGTAAATTACTCGTAAATCCACTGCAAGCCATGATATTTCTGACCGACGACTCCTATAAACGATAAAGCTCCCATAAACGGTATTATTTGATGAAAATGGAAAACTGTTGCCTCGGTTAGAGAATGTTTCAACAATAAAAAACGCCTTTAAAATATACCCGGATACCTTAAAAATTAAAGTAGAACGCGTAGATTTAGCGAATATGTCATAGGTCTTAATTATTAACTTGCGTTATATTAGTTACAAAAGCGAGAAATGTAGCGCGAACCGCGAAAACGCCAAAGTGCGACGAGCACGTAGAGTTCAAAGTTACTCAGTAATAAACAGCCCAACTTCGAGCGTGGATTGGCGGGCGAGGAATCAGCCAATGATTTTTTTATCTAAATGCTGGAAATTGGCTCTAGTTCAATTTAGTTTTTTCACATTAGTAAACCGTCAACGAGGATCTCAGATGCATTGGAAAAGAACTACGCGCGATGAAATCGGGGCGCAAGAGCTTTTGCTAAAACCCTTTTGGATCCTAATAACTTTTTACAGTATATTTGGGAGTTGTACATGATATAGGCTCAATTAAGGAGTAAATCTTGACAAGTCTAACGACCCCGAAACGATTGCTATGGAATGATTAGAAAGCGAGATATGAGTAAACTGTAGGTAGCTATATCAGCACTTCTGGCATTCGCTTATAACAGGTCTGTATGTTCAAGTGAATAAATTCGTTAACTGTCGTTCGAAGGTACCCTGGATCGAATCCCGGTAGGGCAAGGAAACTTTTCTTCCATAGGATAGAATATTTCCAAGTAATAAAATAATTAATAATTGTGATTTTAGTAACAGAGTGCCAAGGAATCGAGCCATCGCCATGGCAACATATGATCAAGCAGTTTAATCGATAAGTTTATCACTTGCATTCTTTCTTCCTTCCTCGATACAAAATATCCGATAGCAAACAGCCATCTGTGAGAAATCAAATGGGTGTAATAACGTATGAGTGGAATTTTCGTTGAAAACGGCAAATAAGAAGGATATAATATGGTCAGTAAAACAGTTAAAACGTGAGTTAGATAAAAGGTGACAGAAAAAAAAGGGAGAAAAGGAACTGTAGATGTACAGGAAAAAATATTTGATTGAGAGATGAATACTGTTTTAACGTTATAATTAATAAATATATTTATAATTCTCTACGTTTTTTTATTTACAGACTGTCTGCATAATATGACTGCAAAAATGTAATAGCAATTTAATTATTAGTGTAGCAGAGAATTCGTCTTCTTGGGTTTTTGATTCTTTGGTCAAATGTCGTACATCCTGGGATAAGCAAAGGGACACAACACAACAAGAAGGCATGTTAAAATTCAATATTGTTTGATGGATTGATAAATATTGACTTACAGAGTATTCGAAACAATTTTTATTATTATAATACCAAATACCCCAACAGCAGCGCCCTAATGGTGGATCTTTTTGGAACTCTCCAGAGTTATTCCTGGTTAGGTACCTCTATTTGTTCACTATTAATTGAACAAAAATACAATTTATCTACATAGGTACTAATAAAATATACAAAAAAGTTACCTACCATAATAGTGTTGCGAATTCTTCTTTATTCATATTACATATAACATATAAGTTATACGTTATTAAAGCGGGAGACTTTCTTTGATAACTTTGAGTGTAGGTATCTCTACAAATATCTACTGCCATGTTATAATTGACTTAAAAAAAACTGGTAATATTGCCTTTACTATGATTTGCCCAATATACATGTTTCTATATTAGGCTACGAATTTACTTTCTTTAAAATACAAAAGTGCTTGATAATCATAAATGAAAATCAGCAAACAGAAAACAAAGCAACAGGTATGCAGCGCAGGCTGTTCAAAGAATAACCTGTCTTACAAGGAAACTGAGGCTTTTAACAGGCCTTTCTTCGCTAATTAGAGGATATCTAAACAAACACTTGAGTAAGCTAAATTACTCTTAAATGCGTTTTCAATCCGATCATTAATTACAGGTTGGAGGAGTGGATGCCACGCACGTCCAAGCCGGCCGCGGGATGTGTAATTAAACCATCAACGTGGAGCCCTTTCAAGCGCTATTGGATACGTGATCGGGTAATAATTATTAACACTAGGAGTGACCGTTTGCGATTGCTTTACGTTCTTAGAACGCGTCTGTTAAGCGAATGTTGAGGTCAAGACTGCGGTTTCTATTTAGAAATTTCTTTTCCAAAACTTCAACAGGCGAAGAGATGATTTGCAGGAATCAGAACATTAATGACTTTGAAGCACCAAGCACCATGCATCAAGATGAAGCCTATCGAAAAATTAACGTTCTCGCCGACAATGTGTATATACCTACTCCAAAATCATCATTCTTTGAATCTGATTAGAATGCTTCTATTAGGTACCCAGAATTCTAAGAGTACCAAATCTAAAAATTTGACGTATGCGTGACTTTTATTCCAGTACGCAAGGAATAATATTTACAATTCGCTTACAGAATTTTTTTTTGGGTTTGTTCTATAATACATAAATACACAAAAAAATGATGGTGCGGAGAACCATCAATGATATCGTTGAAATGATTTCATAATCTGTGGACGATAAAATATTGTTTTCATAATGGGCTCTGTCACCAAGAAATGCTACCTGATATCTTTTAGTTACTATTTGATTGAAACGTTCATAAATGACCAAGTTCCGCCTCAATACTTCTGGGGGAGTAATTCTCAGAAAAGCGTATAATGAAATACAATGTACGATTGCACATTGAAGTTAATGTATTGATATGATTATGACCTAAGTCAGATACGGGCATTCATATTTACAGTAAATCTAACTCTATCGTAAATGATATTAATTTTATTTGCTCTTAGGCATAAAATAGGACCATTTAAAGGTGTCCAGGTCATACAGAGCCTACGAGTGAATATATAAAGTAGATCTCGAATGTGAATGCGGAAGAGAGATGTTAAAATAAATAACACTATCTATGCGCTAATAAAACCATCACAGTGTGAAAGAAGCCGATTATGCCTTTCTATATATACTTGTACAAAATAAAGTCATTTTATTATCAACGAGGCCGTTGAAAAATACACACGTATTAAACTCGTTAGTAGTTTAGAGCTTTATTTATAGTTGTGCAACAACTATTTGCTTTATCGCGAAATGACAATAGTTAATTTATGGTCTGTAGCAGGAGTTTGCATTATCGCATTGATACGATATACACATTTAGCCGGCACACGACATTAAGTTTGATAGAACTTTTCATTCACCTGTTATTTATTTATTTTTTAACCCCTTGACTTAGTTCCAATAAATTATATATCATTATTCCTTTGCTTAACTGTCTCCCACGCAATATCGCACTCTTTCGCATCTCTACTATTCTATACCAATACATGAGTACACTAGAACCATCAGACTACTTACCTCAACATTTATCACCTCTCTTATCACATCTATGTCACTAATTTTATTGTTCCTTTTTCTTTTCTCCAAAGTTAGGTAATTATTTATATGATTACAAGCATACAAGATGCTGGATGTGAATTCCTCGCTATAAGGTACTTAAGTAAGATGCTTTAATATTGCGAAAAAATTCAAGGAGGAATTCTTTGTCAAAAACTAAAGGAGGGGTTTTCATATAAATTTATTGCAAAAGAAGTCCCCAATCGTATAAAGAGAAAATAAGTACCTATGAAAGAATAAAATTTCCATACATCTACCTAACTTTACCTTCTAATGCATTTAGTGCGCGAAAGTATCTTTACGAATATCTTGCATTACAGTCTTTTGCTTTTGGTTTTCCTCTTTTGTCAATTGCTTTTCCCTATTTGTCAAATGAGTTTCTTATTTTTCTATATCTATCAATGATTATAGTCATTGATTTATCAATCAATTTCCTTTTATGTCAAATCAGTTTCACTTTATGTCAATTGCTTTTCCCATTTACTTGCAGTGACAGTATCATAATATTGGAAAAGCATTTGATATAAAAGGAATCTCATTTGACAAAAGAGGAATTTCAATCGATAAATCACGCACTGACGTTTAATAAATGGGAAAAGCATTGACAAATAAGGAAAAGCAATTGACAAAAGACGAAAACCAAAAGAAAAAGACTGTTAGGCGGAAAGACATGATTTTCTCAAGATAAAAATCTCGACGATATTTTTATTAAAATATCGTGGGTAAATTCACAGACCTTTGTTTATGCGAAGAGACAATTTTAGAGCGCAGGTTTATGTTGACGTGGAAATATTGCGCGTGGAGGTCAGAAGTGATGTGGCAGTGTTACGCGCAGAAGGACGCAAAGTTATACAACAACAGAAAACATAGAAGATGACATACGCCTTCGCTGATTCGCGGGATGGCAAAGAAGCGAGGCTGAAAAGAGGAAGCCGGTGGGCCGCCAGGAAGAAGGGCACAGCCAAGTAAAGAAGCAGGAAGCGGGCGGGAGACGTCGCGAGTGGGAATTAAAGAAGCAGAAAAGTCCACTTGTTAATATCTCACAACCGTACCTAAATATTTACCTCTGCCTGTAGCTATTGACTTTAAAAAAAGCGTTGAAACTCTGCATTTTATTCTTGAATTAATAAACTTGACTAAATTAACTCCGCCATAATTGTTTTTCGACGCAATTACCTAAAAAACTATCTTCTAAACTAAATCTTCAATAAATAACGAATTAACTCGGTCAATTAACATGAATTTTATGTATAGAACCGCATCTCTTTGGAATAGCATTCCAAAGGGCGTGTTTCCCGAAGTATACAACCTACAAAGATTCAAGGCCAACGTGAATCGATATATCCGCTCATGCACCGCTCCCAGAGCGTCATAGGGATTTACCTGCAGTGCATGTGCATTTTCAATAAAAAAAGTGTTTTCCCGTTATTAATCACTAGGTTAATATCAACTTCCAGAGTTTTTCGATTTTCAACATCAGATGTTTCATGTTAATTTCAAGAGAATTTTTTGCAATATATTTGCAATATAGAATTTGCAATATAGAAACAGCTAATTACCGTACAACTAGAAGTTACCTATTGCATCATTTTAATTGGAAAATGTATCTATGCAATGACATTAGAGAACGTAAGTAAAGTTCTTATTATTCTGCCTTACAAAGAATTTTTGCAAAAGAGCGAAATAATCAACTGAAAATTCATAACTAGAAAAGCCTACCTCCAGTATCTCACCTCAAAAATTCATGAGTTGTGTTAATTACAATGAAAGAACTGAAATTGATGAAATGACACTTTTTTTCACGTTTTGTCTAATTTTTTAAATACCTTTGTAATATTTTGTAAAAGCGGAGGTAAGATCGATCTAACTAACTAAAGCCCATTTAATATTCTTGTTAATTAAAGTAGTTACTTTTATTTTAAAAATATCAAGTATTAGATATCTATTTCAAGAAACTACATTTTACCTCATGGATTTTCAATAACAGGGACTATTATTGATTAGAGTTCATAAAAAAAGTTCATAAAATAAGGAGAAAAAATCTAAGATTGTTTGTGATATTCTTTGGATCTTAGACTGTGAATTTTATATACGAGTAAATAAATCATCAAATTTATTCAAACTTAAATAATGTCTGGAATTTTTCTTCAGAAACCTACCTACATTTCTTTGTAAGAGAAATATATTCGTAAAAAAATGAATCAAATTTTCTTCCACTTTTGAGTGGTGAGAGATTGTCACAAGTTAAAGCTCTTTCCTAATTATTTGATTCTCCATTTGAAACTTCCAGAGATTTAAAATTCGTGTAAAATTACGAATTATATTTTCTCACTAAAAATTATATATTTTCTTAAATCGGTTACTCCCGAAAATCTCTGCTTAAATAACCTACTCGCAATGTTATGAAGGTCTTCCCAACAACAATATTGTTATTCGTCCCTCACCCCCGGTAGGGTTTGAAAATTGCAACCCTTAATTGAGCTTACCATTGCACTTTTTGTGAAGTTTCAAAGTACAGTAGTTTTTGAGCAAATAAACAAAGTAAAAGTCATGGAATCAACAAAATAATAAAAAATATCATATTTTATATCTTTTTTCTACTGATAATTTTGAAACTCCACAAAAATGTTCACAAATTTTCAGCTCCTTCTGACGATTAAAATATTGGTTTTGGGAACGCTTGGATAAGGTACAGTTATTTGGAAAGTTGTACTCTTTCATGATACTTCAAATCTGAGAAATTAAACAAAAACCTCATTTTATTCTCCTTTGAAGGGTCGAAAGAGTAAACTTCGATTGCAGACAATTTTGGAAATAAGTTTAATAAAGGAAAAATCTTCTTTAGTTTTTGACAATTAATCGCTGCTTGAAATTTTTCGCAATGTTAATAAAGAATCACCACTCTCTAATATACCGAATAGAAATGGATTTACGTTTTAAGTAAGTCTTGCGATAGTAAAGCGAAATGCTACCTTTCGAAGTTCTGTTCAAAAAAAAAAAAAAAAAAAAGGAAAATAGGTACTACAAACAGTGATCAATTCTTGATATTAGAATCCAATCAGAAAGCTGAAATTTTAAAACAAGCTTTCTTGACGTATAGGCATCTAAAAAGAAAGGAATGCTACCTTTTGGCGCATTTTTGCAAAAAAATTAAATTCTGCTAATAACGAAATTCAACTTTGCGAGGTAGCATGGACGGATCAACTTTTCACCTGAAAATCGACTTATACATAACTAAAGATTCCAGGTAAGTGAAAATAGCTTCTTAAAAAAATTACTCTCTGCTGATTAAAAAAAAAAAATACATTTTTCTACATTTTGATCTATAAGAGAGAAATTTATAATCTTTACATTTTTTAAAACAAAAGTCCACTGAATTTAAAGAAGCGGCACAAATTTCCCAAAAAATTAATTTAAATTATAATAATATTTTAACTACGTAGAAGCTCGATTATCCGGAATAATGTGGGGCAGACCCATTCCGGATAAACGAAATTCCGGATAAACCAGAGGGTTTTTTATTTTCTTTTTTATGTTTTTTTTAATGTTCTGCTGTCTTCATGGTTTTTCTCTGTGGTGCTGGAGACGACAAAACGCTGCACAATTTTTTGATTTTTTCTTTGTTTTTTTTTTCCAGTCTCCAACAGTACTATAGTGCCAACACCATAGTAGTCAGCTACCTAAGAATTTTTCTTGGGAGTTTAAAAATTTTCACACTCAATGATACAAACATACTTGTTTTAACGATTCTCCTTTCTCTAACCGTATTATAGCTTCCAGTTTTTTTTTTCTCTAAAGGGATTACCACCTTTTTCCTTTTTCTCGAATCGATTGGTTTTGCCATTATGTACGTAAATTATATTGTAATATGTAAGCTATAAATAGATCTTCGAGGCTGCCAGAGCTCGCCGACCTGCGGATCGCCGGCGTGTAAGCAGGGACTTCCCCGGTAAAGCCAGCCGGCCGAGGAGGGGCAGCGCTCGCTGATCAACGGCGAGGAACGCGGAACACGAGACCCGGACCGGGCACTCTGTACTTCTTAATCAGTATATTAAATAATATGTACACTGTACACTTCACAGTCCACTCTTAGATTTATTTATAAATTCATAGTCAACTCGAACCGACAATAATGACTACAGTATACTTAACCTTAATTTATCCATGTACTAGTGGCGAGCGATGGCGACTGGTTTAAGCACGTTATGAATCTCTTGCATTTTCATGAGAAGAGGCAGGGTTTCAGGGCACAACAAATGTGTTTGTTGTTTACTGTTTTTGTTGTTTCCGGATAAAACGGAGAACGCAAAAACGATAGTTCGGATAAAACGGAGGTATTAGAAAACTTGTTTATTGCGGATAAAACGGAGATCCGGATAACCGAGTTCCGGATAATCGAGCTTCTACAATACAAAATATTACGAAAATTTCAAATTTAGCGCTCTTTTGGATTTTTTCAAGTAAATGTTTCTCTAACTTATGTCAAGTTAGCGAAATAAATGTCAATATCAAAAATATGATTAGGAGATGAATTTGCTGTTTTTTTGGTGTAGCATCTGAGCATAATCGTCAAGTCATTTCAAAATGGCGACCATTCTCAATAATGAAAAAAAATTGGTATTTTTTAAACTCTTGCGTGTATGAAAACTAAGCAAAACTTTTTAATCAAATTTATAGAATTAGATGAACCGATTAGAAACTATGCTCTTGTGCCAAAAATGGCGTTTTTAAGATTAGTTTATTAGTGACGTAGGTCGAAAATAGATCAAAATTTCTAAATTTTAATATCCATTGTAGGGAAAAAACACTATTTATCGACTGATGCGCAAACAGGTTTAATTTTTGCCGATTGTTCTACGAAATGTTCAGAGTTTATTAAAAAAAGTAACACTTTTACTTACCCATTATAAAAAAATTACAAAACTTTTCGCTCAAGAAGAAAAAGAATCCTTGAGAAGAAAATTGTGCAAATTACAGATCTATCTTCAACACTGAAATAATCTTCATTACGTGGGGGAAATTTAATTTAGTTGCCACCCACAATGTATAATTAGTAGCAATTTATAACAATTAGCTAATTCCTTTCAAGAATAAAATAAGAACGCGTATTTTAAATCGATTGCGAAAAGAACTATTTCAACAATAAATAAAATAAAAGGACTAATTACACTTTAGGTATTGGCCAACAGTCGAACTTTATCTACTTTCAAAATCGTGGGTGATATTTTAAATTTTAGCACGCCAATTAATATGTCTAGTTGCGTACTTATTTTTAATTGAGTCATGGCTATATCTTGAGATATCTTCCTAAATAAACAACTATCAGGTTGAAATATCATTATGTGCAAATGATATACTAGAACAAACGGTTGTGGGTGTGTACCGAATCTTATTATGGTACGCGATAGAAACAACCTGCTGCTTTATAGCTCGAATTTAGTACATTGTTAATCATAAATCTTTGATTATTAAAGGCTTTCGAAACCTCATATCTACCTTAGATAAAATTGTTAGTTATAAATCAGATTGTGTCTTTGCGATCATTCTTACAGTGTATCCGTGTCTGCTCTGCGGAGATAGAGAAACTATAAAAATCATTTTTGTGGGAAAATCATTTAGGAAAACATTCGCTTCCAAAGCTGCCTTGTACACTGTCACTTGTCATCCAATTGATAATTTACAGCTGGTATGAAAAATTTCATATCTATTTAAATTTATATTTGATTAAGTTAAATCACCTCCTGGTGAGATTTTTATACCCCCATGTGTAGTACGAGTAAATATAATATAAACAACAGTGTAGACAGATAATAAATGTATTTTTTATTGTTATTATAAATCTCTATCACAACATATAATAATTATTTACATATTACTGTTTACGTCGTTAATGTTTATAAGATTTTTAAATTTACATGACGAGGCATTTACTGTAATAAATAAAAGGAAATATACAAGATGTTCTTCCAGCTATGACTTTTCTTGAAATCCTTGAGTAAAAAAGACTAATATGGAACAGGACGTACATAATATGGAATTCCTCTCTTTTCCACTGTTCCTAGCGACATCTATGGAGCACGAAGCGAGTTTCAATGACGCACAACAAGTTATTGCAATACATTTTTGTTGATACCAGAACTACCAGAAACCAGAAGTTATTTTTAAAATAAATGTGATTCTTGAATAATATTTTTATAAGGTAAAAAATAGATAGTCAAACAGTATAACCAAAACACTGTTAGATAGTTCTAATAATATGGAATACCTCAATAAGTATAATATGGAATAGTAATATTTAACACCTACCGTTCACTGACAACTACCTGCATACTGCATATCGTAAAGGGCGACCGTTGCGAGGACGAAGATAGCTAGTAGAGAGTAGAGGGAGTGTGGCGTCATCGGATCATCATACCGTCTAGGTAGGAGTGCTCTTCCAGTCGTCCAGTCAGTTGTCAATATACGACTTTTTTTCGATCTCTCTCCATTTATAACATAACGATTATTATGACGATTCACGCACGAAGATACGAACATTTTTTACGAATTAATGTTTTTAACAAAAAAAATTTTTTACATTATTAAGAAAATCGCAAATCCTATCGATTTAACAAAAATTGTATATTCCATATTAAGCCACTTTCCTGTATTAATAGCCGGTATGGTATCAATGTTGGCGGACAAGCTGTATATGGAACAGTTTAAATTATGCAATTAATTAATTAGTACTCGTATGTTACCAAAGTGCATTTTAAATGACAAGTGATTTTGTGGCAGATTAAAACACGCCCATGTTTATACTAATAAGGAATAATCAGCATATTATTTTGTACGCCTCTAATATTTTTGCACAAGATACTCGGCAATGCATCACTCTTTGGAGCTGTTGGTAATACAGGTAGGGCACCAGTCTATTCATCGTTTATCGTTTCGAATCCCACTTATGCATTTTTCTGCACGTTGAAGTAAATTATTTTTGTATTTATATGTTTTTTCGTGATATAAGAACTTCTTGTGACTTTGCTAAATGTAGCACAAAATAACTATGGCTATATCACGCAACTGGTTCATTAGAGGTTTATGAACTTCTATAGTCATTTTTTTTTCAGAAAATTTGTATTTTTATATTTTTAGTTTCATATTGTCTGATGGGACTCAAACAGAATTGTTTTTACAATTATTATTGAAGTTTGTGACGAGTAATTTGTGAGTTATAAAGAAATGAAAATAAGGCAATTTTCCATTTTCAAAGCAGCTTACCTTGAAAACGACTCAAGATAGGGCAACCAGAAGAACAATGCAATGGCACAAATAAATCTCATAAATTATTTTTGATTTCATTATTTAGAAAAAATAAAATTTTCAATTTCAGTTTTTCTTGTTTATTGGCGTAATTTATTATTGAAGATTGTGAAAAACTGAAACCACATTTTCATTGCAATTATTGACCAAGTTTATTTTTGCAATGTCAGCTTTTTGATCTGACGAATTATATTTACAGGGCCGGACCGAACTTCGATTTTAAATACGCCCCGAGATTTATTTATTGCAAAAATTGAAAGACATTTTAAATCTGAATTTAATGATATGATATGCCGCACATTGTGGTTCAAACGTTTTTGGACTATAGTTATTGATATCATCAGTTTAATTTCCCCTTAGTACGGATCTGTGCTCTTATTAAACTTCTTGGACGTGTCCGATTGTGATGAGGATGAGTAATACAAGTCCAAGAAATTTAATAAGCGCACAGATCAATATTAAGGTGAAATTAAACTGATGATGTCAGCTATTATAGTCCGAAACACGTTTGAACCACTATGTGTGGCTATCAATAAATTCAGAATTAAAATATCTTTCTCTGTAGCTGTAAAAATTCCAGGTCCGTATGAAGTTCGGTCCGGCCCTGCAAATATGAATCGTCAGTAAAAAAAGCTGACATCGCAAAAATACAACTTATATCAATAACTGCAATGGAAATGAGTTTTTCATTCTCCCCTTTACGAAAGTGTAACTTTCTGTCTTGATAAGGCAACCGAAAGCGAAAGTAAAACATCCTAGGTGATAGGTTGCTAGGTGGTTGCTAGCTATGAAAAACTTTCGTGGCCTGGACAAAAAAGTAGAAATGTCAGGTTGATTAACGTTTATTTAGATGGAAAATTAAATGTAAAACTGCAATAAAAAATTCCAGTAAATCTTTCTCGTACATACAAATAATTATTATTGTATGTTCCAGAAAGATTTACTGGAATTTGCAGCCTTGAATGAAATTCATTTTGAACTGAACTACGATCAAAGATTCAAAAATTATAGCGGTACAGAGTTTTAAACTTGACAGTGTCATAAATTAATAATTTAAAACTATCGTTACTATGGTAATGTTAAAAACATGGCACCTTATAATAATTCCATTGTTATCACTGAATCATATTATTTTACTCATTTCTTCTTAATCCGTGGTTCAACATGGCAAGGGGAGAATGAAAAGTTTAATACATTACACGCTACGAAAGCTCTTTCAGGTGCTCGGAGTTTTTAAATACCCTCGGCTACGCTACGCTTCGCCTCGGGTATTTAAATACACCTCACACCTAAAAGTGAACTTTCGTAGCTTGTAATGTAATAGTTATTTACATTACAAGCTACGAAAGTTCACTTTTAGGTGCGAGGTCTTTTGAATAGCCGAGGCGAAGCGTAGCGTAGCCGAAGGTAGCCTGACCTGAAGCGTAGCGTAGCCTGACCTGACCTGGTATACTGACACATCTACTTACAGGGATATGATGTAGGCGAAAAACTACGAGGTGAACCTATGACCACTGAGCCGCAATGTTTGATAGAAGGGAAGGGAGTCGTCAAATAATTGACCTCTCAATAATAGACTAGCGATTTTTCACTACGTTCTAGTCACACCATTTTAGGTCGCAGTAGCCAAACTGTTATTAGAGTTTCGGTCAAACGATCGGTCAAAGTGCAGCATGGCTTTGTTTGGTCAGTACTTAGATGGGTGACCAAATATAGTGGTAAAAAAAAGTTCCGTGCTCCAGGAGGTACGTTAAAAAGGGAGTCCCGGCAGCTTCACAGCAGTCGTTAAGTTACGTCAGAGACCCTTGAGGCTACCTAAAAACTTCTGACACTTGCGCTTTACCACAGCCATACAATATTTATTTATTTTAGGTCGCAGTTTTCAATCTAGGGAATTGAAAATTTTTTGAGAGTATTATTATTTCCATAGGGAGGAGCTGGTATTACATTTGAGCGAAATCGGTCGAGTCGTTTCAAAATGGTAGTCATTTGAGTTTTCCAAAAAACTTTGAATTTTTTTGAGACTGTATTTGCAAGACGTTATTAGAACGTCTTGCAAATCAGAAAATAGGTATAGTACGATTAAGTTTAAAAAGTCAAACGTATCGATTAAGAATCCTTCTGATAGTTCGATTTATTTTGTTTCATTTACGTGGTTCTCATAGAAACCGTCAAGTTTGTCTAAACACTCCATCCCGCATAAATAAATATACGTCAACATTGGTTTTGAATGAGAATTAAATGCACAACACAGAGAATGGAATAATGGAATGTCATTACGTGAATAAATTTTATGTAATTGTCAGTGGCTTCCAAACTAACTTAAACCGTTCAATTCATTGTTTGAATGATTCCTTTAATAATTTACGCTCATTCTCACCTTGGAATTTAACTGTTTGACAGTTTCTGGTGAAATGAAAAATCTTAATTCATTAACAGGGTGATTCATATGTGCGCAGGACTTCAGGATGTGATAGCTTTCTGTTCTTCTTCCGTTCAAAAACAAGAAAAGAATTTCCTAGTAACATGAGTCCGCAAAAGAACCGTTTTCGAGATAGAGGGTGGCGAAAAAATTAATTATTTTCAGTTGTTTGACGATATCTCAGGAACTGTTTGAGATAAAGAACCCAGCTTTTGTACACATCTTTGTCATTAATATTATCTACGTTAAGAGAGCAAATTAAAAAAAATATATGTGACAGTGAAACAAATCATTAAAAAAAATCTCAAAAACAAGGAATGTTTTTGTCCACAACAAAACATTTTGCCACTTTTGTTTTTTATCATAAAATGGTGTTTTTCTCGAAAACAGTTCACGTTAAAGTATTTGACCAGGAGCACCTTTTTTATGTAGAAAACGTTGACAGTTTAAAATGTGCTTCCATAATGCCAATTTTTGTAGTGTCGTAGAAATTAGGGGCAAAAAAATTTCAAGCAACCCCAAAATCTCCGCCACTGCCATATGAAATAAATTTAATCAGAGCTCAAAAACTATATAATATTAATGATAAGATGTGTACAAAAATTCAGTTTTATATCTGAAACTGAAACTGAAATTTTTTTTTTCTTGACATCGTGTATCTCGAAAATGGCGAGTTTGCGGACCCATGTTAATATAGGGTCCTTTTTTCATATTTTTGAACGAGATATCACATCCTGAAGTCCTGCACACATATTATGAATCACCCCGTATACCAACAGCACAGTTTTGATCACATAATCCCGTGAGTGAATCAATCTAGGGAAATAAAAATAATAAAAATATTGTGGATTCGGATTGCACCTTAGGATACACTAGTTTCCTATATCCATTTCAGGGCATATTTCCAAAGGAAACACAATGGCGAAAATATTCATCAATTAATTTACGCATAAAAATATACTATTTATGCGATTGATTCGCAATAGGAAGGTTTAGTTTCATACGTAATGTACAAAGATAATAGAGAACCTAAATTACAAAATAAAATAAAAATCAAATGTACCGCCTAATAATATACGAATCGTGCTTAAATGATTCTTAATAATAATATTTTACCTTCCTATTCTGACGATCAGCATTATTAATAGGTATTAGAGATTAATAATATACATTTTCTAAATTTTTCAACACCTGTTGTTCGGAAAGAATGTTAAAACGCTAATATTAGACAAAATTCTTGGCAAATCATGAACACCAGTAAAGACAAGTTTAATCCATTAGAGAAAACATCGTGATTACCGCTGTCTGGAATCGCTGTCGTGCATAATATAGTTTGTTTATATCGACAGTTTATTATATAATTTGTAGATAATTTAATAGACCCATTCAGCCCACAACAAGTTTTGTAATTTGATATAGTATGTTTTATTGTAAGCTCTGTTGGTGGCCTGTATAACAAATGAGATGGCCATTGGTATGACGATTTATTCTTTATAAACATGCAGCAGGTAACCACGCGGCAGCCAGCAGTTCCCTTGGATGGCGCTATCAGGTTGTTCACACTCTCGTAATCAATTTAACTTTATAATTCTAATTCACTTTTATATTCACTTTGCTCGCCCTTACAGGCAACATGTCAAATATTTTTATTTAATAAAACTTTTACAATAATTTGAGTCATATCGGCCTGTTGTAAATTTCTATACACTTCTTGCAAAAAAAATCAGTAACTCTGTTTTCAATGACTAGTATTGTTGGTGACGGTGAGTACCAATACTATAAGGAGACGCTATTACTCTGATATTAACAGGACCCCTCCTGACGTTCAAGTCTATGAAGATTTAACAAGTTTATCGCGGAGTGCCGGCTCAAAAACTGACATAACGTTTACACAATAATAGCAAAGTAAAATATTTCAAGATAGAATATCATTTTCTGATGAATGAAAAAAAATATATATTTGGCTTTAGGCTCATCGAAAACTACAGCTCGGCGATGTTTTTTCTGACTCTGAGATGAGTATATTTTATTTCAATGAGTCGAAAGCCCAAGAACTTTCACTTTGAAATTGTTACATTGTTACATTTATGACAAATAGGTAGATAGTTACCTATACACAATACACACGTCTCGCACAGGCTATCATTGAATTTTCCAACTGGTTTGATTCCAGGATCCTGCAGCGGGCAATCAGGTTCACAAGCTTCAGTTTCCTTGTTTAGGATAGCCTTGAGACACTTATGATTGCTTCGCTAACTTATATACAGGTAAATACAGATGAAGTAAATATATTAACTTCTATAATAATATAACGTCTTACTGTTATAGGATATGATTATGCGTATAGACTGTTATATGACTTACTTGCTTGGAGGTTGAAGGTAATACGCGAGGTTTCTACGGTTAGGATCGTTAGGAAAAAAATTCTTCAGTTTAAAGATACCACCAAGAAACGATCTTCCTGCCCTGAACCCATCTGGATTTTCTGAATCCGTGAAAGAAAAGCTTCTCAATTCTACGTTTTAACACCCTGTCATATAGCCGCCGTGCCACTGAACACATAACGCTTATGTGTCATCCCGCCAATTCATGCAGTCTCGCCTATCTCCTTTTTTTAATTTTTTTGTACTCGTAATTACAGGCTATCTCCGTTAGTTTGGTGTTTTTTTGGCCAATAGACATTTATTGAAAATTATGGCTAAAAGATGCATAGCAGCATCAGGTGCTGCTTTTAACAGTTCGACGTTAATTTTTCCTGGGCCCGGGGACTTTTTGTTTTTCATGCCAGATACTTTTACCTCTTCAGATGTTATGAGTACCAGGTCTCGTTTTGCCATTTCTGAATCTTATATGTCTGTATCTTGTTGCCTGAAGTTTGGTCGATCTTCAGTTGTTAACAGTCATTCTTAATAGGTTTTCCACTCTCTCCATCTATCTCTCGACATGTTCTTTCCTAGTATTCATTCTTAGCAACGAATATTTTTTTATTTTAACTTGATCACTATTTGTTTCTAGCCATCTCTTGTGCGCATTCTTTTTATCTTCAACCACGGTTTTTAAGTTAGAGTTCCACCACTGTTCACATACAAGCTGCTTACGTTTATCCATTTTCTCTCCTAGGGCTACTTTGGCTGATTGGTGCGTGCAGTTTTTTAGCGCTTCATACATAGCTTCCGGTGAACCAGTTTCTATGGCTGTAAGTTATGTTAGGCGGATCTTATTTGAGAATTTAGTAGAGTCGTCTTCTAGTTTTTCCAGGTTTTATGACAAAAATGTCTACAGTTGTATGTCATCGTTCTCCTGTTGCGTCCCCAAACCTAGTTGTCGTGTCGTGACTAAAGTTCTGCACTAGGGACAACGGCGCCGGAGAATGTCCGAATGTGGGCTCTCCATTAAACCGTATAATATCACTGTGTCGTGGGCATGTCTCGCGCACAGAAAGATATGGCGATCTTGACTCAACTGTCCGGACTGCGTGGATGAGGCACCACTATAAAAACCTCCCCAAACTGAAGGACTTTGGGTGCTCAGTAACATTTCAGGTTTCTTGTTGGTTGTACCCACCCATGGAAACGATGTATGGCTTTGTGCTTCCACGATCCATTTGATATTTTTAGGGCATTTTGGTGACACAGTTCAACCAGTCGTTCACCATTGTTATTTTCCACGTTTTCGCCGTATGGTCCTACTACTGGATCATTTACTCGTCAACCAAGTTCTTCCATTTAAATCTTCCAAGAATATTATTTCTTTGTCCCCATTGTCAAATCACTATAAAAATATATTTTATTTGATTCACTATAGCATCGTCATTGGGAGTGTAACCGGCTATTACAGCCACGTGATATTTATATGTTTCCAATTCTACCTGCAGAATACGGTCATTGATTTAATCCCAGGAATTCATGTTTCTTTTAGTGTATTTTTTAATAAAAAAATACACTATTGAGGACGACATCACTTTCCAAAAATCACCCAAACTCATCAAATGTCCACCGATCATGACCTCCAGATTACGAAAAAGTGGTTTTCCAAAATTCACCTGCCCACGATATATATATATATTTATATATACTTGGCCAACTATCAAAGCGAGGACCAACTGTTCTACCCATCAAGTGAGGACCACCAGAAGAAAGCATTCTACAGGCATAGTAAATGTTCTGATTGTTAAATCTTGAGATGGGCGATAGATGGCTGGAGAGTATACGCAGGGAAAACAGAACAGAGCCAAGTTATAATTTTCATGTATATAGGAACATAGTGAGGACAGTTTGCGTGAATATCAAAGTGAGGTCGGTATATTTATTTATGCTCTCCGCATTTAATGAGGTCCGTATATTACATGATTCGTAGAAAGTGAGACCCAGCACTGTTGCCAGATGCCAAGCATAGCGCTTTAGTATGATACACTGAAACACAGTATGACCTGCCGCAGCAGGTTGGCTCCGCATCGGCAGAACCGTGATGTCACTTGTTCTAAAAAATCATCTACGAATCTAATGTAAATAACGTCTGCTTTATCACAAAATACCCAGAGGTGGGTTACTATTTTGAATAAATCTATTTTAAATACCTACTTAAGATAGAATCAACCTATTTGAAATAAATCTATTTAAAATGAAAATAACACAAACATAATCATCAGTGATAGTGCACAAGAGAGTCAAATCTTACAGTCTTTTTCTTTTGATATTCGTCTTTTGTTTTTCCTAATTTGTGAAATCCTTTTCCCATTTATCAAACGTCAGTGCGTGATGTTTCAATTGAAACTCCAAACCAGAAGTCTTAACTTTTGAGATACAAGGTGGTGAAGTTTATGAAAAATAAATAATTTTTTACATAATATCTGTAATACCGCTCTCTAGATATATTATTCAAATTTCGTATACTGGTATTACGCTTCAAGAGGCATTTTTTCGTGTACCACATTTCATTTTATTTCTACTGGTGACAATCGGTTTTTTTTATTTATTTTTTTCATCAAAGCATTTTTAACGATAATCTTGCGACCATGGAGAGAAATAGATTTTATTTTTTTAGGCGGAAAGCGTGCATCGATCTGAAAAAATCAAGTAATCAAATTTGCTTAGAAATGAATGGGCATTTCAAAAATGAATCTATAAAAAAAAAATCAGTGGCGTATGGCGTATGTACCATCAATGTTTATCAATGTCTGCCAAATTATGCAGGTAAAATTCTGCACGAACGTCACTGCTGGAAATAAAATGAAATGGAGGACATGAAAAAGTGCCTCTTGATGCATAATACCTACCTGCATGTATACGAAATTTCATTGAAATATCTAGAGCGGTAGGTATTAAAGATATAAAAAAATTTATTATTTTTCATAAACTTTACCACTATAAAAAAAAATTGAGAGATAACTTCCTTAACTCTCAAAAGTTAAGACTTTTGAGACACACGTTCTCATGAAGTTTTTTTTTTAATTTACCAAAAAAAATACCCCCTTAAACATTAAAATTTAATTAGGGAACACCGTATATACAGGGTGTTCGGTAATGGGCCAGCCAAAATTAAACATCATGTATAAAATCGTGTTTTAAACATAAGAAAAGAATAACGTTTTTTTCAGGAATCGGGCTTCGTTGGGAAATATTTCCAAAAGATGTAAAACTAAGGCAGCTCGGAAAGTTAGAAATTTAAAATAAATCATCCCGATCTGAAAAACGTTTTTCTTTTTTATGTTTCAAATACGATTTTATACATGACGTTTGGTCTGGACTGGCCCGTTACCGAACACCCTGTAAATAATATTTATTTCTGGATAACATAATGGTCTTATATCTTTAGTGAAATTTGACTTGTGTAACCATGCACGAGCGGGACTTGTCATTAATAAAATAAATAACAGAGTTAACTAGTTGTATTTCCTCTAATAAGTAATTATTACAGTGATAAATGGAAAAGGTGCACTTATGTAAATAACAATAATAAGGGAAAGTCCGTACATGGCGATACAATGGATAATTGCCAATAGGTACTATGGACAATTTCCAATAACGGAGGAGACAAATGCAGGCCGCGGGGTAAAAACTAGAAAACCCCGATGCGTCAGACTGCTTAGAAATCTCATGGAACATGGAATACTTTATAACTACGGATACGGCTACGGTAACTTACTACTACACTACGGGACGGGTGGTTCGACTGGTCTTGGCTTGGGCCCTAGTCGGTGGGGCAGCGGCGTGAAGTGTGAAGTGTCTGGCACTACCGATCGATGAAATCAGGAGTGAATGAATACCAGCTGGTAGTGTCGTTAATATTTTATACTTGTCATATTCTCAATAGCCAATGTCCTACTGTCTAATGTTTCAACCTTATACTATTAAATAAAATATTATCATAATAAATAAATAAATATTCATTATATTGTCTAAGGTTTCAACAAACTGTTACTAGAAATTAATTGGAAATAAATATGGCGGAATGGTACAATGAAAATTTATTAAATTAAATTTAAGTTATTTCTACTACATTAACTTGGATATAATAGAAAAATAATCTATAAAAAAAATTGAGAGATAACTTCCTTAACTCGGGTTGAGTTTGTAGAAAAAATCGTCTCCATCAAGATAAAACTAAACACAATTTTTCGGGTTTTATTTTATTATTGAAATTAGGTACAATAATTTTCAGTTTTTATTTTTCTTACTATGTTGCTTAAAAATAATCAATAATTATTGTTTGGTAGAAGATTATTACATCCACTTTTAATTTGTTATGTTTTGTATTTATTTGTAAATTCTTTTAGTAAGATACCTATTAAACTTCATTTACTATAAGTATTTCTAATTTATTAACTTTTTTTGTAAAAGATAACACTTTGATTTCTTATCTGATTATTTATCATTTTAATTTTTTAGTAAAATATTAAACTTAAATTTACTGTTTCTTATTTTTGTGTATTTATAATAAACTGTTTTGCTATACCTATGATTGCTTTTATTCATCTGTTTATTGTACCTACGAATCCACTAACGAAGGACAGGACCATTTTCCATTTTATATTTCAATTTCAAATACCAATTTTCTTTTTTGTATCGTAAAATTGGAAAATGGTCCTGTCCTTCGTTAGTGGATTCGTAGGTACAATAAACAGATGAATAAAAGCAAGCATAGGTATAGCAAAACAGTTTATTATAAATACACAAATAAGAAACAGTAAATTTAAGTTTAATATTTTACTAAAAAATTCAAATGATAAATAATCAGATAAGAAAATCCACTAACGAAGGACAGGACCATTTTCCAATTTTACGATACAAAAAAGAAAATTGGTATTTGAAATTGAAATATAAAATGGAAAATGGTCCTGTCCTTCGTTAGTGGATTCGTAGGTACAATAAACAGATGAATAAAAGCAAGCATAGGTATAGCAAAACAGTTTATTATAAATACACAAATAAGAAACAGTAAATTTAAGTTTAATATTTTACTAAAAAATTAAAATGATAAACAATCAGATAAGAAAATCCACTAACGAAGGACAGGACCATTTTCCATTTTATATTTCAATTTCAAATACCTATTTTCTTTTTTGTATCGTAAAATTGGAAAATCTGAAAGTATTTTGTATTTTCCATTTTAAATAGTTTATCAGAAAGCATTTTGTTCTTTCTATTTTAAATACATTTTGAAAGCCATTTTACCCATCTCTGAAAATACCATCAACATAAAAGATGAAATTCTGAAAATTTTACAAGTTTGGGTTTAGGCTGCTACGATATTTAACTGCAATAATTATACATTTCCAGATAATATTGCCCAATTTTGGTCACAGAAAATAAGAAACAACCTGCACTGATCATTTCTATAAAATGTGGTTTTAAAGCTCGCCTAAATTCAATAAAAGTAAAATGGACGACATTTGAGGCTAATCCAAACCCGTCGATTTTTGTTTTCAGATTATAATTTTTTACAGGGATAGTTGTTACCCCTCTGTAATTTTGAAACATTAAGGGGGTATTTTTAGGGTAATTTTAGCAATTTCAAGATATACTTAGTTTTTATCGCTCTGATAACAAGAACAAAAAATTAAATCTTCCTTCAGTTCCTTGTCTGCCTCATCCTGGCTTCTACTAAAATCATATTTATTCGAATAAAGTTTTCTCATGTTAAATTTCGTTTTCGTTTCTAAGGAAACGAGTGATCTCGTGTCTGTTCTAGATTAACTTATAATAAATTGATCAAATTGTTGACTGATTAATTAAATATGTAGATTAATTATTTGGAACAGCAGTCGATAATGAAATTACTATTTTTTCTCAAAACCCAAGCTTTCAAACTTTATTTTAGTTCTTCTTCAGGGGTAGGAAAGTGCATGAGGTCTAATAACTTGTTAATAATGATGGACATTTTTTGAATAAACAATAGCTGTTACAAATCTTCTCTGTTCCTGTATAAACCATATATAATAAAACATTTCAAAGGTTTTTCTAAAAGTTTAAAAAAAAAATCCAAATCTATTTTACGTTTTAATTATTTTTTCCTAATCTTTTTTTTGGGAAAATGTATAAGAACGTAAAATAGATTTGGAATTGTTTTAAAAACTTAGGCTGCCATTTAATAAAAATCAAGATGGTGGCCTTAGACAAACGCCAGTCTCACAAAACAAACGAAACTCAAATCAACGTATGGGTATTTATGTGTAATTCAACATCAACCCTACCAAATGTCAAATCTAAATGTCAAACCCCCTCTGCGTAATCACGCTTGGTGCAATACTTTTTACGCATCCTGCATAGGTAAACAATGATTGGTTTGTTCATGCAGGCTGTTTTTTTTTTAAATATTGTTCAGTATTCTGTAGAATTATATTCTTATGGCAGTTTTACTTCATAAAAATCGAAACTCCCAATTATTATGAAAGTTTCAAAATGGGCCGTGTAAGTGTAATTTCAAAATTTCTTTAGCATCTAATTTTTTCACATCTTTGAAAAATCTCATAAAAAAACTATGAAAAGAAAATATATTTTTATCTCAATAAAATCAATATTATTATTATTATTAACTATCGATTCGTGGGTATAGGTATCGTATATGTGGTGGTGTGAGTCTTACAGCCAGTATTATAAAGGCTCATTAAGTTAACGGGAAGATTTCTGGAGCCGGTTCTAGAAAAAGTAGCCATTGGCCATAGGTGGAAAATATAGCAATTCAGTGACTCTTGGCATGAAAGGGATTACAAAAATGTTAATAAAAGTAATTTGACGTCGATATTAACGTTGTATCAGAAATATTCCCGTTAGTTTAACGGGCCTTTAGAATACTGATGGCTGCGCCAGAGTCTGGCATAAATTCAGTATTTGTAAAATAATTAACTTTCGAGACAAATCCAAATTTCGAAAGTACGGAAAACACTCGATTTTAGTTTTAAATTGTCGTCACCTTTTTTCATACAACCCCCTCAACATGGGTGATTACCCCTCTTAAACTTTCAAACAAGAAAACAACCTGAACAGAAACCATGAAATTCTTGGATTTTGAAGGTCAATTTTCATAATTTCTTTGCAAAATGAAAATTTTAATTACAAAGGCTACATTACCTGCATGCATACTGATACGAACGAGAATCGTATATTATTAGCCTTATAAAATAATATATTTCCGTGATAAATTTCATTTATCATACCTATCATGCAGGTTATAATGTAACCTTTTGTAGTAGATATTTAAATTTTACAACTAAAGCTCTCGCATAAAAGTAATACAAAAATATAAATATTGCTGAATAGAGCATTTAATTACGTATCAAATGACATATCCACATATAAACCGACCCCGTTTAGGTACATTTGAAAATTCCAGAGGGGATAAACTACCCCTTCTAAGGGGTGCAAGATTAATAGGAGGGGGCTGCAAAAAAAATTGAAAACAATAATAGAGGATTTAGAGTCACATTTTATAAAAATGATTAGCCCAAGTTGTATCTTATTTTTTGTCACTAATATGTAAAATATGTAAAATTTTCAGATTTTAATATTTTAAGTTGCGGTATTCTGTGATAAAGCAGATGGTATTCTGTGGTTTCAGTGTACCGTGACTCGTGACTATGAATATTACTTGAAAGATTACAAATAAATAGTAGGTACCTATGATGTAAGTCTACCTATTTTCTTCATTTCTCAATAGAATCTCTTTCAATTATTGGCAATATTATTTAAAGAAAATTTGGTTCCAAATGAAAAAAGAGGTAGAAAAAGCCTCTTAAGGTTCCCTAAAAGGACCTTTGTTTTTATAAATTTCTTTTATCAGTCAAATATTTAATAATTGAGTTCCAGCTACCTACTTATCGCATCAACAAGCACGCGCAAATCTTCCTAGCCTTTACATCTTTCAATAGATAAGTTTCAGTATTATAAGTAAAAAATAGGTAGGTACATACTTACACTTAAAATGTCTACAAAAATCTTACAATCTTTTTGTTTATTACCTTTTGTTAGCTTTCAGATTGATTTTTTATTCAGATACTGAAATGAAAGCCCGGCAATAATTGTACAGATCTAATAATGATATTTTTGACAGTTCAATTATTCGGCTTAACTTAATTTTAGTGAGTAATTTAGATGGATGTTTCGTGTGTATTTTAAGTTCCAGTTCATTATGTTTCACTTATACATACCTAAAAGTCCAATTTTTTTTAATACTCATTTCATTACGTTACCTTAAGCCGTAAGCAGGTACCCTAAACATACTAAATAATGAAAGGTTGACTTACATTTTGGAATAGTTTTCTTCAAAATTTTTTATTTCATTGTAATTTTGTTGGGAATTAATATACGAAATTGACTACATTTAGATAGGTATGTTTATCTGTGCATATTTATTTAAAATTTTACTAGGGACGGTTTAAAGAATGTTTTATCTCGTGTCTAACTCATCGAAAGAGAGAACATATTAATTTATTACGCGAATAATTAAATGTATAGATAGGTAGGTATACTATGATTTTTATAAGAAGGCAAGAGTCTGGGCGTGAACTACGCATCTTGCCGGTTTTAATTGTTCCACCCATTGAACTGATAAACGCTGTTCCACCATAACAGACTAGAAATAACATCAGTGGCGCCGCGCACATAATAAAAAATATTTTATATTTTTAATATATTTTAAATGTTTAGGTATAAATGATAAGTCAATTATCAATCTTCAATTAAGAAATCAATATGGACATCTACGTTTAGTATTCCAATTTATATGAATTAGTCTCGGTTAAATTATTTCGAATTTATTTAAGATAAGGTACCTATATGCGGAAAAAAACTAAAATAGTAGATGTGTACTTATTTTACTGGCAAGCAATATATTAATAACAAATTAATAACAATAATATATTAATCAATAAAACACATGATAACAAAAACATCGGTACCTACACACGACACGATGACAGAAACCACCTATTTTAAATAAATATACGACACGAGCTAAACAGTACACACCACTGACTTTTTACCTGTTCGATGAACGGCGGAGTTACTCTTATAAGCCTTATCTGGTTGGTTGTTTTTTTTACGCGGACACCGACTAACATTGTTGATATTGGACAATAAACATTTATGGATTCGGAGCCCAATCTGCGCACCAACCAATTCTCGTCAAACTCTCGCCTTCCTATAGTATTCATGCTGTAGGTACACATAAATTAATAAACCACCAATAAAAAATTGTAGGTACCTACTTATTCTACTTGGGTATTATGATTTTACGTTGCAACGCTTGATAATAATTATTGTACCTACTAAAGAATTTAAAAAGTAAAGAAAACGCGTATAGGTAGATAGGAGAGGTAAGTATGCCTACCTATTAAAATAATGTACTTTTAATTGTTTCCAGTTATTCTATAAGTAAGTATTAATAATTGAAAAAAAGATTTCACATTTTGGCTTGATTTGAGCATAGTTCACGTTATGTTTTATAATTTTTTCTGTGATTTAACAATAGTAATTTAAAAACAACTAAAATCATTTAAAAATAGTATGGTTAAAAAGTAAAAATGATTCAAGGAATACAATATCATTATAGTCATGAAACTGCTCGTCAAAAAACATCGTACAACTCTTCGTCAAAAAGCGAGAGAATAAGCTACCTATAGTTGTCTAGACCGCCGGGGGAAGCTCCGGAGGAACGATTCCTACGAACTCGAGAACGCCAAGGTCAAATATGGATTTATTGAATCCCAGCGATATACGTTATGATGGTTGTACGCAGAGCAATAAGTGAGGACCAGCTGCGTTGCCGAGTCTCCGGTCCTCACTTCTACTGTAGTCCGTTTAACGACTATACACGTATTCAGAATATACATCTTACCGGCACGCCACCCACGGTCCTCCTCTGAACTAAAATATACAAATTTTACCGTATCATTCATCAAGTGAGGTCCAGTCAATTATGTCTAATTTGCATTTTACAGACCAGTAACAGTCACTGTGGAAGATCTGAAGGCGTTTACAAAGTGGGGTCCGTATATTGGACCTCACTTTGTCGCGGACCTCACTTCAACCGTATTTTTTGTATGGATGGAGCTCACAGTGATAGAAAGGAATATATATATATTTATATATTTATATATTTATATATATATATATTTCTCCAAAATCACGATTTTTCGATATTAAAAACGCTCCTGTAGCTTTATCTTTCAAGATTAGTGAACGAAATTTTGGATTCTTGTAAAGTTTTAGAATGACTTTAGATTTTCGTTGAAAAAATTTTCAAAAGTCACGTTACTTCTACAGGGTGTCCTTTCAAAATTCCACAAATCCGGACTTTGAGTCACGGTTTCTGGCCGCAGTTTTCAATCTAGGGGGCTGAAATTTTTGTGAGAGTAAGATGTCCACAAGGAGTGGTCTGGTATTGCACTTGAGCAAAATCGGCCAAGCCGTTTCAAAATGGCGACCATTTGAATTTTCGGAAAATTTACTATTTTTTGAACCCCTGTATGAGCAAGATGGTAAAATAACTTTGAAATAAAATTAACAGGATTGCAAGAAAATTATTTGGAATTTGAGTTAATGAAATAAAATTTGCATTATTTCTATTAATAAGCCAGTGGCGTGGGTAGGAAAAAGGTAAAAATGTCTAAATTTCTATAACCGTTTTTGAGCACATTTTTGAAGGAATTGAACTAAATTTTTTACAGTAGACAACTATACTAATACTCTTTAATCTTCAAAAATTTCAAGGATCAAATAAAAGAAATGGCGGAGATATTCGAATTTATTTTACATGATGTTAATTTCTCTAAAATTTTAAAAACGTTCTATACTTCATTTAATAACTAGGAGGAGTAAATTTAAATAAACCGCCAAAAAAAGATGCTTCTCATTGGTCAATTCACAGGCAAAATTACACCCAGCAAAACTTGTACAGGAAATTGAATCTATGCAACGCTCAACACTACATATATGCTTGTTTTTTTATTATTGTTTACAATGTCAGCGTCGAATGTGACACATCAGTTTTATAATCAGTTATTTCCAAAACCCTATAAGTTGTTCTAAATAAGTTCTTTAAACGTTATTTCAAAACCAAATAAGTTCTTTTTGAAGCCCATTCAGTTCTTTTTAGAGAACAGACATCCTTTTAAGAATTTTGATATTATTTTTGGCTTTCCATTTTCATCCTGCAAACGGTTTCAAGTGCCATTATGGATAATCCTACATCAAGTACAAGTGAGAGGATGTCTCCTCCAAAGAAACGGGAAGAAAAGAGTGTCACCTACAAGATTTTGGAAAAACTACTCTATATGCGTACTTCACCAATAATAATTGAAGAACATATTCCAATCGAACAAGGTGCGGATTTAGACCAAACAGGGACTGCTGTATGTGATAAAGTTAGTTTCAACAACACACTTTGAATCTGGTCCTACAAAAACTGAAAAATGCTGTTTATAATAATACTGTTTGAAAAAATTGACTTATCCACAAATTATATACATTATTAAATGTAAAATAAAAACTTTATCTACATGTTGTGTGTTATATAATACATACATAAAATATATTTATATGTTACATTAAATTTGTCACATAAGTATTGCCTAAAATAAAGTACTTTCAATCAATTTAATATGAATGTTAATAATTATTATCCCCAATATTCTTCGAAATATCTATAAATTATTCAATTTCATTCTATTTATATCCAGAAAATCATTCAGCACTATAATACTGATATATTATGCAAATCACAATGATTTGTGATACTGCTGTAGAGTCTCTCCTGAAAAGTAGACTTCCTACACCGAAAACAAGTCCTATCTTCCTTATTAATAATTATTGTTTCAATTCAAATTTGCCGCCAAAAAAAATCTGGTGATTTAATCTGGTGACTTTTAGTGGTGTAAATGATACTTAGCAGTTTACTCCTCCTAGTTATTAAATGAGATATAGTAGCTTCATCTTTCAAGATTAGTGAAAGAAATTTTTTACTCTTGTGAACGTTGGGATGACGTTAAATTTTCGTTGAAAAAAATTTTCAAAAGTCGCGTTACTTCTACAGGGTGTCCTTTAAAATTTCGAAAAATCCGGTCCATGTGGCATGGTTTTCGCCGAACAAAATAATGAGAGTGGCAACTAAAGGCTTGTCTAATAACTTAACGATTGAATGTTCATTATTAGAATAATATAAAAATGAGGAAAAGCCCATCAGCGATGCGTCGTGTACCCACCAGCACCAGCGCACCGTTTTCATCGCGCTCGGCTCGGGCGGGACCACCCATGCAGATATGCCTGCTCCTGCCAACCCCAATTGCAGAAAATAAAAACTCCTACACACCTATATTAACAAGATTGGATTAAAATGATTTGAAATTTGAATTAATGCAATAAAATTTTAATTATTTTTAATAATAAGCTAGTGGCGTGGGTAAGAACATGGTAAAAATGGCTAAATTTCTTTAACTGATTATGAGCACATTTTTGAGAGAATTTACCTGAAATTTTCAGAGTAGACTAATAAACTTTAACTCTCCAAAATTTCAAGAAGCAAATAAGAGAAATGGTGGAGTTATTCGAATTTTTTTACATGATGTTTATTTCTCTAAAATTTCAAATGTTCGATTTTCAGAACTCGCCTGTAACTTTTTAAAGTTAGTCAGTGGCGGGTATAGGAAAAGGGACGAAATTGTTCAATTTTGTAAAATTTTTTTTGGTTTATTATGTGTAAAAATCTATTTTATGGCACGCTTTCAAACGAAATGAAATGAATTTTCACATCAGTAAACCTCTACGCAAATTCGACCTGACTATGGAAAAATTCAGAAAGCCAATTTAAAAGGCGGCAAAAATTTTCATAATTGAATCGCATAAAAATACACTATTTCTGCGATTGATGCGCAAGAAGGTTTTGTACTTCTTTTTAATTGCTAACGATACACCGCTGCAACCTGTCTCTTCTTTCGGTACCCCTGATTGTATATGGATGTAGCCATCTTTTTCTTCTGTGCTTTGTCCCTTTTTCTTGTTTCGGTTAACGCACCTATATCCATGCCATGCTGACCTATCTCCCTGAAAACTTCGTCCTTTTTCATTGATATGTCTTGAATATTCCATGCTCCAATTTTCATGATCCTTTTCTTTGCCAATTGTCTTTGTCTTAATTTTCCGTCAGATCCGAGACTTTGTTGTGAAATTTTTCTTTTTAGGGGTTTTCCCGAGTGATTAAGTGCAGGTCCATCGCCTCAACCCCCAGCCTGGAGGCCCAGGTAATTTTTCTTCTGGGTTTTCTCCTCATAAGCTGGATGACTTTCTGGACTTCGGAGACCAGTTTTCCCCTCACCAGCAGTCTACTGTGCTCTTTCAACTAGATTGGACCAGCCTGTGGTTCTTCACTCTCAAGACCATTGACCATTACCTGTACCCTAGGCAGGGACCTTCACAGGGTGCTATGATCCGGACTAGATGAACCCTGGTTTTTTAGCGAGGTATTACTCCTCGATCCTTCCTCCTTGGGAGGCTTGAGAGACTGGCATAGCGGAGCAAATCAGAAGATCGTGTGTTCAAGGCCCGCTCTCTCAAAGAAACGTCAATTTCAGAAAAAATAATTGTAAAATGGTTTCTTCGCGGTAATTTAAAAATTTGTACAAGATTTGATTTTTTGTGAATGTCATTGCTTCGTATCTGTTAATGTTATAATAATAGAGTATACAAGCAATTGTCCTGCTAGAAGACCTTCCGGTAGTACTTTTGTACAAGACATACTGTCCTGCTGGCAGAGCTTTGTTCCGCACGTTAACCTGTCCTTAATAGAGGACGACGGTATTCTTCTCGCAGTACGAACAAACTGTGGAAACACGAGAACTAGAAAAATTTCCGATGGCACCCAAACGCCTTATCCCTTATGGAACATTTTGATGACTAATTTTAACTTGTCATAACTTTCATTTATTTTGTAATGAACGTCTCACCAGCAAGGCATTTTGTCCTGCTAGGAGTAACCTTAGCTTGTACGTTCTATCATTAAAAGAATCTTCAATTTGATGCATGGACGAGAATGTCGCTTGCTGCAAGAACCGTTGGACAGGAAAAATTTTGATTTAGTGTGTAAACAAAAAATACATATAGTCCGGTGTACGCTCTATCACTATTATTAACGCGAACGCAGTGACGGGTCCAGCTTATAATAGTTTGTATATAAGTTAATCATAAATATAATTTTCTTGATAGCCAATTCACTGTAACGCACACAGTTCAGGTAAATTACATTTATTAATGGTAAGACGAGTTTTTCGCAAGATTTATTCCGGCAAATCCCTTTCTGCATGCAAGTGACACCTTCGACCGTTTTAATGCACGAATAATTTATAGCAGTTGTCATTATCGGCACCATATTTACCACTGAAGCGAGCTAATTCTCCCGCAATGGATTTGCATAAATGGCCGGACATTTCACAGGTGATCTTAGGCGTTGGCTTTCAGCTAATCACTGGTAATAATAAATCACCTGATTAACATTCGTAACGACCGTTCATAATTGTACTCACTGAACAGGATCCGATCCTTTCCGAGAATCGTACTAATTAATCAACTGGATAACGCTTAGCAAAGCACAGAGTTAAGTAAAATATTACCCGCAAAACATATCATGTTTATGTTCACAAGGATAATTATTATTAGCACATGTATATTGATTTTATAGAGTTTTTTTTTATTATTCAATGACAATTTAACTGCTTCCCGTAAGTGCAACTGAAGTGACTAATTAATTATTCCACTAGCCTGTGCGGGATCATTAATTAACTATATAGAAGAAAGACTTCAGTATAGTTATTGACTTTTTAATTGTTGTGATATGATTAACCTTATTTTTAAAATTGCGATATAAAAACATAGCAAAAAATTTTTTTTTTAATATTTTACAATACCTAAATGAATAGTAAAATTTCCTATCGCAAAAGAGTTTCTAAGTTTCTAAGAGTTTCTATTAGTTTCTGAGAGTTTCTAAAAGAAACAAAACATCTAAGTTACTGAATATTTAAAATAAAACAACTCCAACAGTCACTCCAGAACTCCGCAACGATTACAGTAGCTGGCCCTTAGATCACCTAGTTCTTCAACTTCTCATTAATTGGACTTGGTTATGTATATCGGTATGAAAGAGATCGGATTTATCTCATCACTGAATGAATTATTTCACATGTACCCCTACCTATGTCGCAAATTAGTTAAATATTTACCTTCTTCTTACCGGAGGTTGGCGATCCAAAAACTGTCGATAATGATCAGTGAAACTGAAGATCGGAAGATCTCGGTGGACGTTGTTCTGAAGTAACAAGTCCTTGAGGGGTTCCCCAAAACGTCCTTGAGCCACGAATTCTGTCGTCGTTCTTCATATCTTCTGCTCTCGATCTTCTCTTCGATTATAATTCGAAGAAATTAGTATCTTTCTCCTCTCATTACGTAACCGATATTATGCTGAATTGCTGAAGCTTCGGTTGTTCATTGATCATCAGTAGTTGTCTTCTCTTTCCCATCCGCCTCAGTGTCTACCACCTCGTTGGTCTCTCTTTTAACCCAGTATATTTGTAAAATCCCTTGATAAAGATTAGAAAAATCATTTGAGCACTTCAATTCGTTGTCTGGTACTATCCTCAATGTCAGTTTTCGACAATCGGCGTCTTAGAAGACCGCAAATATGTAGCAGCGTAACATTCGCATGCGAAACTGCATATAAAACAAAATTCCGACAGATTGTTCGATTCTTGAGAGGATTTCCTGTGGTCGACTTTCCGCGTTTAAAAGGACCCCAGATATTTTAGAGAAGATACCTGCTCAACCTTGTTAATGCGAAAATCGGTTTGTTTTGGTGTTTTGGAGAATGCCATCGTTTTGGTTTCCTTGGTATTCACCTGTAATCCGTAGGTATCGTTCACTGATGACGATGAGCGGCATTTTTATTTAGAAGGTGAGGGCGACTTCTAATCTAACCAGCAATACCATATCATCAGCAAAAACGAATGTTGTCGAACAAGGCTCCATCGATTTTACCATCCTGCACATCTTCCAAAGCTTCTTGGAACGCTGCTTTGGAATAGATCGGTGATAAAACAGTCCTGTCCCACTCCTCTCTTTATTGCCACTTCTTCTGACACTGCACCCTCAATTCTCCGCTTTTTGGCTCCAATACAACTCGCCGATGACGCGCTAGTCGCCTTTATCAATGCCGGTGGTCTTGAGAATTTTAACGAAGGAGCTTTATGTAATCGTATGTATTCCTATAGCTGATGAAATACGCAAATATGCGGGCTTCAGCATATTGTGGGCATTCTGTCAGTATGTGCTTAACTGTAAGGAGGGCATTGCATTGTTGACAGAATGGTGGATTGCCAGATTCCATTAGATAGACGTGCTTGACAGGAGTGTGTCCAATTATCAATCTGCGTATTATGGATTTGTTTCCTCTCGACATTGGCGACAATTGGCTTGAATTTATTCTTGGTTGTAAAGTGAATAGCTTAGCCCTTGCCTGGATTGCTACTTTACCAAGACGGTTTTTTTCAGGAGGTTTCTTAGATCCGTATGTAGTTGAATCTCGTTGATGGGCAGATCAGAACTTGAAGCTGCTAGTAACTGGATCAGCTTTTTCGTTGCTGATAATGCCGACGTGAGTTGGTATCCAGGCGATGGTTAGAGAAGTACCTTGGGTGGCAAGTTGGTGGCATGTTTCATGTACCTACTTGTTGAGCCAGCGGGTTTTACGTGTACATATTGCTTATTACAAGAATGTGCATATACCAACTTCTTGATTTACTCCTGTTGGTGATAATGGTGTTAGGAATGGTTTTGTCAATATTATTGTCTCCTGATAATGGCTTAGAGTTTTTGGTATTGATAGTAGTTTTTTGGGAGATTATTGGGCAATGTATCGGCGGTGGTGAGTATACTGTGGACGGGATTGTTAGGATAAGCAGATACTCTGGCTGAAAATAGGACAAGAGTAGCTGTTCTCGGCGAAGTGAAAGTGGCTGTTCGTGTGCTTTGATGTAAAGGACTCGGTCGGGCTTGATCTGAAGACCAGAAGACAGATTCGGTGGGCAGTATTGAGCACTGTGTCTAGACTCTTCAGCTTGGTCTTGCTAGAATTGCCATAATCAAATTTTGAGCGTCTCTCTAGATTCTGAAAAGCACTTGCTCTTCGCTCCCCACTGGTGGTATGATAGTAATTTAACAAGTAGTTTGATGTTGTCCGTCACTTGCAAACGGGTATCATTTGGCATGATAGAAGGGACGGCTTTACTTCTTCTTCTGCTAGATTTGATAACTTTGGTTTTTGTGGATGAAAATTTGAAGCCTGTTGTCTGTGACCAATGAGTTAGGTGGTCTACACAGTGTTGGAGAAGGTCTCACGTCGTCAAAGTGTTTTTTCAGAGCAATAAACAATAATGTCATCCGCGTATAGTAAATGTTTAACTGGTGGTCTAATGGTGGAGCGAATATCATTAATTGCTAAGATAAACGAGGTATTGCTCAGTACTGAGCCTTGAGGGACCCCGTTCTCAAGTATAAAAGAATGAGACGACTCCTTCCCGTTCGCGAGTACTTTGGACGATCTGTTCATCAGGAACTTTGTTATAAAGGATAGCATATTTCCTGAGAGGTTTATTTCTTCTCGTTTCTTACAGATGACGGATGTCCAGGTGGTATCAAATGGTGGCGCTCTCTTCATCGAAAATTATAGCTACAACATCTTGTTTTCCCGTGAAAGCGTCGGCTATGTCTGCTTGGAATGCTACGAGGTTATCTGTCGTGCTACAATGGGGTCGGAATCCAGACTGGACTTGATCTAGAAGCCTATTCGTTCAAAATATCAAACTAGGCGTTTGTTGATCATTTTTTCTAGGAGTTTGCACATCGTGCAAGTCGGAGAAATCGGTCGGTATGATTTCGGGTCAGTTGAAATACAGTCGCTTTTTTTGAAAGGTATAGTCTGATAGACTGCCGCCACAGTGTGGGGAAGATAAAGGGGATGCCGTCCAGGCCGCGGTAGAATTTTTGCAGGTGAATGGGGCGATATAAAGCTTTTCAAGTGAGAAAGGGTTTCTTAGTGAATCAGAGTCCGTTGATGCAATTGGTTTAATTCGGCGGGCAGGCTGAGTAGTATCAGGAATATTTATATTTCTGCTTCTTCTCTGATAGTAGTTGTCAAGGATGTTGACAATTCCTTGGCTGTCGTTGATGATTTCATTATTGTGCATTCATTATGGCAGCTATTTTGGAGGTACATATTTTCTTCGGTATTTGTTTAAGACAGATTTGCACTCCAGGACGGCTGCTTTACAAGAGTTGTTCCACCAGGGTGCTGATTTCCCGGAATAAGTTATCTCACACCTTCCTACATGTAATTCTGCTGATGAAATGAGCAGTTTATAAACTGGTTTGTTGCCAGCATCGCTGAAAAACTCTAGTGAGGCGGTATTTTTTTCATTTAGGTACTTAAATGAGCTATTGGTTTTTATTTACTATTATAGAATCTGTGTTAAGTAAGTCTATCATATTCTGGAACTGTATAAGTCTGCATAACATAACAGTCAGTTCCATATCTACTCGTACTGTTATTATTGATACCCTCAAGAACAACAAAACTCCGATTTTGCAATAAAAAAAATACATGTACATTAGGATATTTTCTAAGAAAATAAATAAGACTTTCAAGAGACATTGACAAGCGCCTACGTAATGGTACATATACAAATAATATATTACACCTAGTAGTTAATGTTAATCTGCAAAACTAAGAACCGTTTACACAATTAATGTGCAGACTAATGCGATTTATGAAGTTTCGATGTTTTTCCTTGTGATTTTACAACTAATAGTCTTTCAGTTCTTTGATGTTTGCTAACTTGTATGCTACACCTACAACATGATTTATTACCTCATGCGGACTCTAGCGCCACTGGTTGGCAACAGTGCTGTACTGGTGTTATTAACACTTAATTGCCATTATATTGTATAGGATTTTTAATTGCAACTGCTTCAGCCTCAGACAAATGCTATTAAAGGCAATATAAATAAATTACAAAACAGGCATAAAGCTTCGTGATACAAGAACTGGTGAAATGCAAATATGTCAGCTTGATATATTCATATAAGTGTGTAAATAGGTTCAAATAATTTAATACTATAGTTGCGGTTTATTTTCATTATAGAAAATGTTTTTGACTGCAAAGCACCTAAGCATAACAAGCACTCTCAATAACAATGTGAAATACCTGTTAGTTTACACCGCTGGGTGAGTTTTTAAAACTCTGCGCTACATATACAGGGTGTTAATCAATACGTATGACAAAATGATAGGGCATGTAGGAAATCCAAAAATATGCGCTTAGCTCAGAGACATCCAGAATTATTATAGAAATAGTTGGCAGTGACACGTCCTTAGGTGAAGAAAACTGACGAGAGAGGAATAGAGTACTATAGACGGAAGAGAAGAAATTGCGCGCTCTAGTTATATAGTGAAGATACATAGGTGCCACAAAATACAGCAATTCCTGTTAAAGCCCGGGGGGGGGGGGGGGGGTGGCCATTTGACGAATCTTGTTTCCCTTTTATCAACGTAATACGTGAGGAGTTTTGCTACCTGTTTTGTGGGAATAGAGAGAAACGAGCTGGGGAAAGCCCCGTCTAAGAGCCTCTCTAGCAGGTGCGTGAGGTATAATTAATTTTGATTGATTCTAGACCACAATCAACATTTCGCGGATCACGTAGAATCACGTCCAGGTAAGAGTGAAGTTTTTTATGACACGTTCTTGAACACCTTCTGGAGACGGGCAGAAGAGCACCTCTGCTAGTGCATCTATGTAGGTACTTGGGCCTAAGGGCGAGAGGGAGGCCCACATATCCCTCAATCCGCACAACGTACAAGAGAGCTCGGTAATTATTTGGGGCAGTGTCTACGACTGCATACATCGCTCAATTCCAACTCCTTCACATCAGAGGTGGTTACAGAACGCTTTAAGAATCTGCGCAGTAATTCATCTCCTGGGCTAGATACACTAACCTCTTTTTTTCTTAATCAGATTCACTGACAACCCCTATAGCCCTAACAAAGCAAGCTTGTTGTTGTATGGTAAATCTGTTGCTGTAGTTTACTTACACTTCTCCAAAGCTTTTGATCGACTTCCTACACATACAGTGAAGACATTTATAGTCCCCCTTGACCTTAAATTTTACGGAATGAGATAAAACTTTGAAATAATTAGTTGGCGGTGGCCTCGCGGTTGAGCGTGCAGACTACTAAACCTTTGGACTTCCTCGGACTGAGTTCGATTCTCAGTCTCGCTTTGGTTGTCTGTGTCGTCTATTCTACTATTTAATTGGCATACTTGAGGCTGGATAATGAGCAAGTTCTCGAACCCATAATTACTGGAGTGGAGCGACTTCTTCTTACTCACATAGTTTAAGACCGATGATCCCTAACTAAAAAAATATAAAAAAAAACTTTGAAACAAAAAGTGCCATGGGGAGTCATGTGAGACCTCATTTTAAAGGTATTTCAATTATACGCACAAAAATTATGTTGATTGTCAATTTTGACAGTATTTGTCTCAGTGAGGACGTTTATTATAGTACTCTTAATTTTTAAGAAAAGAAAACAGAAGGCAAGTATACTCAACGATTAATTCATAAAAATAGTGAATTGTAGGTCAATCAGTATAAGCACACAGAGTGCAATTGCTAGCCTGTTAGGTGGGTTCGGAGAATTCCTCCATCGCCCATAACAGTTGTCATGCTGGCAGTGCCCGAAACTCCAACCAGAGAGTTTGCTTGCGCATCCAACAGCAGAGCCTTCCAGAGTACCAAATCAAGCACAGACACGTGTTTCGTTCTACTGGAACTCATCAGTGTGCTGCATTCGGAGGATCTGGAGGATGCTGTCGGATGAACGGAAGCCGGGGCCTCTTAAGGCCAGCATTAACACGGAACTCCGTGTGGTGTAAAATAGAGCGACATCTAGCGGTCAGTTGAAGGAACTAACCGTGAGTTCACTCTAAATTGATTGAAGTTCCAGACACTAATTGGTAGTGTACCAATAATATTGGTACACTACCAATAATATTGGTAGTGTACCAATAATTGGTAGTGTCTGGAACTTCAATCAATTTAGAGTGAACTCACGGTTAGTTCCTTCAACTGACCGCTAGATGTCGCTCTATTTTACACCACACGGAGTTCCGTGTTAATGCTGGCCTTAAGAGGCCCCGGCTTCCGTTCATCCGACAGCATCCTCCGAATGCAGCACACTGATGACTTCCAGTAGAACGAAACACGTGTCTGTGCTTGATTTGGTACTCTGGAAGGCTCTGCTGTTGGATGCGGAAGCAAACTCTCTGGTTGGAGTTTCGGGCACTGCCAGCATGACAACTGTTATGGGCGATGGAGGAATTCTCCGAACCCACCTAACAGGCTAGCAATTGTACTCTGTGTGCTTATAGTCATTGACCTACAATTCACTATTTTTATGAACTCTTAATTTTTGTTGCGAATGAGATAGAATTTTGGTAAAAAAAAACCAAATGTCATGGATTTTACTACTTTTTGACATAAACCTAAATAAATTTGTCAAATTTTAATGATGTCAACTTGAAAATTTTGAGTGGCACAGTCAACTTCAACTTCTTTAATTGCATGGGAGTAATATGAGATCTCATTTTAAAGGTATATCGATCATATACAAAAAAATTATGTCAGACAAAAATTTTTGACTAGTCGGTTCAGAAAGAATAGGGTGGGAGGGGAGACTATAAACGTCATTGACATAAAGTTATTGAATTATAAAATTAAAAACTAACATAATTTTTTGCAGATAATTGAAACATCGTTAAAATGAAGTCTCACATGACCCCCCCTCCAAAACAAAGTTGACAGCGACTCAACATCATCTTCTACATTTGACAAATACATTTTACGTCAAATAAGAGTAAAAAATGACATTTGATTTAGTTTTTGTTTCAAAGTTTTATCTTATTCGGTTAAAAATAATTGTAGGTCAGGGGGGGGGGGGGGGCCTTAAGATAAAAGAAACTGTGTATATGTTACCAAGCAAATTGGACCACTTTGGCATACGAGCAAGATTATTAAAATATTCATCAGAGTCTTTTATCCAACAGACACTTTCGAGTTCGTGTTGAAGAGGCTTACTGATCGGACAAACCAGTCCAGAGCGGAGTGCCACAGAGTTTGGTACTTGAACCACTAGTTTCCGCCGCCTATACATACGCAGTCTTCAGCTAAATGCATCAACTAAGATTTCTATTAACGCCAACGATATCAAGTACCTAGTTATTATGTGAATCCTGTCAAGAATCAACGTACACTTCAACAAGATTTAAGCTCAGTGTTTGAAGTTGTCGACAAAATGGTTATTCCCCCTTAATATTGAGAAGTGGGTTATCCTGCACATACACAAGAATAATCATCCACTGCCATATTTCATTAATGATTGTCCATTTAACTCTGTAACTTCTAAAAAATACAACCTCGGAGTAATAATTAACAGTTATTTAACCTGGTATCTGATCATAGCAGGGTTATGCAAAATTTAATGGTACCAGTATAGGGTTATTGGAAGCGACAATTTGTATTTTTTTCATGTATCGTTATTTCAATTTTTTTAAACTTTTTTCCCATCAATTGATTTCAATGTTTCTTCTCTTTTTTTAAGCAATCTGGAACTAGAAATTGGCTTTAAAATTTCAAGATGGATGAACATTTATCAAGAACTTAGGACCTAATGCTATGGCATTCTGCACTCTGGAACATTTAAAAATAAATCAGAAATTAACGATTTTTATTAACATATTTTCATTTTGTAATCATTAAATATGTAAAATCATTCATCAATACAACCAATTACCTCGTGTTATTTACAACAAGTCAAGTGTATAGGCAGGGAATACCAAATGTAATAAGTTGTACCTAAGCCAAAAAATATTAGAAGAATCACAGTCTGTAAAAATGAGATTTCGTCAGTCCGCGGTTACCGTCTCGTTAATTTAGTTGTAAATCTACAACATGACTTAATTAGATTTCAAATCCCAGGTACCAAAAAAAAAACGAAATCCCATTTATAAAAATTAACTCATTACAAACAATCGTAACACATTTTTTACCACATTATACAACCTGCCAGTCTCAGACGTGCAATATCTATTAATCTTCGAGATTTCTTTTGCACAACGAGATGATTAATTAAATTACTATCCCATAAGAATGGCATGAGGTATGGCATATATTTCTCGACTTGGACTTATGTATATCACCTCCTATTATTACTGCTCGGTACTGCTGAAGGCGTTAAGGCAACCTTAATGTTTTACTGATTAGAATTTAGTAGCTTCGATAAAAACTTCCTGATGTAATAAGGAGTATTTCATTCCCGCGGGTATTAATCAAACGTCCACCTCTGATGTAACCTATGATTGATAGTTCGTCTGATAAATGACCAAATTTTATTTACAATAGGAAGTTATTCACTTTTGTTTTATTTGTTTGTATAATGAAATTTTCAATTATCGTGATCTAATAACAAGCTCCTAATTAGGATTAATTCAAGAAATTTAACGAAATATAAATTATTTCATATTAACTTACATTGGGTAATGAATTTATTTTATTTAGGTATTTATTTATTTATTTATTAAAATAAATATTGAAGTCATTTGTATACAATAAATTTTAAGGTCCTCTAATAAGCCCCCAATGTAAAATTAAACAAGAGAGGAGACAACACTGAACCTTGAGGGACACCAGATCTCTTCAGGGTATGACTTAGCACCAGCACCATACGCTAGGACAATTTTTGAAATCTGCCACTAAGATCGGACTTGATGAGTTGTGTCAATTTCTCACTGAAACCATAAGTTTCCAGTTTGTTCAGTAGGTAGTATTTATAGAGCAGTTCGCAAGGAACTGGTATCTGCGTAGATGAGATCGACTTGTTGTTACTGTCCACATTCCTGTTAACATACTATAATAGGAATTTTTTTCTCTGATAAAGACAAGTTAAACCGAATAAACTCGGTGCGTCGGAAATGCGTCTTGATTTTTTATAGAACAGTCCATAAATTATAACGCTAGAAAGTGCAATTTAAGAAATTGTAAAAATTTCAAGGAAAACTAATTCATATGTCAAACGATAGGTATGATGCGGCAAATAATTCATGTTGACCTTTCAAAGTGAAATCAAGTTTTATTGTTGGAACATCTCTGCTCCGGTTTAGTTCATAAATCAAGCCAAAGCCAATCACAGGTGTAAAGCATGGCACAAAACAAACGGTAACAATGCTGCCATTACGTAAGGTCGATACGAGAACAACTGTGCAATCAGTAATTAGTAGTACAAAATAGAGGATCATTCCAGAACGCCAAACATAACTTATTACAGCTTCATTCATTAGCGAATATCGTACCTGAAATACGCTTTACACATCAATCTGTTGTTCTATCTTGCTTGAGTTATTTCATTGACCTTTTGGAAATATTTGCCATGATCTTTATGCATTATAATTGCTCCAAAAATATCAAGTACAAAGTGTATCATTATTTTTATTCTGTTCTCAATTATGTTAATCACCCATTTTATTATTGAGTATTTATTACTGGCATTACCTTCGCTTTATGTTATTAAGCATAGAAAATTATAAGGTAGCTTAGGAAGGCGTTGTTATTAAAAATGGCTAATTATCTTTATCTATGTTAATTATTAAGGATAGATTTAAATATAATATAATATAATAATATGTAGTGTATGTTTCAGTAATATGTTCCTGGAGCGAAGCTGTTTATTCGTTGAATTTATTGAACTTTATTGTTTACTAGAACTATTTCCGTCTGATTGTGATACTGATTTCGTTTCACCTGAACGCATTGTAATTATTAAATTGTTAGGCAATAATTATTATTGAACTTTATCTCCTCGAATTTCGTCTACAGGTGCCCACTGGTCAGGTCTGCTTGAGGTACCTATATCACCCATTAGAAGATAATAAAAACTAACAAATCTTTCAAACTTTTTCTGTTGGTTATAAGAAGACTTTTTAAGTAATGCTACAAAGATTGTACTCGTAGTTACATTGGCAACTTCTCAATCAATTACAAAAAATTTCAAACCAACCTAGAACCTCTTTTCGCCATTCTGCATCATGGTGGAACCCTGACTCAAGCCTTCCCGACTTTTTAATAAAAGCCAGCGGCATTTTGAGGTAATTTTTTACCACTTTCTGACATAAGTATTTGGGTGGTAACTGGGCGAATTTTTACTTTCAAGTGCTCTAAAGTTTGAGAATTATCCAAGCAAACAAGATATTTTACATCATAGATTCACAAAATGAAAGACAATTTGCTTGTTTACGTATCCACTGAGTGAGAAATGGGCCTCATGGAGGAAGAAAAGTTTTAAGAATCGTCGTTTACAACCTGTTGCTCCAGCAACAATTTTCACCACTTTTGTATCAAGTTTTAACCATTTTATTTCATACTAATACATTATAACTAGATAAACGCTTGGTTACCGTAACTATAAACATACTCATAACTCCCTTGGGACTGTTATGAATCCATAACTCCCTCTAATTCTAATATTACTATTGGTTTAATTCTGGTAACCATTGGATGTTGCTTTTGTTATTGCATTATGTTGGTTGCATATTTGGATTTCATATGTCATTTTCTACAAACTTTTCAGTTGATATATCCATGGTAATCAATAATCATGGTTACTCAATTATTATTAAAAACATTCGTTTAATTTTAAAAACCAACAGATTTCGTTTTTATATTTCATTTAGTATAAAATAAAATAGATTATGTATCACGGGAGTTATTAGATGTTAATAACCTCGGGCAACTTAACAATCCCTCGGGACTAACGTCCCTCGGGATTGCAATATGTTGCCCTCTGTAATTAACATCCTCATAACTCCCTTGATACATAAATAACTATTAATGTGTTGTTCGATACTCAATAATTACTTAAACAATCCATTTCCGAAAAGGTCGAGAAATGGACTAACAATAAAAATGACAATGGCAATGACAGGTACGTTTGACATATCAGTCTTTCAGATTCCAGATTCCGCACCAATATTTTTGCTTTGAAACAATGAAGTGGTTAACCCATTTCAACCAATTGCGTGATTCCTGATGCGTTCTGAATTTGTAGCCCCTATTGTAGTGGGAGAAACCAAGAAATTGACCACTGACAGTAAGTGCGCACGTGCTATAGTAGGATTTATTATTAACATAAAATGGTTTCTTAAAACAAAAATATATTAAAAATAGTGTATTTTTTGTTAAAAAATACACTAAAAGTAATTGACCACTTTTTGTCCTTTTAAAATTTACAGGGTAGCTAGAAAATCTGGCCACGGTCCAATAAATTATGCCGTTTTGAGTTGTGAAGAAAATGCAAAAACATGTCAATTTTTGAAGGAAATCTACTTTTCATTGACGTAAAAAATTTTATAAAGTGTGTTCCTTGTCTCAGTAATGACGACATTGTCTAATTTTTTCAATAGGACATTCCAGAAATTATTGTAATATCATCTTTCCTGAGAAAATCAAATGATAATAGTTTTTACATTAAGTAGTTTTTGAGTTATAATAAACAAACGAAAATCACCATTTTTCAATTTAAGGAAACGACGCAATATATCGTGAAACTTCAAATTTTTATACACAGTGATTAAAATTATTAGATATTTCTTCACCCTGTATAAAAATTTCTACATCTACAATGTCTACATATACATAATAGGATATTATTTACATAAAAAGTTAAAATAGGGACATGTAAGCCGCTTTCCGATATCTTGAGTCGTTTCCGATGTACAGGGTGTCGAGATTTCGTTGTAATTGCGGGGTATCTCGCTTATTAGCAGAGATAGAGCGATGCGGTTTCCGCGACACGTTGCTACTTTTTTGTGAAACGAAAGAAACCGTAACCAATTTTTTCATAGCCACCTTTGTTTTTGAGATACAGGGCGATTTTGAAAATTTGTACTTTTGGGGCATACCTCGTATCTTGATAATGGGTAATGATATTGAAAACACAAGAATGGTATCTTGTGTATGTTTTTACGTAGAATTCAGTGGCGTGCTTAGTTTTTTCCTAAAGTCGATAGTATTCAATATATAAGCTAAACTTAGGTTTTCTTAAATGGGACACCCTGTATATTTTCTACTATTTGGGTCCAGTTTGTCGTAAGCTTTACGAAAATATATAACACTCTATAGTTATTATCTATATTAAGGTGAAAAATGACAATTATTCGGAAATCTGTCAAAATTTTTAGAAGTAGAAATCTGAAAATTGGCATTACTTCTAACTAACAACTATTTAGAAGATAAATAAATACCTATGCAAATATAATTCCGAGGCTTCATTTGTGTTCTCGTTGCACTGAATAAAGCAGGATAGCATGTCAAATTTTTCTAAATTATCAAAAACTTGATTTGCAGCCATATTGGAGAAATTACTGCGACCGGACAATAACAATAATCTACCTTATATATTTTATAATTTTAACAATAAAGAAGAATTATTCAAAACATATTATAATAGGTATGCTACGAGATTCAAACATAAACGTCAAGCACTTTTACAGCAAAACACATAAAGTTGTGACAGAGGAAATTATTATTATGAAGGTTAACGAATAATGACGTTTGTTGTTTCTTAATATGGCCTACTTCTAAAAATTTTGACAGATTTCCGAATTATTGTCATTTTTTACCTTAATATAGATAATAACTATAGAGTGTTATATATTTTCGTAAAGCTTACGACAAACTGGACCCAAATAGTAGAAAATATACAGGGTGTCCCATTTAAGAAAACCTAAGTTTAGCTTATTATATCGAATACTATCGACTTTAGGAAAAAACAAAGCACGCCACTGAATTCTACGTAAAAATATACACAAGATACCATTCTTGTGTTTTCAATATCATTACCCATTATCAAGATACGAGGTATGCCCCAAAAGTACAAATTTTCAATTTCGCCCTGTATCTCAAAAACAAAGGTGGCTATGAAAAAATTGGTTACGGTTTCTTTCGTTTCACAAAAAAGTAGCAACGTGTCGCGGAAACCGCATCGCTCTATCTCTGCTAATAAGCGAGATACCCCGAAATTACAACGAAATCTGGACACCCTGTACACTGCTGTCAAAATTAAAAATTTATATTTTCACTTGTTTATGACTCAAAATTTACTTCATGTAAACCGCAACTGTATGAAAACCAATATTATTGGACTTTTTTAGGTAATATGAAAATACAATAATATACAGGCTGTCCTGTTAAAAAGATAGACAATGTCGTAATTACTGAGCCAAGGAACACCCTGTATGAAAAACTTTCACACCAATAGAAAGTAAATTAAATTACAGAATGGCATGACCTGTGTTTGCATTTTTTTTTCAAATCTCCAAACTAAAAGATATATTGGACTATTGCCAGATTTTCTAGATACCCTGTATAGAAAAAATTGACAATAAAAAAAATTGCCACCTATTTACACATATTTGCACCTATTTGCAAATTTTTTTTTTAATTCAAATTTTATATTGTCAATTCGTATTTTCTCATTCCAGCCTTAAAAATAGTAGAAAAATTGATCTTTCTAAACTCGATTCGGATGGTATTTATGATTTTATGGATTTAAAAAAATTAATTCTATTTTTTTTTTGTTGACTTTTAGATTTATGCGCGGTATAGTTATTGTATTGACTATTGATTTTTTTGTACTATGCGTATACCAGGTGGATCTTCTAAGGATCTTTGGTCAATATATTGATCTCTTTTCTTCTGCTAAAAAGTAAAAAAAAAATAGTTTTTGAGTGGTGTGTGCTTACTAAGTTTCAATAATGAAGATACAGTCAAAACGTTTAGAATTTGTCGAAGCAAAAGTCCATTAAACGGAATTAAAACAAAGAAATATATAAAAAATCTTAAAACCCAGTTTGAATTCGAAGTATGGGAGGAGAACCAAAATAATATGAGTAGGTAAATGACACACCCCCACCAACTCTTAAAGCACCCCCTCCCCCCGGAATTATAAAATGTTAAACGTCAACCCCCTTCCTATATGTACTTGCAATACATAATTGGAAAACCATTGAAACGTGCTTTTTAGTAATACCAAATAAAGTGACATTATGTCGAACATACAGGGTGCCGGTTAAAATTTTATAATAGGGGTCAGTGATTACAACGGTTCTCCTTTCATGTTATTAAGTACCCTAACGGGATTTGGCGATTTTTTTTGTCTTTTTTATTTTGAAAATATCGCGAATGGCAAGTATTGTTAAAATATTCACCCTGTATATTCCACACAATGCCATTTTGTTTGATACTGCTGAAAATCCTTTTTAAAGAGGGCAAGAGATGAATGACATCTTGTAAACCAATTATTAATTGATGTTGTGCTGTGAGTAGAGGTGGAAATTGTAGACACTAGTTTCGCCCTATTTGGGACTCATCAGTACAATGTATCTATCAACACATAGCGCAGTTTTGATCACATTATCCCGTGAGTGGATCCACCTAATGAAACCAAAATAAAAAGCTCGGTGGGTACAGCTTTTTTAAAGGGGTATCGCTATACCTATATCACAAGTAGAGAGTTGAAACTGAAAATTTTTTAATTGCAGTGGGTGGAAATATAAGGGTCGGTGAGGGTAAGTCATTTATCATAATTTTGGAATATATTTTTGTTCTTCCGTATTAAACAAACGGATTTTTGCGATTTTTGATATTCAAACGTTATTACTCTTTATTATTTCAACCCAAAAGTCTTACCACAATAATTGTTTATAATTAATATTTATTTAAATCAGTTGTAACACAATAACCTGCAAAATCTAAATAATCAGTTCTTCTTAATTACCATACTACTAAACACAACTATTCTCTTCTCTGATTTAACTTCATTTCACTTGCCACAATCACTTCACTCTGACTTCCAATCATCTAAACTATCTTGCAATCCAAACTACACTGTAGCTAATACCATCTAGGTACTCTTATGTACAGGATATATCTTTAATATTGCGAAAAAGTTTAAAGCGAGATTCTTTGTACAAAAATAAACAAAAAGAAATGAGATACAGAATGTCAAAGAATACTATTTATTTTAAATGTTTTGACCATTATCTCGGCAACCGTTTGAGATACAGGGCTCAGCTTTTACACATGACTTTTCATTATTATTAGGTCTTTTTTAATTCCAATTCAGTTTTTTTCAAATGTCAGTGGCGGTGATTTTAGGGATAGGCTAGCTTTCTTTGCCCCTATTGTGTACGACACTATACAAATTGGAATTTTAAAAGCGTATTTTATACCACCAATGTTTTCTACATAAAAAATATGCTCTTGGTCAAAAGTGCTAACGTGAACCGTTTTCGATAAAAACAGCTATTTATCATGAAAAACTCGCTTTGAATGTTTCAAAACATGGTGTCGGAAAATGTAAGGTAAAAAAATCGCACAATTCTAAAATCTTCGCAAATAGCACATGAAAAATCTGAATGATCTGAATCTCAAACGGTTTCTCAGATATCTTCAAAAGAATTCGAAAATTTTTAATTTTTTACACATATATCTCAAAAACGATGCATTTATGAAAACACATTAATGGAATTTTTTTGTTTGCATTTTGACCAAAGAATCTCGCTTTGAAGTCTTTCTCAATATTGAAGACACACCCTGTATAAGCCGGACGTGGTTCTCGAAAAGTCCTAGGAAAACCACTGAAGTTACAGAGTAGCTCTAGTACAGGTACATGGACTCTTTCGAGCATGCGCGGAAATATTCTGGCAATTCTGTATTAAAAATAGAGTAAGAATGTAGCTAACCAACAATCCGCTGACTGATTACTTTTTCAGCCTGTACATTCGACACAATGTCACTTTCTTTGATATTACTGAAACTTATTTTTTATTGCTTTCGTGTATAAGTAGGATGCTGCTTTTGAAAATTTTATATTAGGGGTGGGTGTAGCATCAAGGGTTGATGGGGGTCTTTTACTACGTTGCTGTAGTTTCCCTTCGTTATCACCCGCAGTACCCGCACAGATTTTTGAAATTTCTTATAGGTATGTTTTATTTTTGTTTCAAAAATATGAGTAAATACCATCAAGAGCTATGCCAAACTGACTTAAAAAATAAGTTTTACTCATAGTAAACCGCATTACGTTCGAAGATTTAAGTCCATTTATCCAAGCAATGTGATGAAATTTTACTTAATGATTATTATCACTCCTAGTCCTAGACAAAGTAATAAATTGGATCAACACATTATTGTCTATCGAATATATAAATATGTAACTACCTGGATGTCCATGATACGGTTGTTCAAACACTGGGAACAGAATCCAAGGTGTTTACTAGTAAACTAATGAAACATTAATGGGGACCAGTCTGACCTTTGAGAGAAAATTAATGCTGTATAACAGGCACTTGTTAATTTAGGAAACAATTGAAGGCTTAATGCCTCCTTCGCTCCACCTTGAATTCGATGTGGCATATAGTAATAATAGTTATTTCATTACTAATCAGACACATATTGCTATAATGCCCATAACCTACATTGGATCTAATTTTTTATTTTCGTAGGTGGTTCCTGTAGCAGTGTTTGCAAATTTTTGGTTCAAAACATAACTTAATCTTAAGATCTATTTAATCTCCCTGAAGTACAAAAAAAAAAAACACTTTGAGGTTTCAATAATTAAACTTTATTCTATTCTATATGGATAGTGTTCATATAAATTTTTAAGACCATCATTTTCACTTAGCTCTGGGTGCAAAAACATACAAGGTGTGAGTAAAATGGATGCATATAATTATTTGATCTTAAATATTTTCACAGCCTTATGCAAATTTCCTCTTATGAACTAAACAATCATCTGGTAAATAAATACAAGTCAGTGGCGTATGTGATACTTATATAGGAAAGAATAATCCTTTTATTAAATTAATTTACCATGATGGCTTGTGTTTTTTAACGAAAATTGAATTTTTTATAATATGTATTAAGCAGAAGTGACTTATTGACTTACTAAAGAAAGTTGAGCTATTTTCACTGAAGAGGACCAACAAATTCGAAACATGAGATCGGACTCCCGTATATACGACATGCATTAATGTATTTGTATTTTTCAGGAGTTTTCGTAAATATTAATCGTCGGCCATTTTGAAATTACCATTGCCATCTTGAAATCATTATAAAAAAAGATATCGTTATCCAAGAAACATTTACTTGAAAAAATAAATTGTACTATGTATATTTTCAGGTTCCTTAATAAAATACAGTTAATATATGAGACACCCTGTATAAATAATATGTGAAGTTTCATGAATATAACTTCAAATAATCTATAGGTATTGTTATTAGTATATAACTCATAAACACCTATGGTAACCATTAAGATATCAAGATAGTCGTATTGTTAAATATTTCTTATGGAGGCAAAGAAATACCTGTTGCAAAATTTATGTGCGCCGATGAAGAATCTATATGGTAATTTGACCACACAGTATTAGCTTCATATGAAACATGATATTGGTTTTATAAACAGAGGCGTAATTGTTATTGCCTATAAAAGGTTTAATATTTGGTCTTAGATGAAGGTGAATTTAACGTTAATATTCTTATAATAGGTAGGTACATGCACTTGTATAATTATAATGTCCAACTCGGACACCCACAGAGTTACCATGGATATGATAATTCGTGAACATTTCTATTGACTAACTTTTAACCGCTTAATTGACTTTACATTGATAACTTTATTGTTGCTTATTGTCTTATTGTTAAAAACATGTTGCGATATTCTTTTGTAAAATACAATTTTGTTTTTTAGGTTTCAAAAATTTTTTGCATGCGTTCTCCTATTTTATTTCATTTTTAAAATATGTTGTAAATAATATTTGTAAGAAAAATTACCCAAAACCCTGGTAAAACCGGGTAAAAAAATCACCCAAAAAAACAAAAATGTAATTTCAATCATGAAAGAAATTAATTTTTTAACAGGAGACCAAAAAGTGGTAACTTTTTAGAAATTTCAACTTTAGAACATGTAGAAATATGTGCAAAAAGTTGCCACTTTTTGGTCACCTGTAAAAAATTATATTTTTCATTTCCAACTTTTAATTTAAATTTTTAGTGAATTTCTAACGAACTTTGTTCAAATTTTTTGCAAAATATTGGTTTCTACACTTACTTTTCGAAATTGATTGTGTTTTTTGTCATTTTGAAGGTCAGAAAAACGCCATATTCTCTGGAACTAAAATTCACTCTATGGATCTAGTGTGCTTAAATTTAATTTTTTGGAAAGCACAAAGCTACGACAAAATATTTTTGAGTTATGGTACGAACTTTTCGGTGGACACTGTAGATGGGTAATTTTACATCAAATCAAATTATAACTTGATGTAATCCACTGACGTGATGCATGGCATTCGATCTCTGACAGTTCTATGCCATCGTCAGAATATTTTCTGCAAATATTCCACTTATTATTAATTGGAACTATCTACTGCCGTATATCAGTTATCAACAGTTAGGCTATCATTTATCTAGGCGCGACTTTCGGACATCAGCACGCATATAAACTGGTCCTAGAAATGCGTTCGAGCAACGGGCGCCTATTACATACAATATGAGCGATATTGATATCCTTGAGTTTTCTTACTAAATCATATTCTTCTTTTTAAAAGCTCTCTCTGACCGGTATTTGAAAGAAGATTTTCGCAATCAAGGAGAAATTATTATTCTAATAAATAGTGGTAGAGTTTATTTATCTACTTGATTTCCCGTTGCCTAATTTAATGGATCCTTGCAGCCGAACAGTTTTCGTTCTTGTGTCAATAATGTGTGATCAGGTCTTTATTAGGTACTAATTCTGTTTCTATGACTGTAATAATAATTAATAAGGTACCATAATGATTAATGCTAGCTATTACTGGACCTGTAAGTTAAAATTCAACTTTACAGATGAGCATACGCTACACGATATAATATTGAAGGTTTTTATCGTTGCCCTGGTAAAGGAGATTTGGGGGGAAAATGAAAGCTTATTCGGAGATGTAACAACGTTTTCCCTGGAACGACTAGATGGAAAATTCCAACTTCTCAGATTTTTTAGTACCTATCCTACCTGAAGCGACATCCTCTACAGTGCAGATAATTATTATGTAAAATGCGATTATAATGCAAGAATTTAGCTATGCAGTGCAAGAAAATAATTCAAGTACCTAAACATTTTTGTTGAGGTGGTTGTTGAAGTTTTTGAACTCCATTAATAAAATTTCTGGTGACCAATTTCAAAGCTTGTTTAGGTATAATAACAGTAGATAGTTTTAAAATTATGTTTTTAAATTTTCCAATAAAATTGTCCTCGATCGCCTGACTAGTTACCATAAATTGAAGCTCATATCTTTGACGTCGGATAAACGATAAAATATTCAGATTGGATTTGTCGGTGCACTTTTAACAATAAATAATGATACGCGGCTTGCCAGGTCCCGGTAATGCCCTGCTTCTTGTCTATGACTTATACGATCTAGCCTGGTGGTCGCATGTTTGTTCAGTATTAATTAGCAAAGTCGGCACAATGTTCTTCTTGTTCGGGCCACATACTCCCAGCGAGGGATAATATAGTAATACGCGATATAGCTTAGATGTTCCAGCCTCTGTAACATAATATTGGAGCTAAAAACGCTTCATGTCTTTGCTCACTCATCTATGAAATTATCTAGTTATTTATTTAGTATGTATAGTAATAAGTAGACTCATTGAATCCCTCCGCTATTCACAACTAACGCGGAAAATTGGCAATAGATCTGTCTATGTTGTTATTAACCTGGCGCCTAATAAAGATACAGGTGAATTGAATAATTGCTTTGTGGCTTTGATTGCAATTTATAATATGAGTCGCTATTAATAACTCTGGTAATGCTTTGTTATCGCAATTACACGGTTTTATTGTATATTTTAATAAAATAACAGTAAAAATGTATTGTAGAGTATTTTTTAATAAAGCTTTGGATACCACCACTTTGCGAAAATCACCCAAAATCATAAAATGTTCATACCGATCCTCTCAAGGATTACGAAAAAGGGGTTTACCAATATTCACATATGTTTATTTCTAACAAAATTCAAATTCGATTGTCATGACACTCCTGTGGCATATTATATCAAAATTAATTTTTACGAAAAAAACCTCTGTAGATTCTTTTCTCTTCATCCAGAAAGTATCAGAGAAAATATTTCAGTTCAAAGTACTATACCAAGCATATTTAATGTTTTTCTTAATTGAATTTACACCGAATGGTGAGGGTGTTCCGGTATAACCTGTATAACTCAGGTGAGAGTTCGTCAGCTGATAGTCATAACAGGGATGTAAATTATGAAGCAGAAACCGTAACCATGAACGTAGAAGATAAACGAGGCAAAAATCCGAAAAATAGATTGTAATTTACGCATTCCACGGTAGAAATTCATTTTTTTTTTAAGTCGACGTCACGACTTGATTTTTCCTCATAATATAATATAGAAATCGCCAAAGACCTAATTTAAACATTTCCCAGCTTGGTCTGATTTTTTAAGGAAGTATGGAGCCTAAAATTCCGTTTCCTTCTACACCAATGAAAAGAGCATCTATCATCAGTTTTGTAATGAACAATTTATTATGAAATATGATATATGGACCACATATGGCTGAGTTAGTCGGAAACATGTGTGTTAATTTGTAATTCGGGCCTACCTCACATTGCACAGACACGCAATGATCAGACCATGATGAATGTTCACATTATAGGTGCCTGCTAATCCGTGTCTTATGGCTGGAGCATCAGTAATCATTCTACCGTTTCTACCGTGTCTATGAAAATTAAATGAATAGAATTTTAATTACTTTGCATTCAGAGGAGAGGTCTATATATACATATTAAAATAATAATTGTTCCTCAAACACCCGACCTTAAAATCCTGAAAGTACCACCACCAAAAGATTAAATTTGGTGAAGTTTTTTTAAGAAAAATGATGACTTCCATATAGGCATTGAAGCTATTGAAGCTTTTGACAAAAAAAATCCCACAAGAATTAACTACCGACAAAATACAAGATGAGTCATAACGGGTGATCGATATACTACCAGCCGATAGCAGAGATTATTTTAAGTGGAAGAGCATCTATGGAAAGACGTCCTAACTGTCACCATAGAGGAACTGCAAGAGGTTGCATTTCCCAAATTTTTTGTCTCTGAATCGGAAACAGTTGGCATTTAATGTCGTTTCTCACTTTGATAGTTTTTAATTATCAACTGCGATTTACAATATCAGATAATTTGAAAGGACCCCGAAGAATCCTAATGGGAATTGGCTCCCGGTTAAATTTGATGTAATGTTGGAGATAGGTAGTATTCGATGAGTAGATCAGAAGTCTCCATGGGCAAAACCTCCCAAAACTCCTGTTCTCGAGATATTATTCACCTCTGAAGATGGATTTATTTTATGAAAACGAGATTTACAAAAATGTCTTTCTTTACTACACTAGAATATGGCCAAATAATATTTATTTGTGGGTTTTGTATAGTGGAAATGGTGAAGAGGCAGATCGAGAAGATTATCGAAGATTCCCGGAGAGTCGTCAACCCTCTGCGAGAGCTTTTGCAAATGCCTCTCGGAGATTTTATGAGACATGCAGTTCCATTACTATGAGAAATGGTGGGCTTCAAGCTGCTTTACGAAATATTGGAAAGGATATCGTCGTTAATGCCATTGAAGATCTCGCCGAAATGCTTCTCAACTTCCTCTATCGCAAAAATTTGTTGCGTGAACTTTGAAACGGGAGCAGCTTCATCCATATCATTTCTAACTCGTAAAAAGTCCCAACCCCCATAACTTCCTTCCTAGACAAAGACAAGCAATGTCTGAGTGGTTTCTGGAGAAGATGAACCAAAATCAGCGTTTTCTCGAATATGCAACGTGAACAGATGAAGTGCAATTTACCAGACACGGAATAAACAATTCGCGAAAATGCGCAAAGTGAAAGTTGGTTTAGATTTCTAAATTTGGTCCGATACTCTTCTGCTCCATAAGATATTTGAATTTTTTGAACACGAGAATTCATGAATTTCTGGATAATGTTACATAAAATGAGCGGATGGATATTAGGTACCAACTAGAAGGTGCACCACCGTACAATGGCCTTATTGTCAGAGCGTGGCTGGATGAATATTTTCCAGAGCGATGAACTGGAAGTTTCGTGCCATACCTTCGCCTCCAAGGAGCCCAAATTTGAATCCTTTGCATTTATTTTATGGGAGCTTGCGTGCAAAACCGGATATATCCATATTTTTTCGGTTTTATTGTTTTAACGGATGCTTGTAGAACAGGGCAACCTCCATCTAAATCTGCAGTCGTTTTGAAGGAAAGTCGGTTATATACAGAGTGTCCCAGCTCATTCGAAGCGGTCTCTGTAGGCCAAACGATGGATTTTTTCAAAAAAAAATTGTGAATTCAAGTACAGGATCACAATGGCCATAATTTAAAATTATTTTGGAGTATATAGAGTGTCCCATATAAGAGTAGCATATAAAAAAAAATTATGTTTTTTTTGCATAATTTACTTCAGTTTTCTGTTATTCCACCATCAATGAAAATAAAAAAAAGTAATTTCGTTGCATATAAATTGAAACAGTGCTTTTGATAAAAATATTTCTACGATATTTGAAAGAAGATTAAATAATTAAATAATTAAAGAAGATCTTTTAACCAAACAATTTCTTCAAGACTGTCAATATTAAAGAAGTTGAATTCTCAACTTCACCTCTTCATATCTCGGTCGATTTGCAGGAAACATTTATTTTACTCTTTTTCCTGTGCTGCACGAATTCCCCCTTACAACTTCCCATTGAGGAAATGCGCCATTAAAGACTCACCCTGTATTTAAAATTTACCAATTTTTCGATGCAGGATGTTCGGAGATAAAGGTTATCGCAGGTTTTTTTTTAATTTGTTTTTAATATCTCAAAAACTACGGAACATTAAAAAATCGTGAAATAGTTTCTGAATCCTCACATCATTTCAAGCAATTTTAAGCAAAAAAATACTGCTGTTTTCACTATACCTCATATTTATTAATTATTAAATTGAAAAAATTAATAAGTTTAATTTTTTATTAAAATATGGTTGAGATATAAAATAATTATGATGACTGTACATTTTAGTATAATTTATTTAGTAATAAAAGTGGCAATCAAAACAAAATGTACACTATTTTTAACAGGAAAGTGTAATAATTAATTATCAGGCATAACAACATTTGCATGACCTGTTGCATACTCGGCAGCAGCCTCTTCTAACCCTTTGTGCACCTTCAGCAACAATATTGTGGACGTCAACAGAGAGATCTAAAAATGGATGTAATCAAAAATTAAAAGACAGAAAAAACAATTTTCTTGTAGGTAGTATTTATCAAAATTATAAGTTTTATGTAGAATACAAATAAAAGTAACCCTTCTCGGAACTTTCCTCTGCTGACAGTAAATAACATATAGGTATAATCAATTAAGGGTGAAATGTTAAATTTTGTTTCTAGAGCTGAACATTCAAGCAAGTAAGCAAAATTCAAATGATGAATTATTAAACAAAACTGTGTAATGAATAAAAAAATAACAATCGAAAATAAAAAAATTGTGTGATAAGAAAGAAGCAGTTATAAATTGAGAAGAAAAAATGAAGAAAATAAAATACACACTATTTACAAATTAATATATGTAATACCCGTATATCAAAAATTGAATATGAAATGGATTAAAAAAATGATGGTTTATTAGTAAGTAAATATGTACTACTCTATACTAATCTATATACTATTATGAATATTCTGTATGTATTATGTTTCTTACCATCGAATGGTTGAAGTTCCAAATCTTCTAAAGGAACCGTGTCCGCTTGAACAATGGCGACTGTCAAAATCATAGCAAATACAAACACAAGTGCAGTTTTCATTTTGATAAAATATACCTAATTAACTTATGTTTATTATTATTTAATTCCACTTCTGCTTGGTTCGATGCAGTTTCTACTCTGAACACAAAAATACTTCATCCTCTTTTATATTAATATGTTTGTAGTGTAGATACAGAAATAAATTCAAAGGGATTTACCGTTCTCCGAACTTACTATTGTTGATTTTATTATTAAGTATTTCCCACCTACAAGGTGATGCAGTACATACATTTGAAGATACAGGGAGAATTTATAGGAGATTTTTTTAATTATTATAATAAAATAGTAATTTTATTTCTTACGCCTGAAAATATGGCACTCTAAAACTCATACCCCAAGAAGATTTTATATCGGCAAGTTAACAATAAATAATGTGGAAAGGTTACCCTCATCAAATGGACAGAAAAGTTACAATATTTAAGAATGATGCCAAAAACATTAGGTAGGTACAAGAAAAATAAATAGATAATCGGCATCGGATAATTTTTCACTTATTACCAGTAGAGCGATATTTTGAGAAAAAATCATCTTTACATTATTTGTTGATAAATTCTGTATACCTAATATGCCTATGTTAATCCCATACTTATCAGTGGTAATTTACTTTGCAAGATACTTGAATAATAATATTTACTATTATGAACTAAGCCATGAATGTTTTGAAAACATTATACTTTTGTTATCTACATCATAAAATAAATTTCTCAATTTTTTTTATACAAGGTGTTATGTACAAATAAAATAATGTACAAAATTCTTGTATCAAAAATGATACCTACAAAAACCATTAAAATTGTTGTGTACCTATATTAAACCGCACGGAGAACAGTGTAACGATTTTGCTTAAAATCTAAGGCTTTCAGACATTCGGCAACATCCTCCGGATACTCCAGATGCAGCACACTGATGAGCCCCAATAGGGCGAAACACGTGTCTGTGCTTGTTCTGGTACTCTGGTGGCTCTGTTGTTGTTTTGATGGAAGCTCTCTTGATTTTGGGGGTTTCGGGCACTGCTAATATGACAAAAAAAAATAATTTAACAGGCTATTAATTGCACTTTACGTGCTTTATACTCATACGACCCACATTATTTTCTTTATTTATTTAATAATAATTTTAATTACCCCCGGTTAATAAAATGCAGCACCGCAAGTATAAAATCTTCTTGGGGTATGAATTTCCCTGTGTTTTCATATATACTGTATCACCTTGTAGATCGGGAATAACACAATAAAATCCGCAATACTATGCTCGGGGAACGGTAAATCCCTTGGAATTTATACCAACAAACATAATATATATATAAGAGAATGAAGGATTTTTATGTTCAGAGTAGAAACTACATCGAAGCAAGCAGAAGCGAAATTAAAAAATAATAAACATAAGTTAATTATATTTTATCAAAATGAAAACCGCACTAGTGTTTGTATTTGCTATGATTTTGACTGTGGCCATCGTTCAAGCGGACACAGTACCATTAGAAGATTTATTGGAACTTCAACCATTCGACGGTAAAAGAAATAATACATTGTAATTATAGAATAATCATATTAGTAGTACTTACTTACTAATAAACAATAATGTTCTAATCAATTTAATTTTTAATTTTTGATTCTATATTAATCAATAATATTTAATTAATAATTAACAAACGTGTAGGCATATATTTTAACATGCAGAAAGAAAATTGATCTAATCTGTAAATAGGTACAGCCTGTATTTATTTTATTAATCCTTTCTTCTTAATTTATAATAATTGCTTCTTTTTTCTCACTTCTTTTAATCTTCGATTGTTAATTTTTTTTATATTACACAGTTTTGTTTAATATTTAATTTTTTTTAAGTTACACAAAAAATTCATCCCTTGATTCAAGAAAAGTTTTATTAAGGGTTACCTTAATTTATTCTCTACAAAACTACTTAGGTATACCTAATTTTGATAAATACTACAAGAAAATTGTTTTGTCTGTTTTTTTTAATTTTTGATTATATTCATTTTTAGATCTGCCTGTTGACGTTGACAATCTTGTTGCTGAAGGTGTACAAAGAGTTAGAAGAGGCTGCTGCCGAGTTTGCACCAGGTCGTGCAAATGTTGTTATGCCTGATTATTAATTATTATATTTTACTGTACCTGCTGTTAAAAATAGTGTACATTTTGTTTTGATTGCGACTTTCATTTACACAAAAATGTACAATCAATTTATATTAATTTTATAAATCAACAATATTTTAATAAAAAAATTTAAAATATATTTTTTTTCAATTTAAATTTTAATAAATATTATGTATAACAGAAATGGAGACAGCAACAGTAATTTATTACATAAAATAGCCTGAAATGCATTAATGTAAGGATTTAGAAACTATATTTCACGATTTTTTTGGTTTGTTGCAAATTTTTTGAGATAATAGAAACAAATTTAAAAAAAAAACCTTCCCCGACCTTTATCTCCGAACATCCTGGACCGAAAATTTGGTGATTAATCATTACTACTTAGAGGGAGCTAGGTAACTACTAACACGGTAATTATTATACCGAGCTGTCCAAAATTTTAAGCTTTAGAGACAAGAGAATCCAGTCCTCCTACCAGACATTTTCCGTGAAAGAGTTGATGAAGCCACCGTTTGGTAGTTGTAGTAAAGTGCGATGGTGCTCCGTCATGAGTACACCACATACACAGTGTGTGTTACTTCAAATGGAAGCGCCTAAATAACTTTATTTTTTGGTGAATTTCGAAAAACTTTTTTTTTGTATGTAATAAAGCTTCCAAAGCTCTCTTAAGTGGATAAACTAAATTTTTGCCGTTACAAAAAAAACTAGCTTACTACCGTGATCAAAAATTAATTCTAAAAATTCGGAATATATTTATTAGGCTTTATAGGCTATATTATATATTTATAGGCTATATTTACAGATCGTGATGGTTGTTTGCGTTTGTTTATAAAAATATTTATAATATAAAAATGGTCTGTGGCTTGTAATATGAGCGATCTCGAAGCCAAATTACCAGAGTGCAGAGACTATCATTGTCTTATCTACACAATTAAAACCGATGCACTCTCTTTCAATTAATAAAAATAAATAAAAATACTTGACATTTTTTTTCTAAAAATTTTACTTCAAAAAGTTTTCAAAATCACCTCAAACCTTCTAATTAGTGAGTTTGGTTAAAAACAAAAACCAAAAAAAATTAATAAATAAATAAATAAATATATTAGACTGAACATTTTTTGTACGATTTTTTTTAACCAAACTCAATTTAGGAGTTTTGAGGTGATCTCGAACAACTTTTATAAATAAAATTGTCCGAAAAAAAATGGCTACTATCTGTCCACTGAGAGTTGTCCGTTGTCATGCCACACTGATTCTGACTAAACAATTTCATTTAATTCGATTTCAATCGTACACTTATTTCTAAGTCGAACCAGATGTGGTATCGCAGTTCGTGTCAGTGGCGTGTGTTGAGGAATAATGAATATCCTACAAATATATTATTTCGACAAGTTATTGACGAAGTAGAGCCTTGCAACTTTTTGATAACAAACATATATAATGCAAGTAAATAAGAATGATAATAATTATTGTTATCATCATGATAGAAATATCATATATCACCTACCTGCTGGTTGCCGTTTAAAAGAAAGAATAACACCTCCGTTTTCTTATTTGCAAGTAAAATATTCCAGCAATTTAATCACAAGACCACGTACTAGGGAGTTCAATCGTTTCCCAGGCAAAACAAGGAAATAGATTTTTAGGCATTCGCGCAATTAATAAGTTACTCATAGTTTATCATACCGTACAATATTACAGGTAATTCTGCTAATTTCGTATTAAAAACGTTTCAAATCACAACACAAACCTTATTAGTACATATATTTAGCGCTGACACTGACACTACTGACAGTAGCGACGACAATCTTATCGTAATATCGTATCAATCTAAGCGTATCAAGACGCGAGTCGATACTTCCGTCTCACTCTCGCTCATCTTTTTAGAATTGCTGACGATTCAAACGTATTTCTGACAATACGTCCCATTTTAACTCGATTGACTATGCAATGCAATAGAAGGAGTAAGAAACATAACGAGATGATGTATCCTTAGTTATCACAACAGACAACTCTCAGTGTACAGACTTTAATATGTTTTCTCGTTTGTTTTAGCTCCCTCAATATGCTTTAGCGTTATTTTTGATCACAGTATAGGGATGTGCGAATAAACTCGTATTCGTATTTGTAATCCTAATCGCCAAAATTCCCACGAATAGGTAGGTACGCTACGAATACTTGACATTAAAATTATTGCAATATAATATGTAGAGTAATAATTTACTATAATAGTAATTGTCACTGTTTAAAATTCCTATTGTATTGACTTTTTGGATTTTGGGAGAAGTTTTTTTTTTAATAAAAAATATCAAACATTTAGTATTCATTTTGTGCGGGTTATGATAATTTAAGCACTAGCCAGGCAATAATTTGAAAGCTCATAAAAAATGATGTTTGAAAGAGGTAGCACATTGACTAGAACTCTTTGCATTAAGGTCTGTTGATATTATTTACTCAAGGTCATATGTATTCGTATTCCTATTCCTATTCGCGAATACGATTTTTTTTATCATAGCTACTGAGACGCTTCCGTTTGAGTGAAACACACTCAATTATTGACGAGCAATAAATGCAATACCTAAATTGAAATAATTGTAAGTACATAAATGGAGTTCTAGTTCTATTCTTTTATTCATTTGTTACAAGGGACGCTGCAATGTACACAAACACTGCTAATGATAATAATTGTAAACATAATAATTTTTTTTGTATCGATTAGGTAGGAGAGTCTTTTCTCTACAAGGTTATTTTACTTGTAAGTTGTAATGTTACTTTACTTTACATGTTCATATCTTAATTTTTCACGTGTTACATTTTAGTGTACCTACATGAAAGTTTTATACATACTGGGTGAGGAAAAATCTGATAATTTTTATTATCCTCTATTAGTTTTTTTCATTTCCATTGTTTTTTCAACCACATTGAAGGATACGATGTGCTGAATTAAGATATAGGGACATGTAAGCCGTTTTCCTATATCTGGACGAGCCATTTCTGATATAGGTATGATTTGAAATGGAAAATTGCAATTTTCATTTGCTTATAATTCATAAACTACTTTATTTAAACTGCAGCTCTAAAAACCATTCTAACTGGATTTTCTCAGACAATTTGAAAATAAAATAATATACAGATTATCCTGTACTTAAAAAAGTAGACAATGTCATCATTACTAAGTCAAGGAACACCCTGTATAAAAACTGTTAGGTCAATAGAAAATAAATTAAAGTAATAAACTGAACAGTTTTTGTATTTTTTCAAACTTCAAAGATTTATCTTGAACCCAGTCTTTTTCCCCACCCCGTAAAAATACAAACAAACAAAAAACTCTTCTTCAAAAAAATTGGTAAAAACACGATAATTTTTATACCGAGGTGTCTAAATTTTTAACTTATCGAGAAAAAAGCATCCGGGCGTCTTCCCATCCATTTTCCGGGAAAGTACTGATGAAGCCACCATCTGACAGTTATAGTAAAATGCGCTGGAGTTTCATCATGCTTGCACCACATATGTTGACGAACAATAAATGCAATACGTCTTGGTAGTATTATTTATTTGTTGCGAGGGATGCTGCAATGTAAAACAACATTAATAAATTGATGAATTTCTGTCTCATTTAATCGGAATAAATTTAATTTTAAATATAAATTTAAAATAATTTATAGAAATATTTCGATTTGGAAACTTTCCTACAAAGTTATTTTACTACGAACGTTAGTTTACTTTACTCAAATGCCCCTATCTTCACTTTTCATGAGTTAGGTACCTTACAGTGTACTTGGGAGAGCACAATAGATCTCAACAGGTCGCAGTGCACACCTACAGAAGGCCACCAATTTAAACCACATAGTTTAGGATACCATTTGTATCAATGTTGATAGACAAACCAATTTCGTTTTATTGATTTCATTAGTCAACCAAGGAACACCCTGTATAAATTAATTTTATATATTTACCTGATTTTGCATTTTTTTATTTTTTTTTTAACTTAGAACTCGAAGATCTATAGGACCGTTCCCGTATTTTTTCTCCACCCCGTAAAAATACCAAAAAAATATCCTGAAAATTATTCCTGTATGTTCAATGAATCTGCAATATGCACTGCATCAGCTTGTAGCTTGAAAATAACAATAACAATCAACAATAATTAATTATCACGCGGGAAACGGTAAATCCCCATTTCTTCAAGAACCTACGAATAATGTAAACTACTGATATAAGTAAGACTTTATCTACCTACAAACATATGATATGTATATAAAAGAAAGAAGTTCTTTTGCGTTCAGTGTAGAAATTACATCGAGCCAAGCCAAGCAGAAACGAAATAAAATTATAATAAACATTTAATTATATTTTATCAAAATGAAAACCGTACTAGTGTTTGTATTTGCTATGATTTTGACAGTGGCCATTGTTCAAGCGGACGTAGTACCTTTGGCAAATTTAATGGAACTTCGACCAATCACTGGTAAGAGCATTATTTTTTGTACATAAATTCTTATTAGAGTAATAATTATTATTATTCATATTATGTATAAGTACATACTTAATAATAAACAGCAATCAATTCTAAAATTTATGTTCTCAACTCTTATTTTGTAGAATCTCTGCATTATTGATGGATGATAAAAAAAACACTAATGTTTTAAAAATTTTACTGTATACTGATGGACATTATAGAAAATGTTACACGCGTTTTGCTACTTTTAAAGTAGCATCTTCAGACATATGTGAATGATACATTAATTTCTTTTATTATTTCAATTAAATCATTCATTTTTATTCATTCACGTTATGTCTAAAGATGCTACTTTGAAAGTAGCGAAACACGTGTAACATTTATAATATCCATCAGTATATACAGTAGAATGTTTTAAAACATTAGTGTTTTATTTATCATCCATCAATAAGTTTAATTCAATCCTATCCTGTTTTCCCTTCTTTTGCGAGGGTCAGTAAATAATATTTGTCATTTTTTAGATTTTGCTGTTGACAATCTTGTTGCCGAAGGTGCACAAAGAGTTAAGAGGCTCGCCCCTCCGCCACCTGATATTGGACGCTGTTGCCTAAGATGCCAGGGTTATTGCTTTTGTTGTTATCACTTTTGATTAATTATGCTTTACTCTAGTAGTAAAAATAGTATATGATTGTCACTTTTAGTTACACTTAAATGTACATATTATTTAGGTATTTATTTTATAAGACAACCACATTTTAATAAAAAATTTAAACTAATAATTTTCTTTCAATTTAAACTATTTCATTATTTGTATGTTCCATAATATGGCTTTTGAGATATTAAAAAAAATCTCAAAAAGCATCCCGGTGCGCCGAAAAATGGGTAAGTTTTATTAATATTACTATAGGGAGTCAGGTAAAGACTTCAGGATTATTATTGCAGGATTCGGGGTGTTTAAAATTTGAAGTTTTCGAGAAAGGAACATCGTGTCCTCTTCCCATTAATTTTCCGGGAAATGTTGATGAAGCCACCATGTGAGCAGTTGCAGTAAAATGCGGGGGTGCACCATCACGGTACGCTCATTGTAAATCTTCTAGCAAATGTAATAAATTATTCTCCAAGAAGTCAATAAACTTATTCATACCTGGAAGACGTCTTGGAAGTAAAAGTTTCTATATTACACTGCTTGTCAAAAGTAACGGATAAATTCATTTTCTCATTAATATTTTTATAGAATTAAAAAAAGTAAAAAAGAAACGAAACAAGTGAATTTTTAAATTTAATTTAAGTTCTATTGACGTCACATTTTTTTATACAGGACATTCCTTGGCTCAGTATAAAAACGTCATTGCATATTTTTTTTAGGACACTTGTATATTATTACAATTTCCGATTATTTGAGAAAATCCAGTAAGAATGATGGTTTTTCGGAAATGTTACAACGGGAACGGCTCCGAATATCGGTGAATGGCTTACCTGTCCCCATCTTATTTTTTCAAGTATCATCTTACAGTGTACCTAAAATGTTTATGTAGGGCGATGGAAATTATTAGATTTCTAATCCCCCTGTATAAAAATTTCACGTACACTGTAAAGAAACACCATGAAAAATTCAGATATGGACATTAAGCCGTTTTCCGATATTTGGAGCCGTAGGTAGATGTAGGTAGGTACCTACTTTTTCTTGCTATTTTCACGTGTTGCGAAAAAACTAATAAATAATAAGATTTTGTTATGTGTCTCGAATTGTGAAGTTTTCTCTGAAAAGTTATTTTAATAAAAATAATTTATGATAAAGAGTTTCGTACAACATTTAAATTGTATATTCTAATGAATTCTAATGAATACCGCTCTTGTAATCTTCATTATCTGCATCGCACTCGACGAATTGGCAATGAATTTCCATTTCATTGACAATACCATAAACATCTTGTATAAATTCTCCCTGTATGTTCAATATGCACTGCAGCACCTTGTAAATTGATAATAATAACAATAACAATCGAGAATAATAAGCATCAAGCACACGGGAAACGGTAAATCCCCATGTCTTCACCAACGTAGAAATAATGTAAACCACTGATATAAATGAGACTTTATACCTATACCTACAAACTAAACATATAAAAGAACGAATAAGTCTTTTCGCATTCAGTGTGGAAATTACATCGAGCCAAGCAGAAGCGAAATTAAATAATAATAAACATAAGTTAATTATATTTTATCAAAATGAAAACCGCACTAATGTTTGTATTTGCTATGGTTTTGACAGTTGCCATCGTTCAAGCGGACACAGTACCTTTAGCAGATTTGATGGAACTTCGACCAATCGCTGGTAAGAGCATTATTATTTGTACATAAGTAAATATATTCTTTTATAACATTCTTTTAAAAATTTTATATTATTATTGTTTTTTATTCCTTGTGATTTTTCGGTCTTTTGATTTTTGATTTTATTAATTTTTTAGATTTGGCTGTTGACAATCTTGTTGTTGCCGAAGGTGCACAAAGGGTTAAGAGGCTCGCACCTCCTGATACAGGCTGTTGCCAACTTTGCAAGGGTTATTGCGTTTGTTGTTATCACTGGTAATTAATTATACTTTACTCTAGTATTAAAAATAGTATATTATAAATATACATATTTGTTTTGATTGTTATTTTTAAATACACTTAAGTGTACATATTATTATTTATTTATTTAAGAAGATGACCATATTTTAATAAAAAATTGTAGCCAAATAATTTTTTTTATTTAGGATCTAAACACTATTTTATTTTTTTTTATTATAGTAACCTAAAATGCTTAGTTAAAAAACGCCTGAGCGTGTTTAAATCCAATATTAAAACACGCGCGTGCTTTAAAGGTTGGCATACAAACATCAACGTATAACCCCAGTAACTAAATCGAAATGCCAACTTTTTGATTGTTCTAATTGAGTATACACTGCATACTTCAAATAAAATATAAAGACAGAAATTTGAAAATCTTAATTCAATTATCCAACAATTTATTAATTTCCAAATGTACCAATAATAAAAACTATCGTAAAATATTCGTGGTTAATGTGCCTTAAAAGCACTATACTTTTTTATTTCCTGAAAAAACCATATCGAGTTTTATATCGTTGTATTTAGAAAAAAAAAGACATATCGAATGATGTCATAGCCAACTATGACTTGCATTTAAAAAACACAAGTTTACGTCATAGCTCGAAAATGACATAACAAATAAAATAAAAAAATGTAACGCCGTTTTATTGTCTATGAAATCGTCTAAAATATTTTCCTTTACGATTTTTCTCTAATCCCAATAATAAGACTGCTATCTCGGTGTAAAGAAATCCGCGGAATTTACTTTTTGTTAAATATCTAGGAAGCCATGGAGATTTTCAACAAAACAAAAGCTGTTTCGAATTAAGCTCATAAAACTGCACTTCTTTCCCCATTTAACCGTTCCTCTAACTGCAGTAGTTTACGAGATCCCTGTACTAAACATTGAAAAAAATTCACCCTGTATTGTATATTCCATAGCTCTTGAGATATTAAAAAAAAATCTCAAAAAAAACTTCTCCCACCATTATCTCCGAACATCCTGTACGCCGAAAAATTTATAAGTTTTAATAATTACTATAGAAAGTCAAGTAAACACACGATCTGGCTAAAATTTGAAGTCCGAGAAAGGAGCATCCTGTCCTCTTTTTATCAATTTTCCGGGAAATGCTGATGAAGCCACCGTCTAACAGTTACAGTTAAATGCGGGGATGCTCCATCATGGCACACTCATTGTAAATCTTTCAGCAATTTTAATAAATTATTCTGCAAGATTCTTCTTCTTACCTACAAGACTTCTTGGAAGTAAAAGTTCCTATATCAATCTTCTTCTTCAATTCCCTCATAAATGGAACATTTATGTTCAAACTTACCATCGTTTGACAATGTGACTTTACATAAGAAAATTGATGCCATAAAATAGTGTCACATATAAAATACGCATCATAATGGAAAAAATGATTAGTTCGCCAATAGTTTGCGCTTTGAAAATGATGACAAATGACACGCACACCACCTGTTACGTGTCTTTTACAATTTTCAAACTTGACATCTTTTGACAAAAAATTACGAAATATGTATGGCATTAATTTTCCAATTTTTTCCAGTTTTGTTATAAAGGGTGTTAAAAAAGGGTCTAAAAAGGTTTAACCTTGAAATAGTAATTGATTCCGAGATGTTGTGATGCCGTGGTCCCATGGAGATTTGCTCCGAAAGTTTTGTCTATTTTGTCTATAGCTGCGGTAGACATCGTTAACGGTTTACGTGTGTGCAAGTGATGCTTCCACTCCTCGTGTTCACTGATAACTGAGAACTGAAAACTGCGCACAGGTAACCGGTGATGAAACGTTCAGAGCAAATCTCCATGCACCATGGTCAAAAGTCAGGAATCAACTACGATTTCAATAGAAACCGGCCGTGAAAGCCTATACACACATCAATTATACAGGGTGTTCTACAAGCTCTATGACAAACTTTGACAGATGGTAGGTTGCTTGATTTTAAACATATTTTTTTTAATAAACATGGGTCCGATTCGTTTTTGTTTAGAAGTTACAAGCATTTAACCTTTATTAACAATCAACAATAAAAATTTAAATTAAATGATAATCACAAAACTTAAGACTATAAAAATTGTTCGAAATGTCCACCCTCAGCTTGAATGCAAGCCTCACATCGACGAACTAAAGATTCGGTCACTCGAAGAATGAGATTTGGATCATTTCTTATTTGGTTAGCTGCATCTTGAATTCTTTCAAGTAACTGCTGATGGGTAGCGATTTCAACATGGTAGACCAGCTGCTTCATGTGTCCCCATAAATAAAAATCCAGAGGATTCAGATAGATCGGGAGAACGAGGTGGCCATGATATTGGACCTCCTTGACCTATCCATTTATTCGGGAAATGTTCATTTAGCCAAGCAGCAACTTGTCTTCCTCTATGTGGTGGTGCACCGTCATGCTGATACCACATATTTTGAATAATATTGAGTTGCACGTCATCAATAAACTCTAAAAGGTCGTGTTCTAAGAAATGTCTATAAAGATCTTGTCATAACAACCGATATTTCTATTTATCAGCCTACGTTTTTCATTGAAGTAAGTGTATATTTTATAAGTGTACATTGGTTGACATAGTGTCTTAGTGACATAGCGACTTAGTGTCACTTCCTGGTTGATGGAAAAAATTACGATTCTTTAAATGCTTGTAACTTCTAAACAAAAACGAATCGAACCCATGTTTATTAAAAAAAATATGTTTAAAATCAAGCAACCTATACCATCTGTCAAAGTTTGTCATAGAGCTTGTAGAACACCCTGTATGTAACCTATTATGACCTTTTAAAATAAGCAATAAAAACACAGGGATGTCATTAAAAAAAAAGTGGATGACGTCATTAAAGTAACTCAAACTTTGACAAAATATATTTTTATTTATTCAAAGCTTACAGTAATTTATAGCCGGTTAATTATAATAATTATAGGGGAAAGTGTTATTTTTGTGTTAGTAAAATTGAAAAATTCAATATTGACTTTATGAATATTTTTGGAGACTTTTAATAGTTGTAATGTTTAAACCTATACAGGGTGATGAAAAATATGATAATTTTCATCACCCTTTAATAACATTTCAACCTCTCAGCGGCATACAATTAATGTAATAATAGGATGTGGACAAGTAATCCATTTTACTTTAGAAGTACACTACCTACTTCTAAAACGGAAAATTGTGATTTTTACTTGTTTATAAGTCATATAAACTAATTTAAAATCCAATTATGAAAACACTTCTTATTTAATTTTCCTTTAAAAAAAATACTATTATTTTCTAAAACGAAAATATATATGTTAGGGCTCAATTTGATTAAAATATATTTCAAATAAAACATTCAAGAAAGCAAATTCAAATTTAATATCAATCCAATAACATCTGTACGGTACAACGTCCGTCAATCAAGTCATCTCCTCTACGCATCTAGAGAATGCCGACAGCCAAACTCGTATTGCACAATATTTCACAACAATCCTAAAAATAACTCGACGAGGTCAGCCGCCGACGTGAAGTATAGGTGATTCCCCGTCCGCCAGGAAATCAACCAGCCAACGGCGTCATCTCCCCGCCTCAGCCATGATTTGCTTACATTCGACCATCCTGACGTTCTGCTTGTCCTCAAGCAGATCAGCTGATTGGTCAGCTGCTACATCTCTCTGTCCTGAAAAGCTAAGCAAACAGATATTGACCTCATCATGTGCATTGCGAGCATATAGAATGCTGTAACACATGGCATCATGTGTGTTGCGAGCATATAGAATGCTGTAACACATGGCATCATGTGTGTTGCGAGCATATAATGCTGTAACACATGGAACAGCGTGTCTTGCGAGCATATAAAATGCTGTAACACCCTTCATGTGTATTGCGAGCATAGAATACTGTAACACATGGAGCAGCGTGTCTTGCGAGCATATAGAATGCTGTAACACCTCTCCATGTGTGTTGCGAGCATAGAATGCTGTAACACATGGCATCATGTGTGTTGCGAGCAAATAATGCTGTAACACATGGAACAGCGTGTCTTGCGAGCATATAAAATGCTGTAACACCTCTTCATGTGTATTGCGAGCATAGAATACTGTAACACATGGAGCAGCGTGTCTTGCGAGCATATAGAATGCTGTAACACCTCTCCATGTGTGTTGCGAGCATAGAATGCTGTAACACATGGTACACATACATGACCGTGACTAGCTTATATGACTTGCGTGACTCACCTTACTCACCTTACTGGTATAAATGATCCAGGGCTTTAGCCGAACTACTGCAACCACTATAGGTTGTCTACGGCTTCCCTTAAACTTAAAACATATCGGTCATTAGTCAACGAAGCTGTCACACGGTAGGGACCTTTGAACTTTGGCAAGAGTTTCTTACTTTCCCCTGTTGCTGGGAAACCTGACCAACTCACCACTGGTACTGTTTAGCCACCTTACGCTTGGAATCAAACAAATTCTGCTTCAGTCAACCCTCTCGAGTTGTGGCCAAATGGAACCTCAGAAGGTGTGGCACCCAAAACTTTTTGAACAAGCTGCTTGTCCCAGGTGTCTTCGACTAACCTCCACAGCAAGAAAACTCAAGATTGTACGGCTGTGGCGTTCACACTGCCCGTTCGCCCTTGGAGTTGCTGCTGCATTGAGCACATGCTTGCTCCCAGGTTCAGTGCAGAATATTTCATGCAAAACATTTCCAAAGATAAAACATTAAAACATATCAACAGATTTGCTTGTAAAAGCGCCTCCTCGATCTGAAATCACCCTTACTGGCACTCCAAAAATATTAATTATTTCTTCCATCATACATATGACATACTTTGCTTTGGTGTTACGTGTACAGGCTCTAATATACAGAACTTGGAAAAACCATCTACAACGACTACTAAATGAGTATTTCCTTTTGTTGATTTTACAAAAGGACTTAAGTGATCCACGTGCAAAGTGTGAAATGGGGTCGCGACCCCATCGATTGGATGAAGCTTTCCAGTCTTCCGACCAGACGGAGTCTTATATTATACACAATTTAAACAAGCTGATATCTTAAGTACAAGTCTGCTCATTTCGGAAACCAATAGTATTCTTGGATTTTAGCTAATGTTTTTTTCACTTTTATAGTTTGCCGGTAGAAACAAAATCAATATAAACAAATGCAACAACATTAAATGGGTCTTCGAGTACTTTATCATCATCATCATCAAGGTTTGAAACAGAGCGGGCGCGTTTGCAACGCCGAACGGCATTCGAGGAAATTCATAGCTCTATCAGGCGTGACGAAAGTTGTCTTTTCAATTGATTCTTTACTCACACTAATTTGGTAAAGTCAAAGATAAATCATGAACAGTAAAGTATGTACTTGTAATTTAATTCACCTTTTCTAGTAGTTGTTCTATGATAATCGATAAGAAGATCAGTTATCAGTTTATTGCTGCTTTATTGCTACTACACTCAATCTTAAACTTTAATTTACTTAATTTGGAACAAAACCTGTCTAGAAATTCTGAGAGCTTAATCAATTGCTGTCGACGAGATGATTTCAATTCACTAGTACTTACACCCGTGAAATCTATTTTTAAATCAAGGGGATTTACCATGTTTATATAGCGGCCCCGAGAAACAAGATCCTCCTTCCGCTTTATTAAAATTAGGTATTAGAATAATGTTCGGAATAATGCGCCTCGAGACTTATTAAATTTGTCTATCTATAGTATAAACACATCGGTACTTCACACAATTACACTAGTTATGCAATCTCTTAGTGATTTATTAACATTCCTTCTGTGTCCTTGTTCCTCATAATGTTTATTATTCTAGTTTTCTGAGACGCTTTTGCCACCGTCTCCTAACACATGACACTGAATGAATAGGATGACGAAACAATAATTCAAATCAAATGCACACCTAACCAATCATCGACCTAATAACGCTCAGTGTCGCTCAGTCATAAAATCTTCTGTACTATTCCGATCATCTGCCACATAATGATTAACTAATGACATTTTTATTTACTAATGTGCATTCACTCCCTTGGTCGATAAAACAATAAATTTATTTTGTGTTCATTAATTTTTTTTTTGCCTACTTAATATTATACTACGTAGTATTAATCAATTTAACAGGGTTAGGATGCCTACACCTACGGGTAGAACTTAGAATATACCATACATCTATAACATTATTAAGTTGGCGTTTAAGTTTTTTGTCTACATCAGTTTGTTTCCACATGACCTTCCCTATTGCCAAGGGCACAAATTTGGCGTTTTAGTTTAAAATAGTCTGCACGTTTATGCCCGGCCATTTTGCAAAAATAGCAAACTAGTCGTGAAGTACTGGTACTGGAAGCAGTTGAGTTATGCTCGATACTACGTGTCTTTTCCGAGAATTGAACGTATTATTGCACTTTTTTTTTTTTTGCAACGACTGCACAGGACTGGTTCGTACAGGACATGGTTCCACTACCACCTCGAAAGTTCTTTGCATAATCCGCTACCAAAGCAAACGCCCTTACAGTTTGCTGCGCGAAGCGGCAACTTAATTTGCAGATTACAGATTCTGTCTTTCAAGACACAATCTATAACTTATTCCCCCCTTAATTTAAACTTCAGTTTATTCAATTTAGTTATTTTACAAAAACAAAACTCCGTCAAGTCTTGACCAGGTTGTAACTAATAAACAGCAGCCTCGTAAAAATGTTTTGCGAAGTTATGCTTCCCTGGGAAGGTCTTTCGCAACATTTCTTGCCATTGGCACCACATGAAGTTTCAAACCATCATACCAAATTCTGGCCAACCCTATTAATTTTCCCAAGGCTAAATAAATGGTAGTAAGTTCATCCCAATGATAAAGGTGCGCACACTCATTTTATTCTTTGCAACCAATCGTCAACAGTCTGGTTAGTCGTTTTGGGGTCAAATTCGGACAATAGTCTGTCATTCATTAGTAAAAAGCGACCAACACGGTCTCATTACCACCGAGCTTTCATATTCATGAGCACGATTATTAGAGTCTGTACTCACCGTAAGCCTCAATTTGTCCAGTTCTCGTGCCATACCCTGCACCTGCAGAATTGCTGGAGTAATCGGGGTTGTCATTGCACGCCTCTGGACCTCTGCCTCGTCCTCCAAACCATCCCTGGCGAAACGGGACAACATTTTCACGTTTATGCTGACTCACAGCCTCACGTGCCGTATACACAACAACCACAACCCGCACAATGTCCAAATAGATTTTAATTTTGATTTGTCGTATTTGACAAAGGCCACGCTCGTCGATAACGACCGCCACACACGTGGTGATCCCACTTCTGAACTGTTAGGGCTCAATTTGATTAAAATATATTTCAAATAAAACATTCAAGAAAGCAAATTCAAATTTAATATCAATCCAATAACATCTGTACGGTACAACGTCCGTCAATCAAGTCATCTCCTCTACGCATCTAGAGAATGCCGACAGCCAAACTCGTATTGCACAATATTTCACAACAATCCTAAAAATAACTCGACGAGGTCAGCCGCCGACGTGAAGTATAGGTGATTCCCCGTCCGCCAGGAAATCAACCAGCCAACGGCGTCATCTCCCCGCCTCAGCCATGATTTGCTTACATATAAATATCATAAAAGTATCCTTTAAATTAAATTCACCCTGTATGTTCAATGTATGCTCAATATGCACTGCATCACCTTGCAAATTGTAAAAAACAATAACAAATCAACAATAAATAAGTACGCGGGAAACGGTAAATCCCCATTTGCTAAGGAATATATAAGAGAACAAAGTCTATTTGTGTTCAGAGTAGAGATTGCATCGAACAAGGCACAAGTGAATTTAAATAATAATACCCGTGTCATATTTTATCAAAATGAAAACATCACTAGTATTTGTATTTGCTATGGTTTTGGTAATGGCTATCGTTCAAGTGAACACAGTACCTTTAGCAGATTTGATAGAACTTCGACCAATTTCTGGTAAGAGCATTATGAAATTATGAATTTTTTATACATAAATACCTACGTATTAAATAGAATGTTCATATTACGTATTGGTACTGAGTAGGTACATATGCTAATAATAAACCTATTCAATCATATCCAGTTTTTAATTCTTTTACATATTGTAGCCAAACTATAACACATGTTTATAATTAATAGAGAAATATTTTATCAAGGAAAAAAGTTTTTATTTTATAATCTTGAAATAGCTATAGATATAATTACCACAATAATTTATTAATTTATCACTCATTTTCATTTATACAGGGTAAGTCATTGATATGGGAAAGCTCGATTGCACCTACACCATTAAAGATATCGAAATGAACCAAAAAGTGCTGTAAATGGGAGGGTAAAGTGCAGTTTGTAAAATTATTTTCAGATACACAGGATGGCCCAATATCGCTGTACGCCATACAACTTTGTTATTTTAAATAGGACACCCTCTATATTATTACATTTTCATATTGTTTGAGAAAAGTCAAAAAGAATGGTTTGTAAAGTTGAAGTTTGTAATGAGCGATTTATGAGTTATAAACAAATGAAAATCGCTATTTTTCATTTTCAAAGCAGCTTATATTGAAAACGGCTTGAGATATGGAAAAACGGTTTACATGTTCCTATCTTAACTTTTCAAGCGGTATCCTATTGGATAGATGAAATTTTTATACAGAGTGGTAAAAAATTTGATTATTTTCATCACCCGGTATAAAAATTTCAGCTACATGATAGGATACCAAATTAAAAATTAAGATAGGGACATGTAAACCGTTTTTCCATATCTCGAGCCGTTTTCAATATAAGCTGCTTTGAAAATGAAAAATCGCTATTTTCATTTGTTTATAACTCATAAATCGCTCATTACAAACTTCAACTTTACAAACCATTCTTTTTGACTTTTCTCAAACAATATGAAAATGTAATAATATAGAGGGTGTCCTATTTAAAATAACAAAGTTGTATGGCGTACAGCGATATTGGGCCACCCTGTGTATCTGAAAATAATTTTCCAAACTGTACTTTACCCTCCCATTTACAGCACTTTTTGGTTCATTTCGATATCTTTAATGGTGTAGGTGCAATCGAGCTTTCCCATATCAATGACTTACCCTGTATATCTTTATGTGTATAAGTACATAATAAACAGGGTGTTTAAAAACTCGTGGAAAAAGTCAACAACACACTATAATACATAATGGTGTTGTGGGATTTAAAAAATCAAAACAAAAAATTCTGTCTTCATTTGTTTCCTAGATATCCCAATAATTTATTTTTAAAGTGTGGCAACAATGCATGGAATTTTCAGTTAAGAGAATTTTTTTAACAAAATAAACAAAAACTTTATTAAGTCCGCATATGTAATAGGTATTAGAGGTAGTCTTATCGAAGAAAAGTTGTTGTGATACGTCTTGCTTTTGTACCCTAAAAAACATTATTTTACCAACCACTCCAAAAAAACTTGTAATGTCAATCTTTTAATTTTTATTTTATTCATTTTTTAGATTTGGCTGTTGACAATCTTGCTGCTGAAGGTGCACAAAGGGTTAGGAGGCTCGCTCCTCCTGATAGAGGCTGCTGTCATACTTGCGCGCTTTACTGCACATGTTGTTATGCTTAATAATTAATTATGCTTTACTTTAGTATTAAAAATAGTGTAATATATGACGATTGTCATTTGTAATTACACTCAAATGTACATATTATTTATTTATTTTAGAAGATAACAATATTTTAATAAAAAAAATTACTAAAGATTTTTTTTATTTAATTATATTGCGACAGTGCGACAGTCCGAAATTGCGGACACGGATAGTACCTACCAAGCATTCATTGTGGACTTGTGGATCAGCAATCCTAAGTTAATTTACTTTTTTCTCCAATGTGGCTTATTTAAGCAAATATGACCAATTTTGTGGAAAAAGTGACAACACTGCACTGGACACCCTTTTTCAGAAAGAGACAGTGTGAAGGTCTATAAAACCCAGTAAGATGTTACTATGGAAACATAAGAAATGGCAAGTCCAACAAAGTTTCAAACAATTATCGTTGCGTGAATACTTGTCTGATAAGATTATTCAAAATCTGTTTTAAATACATTAGTATCTCTTAATTTTGCAGAACAATGCCACGTTGACAAATTTTATTGAACTCAAAGGATAGGTAGAGTTTGAATGCTTCTAATTCCGTTAAAGATAATAAAAAAATTATAAAAAAACACTATCGTAATAGTTGTGTATCTCAGCAACGAAGCCTTGGAAACATTTTTTTTTCAGTCTTTCTGATCCTCCTCTGTAACACCCTGTATACCGTGTCCACCGTTTCGGGATCAACCTGTATAAAATCCTGAAATCAATTTATGTCAGGATTCAAAAACCATTTCACTAAAAAAAAATGATAACTCTTTCTAAACGACACATTTGCCCTAATGGTATGGTGAAGACAGAGACATCGATGTTTCAATGGTTATTTCCATCTCATCAGCCTGACACATCACCAGCACCAGAAGAGTGTGCCAAACAGAAAGAAATCAAACTATTTGAGTAGAATGATTTGTCGGCAGCATAGTGACTTGCAAGGCAAATGGCATCTGACGACTGAAAAGTATAAAACTTCTAATATGTCATCAATATGTCATCAGAGATTCTCTCAGAGAAATCTGCAATTTTCACTACCATCTCTGACAGTTCACTGAAAAGACAATTACCTTGTGAATCTCAATAAAATTTTCTTCTAGAAACTATTTCACTATTTTTTTGTATATTGCACATTTCTTGAGATATTAGAAAAAATTTCACCAAAAACTCTTCCCCATCTTTATCTCCGATCATCCTGTGTCGACAAATTACTAAATTTGAATTACTATAAGTTAGTCAGGTAAAGACTACTGCATGGATAATTAAAACGAGCTTTTCTCGAGGAAAGAGCATCCAGTCCTCATCGCATCCATTTTCCGAAAAAGTGCTGATGAAGCCACCATCTGACAGTTACAGAAAAATGCGGGGGTGCTAATTCATACATGCATCACATAATAAGTTGCAAGAAATGAACGATACAGTTCTCCTGTTAATATGCCCTCAAAAAGGTATGGCCCTATAACTTGGTTGTTAACAATTCCGGCCTATACATTGACTCTCTAGGTGTATTGTATTTCTGCTCAAGAAACCAGTGCAGATTTTGTGCCGCCCAGTATCTGCAATTTTGTCTGTTGACGGTGCCATCAAAAAAAATGTTGCTTCATCAGAGAACAGGATATTGTCAAGCGGTACTTTATTCTGTTGTAACATATTTATTTTGTCCTTGTTTCAGAAAAGTCCATTCGCCTATCCGTATCATCTTCATTAAGTGTCTGCAGTAATGAGACTTTGTAGGGATGCCATTTTTGTTTCTTCAAGTGCCTTAATACAGAACGCTGACTAATGTTGAAGTCCGCAGTGATGCGCGGCTTGCTTTGTGCGAATTTTCTTGCAGATCATCAAACATCAAACCATCAAACATCAAACATCCAACCGAGTGTCTTCAGTTAATGCTGGACGTCCACTTTTTAATAGATCTGATATGATAGTAACTGTATTTATTTATTTTTATTTATTTAAATAATAGTAAATAGAATAATTCCTCCATCGAAGCAGGAGGGATGGTACCCATTCATTACGCAGGCTGCATTACCTCTTTGGATAGCAATACTGATTCGTTGTTTTAGATAGCAATTGGAGCGAGGTTCGCCAGAAGAAGAGGCAATCAATTTTCCTAAGGAATCAACGAGTTGAATGGCTTCAGCGCACCATGGACCAAGATTTTTCACAGCGAAAGGGATAAAAATGTACTAGTCTTTTTTCAAAAAAAATAATTTTTTTGTATTTTGATTTTTTCTTGAAGCACTGACAGAACCTGCATGTTTTGAAGATGATTGTAGGTAGGAAGGGGCTAAAGTATCAGAGAAGGTGGCGTCCCAAAACAGACATTGACCATTTTTCCAAGGAATTATTGTCATACCATCAGGTCGTTTACCGTCATCGCGTAGTAATCCAGTTGGTTCAAGAATTGCAGGAATTTTAGCAGCTACAAAAGCGCGTCTAAGAGTTTGATTTATAGATAAGTGACGAGAATGACGTCCTGCACTTTTTGCGCATGAAAGAGCATGAATTTCTTGGTTTGTTACTAATTCGCCGCAGAGGCATTTGTGTGGTTTGCAAAGGATAGATCCAAGATGGGGGGACATAGAGATGCGAAAAGTATTGTAATCGATAAGTGTTCCAACTGATCGAGAGGGAAGGGCGTGAAACCATCCATTAGATTCTTGTTTCATATTCACGATGTGGAGGGCTTTGAAGTGTTCAGATGTGAACTGAGAGGCGTTGATTGTCAGATTACATAGGAGAACATCCCAGTTACGTTGGAAAGAAGGAAAAGTGGGTGAAAGGTTCATGTAAGAGGTTTTTCCAGCGGATCAAACCTTCAGTATTTCTTCAAATTCCGAGCTTTGGACGAGTGAGAAAATGCTGTTCACTGAGGGAAGGAACGCGGGAAAGATAAGGTTTTCCAACTTACGTATACCGATGCCTCCGTAACGGATAGGGAGAGAAGCAAATGACCACTGAGAAATGGATAGTGAAGTGTTCAATATTGATTGGAGTCCAGATTTGATTTTCAAACCCATATCTACTATTAAAAGCGTTACTTTCAAAAGAGGAGATAGATGACAGTATCTTCAAATAAGGGCAATGAAGGTTGACTGTAACATTGATAAAGGAAAGGGTAAATAGAAGGAATCTCTCTTTTGACACAAGAAAGGAGAACATCTCTTTCCACACTGTTAAATGCATTTTTGAAATCGATCTTCAGGGCAACTTTCCTGGAACAGAATATATGTGCAATGTGCACAATGTCTTCACAAGCTCCTTTCGTATCGAAACCAAGTTGATTAGGATTGAGGTAAGCGGCGACTTTTTCTCTAACTGACTTACAGGCCATATTAGAGACTAATCCTTGGATGGTAGTACCGATTGCTATTGGGCGAATTCCTCCATCAGATTTCTTTAAAGCACAAAGATTGGCACCATAGAGTAAAAGAATAATCTCAGTATTGATTTTTCCAGAGAGATTCAGGTTTCCAACAGCTGAAAGAGAGGTGATGAGTTTATTTCCTGCGTCGCCTGTGCTTTTACTAGTAAGGTCTTTCAGATGTTGAGGGCGGAGACCATCAAGACCAGCACTAGATCCGTTAGGAAATTGACTGATACCAAGAATGACATCAAAATCTGAGATTTGAAGCGGGTCAACATCTGGAGGCTTCGAGATTGGCAGAGTATGAGACGGGTGAGGATGCTTGTCTTGTACTTTTGATAATGTTTCATCGGACTTTTCAGTCAATTAGTCAGATGAAGATAGAATTTTTATAGCACCACGAACGTCACCATCTGCTAGTTTTGATTCAACTCTCCTTGAAAGTGAAGTTGGAACAGATTTTATTTTTGGTATAGATTGGGAACTGTCTAGGCTGCCATATGCAGAATTTTTCTTAATAAATTGTGCTAAATTCTTTGATGTCTTATCAGGTACTTGAAGTGCGACATAGCAAAAAGTTAGTATAGTGACTTCCAAGACTCACTTAGGTAATGGTTAAATAAATCAATTTAGAATGCAATATTAGAGATTCTGAACAAATTATTATAAAATGTACTTGCCTTAAGGCTTTTAAATAGCAAAACTGTATTCTTAGGGGTAGGTAAGTTTAATGTTGTTATAACATAAGTATTTATTTTTTGTATTAATTACCCAATACGAAATAATCGTCTATATTCTCCCTGTATGTTCAACGCATGTTCAATGTGCATTGCATCACCTTGTGAATTGATAAGAATAATCAACAATAACTAAGTATACGGGAAACGGTTAATCCCCATTTCTTAAAGAACCTACAAATAATGTAAATGACTGATTTAATAAGTAAGAGTTTATACCTACAAACATGATATATAAGAGAATGAAGTATTATTGTGTTCAGTGTAGAAATTACATCCAACAAAGCAGAATACTTAACTGATCATATTTTATCAAAATGAAGACCGCACTAGTGTTTGTATTTGCTATGGTTTTGACTGTGGCCATCGTTCAAGCGTACACAGTACCTTTAGAAGATTTGGAACTTCGACCATTCGATGGTAAGTACATTATTTTTTATTACGTATTGCTCAGAAGAATGAAGTTTTTATTTTGTTTTAAATACAGATTAAACCAAATTAATATGGCAATTAAACCAAAAATAGCATTTTTCACTTTTTTATAGTTCTGAACGTACTTAATTTAAACTGCAGCTGTATAAACAAAACTTAGTGAATTTTCTTAGGTGATACGAAAATGCAATAAGGTACAAGCTGTCCCTTTTAAAAATTTTAAGTACCACAAAGTCACTGCGCTTTTTCGAGATGTTTTATAAAAAAATTAAGTCTTCGAAGAAGTCGAGTGAAATCTTGCAATTAAAAAGTTACGGGGGGGCGTCCTTTACGTGCTCACCGTATGCACAGTAATAATAATTATTGTTATCAAAAAAGCAGGTATTTATCAATGTTACTTTTGGCTTCTAGAAAACTTCTAATCTTGATAACAAATTACCAAAATTAATTTGTTTTGTCAGTCTTTTAATATTTATTACTTATATACTTTTTCAGATTTCGCTGTTGACGATCTTGCTGCCGAAAGTGTACAAAGAGTTAGGAGGTTCGCGGGTAGGATACCCCCCTGCTGCCATGTTTGCAAGGGTTATTGCACATGCTGTTACGCCTGATAATTGATTAAGTTTTACCCTTGTATTAAAAAAGTATACATTTTGTTTGTATACTTTAACTAAAAATATATAGTTATTTATTGTTAATTTAATTTTATAAAACAGTCATATTTTAATAAAAAAATTAAACTAGGTACTTATATTTTTTTATAATTTAAATTTAACTGAATTTATCTACGACTGATTCATAAAATGCACTTTTTACTCGTTTCTTAGTTCATAAAATATATGATTGTCATGAAGAGTGCATAAAGTAGAAACGAGTGAAATAAAGTGTCATTGTTTAACGCTTATTACCATAACTGACACGTTACTGCAAGCCGGCCAACGAAGTACATACAGTACAAGTTCTACTGAGCGGCTCGATCGCAAGTGTACTGAGTTCTCCACGAGACGCTGAATGCTGAACTACATAGCCCGACGCCGACAGCTCCCTAAATCTTGTTGACACCACGCACCTACTAGAGAAACGTCATAGTTTATTCGCAGAGCGGCAGATATATGTACAATTATTATTTTGTGGTTTGTGTCATTTAGTTACCTAAAATCGATACCATTGAAGATGATTCAATAAATAAATCTTCTACCCCAGAAGAAATTATTTTTCAATCAAATGTGGCTGCACAAAATCTGTTACCTCAAAAATCTAAAGAAGTGCATATTAAGCAATAATTCGCCTTTATGAACTGACGTGATTAAAAAGGCGGTAATAGCTTATATGAAGACATTAAAAGTGTTTTTTATGATAACTTTTCGTTCTAATCTAAGTTACTATCGTAGATAAAATTTTGTATGCAACATAATGCACAACGTGCTTTTTTTACTTCTGGGGTTTATGCACTCGCCTGCGGCCACTGTGGCAGAGCCAGGATAGTCACGGTAATTTTTTTGGCATAGTTACTAAGTTTTGAAAAGGAAATAAATGATAATTAAAATTACATATTTTACTTGATCAGAAGTCAATGAAATTGTACAATTTCGAAACACTGCATATTTAATTTTTAAGCAATATTAAGCGTTTTGAACGAAAAGCAAACAATTTAACTAGGCCATGAAACAGCCACCGCGGCAAAAATATAATGACGCTAGCTGAATTTTTTAATGTAATGCTGACTGCAGAACGATTGGTAAACTGGAACAACTCGCATGGTTGTCATTTCCCTGTCAGAATGCACCTTGCTTTTGTTTACCTACGTCAAGTAACTGGACGACCGGTAAATAAAAGTCAAAGTGGCAACACTCCAGTGAAAATCACATTTCGAAACCCGAGAAAGAGTAACTGATTTGGAAAGAGGTTTAGAAACCAAAAAGTTAGTGGTGTTTCGGGGACCGAAGAGGACGGTCAGGGCGTTCGCGCGAGAATTTAAAGTAAACGCGAGTGAGTGATTTTGTTTCTTTAAGGGGGAGATACCCAGCAGAGCTGCAGTCAGAGCTACAGAAAGGGCAATCCAAGGGCTACGTCTAAGTAGTAAGTCGATTAGACTTACACTAGAAATTTACTGTTTTTCCGTTCGAAAGATTTTTATTAGTTTTATTTTTGATTTAAAGAAATTTTATTTTTGATTTTTTTTATTAACGTTACCTGTGAAACTAAATTAAATTAATCAGATCAGGTACCGCCACAGCACTATTCCCACAAATAAAATGGTAATTGATTAGAGTCAGACTGTACGTAAGATAATTTTTTTTTTACCTAAAGTTTGTTTTTTTTTCCTTTTTTCTAAAATTAATTTTTTCTGTTAAATTTTACATATCAGTTTTATAATCGAAATTTAGTCGTAGATAATGAAATAATTAAGTTGATATCTCAGTAGTGTATTTTTATTTTTATTTTAGTAAATAATTTTAATCATAACTTTGGTGTTCATATTTTATCACCCTTGACCACCCTAACACTGAATTTCACATAAAGAGGGCTCTATACTCTTAGCAGCCCCCGAATCTACGTGCCTCACACCTCTCTGACCACTATCATTGGCAAACCGCTCCGCCCACTTGATAGCGGTCCAACCCCTTGACAGCCAGAAAGAAGGTGAGTCTACAAAAACTGGTGTTAAGAGGGTAGGCACCCGCCTTACCACAAACTTCCCAGTCGTGAAAAAAGTACCACTTTATGCACTTGTTGCATAAATATAACTAATAATGTATGGGGAAAATAGTAGTAATTTTTCACATTAAATTGCCTGAAATGCGTTGATGTAAGGATTCAGAAACTATTTCACGATTTTTTTTATGTTGCATAAGTTTTGAGATTTTGGAAGAAAAAAAACTCAAAAAAAACATTATCAGTAGTAGATATTATATCGTAACAAAGTTTCATTGCGGTTTTTTGTGCGAAAATCGATTGGAAAATATGCTTTTCTGTCAAAAAAGTGCAAGTAAAAAAAAAAACGTTAAAAAAAAGAAAAAGTAAAAAAAAAACAGTTCTTTTCAAGTACGGTCCTGGATCTTCAATTTCCCGATAAGTCAACTAGAAGGAGTGTCTCGGTGTGTTCAATATGTATTGCATCACCTTGCAATGTGATAAGAACAATAATAACAGTCAACGATAATAAGCATGCGGGAAACGGTAAATCCCCATTTCTTCAAGAACTACCAATAATGTAAATCACGGATAAAAGTAAGACTTTAGACCTACATGCAAACATTATGTATATAAGAGAATGAAGTATTTTTGTGTTCAGTGTAGAAATTACATCCAGCACAGTAGAAGCGAAATTAAATAATAATAAACATAAGTTAATTAATTATTATATTTTTTTATCAAAATGAAAACTGCACTAGTGTTTGTATTTGCTATGATTTTGACAGTGGCCATTGTTCAAGCGGACACAGTACCTTTAGCAGATTTGATGGAACTCCGACAATTCGATGGTAAGAGCGTAATTTTTTGTGTATGAATGTATAGAATATCCATATTACATGTACTACAGAACGAATACCTGCTATAATAAACAATAACCTGTCTTATTCAATATCCAGTTTTGGATTTTTTTTACATATTGTATAAATATAATTTGTCAGGCTTATGAGAAAATATTTTACCAAAGAAAAAACCCGAACTAAGATTAAAATAATTAGGTACTACATTATAGATTTTCTTCAAAAAAACTATGCCATTTTTTCTAAATAGGTTAAACCCATATATTAAACTCTAAAACAAGAAAACAAAATTTTTTTGAATTTTATTTTACTTATTAATAGGGAGTGTTTACCACTTATTTTTTTGAAAAAAGCTTGAATCCGTTAACTTTATTAGTGTATTTTTTAACAAAAAAAGTCACTTTTTTATTATATTTTCAGCCTCAATTTGAATTTTTACCCTTATCGATATTCCCCCGCCGTTTTGGGCATATATTTTTTTGCTACATATTTTTTGGGCTGTAAATTGATAGTCCTGATTTTTCTAAGTATAAGGACACCTCGGAACTCGGGAAAAAGGTATGATAACTTTCAATTATACAGGGTGATTAATATTACTATACTCTCTTATGGAATAAAGTTCATAATTCGAAAGCAAACTCAAATTAAGTTCAAAACTGGGTTTTAATTTTCTAAGATAACAAATTACGAATTTACTTCTAATAACGACTTTTGGCGCTCACTGCATGTAGTATGAGGGCGTCCGAGGAAATCAGCAGGATAACGAACGTTTTATTCAATAATGGTAGAGAACCCATTTTTATTGGACTTCCGAGGCAATATAAAAATGTGAAAATATACAGGTGTCCCATTTAAAAGACGTACTACTAAGTTATAACGCTTTTTTTTAAACACTCTAAATAAATAAAAGTTGAACCTTCATAGAAATCGAGTGGAAGAGTGAAATCCTTCAACTTTTACCTATATTTGACATTTTTTGTAACATTTAAAATAAACAAAATACAGAGGGTCTTTAGGTTACTTGTTGTGATTTCTACAAAACTTATTAGATATAATTTTCATAACTACCAAAATAAATTACTTTTATCAGTGTTTTGATAACACTGTATTATGAATTATGCATTAATTTGATAACACTGTATTAATTATGTTTTTTTTTTTTTTGTAGATTTGGCTGTTGACAATCTTGCTGCCGAAGGTGTACAAAGAGTGAGGAGGCTCGCAGGACCCCCCTGTTGCCATCTTTGCAAGAGTTATTGCACATGTTGTTACGCCTGATAATTAATTATATTCTACTCTTAGTATTAAAACAGTATACATTTTGTTTGTATACTTAAATAAGTAAGTAAACTAAAATGTACAGTTATATTAATTTTATACAAAAATCATATTTTATTAAAAAATTTAAATAAAGACTTATTTTTATTAATGAATAAATGTAAGATATGTAAACCTACGGTAAAAATGGTAGTAATTTTTACATAAAATTGCCTGGCCTCAAATGTGTTGATGTAAGGATTCAGAAACTATTTCATGATTTTTTGTATGTTTCATAGTTTTTGAGATATTATTAAAAAAAAATTAAGAAAAAACTTCTCCCAACTACATCTTTGAACTTCCTGATCCGAAAAATTGGTAAATTTCAATTTTTATGTTTTTTTTTTAATTATTGTTAACTTGTCTTAGCTTATTATAGCTTGTTATATTATTATATTGTTATAGATATTTATTATAATGAACTGTCTATAATTCGAAGTTTTCTAAAAAGAAAGCAGCAATTTTCTCTTTTCTCCATTTTCCGTGAAAGTGCTTATGAATTCAGTCTTAATACGTCATCGTCTGATAATTAAAGTAAAATGCGAGGGTTTCTTTGTAATAACAGTAATATAAAGGGTCTAATTTGGACATACCTAACATAAACTAAGTCACAATGAAATAGGTATCACTTACTTAAATGATAACAACTTTTCAATATAATGGAATATCCTTTTGAATCTTTTGTATAATTGTGAAATATTGCCCTTTAAAAAAAAAGTGGTACAGTAGAGTCCCGCTAGCAAAAAACAAAATATAATCTTAAAAAAATAAATTTCATAATTCACAAAAATAAACTAAGAAATACGACAAATTAAAAAAAAAAATAAGAAACAAAATTAATAACCAGTATGCCTACCTCTGACTTTTAGAACCTCTGGGCAATAGTCTGGCATTTACTATATCAGGGAAGTAAGTATTCAAATTTCGATTAATATTATTCCATTCTTCTTGGAGTTGCAGAGCCAATGATCAAGATTTTCTGCTGCACCTTGAGCTAGTTTCATAATTCCTGCTGATCCATTGTTTCATAATAAAGGTGTTCAATGGGGTTAAGATCAGGGCTGGCTATGCTGTCTTTCATGAAGCCTATTCAGTACTTCGGCTAGACATAATATGTCTAGCCGAAGTACAACCTATTTTTGTGTCAGTCTTGTTGCAAGGAAGAGTATTAAATTTAACATTTGATGCAACAGTTAGTGCGAATTTAAGGATTTTTGAGTTGTGCCACTATTGCAGCCGGTGAGCGATATTAGGAATAAAATGGGGGTTCAGTCTTGATTTTCTCACCCTCTATGTTTTTTGGATCAATAGGAACACGAATTTGAAGTTTTGCTGGCTAAAATTTTGCCCAGAACTTTGTTTTTGCTGCACTTTTTGCACAAATTTTTGCACTTTTTTCAGTTTTTAATCTGAATTTCAATAAGGAAGCTTTTTTTGACAAGTCCATTCTACATAGCGAGGATTTTAAAGTGTTAGAAACGCGATAGAAAACGGTTTCAAATATTTTCATGAAATTTTGAAAACATACTAAGTACATGGGGGGGGGGATGTTTTGCGGTATTTTTTATCTTTTTTCCTGCACCCACTTTTGACCAATAGGGTAACTGTGAAATTATTAATATAGGTACCCTTTTTATTGTATATTTGGATTCTACGGCTGAAAATACTTAGAAATTAAGATTACCCCTCCCCCCATCTCGTTGGAAAAGCGGGGCGTAAATTTCAAATTTTATCCAAGAACTCTTATTTTTTAATGGAGATTGGGATTTTACGACTGAAAATAAGTAGGATTTGTCGGTAACATTTCTTATATGATTCATAACAGAAGGCGCTAATCGACAAAATGTATTCTTTTTCACTTTGTATTAATACTGAAATTGAACGAAAAAGATCCATGAATCACTAAAAAAGTACATTTTACATATTTGTAGTCATACAATCAGAATCTGCAATAAAAATCAGGGTTCCTAACTAAAATTTGAAATTTTATCCCCCCCCTCCTTCCCCCGCTCTACCTACAAGAAGGGGAAAGAGGGAAGCTATTTTCGAAGCATTTTCATCCGTAAATTTCGAATCTGCAAAAAAAAGGGTTAATGTTAATTTAAAATGTACCACCACCCATCAAAAGGAGGTGAAGGAAAAAAAAAATTTTTTATGAAATTGTTTGAAACCGTTTTTGAGATATCCCATTGTTTAAAAATCTCATTTTGTATAAAAAATTAAAGTAGACAAAAAAAATCTCCAACATTTCTCATAAATATGGTTTTTTTTTTTTGGAAGACTAACCGTACCGCCGGTAGAACGAGCCAAAATCAGGCTGTCGGATTAGCGGGACTCTACTGTACCGACTACTTTTTCTAAAGCCCTTATGGTACTTTAAAATTATTCAGGAGACGTTTCAAAATGATATCAATTTCAATAATATGACTAGGTATTTTAGTTAGATTTTACACCGTCAAGTCTATCGTCCCTAAGAGTGACCTAATTGATACGCTTAATTTTTTTTACTGAAGATGGCACTTTCTTTTTTAGACGGGCACAACGCTCATAATTTATAACAGGCACTCATTTTTCAATAAACAGTAGTCATAAAAGATTGAGTAAAAGTTAATTAACTAATTAATTAATTAGTGGAAGACTATTTAAAATTTCCAATAACAAGTCAAGAGTCATATGTACCAGTAGCAGAAGTGCTTGAGCAAAGCTATGGGTTAATCGATAACAAAAATACAAAGTATACAACAAAGTAAAGACCACCTACAATAGGCTAGTAGGATGGACTGAATCAATTTACATCAATTTACATCCCATTAAAATAGGAAAATAAGAGGCGATCCAAGCAATAACGTTCAATATCAATGTAGCCATTTCACTAATAAACCACGACAGTGTACCTAATAGTATTATACAGGGAAATTGTAAATGTAGGTAAGCAAAAACTCCAGGTGGTGATTTTTTGTTTATAGGTATGTAAAAAAAATTAATTTGTGGAATAACTTGTATTAATAGTCGTAGTAATGATAGTAATTAATAGTAGTGGTAATAAAAAGTGGTAGTAACTGTAGATGGTAATTGTAATTCTCCATAAAAATTAAACTAAGGGTCGTTTGAATAGTTTCAGGCCTTATCGACAAAAAGTACTGATAAAATTATTTTATTTCACTGTTCGATAAATGGTGTTGATATGCGTATCCTGTAAAAATTTCATGTCATTCCGGTCAGTATTTAGTTAATGCCATTGTTCCAAAGTTGGATTCAGTTTCGGTGAATCGCCTGCTTTCTTGAATACAATCATGAAATATTGGGTGGCCGAGTAAAAACGCGGTCGTACCACATTTTGATGATGAACATTCTGGGCGACCAAAAACTGTTTCAACTACTGAAGACGTCGGATTTAGTGCATCAAACTGTAATGTAAAATCGCCAATTGACACTTATGGAGATTTCTGAGTTTTGTGGGACATCAGGTGAACGGCTACAGAAGATTTTACAGAAGACTTGGGTATGAGAAAATTATCCTCACATTTGTTGACAATCGACCAAAGCGGGTATGGCATGACATGTTGCGCGAGTGTCTTGACCTTGAGCTTATAAAAAAAATCGGCTCAATTTCTGGGACGTTTAATTAATGTCAATGAAACTTCGGTTCATCATCAGCATTCTCTATACAGTGTGAGGCGCGAGAACCTTAGGGCATTTTTATATGGAGAAGTGTTGGGAGTAGAAGCCTAAAAATTTGTACATGTATGATTTCAATTTCGACGAGCTAAACTAAAATATTAACAACCCCTCACCCCTTCCGGTTATACCGGAAGTTGTCATCAACTGTCTTATTTTAAATAGGACACCCTGTATATTATTATATTTTCAGATTGCCTGAAAAAATGCAATACAAATGGCGTTTACAGTTCAAAGTTTTACCAAGTGGTTTATGAGTTATAAACAAATGAAAATCGCAGTTTTCCATTTTCAAAGTAGCTTAGATTGAAAACGGGTGAAGATATCGGAAAACGGCTTACATGTCCCTATCTTAACTTTCCATATACTACGCTGTGGTATAGAAATTTTTGTAAAGATTTTCTTAATTTTTTTTTTGAAAATGGCTGATTTTTCATCACTTTGTATACAAATTTTATCAGCACCATAGGATACTACGTGAATAGTTAAGATAGGGACATGTAAGCCGTTTTCCGATATCTTGACCCGTTTTCAAGCTAAGCTGCTTTGAACATGGAAAATTTCTATTTTCATTTGTTTATAACTCATTAATTACTCGTTACAAATTTGAACTGTAAACATAATTTTCATTACTTTTTTTCAGGCAATCTGAAAATGTAATAATATACAGGGTGTACCATTCAAAAAAAGAAAAAGGTGGCAACTTCCGGTATAACCGGAAGTGGTGTGGGGTTGCAAATATTTTAGTTTAGCTCTTCAAAATTGAAATCATAAATGTACAAATTTTTAGACCTCTACTCCCAACACTTCTCCATATAAAAATGCCCTAAGGTTCTGGCGCCTCACCCTGTAGATCAAACATCAGTCAATGCAGTTAATCGAGGTGGGACAACCAACTCCGAAGAAGGCGAAGGTCGTTCTTTATGCGGGAAAAGTGAAGTTTTTTGGGACAGCCGTGGGATTACTATGGTTGAATTTGTACCTTCAGATAGGTTAAACTATCAACGTACTCATTAGGCTACGTTTCTGGATCGGTTGAAGGCCAAAATCAAGAAAACGACCATACTTGGCCAAGAAGAAAGTAGTGCTCTTTCACCAAGACAAACGCTCGGGTGCATAAGACATCGCAAAACTCCGCAATAAATTTCGTGTTTCCTCAAAATCTGTGTTTTTCTTGAAAAGGCCAGAAACTTTTCAAATGACCCTTAAAAAATTAAACATTAAAATCTTGGCATTAAAAAGGTATGAACGAAATTATAAAAATACATTAGCAACGTATTTTAATGCAATAAAAATATTCAAGGTGGCCACCATTCTTTTGTTTCTTACAATAATACAAATTTTGATTTGGCAAGATCAATATTTTTTTGGAAAATAGTGCAGTCTAGAAAAATTATAAGAGCCGTTTCTTATTTCAAATTGAATAATAAATCTGATTTTAAAATTTAAAGTGGTTCACTACCACTTCTATAACATGTCCCCTCTTCTCCTCCCTCTTAAAAAAATTCTGGTTGGAGCTTGCGAGCTTGTAATTGCTAATCAGTGCCTTAAGCAACCTGTTTAGTTTTTGATGGGCCACGCACCACGCTCCCTGTATAAATTAAAGTTAAACCTTAAAATTAAGTTAACCTTATTGTTTTACTTTCAATAATGTGTTTGCTGCGAGAAAAACATATTTTCGCAGAAATTTCATACTTTCATGCGTTTTTATTGCCTATTATTGGGCAGTTGACGTTTTTCTTGCAACCCGATGTAGTATTGACCACGCACATATATTATTTAAAGTATTATCTTACACGCAGAAGTTTTTTTCTGGAAATTTCACTCATATTTAATTTTCTCTAAGTGTTATTTATCCATTAATAATAATTTATAACAGGCTATTAGTAAATAAGGAACAAAACAAGAAACTTTATTCTATTTCACTCCAGTTGGCGTTGGTAACAATCGCTAATTCTAAGACAGCCCAGAAATATAACATAAACCATCCTTTCCATTAGGGGCACCCATCATTTATTAAGTTTTTAAGTAACTTGCATGCATACCATATAAGAACAAAGAACTAGTAGGATGCAAGATTATTATTTACTTTTATTAACATTTACTCCAAGAGCGATGTTAGTAAGTACATATCGGACTATGCCTGTGTTATGAAAAAACTTACCTGACCATTAATCTTAATTATAATAATATCACACCAGAAGCGTAACCTGAAATTATGGATCATTACGCAGTTAAATATTGAAATATGTTGATATTCCTTCGTCAAAGGCGTCCCTTCGGGCGATATTGTCGTAATATGGTACAACTACGAGTAGGCCAGTCATCTAGGAGAGAGACGAATCTTCTCACACCCATTCGATGGATTTGCGCGCAAGTGCATAATATGTAATTATTATTTGTCACATCAAACCAACACGAATGTTAAAAAACCGAGGAATATTTTCATTTTGGACTTAGTAGGTAGGTACCGACATTTCTTAATACGATTTTTTATGCGTTCACGAAAATAAGAGCGAGAAAGAGCGCTGTTTGCAGTGGTTTTTATAGTGGTAAAGGTAGCAGATAATCTGTTCCAGTAATTTTTTTTTACATAAACGTAGTTTATTCTATTTATTTTTTGACAATGAAATCGAAGTGTGAATTTCGACGACCACCTAACGAAATGATGTGAATAAAATTTAAACTGATAAAAAATTAAGAATAATAATTAGAGTAGAATATCTACATAATGGTGCAGAAATAGTTTCATAACGCACCTAATGTTCCGTGCCTAAATAAACTTATAAATACATGGCGCTCATTGAATATTACCACTATCACAGACATAATAGGGGAGATAATGCTCGGGGTGGTCTCTCTAAAAGCAAGTGCATCATCGGAAAGTGAAAATTCAAATTCTTGTAGGAGGTATGCGCAGGTGTTGAAAACCACTTTTGATTTCTAGGAAGATTCATGGCGCTATCGAAAAAAAATGAATGCCGACAAGTGTAATATATTTAATATGGCCAAGGGTACAAAGTTCATAAAGCCCTTTTTCCCTTAGATTTAAAAGGTATTATAATACATACGTAATAGCTGAAAATAATGCTTTTTAGGATTATCCATTCTTTGGAATCATTTCATTGTTAAATGGTCAAAAGTTAGAAAAATCGCTTTTTCTCAAGAAACTATAAAACTATTTTGAAGAAGAGGAAAATGAAAATCTCAATGCCTGAAAGTTCATTTCATTCAAAAGAAAATTTATGACACGTCTGTGATTTTTTATGAAGTTTTTTTATGTGAAACTGATTTTGGTATGAAACCAAATCAATTATTATTTATTTTTACCGGAAACGGCACGGAAATATGAAAAGCTTTTTAGTGCATCAATCGCCTAAAATGTTGATTCAATTTTCAATATTCTCGCTATTTTGGAAATTGGGTTGTTAAAATTTCTAATGGTACTATAATATTAGTGGAAACACTCTCCATATTTTAGCCCAATACCGTAGGCTTTCCCATACAAGTGTTGAAAAAACATTTTTTGCAAAAGTTCATATGGCTGCCATTTTGAAACGTCTTGACTGATATTTCTCAAATGCAATACCAGACAATTCTTTCCAGACATCTAACTATTACGAAAATTCCAGTTATATAGCTAGTTTGAAAACTGCACATATAATCGAGTAACACCAACAGGTTAGGGCGAAATTTGAAGGGACACCCTGCACAAATAACTTTTTTTTAGAAAGTTTTTTAAACGAAAATCCAAATTTAAAGTCCAAACTATAGGTTTTTGCAAGATATTAATACTTTGTGCCTAACGTTTTAGATGTAAGGTACGGAGCGTTTTCAAAATCGAAAATTTAAATTTTTTGAGAAATAAACAACGCAATCTGAAAATTTCAGTTCAATTCCTTCGAAAATGTGCTTAGAAACGGTTGTACAAATTTAGACAGTTTTACCATTTTCCTGACCAGGTGGCCCACGTCACTGAATTATTAATAGAAAAATGAAATATTTTTTACATTAGCGTAAAGCTCGGAAAACGTTCTTCCCATCCTGGTAATTTGATTTTAAAGGTTTTGTTCCATCTTGCTTATGCAGTGGTTCAAAAAATAGCAATTTTTAAGGAAACTTCAAATGGCCGTCATTTGGAAACTGCTCGACCGATTTTGCTCGAATGCAATACCAGACTGCTCCTTATGGATACCTTACTCCAACAAAATTTTTCAGTTATTCAGTCCCCGTGATTATGAAAACTGCGACCTGAAAATGTGTGACAAGAACTTTTTTTTTAACTTTGTAGGTGTACAAAGATATATTTGATAATTCTGTTTTCATAAGGAAACCATGGGACTGTTAAACGCGGTTGACATTTTGATAAATATAGGTAAGGGTTAAAACCAAAGCCATATAATCCCAAAATGAAGAAAACCAACCTTGTCGTTCCGTAACAGGTTCTGTATGGTCCCTAGAACTCTTATTTCACTTATCCACAAGTAGATACTTAGTAATAATCACAATAATAATTTACATGTTCAAAAGAGAGTAAGTAATTGCTAACGATCGAATTTCTGTAGTTTTTTTCGAAGAGCCGACACTTTCGTTCTCGCTGGCCTCTTTTTCAAAAAGTTGCCTCGTGTAAGTGGGGGGAAATTTAGGGAGAGCGAGCGCTGTACCATTCCATCGGTTTTACTTTAAAATCATCTGACTGATACCCGGTAAACGAACAAAGCACAACTATTTTTGAACAATGTAAAAGCAAAGGTATATTTCGCGTGTACAGTAGGGACACCCTGTTGAAGTCGATTTTAGAAAACTTTTTAACGAGAATCCAAAGTCCTCCATAAGTTCAACAAAAGTGAAAAGTTTCTTGAGTGCAAAAAGTGCTAAAAAAAACTTTTTAGCAGAACTTCACCAGCTTATAGGAGAACTTTTTAAGGAAGAAAAGTTCCCACACAGATAGGTCCGGAAACGCTTAGAAAAAAGATAACAGGGTGTTGGAAAAAAATCCGTTTCCAGTTTAACTTGGGCATTTTCCAAGATTTCAATTTGTAAAAAAAATTATTTAAAAAATCTAGCGTTTGGAGCACAGAATGCACAGACTAGAATAAGCTGAGACACCCTATAGGTAAATATTGTTGGCATATGCAGGTGAATCTATAAAATCCCCTTTTTCGTGATCTAAGAGTCAGGATCGATGGACATTTGCTGATTTTGGATAATTTTTGTAAAGTAATGGTGAAGAGTTTATGGGTTTATGGTTTATGTGAGAAATATTTTTAATTGATATACTATAAAATTTGGGCTTAATATCTTATTTGGTTCTATTGATACGTGCGGAATCCTTTCAAAAGACATGAAACAATCTGATGGGACCAATTACACAGAATGATAAGCTAGCTGTCATTACCAATTAAATGGGACCGGAATGATTCAGTATTTTCTTTGAAGGACCAGACTATTGTCCTAAACACGTGTAAGGCGCAATCGACTTCACCTGTTCATCGATTTGTATTTGAATCTCTCATCACTAGTCACGCAATGACATTCCCCTATGAAAACCATGCATGTGAAGTCATAATATATCATCCTCACGGCATTTAATATGTTTATTAGACACCCTGTAAAAATCTGCTATTACCACTGTATTCTAATAATAACCCCACCTGCTCAGAAGATCAAAATTAATCACCTCTTCATTGGAAAATGAAAAATCAATGAATAGGCTGTAGTCGTTTATGCCCATCAAGCTCAATAAAATTGAGCATTATTTTTCTGTCCTAGGTTAATTAAAATTCGTAGGTATATGTTATTAAGTTAAAAATTTAAAAATTACAAAGCTGTTAAAGGGCGATAATGGAACAAAAGATATTTATTTGTTTCGAGTAATTCATATCAAAGGCAAAGAGGAAAGTAATTCTACTCACATGATGGAAGGAATCTTTTAATATAATTTTTGAGATTCAATCTACTCGTAAGTAGATTCATAATATTTTACAATATTTCACATTACCTAACCATCAATCATTTAATAATGACCGTCGGGGTCAATTACCGACAAAAAATCAATTGCCTGATGAGTAAGACCACTTTGCATACGTGATAAAGGGGTGCTTATTTGTAGGCGGCAACGATGACCAGCAGATGGCCTGGGAATTACCGCCGAATTTATGGACGCCTAACGAGGAGGTGCGATATTATTGCCCCCGACACGCTCCACCAGGTGTTTACCTGCACCTATATGAAGACGCCAAAGGTAATTGGGCTAAAAGGTAGGCAGTAGAGTTTCGTCAAAGTACTCTTGTAAGGTTTCGTCAGAAAAAAATGTAACATAGAGAAACATGCATGTGTTAAATTTCAGATTGTGAATTTATTTTGCAAAAATTATAAATAAAAATATGGCTGACAACTGCATTGAAAACTATAGGGTGTTTCATTAATCAGTACAGGCAAAAATAATTTCAAGCCTTCCCTGAGAAGTTAACAGTCTCTTGAAATTGGGTAAAAAGTCACATTTATCTAGTTTTGCTAAAACGACTTGAAATTAAAAAAAAAAAACAATAACAATCAAAAACTACCACCAAAAAGTCTTCATAATAATAACTTAAACATAAATAGTTTTTATTTTTACAATATTTGGGCTTTCTAGAGATTTAGGTTCTAATTTAATTTTCCACTAATTTGGCCTCTAATGCAGAACAAATTAGAAAACTTGTGAGGTAAAGACTGAAGACATGGGCGGTACATTTTTGTCCTTATTACGAACTCATCAGCATATAAGTTGGAAGCTATACAAGTTGCACCATGTATCCTTCTCTATATTGCTATCTCCTAACGCTAACAGATACAGGGTCGGTTAAACAAGTCCAAAGGAGCGCAATTTTGTGGCCATCTCGATTCCTTCGAGACATACAAGATATCTGTGACCGTTCCTGAAATATCCTGAAAAAACTGAAAAATCGAGATTTCTTATTTTTTCCATATCTTTTTTATTATTGGAGATTAATGAATAATTTTTTGTGGGCTTACATAAGTCGTCAAGTGCTACCCATCTGACATTTCAAAAATTTTCAAAGCCGACTAGATCCCAGAATCTTCATAGTCAACTTTCGTTTTTCTTATAGCCACCATATTGTTTTTTATGTCGTTCGATATAAAAAAAAATCATAAAAACTAAAAATTGTTAAACTTCAAAAAAATAAATTTAAAAAATTTTTATTCTTCTTTTTTCTTTACAAAAAAGACACATTTTTAGACCGAATTTCATAGATAAATTAAAAAACCATAAGGCAAGCACTATTTCGGCGTATTTTACAAATGTTGACGTTTTTCTACGATTTTTTTTAGACTTTTCTTTGAAAAAAGAAGAATAAAAATTAAAAAAAAAAATTTGAAGTTTATTAATTTTTGGTTTCCATTATTTTTTTCATATCGAACGACATAAAAAAATAGTATGGCGGCCATAAGAAAAACGAAATTTGACTGTGACAACTCTTGGATCTAGTAGGCCTGGAAAATTTTTGAAATGTTAGATGGATAGCTCTTAACGGCTTATGTAAGCCTACAAAAAATTATTTATTAATTTCCAATAATAAAAGAGATATGACGAAAATAAGAAATCTCGATTTTTCAGTTTTTTCAGGATATTTCAGGAACGGTCACAGATATCTTGCATGTTTTGACGAATTTGAGATTACCACAAAACTGCGCATATCTTTTCTCTAATTTAACCGACCCTGTATCTCTTAGCGTTCAGAAGATAGCAATATAGAGAAGGATACATGGTGCACCCTGTATACATATACTATTATACCGGGTGATCCATCTTAATCTATTTTTGGAATTATTGGGAAGGGGCAACATTCTCCGAACAAAAGTTGTTTGGTTTTGAGGGGGACATCGTTTGCACACAATAACCACCCCCCAACCCCACCCCCTGCATAGTGATGGGGATGACTTTGACGATTTAAATAGGAACCCCCATTTTTTATTTCAGGTTATGATTCAGCGTGGAGAAAAACAAACTTCTGTACGAATTTTTTTTCAATTCGCCCTCATCCTCTAAACATGGAAGACAAAAACGGCTTTCTCGAAACTTTCATTAGTTATTCATAACTCGACAATTGCTTGGAGAAAAAATTGCAGGGGCAGAAGTTGTTTGGTTTTGAGGGGGACATCGTTTGCATACAAGAACCACCCCCCCCTCTTCCGACCAGAACCACTCCTAACCCCTATGCAGGGGGTGAGGGGGTTCTCCAATACATCAAAGATTTAAAAAAATATATATCAGTCCAGACATTTTAGGACCCATGTTTATATGAACTTTGCGACTTTAAATTGGCCCAGGAATATGCTCTTAAATTTAGTGCTGTTATGGTTCAAAATGATTTAAATTACATAATTATAATAATTAAATTAAATTATAATAATAATTACTAACTTCGTGTTCTCTAAATTTCTTCACCAACTTCTCTCGAACTTTATTTTTTGTAATAGTCTTCCAATCTTGTGTTCTCGTTGCTTCTCTCTATTTTAAAAATAATTGATCATCCTTCTTCACTTTTCTCTTCGACCGCTTCACTTCTCTTCCTTTTAATCACAATTCCTTGATCACTATCGTGACATCTTCTAAGTCTCTTTCTCTTCTTTCTGTTGATTATATTTATTTCCTAAAATAATTATTTTCTTTCTCTATTTCCTTTCTGACAGCTTATCTCTAATTAATTCCCTAATCATCTTTTTACTTTTCGTTTCTTATCTTATTCCCTGGTTTTTATAAAATCTCTTTTCTTCGTCTCTTACTGCTTCTTTTTGCTCTTACAAATAATTTTTTCGCCCTTTAACTTTGTTCCTACCTAATTAATTTCTCGTGCTCGTTGATATATTTTATAAATATTGATATTGATATTGATATTGAGGGTGTCAGATGCGCTGCGACCTATTAAGATCTATTGTGCCCCCTCTTCTCTGCTTCTTTGGAGTATATTCCCTTCATTGAAGCAGCCTCTCCAACTCCGTTTCCCTTAGGAATTTCAGGATTTGAAGAGGATCAAGGCCGGGCAAAGCCCCCCCCCCCCCCCCCGTTGAGCTGGTGTTGGCCCAGAACATCGTTTCTTTCACGTTCTAGTGCTTCGCAGTTCATCAATAGGTGACGAGGAGTCTCGTTTTCTTCCCTGCAGAGTCTGCAAACGCCATCTTTTTCTATACCAAGTTTCCTCAGGTGTTCATTGAGCTTGCAATGACCTGTTAGGAATCCTGTTAGCATTCTGAGACTTCCTTTGTTGAGGGTCAGGAGTTTCCTTGACCTTTCTCGGTTAAAGTTCCCGAGGAGCTCCTTGGATTGTCTCAATCCTGAGAGGTTATTCCAATGGATTTCTCTCAGTTTTTCTTCTTCCTTACGAAGTTCTGCCTTGAAGAACGTGTCTTCAAGGCTACAGAATGGTTCTGGTCCTATAAAGGGTGTCGATGCTCCTTTTCTTGCCAATGAGTGGGCACGTTCGTTTCCCTCAATCCCAGTGTGTCCTGGTATCCCTTTGAGGTGAATTTTGTTCTCTCTGCCTAGTTTATTGAGTTTTTGTAGGCAGTTCCATGCCATTTTTGAGCTGATGATAGGGGAGCTCAGCGTCTTTATGGCTGCTTGACTGTCTGTCAGTATTGCTATTTCCCTATTTTTATAGTTTCTGTCGAGGTTTATTTGGGCGCATACTTCTATTGCGTACAGTTCCGCTTGAAGTATGCTTGGGGATGTTCCCATCGGCTCGGAGTAGTTGGTGCCTGGCCCATATACTCCTGCCCCAGTTCCCTCGGTGGCCTTTGAGCCGTTATTTTATAAATAATAAATAAACATTTTTCCCCTTCATTTTTTTCTTTTCAATTCTGATTTTTAAAACAATCCAAAATAATATTTTATTTGTTACAAGTTATAAATTTAATTTTCATAATACTCACACGGAAGTTTTGCTCTTATTATTATCACCCCGCTTCCCTCCAATGTGGTGAACTTTACCGCAACATATAGCAATATTTTTCAAAAATTATTCTTGAATTTCTTAACAGCAGCGTTGTCAGTTCTATCGTCTTACCCAGTATCCTAAATAATATAATGCTGGAAATAAAAAAATATCGTTATACATTTCTTAATACCAACACTCTTTTTCTAAAATCAAAAATTTCTTGGGTTTTAGGTTCGTTGGTAGGATACACTCATTTATCAGAGTTCCATAATAAGCAAGCATGCAGACAGAATCATTCGATCCGTTTCACCTTCTAGGGCTCATCAGCACGCCATTCCGGTCGTCGTTGAGACCGTCTGCTGCTTGCTAGATGCTTGAATGATATCATAACGAGACCGCTCTGGAAAAATTATTTATTAACAGTATACCATCGAATTATTACGCCTTTTTTTTGGCATCCTCAATATTCCTGCATCTTGCTGATCTTGAAATAAAGGAAATTGAAATTAATTTTTCTTATCCTAATATGAAAAAAGATACTATAAGATTGAATTTGTTGTATAGCTGTTATGTTACTTACTGACTGGTCTTATTTCAGAAAAATTTCACCGGTAATAAAATTAAATCAGCACCTTTCCAGTGGTTGGTTAAGGTTGCATTTTAAGACGGGGTTGTGAGCTCGTTTTGCATGTGGTATTTTTATTACCTGTAAATAATCTGCAAATGTCTTGGTTAAACGAACGAGTTCACACTTATTAAGTTGTTAAAGCAGATGCGAAAACTCAATCAGGCTCGGAGGCAAGCGCAGAAATAACATATCTGCGAACAATAAATATTTATATTACACTGAAGGTATTACATTCTTATGTTTCTTTCTTAAAAAAAATGACTTTATTTTCTTTCAAGAATATTGTACGAATGCAGAGCTACGGTTCAAACTATTATGCAAAAAAATATAACTGTAATCATATGCATGAGCTAGTTTTCGAAATGCGAAATAATTTAAAAAATAATAGGGCCAGAAGTTTGATTTAATATGTTTTGAAATACCATTAGCAGCACTGTTCTTTTTCTAAATTAACAACATTCTTAAACTTTCTACGAAATTAAATTCCTTGATTCGATAATGACTGGGACCACCCTGTTGCCACCGAAAAGATCATTAATTTGCCCAAGGTATATATTAAACGAACTGGTCCCAGCAAAATTAAAAATTTTAATGCACCTTCAAAGCGTAGATAAATTGTTGTGTCATAATTTTCGTGTTTTAATGTTATTGATTCAAAGGATGAAATTAAGATGTTTTCTGTTTTTGCTACTAATGGTTACCATTAAATTAATATTAATGGAAATTGTGCAAATACAGTGTGAAACAAAATTAACCAGCGTAAATTTATATTATTATCGAACTTGTCATATAGACAACTTTTCTACACGTAAATTATCCTGAAATTATTAAGTAATATTTTTAGACAGTCGTCAAATAATGTTAACATTTTATCATCATAGCGATAATGCTAATGAAAAATGTATATCACTATATCTACCGTACGTTCCTGGTTAAAATTACATAGAGGTAATTACCGATGTTAAATTACATTAATCAATAAAATAACAACACAAAAAAATTCATAAAAATATAAGCAGCCGTTTCGGAGTTTTTCAAAAAAATGTATAACTTTTTTGGCACTTTTGGTAACTTCATTATTACTCAATTTAGAGAGTACCTATGTTGATTAAGACTTTTTGTCTTAAAATCAAGTAAATATACTACCTTAGAAGTTTGTCCCCTTTATTCTGGGATATGCTGTATATTACAACACTAATAAGATCAAATTATATTTTTGTGTAATGGAGTTCAACACCGAGGGAGGGTTAATTAAATCTTTACCTGACTCTTATTATTCGGCAAAAATATTCTGATTTGTCAGCCAGGATATTTGTATAAAACTATGATCGACAGGGGGGTCATTGTTTCTTTTGAAAATTTTAGATAATATCTTAAAAAAACCAAGCGATAAAAAATAAATGAAATATTTTAGGAATTCTTGCAAGACATTTGAAGTGATATCTTACTCGTGCTTCACTATTCACTAAGCGGAAAATAAATTCGAATAAATTTTTCAATCCCCTGCAGGATTTTTCTTCATGGAACACCCACGCCATGCATGTTTTGACTCAAAAGAAGAAAAAAAAAATTAAATCCACAATTGCCGCACCTCAAAGTCAGATAAAAAATATTTTATTTATTTGAAAAATGAAAGAGGTGCGCATGCACACAAGCGAGTTTTATAATATACATATAACTACCGTTACGAACACTTTTTTCAAAAATTGTAGAATACCGAATAATCCGACAACCGCACATAAATCGACCCACTACTCAAGAAACTTTTTCTTTCATAACGACCTCTTCTATTGGGAGGTTTCGTTTAGTCCATAAGTTATGGAACACCCTGTACGTATAATATAATGTTATTTTTGTAAATTAAGTTATTGCAAATAAATTAGTTAGATATTTATTCAGACACACAACATTTAATATTTTACCCCGCACTAAGGGACCAAGGCCCACACCCAATTTCCTCACCCCTTCGACTACAATTCAGCACGTGTCGCGCATCTTCCGTCAAGTGTCAACCCCTAACCACATGCGGGTGAGATAGCATTACTCGTGGTGTATTCCAGGCAAGCGACACCCCTGCGAATTTACCCGCGGAGTTTACAAAGCCTAAACAAAGTCAACAATAGCCCACCCCAATGTCCACTGAAGTTTACCCGTGGGAAATGTTGGCAGGTCCTGTGGGAGAAAGGAACAGTCTCATCAGAACCGAATGGATGAATTATTCATGTCAGATTTGAGCTTAATTTTTAGTGTAATGGATTGATATCGTGATTGAATTATTTACACAATAGAATTGGGTATCCAATTGAAAATCGCTCGACGATAATTCAATTTTTCGACCCGAAAACAAATCTAAAAGTTCTATTTAGAGAGAGGGAATTAAGGATATTTCATGAAATTGTTTGGTACACGAAAGTTATTTTATTTAGAAATATACATATAACTGGATTGTATTTGCTTATAAAAAATAAGATCAAAAATCTAGGAAAGCTAGTAAAAGCTTCATTATCATGAGAATATTTTTCACAAGATCGGGTCCAGGCTTAAAATTCGAAATTCTCATGAGAAGTCCATTTTTTTATTCTACTGCATGTATGAGAAAGGTTGACCCTCAATCCAGCTATAAATAAATGAAAAATATTTATGAAAGGTACTTATACCACTGTATAAATTGAATATCGAGGGTACAAAAAAATAACTGAAGAAGAAGTCCACCAATGTAGGTCCTGTCCTGGAAGCTTCTCCACATTCGTTCCAGAAAGTTAAAAAAAAAATCCATTGATCACTTCTGTGATAATTTCCCCCTTCAAGTCATCAAAATTACGAAGTTGCAAGAAAAAGTTACGTACGATAACGTCAGGAGATCGAGGAGGCCAGGGCATATCCACAAATCTGGAAATCAGTGAAATCGCGCAATCTGGAAACAAGTTACGTAACAGGTTCATCGAAATCTGCGCAGTAGCTCCGTCTTGTTGAAACCTGAAACCTTATTATGACTTCTTTCAAGTCAACCTCAAAAAAACGTGTTGATGTATCTGCATACAAATTTGAGATGACTTAACGATCTACTCCATCGGCTTCAAAAAATAAGAGGCTCTCTCGGTAGCTCATGCCACACACACACACACGAGTTGAATGAAGAGGTCTCTCAAGAAGCTGTCTCGGATTTTTTCCTGCCCCATCTACCTAGAATTTTGCTGATTAATACGCCCATTTAGATAAAAATGAGTTCATCCGAAGAAGAAGTTGCATTTACGTTGCGAAGTCCTCCCAGTAAGCATAATTGGTTTCTTTCAACTCCTATACACATCTTGTATGGGTTAAACCTGAGATTCATTTTCAAAATTTGACAACCACACATCCTTTAGGTAATGTGACTACATACCATCGATCTTAACATCGGATCTGGTGGTCAATGCTTTTTTCACTCTTTCAACATTTTCAACTTCAAGATTCGTGGAAGGTTTGGTGATTTTTTCATTATTATGTGGTGTAGGTCTTTGGTTGATCTTGACCAAATTTATAGGAGACCAATCTACCCTTTTAAATTAATAAAAATGATGAAAATCGACTCAGAAATGATTCCGGTGATTTGAGGTAGACGCCTAATTTCAAATATCTGTAAAAAAAAATGATTACAGAACAATATCGTTACTTTGTTTCATAGATCGCTCACCGGCTGCAATAGTGGCACAACTCAAAAATCCTTAAAATCGCACTAACTGTTGCCTCAAATGTTAAATTTAATACTCTTCCTTGCAACAAGACTGACACAAAATTAGGTATCATAGATTTCCCGATATGGCGAATTTTTCACTAAAGCATTATAACAATTTGTGCTTCTAAGTCGGACCAATAAACATTTTCAGTATGCCACTGACTTTGTAGGAGGATGTCTTGTTGTGTACGTACAATAGTGACACTTTTGATTTGTGCCGGTATAGTACGAGTTTTATTATTTGATATAAATTTATTTATTTATAACTCTTTAAACTCAAATATCTCCAATAATACTATTTTTGAGTTGTGCCACTATTGCAGCCGGTGAGATATGTTCGCATAAATCGCTTAGGATGGTTGTCAAAAAAGAAATAAAATGTTTGATTACCATACTCGTATTGTGACGGTCTCTTGTGTAAAACAATAATGCACCTCATTACCTACTATTTCACTGAAATGGGTTTCATCAAAATTGATGATCGTTACGATTATTGCAAGTATTTTTTTCAATTCATATCTAGATACTTAGGTACATTGTTAAGAGTCGGTCGAGTAGGCAGGTAACAAAAATATTGGCGTGTAATGAATTTTCCATACAGCATACAGACGTATGTGGTGTTGGTGTTGTATAACGGATCGCTTTCAGTTGGGAGAGTTTGCTGGTCACCTGTCTGGTCTTAGGTCGTGACTTGGAGAGAAATCACCGCCATTGTGCATTGTTATTTAAAGCATTAATACGCAAATGGAAACAACTACAATAACAACAAAAACACTTTCTGTGTAATTTACTAAATACGTTCTCTTGACATAATCGTTTATGGTATGGCGGCCATAAAATTAACCATTTTACCTGCTCTTATACGACCATTTCGGAAATAAATTTTAAAATTAATCATGTAAGCCCTACACTGTTACATAATTTATTATCTATTGGTTGTTTTTTTAAAGAATAACGTATAAAGTAATGTCATTGTAAAATATTGTACTATAAAAATTAGATAACAGAAAAATGATGGGGAATCATTGTAACTCAATATCAATATGCACAATAGTGCTCTTTTGGGAAAACTCAATCAATATGATGTCTACAGCTTTTTTTAAGCTCTGTGGAGTGATATTTTTGCTATTACATTGAATATTTATTTTAAATCTAGCTACATACAACGCGACCAATAACAACAATATTGAACCAGAGAACAATATTACAGAGCGATGAAATTAGGTCATGTGAATCCTGTGATGTTAAGACAGAATTAACATTGGATATATGGAAAACAATTGCAACCCAAGAGCTGTTGTACGGATGTACCGAGAAGGTTATCCCGTAAGACAACATCCTGGGTACAAAAAATTTATTGCTATCGACGACTCACTGAGACTGTCACATTTGAAACTAAAATACACGACACAGGTGAAGAAAGAGCAGTAAGGATGATAAATTTTTGAAAAATCCCTTCAGCGAGTTTCTGAACATTCGATTAGCGCTTTTCAAGTTGCACAAGTTATGCATGGGTGCCGCTCAAGCTTTCTTTTTGCGGTTATTACATGAGCAGCACCTTTATCCATAGCTACCGTTTCCAAAAAGTCCAGAGTTTGATTCCAGTCTATTTTCACCCAAAAGTTCAATTTTGTCAGTAGCCGCTACTTCATCAGATTATCGAGTAATTCAATTTTTTATATTTTGTTTTATGAATGAATGAGGTCAATTTCTCAAGAGATGGAATGTTGGGAAGAACATGGACGGAAGAATATCCACACGGGACAATTCCCAATAGAAAACATTAACATCGGTTTCTTATCGTTTAGGCCGGTATTGTTGGTGATCATTTTGATTGGACCATATTGTCTGATACCAGATCGTTCAACGATATCTATCTACAGGCCTTTTTTCAGAAAATCCTATACCGGAACTTCTCGGAACAAAAATGTCCCACTAAACGTTCGCGAAAATGCAACCTGATGCAACAGTTCGGACAAAACTGGATTGACAGAGGTGGCCCAGTTTCGTGGCCCCCATAGAGATAGAATAGAAAGGAGATGACATGATGTGACACAGATGGCATCAGGTCCGCCATATTGATACGACTTTTATGTCAAACTTATGCTATTGTCCTTGAGTGAAGGCTTTTTGTGGTGTTTCATTTGATTTAAGGACTGTCTTGAAGATTTTTGGCGTTAAATTGAAAAAACAAAGATGATTTCTTGTGCAGTTTGTACCTGCTGTAGTAGAGACTGCGTTGATAAAAAAAATCCTCCGGAATAACATTCCAAAGGTAAGTGTCAACAATATACAGGACCGTACCTACTTGCATAGTAGGTACACTAAAAATCTAAAATTGAAAATGACCATGATTATTGGCCGGACCCATTGTCAGAGTATTCTAAAAGTATTATTTCTTATATTGCAGAGTATATTGTGCACTACTTAAAGAAGAAGATTGGCTGCGTGAGCAATGTGTCGAGTCATAGGATATCACTATTTAAATAGTGATACCCTAGACCTATTATTATATTCTTTTATTGACTTGAAAAACAGAAAAGGTCTGCAATATCCATCTGAAGACGTGTTAAAAATGTGAGAAACATTTTTATTTATGAAAATTTTGCAAATAAAAATTAAGTCTGGCCCTGTCGAGTCGCCATATTGTTACTCCTATAAGCTCCACCTAGTGATGCCGTTTTTTAATTAAATATTAGGTGATCATAGCGGGTCCTTTCTTTTCTATCTCTATGGTGACCCCCTAGGTGGCCAGATCTAACGCCTTTAGCTTATTTTCTGTGGGGACATGGAAGTCTCTGGTTAAGAAATACCAGTGGAAACAAAGAATGATCTGATTGCCCGATTAACTACCGCATTCGTATTCACAACATAATTGATAATTCCGTTATGTGACATTTTTAAGAAAATTGCTTTGACAGGTCAGGTTGTTTTTTGAAATTTAATTTTCTGACGTTTAACATACTATGAAAAAAAATAACGAGTAAAAAAAGAATACAAAATTGACAATCTTTTTTAATGTTTGTGTCGTACCTACAACAATGAAAGTTTGACATGCCATTACTTTTTTGAATTCTAGGAATACAATATGATCTTCTTTTAAGGAATTAAAAAACAGTTCCTTTATTCTCAGAAAAAATTATTTAGGGGAAAATATCCTACTAAAAGGCCTTTAGTATTTTCAAGGATGAATCTCAAATAGGAGGTTGCCATTAAAAAGAACATTATTGACCAAAAACCAATGATGTCATAATGATACTTTATACATCAGAAGATAACTTTTTGAAAAACAAAATCGACCTGTCAAAGCGATTTCCATAGAAACGTTGCATGATGGAATTATGAATCATTATATTCCAAACTTTATCATTAAGCTCTAAAGGTGCACGTCACCTGCATATCCTGCAGGTTCAAGAATGCTCTTTTTTACATAACTGTCTTCAAGGGTCGCAGGACCGTAGCGCCTCCTGAGACCTTTTCGGGCATCAGTTCTTCTAATAATAAAAATTATCAAATTTTTGTATAACAATTTCAACTACATAATAGGATACCAGCTACAAAGTTAAGTTAGGGACATTTTCGTTGTAAAAACTTGTGGGTGTAGAAAAAAAACTATAGGCCCAATTTGTAGTTAGGTACTGGGAAAAAGGAGATAATGTTGAAAAGGTAATTTTTATGTGACTCTTTGAAATAGGGAATTAGGTTGAGATTTATTGTTGATTCTACACTAACGTGATACTCTCTCCCCGTTTTAAAAGGAAAGGAAAGGAAGGAAAGTTATGGGATGCCGTTTGACTTTTCTAATTTTGATTTAGTTCATGAAAATAATAGCCCAAGATCTAAAAATCAACAAAAATTACCTTAAGCTTTTTTTAACTTGTTTCTTTTTCAAACTGTAAAGATCTCTTATCTGAAATTGAGGACTCGACTTCTTCAGTTTGCTGAAATAGAGACCACAGTCTCTTCTTCCAAATATCATTATCATAGACATTTTTTCCAATATGAATGAAATTAACTTAGTTTTATGGTATCCCACCAATGGAAAAAAAACTGAAGTTAACTTCATTCAAAAAAATAAAAATAAAGCGTGCTTTTGGAAAAAAAAATGATATTTGGAAGAAGAGGTCATAGTCTCTATAAGAAAAACAAAATTTTAAAACTTTCATTATTAAAGAAGTTGAGTTCTCAACTTTACCTATTCAAATCTGGCTCTGTCAATTTACAAGAATTAGGTATTTTTAACAATTTTTTCTGTGTTGCACAAATTTCCCCCTAAAATGTACCAATTAAGAGGAAATCCACCACTAAAGACTCACCCTGTATAACATAGTTGAAAATATTTTCTACGTGAAGCGTTCAGCTATAGTTTTCATCCAGGCTGGAAAGAGTTCCTTATGGAATATGTATTATAGAGATATCAAAATAATAGTTTGTAAGAAAGGTGCATTAAGAAGGGATTTTTTTAATTATATTTTTAATATCAGTAAGTACACAGTTTTCCAATTTACAATAAAACAACAATCCATGTTCCTATACAAAAAGAACTATTAAGAAATATTAATAAAAACAACAAATCTTATTTTCTTAAATCAATTACTAATAAGAGTATAACGCAACTTTAAAAGAAAAGCTCATCCTGATCTGTTTTATTTTAATATTATTATTGTAATCGCATTTCTTGAGCAAAGTTAAGTAGGTAATAATAGTCCAAAAGCATAAATGGGAAATACGTGAGTGAAAAACCCGATAAATTATAAATTAGTGCATCCAATTCATAAAATAAAACAAAGCAAAGACGATAACAACAGTTTTGTTTAAAGACAATCAATCTATTGTGCCTTGAGCAGCCTGCAGATAAGAGGTGGATTCGTGGTATTGAGGTAGGCTCTGATAGTGACAGGCTTAATAATTATAAATTTTACAACGCATAGATTGGATTCAATTATTACATTATTCTTTATCCACTTACATAATAATTATTACTATATGGGTCATTTACCCTTCAATAAATAAAGTAGGTATAGTTTATTCAAATCTATTTGAAAATCTATACGCGAAGTATTTCCAAAGAAAGATTTCACAGCTACCTACTAGTTAGAAAGATGGCGACAAAAATGTCTTTTATCTCCCAAATGGGAGAAAATCAGGTTTTTATATAATAGTTCGAGTTCCCTTCTCAAGATTTTCTTTGCCAAGGCAGGGGTCTAGCACTTTGCGATGAGCGGCCTTTTGCCCAGATTTACTCGAGCGATTTCAAAAAGTATCTACCATTCGGAAGAAAATTACTGGGGGAGGGCATTTAGGCAATCAACACCCCCCCCCCCCCCCCCCATTGAGGTAAAAATATTTTCTTCCAATTTGCTCTTTTTACAAAAATCTCTTCCGGGGGCTCCAAAGGTTGGAAAAAATTTGATTTTTTTTTTGCAAATCCGAACTTAAAAATTGACAGGAAAGTCAAATTCGTGACCGAAAAAATAGAAAAAAAAAAATTTGCTCCATGTGTCGGCATCGTCAAATAACAGTTTTTCAAATTTTAAATGGATTTGTGTCTGTTTAATTGTACTGGAGGTTACCGCAAGCAGCAAAATGGAAGAATAATTTGTTCCCTCAATTGGGGGGGGGTAAGGGTTGTCTAGATGCCCCCCAGTAATGTTCATCCAAATGGTAGAAAACGAATCTTGAGAAGGACATTCGAACTATACACATATAAACCTGCTTTTCTTCCATTTGAGAGATAAAAACATTTTTGTCATTATCTCTCAACTATACTCATTTACCCCAAATATCTCTTGCAGCGGTTAAATTATTGCTGGCGAATTTACCCGATTTTAGCTTTTCAAGCCATAAAAGCTTTATCTTAAGATAATTTTAGTTTCTTATGATATATTTTATGGAATTTTCGTGTATGAAAATCAAGTATTTATTACACATTATAAATTATTTAATACTTTAAATTATAGTGGAAACTTGACATCTTTGAATAAAGTTGTAGCGGACTAAGCTGCTGTTAACAACTTTTAATCTTGTAACTTGATACCTTAAATCTACAGGAATTGGTAACGATTTGAAAAGATTGACGAATATTCTGGAATCGGCACTGCTATTCTTCCATTTCGCTGGTTGTACTGTTTGTAAAAATTCTCCTATATCTGGGAGTTGGTGTACGAGGTAGCTGGTCAACTTCATCACGTCCTAGCGTATTTGGAACGAAATATATGGGGTGGAAGCTCTAGATACAATAGCATTGAAGAAGTATCAGATCTTCTCTAGTTGGAACTATCTCTAACCGGACTGACCATGCCACTAGGTGAACATGATAAATTTAATTTCACGTTAACATGGGGCTGGTAAAATCAGATAAGTAGGTACCTAATAATACAAATTTCTGCACCCAATGAAAATACTATACACATTCTGCTGAAATAAGAATTTCACATCACTTCCGATGTCACCATTTTAGAACCAATCTACTTTTGTAGGTATAATTAATTTTCAATTCACAATAGTTTTTATGCACTTATTACAACGAGCCTGTGATGGATGCTACAAGAAAAATTTATCCTTGAAGAATGCTGCAAGGTACTTACAATTAAGTATTTAAATTTACAATCACAACCCTTGTACATATTCTGGACTGGACGCTACATCTTACATCCAGCAAAAGTAAGATTATGATCACTCACCACAGCCCACACATTCTCACTTTTCCTAATAAGAAACCTCTTTTGCTTCAATATTTCACGGTATATTTTCAACAGTGCTAAATTTGTTCTTATCTCCAATCTATTTTCATGATTTTCTGATCCCTTGAGGCACCTTATTGCTTCTTTCAGTAACCGAATGCTCTTTTGAATAATTTCTAAATGATAATCCATTTCTTCGTATGTTTCCAAGAGATTAATAGCTTTTCTAGTGAGTTCAACGATTGTATTGGATCTCATCACGAAAATATCACCAGTAGACATTTTATTTAGACGTCAGCTTCAAGACTAATTCGGCTTTGGACTGAACACTTGGATTATTTGAATTATCTACTTTTCTTTCCATCAATGAATCATTATGAAATGCGATATTTTTTATCATATTTTAATTGTTAGATTTTCTTTGCGATTTGTATTAAACTCCCACTCAGCATGTTTGCTGATAAAAATAAAGCACACACAGAGATACAGGTTTACCGACGCGAGTATAAGTATAACATATCATTTAATTTGTCCTTGAATCACCCTGTGAATTCTTTGTTGATTTTGCGATTTTCACCGGATTTTTTTTAATTGTAGCAGCTCGTGTCTGGATGGTTTTTCGCGAAGAGCGTATGCATCATTATCATATTCATCTGAAGAATTATAATTTTCAGCCACTAGTTAACTTCTTTTAATGTTTTAATGCCTCATAAATCATAGCAATTTGTAGCGAAGGATGCTCCACAGTCGAGAGTTACACGGATAAGATATAGTTTGGTCGTGGTACAGGATTTTTGATTCAAGAATAATTTGTAGGACGCGGAAAATAATCACTATATGATTATCCAAAATTTCCAAAATCATCAGGAGCAATCTTCAATAAATATGCGGGGGGGGGGGGGGCAACTCGTCGGTCAAAACAGTATTCGTGGAACTTTTCCACGCAGAACATGCTATTCCAATCCAAGCCATGCAACTTGTGTGGTTTCAGCCCAATAGAGGTCCAACAGAGTACCCTTACGCCATGGACACGTTTTCTATCATGTCCTGACCTGACTTATAAACTTGGTGTCTTTTTGGAAACTATCCACCCTGATGCAGAACCATATTAACCATTGGGCTAATTGGGCTATATCCCAAGGTCGCAAGCAATTTAGGGGCATAAATTATAATTCAAAATGTTTTCTTTTTCGTTTAAAAATTTCTTTTGAACACGTAAGTACCTATCTTTGTTGGAAAATAAAGAAAATAATATCTAAGAAACTTAGTTCAAGGACAATAACTAGTTCTAAAACTGAGTCTACATTTTTTAAAGTGGCCATAGCTTCTGCGCAATTTAATGAGTTGAAGCGGCGAAATAATGACTTTTTCTGCAATTTTGTATGAATTTATGTTTTTGTTTTTATATGAATTTTATGTTATGTTTTGTTTACTGTAATCGTTGGTTATAAAATGGCTTTTTTTCATTCTAGCGCTAACTCTTTCTAATCCTGCTAGTTTTAGCCATCACAGACTCCATGACGCAAACCTTTTGGTTACGGCAATTTTTATTAGTGTTATATTTTTTGCTATTTAATAATTTTTTTATTTATTTATTATTTTATTATATAGCTCTAGGCTAGGATAGGGAAAAAAGGGGGGTTCTGAAGAAAGCTTTGTATATTTTGATTTTCTCACCCCTTAAATTTTTTGCAGGCAAACATTTGGCCCATGGCAATTTTCGCCCAAATTTTTTCAATTTGGCACTTTTTTCAGTTTTTCGCCTATACCTAAGAAGGAAGCGTTTTTTCGACAAGCCCATTCTATACTAAATAAAGGAGACAAAATAGAATAAATTTTTCATGTAAATCATTTTTTTAGAACATTAACCTTCACAGCTCAAGCGCGCCAAAAAACGTATTCCATCAATATCTGGTGATATTTACCGTTTTGGCGCTATGTTAGCACTTGGCTGGAGAAGACTTTGACCTCTCGGTCAACCTCACGGGTATTTGAGAACGAGGAAACGTATTCTTCCGGAAACTGGGAAAAGGAAACGTTGGAAAAACAAAACTAGCAAACAACTCATCATGCTTCTTCACGCAGTGAGTAGGTGTGATACGACTTCAGCACCTTATTACAACAAGAGGAATTGAAGTTTGTGGAAACTCTCATCAAAACCCCCACCAAAATGTTGAAATTACCAAAAAATAACCGAAATTTTGACAAAAACTATCAAAAAATAAAACTCCGGGCCAAATTTTTGCCTGATGCAAACTTCAAATTCTCGTTCAGTGGCCCCAAAAACTATAGAGGGTGATAAAATAAAAGCTACAGCAAAACTTTCCTCTGAGACTTCTAATATGCCTACCAACTACTTATAGCTCTCCACCTTGTGTATTTTCTCATAAAGCGAGAGGCGCATTATTTTTAGTAGCCCAGAATATCTAAAGACTGCCGTAACCCTGGATACCTTCTATTGTGTTTTGTTTTGGGAAAATCCTTAGAAAGATCGATTTTGTTTCTCGGAGGACACCTTTTGACACCAACATTAAAACAAAACACCAAGGGAGTTATCTAGGGTGGAATATTGGAAAACTGCCTTTACTTTTCCGACACGAAAGATCCTTTTCGTCTACAGTAGTACCGCAGTCACAGGTGTGAGGTTTATAAGAACGTATATCAACTGTCCTACCCTTTTTTTTGCTTTGTTGGAACTCAAAAAACTACAAGCAGAATTTTTACAGGGTGATATGTGAAGGCGGGTAAAATCATTTCGCGGTTTTGGTTTGCAAAATAAATTTTTGTTATAATAAGTTTTGATATCAAAATTTTGAAGCTTGATGCCTTGCCTCGAGATGTTTTTAAAATTTAACACCTGCATCTACAGGCTTATCTCAAAAGATCTTGGAATTGTAGCTTTTTCCCCTCAGACCGACTTTTTAAGCTAAGAGTTCATATTGAAGCTAAAACTTCAGTCAAAAAAATCCAGGGAAGAGAATTAACTCAGAAGCAACATAAAAAACCAAAAACTGCATTAAAAACTACTGAAATTTGAAATTTCTTCTGGAAATCGGTTTGGGCTTAAAAATTGGATGAAAATCAACTTATCTCCAAAAAAAACTTCACCTGTGAACTCTTTAAGAACTCCCTTCCTAACATGAGGTAAAAAAATGTTGATAACAGCAGTCAATCTACATGTTGTTCGCCGAATTCCTCGGGTGATAGTGGATTGCGCCATTTCTCGCTAGGCTGAGTATTCTTTGGATGGTTCATGTTGCTCAGTTCAACACAACTACAATGCCTCGAGCCCAAGCACCAGAGTTTGCTATTTTTTGAACGATGGCCAATTGCTTGGAAGTCAAAAGGGCATTTTAAAACCAACATGATGGATGAAATTAGCGCAATTAGGTACATGAATTAGGTACCTAAATGTCAAAAGACAAGCTAGTGGTTATAATCTTCGTAACGATGGATGGACATCATTTTTTTAACGCATGTTTTTCTTAAAATGTTCTTCTTAAAAATTCGTAAATTGTTCACAAATTAAGCTTTCTTATAGGAGAAAAGTTCATTTTCATTCAGCTTAGCACTCAGAACCAGTTTTCAGAATAAATTTTAATTTAAGTCATTTTTCTCTGTAATCTTTTGTTTTTTATGTTAAAGTTAGGGAGATGGTGACAAAAATGCATTGTATCTCCCAAATAGAAGAAAAGCAGGTTTTTATATAGTTCGAGTGCCCTTCTCAAAATCCGTCTTGTCAAGAAGAGGTCTATAGCGCGTTGCGATGAGCGGCTACGGTCTTTTGCCCCGATTTACCCGAGCGATTTCAAAAAGTATCTACCATATGGAAGAAAATTATTGGAGGGCATCTGGACAATTCCTCCAATTGAGGGAAAAACATTTTCTTCCAATTTGCTCCTTGCGTTAACCTCCAGTATTCGGTGAGTCATTAATATAGTCACCGGGAATATCTCAGAAACTAAGCGTCGTACTTACATCCTCAGGCAAAAAAAATTTCTTAGTAAAGTGTCTCTAAAAATTCCTTGGAAAATGGTTTTGTGTTCTAAAATGACCACTAGGTGGCATAAGAGTCATGACTAAATAAAAATTTTGAATTTTCTCATCATTTTTCAAAATGTTGGTATATTTAACATATCTTGGGTGCAATGGGTATCCAAGAAAACAGAAAAACAACTGATTCCTGCTGTCAGAATAAACATAGTTGAGATCCCTCGAGGCTATTGAAAGTTATCCCCAATCAGACAACATTTTGGGGTGCGATAGTTTAATTTTTGATTAGTTTAATTCAAAACTGATCAAAATTAATTGAAAAATTTATTATCAATAACGTTTTTAAATAAATGCGTACATAATATTGTATCACTGTATTTATTCCCGTTAAAACTAACAGGATTACAACATGACACATTATATTACCTACTTATATGAGTACTATGAATGTATTGTATGGCACTCATGTATCAGGAGGAAACACTAGGAGGAAATAGAATTAATAAATTATAGATGAATGGAAACCCCTAGGGCTGCAGGGTGTCCTGTATTAGCAGGATCCCTTTCTAGGGGGTGGCCCGTGGGAATCGCCGGATTCATCCGTGCGCTTCACATCAAGTGCATCATGAAGTGACCGTGATGTAACTACCACTACTCATGTGAAGTTAGCCCCCGAATTGTAAAAAACCACAACTTTTTTCGGAGTTCTGAGTAGAACTAGAATAGTTCCAGAGTTCTACATATAAATTTTCAATAGTTCCGCGGAGCAAAGCCCTTTAAAACGCAAAAATTCGTTTAGGGGGCTAACTTCACGCAGCCCCCACTTTACTCCTAAAATGAGTTCTGAGGTGATAAATATCAACAAAACTTAGAGTTCTAGAGTTCCTGTATATTTTCGCAAATAGTTCCGCGAATTTTTTTTGCAAAATTTTTCAAAAAATTGCCGAAATTGAAATCTGATCAGAGTTCTGAGTAGCCCCCAAAGAGTTCTATAAAAAAGTTCTCTTTCATTTTGCCGAAAACTCAACGGTTTGCTTGTTAATCGCGAAAATGATTGACAATAATAATTATACCTAAACAAAGGAAATTTTGACAAAAGTCACCGAAAATGAGTTCTGATCAGAGTTCCGGGTAGCCCCCCAAAAGTTCTATTAAAAAGTTCTCTTTCATTTTTCCGAAAACTCAATAGTTTTCTTGTTAATCGCGAAAATGATTGCCAGAAATAATTATATACCTACATACCTAAGCAAAAGAAGATGTGACAAAAATCAATGAAAAAGAGTTCTGATTGGAGTTCCGGGTAGCCCCCCAAAAGTTCTATTAAAAAGTTCTTTTTCATTTTTCCGAAAACTCAATAGTTTTCTTATTAATCGCGAAAATGATTGCCAATAATAACTACCTAAACAAAATAAATTTTGACAAAAATCACCGAAAAAGAGTTCTGATCAGAGTCCTGGGTAGCCCCCCAGGAGTTCTATAAAAAAGTTCTCTTTCATTTTGCCGAGAACTCAATAGTTTTCTTGTTAATCGCGAAAATGATTGCCAGAAATAATTATATACCTACATACCTAAGCAAAAGAAGATGTGACAAAAATCAACGAAAAAGAGTTCTGATTGGAGTTCCGGGTAGCCCTCCAAAAGTTCTATTAAAAAGTTATTTTTCATTTTTCCGAAAACTCAATAGTTTTCTTGTTAATCGCGAAAATGATTGCCAATAATAACTACCTAAACAAAATAAATTTTGACAAAAATCACCGAAAAAGAGTTCTGATCAGAGTTCTGGGTAGCCCCCCAAAAGTTCTATTAAAAAGTTCTTTTTCATTTTTCCGAAAACTCAATAGTTTTCTTGTTAATCGCGAAAATGATTGCCAATAATAACTACCTAAACAAAATAAATTTTGACAAAAATCACCGAAAAAGAGTTCTGATCAGAGTTCTGGGTAGCCCCCCAGGAGTTCTATAAAAAAGTTCTCTTTCATTTTTCCGAAAACTCAATAGTTTTCTTGTTAATCGCGAAAATGATTGCCAGAAATAATTATATACCTACATATACCTAAGCAAAAGAAGATGTGACAAAAATCAACGAAAAAGAGTTCTGATTGGAGTTCCGGGTAGCCCTCCAAAAGTTCTATTAAAAAGTTATTTTTCATTTTTCCGAAAACTCAATAGTTTTCTTGTTAATCGCGAAAATGATTGCCAATAATAATTATACCTAAAAGGGAATTTTGACAAAAGTCACCGAAAAAGAGTTCTGATCAGAGTTCTGGGTAGCCCCCCAGGAGTTCTATAAAAAAGTTCTTTTTCATTTTTCCGAAAACTCAATAGTTTTCTTGTTGATCGCGAAAATGATTGCCAATAATAACTACCTAAACAAAATAAATTTTGACAAAAATCACCGAAAAAGAGTTCTGATCAGAGTTCTGGGTAGCCCCCCAGGAGTTCTATAAAAAAGTTCTCTTTCATTTTGCCGAGAACTCAATAGTTTTCTTGTTAATCGAGAAAATGATTGCCAGAAATAATTATATACCTACATACCTAAGCAAAAGAAGATGTGACAAAAGGCACCGAAAAAGAGTTCTGATCAGAGTTCTGGGTAGCCCCCCAGGAGTTCTATAAAAAAGTTCTTTTTCATTTTGCCGAAAACTCAATAGTTTTCTTGTTAATCGCGAAAATGATTGCCAGAAATAATTATATACCTACATACCTAAGCAAAAGAAGATGTGACAAAAATCAACGAAAAAGAGTTCTGATTGGAGTTCTGGGTAGCCCCCCAAAAGTTCTATTAAAAAGTTCTTTTTCATTTTGCCGAAAACTCAATAGTTTTCTTGTTAATCGCGAAAATGATTGCCAGAAATAATTATATACCTACACATACCTAAGCAAAAGAAAATGTGACAAAAATCAACGAAAAAGAGTTCTGATTGGAGTTCCGGGTAGCCCCCCAAAAGTTCTATTAAAAAGTTCTTTTTCATTTTTCCGAAAACTCAACGGTTTGCTTGTTAATCGCGAAAATGATTGCCAATAATAATTATACCTAAACAAAGGAAATTTTGACAAAAGTCACCGAAAATGAGTTCTGATCAGAGTTCCGGGTAGCCCCCCAAAAGTTCTATTAAAAAGTTCTCTTTCATTTTGCCGAGAACTCAATAGTTTTCTTGTTAATCGCGAAAATGATTGCCAGAAATAATTATACAGTGCTTCCCAAAAGTAACGGATAAATTCGATAAAACGGAGAGGGCTGTTTTTTTGAAAAAATAAAAAAACAGGTCGATTTTGTTTTTGAGTTGTTCAACTTTTGACATAATATTTGGGTATACAGGGTGATGCGCGAAAAAGTGGTGACGTCATCGGCATTTTTTTAAATGGCAACCCTTATTTTTTATTCCATTTTTTGATACTTAATTTAATTGCCAGTATGGTAATGTAATCAATTTGTAACCTTAAATAAGGAAATTTCTGAGAAACAGCTTGTGAGTCGAAATTGTGCACTTTTTACTGATGTGAAAATCGGAACATTAGCGATAAAAATAAAAAAATATCAAATAAAAATTACTGTTTCCATGGTAATTTCATAAGATCTGTCTATTAAATTAGGTCTATCAAGTTGAATCTGTTAAATTATATTAAATTAAATCTATTAGATCTGTCGAAATTAAGTTATTTTCTCCGAAATTTCTTTTATAAACGTTACAAAATGATTACATTACCGTATTGGCAATTGGATGAAGTATCAAAAAATTTAATAAAAAATAAGGGTTGCCATTTAAAAAAAATGCCGATGACGTCACCACTTTTTCGTGCATCACCCTGTATACCCAAATATTATGTCAAAAGTTGAACAACTCAAAAACAAAATCGACCTGTTTTTTTATTTTTTCAAAAAAACAGCCCTCTCCGTTTTATCGAATTTATCCGTTACTTTTGGGAAGCACTGTATACCTACACATACCTAAGCAAAAGAAAATGTGACAAAAATCACCGAAAAAGAGTTCTGATTGGAGTTCCGGGTAGCCCCCCAAAAGTTCTATTAAAAAGTTCTCTTCCATTTTTCCGAAAACTCAATAGTTTTCTTGTTAATCGCGAAAATGATTGCCAGAAATAATTATATACCTACACACCTAAGCAAAAGAAGATGTGACAAAAATCAACGAAAAAGAGTTCTGATTGGAGTTCTGGGTAGCCCTCCAAAAGTTCTATTAAAAAGTTCTTTTTCATTTTTCCGAAAACTCAATAGTTTTCTTGTTAATCGCGAAAATGATTGCCAATAATAATTATAATACCTACATAGCTAAACAAAAGAAGTTCGAAAAGAAGTGACAAAAATCGTCGAGAATTAAATCTAATAATTTCTGGGTTTTGTGAATGGACCTGCTTAACATTCAGCCACTCAGAATTATTATTGTTATATATTCCTCTAATAAATATGGCTATGGAACAGGCCAAGGACAACAAATTACATTTTATCTTTATACCAATTCTAAAATTCCGACAGTGGATTCCGGTTTTATTGAAGTGGACAAACGAATAGGGGTGTATAATAGCCTTATGGCAATAAATTTTTAACGATATAACATCTGGCTCTTACATATAGACAGTAATGGCAAATTCTCAAACACATTTTATTCTCGATTATATTTATTTAAAACTAACTAAACTAAAATTGTGTAATTTGTATGCCACATAACTACCGATTATCCCGAGTAATACTAATACATCGGTCTCTAAAATTGATGAATAGAAAACCTTTCAAAAGTCATTGATAAAAATATTCAAAATATTATGTTGTTAATAATGTCGTTAATATTATATTATAGTCAAAAATATTATGTTGTAGTTTTATGCAATAATTGAATCGATGACACCTACAATAACGACATACTGTGTACGAAAATTGTAGACTTATATAAGATAAATAATCCAATCGCGATTGGTATTTTAACAGACTTTTTCACGAACAAAGTGGAACGTCAAAAAAAAATTAATTCGTCAAAAATTACTCATTTTCACGTATAGCAACAATAATTATTTATTGTCGAACTGCCAACTTTCCATTGTTAAGAGATCCGTAGCCATGGTTACGACGTTAAAATCACCACGCTGATTGACCAACCGGAATTGTTTGGTTTGTGATTGGTTAGATTACTTGAAAATTATAAGATAAGTGGTTTTAAAGGTCTCAAAAAAACTAATAAATAAACAAAAATTATAAAACAAAATTGTCTAACAATGCCTGTAGCCGCACAAGTTGGTGAAAGGCGTCGTGCGGTGTAGTTATAATTTAGTTAATTTATAAGTTAATTTATAACTGATTTTCATTAAGAAGCTTCAATTTGGACAAGACAATAATTTTAGGTATTCTGGTACCTATCAAGTAGGTAACCTACTTACAAAAATATTTGAAGAACCCGACTAAGACTGCTAATAATGGTGTGTACGAATTTTATTACGAATAATCTTTAGGCCACTTAATTTTATTACCGATTTCCGATGGACATTACAAAGGGATCGACACGTGTACGACATCTTAGAGATAGGCAGTGGCCACAAAGAGGGCCACGATGACTAGCAGAACTAAATTTGCAATAACGAAACACCTATACAATAGAAAAACAACAAACAAAAAATGTTCGTACAACAAACAAATATGTGGGTATACACTGTGTCTCTTGAATTTCTGGACATTGGGAATTCCCATGTTAAAATAAACTATTGGAAATATTGGCTCCCCTAATTATTTTACAGTAAAATGTCAAATGTAAAACTTCTTAAGGAAAAAAGCTGCTTATGCTATAATTGGATTTTCATTGGGTTCATCCGTTTTCAAGAAAACCAGGAAAAACTGAACGGTTTTTCGTAGTTTTTCAAGGTTGCTTTGCTTTTGACAGATAATGCTAATAAGATAATAATAAATCTCTAATATTTCTAAGTGCAATTGCCAGAGTAATGTCAATAAATTTACTTTTTCTTCAATGGTGTTTTGGTGCAATGGTTTTTCTTCAATAATTCATTTTTATAAACAAGTTTTCCTTTAAAAAGTAATATTTTGCCACTTAAAGTTTTAATAATGAATGAATTACTTTTAAACAATAATTAGTTATTGACAATAATTAATAATTTTTAGCATTATCTGTCAAAAGCAAAGCAACCTTAAATAACTACGAAAAACCGTTAAGTTTTTCCTGATTTTCTCGAAAACGGATGAACCAAATGAAAATGCAATTGTAGCATAAGAAGCAGCTTTTTTTCCTTAAGAAGTTTTACATTAATAGTTTATTTTAACATGGGAATTCCCTATGTCCAGAAATCCAAGAGACACAAGCCCGTATTCACAAAGCGTTTCTGTCCTGTAATATCTCGAAAATAATTAAATAAATGGGATGGAGATATGCAGTTTTTATGCGTTAGAGTGAGATGGGTATAATTGATTACGTAATTATTTAGGAAATTATCGTTTGTGAATCCGGGCGACAGTGTATAATTATTACTGGCAATCATTTTCGCGATTAACAAGCAAACTATTGAGTTTTCGGCAAAATGAAAAAGAACTTTTTAATAGAACTTTTGGGGGGCTACCCAGAACTCCAATCAGAACTCTTTTTCGTTGATTTTTGTCACATCTTCTTTTGCTTAGGTATGTAGGTATACAGGGTGTCCCATATCGTTATGTTCAAATCTTGTGAGCATATAGTAGGCTTATTCCTAAGCCTAAAAAACCCAAAAGTGGCAGGTCTATCTCCATTCGTTACGAAGTTAGAGGCCTAAGAAAATAATGTCTAGTAAATACCAGATTTAACTTTGAAAACCACATAAAGCTTATTTTATTGACCACATCTTTAGTTTATCATGTGTTAAAAATGTCCTATTCCTTGCTGAATACAAACTTGTGCTCGGAGGCCTATTGCAGAAGTAACAGTTCTAATTTCTCGTCTTTTTTCGCGACCGATCTCTTGACCAGCATGCTGAATACGATCCAATAATAATTGCTTTTTGGAATTTAGTTACAAACGCCAATTCCGAAATATGCTGGTGTCCCATTTATTGAATCCAAATGCCATTTTGTATGAGCAGGAGAACCTCTTCTAATGTTTATTTTGGTGACATTTACTCATGTCGCCACCATAACAATAAATTATTAGCCTAAACCACAACACATGTGGTTGTGTGGTCTTCAAAGTTGAATCTTTGTTATTTACTAGTCATAATTTTCTTAGGCCTGTAACTTCGTAACGAGTAAAGATAGACCTGCCACTTTTGGGGTTTTTGGGCTCAAAATTAAGCCTACTATATGCTCAAAAAATTTGAACATAACGATACGGGACACCCTGTATAATAATTATTACTGGCAATCATTTTCGCGATTAACAAGAAAACTATTGAGTTCTCGGCAAAATGAAAGATAACTTTTTTATAGAACTCCTGGGGGGCTACCCAGAACTCTGATCAGAACTCTTTTTCGGTGATTTTTGTCAAAATTTCTTTTGTTTAGGTAGTTATTATTGGCAATCATTTTCGCGATTAACAAGAAAACTATTGAGTTTTCGGCAAAATGAAAAAGAACTTTTTAATAGAACTTTTGGGGGGCTACCCGGAACTCCAATCAGAACTCTTTTTCGTTGATTTTTGTCACATCTTCTTTTGCTTAGGTATGTAGGTATATAATTATTTCTGGCAATCATTTTCGCGATTAACAAGAAAACTATTGAGTTTTCGGCAAAATGAAAAAGAACTTTTTTATAGAACTCCTGGGGGGCTACCCAGAACTCTGATCAGAACTCTTTTTCGGTGCCTTTTGTCACATCTTCTTTTGCTTAGGTATGTAGGTATATAATTATTTCTGGCAATCATTTTCTCGATTAACAAGAAAACTATTGAGTTCTCGGCAAAATGAAAGAGAACTTTTTTATAGAACTCCTGGGGGGCTACCCAGAACTCTGATCAGAACTCTTTTTCGGTGATTTTTGTCAAAATTTATTTTGTTTAGGTAGTTATTATTGGCAATCATTTTCGCGATCAACAAGAAAACTATTGAGTTTTCGGAAAAATGAAAAAGAACTTTTTTATAGAACTCCTGGGGGGCTACCCAGAACTCTGATCAGAACTCTTTTTCGGTGACTTTTGTCAAAATTCCCTTTTAGGTATAATTATTATTGGCAATCATTTTCGCGATTAACAAGAAAACTATTGAGTTTTCGGAAAAATGAAAAATAACTTTTTAATAGAACTTTTGGAGGGCTACCCGGAACTCCAATCAGAACTCTTTTTCGTTGATTTTTGTCACATCTTCTTTTGCTTAGGTATGTAGGTATATAATTATTTCTGGCAATCATTTTCGCGATTAACAAGAAAACTATTGAGTTTTCGGAAAAATGAAAGAGAACTTTTTTATAGAACTCCTGGGGGGCTACCCAGAACTCTGATCAGAACTCTTTTTCGGTGATTTTTGTCAAAATTTATTTTGTTTAGGTAGTTATTATTGGCAATCATTTTCGCGATTAACAAGAAAACTATTGAGTTTTCGGAAAAATGAAAAAGAACTTTTTAATAGAACTTTTGGGGGGCTACCCAGAACTCTGATCAGAACTCTTTTTCGGTGATTTTTGTCAAAATTTATTTTGTTTAGGTAGTTATTATTGGCAATCATTTTCGCGATTAACAAGAAAACTATTGAGTTTTCGGAAAAATGAAAAATAACTTTTTAATAGAACTTTTGGAGGGCTACCCGGAACTCCAATCAGAACTCTTTTTCGTTGATTTTTGTCACATCTTCTTTTGCTTAGGTATGTAGGTATATAATTATTTCTGGCAATCATTTTCGCGATTAACAAGAAAACTATTGAGTTCTCGGCAAAATGAAAGAGAACTTTTTTATAGAACTCCTGGGGGGCTACCCAGGACTCTGATCAGAACTCTTTTTCGGTGATTTTTGTCAAAATTTATTTTGTTTAGGTAGTTATTATTGGCAATCATTTTCGCGATTAATAAGAAAACTATTGAGTTTTCGGAAAAATGAAAAAGAACTTTTTAATAGAACTTTTGGGGGGCTACCCGGAACTCCAATCAGAACTCTTTTTCGTTGATTTTTGTCACATCTTCTTTTGCTTAGGTATGTAGGTATATAATTATTTCTGGCAATCATTTTCGCGATTAACAAGAAAACTATTGAGTTTTCGGAAAAATGAAAGAGAACTTTTTAATAGAACTTTTGGGGGGCTACCCGGAACTCTGATCAGAACTCATTTTCGGTGACTTTTGTCAAAATTTCCTTTGTTTAGGTATAATTATTATTGTCAATCATTTTCGCGATTAACAAGCAAACCGTTGAGTTTTCGGCAAAATGAAAGAGAACTTTTTTATAGAACTCTTTGGGGGCTACTCAGAACTCTGATCAGATTTCAATTTCGGCAATTTTTTGAAAAATTTTGCAAAAAAAATTCGCGGAACTATTTGCGAAAATATACAGGAACTCTAGAACTCTAAGTTTTGTTGATATTTATCACCTCAGAACTCATTTTAGGAGTAAAGTGGGGGCTGCGTGAAGTTAGCCCCCTAAACGAATTTTTGCGTTTTAAAGGGCTCTGCTCCGCGGAACTATTGAAAATTTATATGTAGAACTCTGGAACTATTCTAGTTCTACTCAGAACTCCGAAAAAAGTTGTGGTTTTTTACAATTCGGGGGCTAACTTCACATGAGTACTACCACTACCGTGCAGGAACAATTAATTTTAGTTGGAGTTTGGAACTGGTGCTCAGATCTGATATTTACGATACGATATTATGTAACTGATGGTTGACTTTCTTGAAAAATCATCCTCTCATAAAAATATATTCACCAAAACGGCCTGGAGAATTTTAATCTTAAAATTGGCGTGAGTTTGAAATCGTTCTTGCATTTGACACAGTTTATCCTACAAAGGTGTATCTATAACATTGCACAAAAATTTGGTCAAAAATAAATAAAAAATTTCCCATTAACGTGTATCTGAAAATGCACCGTTTTTTGAGATACAGGGGGTCAAAAAAAATTCAGATTTTTGACGATATCTCGGAAACAGTTGGAGATACAGAACTCATCAGCTTTCGTACAGATCTTATCCTCGATATTAGCAACTTTTTTAATGCCAACAATTTTTTTCATATGTCAGTGGCAGAGACTTTAGGGTTGCTTGGAATTTTGCTTCTAATATCTACGACAATGGGCAAATTTATATTTTGAAAGTTTCGCCACAGCTTTAGAAGGCACAAGTCCAGAATTCAATCGCAAGTTAATTCAGTTTTAAATGTTTTTTGCCACTCAGAACTTTATTGCAATTATTGCAAGAGGCAAGATCTCTTCGGAATGTAAAATTATGAAATTAATGTAAACTAATTCAAGCTAATTTGGTTTAATAATTTGAAGTGTCAAGTTAATTTGGAAATACGCAATCATAGATCTGACGACCATTTCATAAAGCAAGTATTTGTTTTAGTCCAATTTTCCATACTTTGACCAGATCCCTTTTAAACGTCCACAAGGAGAAATGGCTCTATGTATAAATTTTTCCAGATAGGGTTTCCAATTAAGCTTTCTATCTAGGTTGACTCCTAGATGTACTAGAAGGTACTTAGCTTCCTCTGCAAATGGAATTTTCACAATAATAATATCCTGAAAATAATTTCAGTAGTCTGGGGCCGTTCCTGTTACTGTTCGTTCTTTACTGTAACTACCAGCAGATCATTCAGTAATTAAGTAACTAGTACATCACTGAAATACTGAGAGCTCACCCCATGTTTTCCATCATCAGTACAGGGGTGGAACTGACAACTAGCCAGCATTGTCACTCCAATAATGGCTTAACTGGGGTATGAGAGCAGACACAGATAGTGTGTTTAATTCATAATGAATAGCTTGCGCCACTGTGGGAATATTGTAGGTGCAAATAGGCGAGGGGATGACGTCCAGCAGACGCTGCGCGTCTAATAGACCTGATAATCCAATTGTGTAGGGAATAAACATGGCATATTGAATTATGTATTGGGAAGACTCATCTCGTATCTCGTGTGAAAAAGTTAGATGGTGTTCGATTGTGCTCGTGTAGATGATAATAAAGCATCATATACATTTTGGTGCTATAATCTAATTTTGTCAATGTGTCGGTAAATTCAAGAAAAATACTTCTTCAAAAATAGTATGATGAAAAATATGTAACCTTTTCTTCGTTGTATAAATTCACACTTAAGATTGATTGGTAAAAAAGTGTCAAAATAGTCCCAAATAAACTATAACTTATCAAAGGACCAGTAGGTAGGTAGGTATATTTTTAACTAACTGCCGTGTTAATTAAGACTTTTTTAATTATTTTTTTTATTTAAGTTTAATCTTTATCATTTCAGAAAATTTTAAGTAAATTTAAGTTTCTTGTCTTTCTTTTTTAGAGAGAAATCACCAACCATACTCCAAAGAGGAATTTCGGACGTGAATTTAAATTTTCAAACTTGATTACGCCTGATATCAAGTAATATTCCAAGGATGTTAAAAGCATTGACTTAAGTGCGTCAGTATTAAGTTTACTTTGGCGACCCCATTTTGAACTAGACAGAGAATTTGAGAAGAATAAAAGTAATCTGAATGCCTCCATTTTTCCATCAACCTTTATATCATACAGTTTAGTATATTTTCAGTTTACTGGTGACTATAGTGGGCCAGCTGACGATATTTAGTCGAGAAGAGATGAGGTTTTCGAGTAGAAAATAGTTATGGTTAGCATCAAACCACAAAGCAAAGTAATCGGCTTAGGGGCAATATAATTGAATCGAGGTACAATTGTTGACTAGACGTAGCTTAAGAATAATTAATTAAGCGACAGACAATTAAATTTTAAAATGATAAGAAGAGCTAAATCAATAATAATTTTAAAAATCGCTAAGAAAGTTAACGAAAGAATGAAGTTTGCGGATGTTAGGGACAAGCTAAAATTCTTAGGGACCTTTTCCCAAAAAATATCGCGTATAGATTCACAGCCCTTGTCCATTGCAATGAGCACAATTTATTATGTGCCTCGCGCGCAGGTGGAAATGTTGATGTTGGAAGTCAGAAAGAGGACGTGGTAGAAGTGTACAGGAAGCGACGCGTAAAAATTAGAATAGGATAAGTCGAATATGACGTTAGAGGAAATGAGACCTGAATAAAAAGGGAAAGGAAAAGTCCTTATTAGGCGATGTTGATAAAAACGTCTCCTGATTGGCTAAACGGCCAGGACGAGGCCTGGAAAAACCGTAGTGGGTCGGCGACCATGAGAAAAGAGGAGACAGGTCAGGGTTCGCGAAAAGCCCACCTGTAGCTACCTGACCTAAATTTATCTTTTTATCTTTTTCCGTGCCTGTGCCTCTTCAAATAAAAGTTTCTTGAACGACAGTTTCTAACAATTTTCCTTCCTGAAATTAGATTTTTAAACCAAAAACCAACCAGTTGTTGGGTCGTTTCGAGAAACTGTGTTTTACATGTTTTACACGTCATTGCTAGTTTTTCGCTGACAGTGAAACACTCAATACTTGTTCACCATTTCTTCTAAGTAATAGAGAAGCAATTGATTGCTGTTTGTCTACAGGCTCATCCATTTGGTCATCTTAAGACATGCAGTACCAACGAACTGAACGGTAAGTAAAGCTTTAGTTTCCTTTTGATTTCCGAAGAGATCTTGGAAAAAAGGGTGAAACAAACCTTTTTCTGAAACCCATCAAGTAAGAGGCCTAACTCCAACATCATGCCTCTAAGATCAGAGTTATTGTAATAAATTGAAACGAAGTAATAGAAATTGATCTTAGTGATTCATTACTTCATGTTTTATTAAACGGTAATAATTAAATACCTACTCTGTAATATTCTGGAAAAGAGGCAAGTTGATCGATCTAATTAAAGCTCACACATATCTTTGTAAATTGAAATATTTTTATTTATGGCCTACCTATCAAATACTAATTATCTTAAGAGATCTACATATATTTGATTTCTATAATATCATGTATCCAAAATTTGATGTAAATAAAGAAATGCTGTTTGTTGAATTCAAGAAAAATTGGTTGAATCAGGAGCTCTAAATGGCAGGGACAGCTTTTATTTAGAATTTTTACAGTTCAAATAGAAATAAGGAAAATAAGTCTAAGCTCTAGTTGCTTTTTAGATCTCGGACAACTAGGTACTATCATAAACCAAACACGCAAATTTATTCAAAATTAAAGTCAACTGGCATCCCATACATTTCCGTTTCCTTTTTTTTAGTAGGGAGAGAGTGTCACATTAGGGTAGGAAAATCTGGCTCGTATTTTGATCTCTCCATTTAGGAACTTTCAGAGAATTCAAATTTGTAAAAAAATAAATATTTTACGAATTATTTATCTTTATAAATAATTCAGAAAACTTACCCATAAAAATCTTGGCTTTTATCTGGTTTTATCTCCACCCCTACAATCGTCCCAGGGAAAGCTTATAAGGCGTTTTTATTTGCCATGTAACAGTGAAAGGAACAAATAATAAGACTCCTCTAAAAATAGATGAATATGTTGAACTTATTATTTGAAGTTATAATGAATAAGGAAAAGAGAAAAGTAAGTACTATACCTACAGATCAATGGGTTTGGAATTTCAAGTAAAATCATAGTGTAGAGCAAAATAATCAATATACAATAGATAATAATTACAAAAATTAAAAATAATTATAAATCATTAGATAGATACCAGATATTTTTATATTTATCGCACTTTCTAATGAAAGTTAGAATTCGCCATTATTTGTACAAATAATTCCTTACGACGTGGAAGACCGTGCATAATATTTCAGTAACTGCTACAATTTTCTCTTATTAGATGGTTTGATAAAATAACTTCGTGAATCACGGTTGCTCATCCTGAAAAGATAAACATACACATTTCTAGTGCTCGGTGAATAAATCCTTTCACGAATATTATCTACCTTTACTACAATCCAAATTAGTGAGTATTGAATCCTTCTGTATAGGTTCACCTATGCCCATCAGTAGCGTGACAAAATAAGTTGCTTTAGTCATTATTTTGTAAAGTTTTTCAAAATACAAATCAGTACAATTTGTTTTCATTAAATTTGAATCCAGTCATTGATTGACTAAAGATTCTATATTAAGTGGAGTTGAGTGGAGTTTAACAATATTTTTTAATTAAAAAAAAAAGTTAAAAGTGAAGAAAAAATCCTTAGTAAAATATAAAAAAAATACACGAGAACTATTATTAGTCTCTTAAAATATGGGACAATTTAAATCAACTTATTTTATGTTTCTTGATTGATGTTTCTCCCCCACATCTCCCATTTAAATATAATTGGGTAGCCATTTAACAAAACAGGTAAAGCAGGTTTGAAATCACTAGTTCTACATTTTCGATCTACAACAGATTCGCAGTGGAGAGCAGACCCAATCTGGAAAATCATGGAGAGACGATTCAGGGCGGAAGATCCATTATCATAAAAAACATGAAATTTCTATGCATATTATGGCTTCTGCTACTTATAAAATCTCAGCCTCCCTACAGCCTATATACGGTATAAGATTATATGTAATACAGTCTTTTGCTTTTGGTTTTCCTCGTTTGTCAATTGCTTTTCCTAGTATGTCAAATGGTTTTCTTGTTTTTCTATCTATCTTTGCTTTCCCTATTTATGTGCAGTGACAGTATCATATTATTGGAAAAGGTTTGGTATAAAAGGAATCTTATTTGACAAAAGAGGAATTTCAATTGAAAAATCATAGGTACTGACGTTTGATAAATGGGAAAAGCATTTGACAAATTAGGAAAAGCAATTGACAAAAGACGAAAACCACAAGAAACAGACTGTAAAATCAGAAAACAAAGCGAATTTTTGTGTTTGAATGAAATATGATGGTATTTGACTGAATATGCAGAGTGTCTCAGAATATAGGAGACAAACTTCTAGGGTATGATATTCACTTAATTTAAAGACAAAAAGTCATAATGAACCCATTCTCTAAATTGGCTATTAAAGTTACAGAATGTTAACAATTTAAAAAATAAAAATAAAAATTAGAATACCTACATACACCAAATAGGAGTCCAACATGTATACCCCCAATTTTTACGCCACTGGAAAATTTTGGTTTGTCATATTTTTTCGGTATCTAGATATTTCTGGTACAAAAGGTGTATATGGTGTATCATATCTTAGTAACATATCTCAGTATAATATCTCAAAGCTCTCGTATCACAGCTTTGGGGTAAAAAATTTTACGAGGAAAATGACCCAGAAAAATCGCAGGAAAATATTTTTGACCTTCTAAAATTACCTCTAGAGGGCATAATAGTCATACATACTAGAATGGGGAGAATGGGTAGTTTCACCGTATTTTTTCAATTAAATCTGTATTCAAATCACATGTAGTCAATTCTTAAATAATTTGGATTTTTTTTTGTTTTTATCGTAGGTAACTTCAAAAATAAAGTGGTGGAGTTACGTCAAAATAAATTTTCATTAAAAATCAATTACTCCGATTATTTCCAACGGATTTCAGCGAACTTGTTCTCGTTAGAGCGTTTTTCATAGTCTATCGATAGCATTTCATATTTTGATTATTTAATCAGTAGCGTAGTCGCTATAGGACTTCATCTGACTTACAAAAAAAAAATCCAATAAAAAAAAATTAAATGGAATGGTATATTTGTTTTTACATAGTAAACAAGAGATTTGAATTCATAATTAGGTTTTTTTGAAAACCGCAGCTGGATATCTTCCACCCAACTGTAGATATCTGCCAGAAAAGTTGATTTTATGAATTTTCAGAGCTTAGAACCCGCACGAATCAAATGGAAATCTTCCCTCGGTTAAAATTGCTGAATGTCAAATATGTTTATGGCGATCAAAAGTCTCCCTAGGCGTGAAGTGAAATATACAGGGTGATGAAAAATCTTCAATTTTCTATTATTTACAACTATTTACTACTATTTTTTTCTGTTCACCGTTGGTAACTTCGTTATTGTTGGAGCTATAGGGAGTCGGTTCAATTAGCGAACATGAAGAATTTTTGTCGCTTATTACAGTGGTAACTAAACAGTGGTAAAAAAACAGATTAAACAATTCCCATTTTTATATTATACAAAAATTTTTTTTTGGAGTATCTCATGACGTGAACTTTTAATTGTGTTTTTATTTTCACCATTGTAACAAGCGACAAAAATTCTTCATGTTTGTTAATTGAACCGACTTTATATGTATAATCAATTAATAATAATAGCTCCAATAATAACGAAGATGCCAATGGAGAACAGAAAAAATAGAAAATTGACATATTCCATCACCCTGTATACATATTCACTTCACGCCCATGGAGACGATCAAATATATTCGAATTTCAGTAATTTTAACCGAGGAATGATTTCCATTTGATCCGTGGGGGTCCAAATTCTGAAAATTCATAAAATCAATAACTTTGCTGGTAGATATCTATACAGTTGGACTAATTAAAGATATCCAGCAGCGGTTTTCAAAGACACCTTAACAATTTAATTTTCTTTTCCACTAGGGAGAAATAAATATACCGTTGCATTTAGGTTTTTCTACAAAAATGAAAAATTTTGTTTCTGTCAGATGAAGTCCTATAGCGGCTACGTTACTGTTTTAATAATCAAAGTATGAAATGCTATCGATAGACTATAAAAAACGCTCTCTAACGAGAGCAAGTTCGATGAAATCCGTTGTAAATAATTGGAGTAATCGATTTTTAATACCCCCGCCACATTATTTTTGAAGTTGTGAAAAAAAGTTTAAAATAAAAAGAAATCGAAATTATTTGAGGATTTGACTACCTACATGTGTTTTGTATACATCCTTAATTGGAAAAATACGGAGAAACTACCCATTTTCCATTCTAGCATGACTATTACGCCCCCTAGCTGTAATTTTAGAAGATCAAACTTTCTATCAATTTTCGATAGAATTCAATCGATCAAATTTTCTAGCGATTTTTCGGTGTCACTTTCCTCCTAAAAATGTTTACCCTAAAGCTGTGCGACGAGCCGTTCCTGAGATATGGCCGGCATCCATTCTTAGTTGCCCACCCTGTACTATTAATACAGGTGCAAGTTTAGTAACATAAAACTTACTCGCTGTTGAAGCCATTTCGCACGCCTTCCATCCTTGAGCTCATGCTGCTAGGAAACGTGGTCTGACTTTCGTAGTCAGGGGGGTCTGGGGAAAAAGAAATTCCATATCAAATCTGTCGATTTTACCAGAAGTTGGGATATTGGCGAAGGACACCTATAATTTTTTTTCTCTACGATTTTCTGGAATAGTCACAACAGTCTGGTACAATTTTTGATTGTGGAAAAATGTCTTTTTTCTGTTATGTATCAGAATTTACTTTACCTCCCTCAAAGGGAGGAAAAGTAGACCCAATGAGAATGGAAGGACTTAACTGATTAGCTACAACCATTTGCAATCAACGATGGCGAACTGTTAAATTTACTGAATGTAAATTAAGATGAGTCAATTAAATTATTTACTTATTTACTCACAGATTTACTTAAAGAAATCATTTTGGTGGGCGATTATCGCAATCGCAGAGAAAATAATGTCTGCAACAGGTATGGGACGGCATATTTTTCCAAACTTGCTAGAGAATATACCATTCCAGCCCGAATATCTATTACCGTTGCAGATATCGCACTTTTGACATTTGACATGAGTCAAATATTACATTTGACATGGGGCTTTTTCTTTTCCAGACCCCGCGACCACGAAAGATCTAGCCAGAAGAAAATTGAATTTTGAAATTTTATAGCTCCCACGACAATTATTATTTAAGCTTGAACAGACTATCTGTCTACTGGGTGTTTTAGAAGTAACTAGATTTAAACAGTGTGTTCAGAGGATTAAAACAAATAAAAAAGTCTAATAAATAGGTATAATAAAATATAATAAAAATGTCAACCGTTACAGAGATATTTTTGAAAATATATTTCACTCAAATGAGTTTACTCTATTTTATGCATTACCTAGCAGAGAAAAAGGTAAAACTACGTGATTAAATTTTCACAAATACCACCAGTAACGTGAATTCATGCGTCAGCTCCTTTGTTTTAGTAGCTCTCATTGAGTAGCACATCATGATGATGATGATGATCTCTATGATGAGTGCTGCGCAGTTGGTCATTCTATCGAGTATTTCCTTTTTTTTATAAATCATAATTTCCCCAAAGGCAATAACCTGAGGTACGATGACCTCGGTGGTCAATTCAGCAACCCCTAACGGGTAGAAAGTACATTTTTTATGACAAAAAATGGTTTGAGGAAAAATATTTTTATCAATATTTCAGTAACGATTTATATTTGACCATTATTTATTAAACTTTTTTGAGGCCCTGAACACATTGTTCAAATTTGGTGAGTACCTACCTCCCGAAACCCGCTGACTTTCGCTTATATTTAATTAAGGATATAAAGGTGCTAGAGTGATTATCAAAAATTTTGCAGCAGGCAATTTAAAAATATCACTCCATATTTTGTATTTTTGCTTACTTTTGAATCAATCGTTCAAGTCAAGTAAATAAGATACGCCCGACACTGACTTTTAGAGGAGACCTAAGCAGAAGACGATGAACGATGCGAATAAGAGAGGAAGTGGTGAATCTATTTGCAATTGTCGGTTATCATGATGCACCTCGACTCCCGGATGCAGCTATAATAAGGTACCGAGGTCTTACCACGATCCTGGCTTGCAAAGAACACTAATTAAGACCGACAGATACGGTGCGCGGCTAAAGTATGGAACCAAATCGATAAATCTGTAAATTTTGAGCTTTGAGAAAATTCGAAAAACAGGTCAATTTTTAAATTTAATTTAATTTTTTGTGACGTTATATTTTTTACACAGACTGTTAGTTGTTCCTTAAAACAGCGTAATGACAACATCGTATATTTTTTTAAATGGGACATAAAGATTGAAAATCGGAAAAAATTAAGATTTTTATCGGAATTATATCGCACAATTTTTAATCGGAACTTGAATTCAACATGGGCGACTCCGAAAACCACCGAGAGACGATTTCCGAAGTGATTTTTTTTATTTTCATAACTTTTTCATCACTGTTACCATTTGGGGTACTTTGGGAGGGGAGAAATTGCCCTAATTTTCTAGTTTTTCGAGGGATTGCAGAGGGGTGATGAATGTTCTTGAAAGTCTGGGGAATCCAGGATAAAATGAATTTTTTAAATCGATGCTGTTCCATGCACCACTTTTCCACATTTTCCGGATTATTTACTGGACTATGATGATGTAATAATTAAAAGGTATATAACTGGAAGTGGTATGGGGTTGTAAATATTTAAAATAACTCATTAGTTCGTAGAAATGAAAATCATACATGCACAGATTTTTCAGACATCTAACCCAATCATTTTTCCATTTATGAATGACCTTCGGGTTATCGTGCCGCACCCTGTATATACCAGTCTTCCCTTGATTACAGTTATCATTAGTGGAACTTGTGAGAACAAAATAAGAACTTCTGTTACTCAAGTCCTGTTATATTTCTTTACATTTTTTATAATTAATTACTCTCAGTATTATTACTATTATCATATCCTTCGCCATAGGAACATTACCACCATTGATTTACAACTTACACTGACCCATATTACGAAAACATGAAAATAATCACAGGGTACTTTAGTGAGGGCATGATTACCCCTTTACATGATGCCGACGGCGAAATTGGCGGTTCAAAAATGGGCAACACACGAGCCGTCAAAAGTAAGCATTATCTTGTTAGCGTGTTCCAATTTCCAATGCAGAAGCGGCCTAATCGAGATAATCACACGCTGCCGGTGCAGTAAATTAGACACGGACGGTGTACTAATTACACAGAATGTTCTGCTAAATAATATCTACAATTATTTCTTATTCCCGTTTATACAAAGTAAAACATAAAAACCGAATACTTACTGATTGTATATTAAAATACACACCAAAATATTTACGACTAAAATGGTCAAAAATATATGGTGATTCATCACTAATGCGACGTAGTTAAATGCCAGGTAGTGGACATGGAGGCAAATCTATGACAATTTTTTTTTCTGCCAACAGGTACGAAGATACATGCAGAGGTGTTTTCTAGGTATGGGCTTAAATTTTAAACGGCGATATCTTTGCAACGATTTGATGCAATCCAACAAAATTTATCAGAAACACTCTTCCACCGAGGCACTTCATGATGACCTACCGGCAAATTGAAAATCCAGGCCCGTACTTGAAAAGAAGTAGTTTCCACTTTTTGACAGAAACGTGAAAAGATTTTGATAGAAAATTTTCCGATCGACTTTGGAGAAAACCGGCATCGGATTCGGAAAGTATAGCAAAAATGCTATGAAATTAGCTTATTAATCGACCGGCACACTGCGACAACTTTAACGAATTAAGATCAAAGAAAAAACTTGCACGTGCCTAAACTTTAATTTTCAACTTTTCCGGCAAATTGTTTCTAATTTTCCTCCAAATTTACTGAAAATCACTTCAAAAGCTAAGGTACTGCTAATTTACCGGACAGTCTATTTCCAGAATTTTAAATATAGGAAACAGAGGGCCGTACTTGAAGAAAAATTGTTGGAAATTTTTTTTGAGAAATGCATGGGCAAAACGTCATTGGGTTCGGAGAGTACAGGAAAAATGCTATGAATTCTGGCAATAGGCTATCCCGTATATTCGCTTTTTCTCTCGCTTCTCGTATATTTCTTTTTTTTTGCACTGCTGATCATGAGTATCTTGTTATTTATGCTTGTATAGTTTATGTTGCTCTTGATTTTGACTTTGTGTATCTTTGTCATTATCTTTATTATTATGCTACTTGATCTCAACCATATTGTCCTGTAATTGGATTGTAAATCTGTTGGACAATAAATATTATTATTATTATTATTATTATTATTCACACTATTCTCAGGTCTTCTGGTTAATGATCTAAATGGGGTACGGGTTTTCACCAAGCACTCCCATCTACTCTTGACTTAAGAATCTTCTAACTATTCTGGTGGTGTTAAGTATGACAGCCTTCTGCATCACAATGAAAGCAGGAGTTCGTATACCCAATATGTCTAAGCTCCTGTGAAGTTCCTTTGGTACAATCCCTGTGGCAGAGATGACAACCGGAACTACAGTGACTTTATTTAGGTTCCACATCTTTTTTAATTCATCCGCCAATTCAGTGTACTTGCGTTTCTTCTCTGCGATAGTGGTAAGAATATTGTGGGTGTTTGGAATGGCAATGTCCGCTATGATGGCTTCCTGCTTCTGCCTATCTCTAACAACAATGTCCGGTTTGTTAAATGGTACACAACGGTCAGTGATAATGGACCTGTCATAGTAAATGGTGTACCGTTCTGTTTCGACGACAGTTTTTGGCTCATACTTATAGTATGGTGTTCTAGGGTGATCTGTAAGAACTCCTAGTCTGTAGCATATTTCCTGGTGAATGATTAACGCTACTTGATTGTGTCGATGTAGATAGTCACTCTGGGCAAGTAAGCTGCACGCTGCTGTGATATGCTGAATTGTCTCAGGCTTTTCCCCACATCTTCTACATCGCTCATCAGCTATATTAGGGTCTTTGATGATGTGTCTCAAGTAGTTCCTCGTCTTCACCACTTGGTCTTGAATCGCCAACATAAAACCCTCTGTCTCAGGGTACAGCTCCCCAGCCTTTAACCACGCGTTTGACGCTTGTTTATCAACAAAAGGTTTATCAAGATCATGGGGGTGTCTCCCGTGAAGGGCTTTACTGCGCCACTCGCGGTTCTTTTCCTCACTGATTCCTGTTTCTTCATTCCGCTGCGTTCTTTCACTTGCCAGATTGAGGGGCGTATATTTACTGTCTGTTTTGCTTATGCACTGATGTAGAGGCGATGTGGATCTTGTCTGGAGGAAATATGTTCTCATGAGCTTAATTTGATGGTTGTGCAGGTTTTTAACATCAACCAAACCCCTTCCTCCTTCTTCTCTTTTCAGCGTCATACGAATTGTGCTCGATTTTGGATGATGTTTTCTATGTTTTGTCAATTCGATTCTTGTTTTTCTCATGATATTTTCAAGGTCCGTTTCTGTCCATGCTATAACACCAAATGAGTATGTTAGCAATGGTACAGCCCACGTGTTAAGAGCTTTGAACAAATGTTTACTATTGAGTTGTGTTTGACAAATCTTTCTGACTCTTTGTATGTATTCTGCAAGCAGTTTTTCTTTGATTTTAGTATGTTCTACTAGTTTAGCTTGCTCATAACCTAGGTACTTGTAAACATCCTCTTCTGTCATTGAACCTATCCTCTCTCCATTTCCCAATTCAATTCCTTGGGCTCTAATTTTTCCTTTCTCTATGTTTATCGTTTTGCACTTATCTAGGCCGAATTTCATGTTGATATCTTTTGAAAACATTTGTACCAACATGATGAGCTCGCTTAGTTGATTATGATTTGGTGCGTACAATTTAAGGTCATCCATGTATAGCTGGTGTGATATAGTGTACCGCTGTTCATTGCTCTTCAACGTGTAACCGATGTTTGTCCTGTTAATTATTCCTGATAATGGGTTTAAGGCAAGGCAAAACCATAACGGACTCAAAGAGTCTCCTTGGTAAATTCCCCGGTTAATTTTGATTTCCTTGGTTCTGATATGTCCTGCCTTTGTAGTAAGTTGGATCACTGTTCTCCATGTCTTCATCAGTTGTTCCAGCAATCGTTTTATATTTGGATGCACTTTATATAGTTCTAAGACTTTTAATAGCCACGAATGCGGGACGCTATCGTATGCTTTCTGATAGTCCACGTAACAACATGAGAGATTCTTCTTTTTAATTTTTACATCATTGAGGATAGTGGAGTCAATGATAAGTTGTTCCTTACATCCTTTGAATCCTTTTCGGCATCCCTTTTGTTCTTCACTCATCATATTTTGGTTTTCTATGTGTTCACTCAAGATTGATGTTATGCATGCCGTTATTATTTTATAGATAGTCTGTAAGCAAGTGATAGGCCTGTATTTAGATGGGTCTGCCGTTAGTTTTCCTTTAGGAAGGAGATAGGTTCTACCCTCTGTCATGAAATGGGGGACTTTTTCAGGGTGTCTCAAAATGTCATCTATCAATGTTGCTAGTTTGCTATGTATGCTAGTGAATTTCTTGAACCAGAAGTTGTGAATATTATCACTACCAGGGCTCTTCCAATTGTGTGTCTTTCTGATTATTTCTGTAACTCTCGTCGTATTGATGGTAGGTTCTTCCATTGGCTGGACTGACAAACTTTCTTGTTCTTCCCTTTCCAACCAATTTGCGTTTGCATTGTATTCTTTTCTCTCACTCCATATAGATGACCAATAGGTTGTAATGTTCTCGCTAGAAGGGGTCTCTTCACTCTGTTCTTTTGTTTTCTTTCCTTCTTTCAAAGATCTATAAAACTTTCTCTCATTGTTTTCAAAACCTCTATTTTGCTGCCTTCTATTGATGCTATCAGAGTATCTCTTCAACCTCGTGCTCATTATTATTATTATTATTATTATTATTATTATTATTATTATTATTAAATGATTTCAAATGAATTTTGATGAACAGTGGAAGCAATTGGTATGGTAAAATTGAAATTTGAAGTACTTATAGATAGAAACAAATTCTTACTTTGATCTTTTTTGGGAAGCTGGGCGAAGTGTATACGGTATAAGATTTACGAAGCTCATATTTCACAGCATGTTTCTCTTACTTTTTTAATCTGATGTGGTTTTTCCCGAAAGTCGATGGAAAATCTTCTTTCCCGTTAAACAAAAAAATCTAACAATTTTTCTTCAAGTACGGCCCTTGTTTCTAGATTTAGAATTCTTGCAATAAGCTTTTCCGTAAATTCGCAGTTCCTCAGCTTTTGAAATGATTTCAAATGAATTTTGGGGGAATATTAGAAACAATTTTTACCTACCGCAAAATTTAAAATTGAAGTTTTGGTAGGTATATACAAGTTCTTAGTTTGGTCTGTTTTTGTGGGAGCCGGTCGAAGTGTCTTTCCATTTAAGTGTCTTTCGGCAAAACATTTCTTTTTAATTACGGTCCTGAGTTTTGAATTTGCCGAAGGTCATCTTGAAGTGTCTTGGTAGAATAGTGTTCCAAGTAAACTTTGTTGGATTTCATCGAACCGTTGTAAAGATATTGGCGTTTAAAATTCAAGCCCAAATATAGAAAACACCCTGTATCTTCGTACCTGCCTACCCGTTGTTGACCGACCTGTTTCTCCGGTTACGTTGACGTTTCCCATGGTAACTTTAAAACACGCGCGTATTTTAATATTGGATTTAGACAACCTCAGGCGTTTTTTAAACTGAGAATTATAGGTTACCAATAACAAAAAAAAATTAATTAATAAAAACAGTGCAAAAATTTTAGTAATATACCTTCTAGTCTTTTGTATACGACAAATGTTAAATATGTCAAATTTTGGACTCTCTTGATTTTTTAATGTCGAATGACATGAAAAAAACAATATCACTGCCATAAGAAAAACAAAAGTTGATTATGAAAAATATTTAATCTAGTCGGCTTTGAAAATTATCGAAACGTCTAATGCTCTTGACGACTTATGGTACACCTACAAGCATAATAATCATTCAATTAATTTTCAATAATAAACAAGATATGGCTAAAATAAGAAATCTGTGTCGGTGACCATAATCAAAGATCTAATGCAAAAGATAGGAAATTACACTTGCTGATGTGGCATTCTGATGAATTCCGCAACAAGAACGAAATGCTTATCCATTTCTTCAGCAGAGTTTCTCTTAAAATAAAAAAACTCGCACGATTTTTCAGTTTTTTTCCTGATATTTCAGCAACTATAGTGAAGTTATCCTTAATTTAGTTGGAGATTCTTAATAAGTACAAAATAGTTCAACTTTCCTTCAATTCAACGGACCCCGTCCCCGTCCCCGAACCTCTTACCGGTTCCTGGATCCCGCAGTGCTGAGCATCTAAATGTTAACCATCCGGGAATGTAACCGATTAAATTTCAATACAATGATTTTTTCATTTCAGAATGATAATTTCGGAAAATTTATTGAACTTTGGTAGCTCTAATCCAAAAAACTGATTTAACGAAATACCTTATTATACTATAATTCAGGAAAACTAGCTCAAAAAGCGGCGACAAAATTAATGCCATCTAGCGTTTTGGGGTGAATCCAACAACGATTTAAATGATTAGATTCGTGCACTTCACTCTAATTAATAATAAAATGAAACTACTGTCAAAAAAACGGGTTGTGTAACTTGATATCCAATTCAGATACTAATTTTGGTGCTATTATAGGTCCGCCCCGAACGAATAGATGTCGCCAGTCTCAATGTCGTCTACCAAATGCATGTTCAGTGAAAGTTTCCTGTATGTATTGTAGTTCAAGGTATTTGTTTGAACTGACGTTTAATAAAATTTTATAAAACTTCAAAGGCCAGAAACAATGTCAAGTCTACAAGAAAAAAGTGTATGAATTGTCAGAATCTTACAAAATCGAGATGTTTAAAATTTTGTCTCCCAAGGGAGGAAAAGTATCAATTTAGCATTTTTTTTTTTTTTAGTTGAAATGAGTCATTTTCGGGCACGGTTATTTTTGTTGCTATTAACCAACAGTATAACGCGTTGAAAGACTTGTCAAAATTTGCCTCTTAGTTCAAGGTTTTTCTCATAACATCCCAACTTTTGGGCGGTCACTTGTAAAATTATGGTTTAATAAGTATATCTACATACAGGGTGTTTGGTAATTGAAAAGCCAAAACGAAGCGTCATGTATAAAATAATACTTTAAACATAAAAAAGAGAATAATTTTTTTTTCAAGAACAGGCCCCGTTTATTAAAAATTTCCAAAATGTTTGTTCAGTTACTGAATGAAACATTTTTATTGCGGCCTTTGTTTTACATTTTTGAGAAATTTCCTAAGCGGTGCCTCATCTTGAAAACAGTTATTCTCTCTTTTATGCTTAAAATTTTCATTCATGACGTTCCATTTTGACTTTCCAATTACCAAATACCCTGTATTAGTGCTTTTTAACTTATATTTTACTGTCATAAGTGGCCCATAAAAATATATTGCTTTTTTTAATTATACAAGTTACACTTACATTATGTATATCTGGTCATTATTGCCTGATAATTACCAATTACCTTTGTGTGTAATACATAACAGCCTCATATTATTTTTGCTAGTCATAAAATTATAATCTAATGCGCCTCCTATTATCACAAACCCTTTTTCACAGCATTTATCGATTGCAAAATCAATCTACCTCCAATGATTTATATGATAATTTAATATAGCAAAGTGCTAACCCTAATCGCCAAGGTTATTAGCGTGGCTCATCACATACTAATTAGATGACACCGCACTAAGGTGGCAGCGTTTGTAGAGGCAGGTGGAAATCGCGCTTCCATTGTTCTGCAAGCGATTCATCAAGAAACCGTTAATAAACTATTAAACACGTGCTGAAATAATCGCTTCCTCAGATCTACAAATTACGAGAACGCGATTTATATTCATTATTTTATTATACCTTGTGCCAATCCGCGCAGACTTTATATTATACATACATAGCACAGGTATAAAAAAACTTTTTACACATAGGTAGGTGGAAAAATTTATTATGTATTCTGACTTTATTAAGTCCCTTTTTTGACTCCTTTGTATCCTCCTATATGCCTCCCTTAATGAACACTCTTTAAAGACAATTATTGTTTAAATAAGTAGGTATGTACTAAGCACTTAGCGTGTATTAGTGTTGCATGGCAGCACTGCATCTTTGGCAGCTAATTAATTATTTTCTCAGATTTTCATTTTTCTCGTTATATAAACAGCCATCCTGTATATGATCAGTGGTCACATAACTGTGCTGAATGATGAATGCTTTTAAACGTGTTTCAGAAATAGGACTCAAATACCTTATGATGACATTACACATATTATATGCGGGCATCCAATACGCCTTCGACAACCCTGGCTGCACTATCTGAATTAAAATTAACTGCACATTTTCTCGATAAGATCGTTGCATCACGAGTTTTTTATTTCGTATTCTCATAACAGCTATATTCGGCATATTATTATTACGAGTACATTTGCATCAGTAATTTAATTATACACCAAAAATATGGTAATAAGTTTATAAATAATTATCCCGGACAATGCATCTTTTATTACATGCCCAATCCAGACTTGGAAGAGAGAAATCAACCGTTTGCTTTATTGTCTTATATCAAAAGACAGAGAAAGTTTCTTCGGGTGAAACACCCGTTGCCACTCGAAAAAAACAATACGTAAAATGCAATAAATCACCAAATAAAAACAATAATTCTTGTTTAGTTACCTGATACGACGAGACGAACTGGCATAAATTGAATTAACAAGACAGAATCTGGAAATTCTTGATAATTTCTAAATTGAAATAAACTATAGGTATTGCAATAATGCAATAAAATCTTGGAACGAAAGCATCGAAAATGGATATACAGGATTGACTTTTTTAACCTTACTAGACAGGTGAGAAACGCAGAAATCACCTTAATTCGTATTTGTAACTATGCACATGCCCCTCCATAAATGATTAAGCAGACTCATAGAGATCCATGAATTTTTAAGCATTGAATTCCAATTATGTAGGTGAATGTTATAATATGGTCCTTTTTGCAAACAGTGGACTGAGCACTATAACTGATTCCAAATATAACCGGCTCCTGAATTATACACAAAAGTCGCAATGTATGCTCAATGATCAATGGGCATAAAAGCACAAAAGCTCATGTTTTCGAGATATTCACCACTGAAGATTAATTTATTTCTCTCATTATAGTCCTTAGCATTTACGCATATATTTTTAAATATAGGCCACCCTATACTTGATTTTGAGAAAAATGTTAGTCAGATCGTTTGATAAAATTAAAAAGCTGCTTCTGTTGCTATAGTCACATTTTAGGTTTTTTGAATCATTTTTTGAACCATAAAATTGAAACTTTATCCCGATTTATTCGAAAATGGATGAACATACCTAAAATGTAAGTACTGCAACAGAAGTAGCTTTTCAATCTTCACAAATGATCTACTAACGTTTTTTCTCAAAAATAAGTAGCGCGGTCAATTCAATATTTAAAAACAAATGAGTGACTATATGATGAGAGAAAAAATCCATATTCATTCTTCTAAGGTGAACATCTCGAGAAAACAAGTTTTTGTGTGCTTTTGACCATGCTTCGTTATAAATTAAAAAAAAATGTCGTACCTTTTTTGAGTTTTCGAACATAAAAGTGAAACTTTCGAGAAATGTGCCCCTTAGTTACACCTTCGAAATGATGTTCAGGGTATCCCAAAAAGCATGATTCAAACGAAACCCAGTGGAAGGGGGGGGGGGGACGTTATTTGAAACAAAAAATTCCATAAGCAGCAGTGGTCCGATTGCTTACGGTTTTCCAGTTATTCGCGATTTTACGGTTTTTGAAAATAAATTTACATTCGTTGAGAAAAAAAATTAAAAAAAGTTTGCTCCTTTTTTGTAAATAAACTCCTACGCTACAAATGTTTTAGAAAACGTCTTATACTTACAGTTATTTTGGAATTATTCTTTGCATATTATAAAGGTTAGAGGCTATTTTTTGCGCTATATTAGTGTATTTTTTAACAAAAAAATACACTATTGAGGACGACATCACTTTTCGAAAATCACCCAAACTCATCAAATGTCCACCGATCATGACCCCCAGATCACGAAAAAGTGGTTTTCCAAAATTCACCTGCCCACGATATATATTTATATATATATATATATATTTATATAAATATTTAGGTTCAGGGCATTCGGCATTAAAAAAAGGCATTTAGTTACATGGTTTTATTGCAATCTCCAACGTTTCGATCCCCATTTGTCAGGCAAAAATTGGATCATCATCAGGGTAGGTAGCAATCACCAGTGAGATAAAGGTTCGCTTCACATGACATAGCAAACGATCGTCCTGATAAATGTGGATCTTATTATGTTATTGTCATCTTTGTAAAACAATTTAAAAAACATTCTTATGTGACATAAGAACGAGGAATTGCATGAGCCTGACGACGTTTAGATTAACAAATTTTAAAATTTCAATTTGTGTAATTGTGATTTTCATGTTTTTTAAATTGTTTTACAAAGATGACAATAACATAATAAGATCCACATTTATCAGGACGATCGTTTGCTATGTCATGTGAAGCGAACCTTTATCTCACTGGTGATTGCTACCTACCCTGATGATGATCCAATCTTTGCCTGACAAATGGGGATCGAAACGTTGGAGATTGCAATAAAACCATGTAACTAAATGCCTTTTTTTAATGCCGAATGCCCTGAACCTAAATATTTGGATAATCAATTCCGGCAATTACTCCCACAATAATATATTTATATATATATTTATAAAAATATTAGATTTGTTTTGGCTGTAGGTAATTATAAAATATTGATAATTATGTTGGGATATGTAGCCAATTAAAAACGCAGGTTTTCTCTTTTTTCTTTTTAATTAACCCAAGTTTTTAAAAATTATTTAAATTATTATTTTTATAACACATCTCAAGAAAAAATATATAAATAATATATAACTATATATATATAATTATATAACAATATATAATATATATTGTTATATAAATGAAGATAGTAATTCCATTAACACCAAATCAGATATAAACGACCTTAACATTATTTACAACTCCATATTATTATATGACAACAAAATTAACAGACATACATAACAAAAATTCTCAAAAAACAATGAACAAAAATTAACTACCTAGCTAATTTTTATTTTTATTTACAATTTACAATTTTTTAAACAATAATATCAATCTAAAATTCTGTAATTATTATATTTATATTATTTCAATTGTTCCTAGTCTTAATACCTACTATTATGTAATAATTATTATAAATTTTCAATGACAAAACATCTGTCAAAGAAAATAGTTGACGAGAAATTACAAATTTTTTAATTCTTTTAATTACCAAATGTTTCCAGACCTATTGAATTGGTCAAATTATTGTAAGTTATCTTTAGTAAGTAGCTGCTATATCGTTAACTGTTTCCTTTTTGTCATTTTAGAATCCCGAAGATGACCCAAATTGTTCGGTCGAAACGTTGATATTATAATAAACACCACACTTTAAGAAAAGACTTTTGCCTATAGCCCTTAACAATTTTCTATTAATATATTTATTTGGCAATTACTTCTATTATAATTATTTATATATATATTTATTTCTCCAAAATCACGATTTTTCGATTTTCAAAACGCTCCTGTAGCTTTATGTTTCAAGATTAGTGAACGAAATTTTGGATTCTTGTAAAGCTGAGGAATGACTTTAGATTTTCGTTGGAAAAATTTCCAAAAGTCACGTTACTTCTACAGGGTGTCCTTTCAAAGTTCCAAGAATCCGGTCCTTGAGGCACGGTTTCTGGCCGCAGTTTTCAATCTACGGGGCTGAAATTTTTGTGAGAGTAAGATGTCCACAAGGAGTGGTCTGGTATTGCACTTGAGCAAAATCGGCCGAGCCGTTTCAAAATGGCGACCATTTGAATTTTTGGAAAATTTACTATTTTTTGAATCCCTGTATGAGCAAGATGGCAAAAAAACTTTCACATCAAGTTAACAGGATTGAAAGAAAATTAATTGAAATTGGAGTTAATGCAAAAAAATTTGAATTTTTTCCATTAATAAGCCAGTGGCGTGGGTAGGAAAAGAGTGAAAATGGCTTAATTTCTATAACAGTTTTTGAGCACATTTTTGAAGGAATTGAACTAAAATTTTTACAGTAGACAACTATACTAATACTCTTTAATCTTCAAAAATTTCAAGGATCAAATAAAAAAAATGGCGGAGATATTTAAATTTATTTTACATATGTAAATTTCTCTAAAATTTTAAAAACGCTCTAGTAGCTTCATCTTTCAAGATTAGTGGAAGAAATTTTTTACTCTTGTGAAACTTCGGGATGACGTTAAATTTTCGTTGAAAATTTTTTCAAAAGTCGCGTTACTTCTACAGGGTGTCCTTTAAAATTTCGAAACATCCGGTCCTGTGGCACGGTTTTCTGGTAGCAGTTTTCAATCTAGGAGGCTGAAATTTTTATGGGAGGAAGATATTATCCACAAGTAGTGGTCTGGTATTGCATTTTTTGAGCAAAATCGATCGAGCCGTTTCAAAATGGCGGCTTTTTGAATTTTAGGGAAAATGGCTATTTTTTAGTCCCTGTATAAGCAATATAGAAAGAAAACTTTTCACAACAAAATAATGAGGATGACAATTAAAGGCTTGTTTAATAACTTAACGATTGAATGTAATATTCAGACCCGGGACTGCTTGATTTAAAACCAGCACCAACACCAGACCAGCGCACCGTTTTCAACGCGCTCGGCTCGGGCGGGACCACCCATGCAGATATGACTGCTCCTGCCAACCCCAATTGCAGAAAATAAAAACTCCTACAAACCTGTATTAACAAGATTGGACTAAAATGATTTTAAATTTGAATTAATGCAATAAAATTTTTATTATTTTCATTAGTAAGCTAGTGGCGTGGGTAAGAAAATGGTAAAAATGGGTAAATTTCTTTAATTGATTATGAGCACATTTTTGAGGGAATTTACCTGAAATTTTCGGAATAGACAACTACACTAATAGCTTGTAACTCTCCAAAATTTAAAGAAGCAAATAAGAGAAATGGCGGAGTTATTCGAATTTTTTTACATGATGTTTATTTCTCTAAAATTTCAAATGTTCGGTTTTCAGAACTCGCCTGTAACTTTTTAAAGTTAGTCAGTGGCGGATATATAGGACAAGAGACGAAATTGTTAAATTTGGCCAATTTTTTTTTGGTTTATTATGTAAAAATCTATTTTATGGCACGCTTTCAAACGAAATGAAATGAAATTTTCACAGTAAACCACTACGCAAATTCGACCTGACTATTGAAAAATTCAGAAAGCCAATTTAAAAGGCGGCAAAAATTTTCATAGTTGAATCGCATAAAAATACACTGTTTCTGCGATTGATGCGCAAGAAGGTTTTTTTATTTATATTTAAATTAAATAAATAATTAAATTGCTTTGTTATATTTTTATTATTTATAAATTTATAATTATATTATACAGGATGTCCGGTAAGTACCTCCTAATCTCTCGGGAGCATACAGGGGAGATCAAAAAAACCTAGCCTGTCATAAAAAAATTGCCTAAAGTGTCCCCAAACGGAGATATGGAGCCCTAAAAGGGTGCCCCGCAATTTACTTTTTTGGATGAATGACCAGCGTATTTAAAAAATAAGTTTTCAGCTCTGTAAAATGACACCTGTCAAAACTTTGACACAATGTGTGTGGTGGTAAAACCGTTCCTGACTTCCTTGAGGACGTCAAACATCTACTCTGATATGGATTTATTTTTTATTTATTTATTTTATTTTATTTTACACTGTATAAACAGGTGAAGCCCTTTACTATACAGGGACAATAACAGAAAAATTTCCATATAATACAATCATCCAAATCTAAAATGTGTAACAAATTTACAGTTTATGGACCAAGGCATCTACAAAGAAAAAGGAGAAAGCAAATTAATGTTTAACGCTACTCCTCAAGTCGCTAAGGCTGCTAGAAAAAATGTCAAAGCTAAATTGACCACCGTTATAATTGCCACACATCGTGTAAATCGGCGAAAACTTTAAGACGTTGGTATGATGAGACTGAAGATAAAACGTCTCATTCTGTCGAGAGCCCACCCTTGGTACACGAAACCGCAACCTCTCTAGAATTGGTGGGCAGTCAATTGCATTACCAAGCAACTTAACCAGGAACACCAAAGAGGCATAGCATCGTCGGTTCTCCAAAGAAGTAAAAGAAAATGTGTCCAACAATATTTGATGAGGATAGCCGATTACAGGATAAACACCATAAGCTTTATAATGCATATATTTCAAGAATCTACGCTGGATAGACTCAATTCCATCAATATAAATCTGATAGCCTGGGGACCACACAACAGACGCATACTCGAGCTTAGAGCGAACGAATGAAGCGTAAAGTACTTTTAAAGTATTTAAGTTGGTAAAATCCCTAGTGTTTCGAATGACAAAACCAAGTGCCCTCGATGCCTCTGCAAGAATCCTCTCAATGTGAGAGGAGAACGACAGCCTTCTGTCAAATAACACCCCCAAATCGCGAACATGTTCAGGCCTACACAGCACCTGATCATTAAGAGAATAATCATGAAAAATTCCACCGGATTGTTTTACGGTGAATGACAGAACATTGCACTTGCTGGTTTTATTAAGCCAGACAGAGATCCTCTCAAGGTTCTGCTGCAGGTGCAAGCAGTCCTCAATGCATTTGATAGTCCTGAATATCTTGAGGTCGTCGGCATAAAGCAGAAAGTCCACATTCAACCCAAGAGTGACGTCATCAGTGAACAGGACAAAGGCAGGGGACCCAGTACAGAACCCTGGGGGACACCAGATGTCGCTTCATAGGAGGTTGATTGAAACCCATTCAAAACCACAAAGTAAGAACGCTTTGACAGGTAGCTCGACAATAACTTAACAAGCGATTTGTGAAAACCAAAATTTTCAAGTTTTCTTAAAAGGATACCGTGATCTAGTCTGTCAAAGGCCTTAGATATGTCGGTGTATATAACGTCGACTTGATGTCCAGTGTCTTGGGATTCTGCAATGAATTGTGTTTTCTGGATAAGATTAGTAACCCTAACTAATTTCCCTTAACAAACCCATTCTGATAATAACTAATCTGACCATGGACCTCATGATATATGCTGTTGTGAATTAGAATTTCGAAAGCCTTACTAAAATTTCAAATAATACTAATGGGTCTGTAATTAGTTACCTGAGATTTTTCACCACCCTTATTAACGGGACAGACTTTAGCCTGCTTCCAGGTGTCAGGAACTGCACATTCTCCATTTATTTAATTAATTTATGGCCTCTATAAAAAATAAAAATTTCATCAAAATACACAGGTTGGTTCAAAAGTTAGAGCCAAAAAAGTAAATTGCGGGGCACCCTTTTAGGGCTCCATATCTCCGTTTGGGAACACTTTAGGAAAAAATTTTTTATGACAGACTCGGTTTTTTTTTGACCTCCCCTGTATGCTCCCGAGAGATTAGGAGGTACTTACCGGACACCTGTATTGCTAAGTTTTTTGAAGCGATGGCAGAGTTAACTCAGCTAAAATTTGATAATTTGGACCGTTAACTGAAATATTGAAATATTTAGTTTGAGATATTCTATTAATTTTTTTATGAAATAGAAAATTTATTTGTCCTCCATTGTACATATTGATGTGGTTATAATTTTTATTTCAGACTAATACATTATAACTAGATAAACGCTTGGTTACCGTAACTATAAACATACTCATAACTCCCTTATAATTGGGACTGTTATGAATCCATAACTCCCTCTAATATTACTATTGGTTTAATTCTGGTAACCATTGGATGTTGCTTTTGTTATTGCATTGTTGGTTGAATATTTGGATTTCATATGTCATTTTCTACAAACTTTTCAGTTGATATATCCATGGTAATCAATAATCATGGTTACTCAATTATTAAAAACATTCGTTTAATTTTAAAAACCAACAGATTTCGTTTTTATATTTCATTTAGTATAAAATAAAATAGATTATGTATCACGGGAGTTATTAGATGTTAATAACCTCGGGCAACTTAACAATCCCTCGGGACTAACGTCCCTCGGGATTGCAATATGTTGCCCTCTGTAATTAACATCCTCATAACTCCCTTGATACATAAATAACTATTTTCTTCAAACGTCAGTAAATCAGACATTACTCGACTCAGTAGCCGGTCTCAAAGTTTCACTTTTCCTCCGCCGGAGCTAAAGTGTTGCCAAGCAACACTTTACCTCCGCCGGAGCTAAAGTGGTGCCATAGCAACATCAACATACAAACACATACCTGTATTAAGAATCAACTATTGAAATTTTATTAATGTAGGCCCGTATATTCATCAATAAAATTCAACCTAAGATATGAAAACTCTCTAGTTTATTATTATCTAATAAGGTTAAAAGGAATTTGGTATTAATCAAACATAATCTTTGGAAAATCTACACCGAAACGAAGTAATTCTGTGAAACGTCATAATTATACCCGAAGCCGGACGGTCGACAGTCGGCTTCAGTCGAGTCGAGCTCGTGCTCGGCTCAGTCGGTTCAAACGTCAGAAAAAAGTTGGGTTATTGCGAGGTAAACAAAAATAATTATTATTCCGTATTGAAGTTTGAATATTGAACACAAGGATAATAATTATAACCATATACCTAGGTACATAAAGGAATCCAACATCTTATATTAGTGTATTTTTTAACAAAAAAATACACTATTTTTATTATTAGGTAGGTATTAGTGTACAGTTATTGGTACCTACCTACAATGACCTACATATTTAACATTCAACTTCTGACTGACTGGCATCATCATCATTAACAGAAACAGAAAATGAAAAAATTGACCAAGCAGGGTCTAGCAAGAGGTAGGTAGATGTTATCATTAATTTTATAACTTACTTACAAACTTTTATAACGTTTTTAATTTTGATTTTGCGATGCTTAGTAGTTTAGTTACATAATTATTATTTTATTATTTTTCTTTAATAATTTCAATAATAATTTCTCGATGTTCACTGACGTTGATGACAGTGTCAATTTGACAGCGCCGCGTTTCTATAGAAGCAGCCCATACTCCATATTCACCTACTTATACCAGTCCAAACCTTTTGAAAATTCGCTTTCCTTCAATTAAAAATGATGTTCTTGCTTAAATTTGCCCACGTTTGAAGAAAAAATAGTATATTTTATTTGGAGGAAAAGTGACTTTTCATGGCTTGCTCTCTATTATCAGCCTCACTTCGTTCGGCTGATAAACACGAGCGCGCCATGAAAAGTGTCACTTTCCCTCCGTATAAAATAATATACTATTATTGAACTCAAGGTTTTTTTTAACATAGAACCTGGACCAAAAATAATCTAGAAAAATAGAATAGACTTGCCTTTTTGTGATATTATAGATTTTTTTATGATATTCGAGGATCTTCGTGAATTTCTAAGACATTGGTTAAAACATCAATCTTATGGACTGCGAAGATCATAAAAATTCATTTTTGGCATCAGCTTTCACATGCATCCTGAGATATTTGATAAAATTCTTTTGGTGATAGGTCTGCCCCGAACCAATAGATTTTCGATCGTTGTTTCGGTGTCATCGACTAAATGCATGTATTTCAGTTAGAGTTTCCTGTATTATAGTTTAACGTATTTGATAACAATATGACATTAAATTTCACTAAAGTAACATTAAAGTGAAATTAAAGTGACATTAAAGTAAAACTAAAAATCATCTGTCAAATTGGTTTCGAATTCAAATTAACAAGTTAAAAAGTTAAATTTCTCGTGAATCCCGTGCATAAAGAAACACCAGAAGAAGCAACAATGTTATTACAACACTCATCACACACTTCACTGAACAATTCAGGAAATAGAATATCCTTATCATCATCATCGAGCTTAACTCTGGAAACTGCCGAAGAAGACCAATCAAGAAGAGAAATAATAAACATCCATGGAATAATCCTGGACCGTGCAGAACAAGAGGCCCTTCGTGGCATCATAGTGATGTCATTACTTTGCTCGGTGTTACTTCCTCTTATCCTGATAGTTTTTCCAACAGCTTTGAACGATGGATCCATATTGGTTTGGTTGTTGGTCCTGGTCATATTCTGTCCAGGAATTACTCTTAGCGTATCTTACTTCAAATTTATTATATCCTTCATTTGTAAATACACACTCCCAATTTAATTTCTGAAATTATATTGCTACCTACTGAATAACCAAAATTTTACATCACAATAAACGAAGTATTATTATGTTGCTCTGAAGTCTGGTAAACGATTTTGAACTCCTTTTCATAAAAGACAAGAGTACCAAATCAGGTGCTGATACGATTAATAAAATTTCAGTGAAGTTGACAATTCTGGTAGAATATCTCTTATCTCTGGAACATTTTGAGTCGATCTGAAAAGGGACAAAAAATATTCTTTAAGTTGAACCGCTTACTGTTCCAGCAAGGAAGCATTCACGGATGTCAGAAGCACTAAAGCTGTAATGGATCATATTAAATATGTAGTCGAAAAGATGCCGGAATTGAACATAGAAAAATATGACAGCGTGAACAATAATTATTGTCTTTTACTCTTGAGAAATATCTTTCACATTCCAGAAACCGAGACTCTGTTTACCCAGTGGCTTGATATCAGTTTGTGTTAACAAATGAAAATTACCAATAGGCCAAGCATATCTTTTAGGAAGAAATGGGGGTTCAGAGGAAGGTATAGTTTTGATTCTTTCATCCTTCATGTTTTTGGGGTCACTGAACATAAATTTGAAGTTTCCAGCAAAAATTTGGGCCGCGACTTTGTTTTTTTTTTGGCACTTTTTGCCCAAATGTTGGCATATTTTTTGTTTTTGGCATATATTTCAGAAAGGAAGCATTTTTTGATAAGCTTTTTCTGTAAAAAATTAAATTAGATAAAATTTTCTACATTTTCCATAAAAAAAAAAGTTTTTTTTGAAAACTAATCGTTCCGCAACTATAGCGCACCAAAAAAAAATTCCATATGTAGTGAAATTCGCGCTAACGAAAGAACGTATTCTTCCTGAAATCAGGAAAAAACGTTCGTCCGCAATCACCTACTTCCCTGTGAACGCTCTGCAAAACAAAATCATAAAAGAACACATCATGATTCTTCACGAAATGAGCGTGTGATGTGAGCTCAGCACCTTACGCAACCGAAGGAGATTGAAGTTTGTGAAAACTCTCACGAAAAACTCCCATCTTAACGATGTTATAAGCGTGTTAAAAAACCCTGAGGCAACTCCAGAAATCATTGCAGCAGGGAGAAGATTGCTGGTCAACGTGTCTGCTGCAGCCACACAGCACAGTTTTAGGCTGGTAGGTATCACCAAGTGCAGCAATGGCTGAGGGTTGAGAAGAATGCCCGAAGATTGGGGTTGGAAACAGACAAGAAATTTCCTGTAACCGATCATCTCTTTTCAAGCCCCTGCTTCTCCCGAAATGCTACATCTGGTGTCATGCAGATGAGTCAAGACCTGCAAAACAAAAAGGTAGCTGCAAAAAGCAGGTCTCGATTGCACCAATCTGTGAATCAATCGAGACAGATTCCACAAATGCCCTTGAGGATAGGCCATTCAACGCCGAAGTATAGGACGAACTGAGCTACACCTTCTCCTCGGTTGTTGAGGCTATCGAAGAATGTGTGGACAAGGAGGACGAAGGTAACCTTCCCTTCTCCCAAAGATGAAGCTCACACACTTGAAGCATAAACTGATGTACCATATGTCTGAAGTAGTTATTATTAATGTACAAGCTGACCCATATCTTCTTCTTCATTAGAGACCCCCCACTACCTGAAAAAATAAGGAGAATATAAATTAATGAACTGAAGAGAATGTGACAGTAGTCAGTTCCTTGAAAAACAAAGGTATGTACAACAGTATATCTTCAACATTAAAGATGATGTGAGAATTACTATTTATTACTCACCTTTTCTATCAATAACATCTCCTGTTTGTTCCAGATGATTAAGGCAGTCCAGGGATAGGTATAATCATTTTTCATGTAAGGTCTGAGTCCTGGAATATGTTTTTTGGCGCGCTCTAGCGGCGGAACGGTTAGTCTTTCAAAAAAAATTTATGAGAAATGTAGGAAATTTTGTCTACTTTAATTTTGTATAGAGTGGGCTTGTCGAAAAAATGGTGCCTTTCTGATATACCTACTGGCCAAAAACTGAAAAAAGAGTAAAAATTTGGGTAAAAAGTGAAAAAAAAAAACAAGGTTCCGGGCCAAATTTTTGTCAGCAAACTTGAAATTCGTGTTCAGCGACCCAAAAAACCTACGGGGTGAGAAAATATAAGCTTTCCTCTAAGAATCCTAAAATGCCTAGCCTATAAGCAACAATATAGCCTACAGCCTAACATAGCCTAAGTTACGCGATGCTTGAAAAATGCAATGCGATCATGCATTAAACAAATATCGTGGTAAAAGGAATTTTTACCGTAGCCCCAATACGCGAACGATATTGTACATTTGCCCTCAAGAAAATAAGAAAACTAACAAATAACACGTGAAATTATGTATCCATCATGAACTCTTTAATGATGAATTAAAAATGCAATGCACCTCAAGTTCGATAATAATAAAGATCCTGTACATGTAATAATAAACACACAGGTACAGTTACAGGTTTACATGCAAAAAGGAGAACAACAATAATTAATACGTTGAGGTAATCATAGTAATCGAGAATTAATTTTATACGGTATGCCGAATTTCCAACCGAAGGTGATTCAAGACTTGACTTACGATTGAGATCCGGAGATAAGACTCTGGTGGCTCTGCCATAAATAAAGCAAGAAAAAACAAAAGTAGGTACTCGTCACTAGGTTTCCAGAACCGATCGGCGGAGGTGGAAGGTCATGGGACACAGATGCCCATCTCGGAATTCCTAAGGGCGGTTTGCGTAATAAATCCTCAGGTGTATGTGTGCAATAATTAGTTCCTGCATGAACTCTTCTATATTAAGCATAACCATCAACACTGACGTTCGGAAGATTCGTTAAAACAAGTAGAACAATAAAGACAATTGCCTACATTCATCATTTTAGGAAAGTTATAATAGAAAAGCTCAACTTGATGCTAGTGCTACGGAAGCTTCAAAAATATATAAAATTTTAATTTAGGAAAAAATATTTCATCACAATTATTTTTTTTATGAAACTTTGTTTTAATTTTTTTTTTTAAATCGAACAATTGAAAAAAATCCAAATTCAGAAAAGCGCATAAAAATCGTAGTTGTCATAAGTGTCTTAATAAAAATAGAACCTTTCCAAATATGAGACTTTCTAATTTTTCAAATTTAACGAAAAATAAAGATGTTATTACCAGTTTCCGGTTTTTTATGAACCTCTCTGTATACTATTCAGCTTTTTATTGGCCAAGTGCCTTGAAGTTTTATTTTCTGGTTTATCGGGATAAAAATTCCGTAAATTTTCTTTGACATAAACTGATAAGTATCAGCTGATTTTTAATTACACAAACCAAAGGGTTTCTCAGAAAATTAACTTTTTCGGCAAAAATCAACGGAATGGCGCATTTTTTCAGTTGGGTCATTGATTCCAATGTACCTACCAACCATGACATCTTGACAAATCCCAAAAGAGAAATATTACTAGTAAATTTCCACAAAAAGTACAAATAGGGAGGATTTATAAGGACTAAATCATTGGGCGGCAAAATTCCGAAGAGTCAAAATTTTTGAAAAGTTTAGATATTTAATTTGCTATATCTGCATTTCTGAGTACATTGTTAACTACTGCGAAATTGCGAGTCCTTGGGCCCCTCGATCCCTCAAGAACAGCAAATCTAAAACCTCACACGCTGCCACTGGATGGAGGCCTCAAATTTCTGGTTGCCCCTAGGCGGTACAGAAGTTTCAATAATTCGCCACACTGTTTTGATGAAAACATTTTTCTAATACATTCTCGTTTCTGAATCGTTAATTCTTATGTGGCGAAATACACAAGGACCAGAGTGTTCAGATAAGTTTTCATAACATGAAATCGCCAAAACTGTCAGAAGTAGGTAGGTACTTGTGACATGCATACGACCATGTTTATCCCGCGGCTCTAATCAGGAAGCCAAACTCCGGAATTTAATTTTATGACAAAATTCTGCAACGCCAATGGAGATAATAATCGAACATGAATCAATCAAAGAAAACAAACAATGCATGACGTCTGATAAATTAAAAACTGTCAAGACAAGTGAATTGAGATCGGCCACGCCCGTGGCGCCGGCGAACCCAACAGGTGGGTACTCAGTACTCACGGGTACTGTCACGGTGCCCACGATCAATGTCTCTGTCGGCATACGGCACTACCTCTTCCAGGAACCACCTCTGGTTCTGGTTCTGGTATCCGTGTATGTTGCATATATGACACAGTAATAATAGTGCATAACAGCATTAACAGCGATGCAACTGCATATAAATATGAAATATACAGGGTGTAATTCATTTTGCTGTTGGTACCTAAAAGGAATAGAAGAGAGCAATATTTACGTTGGTACGCGGCAAAACTTATAGAGAACTGCATTGATCTAAACCGAAACCTGTTTCACAATAATAGTATTACCTACGTAACGTTGGATTGTAGGCAGGACAAACGCATATCTACTTCAGAAAGATTTTCTAGAAAGAAATACTTTCAACAAACATTCTCCAGAAACTATTTTTAAGGGTTAGTTGAGTCAACGATGGCATTTGTTTATTTTATCAGTAGATATATTATACGAGTAGTCTATAGGCTCACTGCGTATCCTCAGTCCTCACTTGACACTGATTAGTCGGCAGTATGGCACCACTGCTTATAATTTTAATGAAGTACACTACCGCTAAACAAGTAATGATGTCACTTTTTAGCCATCGATATGTTTACTTCTATACATATATGTATACAGGTTGTACCAGCTCGATTTAGACAACGGTAAGTATGTAGGTCTCGTCAAGACGAAACGTTTTTTTTATTTGAAGTTTTTGGATTTGGACCTTCGTTGCGGAAATATGGCCGACTTCCGGTTTTTAGTTTTTTGGCTCCAGTTTCGGCATTTTTAGGTTCTCGCCCAAACTGAAACTAAGGAGTTTTGGAAACTCCTTAGCTTCAGTTACAACTTTCATAATATTGAAGTCAAGGTTACTATCTCTGTTGGATTCAAAATCTTAATTTTTCAATTTGATTCAATTTGAATTGAAAATTCAAATTGACCTTTTCGAATAAATTAATGAAAATTCGGAGTATTATTATGAATTTCTAAAATAACTGCAAGATCCTTATTACTATGACATTTTCAATAAAATGTAGTACAGCACCGTTTTGAGGGCTGGTGAATCCAGTTTTTTTCTAAAAAAATCGCTAATATGAATTTTTGAGATTTTACAAGTAAACACTGATCTAGTAGGCCTTGGATTTTGTAGGAATGAGACGCTTTTTGCTCCCAAAATATAGTTTATCAAGCTCTATGATTTAAAAGAAATTTGTTTAAAATCACACCATAAATTAAGATTCTACAGGGTGTTTCAAGAACAAATGGGTCACACTGTATATGTACCTACCTATTTTTGATTTATTCAGTTCAACGACAGTAACCGAAATTTTTCAACTTTCTCTTAACCATTATCTGTTTCGTAGTTTTCAATTATTATTAAATTAATAGTTGAAGAATAACAGTTCAAAACAGGGGGTAATTTAAATTTTTTCTATGACACCTGATATAGGTTTCAATTATATAAAGCGCCTGGAAATAGCTGATGAAAGTGTTGTGAAAGAGATAATTATTAGTAGACATCCCTTTCGTTCGGCATATGAGTAATTTATAACTCATAATTAAATAATAGCTGAAAAGCCATAAAAGATATCAGTTTATGATTTCACACCTGCTTCTTCATAATGGGCCTTGCGCCTTGTGCTCATCATCAATTATGTACCTACAAACTGTCTAATCATTACCTTAGAGTTTAAAAGGCTTCTCAAACAATACAAACACACGTGGAATGTTTATTAAATTTATTGATCTGAAATATAATCCCTATGATTTTAATTTGTGATAGGTATTTAATTATTATTTCAACCCGTTTAGGCCATTAGAAAAATAGACATTTAAATGATATTAAGAATAGCTAAGATATAACTCTCTACTCTCTCGATATTATTTCCCATGTTGCGCTTTGAGATTGCTTTGAGATGTATGGTTGAAAATAAATTTGTTTTGCATAACTTGAAAGTGTATCCTTAAAACTATATTTTTGGTACTTTCAGAGTAAAAAAATGTTTTATGGCGCGCCCAAAAACAGGTGCTGTGAAAGGTGACGCAAATTCAGTGTCCAATTTTATATTGGACATGGTTTTTGCAAATATTAAATTAATTGTATGGTAATTTTTAAATTTATCTTATAGATTTGATGAGTAACAATAATAAGGGTAGGAATCGACTAATCTTTAAAAAGGCTTATAAAAACAGAAGTATTCAATTACAAAAAACAAAAACGAATATTTGGCACTGATCGTCGATGAGTTACAGTCTTTCTCTTTTGGTTTTCGTCTTTTGTCAATGGTGTTTCCAAATTTGTCAAATGATATATTAAATGATAATTACCCGAGTCCCAAGGACGAGGGTAATTATTTGAACAACATAATGTCGAAGGGAAGCCAATGTGATTTTCAATTATTCACGATTTCACGTGTTGTATTCATTAGATTCTACAGCGAATTAAAAAATATAGAAAATCTTCGCCAAAACGTGACATTTTGTAATGTTTGGTTGACATTCAGGGCCGGGCCTAGCAGGTGTGCTTACCGCACGCAGGCGGTAAGTTAATAGCGGCGGCGGGCGGAAGCAAAAATACGACATAGTTCATACAACAAGAACAAAAAAAAAGTAAAAATAAAATTGGTAATCAGTATACAGCCGAGGAGACGGGGGTCGTATCCTGGGCATATGTATTTCCACAATACACACATCAGGGGCCTGTTTCACAAAAATATGAGCTATTAATAATAGTCATATAAAACTTTGTAAAACACTTACCGACTAATATAATTGAAATATACTATTATTAATAGTTAATTAAACTATTACTTAGTAGATTATTACAATTATTTTGAGAAACACTATTTAAAATCACTCATATTATGAGCTTTTATTATTGAGCTTTACTATTAATAATAGTTAATAGTGTTTTGTGAAACAGGCCCCAGGGCGTTTCTAACCACAGGGTTAATAGGACTGTAGCCCAGGGGCGCAAGCCTTTTGGGTGCGGAAGTTTTAATTAACATTTTCTTAGGTACTTGTTTTATCCTAAATTTTCTCGGGGGAGGACAACCCCCGGCCCTCATTCCCGGGGAATACTTCCAGTACCCCCGCAGACTCCTCGGTTGGGCTCTAATGCCAACATATCTTGCTTTGACTTAGACCCACAGCAGAATTTACTTAATCTAAAAAATGCACATTTCTATTAGTGTTTAATTTTTACCTATACGCAGGTAAGTACAAGAAATTGCTGTTGGCGATCCCTTCAAGAGAGGGGAGGGGGCGGCAATTTTTGTATCAGAACGCAGGCGGCAAATAGGCTACGCCCGGCCCTGTTGACATGTGATGAAAACGTATGATTGATGATTTTTATAGCGTCCGTAGCTATAGCGTCCGTAGCAACGTTTATAGCGTCGATAGCGAGTCACGAGGACGTATAGGGAAATATTACATTACAAGTTGTATAATCATAATAATCACTCTCCATATTATTACATTTACTCATCAAAAACTTACTAGAATCTCTGCAAAACTTTCCTCAATTATAAGTTAATGGACATTTTTTATCGAATTATTAACGTTTCGTTACCAGGCAAGGTCGATTACTACAAAAGTCTACCAGTTTGAAAATTCAAATTCGACATAGATCAACCTTCCAACATTATTTTCAGTTATCTAATTACGTTTTTCGATCTTCTAGCACCGGAGTTTCCTTGTCACAGAAAAAGTTGTGTATTATACACAAGAAAAAATTACGATTTTATCTCTTGATTATGTGTTTGTCCCCTGCGCTCGGGGCACGAAATCACATCTCCAACTAAAATCTATTAAGTACTTGTATAATAAAAATAACTATTTTCTTGTGACAGGAAAAAAGTTTGACATTTATTCCCCTTTGGCATGTTATTTGCCACTTTATTTGAATCGAACTGCATTTTACTGGGGAAAAAAGTAAATGGGCAAGGAAAAAAGTGAGTACTTTTTTCAGACAATTCAGACAATAGGAGTGCAAAAACCCAGAATAGTTATTTATTATACAAGAGAAAAAAGTGATAGATTTTAGCTCGAACGCGTCAGGGGGGACAAACACATCGAGAGCTAAGATCGCACTTTTTTCTCGTGTGTAATATACAATTTTTTTCTGCGAGAAGAAATATCAGTGTTAGAATGTCGAAAAACGTAGTTAGATAACTGAAAATTATGTCGGAAAAATGATTTATGTTAAACTTGGATTTTCAAACTGTCTTTTATCGTAATCGCGACGTTGCCTGGGTAACGAAACGATTTAATTATTACATAAACGTCATATTAATGTAATTAAAATTGAAGACAGTTTTGCAAAGATTGCAAGTTATTGTGTTATTATTTATATTATAAGTTATTGCAAGGATAATAAGGTAACTTTCCTTTACGTATTTGATATAAATTTAATGATATCTGAGTGTTAATAGTAGCTATACCTAAGCCGCCATTTCGGGGAAAAAAGTACTCATTTTTTTCCCTGCTAATTCATTTTTTTTCCCGATAAGATGCAGCTCGTATAATGAGGCATTTTTCTACCTATCAACTGGAAAAAAAGGTCAAACTTTTAGCCCGTCGCAGAAAAAAGACTATTATTGCCCAGATCAACTTCCCCAACTTGGTAGTGCCAATGTTGCCAGTTGTAATTTTGTTCTCACCTCTATTTGTGAAAATGAATATAATTGTATGAAGGAGAAATGGGATTTTGAAGTTGTCAGGGAAATTTTACATCTAGGAAACTAGAGTAGGTAGAAAAAAGTGAAAGCACTAGAAACATTTTTTTGGTGTATAATTACTTAAATAACATAAAAATATATCAACATTAACAATAATGTAAATATTTATCTTTGATATATTATTTTAAAACAACTTTCAAAAATTTGCTACTTCATTTTTAGAAAAATAAGGAATTTCTATCAAAATAACAAATACATAAGTAGTATAACAAATTTGCCTCCATCTACAAATTATCATAAATTTTCAAAATATAAACAACCTATGTTTTTACATTACATCAGTAACAACAATATTTTTCCAATTGGGCACCTTATTGTTATTGCACAACTTCAACAATCTCCATATTATAGATATATTTCATTTTATTTATAAATTGTAAATCTCTAGACTTGAACTTTATAACTTATTCTCTATTTTCCTTCTTGTAAAAATACAATTTAAAACAATCCACATTGCAAAAAAATAACAAAAAAATCCAAGAACAAAAATAATATAAGAATATATCAATAATTATCATTATTTCATACAGAACTGCTTAGACATTGCTACAAAATTTTATTTCGTAAGATAAATTATTATTATAATAGATGTGAATTTATTATCGTATTTGAAGGTTGTAAGGACTAAAATTAATACACTTTAAGTAGCATAATTTAAAAATATTACTTTTAAGGCACAATTTTTTAGCTATAACTAGTAAAACTTAATAAAACAATTAATTATTATGTAACTTACAGCAGAAAATTATGTGCCTACTAATATTACTCAAAGATATTTCACTTTATAACCAAAAGTAAAATTTTCATTCCATACTACACATACCTAAATACATATAAAATATCAAAAATAGCACATATACATGTGGTTAAAATAGGAAGATTAGCAAATAAATGCTCAACTGGCAAGATATAAAACTGACTTAATTTTCAAAGCAAATAACGTTATTACATACTTAGCTCTTTGGCAAAAAATATCACCCACAGAAAGGTTTACTGTTATATTATTATTATTATTATTATTATAAAAGTGAAACATAGAAGTTCCATTTACATTGTTATTAAAAGGGTACCAAAGTGTTTATTTAAAAAATAGAATAGACTGTGAAATCCCAATAAAATTTAATACCACTTTAGTAAATTGAATTATACTTATATTTTAACAATCTTAAAATTTAATTGGTTTTTTTATGCAACATTTCACAATAATTTACTTTTATAAGAAAATAAAAAAATTATGCCAAAAACTCCTAGTAAATATGCCCATCAAGCTAGCAGTGTTTCCCCTTTGAATTCTTATATTTAATCATTGCAAGAAAAAGAGTTCACCAAATAAATTTTCATATTTCTGAAGCTTTCTTTTTACGACTTTTAAATCCCCTAAAGGGATTTGCTTCGGAGAAAAAGGAATATGTAAAGTAAAGGAATTAAAAATTGTTTAGAAGATCAAGCCAACCATTCCAGATCCAGATAACCAAGAGTACCTACTGTAGTTTTGTTGAAAACTATTCAGATCACTCACCTCGTTCCTTTTCTTTATGTTTATTTATTCTATGCCGACAATAATTGATTATTTTCAAGGTTCAAGAAGAAGAAGTCTGCTGGATCAGTGAGAAACAGCAATTATTGAGTGTCGAATACTATGGGGACACCATGGCAGCTGTACAAAGTAATTGAATAATTAAACTAAAGAAAAAATTCCAAGGTGAAACTATTAGAAATTTTGTGGAGGAATTGGGAATTCTGTTCCGACCTTCATGAAGTATTGCCTGTTACCAATGATTCTGTTTTGAAGGGTCGACAATCAAATAACTTAAACTTTACAAATTTTGCCTCACAGGTCTGTTGAAAAGACACGATGCCTTCGATACCGACTTCCTGGCTCACCGAGACCGCATCTCTGGAATATCTTCGGAAGGACAGTCTCTGGTCGCAGCCGGTAACCATCACTCTCCCGCCATCGAGCAGCGTTGCCAGCAGCTCCGTTCGAACCTGGAGAACTTGGAAAGCCTGGCCGCACGTCGTAAGGCTAAGCTGGTGGACAACTCTGCCTACCTTCAGTTTATGTGGAAGGCCGATGTCGTCGAGAGCTGGATCGGTGACAAGGAGACGCATGTGAGAAGAGTACGCGAAGAGTACGGCAGAGACTTGAGCGGCGTGCAAACGTTGCTGGCCAAGCAAGACACCTTTGACGCCGGTGAGATAGTCGATGTTGATTTTGAAAATGTTGAAAATGAAAATGGCTGTTATGCTCAATGGTGGTTGTGGTTGTGGTTGTGGCACTGACACTTCAAAATGCGTGGTATCAATGCTCAAAAGTTATACCATTTTAAACCATACGTTTTCAATTTTCTGAATGAGGAATTCCACTGAGGTAGTCTGACAAAAAATAGCTTTTTGACTATATTCAATTGTGATGTTAAATTAGAAAATTACATTATGAGAATTATTATGAGTAATAGAGAACCGAAAATGATAATTAGAGGATTGGACGCTGTCACTACAAAGGAGGAAGTCGAAAAAGCGCTGGAGGAAACCCTTCTTACGAGAGAAGGATACAGGGTGACATCAATGAGACCGGCGTGGGGGGACAGACAAAATTGTACCCTAGAAGTCACAGACAACACCAGGAGAACACTCATGGAAAAGCAACACTTGGAAGTAGGCTGGCTGAGATGCAAATTAGAAGAAGTAGTCGAGGTCAGCAAATGCTATAAGTGCTGGGGCTATGGACATAGCGCAGCCAGCTGCAAAGAAACAGGTGATCGGAGTAGGGCATGCCTCAAATGCGCCAAAGAGGGGCACATGGCTAAAGATTGCAAGTCGAAAGCAAACTGCCCTTTATGCAAGAAGAAATGTAGAAATGCAGAAATATATTTTGGCAGTTTGAAATAAATGATGTTGTTGTTGTTGTTGTTGTTGTTGAAGGAGGGGCACCAGGTTGGGGGAAGATTGTGTGAAACCTACCGCAAAGCGGTGGAAGAAGCCCGAAATAGAAACCGGCACTCCGCAAGTAGAGCGGCTGGCGCGAAAGAAACCCAGCGCATTCGATAACTACCAAAGAAGACAAAAGGCTGCACAACGACTAAAGGTGTTACAGATAAATACCGATAGAGGTAGAGCTGCACAACAACTCACCTATAAAGAAGCCAAAAACTGGGGAGTGGATGTAATAGTGGTCTCAGAACCAAATAAAAAAAATGACTGACAACGCAGCATGGATGCGCGACGACAGAGCTGACGTAGCAAGAGACATATGAATTAGAAAAAAATTAAAAAAAATAGATCCGATAATGAAAAGATAATTTTTTTAAATATCTCTTATTGTTACGGCAAACAAGAAATAAGTTTCAAACAATCTTCATTACCAACCGGAACACATTGCTTGTCAGTGTCAGAACCCCAAAAATTTGCTCTAGTTGTTTTTTTAAAATTGTCACATATCCTAGTAATTAAATTACCATTGATACTCATCCCTGCTATAGGTATAAAATAAACACTTGATCTAATTTCACAGCTAGTAGTACAGTATTAATTATTAATTGTGTAACAATGTATATGGCAAATTCAATGTTTCCAATTATTATAATTTCGCTGCATATTGCTATGTAAGTACACATCATGAGGGTGCAAATGTTAATTATAAATAATTCGTTCACTCGGCTTGCAGCAACCTTTTATTGAGTCCTATTAAATTTTTATTTGGTTACTGAACTTTAATTTCTTTTAATTATTGAAATTAAACCAAAAACCAATTTTAATTTTGAAACCAGGCTTATGGCTGATTGATAAAAAAAAACTGAAATATGTGGAATGTTTAGAATCACATTAGATTCTGCACTGGACATAACCATACCCCTCAAGTAATTCCTTACCATAGCCCAAATACACAAACAAAAACTTTAAAATTTAAAGAATTTTAACGTTTCAACAGCTTTTATAATAGTAAAAGGCAACTGCAACACAAGTACATACATTAATTTTATGAAATCATGATTTATGAAAATGACACTGAACTTGCAATAAGGCCAAGAATACATTTAATAGTAGATAAGGTGATGAATTTTTCAGTTGAAGACATATTATTGGAAACTCCATCATTAAAAGAAATATATTTGGTTGAATTGAGGAAAATTTACCTGCCAATTGACACAGAACACAGAACAAAAATAATTGTATGATATTTTGAAAATGGCTTGACATTTTTCAACTGTTACTCCCAAATTATTACTGCAATGAAGCCATGAAAAGTCAACATTTTCTTTAATGTAAATATTCTTGAAACCTTATAAAATTTCAATGGGAATTTTTAATTTTTCACCCAGTTGCTCCTGTTCAGAATAAAATTTAATTCCTGCTAATCAACCCGCGACCTCAAAATATGAAAGTATTTCTGGCGAATTTTAGTCAGACTTAAGTTTAGACACCTGTTTAGAATAAACAGGTGATTTAAATTAAAATAATAGCATGCAATTAAATAATGTATGAATAATAAATAAAGGTTAAATTTTCACTTGGAGTATCCTTCATCCTTTGGAATGGTTTAGGTAAGTTAATTGAGCAACAATTGAAAAACAATCATCGAAAATTATAAAAAATAAATTTCGCAAGACACTGTAAAAATTTATCCCAATTTAATGGAATATGTTCACATATACCAACTTGTTCTAATTACATTGAAAATTAACCATTCATGAAGTAATATAAAGCACTTTAATATCACAATGTTTGTCTTTCGTAAATTGTTATTAGCTATTAATGACAAGACGATTTTAAATTTGAGCTTTCAATAAATATTTCGTTACCTTTTATACTACAATGTAAGATAAAAGAAATAATTTATCTTTATTTTACGTGATGAATTATGATAAAAAAAATATAAACCTAACAACTAATACATTACGGGTATGTTTTTCGGGCAGCTATTATCTTCAGGAGCGTTTTTGATAATTGAAGATAATTAAAAATGACAATCACAATAAATTGACTGCATTGAATAAAACATGACTAATTATTTTATACTTCAAAATATTATAAAAATAGAGCCAATCAGGTTTCTTAATTAGATACATAATAAATACAACTATGAACAGCTAAAATAGCTATTTTAAAAATCACCCCTCTACCCTATCTTATTAAACATAAATTTATATAAAACGTATAGTCGGCCTAATAGACTCTGGATAAGTTATTGAATATAAATTGAATTAATCATTGTTCATCGAAAATTGAATACAAACAGGTTTATTACAAAATAATTCTAAATTGTAAATTAATTCATATAAATTATTTTGTAATACTACCAACCATACATTTCATGTAAAAGGCGCTTGATACACCAATATGTGGCACGGATATCTAAAACTACCAGTGGACAATATTTTCTCTTACACCCACTAAATAATAAAAAATAATAAAAAAAAAAAAGATAAAACCCGTCTCTGTAAAATTATGATAAACTTTCTCTTTACACTTACACCTGAGCATAATCTTCGATAAGGGAATCACCGAAATGTGTAACAATATAATCGTGATAGTACATCATTATGCACAGAGGTTGCCCAATGATGAGCGATGCCCAGACAACTATGTTTCCCCACCGGGATCCAAAACGTTTCTCTACGTGTTTGGAGAAATGTGACAGAGGTATCTGGCCCATCATGCCCATGAAAGCCCATATCTTGTATGTCGTTAAAGGAACGCTTACCTGAAATTACAATTAATTAATAATGCTGTAAAAAAATTCAAAATTCAATTCAGTCATTAACTCAATAATTGTGGCTCTAATAATGTGAACTTTGTCTGGATGTTACTGAAACAAAGCCTTATTCTGTAGATAAAGCTGTCTGTGGTAACAAAAATAATGTATGGAAGATGTCGAATATATCAATTTATTTTTCTTCAGTCTAAATCTGTGTTTGTTAAAAATGACGACTTATATTGATAAGCAATAAATTTAGAATATTTATGAGAAGTGTAGATAGTTACCCTTATAAAATTTTGAAAGAAAACCAACTCACCAAATACTCGTGAAAGAATGCACTGATGAAAAACACGAGTATTCCAGCAACATTTTTCCCGTATCCCATATCCATAACAGGAATATACAAGTGCCTCAATGCCCATCTGTGCACTGGTAAATTCCAGTTGCGCCAAAAAGTATCGATGTTGTTGGCGTTCCACCAATCCGCATAGAAATTCCTATCGCCGAAATGCAATATCTCGCCAACTAAATTCAACCAGCTGTGAAAAACAATATAAAAAAAGCACAGCCACATCAGATGGTTTGGTATCTGTAAGTAAATTAAAATTTCAATTAAAAAAAATGCATTTATTCATCCAAAATACGTACAGCAAGTTTTAATAGTCTTTCAGTAGCCTTTGCGATGTCCATGTTACTGAAAGGTATTAACGAATTCTTCACGGAAGGAATCATGTACTGTTGCGTAACAGCTAATATTAGTTGGGTGCCAACTATCACTTCAAATATTCGCTTAGCCAAAAATCGCTTACGAATTCGTTCTGTTCTTGGAAAGTTCAATTCATAGCACAAAGTTGGAGCAAACAGAAAGTACAGCAAGTCTTTTAAATACAAATTATCAGGATACTGGATCAGCTTGAGTTTCTCTTTGCCATTGGAATAATCTTCTGAATTGTGCGATGTTACATTATTTTCGGTATTTTCACGAGCTGCAAATGTATTGAAAATTATTTTAATAAATAATAAAAAAATATTAATTCTTACTTCTGACAACTTCACTTATAGAAACAGACTGTCTTCTAACATAGCTTTTACTATTCACTTGCTGACGATGCGCTCGACACCACATATTGACTTGGACATATGACCATAACTTTAAAAACAACACACTGTACGTGAAAGTGACTGTAGAAGCTCCAGCTGAAAAGAAAATATTTTTCTGTATTTTTCTGCAAAACTGCATTTTTCAACTCGTTTATTTATTACCCACCTACTAGCAGCAGCTGAGTTCTTTGTTAATTTGTTAATTGAATATTACTCAATTAATTTAATTTTTTATTAAACAGATTATTACATAATGAAAACAGCTAGCAAAACCAGAGTTCTTGTTTGTATCCTGTTGTTAGTCGATGACAGAACAAAGTAGAAAAAATACTATTTGTTAACATTTAAGTGTCGTCAATTTTTTTATATTGGGGGGGGGGAAGAAGTTCGGGAACGGTGCAACAAATCATAAGTTTTGAGTTTTCAAAAAAATGCAAAAACAGGTCTATTTTTTAAATTAATTTTAATTTTTTTTTATACAGTGTGTTCCTCGGCTCAGTAATGAAGACATTGTCTATTTTTTTTTTTTTTAATAGGACAATTGTACATTATTGTATTTTTCATATTTCTCGAGAAAATCCATTCAGAATTATTTTTATTATTTTTACAGATTGATTTTAATAGTGTCAGGATTTCTTGGAAGTAGTTGAAGACTTGTCAGATGAGAAATATCTGTGGATTCGAGGCAAGTTAAATGTCATTACTATTACTCTCAACAATGTCATATTTACCAAAATTGACCGGACTCCTGCACACGGTAAGCTTCTGTGAAATTTACTGTGTTCAGATAATTCTGGAACGCATTTCAGCAATATTTGTAAAATTTACCCCAAACCGAAACAAACAATATAATACATTTAACCTTTCATCTTATTATATGGACATATATCACTGGGACGATTCTAATTGTCTTGCTTTAATATAAAACTTGTGTTAAATTCAAATGTTCAAAAAGCTTTACCATTTGGATTTTTACTTTGACTTACAGCTCGTTAAAATTATCAACATCAGATTAAAGGCAACCATCATTTAAGCAAAAGAAATTGGAATCACACCAACTCTGTCTTTATATGAAAACATAATTCTACTGTGTGCTTTTTATGTTCATAAAAAATATATCTACTCACCAAAACTAAAGCCACCTTTAAAATGAATTATAACCATAGGAAGTAATATCAGAACCAGTAAATTCACTACATGTATTAGTGTTCCGGCCTTATTAGAAACTATTTCCTAGAAAATAAAAAAACAAAATAATTAAAAAAAAATAAGAATAAAAAATAGTGGGATACTTACAACTGCTAGACCTTTTTCCACTGTTAAACAAAACAGAATCGGCACAATTGAATCTAAAACCAAAATCACCAATTAATTTATTTGCTTCAAGTATTGAATGAAAATTGAGCTTTATGAAAGTATTTTTTTTTTTAAATAAGGTAATCTTTCTCCTTGCCACATCAGGAAGTTGCTTAGATGAATAATTTTGTAATTAAATTAACCCAAAACAATTCGTGCTTATTGTAGTAGTATATTTAAATTATTATCTTGAGTTTTTGTGAATCCTGTGATAAGGAGGTGAATTATTTTTAATATGAATTTCGAGATCATTATACAGACTGTCCGTTTTTCGCGTGCCACTATGGGGATCTCGCTTATCTTAAGAGATACGAAGTTGGTTAAATTAGGGCAAAGTAGCGTATTTTTGAGCTGATTGATAATCTGAAAAGAAATTTGAGCTGTCATTATTAGTTGTCAAAATATTTCAAAAAAACTGAAATTTTCAATTTTTGTTTTTATTTTTTTATGTTTTTTCTTATGGGCGCCATATTGGATTTTTCCATTTTTAGATTACTTTAATTTTTCTCTTTACAACGATGTATCACACATTTTATTTCATTATTGAATGTTTGGCGAAAATAAAATTTCTTATCTTGTGTCCAGAGTACCAGAGTGCTTTGAAGAAATGTCAAGGGTCTTTTGTTTTCAACAAAACGTTGACGATTCGACCAGTCGTCTGCGTCGACATTGAGTTATTAATCGAGGAAAAAGCCACTTCTCAAATAAAATTATTAATTAAACAATGGTTAACAAAGACGAATAAATTAACAACTGGTAATGTGTTCACAGCATGTGTTCAAAAATCTCCCCTTAACTAATTGCAAGCACAATTGCACCCTTTTCCTAAGATTCGCTACAGCTCTCAACGTCTCTCCTTCTAATGCCGTGCTTGGTGTGGTAACAATTCGTTGTCGAAGTTCATCGACGTCGGCTGGCAATGTTTTATAAATCTTATTTTTCATTGGCCCCCACAAAAAATAGTCCAATGGGGACAAGTCAGGTGACCGTGCTGGCCAGCGTTCGTCGCCATTATTTGCAATTACTTGGTTGGGAAACATTTCTGACAAGAATTCTCTCACCCTACCAGCATTATGAGGCGGCGCCCCATCCTGCTTTATTTGAAAAGTGGCTTTTTCCTCGATTAATAATTCAATGTCGACGCAGACGACTGGTCGAATCGTCAAAGTTTTGTTGAAAACAAAAGACCCTTGACATTTCTTCAAAGCACTCTGGACACAAGATAAGAAATTTTATTTTCGCCAAACATTCAATAATGAAATAACATGTGGGATACATGGTTGTAAAGAGAAAAATTAAAGTAATCTAAAAATGGAAAAATCCAATATGGCGCCCATAAGAAAAAACAAAGCTGACCATCGATTTTCTTCTATCTCAAGTGCTAGAGCTATTGTAAAATTATTTTTGGGTTCCTTGTTGAAAAGTGTCCTAACAATGCTTCAGTTAAAAATGGCTTGCTTGATTGGTTTTTGAATAAAAAAATAAAAACAAAAATTGAAAATTTCAGTTTTTTTGAAATATTTTGACAACTAATAATGGCAGCTCAAATTTCTTTCCAGATTATCAATCAGCGCAAAAATACGCTACTTTGCCCTAATTTAACCAACTTCGTATCTCTTAAGATAAGCGAGATCCCCATAGTGGCACGCGAAAAACGGACAGTCTGTATATTTTCAACTGGGATAATAAAGTTATATTAATGGGGAATGCTGTTATATTTTATTTTTCCTCTGGAACAAAAATCATAATTATTAGAATGTGTGTGTGCAGTAACTATGTAATTAGACACACCACACTTATAAAACACATAAGGGCTATTAAAAAATCATCAAAAAAGTATAGATTGAAGATTCTCATAAATAAAATAAAATATCACAAGACCAAAAGTGGCAGTGTAATAATTATTATTGGTGTCCTCTGCTCGTCAGACCAAGCAGTAATCTGTTCTCAATACTCTACTCTGACTGATAAGAACTGTCAACTGTCAAAAAACATGAAATTTGAAAGTTTTTTTTATTCTTGGCACTGTTTTGGTTGGTAAAAAAGGGGTATTTTCTTTTAAACACCACCTTACCTCAACAGTTAATGGTTAAGATTATTGAAAATGGATGAATTTACGTCCTCCATGTCTGCAACATACAATATGAACGAATTCAAGCCTCGTTTGAATGAGTAAAATCGGTGATAAATTTAAATAATTATTTTTAAAGAAATGAGAACAAAAAAAAATTGAAAATTACAATCAATGTTTTGTGTGGTATCTAATCAAGGAAAATCATGTACCTCACAACATCTGTGGGTAATCTTAAACTATCACTTTTGTCATAGTTGTCATGTTGTCAAATAAATAAAAAATAAAAAAGCAATAAATTGTAAAAGATCAGTGTTATTTCAGGAGCAACACCTAACATTTTAATGCAAGATATCTTGGTAGGGAATTGACATTTTTATTTAAGATTAAAGGTCACATATTAATTAAACAACTATCATCTTATCAACGCAATTATATTGGTTGTCAGTAACTGAAGCAGTCTACACATTCTAGGAACCACAGATCTACAGACGAATCCGGATCTTTTAAAAAATGTTCAAAGAATGTAAGGTTATCATTTTAGCTACCCTTTACACTTTATATCCGTGTTTTATTTCTACATTTTAAAACATGACTCACTATCACCAATCACAGGACTATAAACCTTCACGTTTAAAATCTTTTATCTTCACCAGGGTTTGTCTCATAATAACTGGTGGTAATTCAGTCAAAATAAGGAAAATAATAACAAAATAAAAAATAGGGGGACAAATAATAAATAACAAAAAATATATACTCACATAAAATTAAAATAACAGAAGGATGGGCAGAACCTTGTTCATCTGGGCCAGTTATAACATAGATCCACTGGAGAGGATCTACCCGAATTCCATATCTAACGAAAGATTTTAATTTTGAATAAAAGTAGTTTTAATTTTATAATTCAATGCTTTTTTATGCTCACGCTAATAAACAAATCAATTAAATGTATAATAAAAAATTATGTACATAGTAAGATTTTTCTGATATTTAACCTAACGCATTATTTTACTATTTTGAAGATTTTTAAAATATAAAAAATAATAAAAACATTTTAAATAATATGTTAACAGTTGAAGAATATAAAATGTATAGGTACTAACTTGATAAAATTTTCTAGAAGAAGTCTCAAACCACCAATAGAGAGCAACAGAAAGGCCCAATTAATAAATCCTTTAAAATTGTCAAACCCAGATGTAGAGGAGAAAAGGGAGTCCCTGGGCTTATGACATCTGAAAATTAACAAAAAATAAAATTATGTACGATACAGTGTATTGGGAGCCTAAAAAAAAAAGACAGTTATGAACATAAATTAATATCATCCTGCATCGTGTCTGGCAATGTAAATTTGATAAAGATGGAGATTTTGACAGTTACAATATTTAAATCAAAAATAATATACCAACTAAAAAAAAACACACACAATTTTTATGTTTGCCTGTAATTCTGTGACCGCACAAACAAAAAGGAAATAAGTCGACTTATATCCCAACTGTTTTTTATGAAATTGAATAAATAAATGTAAAGGCAGCTGCTATAAAAAATGATAAGACTACTTACATGCGATAGTAATGATTAAAATCCATAAAAAAAATAAAAACAAAAGGTCTCTTTCATTCCAGTTTCAACACATTCTAAGCAAATTTTACTTTTTCAAGAATGGTGAATACAAATATCTAGCATGTTTTCCTTTTGGGCAAAATACTCACTGAAAGTAACAGACTCACTGAAAGTAACAGAAAAATTATTTCACCAGAAGGGAAAGATTGCAATTGTAACCTTTTGACAAATTTAAAGAATCCCTGATATGTTAATTTCAAAATTCATATGTTAGCAGCATCTGCTGCGAGATCAACACAAATCTCACAGCAAGGCTTTGATTGAAATGTTTCAACCTGAATTTTCCTGTAAAATTGTGTTTACTGGCTTATCTCCTTTTTGCTTGTGGTCACAAAATTTTGATCCTGATCAGGATCTTCCTTTTTAAAAGTATCCGAAAGATCTATAGGGTGAGTCCCCTAAGATGGAAAGCTCGATTACACCTACACCATTAAAGATATCGAAATGAGCCAAAAAGTGCTGTAAATGGGAGGGTAAAGTGCAGTTTGTAAAATTATTTTCAGATACACAGGTGGCCCAATATCGCTGTACGCCATACAACTTTGTCATTTTAAATAGGACACCCTCTATATTATTACCTCGATTATTACATTAGCATATTGTTTGAGAAAAGTCAAAAAGAATGGTTTGTAAAGTTGAAGTTTGTAATGAGCGGTTTATGAGTTATAAACAAATGAAAATCGCGATTTTCCATTTTCAAAGCAGCTTTTCTTAAAAACAACTCAAGATAGAGGAAAACGGGTTACATGTTCCTATCTTAATTTTTCATTTGGTATCCTATCATGTAGCTGAAATTTTTATACCGGGTGATAAAAATAATCAAATTTTTTGCCACTCTATAAAAATTTCATTCATCCAATAGGACACCGGATGAAAATTTAAGATAGGGACATGTAAGCCGTTTTCCCATATCTCAAGCCGTTTTCCCATATCTCAAGCCGTTTTCAATATAAGCTGCTTTGAAAATGGAAAATCGGGATTTTCATTAGTTGCTCACTCATAAATTGCTCATTACAAACTTCAACTTTACAAACCATTCTTTTTGACTTTTCTCAAACAATAAGCAAATGTAATAATATAGAGGGTGTCCTATTTAAAATAACAAAGTTGTATGGCATACAGCGAAATTGGGCCATCCTGTATATCTGAAAATAATTTTACAAACTGTACTTTACCCTCCCATTTACAGCACTTTTTGGTTCATTTCGATATCTTTAATGGTGTAGGTGTTATCGAGCTTTCCATCTTAGGGGACTCACCCTGTATAAATAATATACTGGACACGAGTTACCATTTCAATTTGTCATTGATCTCCATGTATGGTATTCTCTGTTATATGTAGGTCAGTTGTATAAGAAGCTCAATGATGCAGAACGGTACCTTTTTTTCAAAGGAGCTACCAAAGCTACCAAAGTATGATTAATGGCAATAAGTTGCTAATGCTATTGTTGTTTCGAATAACCAGTAGTTAATTATATTGTCAGTTGTAATTAGAATAATTAGCTAAAAACCTTGAAGAGAATGTAATAGCAATAAAATTATAGTACTTTGAAACTTTAATATTGAATTCAGTATTTTTAAATACCTAGGTAAAAATATTTCTCAAAATGTTAGCGAGGGCGCTTTTTATAAATGTATAATTTTTTTATTTTTCTAATTTATGGTGTTTTATTTTATTTTTTTATATATCTGATATTCTGGTGATTTTCAAGTTTTTTAGCACCCTGTAGAATTATTGAGGCAAACAACTTTTTCATATAACTTTCCTTAATGAAATCAAAAATAACAGAGATGTATCCTTTAATAGTTCTAAAAAATGAGAGTCCAGCCCTGTGATAAATTCATGTAACTAAACTAATTTCAAACAGATAAACAATGAAACAAAACAAAAATTGCAATTGAAAATTACCCAGGAACCGAGAAAAAAAAAATTAAATAAACTAAAATAACTGAATTATTAAGTATACATTTAACACCCCCCTTCCCCTTACCCCATTAGCTGTGACTGTCAAAGTCGTGATTAGGACCTCTTTTCAGTTGTTGTGCCATGATTGTAGTGAACCTTCAAATTCGCTGGATGTGGTACTCTTGAGAAAGGATTTAGAAATAAAATCCAAATTACATTTAATACCTACATGTATAATATTGCCCTTTTTAATTTAATATCCTGAAATGAATTGGTATTACCATTTCATCCATTTTCAAACTCAATAGGTACTATCCTTACAACTGCAATAGTGGCTGTGTCTCTTTCATTTTTATTGTGATTAAGAAAAAGTAGGTAATGAAAAAGTTGTTCGTTTAAATGAATTCTACTCAACTTGAAAATCACCCTATAGGTATTTAATGATTATTCTCAAGCAGTACTGGATTATTTAAAGACAATGCTGCTAAAAAAAACACAGTTATTTTTGTTAGCTTAGAAATATGTAACTAAAAGGAACATGACTAACAAGCTAATCAAAATAAGGCATCTTAACGAATCAAAATAAATAATTAAAGATGCCAATACTGCACTTTAAATTTAGAATGATCAATGAAATGGGTCTACAACAAGTTGCATGGAATGTCAATGTCAGCTATCATGTTACACAGAGGTTTCTTGAATCATCACTACCAAGGTTAATAAAAATAATACACCTAATGCCTCGGACCAGCTTTCCTCAACCTTTCCCAGCTGCGGACCCCTAGAAAATCAAGAATAATAATCAGGGACCCCCCTCTTAATGAAAAACAACAATCAATTTTTGGTTTATTATCTTTTTGATAGGAGTTATTTATTGCTTTTATACAGGGTGTTGAAAAACTCACGGAAAAAAATTACATGTTAGGTATTCAGCATTAAAAAAAATGTCTGATTTCACAGTTTTTTTCTAGCTACTCTACAGGGTGTCCCAGCTTATTCGAAGCGGTCTCTGTAGGCCAAATGATGGACTTTTTCAAAAAACTTTTTGAAAATTTAAGTACAGAATCACAATGGCCATAATTTAAAATTATTTTGGAGTATACAGAGTGTCCCATATGACAGTGGCATATCATAGTTATGTTTTTTTAAATGGAATGCTCCTATGTTATTGCACTTTTAGATTGTCTGAGTAGAGAAAATAAGATTGGCTTTTACAGTTGGTGTTTAAATACAGAAGTTTTTGAGTTATAAACAAGTGAAAATCGTCCTTTTTCAAGTTCAAGGCCCTGTACAACGAAAACGGCTGAAAATAGAGAAAAACGGCTTACATGTTCCTATTTTAACTTTTCATGTACTATCTAATGATGTAGATGAAATGTTTATACAGGGTGATAAAAAAATTGAAAAATTCTGAGATTTCTCCACGCGTCGCCAAATAAAAAATTCATAGGAAGTACAAATGTTTCTATACCATAGGATTAAGAAAAAAATTATTTTTTCAGCAAAATTTCGCCAAAAATTATTTTTTCAGTTTCTCAAGTCCGCGGCTGAAAGCGTGATTGATCATGAAACCTCAGACTTTTTCAGAATATTTTCAGTAAAAATGATTTTTGCAGTTTGTCAAAAATGTTTGTGGCCGAAATCGTGACTGGGCATTATTTAAAAATGTCTGAGTTTTTTTATCAGAATTTCAGGTAAAATGACTTTTTAGTTTCTTCAGTCTGTGGTCGAACGCTTGTCTGGTCATTATAATAAAACTTCGGGATTTCTTGAGAAATTTCAGCAAAAATTATTTGTCAGTTTCTTAAGTCCGCGACTGAAAGCTTGGTTGACCATTATTATGGAATTTCGCACCTTTATCAGAATGTTTTCAGCAAAAATAATTTTTCCAGTTTGTTAAGACCGAAAAGTGAATGGCCAATATTTCGAAATTTCTGACTTTTTTGATCAAAATTTAAGCAAAAATTATGTTTCAGTTTATTAAGTCCATGGCCGAAAGCGCGGCTGGCCATTATTTCTGAATTTCTTACTTTTTTGAGCAGAATTTTACAAAAAAATTGTTTTTTCAGTTTATTAAGTCCGTCACCGAAAGCGTGGCTGGCCATTATTATAAAATTTAAGATTTTTTACACAATTTCAGCAAAAATCATTTTTCAGTTTATTAAATCCGTGGTCGGACGCATGACTGGTCATTATAATGAAATTTTGGGATTTCTTAAATAAAATTTGAGCAAAAATTATTTTTCCAGTTTATTAAGTCGTGGCCCGAAAGCGTGGCTGGCCGAAGTGTGGCTAACTTGACTTGGGTAAAAAATTGGGGTGGGAAAAAATTACTGGCAGCATTGGCATCAGAAAGTTAGAAAACTGTAATTTGGCAATAGTTTTTCAATGACTTTGCACTCTCATTATCTGTGGTTTTTGGTTTCGGTTTTTGAATGACAGTTCAAATATTGTCACCACAATTTGACTTATTAGTGCGGATGCACTACCTAAATTATTCATCATCATTATTATAAATATTATCAGGAATAAGCATCTTAAATAAAATAATTGATTTATGGAAACTTTATGCATATATTTACCTATAAAAAGCAATAGGTACTTATGATAGAAGTAAAAAATGGAATTAACGTTCAGTGAAAAAGAAAGTTAGTACCGAATGAAAATAGAATTTTTTTGTTTTGATTTTTGAAATCCCACTACACCCGCATCATACTGTATTGTTTATTTTTTTAACCAGTTTTAGTTTTTCAACATGCTGTATAGTCCAGAGATGGACCACAGGTTGGGAGAAGCTGATACCTTAGACAATATGCTTTACTTCTTCATAAATAAATATCACGACATCAATTTTTATTAAAGATTTACTTACGGTCTGTCAGCTTGCAGTTTTCGAGCTTTTTGTTCCGCAGCCTGTATATCTTCTGCTCTCGTTACACTCTGAGTCCTTCTATACCGGATTCCATCTGGTTCAGACATGTTTGGTGTTTTTCTCTCTCTACGGGAATAAATTATCAATGAAAAATTGATAACACTTCCGGCTGTAGTAATGTCGGATGGAAAGGTTTGTAATTTGTTCAAAGGAGAGATGACACACCTGGCAATGACCTGATCTGATCGGCTAACCATTGCCAGGCCAGGTTAGGAATCTCTCCTTTGAATAAATCATGTAAATACACACCGTCTATCCAACATTACTACACAGTAGCTGGAGGTGTAACAAGTGTTGTCGGCTTTAAATTATTTGATGTTTAGACAAATCAAGTTTGTAAGCTTAGGTATCAGCCTGTAATAATTAACAACATTAAATAACAGACATAATAACAGAAATGTAGTAATAATGGTTGAAGTTATAAAATCTGTTTAACAAAAGTCCAACCCCGACCGAAAATCGAACCCAGTCTCATAGTTCAGTTCACACATTCCTAATCCCATTATTCAATCAGTCATTTGCATTTGGCAATTTGGCATACCGTATTTCTCCATAAGTGTGAATTATCAAGGGTAGTAGGTATAAATAAAAGGTATTTATATAATCTATAATAAATAAAGAATAAACCCTATGGACTTTGACTTACCAAGTAGTAATAAAAAATTAAAAAATTATTTGGAATTATAAATTTTTGAATAGGTAATTATTATAACCTGAAAATTGGAAAGAAAACACTCACCAGCCAAGCCACCTTCGCTCTTCGCTTTCCTCTTCTCTTTTGTCTTTTATAATAAAAATAAAATAAAAATATATAATAATAAATAATCCTAAATATTCCTCCTAATGCTACTCATAATCCTAAAAAACACTAATAGTACTCACTTCATTTGTCAATTTCTACTTCACTTCAAATTCACAAGTCAATAATCATTACAACTTCACTTGACCGCTGTGAAAGTAGCACCCAAAAGATAGCACCCAGTTTGCCGGAGATGGCCGAGCGCGAGTCTCCCTCTCCGCAGCGTTGCCAAATCTAGCACACACATTATAGTACACATGTAATGTTGACAAGAAAGGCCAAGAAAACTTGTTTTTATTGTATCTTTTATGTTACCTATATAAATTAAATACATTGTACAAACATGTGAAACAATTACTAGAGATAACTATCAAATAATCGATAATTATATAATCAGTTACGGCTGATTTTCAATAAGCAGTAACTCGTAGGTTGGTTTTCACACCCCTAGAGGCCGACACGTGGAATCATTAATATTGTATTATACCACCTACCTATTACATACCTATGGTTTTTTATTTTTTATCAATTATTCTTAATTTAATTATTACTATTAGTATAAAATCTCATCGATTGCTGTATGAATTAAATTATATCAAAGGATTTAAAATTAAAGATAAATCAGTCTACGATTAACGATAACTCAAAGCGTTAAAAAATTGTTCGAATTCCCACATCAAATCAAAATACCTACAACCGTTTCATTGTTTTGTCATGTTTATAATCTCTTAAATGATGGGCACTTTAAATGATAAGGCGGGAATAAGCATTAATATTTTCAAGCTTTTTCTACTATAAAACTGTCGGCCGTTTAATTTGGGTGTTCGTGGAGAGTTCCCTACGGGGGAGCAATCACTTTTGACAGTTGTATATTGTCAAGGGGGGTCATGTCGATTGTAGGAGGTTATCAGAAGTTCGGCACTTTAAATGATAAGGCGGGAATCAGCATTAATATTTTCAAGCTTTTTCTACTATAAAAGTGTCGGCCGTTTAATTTGGGGGATCGTGGAGAGTTCCCTACGGGGGAGCAATCACTTTTGACAGTTGTATATTGTCAAGGGGGGTCATGTCGATTGCAGGAGGTTATCAGAAGTTGGGCACTTTAAATGATAAGGCGGGAATCAGCATTAATATTTTCAAGCTTTTTCTACTATAAAACTGTCGGCCGTTTAATTTGGGTGTTCGTGGAGAGTTCCCTACGGGGGAGCAATCACTTTTGACAGTTGTATATTGTCAAGGGGGGTCATGTCGATTGTAGGAGGTTATCAGAAGTTGGGCACTTTAAATGATAAGGCGGGAATCAGCATTAATATTTTCAAGCTTTTTCTACTATAAAACTGTCGGCCGTTTAATTTGGGTGTTCGTGGAGAGTTCCCTACGGGGGAGCAATCACTTTTGACAGTTGTATATTGTCAAGGGGGGTCATGTCGATTGTAGGAGGTTATCAGAAGTTGGGCACTTTAAATGATAAGGCGGGAATCAGCATTAATATTTTCAAGCTTTTTCTACTATAAAACTGTCGGCCGTTTAATTTGGGGGATCGTGGAGAGTTCCCTACGGGGGAGCAATCATTTTTGACAGTTGTATATTGTCAAGGGGGGTCATGTCGATTGTAGGAGGTTATCAGAAGTTGGGCACTTTAAATGATAAGGCGGGAATAAGCATTAATATTTTCAAGCTTTTTCTACTATCAAAGTGTCGGCCGTTTAATTTGGGGGGCCGTGGAGAGTTCCCTACGGGGGAGCAATCACTTTTGACAGTTGTATATTGTCGAGGGGGGTCATGTCGATTTTATGAGGTTATCAGAAGTTGGGCACTTTAAATGATAAGGCGGGAATCAGCATCAATATTTTCAAGTTTTTTCTACTATCAAAGTGTCGGCCGTTTAATTTGGGGGGCCGTGGAGAGTTCCCTACGGGGGAGCAATCACTTTTGACAGTTGTATATTGTCAAGGGGGGTCATGTCGATTGTAGGAGGTTATCAGAAGTTCGGCACTTTAAATGATAAGGCGGGAATCAGCATTAATATTTTCAAGCTTTTTCTACTATAAAACTGTCGGCCGTTTAATTTGGGGGATCGTGGAGAGTTCCCTACGGGGGAGCAATCACTTTTGACAGTTGTATATTGTCAAGGGGGGTCATGTCGATTGTAGGAGGTTATCAGAAGTTGGGCACTTTAAATGATAAGGCGGGAATCAGCATTAATATTTTCAAGCTTTTTCTACTATAAAACTGTCGGCCGTTTAATTTGGGTGTTCGTGGAGAGTTCCCTACGGGGGAGCAATCACTTTTGACAGTTGTATATTGTCAAGGGGGGTCATGTCGATTGTAGGAGGTTATCAGAAGTTGGGCACTTTAAATGATAAGGCGGGAATCAGCATTAATATTTTCAAGCTTTTTCTACTATAAAACTGTCGGCCGTTTAATTTGGGTGTTCGTGGAGAGTTCCCTACGGGGGAGCAATCACTTTTGACAGTTGTATATTGTCAAGGGGGGTCATGTCGATTGTAGGAGGTTATCAGAAGTTGGGCACTTTAAATGATAAGGCGGGAATCAGCATTAATATTTTCAAGCTTTTTCTACTATAAAACTGTCGGCCGTTTAATTTGGGTGTTCGTGGAGAGTTCCCTACGGGGGAGCAATCACTTTTGACAGTTGTATATTGTCAAGGGGGGTCATGTCGATTGTAGGAGGTTATCAGAAGTTGGGCACTTTAAATGATAAGGCGGGAATCAGCATTAATATTTTCAAGCTTTTTCTACTATAAAACTGTCGGCCGTTTAATTTGGGGGATCGTGGAGAGTTCCCTACGGGGGAGCAATCATTTTTGACAGTTGTATATTGTCAAGGGGGGTCATGTCGATTGTAGGAGGTTATCAGAAGTTGGGCACTTTAAATGATAAGGCGGGAATAAGCATTAATATTTTCAAGCTTTTTCTACTATCAAAGTGTCGGCCGTTTAATTTGGGGGGCCGTGGAGAGTTCCCTACGGGGGAGCAATCACTTTTGACAGTTGTATATTGTCGAGGGGGGTCATGTCGATTTTATGAGGTTATCAGAAGTTGGGCACTTTAAATGATAAGGCGGGAATCAGCATCAATATTTTCAAGTTTTTTCTACTATCAAAGTGTCGGCCGTTTAATTTGGGGGGCCGTGGAGAGTTCCCTACGGGGGAGCAATCACTTTTGACAGTTGTATATTGTCAAGGGGGGTCATGACGATTACCGGAGGTTATCAGAAGCTGGGCACTTTAAATGATAAGGTGGGAATCGTCGCCGATATTTATTTTCTACTATCGAACTGCGCGCCGTTTGATTTGGGGGGCCGTGGAGAGTTCCCTACGGGGGAGCAATCACTTTTGACAGTTGTATATTGTCAAGGGGGGTCATGTCGATTGTAGGAGGTTATCAGAAGTTGGGCACTTTAAATGATAAGGCGGGAATCAGCATTAATATTTTCAAGCTTTTTCTACTATAAAACTGTCGGCCGTTTAATTTGGGGGATCGTGGAGAGTTCCCTACGGGGGAGCAATCACTTTTGACAGTTGTATATTGTCAAGGGGGGTCATGTCGATTGTAGGAGGTTATCAGAAGTTGGGCACTTTAAATGATAAGGCGGGAATCAGCATTAATATTTTCAAGCTTTTTCTACTATAAAACTGTCGGCCGTTTAATTTGGGTGTTCGTGGAGAGTTCCCTACGGGGGAGCAATCACTTTTGACAGTTGTATATTGTCAAGGGGGGTCATGTCGATTGTAGGAGGTTATCAGAAGTTGGGCACTTTAAATGATAAGGCGGGAATCAGCATTAATATTTTCAAGCTTTTTCTACTATAAAACTGTCGGCCGTTTAATTTGGGTGTTCGTGGAGAGTTCCCTACGGGGGAGCAATCATTTTTGACAGTTGTATATTCTCAAGGGGGGTCATGTCGATTGTAGGAGGTTATCAGAAGTTGGGCACTTCAAATGATAAGGCGGGAATAAGCATTAATATTTTCAAGCTTTTTCTACTATAAAAGTGTCGGCCGTTTAATTTGGGGGCTTGTGGAGAGTTCCCTACGGGGGAGCAATCACTTTTGACAGTTGTATATTGTCAAATGGGGTCATTTCGATTTTAGGAGGTTATCAGAAGTTGGGCACTTTAAATGATAAGGTGGGAATCGTCACCGATATTTTACTCTACTATCAAACTGCGCGTCGTTCGATTTGGGGGATCGTGGAGAGTTCCCTACGGGGGAGCAATCACTTTTGACAGTTGTATATTGTCAAGGGGGGTCATGTCGATTGTAGGAGGTTATCAGAAGTTGGGCACTTTAAATGATAAGGCGGGAATCAGCAATAATATTTTCAAGCTTTTTCTACTATAAAAGTGTCGGCCGTTTAATTTGGAGGCTTGTGGAGAGTTCCCTACGGGGGAGCAATCATTTTTGACAGTTGTATATATTCTCAAGGGGGGTCATGTCGATTGTAGGAGGTTATCAGAGGTTGGGCACTTTAAATGATAAGGCGGGAATCAGCATTAATATTTTCAAGCTTTTTCTACTATAAAAGTGTCGGCCTTTTAATTTGGGGGATCGTGGAGAGTTCCCTACGGGGGAGCAATCACTTTTGACAGTTGTATATTGTCAAGTGGGATCATGTCGATTTTAGGAGGTTATCAGAAGTTGGGCACTTTAAATGATAAGGCGGGAATCAGCATTAATATTTTCAAGCTTTTTCTACTATAAAAGTGTCGGCCGTTTAATTTGGAGGCTTGTGGAGAGTTCCCTACGGGGGAGCAATCATTTTTGACAGTTGTATATTCTCAAGGGGGGTCATGTCGATTGTAGGAGGTTATCAGAAGTTGGGCACTTCAAATGATAAGGCGGGAATCAGCACAATTATTTTCAGATTTTTTTCTACTATCATACTGCGCTCTATTTCATTTGAGAGTTCTTGGAGAGTTCCCTACGGGGGATATTACTTATTATTAATTAAGCACGTAGGTACCCTTCACGCTCTCACCTATCAACAATCATAATGATGAGCAATTATTGGTATGTACAATCAAATTTATGCAAATGCCGCTCCGCTAAATATAACAGTTATTAGGGAGACAAATATATAATTCAAGACTATAAAATAAGAATATATTGAAATTGTACGCTTTTCAATTCTTAATTTTGATATTTGAATATTGATATTTTGATATTTCAGCAATTTAAAAATAATAATAATTGTTGAGGTAATTATTATTAATTATCAATTCTCTCATTTCATATATTTTTTATTAACGATTACAATATGTATTATAATGATATAATTATTATTGTGATGAATAAAGGACAATATATATATTATGGCCAAAATTAATCTGCGGTCGCCCTCTAGCGTTGGTAAAACTAACCAACGAGTTACTCATCAATTTGTACACGCACACCCAGCTGCTTTGATAACTTATTATATTTAATCATCGATCATTTCTCGTAATCTCAAGTAATTGTTTCACATATTTGTACAAAGTCTTGAATTCATAGTGATAACATAAAATATTTAAAGTAAACAAGATGGATTTCGTCCTCAATACGTAAGAGCGAGATTATTTCCTAGATTTGGCAACGCCGCGCGGTCGGCGACTCGCGCTCGGCCATCTCCGGCAAACTGGGTGCCAACTTTTGGGTGCTATTTTCACAGCGGTCTTCACTTGTTAATTGTCAAGTAGTGTCAATATTTAAAGTAGCAAAAATAAGAGTTTCAAGATGGTTGTTTCCGTCGCGTTTGAGAAAGCTCTTCGTTTTTGGAATAAAATAGTGGTCTGACAGAATTTGATACGACCACTAAATAGTAAATACAGGGTGCTCTGCTCTAGGTATAAGCTCAATGACAATAAATTGAGATTTTAAATCAACGCTATTATAGTTAAACATCCAGCCGCTTGGGCGGTATTAAACTTCCGGTGCCAATTTTCAGTGGAACCTAGGGAACCTGCATTACCGACACTAACGCTTACTAGGGTAGCCATATAATAGATATATGAGGGTAGCGCATTCACTTGTTGACGTTTACTTCACACGGATATGTTTGAACAGCTGGATGTCATATTTTTGGCACATTTGGTCACAGACGTAGGTATCAACTGGAAAAAAGCGAAGTTTGAAAAATGAAACAAAATAATAACACGAATAGAATTCGAGGAATCCTCTTTCAATGGGTATTAAAAATATATTACGGGCTTATAGGATCTACGAAGCTCTGTAGACTTTAGGTATTGGGTATAATTTTTAACTCGATATCTAACGTAAATAGTTACTGAGAAAGAGCGTCTTGGCCAGTGTGATCTTAGTCTTATGCCCGTATTCACAAACGATAATTACCAAATAATTACGTAATCAGTTATCTCCATCTCATTCTATTGCCAAAAAACTGCATCTCTCCATCTCACTCATTTAATTAATTACGTAATTATTTCGGAAATTATCGTTTGTGAATACGGACATTAGTACCCCTATAAGACCCTCCCATACTGTTCCTTGAAAATTAAGATTCATCAAGATATAATAAAACCTACCTGACAAACCTCCGGTATACGGAAATTCTGAGCTCCGTATATTTTCTGCAAGAATAACTGTCTGCTGATGGGGCTAGGTGCATTTTTTGTCCAGAAAATCCCGGTAACAGGTAAGAGGTAAGTATTGTTAGAGGACTATTATAATGAGTTTAAAATATTAAGAAAGTTACCTTTAGGCAACGCGAACAAGTGGAAAGCCCTCTTTTTATTGTAAGAACATCCTCTAACGCAGCAAAAATTTACCATTTCTTAAAAATACGCGGACTTAATAACAAATTATGTGAACTTTTAATTTGACATTGAAGTTAAATTTGACATTCCCAACTTTTTTCCCCACTTTTTGTGAGAATGAGAATGCGCTACCCTAGTAAGCGTCAGTGTCGGTAATACAGGTTCCCTAGTGGAAGCTGTACGTATTTTATTTTATTATCTATACTATCAGATCAAAATTGTAGTCAGTAACTTCTCGGAAGTACCTTGCCTGAAAAGTGTAGGCACAGATGTCACATGTCATGTAAATGAGTTTCTGTTACACATGAAGTGAAATATTTTGAATGTCGTTAAAAAATCATAAATATGCAAAGCAATTGATCTGAGTAATAAGAAACAATAATTTAGAAATAGTTTTACTGACTACAATTTTGATCTGGGACTATAGTGTATTTGATATTTGATTTGAGTTTTGATCAAATAAGAAAAAAGATCAGGAAAGAGTATAACGTTACTTTACCCAAATACGCTAGACTATAATACGTCCAACTTCGACTGAAAACCGGCAGCGAGGCGACGCTAGCGAACCTGGCGGCTCGAGGACCGCTACAGTTGTTCTACTGGGCCCGGAATAGAGATGGGAAATACTGTTACCGAAGAGTACGACGACCGTTCCAATCCAACTGGTACCGCGACAGAAAAATACCGCGACAAAATATGTACCGGTATTTTGGAACTGTTTAGCCATAGCCACATCGCCGACTGGAGCGGAGCCGTAATCGCGACACGCATACCCTGACCCTCGGAACGGTATCTCTACTATAAACTCCTGCTCCTGGAGTGCTGGAACTGAATTATGTATAATCATAAGTTCCTTGTTCCACGTGATGTTTTAGCCCATATGGCCTTGTATCTTGTATTGCATCTCTGTCCGTACTTCGGTTCGGTACGTATACCTATGTAGGTATCTTCATTTTTTTTTTCTTACAAGACTGAAGTAAATGAAAAAAATTTTTTTTGCTTATTTCACATTCCATCTCAAGTATTTTTTCATTATATGTAATACAGTTACATATTTACATTTTTATTTGATAATTATTATGTTATTACTTATTATTTTTAAAGAGTCAAGTATACCTATAATAATTATTCCTTTTTTGTTTTCTGGCTTGAAATTTTTACTTTTTTTAATTTTCTTAGAGGACCGAAGTAGCCTTGCATAACTAGTCAGTAGGTACTCAACGATCCCATAGAGAAATATCGGGTCCGGGGTCTGGGTATAATGATTAAGTATCAAGCAAGCAAAAGTAATCAAGTAATCAACTCAACGTATCAGATACTTGTGACTAATGTATCAATATCTACTCGATACTGTTATCTGTTGCACATCACTATGGTGCAGTGTGTTAGTTACAACTCGCGACACTAAATGGCGCTGCCACAGCGGCTGCCTTCGAAATGCATGTAAAATTGCCGGAGTTGGACGTATTAATAGTCTAGTGTATTTGCTTTACCTATCCCTTTGACTAGGAAAGATTCCTCCTAGTCAAAGACCTATCCAATGAATGCGACGGAGGTCAGCCATCTTGGTAATCCAAACTTGACATTGACAGTTGACTTAACCCAAACCATGCCATAAAGCTCGGTCGGTGATTGGCTGTTATATGACGGACGGTCGACGGGCAGGCGGAAGTGATAATCTTTCAGTTATGTTCTGTCTCTATCGTGCTTCGTCCGCCATATTGCTCTCTTTGATATGCCTCGTGCATGGTGCACTTAAATAATTGTTAAGAATTAATAAGATCAATAGTTCAACACTTCGACTTCCACAAACAATAATCGATTACATGATGGACGAACAGAAGGAAAGTTGGGGGGGCCTCAATAGTCCTCTGAAAGTGGAACATGTGGCCTTGAAAGAAGAAATTGGAATGGAAGAGTATAACCCAGGATGGGGTATGTTCGGAGGAATTCCTCAAGTGAAAGCAGAAATGGTGTCCCCGAAAGAAGAGATCGACATCGAAGAACACAAACCAAGATGGGAGATGCAGAGTGGGAGTAGTCGTAATATTGGAAACTGTAAGGATGAACTTGAACAGTGTGACTCTGTCCAAGAAAATGATTCACCACAACCTTCTGAAAGAATAAGAAGCGAAGAGAAGCAGTACAATTGTGCCCATTGTCTTTACAAAACAAATGAAAGATACACTTTTACTAAACATTATCGAATTAAACATGAGAGAGAAACGAAAGTGCATAAATGTCAGGCATGTTCATTTGAAACAAAATTGAAAAGTAATTTGACGAAACATAAATGTAAACATTCAAAAGATGCAGAAATGTACAAATGCCCGGAATGTTCTTATGTAACAAAACATAAAGGTTCTTTGACTCAACATTATAAATGTAAACATTCAAAAGATGCAGAAGTGTACAAGTGTCAGGAATGTTCATATGAAACAAAATGGAAAAGGGATTTGCCAAAACATTATAAATGTAAACATTCAAAAGATGCAGAAGTGTACAAGTGTCAGGAATGCTCATTTGAAACAAAATTGAAAAGTTATTTGACGAAACATTATAAATGTAAACATTCAAAAGATGCAGAAGTGTACAAGTGTCAGGAATGCTCATTTGAAACAAAATTGAAAAGGTATTTGACGAAACATTATAAATCTAAACATTCAAAAGATGCAGAAGTGTACAAGTGTCAGGAATGTTCATATGAAACAAAATGGAAAAGGGATTTGCCAAAACATTATAAAGGTAAACATTCAAAAGATGCAGAAGTGTACAAGTGTCAGGAATGTTCATATGAAACAAAATGGAAAAGTGATTTGCCAAAACATTATAAATGTAAACATTCAAAAGATGCAGAAGTGTACAAGTGTCAGGAATGCTCATTTGAAACAAAATTGAAAAGTTATTTGCCAAAACATTATAAATGTAAACATTCAAAAGATGCAGAAGTGTACAAGTGTCAGGAATGCTCATTTGAAACAAAATTGAAAAGTTATTTGACGAAACATTATAAATGTAAACATTGAAAAGATGCAGAAGTGTACAAGTGTCAGGAATGCTCATTCGAAACAAAATTGAAAAGGTATTTGACGAAACATTATAAATGTAAACATTCAAAAGATACCAAAATGTTCAAATGTGAGGAGTGCTCGTATGAAACAAATTTCTAAATATCTTTTGACTCGACATCAGAAACATTCAAAAGAATTTCAAATATTTGAAAGTGCCGAGTGTTCATATAAATCACCATTTAAACATAACCTGATCACACATTTGATACGAAAACATGCCCGAACATTTGAGATCTATAGATGTACGAATTGCTCATACGAAATCAAAGTTAAAATTAGGGATGCAACGAATACCGATTTTTGCCGAATACCGAATACGAATATTCGGCCATTAGTATTCGGCCGAATCCGAATATTCGGCCGGCCGAATATTATGGTTTTGTGAAATTTTTAATTCCTGGTGAGTCCACAGTGCCAGCTCTAACAGGCTTCTTTATCTTTATTTTATTTGAGGGTTGTCCAACTTGTCCATAACCAGTTTTTTACATGCATCTTTCAGTCATTCATGTGCTTTATAGGTTGGATTTTAGGTACCTAATAAAACAATAAATTCTCCGAAAGGAACTGTTTCAGCCCTATTGTTGGGTGATTTTTATTGACTTTATTGACTGTTTCATTTTCATATTGAAGCTCCAGTTTAGGCAAAACAATAACAGGGTATCAGAGGAATATTCAATCTTCAGTAAATAATCAATTATTCTTAGAAGTAGGTACCTGGGTAGTTAATTTTTTTGTTACTGTTCCTGTCATTGAAATTTCAAGCAAGTAGGTAAAGTGTAAGCAATTTCTAGAAGTTCATTAATTTCCCCCCTATAATTAAACACAAGAGGAACAATGTTATTAAATTTGTTGGATTTCAAGAATGAATAAGAAATTTCTAAAATTCAAAAGGTGAAGTGTGATTTTTTATTGATTTATAGCCCATTAACGTCAACACTAGAATCTGATTCATGCAGTCATTCCATATTTCCATTATTGTTGTTTGTCTCTTTTGGTGAAATGGGTAGATATGAACTTTGTCCTTTTCTTTTACGATATACTAGCCTTTCTCCTAACCATTGTATAAGTGGTTTGTTTACAAATTGAAAGGACCCACTTGAAAACAGGAATTCTTTTAAATTTTTATACAATCATGAAGTCTGCCTTCTGTGTTATCTCTGATTTTTATTTCATAATTTCTCTGAAGAGTCCCTAAAATTAATACCCAATTGATGATAATATAGGAATATTATTGTGTAGATATAAATTAGTATTTTTCAAGATACGAAACGCGCTAAATTATAGGTACTTAGGAGATGCTGTAATTAAAGTGTAAAATATTCCGTCAATGCTTGAAAAAGAGTCCTATTCAGCTATAAAAATATTCAGGTAGATAGGTACCTAGTCTATTGTTAAGGGATTAACTGTGATCAATAACAATAGATCCAAGCCATTATTATTTAGGAGTTTCCTAAAATGTCTTGAAAAATATGTAGGTATTTCTATTCATAAAAACTTGAGACATATTCGGCGGAGATATTCGGCGACAAATGGAAATATTCGGCCGAATAGAATATTCGGCAAAATGGCCGAATATTACGTTCGCCGAATAGTTGCCGAATATTCGTTGCATCCCTAGTTAAAATGGATTTGATACCTCATACACGTACACATCGAAAAATGAACTGACTGTAATAATATCTGGATATAAATGACACATTTGTAATATTTTGTAGTTGTAGCTGTAACATAAATTTGTATGGACAATAAACTTAAAAGAAAAAAAATATAAATTATTCATATAAGCTCCTTTTATCAGTCGTTAGGTATTCAAATTAGGTCCTTTGAGCTGAATCTGTATATTACCCTAACATTAGTTGTTACTTATGTTAGGTTATTATAGGTATATAATGGTATTTGTTAATAGTCCTAAATACAATAGGACCAGAATAACTTGGCATCTGGTTCTGAGAATTACTGTTGAAGACGGGTTATATTAGAAATGTACTCTATTGGTCATTGCAGATTTCAGGTGTGGGTATAGTCGGGTTAATAATTTTTTAGTTTTCCAGATATTGTAGATAAAAGATAAAATATTCAGTCTATTGAAATACTTCTTTCTTTACTGACTGACTTCTTTCCTACTGACTTGACACAAAAGTGGCTCATTTTTTTTAGAATTTATTTACTGTCTACATTTAGTAGGTTGCAATATATACACAGTATACAAATCAGTCTTAGAAGATAATAATAATAAAATTAATAAATACAAATATTATAAAATCAACCATAAATATGGTGATGAATGATGTGCAGAGAATCAATTAGTATATTTTGCGAAATTATCAATAATTCATCTTTATTTAAATTGAATTTTTCGAAAAAATTTAAAACACTATTACTAATTGATCCTCTAGCCCCAAACCACAAACCTAAAGTATGCCAATTTCGATTACCAAAATTTTCAAAATATTTTTTTTTATAATACACTTTCCGGACAAAGCTGTGAAATTATTAATAACGGGGTTTTCAACCGAACCACAGTGTAACTGTGTGCATCGAGTTCATTTTATTCCAGCACCCTTCACTTTCCTAGAATCGCAGTATTATTTTTTGTTATTGAAGGATTGTGATACTTGGTGATTCGCAAAATACATAAAAATAATACAGCAGTCTAAAACTTATGCCATGGAATTTACTTAGAACCGGTTAGGTGGGCTGATCTAATAGCATTTGCGCTCCCTTTAAAGAACCTTGCACTCCCTCCTCAAACGGCCAACTTAATTTGGACGTATTGTACTATAGCATAGGTAGGTATCTGAATCTGTAATAATTACTTAATTATTGTCTCAGAAAACAGTATACAGGCACTTTATTCAGATTAATAGTCACAGTAAACCATAAAAGATTATGGAGTTTCTTAGATTATGAAAAAGTCCTATTATTATTGCCATTATAATATTCAAAATTCTAAAAGGAATTCGGCATTATTCGCCTTGTTTTTAAATAAACAATCTCATTTTTACTTAGAAAATTTTAATTGTTTATAATTCAGTCTCACAAAATGTTCAAGAAACATGCCTCATTGTATTTTTTATACAATCTTACATTTGGACAAAAATTATGATTTCAAGAAAGACACATTGACAAACTATGAAAAATCTTTTTTAATTTTTTATTTATAAGTAAATTGGAGTTATTGCTTATTTTGTCTATTGAATAATAATTGAAATATTTGTAAATATACAGGATGAGTCATTTCAATCTTCGGACCCGTATCTCTGTTGGTAAGCCAGATACAAAAAAATTGAGACAAAAGTTGTTCAAGACCAAGGTTAATAAATTACACAGGTCGTTGCCTGGTAACTGTCGACCAATCAGCTTAGGGCAGTAAATATCTTACACGGACGACCCGTTTAAATCAATCGATATTGAAAGTAATGGTCCTCCCTAATATTATGAACATATTTGTTCCTTGAAATGAATTTTAAGAGAGTATTCCTGGTGACATCTCTTAATAACCAATCTGCAAATTGTTTATGCAGTTTTCTGCCTAAATCTGATTAATATGAAAGCAAATTCAAAGAGCTCTTCAAGCAAAGTTCACCTTTTTTTAAACAGTTCCGAAACTGGTTTTTTATTTAAATTTATTGTAAGTTTATTACATTATATTCAAAATATAAAAAATATTTTAATGTTTATTTAATAAAATGGTATTCAATATTTGATCTACCAGCATGTGAAGTGATGATTTTTTATTTAAGTGTATTATTTTTGTAAGGCTTCAAAGCTCCCTCTCAAGATTATTGATTATTAAACTTTCCACTAACTATTTACTTTCCTCTTGGGTCATTCTTTTAGATATTTCAGAAGTTGCACGGCTATCCTCAGATAAAGACAAACAACACATGGATAGGAATTTTTAAATTATATTTTTTAGGTAAATTTTGTTGATTTAAACTGAATACCTTACATTCTTAAATGATTTTTTTTAAATAATCAAAAACATTACAATACCCAGTAAAATGGACAAATCGCTACTTCGAGTTTACCCCATTCATTTAATTGCCCGGCATAAAGATCAAGATTCAGGAAAAAGGGCATAGGAAACAAAAAAAAAATTGATAACTAAACTATTTTTTCTGCGGTTACATTATAAAAAAAAGGCAATATTTGCAATTAAATTACAAAAAATACATAAAATAAAATTACAGATTATTCAAAAAAAATTAATGTTTTCTCCAAAGGATTACATAAAATGTTAAGCTTCACCAATGGAATTATTCTTCTTTTTCTTCTTCTTTTTTGGTGGTTCCTCAACTTCAGCCACTTCTTGTGACTCTTCTTGAGTCACATCCATTTCTACACCAGAACGTTTCTTCTTCTTCTTTTTCTTCTTTTTCTCTTCACCTAAAATGATCAGGTAATAAAAGTAATATTAACAGCTTTTATATTAACAGCACCTAAGAATAATTAATAAGGGGCTAATAACAAAATATTATAACAGGTGTAGGTACCACAACTGGTTTAAAAACTGCAGTTGAATAAAACAAGATATACAGGTGTCCCAGCTCATTTGAAGCGGTCTCTGTAGGCCATACGATGGATTTTTTAAAATTTTTGCAAATTTAAGTACAGCACCATAATATAATGGTCATAATTTAAAATTATTTTGTAGTATACAGAGTGTCCCATATAACAGGGGCATATCAAAGTTATGTTTTTTTAAATGGAATGCTTCTATGTTATTGCATTTTTAGATTGTCTGAGAAGAGAAAATAAGATTGGCTTTTACAGTTGGTGTTTAAATTCAGAAGTTTTTGAGTTATAAACAAGTGAAAATAGCAATCCTATGAAACATTTGTACTTTCTTTGTTTTTTTTTATTTGATGACGAATCGAGAATGTCAAATTTTTCCAGATTTGTTATCATCTTGTACAAACATTTCATCTACATCATAGGATAGTACATAAAAAGTTAAAACTGGGACATGTAAGCCGTTTTTCTCTATCTTGAGCCATTTTCGTTGTACTTTGAACTTCCAAAATCGCAATTTTCACTTGTTTATAACTCACAAACCTCTCAATTTAAACACCAACTGTAAAAATCAATCTTATTTTTTCTTCTCAGACAATCTAAAAATGCAATTACGTAGGAGCATTCCATTTAAAAAAACATAACTTTGATATGCCACCGTCATAGGGGACACTCTATATACTTGAAAATAATTTAAAATTATGGCAATTGTGATCCTGTACTTGAATATGCAAAAAAAAAAATTGAAATATTTCATTGTTTGGCCTACAGAGACCGCTTTTGAATGAGCTGGGACAAGCTGTAGTCTGTAGTTCAATCAAAATGAACCTTATACAGGGTGTTTCATTAATCAGTGCAGAAAATTCAACTGGAGATTCCTTGCTGAATTTTAAGGGGGGGGTTGTCATAAAAAAATTTCTTAAAGCCTCCCTTAAGAAGTTACAGCCCCTTAACAGGTTGACTGCCACCTGAAAATCATTGAAAATGTTTCTGAGGCCAAGTTGCGAATTAGGTACTTGGTATCTTTCTACAAAAGCACCATAGCTTGCTCAACATAAATTCAACATTATTAGCAAAATTTTTGCAAAATTACTCAGGCGGTCGTATTCGCCCGCTGCAGCACGGGCGGCATCATAAGGCCTCCCTTGCCGAGCGGGCGTACACAGGCGGTCGCGTTTGCTTCATCATCGTACCTCCCTTGCCGAGCGGGCGTACGTCAGCGGTCGTACTCCAGCGTAATAGACCAGTCGGATCAAATGTCATACCTACAAATGTGAATGTGATGTTATACAAAATGGATGTTATACAAAAAAATTCAGGGAGAAATACCTAAAACTCGTCTACTGTATTTTCGTATATTAGGTTAGGTTTCATTCATTAAGAATTGTTATTTAGTTTTATTTCTAAAATAAACCGCATTACTATTTTTCCTGCATTATTGCTTTGCTGAACACCTAAAAATCCAATATAGATACGTGCTGAACATCGGCGCCACGGGGGTCGTATACGACCGCTGTCCCTTGTTGTCAGTTACTTCTATAATTCACGAAATATCCTGAAACTGGCAGTGTATAACCAGCTATCTGTGCCATGGCGGTCGCCAGATGTGGTTAAACGGATCCAATTCACGACCGCTGGCACAGCACGCATCGACAAAGTATACACTCTGCTAGCGGGCGTATACGACCGCCGCGGCATGAGGGAAAAAATTACTAGCGGTCGTATACGACCGTCACGGCAGTCAACCTGTTAAATAAGGGTAAAAAATTCACATTTATCAATTTTTTTCTGAAATGACTTTAAATGAAAAAAAGAAAACGGCTAGGTATTCGAATACTACTACCATGAAGCTTCCATAATTACATAATTCTATCCACCCTTGTTCTCTGCAAGGGTGTGAATCATACTACCCCTAAAAGTTTTTTTTCCAGAAATTTTTTCCTCATAATTTTTTTTCATCTTTAAATTCACACTTTGGAGGGCCAGTTCAATTGGAAAAAAATTTGTCTCTTATAAATTTCACGGAAACTCAATACTTTGCCACTAAAGAAATAAAATAAGTGGACTTACATAAATTATAACAGTGTGATTTTACATACAAATTTATAAAAATACGTAAATATGTAAAATGTGTAAAATACCTATTTATAGAAATAAATAAACATTAAACACAAAAAAACATAATTAACAATAAACACAATCAATTTAATTTAAATTAACAATATTTTGTTAAGACAGTGCTCAAAATGGGCACAATTTTCTTGAATACATGCCCTTATTTTATTCTTTTAGTGGAAAAGTATTGAGTTTTGGTGAAATTTTTAAGAGACAAATTTCGTTTCAATTGAACTGGCCCTCCTAAGTTTGAATTTAAAGATGAAAAAAAATTATTAGGAAAAAAGTTCTGGAAAAAAAACTTTTAGGGTTAGTATGATTCACACCCTTGCAGAGAACAAGGGTGCATAAAATTATGTAATTATGGAGGCTTCATGGTAGTAGTATTTGAATACCTAGGCGTCTTTTTTTAATTTCAAGTCATTTCAGAAAAAAATCGATAAATGTGAATTTTTTACCCTACTTTAAGGGGCTGTAACTTCTTAGGGGAGGCTTTAAGAAAATTGTTTTTTATGACAAACCCCCCTTAAAATTCAGCAAGGAATCTCCAATTGAATTTTCTGCACTGATTAATGAAACAGCCTGTATAATTTTTTACAATTATGCACAAGCATTTATAACACGACACCCTCAAAATAATTTTCTTGCATGAAAATGATAAGAATCGACACTATTTAAAGGTTGAACTTGTTTACCCAACAGACTAGAAATTTGAAAATTGATAAGCAAAAATACTCACCTCCATTCGCATTATCAATAGTGGCCTCTTGCATGTCATTTGCCTCTAACACAGCTTCCTTCATAACATCAATATTTTTAGCTGGTGGTTCCCCAGTCTCGTAGAATTTCAACCTATCTTCTACTTGCTGACGAAGCTTATTTCCAAACACGTTTGTCGTTTGATCCATGAAACAATCGATGCGACTGGCTATCGAACACTTATTTGCCAAATACCGTGAAATACGACCTTTATCTTTCGCTCCTGCCCTACCAATGAAGGTACTGTGATAGAGCAAACCATACTTTGGAGTATTACCTGTATAAATAATAAAAAATTACACTACAAAACAAACAATAATAACAACTGTTGAAACTCACTTCTGGTTTTAAGTGCTCTGAATAGAGCTTTCTCAGCTCCCAATATCTGCAGGGTTGATGCAGGATACTTAGCGAGGTTGGTTAATGATCCCGCATGAGATATCAGCCTTGCTCCTACTTGGTCTCCGACCAGCGTTGCCAGATTTGGTGCCACATCGCTCATTTTAGTTCTCAGATACTCCGACAACTGTTTCCTGTAATCTGCCAGCGCGATCACGCGACGAGCAAACATTTTAATATTGAGCAGATCTTCTTGGGTGATGTCCATGCCCATACTGGATCGGGAAGCATCAAGGATCGCCTGTGCTTTACCGGAATCCATTGTTATTTCCTCCAAGCCTTCTAAGGATTCTTCCGTCAGTTCTTTGCGGTTCTGTATGAAGTTGGCCAATTTCGAGTACATGTAATTTTCGGGAACAATTTTGAAGAGCTCCGGGAAGTGGTATGAATACCACTCTCTGATAATTGAAAAAATTGTTTAGTAAAATATGTCGTTAAAATACAAAATGGCGATTTGGACAATTAATAATTAATTTAATATTTCACCTTATTCTCATTGAAAAAGTGTTGATGTCTTTATCGAGCTGATCCAAAAGAGCTATTGACTGGATGATCATGTTATCAACTCTGTTGACATTAAACTTCACTTTTGCTCTGGAATAGGAATGGCCTAAACCCAGCTGTGCAGTCCCTGTACTCTTCTCAGGTATGTTGACCAACGCAGGGAAATGTAAACGAAGACCTATAAAAATGTATTGATAAATAAAATATGCATTACAAAAAATTAAAAAAAAAAAAGGTTGTAGAGAGTAAGTATCAATTTATTTTTTTCTTGCAATTATTGGGAAACATTGGCAAACATAAAGAGTGGAGAATATAAATTTGGCACAATTTTTGAAATGATAAGACTCGCCAAGCATAGAGGGTGTTTGGTAACTGAACAGCCAAAATCGATGGCCATGTATAAAATCGTATTTTAAGCCTAAAAGAGAAAATAACATTTTTCAAGATAAGGCCTAGTTCAGGAAATATTTCCAAAATTGTTGTTCAGTTACTGAACAAAACATAATTTTTATTGCGGCCTTAGTTTTACATTTTTGGCGATATTTACTTAATCTTGAATATCTTGACAAGAGTTATTAGTCTCTTATTGCTGGTTAACAACAGGTGTTTGCACTTTCAAAGTAGATTGATGGCATCAGACAATAAGTCTAAATGTGCCTGGAATATTATAAATGAGATTAAAGGTAATAAAACATCACGTAGAGATATACCTATACAGGGTGAAGCAAAAGCTGTGGCGGATGGTTTCAACGATTTTTTTGATTTCTAATGTTTCAAACCAGGTGTTGAATTTGCAGACACTTCCATTTGATGTTAGTATGCCTTGTAATGACAGATCTATGTTTGTGACTAGTTTTCAAGAGGTGGTTAACATAGCAAACGCTCTCAAGAACAAAATGTCTAGTGGCATTGATGAGATTCCGACAGGGATTTTAAAACTGTCTATCCCCATAGTCGCAGAAATCATTATCGTACATACTTAATCAATAACTCCTTACAGTACGGGATATTTCCTGACGAGCTGTGTCAAGATAGCACAGATTATGCCATTATATAAAAAGGGGGACAGTTCATCAATGGAAAGCTACAGGCCCATCAGTCTATTGCCAGTATTTTCTTAACTGTTTGAATCTGTTATGTGCATCAGAATAATAGATTTTATGTCGTCAGGTCAGCTGATCAGCAACAGCCAGCATGGATATCTAAAAGGACGGTCAACGGTCACTGCAGTGTACCAGTTTGTTCAAGAGACTCAATTATGTTGCCTTAGGCCTATTTCTAGACCTATCTAAAGCTTATGACAGTCTGAATCATGATATACTGTTACAAAAGTTGGAAAGATATGGTATAAGAGGAGTAGCACTGCGGTGAAAAGATTATTATTATTTATTTTGTATTGAAATGCTTCTTCTTTATGAAATAAGAAATAATAATAATAGTAAATGATTGTGAGAGTGAGAGAAACAACCTTTGCGTACCCGGTGTGCATGTGCAACAGAGAAGGGAATCTAGTTCGACACCTAGTTGAGTATTGAATAAAATACGACGAACCAACGATACATAAACGATATCGAGTGTGTTCTGAATCGCTAGTATCGAACAAAAATGGTGGATTAGTATCGTATCAAAATGTTCTGAACCCCCCTGCTGTATTCTGTCTTCTTGTGGTTAATAAAGATATTATATTCTATTCTAGCCTCTCTTTTATGCTTAAAATATGATTATATGGCATACAGCGAATGGAAGATTCAAAATGGCGTACAGCGAGTGAGCTGCTTTAACACTAGCTCTCCTTAAAACGATTGATTATAAAGTAAAAGTGCGATATATAAGGTTTAAAAGTGAAGTTTCGGGCTTAATAGGCTGCCTAGTTTAATTAAACGGTGGAAAAGTGAGAAAAATACTGTGTAAATATGGTTAGAACACGCAAAGGTTCAGAAACAGTCGCATAAATTTGAAGAGACAGTTTTAGCCAGCATAGAAGAGCTAAAAAAGCAAATTTTTCCAGATAATGAAAGGAATGTGTCATCAGCGGAGTTATCTGGTGAACTATCTGATGACAACATAATGCAGAAGATTAACAAATTGCAGGAAACTATAGTGAATGAGGTAAATAAGCTTAAGAAGGAGATATCTAGAATCAGAGGTGATGCAGCAACAACTCGTCAAATTGTCAACCAACAATCTAGGGAAAAATCGCATAATGCATTGGTGTTGAACGGCATAGATGAGAAGCATTCCGAAGATATAATCCGGGAAGTCATCGAAATTTTTAAACATAAAATTAAAATCGATGTTAACAGAGGAGATATCGATTTTGCTTATCGCTTAGGTAGAAACACAGAGAAGAACAAAAAACCAAGACCAGTCACAGTGATGTTTACAAGTCGATGGATGCGAGATCGTATTTTCCGCGCGAAGAAAGAACTAAAAGGAACAAGAATCGTTATTAATGAAATGCTAACCCATGAAAATCTTAAATTATACAAATGTGCGCGAGAAAAAGTAGGTGCGAAACAGTGCTGGACATGGAGAGGAATTATCTATGCAGCGGTTGGTGACAAGAAGATAAAAATTTGCAGCGGACCTGATCTGGAAAAACTTTTATTGGTGTGAGTACTTTTGCAATGTTAAATATTTAATACGGCATTCAGCATTATATGAATGCATGTCATGGGGAGGCAGTGGGGGCGGTGTATACCAGCTTAAGTTATAAATTGTGTGGTGCAAGGTTGAGTGAGGTGTTATTAATTCAATTTATAAATTAGAATTATTGTTTCTTCCTCTGTAACTTCTTCTTTCTTTCTATATTTTTCATTTTTCCCATTTTCTTGTTCTTTTTATCAACTTCGCTAATAATTTTTCTCTTGCCATTTTTGTTTAGGTAGTTGATTTATTTAATTTACTGTATATTTGGCCAGCAAGATAATATATTTTTTGTAATTTTGTGTTATTTTGAGATATTGATTTTGTGCTCAGCTGTTTAACACTTAGATATACTGTTTGCTTTAATAAATCATAGAGCTATGACTTCTGTAGGTAGATACATAGGATGTAAAAATTAGAAATGATTATAGCACACCTAAATGTTCAGTCCATATTCACAGGTTTTAATGAGTTTGTCGAATTGGTTCAACAAAAAAATTTTGATATTGTCTTTGTGACTGAGACGTGGTTGGACGCCCGGGTTACCACTGATAATTTTGCCATTAAGAATTACAATCTGTTTCGATGTGACAGGGCAGTGGGTAGAGGTGGTGGGGTGGCGGCTTTCGTGAGAAAGTCCCTGCAATGTAGTAAAATTTCATTTGATTTTGAGGTGAGTACAGAACATATGTTTTTGTCTATGAAAATTGCAGGGAGGGTTTTCGTGATGGGGGCCTTTTACCGTCAGCCTGGAATTAACCTCGGAAATTTTCTGAATGATCTGGATAATATATTTTCTTATCTTTGTAGTATGTTTGATTGCATAGTTTGTACGGGGGATTTTAATCTGGACTTTTTTAAGGTACCGAACGCGGTCACATCATGTCTAGATTCATTCAATTTGATTCAAATACTTAATGAACCTACTAGAGTGACAAGGAGTTCAAGCACGTTGATAGATCCTATTTTTGTTTCAAAAACCTTGACTGTAAATAATTGTGGTACAATTGACAATAGTATTTCTGACCACCATCTGGCATTTGGGGACTTCGTTATACCAAAGAGCAAAATGTCTCCTAGATATATCTCTTATAGAGACTTTAACAAGCTGAACTACGAAATATTTTCGGAAGATATGGCGAATATGCCATGGGTAGATATAATATACGAAGATAATATTGACACTAAAATAGAAATCTTCAATAACCTGATTCTACAGCTGTTCAACAGACATGCTCCCTTGGTCTCGAGAAGGGTAACTAGGCCCAAGGCGGAATGGTTAACACCTAATCTAAAAATGTTAATAAAAAACAGACAAAGGGCTCTGCAGAGATTCAAAGCCACGGGGCTGGAGCTGGATTGGAGAAGATATAAGGAGTTTCGTAACCTAATAGTTAGTTTAATAAGGAAAGAGAAGAAAGAATACCTGAATTCTATTGTTGCTCAAAACAATCAGAAAAAGACTTGGGAATCGCTCAGAAATTTAAATATTTACTCTAATAAAGAAAAAAAAGTCTTACCAACACACTTATCAAATCCCGAAGAAATTAATTCTTTCTTTTCCCAGTTTTTTCAAAATGGTAACGACTGCCATCAGCAGGAAGACTATTATAGAAATCGATATTTTAAGAATAATTTGAAAAACAAATTTTACTTTCGTATGACTCACGAGCAGGAGATCCACGACATTGTCATTAATCTAAAAAAGAACTCGGTGGGGTCAGATAAAATATCTTTAAGAATGTTGAAGTACTGTTCACCGTTCATCGATAAATATTTAGTTCATTTAATAAACTGCTGTTTCGAAAGAAATTACTTTCCAGTAGCCTGGAAAAATGCCATTGCAAAACCACTCCCTAAAATAAATGAACCAACAGTTTTCTCAGATCTTCGACTGATTAGCATTTTACCAATCGCCTCAAAAATCATGGAAAAAATAATGTACAGGCAAATATTTGATTACGTAACTGAAAATAAAATTATTGATAACTCCCAATGTGGCTTCAGACCTGGTTTTTCGACATCTACTGCATTAGCTAACGTTACAAATAGCATTTTTGCTGCATATGATGAGGGATGGGCTAGCGTGCTTGTCCTTCTGGACTACTCGAAAGCTTTCGATACCATAAGTCACAAACTTTTGATAGCAAAACTTAAATACTATGGATTCTGTTGCGAAGCTCTTAAACTAACAAACTCCTATTTCTCTGACAGAAAACAAAAAGTTGTGGTTGATAGCCGGGAATCTTCAGAAATGAATATTTTTTCGGGGGTGCCACAGGGCTCCATTCTGGGTCCGCTTTTTTTCATAATTTACACTTCTGATTTATTACGCTCCATAAATGAATATTGTGAAGTCACAGCCTACGCTGATGATACCCAGCTATTATTCAAATTTCAACCAGAGGAGTACGTTCGTGCAAACGGAATCATTAATGAGGTATTAGATAAAATTAAAATACTTTCTCAAGAACATAACCTGAGTCTAAACGAGCGTAAATCACAGGTAATGCTTTTCTCCACTAACAACAAATATAGGTTCCTAATAGAAAATTTAAATATTATTGTTGCACAAAGTAGGTTGGAGTTTGTAGAGTCTGCTAAGAGTTTGGGTGTCATCATTGACACAAAAATGAGGTTCAAAAATCATGTTACAAAACTAAGACAGAGATCATTTTATAATCTTAAACTGCTCTATTCAAATAGACACGTATTAAACTTTAAACTTAGATGCCAGCTTTGTCAATCGTTGGTTTTATCTCACTACGCTTATTGTGACCATGTATACTACCCATGCCTAGATTCTGTAGATAAAAATAAATTACAAAAAGTACAAAATGCATGCTGTAGATTTATTTTCGATTTAAGAAGGAGAGATCATGTCTCCCATAAAGTTAGAGAGTTAAATTGGCTAAATATGGAAAATAGACATAGATACCATCTGGGTAATTTTGTTCAAAATACTATGAATAATCCAAACGGTTCAGCCAGAATAAAAGACTTCTTTGTTTATCGTTATTCCTTACACTCTGTGAATACTAGATTCAAGGATAGATTGACTGTACCCCGCTACCACACTGCCATGTTTCAGAGATCGTTCAGTTACAATGCAGTAAAATTGATTAATGCACTCCCGAGAGAATTTAAAAAGTACAACATAAATAAATTCAAATTTAAATTAAAGCAACACTTATTAAATCAACAGGATGTATCGTGATTTTCTTTCGTTATATTTTGTTATTCTCTGAAAGTGTATGATTTTCTCGGGTTGGCATTGGGTGTTGACTGCGTGGGTGTTTTCCTGCGACTGTGGACTGGGTGTTGTTGCTGATGTTGTTGTTGTTATTATTGATAGTGTCATTCTGTTAGGTACCTATATAATAAATAGATATCTGCTGTCGTTATCGATACAATAATTGGAGTAAATATTTTTTTCACTTCTTTTCATAATCTTATAACAACTTCTTCTCTAGTAATTTTCTTTTTCTTTTTCTTTCTCCTCGACATTTCCTTGTTTATTTTTCATTCAACATCTATTATGAGTATGTTAGTTTCTATTAAACAAAATTGTTAGCTTGCATGCTAACAAATGACGTGAGGGACTGTTATAGTTGTTATAACAGACATAATTTTGGATTATATTATATCTAATGTTCGCCTTTTTGTTTCCATTGTGGTTCGCTTTATATGGTTGAATAGAATAGCTACAGATAGCTAGATTCCGCCATGTAATGTGACAAATATTATATTGTTCGATGTGTTTTTTTGGGTTATTTAATGTAACAGTTCATTTGAATAAAGTCGGTATTATTATTATTATTATTATATACATGGCGTTCGATTTTAACTGTTTAGTTACTAAAAAAAAATTTTTTTTAGCAGTAGGGATGAAAAATTGTGTTTGATAAACGTGTAAACGGCGGTTTTAAATGTTTAACCGTGTTTATGCTCCAGTTGTTAAAATCACCTCATAAGTCAAAAGAAAAAATTAGCTAAAGCCAATGCAAAAAATCAATTTTACAAATGTTTAATTACCCTTGTTTTGGTTGATTAAATTAGTATGTTTATTAGGAAATATCAATTATTAAAACACACTTTCCCTTCACCCTTTTAATCCCATCCAATCCACACTAAATTACGCTTATTTCCACCATTTTTCAAGAATTTTTCATTAATAAATACTAAATAGGTAACATCACTGAAGAGCTGTAACCTCGCCGGTTTCCCGAACATCAGATTAGGCGTGTTTACATTTCTCAGATGAACGGTTCCAAACCACGTATGGGTATGAATCACGTATACTTATCTGCTCGCGGACCGTTCGGCTCACTAATGTAGACAGACCTGCTTTCGTATCATTCATACTCGCGTACGCATCGGATTTACAGAGTAAGATGAAAGCAAACCACTCGTTTACCTTCCCTTTCCCACTCACAGATAAACCCGGGTAATTTTTTATATTTATAAGAAAAGTAAAAGCTTATTCATTTTTTTAAAAATAGTTTTACTATTTTTAGCTTATTTGAAATAAAACTATAAACTGACCGGTTAATCGTGTAATAAATTAAACGTGTAACCGTCAACACTAAACGTTTATAAACGTGTACACGCTTCTTTAATAATTGCATGAAAATAGCCATTCAATATTCTTACATAGGGTGATGATGGTTATTACTGTTAATAGGTTAATCGGTTGTAAAAAGTCAATTGGAATGTGAACTTCAGATACAGATCTGACATCTGTTAATAAAGGACGATGATTAGATAGAAAAACTTGTTGAATGTATCAATTTCGAATTAATGTTCATAAAATAATTCAAGTAGAGCCCAGCGATGCGTAGTTTACAACTTTTCATCAATCAGACTAGGGATACGATACTGATACACCAGCACCAGCTCCTCCTGCCTTTTCTAATCTCGCAACACAAGCTTCCCATCCCACCCCCCGTTAGTGTGCTCCTTGTGGACCACCCATGGCGCTGCCTAGCAGTTATGCGTCCTTCCTGCTAGCCCCAATGTGACCTGACCTTCACCAATTTATTCATTTATTGCCTTTTTAAATCTTTAGGGAACAAATGAATAAAGTAACAAAACACAGGAATTGAACATTTTTAATTATTTTTTATTGGAATCAGTTGGTTATCCCCAACAATCCCCACACTAGTTAAAACCCAGTCCCAGCAAAATAAAATAACACTTCTTACAGTTCCAGACAATCATAAAAAGCATCATTTCTCATTTCACATCATTTAACTACCCTCTGTCCAGTAGGGACAGAAAGCAACAACATTGCAGGATTTGCAGGTGAAACTAATTACAAGGAACTCCCAGATGAAAACCGGCTTTTTATGATGAAACCGGAAAAAGTTTAAATAAATACCTCCCTCACTAATTTACTAATATGTAATTAGATTTCTTACATTTTAGGTTTATTTTAGCTGATTTAGGCAGATGTACCTGTACACATATACAGGTTCATCACTAGTTTTATTACATGCTATTATGATTTCATAACCGTTTAAATGTTTCATCCCTATTTAGCAGCCTTGAAAAGAGGCTTTTTTATATTTAAAATACGATTTTATACATAGCGTTTGATTTTGGCTGTCCAGTTACCAAACAACCTGTATAGACAAGGGACAATAGCCAGATCCCAATGCTGCTGACCATAAAAGCCACGCCTTCATGTCGCATTTTTACGTTACCTCCCTCCGTTGTTTGTGCGCCGCTCTCTCACGGCGGCGCACCAAAATGAGGGATACAAATCAAAAATAACACTCACCCCTAATTACTTCTGGGACAGCACCGATATGACTGCAACTAATCTTCATGGATTCAGTTATCGCAGCACCAAGTTTGGCATCGATTACCCCCAACGTAATCTTGCCCCGCTTGCTTCCCTTCGGTACCGAAATGTCGATGAATTGTTGTAAATCTTCCGGCAAGATTCCTTCCGATACAGCATTTATGTTCTCAAGAGCAACCACTGCACTTTTGAAGGGCGAAAATCCGACGAGCTGGACGATAGCGTTGAACCTAGCAAGGTCCGTTACCGCCTCTTCTAGCTGGGGCAGGAACATGCCGATTTCTTCAAACTTTTGCACTTTGAATATTCCATACCCAGCTGCATGTTCAAACAGGACAAACAGACGCGACTGAAATGTAGATTTCACCATTTTAATCAAAGGAGATGGAAATAGAAATACTTATACACTTACCATTTTGGAAACTTCCAAACAGGAGCGATTTAGTAACAAAAGCGAGCCAGGTTATAGTGAACCAGCGATGTTATAACATTCTTAAAACACAGATAACAACTTATTACTTATTTTATGCAAAAGATATAAGGAAAAATAACACAAATCGGCTCCAATAGAGAGACTCTTACATACATGAGGCATGTGCGTGGTACAGGAACACATGAACACATTACACAACAGCACAACAGCAAATTCCAAATTCAGTATTTTCAGGTTACTGTTGCGTTGCGATTCTTCTTATTTCGTTGCAACTCTGGGCTGTTTAAAATGGTGTATTTCAGTTACCACTAAATAGTTATTCCATAATAATACGTCTGCGCGCCACGCTTATTGTGAATATTGTGATAAAACCAGAATGGCTCTATTTATTTTCATTTATCGCAGTAGCGGCATTAATTGCCACTAAGCTAAGCCTCTTGTATCTGTTAATTAGTAATATAATCTTGCACTGACGAACGTCAAATTTTAATAAATGTGCAAGTAACTGAGCTGTGTTCATAATTTAGGTATAATGTAACTACAATAATTAATTATTATAATAATTGGAATTAATCAATTCCAAAGTAACAAAGTGGCTCTATTGTCACGTCTTTGAAAATAGAGCTGTATTCTGAAGGAGAACCTTAAGTATTTTTTATTTATATTAATTTCACCAAATTAGGATTTATTAGTCTAGTCACTAGACACAGAGGTGTCCAAACTACGACCCGCGGGCCAAACCCGGCCCGACACGCGATTTTATTTGGTCCGCTAAGGATTTCTGTATAGTAAAATATACAGGGTATCTGCTTAAGGCTGGCCACCGGCTATATCTCGGAAACTAATGGGCTTATAACCTCAAAATAAAAAATTTCCAGACATAAGTGATCACGAGAAATCAATGAAAATATTTTCAAGATTCACTCAAGATTTACAAGATTCAAGGTGACACTTCCGGAAATACCGGAAGTTGACACCTACTTTGTTATTTTAACGGGAACACCCTGTAAAATATATATTTTTTAAATGCCTGAAGAAATCGAATACAGGTGGTTTTCACTATTGGGATTTAGGTTGAGCGGTTTATGAGTTATAAACAAGTGAAAATCGAAAATTTTCAACTTCAAAGCAGTGTAGAACTAGAACGGCTCAAGCTATCTAAAAACGGTTACATTGTCCCTATCCTAACTTTTCATGTTTTATCCCACTATTGTCCGTATTCATCAAACTTCAAAATATAATCCTGGGGTTAAATTTTGAATTTTCTGACAGCTGATTGGTCTAATGCTCAATCCCTACGAACGCTACGAATTTTGAACCAATGACATGTTCCAAAATATAACCCCAGGGGTTATATTTATTGATGAATACGGGCCTATGTGGAGTGAATTTTAATACAGGGTGATGAAAATTATCCGATTTTTCATCACCCTGTATTAAAATTTAAACCACATAGTAGGATACTGTGTGAAAAGTTAGGATAGGGACATGTAAACCGTTTTTAGATATCTTTAGCCGTTCTAGTTCTACACTGCTTTGAAGTTGAAAATTTTCGATTTTCACTTGTTTATAACTCATAAACCGCTCAATCTAAATTCCAATGGTGAAAACCACCTGTTTTCGATTTCTGCAGACATTTAAAAAATATAATATTTTACAGAGTGTTCCCGTTAAAATAACGAAGTAGGTGTTAACTTCCGGTATTTCCCGAAGTGCGACCATCTTGAAAATATTTTCATTGTATTTTTCGTGATCACTTATGTCTGGAAATTTTTTATTTTGAGGTTATAGGCAGAGCTGGGCACGAGTACTGAAAAGAGTACTCGTAAATAATTCGAGTACGAGTACTTGGAAAATGTACTCGTAAGTATTTACTCGTAAGTATTTTGTCACAAACAGGTGGACGAGTACGAGTAATACTCGTGAAAACACGAGTAACAAGTACGAGTAGTTTTATTCGTGTCGTGCGCATGATCCATCATGATACCAATAAATACCAAGGCGCAACCTGCCTATGACGTCAGGCTTGTGATAGCTAAATACGAGTGAGCGCAGGTATATCCGTTCCATAGATCGTATCATATTCTAATCTAAGCAGTGCCGACTCGTGTGATAATGGCGCCCTGTTCGAGAGTGCTTCATGACGCCCGATGCACGGATGCACCCAGTGGCGAAGTTAGGCTTTCATTTAAGGAGGGGTAAGGGAAAAAGCAGTATTTAATCTTCAACATAAATTCAAATGCTTTGAATTTGAAAGAATTTTTTCAATGAAAGAAATTTTATTGTAAAGAAATTAATAACTTCTTATATAGCGCATATTTGATATTATGTTATATAAAAATGTGTATTATAAAATGCGGCATTACTAGTGACAGTGACAGTGCAATTGCGCAGGACGGTGAACTCGTTTTTAGATCGGTTCCCTGCTGACGGCATGACGTCATTTCTATCCGTAAAAATATCCGTATTTCACGAGTAAAATTTCTCGAGTAGTTGTAATAATTGTACTTATCCGTACGAGTAGTAAGTATTTTGGATGGAAAGTACTTGTGAGTAAAAAATTACGAGTAGTTTTTTACTCGTAACAAAAATACGAGTAAAGTACTCGAGTACATGGCCAGCTCTGGTTATAGGCCCATTAGTTTCCGAGATATAGCCGGTGGCCAGCCTTAAGCAGACACCCTGTAGATATTAGATCTCGCGCAGATGAAGAGCGCATTCGTTTAGAATGAGCACGGTATCACGCTCAACTACACTACATTACTACATGAATGATTTTGTACTGTGACTCTGACTGTACGTAGGCCTCAACTGCAGTGCCTGCAAAGATACGAGATTGTCCACGACAAAAAAACAAAAATTCGTCGGCCGCGGAGCTTTTTTTTTTTAGTTTTTTAATTCACATATTTACGATGCTTGGCCCCCGCTAATGAATTTAAATACCAAACTGGCCCTCGCAGCAAAAAGTTTAGACTAGTGGGTAAAGTAAAAAATTTGCCTACTTGCAATGCAAGAGTTCATAAGAAATTTTATCTAAGAAATTAAGAAGGGTTGATAGAACATAAATTCACAAAAATCAGTTCCGAGGGTGTAGGACGCCCCCCCCCCCCCCCCAAAAACACCCTCTTCGGTGAAAAAAGTATTTTTTTGCTAATAACTGGTTATCCGTTGGATATATAAAAAATACTTATTAGAAAAAATAAAACTTGGGTGGTTTCCTAAAAAAATAAGGCATCTTTTGTATTTTTTTCGTATAGGTTATAATAAATAAGTAGCTATAGTGGCGCCGCCACCACGTAGGGAAACTTGACAATTCAATGCGTCAAGTAATTTAGTTCTCATTGCAAAGATGAGATCGTTCAGGGATAAAAAAAATCGGGAAGGGTTTGCCGTTTGTTGTTTGCTACGAAGAAGTTGTTTGTATCGTGGGATGTAATCGCGTGTGAGTTACGAAATCCTGAATTAAGTTTTTACGGCTTTCCGACTAAATCGTGGGAAATAGAACGACTAAGAAAACCAAAAATATATCACATTTCAAAAAAAATTCTTCAAAATGTATCCTCTTTTAAAAAAAAAACAAAATTTTATCACCGAACGACGTGTCGGGCGCCGTCGCAATATGACGTGGCATTGCTTGACTTATGGTTATTTAGGTATGACATTCGGTTTTATTTATGACATTCGGTTAAGGAATGGATATTTTTTTCGAAAAAAAAAAGATTAAAATTTGAAAAAAAAATTTTTTAATGTGATAGATTTTTAGTTTCCTTAATTTTTTTAATACAGAATGACATGAAAATTCAATATGGCGGCCATAAGAAAAACAAAAGTTCATATGAATTAATACTCTGCATGAGATCTAGTAGTTGGCTTTGAAAGTGTTTGAAATGTCAGATGGATAGCTCTTAACGGCTTATGTAAGCCTACAAAAAATTATTTAATAATTTCCAAAAATAAGAAAGATATATGATATATGGCAAAAATAAGAAATCTCGATTTTTCAGTTTTTTCAGGATACCTATTTCAGTAACGACTGAAAATATCCTGAATTTTTTATCAGGTTATTACTCGGCATAAAAATACGCCACTTTGTTCCAATTTAACCGACCTGCTCGTACCTAACTACTGATAAGCGAGATACCCGATATGGTTAGCCTCTCGAAAAACGGACATCCTGTATATTCCATAAAAAAACATAACTTTTGCGTATAATATGTATATGCCGTTCACTTATTATAAAAGAATTGGGTTATGGTGTAGGGTGATAGAAATCACTGGGTATGACCGCTGTCAATCATTTGCTGGAGTTGGGTTATGTCCCATTTTTACGAGGTTGAAGTTTTATGAAAACGAACAGCCTAGAGATTCCGCTTCAAGAAAACGTCGTCTACGCTGGGAAAAAGAAGACTCACAAATGTCGTGATCGTAGCACGTCGTAGCCACACTGTTTGTCACCGTCACCATAGAAAGGTACGCTATTAGGAGCATAATGTGGTGATGTGAAACTAAAAAAAATTAAAAGTGAGAATAACCTTTAAATCTTTTCGGCTCGGCAGTGGCAGTGACAACATAGTATTGGAATTTTTTTAAAATAATAATAAAAATTCAATTATAATTAACATAAAAAATTGGTCATTAACGGTCGCGGAAATTTTTTTAATGAAAATTTTGTCGTCATATGTTAGTCCATTGAATTTATTTATTAGCAGATAATCTACTATATCAGACTTGGACCTTAATACATCCCTTAAGTTTTCCATTGTATCGCAGCCAAAATGAAACGGACGCACCTATAGGTAATTAATATATAATATTTAACACCACTTACTACACACACCACTACTAGTACCTATCGCAGCCAAAGACAAGATAAAACTAAAAAAAAGGAAAAAGGTACAAAGTAAAGTACTATAAAATAACAACAATGGAAATAGGCGAACTCTGTCTGGTGTCTGGTGCCAGGTCTATTGAGATTATTGAGACGTCTGGTCCTGGCGATTAGATGACGAAGAAAGAAATAAAATAAAAATGTGCTTTTGCTTGAGTCACTGAATGAATGCAATATTATGCTATCCATGCATTGACACCATATGGATAACACGCGGTACGGCTAGCCGACCCTGGCCCTGGCTGCTGGCGCTGGCTGGTAGGTATAAGGAAGTACAGGCATTGAAGATTTCATTAATATTTTCCGTTCTAGGAATTTATACCTATCTATTGAATCTCTTCCGTAAAACGGTTTTTTAGTTTATTTTTTATTCAAAAAATATTAATGAAAGTGTTAAAATTAATAGGTGCGCAGTTGACTTGACAATATCGGTTCAGTAGTTTGCGAATTCTAATACCTAGGTATACAGGGTCCTGCAACAGTGCGTCCGTCTTTCCTAGCGCCTTTCCCGTGGTGGATAAAAAAAAATGTTTCGTACAAAAAATTATTGGTTTGGAAATCTTCATGCCATAAAATTGTTTTACACTATACAGGGTGTCCCATTTTTGAGGTATTCCAACAACAAACATTTTTTCAAATGGAAAGCCCTGTATTTATTCTATTTTTTCGATGTCATTTTTTACCGTCTACATTGTTGTCTATTTAATATTTGATTATATTACAGTGTTGCCGACTTACAAATTTTTTCCCAAAATTCTTGTATAAAACAAGCGGAAGTTTAAGAAATGGTAGCGACCCCGTTTTTCAGAAGGTAAAAAATATTCTTAGCAATAACTTCAGTGCGGTTACTAAGCAACATTGTGATAATGAGAAATATGAACTTAGTAAAATAGGGTGTTCAGAAAAAAATGCCAAACTTTGCAAACTTCAAAGTAGTTTAACTATTTTTTTTCAAATGGAATGCCCCTATTTTTATATCACCATTCGATAGGCCTTTTTCTTCTCTTCAATTTGATGGTGCATGTTGTATGTCTAAACCCCATAGTTACTGACATGATCAATATTTTCCACAAAAGTTACCATTTAATTACATTTCTATGCACCGAAGTAGGCCGCAATGAAGCAAAACAACTGTCAAAATGTAAGTATCCAAGTGTCAAAGTGACATCTAATGAAGTTAGGAATAAAAACCGATAATCCATATGTAAAAAAGATAAATTATTTCATTCAAAAACATGCAAATGTAACAAAATTAAACATACAAATGAAAAACTATTATAATAAATGTTCAAAATGTCTCCCATTTTCATTCAGGCACAAATCAAGTCTCTGCTGAAAAGACCTTTGCACTCTCCCTAGCATTTCAGGTGAAATGCTTGCAAAAGCTTCCACAATTCTTTGTTGCATATTGATTAGTGTCGTCGGCGGTTCGTTGAAAACAATTCCCTTCACGTATCCCCACAAGAAAAAATCCATTTTTGTCAGATCCGGAGATCTAGCAGGCCATCTGATGGGTCCATTCCTACCAATCCACTGGTTGGGGAAAATACCATCAAGGTATACCCTGACGTTTCGCGAAAAATGCGCTGGTGCCCCGTCTTGTTGATACCACATTCTGTTTCTTATATGTTGAGGCACGTTAACTAATAGTCTGGGTAAAACATTTTGTAAAAAATTCAAGTACATGGCCCCATTGAGAGGACCATCGAAGAAATGTGGACCTAACACATACCCTCCAACAATTCCACCCCAGACATTTAAAGACCATCTATGCTGATTGTCAATTTGTCTCATAACATGAGGATTTTCAGTTGAATAGACATGAAAATTGTGCCTGTTTACTGATCCGCTGTTTTTAAATGTCGCCTCATCCGTAAATAAAACGTAATTGAAAAATGCAGGATCTTGGTGTATTTTCAATCTTGCCCAGGCACAAAATCCGGAACGAAATTGAAAATCAGCATTGGTAAGTTGTTGATGCAACTGAATATGGTACGCATGATATCGATTTTTCTTCAAAATGCGTTGTGCCGATCTCTCAGTTATACCGGTTGCTTCACCAATGTCTTTTTGGCTCATGTTGGGATTCTCAGTTGCTGTTAACAACACTGACAATTCGTTTTCCTCGTTGGTTATAGGTTTTGTTCTTTCTTGTTTTTTGTATTTCACACTTCCCGTCTCATTAAATCTATCGAATAGCTTCCTGAAACTCTTTTTACTCGGGTGTCTTCTTTCTGGATAACGCATCGCGTAAATCCTTTCCGCCAATAAACAATTTTGATCAGCCTCGCCTAATACAGAAACCATATCTACTATAGTAATGGCCATAGATAATATGCAGTGTGGGTAGCATAGGGCAATGCATTTTAAATGGGCAAAAAACTGACAGCGTTGTCAGTTCAATGCAAGCAGTGCCACAGGTTCATATAAAAATATTAAAATCGAAAGATAATTGACATTTCTATTCTCAGGATTTCTAGACAAAAATAATTGAGGTTCTGTTGAAATGTCAAAAAGTAATAATTTTTGATGTTTGTATAACGTATAGACTGCATATTGCAATGCTTGTGGCTATTGCTTTTACATTATAAAAATATTATTTGAACACATTCCTTATTTAAAGAGGTAGGTAAAATGAAAATCGTAGTGCTTGTTGATAAAATTTTATTTCTTGCTACTTTAATAATGATAGCTTTATTTATCAAGGCTTCCCTATTTGGGAAGTGACGATTATTTGATAGATAGGCAGGTATACTGCCTTTGCATTTTATATATTCATTAACACTTTTAGAAAAAACAACTTCGAGTAGATGTCTCAGTATTTTTGCCAGTTATGTATAAGATTCTCCTTTGGCCGTATACGGCAATGTAATCATATAATCATCTTCTATCTTCACGTAGTGCCTATCACTTGCAAATTACTTCTTTTCATCAGGGGACTTAGGTCAGGTACTTACTTTATTCTTCTTCTCAGGGGGATGTTACCAATGAGTCTGTTAACATGTGCTTTTTCAATCTTAATTCTATTTAAGTACTGATTCAAATTAAATATTTCAAAATATTAAATTAAATATACATCAACACTCGTATTAGCTTGGAGCCTAGGTATTTGCTGTTGAACTGAGAACTTGTTGTTGCGGTCCAAGAATATTTCGTTTTGTTTAAAAAAACAAAACAACATACGCACTGTCTCCGAGAAAGAAGGAATAGTGTATTGGTTTTTAGCTTAAGTGCAGAAAAATAATATTGAGACTCAAAATCGCTGTCCGTTATTCAAGTATTCAAGAAATAATACAAAAATAAATATAACTTCGTGAATTATTTTATGACCTCTGTAATTAACGTGACAGTTTTATTATTTACTTAATTATCAATGTTTGGTTACCAACGCAACGTCAATTATTGCCACTACAACAGAGTATCTGTCAGTTGAAAATTCAAATTCCGCATCTACCTAATTATTCTGTGGAGTAAGTAAATGTAGATTTTTAGGAAATGTGTTCTCGCAAGAAATTGTAGAAGGAATGACAAATACCGCGTCATAGCATTTACATTCATTTAGTATAAATAATAAGTCATACTTATACTTAATTATTATTATCAATATAAGTATGTATTTGTATTATACCTACACCTACGAATATGTTCTGACTTACTAAATAATCGAAACAATTTTGTTCATAAAATGGATATTAATTTGAAAAAGAAGAATATAATAAACTTTGACGGATTCAAAAGAATATAATAATTAATTAATACCTATCTGAATATTGTAATATTAACGTATGAAGTTATAAACTCTACTGTGCTGTTCCATTTTGTGCAATCCTCACTTATGAACGAGATCAATGTTAAAAGAGCAGTCTGCGGAGGTACAAAATGTTACAGAAGTGCAACGAATTAAATCGTTTTCAAAATGAAGAGCGTACGCTCGTGGACGCCTGCTTCCCAGAAGTACGACAAAAGCGGCAACTATGAGCGCCATAAGAGCACTGCTGCATAATAACTATGGCACTTACTATAGTTCGTTTTTTTCGAAATTCATGATGAAAATTTGCAGTCTACTTATACCACGAAACGGAGAGACTTTTGCAGCAAATTTCAATCTCGGACATTCACGGAACAGCCACTGATAACAGCAGAACGGTTTTTAGCTTTCTAGTTTTCTTACAGTTTTTTACAGCGGAAGTTATTTTTAAGTGTTTAACGTTTCTAGTTTCAGTTTGAGAAAATTCAATTAATTTAGAGAATTCAATTCACACTGACACTTGGATACTTACATTTTGACAGTTGTTTTGCTTCATTGCGGCCTACTTCGGTGCATAGAAATGTAATTAAATGGTAACTTTTGTGGAAAATATTGATCATGTCAGTAACTATGGGGTTTAGACATACAACATGCACCATCAAATTGAAGAGAAGAAAAAGGCCTATCGAATGGTGATATAAAAATAGGGGCATTCCATTTGAAAAAAAATAGTTAAACTACTTTGAAGTTTGCAAAGTTTGGCATTTTTTTCTGAACACCCTATTTTACTAAGTTCATATTTCTCATTATCACAATGTTGCTTGGTAACCGCACTGAAGTTATTGCTAAGAATAATTTTTACCTTCTGAAAAACGGGGTCGCTACCATTTTTTAAACTTCAGCTTGTTTTATACAAGAATTTTGGGAAAAAATTTGTAAGTCGGCAACACTGTAATATAATCAAATAGTAAATAGACAACAATGTAGACGGTAAAAAATTACATCGAAAAAATAGAATAAATACAGGGCTTTCCATTTAAAAAAATGTTTGTTGTTGGAATATCTCAAAATTGGGACACCCTGTATAGTGTAAAACAATTTTATGGCATGAAGATTTCCAAACCAATAATTTTTTGTAGGAAACATTTTTTTTTATCCACCACGGGAAAGGCGCTAGGAAAGACGGACGCACTGTTGCAGGACCCTGTATAGTATTTTGTATTTTTTTTAATTGCATAAAATAGGCAAACAAACTCGCACACCTAAATATAAAACCTACCGAAATTAGGTGGGTACCTACTATAATTTTTTTTTGTATTTCCTAAAAAATATTATCGCGATGGTCTGATTCTGATTATCTGATTAAATAAATAAATTATTAATAAATTAATTTAAATAATTATTAATTAATAAATAATAAGTCTACTAAATTATATAATTAAATAAATCTCTAAAAAGCAAGAAACACCTTTTTTGTTTCTGTTACTACAAGTTGCATTTTCATAAAAAAATATTAATAAAAATGCGTTCGACTCGCATGTTCCATCCCAATGCAGCGAGGACCGCCCAAGAGAAGAGCAAGAGCGCCCGATTGATACATATAGATTGATATACCCAAGTACGGCCAGGAGGCTCTCGGCCGTGCCTGTATGGAATACGCTACGCCGGCCGTGCACTGTAACTCTGTGGTTTGGAAGCGACACAGTTTGTGTGCCGTAGGTCTTAGATTAACCAGCATTCTCGCGCCCAGCATCGGCCAGCCGACCTTACAATTTTCAACTTATGGATCAGGATCACTGACTATTCACTATTATAATAGCTCTTCACATTTGCTTTTTGCTTAGATTTTTAGGCAAGAAAAAACATTAAAGGGTATTATTGCAAAGCTCTCAGAATTAAAATTAAGTTTATTTTATTATTTAAAAAAAAATAATGTTATTATTTACTGCTGCAGTGGTTTGGGTCGGCCGGGCCGACCTTGCCGTCCCTGACGAGCCGTCACTGCAATAGTGGCCTCTTGCATGTCATTTGCCTCTAACACAGCTTCTTTCATAACATCAATATTTTTAGCTACATACATTTCCTTCCTACATACATTTAAATAATACCCATATTGAAGTAGTGGCTGCCACAAAACTGCTCGGTATCCACATCGATTCCGACTTGAGTTGGCAGACACATATACAAAATTTAAGCAATAGACTATCATCGGTTTGTTATGCACTGAGAATTTTGACAAAATATTTAGATTTCAATATTGTAAGGACTGCATATTACGGTAATTTTTACTCGCTTCTTAAATACGGAATCATCTTCTGGGGACAATCCGCACATTTTGATTTGGTTTTTAAAATTCAAAAAAGAGCTTTACGAACGATGCTTAAAATGGGTCCTAGGGACTCCTGCAGGGGTTTATTCAGAGAAAATGGAATCCTAACAGCAAGGGGTATATACATATATGAGTGCATCATTTTTCTAAAACGACACCCAGAGATGTTCGAATCAAATATAGTAGAACACAATTACAGCACACGTAATGTTATTACTTATAGATATCCCTTACACAGACTAAGTCTTAGAGAAAAAGGTAGTCATTACTCCTGTTTGAAGTTTCATAATTTACTTCCAGACCATATCAAGCGAATAAGTACCTTTGCAGAATTTAAAAAAACTCTTTATAAGTACATATGTGAAATTGAACCATATAATCTGTCGGAATATTCTAGGCAGATAAGCAGGTGTCAATAAATATTGTCAGATTTCACAGTATCGACTTTGTTTTGTCGCACTGTTAGTAAGACCTGTATTAGTGAATATATAAGCACATTTGTAATTGACTTGTTTCAACTTTATGGATGCAATTTTATTGTATACAAAATGATTGAAATAAAAATTATTCTATTCTATTCTATTCTATTCTATTTAGCTGGTGGTTCCCCAGTCTCGTAGAATTTCAACCTATCTTCTACTTGCTGACGAAGCTTATTTCCAAACACGTTTGTCGTTTGATCCATGAAACAATCGATGCGACTGGCTATCGAACACTTATTTGCCAAATACCGTGAAATACGACCTTTATCTTTCGCTCCTGCCCTACCAATGAAGGTACTGTGATAGAGCAAACCGTACTTTGGAGTGTTACCTGTATAAATAATAAAAAAAGATTATAGTTAAAACAAACAATACATATACCTACACACAACTGTTGAAACTCACTTCTGGTTTTAAGTGCTCTGAAGAGAGCTTTCTCAGCTCCCAATATCTGCAGGGTCGATGCAGGATACTTAGCGAGGTTGGTTAATGATCCCGCATGAGATATCAGCCTTGCTCCTACTTGGTCTCCGACCAGCGTTGCCAGATTTGGTGCCACATCGCTCATTTTAGTTCTCAGATACTCCGACAACTGTTTCCTGTAATCTGCCAGCGCGATCACGCGACGAGCAAACATTTTAATATTGAGCAGATCTTCTTGGGTGATGTCCATGCCCATACTGGATCGGGAAGCATCAAGGATCGCCTGTGCTTTACCGGAATCCATTGTTATTTCCTCCAAGCCTTCTAAGGATTCTTCCGTCAGTTCTTTGCGGTTCTGTATGAAGTTGGCCAATTTCGAGTACATGTAATTTTCGGGAACAATTTTGAAGAGCTCCGGGAAGTGGTATGAATACCACTCTCTGATAATTGAAAAAATTGTTTAGTAAAATATGTCGTTAAAATACAAAATGGCGATTTGGACAATTAATAATTAATTTAATATTTCACCTTATTCTCATTGAAAAAGTGTTGATGTCTTTATCGAGCTGATCCAAAAGAGCTATTGACTGGATGATCATGTTATCAACTCTGTTGACATTAAACTTCACTTTTGCTCTGGAATAGGAATGGCCCAAACCCAGCTGTGCAGTCCCTGTACTCTTCTCAGGTATGTTGAACAACGCAGGGAAATGTAAACGAAGACCTATAAAAATGTATTGATAACAGCCGATATTATAAACGCTGGTTAAGTAGAAAGTTAGTTATCTGGCAGATAGCACTAACTCGGAGTTAAGTTTCCGGGTGCGTATTATAAAGCAAGATTTCCCCGAGCATAGCTCGTGGTTAGTTATCGCCGGAAGTCGGCCATATTTAACCGTCCATTCTACACGAATGTCAACGAAACAGCCAAAACAGCCATTGACGCTGAAGAAATGACGTGAGTGACACTTGAAATAAATAAGAAATGTCAGTTGGCTTAAATCTGACTGAATTTAATTCGTTTCATTCGTATTCGTATCGTATTATGAACAAGGTTAGGTGGTTAGGTTTTAGAAGATAAACAATCTGCATTTATTTATTACTGTTTACCGTTATGTATTTTATTATTCTCAACACACAGCGAGTGATAATAAGTGAAAATTGAATCGTGTGAAAGTTGAATCGTCTGTCTACGACACATAATAAAACCAGTGAGCGTTTTCAAGCCGTGTTTTCCAGTTAAGCTAATCAAATCAATCTAACACTCATCAACGACCAACGGAAGACTGAAGACTGCATAATTATAATAATAATAATTCGTAACTAATGCGAAAGAGACGGCCAGGGCTTTGCCTCTGCCTAATGCGTCCGCCCAACCCAGTCCAGTGCCCCAGCGTGTACACCCGTGTCCCGTGTCCGTCGGCCGTCGGTTTCAGTTTCAGACCAGCGCTATTCCAGGTCAAAAATTATTAAAATGAAGTAGGTAAACCAAACTTGGTTGAAAGCAGTCAATAGTCAGTACCTACCTGCTACCTAAGTACATATTTATTTACAAAAGTGAATTTTTATTCCACATTATGGGACATACCTACTGGAAGAATACTTATGTACCTACCTACAACGTTCGGTTCGAGTAATAGTTTTTTGGTCCATATTATGGAAAGAAGGGTTTATAAAATGTACCTACCTATAGTCCAATAAAGTCTAAAAAGTCATACGTATCGATTAAGAATACACATCCTTTTGATAGTTCGATTTATTTTGTTTCATGTACGTGTTTTTATAGTAACCGTCCAGTTTGTCTAAACACTCCATCCCGCATAAATAAGTATACGTCAACATTGGTTTTGAATGCGAATTAAATGCACAACACAGAGGATAGAATGTCATTACGTGAATAAATTTTATGTAGTTGTCAGTGGCTCTCAAACTGACGTAAGCGGTTCAATTAATTTTTTGAATGATTCCTTCAATAATTATTACGCTCGTTCACAACTTGACAATTAACTGTTTGACATTTTCTGGTGAAATTAAAAATATTAATTCGGACGGTTAGTAAGACGTCACATCTGACTTTTTAAAGTTAATCCTACTATATACCTATTTGTTGATCGTTAATTTGTTATAAACTGAATAAATTTATAGCTTTCAATTTTCTGTTGTTTTATTGTCGAATAGATTGAAGAAGTGTCTAGTCTTTAATTTTCATATCTCAATATCGATTTTTTATGAATCAATCTACCTACCTATACCTACCTACCCTTTAGTTAAAGTGATATAATAATAATTGTGAAAGTGTAACCTGGCTTTTTATTAACTAGGGCAGTTGATATGCTCTTTACTAATTCTCTATTTACTTATATTATTATACCTACCTACCATAAATGAATAAAAAAAATTAATTCATATCAGCAGATTGAAATGCATCCATAATAATAATATTATTATGCATTTATTAAAAGTTATTTTCAAGTTAACATAGAAATTATTTCATTATTAGAAAACTCACACTCAAAATTTTATCAATTAGGGAGGATGTAAACCTATAAAAACTAAGATCCAATAAGAATTACCTTAATATTCAACAAAATAATATGCCAGTTTACCACTTTAACCGGCGGAAATCTGACGGTTAACTTTATCGGCCAGATAGGCAAAGTTAACCGGCTACTTTAACCTAACCAAGCTAAAAATAGCTTTATAAAACCGAATAGTAAGGTTATCCATGCAAACTCCGAGTTAAAGTTATCTGACAGTTAAAAAGTTAACCTTGAGAGCTGGAAAAAGCTTTATAATACACCTGTTGCTCTTTTGGCAGATAGGGACTAACTCCGAGTTATCTTCCTTAACCAGCGTTTATAATATTGGCTGTAAATAAAATATGCATTACAAAAAATTAAAAAAAAAAAGGTTGTAGAGAGTAAGTATCAATTTATTTTTTTCTTGCAATTATTGGGAAACATTGGCAAACATAAAGAGTGGAGAATATAAATTTGGCACAATTTTTGAAATGATAAGACTCGCCAAGCATAGAGGGTGTTTGGTAACTGAACAGCCAAAATCGATGGCCATGTATAAAATCGTATTTTAAGCCTAAAAGAGAAAATAACATTTTTCAAGATAAGGCCTAGTTCAGGAAATATTTCCAAAATTGTTGTTCAGTTACTGAATAAAACATAATTTTTATTGCGGCCTTAGTTTTACATTTTTGGCGATATTTACTTAATCTTGAATATCTTGACAAGAGTTATTAGTCTCTTATTGCTGGTTAACAACAGGTGTTTGCACTTTCAAAGTAGATTGATGGCATCAGACAATAAGTCTAAATGTGCCTGGAATATTATAAATGAGATTAAAGGTAATAAAACATCACGTAGAGATATACCTATACAGGGTGAAGCAAAAGCTGTGGCGGATGGTTTCAACGATTTTTTTGATTTCTAATGTTTCAAACCAGGTGTTGAATTTGCAGACACTTCCATTTGATGTTAGTATGCCTTGTAATGACAGATCTATGTTTGTGACTAGTTTTCAAGAGGTGGTTAACATAGCAAACGCTCTCAAGAACAAAATGTCTAGTGGCATTGATGAGATTCCGACAGGGATTTTAAAACTGTCTATCCCCATAGTCGCAGAAATCATATCGTACATACTTAATCAATAACTCCTTACAGTACGGGATATTTCCTGACGAGCTGTGTCAAGATAGCACAGATTATGCCATTATATAAAAAGGGGGACAGTTCATCAATGGAAAGCTACAGGCCCATCAGTCTATTGCCAGTATTTTCTTAACTGTTTGAATCTGTTATGTGCATCAGAATAATAGATTTTATGTCGTCAGGTCAGCTGATCAGCAACAGCCAGCATGGATATCTAAAAGGACGGTCAACGGTCACTGCAGTGTACCAGTTTGTTCAAGAGACTCAATTATGTTGCCTTAGGCCTATTTCTAGACCTATCTAAAGCTTATGACAGTCTGAATCATGATATACTGTTACAAAAGTTGGAAAGATATGGTATAAGAGGAGTAGCACTGCGATGAAAAGATTATTATTATTTATTTTGTATTGAAATGCTTCTTCTTTATGAAATAAGAAATAATAATAATACCTAGTAAATGATTGTGAGAGTGAGAGAAACAACCTTTGCGTACCCGGTGTGCATGTGCAACAGAGAAGGGAATCTAGTTCGACACCTAGTTGAGTATCGAATAAAATACGACGAACCAACGATACATAAACGATATCGAGTGTGTTCTGAATCGCTAGTATCGAACAAAAATGGCGGATTAGTATCGTATCAAAATGTTCTGAACCCCCCTGCTGTATTCTGTCTTCTTGTGGTTAATAAAGATATTATATTCTATTCTAGCCTCTCTTTTATGCTTAAAATATGATTATATACATGGCGTTCGATTTTAACTGTTTAGTTACTAAAAAAAAAATTTTTTTAGCAGTAGGGATGAAAAATTGTGTTTGATAAACGTGTAAACGGCGGTTTTAAATGTTTAACCGTGTTTATGCTCCAGTTGTTAAAATCACCTCATAAGTCAAAAGAAAAAATTAGCTAAAGCCAATGCAAAAAATCAATTTTACAAATGTTTAATTACCCTTGTTTTGGTTGATTAAATTAGTATGTTTATTAGGAAATATCAATTATTAAAACACACTTTCCCTTCACCCTTTTAATCCCATCCAATCCACACTAAATTACGCTTATTTCCACCATTTTTCAAGAATTTTTCATTAATAAATACTAAATAGGTAACATCACTGAAGAGCTGTAACCTCGCCGGTTTCCCGAACATCAGATTAGGCGTGTTTACATTTCTCAGATGAACGGTTCCAAACCACGTATGGGTATGAATCACGTATACTTATCTGCTCGCGGACCGTTCGGCTCACTAATGTAGACAGACCTGCTTTCGTATCATTCATACTCGCGTACGCATCGGATTTACAGAGTAAGATGAAAGCAAACCACTCGTTTACCTTCCCTTTCCCACTCACAGATAAACCCGGGTAATTTTTTTATATTTATAAGAAAAGTAAAAGCTTATTCATTTTTTTAAAAATAGTTTTACTATTTTTAGCTTATTTGAAATAAAACTATAAACTGACCGGTTAATCGTGTAATAAATTAAACGTGTAACCGTCAACACTAAACGTTTATAAACGTGTACACGCTTCTTTAATAATTGCATGAAAATAGCCATTCAATATTCTTACATAGGGTGATGATGGTTATTACTGTTAATAGGTTAATCGGTTGTAAAAAGTCAATTGGAATGTGAACTTCAGATACAGATCTGACATCTGTTAATAAAGGACGATGATTAGATAGAAAAACTTGTTGAATGTATCAATTTCGAATTAATGTTCATAAAATAATTCAAGTAGAGCCCAGCGATGCGTAGTTTACAACTTTTCATCAATCAGACTAGGGATACGATACTGATACACCAGCACCAGCTCCTCCTGCCTTTTCTAATCTCGCAACACAAGCTTCCCATCCCACCCCCCGTTAGTGTGCTCCTTGTGGACCACCCATGGCGCTGCCTAGCAGTTATGCGTCCTTCCTGCTAGCCCCAATGTGACCTGACCTTCACCAATTTATTCATTTATTGCCTTTTTAAATCTTTAGGGAACAAATGAATAAAGTAACAAAACACAGGAATTGAACATTTTTAATTATTTTTTATTGGAATCAGTTGGTTATCCCCAACAATCCCCACACTAGTTAAAACCCAGTCCCAGCAAAATAAAATAACACTTCTTACAGTTCCAGACAATCATAAAAAGCATCATTTCTCATTTCACATCATTTAACTACCCTCTGTCCAGTAGGGACAGAAAGCAACAACATTGCAGGATTTGCAGGTGAAACTAATTACAAGGAACTCCCAGATGAAAACCGGCTTTTTATGATGAAACCGGAAAAAGTTTAAATAAATACCTCCCTCACTAATTTACTAATATGTAATTAGATTTCTTACATTTTAGGTTTATTTTAGCTGATTTAGGCAGATGTACCTGTACACATATACAGGTTCATCACTAGTTTTATTACATGCTATTATGATTTCATAACCGTTTAAATGTTTCATCCCTATTTAGCAGCCTTGAAAAGAGGCTTTTTTATATTTAAAATACGATTTTATACATAGCGTTTGATTTTGGCTGTCCAGTTACCAAACAACCTGTATAGACAAGGGACAATAGCCAGATCCCAATGCTGCTGACCATAAAAGCCACGCCTTCATGTCGCATTTTTACGTTACCTCCCTCCGTTGTTTGTGCGCCGCTCTCTCACGGCGGCGCACCAAAATGAGGGATACAAATCAAAAATAACACTCACCCCTAATTACTTCTGGGACAGCACCGATATGACTGCAACTAATCTTCATGGATTCAGTTATCGCAGCACCAAGTTTGGCATCGATTACCCCCAACGTAATCTTGCCCCGCTTGCTTCCCTTCGGTACCGAAATGTCGATGAATTGTTGTAAATCTTCCGGCAAGATTCCTTCCGATACAGCATTTATGTTCTCAAGAGCAACCACTGCACTTTTGAAGGGCGAAAATCCGACGAGCTGGACGATAGCGTTGAACCCAATGATATCTTAACCTCTATAGATCGAGTGTTGCCGTATGCCGCCGTGCTAACCGAGTGACGCCAACATGAGAAAAGGATGGGTAGATACAAATACTCACGTGTTGGTAGAAGAGCGCGATGTTATGTAGGCAGAAAGCTCCAAATTTAACATTAGAATAAATGGGAATTGCTATTCAAAAATTACTTTTTTCCTTATATTTCTTTTTTAAAGCATTTTTCAAAAAAAAAAAAACCTACAACACATAACTAGTGAACCCAATATGTAAGTAATGAAGTTTAAATCTAGTAATTTCTCTCAATAGAATCCAATAAAATTAAAATAACATGATAGGTACCTACTTCTGTTTCTCATGATAAACTTTTATTAAGATTCTATTAACTTAAGAGGTGGATTTTTTGGATTTTAATGAAATAGGAAAGGAAACAATTGATTGAAATTAATAATTTTCTGTTTTATTCTATAATATATTAATTTTTTACATTTTATGTTTTACGATTTTTTCACAAAAACATTTGCATTCTGATATAAATTTGTATTTACAAAAAAAATTTAAAACTGAAAGAATTACAAAAAATAAAGAAACAATAACTGCATAAATTTACTGTTTCATTCTATAATATATTTATTTGCAACCAGATAGGTACATCATTGACAGGCTTAATTAAATATAACTTAATTGAAGCTTCAAATTACACAAATTACGTATAGGTAGTATTAAATTAGTATAGGTAGTATTTAATGTGACGTCACATAATATGATTTTTTAAACTTAATCGTACCATATAATATTCTATTTCTTTATAAAAAACCAATAATATGCATGATAAAAAAGTTAAAATGAAAGTAAAAAAAAATATAAAGCATAAAAAGGCAAGTCAGAAAAACATTATAACTTTTTCTTAGCTGTTTCTCACCTTTAACATGGAAAAGCATGACAAAGAAATATTTTTTGACTTTTTCAAATGATTTAATAAATCTTTGAGATTTCGAATACTATATGAAATTGTCTTCTATTCTTTTTTTATTCTTTATAAGACCAGAACGCCTCTCCAGTTGTTTCTGAGCCATCTTGTACATTAACATCGCTTTTTTTTTCTTCTGCATGTCTTGCAAAGAGAAATCTCCGGGATATATGTATCGCTCTTCTTTTTACTGCAAACATATATTTATAATAAAATATTATTTTCCTGATGATAGCTAACGCACTTACTTTTTTCTTACATTAGCGGACTCCATATATTTGAAGAAGTTGTCCTTCGATGCTCATCATAATACTGACTTCTAAAAAAGTTTAAAACAATTAACATTATGTAGAGTTAAATATTATGTTAGTTCTAATAAAATAATGTTTTTTGTTGCCCATCATAGAATGTTTAGTATCTAATCACAGCAATAATACACTTTACCTTGAAGTCGAGGGAATTGGTTCACTGTTCGGAATAAATGTGGATTTGGATTCTAATAGATTTTTTCGTCCACAGGCGGGTTTTCTTTTTAGATCTCTTGGAAATTCGAAAACCGAGGGCACTGCATTTTTCCTTAATCTTTTTCGATCATTTAAAATTGTGTCAATATAATCTTGAAAAGGAAATGTTTACTACACAATCTAGATCCTGCCGTAACCTTAAAATCCATTCTTTTCGTCGCCAAGATCCATTGCTTCTGCAGATCCGGATTCTTTGGGAAACTGTTTCAGAAGTTGGATTAATAATTTCATGCTTTAATTTCTGCTATAAATCAGTTCAATTAAAAAATAGATCAGAAACACATTACTCACCAGTGAAATCATAGGCTTTCAATTTACTATAACTGGCTGTACAATTATAAGCAGCACATGAAAATACCATTTTTAGAAACTTTAAATATCTATTTTTCTGTTGAACCACTTTTGAAAACAAATAAACGTTAGTAAGTTATTGAAATTTAACGAACAATTTCACCATATTTACATGTATCCTTACGGCGATTTGCAATGTTTTGCCTACCTATTCTCCCTATCCTTTTCTAACGCATGACTTTTATGTTGGTGTCACTCATCTCTCTCTTCACTTGATCTAAGAGAGGTTAGTATATCATTGGTTGAACCTAGCAAGGTCCGTTACCGCCTCTTCTAGCTGGGGCAGGAACATGCCGATTTCTTCAAACTTTTGCACTTTGAATATTCCATACCCAGCTGCATGTTCAAACAGGACAAACAGACGCGACTGAAATGTAGATTTCACCATTTTAATCAAAGGAGATGGAAATAGAAATACTTATACACTTACCATTTTGGAAACTTCCAAACAGGAGCATGAGGCATGTGCGTGGTACTACTACAGGAACACATGAACATGAACACAACAACAAATTCCAAATTCAGTATTTTAAGGTTACTGTTGCGTTGCGATTCTTCTTTTTCTTCTTATTTCGTTGCAACTCTGGGCTGTTTAAAATGGTGTATTTCAGTTACCACTAAATAGTTATTCCATAATAATACGTCTGCGCGCCACGCTTATTGTGAATAGTATTGTGATAAAACCAGAATGGCTCTATTTATTTTCATTTATCGCAGTAGCGGCATTAATTGCCACTAAGCTAAGCCTCTTGTATCTGTTAATTAGTAATATAATCTTGCACTGACGAACGTCAAATTTTAATAAATGTGCAAGTAACTGAGCTGTGTTCATAATTTAGGTATAATGTAACTACAATAATTAATTATTATAATAATTGGAATTAATCAATTCCAAAGTAACAAAGTGGCTCTATTGTCACGTCTTTGAAAATAGAGCTGTATTCTGAAGGAGAACCTTAAGTATTTTTTATTTATATTAATTTCACCAAATTAGGATTTATTAGTCTAGTCACTAGACACAGAGGTGTCCAAACTACGACCCGCGGGCCAAACCCGGCCCGACACGCGATTTTATTTGGTCCGCTAAGGATTTCTGTATAGTAAAATATACAGGGTATCTGCTTAAGGCTGGCCACCGGCTATATCTCGGAAACTAATGGGCTTATAACCTCAAAATAAAAAATTTCCAGACATAAGTGATCACGAGAAATCAATGAAAATATTTTCAAGATTCACTCAAGATTTACAAGATTCAAGGTGACACTTCCGGAAATACCGGAAGTTGACACCTACTTTGTTATTTTAACGGGAACACCCTGTAAAATATATATTTTTTAAATGCCTGAAGAAATCGAATACAGGTGGTTTTCACTATTGGGATTTAGGTTGAGCGGTTTATGAGTTATAAACAAGTGAAAATCGAAAATTTTCAACTTCAAAGCAGTGTAGAACTAGAACGGCTCAAGCTATCTAAAAACGGTTACATTGTCCCTATCCTAACTTTTCATGTTTTATCCCACTATTGTCCGTATTCATCAAACTTCAAAATATAATCCTGGGGTTAAATTTTGAATTTTCTGACAGCTGATTGGTCTAATGCTCAATCCCTACGAACGCTACGAATTTTGAACCAATGACATGTTCCAAAATATAACCCCAGGGGTTATATTTATTGATGAATACGGGCCTATGTGGAGTGAATTTTAATACAGGGTGATGAAAATTATCCGATTTTTCATCACCCTGTATTAAAATTTAAACCACATAGTAGGATACTGTGTGAAAAGTTAGGATAGGGACATGTAAACCGTTTTTAGATATCTTTAGCCGTTCTAGTTCTACACTGCTTTGAAGTTGAAAATTTTCGATTTTCACTTGTTTATAACTCATAAACCGCTCAATCTAAATTCCAATGGTGAAAACCACCTGTTTTCGATTTCTGCAGACATTTAAAAAATATAATATTTTACAGAGTGTTCCCGTTAAAATAACGAAGTAGGTGTTAACTTCCGGTATTTCCCGAAGTGCGACCATCTTGAAAATATTTTCATTGTATTTTTCGTGATCACTTATGTCTGGAAATTTTTTATTTTGAGGTTATAGGCAGAGCTGGGCACGAGTACTGAAAAGAGTACTCGTAAATAATTCGAGTACGAGTACTTGGAAAATGTACTCGTAAGTATTTACTCGTAAGTATTTTGTCACAAACAGGTGGACGAGTACGAGTAATACTCGTGAAAACACGAGTAACAAGTACGAGTAGTTTTATTCGTGTCGTGCGCATGATCCATCATGATACCAATAAATACCAAGGCGCAACCTGCCTATGACGTCAGGCTTGTGATAGCTAAATACGAGTGAGCGCAGGTATATCCGTTCCATAGATCGTATCATATTCTAATCTAAGCAGTGCCGACTCGTGTGATAATGGCGCCCTGTTCGAGAGTGCTTCATGACGCCCGATGCACGGATGCACCCAGTGGCGAAGTTAGGCTTTCATTTAAGGAGGGGTAAGGGAAAAAGCAGTATTTAATCTTCAACATAAATTCAAATGCTTTGAATTTGAAAGAATTTTTTCAATGAAAGAAATTTTATTGTAAAGAAATTAATAACTTCTTATATAGCGCATATTTGATATTATGTTATATAAAAATGTGTATTATAAAATGCGGCATTACTAGTGACAGTGACAGTGCAATTGCGCAGGACGGTGAACTCGTTTTTAGATCGGTTCCCTGCTGACGGCATGACGTCATTTCTATCCGTAAAAATATCCGTATTTCACGAGTAAAATTTCTCGAGTAGTTGTAATAATTGTACTTATCCGTACGAGTAGTAAGTATTTTGGATGGAAAGTACTTGTGAGTAAAAAATTACGAGTAGTTTTTTACTCGTAACAAAAATACGAGTAAAGTACTCGAGTACATGGCCAGCTCTGGTTATAGGCCCATTAGTTTCCGAGATATAGCCGGTGGCCAGCCTTAAGCAGACACCCTGTAGATATTAGATCTCGCGCAGATGAAGAGCGCATTCGTTTAGAATGAGCACGGTATCACGCTCAACTACACTACATTACTACATGAATGATTTTGTACTGTGACTCTGACTGTACGTAGGCCTCAACTGCAGTGCCTGCAAAGATACGAGATTGTCCACGACAAAAAAACAAAAATTCGTCGGCCGCGGAGCTTTTTTTTTTTAGTTTTTTAATTCACATATTTACGATGCTTGGCCCCCGCTAATGAATTTAAATACCAAACTGGCCCTCGCAGCAAAAAGTTTAGACTAGTGGGTAAAGTAAAAAATTTGCCTACTTGCAATGCAAGAGTTCATAAGAAATTTTATCTAAGAAATTAAGAAGGGTTGATAGAACATAAATTCACAAAAATCAGTTCCGAGGGTGTAGGACGCCCCCCCCCCCCCCCAAAAACACCCTCTTCGGTGAAAAAAGTATTTTTTTGCTAATAACTGGTTATCCGTTGGATATATAAAAAATACTTATTAGAAAAAATAAAACTTGGGTGGTTTCCTAAAAAAATAAGGCATCTTTTGTATTTTTTTCGTATAGGTTATAATAAATAAGTAGCTATAGTGGCGCCGCCACCACGTAGGGAAACTTGACAATTCAATGCGTCAAGTAATTTAGTTCTCATTGCAAAGATGAGATCGTTCAGGGATAAAAAAAATCGGGAAGGGTTTGCCGTTTGTTGTTTGCTACGAAGAAGTTGTTTGTATCGTGGGATGTAATCGCGTGTGAGTTACGAAATCCTGAATTAAGTTTTTACGGCTTTCCGACTAAATCGTGGGAAATAGAACGACTAAGAAAACCAAAAATATATCACATTTCAAAAAAAATTCTTCAAAATGTATCCTCTTTTAAAAAAAAAACAAAATTTTATCACCGAACGACGTGTCGGGCGCCGTCGCAATATGACGTGGCATTGCTTGACTTATGGTTATTTAGGTATGACATTCGGTTTTATTTATGACATTCGGTTAAGGAATGGATATTTTTTTCGAAAAAAAAAAGATTAAAATTTGAAAAAAAAATTTTTTAATGTGATAGATTTTTAGTTTCCTTAATTTTTTTAATACAGAATGACATGAAAATTCAATATGGCGGCCATAAGAAAAACAAAAGTTCATATGAATTAATACTCTGCATGAGATCTAGTAGTTGGCTTTGAAAGTGTTTGAAATGTCAGATGGATAGCTCTTAACGGCTTATGTAAGCCTACAAAAAATTATTTAATAATTTCCAAAAATAAGAAAGATATATGATATATGGCAAAAATAAGAAATCTCGATTTTTCAGTTTTTTCAGGATACCTATTTCAGTAACGACTGAAAATATCCTGAATTTTTTATCAGGTTATTACTCGGCATAAAAATACGCCACTTTGTTCCAATTTAACCGACCTGCTCGTACCTAACTACTGATAAGCGAGATACCCGATATGGTTAGCCTCTCGAAAAACGGACATCCTGTATATTCCATAAAAAAACATAACTTTTGCGTATAATATGTATATGCCGTTCACTTATTATAAAAGAATTGGGTTATGGTGTAGGGTGATAGAAATCACTGGGTATGACCGCTGTCAATCATTTGCTGGAGTTGGGTTATGTCCCATTTTTACGAGGTTGAAGTTTTATGAAAACGAACAGCCTAGAGATTCCGCTTCAAGAAAACGTCGTCTACGCTGGGAAAAAGAAGACTCACAAATGTCGTGATCGTAGCACGTCGTAGCCACACTGTTTGTCACCGTCACCATAGAAAGGTACGCTATTAGGAGCATAATGTGGTGATGTGAAACTAAAAAAAATTAAAAGTGAGAATAACCTTTAAATCTTTTCGGCTCGGCAGTGGCAGTGACAACATAGTATTGGAATTTTTTTAAAATAATAATAAAAATTCAATTATAATTAACATAAAAAATTGGTCATTAACGGTCGCGGAAATTTTTTTAATGAAAATTTTGTCGTCATATGTTAGTCCATTGAATTTATTTATTAGCAGATAATCTACTATATCAGACTTGGACCTTAATACATCCCTTAAGTTTTCCATTGTATCGCAGCCAAAATGAAACGGACGCACCTATAGGTAATTAATATATAATATTTAACACCACTTACTACACACACCACTACTAGTACCTATCGCAGCCAAAGACAAGATAAAACTAAAAAAAAGGAAAAAGGTACAAAGTAAAGTACTATAAAATAACAACAATGGAAATAGGCGAACTCTGTCTGGTGTCTGGTGCCAGGTCTATTGAGATTATTGAGACGTCTGGTCCTGGCGATTAGATGACGAAGAAAGAAATAAAATAAAAATGTGCTTTTGCTTGAGTCACTGAATGAATGCAATATTATGCTATCCATGCATTGACACCATATGGATAACACGCGGTACGGCTAGCCGACCCTGGCCCTGGCTGCTGGCGCTGGCTGGTAGGTATAAGGAAGTACAGGCATTGAAGATTTCATTAATATTTTCCGTTCTAGGAATTTATACCTATCTATTGAATCTCTTCCGTAAAACGGTTTTTTAGTTTATTTTTTATTCAAAAAATATTAATGAAAGTGTTAAAATTAATAGGTGCGCAGTTGACTTGACAATATCGGTTCAGTAGTTTGCGAATTCTAATACCTAGGTATACAGGGTCCTGCAACAGTGCGTCCGTCTTTCCTAGCGCCTTTCCCGTGGTGGATAAAAAAAAATGTTTCGTACAAAAAATTATTGGTTTGGAAATCTTCATGCCATAAAATTGTTTTACACTATACAGGGTGTCCCATTTTTGAGGTATTCCAACAACAAACATTTTTTCAAATGGAAAGCCCTGTATTTATTCTATTTTTTCGATGTCATTTTTTACCGTCTACATTGTTGTCTATTTAATATTTGATTATATTACAGTGTTGCCGACTTACAAATTTTTTCCCAAAATTCTTGTATAAAACAAGCGGAAGTTTAAGAAATGGTAGCGACCCCGTTTTTCAGAAGGTAAAAAATATTCTTAGCAATAACTTCAGTGCGGTTACTAAGCAACATTGTGATAATGAGAAATATGAACTTAGTAAAATAGGGTGTTCAGAAAAAAATGCCAAACTTTGCAAACTTCAAAGTAGTTTAACTATTTTTTTTCAAATGGAATGCCCCTATTTTTATATCACCATTCGATAGGCCTTTTTCTTCTCTTCAATTTGATGGTGCATGTTGTATGTCTAAACCCCATAGTTACTGACATGATCAATATTTTCCACAAAAGTTACCATTTAATTACATTTCTATGCACCGAAGTAGGCCGCAATGAAGCAAAACAACTGTCAAAATGTAAGTATCCAAGTGTCAAAGTGACATCTAATGAAGTTAGGAATAAAAACCGATAATCCATATGTAAAAAAGATAAATTATTTCATTCAAAAACATGCAAATGTAACAAAATTAAACATACAAATGAAAAACTATTATAATAAATGTTCAAAATGTCTCCCATTTTCATTCAGGCACAAATCAAGTCTCTGCTGAAAAGACCTTTGCACTCTCCCTAGCATTTCAGGTGAAATGCTTGCAAAAGCTTCCACAATTCTTTGTTGCATATTGATTAGTGTCGTCGGCGGTTCGTTGAAAACAATTCCCTTCACGTATCCCCACAAGAAAAAATCCATTTTTGTCAGATCCGGAGATCTAGCAGGCCATCTGATGGGTCCATTCCTACCAATCCACTGGTTGGGGAAAATACCATCAAGATATACCCTGACGTTTCGCGAAAAATGCGCTGGTGCCCCGTCTTGTTGATACCACATTCTGTTTCTTATATGTTGAGGCACGTTAACTAATAGTCTGGGTAAAACATTTTGTAAAAAATTCAAGTACATGGCCCCATTGAGAGGACCATCGAAGAAATGTGGACCTAACACATACCCTCCAACAATTCCACCCCAGACATTTAAAGACCATCTATGCTGATTGTCAATTTGTCTCATAACATGAGGATTTTCAGTTGAATAGACATGAAAATTGTGCCTGTTTACTGATCCGCTGTTTTTAAATGTCGCCTCATCCGTAAATAAAACGTAATTGAAAAATGCAGGATCTTGGTGTATTTTCAATCTTGCCCAGGCACAAAATCCGGAACGAAATTGAAAATCAGCATTGGTAAGTTGTTGATGCAACTGAATATGGTACGCATGATATCGATTTTTCTTCAAAATGCGTTGTGCCGATCTCTCAGTTATACCGGTTGCTTCACCAATGTCTTTTTGGCTCATGTTGGGATTCTCAGTTGCTGTTAACAACACTGACAATTCGTTTTCCTCGTTGGTTATAGGTTTTGTTCTTTCTTGTTTTTTGTATTTCACACTTCCCGTCTCATTAAATCTATCGAATAGCTTCCTGAAACTCTTTTTACTCGGGTGTCTTCTTTCTGGATAACGCATCGCGTAAATCCTTTCCGCCAATAAACAATTTTGATCAGCCTCGCCTAATACAGAAACCATATCTACTATAGTAATGGCCATAGATAATATGCAGTGTGGGTAGCATAGGGCAATGCATTTTAAATGGGCAAAAAACTGACAGCGTTGTCAGTTCAATGCAAGCAGTGCCACAGGTTCATATAAAAATATTAAAATCGAAAGATAATTGACATTTCTATTCTCAGGATTTCTAGACAAAAATAATTGAGGTTCTGTTGAAATGTCAAAAAGTAATAATTTTTGATGTTTGTATAACGTATAGACTGCATATTGCAATGCTTGTGGCTATTGCTTTTACATTATAAAAATATTATTTGAACACATTCCTTATTTAAAGAGGTAGGTAAAATGAAAATCGTAGTGCTTGTTGATAAAATTTTATTTCTTGCTACTTTAATAATGATAGCTTTATTTATCAAGGCTTCCCTATTTGGGAAGTGACGATTATTTGATAGATAGGCAGGTATACTGCCTTTGCATTTTATATATTCATTAACACTTTTAGAAAAAACAACTTCGAGTAGATGTCTCAGTATTTTTGCCAGTTATGTATAAGATTCTCCTTTGGCCGTATACGGCAATGTAATCATATAATCATCTTCTATCTTCACGTAGTGCCTATCACTTGCAAATTACTTCTTTTCATCAGGGGACTTAGGTCAGGTACTTACTTTATTCTTCTTCTCAGGGGGATGTTACCAATGAGTCTGTTAACATGTGCTTTTTCAATCTTAATTCTATTTAAGTACTGATTCAAATTAAATATTTCAAAATATTAAATTAAATATACATCAACACTCATATTAACTTGGAGCCTAGGTATTTGCTGTTGAACTGAGAACTTGTTGTTGCGGTCCAAGAATATTTCGTTTTGTTTAAAAAAACAAAACAACATACGCACTGTCTCCGAGAAAGAAGGAATAGTGTATTGGTTTTTAGCTTAAGTGCAGAAAAATAATATTGAGACTCAAAATCGCTGTCCGTTATTCAAGTATTCAAGAAATAATACAAAAATAAATATAACTTCGTGAATTATTTTATGACCTCTGTAATTAACGTGACAGTTTTATTATTTACTTAATTATCAATGTTTGGTTACCAACGCAACGTCAATTATTGCCACTACAACAGAGTATCTGTCAGTTGAAAATTCAAATTCCGCATCTACCTAATTATTCTGTGGAGTAAGTAAATGTAGATTTTTAGGAAATGTGTTCTCGCAAGAAATTGTAGAAGGAATGACAAATACCGCGTCATAGCATTTACATTCATTTAGTATAAATAATAAGTCATACTTATACTTAATTATTATTATCAATATAAGTATGTATTTGTATTATACCTACACCTACGAATATGTTCTGACTTACTAAATAATCGAAACAATTTTGTTCATAAAATGGATATTAATTTGAAAAAGAAGAATATAATAAACTTTGACGGATTCAAAAGAATATAATAATTAATTAATACCTATCTGAATATTGTAATATTAACGTATGAAGTTATAAACTCTACTGTGCTGTTCCATTTTGTGCAATCCTCACTTATGAACGAGATCAATGTTAAAAGAGCAGTCTGCGGAGGTACAAAATGTTACAGAAGTGCAACGAATTAAATCGTTTTCAAAATGAAGAGCGTACGCTCGTGGACGCCTGCTTCCCAGAAGTACGACAAAAGCGGCAACTATGAGCGCCATAAGAGCACTGCTGCATAATAACTATGGCACTTACTATAGTTCGTTTTTTTCGAAATTCATGATGAAAATTTGCAGTCTACTTATACCACGAAACGGAGAGACTTTTGCAGCAAATTTCAATCTCGGACATTCACGGAACAGCCACTGATAACAGCAGAACGGTTTTTAGCTTTCTAGTTTTCTTACAGTTTTTTACAGCGGAAGTTATTTTTAAGTGTTTAACGTTTCTAGTTTCAGTTTGAGAAAATTCAATTAATTTAGAGAATTCAATTCACACTGACACTTGGATACTTACATTTTGACAGTTGTTTTGCTTCATTGCGGCCTACTTCGGTGCATAGAAATGTAATTAAATGGTAACTTTTGTGGAAAATATTGATCATGTCAGTAACTATGGGGTTTAGACATACAACATGCACCATCAAATTGAAGAGAAGAAAAAGGCCTATCGAATGGTGATATAAAAATAGGGGCATTCCATTTGAAAAAAAATAGTTAAACTACTTTGAAGTTTGCAAAGTTTGGCATTTTTTTCTGAACACCCTATTTTACTAAGTTCATATTTCTCATTATCACAATGTTGCTTGGTAACCGCACTGAAGTTATTGCTAAGAATAATTTTTACCTTCTGAAAAACGGGGTCGCTACCATTTTTTAAACTTCAGCTTGTTTTATACAAGAATTTTGGGAAAAAATTTGTAAGTCGGCAACACTGTAATATAATCAAATAGTAAATAGACAACAATGTAGACGGTAAAAAATTACATCGAAAAAATAGAATAAATACAGGGCTTTCCATTTAAAAAAATGTTTGTTGTTGGAATATCTCAAAATTGGGACACCCTGTATAGTGTAAAACAATTTTATGGCATGAAGATTTCCAAACCAATAATTTTTTGTAGGAAACATTTTTTTTTATCCACCACGGGAAAGGCGCTAGGAAAGACGGACGCACTGTTGCAGGACCCTGTATAGTATTTTGTATTTTTTTTAATTGCATAAAATAGGCAAACAAACTCGCACACCTAAATATAAAACCTACCGAAATTAGGTGGGTACCTACTATAATTTTTTTTTGTATTTCCTAAAAAATATTATCGCGATGGTCTGATTCTGATTATCTGATTAAATAAATAAATTATTAATAAATTAATTTAAATAATTATTAATTAATAAATAATAAGTCTACTAAATTATATAATTAAATAAATCTCTAAAAAGCAAGAAACACCTTTTTTGTTTCTGTTACTACAAGTTGCATTTTCATAAAAAAATATTAATAAAAATGCGTTCGACTCGCATGTTCCATCCCAATGCAGCGAGGACCGCCCAAGAGAAGAGCAAGAGCGCCCGATTGATACATATAGATTGATATACCCAAGTACGGCCAGGAGGCTCTCGGCCGTGCCTGTATGGAATACGCTACGCCGGCCGTGCACTGTAACTCTGTGGTTTGGAAGCGACACAGTTTGTGTGCCGTAGGTCTTAGATTAACCAGCATTCTCGCGCCCAGCATCGGCCAGCCGACCTTACAATTTTCAACTTATGGATCAGGATCACTGACTATTCACTATTATAATAGCTCTTCACATTTGCTTTTTGCTTAGATTTTTAGGCAAGAAAAAACATTAAAGGGTATTATTGCAAAGCTCTCAGAATTAAAATTAAGTTTATTTTATTATTTAAAAAAAAATAATGTTATTATTTACTGCTGCAGTGGTTTGGGTCGGCCGGGCCGACCTTGCCGTCCCTGACGAGCCGTCACTGCAATAGTGGCCTCTTGCATGTCATTTGCCTCTAACACAGCTTCTTTCATAACATCAATATTTTTAGCTACATACATTTCCTTCCTACATACATTTAAATAATACCCATATTGAAGTAGTGGCTGCCACAAAACTGCTCGGTATCCACATCGATTCCGACTTGAGTTGGCAGACACATATACAAAATTTAAGCAATAGACTATCATCGGTTTGTTATGCACTGAGAATTTTGACAAAATATTTAGATTTCAATATTGTAAGGACTGCATATTACGGTAATTTTTACTCGCTTCTTAAATACGGAATCATCTTCTGGGGACAATCCGCACATTTTGATTTGGTTTTTAAAATTCAAAAAAGAGCTTTACGAACGATGCTTAAAATGGGTCCTAGGGACTCCTGCAGGGGTTTATTCAGAGAAAATGGAATCCTAACAGCAAGGGGTATATACATATATGAGTGCATCATTTTTCTAAAACGACACCCAGAGATGTTCGAATCAAATATAGTAGAACACAATTACAGCACACGTAATGTTATTACTTATAGATATCCCTTACACAGACTAAGTCTTAGAGAAAAAGGTAGTCATTACTCCTGTTTGAAGTTTCATAATTTACTTCCAGACCATATCAAGCGAATAAGTACCTTTGCAGAATTTAAAAAAACTCTTTATAAGTACATATGTGAAATTGAACCATATAATCTGTCGGAATATTCTAGGCAGATAAGCAGGTGTCAATAAATATTGTCAGATTTCACAGTATCGACTTTGTTTTGTCGCACTGTTAGTAAGACCTGTATTAGTGAATATATAAGCACATTTGTAATTGACTTGTTTCAACTTTATGGATGCAATTTTATTGTATACAAAATGATTGAAATAAAAATTATTCTATTCTATTCTATTCTATTCTATTTAGCTGGTGGTTCCCCAGTCTCGTAGAATTTCAACCTATCTTCTACTTGCTGACGAAGCTTATTTCCAAACACGTTTGTCGTTTGATCCATGAAACAATCGATGCGACTGGCTATCGAACACTTATTTGCCAAATACCGTGAAATACGACCTTTATCTTTCGCTCCTGCCCTACCAATGAAGGTACTGTGATAGAGCAAACCGTACTTTGGAGTGTTACCTGTATAAATAATAAAAAAAGATTATAGTTAAAACAAACAATACATATACCTACACACAACTGTTGAAACTCACTTCTGGTTTTAAGTGCTCTGAAGAGAGCTTTCTCAGCTCCCAATATCTGCAGGGTCGATGCAGGATACTTAGCGAGGTTGGTTAATGATCCCGCATGAGATATCAGCCTTGCTCCTACTTGGTCTCCGACCAGCGTTGCCAGATTTGGTGCCACATCGCTCATTTTAGTTCTCAGATACTCCGACAACTGTTTCCTGTAATCTGCCAGCGCGATCACGCGACGAGCAAACATTTTAATATTGAGCAGATCTTCTTGGGTGATGTCCATGCCCATACTGGATCGGGAAGCATCAAGGATCGCCTGTGCTTTACCGGAATCCATTGTTATTTCCTCCAAGCCTTCTAAGGATTCTTCCGTCAGTTCTTTGCGGTTCTGTATGAAGTTGGCCAATTTCGAGTACATGTAATTTTCGGGAACAATTTTGAAGAGCTCCGGGAAGTGGTATGAATACCACTCTCTGATAATTGAAAAAATTGTTTAGTAAAATATGTCGTTAAAATACAAAATGGCGATTTGGACAATTAATAATTAATTTAATATTTCACCTTATTCTCATTGAAAAAGTGTTGATGTCTTTATCGAGCTGATCCAAAAGAGCTATTGACTGGATGATCATGTTATCAACTCTGTTGACATTAAACTTCACTTTTGCTCTGGAATAGGAATGGCCCAAACCCAGCTGTGCAGTCCCTGTACTCTTCTCAGGTATGTTGAACAACGCAGGGAAATGTAAACGAAGACCTATAAAAATGTATTGATAACAGCCGATATTATAAACGCTGGTTAAGTAGAAAGTTAGTTATCTGGCAGATAGCACTAACTCGGAGTTAAGTTTCCGGGTGCGTATTATAAAGCAAGATTTCCCCGAGCATAGCTCGTGGTTAGTTATCGCCGGAAGTCGGCCATATTTAACCGTCCATTCTACACGAATGTCAACGAAACAGCCAAAACAGCCATTGACGCTGAAGAAATGACGTGAGTGACACTTGAAATAAATAAGAAATGTCAGTTGGCTTAAATCTGACTGAATTTAATTCGTTTCATTCGTATTCGTATCGTATTATGAACAAGGTTAGGTGGTTAGGTTTTAGAAGATAAACAATCTGCATTTATTTATTACTGTTTACCGTTATGTATTTTATTATTCTCAACACACAGCGAGTGATAATAAGTGAAAATTGAATCGTGTGAAAGTTGAATCGTCTGTCTACGACACATAATAAAACCAGTGAGCGTTTTCAAGCCGTGTTTTCCAGTTAAGCTAATCAAATCAATCTAACACTCATCAACGACCAACGGAAGACTGAAGACTGCATAATTATAATAATAATAATTCGTAACTAATGCGAAAGAGACGGCCAGGGCTTTGCCTCTGCCTAATGCGTCCGCCCAACCCAGTCCAGTGCCCCAGCGTGTACACCCGTGTCCCGTGTCCGTCGGCCGTCGGTTTCAGTTTCAGACCAGCGCTATTCCAGGTCAAAAATTATTAAAATGAAGTAGGTAAACCAAACTTGGTTGAAAGCAGTCAATAGTCAGTACCTACCTGCTACCTAAGTACATATTTATTTACAAAAGTGAATTTTTATTCCACATTATGGGACATACCTACTGGAAGAATACTTATGTACCTACCTACAACGTTCGGTTCGAGTAATAGTTTTTTGGTCCATATTATGGAAAGAAGGGTTTATAAAATGTACCTACCTATAGTCCAATAAAGTCTAAAAAGTCATACGTATCGATTAAGAATACACATCCTTTTGATAGTTCGATTTATTTTGTTTCATGTACGTGTTTTTATAGTAACCGTCCAGTTTGTCTAAACACTCCATCCCGCATAAATAAGTATACGTCAACATTGGTTTTGAATGCGAATTAAATGCACAACACAGAGGATAGAATGTCATTACGTGAATAAATTTTATGTAGTTGTCAGTGGCTCTCAAACTGACGTAAGCGGTTCAATTAATTTTTTGAATGATTCCTTCAATAATTATTACGCTCGTTCACAACTTGACAATTAACTGTTTGACATTTTCTGGTGAAATTAAAAATATTAATTCGGACGGTTAGTAAGACGTCACATCTGACTTTTTAAAGTTAATCCTACTATATACCTATTTGTTGATCGTTAATTTGTTATAAACTGAATAAATTTATAGCTTTCAATTTTCTGTTGTTTTATTGTCGAATAGATTGAAGAAGTGTCTAGTCTTTAATTTTCATATCTCAATATCGATTTTTTATGAATCAATCTACCTACCTATACCTACCTACCCTTTAGTTAAAGTGATATAATAATAATTGTGAAAGTGTAACCTGGCTTTTTATTAACTAGGGCAGTTGATATGCTCTTTACTAATTCTCTATTTACTTATATTATTATACCTACCTACCATAAATGAATAAAAAAAATTAATTCATATCAGCAGATTGAAATGCATCCATAATAATAATATTATTATGCATTTATTAAAAGTTATTTTCAAGTTAACATAGAAATTATTTCATTATTAGAAAACTCACACTCAAAATTTTATCAATTAGGGAGGATGTAAACCTATAAAAACTAAGATCCAATAAGAATTACCTTAATATTCAACAAAATAATATGCCAGTTTACCACTTTAACCGGCGGAAATCTGACGGTTAACTTTATCGGCCAGATAGGCAAAGTTAACCGGCTACTTTAACCTAACCAAGCTAAAAATAGCTTTATAAAACCGAATAGTAAGGTTATCCATGCAAACTCCGAGTTAAAGTTATCTGACAGTTAAAAAGTTAACCTTGAGAGCTGGAAAAAGCTTTATAATACACCTGTTGCTCTTTTGGCAGATAGGGACTAACTCCGAGTTATCTTCCTTAACCAGCGTTTATAATATTGGCTGTAAATAAAATATGCATTACAAAAAATTAAAAAAAAAAAGGTTGTAGAGAGTAAGTATCAATTTATTTTTTTCTTGCAATTATTGGGAAACATTGGCAAACATAAAGAGTGGAGAATATAAATTTGGCACAATTTTTGAAATGATAAGACTCGCCAAGCATAGAGGGTGTTTGGTAACTGAACAGCCAAAATCGATGGCCATGTATAAAATCGTATTTTAAGCCTAAAAGAGAAAATAACATTTTTCAAGATAAGGCCTAGTTCAGGAAATATTTCCAAAATTGTTGTTCAGTTACTGAATAAAACATAATTTTTATTGCGGCCTTAGTTTTACATTTTTGGCGATATTTACTTAATCTTGAATATCTTGACAAGAGTTATTAGTCTCTTATTGCTGGTTAACAACAGGTGTTTGCACTTTCAAAGTAGATTGATGGCATCAGACAATAAGTCTAAATGTGCCTGGAATATTATAAATGAGATTAAAGGTAATAAAACATCACGTAGAGATATACCTATACAGGGTGAAGCAAAAGCTGTGGCGGATGGTTTCAACGATTTTTTTGATTTCTAATGTTTCAAACCAGGTGTTGAATTTGCAGACACTTCCATTTGATGTTAGTATGCCTTGTAATGACAGATCTATGTTTGTGACTAGTTTTCAAGAGGTGGTTAACATAGCAAACGCTCTCAAGAACAAAATGTCTAGTGGCATTGATGAGATTCCGACAGGGATTTTAAAACTGTCTATCCCCATAGTCGCAGAAATCATATCGTACATACTTAATCAATAACTCCTTACAGTACGGGATATTTCCTGACGAGCTGTGTCAAGATAGCACAGATTATGCCATTATATAAAAAGGGGGACAGTTCATCAATGGAAAGCTACAGGCCCATCAGTCTATTGCCAGTATTTTCTTAACTGTTTGAATCTGTTATGTGCATCAGAATAATAGATTTTATGTCGTCAGGTCAGCTGATCAGCAACAGCCAGCATGGATATCTAAAAGGACGGTCAACGGTCACTGCAGTGTACCAGTTTGTTCAAGAGACTCAATTATGTTGCCTTAGGCCTATTTCTAGACCTATCTAAAGCTTATGACAGTCTGAATCATGATATACTGTTACAAAAGTTGGAAAGATATGGTATAAGAGGAGTAGCACTGCGATGAAAAGATTATTATTATTTATTTTGTATTGAAATGCTTCTTCTTTATGAAATAAGAAATAATAATAATACCTAGTAAATGATTGTGAGAGTGAGAGAAACAACCTTTGCGTACCCGGTGTGCATGTGCAACAGAGAAGGGAATCTAGTTCGACACCTAGTTGAGTATCGAATAAAATACGACGAACCAACGATACATAAACGATATCGAGTGTGTTCTGAATCGCTAGTATCGAACAAAAATGGCGGATTAGTATCGTATCAAAATGTTCTGAACCCCCCTGCTGTATTCTGTCTTCTTGTGGTTAATAAAGATATTATATTCTATTCTAGCCTCTCTTTTATGCTTAAAATATGATTATATACATGGCGTTCGATTTTAACTGTTTAGTTACTAAAAAAAAAATTTTTTTAGCAGTAGGGATGAAAAATTGTGTTTGATAAACGTGTAAACGGCGGTTTTAAATGTTTAACCGTGTTTATGCTCCAGTTGTTAAAATCACCTCATAAGTCAAAAGAAAAAATTAGCTAAAGCCAATGCAAAAAATCAATTTTACAAATGTTTAATTACCCTTGTTTTGGTTGATTAAATTAGTATGTTTATTAGGAAATATCAATTATTAAAACACACTTTCCCTTCACCCTTTTAATCCCATCCAATCCACACTAAATTACGCTTATTTCCACCATTTTTCAAGAATTTTTCATTAATAAATACTAAATAGGTAACATCACTGAAGAGCTGTAACCTCGCCGGTTTCCCGAACATCAGATTAGGCGTGTTTACATTTCTCAGATGAACGGTTCCAAACCACGTATGGGTATGAATCACGTATACTTATCTGCTCGCGGACCGTTCGGCTCACTAATGTAGACAGACCTGCTTTCGTATCATTCATACTCGCGTACGCATCGGATTTACAGAGTAAGATGAAAGCAAACCACTCGTTTACCTTCCCTTTCCCACTCACAGATAAACCCGGGTAATTTTTTTATATTTATAAGAAAAGTAAAAGCTTATTCATTTTTTTAAAAATAGTTTTACTATTTTTAGCTTATTTGAAATAAAACTATAAACTGACCGGTTAATCGTGTAATAAATTAAACGTGTAACCGTCAACACTAAACGTTTATAAACGTGTACACGCTTCTTTAATAATTGCATGAAAATAGCCATTCAATATTCTTACATAGGGTGATGATGGTTATTACTGTTAATAGGTTAATCGGTTGTAAAAAGTCAATTGGAATGTGAACTTCAGATACAGATCTGACATCTGTTAATAAAGGACGATGATTAGATAGAAAAACTTGTTGAATGTATCAATTTCGAATTAATGTTCATAAAATAATTCAAGTAGAGCCCAGCGATGCGTAGTTTACAACTTTTCATCAATCAGACTAGGGATACGATACTGATACACCAGCACCAGCTCCTCCTGCCTTTTCTAATCTCGCAACACAAGCTTCCCATCCCACCCCCCGTTAGTGTGCTCCTTGTGGACCACCCATGGCGCTGCCTAGCAGTTATGCGTCCTTCCTGCTAGCCCCAATGTGACCTGACCTTCACCAATTTATTCATTTATTGCCTTTTTAAATCTTTAGGGAACAAATGAATAAAGTAACAAAACACAGGAATTGAACATTTTTAATTATTTTTTATTGGAATCAGTTGGTTATCCCCAACAATCCCCACACTAGTTAAAACCCAGTCCCAGCAAAATAAAATAACACTTCTTACAGTTCCAGACAATCATAAAAAGCATCATTTCTCATTTCACATCATTTAACTACCCTCTGTCCAGTAGGGACAGAAAGCAACAACATTGCAGGATTTGCAGGTGAAACTAATTACAAGGAACTCCCAGATGAAAACCGGCTTTTTATGATGAAACCGGAAAAAGTTTAAATAAATACCTCCCTCACTAATTTACTAATATGTAATTAGATTTCTTACATTTTAGGTTTATTTTAGCTGATTTAGGCAGATGTACCTGTACACATATACAGGTTCATCACTAGTTTTATTACATGCTATTATGATTTCATAACCGTTTAAATGTTTCATCCCTATTTAGCAGCCTTGAAAAGAGGCTTTTTTATATTTAAAATACGATTTTATACATAGCGTTTGATTTTGGCTGTCCAGTTACCAAACAACCTGTATAGACAAGGGACAATAGCCAGATCCCAATGCTGCTGACCATAAAAGCCACGCCTTCATGTCGCATTTTTACGTTACCTCCCTCCGTTGTTTGTGCGCCGCTCTCTCACGGCGGCGCACCAAAATGAGGGATACAAATCAAAAATAACACTCACCCCTAATTACTTCTGGGACAGCACCGATATGACTGCAACTAATCTTCATGGATTCAGTTATCGCAGCACCAAGTTTGGCATCGATTACCCCCAACGTAATCTTGCCCCGCTTGCTTCCCTTCGGTACCGAAATGTCGATGAATTGTTGTAAATCTTCCGGCAAGATTCCTTCCGATACAGCATTTATGTTCTCAAGAGCAACCACTGCACTTTTGAAGGGCGAAAATCCGACGAGCTGGACGATAGCGTTGAACCTAGCAAGGTCCGTTACCGCCTCTTCTAGCTGGGGCAGGAACATGCCGATTTCTTCAAACTTTTGCACTTTGAATATTCCATACCCAGCTGCATGTTCAAACAGGACAAACAGACGCGACTGAAATGTAGATTTCACCATTTTAATCAAAGGAGATGGAAATAGAAATACTTATACACTTACCATTTTGGAAACTTCCAAACAGGAGCATGAGGCATGTGCGTGGTACTACTACAGGAACACATGAACATGAACACAACAACAAATTCCAAATTCAGTATTTTAAGGTTACTGTTGCGTTGCGATTCTTCTTTTTCTTCTTATTTCGTTGCAACTCTGGGCTGTTTAAAATGGTGTATTTCAGTTACCACTAAATAGTTATTCCATAATAATACGTCTGCGCGCCACGCTTATTGTGAATAGTATTGTGATAAAACCAGAATGGCTCTATTTATTTTCATTTATCGCAGTAGCGGCATTAATTGCCACTAAGCTAAGCCTCTTGTATCTGTTAATTAGTAATATAATCTTGCACTGACGAACGTCAAATTTTAATAAATGTGCAAGTAACTGAGCTGTGTTCATAATTTAGGTAAAGTGGGTAAAGTAAAAAATGTGCCTATATACTTGCAATGCAAGAGTTCATAAGAAATTTTATCTAAGATTTTCCTTCAATAATAATTGTTAATGAAGGGTTGATAGAACATAAATTCACAAAAATCAGTTCCGAGGGTGTAGGGCGCCCCCCCCCCAAAAAAAACACCCCCTTCGGTGAAATATAATTCGGTGAAAAAATAAGTATTTTTTTGCTAATAACTGGTTATCCGTTGGATATATAAAAAAATACTTATTAGAAAAAATAAAACTTGGGTGGTTTCCTAAAAAAATAAGGCATCTTTTGTATTTTTTCGTATAGGTTATAATAAATAAGTAGCTATATAGTGGCGCCGCCACCACGTAGGGAAACTTGACAATTCGATGCTGTAATGTTCTTATTTAATTAAGATGATTATTAATATATGTTTTATTATTTAAACTAGGTAAATTACATAAATAAAAGGTAACACTTTACGAGCATGACGTTGGGTCGGAACTGTGTTTTAGAGCTGACAAAATGGCGTTATTGCCAAGGTTACCAAATCACATACGTCACACGCCCCTTTTAACAGAGTACATTATTATGGTATTGTTTACAATAATTAATGTTAATATTAAACAAAGTAAAATAAATTTTTACCAGCAAAAAGATAATTAAATGCATACTAAATTAAACATGCAGAAAAACAAATTATTATTCAAAGATCAAACTTCTTAGGAGGTTTACTTATTCTACCACTTCTTGTGTAAACACATCTTTCAGTTTTTTCTGTTTCTTTGGTTTCTGTTTCTTGATCTTTTTTCACTTCTCGTTCTCTTTCAATAACTTTTCTTTCCTCTCTAATAGGAGATTCATGCTTTATCCGAGTTTTAGTTTCTTGCTCGTTTTCTTGTTTCTCATTCTCATCTTCCTCAAACTCTGTTTTATACGGTCTTATATGCATTCTGTTTCGTCTATAGTTGGTGTCATTTACTTGAACAGTATAGTCTCTTGGTCTGTTTATATTTACTACATGACCAGGTTTCCAGTTTCGAACACCATCTTGAACTAACACTTTTTGACCTTTTGCAAGTTCGGGTAAAGGTTTTGTTGTTTTATTATATCGGCACTGTTGTTTACTTTGTTTTGATCTAAGTTTTTCCTTGATTCCCTTTGTTGAATATTTTGGTTTTAATATTTCTTTATTTACAGGAAGCGTAGTTCTCAGGCATCTACCCATTAGTAAAATAGAAGGAGCTGGAAGGTCTTGTTTTGGTGTTGTATTGTAGTTCAATACAGCAAGAAATGGATCTTCGTTATCTCTATACGCCTTGACAAACAATCCTTTCACCGTCTGTATGGTCCTTTCGACCATTCCGTTGCTCTTTGGATATAGTGGGCTTGATGTTGTTAAATTAATATCATATTTCCTTGAGAAATTTTGAAATTCTAGCGAGTTAAAGGATGGACCATTGTCTGAAAATATTTCTAATGGAAGGCCATATAACGTAAATACATTTTTCAAGGATGATATAACAGTCGATGCATTTTTGCTCGCCAGTTTGTTTACTATGGTAAACTTGCTAAAATAATCTACAATGACTATATAATCAGCCATTTCCACATGCATAAAATCAATTCCAATTTTCTCCCACGGTAAGTCAGGTGGTTTATGACTTTTTAATGGTTCTTTTTGATTACTTTTGGAGTACATTTGGCAAACGGAACAATTAAGTACCAATTTCTCAATATCGGAAGTAATTCCAGGATAATACACAGCCTGTTGTGCTCTCTTCTTACAGGATACTACTCCTTGGTGTGATTGATGGATAAGATTTAAAAATTCATCTTTTAAGGCCTCTGGGACTACTAATCTTTTTTGATAGAAGATGATATTCTTATGAATGAAGATTTCGTTGCGAATATGCCAATACTTCTTAACTGAAGGTGGACTGACACTGCTTTTGTGCTGTGGCCAACCATTAAGTGTATAATACTTAACCTTCTTCAGTGTTTCATCTTCTTCGATCGCTTGTAGGAGTCTTTTCTCATTTTCAGTTGAGGTCGAGATTACTGAAAATACACGTAGATTATCATCCAAATAATTGGTATTCATTGTGTCTTTTGTAGGACTTCTGCTTAATGTATCCGGCACCTGTAAGTTTTTTCCAGGTACGTATTCAAGTTCAAATTGATATCGTAATAATTTCAAAGTTAATCTTTGTATTCTTGGTGACATATCATCAATTGGTTTCTTTAATAGACCAATCAGAGGTCTGTGGTCTGTTTCAAGTTTGAATCTTCTACCATATAGGTAATAGTGGAAACGTTCGCAACCAAACACCAACGCCAACAATTCCTTATCAATATGGTTGTAACGCTGCTGAGTCTGTGTAAGAGAAATTGAAGCAAACTCCACCGGTTTATTCTCTTGAGCTATGACAGCACCAATGCCATATGGACTCGCATCAACAGACAGAGTTACTTGTTTTTCAGGATTGAAATAGGTTAACGTTACATCTGCAGCAAGCAATTCTTTGATATGTTTAAAGCTGTTTTCTTCAGTTTGTGTCCATATCCACTCTACCTTCTCACTAAGTAATTTTCTCAATTGACTCGTCGCTTGTGATAAGTTAGGTATAAACTTAGCTAAATATACTACCATACCTAAAAATCGTTGCAGTTCCTTTTTATCCTTTGGAGATGACATGTTTCTAATTGCTACTACTTTATTTTGATCCGGTGAAACACCATTGCCGCTAATTTCATGTCCAAGGAACTTGATTTTAGATACACAAAATTTGGACTTTTCCAAATTTAAGGTCATGCCACTCTTTCTGATTTTCTCCAATACTAGGCTTATCCTTTGATGATGTTCTTCAATGGTACTTCCATAAACTAAAATGTCATCGAAGTATGCTATTACCCCAGGAAGACCACTCAACATCTCATGTATAAAATGTTGAAATATTTCAGGTGCAGAAGTAAGCCCGTATGGCAATCTCAAATAGCGATACCTTCCAAAGCTTGTTGCTATCGTACATAGTAGGGAACTTTCTTTTTCCAATGGAATCTGTAGAAATGCCGAAGATGCATCTAGTAAGCTGAAAACCTTGGCTCCAGATAATTGTGAAAATAAACAATCATACGTTGGTATTTGAAAAAACTCCCTCTTCACATATTTATTAAGGTTACGAGGATCCATGCAAATTCGGATGTCACCGTTGCTTTTGGGGACCACCACTATAGGATTGACCCAGTCTGTTGGTTCAGTTACAGGCACCAAAATTTTTTGTGATACCAATTCATCAAGTTTTTTCTTGACTCTGTCCCGCAAAGCTATTGGTATTTTTCGGGCGGCACATACGCTCGGTTCAGCATTTGGTTTCAGAGTAATCTTGCACTCTTTATTCACACACCCGATTCCCGAAAACACATTTTTGTTGACATCTAGGATTTCATTTAACGTATTGTCTCTGTTTATTATTTCAGTCACTATTTTAGTTTTAATTATGTTGAAATGTTCTGCCGCACTTAAACCTAAAATGGATTTAGGCATACTTTCGCTTAAAATATAGAATAGAAGTTTCTTCCTTTTACCGTTATATGAGCACCACAAATAAATTTGTCCAAGTATATTTATTTTATGTCCCGAGTATGAAGACAAAGACGATGCTACATTTGAAAGTTTCTCCACACTAATTTTAAGACAATCAAAATCATCACGGTTTAAAATGTTGACATCACTTCCAGTGTCTATTTTCAAGTTTATCAGACAGTCATTAATTTTGATTAGTTCAAACCACTCTATTGAGCTTACAACAGTATTGTTTACTGTCCAAACCACTTTTTGATTATTAAAATTACTATCACTGCATTCACTGCCTTCTGTATAGAGTCAGTATCACTGTTCAATTCATCTTGCATAATTTCATGCACATTAGATTTTTTAGGGCACATTTTCCGATAATGTCCCTGTAATTTACAACCAGAGCAAATTCGATAATAAGCTGGACACTTTCCTTTAACATGTTGCAAGTCACACCTTTTGCACTTGTAAGCTAGGTTACTTGATTTATTTGGGTGTCTATTGGAACGCCAATTATCGCTTGAGCGATCAACAGTTTCACTATATTTATTTGGTTTGCTAGTTGAAGCACTAACACTATTTTTAGAGAAATGTCCTCTACTTTGTTTATAATTATTAATTGCACTCACATTGGACTGATTTATTTCTTTTTGAGTTACTACACTACTTTCCATTGATCTAACAATATCAATTGCTTCATTCAATTTTAAATCAGAATGTTGAAGTAGTTTTTCTTGTATTCGTGTGTCACTAATACCTAATACAATTCGGTCACGTATTAGCACGTCTTTTTCTTTAAATTCGCAAGTTGAGGCTAACTGTCTTAGCGCTGTTATAAATTGATCAACTGTTTCATTAGGAAGCTGATCCCTTTTAAAAAAATTAAAATGTTCATACACCAAATTTTTCATGGGGTCACAATACTTTTGAAATTTATCCAAGACAACATTTAATTTTGTTTTGTCTTCATCTTCTCCATACTCAAAAGTATTATAAACTTGTAACCCTTCAGTACCAATTTGGTTCAGCAAAATGGCGATTTTCACATCATCCTTTTTCTCTACCTTACCACTTGCCAGCAGGTAAAGTTCAAATTTTTGTCTCCACAGCTTCCAATTACTTGCTATATTCCCTTGAAACGAGAATTTTTCAGGAGATATGTACTGCTCAGTCATTATTCTTGTTTATTCTTTAATATTAATTAATCAGAATCAGAATAACCACTATTGCTTGTTTGAGTTCCTCCAGCGAAAATTATAAAAACTGATGCTTCTGGTTCATTTTCGCTTGCTCTCCCATACACACAGAATGATTGTTCTCGTCCTTATCGTGATATTTTCATCACGCACTCCCAGCACACGTATTATTACGGGTTGTTTACGTTTGCTTTACACCGATTATTTAGTAATTTCACTTTTACCAGCTGCCACCATGTAATGTTCTTATTTAATTAAGATGATTATTAATATAAATGTTTTATTATTTAAACTAGGTAAATTACATAAATAAAAGGTAACACTTTACGAGCATGACGTTGGGTCGGAACTGTGTTTTAGAGCTGACAAAATGGCGTTATTGCCAAGGTTACCAAATCACATACGTCACAGATGCGTCAAGTAATGTATTTCTCATTGCAAAGATGAGATCGTTCAGGGATAAAAAAAATCGGGAAGGGTTTGTTGTTTGCTACGAAGAAGTTGTTTAATTGTATCGTGGGATATGTAATCGCATGATGTGAGTTACGAAATCCTGAATTAAGTTTTTACGGCTTTCCGACTAAATCGTGGGAAATAGAACGACTTATGGCCGCCATATTGGATTTTCATGTCATTCTGTATTAAAAAATTAAGGAAACCAAAAATATATCACATTTCAAAAAAATTCTTCAAAATGTATCCTCTTTAAAAAAAAAAAACAAAATTTTATCACCGAACGACGTCGGGCGCCGTCGCAATATGACGTGGCGTGGCATTGCTTGACTTATGGTTATTTTATGACATTCGGTTTTATTTTATGACATTCGGTTGAAGAAACTATTAGGAACATTATTTATTCAGTTCAATAACAATTATACAATAACAATAATGACGAAGAAGTATATTATTAACATTCATATATTGACTCTACGACGGTTATACAACCACTACTGACTTCTAGCTCCTTTTCCTGCCTTGTCCCATGTTACGCATCATGCGCAACATTCCTAATACCAACAGACCTTCCTGTTGGTGTTAATGCGTCTGCATTCCTTGCATTCCTGTCTGTATTCCGATCTGAGTGAATCCTAACAACTCGTCCATCCTGACCAGGATTCGTCCTCGAATCCTACAATGGAAAGACCCAGGGTCCTCTAGAGTCTGGCAGGTGAACCCGCAGACTGGTTTGCAGAATGGCTGAAGCAAATACTCAATTAATTATACCAACCTCATCTGTTTCACTCAGTCATCTACTTCCCTTTCCATTCATCGTACTTCCATCAGAGCTGAAACTCTACGTTTCCCAGCTACCCTTGCAGCAAAATCGAACGACACCCGCTCGAAATCATAGCCTCCTAGTTATCATAAAAGAAAACCCAATCATTCCAGCTCTGGTAGCAAACTCGGTCCAGCTCAGCTCGAAGTCGTCGGCTTATCAGCCAACCTAGCAGCAACTCGGTCCATCTCAGCTCGAAGTCGTCGGCTTATCAGCCAACCAAGCAGCAAACTCGGTCCAGCTCAGCTCGAAGTCGTCGGCTTATCAGCCAACCAAGCAGCAAACTCGGTCCAGCTCAGCTCGAAGTCGTCGGCTTATCAGCCAACCAAGCAGCAAACTGGTCCAGCTCAGCTCGAAGTCGTCGGCTTATCAGCCAACCTAGCAGCAACTCGGTCCATCTCAGCTCGAAGTCGTCGGCTTATCAGCCAACCAAGCAGCAAACTCGGTCCAGCTCAGCTCGAAGTCGTCAACTTCTCATTCCTCTCAGGCATTACATCTCCACCGAGAACACCCTTCCTCTTTCCTCTCAGGCATTACATCTCCTCACCGAGAACACCCTTCCTCTTTCCTCTCAGGCATTACATCTCCTTACCGAGAACACCCTTCCACTTTCCTCTCAGGCATTACATCTCCTCACCGAGAACACCCTTCCTCTTTCCTCTCAGGTATTACATCTCCTTACCGAGAACACCCTTCCACTTTCCTCTCAGGCATTACATCTCCTCACTGAGAACACCCTTCCACTTTCCTCTCAGGCATTACATCTCCTTACCGAGAACACCCTTCCACTTTCCTCTCAGGCATTACATCTCCTTACCGAGAACACCCTTCCACTTTCCTCTCAGGCATTACATCTCCTCACTGAGAACACCCTTCCACTTTCCTCTCAGGCATTACATCTCCTTACCGAGAACACCCTTCCACTTTCCTCTCAGGCATTACATCTCCTCACTGAGAACACCCTTCCTCCTCTCAGGCAGTATACCTCTCAAACATTACATCTCCTCACCGAGAACACCCTTCCTCTTTCCTCTCAGGCATTACATCTCCTCACCGAGAACACCCTTCCTCTTTTATATCACATTATTACATTTCATTGTTTGATAATTTATCTACTTATACTTTTCCTGCATTACAAAAACTGATAGGTACCTACATTCAAAGTGATACCACTAGGTACTCCTCCAAATTTAAGTTAGTTCAATTTATTTTCATTAATAGCGCAAATAGGGCACAATTGTTACACATGACAACAGCGGAAAATGTCCAAGGTAATCAATCACATAACCAGGCAGTCCAGGTCCAGACACACAACACCTGACCTTTGTAATTTTCGATCAACAAAAGGGGAGGATTACCACTACCAATTATCATTGTCAAATAAAATATTGTCGTTCTAAAGCTTTTAATCAACTCATTATATAAATAAATAAATAAAATACACTAACAGATATCTCATCAGCTGAACTAGGCCTTCCGCTTTCGTATTGTCTAGGTACTTTCCTTTTTTAGAATATATGATCGTTTTTCCTTAATAAGGTTTTACTTTCGAGAAAAGAAAGTTATTCGTTTCTCTTACCTTGCGTCGTCTCTGTTCACTTTCCTAAAGAGAACACTTAAGTGTCTTTAACTGTCTTATTCCTCCTAAAGCTTGCCTAAGCTTGTCATTACCTAACGCTAAGCATTCTTGGCCTTCTTGCTAGCCTCTGGTGCTTTGACAGCACCCTGCTGAAGACACGTAAAACACTACTCTACTCAAGACATCTTGATCATTAGCCGTTGGTTCTAGCCTTGCCAAGGTTTCCGCGCCAAGACACGCTGTGGTCAACAGTACCCACCATGGTCCTCCCTATCTGAAATTCGCTCGCGGGCGGTCGGCAGAATCCCCTCGATCCTTCACGCCCGGAACACAAAGTCAGACCACACTTGCCTCCACTTTGACCTATACACATGCAGACTACACAGGCATCAATTATTGTCTCTTGGCCACTCTCAGGCCACAGACCTTCTCTCAGGGACTCGAACTTATGCACAGGCCACACAGGCCTACTCGTCACACAGACCAGGCCACACAGGCCTCCCAGAACTCTACGATCAACGCTCAGCTCTACTTCAACGTTTCAGCAATTTAGACATCTTCAGTACTCATTAACCTTTGTCTCTTAAGTGCCTATTATGATTCTGTCTTTTACTACGTGAACTCTATGCGTGACTATACGTTAACTCTATGCGGATTCATGATTTATGCATGCTTCATCATTCAATTTCTTTCTCTAACTCTAAATAAATCTCTTGCGAGTTTCTTTAATTATTCAGTAAGGCTCATAAAATAACTATAATCTTTATCAAGTACCTACTTAATAATCTTTCTTCCTTAACTCTTTTTGCTTATCCTTAACTCTACTCATCTTAGGAATAGGACATTTAGTGAGCACATCAACTCACCTGTTATCTGTATTATAAGAGCACCAGAATACACCAAACTAAAAATACTAAAAGAACTTAAAAGTAAACCTTTGTCTTGGATATTTCGTTTCCTTCACGCAGCGGACGTTGGCTCTTCAGTGCGTCGGATGCTTTATGCTAATTAAGTCGACCTTGATTGCGTATTATATTTATTTTACTGAATTTTGTACATCGATACCAATATGTAATAATGAAAGAGATTGAATCTGCTTACGTTCTTTTACAATTCTAACATAGTAGTCAAACCATTACGTCCATTATTAGTCTTATCATGAAGAAATATTACCTTCACTACTTCTCAGTACCTAAGTATTTTAATTACATTCGTCTTCATCACTTGGCAAAATCATTAGGAGGCCTCCATTGTTTACATTCTAATTAATCAATAGTTAATCACAAAATTAAAATATGTAATTGCATAAAACCCCCTTTTTAAATCTGATTTTATTTTTTTTGCAACGAAAAAGCTATAGGTACTTATAATATAATTTTTCAATATTTTTTTTTTTTTATATAGGTACATACTTTATTAAACTGCTAATTCACGGGGCGCGTTGTAATTTACCACCTTTAATCATAAGTTTCCTGGGAAAATTTCATTGACATGTAAATTGACACTCGGGCATTCGCATCCCTACACATTATTTCTAAACCAACTATTAAATATTAATCATTTATGATATCCAATATTCTGTGAACATTCGTTCTTCATTTTATGCTGTGCGGGTAGAAAACTCACTGACTGAAGAAGAGAAATTTAATCTTGATATTGCGCCTTGCGCGCCAACAGCGTGTCCAGAACTTCAGAGTACCTACCTACATCAGACGGAATCGGATAGAAGATGAGAGACTTTTGCCCGTATTCACAAACGATAATTTCCTAAATAATTACGTAATTAATTAAATGAGTGAGATGGAGATATGCAGTTTTTTTGCAATAGAATGAGATGGGGATAATTGATTACGTAATTATTTAGGAAATTATCGTTTGTGAATACGGACATTTAACTATTTAAAATTCACGGCCTCTTGTTAGTGGCTATTTTCTTCTCTCTCACTTGCATGTGCACTAGCTTTACATTAGGTAGTTATTTAAACAAAGTAATAAGTCGATTCTTTATACCTAAGACGAACGTTGAATATACATGTTTCCGTAATACCTATCGCCTTAACTTCATAGCAATAATTGAATTCACTTAACTTCATAGCGATAATTCCCAAATACGTCGATGAATGTACTTACTATCTACTCTTAGTTTGATCTTCGTCACGTAAATACGAGGTATACTTCACACAATTTAGGTTAGGTAAATTAAATTACATAGGTAGTATACCTAAATCAAGTCGAATCGACGCAAATTAACCCCAAAATGCTACTTGGGTTCAATTCTACTTCAGCTTACTTCATGCTTTATATTCATGCTTCATGCTTATTTTGCTTTACTTCTACCTATCGAATTCAAAATATGTAAGTCCATTTGGACTTTGGAGAGCTCCCCAACTTTAGTCATGCTTTTCATCTACTCATAATTATCTATCATGCATCTCTCAACTCACTAGCTAAAAATAGTTGCTTACCTTTAGGAATAATCTCAGAATAATCTTCATTACTTATCCTTACTTATCACAACTCTACTCAACATGGCAATAGCTGCTTACCTTTGGGAATAACCTTGGAATAAGCTTTATAACTTATCTCCTCCAAACTCTACTTATTAATAAACTTTATTGCAGTGCCATCAACTTCGAACGTCGCAAACTTTAATTTTGGTCAATTTTTGTATGCTGTTTCTCATATCATACCACTGCTTCACCCCCTTATAATTTTTCCTTAGAAAACCTGTAATATGCTTCCTCATTTACATACTTGATCTACTTTACTTACCGACACCAGTCGGATATCAATCCAATAATACGTTAATACTTCATACTCAGTCTTTTCTTGCAAGATTTCTTGAGCTTCCGTTTTCCTTTAATTTACTAAATTCAGCTTCTAATAAATTTAATTGTTGTTAACGGAGGAGCGGAACTTCTCTTAAGTACCTAGGTAGGTAGCACATAATACCCACGCGAGGCCCGCGCCGGGGAAACTCGCGCTGCGACTCAGACGCTTGAGTACCGACAACAGCACCAATACCACCCGATGTTAAAATTTATTTCATCGGAAATTTGCTAAAAACTTAAATTTTTGTTTCACTTCACTTTCACCAAGAAAAGGCATTTTTGTGGATATCCCACCGCTGTCAAATATTAGGAACATTATTTATTCAGTTCAATAACAATTATACAATAACAATAATGACGAAGAAGTATATTATTAACATTCATATATTGACTCTACGACGGTTATACAACCACTACTGACTTCTAGCTCCTTTTCCTGCCTTGTCCCATGTTACGCATCATGCGCAACATTCCTAATACCAACAGACCTTCCTGTTGGTGTTAATGCGTCTGCATTCCTTGCATTCCTGTCTGTATTCCGATCTGAGTGAATCCTAACAAAACGATATTTTTTTCGAAAAAAAAGAATAAAATTTGAAAAAAAATTTTTTTAATGTGATAGATTTTTAGTTTCCTTAATTTTTTTAATACAGAATGACATGAAAATTCAATATGGCGGCCATAAGAAAAACAAAAGTTGACTATGAATTTTAATACTCTGCATGAGATCTAATAGTTATTGGCTTTGAAAGTGTTTGAAATGTCAGACTCAGATGGATAGCTCTTAACGGCTTATGTAAGCCTACAAAAAATTATTTAATAATTTCCAAAAATAAGAAAGATATATGATATATGGCAAAAATAAGAAATCTCGATTTTTCAGTTTTTTCAGGATACCTATTTCAGTAACGACTGAAAATATCCTGAATTTTTTATCAGGTTATTACTCGGCATGAAAATACGCCACTTTGTCCCAATTTAACCGACCTGCTCGTACCTAACTACTATAACTACTGATTAAGCGAGATACCCGATATATGGTTATAGCCTCTCGAAAAACGGACACCCTGTATATATTCCATAAAAAAACATAACTTTTGCGTATATGTACCTATAATAATCACTGTAGGTGGCAACTAATTTTCTCATGACATTGTTTATTTTTATATTATTTATTTAATTAATTATTAAATACAATAAAAAATACGACACATTTATATGGCCTGTTAAATAAAAAAAGTAGTTATAGGTAATTTTAAACTGTAACTGTTGCTAGTTGCACTAAATTACAACTTAGCGATTAGGAAATTGCGATTTTTGAAGTCGTAGGTTTCTTATCTAACTGATTTTGAATGGAATTGATGTAATTTATAACAATGATATGACGTCACTAACTACGTAAATTGCAGTCTGGGGACTCTGGGGGTAATTACATAATTCCCGCAATAATAAATTCCACCCAAATTGTACTTGCTTGTATTGTTGTGAGATTTAACAAAAAGTAAAATTATAGAATTATACTTAACCAGTTAATACCTAATTCTGCATGAAGATACCTAACATACATAAGGTAATTATTAAGTTACCTCTACTTATAAATAAAATAAATCTATCTATACCGTTTACTAGAAAAGTTGACAGTTTGAAATTTCATAATAAAACAAAACAACCATTAGTATTTTACACCTTAGCTAATTAATATTAGCATTTGCAAAACAAAATTAAAGTGGACGAATAAGATAAGATCGTAATGATAGAATGTTTGTATCATCTGACAACGTCGGAGCTCCTAGTCCAAAGTCCAGCATCGATTCGTTGCGTGATTGACGTTCTCGACTCGAGACTCGAGTTATCGAACAGAGCAACAACGACGTCTGACTCACCTTTTTTATTAGTCGGTCGAGTCGTTCACTCGTTCGTTTCCATTCTGCTGCCTGCTGCGCTCTCTTTTCTCTTTTGTGCTCTTATTCCATCCACGTCGCACGTGTGGCAGAGTGACGATCTTCGTTCGATCATCTGTCACTGCACCAAACCCAAGTTCAATTAATTATTCCTGTGGGGAAATTTAAAAGCAACACACTTAAATATTACATAAAAATAAACAATAATGAAAATCTGGACTAGCGAACACATATTCAAGTAAGTGTCAAGTTATGAAATAGTGAAATATTGACGTAATAATTATTGGTAATACCCAAACCCAAGAGAAAAAAGTTGAACTGACCACTGGAAGAATTGACCTTTTACTTTCCTATCTTTTGCAGTCACCCTTGGGAAACTGTGGCGACGGCAGCCTGGAGGAAATATCCAAATCCACACAATCCTTCAGTAATCGGAACAGATGTAGTGGAAAGGAAAGTCGTCGATGGAATCCTTCATTCACATAGATTGGTTAGTTCTGTATGGTATTTCCCTCGATGGGCTCAAGCTGTAAGTATTTTTGATTTTATCTCCCAGAGATAATGCAATGTCAATTATATAGTAACAATCAATTCTGAAACAAACCCCAGGTTCAAAACTTCTCTGCAGTCTTGGCCTTGAAGTAATCTACCAAACCCCTAGAGCCTTTTTTAATCCTATTAGGACACTGGTACCATTCATCATCTTCATCATGTAGAATTGTAGACAATTGTAGCGAATCAATTTTGGCCCATTTTGTTGTCACTGTGAAAGTGTGTCACACACAAAAAGTGCTGAAGAGTACACATTTTTATATAAAATTAAACAAATGGCAGTGTAAGAATACCACCCTTATTGGCAATGTCCCTCAGTTATAATGCAATCTAATAAATGAGCCATTTTACTCCAATGAATGGCCCAAAAAAGGCGAAGTGCATGAGCAGGAGAAGGTATTTTACCTAAGCAATTTCTTCAGAAAGTTGTTCAAGTTGCTTAGGGGGTGTGGACATACCAAAAGTCATGACATCTATATGACTAGCCAGTGGGGAAGGGGGGAGTAATGGTCTCACTTTTTAAGGTTTCCAGTTATATCTTGAAAACAGTGCCAGGGGAAAATTTTCTTATAATAAATAAAAGCCCATAAAATTATCTAAAACTTTTATTCTGTATGTGATTTTCGAATTCCCAACCATTGTTGAGTTACACGCTCCGGCTCCATAAAAGTAAATATTTTCAAAACAAATTTTACGTTTTCCCTCATTTCTAAAATATTCATCAGAGAACGAGCGTGTACTTTGAAAACGGCTGGGAATTCGAAAATCACATAATGAATAAAAGTTGTAGATAATGAATTATATGGGTTTTCATTTTATTAGTATATGGAAATTTTGATCTACAACACACCAACCGGAAACCCCAAAAGTGGGTCCTCACCCCTCCCCCGGCTCATCCACTAGACATCAGGACTTTTAGTATGTTTATTCACTTAACACCTTGAACAAGTTTCTGAAGGAATTGATTAGGTAGGTCCTTGTTCATGCACTCTATACCTCCTTCCTTGACTGGACTAGAATAAAGGGAACGTTTACAAATACTGGTGAATAAACATTCTGGTAGGTAGGCAAAAATAAGAACGAGTACTTTCCTATTAAGTTGTATAAATAAAAAATAAAATTAATTAAATAATTGAATCATTTCAACCAATTATTACTGTTGATCATTTTAGCAACATGGCTCTATTAATAAGAGTATAAAAAGTCATAAAAATAGTACTGTTTTTAGTTTTTAAGGTCTTTTGGGATAAAACTATTACATGAAAGTAAATCTTGGAAAAATTAACATTTGTAAATAAGTAAAAGGAATGAATAATTTAAGCTGACAATAATCTATATTGTGCAACAATGCTCTAATGTAAATTATTGTTGAACATAAGTAATAGGTGGTTTCCTCTACTTGAACTCTAGAAACAAGATAGATCCCTTCAAGTTTGGCAGTTTGAACAAGTGGTTTCTGCTTTAATCAAGTCTTCAGGTAGCCTTTAATGCATCTTCATTAACAACCTCCCCCCTCTTTAGGTTTTGTGAGTGTTTTTGCCTCGGTTTTTGTTTTTGCATAACATGGAAATACCACTTCTTCACTAAACTGACTTATTTCATTTGAAAGTTTCATCTTATTATTATTTATTCATCTTCATGTTTCCTTACTGTTAGCTGTACCGGTTTTTCCTGAAGTTATTATTGATAAATTTCTTCGTAAAAAATAAAATATGACTTCTTAATAATTGATCATTTCAATGATTTTGCTATCATATTTTTTATAAAATGCCTATTCCAGTTCACATATTTATTTTAGTTGTCCTGAGATTAACTGTACTTTACAAAGATGATGATTATTACCTGAGATAAAGAAGTCTGACTTAAGATTTTTTTATCATTTTCTAAAACATATTCATATTACTACTTATTAGATCAGATTCCATAACTGTTGCTTTCCATCTGGTTTGGGTTTGGTTCCCTTTTTTTGCTCTCTAGATCTTTGAATTTTCTACAAACAGAATATTCATGCTCTTCAATTGTCTTCAAAACTCAGAAAAAAATATTACGAAAAATGTTATAGGCCTTTTTTGAAGGTCAAGGGCAGTTAAGGCCTTTTGATTTCGAGGGATTCAAGTCTAATTTGGACCAAGGATGTAAATCAGCATCAGTGGCAAGTGCGTCAAATTTTAAGAAAATCCGTACACTAGAAAAAAAGTTAGGTATCAAAAATATTGATTAAAAAAAAATCAACTTTGAAGGCTCATAACTTTCTTATTTGTGAGTTTTCGAAAAAAAATAGATACTTTTGCAATATTTCATCAAGTAGAATCACCCCCTTAATTTTTTGAATTACTCTGTGGAAGAATGTCTGGATATGCCTAATATTTTTGTCAAACGGGTGGTCCGAAATATACAGGGTGTTCTGGTTTGTATGTTCATAACTCAGCCAAAAGTAAAATACGTAAAAATAATTGTATGATTTTCTATTAAGTTTTGCTCTAGAACACTTTATTTTCGAGATACAGGGTGTTAAAATTGGAAGAAAAAAATCAATTTTATTGAATATACAATTTTGACGTTGTGCTGTTCAATTGTCCGATTACACATTTATGTATTTGGAGGATTTCTCAGAATGAAATTATTATTATTATTATTATTATTATTATTATTATTTTCTATATTTTTCTCAATTTTGGTATTGGTACAGGTTATTGTTAATAAATGGGTAAAATTTTGAAGTAGTTATGGGGGTTCTTTTTTCTTCTAAGTCCCAAAATTTCCACACCACTGGAGATGATAAATTTTTAAAAACTCATTTTTAAATTTTATATAATTATTTGAAAAGAAGATACTCTTTAGTGAAAAATAATAATAAAATAAATATTCACAATAAATGCTCAAAATAGTTTCCCTTTTTTTTAATGCAACAGCAACATTGGTTTCTTAAAGAAATTGAAAAACATAAAATTTCAAAATATTTTTATGGTGAATTTTATACTTTGATACTGTCTCATATCAATTGTCGATGCTAACAGACACAAAATGGTGATACCTATCTAAAAACACTTTTGTCCTTGAAGTTTGCAATTTTATGATGATGTAATCTCGGTTATAAAAAAATTAAACTGTCTCAAAAACTAAACCTCCTAGAGACCTTGATTAAGAGTTTTTTTTTCAGACAATAATGCAAAGTTTCAAAGTAATTTTTAAACAGTTGATTTTGTCCAGTGGCGTAGAAGTTTTGGGACTTAGAAGAAAAATAACCTTAAGAACTATGCCACTAGTTTGGTCAGAATAGTTTTTCTTTTTTTTTACTTAAAATTTTACTCCCCTATTAATATTAACATAATACATATCAAAATTGAGAAAAATATCTTCAGTGGTTTAGAAGATAATCAATAAAATCAATTTTTTTCTTCCCTGTAACACCCTGTATTTCGAAAATAAAAGGTTTGAGAGCAAACCTCTGTAGAAATAGATACAATTATTTTTACGTGTTCTACATTTTGCCTAAGTTATGAACTTACAAACTAGAACACTCTGTAAAAGTTGGGATCAGCTGTTTTAGGATAATAATATGAATATTTCAGGTTTTATACAGGGTGATCAGTAACTCGCGCACTCGGAGCATGATGCGGTAAACTTCACTTTTTAAGAGTGGTAAATTTTCTTACTGCAGTGTTGTAAGTCCTTTTCTTCCAAAGATATGACCATTTTTGTAAAAAAAAGGTGGCAACACTGCAGTGAACATGTGAATAAGTTCGGGTTAGATGGTATTGTTATTATTTTTTTCCGCAAGCGTTCTAAAATGCGGCAATTATCATACTGTACACACCTTGTAGAACGATCTCATTATGTTACTAGTAACAATATTTTCATTATTGTCCTAGCATAATAATAATTAACGTATGACATCGCCAAAATACATTGAATTCGGACAACTGGAAGTACCCGCGGATTATCTAGCTACTATTGCTACGACTATACGCTTTCTAATCATGGCGAGTGCTGTCAATCTAGCATAGGGTTAGAGTTCAATGTTCAATGACAAAATGTGTTATTGACATTGACGTAATAAACGTCAACGCAATTTTTTTAATTTTAATTAATAATAATTATTAAGTGAAAATCTGCCTCATGATCCGAATACTAAGGCAATTTCACTACCATTAATTGAAAACACCGCAACTGATGTCTTTCCAAAACTTAATCAAGAATCTGCTAGAAAATTTTATGTTTCAATACTACGCTTGCGGAAAAAATCGTATATGTCACTTGGAGTAGAATGCTCATTTTGTGTTTCGCTCAATTATTGCACTGCCTCGGCTTCGCCTCGGCTGCAATAATTGCGCTCAACACAAAATGATCGCCTTCTACTCCTAGTAACATAATATACTATTATTTCATAGCAACGAAGGCATTTGAATATTTTATATTCTAAGTTGAGTTTAGCCGGTTGCCAAACTTCAAATTTCGTTCAGATTTAGGTATGGAATTTCCAACATTCTCAGTTCCTCTGTAAAGAGGTTTTGTGGGAAAAAAATTGATGAATTATATGGTATCCGTTCCAGACATTACAGTAACCTGAATTTTTCATTAATTTTTATCACGGTTATTGAAAAAATTACCTTCAAACTCGGATTAGGGAAACTCTGTAACTTGAAAACCAACTGTTGGATACAATTTTTTTTTTGCAGAATATCCTTAATTTTAATGGGTTCTATATCACCCTGTATTCGGAGTGCGCGAGTTACTGATCAGCCTGTATATGCAATGTTGCCAGATTTAGGGTTTTTCTGATAATATTATAATCACTGTGGTTTCTCGAACGTAATACTCTGTACATTTGTTTAGGTAATTACATAATATGGTAAACACATATTGAATGTTAGATACCAATAATGAAAAAATGTAGAGGGTATTAACATTTAAAAAAGCACAGTAACTACAATAATATCAGAAAAGCGGCAAATCTAGCAACATTGTATGTACATATCAAATCTGAAATCTTCATATCCCAAAACAACACTGATCCCAAGTGTTGTAGGCTTATTTCTGACCACCCGTTTGACGGTATATTATTAGGCATTTCCAGATTTTCCTTTCACTAAATATAATATGGAAATATTCAAACAGTTTGGTAATTAAGTTTTAGTCCCGACAACTGCTTTATATAGAAATTTCTGCAGACAAAGATAACATTTTCTTTTGTATCTATGGACTTCGCTGCCTGAGTTCAATGTTTATTTACGTAAAATTGAATGACCATAGTAGTTAATCTGCGAATGATAATAATCGCTACGTAAGATTTCGCCTCAATTCTGTCAAAAATTGTACTAATTTTTTTTTTAGTTTATTTAGTAATTTTTCTAATAAAATCAAATAAAACCAATTTAGTTTCAATGAATCTAACTCATATAAAATATTGTCCTATTAACATTGAGTTTCACTTTTCATTCACTAATAGCGGGAATATCTAAATAACATCTGGAACTCACTGCAGTCAGAAAATATACTGTAAGAGATCTATTTTCATTGAGCATCATGCCCATGGTCGCGTTTACTTTCTAATATTCTGTAGAAAATTAACTTTCTAATAAATTGTACATTATTCGATGAATGTTTATTTGAAAAGGTAGGTATAAGCTTTTGTACCTATTTTAAGTATTGTTATCTTTCAAATTTTGTTATAAATTACAATACAACCAACTTATACATATAAAAAAAAATATATTTTGCTCATATTACTGGTTTTGTTAAATAAATTTACTAATAAAAAATAGACAAACTATTACGCAATCAACCTGGGTAGGGAACACGAAAATAAAATTTTTAATTCATTAGGTATATTTCCTTGTCTCATAGATAAACAAGGCTTATTTTATACGGGTATATACATTGTGTCATAATCATAAGTTTTAATTTGGCCTCTCTTTGAAGTAAAATTCCATTGATGCAATTTGTTGGAAAGTTGCTCTTAAATGGGCAAATTTCCAAAAGCATAATTTTAGTTTTGCTGATGAAGGTGAAGGTCAGAATTATCACACACTTGGAGCAGGATGTGTAAAATTATATCTAGGTGGTATATTGCATTTCACGCTATTATGTATCCATCCATTGTCTCAATTCACAGTCTAGAGAATAATCTTAGATTTTATTTATATCATGTACGCAGTTAATCTTCATCATTACATTTATTAAACTGTAAACTTTGCACCTTGCTAGTTAGCTTTAAATTGACCAGTCATTTATGAGTAATGAGTTCAATTTTTTCCTTTGTATAAAGATTTTCTTTCACTGGATGGACAACAAATAGACCAAGTCCTTATTGATTTGTTAAATAATTCATCAAGAATGAGTGAATGCTTAGAAACACAATTTCCCTACTTGTTCATTAAATTTTCATTAATAAGTCTTTTATTATCATTTATATTGGATGTTACATCTAGCATATCGACATATTTTCTTATACGTTTTATTGCGGTTCTGAGAAATAATGTCAAAAGGTAATACCGTATCATTACTTGTTACTTGTTGTTAGATAAATAATTAATTTAATCTAATTTTGAATAGGAGATTATTATTACATACTATTAAGGATTAAAGGTACCTTTAATACAAGCAAATAGTCAATAAATTGCTCATAAATATTGTTCAACCTGATTTTCCGTAGAATACCTGCATAATTTACAGGTACAGGTGGTCCAGAAGTGTCAAGTGATTCAGTTGACTGTAGAGTTAATTTTCAATTTATTGATCTCTTTGTTCCTGTAATGCACAATTTTCATTATTACCGCGACTCAAGAGAAATTGACAATCAAGGTTGATAATCAATTGACAAGGCAAACAACAAAAATTGACAAAGACAATTTAATCACAAATCGATGTCGTAACAGACTTGAAATCTACCAATTAGCAAGATAAGAATAAGCTTTTCAATTTCAACAATTGACATATTTAACATTTCTCTTTAAAACAATAATTGTGGTAGATAATATTGACCAAAATTCTATTTAGCATGTGATCTTTTAGAAGGGGAGGTTAACTTCGAACATAGCTCGATTTTTCAACCTTGTTTTCAATAATCATTATTCAAATCATAGACAAGTATCATTGAAACATCAATAACAATTGTGGATAAATTGTTTTATTACATTTACATTTCCTAGGTCTGGACTTATCGAGTAAGTCTACTTTTATACTCACTGATTTTTTTTTTGAACCCAGAGAAACCTAAAGAGCAACATCTTGCAAGTCTTGAAAAGAGCAACATCAAAATCATGTTGAAAACACTACCGGCTATATTCATAAATGATAATTTCCTAAATAATTACGTGATTATATATCTCCGTCTCTTTCTAATGCATATAAACTGTATACCTCCATCCCATTTATTTAATAATTTTCGAGATATTGCATGGTAGGAACGCTTTGTTAATACGGGCATTAATTGGGTGTGCTTGCTTATTTTATTTTATTTTCTGATAACGATCCTAATTCAATCTGACAAGGTATGAAGATTTTCTACTATTCTTTTATTACCTAAGACCTAGTTCTTCAAACAATAAAAGGAATTTAATTTCCAAATAGCTATTAATAATTCCGATAACAGGAAATTACATTTTACAAGCCTGCTGGATTGCTAATCAATTCCCGAAATGTTAATTAACGAAATAATTGAATTTCTGAAATAACGGGGATAAGAGATATTAGGCTATTGATTATGTATTATAGAAAGGAACTATCAAAAGGGCCGATTTTAATCGCATCTATCCTTCAAATGAAACGGTCATTAGGATTAAATTGTGTGCTATTAAATTAGAGGGTGGAAATTAGTGGAGATATGGGTTAAACTGTACCCCTTTCAGTTTTTTTTAATTACTCGTATATCTCATTTCGAAAACCAAACAAAATTCAGGTAGGTATAGATGATTCTGTAAACAATGCAATTTTAGATCGAAATATTTTATTTTTAAAAAAGAAATTAATTCTTGTGTCAAAAATATTCAAAAAAGCAGGTACCTACTTGAATTTGAAAACATGTCAAAAAATCAATTTTTAAATTTTTTTACATTTTTTTTTGTGTATAACTTTTTTTTGAGCAGAGATAGGTATGAAGAAAAACAAGTAGATTACATTTCCTTCAAAATGGTGGATTTAAAAATGATTTTTTTGATAAAAACTGACTGAGATGTAACCACTCAAATTTAGATATTTTTCTTTGATTTATATAGCGTTTTCCTTGATCTTGATTGACATCGTTTTAGTTCTTAATTTTTACAGGAAAATGCATTCTTTTTCAATAAAAAAGGTATTTTAAGTTAATTTGTCAAGAAAAACTCAGAAAACAAACAAAAAATCTTTTAAAAATATTTTTTATGTATCTAAAATATAAATATTATTTATAAAAAATCAGTTTTTAATTAACTGAACTTCAATCTTCAACATTCTTTTTTTATCTATCGACAATGTATATTCAATTAAGTTTCCAATATCTTTCAGTAGGTACACAAATAGTTTTTATGCTATCTTAGCTACATAAAAACAATTTTGAAGAATTTTTCTGTTGTGCATTTGTTTAAAAATCGATCACATTTCATACATTCTTCCAAATTTTGATTGTTTATTAACAAATTAACTTAAAATACGTTTTTTATTAAATAAAAAGCAATTTTGTTTTAAAAAATGAGGACTGAAATGATATCAAGGAAAATGCGATAAAAATCTAACAACAAAATCCAAGTTTCAGGGACTATTTTTTAAAAGTACCTACTTTTTTGATATTTTTGACACATGAAATTTTTATGTATTTTTTAAATAAACTATTTCGATCTAAATTGTATTATTAAAAAAAATCCCTATTAACTATACCTGAATTTGGCTTTGTTGTCGAGATATAATTGAAAAACTGAAGGGGTGAAGTTTCACCCCTATCTCAAATTTTCACCCTCGAATTTAATAGCGCTCCGCGATTTTTTTATCTTCTTTTGACAGTTCCTTAATTCCCTGTTTGTTAGGATATAATCAGGCTAACTGCTCGTACTTTTGAAACTGTTCTAACGCTTCGCTGGACTTTAAGTGGGTGATTAAGTGCAGTTCCACTGGCAGTATTTGAAGCATGTTCACAGCTTGCCCCCGAAGAGCAAGAACCAGTGCTGTTTTGCAGGCTGCCTGAAATTGCATTTTGAATTCACTCCAGGGGGCGTTGTTCCATCATACGCCGGTGGCTTCACTTTTCAGCCAGCCAAAACTGCTCGCAGGTGCGGCACGCGGAGAATGCTTCACCTCAGCACTTTCAAAAGTTTTGAGTTTATTCTCGAAGTCGATCTTCACTCATCTACAAGCAGCTTTGTTTTCTGTTACACTCGATTTTCTACCAATTTTACTTCATCACGAGCACCATCAACTTCTGAATAGCAGCTTCTCTTCACTGTCTTTCTGTTGCTGCATCAATAACTTTTGCTGCTGTTGACCGTCTTCGAGCTTCTTCAAGATGTTTTCTAACATTTCCTCGGACCTTCTGTCACTTTCAGTGTCCTTTCCATTTCGCAAATTAACTATTAAAATTTTAAATAAAATAAAATAACTGGTTGACGGCATTTCAACTTGTCTATAGACACAGTTGTCAAAACTTTCTTTATATTCTTTATTTTAAATCAATCACAACACAACTATGGACTATACTATAACAATAATCTCCCAAAGTCCAAATAATCAATTTTTCTTATTTACACACACTGACACTACTAACATAACAAACTATGCTAAAATCTCTGAATTCACTTCACTTGTCACAACCTTACTTCAACACTTTCGTACTTCAATCCAAACTGATTTCCAATCTAAAAACTGACTGTAGCTGCTGCTACGGCACTCTTATATACAAGTCGGACGTGGATTCTCGACAGTTCTGGACGTTTCACTGGCGTTGTAACGTATCTCTACACACAGAATACACTCTTTCGAACATGTACGGAAATATTCTGGCATTCTGTATTAGTAGAATGTGACATTTCTATCATGTCAGCTAGCTATCGCAAATGTTCCAAAGTTCCCAACCATTTTGTGGCAGTCGTAGATGGATACAATTCCTGGTTTTAATATTTTGTTTCTTTATGTTGTGGTTTATCAAGCTTATAATTTATCAACAACTACTGTAGCTTTCATACAACTTGGTAACTGATTTCTCAATTCTCATTGTTTGGTGCAATGGAGGACACGGAAACCCTGGCAAGACCCTAAAGTAGATTATTATTTTTTTGTGAGTAGGGCGCGAATATTTATTTTCTGATTTTAATGGAAGTATGAGAGACTTTATTCCTTAAGAGTTTGTTTTTTGACATAGAACATGTCTGCAATATATGTCATAATAAAATACCTACCCATAATAAATACCTATAAAATATAAACAAGGCACATTTATAATATAATACGAAAAAAAGATAATTAACACATCAAAATACAGCACGAAATAATTAAAAATTAAATTATAAACACATAATATAAAATGCATGTCTACAAATCCGTTACAATCATACTATTCAACCTGACACTACTCGAGGGGGCAATTACCCCCTGACTTGGTAGTCCTGGTGGCCTCTGAGGTGTCCTCTTCTCTGCTGCTGATCTTTTGAAGTCTCTATCTTCTGGTTTAACCTGCTTCATTTTTCATATTACATAAATAGCTTTGTGAGTAATTTTCTGAAAATTTTTCCCGGGAAGCCCCTATTATCTGGGGGATAATCTGTAAGCCCCCCCCCCCCCCCCCCCCGGGTGGATTCTACGCAAATTTACATTATAGTTTCATTTATTTTTTACCTTATTCAGAGTGTTCGATCAGCAGCAACTTCATCAAAAGAGGCCTTTCAGCAATTCTTGCCCCTGGACCCCAAATTTGAAGTTACACCACGGCCTGGAGATTTAATATCATTGTCTTATTCTAATGGAAGGAATTGAAATTGATAAAAAAATAATTTCAATTGAAATCACACATTACGTATTGGAAAAAACAGATCGATAAGAATATTTTATTAAGGTTAGGTATTCGATACCTACAGGTTCTCTTAAATATTTCACTAGTTAATTATGGCTACGAGACTTGACTGACTTAGAACTTAGAAGCCACCGTATCCACCCAACTGCATCTTTAATGTCATCGTCACCACTTTACACTACACGTGGTGGGAATCTGCCATATGGTTTTGTTCAACTACCTAATTATAGTATTAATAATTGCTCGAAATTGCGACCCAATACGTATAGTTGATTTTTCTTACCTTGACAATAATACCTTGTTTCTTTCATTATACGTATTTATGGGGATGTATCTACACTATGACCTAGAAGATCTTTTCTGTTTTTCTGTCTCCTCTTCTGGTGGGGGTGATACTTGTTTAAAGCACCCAATCCAATTCTAGTTCTCAGAGGAGGAATTTATTGGTTTTTGAAAAAACCAATAAGTTTTCCTATTCCATTCTTTTTGTGAAATGTTGCTTCACAAAATAATTAAAACAAGGAGCAATTCTAAATTGGGACGAATAATTAACATACCGACTAGCTAATTTTTGACCAAACAAATTTGTTTTCTTTGTTTTTATTTGATAAGGGACATTCCAGCTTAGCGCCCTTTAATTATTAAAGTGCCCCTAAATCAACTTTTCTTTTTAAACACTATTTTTACACTTTTTTTTTATTGTTTCAGGTTATAGGCTCGGCGAAGATTTGCTACGCCAGTGAACAATCAGAAGTTAATCCAAGAACGCGTGAAATGATTCTGAAGACAATAAATCTGACTTTCTGTCGAAACATAGCCGTTAATGAAACCCTGAAATACACACAGCATCCAGCGGATCCCGGTAAAACGCTTCTGACACAAGAAGCAGTTGTTACCGTTAAAGGGGTACCTCTCACAAATTATATGGAAGATCTTCTCACGAACACAATTTCAAAGAACGCGAACAAGGGCCGACAAGCAATGGAATGGGTAATAAATAAACTTAATACTGAGGTTAAGGATCTTCAGAGAAGTACAGATGAAATCCTGAATCATACCAAGAAGTCCATCGACGATATAACATCTAGTGCTAAGAAATCTATGGATGACATCTCATTGAAAGCGAAGAAAAGTTTAGACGATATACAAAATCTATGCCCTAGTAACAATTTTTCTGAAATATAGTTAATGTTTGCTGAGTCACCGAATTGTCGGTGGCTGTATTCCGATCGATGGTCAAATTATGTATGTTTACCAGAAACTCAATGATCGGGGTAATTCATTAGTCTAATTTCACCTTAAATTTATTTATTGCCATCAGTGACAAGTATTAGCATTTTTCATTCTAAATCGCAATAAAATTTCATTTATTTTTATTTATGATCTGTTTTTTTTTTAATAAAACCTAAGTAGAAATGTAATTTGTGACAGTGTACAATGTTTACGGTGTACAGTATGTAAATAAGTGATTTTTTTTATCTACATTCCCTCATATGAATGTTTTTAGATTAATTGTATATAACTGTTAATAAATTATTTCATTTAATGTTTGTTGCGTAGTAATTGTTGTAGAAGTTGAATGATTGTTCCATTTCCTTTAACTAGTAAAAAAATTAAAGACTGCCAAGGCTCTTATTGTATTGGGTAATATTACTTGTCTGACTGCAACTTTCCAACCTGAGAAATTAGTTAATTGCGATTATTGCCAACATGGTTGGAAAGGTTTGTGTTAGGATGTTGCTATCTACTCGTACATCCTCTAATCTAATGGAACACTTTCCAACTGACTGTCTGGTTTCATATAAAAATTACATTTTTACATTTATTTCTTCATTTCAAATGAAAAAGAACAAATATATCACTCAAAGGGTCTTTTATGAAACATGTTTCAAAAGACTAATTATTGCAAGTACTCTCTGTACACTGAGAGTTGTCCGTTGTCATGCCGCACTGATTCTGACTAAACAATTTCATTTAATTCGATTTGAATCGTACACTTATTTCTAAGTCGAACCAGATGTGGTATCGCAGTTCGTGTCAGTGGCGTGTGTTGAGGAATAATGAATATCCTACAAATATATTATTTCGACAAGTTATTGACGAAGTAGTGCCTTGCAACTTTTTGATAACAAATATTACATAATGCAAGTAAATAAGATGATAATAATTATTATTGTTATCATCATGATAGAAATATCATGTCACCTACCTGCTGGTTGCCGTTTAAAAGAAAGAATAACACCTCCGTTTCCTTATTTGCAAGTAAAATATTCCAGCAATTTTACCACAAGACCACGTACTAGGGAGTTCAATCGTTTCCCAGGCAAAACAAGGAAGTAGATTTTTAGGCATTCGCGAAATTAAGTTACTCATAGTTTATCACACCGTACAATAATATAACACAGGTAATTCTGCTAATTTCGTATTAAAAACGTTTCAAATCACAACAAAAACCTTATTTAGTATATTTACCGCTGACACTGACACTTGAGAGTAGCGACGATCGTAATATCGTATCAATCTAAGCGTATCAAGACGCGAGTCGATACATCCGTCTCACTCTCGCTCATCTTTTTAGAATTGCTGACGATTCAAACGTATTTCTGACAATACGTCCCATTTTAACTCGATTGGGTATGCAATGCAATAGAAGGAGTAAGGAATATAACGAGATGATGTATCCTTAGTTCTCACAACAGACAACTCTCAGTGTACAGACTTTAATAGTTTTCATATCTTGATTCTAGAAAGGCTACAAAAATCAAAAATATGTCTTAAAATTTAATTTATTATTTATTTTTTTTTGGCTTTTAAAACATGTAATTCTACAATGCATTTTTTTAAGTGTTGTCATAATATGACATTGCATGTAAAAAATTACATTATGCTAACTGTTGCTTGTGTTGTTTTGCAACTTAGAAATAGTTTTTAATTTTCAATAACAGTGCAGTCCATCTACTTCACAATACAACCAGTCAGAAAAACAGGCCTTTGTTGAATTTAATTATTTAATCATAAATGCGAGAGCTAGCCAGCCTATGCCTAATTTTGTGGGAATTCTTTAACCTTAATAAAAGAGTCAGAATAACAAAGTGGATAAAAATGAATAATTGATTAAATTAACTTTTGGAAGAAAGAATATAATATGAACTCTTATTTACAAAAAAAAAAACACTTTAATTTTTAAGATGCAATTCCCTATGGCAACATTTGAAAAAATGCACTGTGTATGACGCATAATAAAATGTATTTGACAACTGGTGTTATTATTTTGTCATATTATAGAGAAAAAACGTTAAAATATTTTAGGAAAATATTCTGAAAGGCGATCTTGTGCCATGAAAAATTAATAATCTTACTTGAAATAGGCATGTAGTACCTGGTACCTGTGCTGCCAAAGTTTGTTTGGACAGGTTTAACACAGGATTTTTTGTCCTTTTATCTGGCAAATGTGCAAAACTAAATAGATTCATTAGCCAGAGTCATATCTCACTATAAGAAAATTGTTAACTCTTGAATGAAAATTACATTTTTTAATCATTGTTTAAAAAATTACCACCAGTGGCGGCGATAAGGATTTCCCCCCCCCCCTCTCCGCGAAATTTTCAATGTGTATTTATGATATTACCATAAAATATGATGATCATTAGGTAGCATTAGCACTAGTAATATGAAAACGCGAGTCTTCCAAAACAAGCAAATTTACTAGAAAAAAAGTGGAAGTATGCATAACCAATTTTGGCGAACAACTTCCGGGGGGTCTGAGGGGTATGGAGTATCCCCCAGAGAAAAGGGGGTCCTTCCCCGAATTTTTTTTTTCAGAAAAATGCGTAAAATAGTATGTATTCTTATTTTCAATGTGGGGTTTATCACGCCGTCCCCCATTTTTTTTTTAATAGTCAGATTCATCACTCAAAAATGCAACTGTTGCGCCCAACATTTTGCCTGATTTTGAATGGGGATAACTTTCGATATTCCTAAAATATTTCCATTTATTTCTAATCAGCTGCCCTTCTTGCGTGTTTTGATGAGAAAAATTTTAAGCTTGATGCTTGATGTCTCGTCTCCAGACGGCTTTGTTTGAAATTTTCGGTTTAACCCTTGTATTTACAGGGTGATCTCAAAAAATCAACTGCTTTGCTCTTGGAGGGATAACTTTTTCCATCGCCGGCAGTTTTTTTGAAATTTTAGCCTCATTGAAGCTAAATTTATTAAATTATCTTCAGGCAAGAAAATCCAGGGACGAAATTGACTCAGGACAAACACTAAAACAAAGGGTTGCAAAAAAATTACTCAAATTTAAATTTCTTCTGGAAACAGGTTTTGGGAGAAAAATTGAATGAAGACGGAACTCCAATGACGCATTTTTTTCAAACATAGAAAAGAAAAGTACAGGGGATGTCTGCTTAATCCTAGTGAAGAAAATTTTAACATTTCTAAACGTTCCTATACATTTTTTTACAACCGATATAAAATTGCGGAGAACGCGCTGGCCTCCCGCGCGGCGGAGCTGCGGGAGCCTTATCGCCGCCACTGATTACTACCATTTTGAAAATTCAAAACGTGTTTATTTAGATATAATTTTTACTCAACCACGTAAATAATTTCAACTGTTTATTATTATGCTTTGTGTATCCTTCCAGTTTCAGGGACTGAAGTTCCCCCTCGATTAAGTTTGCTTTGCGATAATAAAAATGTCCAAATATGTTTTAAACGTTGTCCTCCCACCTCTGCACTATTAGCTAATTTCAATGTTGTTGGGTCCTCGCAATTTGAATAAAATATTTCCAGCTATTTTACGGATTTTGCAGTGTAACATTTCGAGATTCTCAACTTGACTACTTGACAAATTACATAAAATTTGCCTCTAAATTTACGTATCGAAGACCAAAATGAGAGTCGATATTACGTAAATTCGTCGACAAATTTGAGAATTATTAACTATGAAGTCTAGTCAATATTAGGTAAATTGACAAAAGTGTGTAAATATAAACCGCGAATGCACTTATTGCGATTGAGAGAGGCCAATTGCCACTAAGCAACAAAAGGCCCTGCATTGTCAATAGTTCACAGAGTTAGGTACAAATAAAAAAGGGTGTTACTAATTTTCATTGCTCCTTATTTGAGGCCACTTATTATTAACATAGGTATGTACTTATAAAGTAGCTTAAAAAAGCGGCTTTCACACGGCGTGAAATTTGGCAATAAACCAGCTTGCCAAGTCACAATAAGTATGTAATTTAATGGGAATGGCATAATAAGCCGAGACTGCGTTGCTCCTAAATTCCAACCGGCGGGAATGGCAAGCCGCCGAGCTCCGAGTTTTCTCATTCCCATGGCGCGTGATTATTGGCAAGTCACAAGTCACAAGCCATGCTCGCCAAGTCGCGAGCCGTGGGGAACCGCCTTATGTGCTGCGGGACTGACTTGCAGTCCTCGAGTTCTGAATTCCCTGATCTTCGAGCCTGATCTGTGTTAATTCTTACTTTCGCCTCGTTGGCTTATTTAATTTTGCAGAACATCAGAGGCTTATCAGGAATTCACTATCAGGAACTCGCACTCACATTTTCGAACGTGAGAGAGCCTGCATTGAGATGGCTACCATTGTTAAGTTAGGGGTGTGGCGGAAAGTTAGCACCCCTTTTTGGCTAAAAAAGCTGTTATCCTCTAGAAATACTTTTTTCACAGACCTTTTATCGCTTTTTAATTATCTCATGCATACAAAATTTGAAGAATGCTGCTAACCCATACACAAATCTTCTGGACCACCCCCACTCATGATTAAGCATCAAATTCGCACAAGAATACGTTTATTACGCAGAATTTTGAACCATAATTTTTACTCAATGCATGTCATGTGACATATATAACGGAACATCGGTACTAGCGGTTAGCCTCGGACTTACATGCCGTGAAAACTGATTTTCCTCGTGACTTTCCTCATGCCATTTTTCACATAGGCGTCGTGTCTCTTTCAAATTGCAGGATCGTGTCAAAGTTAAATTTTATAAGAAGTCTTTTTTATTGATATCCCCTCCGTTGCTTTTCAAAACAGTTGAAATTTTGCGTAAATTTCTTTCTCATGACGACACACACTTTCTGCTAGATTTTGTTCGCAGGAGAATCGAAGCGCGAACGAAAGGAACGGAGGTTGCAGAACACGTTGACATCCCAACTTTTTCCTGCGTAAGCCTCTGATTCTAAGGTATTGTTTTTTAGGTCAAGCATTCATTTCTATTATTTTTCTCACTCTTGTAAAATTTTTATACAGGGCTTGGTTTAAGAGATATTGCAACTTTATTTGACCTAGTCATTGAATAACAATAAAGTCACTGTTTTATAGCGTTGATTGAAAGACCAAGGGTCACCTGATTATTTCAACTAAGGCTACTATACCTCTAGATCTTGGCATTATACAGGGTATGATCAGTAACTCGCGCACTCAGAGCATGGTGCGGTAAACTTCACTTAAGAGTGGTAAATTTTCTTACTGCAGTGTTGTAAGTTCTTTTCTTCCAAAGATATGACCATTTTTGTAAAAAAAGATGGCAACACTGCACTGAACATGTGAATAAGTTCGGGTTAGATGGTGTTGTTATTATTTTTATTTCCATAGCAACGAAGGCATTTGAATATTTTATAATCTAAGTTGTATTTAGGCGGTTGCCAAACTTCAAATTTCGTACAGATTTAGGTATGGTATCAATTTACAACATTCTCAATTACAGTAACCTGAATTTTTGAACCTGAAACAAACTCGAATGAGGGAAACTCTGTAACTTGAACACCAACCGTTGGATTCTTTTTTTTTTGCAGAATATGCTTAATTTTAATGGGCTCTATATCGCCCTGTATTCGGAGTGCGCGAGTTACTGATCAGCCTGTATATCGTAAACCAATCCGTGTATCAACATTTCACAAGAGTGAAAAAAAAATAATAGAAATTAATGCTTGATCTAAAAAACAATACCTTCGAACCAGAGGCGTACGCAGAAAGAATTTCGGGGTGCTCCGCTCCAACCTCCTTTTCCTCCGTTCTCACTTAGATTCTTTATGAACAAAATCTAGTAAACAGCGTGTCGTCATGAGAAAAAAATTTGCGCAAAATTTCAACTGAATATCTTGAAAAGCAACGGCGGAAATATTAAATTATAAAAAAAACTTGTTTTAAAATTGACACTTCTATCTTGAAAGGGAGATGCCTATGTGAAAAAATGACACAATTAAGGAATATAGTACTGCACAAAATTAGAGGAAAACTTTTTTTGGGGTCCCCTCGCCGCCAAATCAGTTAAGTAAGTACTAGATTTTCTCAAAATTTTATATGAAGGAAGCAGCAAGGGTATTTCGAATTTTGAGCATGCGCGATAACCACCAGAATTTCAATGACCCCCTTAACTTGCTTGAATGATTGATTCAAACTTCCTCCATAGTCTCTCTGTACCATATTTTTGCCCATATCGTCATTCGTTGTGCAGAGACAGCTCCTTCTGCTAAATCCTGCAAAAACGTCCAGCAAGCTATTCAAATAAAGATGGCTCAAGTTTGAGGCAAATCGATTTTTCTCATCACAAAAGAGGTAATAACCAATTGTGTAATTTTCAAAGCGTTTCCAAAGGCATTTGCAACCTCGTCATCTGGTAGGGGATTGTTTTTGCCATTTATTTTTGACCATTAGGTAAGTGATGTTATGTAAAATCATTTGAATTATTTTTTGAATTGCTGCGAGGCATACTTTTCAGGTGCCTTAGTTCAGAGGCACAGGCATGCCCTCGTTTGCTAAGTTAAGTCAGCTTGGTAGAGGTGCATATACGAGGTATAGAGGTTCATTTCAATAAGTTAAGTAGGTCGGTACACGTCATTCTGGAATGCAGATATATACGTACACAAACCTGGGGGTTGGAGAACTTTGAGAATACCCGGCATGGCTGCTTATTACGTTGAGTGAAATTTTGAGAAAATCTGGTGAATATGGTTTGTCGGTAGGGGAACCCCAAAAGATGAGTGCTTCATCCCTTAATATTGTGTGCAACGTTATAGTACCTATACCTATATTTTTTGCACCCCTCTCAGAACTTGTGCAGCTAATGCTAAAAAAATCTGACTGATATAATTTTGGGTGTCAACTTTAACTCGGGTGAACTTAACGACGAAAAGTTGGCGATGCGAGTGGCTAAACATCCGGCTCGGGTAAGATGATAATTTTATTACCTAATTTGATATTATTTCTTGAACGACAATGGAATTCCACTTCATGAAGTCAGGTGAGAATATTTGAACGCAAAAAAACGTAGCAACTTTATGGGCTGTTCTTTCAGTTCAAGATAATTTTTAAAGCTGGAAATCTGAATTTAGAAAATTAATGGCGGCCCTTCGGGGCCCGGACAAAACGAATTTTCACAAAGGCGTGATAGAGTTGACCTTTCTCCGTGGTTTGGAAAAATAAAAAACCCAGCGACGCACGAAAGACAGTTTTTATAGCCGAAAATCGAAAATTACAACACCACAGAATATCCGGATTCTGAATTTCAGAAAATCACGGTGGCCGTTCTGGGCCCGGACAAGGCGAGTTTTCATAAGGGAGTGATAGGGTTGATCGTTCCCCTTGGTATGGAAAAATAAAAAATCCAGCGACGCATGAAAGGCAGTTTTTATAGCCGATAATCGAAAATTACAATACCCGAATATCCGGATTCTGAATTTCAAAAAATGACGGTGGCCGTTCTGGGCCCGGCCCGGACAAGGCGAGTTTTCACGAGAGAGTGATAGGGTTGATCTTTTCCCTTGGTATGGAAAAATAAAAACTCCAACGACGCATGAAAGGCAGTTTTTATAGCCGAAAATCGAAAATTACAACACCTGGGTTTTTTAATTTTTCATACGACGAAGAGAGATCAAATCTATCACGCCTTAGTGAAAACTCGCTATGTACGGGTCCAGAACGGCCACCATGATTTTTTGAAATTCAGAATCCGTATATTCAGGTGTTGTAATTTTCGATTTTGTGCTAAAAAACTGCCTTTCGTGTGTCGCTGGGGTTTTTATTTTTTCAAACCAAAGGGAATAAAGATCAACCCTATCATGCCCTCGTGAAAACTCGTTTTGTCCGGGCCCTGAAGGGCCGCCATTAATTTTGTAAGTTCAGTTTCCAGCTTTAATAAATGATTTTAAACTGAAAGAACTGATGCCCATTATAAGTTGCCAAGATTTTTTTTCGTGCAAATATTCTCACATGACTTCATGAAGTGGCATTCCATTGTCGTTCAAGAAACAATATCAAATTAAGTAATGAAATTATCACCTTACCCGAGCCGGATGTTTAGCCACTCGCGTCGCTAACTTTTCGTCGTTAACTTCACCCGAGTCTAACTTTAGCACGGGTTAAAACTCTTCTAATAGTAAAACCATTTATAAATACCTACCTACCTTTTATTATGTAGGTATACAGTGTGTGTCACAGGCATGGTACACCCCCTTTTTTTTTTCTTTTTTTTTTGAGATAATTTTTTGAAATTTGGTACGTCGCATATTCTCGATAGAGCGCATTTTTTAGCAGAAAATTGATTTTTTTCCCACATCCGTTTTTTTCGGAAATGTTATCAACTTTTTATTTTTAAATGGGACACTGTATATATTATTATATTTTTGGATTCTATACATTTGTACGAATCCAACAATATCACATAAGTACCATTTTAAATGTCAAATTTGTTTTTATTTAATTTTTTATTTCTCAATTATAGTGTGCCATGATTTCAGTTGTGTTCGTCACAGATGTAAAATGGGTACATCAAAATATCCCTTATTAAAAGTACATACTAGCAGATGGTACCTCTGTACCAATATGGTACCATTTGAAAAAAATGAATCCAGCTCAAAAAATCATTCCGGTGCGCATAATTTATCCATAAATCACTTAATTTAGTACTTTGAACAAAAATTCGATTTTTCTAGCATCAGATGATCCAATTGGAGTAAAACGAAATAGTCATGACTCATGGCACACTATAATTGATAAATAAAAAATTAAATAAAAACAATTTTGACATTTTAAAATGGTACTTATGTGGTATTGTTGGATTCGTACAAATGTATAGAATCCAAAAATGTAATAATATATAGGGTGTCCCATTTAAAAATAAAAAGTTGGTAACATTTCTGGAAAAACCGGATGTGGGAAAAATCAATTTTCTGCTAAAAAGTGCGCTCTATCGAGAATTTATTGCGACGTACCAAATTTCAAAAAATAAAGAAAAACACACTGTATTTATTTAGGTACTACACCACTAATGACCCACCCTGTATGATTAATTTTATTTAAAGATATAATTTTAAATTACATTATCTGCCATCTATCGAGAAGGTTATCAAAATAAATTATTTCCTACTTTATACTTAATTTACGCGCAAATCCATTTAGTACTTGCATGGTAGGTATACCTATGTCTGCCAACGGTACTAAAACAATATCGGCAAGAGCTCTTTCCTCTTTCTAAATGACTAGATGTCTACCTGTCCGCTAGAGGCGCTCTCGTCACGAATACAGGTAAAGATAATTAAAGGTAACAAAATTTAGTTGACCACTTGTTACAAACTCGATGTCGATACACCGCGCCGATCGTGGAACTGTAAACCTATTAAACGAAGTGTTAGGTGTCAGTTTTTCAGTGCAATGTTGTCCGGTAATTACTTGGATTAACCCGCAATATCAAATGCAGGTAAATTGAAAACACACCCATTATCAGTTAGGTACACTGTTGACTGTTGTAGTTAATCTGAATCATTAAGTTTCTGCGGATCTGTTATTACACGTAGCCTACTACTTGTAATTAGATGAGCGAGTACTTTCGAAGTATCAGGGAAAATTTGTGGGTATACCTATAAAAACGAGGAGTTCATTTAGTGTTTAGTGTTTTTAGATAGATAGGCTCGGGTTACAATAATAATAATCTATGTTTAATGTGACCAACTTAATTAATTGGTGACGAAGTTTTATCATCATCACCCAGTTGGAATGATTGGCAGAGAGGTCAAGTGCACGGCACGCACGTCCTTTGAGGATGTTTGAGGACACCAGTGCACCGGTACTTTGACTGAAAAAGAGATGATAGAAGGATAGATGGCTTTTTATACCGAATTCCTTATGCCGAATGCTACAGGTGTTATGCCTGTATGCTCGGGGTATTCATATACCTTAATGATAGCTGATGTAAATATAATTTACTGTTATCTTTTATCATCGTTTACAATGATTGCTTAACTGTGGTTTAATAAATAACTATCTAAATTAAATATGATTATAACATGATTTTTTTTTTAGATACAGCATGACACGACTTGACCCAACTAGACCTAAATTTGTATGTACCTAAATACAAACAAATGTTTATTTTTCAAAGAAATCATTTCGATGAATAAAAGCATTAAAAGAAACTAAAACGAAAACACCAGAAAGTATTAAGATCCGTTTGTATCAGGTCTTTCAAGATAGCAGAGTATTAACTGTATAACAAATCAATAATTTTATGAATGGTTGAATAGGCTGATTAAAAGCAAGTTTTCATGAAGCTTTACGACACTGTCACTTTGACAATATAAAATATCAATCTCTAGAGTTCATAAGTTTATATTTCCTGACGGCTTAGAATTCATAAATTGTCGTTTCTTGACGATTTAACAAAAATCTTGTGTGATACACATTGCAAAATGGAAGTGCTTTATGTTTAAGCACTCAGTAATTGTCATTTACACTTTACAAAACACCTCGCAAAACACTTAGTGATTGTCAAAAGGCCTTCGGCCTCGTTTGACAATTTCTGCCCGTGCTTAAAATAAAACACTCCCACACTTTGACAATTGTAACTCTCGGCCTTCGGCCTCGGCTTACAATTCTCTTCGCATGCTTAACACTCCCATTTTTCAACTTATATCAGCAGGAAGTTCAGGAACCAATTCTGAAGATAGGTACATGGATTGTGTATTTGTATGTGTATCTTTGAGGGCGATTGAGTCACTACGACCTAAAGAGATCTATTGTATCCCCTCTACTGTGCTTCGCCTGGTTTAGTGAAGCACCCTCTCCAAGTCCATTTCCTTGAGAAACTTCAGGATTTTGAGAGGATCAAGGTCTGGTATAAGTTCCCTACCTCTAGCTGGTGGTGGCCCAGAACATTACTTCTTTTGAGTTCTATCGCACCGCAGTTGAGCAGCAAGTGACGTGGTGTCTCGTCTCCTTTCCCTCAGAATCTGCAGACGCCATTTTCTTCTATGCCTAACTTCCTCAGGTGTTCCTTGAGCTTGCAATGTCCCGTTAGGAATCCCGTCAGTGTTCTGAGACGTTCCTTGCTGAGGTTGAAGTTTCCGAGAAGTTCTTTGGCTTGTCTCAACCCTGAGAGGTTCTTCGTGTATATTAACTTTTTTCACGTAGAAGGGGTAAGGGCGAGGGTGATGGCAAAATTTCATCTGGATCTCATTTTGACCATTTCAAATATCAATAAAGGATATTCTGGAATGGAGAGCAACTCCGAGATCATTTCTTGGGGTCTCTCTCAGTTTTTCTTCTTTCTTTTGGAGTTCTGCCTTGAAGAAAGTATCTTCGAAGCCACATAATGGTTCTAGCCCTATGAAGGGTCTCGATGCTCATTTTCTTGCCAATGGGTCGTCACGTTCGTTTCCCTCGATTCCGGAATGGCCCGGTATCCACTTTAGATGAATTTTATTTTTCTTGCCTAGTTCGTTAAGTTTTCCTAGGCACTCCCAAGCCATATTGGAACTGATGGTCGAAGAGCTCAGTGTCTTTATGGCTGCTTGACTATTTTCTTTGTTTTTGTAGTTTCTGTCGATGTTTAATTGGGCACATACTTCTATTGCTTGTAATTCCGCTTATAGTATGGTTGGGGATTTTCCCATTGGTATGGAGTACCTACATGGTTGGCCCATAGATTCCTGCCCCGGTTTCCTCGACGGTTTTAGAGCCGTCTGTGTACCATTTAATCGCACCTTCTTTGAGAGTACAGTTGGAAGTGTTTCTCTTTCGTAGACAGTTTCGTGATGAAGTTCCTCTCGAAACTGAATTTCTTAATAGTTTTTTTTTTGGCACAGCCACCTTCGACTAAGGGTCGATTCTCAGTGACTCGCCGTACACTCCTGATTCCTACTCTTGACATCCAAAGTAGAGCTTCTCCGGCTCTTCTCTATACCACCAAATGTAGTGGTGTCAGATCCAGGATTACTTCCAACGCAGCGGTTGGGCAGGTTCTCATTGCTCCTGTGATGCAGAGACACGTAAGTCTCTGGATCTTCTCAAGTTTTTTCCTTGCTGTTGCTAGCTTAGTTCTCTTGTACCAAGCAACCGCTCCGTATGTGATGATAGGTCTCACTAGCATGGTGTACATCCAGCGCAGAATGTGTGGGTTACAGCCCCATGTTCTGCTAGCCATTCTCCTGCACACCATGAGTAGGGTAGTGGCTTTACCTACTGTTTTGTCCAGGTGATGGTTCCACAGTAGTTTTTTTCTAGTGTTACTCCTAGAAATTTAACTTCTTCCTTCTATTCTAAATTCACTTCGCTCATGCGTATGGCTTTCATTTTTGGAAGCTTGAGTCTTCTTGTAAATGGTACAAGTGTTGTTTTTGTAGGGTTGATGTTTAGTCCTACTTCCTGGCACCATTTCAGGGTTATATTTAACCCTCTCTGTATAATGTCGCAGAGAGTACCTTCAAATTTACCTCTGACCATTATGACGATGTCATCGGCATACCCAATGCAGGTAATTCCGTTCTCGGTGAGTAGCTCGAGGAGTTCGTCAACGACCAGACTCCGCAGAAGGGGGGATAGCACTCTTCCTTGTGGACATCCTTTAGTTGTATAAATACAAATACAATAGACATGGATAGTGAGAGGATAGGTATGGTCTTCAAATTTTTCTTGCGACAACCAAAATGGCCTTTGCTGATGATTAACAGATTACCCCGTCCTGCTGGAACCACCACGTTGTCTAGTCTGGATCAACACCTGCTACCAATGCAGGTTACAAAATAGATAGGTATACATGTTTGTGATACAAGTTGAAAAATGGAAGTCTTGAAGCACGGACGAAAATTGTGAAAAGAGGTCGAAGGCCGAGTATCAAAACCGCCGAAGTGCTTAAACACTCTCATTTTGCAGCTTAGTAACAAATAGGTCTATTCTGATGTAAGTTGAAAAATGTTTTAAGCACGCAACGAAAATTTTTAAACGAGGCCGAAGGCCGAGTTTGACAATCCTCAAAGTGTGGGACTGTTTTAAGCACGGACGAAATTTGCCAAACGAGGCCGAAGGCCGAGTTTAACAATCGTCAAGTGCTTAAACACTCCCATTTTGCAATGTGTATCACACAAGATTTTTTGTTAAATCGCGAAGAAACAACAATTTATGAATTCTTAAGTCGTCAATAAATATAAATTTATGAACTCTAGAGATTGTATTTTATATTGTCAAACTGACATGTTTCATGAAGATTCATTTATGTCACTTTTAAGCACAAGTGCGTAAAAGTATGTCATTTTTAGGCACATGTGCCTAAAAGAATCTAATAGCGAATTCGAGTTACTGCACTTTTCTGCTCCGGGTGCGCACCGAGACGGAATCTCGTGTTCGATTTGTAGGACTCCGTTCCAGTGCTTTTCGTAATCGTATTCGAGTTAAAGTGAACTCTAGCGGTGCATATCGTAATTGTGTTCGAGTTACACTTGCTCTCTGGCAGTGCATAGGAAAATATGTTCGAGTCGTATGGCGGAACTGTCATCCCGGAGCAAAATAAACTGCACCGTCAAATTTGACGGTGCAACGGTGCACTCCCGTAAATTTAGAAGTTAGAAATAGCGGGAAAATTAAATACTGATTCCTTACTGATTCCTAGTAATTCCTTAAACCAAAAATTTGTGGATAAGTACATTTTACGTATTGTATGAATTACAACTTATTACAATAATTAAAATGGATCACGCCTTGTAGTTCCACGACTCTGTTATAATAAGAATAACATCATAACAACAAACAACCGTGATAGGTATAGGATAGGGATAGGTAGAAGGCTATAATGAAAATGCAGACTGGAGGGAAACTGGATTGCACACTGCACTGCACCGGTGCATGGCGCTCTGGCTCTGGCTCTGGTTCTGTCCTGCCCTGACACAGTTCGGTTCCATACAGAGTCGAAATGCGAAAGTTCTGCTCCGGACTGGAGCAGAATTCTGGGCAGAACTGATTCAGAGACAGATCGATCTCGCTCCGAGCAAGTGCAGCCAACTCGAATTCGCTATCATTTTCAAACTGAAAATGTCAATCAAAATGGCAACCTTATGAAACGATTTAACAAAAATGTAATTTTTAATTTTTAAAATCCAACAGTCCCATAATTAAAGTCTAATTAAAAGTTGATTAAGTGCTCAATACCTATAGTGAGAAATTAAATGCTTATTCACATAGTTTATAGGAGAGGTCGCCATGAATAATTCAAACGATTGTACCCAAGAGGATTACAGAATAGTAAATTCTATATCAAGGGCGGAAAGAAGTTCATTTCAGCGAGTATGAAGTTATCGGGCCGAGCGGAGCGGAGCGGAGCGTAGCGGAGCAAGGGTCGATTGAATACGAGCTGAAATGGACTTTCCGGCCGAGATATAGACGCTATTTTTTAGCGCATCGCGGTAGAACACCGAATACTTTGGCTTGTTAGCTTATTGTTGGCGAATATGTAGTGGCGTACAAATTAATTCACTGTCAGTGAAATTTTCCTGTCTAGCGTTCATTTTGTTTCTTTATTGACGAAACCTCAGAAACTAGTAACCTCCGTTAATCGTTATAATTAGATAGGTACCTACTGTATGACTTTTATAGGAAGGCGAGAGTTTGACGAGAATTGGTTAGTGCGCAGCGATCGGCCATAAAGTCCATAAATGTTTATTGTCCAATATCAACAATGTTAGTCGGTGTCCGCGTAAAAAAACAACCAACCAGATAAGGCTGATAAGAGTAACTCCGCCGTTCATCGAACAGGTAAAAAGTCAGTGGTGGTACTGTTTATCTCGTGTAGTATTTATTTGAAACAGGTAGAGTTTTTGTCGTCGTGTCGTGACCTCTTTTCGTGTAAAATTGGTAAAAAAGTGAAGATCACTTATTTGACTGACCAAGTATATAAGTATATTAAAAAATAAATCTATAATGAATAAACGAGAGGTTATATCAGCACGAAGCCGGCGAATTATTTTTATGTGCGCGGCGCCACTGATGTGATTTCTAGTCTGATATGGTCGAACAGCGTTTATCAGTTCTATGGGTGGAACAATTAAAGCCGGCAAGATGCGTAGTTCACGCCCAGATTCTTGCCTTCCTATAAAAATCATAGTATACCTGTTATTATATTTCCAGCTCGTTTAGACTTGATTGAAATATGCGCGTAGGTATAGTGGTCTCGGTTTAGTTGTCAGCTGTGTGCTTCAATTTCGCTCTCACCTGCCGCGTAATCACTAACTGATAACACTATCAGTAGTTGCTATAGTAACTCCTAAATCTGTCCGCCCTAGGGCCAGGAAAAACGTTCGTTGCGGGCTGGAAAATTTTCTACGCTTGAAAGCGAGCTGCTGTTGCATGCAGGCTGCAATATACGTCATTCCGCCGGCTACTGAGCTACTGAAAAATCGTCTTTCAGAGGCGATGCGCTAAAAATAAAATTATGAAAATGTTACCTATTATTGTAACTTCTAGATAATTTCCAATTAATTATAGAACACATCCATGTCTAAATAATGACCACCTCCACATTTTTGGCATACCTCTTTCCTTATAGTGAAATTTTTTATTGCATTTTCGCACATTTATTGCCGCGCTATTTTACCAGACGCGTCGGTCCTCGTGAGTTCATTAAATGTTGATGAATGGTTCCCAAAGCCAAAAATCCAACGCGGAAAGATCACATCATTTCAGGTGTCAATTATTCTGATCGCTATTGCGTGAGAGCAGGATAATGTCTTCCAATATTTCTTGCAACAACAGCCTGTTTTTTCTGATGCATGTGTAATGTAATGTATTGTAATGTAACGTAATGTAATGTAATATAATTATTGAGGGTGATTGAGTCACTGCGATCTAAGAGATCAATTGGGTCCCCTTTACTATGCTTCTCCCTGGCCCTGGTGTGGAATTCCATTAATGATCGTCTCCAATTCCGTTTTCATGAGAAACTTGACGAGGATTTTCAGAGGATCAAGGTCGGTCAGATCCCCTGCCTCCAGCTCATGTTGATTGATCTCAAAGCGTTTCTTTTGAGTCCCGTCAGGGATCCTGTTAATATTCTGAGATTGAGGAGTATCTTCGACCTCTCTTGGTTGAAATTCATAAAGAGTTCCTTAGGTTATTGTCTCAAACCTGAGAGGTTCCTCCAATAAATTTGTCTCAATTTTTCTTCTTCTTTTCGGAGTTCTGCCGTGAAGAATTGTCTTTAAAGCCATAGAGTGCTTTTGGTCCTATAAAGGATGTCGATGCTCATTTTCTTGCCAATGAGTGGGCACGTTCATTTTCCTCAATACTGGTATCCATTTGAGGCAAATTTTATTTTTCTTTCACTTTGGAGCTGATGGTCGAATAGCGCAGCTATTACTGCTTTATGGCGGCTTGTGTATCTGTTCCGCTTGAAGTATGGTTGGGAATGTTCCCATGGGTTTGGAGTACAAGGTACGCGGCCCATAGACTGTTGCCCCGGTTCTCTCAACGGTTTTGGAGCTGCCTATGCCGATTTAATCGTACCTTCTTTGAGAATGCAGTTGGAAGTGTTGTTCAATTCGTCTTTCGTAGAGAGTTCCGTGATGAAGTTCCTCTGAAACTGAATTTCTTAATAGTTCTGTCTTTTGGCAGTGCCAAGAGCTAGTTGCATCCACTTAAGAGTTTTGGTCCTTTAATGGCTTACTGTCCACTCCTGCTTTCTGCTCTTGGCATTCTAAGGAGAGCTTCTTCGGCTCTGCTCTCTATTACCAAAGTAGTGGTATCAGATTACTTCCAACGGTGGAGCGGGAGGTAGGTCAGCAGGTTAGAGTGCAGACTGCTGATCCGTTGAAGTGCCACCGCCTGCGTTCAAATACCAGTATCATTATTTTAAGCATTCTACTTTAAGTATTTAAAGTTTAAAATATTTAATCTACTTTTAAGCATTCAATTATGAAAGAAAGGGGATGGGAAAAATTAGAAAAAAAAAATTAATTAACTAACTGCTTTTTAATGCCTGATGATGCCTGAAAAAAGTCGAAATGTTCTAAAATGTTAAGTTAATATAACGACGTTTTAAGTTTACATTGATTAAAAAGAAAACTTTTTACAACAATTGACTCCCATGTACAAGAAAAGGTAATAAAATTAATTTCTGCATTAAGAAATTGTTATTTGTTACATTTTTTAAAAAACCGCACAAACTATAATAGTGTTCTGAGTTTCTTTCACGATAAATATCTTCATTTAACCGACGAGCTTAATGAAGCGTTACGTTTACGTTTACCATAACTTTTTGTGATACTATGACTCGACCTTGTTTTCCGCCACTATCTCTCTAATTAATGCTCTTACTATTCAGGTGACGCATGGACTACCGTAAATTATTTTATTATTATGGCGACTAGAATTAGCACAAATTACACTACAAACTACGAGCAACAAATTATTTAGTTAGCCTAAAAAAGTGTTAGAATGTTATTGTGTATAGCGAAATTCCTGTTCAAATATTTTCCAAAGTCCCAAAAAATTTTATAATTTATTGAGACATTCAACTCTTGATTGAAGCGTGCACTACTTGTATAAGAAAAAAATGTTGTACCCATCATTATAATAGTATATTATCTATAAAAGTTGTTTTAAAAATAATAACCTGAAACTCCAATAATAATTATTGAAAACTTCAAGGTAAAACAGACAACTATAGTAGAAAAGACTCAAGTACATAATAACTAAAAACATTCCCAAGACAATAAATCTTAATGTATAAAACCTATTTATTTATAATAGAGAGAAAATAAATTATATACTTTTAAAAATAAATAGTAAATAGTTAAAGGACATTGTTAATGCGCACGTGAGCAGAAAATTACTAAAATTGTTTCCTTACTCAAATAGTTATTTTATATTAACTTACCTGCCCGATTATGCACTTAAATATTGTCCCACTACCGTAATATCTGATATATTTTTTCAGAAATAGAGTAAGGGGTATTTAACCTACACTAAAACACCGGTTTCGTGGCTCATTACGGGGCGTACGGGGACATCGGAAATAGTAAAAGATATTGAGTTGGTTATAGTACAAAAAATGTGAAAAATTTAATGGTTGATAAGCACCTGAAACAAAATTTAGGAAAACTTCAGTTGTTGCTGAAATATTCAAAAAAAAAGCTTAAAAATCGAAATTTCTTATTTTACTCTCAACTTTTTTGTTATTAAAAATAAGTAAATTCTTTACATAGGTACCGAAGTGCAAAGAAAATTTAATAACTCTGAATGTGCCTCTATATTTTTTATATTTTTTTATTTGTTTTTAATAATTATTACTTTATAACTATTAATGTTAATTTTTGGTTTTCGTTCTTATTTGTGACTAAAATTGTTTTAATTTTTTTTATTTTTAGAATCATCGATGAGGATAAATCACCAAAATGGTTATCGTGACAAGGGTAAGTTGCATTCAAAAATCACATCATAATAAATTGAAGACCTTAAACACAGTTTTAAGAAATTAATAAATTAAACCACATACGAAAAGAAAATTCATAAAATAAAAAAGCAAAGTTGAAAAGTTTTTTTGTTAGTTGCTGAACAAGACACGATGTAAATAAAAACGATTGTTACCATGGTTACAAAAAAAAAAAACAATTTCAGACTTGAAAGCGAATAAAAATGCAGGGTGTGCTCGGCTTGCGCCATAGGATACACATACACCCCAGGCCGCCAAAACGCATGCCAACAAAACTAAGTGCAGTGCCTTCACCCCCCCCCCCCCTCTCCCGGTGTACGTGGAAGTAGGCGATAGTCTTCCATCAGTCATTTTAAACTTGCAAGTTTATATATAATTTTTTTTTAATTTTCAATTAAATTTTTTTATTGTTTTTTTTTTCAAAGTTGTCTTGGCTTTGCTGATTTTGTAGACGCGTATCAATCATGTATCATTGAACGGTTTAATTGAAAGGAGCTCATGAAATTGGCCATTCCATGGTGCTGACGCCAACCTTCTCAAGGTGGGTGTTTGAACTACCCATGCTACTTGAGAAAGTCTTATCTTGTGTTACAGGAAACCTTGACTAACGTATCTTTCGACTAAAATCTCTTTCTGCCATTGTATTGTCCTTTTGTTTGGCCAACTTTTTTCCCATTTAAGCGACCCTGTATCTCCCCACTGTTTCCGACATCCCCATATGCTATTTATTCTTATCTCGGACGCAGTGTATATCTTCTACCTATCGACCAAGCAACAGGAGCTCTAAAATCACCAGATTTTACAAAAATAGTAACGGCATACCGCCGGTGGCATCACATGCAGAATAGCGATCCCAGATCCTAACGGCACAGTTTTCTACTCGAGTTCTATATACATTTTCTTTTTTATTTCCACTTAAGTGCAAAAAATTTTTTTTTTTTTGTTTATAAAAGAAAAACTGATGGGGCAATGTAAATGGTCCCAATGGACGAATTGTAGAAAATTAAAACACAAAGAAAATAAGAGCTGAAACAAACAGATCGGTTCATTATTAAGAGAGGAAACCCCCAAAATTCCGAAAAAATAGCGTTTTTTTTTAATTCGTCAATTTTTGAGCTGTAGTACAGGCTCTTTGCGAGATAGTCGATATTGATAGCTAGGTACTTCCTGTGTGCGAAACCCGTACGCTGTCGAATTTCGCGTAATTGCAATCAGAAGTTCCTCATACCATATTTTACAGCGAGGCTGAATCCTCTGGTCGTCCGATTCGAATTTGAAAGTAGAAGTGTTCATCTGTAAAACTTCAATCTATGTTTTCCATTTAAAGGCTGAAAAAAGGTAACAATTGGAAAAAAAAGCGTGCGAGAATGGGGCGAATGGGGAAGAAGACCAGTTGTAGGAGAAGGCAAAGTACAAGCGCCGTTGCACCCCTCATATGCTCTTCTACCCCCACCCTCACGCGCTCGGCCGTTTTCGCACATGTTCGCGCTCAATATTCCCCTATTTTTCAGCATTTAAAAAAAGACAAACTAAGATTGACATTTTATAGATGATCACTTCAACTTTCCAACTCCGTTTGATAAATTCGAATGAGAAGCGGCCGGTGGTAACTCAGTGGGTTAGAAGAGCAGTCTACTAATCCGTTGGCGCTGTCATCGCGTGGGTCGTGGGTTCGAATCCCACTAGTGCCTTGGGTGTTGTGTTCGTCTATAAAACTATTTATATATTTAAAAATTTGCCTGTGGCTGAATGAGCTAGTAGGTAGGTACTCGAAGTCCAATTATCAGAGTGGAGCGACTGTGTCTTACTTGCATAGTTAAGACCGATGTTCCCTCTGTTATAAAAAAAAATCGAATCGGACGAGCTCCAGATTGAGACGAAGAAGAACTTCTGATTGTAAATACGCGAAAATTAATAATTCGACAGCGTTTGGGTTTCACACACGCAGGAAGTACCTTTCAATATCGACTATCTCGCCAAGAGCCTGCCCTATACCTCGAAAAATTACGACGTTACGATTTTTTTTAAACGTTATTCGTGTTTTTGAGATGTTCTCTCTTAATAATGAACCGATCGGGTTATTTCAGCTCTCATTTTCTTCGTATTTTAATTCTCTACCAATTTTTAGATGGTCTCATCAGGTTTTTTTACAAGCAAAAATATAAGAAAAATTCAATTTTTTCAATTAAAAAAAAAATAAATAAAATGGTAAACTGAAGTAGAAAACTCTGCAGTTATTCCGCGTGTGATGTCACCGGCGGAAATCAGTAATAATCACTATTTTTGTCAAAAAAGACTCCATTTGCTTGGTCTATAATAAGAGTGAGACTAAATAACTGTTTTTCAATAACAAGCGATTTTTATAAAAATTTTAAATTTTTTTTACTCTAGTCACAAACTTTGCACGTATTGCTGCTTTCATACAAAAATTAATTTTTGTTGAATCTTTTCAAAAATTAAAATTGAATCCTCGTCGTCGCGATTTTAATTTATGACTATGACAGTTTGGGGCTTCTACTATTATTTATTTCAAAACTGTTAAGTACAGTACAGTTCAATCCTTTAACGGTTTTTAAACGTTGTTTAAAAAAAAAAACTCTATTCGGTTACCTATTAAATTGTTTCAAGTTGATTTACATATTTATTATTAATTATTATTCACTAACGTAATAAATAATAATAATTGTTGACATTGTTACGAAATTTTCTTCATTATCATTACATTATAGTTACATTCATTTTCTTTATTGTTGTTTTTTTTTTCAAAAAGAAGCGCCCTTGAAAGTTGAAACTAACTACATATCCCGTTTAAAGCAGATTAAGGTAGTAGGTACAAACTAAATTAAATCTATTTGTTTTCTGCAATATCAAAGGTATTACGTAACATTATTGCATCGCCAAGCATCATTATTATTTACCTTAGACTTTGGTTTGTTAAAATGGTGTAAAAAAAATTCAATGGTGTCACTGCCCCTAATTAGAAGCTGATGTAATCTCAAGGCGTTTCAGAAATAGTCTAGACTGGTTTGGTTCTAAAAGCCAAAACAGCAAATAAAGAACGTTAATTGCTTCACGCGATAGTTGCTGTAGAAAGTATCGCTATTTTCATTTCCTCTGTTTATTTTATGTTTGGTTTTTGAAGTACATAGTTGAAGAGGAGAAATAAGAACAGGAACAGAGCGGGGGAACCCTCTGACAAAAAAGCTTGAAGCCTGGAGTCCTCCTAAAAAGGACCTGAAATCCCAAAGCCATGCACAATTCCTTTTTAAAGCCTAAGCAAGAGCTTAGAGAATTGGAAGTCCTTTGAAAGGTTAGAAGATTAATTTTTTTTTTCAAAAATTTGCAGCTAAATTAAAGTAAGTTATTTTTTGCGGTGACGTAAATAGAAATAAATTTAAAAAAACTTAAATGGATACCTTGTCCTAGTAAATTGTAGTAAAAGTATAGTCAATAACAACTACTTTACCCACTCCAAACTAACTAAAAATACGTCGCGTCGCCGAAGGTTGCGACTTTTACTTTATAGGTTCTAGGTTCTGTGTATCATAGGTTCTAGAATTTTGAAAGCCCTCAAAGGAATTGAAGCTCCTTTTTTCACAATTTCAAACCTCTTTCGTAAAGGAATCGAAGCCCCAAGCCTGAAGCTCTGGTTTTAAAAAGGGCTTGCAGCCATGGAATTTCGGCTGAAGTTTCGGCAATAACATGAAATTTCGTTATACGGACCGACCCCCGTAGTATCAGTATCTTCAACCGAGAGAGGTCAAAGATACTTCTCAATCTCAGTAAGAAACGTCCTCAGAACATTGAGGAAGTTAGGCGCATAGACGGGAACGGCGGCTGCTGATTTTGCACAAAGGGAGACGAAACAACTCGTCACCTGCTGCTACACTGAGAGGCGTTAGAGCTCGACAGAAGAAATCCTCTTGGGCAATACCAGCTATAGAGGCAGGGGATTTACCCGACCTTGATCCTCTCAAAATCCTCAAGTTTATCAAGGAAACGGGCTTGGAGAGGATTTATTCAAATGATGATTATATCCCGAATAATATTGAGCAAGTCTGTGATTATAAATTCCATTAAGTGACTATACCAATAATTTTTTCTGCTAGTTTGGTACTATTTACAGAAAGTCTTTCATGAGCACCTACTGACTCAAATATTGACAAATTTAACATTTATAGGGACGAAATTTTTGTTTTTGCAAAATAAAATCCCATATAGATTTCAACAAGCCCATCGCCCCTGGTTGTTCAATTTATTTGACGAAAGTGTCAGGACTTATTATAGGTAACTGCAGGTACGCCACATCTTCTTACTATGGGTTTTATGTTTAGCGCCATTCATCTGCTACATCGACGTATATCAAATTACCATAAGCGGCCTAATATTTGAATGCATTGCGTGGCAATTCATTTAAATTAGAATTAGAAATGAGAACTACACCTGGGAGAGAATAACCGGATACAGGAAATATCTCTTCATGGTTTACTGCCCCTATACCATAGACCATAGACCAACACTCGTATAAAAGTAATTCTCCTAGATGCCAAGCATTGCTCAATAAACAGGACATTGAACAATACTGATGTTGATTGTTCAAAATGCAGATTATTGCTCAACCAAAATAAGAAAAAATCAGTGATCTTGATAACTTAATAGGACAGCATGCACCGGATCAAACCGAAAGCGCTAGGTAAATTATTAAATTTCATGGTCTTTAATGATTACTTTTTCTGCAGTAACAAAATAATTAACCGCTATAGTCATACATGAATTATTATTACTTACCTTTATCCTTTATCTGCAAAAATCATTGTGTAATATGTGCATAATTATTATCATCAAGGAGGGTATTAAAAACGTCTAGATGTTCTTTAACTTGAAGACGTTTGATGTTAATTGCTTTTTGAATTCATATGAATAAAAATAACGTTTCTGTTGACCTTTATTTTAGTTGATGAGACTAATCAATTCTTCTTTTATTAATTTTTTTGATACTCCTTGAGTGTTGTTGCCGAATTATACGGTGAATTCGACGATGAATGAGAAGATATATTTAAACCAGTGGCTTTGGAAAGTTCAGTTTGACTTCTTTTGGTTCTTTTATGAGTAAAACTGCTCAAGAATCAACATCTTGAACAAAGTGAAAACCGAAAAACCCATTATGTTTTCCATCAGAAGTGGGATATTAAGTAAATTATACTAGAAAGTTACAAGTCGCGAGTCGTATCACCTTTTATAGATGAGTTGGGGCTTGGGTTGGCAATGATTAAGGATTTAATGAAAAATGGATTTTACAAACCGCAGTGACACTTACGAGCCCTTGAAAGGCAAGCGATCCTTATAACCTTTTAAAACTGAGAATTGAATCTGTCTCAGCAGTCAAATTGGAAGAGTCTAAGCTGAAGACGTTGTTTGAGTTGCTGCTATAGAGTATGAGTACCTAATTAGAGTACGAAATTGTTGAAAGGTCTCTTAAGAAAAATTGTAAATGTTGGAGACAGCCAAAACCAGGAGAGTGAGAAAAGTGAGCGAGTCCAGTTTGATCGAATTAACGCGACAACGTTCCTCGTCGATTGCAAATTAAAAGAATGGCTGAAGAATAAGCCAGGAAAGGCTTTTTGTTGAACAAGCTTCCGTCGTGGCCGAAACGGTCGTTGTAAATAAACATGATGACTTCGTGCAAATTTACGATTCCATCAGCCTCACAATCACAAGTAGAAACAAAACTTCTAAATCAGTTTCTATTTGACTTTAGAATATACGAAAGTTGCAGAAGAAAAGACTTAAAGCGGTTCAGAAAATTGGAACCTGGTAAAAATGGAAAAAAATCCATTCGCTAGGTCTCAAATTTAGGCATTTTTTTGTAAAAAACTTTTTTTTTTATTTTTTTTTTGTAATTGCTTCCGGAAAATCGGATGATTTTTGTGATCTCTCATAATTATTACATATCTGACGTTTTTAAATTCCATTCATTAAGAAAACCAAAAATTTGAGAATTCCGAGCTATTTTAGAGCTCTCCGATGGGATTTTCAAGCAGTCTCTAGATTAAAGCGTTTTCCAAAAATCGGAAAATTATTTTTTGTAATGCCCACATTAGATTTTACATATTTAAATTACATCTATAGATAAAAACAAATAGCATAGGAATCTGCTATTTCCCAGCTTTCTATTGGAAAAGAGGAGTTTTCTCGATTTTCTGGAAAATTACGGCAACTATATACAGACAGCTTGAAAATTCCATTAAAGAGTTCGAAATTTCTGTTTGTTTCGTTTTCTTTTTGCGAGAGTAATTTTAATTTTGAATAGAAATGGGCTTGTCGAAAAAGATATAAACCAAAAACAGGAAAAACTATCAAAATGTCAAAATATGGGTGAAAATGACACAAAAACTAAGGTCAGAGACAAATTTTTGACAATAACCTATTTTTTCCAAATTAAGGTCAAATCCTAGCTCGAGAAAGGGATTTTACTCGAATTTTCTGTAAAATGACAGAAGCTAGAGACAGTTTTAAAATTTCATTGAAGAACTCGAAAAAAGCTCGAAAATCCCTCATTGATTTTTAATAAAGCTGTAATGCTTAAATTTGGGATCTCCATTCGTCAATAGTCAAGTTTTCTTACAACGCTACAATATGGTGGGCATATTGTCTTTAGATATTCTGCGTCCTTGGGATACTAAAAATAATGCGCTCCTCTTTATGAGAAAATACACAAGATTGATAGCTGGAGTTAGTATAGTCATATTCATTTTCTCACCCTGTAGGTTTATTGGGCCGTTGAACACGAATTTGAAGTTTGCAGGCAAAAATTTGGCCTGGACTTTGTTTTTTTTTGCCCAAATTTTGGTACTTCTTTGGTACTTTTAAAATTTTGGTGGGTGTTTTTGGTGAGAGTTTTCACAAACTTCAATTTCTCTTGGTTATAGTAAAGTTATGACGTCGTATCACACGGTGTGATGTAAAATACCCGGGTATTTATTTTTTGGGGTAAGAATCGGGTAAATACCCAGGGTACTTACCCGGGTATTTACCCAAAAGTGGGTAAATATATCATTTTGGTCAAGCATGTTATATAACAGTCATATAACAAGTATGGTTATATGACCTGCTCTTGGCATATCCTCAAATACTGCCAAAACAACAATAGACACCTGGGCGGAAAACAAGGTACTTCGGTACTGGCAAACTCTACCAGGATTAACTCACTCTAAGACCTTCATTGAGGGACCCTCGAGAAACAGAGCTAAAAAGCTACTGGAACTCAAAAGGACTGACCTAAGGGCCCTAATAGGCCTATACACAGGACACTGCAAAGTGAACTACCACTTACACAGGATGAATCTAGCCGATAACGCAGAATGTCGCCTGTGTTTGGAGGATGTAGAAACAGCAGAGCATGTTCTATGCAACTGCCCCGCCTTGGGAAGAACCAGGCACTCAACGTTCGGAAAAGTACTTCTCTCTCCGAGAGACCTGGACACACTCACACCATCTAAGGTCATTAGCTTTTTAAAAAGCAGTGGCCTGCTAGAGTGGATGTAAAGTACTTAGGTATGAGACACAATAGACCGCTTGGTCGCAGTGGAGGTGTCACTAATCGACCCACTCATTATATAACTATAACTAAACTAAACTAAACTTACCCGGGTATTTACCCAAAAGTGGGTAAATATATCATTTTGGTCAAGCATGTTATATAACAGTCATATAACAAGTATGGTTAGGTTTAGGTACCAAATAAGATTGTGCTTTTTTTGTGAAATTTCAAATCATGTCTTTGCTATTTTAGTGCCCGTATTCACAAACGATAATTTCCTAAATAATTACGTAATTATTTAAATGAGTGAGATGGAGATATGCAGTTTTTTTGCAATAGAATGAGATGGGGATAATTGATTACGTAATTATTTAGGAAATTATCGTTTGTGAATACGGGCGTAGGTCTATAATATGTTCCTGTAAATTGTCAAAAGCAATAAGTATATGACTATATAAGTAGACTATCTAAAAAAAAACATTTATATTCTCATAATTTGGTGTAGTGAAAGGGTGTATAAACTTTAACAAACAAATATGACCAACATGAAACATAATAACTTAAGATTTAAGATTTAACTTAAACAAATTTTGCGCACTTAGGCAGTATTACTTTGGGTATTTATTCGGGTAGGTAAATATCCTTCGGGTAAATACCCGGGTAAATACCCAATTTATATTTACCTACCCGTTGGGTATAAATACCCAATCCACATCAACACCTAATCATTGCGTGAAGAAACATGATGTGTTCTTTAATGGTTTTATCTTGCAAAGCGTGGAGAGATATGGGGAGAGATGATGGTTGGAGAAGCTTTTTTTCCCGGTTTCAGGAAGAATACGTTTTCTCGTTCCCAAAGTCCTGTGAGATTAACCAACAGGTCGATGTCTTCTCCAACCAAGCGTGAAAACGATAAATTTCACTATAGATATTGGAATATGATTTTTTGCGTTAGTCTTCAAAAAAAAAACCGTTTCACATGAGAAATGTGGGAAATTTTGTTCTCTTCAATTTTGTATAGAATAGGCTTGTCGAAAAAGATATAAACCAAAAACTGAAAAAAGTGCCAAAATGTCAAAATATGGGTGAAAAGTGCTACAAAAACAAAGTTTGGAGCCAAATATTTGCCTGAAAACTTCAAATTCATGTTCAAATTTATCACCCAAAAAACATAGAGGGTGACAAAATTGAACTGTAGCATAATTTTCCTCTGAACCCCTATTTTTTTCCTAATATGCCAGCCTAGAGCTATAATAATAAAATAATAAATAATAAAATAATATAACATAATAAAAATTGCCGCAGCCAAAAGGTTTGCACCATGGGATCTGTGGATGGCTAGTGTCTAGTATGGGATCTGTGGATAGCCATATAGTAAGAAACCACTATACGTTCTAATTAAAAAAAGTTTCGAAATCCGGTAATTTCCGCGAAAACGTATCCTGGGACCGATGTGGGGTTTGATCACAATCCGCTAGTAGTGAAAATTAGATGTAAAATGAAGAAGATAAATAGGGCGGTAGAAAATAGCATATTAGACCTAAGGAAAATAAAAGAAGAACACAAGGCAAAGATTGGAGAGTGCGAAATGAAAGAATGGAAAATATCGAGCGACAGGTGAATGCATATGAAGGAGTGTAGAGGATAAATGGTCTGTCGTAGAGAAGGAAACGATAGAGGCACAACAGCAACTAAGAATGCGCAAAATTGCTTGGACGCAAAGAAGAACAAATGCTGAAGAACAAAAGTGTTGGGATTGATGGGAAAAGATTGCCAAATAATCAGGAATATATAAAGGTAAGAAAATTACAGTACTTGGGACACATTATGAGAGGAGATCGATAATGAGCTGTTGAGAACAATAATGCAGGGGAAGATAAAGGGAATACGGAGTATAGGAAGCAGAAAAAAAAGTGGTTGAGCTGTAGCTCATTGGATCTTCTCAGAGCAGCAGTGAATAAAGTGAAGATCAATGATGATAGCCAACCTCCGATAGAAGAGGTACTCAAAGAAGAAAAAGAAGAAGTCAACTTTCTATGTTTTTCTATATGTCCAACAAAAAAAAAAAAAAACTAGTTATACATCACCTATTTTTATTGTATCAAAATATGTAGGTACCACTTTCATATAGAAATATGTGAAACAGTAGGTATAACTTGAATAAAAGCACCTATACACATTTCACACTTAAAAAGCCTCAATGATTCATTTACTATTGTATTCTCAAATAATTGCTTGAATGAACCAATTTAAGAAGTTTGAACGTTCTTAAGATGTCTAATTAGATATGCGATTTTATCTTAACTAGATCACATAAATAATTAATTATTATTTAATTAATTATTTATTTTTGCGGATATATCATGACAGTATCATTATCCAGTCGTTAATTTGATATAATTACCACTTTCGTATATAGTACCTATGTAAATAAAGTAATTTTTACGGTAATAAAAAACCCGCACAGAGCGTTCCATGGTTGGCTTTCTAGTAGCACATTTATTATATGTTCAAAAATTGTCAGATGTGTATCTGACTTTTTTTATTCCATATAATAACGATAAGTAATTTGGCCTCTATAACTAATAAAATAAACGTGAAATAATATAAAAATGGAGAAAACGTCTTGAAGAAATAATTACTAGGTACCTATTTGATGTATACCATACCGCTATAATATGTAAAAGTTCAAATACCGAAGTAATTGTTGTATTAATTCATAAATTAATAGGTAGGTAAGTAGCTGATGTTTGTAATACATACTACTTAGTACTTCTCTAATTAATAAGAATTAAGTAAATAAATAGGTAAATAAATGCACGTGCTGTCGAATTCTAATTTTATAAATAAATCGAATATTAGAAAGCGTGGCAATGCTTTCAGTAGGTAGGTACTTGAATAAAATTTACATAAAGAAAATAAGAACTTTAGGAAAATAGGAAGTACAGTGTGAGGATTAAGTTTTGAACAAAATTTAAAATTCATCAAAAAGTGTTAAAAAGTATGTTTTTTTACGCAACCTTTGTGCTTAAAAGTGAAAAAATTACAATTAAAAGCAGTTTTTGTTTTCAATTTATTAAAGATATTAAATTTATTTCATACTTAATTATTGTTTAATGACGATCAGTAATATGGGTAAACAAGTTTGTGCGTGATCATGCAGTTATAATTTGTATAATTTTCCTGTCTGTTCCTCAGTCTCGTGAGCAGAGAAGAAACAGCAATTAACCACCCCACCACAGCTGTCAGGAATGAGAATTAACTAAAAAGTCACTATATTGAAACGAGATAGCCTACTATCTCTCAGATCGCTACCGATCAGAAAGAGAAGAAAGATTAGCTTCCGTACTCTTTTTCCTAATTTTATATCAGGACCTACTCTAGTTTTCATGAAACTTTGACAATATAAAAAACCTTCTTGCGCATCAAACGCAGAAACAGTGTATTTTTATGCGATTCAACTATGAAAATTTTTGCCGCCTTTTAAATTGGCTTTCTGAATTTGTCAATAGTCAGGTCGAATTTGCGTAGTGGTTTACTGTGAAAATTTCATTTCATTTCGTTTGAAAGCGTGCCATAAAATAGATTTTTACATAATAAACCAAAAAAAAATTGGCAAAATTTAACAATTTCGTCTCTTGTCCTATATACCCGCCACTGACTAACTTTAAAAAGTTACAGGCGAGTTCTGAAAACCGAACATTTGAAATTTTAGAGAAATAAACATCATGTAAAAAAATTCGAATAACTCCGCCATTTCTCTTATTTGCTTCTTTAAATTTTGGAGAGTTACAAGCTATTAGTATAGTTGTCTACTCCGAAAATTTCAGGTAAATTCCCTCAAAAATGTGCTCATAATCAATTAAAGAAATTTAGCCATTTTTACCATTTCACCCACGCCACTAGCTTACTAATGAAAATAATAAAAATTTTATTGCATTAATTCAAATTTCAAATCATTTTAATCCAACCTTGTTAATACAGGTTTGTAGGAGTTTTTATTTTCTGCAATTGGGGTTGGCAGGAGCAGTCATATCTGCATGGGTGGTCCTGCCCGAGCCGAGCGCGATGAAAACGGTGCGCGCTGGTCTGGTGCTGGTGCTGGTTTTAAATCAAGCAGTCCCGGGTCTGAATATTACATTCAATCGTTAAGTTATTAAACAAGCCTTTAATTGTCATCCTCTTTATTTTGTTGTGAAAAGTTTTCTTTCTATATTGCTTATACAGGGACTAAAAAATAGCCTTTTTCCCTAAAATTCAAAAAGCCGCCATTTTGAAACGGCTCGATCGATTTTGCTCAAAAAATGCAATACCAGACCACTACTTGTGGATAATATCTTCCTCCCATAAAAATTTCAGCCTCCTAGATTGAAAACTGCTACCAGAAAACCGTGCCACAGGACCGGATGTTTCGAAATTTTAAAGGACACCCTGTAGAAGTAACGCGACTTTTGAAAAAATTTTCAACGAAAATTTAACGTCATCCCGAAGTTTCACAAGAGTAAAAAATTTCTTCCACTAATCTTGAAAGATGAAGCTACACTAGAGCGTTTTTAAAATTTTAGAGAAATTTACATCATGTAAAATAAATTTAAATATCTCCGCCATTTTTTTTATTTGATCCTTGAAATTTTTGAAGATTAAAGAGTATTAGTATAGTTGTCTACTGTAAAAATTTTAGTTCAATTCCTTCAAAAATGTGCTCAAAAACTGTTATAGAAATTAAGCCATTTTCACTCTTTTCCTACCCACGCCACTGGCTTAATAATGGAAAAAATTCAAATTTTTTTGCATTAACTCAAATTTCAATTAATTTTCTTTCAATCCTGTCAACTTGATGTGAAAGTTTTTTTGCCATCTTGCTCATACAGGGGTTCAAATATTAGCAAATTTTTCAAAAATTAAAATGACCGCCATTTTGAAACCGCTCAACCGATTTTGCTCAAGTACAATACCAGACCAGTTTTTATAGATATCTTACTCCCACAAAAATTTCAGCCCCCTAGATTCAAAACTGCGACCTGAAATGAGATGACAAAAACCGGATACCTGGAATTTTGAAGGGACACCCTGTAGAAGTGATGGGACTTTTGGAAAGTTTTTGAACGAAAATCCAACGTCATTCCCAAATTTTACAAGGACCCAAAATTTCGTTCACTAATCTTAAAAGATAAAGCCACAGGAGCGTTTTTAAAATCGAAATTTCGCGATTTTTGAGAAATATATATATATATATAAATATATATATATATACACGTTTTTGTACCAAGTTGAGATCCGTTTTAAATCGAGGACAACCCGAGATCCACCAGAAGGAGCAGACTTTTTGAAGTATATTTTTTACAAATAGTTAATAAATTATATTAGCAATATAAAATTCAAGAGAGGGGAAACAATTTTTAAATTTAAATTTTTCTTCAAAAAACTTAGACTAAACGAGATCCGGTGATATAAACTAATCAAGCCGAGATCTGAAGTTGTATATGTCGATGTTTGATATGTATATGTTTATAATTTATCTATAAGATCAGATCCGACATTGTTGTCAGGTCGGTTTGGGTATGTTGGGGTGAATAGTAGTGATTTACAGGATCGTTACACGCAGACCGGATGTAAAGTCACATAAAATTATTAAATAAACACCTGCCAGCCCTTCAGGATTTCAGATTGACCAGAATCTTTCTTTACTCTTATTGCGTATTGTGTGCGAACGAGAAATTTATAAGTACCGAAGTATAAAAATCGATTAATAATAATTGTGGGTGTCGATACTTACTAGTTCTTATGAAATCTTTGTCGAGCATCAGAAACTTTATTGTATTATAAAAGATAAAAAGTTCATTATAAGAAAAAAATAAAAAAATTATTATAAAAAATTTAAAAAATGTTTGGGATCTCGGTTTTTTTATTAGGAAATTAAAGAAAGTAGGTTAAGGGTGAAATTAGCGTATTTTTGTCCCAATTTGTAATCTGAAATGGAATTTAAGCCAGATGCTAAAATATGAAATTCGAGATTTCTTATTTTATTTAGACAAAACTTTTTTTATTACAGAAAATTAGTAATGACCATTAGTAAAAATCCATATGACATTTCAAGATTTTTCAAAGTCGATTCTACGATTTTCATTTTCTTCTTTAATTTTTTTTATAGCCATATTGTTTTTTATATAATTTTTTTTTCATATTAGGTACCTCGCATATTACTTACTTCTCAGTCCACTGAAAATATAGATATAAGCAACTAGAGCTGATATGTTTGCGTATCACGCGGCGAAATCTTTTGATGATATTTTGTAAATAAGTTGAGATCCATTTTTAAAAGACGAGATCCTTCTCGCACCTCGACTTGTTTTTTCGTCATCTAAAAGTGATTACAAAAAAAAATTGTAAAAAAGTGTCCTAATGTTTCGATTAGAAACGGCTAGCTTGATTCGTCGTTAGATAAAAAAAAGTAATTTCGTATATTTTTCCAATATTTTGACAACTAATGATCAGAGCCAAGATTTTTTTTCAGATTACTAATCAGCACAAAAATACACAACTTGCCCCCATATCGTACGGCGTAGAACAGCGAGATTCTACTTGTTCTAATGAACTACTAAGTTCATTATTTCAGTTACTGTGCATGCTTGAAAAAAATTCGGAAACAATAATTTGATTTTAGATTATCAAATGACATTCTGCTGCGTATACAATTTTCATCGTTGAGTCAACTAAGACCAGTAATATGACTTTATATTTTCACGTAATTCGGTGAAAGAAGTTGTTTTGTTTTGTTAAAGTTTAGGTTTTCACGTTTTTTGTTGACCAAACGACATAAAAAAATAATATGGCGGCCTTAAGAAAAAAGTTGACTTTGAAAACTCTGGGATCTAGTCGACTTTGAAAATTTTTGAAATGTCAAATCGGTAGCTTATGACGGCTTATGTAAACCAACAAAAAATAATTAGGTAATACATTCTCAATAATAAAAAAGATATGGCTAAAATAAGAAATCTCTAATTTTCAGTTTTTCCAGGATTTTTCAGAATCCAATGAAAATAATATTCTAAATTTTTTCAGTTTCTTACTGAGCAGAAAATTGTGCAGTTTTATCTCTAACCGATTTCGTATAGGTATATCTTACCGTTGTTAAGACCCCCATGTAGGTACTGTCATTTAAACTGGACACTGTGTGTATACCAGTACATCATAATATTATGAGAATATTATGAGAATATTATCAGAATATTATGAGAAAGAAAAATCTTTATTATTATTTAGATTATTATAGGTTTTAGATTCTGGCTTGATAGTTTTAAGTTATTAATCAAAAGTTTCAACGTTTTGGGACTGATTAGTCCGTAGCGTAGATCACATTTATTAAGTTGGTACGAATAAAAAAATTATACAGTAAGATAAAGATTCAAATATAAAATACATAATTATATGAAATATGATCAAGGGACTAATCAGTCCCGAAACGTTGAAACTTTCGATTAATAACTTTAAAACTATCAAGTCGGAATCTAAAACCTATAATAATCTAAATAATAATATACTTCGTCGGCAATTGTTTCAATATATACAATTTTCTAATGAAAAGTCTTTATTTTTGATTTGTAAAAAAAAAACTTTTGAGAGCAAAAAATCTCTGCTTAAAAAAAACTTTGTATTTTGTTCTAATCATTTATAATGATTAGGACTATACATCGGTACGGAAATTGTGTGCAGTAACTGACATTTCCAACAAAGTAATTTCAGAGAAGCAGTAAGCAGAAACTTTCGTTGCGAGAAAATTTTTCCGCTTGCCGCTTCTCCGAAATTGCTTTTTTAGTACTGTCAGTTACTGTACACATTTTCCATACTAATGTATAGGTGATTATTGTTGCCTCTACTATTGTTGCATTGAAAACTTTGTTATTTTAAGAGTTACAGATTGGCTAAATTGTCGAAGTTGTACAGAATACTTATTCCAGAATCTTGCAAAAAAAATTAGGGCAGCTGTGTATATTGTTGGAATATGCAGAAAAAAACAAAAAATCGATTTATTTATTTTAGAAATAATATCTTTTTCGATATTGAATTAATTAATTTTTTTAGGTTCATAAATCGTCATGAGCTCTGACTGATTTAAGAACTTTCAAATCCTACTAGATCCTAGAGTTTTCATAGTCAACTTTTGGTTTTCTTATGATCGCCGTACTGTTTTTGAATGTCATTCGATATAAAAAAATCAATTTACTAAATATTTAAAAAATAAAATAAATTTAAATTTTACTTTATTTATGAAAATTTTATTTCTTTTTGTTTTAAGAAAAGAAGAAAATATTTCCACCGAATCTTTCTTTCGCCTCACCCAGCTCTTAACGACTTTTATGAACCTACAAAAAATTGTTAACTTACTTTCGATGATAAAAATGATATTCTAGATATTATAGAGATATTTTTAAAATAAATAAATCTCGAGTTTTCAGTTTTTTTCAGGATATTTCAGCAACGACTGAAGTTATCCTAAATTTTGTTTCAAATTCTTAAAAAGTATTAGCAAAATTTTGCACAACTTTGCTAATTTAACCTAATCGGTAACTCTTGAAATAAGGAAGTACAATAATAATGGTCCGGTATAAATTTTATAGTAAGGCGAGAGCTTGGCCAGAACTGGTTAGTGCGCAGACACGTTAGTTAATATACGTGTAGTGGAGCGAAATGAGACGAAAAATGTGTTGTTTTTTTTTCGGCGTATAACCAGCTGCCACTTATACGTATGGTGTATTTGACTACTTCCAACAAGAAATGGACTTTTACGACCTTTTTCCGTAGGTCACCACTTTTTAAATTCGAAAAAATTGAAAAATTAGTAATTCGGAAAAATTGCTTTTTAAAAATGTAAATTGTCATATCTTTAAAACTAATTGAGCTATCGATGAATCTATTTTTTTTTAATTGAAGTGCATACATCAGCGCTTCTTTTGGCGGTAGGTAATCTTGTTTTTAGGACTTTTATATTTGATTGTGAAATCAAAAGGTAATTGAAACTTTACGCAAAAATGTATTGATATTTTTAGTCAGCGAGAAACTTTTTTATTTAAAAAAAATTCTTTACACATGCAGCGAAGAAATTGGAGCCAAAGTATTAAGAAAGTTTTTAAAAGATAAATTTTTGTCGCATGTTTGGTAATTATTGAATTATGAATTTTTAATTGTGATCTAATTCGCGCAATGGCTGAACGCTAAGCTTATTACGCACGGACGCATAGCCAGTCGCTTGCCTCTCTAGTATTTTTGTAGTATCATCGGGCTGAGAAGAAATATTTTTATTACTTTTATAGCTTTTTATTTTATATATCATAGCATTCCCTATGATATATAGTTAGGTAAAAACTTTCCACTTAAAAATGCTTTCTTTTTTTAACATAATTCGCTTTCCGCATTCAGCTTGCCGTTTTTCCCCACAAGCAAGTAAGTAGGTAATATAATTATTAATGACAACATACCTTGTAGATATTCTTGGTTTTTGTACAACTGTTTTGTCTTCAACACTCATAGCTTTTTTACAAAAAAATCATTGAACACACGTTGTTGAATAAAACTCTAAAAGGATAAAAATATGTGTAATTGCATGGTCCAAAACTAACCAGTTAAACATTTTCAGAACCTAATTCCACTGGGAGTTTTTTTATTAAGGATATGCTTTTTTTGACTGTTTATAAAATTGATCAAGGCAAATAACTTTTTCAAATAAGTTTTCCTAAAAAAGTAAAAAATAAATGAGATTACAGCCTTTGTAAGTTAAAAAAAAAATTAAAGTTCAGCCCTGTGATAAATTAATGTAACTAAACTGAAAACTGATTTCAATCAACAATCAGAAAAGCACTTCCAACACATAAGGTTACCTGGGAAACAAAACGAAAACTAACAGGAAGCAAACGAAAATAACTGAAGTAGGTAATGTTTAGGTAATTTAAATGAAAAACAAAGGCTGGAAATTTTCATTTTATTTCATTTTTATTTCCTGTTATTTTGGTTTTGTTACGTATTCAATTTTTTTTTGTTGAGCAAAATCAGTTTGGCAAAGTCAGTAGTTGAATTTACTATGGTAGGTCTGGACTTTAATTTTTTTTACCTTCTAAAGGCTGTATCTCGTTTCTTTTTGAGTTTTTTAATTAAGAAAAGTTATTTGAAAAAGTTGTTTGCCTTGATGAATTATAATACACAGTCGAAAAAAGTATCTCCTTATAAAGACGTCCCATCCCATATTTTTTATTGGCTATTTATATCAATTCAGGTATTGATGTACTTAGTTCGTATTTTTTGTTTTATTTCACATATTTTTTCGAAGTTTATTATTCGGTATACAGTTACCATTAAATAGGTGCATGTACTACCTACCTTGCTTACTGCAGACTTCCTCATACTGACCACAAGATCATACTTAATTAAATATAATTTGGTGATAACTATAATAGTTGCTCACGTAATTCTTTGTAGTTAGCTACTGTAATTTATAAGTTTGGTGGGTTGGTAGGTGATTAAAGAAACCTACAAAGTTTTCAAAATTTATAAAAATACATAATAAAATTCCATAATATGCACAAGCTCTTTCTAGATAATTCATGTACCTACCTCTTATTTTTATAAGTTACTTTTCAGGGTGCGCTACGCAAACAATAATTATTATAAACTAAATGTTATTGAAATAAAATTTAGCTTCAAAATGAAATCAGAATTTTTATTTTATTTTTGTTCTTCTACAATTTTCAAAACGACCTGTTGATATTTTATACTTTTGATTACAGATCGATATATTGACTTTAGATGAAGAAAAAACATTTAAACATTTAGTTATATAGTTTGTTTATATAATTTATATAAACATAATTTGGATTACATATTCATTTTGATGTCCAATAACAATAATTATTAACATTAACGTACAATTATTATTATTATACCTACAATAATAATACCTACGTTCTACTTTAAATTTAATTAGTTCTTGAAGCCCAAATATTAAAAAAATTTAGTATGCTTTTTTGGGAACGTTTGAGAACTTCACGTGTATTTGCTGTATTTGCTGGTCATACTGACCAGAAACCTGGTCCAAGGACACGTGTCCAGGGCAATAATTATTTCCTACAATAATTGAAGGTAATACCTTAAATGTTTACCTGACAGGTAAAGTGGGACTATATAGCTTGTGTATAAGACTGAAACAAAATATGTTTTATAGCTTATATTATACCTTGTTCCTATATTTGGATTAATGTAGGCCTTGCATTTGACTCGACGCTCTCTATGTAAGGGCTAGCGCACGATATTGGCGCGACATCACTTGAAAAAAAGGTCATAGCTACCAAACGGCAATCGCTACAAAGAATAATTTTTATACAAAAACTTCTACTATATCTTGGCTTCATTTTGTTCACTTCATGTGTACAAAAATTTTCATAACTAAAAAAGTTTGTCGCTTAGTGAAAATATCAATACACGTTTTGCAACATGCACCGTTTGTATTATTTTTGCAAATCAGCTATACTATATACTTGAGGGCAGTAAGATACACGATTAGAAGCGCCCATTTGTCTGCTTTAATTTAATGAGAAAATCATTTTTATATCTTGATTACTTTTTAAGATATATTCATGTAAATGTTCAAAAGTACAATTTTTAAAAATCATAAATTTTTATGGTTTTTTCAAATATAAAAGTCCCGACCTACCCAAAAAGGTTGTAAAGAGCCGTTTTGAATGCAAAATTATGCAATGAACAAAACTTATTAGATCTGACCTGGTTATACGTCAAAAAAAATCGATAACGGAGCGACTTTTATAACGAATTTCGCTCCACTAGAGCGGTAGGTATGTACCTATTAGTGGAGCGGAAAGAGGCTGAAAATATGCACAAAAAATTTTTCGGAGTAGAAAGATATGGGACCGGTACCATCATATTAAGGGATCTTTGGGGCACTAGAATCTCGTTTTACGACAAGCTCCCTTGGTGCTGACAAAAGTTACAGCCCTTTGAATATCAGATTTGTGATTTTTTTCACGAGTAAATGCTTCGCAAATTTTTTTTTTCTCCGTCACCAGTTGACATTGGGGACTCTAGTTTTGTTTTTCCATTATAGTTATGATTAGTGAACGAGATGACGTACTTAAAATGCAAGAAGTTGGTTCAATTTTCAAAATATTCAGTGTTTTTGTCCGATTAATCACACAATTTCTGTAAAGTTCCGACTTTGGAACACCTTTAATTTTTTTTTCACGATATCGATTTCAGTTTTTTTGTTACCATCTGATAAAAATGAAGTTTTGCGAATATTTCATTTCACATAACATATAGTCGCGTTTGAAAAATAAACTTTCTAGAGCCGTTGATATGAAACCCTGAAGTTGACTAGATATGTTTAGCATAGAACGGACGGAGTGCGAGTTATAGAGCGGCGACGGCTGTTGAACAAGGAACGGCTGCGAATAAGATTGTTACTGTTATGTAGGTACCTATTCAATAATAATTTAGGGACGTTTATTTAATGTAATATTGTTTAAATAAGGCTTTGTTATTTATTAAATATTTTAACATGCTTGAAATTCATTGAAAATATTCATATTTTCAATTGGTTAATATACCTACCTAAGGGCAATAGGAAGCAAGGTATTTAAGGTATAATATCTTATCTACACGCGGTTACACCTATTTACCTAGAAATGAAGTACAATTATTGTACCTTAGTAGGTATTTCCTTCAACTGCAATTTCTTGGGGTTGTGATGAACTGGTAAAAAATAAATAAATATTTTTAAAACATTAATGTTTTATTCATCATCAATAAATAAATATCATCGTGTGGCTGTAGTTTAAAGCCCTGGTGAAATGCGATAATATACAAAATAATTTCAGTTTAAGGGTGTAAGCCGAACACACGCGTGCGAGGTTTATTTCTTATCTATATAGGCGGTGTTTAATATCATATGTTTAATAATTGTGTCATTAGTATTAATTTTAATCAACATTGATAGTGTTAGTATCAACACTCAACAATGTTTAATTTTGATGCCAACGTGAAATTCAGGTAAGGAAGGATTTTGAATATATTTTCTAATAATAATTAGTCTAATACAGTCGAATTTGCTAGAGAAATTTTACAACTTACACACAGTTATTGTATTAGGTATAGAGGGTGTAACAAAGTGGTGACTTTAAATTAGAATGGCGATTCCTTTTATTTTTTAGTAGAAAATACTCAAATAAGCATGTGTCGTTATTTGCATAATTTTCAAGAAAGATAATTTTAGAAAAGAGGTCAAAGTTTTATTAAAAAATTTATTTTTCATTAATTATTTTTTTTTCTTTCTTTCATTTCAAGTTCAGATTTTATAATAATGAAAAATATACACCCCGATATTGTATGTATATTATGACCAATAATTCAATATTTATTCCTCCTCAACAGGAGAAAAAGTAACATGAATTTGAATCATTGCATAATTTGTGACGGAAGTCTCGATGATTTGTCAAGAACAGTTATTCAGACGCCCACGACCCACGAGTAGAGGAATCTCAGCCATTCTTAACGCGTCAGAAAAAAGACATGACAATCTTTGGACAAGACTCGAACCTCACAAAAAAGTTTTGGAATCAATGAAGTATGATTATAAGTATCATCACGAATGTTACAAGCGTTATACTAGTTACCAAAAGACCGAATACCAACGGCAGATACAAAGCAAATCCCAAAATAATAGTGGAGCGGAAAGAGGCTGAAAATATGCACAAAAAATTTTTCGGAGTAGAAAGATATGGGACCGGTACCATCATGTTAAGACTGAGACCATACCTTGCTTTCTATAAAGGGCAATAATTGCCCTTTAGGTGAATAAATTTCAAGCGTGTTAAAATATTTAATAAATAACAAAGCCTTATTTAAACAATATTACAATAAATAAACGTCCCTAAATTATTATTGAATAGGTAACATAACAGTAACACTCGCAGTAACAATCTTATCCTCAGCCGTTCCTTGTTCAACAGCCGTCGCCGCGCTATAACTCGCACTCCGTCCGTTCTATGCTAAACATATCTGTTCAACTTCAGGGTTTCATATAAACGGCTCTAGAAAGTTTATTTTTGAAACGCGACTACATGTTATACGAAATAAAATGTTCACTAAGCTTCATTTTATCAGATGGTAACAAAAAAACTGAAATCGATATCGTGAAAAAAAAATTTAAAGGTGTTCAAAGTCGGAACTTTGCAGAAATTGTGTGTTTAATCGGTCAAAAACACTGAATATTTTGAAAATTGAACAAACTTCTTGCATTTCAAATACGTCATTTCGTTCACTGATCATAACTATAAAGGAAAAACAAAACTAGAGTCCCCAATGTCAACCGGTGACGGAGAAAAAAAATACTTTGCGAAGCTTTTACTCGTGAAAAAAAATCACAAATCTGAGATTCAAAGGGCTGTAACTTTTGTCAGCACCAAGGGAGCTTGTCGTAAAAGGAGATTCTAGTGCCCCAAAGATCCCTTAATATGATGGTACCGGTCCCATATCTTTCTACTCCGAAAAATTTTTCTACCTGAAATAAGCGAGATAGCGGGCTCTTTCCGCTCCACTATAATGAGCGCACTGCAAATAAGGGACGAATCAAAATAAATTTTGATATTAGAAAGATGTGCTTCATTTGCAACAAAGATGGCAGAAAAAAAAAAGAAACTCATTTCTATTAGCACAGGCACTGGTGAGAATACTAGAAAAATAGTTTCAAATGTAGTCAATTTAAAGATTATGCCTAGATGTGGAAATGTTGTCTAAATCATCAGCTGTATCAGATTTTTGCAATCACTGAAAATATTTTTGAAGACAAACTAAACAGCAATTTTTCCGAGGAAGAAGAAGTAAAAGAGTTGCTGTATTAATGAGCGTAAGCCTGAGTATAAGTATCTCACATGCATAATGATGATATTATTGAGATTATGTAAGTATACCTATTATGTATAAAATATAGTTTTTTAACCTATGTACTTATGTAATTGAAAATATGAATATTTCCAAAATATCAAATCCTTATTTAAACAATATTACATTAAATAAACGTCCCTAAATTATTATTGAATAGGTTACATAACAGTAACAATCTAATTCTCAGCCGTTCCTTGTTCAACAGCCGTCGCCGCGCTATAACACGCACTCTGTCCGTTCTATGCTAAACATATCTGGTCAACTTCAGGATTTCATATCAACGGCTCTAGAAAGTTTATTTTTGAAACGCGACTATATGTTATGCGGAATAAAATGTTCACAAAACTTCATTTTATCAGATGGTAACAAAAAAACTGAAATCGATATCGTGAAAAAAAATTAAAGGTGTTCAAAGTCGGAACTTTGCAGAAACTGTGTGATTAATCGGACAAAAACACTGAATATTTTAAAAAATTGAACAAACTTCTTGCATTTTAAATACGTCATTTCGTTCACTAATCATAACTATAATGGAAAAACAAAACTAGAGTCCCCAATGTCAACCGGTGACGGAGAAAAAAATATTTTGCGAAGCTCTTACTCGTGAAAAAATATCACAAATCTGAGATTCAAAGGCCTGTAACTTTTGTCAGCCCTTGGTCAGCCCTTCCGGTTACACCGGAAGTTGCCATATTTTTCTTTTTTTTTTAATGGTACACCCTGTATATTATTACATTTTCAGATTGCCTGAAAAACAGTAATAAAAATGATGTTTACAGTTCAAATTTGTAACGACCAATTAATGAGTTATAAACAAATTAAAATTGCAATTTTCCATTTCAAAGCAGCTTAGCTTGAAAACGGGTCAAGATATCGGAAAACGGCTTACATGTCCCTATCCTAACTTTTTGTATACTATTATGCTGGAGTACCTAAAAAAAAAAAATATTTTTGATTAATTTTCTTTTTGAAAACGCTGATTTTTCATCACTTTGTATACAAATTTCATCAGCACCATAGGATACTACGTGAAAAGTTAAGATAGGGACATGTAAGCCGTTTTCATCTATCTTGACCCGTTTTCGATCTAAGCTGCTTTGAAAATGAAAAATTGCGATTTTCATTTGTTTATAACTCATAAACCACTCGTTCCAATTTTGAACTACAAACACCATTTTTATTATATTTTTTCAGGCAATCTGAAAATGTAATAATATACAACTTGTCCCGTTTAAAATAAGATAGTTGATGGCTACTTCGGTATAACCGGAAATGGTGAGGGGTTGTGAATATTTTACAGCTCGTCAAAACCAAAATTATACACGTACAAATTTTTAGACTTCTACTCCTTGGACTTCTCCATATAAAAATGCCCTAAGGTTCTCGCGCCGCACCCTGTACATATATAATAAATGTTTTATTGAACGCTCAATTTCGAGCAAAAAATTGATAAAGAGAAGCGCGATGCAGATAAGAAGACGCATTTTCCGGGTGATTCGGATAAAACTATTAAATTTAATGAGTTTAGAACATAAGTACAATGTTATTATGGTAATGTAATCAATTTATAACCTTAAATATAAGAAAATTTCTGAGAAAACAGCTTGTGAAGTCGAGAGTGTGCACTTTTTGTTAGTGATGTGAAAATCGGAACATTAACGAAAAAAATTAAAACCATATCAAACAAAAATAACAGTTTCCATGGCAATTTTATAAGATCTGTCTATTAAATTAACAGTGGGTATTATAAAGGCCAATTAAGTTAACGGGCAGATTTTTGTGACCGTTTTCAAAGTGAATATCGACGTCAAATTACTTTTATTAACATTTTTGTAATCCCTGTCCGGCCAAGAATCACTGAATTGCTATATTTTCCACCCAGAGTCGATACATATTTTCTAGAAACGGCCCCCGAAATCTGTACGTTAACCTAATGAGCCTTTATAATATCTACTGTAAGTCTATTGGATTAAATCTGTTAAATTAAATTAAATTAATCTATTAAATCTGTCTAAGTTAAGTTCATTTTCTCAAAAATTTGCTCATTTAAGGTTACAAATTGATTACATCACCGTATTGGCAATAGAATAAAGTATCAAAAAATGGAATAAAAAGTGAGGGTTTTCTATTTAAAAAAAAAATGCCGATGACGTCACAATTTTTTCACGTATCAGCTTGTATACCCGAATATTATTTCAAAAGTTGAACAGCTTAAAAGAAAAATCGGCCTGTTTTTTATTTCATAAAAAAAACAACGTTTTCCGTTTTATCGAATTTATTTCTTACTTTTGGCGCTCACTGTATGTACCTACATCATTGGATTTCATTTGAATCTTCAATTATTCAATCTTCAATTATCTTATTGATAAAAATGCAGTTAATTTAACACAAATAGGTACGGCAATAATAATATGGATTTGCTAATTAACTTTGATGTTTCTTTAGAAAATTTATTAGGGACCCATGTTCAATTGTTTTTTAATGCATTTCCGTGAGGGAGCTATCTCAAAGCGGCAAGGCAAGAGTTAGGAATACGAATTTTATTCTACAGTCGAGATAACCATCAATTTAAGTGCCAAATGTAACCTGATCTGCTTTGCAGTAGTGCCACATTTACCGGATCTCGAGTTGTACAGAAATAATAATATACACGACCACAACTCTAGCGCCCTCTTAAGCGTGAACAGTTGAACTATTTCTGTATAAAAATTGATAAAAAATGGTCAAAATGAGATCCAGACGAAAATTTGCCACCACCCCCCCCCTGACCCCTCCTATGTGAAAAAAGTTGATATACACATAGATACAAGTCGAGATCCGAAAAGGATCTCGTCTTGTAAAAATGGATCTCAGCTTGTCTACAAAATGTAACCAAAAGATCTCACCTTGATACAAAAACATCTCTATATATATATATATATATATATATATATATAAATATATATATATATATATATACACGTTTTTGTACCAAGTTGAGATCCGTTTTAAATCGAGGACAACCCGAGATCCACCAGAAGGAGCAGACTTTTTGAAGTATATTTTTTACAAATAGTTAATAAATTATATTAGCAATATAAAATTCAAGAGAGGGGAAACAATTTTTAAATTTAAATTTTTCTTCAAAAAACTTAGACTAAACGAGATCCGGTGATATAAACTAATCAAGCCGAGATCTGAAGTTGTATATGTCGATGTTTGATATGTATATGTTTATAATTTATCTATAAGATCAGATCCGACATTGTTGTCAGGTCGGTTTGGGTATGTTGGGGTGAATAGTAGTGATTTACAGGATCGTTACACGCAGACCGGATGTAAAGTCACATAAAATTATTAAATAAACACCTGCCAGCCCTTCAGGATTTCAGATTGACCAGAATCTTTCTTTACTCTTATTGCGTATTGTGTGCGAACGAGAAATTTATAAGTACCGAAGTATAAAAATCGATTAATAATAATTGTGGGTGTCGATACTTACTAGTTCTTATGAAATCTTTGTCGAGCATCAGAAACTTTATTGTATTATAAAAGATAAAAAGTTCATTATAAGAAAAAAATAAAAAAAAAATTATAAAAAATTTAAAAAATGTTTGGGATCTCGGTTTTTTTATTAGGAAATTAAAGAAAGTAGGTTAAGGGTGAAATTAGCGTATTTTTGTCCCAATTTGTAATCTGAAATGGAATTTAAGCCAGATGCTAAAATATGAAATTCGAGATTTCTTATTTTATTTAGACAAAACTTTTTTTATTACAGAAAATTAGTAATGATCATTAGTAAAAATCCATATGACATTTCAAGATTTTTCAAAGTCGATTCTACGATTTTCATTTTCTTCTTTAATTTTTTTTATAGCCATATTGTTTTTTATATAATTTTTTTTTCATATTAGGTACCTCGCATATTACTTACTTCTCAGTCCACTGAAAATATAGATATAAGCAACTAGAGCTGATATGTTTGCGTATCACGCGGCGAAATCTTTTGATGATATTTTGTAAATAAGTTGAGATCCATTTTTAAAAGACGAGATCCTTCTCGCACCTCGACTTGTTTTTTCGTCATCTAAAAGTGATTACAAAAAAAAATTGTAAAAAAGTGTCCTAATGTTTCGATTAGAAACGGCTAGCTTGATTCGTCGTTAGATAAAAAAAAAGTAATTTCGTATATTTTTCCAATATTTTGACAACTAATGATCAGAGCTAAGATTTTTTTTTCAGATTACTAATCAGCACAAAAATACACAACTTGCCCCCATATCGTACAGCGTAGAACAGCGAGATTCTACTTGTTCTAATGAACTACTAAGTTCATTATTTCAGTAACTGTGCATGCTTGAAAAAAATTCGGAAACAATAATTTGATTTTAGATTATCAAATGACATTCTGCTGCGTATACAATTTTCATCGTTGAGTCAACTAAGACCAGTAATATGACTTTATATTTTCACGTAATTCGGTGAAAGAAGTTGTTTTGTTTTGTTAAAGTTTAGGTTTTCACGTTTTTTGTTGACCAAACGACATAAAAAAATAATATGGCGGCCTTAAGAAAGAAGTTGACTTTGAAAACTCTGGGATCTAGTCGACTTTGAAAATTTTTGAAATGTCAAATCGGTAGCTTATGACGGCTTATGTAAACCAACAAAAAATAATTAGGTAATACATTCTCAATAATAAAAAAGATATGGCTAAAATAAGAAATCTCTAATTTTCAGTTTTTCCAGGATTTTTTAGAATCCAATGAAAATATTCTAAATTTTTTCAGTTTCTTACTGAGCAGAAAATTGTGCAGTTTTATCTCTAACCGATTTCGTATAGGTATATCTTACCGTTGTTAAGACCCCCATGTAGGTACTGTCATTTAAACTGGACACTGTGTGTATACCAGTACATCATAATATTATGAGAATATTATGAGAATATTATCAGAATATTATGAGAAAGAAAAATCTTTATTATTATTTAGATTATTATAGGTTTTAGATTCTGGCTTGATAGTTTTAAGTTATTAATCAAATGTTTCAACGTTTTGGGACTGATTAGTCCGTAGCATAGATCACATTTATTAAGTTGGTACGAATAAAAAAATTATACAGTAAGATAAAGATTCAAATATAAAATACATAATTATATGAAAATATGATCAAGGGACTAATCAGTCCCGAAACGTTGAAACTTTCGATTAATAACTTTAAAACTATCAAGTCGGAATCTAAAACCTATAATAATCTAAATAATAATATACTTCGTCGGCAATTGTTTCAATATATACAATTTTCTAATGAAAAGTCTTTATTTTTGATTTGTAAAAAAAAAACTTTTGAGAGCAAAAAATCTCTGCTTAAAAAAAACTTTGTATTTTGTTCTAATCATTTATAATGATTAGGACTATACATCGGTACGGAAATTGTGTGCAGTAACTGACATTTCCAACAAAGTAATTTCAGAGAAGCAGTAAGCAGAAACTTTCGTTGCGAGAAAATTTTTCCGCTTGCCGCTTCTCCGAAATTGCTTTTTTAGTACTGTCAGTTACTGTACACATTTTCCATACTAATGTATAGGTGATATTAGTCTACTATTGTTGCATTGAAAACTTTGTTATTTTAAGAGTTACAGATTGGCTAAATTGTCGAAGTTGTACAGAATACTTATTCCAGAATCTTGCAAAAAAAATTAGGGCAGCTGTGTATATTGTTGGAATATGCAGAAAAAAACAAAAAATCGATTTATTTATTTTAGAAATAATATCTTTTTCGATATTGAATTAATTAATTTTTTTAGGTTCATAAATCGTCATGAGCTCTGACTGATTTAAGAACTTTCAAATCCGACTAGATCCTAGAGTTTTCATAGTCAACTTTTGGTTTTCTTATGATCGCCGTACTGTTTTTGAATGTCATTCGATATAAAAAAATCAATTTACTAAATATTTAAAAAATAAAATAAATTTAAATTTTACTTTATTTATGAAAATTTTATTTCTTTTTGTTTTAAGAAAAGAAGAAAATATTTCCACCGAATCTTTCTTTCGCCTCACCCAGCTCTTAACGACTTTTATGAACCTACAAAAAATTGTTAACTTACTTTCGATGATAAAAATGATATTCTAGATATTATAGAGATATTTTTAAAATAAATAAATCTCGAGTTTTCAGTTTTTTTCAGGATATTTCAGCAACGACTGAAGTTATCCTAAATTTTGTTTCAAATTCTTAAAAAGTATTAGCAAAATTTTGCACAACTTTGCTAATTTAACCTAATCGGTAACTCTTGAAATAAGGAAGTACAATAATAATGGTCCGGTATAAATTTTATAGTAAGGCGAGAGCTTGGCCAGAACTGGTTAGTGCGCAGACACGTTAGTTAATATACGTGTAGTGGAGCGAAATGAGACGAAAAATGTGTTGTTTTTTTTTTCGGCGTATAACCAGCTGCCACTTATACGTATGGTGTATTTGACTACTTCCAACAAGAAATGGACTTTTACGACCTTTTTCCGTAGGTCACCACTTTTTAAATTCGAAAAAATTGAAAAATTAGTAATTCGGAAAAATTGCTTTTTAAAAATGTAAATTGTCATATCTTTAAAACTAATTCAGCTATCGACGAATCTATTTTTTTTTAATTGAAGTGCATACATCAGCGCTTCTTTTGGCGGTAGGTAATCTTGTTTTTAGGACTTTTATATTTGATTGTGAAATCAAAAGGTAATTGAAACTTTACGCAAAAATGTATTGATATTTTTAGTCAGCGAGAAACTTTTTTATTTAAAAAAAAATTCTTTACACATGCAGCGAAGAAATTGGAGCCAAAGTATTAAGAAAGTTTTTAAAAGATAAATTTTTGTCGCATGTTTGGTAATTATTGAATTATGAATTTTTAATTGTGATCTAATTCGCGCAATGGCTGAACGCTAAGCTTATTACGCACGGACGCATAGCCAGTCGCTTGCCTCTCTAGTATTTTTGTAGTATCATCGGGCTGAGAAGAAATATTTTTATTACTTTTATAGCTTTTTATTTTATATATCGTAGCATTCCCTATGATATATAGTTAGGTAAAAACTTTCCACTTAAAATGCTTTCTTTTTTTAACATAATTCGCTTTCCGCATTCAGCTTGCCGTTTTTCCCCACAAGCAAGTAAGTAGGTAATATAATTATTAATGACAACATACCTTGTAGATATTCTTGGTTTTTGTACAACTGTTTTGTCTTCAACACTCATAGCTTTTTTACAAAAAAATCATTGAACACACGTTGTTGAATAAAACTCTAAAAGGATAAAAATATGTGTAATTGCATGGTCCAAAACTAACCAGTTAAACATTTTCAGAACCTAATTCCACTGGGAGTTTTTTTATTAAGGATTTGCTTTTTTTGACTGTTTATAAAATTGATCAAGGCAAATAACTTTTTCAAATAAGTTTTCCTAAAAAAGTAAAAAATAAATGAGATTACAGCCTTTGTAAGTTAAAAAAAAAAATTAAAGTTCAGCCCTGTGATAAATTAATGTAACTAAACTGAAAACTGATTTCAATCAACAATCAGAAAAGCACTTCCAACACATAAGGTTACCTGGGAAACAAAACGAAAACTAACAGGAAGCAAACGAAAATAACTGAAGTAGGTAATGTTTAGGTAATTTAAATGAAAAACAAAGGCTGGAAATTTTCATTTTATTTCATTTTTATTTCCTGTTATTTTGGTTTTGTTACGTATTCAATTTTTTTTTTGTTGAGCAAAATCAGTTTGGCAAAGTCAGTAGTTGAATTTACTATGGTAGGTCTGGACTTTAATTTTTTTTACCTTCTAAAGGCTGTATCTCGTTTCTTTTTGAGTTTTTTAATTAAGAAAAGTTATTTGAAAAAGTTGTTTGCCTTGATGAATTATAATACACAGTCGAAAAAAGTATCTCCTTATAAAGACGTCCCATCCAATGACGTCTAAATAAAATAGACCCCCTTGTTTACATTTTTATAGAATCATTCATTGCCCCTCCGCAATTGCATGTTTGCCAAACCGTTACTGTGACCAGATTTTTGAATACTATCGTTCTTGAAACCATGACGTAAATATGTAAACAAGACATTATCAATACAAACCGCGCGAGGTACTTCTTACTAATAATTAAATAGCATAATATTTCTAATAAACTCGAACAACAATAATGGGATAGACGTCATTTAAATCATATTTGAATATAATTTTCAATGTTAAGAAATGAAACACAAAATGCGCGGCAACGTCGTATGTTTACGCGACTACGATATTTTTACAAATTTTTAAAATTCATTCATCATTTCGAGTGCGGTGTTGTCCCTATTTTGATTTCATTAGACGGGTATTTTAACCAAATTAAACTGCTTCCTGCTATTATTTTCACCAATTTAAAATTATAGACTATAGACAATAGTGCGAACTTAGTTGATGTGCAAGAAAAGTGACGATTTAAACCCAGAAGTTTGTTTTCGTAGGTGAGTACCAGTAAGTAAGGCTTATGTTCATATCAGTGCTGTAGTCGCCGCAGGGAAAAATCTTTGGCAAATTCAGTAAAATTATCCTCTGAACATTGCAATTAGGTACCTACTGTGACAAATTTCAACAGTACGTCCCATTGTAAGTATATTAGGTATTATTTTGATAATAATAATTATTGGGCTTTAGGTTCCGGCTTACTATTTTCGAAGTTTTAGATTTTGACAAATCTAAATGTCATAATTATATTTTATATTTTAATTTTACTTTTAAATTTTTATTTGTACTTTACTTATTATTAACTGTGATCAAGGGACACTAATCAGTCTCGAAACGTTAAACTTCCGATTGGTAACTTCGAAAATAGTAATAAGCCGGAACCTAAAGCCCAATTATCAAAATAATCCCTAATATACATCATCGGCGTCAATTTGGTTCAATATTTACAATTTTCTAATTATCCTCTAATACCGTTATCTTAGAAGATGTTCACAAATTGTATGACTTTACAACTTCAACTGTTACACCATGCAGTTCCTTCCTAAGATTTGCGTTCCTGTTTAATTTAGAAATGTCTATACATTTGTCTCAAAAATTTCACAAATCACCTTTATTGAGGGTCTAATAAATAACAAAAAATATTATGAATGTCTTTTGTAATCTACTAGTTAAATATGCTAAAGTACCTATGTATTGTCTTAGCTTTCCTGTGAATCACTTTGGCTTTCTGTACATCTAAGAAAAGTGTTTTATAGGATTAATCTTCATACAGACAGATAAGTACGGTATTCCATTAATCATACAAAGTAACCCAAACTCGCTATTTTTCGTCCTAAATACACAGGAAATAATAATTATCTTGAAAAACCCTACGCCACTGGCTCTCATCGCGAAGGTCTCTGACAGCATTGCCATTTTCGCCGCAAACCTCTGTTTATGCGATCGGTCACTCCTTTTCCCACTCACATGAAGATACAAATTAGATGATGGATTTCGAATATTTCATATTTATGAATGGAATGTTGGGTCTATTTATTTAGACGTCATTGGTCCCATCCCATATTTTTTATTGGCTATTTATATCAATTCAGGTATTGATGTACTTAGTTCGTATTTTTTGTTTTATTTCACATATTTTTTCGAAGTTTATTATTCGGTATACAGTTACCATTAAATAGGTGCATGTACTACCTACCTTGCTTACTGCAGACTTCCTCATACTGACCACAAGATCATACTTAATTAAATATAATTTGGTGATAACTATAATAGTTGCTCACGTAATTCTTTGTAGTTAGCTACTGTAATTTATAAGTTTGGTGGGTTGGTAGGTGATTAAAGAAACCTACAAAGTTTTCAAAATTTATAAAAATACATAATAAAATTCCATAATATGCACAAGCTCTTTCTAGATAATTCATGTACCTACCTCTTATTTTTATAAGTTACTTTTCAGGGTGCGCTACGCAAACAATAATTATTATAAACTAAATGTTATTGAAATAAAATTTAGCTTCAAAATGAAATCAGAATTTTTATTTTATTTTTGTTCTTCTACAATTTTCAAAACGACCTGTTGATATTTTATACTTTTGATTACAGATCGATGTATTGACTTTAGATGAAGAAAAAACATTTAAACATTTAGTTATATAGTTTGTTTATATAATTTATATAAACATAATTTGGATTACATATTCATTTTGATGTCCAATAACAATAATTATTAACATTAACGTACAATTATTATTATTATACCTACAATAATAATACCTACGTTCTACTTTAAATTTAATTAGTTCTTGAAGCCCAAATATTAAAAAAAATTAGTATGCTTTTTTGGGAACGTTTGAGAACTTCACGTGTATTTGCTGTATTTGCTGGTCATACTGACCAGAAACCTGGTCCAAGGACACGTGTCCAGGGCAATAATTATTTCCTACAATAATTGAAGGTAATACCTTAAATGTTTACCTGACAGGTAAAGTGGGACTATATAGCTTGTGTATAAGACTGAAACAAAATATGTTTTATAGCTTATATTATACCTTGTTCCTATATTTGGATTAATGTAGGCCTTGCATTTGACTCGACGCTCTCTATGTAAGGGCTAGCGCACGATATTGGCGCGACATCACTTGAAAAAAAGGTCATAGCTACCAAACGGCAATCGCTACAAAGAATAATTTTTATACAAAAACTTCTACTATATCTTGGCTTCATTTTGTTCACTTCATGTGTACAAAAATTTTCATAACTAAAAAAGTTTGTCGCTTAGTGAAAATATCAATACACGTTTTGCAACATGCACCGTTTGTATTATTTTTGCAAATCAGCTATACAGGGTTATTCACGGTATACGCCACGGAAGTTTATGGCCGTGTCTCTGGATTTAAGGATCTTTTTATTTTTGGAGTGGATAGAGACCCGGCAGAGGTACGTTTTAAAATTATATTCATAATGTACAGGTTGTCCCAAAAGCATGAAACATATCAAAGTTATGTTTTTTTAAATGGCATGCTCCTATGTTATTGCATTTTTAGATTGTCTGAGAAGAGAAAATAAGATTGGCTTTTACAGTTGGTGCTAAAATTCAGAAGTTTTTGAGTTATAAACAAGTGAAAATCGTCATTTTTCAAGTTCATGGCCCTGTACAACGAAAACGGCTGCAGATAGAGAAAAACGGCTTACATGTCCCTTTTTTAACTTTTCATGTACTGTCCTATGATGTACATGAAATGTTTTTACAGGGTGATAAAAAATTTGAAAAATTCTGATATTTCTCCACGCGTCGCCAAATAAAAAAATCAAAGAAAGCGCAAATGTTTCTATACCATAGGATAGTACATAAAAAGTTAAAATAGGGACATGTAAGCCGTTTTTCTCTATCTTGAACCGCTTTCGTTGTACAGGGCCTTGAACTTGAAAAATGACGATTTTCACTTGTTTATAACTCCAAAACTTCTGAATTTAAACACCAACTGTGAAAGCCAATCTTATTTTCTCTTCTCAGACAATCTAAAAATGCAATAACATAGGAGCATGCCATTTAAAAAAACATAACTTTGATATGTTTCATGCTTTTGGGACACCTATACATTATGAATATAATTTTAAAACGTACCTTTGCCGGGTCTCTATCCACTCCAAAAATAAAAAGATCCTAAAATCCAGAGACACGGCCATAAACTTCCGTGGCGTATACCGTGAATAACCCTGTATATACTTGAGGGCAGTAAGATACACGATTAGAAGCGCCCATTTGTCTGCTTTAATTTAATGAGAAAATCATTTTTATATCTTGATTACTTTTTAAGATATATTCATGTAAATGTTCAAAAGTACAATTTTTAAAAATCATAAATTTTTATGGTTTTTTCAAATATAAAAGTCCTGACCTACCCAAAAAGGTTGTAAAGAGCCGTTTTGAATGCAAAATTATGCAATGAACAAAACTTATTAGATCTGACCTGGTTATACGTCAAAAAAAAATCGATAACGGAGCGACTTTTATAACGAATTTCGCTCCACTAGAGCGGTAGGTATGTACCTATTAGTGGAGCGGAAAGAGGCTGAAAATATGCACAAAAAATTTTTCGGAGTAGAAAGATATGGGACCGGTACCATCATATTAAGGGATCTTTGGGGCACTAGAATCTCGTTTTACGACAAGCTCCCTTGGTGCTGACAAAAGTTACAGCCCTTTGAATATCAGATTTGTGATTTTTTTCACGAGTAAATGCTTCGCAAATTTTTTTTTTCTCCGTCACCAGTTGACATTGAGGACTCTAGTTTTGTTTTTCCATTATGGTTATGATTAGTGAACGAGATGACGTATTTAAAATGCAAGAAGTTGGTTCAATTTTCAAAATATTCAGTGTTTTTGTCCGATTAATCACACAATTTCTGTAAAGTTCCGACTTTGAACACCTTTAATTTTTTTTTCACGATATCGATTTCAGTTTTTTTGTTACCATCTGATAAAAATGAAGTTTTGCGAATATTTCATTTCACATAACATATAGTCGCGTTTGAAAAATAAACTTTCTAGAGCCGTTGATATGAAACCCTGAAGTTGACCAGATATGTTTAGCATAGAACGGACGGAGTGCGAGTTATAGCGCGGCGACGGCTGTTGAACAAGGAACGGCTGAGAATAAGATTGTTACTGTTATGTAGGTACCTATTCAATAATAATTTAGGGACGTTTATTTAATGTAATATTGTTTAAATAAGGCTTTGTTATTTATTAAATATTTTAACATGCTTGAAATTCATTGAAAATATTCATATTTTCAATTGGTTAATATACCTACCTAAGGGCAATAGGAAGCAAGGTATTTAAGGTATAATATCTTATCTACACGCGGTTACACCTATTTACCTAGAAATGAAGTACAATTATTGTACCTTAGTAGGTATTTCCTTCAACTGCAATTTCTTGGGGTTGTGATGAACTGGTAAAAAATAAATAAATATTTTTAAAACATTAATGTTTTATTCATCATCAATAAATAAATATCATCGTGTGGCTGTAGTTTAAAGCCCTGGTGAAATGCGATAATATACAAAATAATTTCAGTTTAAGGGTGTAAGCCGAACACACGCGTGCGAGGTTTATTTCTTATCTATAGGCGGTGTTTAATATCATATGTTTAATTGTGTCATTAGTATTAATTTTAATCAACATTGATAGTGTTAGTATCAACACTCAACAATGTTTAATTTTGATGCCAACGTGAAATTCAGGTAAGGAAGGATTTTGAATATATTTTCTAATAATTAGTCTAATACAGTCGAATTTGCTAGAGAAATTTTACAACTTACACACAGTTATTGTATTAGGTATAGAGGGTGTAACAAAGTGGTGACTTTAAATTAGAATGGCGATTCCTTTTATTTTTTAGTAGAAAATACTCAAATAAGCATGTGTCGTTATTTGCATAATTTTCAAGAAAGATAATTTTAGAAAAGAGGTCAAAGTTTTATTAAAAAATTTATTTTTCATTAATTATTTTTTTTTCTTTCTTTCATTTCAAGTTCAGATTTTATAATAATGAAAAATATACACCCCGATATTGTATGTATATTATGACCAATAATTCAATATTTATTCCTCCTCAACAGGAGAAAAAGTAACATGAATTTGAATAATTGCATAATTTGTGACGGAAGTCTCGATGATTTGTCAAGAACAGTTATTCAGACGCCCACGACCCACGAGTAGAGGAATCTCAGCCATTCTTAACGCGTCAGAAAAAAGACATGACAATCTTTGGACAAGACTCGAACCTCACAAAAAAGTTTTGGAATCAATGAAGTATGATTATAAGTATCATCACGAATATTACAAGCGTTATACTAGTTACCAAAATACCGAATACCAACGGCAGATACAAAGCAAATCCCAAAATAATAGTGGAGCGGAAAGAGGCTGAAAATATGCACAAAAAATTTTTCGGAGTAGAAAGATATGGGACCGGTACCATCATGTTAAGACTGAGACCATACCTTGCTTTCTATAAAGGGCAATAATTGCCCTTTAGGTGAATAAATTTCAAGCGTGTTAAAATATTTAATAAATAACAAAGCCTTATTTAAACAATATTACAATAAATAAACGTCCCTAAATTATTATTGAATAGGTAACATAACAGTAACACTCGCAGTAACAATCTTATCCTCAGCCGTTCCTTGTTCAACAGCCGTCGCCGCGCTATAACTCGCACTCCGTCCGTTCTATGCTAAACATATCTGTTCAACTTCAGGGTTTCATATAAACGGCTCTAGACTAGAAAGTTTATTTTTGAAACGCGACTACATGTTATACGAAATAAAATGTTCACTAAGCTTCATTTTATCAGATGGTAACAAAAAAACTGAAATCGATATCGTGAAAAAAAAATTTAAAGGTGTTCAAAGTCGGAACTTTGCAGAAATTGTGTGTTTAATCGGTCAAAAACACTGAATATTTTGAAAATTGAACAAACTTCTTGCATTTCAAATACGTCATTTCGTTTACTGATCATAACTATAAAGGAAAAACAAAACTAGAGTCCCCAATGTCAACCGGTGACGGAGAAAAAAAATACTTTGCGAAGCTTTTACTTGTGAAAAAAAATCACAAATCTGAGATTCAAAGGGCTGTAACTTTTGTCAGCACCAAGGGAGCTTGTCGTAAAAGGAGATTCTAGTGCCCCAAAGATCCCTTAATATGATGGTACCGGTCCCATATCTTTCTACTCCGAAAAATTTTTCTACCTGAAATAAGCGAGATAGCGGGCTCTTTCCGCTCCACTATAATAATGAGCGCACTGCAAATAAGGGACGAATCAAAATAAATTTTGATATTAGAAAGATGTGCTTCATTTGCAACAAAGATGGCAGAAAAAAAAGAAGAAACTCATTTCTATTAGCACAGGCACTGGTGAGAATACTAGAAAAATAGTTTCAAATGCAGTCAATTTAAAGATTATGCCTAGATGTGGAAATGTTGTCTAAATCATCAGCTGTATCAGATTTTTGCAATCACTGAAAATATTTTTGAAGACAAACTAAACAGCAATTTTTCCGAGGAAGAAGAAGTAAAAGAGTTGCTGTATTAATGAGCGTAAGCCTGAGTAAGTATCTCACATGCATAATGATGATATTATTGAGATTATGTATACCTATTATGTATAAAATATAGTTTTTTAACCTATGTACTTATGTAATTGAAAATATGAATATTTCCAAAATATCAAATCCTTATTTAAACAATATTACATTAAATAAACGTCCCTAAATTATTATTGAATAGGTTACATAACAGTAACAATCTAATTCTCAGCCGTTCCTTGTTCAACAGCCGTCGCAGCGCTATAACACGCACTCTGTCCGTTCTATGCTAAACATATCTGGTCAACTTCAGGATTTCATATCAACGGCTCTAGAAAGTTTATTTTTGAAACGCGACTATATGTTATGCGGAATAAAATGTTCACAAAACTTCATTTTATCAGATAGTAACAAAAAAACTGAAATCGATATCGTGAAAAAAAAATTAAAGGTGTTCAAAGTCGGAACTTTGCAGAAACTGTGTGATTAATCGGACAAAAACACTGAATATTTTAAAAAATTGAACAAACTTCTTGCATTTTAAATACGTCATTTCGTTCACTAATCATAACTATAATGGAAAAACAAAACTAGAGTCCCCAATGTCAACCGGTGACGGAGAAAAAAATATTTTGCGAAGCTCTTACTCGTGAAAAAATATCACAAATCTGAGATTCAAAGGCCTGTAACTTTTGTCAGCCCTTGATCAGCCCTTCCGGTTACACCGGAAGTTGCCATATTTTTTTTTTTTTTTTAATGGTACACCCTGTATATTATTACATTTTCAGATTGCCTGAAAAACAGTAATAAAAATGATGTTTACAGTTCAAATTTGTAACGACCAATTAATGAGTTATAAACAAATTAAAATTGCAATTTTCCATTTCAAAGCAGCTTAGCTTGAAAACGGGTCAAGATATCGGAAAACGGCTTACATGTCCCTATCCTAACTTTTTGTATACTATTATGCTGGAGTACCTAAAAAAAAAATATTTTTTATTAATTTTCTTTTTGAAAACGCTGATTTTTCATCACTTTGTATACAAATTTCATCAGCACCATAGGATACTACGTGAAAAGTTAAGATAGGGACATGTAAGCCGTTTTCATCTATCTTGACCCGTTTTCGATCTAAGCTGCTTTGAAAATGAAAAATTGCGATTTTCATTTGTTTATAACTCATAAACCACTCGTTCCAATTTTGAACTACAAACACCATTTTTATTATATTTTTTCAGGCAATCTGAAAATGTAATAATATACAACTTGTCCCGTTTAAAATAAGATAGTTGATGGCTACTTCGGTATAACCGGAAATGGTGAGGGGTTGTGAATATTTTACAGCTCGTCAAAACCAAAATTATACACGTACAAATTTTTAGACTTCTACTCCTTGGACTTCTCCATATAAAAATGCCCTAAGGTTCTCGCGCCGCACCCTGTATATAATAAATGTTTTATTGAACGCTCAATTTCGAGCAAAAAATTGATAAAGAGAAGCGCGATGCAGATAAGAAGACGCATTTTCCGGGTGATTCGGATAAAACTATTAAATTTAATGAGTTTAGAACATAAGTACAATGTTATTATGGTAATGTAATCAATTTATAACCTTAAATATAAGGAAATTTCTGAGAAAACAGCTTGTGAAGTCGAGAGTGTGCACTTTTTGTTAGTGATGTGAAAATCGGAACATTAACGAAAAAAATTAAAACCATATCAAACAAAAATAACAGTTTCCATGGCAATTTTATAAGATCTGTCTATTAAATTAACAGTGGGTATTATAAAGGCCAATTAAGTTAACGGGCAGATTTTTGTGATCGTTTTCAAAGTGAATATCGACGTCAAATTACTTTTATTAACATTTTTGTAATCCCTGTCCGGCCAAGAATCACTGAATTGCTATATTTTCCACCCAGAGTCGATACATATTTTCTAGAAACGGCCCCCGAAATCTGTACGTTAACCTAATGAGCCTTTATAATATCTACTGTAAGTCTATTGAATTAAATCTGTTAAATTAAATTAAATTAATCTATTAAATCTGTCTAAGTTAAGTTCATTTTCTCAAAAATTTGCTCATTTAAGGTTACAAATTGATTACATCACCGTATTGGCAATAGAATAAAGTATCAAAAAATGGAATAAAAAGTAAGGGTTTTCTATTTAAAAAAAAAAATGCCGATGACGTCACAATTTTTTCACGTATCAGCTTGTATACCCGAATATTATTTCAAAAGTTGAACAGCTTAAAAGAAAAATCGGCCTGTTTTTTATTTCATAAAAAAAACAACGTTTTCCGTTTTATCGAATTTATTTCTTACTTTTGGCGCTCACTGTATGTACCTACATCATTGGATTTCATTTGAATCTTCAATTATTCAATCTTCAATTATCTTATTGATAAAAATGCAGTTAATTTAACACAAATAGGTACGGCAATAATAATATGGATTTGCTAATTAACTTTGATGTTTCTTTAGAAAATTTATTAGGGACCCATGTTCAATTGTTTTTTAATGCATTTCCGTGAGGGAGCTATCTCAAAGCGGCAAGGCAAGAGTTAGGAATACGAATTTTATTCTACAGTCGAGATAACCATCAATTTAAGTGCCAAATGTAACCTGATCTGCTTTGCAGTAGTGCCACATTTACCGGATCTCGAGTTGTACAGAAATAATAATATACACGACCACAACTCTAGCGCCCTCTTAAGCGTGAACAGTTGAACTATTTCTGTATAAAAATTGATAAAAAATGGTCAAAATGAGATCCAGACGAAAATTTGCCACCACCCCCCCCCTGACCCCTCCTATGTGAAAAAAGTTGATATACACATAGATACAAGTCGAGATCCGAAAAGGATCTCGTCTTGTAAAAATGGATCTCAGCTTGTCTACAAAATGTAACCAAAAGATCTCACCTTGATACAAAAACATCTCTATATATATATATAAATATATATATATATATATATCGTGGGCAGGTGAATTTTGGAAAACCACTTTTTCGTAATCTGGGGGTCATGATCGGTGGACATTTGATGAGTTTGGGTGATTTTTGGAAAGTGATGTCGTCCTCAATAGTGTATTTTTTTGTTAAAAAATACACTAATATGTACCAATCTCTAGGTTCACATAATATTTCTTGACGACTTAGAATTCATAAATTGTTGTTTCTTGGTGATTTAACAAAAATCTTGTGTGATACACATTACAAAAAGGGAGTGTTTAAGCCCTTTGACGATTGTCCAACTCGGCCTTCGGCCTCGTTTTACAATATAAAATACCACTCTTTATATAGAATTCATATTTTGTTGTTATTAGCGACTTGGAATTCATAAATAATTGTAGTTCTTTGCCGACTTAAACAAAAAATCTTGTGTACCACACGTTGCAAAAGAAGCATAATTCAATTAAGCAACTTGCAACTTGTATCGCTAATAGCTGTTTTGCTATTTTAGATATACAGGGTGTTTACTGTAAGGTTAGCCAAACTTCACAGGCTGATTCTTCAGACTAAAATAAACAAAAAATTTCCCATTAACGTATGTTCGGAAATGCACCGTTTTCGAGATACAGCGTGTCGAAAAAATATTATTTATCCAGTTTTTTGACGATATCTCGGGAACCGGGAACAATGTTCAGTTCTTATACACACTATATGCTCACTGATCCCCTTATTTTCACCGTAAAATAAAGGTTTTAAAAAAATTAAGTGGCGTAGATTTTTGGTATTTTGAGGGTTTCGGCCTCCTAATTTCTACGCCGCTGGAATAAATGCGATTTTAAGCAGCGCCTTTGAACCGTCCACGTTTTCTATACCAAAAAGATACTCCTGGTTAACGGCTCTGAAATGAACCGTTTCCGAGAAAAATAGCATTTTATGAGAGAAAACATCATTTTTTTAACGATTTTTCAACAGCATTTTGGAAAAATGAAAGTACTTAAGTAAGTAAAAACTTCTTATTCCTATAATTATTAATGTTTTCTCTCATAACATGACATTTTTTTCGGAAACGGTTTACTTTAGAGCCGGCAATAAAGAGTACCTTTTTGGTTTAGAAAACATGGACGGTTCAAAGACGCTGCTTAAAATCGCATTTATTCCAGTAGCGTAGAAATTAGGGGGTCAAAACCCTCAAAATACCCTAAGTCGACGCCACTGATTTTTTTTAACATTTATTTTACGACGAAAATAAGGGGATCAGTGAGCACATAATGTGTATAAGAGCTGAACATTGTATCTCATACGGTTCCCGAGATATCGTCAAAAAACTGGAAAAATAATATTTCTTGGACACCCTGTATCTCAAAAACGGTGCATGAGGTTTGGTCAACCGCCTTACAGTAAACACCCTGTATACATATAGTGATTTGGCTCGAAGGTATTATTTTTTAGATGAAGCATTCATTTCTATTATTTTTTCACTGTTGTAAAATTTTGATACAAGGTTTGGTTTATGAGATAATGCAACTTATTTTTCATTCTCCCCTTTACGAAAGTGTAACTTTCTGTCTTGATAAGACGACCGAAAGCGAAAGTAAAACATCCTAGGTGATAGGTTGCTAGGTGGTTGCTAGCTATGAAAAACTTTCGTGGCCTGGACAAAAAAGTAGAAATGTCAGTTTGATTAACGTTTATTTAGATGGAAAATTAAATGTAAAACTGCAATAAAAATTCCAGTAAATCTTTCTGGAACATACAAATAATTATTATTGTATGTTCCAGAAAGATTTACTGGAATTTGCAGCTTCTTGAATGAATTTCATTTTGAACTAATAAACTACGATCAAAGATTCAAAAATTATAGCGGTACAGAGTTTTAAACTTGACAGTGTCATAAATTAATAATTTAAAACTATCGTTACTATGGTAATGTTAAAAACATGGCACCTTATAATAATTCCATTGTTATCACTGAATCGTATTATTTTACTCATTTCTTCTTAATCCGTGGTTCAATATGGCAAGGGGAGAATGAAAAGTTTAATACATTACACGCTACGAAAGCTCTTTCAGGTGCTTGGAGTTTTTAAATACCCTCGGCTACGCTACGCTTCGCCTCGGGTATTTAAATACACCTCACACCTAAAAGTGAACTTTCGTAGCTTGTAATGTAAATAACTATAATATGGCTGGGCCTGTTTAAAACTAAGTATAGTGATATAAATAAATTGGTATCTTGCATATTTAATAACAATTTTATTGTGAAAATGACAGAAATATTCCACAATAGTTATTTATGTAGGTACCTTTGTGCAAAATTGAGCTTTGGCGGTTGAAAATGAGAGATATTTTTGAGAGACAAAACTCTCGAAAGCACCATAATTTCGCGCTCGAGATGTATACAACATTTTTTTGACAGTTTTGTTGAAATATGAACGCGAAAAAATCGAAATAATAATCATAAAAATTAAATAATAATCATAAAAATTATTTCTTATCTTTTCTCTTATCTGTTTCTTATCTGCTAAGGAAACAAACATAAGATTTCTATTACCGTGCACGAAATAGTTTTTCGCTCTAGTGCGCGAAATAGTTTGCGCGCGATGCCGTGTAGGAGTAGAGGAGTAGACAACAACAATGTGCCATTTTTAATTCTGGTATTGATGAAAAAACGTCAACATGATGTGAAGGTTGTCTAAAAAATAGCATACCTATTTTAAATGGAAAAATTGTAACTTGAATGAGAATAAATACAAATACAAATTATGCAAATTTTAGAGAAGGGAATTTCGAATTTCTTTTGTAAGAAAAATGTGAAATTCTCTTTTTTTTTTGTACTTATTAAATAGGAAAATTTGGAGACCATTTAGCGAAATAATTGAGATACTGATGGGTAATGCCTATTGAGGGGTATAGATAAGAAGCTAAAAGCACTAATAGCAGTAACTTTGTCACTTGATATGCAAAATGTTTACTTAGTATTTCATTTAGTACAATTTTATCCCTCTATGTATACAGGGTGATTCACAGTGGATGGTACCTTAGACGTTTACGGGAACTGAAATTGTCATTGAATTTTTCTGAAAATTTAGTCACTTGAGTAATTGGCTCTGCTCTATAGATCTAAAATATTCTCGGCATTGGGACGTTGCCGCTTATTTCGAAAAATTGCAACAACGTTGATATTTTAAATGAGAATGAGACACCCTGTATATTATTATTACATTTTTAGATTGTCTGCGAAAATTCACTAAGAATGGTTTTCAGTATTTTGAGGTTGACATAGACTACCTATAGTTTAAAATAAAATGGTAGCAGATACCTCAATGTGTATACAGCGTAATCCTTTGAAAACCTTTTATTGTTGGTCAATTATTAACATTAATGATACCATTTTCCATCATCTACATTAAGCGTGAATCTTTCTCTCAATCAACTGGCCCACGTTACCATGAAAAGAATGAACGCCTTGGTAGGTCTAATTCCGTAGACTATAATGAGCTTTATGAATTATTCTTAGAGTCAATTATTTAAAGGCGATTATTTGACATTTTTGAAAAAATATGCTTAAACCATACCTGCGCGAGTTTGCGGACGGGGCCTCATTTCTAGAAATGCATTTATTGAAACGAGTGCTTAATTATTAAGATTTTACAACAAATCACGAAGTCAAAAAAATTGGAATAAAGTAGACCGAAAGCGGAATGAAAACAACATGTGCGTCATCGAGTGGCGGCTCTTGAAATGAAGTGACACTTCACGTATTTCTATTTGAAAAATTATTTTTTTTATTTAGAAAATTGTTATTTTTTTAATAATTTTATAGTCTCGGTTTGACAATTTTTTTTGCAAAGAACAGTATGAATATGGGTTCAATAATTCCATTTTTTTGCAAGGTTCGGTAAGCTCGAATTTTTTTTTTGAGGTCCGGCGGTTTGACCATATCCATGAATTTTTTTTAATCAAGGTGTACTTTGACAAGGTCAAGGTAAGGTTTGACAAGGCCAGGTTTAACAATGCCCGATTTTTTGAGCTAACCGGACTTTGCAAAAATTGAATTTTCGATCTGACCGGATTTTGCAAAAAAAATCGAGCTGGCCGGACTTTACAAAAATCGAATTTTACAGCTGACCAGGCTATGCCTTTTGAGCAAAATCCGAATTTTCGAGCTGACTGGACTTTGTCTAGTCGGATATTGCAGCAAAGCTAAAAAAAATCGAGCTGACCGGACTTTGTCCTGTGTAGATTTCACACTTCACTACCTTTACAATCCACGAGTCGCCACTGACGTCATCAACTATAGTTCTATAATAAATCTATAATAAATAAATAAAGCCCTAATACCTGTTCAATTGCGATAACCGACGCCTATGAAATAACTACATAACTTCAATCTGTTCGATTTTGATTGCTTTAGGACTGGTAAATACCGATTAGCGTTTCTGAAAATGTGTGACATACATTGTTTTCATTTCGCAACTAGTAAAAAATTTACTTTTCGTGTGATTTGAAGTTACATTTATTGATTTCATCCCAATAAAATTGTAATGAATGGGATTTATTACCATCTTTACCATTAAGTTAGGCACGGTACACTTTTTTACATGAATCTTTTCTAGGGTGACTACATATGGATAGAGCCGACAACCGGCGGGGAATTCGATGTGGCGATCGGTGCAAGAGTGGTATCAGCTGAGGGAAGGAGGATAGCTGTCAGAGATGACGATGGTCAGGAGCACTGGCTTTCGCCCGACCGGCGGATCAAAGCCATGCACTCCACTTCCATACAGGGGGTGGAAGACATGATCGGTCTGGGGGATTTACACGAAGCCGGCATACTCAGGAATTTACTCATCCGCTACAACGAAAATTTAATCTACGTGAGTATACTCTTCTTACTTAAACTATATTTTTTCTTACCCTTTCAACAGATTTATTCGTCTAAGTATATTTATAATTATCCCCCGTGTCGATATATAATTAATACATACAGGTGTCTCGTTAGAACCCCCTAAATTTGAACAGGCCAGGGTCAGAGGATCAAAAAAAGTTTGTTTTTTAAATTTTGTCTCTGTGCTGGTTTTCTGAATTGGCCACAAGGTATACCACAGACCACAGTCCCCTATATTATTGCTTTTGGGGAACACTGAAATCATTAAATCAATAAATATTTTTTCCGCTACCATACGCGAGCTGACTAATTTAGAGACACTACAGACAATGCAAACTTTTATTTCACGGCCGAGGCCGTCAATGAATTTTTACGGCCATTATATTATACCGATGACAACTGCTGCTATATAGGCAACTCGGTCACTGATGTACTGTCGATTATCGTTCAAATAGGATACATAACCATGCAGACTTCCTGTTATCTCCCTTTCTCCCTAGGAAGAGCGCTAGAAAATGTGCATTCTTAACCAATTATGTAATGATAAAATTTCCCTTTTTTGATCCCTTTTCCCCTTCCGATCAGGCTCAGAGACGGGGTTCTACTCGACTCCAATCTTTCTTTCACCATTGATGGTACCTCTGGCTGGAACTCATTCCCAACAGGAAAATTAAATTACCGATCTATAACAACACATCCCCGATTGACACCTCACTCGACCGACGTGGTACCGCTTTTTCTCTGGTACTTACACCTTACACCTACCCTTCCTTGCAACTCCTTGCTACATTGATGCCTACTCGGTTGTCCAGCGTGTATTTAAAAATTCAAATATAAGTACCTACCTAATCCCGCATTACAATACAATGCTTCTTTAAAGAGTTCCATTAGTAACTATGTAAAACAGAGTAAAGAAATCTGCTTTACGTATAACAAATTTCATGCAATAGTCAGCTTACTGTTAATTTACCTGCGCGTCATAATACCCGTGTGATAATGTCAAATATTGTGACGTGCAGATTAGTAGCCGGCCTATTGTATAAAATAAAAAAATAAAAAATATATTCATAAAATAAATTATTAACAATTTTACAACTACTTTGCAGACTTACACTGGCTCTATCCTGGTAGCAGTCAATCCATACCAAATCCTGCCGATATATACCGCAGAGCAAATAAAACTCTACAAGGAGAGAAAAATTGGTGAACTACCTCCACACATTTTCGCCATTGGAGACAATGCCTACGCCAACATGCGACGATATGGACAAGATCAGTGCATCGTAATATCTGGCGAATCGGGAGCTGGCAAGACTGAAAGTACCAAATTAATCCTGCAATACTTGGCCGCTATCAGCGGGAAACATTCTTGGATAGAACAGCAAATTCTCGAAGCCAATCCAATTCTGGAGGCTTTCGGAAATGCCAAAACAGTACGCAATGATAATAGTTCTAGGTTCGGAAAATATATAGATATTCATTTCAACAGTAGCGGAGTGATAGAAGGTGCAAAAATAGAGCAGTATTTATTAGAGAAGAGCAGAATTGTTTCGCAAAATCCAGATGAAAGAAATTATCACGTGTTTTATTGCCTTCTTGCTGGATTGGGACGAGATGAGAAGAAAAAACTTGAATTGGGGGATGCTAGCCAGTACAGATACCTTGTTGGAGTAAGTAAAGAGGTTTATTAATTTTTGTTTTCACTGTTTTTCTCACTTCTTTTGCGTTATTTTCAATCAGCTTTTAAAGGAATGTAGAGACTTGAAGTATAGTTTCTTCAATGCCTTGGCTAATTAAAATTTGACAATAATTCTTGTCCAAATTAATAATTGATATTATTTTTGCAGGGTGGCAGTATAACATGTGAAGGCAGAAATGACACAGCGGAATTCGCCGATATCCGCAGTGCGATGAAAGTGTTATTATTTTCAGATCAGGAAATATGGGAAATATTCAAACTTCTGGCCGCACTTCTTCACATAGGAAACATCAAATACAAGGCCATAGTGGTTGATAACTTAGATGCGACCGAAATTCCCGACCCTACAAACGTGAACAGGGTCGCAAATCTTCTAGGTGTTCCAGCGCAGCCGCTTGTAGATGCCTTAACCAGAAGAACGTTATTCGCTCACGGTGAAACGGTGGTGTCGACTCTGTCCAGAGAGCAAAGTGTTGACGTCAGAGACGCTTTCGTTAAAGGAATATATGGTCGATTGTTTGTTTTAATTGTTAAAAAAATCAACAGTGCAATATATAAACCCAAAGAAAGACAAAGAAATGCAATCGGTGTCTTGGATATATTCGGTTTCGAAAATTTTACTCACAACAGTTTTGAACAGTTCTGCATTAATTTTGCGAATGAGAATTTGCAACAATTTTTTGTTCGACATATATTTAAGTTAGAGCAGGAGGAATACAATTTGGAAGGGATTAATTGGCAGCATATTGAATTTGTTGATAACCAAGATTCGTTAGATCTTATTGCGATAAAGCAGTTGAATATAATGGCGCTTATAGATGAGGAGAGTAAATTTCCCAAAGGATCTGATCAAACCATGTTAGCAAAACTGCATAAAACGCATGGGAATAACAGGAATTATCTAAAACCCAAATCTGATATTAATACAAGCTTCGGTTTGAATCATTTTGCAGGTGTTGTTTTCTATGACACTCGAGGCTTTCTCGAAAAGAATAAAGACACGTTCAGTGGAGATCTTCTACAATTGGTAGCATTATCTAAAAACAAATTTCTACAACAACTTTTCGCGAATGATATCGGCATGGGATCTGAAACAAGGAAACGAACACCAACGCTATCGACTCAGTTCAAGAAAAGTCTCGATTCATTAATGAGAACGCTGTCTGCGTGTCAGCCATTTTTCATTAGATGCATTAAACCAAACGAACACAAAAAACCTGGAATGTTTGATAGAAATTTATGCTGCAGACAGTTAAGATATTCAGGGATGATGGAAACCATTAGAATTAGAAGAGCGGGCTATCCCATACGGCACAGTTTCAAAGATTTTGTTGAAAGGTACAGGTTCCTAATAAACGGAATACCGCCATCACACAGAACTGATTGCAAACATGCCACCTCAAAAATATGTTCAGCCGTCCTTGGAAGATCTGATTACCAATTAGGACACACCAAAGTATTCTTGAAAGATGCTCATGACTTATTCTTAGAGCAAGAACGAGATCGAGTTTTAACAAAGAAAATTCTTATTCTCCAACGTTCCATTCGGGGTTGGGTGTATAGAAGAAGATTTTTAAGACTGAAGGCTGCCACTATGGTTATTCAGAAATACTGGAAAGGATACAGTCAAAGACAGAGATATAAGAAAATGAGAGTAGGTTATATGAGACTACAAGCTTTGATTCGTGCTAGAGTTTTATCACATCGATTCAGACATCTAAGAGGGCACATTGTGGGCTTACAAGCTCATTCAAGAGGGTATTTAGTTAGAAGAGAATATGGACACAAAATGTGGGCGATTATCAAAATACAGAGTCACGCCAGACGTATGATAGCTCAGAGGAGATATAAGAAAATCAAATTCGAGCACAGGAATCATATCGAAGCTTTAAGGTTGAAAAAGAAGGAGGAACGAGAACTGAAAGATGCCGGAAATAAACGAGCGAAAGAAATTGCTGAACAAAATTATAGGTACGTTTTCGTAATATTATAAAAACGGTAATAATCTTATTTTTTTTTAGAGAGAGAATGTATGAATTGGAGAGGAAAGAAATGGAACTGGAAATGGAAGAAAGACGTACTGTTGAAATGAAAAAGAATCTCATAAATGACGCTGCTCGAAAAGCTGATGAGCCGGTAGATGATTCCAAATTAGTGGAAGCCATGTTTGACTTTCTACCGGATAGTTCCAGTGAAGCTGCACCTCCAGGTAATCCATTTAACGTTAGATCTAAAGTGAGACAAGAATGTTGTTCAATATAATATTTTGCAGGTAGAGAAACTTCAGTTTTCAACGATTTACCATCCCAGCCTTCTGATTCTGAGATTATAAGCCCAATGCAAACTGTATCTGAGGACGAGGAGGATCTGTCCGAATTCAAATTCCAGAAATTTGCTGCCACATACTTTCAAGGCAACGTGGGACATCAATATTCCAGGAAGCCTCTCAAACATCCATTACTTGCTCTTCACACTCAAGGGGATCAATTGGTAAGAATAAATTGGTAATGTTATAAAGTCTACTTATTGATTTGTATAATATTTTACAGGCAGCTCAAGCTTTATGGGTAACAATCTTACGGTTCACTGGAGATCTTCCAGAGCCTCGATATCATAACATGGACAGAGATACCACATCTGTGATGTCCAAGGTAACAGCAACTTTGGGACGAAACTTCATCAGAAGTAAAGAGTTCCAAGAAGCTCAAATGATGGGTTTGGATCCTGAATCTTTTTTGAAACAAAAACCGAGATCGATACGGAACAAACTGGTATCTTTAACGCTGAAGAGGAAGAATAAACTCGGGGAAGATGTAAGAAGAAAACTGCAAGATGAGGAATACACTGCCGACAGTTACCAATCATGGTTAGAATCTCGTCCAACTTCGAATTTGGAGAAGCTGCATTTCATTATCGGTCACGGCATATTACGGGCCGAATTGAGAGATGAAGTTTACTGTCAAATATGCAAACAACTTACAAATAATCCTTCCAAGTCATCACATGCAAGAGGTTGGATCTTATTATCCCTTTGTGTCGGTTGTTTTGCACCTTCGGAAAGGTTTGTTAATTATTTGAGGGCATTTATTAGAGAAGGGCCTCCCGGCTATGCACCTTATTGTGAAGATCGTTTGAAGAGAACGTTCAACAACGGCACAAGAAATCAACCACCGAGTTGGTTAGAATTACAGGCCACCAAATCTAAAAAACCGATCATGTTACCTATAACGTTTATGGATGGTAATACAAAAACTCTTCTGGCTGATTCTGCAACAACTGCTAGAGAGCTGTGTAATCAGCTATCAGATAAAATAGGTCTGAAAGATCAGTTTGGTTTCTCGTTATACATAGCGTTGTTCGATAAAGTATCTTCTCTGGGCAGCGGTGGAGACCATGTAATGGACGCAATATCCCAATGCGAGCAATATGCGAAAGAACAAGGTGCTCAAGAACGGAATGCCCCGTGGAGGTTGTTCTTCAGGAAGGAAATCTTCGCTCCTTGGCACGAACCTACCGAAGATCAGGTAGCCACTAATTTAATTTACCAGCAAGTTGTGAGAGGAGTTAAATTTGGGGAATACAGGTGTGATAAAGAAGAAGACTTAGCTATGATTGCTGCTCAGCAATATTTCATTGAATACAACACAGATATGAACGTGGAGCGGTTACTTACACTTCTTCCTAATTATATTCCTGACTACTGTTTAACCGGGGTTGAAAAAGCTGTTGATCGTTGGGCAACTCTTGTAGTACAAGCGTATAAAAAGAGTTATTACGTTAAAGAAAAAATAGCTCCTCTTAGAGTAAAGGAAGACGTAGTTAGTTATGCAAAGTTCAAGTGGCCATTACTGTTCTCTAGATTTTACGAAGCGTATAGAAATTCAGGACCTAATCTGCCCAAAAATGATGTAATTATTGCTGTAAATTGGACAGGAGTTTATGTTGTCGATGATCAAGAACAGGTTCTTCTGGAATTATCTTTCCCAGAAATAACCACTGTATCGAGTCAGAAAACTAATAAGGTGTTCACGCAGACCTTTAGCTTGAATACTGTTAGAGGCGAAGAGTTCACATTTCAAAGCCCCAATGCGGAGGATATAAGAGATTTGGTTGTTTATTTCCTCGAGGGACTTAAGAAAAGGTCCAAGTTTGTGATTGCTCTGCAAGATTACAAGGCGCCAGGAGAAGGTTCGAGTTTCTTGACTTTCTTAAAAGGAGATTTAATTATCTTGGAAGAAGACAGCACGGGAGAGACAGTTCTTAATTCGGGCTGGTGTGTCGGACGTTGTGAAAGAACCCAAGAAAAAGGCGATTTTCCAGCTGAAACTGTTTACGTCCTCCCTTGCATGTCAAAACCACCACCTGATATCCTCAACTTGTTCTCCATCGAAGGTATGTTAATTTACAGGTGTAGGTGTAGATTTTATAAATGAAATTTTCTTTTTATTATAGGAGCCGAGCATGGTAAACGTTTAAATCAACAATTTGCAGTCAACGGTACTGATTCTAGAGACCGTCCACATACTTTAGCAGAATATGCTATCGATCACTTCCGTCCACCAGTAAAACGCACGATATCCAAGGCGTTAACTTTAACATCCGTCAGAAAGAGTGTTGACGATTTATGGAGACATTCACGAGAACCTATCAAACAGCCACTTCTAAAGAAACTCCTGATGAAAGACGAACTTGCAGAAGAAGCTATATTCGCTTTCAGTGCCATTTTAAAATATATGGGTGATCTACCATCGAAAAGACCTCGATTAGGAAACGAATACACCGATCAAATATTTGACGGTCCCTTGAAACACGAAATACTGAGAGACGAAATTTATTGTCAAGTAATGAAACAACTAACAGATAATCGGAATCGTTTATCCGAAGAACGTGGCTGGGAACTGATGTGGTTGGGAACTGGTCTGTTCACTTGTTCGCAGAGTCTACTCAAAGAATTAACTCTATTTCTGAGAACGAGGCGACATCCGATTTCGCAAGACTCGTTGCAAAGATTGCAGAAAACTTTAAGAAACGGGCAAAGGAAGTATCCGCCTCATCAGGTCGAAGTAGAGGCTATCCAGCATAAAACTACTCAAATTTTCCATAAAGTGTATTTTCCTGATGACACAGATGAAGCTTTTGAAGTTGATTCGAGCACCAGAGCTAAGGACTTCTGTCAAAATATAAGTCAGAGGTTGAATTTGAGATCCAGCGAAGGATTCAGTCTTTTTGTGAAAATTGCCGATAAGGTGAGAAAAATTCAAAAAGTTCACAAAACGTTACACATTAAATACAGTTCATCTTTGCCGGAAATATTTCCTTTATAAGTCAGTCAATTGTTCGTTTTAGCAAGTCTGTTGTTGCCTTTTACCTACAGAAGGTATTGAAAATAATTCCTCCATTTGGCAACTTTTCCATTTTTTTTTTATAGCAAAAGTTTAGATTGTGTAAGTGTTATCTTAGTCAGGCTATCAGAGATGTAGCTAGGGTCATGAGTGCCCCTGGCAACAGATAAAGATCCTCAGGCTGTGAGTTGCGAAGCGCCCCCCCCCCCCCCCCACACCCCGAAGGGAGCACCCTCAGTCCTTAACGTCGCCTATTTCTTGATTGATAACCATTTCTAAAATATGATTTTATAAACGTCATATATTTTTTTATAGAAAAAAAGTCTCATGATCGATATTATAGGTATTATGAACATTTTAAAAGCCCATTTAAAGTTAAACGGTCATTTAGGTACTCATTTATTTTGATATCATTAAATGAGATTTACATCTGTTACCTCTTTTAGCTCCAACTCGACAAAGAGAAGCAGTACAGTAACGTAAGTGAGACAAAGACAAGAACATAGATCTCATAGCTTTTCGATGTATTAACAGAACTTGCAACTCGCCATCAATTAATTTTCATGAATTTATTAAACATGACCTTCTAATAATGACTTTAAATAAGTGCTTCACTAAATGTTAGAATTTATTGCAATATTATAAACCTAACGTGAACAATTTCATATTTTTTAGGTAATATCGGTACCCGAAGGCGACTTCTTCTTTGACTTCGTGAGACATTTAACAGATTGGATAAGGAAGGCGAGACCGACCAGGGACGGTATAACACCCCAATTCTCATACCAAGTGTTCTTCATGAAGAAGTTGTGGACCAACACGGTACCGGGCAAGGACAGAAACGCCGACCTGATATTCCACTTCCATCAGGAGCTCCCGAAACTGATAAGAGGTTACCACAAGTGCACTAAAGAAGAAGCGGCTAAACTCGCTGCCCTTGTGTATAGAGTCAGATTCGGAGAAAGTAAACAGGAACTGCAAGCCATACCGTAAGTTTTTCGCACGGTGAATATTTTTGTTTTTAATTTAATTCACACGTATCTGATTTTCAGTCAAATGCTTCGGGAATTGATACCCGCAGATTTGGTGAAGATCCAGGGCCAAAATGATTGGAAACGATCAATTGTGGCAGCGTACAATCAAGACGCGGGAATGTCTCCCGAAGATGCCAAGATCACCTTCTTGAAGATCGTGTATCGTTGGCCTACGTTTGGGTCGGCATTTTTTGAAGTCAAGCAGACCACCGATCCTAATTATCCGGAAATGCTGCTTATTGCTATTAATAAGCACGGGGTCAGTCTTATACATCCACAATCAAAGGTAAGGAATGGTGAACATTGTAATAAGGGTAGCAGAGAATAATTACAGTTGATTCGCTTAAAACCCTGTTTTGATACATTTTAAAGTAGGTTTTTTATTTATTTAATCATCCTTATAGATTCTGTTATAAATAATTGTAATTTGATTATAATTTTGATACAATTTTGACACAAGACGATAGATTAGATTAGATTTATTTTGAGTGGACCATTGTGACACCTCCACTGCGACCGTAGGTCTATTGTGGCTCACATCTAGTCGTGCTGGTGCTACATTAACCTCATCAGGTCAGCCCCTCTAAGTAAGCTGACCATCTTGACTGTTGTCAATGTATCCAGGTCCTCCGGTGTGAGAAAGTCTCTCCCGAAGGCTTGTAATCTGGTTATTCTCTTCCTTTTTCTCAGGGTAGATTTGTTTCTCCTCCTGGTCACTTTATACAATACAATTTAATTTCCTTTCAATTCATTAATAATTGTTGAGTATACTTGCCTTTTTCTCTCGTATTCATGATTGTCAATCATCCTTGGCATTGGTGGTGTCTGAAACTGCAATAAATCTTGAAGTGAACTCACGATTAGTTCTTCAGACTGATCGCTAGATGTCACTCTGCTTAAACCGCACGGAGAACCGTGTAATTTGTTTGCTTAAGACCTGCAGGGCTTTCAGAAATTCGACAATATCCTCCGGATAATCCAGATCACTGATAAGCCCCAATAGGGCGAAACACGTGTCTGTGCTTGTTCTGGTACTCTGGTGGCTCTGTTGTTGTTTGGATGGAAGCTCTCTTGATTGAGTTTCGGGCCACTACCAATATTACAAAAATGTTAGGGCGATGGAGGAATACTACAACCCCATTTAACAGACTAGTAATTGCACTTTATGTGCTTTATACTCATACGACAATAAGCATGAGATTTGTTAAGACCAGAAATATGTGCAATAAAATTTTAAAGAATGTGCCCTGGGAAGAAACTTTTAAATATACTTGAAAAGGTTTGAGAATTCTTCAAAAAATCCTCCTTATCTTAAAATTAAAACACGAGGGGATTTATTTAAGATAGTGACTCCAGAACCTCTAGTTAGGTCCTGATTATTTATTGGTCTGATATTTTTTCTAAGCATGGTATCTGTTGTTAATGCTATCTATGAGAAAGTGGTAAATTAATAAACTTTGTTGTGTTGATGTGTTATGTTTGCTTTTGTTGTCATGTCTCTTTTAAGTAATTTCATGGACAGCTATTATAGGAATATATCTACATTATCTGCTATGTATCATCTATGAAGTAAACTCAGACTCTATTAATTATTTATTACAAAAATTAGTTTATTTTACACACTCCACACTAGTCTAATTATTTATTTAAACTTTCAGCTCAACACTCTTATTTATTCAACATGAAGTAGTAGTACTCCAAACATTTTTTAACTTCTTCTAAACACAATTTCTATTTATCAAATACATTTACTTACACAAGATGTCATCGATAGAAATCGGGGACGTTCAGATAATCACCATCTCACTCCAGAGCATTCAGGATGATTGCTTTTTACCACACTTTACAGGAAAACTGACAAATGATGGAACAAAAACAGGAGAGATGTGAAATTTGTATGTAGTCAATGAGAATGGTCATTTCGTACCTTTTAGGACCTATACCATAATTTATGTTTTTAAATCTCAAACTATACCACATGCTGCAAGAAAAACCTTGATCTTGTTTCTTTTTTTGTTTCTTCCTTCATTTCTCTCTGTTTATAAACACAAACCAAGATAGGTTCAATCAAGCAAAAGATCTTCTTGCTAATTCTAGATTATACAGGGTTCTAATTCTACAACATGTTTCCAAAGATCTCTCTAAAGGACAAAAAGTATTGAAGTGAAAGAAATAATTTGAGATAACTAACAACTTTATGTCATTTAATATTTCAGTGCTGATCGCTGTGGACTTCTTTGAATAGCTTGTCTGACAGCGTCGATTACTTCAGGGGTTCTTACTGTCCGTACACCATCTCTAAACTTTGACGTGGCATTACTTGTATTATCAAAATCTGTAGCCCAACTCGTTATTGTTTTAATAATAAAACAATAAAAAATAAATCAGAATGATATCAAGACTGAAATATACAACGCGTTATTTTCTTGCCTCCCATCATAATATGACATGTAGAGTTTTTCTTGAGCAATAGCTCTACACTCAGACGTGTTTTCTGTCTCAGTGGGACATGGAAAAAAAATTCAGTGACGTTCAAACAGTCGATGATGTTCCCATATGATAAAATTTAAGGACGGAAAGGTTAAATGTTTCCTGATATGGATCTTTGAAATTAATAACTAGTCGGTAGTATTATAGGTTTTGGTAAACAATTAAACAAAAATAAAAATAAAGCAATTACTGATCTTTTTATGTAACGCTCAACAATGCCTCAGTTTTCCCACGGAGCACAAAATCACCAAGAATGATTTCTTTATTACATGATTTCCTGTTATTATTGTAGGATTATTTCCATTGCAGCCTTTATATTACTGTGATTAACATATTTGTTAACTACGATGTAATAATTTAGGGTCATAAGATAATTACAAACTTATCCTATCAAAACAAGAATTAAGTCATGATTACGTTTTAAAGTAAAAGAGTTTGATCTTCCTGATTCAGTTAATTCAATCAAATTTATATCGCCCCCTTAGTGCAACAACTAGATAATTCGAAATTTGTGCATTTTGAGTTATCCAGTTGAATCTGACCTATTTTTCATGCTATTTTTAATGCAACAACTAGATATCTTGTACGAGCAACCAAACTTATTTAAGGAGTGACCAAAAATAGATAACTCTCGAAATGTACATTCTACAACTAGAATTTTGAACAAGATTTTCAGCAACAACTAGATATCTCAAATTTTTTATAAAATTCTGCCAAAATTTAAAATCTAATTGTCTCCAAAATCAACAAATCATAATTTGATATACAACATAATATCTGGTATAAATATTAATCATTTTTGATTACTTAACAGGTGTAATTTTTTGGCGTTTTGAATCTTTAAAGTGGATTTTCTCAAGGCTATGAATTTCGAGTTATCTAGTTGTTGCACTAAGGGGCGATATGTAACTGTGATTATTATTACAAATGAGATGTTTTTCAGGAAATACTAGTAACACATCCATTCACAAGAATTTCCAATTGGTCATCAGGCAACACATATTTTCATATGACAATAGGCAACCTGGTCCGAGGCTCAAAACTGCTGTGTGAAACTTCTTTGGGGTACAAGATGGATGATCTTCTAACTTCGTACATTTCTCTTATGCTGACGAACATGAACAAACAGAGAAGTATTAGAGTTAAATGAAAATGAAAATAACTGTTATACTGCTTCCGCATTACTTCTTTAAAAAAATACTTACTTGTTACAATTATTATTGTTATATGTATGCATTTCCAAGTATTTTACTTCAGGTGTTAATTAAATTTTTATAGAAATTAATTTTAAATTGTTATTTACGGAGTAAAAAAGAATTTTCAAAATGAAAAACATCACGATTAAATTTTAGTCATTAAAAAATTAGAGTGTGTGATATATTTAATTTGAATTGTTTTGTTTTGTTTAGTTTGTCTGTTATTAATGTTATACGAATAATATTATGTTATACCAAAGTAACTAAATGTGGTCTGTGGTACTGTGGTCATATAAACTAGTTTTCATGTCAAAAATAATTATCTTAACCCAGTTATTAAATTAATTTAGTTACAAAACAGTCACTTTATCATTATATCATTGCATGATGTCAATGATATCAATTATGTCATGGTACGTGACATATTATGACATGAAAACAAAATCGATCATAAAATTAAGACTGGTAATCAGCAAACGTAACGAGTGTAAAGAACATGTAATACAATTCTTTTTATTTGCATCCTGGGTGTTCTGTTAGGGTGACATTTTCCAACATACATATGTGAAACCAACTATTTGAGAAACTCACTATTTTTGTATTATAAAATGAATATTTAAATTTGTTTTATAATAGAAGATGCAGATATCTAGGTACTTACAATTTTTTATTTCAGTGTTGTTAAGCATAAAAAAGTTTTGTTCATAGAAGATATAATAAATAAAACAGTTTAACAAATAATAATTATATTTTATCCTAATTAAAAGGATAATGCATTTAAATAAAATGATAATATACAATAATATGACAATAAAAAACAAAGACAAAGTATTTTATCAAAACTAGATGAAGGTTATATCATTACTGTTTATGTAGAAGTTAATTTAAATATCAGAGAGAGAGAGAGTTGGAATATTTAGTCCCGTCTCAGTAACTGACATTTAAATTACACGATAGCGGTAAAGAACTTTGTTAAAGCATCATAGATAAAAGTGTCAATGTTAAATGTTAGGATACATACTACAAAAATTCAAGGCAATGGAAAATAACATCTGAACGAATGATAATAAATATGTTATTAAGGTAGGAAGGGTAAATAACAAAAATTAAAACGCAGTAGAGGAAATATTGTTTATTTATACTTCAGGAAATTCTAACAGAATCTCAGAAAAGGTAGAAGATGCACCCTAAATTAGGTACCTATTTATAGTACCTATACGTAAAAATGTATAATTATTAATGACGAATTCTGAATAATATTCTAAATTGGTATCCAAATACATTTTGTAAGAAATTGGCAATCGCTGTTTTAATGTTTTAAATTGTTACAAGGCGACATTTTTACAGTCTTATAGAAGTTTCTTCAACATCAGTTTTTCTTCAGTTCGGTACTTTTTTTTTACACTTTCCCATAAAAATCTCACAATGGAAAAAATTAGGAATCTCAGTTTTTCAGTTCAAGAATCTCGAATTTCTTGAAATGCAAAATTAACTTTTTAAAAAACCACATCTCCATCTCCTGAACTAGCAACAATTTAAAATAAAAACAAACTTGAAAAGGTATATAACAATAATAGTAAACAGAATATCATATCAGACCGCATTTAGTTCAGGCTTGTGAAAACATCAACAGCGCAAGAAAAGATGCCTAGATATTTCTTGACATCATATATCTAAATGAAGATAACAGTGAAGTCTCTTTCTTTCACTGGAAACAATGAAGAATTGCAAAAGTTATATTTTCCCATAGTAATTATGTGTTATTTTATAAATTTTTATTCATGTAAAACATGGGAATAGGATCAACTCATTAGTATACAGTAGTCAATTATATTAAAAAATAATGCTATTGTTACAGATATTTCCCACATTCATGTAATAACAAGTGATTTTTAATGACTCATTTTCTTTTCCAAACCTGAGAACGAATCTTTTATGTATGAAAATATACCTACTTCCTAGCACTTGCTTCCTCTCGAGAATCTCTATATTGTAGCCGGTCCTATGTGTTTTTAATGTATATCTGTTGTAAATATATTTTATTTATTTAAGAAATATTATTATATTATTATGTACTTACTAGGTTGCGTTGTTTAAGGGTTTATAAAAAATAGTTTTATAATATTTAAATGTTGTATTTCTATAAAATATGATAATGTACAGTATTTTATGATTTTTTTTACATATAATAAACCTTATAATAGATATTTACACTTTGTGTTTATTTACCCAATTTGTATTTTTCATTCGTTGCTTCGAGTTTTATTAACATTAAACATCACAAAAATTATGTACAGAAAATAATATTACTTTTCTACAATTACAATTACATTTTCAATATAATTTTTATTTTTATAGAAAATTCCATTTCTATCCCTAATTAGGCAAGTAAAAGTTCAAGACAATTTTTACAGTTTTTCGATGTTCAGTAAATACTTTTACAAAACTTATAAACTTTCGATGCACTTACTTAATATAATTTTTTTCATAAATAGCAATTTATTAATTTATCACAACAATTAAAAGCATCAACCACGACAAACGACAATTAAAGGAAAGATAATCTGAAAAACTAATATAGTTCTTAAATTAAATATTTACAATAAAAAGACTCTGGAGCAGTGTACATTATTTAAAAAAAAAAACATAAAATCAGTATGCTGGTTTTTAAGATAAGCAATCTCTAATAGAATTCTAAAAAATATGTTAAAATGATCCAAATTTACAGTTTCACCCATAATTAGTAATTAATTAATGGACCCGTAAACTTCTTAACAAATTAGTCTTGATCTTGTATGACTAGTGACTACGTTTTTTTATCTACAGAATGTAGCTAATCAAAAACCAACATAACGTACATTTTGCTGGACGAAGTTTTGTGAGGATCTACCATTGCTCAGTATTATAGTTAGCTGGCTCTCTAAGGGTTTGAGAACGACGCTGTTTATGTGTGTTTTTGAACGAAAAAAAAAAGATATCAGGGCTAATAAACGTGATATGTAAACGGCTACAACTACGGCAACTAATATTTTATTTTAGAGATTCAACAAGTAGCGAATAGCACACAACCTATTATTGTGCCTTATCTAGGCTAGATTTTTAATGTGATCTTTGGTTTTACCCAGTCATCTGATAATATACTAATGGGAGGAATCGAGAAGACTCTCACTAATTAATGACATTCAATGGTCAGTTGAAAAAAATTGTCATTATTCAAAATTGGCCAAACCTTAACAACTAATTCAAATTTATTCTAACTGGATGGAATCCTTAAATTTGAAATACTTTTAATAATAAAATAATAAAAAAGTCTTACAACAATAAATATTATGACAATCATTGTATTATTGAAATATTCGAACAAACCCTTATATTAAGAAAATGTTTAACCTGCAACTGATCTGTATGCGCAATTCACATCTCAATGGAGCTTAAAAACCTTTAAAGCCCTTATTAGAATTTTCACTTGTTGGTGAAAATTGAAAACTGTTTTTCATTTGTTTTTATCTTCATTTGAGTGGACAGTTATAGGGTGATCACAGTTACAGTTTTCTTACTGGTCAAACAAATTGCAACTTTTTTGATATACAGGGTGATTGCTTATATTCTACTCAATAGATATCTCAGTTAATATCGGTCTTAAAAAAAAAGTTTAGATGGGGCAAATATGTAAAATTATTTATGGGCATTTAGATTCTGGTACTAAGTAAAATAAAAAACCATGGGAAACTTGAAAATTTTATATAAATTGGTATTGTTTACATGGAACACCCTATGTTTTTTGGAGATTTTGTTTGTAAATAATTTCCTCTTTAGAATGATGTATCACAAGTAAAATCCTTTTCAAAGGTATATTATGTAATTGTTATAGTGGGCCGTGATATACGATTGCAAACTCCTATCAAATTTACTTTAATCAACAAAAAAATTGTCAAATTGACTTGAAATTGGGCTGTTAGATTGTTTACCAGTGTTACTATTGTCCACAATAATAGTAACACTGTTTTTGTTGATTCAAATAAAAATTTGACAGGAGTTTGCAAATTTGCAATCCTATATCACGGCCCACTATAATCGGTCACAATAGCCAAGCTGCTAGAGTTTCGGTCAAACGATCTCTAAAGTGCAGCATGACTTTTCTTGGTCAGTACTTAGATGGGTGACCAATTTATAGTGGTAAATAAAAAAAAGTTCTGTGACCGATCGTGCTCCGGGAGGTACGTTAAAAAGGGGGTCCCGGCTGCTTCACAGCAGTCGTTAAGTTATGTCAGAGGCCCTTGGGCTACTTGAAAACTTCTGACACTTGGGCTTTACCACAGCCATACGATATTTATTTATTTTTTTTATAATAAATACATTTACCTTTGAAAAATATATTACTAGATATCTATTGAGTAGAGTATAAGCAATCACCCTGTACATTGAAAAAAAAAGAAAATCATTTTTTTATTAAAAACTTGTTGATAAATAATGTGGTTTACTGCTTTCAAAGCATCATCTTCAGACAAATGTAAATTCACATTAAAATTATAATGATATAATAGCATAGAAACTGTATGGTAGCTACAGTGATAATAAAACAATAAGTAACTAGATAAATTAATTCCAACAGATATAACTAGATCAAAATACAATAATTTCTTCGGAATCTTCTTAGTTGTTGATATCAAGAAGAAAAATCAAGTAATGGAGAGCGATATGGGTATTGTTGATTATGCAAATGTCTGTGGATTTCTAAAGGTTCAAGAACTTATTCTTCTTGATATTAACAATAACAATTAACAACTGAGAAAATTCTAAGGAAATTGTATTATGATCTAGTTAGTTCTGTTGAAATTTATTTAAATCTAGTTGCTTGTTTTTATTATCACTATAGTTACCATCTGTTGCTATGGTTACCATCTGTTACTATATCAATAATTTTAATAATTATTTACATTTGTTTGAAGATGCTGCTTTGAAAGCAGGTAAACACGTGATACAAGTTTAAACCATTAGGTGTTCGATTTATCATCAGTATGCAGAGATTCTACCAAGTCAGGGTTCAGAACATAAATTTTATTATAAAATTGTATTTTCTGCAGGAAAATTTGATAAGTTCAATTATTAACTATTTGTACCTTTTTTCCATTCAACCTGTCAAATTTTTACCTACGAAACATTTATCACTAGTTTTCACACTCACATAAATAAGGAGAGAAAACAAAAACAAAGCGAACAAGGTCAAAAACCGTAATTGTTTCATATTTCACTCTGGTGCCATTCTTTTTTTTATCTTCCTGCATATTATGTTCAAAAAATTTACAATATTTTATTTTGTATCAAAGAATTAAGAAAATTAAGAAAATATTAAATTTTTTAAACTCAGTAAAAAAAAACTTTAAAGAGGATATATTATCATCTAATATTCCCAGAATTGTTATTTTTCTTCAGTAATTCATTCTATTTATCATGATAAAACAAAATATTTATAGAAAATGGTAGCCTCTTTTACCCCTACCTAATAATTTTTGAGGTTGTTTTTGAAATTCGACAAAAAAATCCTAGCCCTCTTCTTTTCACAGAAGAAACAAACAATTAAAAAACTGACAGGTCTAAAAATACGCTGTCATTTGCTGCTTATACTCACCAAATTTCATTAATGAACATTATCTGATGAACATTATTATAATACTGGCAGCGGGTATTATAAAGGCTCATTAAGTTAACGGGCAGATTTCTGTGCTCGTTTTTGGAGCTAATATTGACGTCAAATGACTTTTGTTGACATTTTTGTAATTACTTTTATGTCAAGAATGGCAAAATTGCAATATTTTTCACCCACAATCGATACCTTCTTCAGAAACGGTCACAGAAATCTGCCCGTTAACCTTTATAATACTTGTTGTAAGTGAAATAGTATTAAAAAATTACTTCGGTAAATACTAAATACTTACACATTGCACCTGCAACAGAAGATTTTTCTAAAAAAAAGCAGCAAAAACAAACCTCCCATATAACATACAACCAGTACACTCTTTATTACCTTCAGTGCATTCCCGCGTGTCCGCTCCAGGCTCCCTCAGCTCCAGTCAAAGCCGGCTGCGCTTGAGATCGCTGCCCCTGCCGGAGTATATCATCGGCAGGGGTGCAGTGGGACCGAGGACCCGGTTCTGGCGTGTACGTGAAGGTGAGACCGGTGGCATAGATTATGCCGTCATTTCGCACCAACGAAACTGGCACCTGAGTGGGCTGCCGCACCCACAACCACTCGCCACGAAATTGAGAAATGTCCGGTACGACGCACAGCATGGATTCTTGACAACGGTACATTGTCTCGGCTTCCACGTCACCAAACCATACTTGCAATGACGGCGAAAAGTTGTCTCCTACAATGGAAAGTGGATTGAAGGGGGCAATTATAGGTGGCATAATATCATCACTTTCACGCAGTTTAGTAAGGATTTAGCCAAACTGAAGGGTAAATTAATATTATTAATACAATTTCTTTCCCTAATATGGTTTATGTCAAAAAAAATGGAGAACATCTTTTATTTTTCAACAATTCTGAAATGCGTCTCTGTAAAAGTGAGCAATAGCACCAGCATGACAGTTTTCATTGCAAAATTTCTAAAATATCGCCATATTTCTTTGTATCGTAATTGTTGACTTTTTACAGTGAAGCAAAAGATCACTTAATCTCTTGAATTGTAGAAATAAAAAAGGCAGTAGCGTAGGAACAAAAAATTTCTGGTAAAAGTAGGCCGCATAGATTTAAAAAACAAAAACCCAAAAAACACCCACACCATAATGGTAATGGAAGATGAAGAACATAAAACATGAAAAACAACTACTAAAGAATATTATTAACAATAATAAATTGTCACTACAATCAAAAACACCCAAGCAAAGCGAGACAGGAAAACAAAACAATCAAAACTTAATTTTATAGCGCCACTTACCAGTAAGCTCCAGCATAGCCACATCTCCGCCCCCGTTGAGATGCAAGCTATGTACAACAGGTACGGGCGTCACGGGTGACCTTACAGGTCCCATTCCCTCGTAGAACTGATACTCGGCCTTATCGGTGGAGATGATTGTCCAGCAAGCACCATCGTTGATCATTTCCTTGTTGGCCTCCTTGGGACAAGGGGTCGCTTGGAACTGGATGATTCGTTCCTGAGACAGACACAGGTACATCCGTTCCGTGTCTTTCATGTAAAAAGCGCATTTGTGCAATTGTGAGACGGGGTCGTCTGCTTCGAGTAGTGCTTGTTGCTTATCCACCTAGAACAATTGGAGAAATTGATTGTATTAAAAATGATTCCATGAAGCAGTCTTTCTCTTTTGGTTTTCGTCTTTTTTGTCAATTGTGTTTCTAAATTTGTCAAGTGATTTTCCCATTTATCAAAAGTCTGTGTGATTTTTCAATTGAAATTCCTCTTTTGTCAAGTTAGATTCCCACCAAATGCTTTTCCACTGTTTATAATACTGTCACTGCACGTAAATACGAAAAACGATAAAAATTGATATAAAATGAAACCAATTTGACATAAAGGGAAAAATAAGAAAATCTTTTGACCTCGCTTTTGACATACTAGGAAAAGCTATTGACAAAAAAGGAAAACCAAGAAAAAAGACTGTAATAAAGGTAGAACAATAACAGGTTATGTTAGGTTCAAGTTTTGTATGTAAATTTTAGGAAAAAAGAAGAAAGGTTTCACTAGTTTTCATAATTAAATAGCTATAGCAAGGCTGGTAACTTATATGACAAAAATAATATCCTTAACGATCAGAGATTTTTCTAAAATAGGTCGAAACAAATTTTTTATGGAGCGAACTGAAATTTTAAATTTTTTTTTTACAAAAAAGAATGGGCTTGATAAAGTGCTAAACTACAAGAACATAGCAGAAGTAACTCTTATTGCAATGGGTATTATAAAGGCTCATCAAGTTAATGATCAGATTTCTGTGACCCTCTTTAAAGCCTACCTTCTACCTTCTCTAGAATACCTCTGTCAGATTATTACTGATTTTAAATTGCAAATTTTGAAAATATTGCAAATATTTTAATGATCTTTTATTTTTTTATTAACCGGGCATTAAACTTTCATAAAAACTTGATGAAACAGCAAGAATTGACGTTTTGACAATGACAAGTACCCAGAGTGAAATAAATGTGGTATAAGTACTCACTTATTGGTCGATTTTCTGCACAAGGCTCTAAAGAAACAACACAAATTTCAAACACGAAAAATAGGAAGGTACAAATGTGATGGTATAACAAGAAATTTACCTCAAGAATTTTAATCATTAAAAATGAATTTTTTCAACAGTATAAATCGCTGACCCAATCCTTGGCACACTGACAGCCAGTATTATAAAGGCTCATTAAGTTAACGGGCAGATGTTTGTGCTCGTTTTTGAGGCTAATATCCACGTCAAATGATTTTTATTAACATTTTTGTAATCTCTCTCATGCCAAAAATAACTAAATTGCAATATTTTCCACATAGAGTCGATAACTTAATCAGAAACGGTCACAGAAACAGTCACAGAAACGGTCCGTTAACTTAATGAGCCTTTATAATAATGGCTGTAAGAGTGTTTTAATAATACCAGAAGCTAGCAAGTAAGATTATTCATATTTCATTTATTCAATATGGATAGGACGATCCTGCCTTCACATTGTTTATCACACAAGAAATTCAAGTAGAAGAATTGGATACCAGAATTAAAATTTTGTTAAAAAGTTATCAGCAAGTAAGGAGTGAGGCTTTTATCTAAATTCGTTTATTGACAGACCTAATGGTGACTGGGGCACAGAAAACTCGCACTTATTTACTGTGAAATTCATACCAAGGATTCTCAATTCTTCGAGAACCAATAAGTCAATAACTTATCTCACGAGAAGAACCTTATAGATCTGATCAAGACAGCCCAAGAATCAACTATGAGGGACAGCTTACTTAGTCTTTCAAGGTATCTTATTTGTAAATCACGTCTTCAAAAATTAATAAATTTAATGATTCATCGTGAATTTTGAAATATTGGATAAAAAAAATTCATTACGTTAAGAAGGGAATCTGAAATTGGGGTCTATCTTTGTCTTGTTACAGGTACATCTGCAACTAAAGTGTTTTCCATTGAGGACGCTCAAACTTTAAATTTGTTTTTTTTTCTTTTTTTCTTTACTTGTTAAATTGCCTTGTAAATGGTGTATTCTGTTAGGCAAAAATCTTATTATAAAGCTTATTATTATTATAAATTTAAATAAAACAAGTTGTGTTTGAGATATTATTATTATTATTCTATTTGAAAGTATATTCGATTACATTATGTATGGAATATAATGTCGGCCAAATTTCCAACACGACTCCGCAGAAGTGCGCATATTCGAAAGCTCCAATTTTCAATAACTCAACCGCCTACTAAATCGGGATTGATATCCCGCATTGATGGTAATGGTTATGTTGACTTTTAGGACTTCAAATTGTCTGCAACTCAAATGTGTGAGTCTTAGGTGTATTTGTGATCACCCCAAATACGACAATTCTGTTTGTTGACGATCTGTTAATCCAAAAATGGGCTTTGTCACTGAAGATTAATTTCCGTCCCAAATCCGGGTTCACTTCCAACTGCTCCAGAGCCCAGTCAGCGAACGCTCGACGCTGCCTATGATCTTTAGTTCCCGGGTCAATTGAATTTTGTACAAGTATAATTTTCGTTCACTGCAGCAATGTTTTCATCAAAAAACAAATTAACTGAGGTGTTTTAGCGTCAACTGTTGATTTATGGAACAGTTTTTTCTGAGGTCTCCTACAGAGTGCACCAATAATAATTCGGAATTTTTGTAGGTCAGGTTACAAACACTCGTTTTTAAAAAAATTCGATCTGGGTATAACCGAAGCACCAAGTGGCATAGAATAAGGTTCAATAAAACACTGGTATAATTTGGTCAATGAGTATATTCATCTTTGTGGTAAAAACAATAATTGAAAACAGGCCCTGAGATGTAAGAGGGAAATGAGAAGCATTGCAGACCACCGGGGTAATAATTATTACATTTGAAAATTTCTAAACACTTTAAAATCACACAATTAAAATATAAAATAAAATAAAATAAAATTTAAACCTTCACCGTTACGTGAAGGGGCGTTGCAAAACTCTTTTGAAAACAGCCATGTCCTCCTTTTTAACAATTTTTTCAATTTTATGAATATTATATTTATTCCCAGTCATCCTAACATATAGTTGGTTGACAAAAGGGTTTTGCAATGCCCCTTCACATCATGGTGAAGATTTAAATTTAATTTAATTTTATTTTATATTTTAATTGTGTAATTTTAAAGTGTTTAGAAATTTTCAAATGTAATACATAATTACCTCGGTGGTCTGCAATGCTTCTCATTTTTTTCCATCTTACATCTCAGGGCCTGTTTTTAATTTTTTTACCACAAAGATGAATATTTTTTACTCCACCTACGGAACTGTTAAAAAAACTGACAATTGTCCTGAGGATGGGCTAGTAGCCCGACACCGGTCGACAAGATCTTTCATGATAATATCGTCGCTGTCATTACGAAAGGGCCTATCTCTGATTTAACAACTTTTCAGGAGAACGTTTTGAAGAAAACTCTACTGTTCATTTTGTCTGTAGCACGAGATATAATTCATTTTCAGAACCTTTTTTTCATATACTTATAGCACAAAAGTATACTTAGAACATTGAGACATAATCTTTTTTGAAAGAAAAGATTGGACTTTTTCTGTAAATAAATTATTAAGAAGATAGGCCCCTTCGTACTGACAGCGACGATATAATATATATACTCATTGACCAAAATATACCAGTGTTTTATTGAATTTTTGAGTATAAAATGACCCACTACGCCGATAAAATCAGGTTGTCACATGACATCTTTTGTCTCTATTTTCTTGTTTCTATTGTTGTTTCTGAATCCCTGAATCCCCCCCCTGAATGCAATAAAAAAGGAAAATTTTGAGGAGTTTTCAAGAAAATTAATTCAATACTTGTCTCGTCTCCAACCATTTTTTGGTATTTTTTATTTTTATTATTTATCTTCCATTACCTACTTGTTTTCTTTCAGGTATTGGGGCACCAATTTTTTCCACTATTCACTAGAGATGAATGAAGGCTTCTCTTTTATTTTTTACCTCCAAATTTAATTTTATTCAGTGCGGCCATTCTAGAGATTAAATAAATGTCAAGCATTCAAGTTTTAAGAGATTAACAGCCAGTATTATAATATAAAGTAACCCAGAATTTTTCTATAAATATGGGTTATTGAATGGAAAACCTGTACATAAAATTAAGAATTATTGTTCCACTCTGTAGACAGATAGGTACAAGAAAAACTGTTCCACAAATCGACACTTAAACACCATAGTATCTCGATTGAAAAACATTTTCGGAAAAAAATTTATTTGAATTTTTCTAATATTTTAGCTTTATCTACAAGCCTTTCAATTTATGGTATACTTACTTTACTTACCACTGAATCACCTTGTATAAATAAAAATCACAATTCCTAAATGGGCCACTTCTCAACTACTTATATGATACCAACTATAATAACAAGAGAGGAACATTGAAAATTAAATATGTTGTGCAGATGCTGATTCAATTAAAAAGAAATAAACAATTTTAATTCCTTATGTAAACTGTAACTAATACTTTAACTGTCTTGTTATTAACTTCAAACAAATTTACTTTCCGTAAAATCAGGTGGAAAATCCAGTAAGAAGGACAGTTCTATGTGCCTCAGAAAAATCCATGCACCATTAAGACAAGCTTGGAACAAAAGATACTTCTCCACCCTTTCTAGAATCTTTCCATAATATGACAATAATTATTATTGATTATTTTAAAACTACTCATTTTAATGATTTTACATCGTTACTCCATCAATAAATAATTATAGGCAATAGAATTTAAAAATAATAGCAGCATATTTGTTATATTTATCATTAATCAAAGACACAAAAAAGATCAATGTTTACACGGTGTAAATGAATGAGCTAAAAAAAATTAAGGGATGATTCCCTGTTGAAAAGCGAGCAGGATTTTAAAATGAAAATAAAAGTAAACCAATCGCCCCCCCCCCTCCTGTTGAAATACGAACCCTTGTAAGTGGTGTAAAAAAAAAAATTAATTTCAACTTTTTTCTTTCTTAATTGGCATTATAAAATGTATTTTGGTGCAACTTTTCCTTTTTTTTACTTTTTCAGGTAGTAAATAGAAAAGTCAAAATTGTAACATAGTTTCATTATATTTTCATAGTTGTACAAGGGAAAAAAGTAATATATTTTAGTCCAATTTACCATTTTTACCTGTGAGAAGAAGACCCCAGTGTTACTAAAGATAATGTTGGAGCGTTTATCTATGTTAAATTTGGATTTGCAAACATTTAATTCGATAATAATTCGATGGATGTCATAATTTAATTAAAATCGAAGAAAGTCTTGCAGAGATGCTTTTAAGTTTTCGATGAGCGAATTTAATAATATGGATAGTGATTATTATGAAAATTCCCTTAATAATTGTCTATGTTGTAATAAAAAGTCCATGTTGGATATAAATTTGATGATATCCGAATGTTAATAGTAGCTACACCTAAGCGGCCATATCTAAGCTAATTTACTTTTTTCCCCAGCAAAAAGCACTTCATATAAAGTGGCATTTTTATACCTGCCAAAGGGGATAGACTGACTTACTTTTTTCCTGTTCCAGAAAAAATTATTTTCCGTATACCAGGCAAAATCTTGAATTTTTTTACAAAACAAGCTTTTTGGAAGATGAAGAAGACTTTAGAGTAGAGTTAGGGATAATAAGTACCTAAAAGATATAATTTAAAAATTCATTTGTTCCAAAAAAACCCCAAGTATGTACTTTTTTAGTGTTCATTTTAGAGCTCAAGTAGCTATTTGTATGGCCAAAAGCTAGTCGCCCACTCGCCCTCTAAATTTTTTTGCCCTTATTTATTGATTGACACCCTGTCTCTGTATAAAAACAATATCTATTAATAAGAATCTCTCAACCAAATATAAGTTTTAATGGTATAACTTTACCTTGCGTATGATGAGTCTAGGAAGAGCCATTCCTGTAACGGAACAAACCAGCTTCACCGTTGACCCATAGTGTATGTAACCGTCCCTCACTTGGAACTCTTCACTCTCCGACTCGTTGTCATCGAGAAGATGTATCGTAAATGCACCCCACTGAGTTGAACTTGCGTGAAAGTGTCCATTTTCAACGTGCAAATATCTGGTCGACACGGTCTGTGACCTTAACCTATTGAACAGAGCCACTTTAGTACCACTCGCGATACATAAGTCAGCGTTCTTGAGAGATTGCTTCTTCTTGGACGGCTTCGATATAACTTTAATTCGTTTACTATGAAACACCCCGATATCGTGTCCCGAACCGTAAAACATCTTCACCGACAACATGAAATGCTTCCGTTTATCTGAATCCGATATGTATAATGTTTTCGCAGCGCAATACTGTTTACCGTTATTCAGATCGAGCTGTTGCATGTCCTGATCTGAATTTCCGATACCTATGAAAGCGCACAACTGCGCGGCCTGTTCGGATTCTCCTTCCCGTAACATTTGTTCCTGTCTGGCTCTCCAGCCGTCCCCAAAGAGGTATATGCAAGGCGGCGGGCAAAAGAACCTCTTCTCGTTCCCGTAAGACTTCTGGGCCACCTTGGCATGCAGGATGACTATTACCATATCGGAGCGGTCTCTCAGGTATCGCTCCATTGCTTCCCTCGTTAAGCGTCTGTCTTCGCCCCGATAGCCGCCGGGAACCAGAGCTCCGGTATATCGGGAATACATCGCCCCATGTTGTGGCGGAGGTGTCGGGGGAGACTGAGCGTGGGCTATTCCTGGTAATCCGTACTGGTGCGGCATCTTCGACTAGTGCTGTAACAAATCAGAATTTCTTATTTAAAAAAAAATAATACATTTTTCTTGTGGGAATACTTTTTTCATCGATTGTCCTATTAAAAATTTTAAATTCTGGTTTTGAATCTTGACAAAAAAAAAAAACAATAAAAATATAATTTGATAATAATGAATACTATAATAAAAATACAAACTACTTGGAGACTAATAGTCTGAAACAACATTTTTAGAAGCCCTAGAAATAAACAAACCAGAAGCAATGAATACTCTATTAAATGATCAATAAGATTTAAACCATTCACTTTTATGTTCAACATGTCTAAGTACCTACCTCAATCATATTAAATGCATATCCCACCAAAAATATAACATTCAAACATTTCACAAGGTTAAGGTTGTAAATCTTTACCTAAATGTTTCACTGGTTATTTCCAGCTCATCAGTCTGACATATTACCCCCACCAGAGAAGTGTGCCGAACAGAAAGAAATCTAATTTACATAAGTAGATTGATTTGTCGAAAACATAGTCACTTGCAAGGCAAATACCATCTAACGACTGAAAGTATGTCTCTTCTGTCTTTGTCTTTTTAATTATTGAAGGAGGATTCAATAATTAAATAATAAAATAATTCACGACGTCCACACTCAAGTACTGTTCAACTACCGTTCGCTAATAATTTAATTGATATTTACCGCTCATAGAACTTATGCTGAACAGAATAGAACGAAGCTCATAGAACGAACAGAACAGGAGCTGTTCGCTAACTCTCGTATACATCTAGTTCGTCAGGTATTCGGTAACAGTTCGCGAACTGCTCACGAACTTGGTCTGTACCGGGCTTTACGAAACTATCAATTATGTTCCACATTTCTGCACTCTTAGTCGGTCAGATAACATAATTAAACAATTACTACAACGGACTACAACTAATAAACGACGGTGGAAATGAAATGCAAAAACCGATAAATCTATGTGTTTTTTGGGTTGCATATCATTTCTAGTAGATTCGGGTAAGCCCTATCGATTTCTGTAGTCACATTTCAGCAAAACCTGACAAATCACACAGTAAATGAGGTCTAAACTACTGAACTACTGCTAATTCAAACAAACCAGGATAAATCCCATAATTATACAAACAGTAAAAAATTTCTTGAATTTTTTATAGCGAGTTTTTTTCTCAAATAAATGATTGGACTTAACTGTTGATGTATTACTTTTGTTAAATGGTTCTAAGAATTCTAGAAAAATTGCGGTATTCTAAATGAACCACTATAGATTTCACTTTTCAATCACAAAATCCCAACGTAAATTGCTGATGTAAAAAAAGTATGAGAAAAATGTTTAAAAGTATTCAATTGCCAAAAAGATCATTGAAAGTAGGTGGTAAGAGAAGTTATGCTGAAGCAATTAATGTTTTAATAGCCTTCCAAATGAATTTAAAACTATAGATAACAAAAAAAGAAGAAAAAAAGAATTGAAAAAATTGATAATTGAAAACCATAATGTTGCATGAAACGTGACTTATTGATGCAGAAAGAAAAAAAAAAGGAAAACAGACAGAAAAAAAAGGAGAACATTTAAAGATGTTTGATTGAGAGTCTTCAACTAACCTGATTTTAGTTTTTAAGTTTAGATTTATTAGTGGTTTAGATGTAGGTAGCCAGTCTCACAAACAGGTAACTATGTTTACCTCTGTGAGAATATGCTGGAGAAGAAGCATGTACTTTTCTATGTATATTTAAAAAACTGGTTCAATAAATAGTATGTAATAGTAAACAGTAAATGTGGCCCAAATAAGGGATCTGTATTACCGACACTGACGCTTACTAGGGTAGTACATTCTCATTCTCACAAAAAGTTGGGAATGTCAAATTCAACTTCAAAAATGCCAGATGTTCCATGAACTTACAAAATTCAAATAATTTGATAATCAAGTCAGCATGTTTTCTTAAAATGGTAAACTTTTGGTGATTGTTGACATTAGCGACATGGGTATAGGGCGAAATGGCTTATGCTATCGGATAGCTTCTGTCTCTAGGAGTATCAAGCTACCATTGAATTTTTGCGCCGGCAAGTAATAGTCGAGAAATAAGGCCTTAACACATTCACTGCCGGGACCGCCCCAGAGGCGGTCACCCGACTTCTCTAAAAACTCCGCGACCGCCCGAGAGGCGTTCATGTATACCTTCAATACAACGTTGGATAATTTCAAGAGGACAGTTTGGATCGGTTCGTTCTATTAAGAGGAGGTTTTAGTAAAGTCTAAACTACCACATGTTGAGTTTGGTTTCTTGTTACAGGTGTCGGGGCATATTGTAGAGGACTTGTATTGAAAAAAATTGCCCATTATGTATTTTTGTTGTTTATACAGGGTGTTTCATTGGTAAACGGACAAACGGAAACCGTGGATAGGGGACACTGAGGTGGTTCTAAAAAACCCATGGTTAATGGGTCTGACGTCATTAATAACATAGATACAGGGTGTTTTATGGATATCGTCAATTTCTTTCAAAGGCCATAACTAACGAACCACGCTGTATATTTTTTTGAAATTTGGTGAAAAGTTTCCATTTCGCTACATAAACGTTTGACATAACAACCGAAAAGAAAATCCAGGTCCGGACTTACAAAAAATTATTAAATGTTAGTGTTCGTAAAACAACACCCTGTATATCAGAATTTTCAAAGTTCGTTTTGGTATTTTGAAAGAATAGAAAATTTTGAACTAAACAGTGTACTTTTTGTAGTTGCGCATCTGATTCTTCGATGGGCATTTTGATCTCGAAGTTAGATTTTTGCTTAAAACAGGTTCATGACCTTCAAAAATGTTCATCTTTTTTATGAATTAAAGAAGATAAATTATTGTAGCCTATTGGAATTTGCAAAACATGTCTGGCAGTACGTCTGTATCTCATTAAACTCTTGAAAAGTTTGAATACAGGTCCGTACCAGAACAAATATTGAAATTTTTGTTTATTTTTTCAACACCCTGTATAACATAACTTGTAATGGTATTATGTAAAATGTAACAACCATTGAACAATAATTATGAAAACATACCTACTCTAGTGTTGTGCTACATGTTAACGTTCAGTAAAAACATGATACAAAAACTTAATCTAAGTATAATTAATTTTTGATAAAGTAATTTATGGTTCTTCTTAGGTATAACTAGGTATAACTGTCAAGTTAGTTTGACAGTTATACCTACTCAATTATTTCTATAACTGTCAAGTTATTTTGACAGCTACAGCTTGTGTTTTGGGTGTAGTGCAATATCATATTTACCTGTCAGTAATTAAAATCAGTTATCTACATTATGCCGTACCAATTTTCCAACGCAGAATATGCAGATATTTTGTACATTTATGGATTTTGTGATGGCAATTCAAGAGCTGCGAAAAGAGAGTACGCAAGACGCTTTCCTGGACGGCGTATTCCAAACAATAAAACTTTTTCCGATGTCTTTAATTATACTAGAGAGCATGGGCGATTTCCAACCGCAAAGAGAAATGAACATAACGAAAGGCAACATCTAGATATGGAACAGAACATTATAAATATGGTAGAAATTGATCCAACTCTAAGTACGCGAAGAATTGGTCATATTCTTAATTTGCCGCATGTCACTGTTTGGAGAAGATTAAGAAAAAATAATCTCTATCCATTTCACATACAAGATGTACAGAGGTTAGAGGATGGAGATGACATAGCTAGAGTAGATTTCAGTAGGTGGATAATCCGAAATCGAAGGATTTTGAACCGATGTTTGTTTACCGATGAGGCGCAGTTCACACGAGATGGGGTGTTTAATTTGAGGAACTGTCACGTTTGGAGAGAAGAAAATCCATATGCGACAAGACAGTGTCATTCGCAAAGAAGATTTTCTTTTAACGTTTGGTGCGGAGTAGTCAATGATCGTTTAATTGGGCCACATGTTTTACCTAATAGACTCACTGGAGAAGCATATTTAGACTTACTCCAAAATGTTTTGCCTGTATTGCTTGAAGATTTTGATGTTGGAGGAATGTATTTCCAGCACGATGGAGCTTCACCCCATTTTAGGGTGATGGTGAGAAATTTCTTAAATGAGAATTTTCCAAATATGTGGATAGGGAGGGGTGGACCTCACAATTGGCCGGCGAGATCACCCGATTTTAACCCTGTGGATTATGCCATTTGGGGATATTTAAAGTCCAAAGTGTATTCCACAGAAATAAATAGTAGGGAAGAACTTTTACAAAGAATAGAAGAGGCTTGCGGACAATTAAGAAATAATCCAGACATTATTAGAAAAGCAATAAGAAGCATTACAAAACGAGCACGAAAATGCATTCAACAGAATGGGGGTCATTTTGAGCAACTTTTGTAACTTTTTGTGTACTGTTGGCTTATTTAAATTATCCATAACATTTTTTATTGTATCTTATTCTTTCAATTTATTTTTCTAATGTAGTTCGTTGTTTAGGTTAGATGTAATAAATTACATGCAATTATTACCTATCTCTTATTCTTTTACTAAGGTTGATAATGTATTATGTGACAAGGAGCTTGGATACTATTTTCACCATTTATTAAATGCTTGGTACTTAATACTATTACAAGTTATGTTACGATTTTTTTCTTCGGATTCGGGGAGATTCGTCTTCGGAGAGCGTCCGGTGAGGTTTTCGGCCTTCCGGTGACGCAGGGTGTTGAAAAAATAAACAAAAATTTCAATATTTGTTCTGGTACGGACCTGTATTCAAACTTTTCAAGAGTTTAATGAGATACAGACGTACTGCCAGACATGTTTTGCAAATTCCAATAGGCTACAATAATTTATCTTCTTTAATTCATAAAAAAGATGAACATTTTTGAAGGTCATGAACCTGTTTTAAGCAAAAATCTAACTTCGAGATCAAAATGCCCATCGAAGAATCAGATGCGCAACTACAAAAAGTACACTGTTTAGTTCAAAATTTTCTATTCTTTCAAAATACCAAAACCAACTTTGAAAATTCTGATATACAGGGTGTTGTTTTACGAACACTAACATTTAATAATTTTTTGTAAGTCCGGACCTGGATTTTCTTTTCGGTTGTTATGTCAAACGTTTATGTAGCGAAATGGAAACTTTTCACCAAATTTCAAAAAAATATACAGCGTGGTTCGTTAGTTATGGCCTTTGAAAGAAATTGACGATATCCATAAAACACCCTGTATCTATGTTATTAATGACGTCAGACCCATTAACCATGGGTTTTTTAGAACCACCTCAGTGTCCCCACGGTTTCCGTTTGTCCGTTTACCAATGAAACACCCTGTATTATACAATCAATGTTTAGCCTGTTTTTAGTTTTAAAATCTTTAGTTTTAAAATACATTTTTGGCTAAAAATATTTCAAAACATTAAAACAAACAAAAATATGATGTTGACCGCCCGAGTGGCGTTGACCGACACATGGCACAGAACGCCTATGCGAGTGCTATAATACAGGTGTGAGACGTCGCGAACGCCTCAGTCCGTATATAGCATACACCGTGCAATATTTAAAAAATTTTATAACAGAAATATCAGGCCATATAATAAGCAAATTACTTGTCCTGTGCCGGCACCGCCCCTGGGGCGTTCTTACTTTTTTTTGCAAAAAACGCTATATTTCAACTTAGTTTAGTGTCTACTAGCTAAAACAAACATTACATTAGCAGGTTACAAGAAAAAAAAAGGCGGCACATTATCAATCGTCACCAATATGCTCTGGCAGTGAATGTGTTAACCCTTAACTGGTATACACCTTTTTTCTAACGTAACTGGTATTATGGGGTCACAGTTGACCCCAATTTAAAACTGGAGTAACCAGAAAAAAACAGCCGAAAAAGACATTTTGGAGAAACAAGCACATTCTTTAGCAAAACAATTATTATTTTGATTAATTAAAAATAAATATTTCCTGAAAGTAAAAAAAATATCGACATAATTGAAAACATTTAAAAAAACATGTAATTTTTTCAGGTCTCTGAAAAATTGATCCTAAAACTCAAACGAAGAATGTCATGGTCCTAACACCGTCTGTTCTTCTTTTGTTAGTCTTTGACTAATTTGACTCGTCGAAAACTCCAGACGATCTTGGCCCTTCTTCTAGATCACTCATACATTAAAATATCTGCAAGTTCTTCATCAGATAAAAATTTGTGTGTCATATTTGAATATAAAAAAAGTAACTGGTATATTGGGGTCAGAACTGACCCCAACAGACTATATCTACAAATCAGTGCAAGATACACCTTCGCACGTTAAACACCGTCTAAAAGGCTCTGATTTAGGAGGGTACTGAGCTGCTCGACATTGTGTTGCCAAAACTAACGAATTCCCTTGAGATTTAATTTACTTGGGGTTAGGAGTGACCCCAGTATTTATACCAGTTAAGGGTTAAAGTGTCACGTGACCGTACTAGTAGCTACCGGTTCCGTCAGGTCTTTGGTCAGGGTAGGCTTTTTTTCATTTTACGAACATTTGAAGGAAAAAAAAATCTACCCTGACCAAAGACCTGATTTACTGCAGCAATAAGTGTTTTAAAATACGCGACGACGGAGAGCGAGCATCCTGTTACACGACGATGGAGAGCGAACTTGTTGTTCGAGCGTATATGCATATTAGGGCAAGGATGAAACTTTAAGGCCTTATTTCTCGACTATTACTTGCCGCCGCAAAAATTCAATGGTACCTTGATACTCCTAGAGACACAAGCTATCCGAAAGTGGAAGACAAATCGCCCTATACCCATGTCGCTCATTTCAATATTCACCAAACTTTTTGCTGCCGTATGTAAAATAAAAGATGTTACAACAATAAAAATAGAGGTTTTACTTGTTCGCGTTGCTTTCGGCGTTGCCTAAAGGTAACTTTTTAATATTTTAAACTTATTATAGTCCTCCATCAATATTTATTCTATTACCGGGATATTCTGGACAAAAAAAATGCACCCAGAAAGCAGTTATGATTGAGGAAAATATATGGGGCTCAGAATTTCCATATACCTGAAAGTTTGTCAGGTGGGTTTTATTATTACACCTTAATGAATCTTATTTTTAAGGATAAGTATGGGAGGGTTTTATAGGGGTACTAGCTAACATCACTCTGCTAGTGCTGTCCGTGTGTCTATCAAGACCTCGATCAAGATCCTTTCTCTCAGCAACTGCGTTAGATATCGAATTTAAAATTACATATACCAAATACTTACTAAAGTCTACAGCTTCATAGACCCTAGACCCGTGATATGTTTTTAATACCCACTGAAAGAGATTCCTCGATTTCTATTGTGTTAATATTTTGTTTCATTTTTCAAACTTTGTTTTTTTCCACTTGATATCTACGTCTGTAACAAAATGTGGCAAAAATCATCCAGCTGTTCAAACATACAGCTGTGTCAAGTAAACGTCAACGAGTGAATGCGCTACCCTAGTAAGCGTCGGAGTCGGTAACGGTAATACAGGTACCCTAGGCCCAAAAAAATGAACATTGCCATCTATCACCCATAATACTGCGAGTAATAAGCAAAAAAAAAAAGAATAAAATATCGTTTATGGATTCTATGGGACATTTTTTTGCGATTTACTTGTCAAATTGTGATACTTGCATTTGAAAGAACTCCTGATGATCACAAGTTTAAATTTTGTATTCTGATATCTGATTGGCCGAGGGGTGGAGCTGGAAGGTCAAGTTTAGGCCATAATCATAATAATAATTCCTTTATTAGGGAAACCACTGATAGCAATCATATGATCAAAAAGGCCAATCAGATATCCAAATCGTTACAAAATGTAAGAAGTCAAATTTACAAATGTTATCACAATTCTTTGGAAATAAGGGCATTCATTAATTTGACAAACGAACCGTTAGGTATAAAATTAGGAAATGTTGCGCCTTCGCGATGATAATAATACCCCTCTGCTATGTCAGGTCATTTGGTCAGGTTAGGTTTTTTCCCCCTGAAATTTCATGAAAATGAAAGCAGAAAACTAGAATATAAAATATAGAAGAAAAGAAAAAGCCGTAAGGGTCGTACACTTTAAGGGATCATTACCTAAAATTAAACGCATAAATGTAACTGATCCAGTTTTATGAAAGGATCTCATAAAGAGTTTCGTCAGTGTAACGACTATAGAAAGTTTGGTAATTACATTTGGAGCACCTGTAGATAGGGAAATAAAAAAATGAAAAATTGAAGATCAGGAATAAGAAAAGTGTGTAAAAATGAAATTAATTTTTAAGCAAGAAGCTGAATCTGACAGTGGGCCCTATAAATTGATTTCATCTAGAAGGCCTGGACCAAACAAATTGATCACAATAAAACAAAACAACACGAATTGACCGATCTTCCATAAACAGGCAAATTTTTCAACAGCCCAAAAATCAAAACCAGAACTTTTCAAAGTAACAACAACAACCACAAGTAGAAGTAACCTCTAAGTCTAAGTAGTAGGTAAGTAAATAAATAAGAAATAGTATTAGTATTAGTACCTTTTTGAAACAGGCTCCTGGTTTAGTATGAATGAAGATAAGTCAACATTGTTGTTTATATAATTTGACCATGGCTGATCCACTATCACTGAACACAAACACCGAAGGGTTTTTGAATTTAAAACACAGAGCAGCTGGGAGTAGAGTTAGAGTTACCAACATGGTTAATTTCACTCACTCGGTCGATCGACGAGATGAAAATAAGGGTGAGTGAAAAACTAATGAAAGTGTTATTCGGACTGGAATGACCATTGACCGGAATTTTAATAACCAAGTTCTGTCAGAAGAGTTTCGATGCACTGGTACTGGTACTGGTACTGCTGAGGATCGAGGTGTTGTAGTTTAGTTTTTCATTCTGGTCTGCCACTGTATTACGAATAAGTGAGACGTGAGATCGTGAGAAATTAAGCCGCTAACACTCGTACAACCATCACCACGCATCCAATCCACACGATATATTCGATTCAGTGCCCCTTCCCCGTCGCCCGTGCCGGAGACTCCCGCTCTCAGATACCGTTTGAAAAACACCTGTTCCATGATGATATTTTCCGACAGTCTAGCCAACTGTTACGGTTGAAACTGGAATTATTCTTTACACTTTTTCCTAGTTTTCCGTGCTTTATTAATGAAGTATGAAGTATCTCAAAGCATTTTCTATTTTGTTTAAGTAACAAAAAAAAAACATCTCAATAAAGCAGCAAGTTGTTGGTTTTTTCTTAATTTTAGATGTTGGTACCCACTGTAAATACACGTCAAAGCTTTTTATATAGGGATCGATTAAAAAACTGTATTTATTTTTACTACTAGGTACATATATGATAAAAAAATCGATAGGAGGTTGATTTGATGGGTGTTCAAGAAAATACTGTCGGGGGTTACGTGCGTGTAGGTATTCACAAACACAAACTATTTGGAATTAATTTTTTGACTTGTTAAAAATTTGGAAATCAGTCAGGGTGGGGGTATCTACTTTGTACAGGGTGGTAACATAAAGTAACAGTTCAATATTAAACAAACATCTCTGTATATTTTTCAATTGTTAAATATGAAACATCAAAAGACTATACAGTGAGGTCATTTATAGTCCGCCCCTGACCTTCAATTTTTAAGGGAATGTATTTTTTTAACTGAAGTAAAAAAAATTTAACTTTAAAATAAAACTGTGAAACAAAAACTAAATGAAATGTCATGAATTTTACTACTTTTTGACATAACAGCAATCTGTCAAATGACAAAGATGGCGTTGCAGTCGCTGTCAACTTCAATTTTTTAAATGGTATGGGGCGGGGTCATGTGAGACCTCGTTTTAAAGGTATTTAAATTATCCGCACGTTAATGTGTTTAGTTGTCAATTTTGATAGTCTTTGTGTCAGCGAGGACGTTTACAGTGCCCCTCCCCTTATTTTTTTATCAGAATCAGAAAAAACTTTAAAACAAAAACTAATAAATCAAATGTCATATATGGATTTTACTACTTTTTGACACAGATCTGTCAAATGTCAAAGATGAAGTTGCAGTCGCTGTTAACTCATAATTTTGAGGAGCAAAGGGACCTCATTTTCTGTTTTGTATTTCAATTATCTACACAAGAACCATGTTAGTTTTCAATTTTTATATATTTTTGCCAGCGACGTTTATAATCCACCCCACCCTCTTTAAATTCTGAACCCTCTAGTCAATAATTTTATTCCAACATAATTTTTGTGTAAAATACCTTTAAAATGAGGTCTCACACGACCACCCTCCACACCCCTCAAAATTTTGAAGTTGACAGTGACTGCAACGTCATCTTTGGCATTTGACAGTCAAAAAGTAGCTAAATCGATTACCTTTGATTTATTTCGGGTGTGTTAAGGCTCTGCTGTTGCCCCAGAGAGAGAAGAGTTATTTCATTTGTTGTGTTTTGTCCAAATACTATAATCTCTTTAAGTTAATTACAAATTACAAGCACTGGAAATCGCCAGGATATCAAAATCTGGCCAAATCATAGAAACACTTGCAGCTGGCTGTATGCACAATGGTGCCTAAGCCATAGAAATAGAAGAAGAAGAAGAAGAAGAAAAAGTAGAATTTGATTTATTAGTTTTTGTTTCACAGTTCTATCTGATTCGGATCAAAAATTAAGGGGAGGGCACTATTATAAACGTCCTCGCTGACACGAAGACTGTCAAAATGGATACCTTTAGATGAAGAGGTCTCACATGACCCCCCCCCCCCCATGTCATTTCAAAATTGAAGTTGACAGCGTCTGCAACGTCTTCTTTGACATTTGACAGATTAGTTCAAATTGACAAAGTGCTGTAAGAAAAATGTTTGGCAGAGCCTGGCGTGGCCTCGCGGTTAAGTAGCGAGAACTGCTTGATCGTTGGATCTGTCGGACTGAATATACCCAGTCCGTTTTTTTAAACGTTAGAAAAACAAGGCAATAGATTTTCAGGCATTCACGCAATCAATAAGTAACTCGTAGTTTATCACATCGTACAATATCACAGGTAATTCTGCTAATTTCGTATTAAAAACGTTTCAAATAACAAACCTCATCATTAGTATATATTTAGCGCTGTCACTGTCAACTGACAGTAGCCGATGAGCTGGGCGACAATCTTATCGTATCAATCTAAGCGTATTTAGACGCGAGTCACTTCCGTCTCACTCTTGCTCGTCTTTTTAGAATTGCTGATGACGGTTCATCAAACGTATTTCTGACAATACGTCCCAATTTAACTCGATTGATATGCGATGCAATAGAAGGAAGGAGTAAGAAACATAACGAGATGATGTATCCTTAGTTATCACCAGTATATGTACTCGTATACCAATCGGATCATTCGTATCTATATATATGATTTTTCATAAGATGCACAACCACATGCTGTGATACAAGACAAGCTAATAACAAGAACAGTTGACCATCTTGGTAGGTACCGTTTACCACATTTTTAATAACTTTACTAACGAAAATCATCATAAATTCATAAATTATATCATTTATATCTGACTTTCGCTTAGACCAGATTAGACCGATTAGACCAGATTATAGAGCATTAAATTATTCATGAATATGGCCCGAATAAAATACTTTAATTAATTATAAAGTGTACTTTTCGCTGGAATTATAAACAATCGGACACCCTGTATATTGATTAAATTTGTGACCAAAATTTCGCCAAAAAATTAAAATATTTTCCCGATTTACTTGTAATAGCTTAACACGCATAAAATATGTTTGCACCAACAGAAGCAAATTTTTAATGATAACAAATGACCAATCCAGAATTTCTTTCTAAAATATTGAGGGGGGGGGGCAATATTTGCGAAAATTACATTTTGGTTGAGATTTTTTATTTAGAAAACTACATGAACTTTAGAAAACAGTCCATGTGTGTATGTAAAGCTTGGAACAAAATTCCATAATCCCCTCTTATGTGACACGGAGTTTCTATGGAAATCACTTTGATCTCTTTGGAAATCACAGCATAATTTTGTTTTTTAAAACACCATCTTCATCTTGTCTTGTGACCTTATCAAAAGTTTGGAGCAGGGGGTTACCGCTAAAAAAATAATGATGACGTCATTGAAAAAAAAACTGGATGACGTCTTTGGTCAACCAAAGATGTCATAATAATGTATGTTTCAGGTCAGAATTTGGCATTTTGAAAAACAAAATCGACCTCTCCAACGCGATTTCCATGGTTAATGATGAATTCAAGAACAACTTGACATTTCTTATTTCCCTACTTAATTGAAAAAACTTCAATAAAAATTACAATCAAAATTTAAATTAAGTTTTTGATACAATAATATTAATCTTTTTGCATAGAAAACTTGCATTCTATATTATTTAGTATAGTAAAGTCCTTTTAGTTGAGTAGAGAAGAATTTGCAGGACAACATTTTTTTAACAACATTTAGAATTATTGAGTGTGCCTGGTACGATCGGCACGGCTAGCGCTACAGAGGGCAATAAAACATCCAGCGTGAACTGTTGTTAATTGATCACTTTTTCGTAACTTCCCTTTTCCCTTGTGCCCGCCGAATGACGTGATAGGGAAGGATGTAGGGTTAGAGCCAGGGCGTGGGAAAATCCTGGTGTGAGAAAGAGTGGGTGGCCTCGACTCGGTCTAAGGCCGGAGCGTCTGTAGTCTACACGCCGAGACCACATCGGCGTTGCCACTATCAACAACTGCGTTTTTCCCACGCTCAACTCATCAACTTCCTTCGGGCAAAAATTATAGAAAACATATTCAATTGTCTCTTGTTTTTTTTTATCATACAATGGTAGATTTCCGCAAGAAACTTTCGCATTAGTCGTTTCCGCCATAACAAGCTTTGCCTTTAAAAGCCAGATAATTTTTGATTTTCATATAAGCAGGTAGGTAGCCGGATGACTAACTTGGCAACCTCCCGGTCCTGGCCTAGAGAGAGAGGTAGATGCTAGCACCAGATACATGTAATTCAAGCTACTGCTACGACCAGCGGAGATTAGGAATGCCTTCTTATTATGATTTGATGATACTTTACTCCAAATTATCGCATCTAAATCATGGGAACGTTGCCTGCGCCGCCGCATTGGTCACCATACACTTGTACTCTTATTACCGTGGGAATTTTCGTATTTTTGCGCCTCAGACATTATTAATTAACTTCTACAGGAATTTTATAATTCAAGTGGAAACAAAAGATTAAGAACTAAGATTTTTTCTTGAACAATGCATGTAAAAGAAAACAATTGTATTAAGTACAATTAACAATTTTTCTGCTCCAGAACTCATCATGCTGTAGGATATACATAATAAGGTATCTACCGTCGGTACCTAGATATAGATACGTAAGAGTAAAGAGGCGTATAATAAAGTAGGCCTAGGTAGGCATACTTTAATTATGTAAAAAAGTTGATTCATTAAATTCATATGTAAGAAAAACCACAAAAAGGTATCGCGGTATACCTACCTACAACATTGTTAAACGGTAAACCAAACCATATGCATATAAAAAAGGTAAATATTTACATCAATTTTTTTGGGATCGAGGAGCGAAATAGGGGTGCTGGGTGGGTAATGGAAGCTAAAAACAGCCATTGCAAACTTATTAAGGTCACAATATAAGGCCACTTTGACACTACGGTCGAATTTCTATTTTTTTCTTCACTTTCAGGGCAAGGAATATCTTCGAAATTAACAGTAGTATAATAGGCAGTCTGGATACGTTATGAGTGAGCTTGGGGACTTATGCCGGTACTGGGGCGCGCGGATGATGAATCGGCCGGGTTTGAAAGCGCTGGCCTTGCATGTTTATAGGTGTATATGCGGTGCAAACCAGGACCGGACTCTCTAGACCGATTTTTAGTGCCCTTTTTTTTGCTAACCATGCATTTGCAAAGCAAATGAATACCTTCCTGGTGCTACTATACAGTGTGTGTCACTGGCATGGTACACCCCCTTTTTTTTTCTTTTTTTTTTAAGATAATTTTTTGAAATTTGGTACGTCGCATATTCTCGATAGAGCGCACTTTTTAGCAGAAAATTAAATTTTTCCCACATCCGGTTTATTCCGGAAATGTTACCAACTTTTTATTTTTAAGTGGGACACCCTATATATTATTATATTTTTGGATTCTATACATTTTGTACGAATCCAACAATACCACATAAGTACCACTTTAAATGTCAAGGTCATTATATACATCCGCGGCTCCTACAGTTTCACTATGACACCTATATAGGGGTGGAGAACATACCTATAGTAACACCAGGAAGGTATTCATTAGCTTTGCAAATAAAAGGGAAGGCCACAAAACGACTTTAAAAATTGATTTTGGGAGTGCAACGAAAGTACGGTCCTGACACAAGCTCTCCGATCTAACTACGGATGATGATGAAACCACTTATACAACAATGGGAACCGCTCTCAAACGTAAACAGGCACGTATTTTGCAATATATCCGCTTATTCATATCGTGAAAAGACCACAGGATTTATGTTACCATTTTTGGAATATAAATGCAAAATAAATGCAAATTTGAAAATAAAAATCGTGCTACCGTTATTCTCGAAGATTTTCCTTGCCCTGAAAGTGAACAAAAAAATAGAAATTTCACCGTAGTGTCAAAGAGGCCTTAGTTGTGACCTTAATATTAGTTTGCAATGGCTGTTTTTAGCGTCTTACCCACCCAGCACCCCTAATTCGCTCCTCGGTCCCGAAAAAATTGATGAAACTTAGGAGCCGCGGATGTATACAATTACCAATGTCAAATTTGTTTTTATTTAATTTTTTATTTCTCAATTATAGTGTGCCATGCCATGACTTATTCAGTTGTGTTCGTCACAGATGCAAAATGGGTACACCAAAATGTCCCTTATTAAGAGTACTAGTAGATGGTAACTCGGTACCAATATGGTGTACCATTTGAAAAAAATGAATCCAGCTCAAAAAATCAGAAATAGTCATATTATTATGGCAAACTATAATTGAGAAATAAAAAATTAAATTAAAACAAATTTGACATTTAAAATGGTGCTTATGTGGTATTGTTGGATTCGTACAAATGTATAGAATCCAAAAATATAATAATATATAGGGTGTCCCATTTAAAAATAATAAGTCGGTAACATTTCCGGAAAAACCGAATGTGGGAAAAAATTCAATTTTCTGCTAAAAAGTGCGCTCTATCGAGAATATGCGACGTACCAAATTTCAAAAAATTATCTCAAAAAATAAAGAAAAAAAAAGGGGGTGTACCAATAAGCTTGTGACACACACTGTATAGGTGTCCCATTTAAAAATAAAAAGTGGGTAACATTTCCGGAAAAACCGGATGTGAAAAAAATTCAATTTTCTGCTAAAAAGTGCGCTCTATCGAGACGAGAATATGCGACGTACCAAATTTCAAAAAATTATCTCAAGAAATAAAGAAAAAAAAGTATGTACCATATGCCTGTGACACACACTGTATACTGTATATATAGCTCTCAGGATAGATAACGTTGATGTGACACAGGAAATCTTGTGATTCACATGCGTTTGAACTGAAAAATATAAAATAATAGGAATCTGAAACAGAATTGTTAAAAAGTGGGCAGGTAAGTATATAATTATGTATCTTAAAAGTTTAATAACTTGCTCTAATTATGCGACGATATCAAACGTATAATGTTTTATTTACAATATCGATCAATGAAAAGGCAAAAATGTACTCGATGCTCCAGAATCTTCAAAACTTTCTTACCTGTGAGATAATCCGAACTATTTTCTTCCATTTCCATTGCAGCTTTGGGAAGCAAAAGTGAACAATTCACCATTTATAAACGCAACACATATTTTCACAAAATAATTATTACAAACATTCTATTATAATTATTATTATAAACGCGCCAAATTTTAAACGGTGGTATCAAGGGAGCGCCTTTCTGGCGAGTTATCGAAATATTGCTTCAACCACTGCCACCTTTACTTACAAGACAAGTAGAGGTGGCAGTGCTTCAACTCAACTCCAGACTACAGGGAACAGGATATGAGCCTAATTGTAACTTATCCTCAGAGGTTACCTAGTCTAAGACTGTTGTTTGTAGGTAGCATCGCTGCACTTTTTCGTTTTGTTTTGCGCTTCGCGTAGCTATTGTTTTTTTTTTATCGTATATTTTTATCTTGTCAGTTGTCCTTGTCATTGTCAACAATGTCAACCCGTCACCGGTACTCCGTACGTTACTATTTTCTTTGATTTGTTATTATTTATTTGTTTATAAATTGTTTAGGGTTTGGAATAATTATAATAATAATTTTAAACTCTTATTTTGCTTCGAAACGAAATATTATTAACGCCACCGCTACTATTGTTACCATTGGTCGAATTCCCATCATTACATCAAATCAACTAACAATTCAGAGGAAAAATGGGAGTACATGGTTTGTGGAAATTAATAGAACCATCAGGGAAACCTGTCCCTTTAGAAACTCTGGAAAATAAGGTTCTAGCTGTTGGTATCCTTTTTTATGAAATTATGTCTTAGCAATATGGTATTGCATATTGTCGCTGTAAACTCTCGATCTGTGTCCGTCCAGTAGCTTGTAGCTTTCCGCCATCATAGGTACGTGAAACTGACGGAACACTGTAGCACTGTAGCCTTTACCTGCAGAAATTACTACTCAGAGATAAAGATAATTCTTTTAAAGTTCCCTCAGTAAATTTACAGAAGTGGTCCCTGAGTATTCAAGGCAATAAAGCGCATGTCCCTGTTCAGTTCGCTGTTTGGTTATATGTAGTTGCACAACTCGTACAGTGTTGCCTGATTCAGCAGGTTAGTTTCTACAATAGAGGATCTGGGTTAATTTTAAGTATAGGGACCTGGCGGCTGACCGTTGCTGAATGACCCTCCACTAAGTCAGGTTAGGTGTTTTTTCCCTTGCCCTTACGGCTTTTTCTTAGTCATCTATATTTTATAATCTATTTACATGATCAGTCGTTGGTCATTGTTAGGTTGTCTCTCCGCTGAAATTTTCTATCTCTGTGGCTTTTTCCTCTGTTAATTTTCTTGAAATTTCAGAGGAGAAAGAGCGTTACAATCACCAATGACTTATCAGATTCTCATCATTCGACTATTCAGTAAAAATGGGTATGTATCGTAAAATTAGTGTCATCTGACAACACTGCGCTGTATTCCGGCTGTGCTTAATTTAATTTGAATCGGGGTGACCACTGCTGTATATTTACCAAAGTCATATTTTGGATGCAGATCTGGACATCATTTATTTATTTTTTTTTTTTTATTCATTATTTTGACAAATTAAATTAAAGAAGATTTTTCCTTAACAATATTTTTAAAGATGTTTCTATCTGGCTTCACCAATGTGTGAAGGGATTTCAAGACACAAAGGGCGCCCCCCTACCGAATGCCCATCTTCTAGGCATATATCACAGAGTGTGTAAATTATTATATTTTAAGATAAAGCCAATATTTGTTTTTGATGGGGGAGTACCTGCTTTAAAACGACAGACAATTGTGAGTATTATAGTTGAAGGTTTGTAATTTCTACCTTTTTTTTTCTACCAAAGTAGTTTTGGAATCGCTGTGCACTTGAGGACATTCATTTCAGTTCAGTTATGGTCCCTATCATTGCTGTTTCGTTTAAAAAAAAAAGTTAAATTATTGGACTTTGTGTGTTTCTTTAGGCATTACCTCTGTATCTATTGCTTGTTTATATACAGTGTGACCCATTTGTTCTTGAAACACCCTGTAGAATCTTAATTTATGGTGCGATTTTAAAGAAATTTCTTTTAAATCATAGAGCTTGACGAACTGTATTTTGGGAGCAAAAAGCGTCTCATTCCTACAAAATCCAAGGCCTACAAGATCACTGTTTACTTGTAAAATCTCAAAAATTCATATTAGCGATTTTTTTAGAAAAAAACTGTGCACCAGCCCTCAAAACGGTACTGTACTAAATTTTATTGGAAATGTCAGAGTAATAAGGATCTTGCAGTTATTTTAGAAATTCATTAATAGAACTCCGAATTTTCATTAATTTATTCGAAAAGGTCAAGAGAGACAAAATAGAAATTGTACGTCTAGTTGGTGATAATGTAGGTACTTTAATTTTTTAAGTATAATTTTTTATTTATTTATTTATTTTATTTTTTTTAATTTAAAAAAATTTTTTTTTTTTACTTTTTTTAATTTTAATTTTTACTTATGATAGCTTTTGACCTTTTTCAAATTAATTTATCAAAAATTCGGAGTATTATTATGAATTTATAAAATAACTACAAGATCCTTTTTACTCTGACATTTTCAATAAAATTTAGTACAGTACCGTTTTGATGGCTGGTGAATCCCGTGGCGTGCCCAGTTTTTTTCTAAAAAAATCGCTAATATGAATTTTTGAGATTTTACAAGTAAACACTGATCTAGTAGGCCCTGGATTTTGTAGGAATGAAACGCTTTTTGCTCCCAAAATATAGTTTATCAAGCTCTATTATTTAAAAGAATTTTCTTTAAAATCGCATCATAAATTAAGATTCTACAGGGTGTTTCAAGAACAAATGGGTCACACTGTACTGCCGTGTTAACCCTAAACGCCGTATCTACATTTTAGTAGTTTTGAGATATTTACGTTTTTGTCTTTTGCGATCTGCCGTTCACAATTGTTATCTTTGAGAAACCTGATTTTCCATAAGTTATTATTTACATGCCTAATTTTATTTAGTCGTATTCTTTTTTCTAAAAAACTGCAGTTTTGTACATACTATGAGCTTTTGCCGTATACAGGGTGGTTAACAATTCGATGCTCACCATTGGGATCTAGGAAACGGTAAAAGATACAGGGTGGGTTAAATTAGAGAAAAGTTGCACAATATTATGCTTATTAAGAATCTGAAAGAAAATGTATGGAAACTTCAGGCGTTGCTGAAATATCCTGCAAAAACTTAAAAATTGGGATTTATTATTTCAATCATATCTTTTTTATTATCGAAAAGAAATTAAAATATTTTTGTAGGTTTGCATAAGTCATCAAAAGCTATCATCTGTCTTTTGTTTTTCTTATGACCGCCATATTGTTTTTTTCGTGTTATTCGCTATTAAAAAAATCAAGGAAACAATCTATCAAATTAAAAAAAAAATCTTAAAAATTTTATTCTTTATTCGAAAAAAAAAGAAAATCATTTGACATTGCTTGCCTAATGGGTTTTTTTAGGTTTCGGTTAAACCATTCGGTTAAGCAAAGGTTATTTTTCCGACAAAATAATAACAAAAATTTGGAAGAATTTTTTTTTGATAGATTATTTATTTCGTTTCTTAGATTTTTTTAATAGCGAATGACACGAAATAACAATATGGCGGCCATAAGAAAAACAAAAGTTGACAATAAAAATTCTGGGATCTAGTAGTCCTTGAAAATTTTGAAAATGACAGATGACGCCTTTTGATGTCTTATGTAAACCTACAAAAATATTTCAATTTCTTTTCAATAATAAAAAAGATATTATTGAAATAAGAAATCTTCATTTTCAAGTTTTTTCAGGATATTTCAGCAACGGCTGAGAAGTATTCATAAATTTTCTTTCAGATTCTTAATAAGCATAATATTGTGCAACTTTTCTCTAATTTAACCCATCCTGTATCTTTTATCGTTTCCGAGCACTTATGGTAAATGCACACACATTTTTATTATTATGTATTTTTTTTTAACGTTATTAAAGTACTTTCGGTAAAACAATTATTGTATTATTATTACTTTTATTATTATTCTTTGAAATAAATAAAACAAACTACGTATCTTACTTGGTTATTTTCTAGATACGGCATTTTCGATCAGGATTATTCATATACGTATTAAATTTATTTAACATTTATGCCGTATCTGCATATTATGCTTACAGATACGGCAAACTTCCCTAATAAAATGAAGATACGGTAAAATGCTCTAGAGAACTGATGAAACCTGCAAATACGGCGAACTAAATTAGCGATTTATAGCTGTTAGGATGGAGATACGGCGTTTTCGCTTATGGTAATAAGATAGAGAATGTAAAGTCCCATCAGAACATCCAATAAGCCGAAAATGAGAAAATTGTCACTTACGGCGTTTACGGTTAACACGGCAGTGTATTATAAACTCATCTTGTTTATGTTTTCTTTCCAGGCGAAAAGAAGCCAGTTAAAGTGTCGAAATCAAAATGAAGCGGACAGAATTCAAAAGCAGTTGATCAACACCCTCCTAAAACATTCTGCCATAAGTAATGTCATTTCTGAGAAAACGAAAGCTACCATTAAGCCCAGCAGCATATCTCCTACTAAATCGAAGCAAAACTCTGGTGCTGGTGATGATTTATATTTTCTTCCATCGTCACAAGATGCAACTTTGTCCTCTTCTTCTGATGAGGAGGTCGAAGATTCCGATTCGCAGGATAATTTTCCTTCAAAGAATAATCATAACCTTAACATCCATAACATCGACACTGAGAGTAAAGAGTTTAAAGCCCTCCCCGCTGATGTGAGATATGACATTTTGTCAGAAGTGAAGGAAACTCGTAAACAGTCATCATGGGGAAGAATCCACGAATTACCGACACAGAGTAACGATTTTTCTTCGTACCAAATGTCTCGATTATTACAGCGGCAGACCGTGCAGGCCGAATTAGAAAAAACTGAAAAGGAAATGGGTGGACATTCACTCTCTCTGGCCCAGTTGGAAAGTTTACTTCAAGATCAAGGAGTGCTTGATAAAAATGAAGTGGTTGGAAGAAAGCTAGCTTCAGACGAGAATACTAAATTCTTATTTATAAAAGATGTAAAAGATGCTATAGAAATCGCTAAACAAAAACAGAATAAAATCATAGAAGATGAAGAAGAAGAATTACCACCAAGTGGCTCTGAGAGTGAAAAAACAAATGGTCAAATTAATAAGGAGTCCAACTCGGGTAGTAAACCTGTTCCATTTAGCAAGGTAGATATTGAATACGAAGAAGATCTTCAGAAAGCAATTGAATTGTCTCTCAAGGACAAAGAAAATAGAAATTTGGGTGAAGATAATTGCTTTGAATTAAATGATTCAGATTCAGATGATGAAATAGATCTAAAATCGTTAAAAAATACTATGTCTTCAGCTCAGAGTTACATGATGGAATACAGCGGTTTAACACCAAATGAAATAATGAAAATTATTAAGAAGAACAATTTAAAAAATAAAAATGAAACCAAACAGTCAGCGAGACCACCTAATGCAAATTTGAGTGATACCAATACATTAAACCAAAACTTGCAAAAACCAGCCACTGCAAGTAATAATTTTCCTGAAGAAATCGAAAAAACAACTGTAGAATTTAATTCTGATTCAGACGATTCTGAAGATTTTGTTGATGTACCCGAAGAGAAAAACCTTGAAGTTGTTATAGAGCCTGCAGGTGGAGTAGATGATTTATTTTCTGATATTTTCAATTCTAGTGATAACGAAAAAAATGTCACCGACACCGAAGTCACGAATAATAACAATAAGTCGATGGAAACTGATACTCTGCCAAGTCAATCGGAATCTTTGTTAGAACAAAGTGAAACACCAAATAAAGAAAACGATAAAGAAGATAAACTAACCTTTGCAAGCAGTTCAAAAAGTCACACAGTAGATGTAGTGAAAAATTCTAAACAAGCGTTCCATATCCCTATTGAGAAAAATGATGTAGCAGTTCTAGTTTCAGTTTCTGAAACACAAAATAGGGACAACGAACTAGAACTCCCACAGGAACCTCGGATTGAAAATTCTGTTGAAGCAGTTACAAAAGAGAAACCTGATGCTGATAATGATAACGTTTCCAAGTTGAGTCTTCAGAACTCCAATCAATTGGAAACTAATAAAAATACACCAGAAGTACTAGTACTAGTAGATGAACAGCAATCTGAAAATCTTAGAACCGATTCCAGGAAGCCAAAGCTTACAGTAGAAGAAATGGAAGGTCTTAAAGACAGTTTAAGAAAAGAACAATTAAAATTAGAAACAGAAAAAGCATCCAAGGAACGATTAGCTAGCAACATAACCGATCAAATGTACCAAGAATCTCAAGTTAGTATCTCATTCTGTCATTATCATAAAAAATGTGATTAGAATTTAGTAACACTCCATTTATTCATGAAGAAGTATCTTCTAGTGTTAGTGATATTAATTTTTTATTTATTTTATTAGGAATTGCTGGAATTATTTGGGATTCCGTACATAACCGCACCCATGGAAGCTGAAGCTCAGTGCGCCTTCCTAGATGCTATCAACATGACAGATGGAACCATAACAGATGATAGTGACATATGGCTCTTTGGCGGCACCACTGTCTACAAAAATTTCTTTAATCAAAGCAAACATGTTTTGGAGTTTCGAGCAGAGCAAATCTATCGCAATTTCAGTAAGCGAGTATAAAGATGTTTATTAAAGTCGTTAATAAATTAAATTATTGATCATTTGCAGAGCTGACGAGGGAACAAATGATACTCCTTGCACTGTTAGTGGGTAGCGACTACACAATCGGTATATCGGGAGTAGGCCCAGTCACTGCATTGGAGATTTTAGCAGCGTTTCCTCCTCCTAAAGTCATCGAAAGTGCGTCTACGTTACCGCAGCAGTTGCTCTCAGGTCTCTCCCAATTTCGTTCGTGGTACACCAAGGGCAAGATACCGGGACCTAGTAGAAATTCCCTGAGATCAAAACTGAGGAACGCTGTAATAGCAGATGGTTTTCCAAACACGCAAGTAGTTCAAGCTTATTTAGAACCGAAAGTAGAGAGCAGTCGAGAGGCTTTCAGTTGGGCTAAACCTGACATCGTGGGTCTCACCGATTTTGCCCATAGGAAGTTTGGTTGGACGTTGAAGAAAAGCGAGGAGATTCTCAAGCCCGTCATAAAAAGACTTGAAGAGAATCAAATACAAAAATCGATTAAAGATTATTTCAAGACCAAAACTAAAATTACTCACGATGATGTGGAAGAAAAAATGAGCAAGAGAGTGAAAACAGCAGTGAAGCGGATAGGACAAGAAGACGTCGATGAAGAGCCAAAAGAGAAGAAACCCAGAAAAAGGAAAGTGGATAACACTGATGAAGGTAAAGGTGGCAAAGCTACCAAAAGAAAGCGAGTCGTTAAAAAGAAGCAAGAGGATTTGGGCGAATTAGAACACGATGAAGATGTAAAAATTCTCAAGTCAACAGAAGAGCGATCCGGTCAAAGAGTTGAAGAAATTAATACAGAGGTTATGTCAGAGTTGAAAGATAGGCAGAAAAAGATCGCTGAATCAAATTTACGTAAAAAAGAATTAATACCTCAGAAAGAAAGGGCCAAGGCAAATGTTTTAAGAAGTAAATTGAGGGCCATTGAAATATTCAGGAAATCCAAGAAAGGACCGGGATATGTAAAGAAAAGAACACGCACTACGCAGCAACCAAAAGATGATGCAAATTTGTCTGAATCAAGTTCTGATGAATAATGTTTCCCAATTTATTGAGTATTATTATTGTTATTGTATGATATTAATTTTTATTAGCTTTATACAAATTATTTTAAACTTTTTAATAAATTTTTATTTCTGTAACATTTTCGTTCAATTTTTTGTGCCTTTGTTAAAAATTATCTCACGACACCAATGAGAAGAAGAAATTGAAACCAGACTGCTTGAAAATAATATGGGTCTTTGAGGATATTTGAATAAGAAAGAAACTTCTGAAAGCTAATATTTATTCTCGATTTTGTATACAAACCATATAAAATTTAAATTCTTCGCAAGTGTATGTATGATTGTATGTATATGTACAAAATTTATAAACATAAAAACAATAAATTAAATTAAACAGTGCTTTTGAACTTAGGGTTATACACCGGATGTTGCAAAACTACCACACATGGACAACAGTATAGAAGTAGGTAAAGTTTAAAAACACCTTGTGGTTTATGCGGTAGTTTTCCACACCCTCATACAAATAACTTACATACTTAATTATATTCTTATAAATACCTACTTGAGCCTAAAAGCTATTAAGTACAATGTTACATTTGAGGAAAGCTCTGAATAAAAGAAAAACTCACGCATCAATCTCTAAATGAAAGTATTTTTTTATGAAATGGTAAATTTTAATATCTCTGCCATTTTAATACAGTTTCCTGAATTTTCCAAAGTAAAGATTAAAAAAAATCCATCACAGGAGATCTGTTGCAAGAAAATAAAGTCGCTTGCAACTTGCAAGATAATTTTAACTCTTCAATGTTGATTGTTCCTTAATAATTGAATAGAGTTTTTTTGATTTTAAATAATCAGCCATAAGAATTAATTGAGTAACTGATGGCATGCACATGTACCCTTGAAATTTCAGATAAGTTGTATGACTGGATTTTTACCATTTAAAAATACCTTCGTTGAATTATGAGACATTGCTTCTGTAAGGAATAAAATTTCTCTACAAAATAATAACTTAAATTTGAACAACCATCAAGAAACGCATACATTTTTGCCCTTTTGATATAAGGTCTAATCCAAATAAAATAAAAAACCTAAATTTTACACCAAACAGAAGCAACTTCTCTTATTTTTATACTTACCTAACCGAGTTATTAATAAAATAGCAATAATCATTCAACTAAATATAACTTTTTTGATAATTCCTATATTAATTGAGTTAAATCAAGTTTCAGTGAGGTACCTAGTGGCTAACCTGTTTAATAAGTTATAAATTTAAACTTATTTTTACCAATATTAGACATGACTAGGTTTGACTGAAATTAATCATATCAATCTGTACTTCCATGCCCATTTTGAAAATCATTACCAACTAAAAAAAAAAAAAACCGCCCTTCAGTCATCGGCGTAATGAATGTTGAATACCTTTGCACACCATGAAAAAAATAGTTCAAATTTATGGCAAGGTATTCAACGGTACGGGAAAGTGTTATAAAAACCTTGGAGCAAAACTGTAATTGAGGACAAAAAAGATATTTCAACAATTTATGATTATTTACTAAAAAAAATTTCTTTCTTGACATACCTAACAAAACAAATCATATAAGCGTAATTCAGTAACATTTTTTGATCTAATCACTATTAGAGTTTTCAGCTTGGTTTAACTAGAATTAGAAAGGTTGAACTAAACAGGGAGTCAAATTTACCTTATAATAATAATTAATATACCTTCCAATGAAAATTGTAAAAATAAATACTTCATAGTTGGAAGAATTGTTTAAATTTTGTTATCTCATGGAATATGATCATTAAAATTGTATTTATGCCTCATTGCACCATTTTTATGTCTACAACAACCATTAATATGTCACAACATATATGGTGTGTAAAAAATAATTAAAGATAAAGTAATAAATAAAAATGTCCCAAGATACATACAACACTCCCCTAATTAACTTCCATAAAGTACATTTAAAATAAATACTGAATATTAATTACATTACTATTATCACATTATTTATGAATTAATTTAAATTAACTTTATCACAATTGAGAAAAAAGGCTTCATTAACAATTCGCCTGAGTGAAGTTTATTTTATAAGAGCTTCAGTGAAAATAAACAATAATAAAAGTAAACTTTCTTGCACATCCGAGAGCTCAAAAATTATTCCGACGGTGTTAGATCTTTCTCGGGTTCACCTTCACTGAGAAGCTGCAAGAGCAATTCGTACACTGGCTCGAAAGCTTTTTTACTACCGGCATTTGTCAGCAATAAATAATCGTGCATATCGTGGTGACTTATCGCTCCATCCGGTTGGATGAAGCCCTTGTCAATAACAACCGTTTCCACTTTTTTAATGCTGGCAAGTTTTTCCTTTAATAATTTGTTCACTTCGTTGAGTTTGTCTCTGATGGCATTCGGGTACTGTCCGCGTGGTAGAAGCGACTGAAAAATTAATTAGAGAACTTATTTGACATTATCCTTTAAACTACTATAAAACTAAAATTAATAATAATAAAAAAAAACAACTTACCGGTACCACTATGTAAGCATCTTGGTGTTTTTCTTGAATGCACTTGATTATTTCTAAAATACCTTCAATGATGTGTTCTGTGCTGTCAGTGTGGTTGTGAGTACCAACATGTAAAACAATTACCTGCAAAATTTGAAAATTAACCACTTCCATTTGCTTCAAGTTAACACTTATTGTAATCACACAACATTGAACTTTAAAAAAAATATTAAAATTTAAAACTAGTCGGTCCCTAGAGCGGGTTTAGGTAGAAAGGGAGCAGGTTTACCAGGATATATTTTAAGAGAGCATTAGCTAGGATATTTTAAATTTTGTTGTACCTACTGGGTATAGAGTTTGCAAACTGGATAACAATCGTACCATACAGTATAGAATATCCCAACTTTATTCGGATCAAGTTGACTATGGATTATGAGAATGATCAACCCTCTATCATGCATTTGACAGCACACTGACAAGTAGTGTAAAGATTCTAGGTTGTGAATGTTTGTTATAATATCATTCTCAGATTAAAGCACTATTGTCAAACATACTTAAAAATCATCAAACTAATTTATATCTAAATAATCATCATTATATTATAAAGCAGCATCACTAGCGAAGTGTTCTGGAACTGGATTCGTATTTCATGAATTTGTTTACCTTTTTTTCTAATTGTGGTAATGTCTCGACAATTCGACCTGAGATGATTCTAGTGATATGACAGGAATGACACATTGCCAGGCCAGTGTGAGAGTGTAACTGACAGTTCTACTAAATACCAGAATGATTCCGCATTCTATGCATGTTCAAGATTGCGTGGAGCTCTTCGTGAACTATCAGACATTTCTAGACTCCACGGCCAACGGGTAGGTATATAAGAAGAGCTGTCGGCACTCTAGTCAGGAGTCGTATCTTGGATGTGAATAATGAAAGCTGAAGTATCGCAGAGTAAGGAAGACATAGAGTAGTCAGTTCTAGCCAGTGGTAGTATTTAGTTAGAAGTGAATTTTGAATAGTGAAGTATAGACAAGTGGTGAAAGAGCATTAGTTGTGTAATATTTGTGTGAAAATAAATAAGAGAAACAGCTGATTATTTATATTTGGAGGCTACCGTTATAAGTTATAGTTGTGTTGGAGCAGTAACAAATTGGTGTCAGAAGCCGGATACGAATTCCAGCAAGAAAATTAATTAATTAATGGTCAATTTGCGTAGTGGGAAATAGACTGAAAGTAACAGAATGTCTGAGAAAACGTTAGAGAAAATCTTGAAGAAGCTGGAAGACGGCCAGGAACAGTAAAAATTATTGATGCAGCAACAGAAAGACAGTGAAGAGAAGCTGCTGCAGCAACAGAAAAACAGTGAAGAAAAGCTGATGCAGCAACAGAAAGACAGTGAAGAGTAGTTGCTAAAAATTATTCAGCAACAAAAGGACGATTATGTGGACAAACTAAATAAAGTGAAACAAGAAGGTAGTGATGAAGTAAACAGTGTTTGCGATGAAGTCGATGGTATTCGCACTGAAGTAAAATTTGTGGAACATAAAACAAAACTGCTTGTTGAGTACATGAAGATCAACTTCGCAAATAAACTCAAAACTCTCGAAAGTTCTGAGATGAAGCACTCTCCGTGTGCAGCACCTGCGACTCCTGCGAGCATTTTGGCTCAAAAGTGAAACCACCGGAGTGCCGGAGTACGATGGAACAACTCCCTGGACTACATACAAAAGGGTGTAACGACGCAAATAAGGCAACAGCACTGGTTCTTGCTCTTTGGGGGGAAGCTGTGGGCATGTTCAAACTGTTCAGGTTGGTGTCCATCAGCGACCAAATTCTGTATCCGCGTTCCGTATTATAACCATTTTCGTACATTTTACATTTACAGAACGCTAAACCAGAACCATGTTAAAAAAATTATATTTACGGTACATACCCAAATTTAAAAAGAGAGCCTGGTTGACATCCACTGTCAACATTAATTTTCATAGTTTATTGACAAAAACTAAATTATTGTACCAGGAAAAATGAGCTGATTTTTCGGTCCAATAAAGTTGGAATACAGTATAGGTAGAAATCTACACCCAAACTTATTTATAAAATATATTGATTTTGGGTAAAGCTGCTGAATCGCGACGGTTTTACCCCTACGCTGGCCCCCCTCCACTCTCTCTGCTTGCTATGCTCCGACACGTTCTCAGCGTTGCCATATGCAAGCCCTTCTCCTACGTTCTGCAGACAATCCTGCGTGCTTCCTGCCCGCTTCCGCACGAGACCGTAATAAGTAGCTACCGGTTCCGTCAGGTATTTGGTCAGGGTAGGTTTTTTTTCATTTTACGAATATTTGAAGGAAAAAAAACCTACCCTGACCAAAGACCTGACTTACTGCAGTAAATAAGTGTTTTAATATTATTTGTAACCAAAAATGACACTTTAAGGCCGTAGGAGAACGGAGACACGGATTTTATGTGGCAACGCTGAGAGCCTGTCGACTCAGAGCTAGCAGAGAGAGTGGAGGGGGGCCAGCGTAGGGGTAAAACCGTCGCGATTCAGCAGTTCAACCTGATTTTGTTACCTTTGGATTAACATGATCCAATTCTCCATTCTCTACTCTCCATAGAACATTTTGTATTTTATCCCTGTGAATTCCAAAGTTTAAGCAATGAAGAGGAACAAACATTTCGTTCCACACATCAGTATGCTGCAAGGCCTGAACAATAGAGTCTCCGATGAAAATTACGTCGGGGTCTTTTTCTCTTGTTTCACTCAAAAAACGATTATGCTACAATATAAAGAAAAAAGAGAGCAAATAATCAGAAAGTCTATGGAAAATATCTTCCAATCTTGAAATGAAGGAACTTACAATGCTCATCCAACGATTATCGGAATCATTATCTTCTCCAGGTGCTGGTTTAATACAAATATTCATTTTCAATAAAATTATCAAAAAATATTGTATTACAGCTTTTTGAAGTATACTTGAGTATTTTTCCTTCACTTTAGGAGGTAGGTAACCAATTACTTCAGTTTGTGGGCTTGAAAAGTAAGTAATAAAATACCCAATTAAGAAAACAACTTTGGTAGGTATACCTATTGTAGTAGATTGATTAGATTGGATTATTATTATGCAATTTTGTGTACTTATTAAATAATAAATTAATATTTAATTTGATAATATACTATATTATAATATAGAGCGCGGTAGCGGAGCGAGCAGTGCAGCAGAGCAGCAGCAGCAGCAGTGAGCCAGCGGCCAGCGGCGCCATCAGTGTCTTCTTCTTCTTCTTTCCTTGTTTGGCAGTTTTGGCTTCTACCCACGTACCACGTATTCAGCCAGCCTCACTTTCTTGATAATAGACGCCGTCAGTCGTCACCGTCAGTAGTCGGGGAAACCGGTTCGGGTTCCAGATAAAAAAGCAGTTGACAGTTGCAGGGTTGCCAGTTTCACTGTAAACTTTTGATTACAGTATTGATAAAAATTAAACTACCGACAGACGGCTCGAGCTTCACGAAAACCTAAAATATGATTTGATTCAATTCAATTGATGGCGATTGCAGGCCAATGCCTGAAAACACTCTCAATAAGTCAAACTTCAGAACGTGAACCTAAAACTTAAACGATGACAACTGACTATAATGGCCACGTGAACGGTTTGTTTATTTGGAACCGTGATTTTGGTCACTACTGCGCAATGACGTCATGCATGTGGTTGGATTTTGACTAGCGTTAATCGCGGCGAGGTTGTTTATAAAATAAATTTGAAACTATATTGCTTCCATCCTTCTTGCTTGTGTTTTTCTTTGTGCTAGATCTATATAGAAAAATCTTTAATTTTTTTTCGAAAAAAGTAGAAGAAATTTTTACAATTTTTTTTTAATGTTATTGATTTTTGATTTCCATGTTTTTTTGTACTAAACGATATAAAAAAAAATAATATGGCGGCTATAAGAAAAACAAAAGTTGACGATGAAAACTCTGGGATTTAATAGGCTGTGAAAATTTTTAAAACGTTAAATTTATAGCTGTTGCCAACTTATGCAAGCCTACAAAGAATTATTTATTTATTCCCGACAATAAAAAAGATATGAGCAATCTCTATGTGTAGTAGCAGTGTAGTCTTCCAACCGCGTGACGTCAGAAGACCTGCATTATGTCAATAGACGGTGACTACGAAGCTGTGCTCTGGTCCTCTGACGTCACGCGGTTGAAAGACTACTCATGAGATTGCTCATATCTTTTTTACAGTCAGAAATAAATAAATAATTTTTTGTAGGCTTTTAGTTATCAACCGCTATTCATTTGAGGTTTTAAAAATTTTCACGCCAACTAAATCACAGAGAATTCATAGTCAACTTTTGTTTTTCTTATGGCCACCATATTGGTTTTTATGTCGTTTGGTAAAAAAACAAAAATACGGAAACCAAAAATCAAGAACATTAAAAAAAATTTGCAAAAATATCATATTATTCTTCTTTTTTAGAAAAAAAAATTAAGTTTAAATTAAAGTCGCGATCTAGTATTAGCTTATTTCGACGTTTGTAGATGTTGCAGTAATTTTAATTAGTTTGACTTCAGTACGACCTGACTGTCTGACGGCAAAAATGGTTGGTTGTGCTGTGCGTTAAGTGCCGGTGTGAGAATCATGCAAGGAAAACGAAAAGGCAAAGAGATATATTTTTTATTTGTTTGCTAGCATAGGCAAAGGCAATTATGTGTAAATAATTTGTATCATTGAATATAGAAATTATTGCCTTTACTTTAATTAACATTTGTGTCAAGGCTAAAAATGTAGGACCGGTTTGTGGTACCGGGTACCGGCACCGGCTAACAGTACGTATGGTTTGTGTGCCGGTTAAGATTAGTTCTTGCCAGGTTGGAGGAGGACGCTATTTTCATGCCAATTTTTTACTACAGATTAACTCCTCTCCAGTTATTCTCTTTGGTTACCTAGCTTTGAATTTGAAAGCAGCTTAGTGACACTAAGTCCTGCATGAGGGCGCTGTAAAAATTGTCGCAGGTTTTGAAAAGAAGTGTCTAGTATTTGTGTATCATGGGAAGGGTGTGCATGGCGCATGCGCAACGGCGCGCGACATGCAAAATGCAAGCGCAAATTTGCAATCGCAAACGCAACCCGCAAGCGCAAGCTAAACTTTACAGGATTAGGCCGTTTCACGCTTGATAAAAAAAAAATTGAAAAAACTTACTTACGAGTATTACGACATTACGGCTTGGATTTTTGTAGTAGTTGGTTTTAGGCTTATTAGGTTTGGTTTTGGTTATTATTATTATTATTTTACGAAACTGGCAAATGGTCACGCTCATGAGCGACGATACCGTCAGTCGTCGTCAGTACGATTTTGGGGTTCGAAAACTCGAAAAGTTGTAAGTTGGAAGTGTTGAAAGTGTTGCAGCTTTCGCAGTTCGCTTCGCTTTCAGTTTCCTTTCTTGCTTTCTTGAGTTGTGTGGTTCATTGTTCATTTTCTTACTCGACTTGAGTGTCACCGTATCACCGGCGGTTTACTGTTTACTATAGTATCATCATTAGATATACACGAAGTGTCAGTGTCCCTGTCCCAAAATTGTAATAGTGCATTTGGCTTCAAATAGTAACAATAAAACCAAGGGCAGGGTTTTTTCTGTTCAGGTTTAGTTTTGGATTGATTGCATTTTCTACCCCAAGTCCTTATGTACTACAGAGGACAGAGGTATGGTAAACTCTGCATAGTGTACCTAGTTCGCTGAATGGCGGTTAATTGACTTTTGCAACTACAGTTAGGTTAACTAACGGCACGGTAAGTAGATACTTTGTATGGGATTATTTTCCCTAACTGAAAAATTTTCTAGATGTTGGAGGCACTCTTGAATCAGTTGTATCGTTTCAAAAATTGGTTTAAGGACCCTGTTGAAAGCTCCCGGAAACGAAGGTATGTAGATATTGTAAACATAAACAATTGAAACAAAACCATATTAATTTCTGACATTGATATTATGCAGGGCAACAGACGACCCAGAGTTCCTTAGCTATTTGGTGGATTCAAAGTGTAGAAGACTTGAGCCTACAGCATTAATGAAATCTTCAATCAGGAATTCCTTGTATGATGGTGAGCGTTTTATTATTATTGCTTTTTATTTTTTATTTTCGACGAATGAATTGTGTAAGTAGTTTACTAAAACTGGTACTTTTTATCATCTTGTGATACTGGTAAAGAGCTGCTTGAGCTGTTCGTTCACCGAGACCCAGGAAACCTACACAATTGGCAATTGGTTGTGGGTGACCAAACGCTAGTGACTGGGTTGTAGTTTGTGGTAATCCTGTTGTTTAGTCTTCCAAAACACCCCTCACATGCCCATTCCACTTTTTCCACTCGTGTCGCTCACAGCGTTGCTGCATTAAATCAGGTCTTTGGTCAGGGTAGGTTTTTTTTTTAGGGACATTTAAAGGAAAAAAAACCTAGCCTGGCCAAAGACCTGATTTAATGCAGCAACGTGAGTGGAAAAAGTGGAATGGGCATGTGAGGGGTGTTTTGGTAGACTAAACAACAGGATTACCATATCAGCATACCCGCTGTTTGGGCCTCCAAATTCCCCTACAGAGAACGAACTTGCCGACTCTCTGGCCAGGAAAGGTGCCGAATGCGAATTCATCGGACCAGAAGCAACATTTGGCATAACACTGAATATTTCCAAAACAACAATTCGCAACTGGGTTGAGAAAGAAGTCCTCCAGCACTGGCAAAACTTATCAAGATTGGTTCATTTATAAGGGTACTTTGTAAAAAAGGACCAAAGAACTGAAAGCCCTAATAGGTCTATACAGGGTTATTCACGGTATACGCCATGGAAGTTTATGGCCGTGTCTCTGGATTTTTGGATCTTTTTATTTTTGGAGTCGATACAGACCTGGCAGAGGTACGTTTTAAAATTATATTCATAATGTACAGAGTGTCCCAAAAGCATGAAACATATCAAAGTTATGTTTTTTTTTAATGGAATGCTCCTATGTTATTGCATTTTTAGATTGCCTGGGAAGAAAAAAGAAGATTGGCTTTTACAGTTGGTGTTTAAATTCAGAAGTTTTTGAGTTATAAACAAGTGAAAATCGTCATTTTTCAAGTTCAAGGCCCTGTACAAGGAAAACGGCTTAAGATAGAGAAAAACGGCTTACATGTACCTATTTTAACTTTTCATGTACTATCCAATGATGTAGATGAAATGTTTATACAGGGTGATAAAAAATTTGAAAAATTCTGAGATTTCTCCACGCGTCGACAAATAAAAAAATCAAAGAAAGTACAAATGTTTCTATACCATAGGATAGTACATAAAAAGTTAAAATAGGGACATGTAAGCCAATTTTCTCTATCTTGAACCGTTTTCGTTGTACAGGGCCTTGAACTTAAAAAATGACGATTTTCACTTGTTTATAACTCAAAAACTTCTAAATTTAAACACCAACTGTAAAAGCCAATCTTATTTTCTTTTTTCAGACAATCTAAAAATGCAATAACATAGGAGCATTCCATTTAAAAAAACATAACTTTGATATGTTTCATGCTTTTGGGACATTATGAATGTCATTGTGTACATTATGAATATAATTTTAAAACGTACCTCTGCCGGGTCTCTATTCACTCCAAAAATAAAAAGATCAAAAAATCCAGAGATACGGCCATAATCTTCCGTGGCGTATACCGTGAATAACCCTGTATATCTACTGGGCACTGCAAACTGAATCATCATCTGCACAGGATGGGTTTAGCGATCAGCGCTGAATGTCGCCTCTGCTTGGATGATGACGAAACAGCAAAACTCATCCTATGCGAGTGGCTCGCTTTGGGAAAGACCAGATTACAAACCTTCGGGATAGACTTTCTCACACTGGAGGACCTGGATACAGAAAGAAAAATAAGGCATTTAAATATACCTAACAATAGAAAAGTTTTTGGAAAGGATACAGACCCGTTGAAGGGACATTTTAAAATTATTTTCGCGATGTACAGAATATGTACACAAAAATATGAAACATATCAAAGTGGTGTTTTTTTATTTTTTTAATGAAATGCTCCTATGAATCATATGTTATTGCATTTTCATATTGTCCGAGAAGAAAAAATAGGAATAGTTTTTACAGTTTCTGAAAAATTCGGAGATTTCTCTGCGCTTTTAACATAAAAAGTTAAGATAGGGACAGGTAAGCCGTTTTCCAATATTCGTAGCCGTTTCCTTTGTAGCGGATGTCCCAACACTAGTGTCCACCCCCTAAATAGAGCTTAATTTTAAAGATAAAAAATTGAAACTTTGGTGTTGTGGTAAATTTTCTTACTGCAGGTTGTAAGGTCTTTTCTTCCAAAGATATGACCATTTTTGTAAAAAAAAGTTGGCACCACTGCACTGAACATGTGAATAGGTTCGGGTTAGATGGTATTGTTATTATTTTTATTTCCATGGCAACGAAGCTATTCATTATAGCAGATTCAGGTATGGTATCAACTTCCAACATTCTCAATCCCTCTGTAAAGGGTTTTGTGGAAAAAAAAAATGGATGAATTATAATATGGTATCCGTTCCAGAGATTACAGTAACCCGAATTTTTCATTAATTTTTATCATGGTTATTGAAAAAATTACCTTTAAACTCGGATGAGGGAAGGGAAACTCTGTAGCTTGAAAACCAACCGTTGGATTCAATTTTTTTTTGCAGAATATCTTTAATTTTAATGGGCTCTATATCGCCTTGTATTCGGAGTGCGCGAGTTACTGATCATCCTGTATATTGAAGAAAAATCGAATTTTTTTTCGACAATTTACCACCATATTACAGTTTTTTATCGCTGGCACCCGAATTAATTTTTTTTTAATGAAACTGATTATGCCATTTCGTGGGCCTATATCAAGCACACAAATCCTCAAAGTTTCAATTTTCTATCTTTAAATTTAAGCTCTATTTAGGGGGTGGACACTAGTGTTGAGACACCCGGTACAATGCCATGAATTTCGAAAATTGCTATTTTCGTATTTTCATTTGTTTATATTTCAAAAACTGCTCAATGTAAACACCAACTGTAAAAACCAGTCTTACTGATATGATATGATTTAAAAGACCCCGCAGAATCCCTATGGGAATTAGCTCCTGGTTAAAGTTGGTAAAATTTTGGGGATCAGTAGTACTGGATGAGTAGATGCATGGGCATAACCCCCCCAAAACTCCTGTCCTCGAGATATTCACCTCTGAAGATGAATTTTTTCTCTCATGACAGTCATGCATTTATTTTTAAATGTCCATCCCCCCCGAATTGATGTAGAGAAAAATCTTAGAATGATACATCATTTGTTAAGATTGAAAAGCTGCTTCTGTTGCTGTAGTTACATCTACCTGTGAGCTATTTTCCAGAAAACCGAAAAAAAGTTTTGAATTTATAAGCATTTTTGTAATAGCGTTGGTTGTGCCTTTAAAATTGGAATTTTTTTTCGACGTTTTTGTTTGTTGTAATTTTAGTCGTTAGTCAATGCAATTACGAAAATGATAACACAAAATGAAATTTTTTCCTGTTTTTCTCAAAAATGGCTCAATAGACTCAAAATGCAACTACTGCAACAGAAGCAGCTTTTCAATCTTAACAAATGGTCTGTCTAACATTTCTCTCTAAAGCAAGTAGGGGACGGCCAATATTTAAAAATATGCGGGGCATGAGGAACTTTACAAATTTCTACCACATGTCGAGCCCCTTAAGAGGAATATCAACTCCCCTTCTCTGTTAATATACAGGGTGATTTGTGAATTTAAAAAAATATTCATTTGGCTATAATATCTACAGGGATCATTGGAATTTTCTAATTTTTGGGTGCAACTGTAACTGTACACTGTTATCTAGCCTAGCATTCGATCGGCTTTCTCTAAACTTGGAAATTCCAGGACCGGCTTAAGAAAAAAAGTTCTTACTTAGAAGTTCACCCTGTACGTGATTTAAAAAAATGTATTTATTGGTTTTCAAAGTTCACAAATAGATAATGAAAACTGTGTGTGTGAAATTTTAAATTTTAATAATTTTTATTTTAATAATTTAAAGTAAATAAATTATAAATAGCAGATATTTTAACTAAAATAAGGACAACCTAAGTTAACATTGCTTTAATTACATTGTTGCTGTCTCTTTTTGTTATTTATCTCCAGGACTGGGATGAATTATTCTTCAATTTTTTATTTATAAACAAAAGTTTGAAACTAAAATTGTGAGATTTTTTTCATATCAGTCGTCTATTTAAGCGTAATTTCAAGAGTGAACTGTGAAAGTTTCAGATGTTTATTGTAAGAATTAAAAAAATGAGAGATTATCCTAGAATAATTCTAGGATCAAATAATTCAAAAATCAATTATTGATTTTTGTTAAAAATTCTACTTTGACCTATTCTTGTAAATATTTGTATTTTTTCACATTTGAAACATGATATGTCTGCAAGATTGTTCTCCCACTTAAATTTTTGAGCTCAATTTGATGAATTAGATCAAAAGTTTTAACGAATAAAAAATAAAAAAATAAATGTGTAGCACGCTCGTGGCCATGCACGCCTGGAGTGTTGGCCTGTTTCCGATTTTCGACTGTTAGATAAAAAATTCTGCAGCATACAGTCTTCATTTTAGAAAAAAAAACCATATACATTTTTGATGTAAAATTGCATATTCTTTTGAATGTCAGTTAGTTTTTTTCTGGAAAAATGGATTTTTTGAGATATTCCATAAACAATAATTGAATATTCAACTTCTTTAACAAATGATTTATCCAAGATATCTCGCTAAAACAATTAGGGGGTCCAACATTTAAAAATAAATGCGTGACTGTCATGAGAAAACATCCATCTTCATTCTTCAGAGGTGAATATCTCGATTCGGTACGCGATTTAGCTAGGCAACCCATTTGCGATTTACCAATCTATAAATTATCCAACATTTAATGTATTGAAAAGATTGTAAATGTTGAATTTATTTTTCAGAAAATATATTTGCTCTGCCAAAAAATTACCACAGAAGATCCACGTTGCCATTAACACCTGTATTATCATCCGATTTAAACACAAGCAGAACGAGAAAGTCACCTAGAACAATTGGAAGTATTATTTTGGATGATGAGGATGATGAGGTTATAGAAGTACCTTATTCCAATGAACATCATTTGAAAAGGAATCGGAACAGAAACAGATTTACGTCTACTCCAACAGAAAGGCAACAGAGACATATGAATGGAGATGACGTATGTTTTGTAAAAGAATACAAAATTCCCGGAGACAGGACCAAATCGGGCTCATCAAAATTAAGCTTCAATGTGTCTGATGTATTGAACAGCCTTTCTTTGAACAACGGTAGTACTAATAGTGTCCACTTTCGTACTAACGGCATTAATAACAGAAGCAATGGCACAAAACCAAAAATGTTTAATCCGTCCAAAAAAAAACTTGAAGATTCCCGTAGAGGTTATTCCTCTGATTCCAAGAACGATTCGCTTTTGAGCCTCAACTACAGGATGGAAGAGAAAGAGCAGTACCAAAAACTTCTTGAAGTTTCTTCACCTTATCAATCAATATATTCTACACCTCCAAGTAAAATACTCCAAAATATAAATGACGGCTCTACTGGAAGCCGCGGACGAAAAATGCTTGCAATGGCAAATGCACCCGAACCAGAGAAAACTAGACAGTTCCTTCACAAAGCTATCAATGATCTTGATAAGGAACCAATAATAGTGGTGACAGATACTGATTCTGACGTCGAAATTTTACCAACACCACCCTCACCAAAGCCTGATATAAAAGTGGCACCTGTAAATACTCTTAAGCCCATTATTGATTCCTCACAAGCTACGAAAGAAGTTTGGTTAAACAATTTGTAAGTATATTTTCATTTTTATAAAACTTGAAAGTCTGTAAAAAGTCAAAAGTTTTAGATAGTTTTTACTTGTCTTGTAGTGAATTTTATTTTTGATAAAACTGACTTCGCTGATATCTCTTCTTTTTCCTCTTATTGTTGAGCAACTTTCAGGTATCCTAGACGTAACTCTCCTATTTTGTGCTGCCTGATGCCACTATGTACTTACTTTTTCTCTCATGTTCTTCAGTGAGACATGTGATCCTTATGCCCCGATACACCGATACAATTTTGTTAATAATTGAAGCATTGGCCGGAGTAACGTTGTAACTTACATTTTTACATGAGACTCATAAAATGTACCTTGCAACATTATTGAATGGAATGTTTTCATTTGGCGATTCTTAAAATACTGTTTAAATATTATTTAAGGTAAATTCGCCAATATTTAACTCTTTGGTGAAAGTGTTCTGCCCATTTAAACCTACTGAATCGAAAAAATGACTCCAAAAAATTATGTAAGTTACAACGTTACTCCGGCCAACGCTACAATTTTTGTTGATTATTGTCAGTAGTTTCATTTCTGGTACTTTTCGGATGCTTTGCATTTGTTTCATGATCTTAAAGAAACATTAGCCTGTGAGTCTAAAGCCCGGTTGTTCAAACGTAAATTAATAATATTACTGATTTTAAAATGCCCTGTATTATCAAACCATTGGTCTGATATTGCTAGAAATAAATTCTGCTCCCTTTAAAAAGAGTTAATTACTGATTAAAAATAAAAGATCATTAAATATATTCGCCGTATTTTCAAAATTTGCAATTTAAAATCAGTAATTATCTGAAAATTAATAATTTACGTTTGAACAACCGGCCCTAATTGTTACACAACCTCGTAATATAAACCTTTTAATGTTGATTTAATGCCAAATTTTGAAACTATTAGTAATTCAAATTTAGTTAATCTGTTTCTGATTTTTCAGGGTACAGAATCATAAAGAGTTTCAGCGAGAAAAACTAAACCGGGCAGAGGAATACGTGAAACAAGACAGAGCTCTACATGACATAAATAGTAAAATCTTAATTGGGACGTTATCGAATCAGGTTGATAAGTGTCTTGCAATCAGAGACGAGGTAGTAATTCCGTTAGAAGAAGAAGAGGAGGAAATTCCATTGCCAGAATTGACTAGTAAACATGAACAGATTATTAGAAAAGCATTCAGTGGAAATCCTTCAGAGGTCCTTGTGAAAAAATTCAAGATGAGTATAACCAGAAGGGATATTCTCACGCTTCGTGGTACTAATTGGCTTAACGATGAAGTGATCAATTTTTACATGAATCTCATCACCGAGAGAGGCGAACAAGGGCGCTTTTTGAAATGTTACACGATGAATACATTCTTTTATCCGAAGCTGTCAAAAGAAGGCCCGGAATCTCTAAAGCGCTGGACTAGAAGAGTTGATATTTTTTCCTACGACATTATTTGTATTCCAATACATTTGTCAGTTCATTGGTGTATGGCCATAATAGATTTCAGGAATTCAAGCATCAAGTACTATGACAGTATGCACGGGAACAATGTAGAATGTGTTAGGAGTTTGAGAGATTACCTGGAGTTTGAACACATGGATAAAAAGAAGGAGCCTTTCGACACCAGCGATTTTAAACTCGAAGTTGTAAAAGACATTCCGCAACAAATGAACGGTAGCGATTGTGGTGTGTTTTCGTGTATGTTCGCGGAATATTTATCGAGGAATTCCAAAATTACATTTAGTCAAGAACAAATGCCGTATTTTAGGAAAAAAATGGTTGTGGAAATTATTGATGGGGAACTGATGATTCAGTAAATGGTCAAAGTATTTCTTTGAAACTTTCGTGATTTAAGTCATATTATTCGTACCTGTAAATATTTGAGTGATTGAGTGGACGTGTAAATTTATTTAGGAATAAATTTATTGTTTAAAATAGTTTGTAAAATGTATTTTATAATTATTATAGTCCAACATAATGATTCAGAACAATTCAGTTACATGCTTCATTTAACATTAGTTTGCATTGTTTGCAATGTCGAATTAATTGTTTTATACATGACTTTGTTTTTCAAATGCTATTTGTATTTGTGCAAGTTAGTGTGCTTTTCATCTGTTGATTTATTTTGATATCTGGAAGTTTCTGTTCAAATTATGTGTCTTGAAATTATTACACAAAAAGACTTATTCGCATCCAATCATCTCTAAGGTTTAATTTTTAATTATTGCTCTAATATAGTGGACTTTTGATTATCCAGGAGTAAAATGTAATGTGTAATATTTCACTAATTACATTATTTTTCAAGAGCTACCAAGATTTAGTTTTAGAACAAGTCCTATTGGGTACTAGCAGTACATGAGTTTATGTGCCGGTTTACAAGCAATGGGATAATCGAGAGTCTCCTGTAATTTGAAATAATCTGGCAACATTGTTAGTTTTTAAAAATAATTGTAAAAAGTAAATAAAATAAAAATAATTTAGATATTTTGTATATTGTTAGTTTCATGGTTACAGAATCTGTGTTTTAATTTATCAGTGTTTTAATCCTGGATTAAAATTGCTTTGATTTTCATATACATGGAGTGTATTATTTTTTAAAACTATTTTTAATACCCCGGCAAAATAACACCCCTCATATTCATCACACTTGTATTTATTATAAACAGAAATTAGTGATTCGCCAGTATCACGGTGTAAGATAAATAATGTGAGCGAACAGAGCTGTATTTTAACAGTGCACTTCGGACGAAAACTTCATAGTGTATGAGAGAGTCAGGCCAGGTAGGCTCTGACCTCTTGCTCTTATACTTGCCACTTTCAGGATATCATTCTACTCTATTTTATTTTTTCTGAATAAGTGATAAGCAAACATGGGTAGAAAGTGTGTTGTGTCAAAAAGAGATTTCATCAATAATTATTATGTACATACCTAAATGCTTCTTTTTTATTTAACTGTACTTTTTTCATTAAAAATCAACTAAGAGAGGAAACAACTAAATTAAGGTTGAGATTATCAGGGATGATCGTTATTAAAGTGTTTGTGGTCTAATAAAATTCAAGTAATTCATAATAAGGGTATAGAAGAGTGCGGCACAAAGACACTTCAACAATTTTCTGTTAAATTCTTTTATGTAATCCTCAGTTCAAATAAAGATACAGACCATTCTGCAAAAGGATTTTACAGTCATTTGACTTACCAGTTGAATATTATGTTTTTGATGTAGGGAGACATCTGGAAATTTTTACAAAATATAAAAAGAGAAAGAAATAAAAAAGAGGAGATACGAAAGCCCAAAAACAGAGACCTTGGTGCCAGTGAAGAATCACCCTTGTCCGTATTCATCAAACTTCAAAATATAACTCTGGGGTTATATTTCGAATTTTCTGACAGCTGATTGGTCTAATGCCAAAACACTACGAACGCTACCAATTCTAAACCAATGACATGCTCCAAAATATAACCCCAGGGGTTATATTTATTGATGAATACGGACCCCTATCTGTTACAATTCATGATGTAATCTCACTACTACTAATCCGAAGTTCCGCATTCAAAGTCCCCTTGAGCATAATCAAAAATTACTTTTTGCTACTTATTTATGTTTTAAAAGCTCTTTCATAACGATTTTTAATGAACTTCTATTCTAAAAGAGATTGTTTTAAACAAAAGCACTTGTTTTTTCAAACTTAGGGTTTATCTTAAAATAAACAACCAGAACCTTTATAGGATTATTCGACTGACAGAAAAATCCATGTCCCAGTCAAATTTTCTCGTAACTGGATAAAAGCATCAATCAGTCTCTCAACCGGTACATTCTCTAAAAGTTACCTTAAAATATTATTTAAAACTACAGAGTGAAAAGTTCTGTATCCTAAAAAGAAATTTCTATAATAGGCAATTGGAAATGTGGCCCTATCATGAAAAAAAAATGTTTAGGGATCCCAAAAACTATTTATTTGCACAGCAGTCTGAGCTGTGTAGTTTTTAATTTAAGCATCCGTGGAAATAAAAATCTCTTGCTTTAGTAATTTGCGGACTTCAAATAAGTTTAGCCCATTAAAATTAAGGATAAAAAAATGAATTTGATGGTAAGTTTTCGAGTTACAGAGTCTCATCCTTTGAAGCTTTAAATAACAATGATGAAAATAAGTGAATATAGTATAGTATGTAATAGTATAAACCTCTATTATAGAGGAATTGAAAATGTTGAAAATTAATAAAATACCTAAATCCGAAAGAAATTTGAAGTTTGGCAATAGCACGAATTCATCTTCGAACATAGAATGCCATGGAAATTGGTCATAGAATGCCTTGGTCAATACAGTGTTGCCCCTTTTATTATTACAAAAATGGTCATATCTTTGGAAAAAAGAACTTTCAGCACTGCGATAAGAAAATTTTCTACTCTTAAAAAAAGAAGTTTAGTACATACAGCATGCTCCGAGCTTTCGAGTTACTGATCACCCTGGATAGGCCACTTGAGGAAGGTAACTTTGAACCCTCCCCACGTTTGCGGCGATAGGACTCTATAATACGTTTTTCAGGGAACCTCCCCCTTTATATTCTTAAAACTCTTGGAACTACATGATACCTATTATATCATAGATTAATGAGCAAATATTCGAGAAAGTTGGAGAATGTAGGATTGTTCATGAATGTTAATGCAGCAAAACTAACTTTTTTGTTATAAAGTAAATATTTGGTTTGTTTTTGTTGACAAAAAGAAATAATATGATATTTCACCCAATAAAAATCATCGTAAGCTGACAAAAAAATCGTAATTATTTAAACGCCATGGCCAGCCACGCTTTCGGCCACGCACGACTTAATAAACTGAAAAAATCATTTTTACTGAAATTTTGCTCAAAAAAGTCCCTAACTTCAAAATAATGGCTTTCGGCCAGTCGCCCACGAGCCTACGAATCTAAAAAATCGTTTTTGCGGAAGTTTTGTTAAAAAAAGACTGAGGTTTTATAATAATGGCCAGCCACGCTTTCAGCCATTTGGCCACGAACTTAAGAAAGTAAAAAAATCGTTTTAGCGGAAAATCTTACTCAAAAAAGTCCAAAACTTCAAAATAATGGCCAGCGACGCTTTCGGGCATTCAGCCACGAATTTAAGAAAGTAAAAAAAATCGTTTTTGCAGAAATTTAACTCAAAAAAGTCCCTAACTTCAAAATAATGGCCAGCCACGCTTTCGGCCAGTCGCCCACGAGCTTAAGAAACTGAAAAAATCGTTTTTGCGTGAATTTTGTTAAAAAAAGACTGAGGTTTTATGATAATAGCCAGCCACGCTTACGGCCACAGACTTAATATAATAATAAATGTTATAATATTATTGCCGACAAAAACAAACCAGATATTTTCCATTTCAGTCGTAAAATTTTTTTGTTGGAAATGAATCGAAGTCCCTCTCCCTGACCGAAACGGTGGCTGGCCGAAAGCGTGGCTGGCCTAATCGTGGCTAACATGACTTGGATAATATTAATATTAGGCCATGAATTTTGTAATTTCCGAACATTGGAACTAATAGTCCGGGAGGCAGCAACTTTTGAATGTCATCATTCCTACAAAGCTGATTCTTACTCCTTTTGTTGTTTTGATATCGTAAGTAAGGAAAACGGCAGTCTACCGCGTCGGAAATGTTGCCATCAAGGGTTACCACCCACGGAAGATGTAAAAAAAATAACTTGCTCGACTTATTTTCACAAGGCTGATTTTTTTTCTCAAATGGTTTGGTTTATAAAAGAAAAAAAAAACTAGTCTGCTGATCATCAACTGTTGCCAAAGCCTTGGTAGACAGAATAGAAGACACTGTGGTAGACCCTTGATGGCAACACTTACGACCTTAGATCATTACAGATTTTTATTACGACGCCGTAGACTTTATTCTAGTCTCCCATCTTCTAGGTGTATGACATATTAAATGTAAATTTTACGTAAAATTCATAATTCACAGGTTTGAATTTTTTTACTGATGTCCGCAAAGGTATATAAAAGCTCCATAGATTGTGATTTTCCTGATTTACACTGTATAAACATTGATAGAAAAAAATAGGTTTGTAGAAATTTTTACTTCACAAATTGACCGAATGAACAGTCAAGTGTCTCATGACAGGGCTCATTTTAAGCTAAAAAAGCTGCAGGCCATTTTATTTTGTTTTTTCCAAGAGAACCCTGAATTCACCACACCCTGACCAGTGGGGTCATTCCCAGGTTCGGGATCTCTCCTAAATAAATAAAATTATCTGATTAGACCACAGGATAACCTCCGCTGGTATAATGAATTCCGTTATTTTGGTAAAGTTCGAATTTCTTGGATCTCACCCCAGAAATTGATTCAGAATATCTAAAAAAATGACGCATGATTTTTTTTTAATTTTTTCATTCCAATTTTTTATACTGATTTTTGAGTATATTTTCAAGTGGTGTTTTTACCTAAAATAATAACTTTTCCCGATTAAATCAAAAATAAAAGAAATACATCAGCCTTTGGTGATTCTTAACAATCCCTATGGTAAGTTTTGAATGAATTTTTTTTAACTATTAAAAGCTATTTAATTTTTGACTTCATTAGGAAGTTATCTGGAAAAGTTGTTTGCCTTTATGAATTCTGCAGGTTGTTGAAAAAAATGACTCAACAATTATCCTGTATATATATTTTTAGGGTGTGAATTCAAATCTACTGCCAGCACGAAAAATTACAATTGTTGAAAAAATTCAGGTACGTATTATTTTTTCGATATTCTGAACCTATTTCTTGGGTGAGAGCCAATCTTTTTTAGCTGCTTGTGAACTGACAATGTGCGCGCAGAACAGGTCTCAAAAGGATATTATAGATAGCTTGATTTGAATAAAAAACATTTTTTCTTAAAAAAGATACATTTATTGTTCATATCAAATTTGTACAATTTAATTGAGCACAGTATTGAACTGAATAAATGAAAATGATAGATAATTTAGGTTTATATAATAATTTATTTTGATATCTTATTATATATACATTAATCTACAAAGACGGTATTATACGTATATAAAGAAGAGAAGTATAAAAACTAGACATTCGGTAAGAAAACACTATGCGACTGGTAGTCATTTATTTAGTTCAATACTGCATTTCTTCACGAATAAATAAGAACAAATCACTCGGTTTCTACACTTATTTTATAATAATTTAAAATCGAAAACTGACTAAGTTTATAAAAAAGAGTTAATGTCTACAAAATATACACCAGAAAATTTAAACATATAACAATATATACCTACTTAAATTAAATCAGTCAAACCATTCAATTATATTAATAATTATAAAATATAAATAAATACTTAATTAAATACGCTAGTTAAAATTACATGACTTTTGACCGTTGGTCACGTTTTTGAAATGATTTACATGGAATATGAGAGTTTGTACTTTTATTAGTAGATTCTTCTGAGATCATAGGCACTCATATTTTAAAACATGCAAAGACCATGATTTTGCTCAAAGTTTTTCACTACATATACACTGCTTCATCCATAACTTTGAATTTTACTTGAAAAATTATTCTTTGGCTTAATTATTTTTTGGTACTAATACAAAAATACTGTACAGCTGTATCTGTAAGTGCATTAAATACTTTTTTCAGTGAAGACATACTAGTTTTGACATTAAAAAGTACTTTCTTAGACAATAACTATTTTTAATGTAATCAATAAAACTACACTTTCATAATGTAACACTATTATTCCTAAAATAAAAACTGGCAAAGAGCTCTTCCCACATATTATTACATATGGTAGGTAACTTACGAAATGCAACAGGTATAAACTTTCATTTTATTTGAAACATTATACATTGTGAAAATTCAAGACGATAATCAATTATTATTGAAATATAACTTTCAACTTATTGAAAGCATAAAATAATGAAAATTAAAAAAAGCTCAATACCAAATCTTAATCAGGTTGGTATTATTGATGGCAGTTTCTTTATTAAATTACCGAAAATAAAAGACATATTTACATATTATTATGAGGTAGATTAAAAATAATTTAAAATATTCGCTGTATAAAACTCTTTAAAACCAAATTAAAAACACAAGAGCATAGGGTCTCGTTCTATTTTATAACACCGCCACCATCATTTTCATTCGGGTCATCTGTGAAAACCTATTATTCCACAATTTGTAGATAAAACTATGCTCAAGATAAATAATAAATAATTAAAAGAAACTCATTAATATCAAATTTAAAACGATGATTAAAAAAATATTCAAAACAATATTCGAGAGAGTTACCAACAAAAAACCATAAAAATGCTAAGACAACTTTTGCATTGATGGTAATAGTTTAAATTTCTGATGAAGACAATATTGTTTTAGCCAATTGAGATTCAGGGACTAGTAAAGCATCAATGCCAGAAGACCCCCAAAATCGCTTAATGATTTTGAATAGCTAATGAATGCCTCTAGAAGTGTCAACTAATTCTACGCCCAAACATGAAAACTTTGAGGAAGTTTTTTAATTACGAAAATATTTTAATTTAAAAAAATAATTACTTGAAGCTTTGAAATCGTAAATATAAGCCTACAACAATTTTTGCATGCAACAAAAGTGTCTTACATTAGCATGGTTCATGTTTTTAATCATAAATTTTCACCTATTAAAAATGCTAACATCTCTTCCTGTTCACATAGCGAATATGACTTTAAGATCTCTAATAAAATTTTTTACATTTTAATGATTCTTTTTTAAACTTGTTTATATGGACCGGTCACTACACAAGGATACATCGGAAATAATGTTGTCCAGGTCATTGTTGTCATTGTTGGAGCTCCCAAAGGATTATATAAGTTTTTAGAATTAAAAGTTTTAAAGGCACCAAAACTATTTTGAAATTTAGAGCTTACACTGACTTTGGCTTTTTCAAAATTGATTTTTTCCATATACTCTTCAGTACCGTGCTTTCCCTTGTTCAGATTCCTGTGCTGGTAAAATACGAGCGAAATCCTAGTGGGTGATTGTCTGTTTGGATTTTTCAGGGCAGTTGTCGCATGCAGTTCATGTTTGGCACATTCAAACAATATGCTGCCATGCTGTAAAGCAATCGCCACTCCACCTATCTCTGAATCTAGGAAGCAATTCGCATTATCTGTAAATTTCTTTTCCTTTTTACCAGCACTAGCAATTATGTTCAACGATAAATTATTATTTTGAGATGGATTCACATCGTTTGCCAAGAACAGCTGATTTTGACAAACATTATTTATTTCATATGAATCGTCAAACGGATTGCATAAGATGTAATTTGACATACCGATACCGTTAGAAATACCATATTCATTAAAGTAAGACGCATCGTTATAAATGTTATCTACAGCATTGTAATTATTATCAGTGTATTCGGTTGAATTGCAGTTGTTGTTAATCACATTCGAATTAGACATGACTCCGTTAAAGTGAGCCGCTAAATTATTATAATGCGACTTATTATAAATCCATGTATTAATACTCGGTAAACGATTATTGCCAGGTTTAGGAGAGAAAATTCCCAAATTATTGTAAACGCTATAGTTTTGTGCCCAAGGAACATTATTATCGATCCGATCAGATTGAATTTCTCGTTTAATATGCTGATTATCGATTTTCTCGGGTGAGCTGTTGTATCCTTCATGGTTGACATCTCTTAAATTATTTGCATTATTAAAATACGAGTTACCACAGTTAATGTTGTTTTGACTTTGAGACTTCTCAGGAGTTCTCCCACTGCCAAGAGCACTTATTTTCGGAGGACTTGATTCTATGGAAGAAGACGAATCATTTAAATTAGGTTTACTGCCTTCATTCGAAATGCTTTCTTCTGCGTTCATTCGCTTCTTCAAAGCCTTGCATTTTTTTGACGGGGTATTGCTGACTCTGATCTCAGATTCGTACCTGGAAAAAATTATATTTATTTAACATAAGTCTTTCATTTGTCGCTACTTCCAGTCTTTTTTTTTTAATTCATTTTTGTAAATTATTATAATGTGTACACTCGTGGACAAAATAGTTGATTAATATTTTGAAATTTAGATTTGGTGTTTAGTAGCCTGGTGAAAACAACAGGATTCAAACATTTTACATTTCTAGGTTTTAAATGTCATTTTTAATGTTAATTGAGCATTTTTAGATAAATAATTGTGAATTACTGTATTGGCTGAATGATACTAGGTATAGGATTTTATTGAGTGGACACGAATAAAATATTTGTTTGAACACACGTCATGTGAACGCAAAAAAGAAAAGACGATAGATAAGCGATGTTGTCTAAACTGTCAATTTTTAATTAATTTGCTGTGACACAAGTTGAAAATTGTTGCTGCTTCGCTAATTTCCATATCAACATGACAAAGTACAGATTCTCTATCCTCTCTCAATGCGTATCACCCCGATATAGCTATCTTTCCCTGTGCATTCTTATAAGAATCATGCAGCCAACAAAGTATGCAAAATTTTTGGGAACAATTTTGTCCATCATTTTTTTTTTTCGCAAAATTTAATCTCATAAGACTTTCAAGGTCATATTAACTCATGCCACGCTGTCAGATTGAATGTTATTGAAATAAAAATGACATGTAAACTTTGAGAAAAAGAGATTTAATACCTAATGACAACACCTAACTGGCTTTGTTGACAAATCTTCATTTATAAATCTTTAAATTTTTTTTCTGTCGTTTATGTAATTTCTGACAAATTCAAATGAATCAGCTAAACATAATGTTTATTCTAACATCCATGCTAAAATTTATTGTGACCTTGAAGTCTTTTTAGATAGAACTTTGACTATATGTAGCTAGTTGTAGGATATTTTTTAGACTTGTATATTTCAATCTAAGCAACAAAATCTTTATTCAGTGTGAGGAATTTAATTTTGAAAACTGATTTTAATGCATTATGCATTCAACTAACTGGTAGTGAGTTTGCTTTCTGCTTGAACTGTTTCCACAGTGAAAACCACACTTTGAAACAATTTTCAGTAATATTTTGACAAGAAAATCCTTCTTTGTGCAATTTTAATAATGGGATTTTCTCCTTTTGAAAAAATGAGCCGGGATATTGCTGCTTTATTGAAAGCAAACCCAATCCACACATATAACTCTTTTTTTGATTAATTTTAATATTATGCTTACCTGTGTAATGCTTCAAGTGAACCAGTTTTGAATTTCTCGTTTTGATTTTCTTTCGAGTCCAGCTCATCGGTTTCCTCCATGACATACAAAGGCAACACATGTAGCTGCTCGTCCTTAATTCTACCAAATTCATTGGTAACGTTATCCAAATCACCCTTGGTTAGAGTAACGACCACAGTGCAACCGTTATTCATGTTCTGTAAATCTTTATGGGCGTGGGCGCAAAAATCCATACAAGCCGTGACCCCCGAGAAGGGCCTCCCCTCTTTCAATCCTAACCGACAATCCGATGCAATGTGTTCCTGACGGCATTGGTTTTTGAACGATTCTGGAGCCAGACATTTGTATATCGGCGACAAATATGTTGCTAGATTCTGGAGTTTTTCCTCGAGCAAATCTTCATCGGATTTCACACTGAGACGGAATTTTCTTATAATTTTGGACCGTGTGAATTTGCAGCCATTAAAATACATACTCCACGAACAACCGAAAGAAAAGCTAGCACCACATTTATCGGGGTCGAAACCTTGGCAAGCACATGTCTTCATTTCGTTCATGCCGCATCTCCTTTTCGTGGGTAATCCGAATTTATTTAACTTCTCCGTTAGAAAACAGTAGAGATCGTCGGCGTTATTCTTGACTAAGCCGTCCCACATTACTATACAAACGACGATGTATGCTGAATGACATTTGTGGCCTTTTCTGTGCTTAACTATTAGTAAATATTTTTCCTCGTTGCTTGATCTTCGTATTATCTGTAAAATAACAGTGAATTTTAAAATATTAGTCTTGAAGAAAATGCGGTTTAGAATAGAAACGAATAGGTTTCAAAATTATAACTATCGATAATCAAAGCTGATAGTCTCAGATTAATCTGGAATCAATTTATGTACTCTTTAGAGAACAAATTATTAGTAGTTGCCCGAAAGGAATAACATTGTCTAGGACTGACAGAAAAGTGTAGCGGAAATTGCTTCTATTGTGAATTGCCATGGAGTTTGGTGGCGAAAAAAATCTAAAAACTGCTCAAGTGATCCAGTTCATGATAGCACCAAGATATTGATAAGTATTAAAGAGGAGGAATTACTACTATTCAGCTGAACTAACGGAAAATTAATAAAATTAGCCATGGTATCCTCCATAATGTATCAATAAAGCAATAATATCAGTGTCAATATTGTGTATATGTACTCTTTTGACTGATTTTATTGTAAATATTGACATTGTCCCCCATTATAGAAATTAAAAATTCCTCAAAAGACTTACCCATTTAGCAATAGGGCACCCTTCTGATGTTTTTCCTTCCTTTCCCGTGTAACTAATTTTTTCTATTCGAATAGCTTTGCCGGTGACACCAGCCCTTTGCTCAAAGTCGATTCTTAGATTTTTTAAAGTATCTGAACAGCCGAGGTGAGTGTAATAGTGCCCCGGTTCAGGAGGTAACTGATCCAAGCTAAAGCAATCGCAATGAGGAATTTCTTTCGGTGCAGGTTTAATTTTCTCGTTTATGTTGTTTGTTTTGTCTTTGAGCGGTGTTTTCAGGTTGCAATTCGAGCAATCAACAACGTCGCTAAACATTCGCTCCTTCGTTTTCAAATATGTGCTTCGCAGAATGTCCTTGACTTTGATATTACTGGCAGTTTTGAGGAAATCACTTTTTTGGTTGTTGTTATCGTTTTGCGGATTATTACTATTTAACATTGCACTGTACCTCTTTCTGAATGTGTCCGAGAAATTAAATTTCTTAAAAAAGCCACCATCATTTTCCTTTATGTGCAGGTGATGATGGTGGCTATACCATAAAAAATGATCAGTCTTATTTTCCGAATTATTAGTTGATGTATCTACATTAGTTTTATTTTGCTTATTCATTATCATGGTTTTTAATTTTGTATTGAGTTGCAGACGATTTGTGTCTGGCGTGGTGGAAGTCTCTGTTTTCACGTACGAACTCTCACACTCATTTTTTTCATTCTTATTGCTAGAGAGAGGGTAATATTTACTTTTAATATCATAAGAACTGGCTTGATCAGGTTTGGCACCTTGATTATTAGCGTGCTCCCAACTTGTATCTTTTGAAAGCCACATGTCAGGGGCCGTACTGTGTCCGCCGTAGGTTCCGCCGCCTGGGTATCCACTAAAGCTGTGTGAAGCTAGCTGCGGATTGCTGTTCACTGGTGGATACCCAGGCTGGGCGTTTCCCGAATTCGCATTCACGAAAGTCGCCGAGCAGTTTGAACCGGGACTGGACGTCGCCACAGTCGAGGCCGTAGGGTACACATTGTTGTGCTGATTGTAGTTCTGCTGAGAGGGCGTCGCTGATGCGTTGCTGTTCACAGAACTAGGCCTGGACACGTTTCCGGACATGTGCTCACTGCCGGTGGGGGTCGTCGGAGGGGCGTAGTTCTGATTCTGGATGTAGGACTCGTGGTATTGCCGGTTGGAGTTTTGCGAATTCTGCGGCGCCGGACTGGGAGTGTGTGCATAGTTTGACCCGTCGTTGGACATGGGAGTCAGTTGTTGAGTCTGCTGTTGACTGGGCACACTCGGGGGTCTGTTGTTGGTCAGGACCTGTACTGCACCGGTTACGGGACCGGTGTAGAAGGTGTTGGTCTCGAAAGGAGGCTGCTGATATGTCGTTTGATAGATGCCATTGGAGTACTGTTGAAAACCATCAAGCGGTGTTTGGGTTGCTGGAATCTGCTGAATGAATTGACCTTGGGGCCAACCTGTAATTTTTTTAAATTATACCATGAAACTAATTAAATCAGTTTTAGATTATTTTTTACCTTGAGCAGGATCGGACTGCCATACCGAAGCGGCAAATCTATTGGCGTCTGTATAGAACGGCATAGGAGTCTGTAACAAAAAGTAATTTAAAAAAAATGAAACTAAGAATTTTTTTAACCAAGAAAAAATAAAACTCACCACTGTTTGCTGCACGGGAAGAGACTGCTGTTCACTTTTTATCATATGCAAAGTTGCAGCAGGCTGTGGACTGTGCCTGGAAGGTTGTGGTTGGTTTGGGACAGTCGCTATGTTAGGCTCGTTGCCTGCAACATTGGCTAGAGTAGGTATAGGTCCACTTGACTTTCTGCCACGGTAACTCTGAAATAAAAAAGAAACACCATTATAAGATTGAAGAATGCACCCTTATTGAAAGTCAAAACATTCTTATTTCTATAATGCTTATTTTTTCACAATTATTTCCTTAATAATAATTAAAACTTGAATACAAAACCATCATTGTTTTTATCAGCTTTTTTTTTAGTCAACCAGTCTTGCATTCTTGGAGCAAATATTGATGGCTTCAACCAAAAACATTCAAATCACAGAGCTTAATTTCTAGAATACCCAACTTTGTTTTTTTTTTAATGTGCCCCCTATATTTTTTCCAGAATTTGTTTTAAGTAATTTCCTCTTTACAATGATGTATTGCAAGTTATAAGTAAAAATTGTGAACAAAATTAAGTTTGCCCTTAATTTTTGAGTTCCTGAAGATTTTGAGAATGATCCGGCTCAACAAAGTTTTTTAAGAAACCTCACAAAAATAAATCTAAGAATGACAAATCAGGTAGGTACAAGTAATATATCATTGTAAATAAGAAATTATTTACAATCCAATTCTGTAAACAATACAGGGTGTTACATTTAAAAAACAAAGTTTGGTACTCCAACTTAAAACAGATAGGCCATAAAAATAACTGTGCCACCATTGTGTAGATCAAATTACGTTTGACATTTTTCTAATTTTAATTTTTTTTTTGTTCTCTCATATAAACATTCATTAAAACATTAAACATTTAAACATTCATTAAAACAAGCTGAACAATGAAAAATCGGCCACCTGTATAAGTATGCAATACTGGGATCGGTACAAAGTGATATAATGTACTTAATTAGTTCAAATGAAAATTGGGTAAATATATACATCCGCGTCTCCTAAGTTCCATCAATTTTTTCGGGACCGAGGAGCGAAATAGGGGTGCTGGGTGGGTAAGAAGCTACAAACAGCCATTGCAAACTAATTTTAAGGTCACAACTAAGGCCTCTTTGACACTACGGTCGAATTTCTATTTTTTCTTCACTTTCAGGGCAAGAAAAATCTTCGAGATTAAGTTACAGTAGAACGATTTTTATTTTGAAATTTGCATTTATTTTGAATTTATATTCCGAAAATCATTGCATCAATCCCTGTGGACTGGACACGATATGTGAAAGCGGATTTAGTGCCAGTACGTCTCTATACGCTTCGAAGCGCTTGGCATTGTCATAAAGTGGTTATTTCCGAAACTCGCGGTATTTAATCGGCGCTTCTGACAGGACCCTATTTTCATCGCACTCTCAAAATCGATTTTTAATGCCGTTTATTTGCCTTCCCTTTCATTTGCAAAGCAAATGAATACCTTCCTGGTGTTGCTATAGGTGTCATAGTGAAACTGTAGGAGACGCGGATGTATATAATGACCGAAAATTGTTTTCATGGCGCCTGTGAAAAGTTTTGATTAATTTATTTTAAAAAATGATAATATAACTACATCTTATGTATACATATGGTAATTTTTGGCTTCCAGAAGTAGCTTATATAGCCACAGCCACACACAAATTTTAAATGTATAAATATTTTTATAAACACACACAAATATCCATGGCGAGACTGAGATTCGAACCCAGTCGGTGGCAGTCTCAACGGCGCTACTGCCTGCATCTATCAAACCATGGATTTTCAAAAAAAAAACACGATCATAATGCATATAATTTAAAATTATTTTTGGTTATAAAGGAGTGACCTTTAATAATTAAAATGAAAAATCAAAAATATTTTTTATTAAATAACATTCCCTGCATAATACATATAAAATTTTCGTATTTTGTTTGTAAAATTTCAAGAAGTTTTTTTTTATATTATGTCGGAATAATATTCAAAATTATTCGATACTAACGTTTGAGAGGGAGCAGGAATTGGAATAAAAAAGTAAAATAATAAAAAAAGCAGAAGAGAAAGGGGGCGTAAATATTTTACAGCTTTTCTGTCAATCATTTTCCTTACTAGGAAAAAACTGAAATTTTTCATCGTTTTTGTTTTAGAAAATACGGGAATAAATTTTTATCTATTCCAATGTTTTTCAATAAGAAGGGTTGTTTGTTGTGAAAGAGCTAACAAATCGCTTATCGTTCTAATATTTAATTGCATTTTAGGTTTTCAAACATTTCAAAATATAGAAAAGAAACTATGTTTTATCATTTGGCAAAAAAATCTAGTCTCTTGTTGGAGGTTGGATAAATAAAAAAATATTCTAAAATATTTTTATAAAAAATAATTTTAGAATAACAAACATCATTATTTGTTGAAGTCTACAAACTTGAAGATAGAGAGATTTGTTTTCTGGTTATATAAGATTTTATAGGTAGAATTCCACGAAGCGAAATTATTTAATCATAGTTACTATAACTAATTAAACAAATTAAATTTCTATTTTGAGAAAAGTTAATAAGTACCCAAAATATCAAAAAAACATCAAACACAAATCATTACACACCATAATATAATACTTACTGAGACAAATTATTATACCTCAAGTAGTGTGGTACTAAATCTCGAGTCTATGAACTATACAAGTTATAAAACGAAAGTGTTTATGCATCCCATGAGTGGCAGTGCGTAGATAAGTTTTGTGTACGTGTGTAATAATTGATAACGTTCAAGATCGTAATATTTTCATGGATGTTTATATTGTTCTATTTCTACGACCACGTAATGGTCTCTTAAATCTACTTTGAATAAGTCACAAATAGCAAATAAGTCTACGAGTTGGGACCTCGAGTTGATTGACGAAAGATTAAAAAATGTATAATAAATTCCTTTAGTGAAAATATTAAAAATTAAAATATCTAAGAATCAACTAACTAATAAGTAGTACGTTATTTACAAAGTAGATGGATAAATAATTATGTAAATTTATAAATAGAAATACCCATTTTATCTGCCTACTCTTAGACTATATACCTACTATCTCCGTAGCTACTCAATAATAATCTATTTGCCAAAAATAGATCAGGATTAATTTTTTTTTTCAAGTATTAAGCATTTATAGTTTATCTAAAATTTTACGATTCACAATCAGAATCAAAACCAGGTCAATGGACTTACATACTTAAATGTGTATACGTACCTAAGTTTAAGTATAATTTACATTTCTTTCAAATATTTAATAATAACCAATTTTAAATATTGTTATAATAAAAGCTCGTGACCCATTTCTTCACTTTTTTTTAATGGCAGAACATGCCCAGATTTTGTCTAAAAAAATATCAAATATCAAATTCTTGAAATTTTACTACTGATCTTGAAACACTGATTTTGCAGGAATGAAACGCTGTTTGCTTCAATAAATACAGTTCATCAAGTTCACCATAAAAAAAAATCATTGAAATTGCACAATAAATAAATATTTTACAGGGTGACGCAAGAAGAAATATGAGATTTTTGGTCTCTTTGATTTTTTTAATAGGTACCGAGTGACCTGAAAAATGTCATGAAAAACAACATGACGGCCATAAGAAAAACAAAAGTTGACAATGAAAACCTTGGGATTCAGTCGGCTTTGAAAATTATTGAACTGTCAAAATATGAGCTTTTGACGACTTATAATGTCTACAAAAAAATATTCAATTCTCAATGGATATGGCTAAAAGAATCTGGATTATCCAGTTTATTTCAAGATATTTTAGAAACGTCTGAAGTTTACATAAATCTTGTTTCAGATTCTTAATAAGCCATCGAAGTTATTCTAGTCTACGCCCACTATTCCCGTAACTAATAATGACACACTAACCATCAGGGGATTTTTTACTGATACATTTTATTCAACCGAAATGCCAAAGAAGCTGCTTTAATTTTATCGTTTTCACAAATTCTCACGAAAATACATAAAGGAATGTTAAACACCAGTCACTGTTTGAAACGATAATAAAAAACAACCCGAGGAAGAAAGTCCAGTAAGGTTGCAGAAGGTAATGAGTAAAAAGGCGGATCCTTAGACTAGGAAAAGAAAGATTTTTCCAAAATAAAAATGTATACACATATTACATTGTCCGTACTGGTAGGTACCCTATATCATTAATATCAACGCTCAAGCATTCAGTGATCAAATTTAAAATATTATGTTACAAAATACAGGGCTTCCCAGAAATAAATGTAAATAAAACCAAGAACACTGACGAAAAGACGACAGGTTTGCAATAATAATAAATAAATAAATAAAAATTCAATAAACGGTAGGTAGGAAACCGTATCTCATCTTATCGGAGTTTCAAACAGTGGTGATTTAGCATGATAAATCGTAGATATCAAAAACAAACAATTACATGTTAGCAAAAATCGTATCTACCTATTATATACGTTTATTCATTTTAAAAGTAAGTAAACACTTCCCGGATTTTTGCGTACCTATGTCATTTGCATTTTTAGGTAATAACACCTACTCTTACTCCTTTTCTTGGCGTTCTTATTATTGTTGTATTCAATAAAAAAAAAAAAAAAATCCGAAATATAGAAAGGAATATGAGAATAACAGCTCTATAAATCTCTCTATTATCTCAATAAGATTAGGCTTGGAGGTAGGTAAATGAAATTTGCTGTTTAATACAAAAATAACCTGCTGACAGCAAACATTCCAGTCATAAATAGGTATCTACTTTTTACATGGACACGTATCAGGTATAGGTACTTACGCTTTTTGCTTTTTTGTTTGAGTATAGTGTGCAAATGGAGTCACATGAGTGCGAAATTTTGCAAAAAAATTAGGTCAAATGTGCGCGACTTTGTGAAAAAAAAAAACTGATTTTGGAATTATAATGACAACCGTGATTAATGATTACCATCATTATGATTTATTGTAGTTTTCATTTTTTAAAACCTACGAGTAGGTACCTATTTATTGCACCCGCACCCGTTAGAATAGACTCCTATTCTGTATTTTACACGACAGTTATTGTCCTTTTTATTCAATAGATTTTATAGGCACGATGAACAAACATTTACAACCATCCCAATAAATAACCATAACTGAAGGCCCGACCATTGATTCTTATTTGCTACTTGAAAACGTTTATCTTGCCTACTGTATAGAAATGGCATTAGATGTTTTCAAGCCTGCTCTAATAATTCTTTTTAGCTCTATACTGTAGCCTGTTTCAGTTTATTGCTATTGCTACCCAATCGTAAAAATAAATATATAAAGTTTATTTAAATTTATACAGGGTGGGCCACGGTATACGAAACGGAAGATTATGGCCGTGTCTCTGGATTTTAGGATCTTTTTATTTTTGGAGTGGATAGAGACCCGGCAGAGGTACGTTTTAAAATTATATTCATAATGTACAGGGTGTCATAAAATATGTCATTAATTATTTTTTTGGTACTGCCGGTTAGAACAATAATTAAAAAGTTGACAAAAAGCATTGCTGACCGACACGTTTCCCCGGTTATGTTGATGTTTCCCAGAGTAACTTTAGAACACGCGCGTGTTTTAATATTAGTTTTAAACACGCTCAGACGTTTTTAACTAAACATTATAGGGTTACCAATAATAAAAATAAATAATTGTGATAGTTTTCACGTTTTTGGTGCATAGCGCTTTTAAGGAGAAATATTTTTGAATTAGATTAACGTTTTAATGGAATTTTAAAAAACTGAACAATAACCCTTATAACATAATTATTTTAACAATAACTTTATAAGAACATTTATTTACGGTCCTCTCTGTTTACCGTTTTGAAACATTCAAAAAATTGAAAAAATAATTATAAAAAAAGATATAATAAAAATGATTTGTTTTTATGCTGTGATATTATATCAAGCGAGTTGAAATTGACGCAATGTACAAAATTTAATCGAAATCTTGCTTAGTTTTCGAAAAATTAATTGTTTTTACGATTTTCGCTATATTTAAAACAATAGCCTATTTCTCACATTAAAAAGTCGAAAATACTCGAATGTATTTGGTAACTTGACAGCCTAAATGAAACGTCTGTGTATTTTGGGCATAAAAAAGAGAATAACTTTTTCAAGATCAGGTCGCGTTTAAGAAATATTTCCAATATTTAAGAAATAGAACACCCTGTATATTATTGTTTTTTCATATTTTCCGAGAAAATCCAAAAAGAATTGTGTTTACAGCTGCAGTCTAAAACGAGTAGGTTATGACTTATAAAGAACTGAAAATCGCATTTTTTCATTTTGAAAGCAGTGTACATCGGAAACGGCTTCAAATATCGGAAAACAATCTTTTCACACAGTGCTCTATTTTGTGGTTTAAATTTTAATACAGGGTCAAAAAAATTACCAGATTTTTAATCACCCTGTATAATAATTTCAAGTACACTGTAAGCTGTACCTAGCACACGAAAAGTTAACATAGGGATATGTAATTTTTTTTCGATATAGGGCCTTTTTTCGATATTTGGAGCCGTTTCCGATGTATGTACACTGCTTTCAAAATGAAAAGTTGCGATTTTCACTTGTTTATTATTCATAACCTACTCATTTAGACTGCAAATTATAAACTTTTATAATTATATAAACTTTTTTTTTCTCAAAAAATATAAAAAGAAAAACCAATAATATACAGGGTGTCCTATTTAAAAAATGACCTTCGCCTTCAAATGGCATTGAAATTGGTCTCCAAGATCAAAGTCGGTGAATACCTTACATCCACGTAAGTTCCATCAATTTTTTCGTGACCGAGGAGCGAAATAATAGGGGTGCTGTGTGAGTAAGAAGCTAAAAACAGCCATTGCAAACTAATATTAAGGTCACAATTAAGGCCTCTTTGACACTACGGTCGCATTGCTATTTTTTTCTTCAGTTTCAAGGCAAGGAATATCTTCGAAATTAACAGGAGCACGATTTTTTTTTTTCAAAAAAATTTTGCATTCAAAAAAGCGTGACATCAGTCCCTATAGTCTGGATACGATATGAGAGTGCTAATATCCGCGCGGATCCTGCTCTGTATCATGTTGGTGGCATCCGCTATGATACGACGCGGTTTGCGGTTTGCCGAGACTTATTCAACACTACCAGTGCTTACTTATTATGTGATATACGCGGTGCTAACCAGGACCGGACTCCGATTTTTAGTGCCGTTTTTTTGCTAACCATGCATTTGCAAAGCAAATGATTACCTTCCTGGTGTTACTATAGGTACGTCTTCCACCCCTATAAAGGTGCCATAGTGAAATTGTATAGGATACCCAGATGTAAATAATGACCTCAAAGTCATTAGTACAGTCAGATGACCCCCATTGTCCTGAACATCTTTTGTCTGTCTAATTTTTTTGTATCTGGCTTACCCAACAGAAATATCCGGGTGCGAAGATTAAAATGACTCACCCTGTATACAGTCAGTGCATGTCGAAAAAGAAGAAAACAGTTCGAATGTTTTTAGTGATAAATTTTTGGTTTTCCTGATTTTTTAAAGTGATAATGACATGAAAAACAAAATGGCGGCCATAAGAAAAATAAAAGTTGACTATCGTTACGCAAAAGCAAAATCTAGAGTGCCTGTTGTTTATTTGACAGTTTTGGCATTGACACTATAGACGCGCAAATAGGTAAGTGCAAAATTTAAAGTATCTAGCTCTGTTATACAGAAAGAGTTTTTGCGAAAAAAAAAAAAAGAATTTTACCTTTTTTCTTGTAGGTATCTATTATTGCACTATGGAATTTTTTTAAATCTGAAATAAGCATTTTCGAGATAGCAAAAGTGGTATAAATCACCAATAACAAACACCCTGTATTATAAGTATGGTTAATTGATAATGGGCACAATAAGTTTTCGAACATATTTTTTTGCTTTGTCAAAAAATAGGTACCTGAGTACCTACCTATACCTACTCATTTTTTGATTTCTCAAAAAGGTAATAAGTAAAATAACTTAAAAAAAAATTTAATATTAAATACACCAACTTATTAAAAATTAAAATGTTTAAAAAATGCATAAAAGTAGGAGCGGCGGGTAATAAAACATTTTCTTCTTTGATTATTTTTTGGCGCGCATTGTACATATACAATATACATACCTACTTAGGTGTAGTGTAGATACAGTAAGTAATTTATAAATAGATGCAGTCTAATAAATCAATAATAATAAAAATACCAAAAGCCTATTTTGCTTGCTTCAAATACCTATAATAGGACTAAAATATTGTTACTTACTGGATGCATATCCCCCACTATGATTATTTCAATGTTACGTAACCTCCTTCGTTACACGATTTCAGTTCAGACTGAAAATTTACTAAGCTTTTTTCAAAATTAATTAATAATAACCCAATAAAAAAAAATAACACAATATACTCCCTCGGTCAAAGGCTAAGGGTTGTACCTATCTATTAACTCTACGTGAGTTTTTAAAATATTAGCATTTTAGGAGCGAAATTCGCTTCAAAAATTGAGTAAATTCTATCAAGTGCAAGCGAATAACACGCATCATTAGAAAAATCAGGCCAATTCAATAAATAGGTACCTGTTATGTAGTTACCTACTTATTAGAATCTTCATCATTTAAGTAATTTACAGTCCATACCTTTTAGGCTCAACTCAAGTCGAGTTACTCAACTCAGCCACTATGTCCACTGTTCGTAAAAACCCTAGGAGAATTTTTTACCATATAGTCGTATCGTAGAGTACTACTACTACTCGTACTACTAAACAAACAAATTATAGATAGAATATTTCACTCGGCATAAAGGTACATAATAATATACCATATACCTATCCATAATTCCGACATCGATGTATAATATTTCGGTTTCATTCGCTATCGACGATCATAGCCGACCAGATGCGTTGCCTTGGACGGTTCTGGCTGGCATTGATTTCCGCGTTGCCATGTGCGTGAAAAAGTTACGAAACTCGCTTGTTTTTACTCCACGGACAGACGCGAAACGTGTTCTCCGCGGTAGTAACAGAGGGCGCTCCATGTTGATAAATACACAACTTTGGGAGCAATACTTTCACTTTTACTTTACACCATGCCAAGCTTCGAATAGAGAAATAGGAGAGCATGGAGTTGAGATTGTCTGACACTTTAACATTGTTTACGGGAGAATCGGGACCAATCCCAGTAACAACGTCTTTTACCCAACAAGACAAGAATGATAAAATGTCTGCACGGGGACTTACCCCGTTTATTGCCAAAGAGGAGGCTCGAGGGTATAGCTGGAGCCGGCGCTTAGCAACCTCCTAAGCCTCCCCTTACCGAAGGCAATATCCGTAAAATATTACATGACAGACTTTGGGGTAGGTCAATTTTAATTTTTAACCCCGCAGCGAAGGGTTTTACTTATCAATAATATTCCTTTCGAGATTTGCTTGTTTTCTAAAACATTTTTCCCTCAGGAAATTATTCTTTAGATTTCATAAACTTTTAAATTTCCGTATATCCTAATATAAAAGCAGACGCTAGAAGCTTGGAATTCCCAGCTATAAGCTAACGGGAACGATCATAATATATAAATGTAATCCAAAATGCCAGGGTTCACTTTTTCTCCCGAAAAAAATCAGTGCTCCCTTTTCATTAGAAAAAGGCGCAACACCTCAAGATGACTCTTTGCGATAAGCCCTTAAAATTCAAAGAATCCATACCAGAATTTGGGAATAAACTACTAACGAAGGAAATTTTGAGACTATAATACCAAATACAAAATTGTCGAGGCGGCCCAAAATTTAAAGCTACCCCATGTTGCCACCCCAATTAAAAATTGTGGGGACTCCATGACTCCAAGCTTTTTGGAGCGGCAGTTTTGGTAATTTTTCTTGGTACCTAAGCATTATTCTTAATGAATAAAATTAGTTTCACTCTAAATATTTTTTCAAGTCAAAGATTAATAATTATTACTACCGTTGACTGAACAAACCACCCAGTAGTTTAAGTAACTTTATCGATTTGTATACCTGAAGAGCTGAAGCCTCATCGGAACCTTATTGTATCTCTCTCTCGGTGAAATAATCAAATAATAAACTTAATTTCCGTTGCCGAGAAACGTAGCCAACAATTTCCCGGCCAAAGATGGTGGGAAATGCTTATGAGCCCACTGTACACAGACTAGAACTTGGTGGGAAAAGTGCCACTGATAAATCTAGTCTGATGATGCAACCACTTTATCAATTCATCGTGTAATAAGAATTTTTTCAATTATCTTTATCATTATCTTTTTCAGCTAGAATTGTCATTGCAATAATTATTATTAGAGTGTTATGTTTTTTTGCGTGTGTAAATTCTTATTTCTAAAAAAATACACTTTTGAGAATTGACCAGGATACCCACCCCTATCCTACTGACCGAAACATTAACAACTCAAATTAACAATTATCAGCAAAAGGTGAAAATAGTTGCGCGGATGCAGCAGTTTGGGTTGTTATACCCACTCATTACGTTATAATTATTTGTGATCTTTTTTAATAGCGCATAAGTTTTTTTTCTCTCGCAGCTATTCAAAATAATAATAAGGTTCAAAGAATTTGTCACAGAATGATACATTTTTTCTAGATATGGATTTTTGACAAATTAGTCCATTTTCTCAACTACGAGAAAATCAATTTTTTTTTTTGTGAAACGCAATAATTATTATTTCAATGCATTCGTATAGCAATTTTCAAATAAGCCACAAAAAAAAAATAAAAAAAAATTCATAGCATGCTTGGATAAATCAAATAAATTATTGGTTTGCTTTGAAAATAAATAAATGAAAACCTACCCCTGCACCTCTACCCTTTCCGCGTCCACGTCTAGATTCTCCACGGATGTAACCACCTTCTCCATAGAGGTTCTAAAACAAAATAATAAAAAAATAAATTAAACAAAAATAATAGCGTTGAGTTCGAATAAAAAATTACTTGTCTATATCGTCTATCAGCGCTTATATTATAGCGAATAAACTTTTAGGTACTACTGCTTGGAAATTGAATATAAAAATCTGAAGTTGTTGTAGTATACATTTTAACAATAATTCGATCCTCACCATTGGAATCTCAGAAACGGTAAAAGATATAGGATCAGTTAATAAAGTTGTAGGTATGTATGAACAATTGTATGCTTATTAAGAATCTGAAACAAAATTTGTGGAAGCTTCAGTTGTTGCTGTAATAACTTGAAAAAACTGAAAAATTAAGATTCCTTTATTACAGAAAATTAATTAAATTATTTTTTGTAGGTTCACGGAAGTCGTCATGAGCAATCTATTTGACATTTCGAAAATTTTCAAAGCCGACTAGATTCAAAATTTTCGTATAGTCAATTTTCGTTTTCTTATGGTCGTCCTATTGTTTTTTCGTATCATTTTCTATAAAAAAATCAAGGAAACAAAAAATCTATCATATTTTAAAAAAAGCATCAAAATTTTATTCTTTTTTCGAAATAAATAACTTTTCTTTATTACCAGATATCATAAAAAAGGACCATAAGGCAAGCAATGTCACGTCGTGACGTCATTAGTTGAAATAATTTTCTTATTTTTTTTTCGAAAAAAGAAGAAAATATTGAAGCTTTTTTTAATGTGATAGATTTTTTGATTCCTTGATTTTTTAATAGAGAATGACTCGAATAAACAATATGGAGACCATATAAAAAAAAAGTTGACTATGAATACTTTGAGATCTAGTCAGCTTTGAAAATTTCTGAAATATCAGAAGGATAGATCATCATGATATGTACCTAAACCTACAAAAAATAATTTAATTTATTTTCAATAATAAAAAAGATATGATGAAAATAAGAAAATCGATTTTTCAGTTTTTTAAGGATATTTCAGCAACGCCTCAAGTTTCCATAAATTTTGTTTCAAATTCTTAAATTTGTATCTTGTATCTCTTACTGTTTCCGAGATCCCAATGATGAGCATCGAATTGTTAACCACCCCGTATAAAATTAAATCTACTAAATGTATTTAATAAATGAGTATAGGTACTTTGCTGTATTTTCTTTCAGAAATAAAAAAATATTTGATGGATGTTGGTAACAACAATGGTAACAATAAAACCAAAATTTCCAATTTTCAAAATAGGTATATTAAAAAACATTTCTTGGCGATTTGAATTCTTACCTACCTAAATCGTCGTCTTAAAATACCTGTCAAATAATTTTCAACTAACAAATTTAAAAGATAAGTTTGTTGATGGAGTAGTAGATATAATAAAGTTGTTCCAGTAGTTTGTGACTTCGAGAACGAGCTCATTAGCCGCAGACAACTTTTAATATTATATATTTTTTTTATTATACAGGATGCCCCGATTTAATTACCAGAACTTATTACCAACTAGTAGTTGGTTTATCAAAAAATAAATGTAGTTTTTCTTATAAACAATGATCTAATAATAATTAATAATAATTGCTCCTCGTTGCAAGCAAAAAAAAATTATTGGCCCACAGCAATGTCAAAATGCTGTTTGTTTTTTTAAATTTAGCGCGTACCTATGTGTTTTTAATATTCTCTATTCGACAGTGGTTGTCAATTTTTCGTAAAGAGTACAACAGTGGCGTGCATGTGGGGTACCAAGAAAATCTATTACAAAAATAAAATGTACGCTACTGGTTTTTCACAAGTTTCATAAACCTAGATGACTCGATCGTCATTCATTTTAGGAATTATTTAATTCAATTTTTTTTATTGGAACTTTTTGATTAAATATACAGTTTTTGCGTAAATGAATTTTCAAAATATGAGAGAAATACATAAATTAAAAATGATTTTTGAGTGTAATTCTAATTAAAATAATTATTAAAAATTTCAAAATATTTCATCGAAAAGTTCGGAGTTAGAAAAAACATTTTAAATGGAAGGATCCTTGGGATCGTCGATTTTATGGAATAATCAGTGGCGTATAAAAATTAATAAAGTACCGTAAAGATGTTGAAACCAGTAGCTTGCCAAACATTTTTCTAAAAAATCGCTAATACGAAATCTTGAAATTTTAATTTTGCTATACCTAAAATCGTTGATAACTTGACAGGTTTCGATAAAATGTAGTAGATACCGCTTTGAGAGATGTTGACTCTAGTGGCGTGCCCAGATTTTTTCTAATTTCTAATTTTTTCTGAATCCGCTTAAAAGCGCATAGGGACACTAATAATAAATGACGTTTTTATACAGGGCGACTCAAGAGAAAATGGGTCACCGGCAGCACTGTGTATACCTTTAAAGGAACCTTTAAAGAAATCGCCCAAAACAATCAAGGTTTTGCACAAAAATAGAAAAAAAAAACATTGTAGCATTGACACCAATGCTACACCCGGACTACTTACTTTGGAAAACTACTCAATTTTTAGTAACGAAACGAGTTTAAGCTGGTGGTATATGTGTCTTATATCTGTGAATGCTAAGACACGAGCATGCAGCTTGTAAAAAAAATTTTACCTTAGCAAAGCTTTCAGGAGTTACAAAAAATACTTTGATGACCGTCGAAAATCGACTGAGTCTGGAGTGACCGTTATACTTATACCGATGACAAAGAGTAATGTCATGATAAATTTTTTTTTAATACTTATGTGGAACATGAAAAATATATTCAAACATTCAAACTTTCAAATTAATTTTAATTATTTTAAATATTATTTTTAAAATATCTCCTTATTTAAAAAAAAAGTGTAGAAATAAATATCCTAAATAACAAAAAAGTTAAAAAAATAAGTTTCAGCTCAAAATGATGTTTCGTTTAAAAGATACAGGGTACCAAACTTTAAAAAAATATAAGAGTTTTTGGTTATAACTCTTGTAAATTTACGCCGATTTTGATGAAACTCGGCACGAACAATAAGCAAACAAAGCTATTTAATTTGGGTATTGCAGATTTTGTAGTCTTCCAGTGGCATAGATAGTCAGGATTGGAGCCACTTTTCCCTCCCCATATTTTACGCCACTGACTTTATTGCAAATACAAAACTGTTGTGCAATAGCCCAAGCAGTTTATAATAAAAAACTATCCTTTAGGTTTTTTCATATGCCTCACCGTTTTTGAAATATTTTAATTTTTCTCAGGTAATATTGGGCAATTTACATTACAAAATTGTTGATTTCATTAGAATTTATCCGACTAGAATTTTTATGCAAAATGTTATTTTATGTTATTTAAATTTTAACTTTAAATATCTCAAAAATAGTGCGTCGTATGGGAAAAGCTAAAGAATACTTTTTGGTTCTAAAATCCATTGGCTAATAAAAACGTTTTTGTATTTGCAATAAAGTTAGTAACGTGAAAGACAGGCAGAAAAAAGTGGCTCCAACCCTGAACATTAGATTAGTGACATTTTTTGAAGAAACTTCAAATATCTCAAAAATGTGCGTTGCATGAAAAAATTATGGAATACTTTTTGTTTTAAAATGTATGGGTAATCGAATAACGGTTCTGTAATTGAAAAAAAGCCAGCGGCGTAAAAGATAAGGAAGAAAACGAGTGAAAATAAGAAAAAACTATGAATATCTACGCCACTGGCAGACATCCATAAAATATGAGATAGCCAAAATTTTTTTAGCAAAATAAAAAAATAAAAATAATAAATTTTTTTTTTTAAATACAAATAAAAAAGAGATAGCCAAATTTTTTTGTCATTTTTTTTGTTTATTGTTATGCCAAGTATCATCAGTTTAAATTTACACGAGTAATAACCAAAAACTCTTATATTTTTTTAATAGTTTGACACCCTGTATCTTTTAATCGAAAGGTCATTTTGAGCTGAAACTTATTTTCTTAACTTACATTTATGAGAGGAACCACCCCTTCAAGTTTGGCCCAACATCTCTGATACACCCTGTATAAGTATGTACCTACACAATATACTTTCCATTCACCAGTCCCAGTATACATAGGTACAGGCAGAAATTTTTTTTCATTATGTATTTTTTTTACTTTGATAGGGTTGATAGAAAGTGATTTACATTCACTTTGAGATTTTCAATGGAATGTGTTTTTTATATATTTGGATTTTTTAAAAAAAACTAAATCACCTTGTTACCATAATACTTACTTACCTAAATTTCACCTTTTTAAAGATATTTAGATTATTTTGAAAATTTTGGATGTCAGCCATTATTTACCTTCACCACAAATATAAAATAATCATATTCGAATATCTGGTTAAATCGTTTTTTGCAGTTAAAAAGAAAACTTTGAATTACAAATTCGAAAAAAAAAAAACATTTGGTAACAAGATGAAATAAACAAAAAACAGTTTATCAATTTTGCTACCTAAAACCATATGACAGCACTACAGAAAGTTTGAAAACGGCTACAATATATTGTTTATAACAGCAGAAATTTTCATAAAAATCGGTAAATATCTCAAAAATTTATGAATTTGGGTAAAATTAAACTTGTTGATCGATTAATTTAAGAAAATAAGGAGAATCCAAATATTTGATGAAAAATACAACGTCCTATTCATAATAACCAATCAAACCTTAAAAATATTTTAGATGAAAAGATCAGGATGGTAATAAAGTTGCCAAATTTTCAATTTTTTAGATCTCTGTATTTATCGAGACTGAAAAATTTCTAAAAAACCAGTTGCATGAGACGCGAGAGACCTGCAAAATAGTAGACGTCTTCAAAGGACAAAAATGAAAAAGTATAGTAGGTAAGTATGTATATTATTTTTTCAAAACTAATGCAAACCATTTTTCGATTTTCTCAGAAGATGCTGTTAAAAACGCCAGATTTTTAATCAAAGTAGAGATGAGTCATTTTTTTTTACAATAAAAGCAGAAAAACAAACAAAAAGTTCCCATATTACCTATACATCATTGGGTTAATGAACATTCTAATCAAGTACAATTAAATTAAATACAATAAAAAATTAAACCTATTATAGGTAGTATAAATCAATATTTGATCGCCGAATATTCCGATATAAAAGCTTCGTTACAATATAAATAAAAATATTTAAAACGCAGAAGACAGCTCGAGTTTCCAGTGCAGTGTGTGAACTTGAGCTTATTTAACTAAAGCTGTCTACGGCGGATCCGGAACTGTCGGCATATGTGAGCGCTTCCACTAGGCCAGGTGTGCACTCTGACAGGATGATACAGCGCGTAATAATGATTTATTCCAGCCAGAACCAACTACCGTACGTTCTTTCTAAGGCCGTTCTATTGTGTTCGCCATTTCATATCTACCTACCGAAATCGTACAATGTTAGTAGGTTGCCACCGTCTATTATTATCCTACAAATTCATGGTCTTTGTCTTTAACGAGTCCCATTTTTCCCTGGAAATTGATTCGCTACAACCATAAAAAAATTTGAAATTATTATCCTTCGGCATAATAAAATTATCAACATAGAATTTTTAGATGATTATCTGCATCTTTTATTTCAATGCATCTCATTGTTAATAATTGTCGGAGTAGCAGGGTGCAAACAAACACCAAGCAGCAGCATACTCGAGAAAAGAAAATCATGCGGGTTGGCATAGTGATTAGTCAGGAACACTTTGGTCAGAGCATTTTAAGGTATAAAATTCCCACGATATTTAATCTTTGACCAGTAACATCCCCTTATTCTTCTACCTACTTCCTTTAAACGTTATAAAATCAATTCTTAAAAATTTTATACAGAAGTAGGTATGTCCCTAGGTCTTAGGTACCTATTCATTCATTGCTCGTTTTCTTTCGGTAACGAAGGTAAGTAGGTATCTATTTAATTATTTATACAGTTTTTGGTAGGTATAGGTGACATTTTTTGACCATTAGTTTCACTCTAGTAATTTTGTTTTCTAGAAGTAGCCCATTTAACTCCATTTTTAATAATTTTAACGTTACCTAAAAAGTTACCATAAAGATTAAAACGTCCCTCAAAAAAATCCTGGTTCATTTTCGAAATAACACCTTCCATATCAAAAATATAAAATAATATTATTATAATAAAAAAATTACATTAAAAAAGATAAAAGCAACACATATTCACGGTCAGTTTTCACTAACATTTTTACTGAGGTTCCCCGGACACTTTCAGTTTCGAACAATCCGACTTCCTGCAGGGCTTCTCGACCACCTGGAGAACCCCTCTCGTCAGTCGGAAGACAAGGGAGAGTGTATCGGAGCGCGTTGGGCGAGGTAAGGGCCGAAAAGGGACCGGGCGCCGGTCAGCCGAGGAGTCTAGACGAAGACCAGACGTCTCCCGCGGGGGCGGCCGGGCCTGGCCCTTTTCGCGATCGATCAACCCTGCGGTCGGCCCGGGAAGGTGCTAAGGCTAACCCCCGATTAGCAGGATTAACACGGCGGGAGATTGTTCATTCATGGGAATAATTAGTGGGGTAGGTATCATGACTATCATGGTGAATGTTAGATAATGCCGACAAGTTTACTTTGAATCAGCATTTGTAGGATGAATCAAATAAGAAGTGTTGTTCTTAAATAATTATTGCCAAGTTAAGTAAATGATAGGTAAACAAGGAACGACTGGAAGTTTTGTTCAAGCGATGTTTAAAAGCAGCGCTCTTCCTCTTACATCTCTGTTAACGAAACTGCGACAAATGTTAATCCTCGGGGGGAAGAAACAATTACTACAATAATTTCAGGAACAATTTTTATTAAAAAAAATCAGTACTTATGTTAAGACATAAATCAGAGTCGCATCCTCTTTAAAAGCAAATTCTTGCTTTGTTATTCGCACGAGTGTTCTCCCTTTACGTTTCAGTAAAAATTCCTCTTACTTTTAATAGGTCAGGCAGCCTCGTAGCTAGAGCCATGAGCGCCCCTGGAAATATTTTAATTTGGCGCCCTGAGACTTATTTTCTATGAAGAGTGTTTGTTGTCTTGCCTGAGTAGCCCGCAGGCTGTGGGTCTGCAAAGTGCGCCCCCTGAAACAATTTTTTTTTCGACGTTTTTTTAACAATTATTTTTGTGAAGGTCCTTCAAAAAACAGAATTATTTTGGGCTGATTCAAAATTAGCCACTTTTGCATACTCTTAATAATAATAATAATTATATTTTTAATTTTGTAATTACTTATTTAAATTTATATAAAAGACCACAGTCGCAACCATATAGGCTTTGTACATACATAATGTTATACATACAATTTGTACAGACCAAACTGCATACTAATTTCAAGACCTCTAGTCACGACCAATAATAGGTTTTCATAAAATTAGGCTACATAATATCTAATGGCTTAAATAATAGCATAAATATTATACAGGATGTCCCAGAATAAAGGGGACAAACTTCTAAGGTAGAATATTTACTTGATTTTATGGTTTTATTTGTTATTAATTGGTCCAATATGACAGCGATAATTACGTGTGTATAATTTGAACCAGGGACGTACCGTAGATATCGGTCCAACTTTTTTTCCCCTAATTTTTACGCTACTGGATAAATTTTGGTTTTGACATATTTTTCCAAAAGCTAGACATTTCTGCTACAAAAAGGCGCAATTTTGTAGGTAAATTCTCAACAGTTATCATGTTCGATTTAGACATTCGAGAAGGACAAAAAGTTAAAGGTTTTTCGGCAATGTTTTCAAGCTTTTGAAAAAAAGTAATAAAAAAAAACAAAATATTTCATAAAAAAATATTAAGCCGTTTTAGAGTTACACAAGAAATGTAGCACTCTATCATTAATACTCAATTTAATTTAGAGGGTATGTTCATTAAGACTTTTTGTCTTACAATGAAGTAAATATTGTACCTTAGAAGTTTGTCCCCTTTTTCTGGGACACCTGTATGTACTCGTATAATATGTACTTTAAAAAACTGCTAATTATAAAAAACTAACCTAAATAAAGTTGCTTAAACAATGGGACTCTTTACGCTCTAAACCAGTTATGGCAAAATTTGAATATGACCTCCATTTTGTTATAGTGAAGGTTGGTAACCTTTGCTGCAAATTGTACATACCATTATGTCATTTCTGCGTTAAACTGCACCAATTATGCTTTTTTATTTTTGTTTTTTGTGTCCTTATTTTATAAATAATCCCAAGGTGGTCTTAAGATGAGACGATCTTGATTGCTCAGATTTTACAAATTTTCTGAATAAATACGATCTTAAAAAAACTTTTTTTTTTCCGTTCAAATTCAATTCTTTTACTGGTAAGTGTATGAGCTAGGGTAGTTCATCCTTACCATATTATTATCAAGATAAAACAGAAAAGTCATTTTTTGATCGGGAAGTTTTTGAGCCAATTTTTACAACATCGGTTTCTGAGACGCCAACTTGAGGACTCTTTTCCTTTTTGCCTTATTTTTCATCGTCCTGGCGTCGAATGCGATGAAATAGACGATTCCCCGAAGACGAGATTATTGTTTATGACAAAAATCCACCGATCGATAGCAATTAAAATACACGCATTTTGACGAAATTCAGTTTCGCAGTTAGGGCTTTGAAAATCTACTTGAGGACGCATCGGACCACGACGATTCCGAAACTGAAAGTGATTTTTTCCGACTCCGCGTTCTCGATAGCCGTTCAAAATTTTCAATAGCCGTTTTTTTCAAAATTGAAAAAAGCCAATTTTTTTATTGTTGTAGATTTTTGTTTACCATTTCTGACAAGCCCATCCACTTGAGGCCTCTTTTGCGTCACTTTTCACCGCCCCGTGTGTATGAATCGCCATCAAAACAGACGATTACTCGAACACAAGAGATTATTATTTATGACAAAAATCCACCGATCGATAGCAAAACATGAATTTTGAGTAGCTTTGAAAATCTGCTCGAGGGCGCATCGGACAACGAAAACTCCGAAACTGGAAGTCATTTTTTCCTGCGACTTTGTGTTCTCGAGATACCTATAGCCGTTCAAAGTTGGAAAAATATCGATTTTTTGATTTTTGAAATTTTTTGTTTACGTTTTGTGAGAAAACTAAGCTCTTCGCACGGTTCAACTATGGATTGTTTTTCCGACTCGTATTAGAATAATTGACTGTGCTCACTGCTCACATAAAACCTCCCATTCTGATGATGACATTAATTTTTTAATGGAAATTTCAAACACTCTACCCGCAGTGAAAATATTCCGCAACAATTTATCTCTGCGATTTTGATAAAAAAAAACTCCTGCCCAATATAAATTTCGAGAAGTTCAAAACTTAATCGGTTCCTCTGTAAGTAGCTGTCCCCGTCTTCGAAATTGGACCCCTCAGCACAAAGAAAGAAGAGTGCCTATCACATCGCCATAAAATATGGAATAAGTAACTATCCATGATCAATTAATTCATTATTCGGAAAGAAAAATACCAGGTAGATACCGGATGGCAATTTGATGTAATTCGTCCAGAAATATCGCATAATTCTGTGTATAATTATCGGCAGGATGGTTGGTAATCTTAGATCCACAAAGTGGAGGTCATATTGAGCATCTGCAGTCACCAATTTTGGACATGCAATAATTAAACTGAGCTAATAAGAATTTAAAATATAATATGAAGTAGGTATATCATTAACTACTTTATGATAACATTGATAACCTTGTAGTAACCTTCTTCAATCCTAATTCACGTGAAGAAAAATTAATTATGTATAGCGGAACCTACTGCTGCTTGCTGCTAAAGAATACAACAACCTTTTCCATTTAGACACCACTAAGATGGCACATGTAAAAAAGCCTGCAGAACAAGTAACTTCGACAACAAAGTCGCTAAAGTCAAATATTGGTATTGATAAATTATATAATATTTAGGAAACCTAATAGCAGAAGCAGCAGATTTTCTACAATAATTATGAACTCCAAATCCAACTTCTCTTGGTATATCTAGAAGTGCAGAGACATTGGGAAAACTTTTAGAGAAATTAGGAAGTGAGGCTGAGGAGCCATTAAATAAGAAACAAAATGCCTACGATGAAGAGAATGAAAGAAGCTCTGCTACCTGAATCCGGAGCAGCCGAATTGAGGCAAAAAAGGTCATCCGTAATCCATACCTCCGAACTGGGGTCGTTCGAAAATCGTGGATCTTTATTTTGTCATGTCATGTCATAAGTTAGTAGGTTATTATTTTTTTCTGTTCACCGTTGCTAGCTTCATTATTAATGGAGCTACGAAGACGGTTAAATTGGCAAACGAGAAGATTTTTTGTCGCTTATTACAGTGGTAAAAACAGAAAAACAATTGAAAGTTTGTATATCCAAAAATTGCGTTTTTGGGAATATTGTATTACTTTTCGCGTGGAAAAACCTGAGAGCATTTATTGCGCCTCCGCTGGGAGGATTTAACAATGGTTGCGCCTCATTTCGGATGTAGGATTAACTGGGTGGTTCTATGGCCGTCTACCTGAAGATTATTTTTACCTCAATTCGGATGCCCTCCCCTGAATCAACCCCATATCTCAACATGGTTGAGATATTGTAATAGTTCTTCAGTGACATGAGGAAGATTTTGAATTAACCACAACCACTTTTGAACCACCAGCTATTCTGCTTACCGAGGTGAAAGTGCTGTATGAGTCAATGAGAATTCTCACGGTTAGATCTTACGTTCATCTGACAGGGTCCAAATTTTTGCCATTTCATAGAATACCAAAAAAAAACACCAAAGGCCAAATTAAATTCTTCCACAGACAGATTTTTAGCAGAATTTTTTTTTTGCACCAGAAATTTATGAATTTTCTGCACAATTGCATGTTAAATATATGATTATTATGTGAGATGATAACTTTGATATTTTTTCTAAGGTCCATTAAAAATAAGAAAATTGGTGATCTCGAAGAAACTTCTTCTCGGAAATTTCTCGAAATTTCTGATGGTCGCAAGGTTAATCGCTGAATTAATCAGTAGGTGCTGGAACGCTGAATGGAAACACCCAGAGCTTATCAAGAATTCAAGAATGTCCCATCAAAGTTGTAAAAATTGAAAAGTGTCATTCGATTTCAGGTTACAATTTGCAGGTCATCGAAATGAATAATTTTTTTTGTCTAATAAATTCGTTGAGGCGTTTCAAAAATTTAGACTACATAATTTGGTGGCTGTACCGGCAAAAGTAGCGATGCAACCAAAAAGAAGTTAAACATTAAAAAAAACGCACGCCGAGGAGAGAAGAACACCAACCCTTAAGAGGAAAGATACACGTCCCCGGGTACATCTCCACAAGTCTCAAACGCGACCTCTTGTATACCCACACTCTACAACCGAATCATTTTGAACCGAGTTCTTTGAATCATCCCGCATGGAGGAGGCGATATCAACACCCTCCCTCTTCTTCGAGAAGAGATACGACCCGAAACAGTCTCCAAAACCATCTCCCCCTCCCCCTTTTTTTAAAGATTTGGTCAAGATTTCAGCTTGTAAAAAGTCTCTAGGACCAAAACGATATCTTACTATGATTATGAAGGGACATCTGTATGAATTTTGGAAATGTAAAATCATCTTGATGACACATTTTGGCTCCTACTTGAATTTTGAAAAAGAGAATGTTTTTTTATCAAAGAATTTTTTTTCAGCATTCAAATACAATTATCAATCTATCCTGATTGGTTAATCAGGAGCGCAACAAAAAATGCAGATCATTTTTGCTAATTTTATATACCGATTTTATAGAATATTTTCTCAGAGACTAAAATAAAATGAAATTATCAAATAATAAACAACGTTGAACGTATACTCGTTTTGAACTTTGGAGAACTACTTACTCTGGGTTCCTATACTGGAAGGAACTTTAAGACTGACAGTCTGCAATGAACGTCGATCTGTTTAGTATCAGAACAACGTGTCTAATCAACTAAATTGAGAATTAAATTGGTAGTTATTTATTTAACGTAAAATCTGTACAGGTTACCAAGAACGAGTCGATTTACAGTGCAATTTTTACATATGATCATTATATAATTTAACGATGAGAATACTTTATAGAGGAAGTATCCAGTCGGATGCAAGTTAGATTTAACAATCTATTTCCTAAATTAAGTTGTGTTCATCTACTTTAAACCAGCAGATTGTTTATCGTCACAGTTTGTGTACATAATACACGTATGCTTAATATAATATCAACACTGTTTTAGCATAGATAGACACACAGACGCATTGCCAGCATCGCATTTACACAATAAAATATTACCATCAGGTACGAAGAGATCTCCCCATCATAATTAAATTACTCAGAGTTAAAAATTTACCACTTTTACTTCTTAAAAATTCACATTAAAACAACTTTCACCTTAAATTATTGAAGTAGGTATTAGATATTTTTTATACTATGTATCTACTACTATGTACTGTACATATACTATGTATATGCAAAGGAATAAGTTCCTGCGTCATTTATGAAATCAAAATTTATGAAAATGAAAAAAAAGAGTTAAATAAATAACATCCAAAACACTATAATATCAATTAGTAGGTATTGTTTTCAAATCCCCATCTTAGAGGAGTATTCAGGGTTTTCGTAGGGGTTACTGCCCCCACTTAAAGAATAAAGTAGCAACGGCGAATTCATCAAATTCCTGAGTTCTTGGACAAGATGATTTAATTGACGACTCCAGTTCCAGTTCAGTCAAACATTCTATGACAAAATAATCGAGATAAACCGCAAATAAACATAATCAAAAATTGACGATCTTCGAGTATATTATGGCCATTTTTATTCGAAAATAATTTTAAAAAATAAGTTGACATAAGTAATCATTTGAAGTTACTCAGCTTCTGTACACATCTTATCATTACTATTAGGTAAGTTACTTTTAGAACACTTTTTTTTGTTTCAATGGCAGTAAAGGAGTTTTTATTAGGTTGCGGAGATTTTTTGCCTCTTATTTCTACATAGAGAAAATTGAAAATTTTGCATTTTGTACATCAGCACATCTTAAGCCGCCAACTTTGTCTATACATGAAAAAAGATAGGCATACTCTTGGGTCAAAAGCTCGAACCACTTTAAAGAAAACAGAATTTTATGATGAAAAAACATGAAAAAGAGTGCCATTGAAAATGCCATTCTACGGTAATGGAGGCTTATTTTAACCTAACTGCTTTTAGTGACTGCATGACGTGCCCGTTCGAAAATGTCCGGAGTGATGCTGATGAGGATCGTATTGCAGGATTCAATAATAATGCGATTCTTCAGTTCTTCAACAACATTAACGATGTGGTTGTAAATTGAACTTTTTAAGTGATTCTGATAAAAAAATTTAACATTTACAAATGGGCTTCCTCGACCTATCCAGCACCGGCGGTTAATATTCTATTATTGATGCGCGCAACTGCACTGAAATATACAGGAGCACCATCCTGCATGAACCACATCTTCTTCAAGAAAATGACGATGCGATTAAATACAGCCTCACTCCTCATCGTCATTATAGTGTAGCTTCATTCCGCAAGAAAATAAAATTTTTTATATCAGTGACTTCTCGTGATTCGCGGTTGGTTCGTCTCTTTCCCATGACTTGTTGGAGGTTCGTTGTTCGTTGTGAAAATAATTTCCAAAGAGCAGTTCGCGAGCGGATCGCATATGTACCTATATGTACGTACCTTTAAATTACAGACTGCAAATTCAAACCCCTCATCTTATATCGAATAAAAAGGTAAAGGTTCTTCATTCAGATGGAATGGAAGTATCATTATGTAATATTTTCTAGAACACAGATTGTACCTAAAATAAAGATTGTTGTTATGGGTTACGGGCGATAAATCGTCTCATATCTTTTAAATGTCAACTAACAATAATCCAGTTCATAGTTCACGGACCACCAAAGATGTCATACTTCGTTTCGATCTTTCTTCACAACCAATTAAAACTTCAACACTCTATAAAGGGTCTCTATAAGGATCTCTCGTGAAAACATCACCTTAAATTCAACTTGAGGGAGAAGCATCGTAAATAAGATCTTCCTAGGTACCTATAAAGTATTCCTCAAGTACACCTATGTATACTTGAGCTCAGTGAAGTTAGCACCCTTAAGTGCAAATTTTCATAAACATCCAAACGGAAGTTTCCAAAAGTCCACCGTTCAAATAAAAGTTACCTCAAACAAAAAATTGATATCAGCACCCCAAACTGGGCACTTTGTCCACGATTTGTTCACGTTTTTCCACCGAAAGTTTCTTTCCTTTCCTGCTCAAAAAAAGTAATAAGCAAACTAAAAAAAATTACAACATCACCAAATGCGACTTTTTATAAAATGCAAACGTTTTTTGTCGACGTTCTGTCCACGTTTGGTCAACTTAAATTTTCGTTTGTACGCCCTTAAGAAAAATTAAGGCAAAATTGAAATATTTGACAGCAGTTGCGCTTTTTTATAAAATACAAAAAGCATTCGTTTGTCCACGATTTGTCCCAGTTTGTTTTGTCCACTCCAAATTTTCGTCTGTCCACCCCACAATAGAAAGTTACGAGTGGACAAAACATACAAACAAATCGTGGATAAACGACCGCCCCGTTTGAATTTTATAAAAATTCGCATTTGGTGCTCCTGTCAAATTTCTTTAATTTGGTCATAACTTTTCTTTTATGAGGGGGGAGGGGCCAGAGAAGGTCAATAATACCAATACTAATCTATAAAGTTAGGGTTGACAACTTATTTGCCTATAATCATTGCCTTCCTCGTGTGTGAGAGACTTTCAAAGTTAACCTCGTATACTTCAATCCTGCAGTATTCCAGCTTTTTACGTGCATTTTTGTTTGTTTGAACAGTTCCATATTTTAAAAATTCGAATTTCCCCTACTTCTATTTCTACTGCCTACTGCACGCAAAACACCTGATCGAGTACGGACTTTAACTACGTGGATTCCGCAGTAATAATTAGAAAAGGTCTTTGTCCCGTGCAAATAAATACCTCGCGAGAGCTTAGCGCCTACCTATCGCGGTTGATGTCAGAGGTGACCGGAAACGAGGCCCGCCATATGCGGCAACGCATCCGCTAGCACACATGCCCGCGAGCACCCTCAACCCCCGTGTACCCCCGAGTACATCCGCTGCTGGCACTGTGTCACCGCACCACCGCGCAGGCCATTCGCGCTACTCCCAATCCTGTTATATTATTAAATGTATATGTATAAGGTATACCTATACCTATTTAATTGCATTGCGAGATAAAGTTTCGTTGCCAGGTACGGAAGTACGGTAATACAGGATCTAGGATTCGTCATTATCTGTACAAGGATTGATTTAAAAGTTTTGCCAAAAATTATGAAGGTTTTTTTCTCGTTTCCGAGCTACGTTTTCGAGTAAAATCTATAAGATTTTATGTTTTTTTTTTTTAATTTATTTTTTAGTTAATCTCGAAATCTATACCGTTCCGGAAAAACCTGCAACAGACCAAAAAGCTTCGAAATTTTGAATCATTGTTTACTAGAAAGCAGCGGCGGTACGCCAAAAATTCGAAATGGTTAGGTACATATGGTATGACCCGTAATTAACAATCCTGTAGGTAGGTATTGAAATTTTTTTATTGATTACAGTTTTAATAAAATTTGTAGGTATTAATGTTGCACTTCTAAAAAACCGGGTCAACAGAATCTGGCTTCGTCGTAGGTACCATTATCGAGAAATAAGAAAGATGGTACTTTGTAAAAAATAAGGTCCTGAAATTTCTCGATCCGGCCTATTTTCAATATGGTGTACATTTGGAGGGCGAATTTTCAACGCGATCTTTTGAGGCACCTATTATTAAAGGACTTCCTAAGGCTCTTTTCCAAAAATCGCCTAATTCCAGAAATATAATACTTTTAATAGTTTTCGTGAGACCTTGCGACTTTCAAAAAGAGCGATTATTCAAACTCCCAGAGCGCAAAATGGCGGATATTTTCTTTTTTTTTCCTTGTTAGAAAATGACACAGAACGCCTGACAGACCGACCGAGCGACAAATATTTTCAGGGTATAGCATTATTCCATGGCTATAACTTACGAAAAATTTAAATTTTTATTTTCGTAAATTTAACGTAATAATCTCATTTCTGATACTTTTGGCCCTTATCTCCTTATTTACTTCTACTCTTCAATTATCAGACTTACAGCCAATATTATAAAGACTCTTTCTCTTTAGGCTAACGGGCAGATTTCTGTGACCATTTTTAAAGCCAATATCGACGTCAAATGACTTTTATTAACATTTTTGTAATTACTTTCATGTCAAGAATGGATAAATTTAAAAAATTTCCACTTAGACTCGATACCTTCTTCAGAAATGGCCACAGAAATCTGCCCGTTAACTTAATGAGCCTTTATAATACCCGCTGTTACGCCGCGTCCTAGCTGCATCCGGGGACTGCGTTGCGTGCGTTGCGTGCGTGCGTTGCGGGGAACGATTAAAATAAAACACATGCAAAGCAATGGGAGTGTCCTCAGTAGACGCGTTTGCCCGCAAAGTCGTACGATAAAACGACACCGCAACGCACGCATTGTTTTAAATTGAAATATTTAGTTTTTTCATCTGTCAAAATCTTGCGATTTTTGCGGCGGGAAGGAAATTTTTTTAATTTCGATTGCCTTCGTGCCAAAGCGAAACATTTTGTGCAATAAGAGAAATCTATTTTACAAGAACAAGAGTCAAGGTACACTGGGAATGTGAAAATGTCTCGAATTTAGGTTTTTAAAGTAAGTATGAGGTCTATTAACTTCTATTGTAGACCTTTTTATATTTAACCTACCTGCTATTTATCTATCTATCAAATCTATACCTATTTCTATAGATTACTTGCGTCTTATTGTTTCTTTCTCTTAAGTAACATGTTTCTTTCTGTGATTTTCAAGTCTTTCAAGCTCCAACAACCTACTAGTTTCCAAATTAAAACGTATTTAATCTGAAGCTGCACCAGAAATAGTTGGATTGGAAACCATTTTCTCGCCCGCACCGCACGCATTCAGTTAGGACACACTCAAAATTTCTCGTGCGAGTTTGCGTTGCGTGCGTTCCCCGCATCGCACGCAACGCATTACCCGGATGCAGCTAGGACACGGCGTTATTAACGTAACGGTGTGACTAATTTGCGGTAGCAAGTAGGGTACCTGCATTACCGACACTGACGCTTACTAGGGTAGAGCATTCACTCGTTGAAGCGTTGAAGTTTGAAGTTGACTCAACATGGAGATGTTTCAACATATTCTATATCACATTTTTGGCAAATTCGCGCGGTCACATGCATGTGTAGGTAGCAAGTGGAGAAAAGCTAAATACGTTTGAAAAATTAAAACACGACTAGAGGAAGAGGAATCCTCTTTCAGTGGGTATTAAAAACATATTACGGGTCTAGGATCTGTGAAGCTGCATGTAGACTTAGATACCTATTTGGTTTAATTTTCAACTCATAGGTATCTTCAACGGTTGCTGAGAAAAATGGGTTTGACAGACACATGGACAACAGAGTGATTTATAAGAAACCTCCCATATTGATCCTTAAAAATAAGGTTCATCAAGATGTTATAAAATCAATAGCAACAATATTAATAAGCGCCTTCTGGATGGATTTTTGCCCATAATACTATTATAGTAATAGATAAATATTGATAGATCCAGGCAATGGGTAGGACATGACCTTGAGCGACCGCCACTCGCGCCACCATATTGGAATAATGTCGGCGAAAACCGAAAACCAGTTTTTCTAAAATATTTTCTTTCCAGCGCCACCTAGGTTAAAAAAATACACAAATTTCCTGAAACTTTGGTAGGAAATAGTCAAACTCCGAAAATTTCTGAAATTCACAAAATTGCTAGATTTTTGAAGTGAGAGGCGTTTTTGTTATGTGGTAGCTCCTGCAGTAGACCGAATCCATGATTCCCTATTTACTGCATGCGGTCTTTTCTTTCGTTTCGATACATTAAACTTTCAAAAATAAATGAAAAATTCAATGCATTGTGTTCATCTATATTACAACTGCAGCAGCGCCCCCAAGCGTATTAATAGATATATTTTTGGTGAAGCAAAACGGGAGTTTTAATTACCAGCATTTAATACAAAACTCGTAAACGTAATTAGACGGATTACATTAGTATTACAAGTTGGTAAAACAATAAGTGACGCTCATTGCCACGTGAGGGCGCTGTAAACTTGTCGTTAGATTTAAAAGAAAGTGTCGGGTAGGTAAAGTTAGTTAAGCGCATTTACCGACACTAACGTATTTTTCTTGAGCATGAACGACCGGCAGATGTTCCTATAAAAGATTCGGATATTTACCCTCGAAAAACCTTCGAAGGCGCTGTAACTCGTGAACTATTCATCCGACTGAAAAATATTTCCTATAATTTTTGTAATCGCTAAGGTGGCGCTGAAGAGAAGATATTTTCGAAAAACTGGTTTTCGTCGCCATTTTTTCAATATGGCAGCGGTCGCTCAAGGTCGCGAACTCAGAATATTAATGAGAACACCGAACTGTACAACTCTCCTTGACCTTTGGTAGTGAAAACCCTTTTTTATGTCTCTAGTGACTGGACTAAGAGGATTATAATAACATTAATAAAATATTGAAAAAGTTACATTGGGCAACGTTAACAAGTAGTAACCCTCTTTTTATTGTTCCTTTATCCATCCTCTAACGTAGCAAAAGTGTACCATTTTTAGTAACCACCACGGTTTAAGATAATTAAGGTAATCTTACACCGTGCTAACTACGCTGATTTTAATATCAAATTGTGTTACCTTTTGGAAGACTATAATACGTTCATGGAAAAACTGACGTTTTTTGAAGTTGATTTGACATTCCCAACTTTTTGTGCTACCGAGAATGCGCTATCCTAGTAAGCGTCAGTGTTGGTAATACAGGTATCTCAGTTGCAAGTCCTCACCACGAAAAGACACACCGATTTAAGAAGACGAATAATTTGGACAAGACGTGAACGAGTTTATAAAATGAAATTGCTTTCTTGTCTATGAAGGTGGTTATAATATAGGTTACTCTGTAAAGGGTATCTTACTTATTTAATAAATTATATGTTACTATATTTTGTTATGAGTTCTTTTGTATTGTTTTCCTATTTTCAGTAATGAGAAAATGAGTGGGTGAAAATATTTCACTCTCTATAATATACTTTCCCCATTCCACCCGTTGCCATAGAAATACTTGTGAGTAGAGCAGACAAAACAAAAGGTTTGTGTCCAAGTACCTACCTAATAAACAACATGTTTGAATGGCAGGATAAAACAAAACGTTATTTTTAGTACAATTATTATTATTACGTATCAGGCATTTACTGTAAACAACTCCTCTATACAGAGCCTTATTACTATACCTTTCTGTCCTTATGGCAATTTCAAATATTGAAAAATATTTCCCGCGCATAAGCAAGATGGAAGTTAGTATGCAAGTTGCCATTAAAAATTTTCCATCTTTCAGGGTAATTTTGTGTATGTAATGGATGGGACTGCGATTTGGCGTCTGATGTCAGATCAAAGAAATACAATTTGAGAGCGACTTATTGGAAATGCTCACTCAACTATAAATCGAATTCACATTCAAATTCTTGCAGCAGCAGTCTTAGATCATTCCAAGATGATACAAAGTAAGGAAAAATAATAAGTTCTGGTTCCACTTGGATTAAGAATTATTGCCTTGCAAGATGATACAAAAAAATTGACAATTCTCTGGGAAAACTTGATAAAATTATTAACCAAAGCCAAAATATATCTCTTTTATGTCCTATAGATAGATGAAACGATAGGAATATTTTTCATTTTTAGATTGAAGATTAGAAAAACGATTCCAATCATGGGATTTGTTTCAATAACGTTTCCCCGCCGAATTTGCTGAAGAACAATGTTATGTTCTTCGTTTTGGACAAAGGATGTTTTGCGCAACTCCTTGGTTGTTGAATTATGGTTGAATCTTTAAAAAACAATTATTGAGAGACAAAGTTTCAGATTCTTTACTGGTGCAAATGTACAGGTGACTTACAAAGCTCAATAAAAGGTTAATAATAAAAAATATAAAAAAAAAACACTTGTATCACTAGGTAATGCCACATACCTACTGCTGTTTGCCATCCTATTTTATTCGGTTACGCGTAGGAACATTTCAAAAACGATTAACTTAGAAGCTGCGTCACTTACTGCTCTTTCATAATCACTCAAAATATAATTTTCCAACATTTTTCACTTAAGTACTGCCTTTTGCCTTTTTTTTTGGGCAGTATAGCGAATTCTCGTCCAAAAAAAGTTTTTTTCAAATAAGTAGTTTGTTCTTGGCCGGTAGTGCATGTAGGGGGTTCAGCTAATGTTTTTTAGAAGGGTATTTTGATGTTTTTTAAGGGCCCATTAGGGAGGGGGTGGTAGGAAAATTTCGGGGGGAGGGAGAGCGAAAGTTAAAAATTTCTTAAGAAGCGTAGCGCAAAAAATCAAACGGCGTTTTGTTCGTTTTTTGCCCGAAATACAACGAACCCTTTCCGAAGCAACGTTCGCGAAAAATCCGCCGCTGGCACGCGAAACAAAAATCTGATTTATTTTTAAATGTATTTTTTGACATGAAGGGGAGGGGCGGGAGCCTTATGAATGAGTCAAGGAATCATACCTATTGTTTTCCGATACATGTTTTGAAACAGCCTATATTATACTATGGAAAAACCAGTTCCCAAGACCCAACCCTACTTCCTGCTTCTTATATAAAATACAAGAAGCAGGGGTGTTTGTGGGAATTCAGAAATTTTAATTATCATCTTAAATTTTATCATTATTGTCTAATAGGATACTTAACAGCAAATCAAGCAGATCAACAATAACTTCCAGGAGGTTGTTTTTAGTTAGTTTTCTTGGAATTTTAATTATACCCACTTATAGCTCGTTAACATTCTTTAGTTCTTAATTAATTCGATGTAGCTTTTCCTATTATATCAAAATATTGGCAGCATTATCTCTGTGATTTTCTGCAGACGCAGCCAAGATAAGCTGATATAAATATGTATTAGTAAAATTGAAGTGGATTTAAATTGTCAGAGCAATGGAAGTTTTATTACCGTAATGGGATCATACTCGAAAGGTCACCTAGTTTCAAAATGCGAGCACAACAGTTTATTACAAGCGACCATGTTTAGGAGTTTTATTAAGATGCGACGAAAATTTAGCAAACGAGGCCGGAGGCCGAGTTTGACAATCGTCAAGTGCTTGAAACACTCCTTTTGCAACGTGTATCACACAAGATTTTAGGTTAAATCGCCAAGAAACAACAATAATTATTCATGAATTCTAATAAGTCGTCAAGAGATATAAAATTTGTGAACTATAGAGATTAGAATTTTATATTGTCAAAGTGACGTACTTTCTTTCAATTGTCAATAATGTCACTTTTAGGCACTTGTGCCTAAAAGAATGTCAATTCGAAACTAAAATGACAATCAAAATGGCAACTTTATGAAACGATTGAGCATTTGCAAAGCTTTGCAAAGCTTAAGCAAATACCTTAAAATATAATACCGGACACTTCCTCTCAAAACCTCCGTCCATTTTTACAGCGCCCTCATGCAGGAACTGGGGCCACTATAAGCTGTTTTTAAATTCAAAGTTAGGTAACTTTTCACGGTTTTTGACAGCTGCAGGCAATTATTAATAATAATTTGTCATTAGTAATTGAACGTTTTAGTTTCAAGTATAATTTCAATTTTAAGTTACTCTCAAAGCATTATATCAGCGGATAATTTTGTTGCGTACGCAGTTAAATAGGCATTTGTAATGTACCGCTGTATTAAAGTGAACATAATGTCTGGAAAATATGTGCTGTGTGCTGTGTGCGGTTGCATTATGGATTGTTAAGCATGTCCAGATCTTTCCACGGTGTTCCAAGCAGGAATAAAGAATTATGTATAAAGTTAACTTTATAGAAAATAAAGTAAATAAACTTATTAATATTTTATAACTATGCTGATGGAAATAGGAACAAGAAATAGGTTATAATAACATCGATGAATGACGAAATTTTGAAAAAGTGTGGAGTGTCGAAGCCGATTTCTCACCATATTATTTTGTACTGATCATTTCAAAGAGGAAAATTTTGTTAATCCAGCAAATAATAGACCTTTAAAACTGCAAGGAAGCACATTATTGGAATTGCGCCAAATAAAAGGCTTACACTTAGGTATATATAGCGATTCAATCTTTTTGAAATATTCATACCTAAAGATATTAATAATATTGTGTGTAATAGTAGTTAATTATTGTTAATATAATAAACATATTGAAAACTTTGTTGTTTATTGTTGTATTATAATTCTTCGTCCCAATTTCCTCCGTCTATTCCGTCTAATTAATTTTAAGGGCTTTTCTATTCAGCGTTGATATTTAAAACTCCCGCTATGTTTCACCAAATTTAATTTTTAGTGGCCCCAGTTCATGCTTGGTGGCGCTGCTAAAGTGGACGCAACCTGTTGCAATGCTATAGGTATAGGAGTGTCCGGTATTAATATTTTAACGTATTTGGCTTAAGTCTATTCAATAGGCTAAACAAGTAACTATTGTGGCGCCACCAAGTAGGCAAATTTGACACTTTCATGCGGCAAGTCCTGCGTGCCCGCTATTCATTTTAATATGTATTTGTTATTGCAAACATGAGGTCGTTCAGGTATAAAAAAAATCGGGAAGGGTTTGTTGTACACGAGTACCTCAAATGCTTGCGATTACATACGTATTTATTACTCCTGAATCTTTTTTTAGATAGTAAATTAAAGTTAAAAATTTTAGTTAATAATTTAAGGCATATAAGTAATACTAATAAAACAATAACTACTGCTATAATTTTTTCGAGCTGTATTTCAGTCGAAGGGTAACATTTTCTTGCTTTACAGCAGCAAAATATGTCCAAAACTCTTGGACTTATTATACATAAGCTCAATAAAAACCCCGAAAACATGAGATGAAATATGAACTTATTATGCGTTGATAAGAAAGGTGATATTTTTTTAATGGACAATTAATATATCACCTGAACAATGGGACAATAATAGGTTTTTTCATTTTTATGAGTGCTATGTGCACCAGGAGTCTCTCTAAATGAGCGCTGTTCCTTGAAGAACAGTTCCATGTAAACGTATTCTCTAACATCGCTCATGTGAAAACTCATCATGAGATTTCGCCCATTTCTCACCGATTTAAAACGAAAGCAGTCGAGACTGGGTGCTTGGAAATGACTTTTAATAATTATTGTAGTCATAATGAATTTAAAAATCTATAAGTTCACTGCCAAATAATAATTTTAAAAGGGTTTCATTATATCCAAACGAGCTGTCAAAAATTGCAAAGCAAGGTTATACTGCCGCACGAAAGTGCGAAAAAAATCCACGAGGAGGCGCGCGCGCCGCAAACATCCGATACTTACTTAGCCTATTCAACAACACGTCAAAATGTTTTAAAAGAATGTCAAATGGGGCCAAAGGAAATTATTCTCACATAAAATATTAAATCTGGTAGGTAATGTTACTTGAGAAAATCTCACCGATCGTGACATTCAGTCAGCAGTCGTCACCTTTTTCTCAATCGGTTGCAAGTCAATAAGAATAAATTGCGAAATAATTTTAACATTCAATTTCCGTTCAACGGTTCGAAGGCATTTTTTTCGGTTATAACATGATGGCGCCTCGTTTGAAAGAAATTGAAGAGCCGGAGAAGCTGTGTAGCTGCCAACAAAATCAATAAAAATGCAGCGATGCAGTGTTGTACTTCGCAGGATTACATCGTGTTGGAGTTGTCGATCCCATTACACACGTGCTCTGTCAAACATCCTTCACGTTCGAATCCTTTCATTGAAGTGATTTCATCCTGTTATTTGATTCGATTCAAAGAGCGATGAAACGTGAAATAATCACATCTCGTTCCTCATTCCCGTCCGAAACATGTGGATAGGATATGAAAAATTGAGACATAAAATATATTTCGTAGGTATTTAACAGTTTTAAATATTTTTTATGATATACCTACCTACTTATGGCAACAAAAAATGATATCCACCAATCAGAATGCGTTGGATTTGAATGTAAATTCATCGCATTTTTTATAATACAGTCCAGTTATAGGATAGGTACTAGGTACTACTTTCAGGACAGCTAACGTCATTGGCTGTGTACCACTGTAAATGCATCAAAATCAAAGTACAGACACTTTTTTCTAGAGATCAGACAAATGCAGATACGAAAAAATCCTTCCAAAGAGTGTATGTCCTTTTTTCTAAGAAAAGGAAGCAGAAAATGTATAAATGTCGCACCCTAAAACTTGCAAGTGTTATATTCACTGTTATCAAGTTTCAGCATCCTTACTTGTTGATAAATAAACTGACTTGAATTTGTAACAAAATTTATCTCCTTAAGCCCAAAATCTGACCCCAATGTCCATGTACTAGCCACTGATTTAAAACCAAAGCGATTCCAGTCGTGAGGTGACAGGGCAACCTTACGTCAAAGATCGTGCGGACTGGGTACCGTGGTATCACTACTTGTGAGTACCACAGCTAAAAACGCTCAAGGCGACACAACCATCCTTGAGGTATATCACTCTCGTGATCGGCCTTAAGGTAATGATGCCGGGGGCACAAGGGCACTGGGCTTAATAACCACAGCCCCCTTTAGCAGAGGTGTGGTTTATCAAATATATTACCCAAAATCGTGGCAAGTTACAGTCCACAGAAGTGTTGAATGAATGTTTTTTTATATACCTAATATTGCTTGTGGACGAAATGTATGAAAAAGAATATTTGAACGATTATCCTGAAAGGAGGCAACCAAAACGAAGCTTAAAAAAGTGGCAAAACATGTGTATGAGAAAAAAAATCTTTGAATGCGAACAAAGACAAATTAACGAAGTCACTGAAATAACTGTTCTGGCTGCGTTAGAGGTAAACAATCTGGGTTTATCGAGAGAACTCTCTTTAATGGGTGGCACCAGTGAAATGGCAACACTGCGGGTGTTGCACAAAAATAAGTACAAGAGATTTGGTCACAAATGAAATGGCGATCAAAATTGCATTCGACGTTTGTACTAATTTTTGCAGTGGTTTGAAATCAAAAAGAAGAAAACGAAAATTTTCCCAAAACAATCCTCTGGACTGACGAGTAAAACTTTACAAATTGTGTCATCATTGTCATTTTGGCGACAAGAAAATGCTCATTTGATGTTTCAAGAGATCAGAACACAAGTAAAATTTGGTTTTAATGCACTATGTGGCGTTTTTGACAATCAAATGCTTGGTCCAATCATTTACAATAAAAATTTAACTGGTGAGAGGTATCTGCATATCTTGCAAAATGAAACGGATGCACTGAAACAGTTGCCACTTTTGCAGCTACGAAAAAATAGGTGATTTCAACAAGATGGCGCTCCTGCAATAATTGGCGCATTGTTACATTCTATCTGGATGAAGAATACGCGGAGAGGTGTATTGAATCCCATGGTTCAGTTCAGTGGTCAGCGAGATCCGCGGCAGATCTCACCCCTCTGGATTCGAGTCATCGCGCTGCGGTGCTTCCTTGTTTATTTAATTATTTTTGTTGTCTTTGTTATTACATACTTAAATGTTTATTTTCTGTTTTTATCTGGATTATAACCTCATTTTGTATTGTCCAATTAAAATAGCTGATTTTAAAGGTTTTTTCTGAAGTAAAAGTATGATACATCATTGAATTCCTTGATTTTTTCTTTCCATCTAACCATGTAAAAATCCAATATGGAAACCGTTAAAAGGCCACAAAAACAAGAGATGGTGGTGATATCTCAAATCCCAAAAATGGCAAATTAGATGAAAATGTAGATAATTGTTTATGTTTTCTTTCACACCTTTCAGATTTTCAAAATTCTTATAAATAAGAAAGTTATGGCGATTTTTAGTTTCACAGTTTTTTTCTAAATACCTACATATTTTGAGAACCGCTGTTTTTTTGCAATCATCAAACGTCACATTAAAAGACAAGAGATAGCAATATAGAGAAGAAAACATGGTGCACCCTGTATTGTACCAAAGTTTTATTTCGATTTATTTATTTATTTCGATATTTTATGGTGATCGCTGCTCGAGAATTATAGGATTTATTTTCGTCGTTGTAGAACTGTGAAATTATCATTGGTTTTGATATCAATTTATAAAATGTATATGTGCCTGATATATTGTGCATTTTGATATGTTTCGCTGTAATTATGTCTTCTGAAACTTATTATGTTGAAATATTTAATTGTTAAATTGGTTCACAATCTTATGTTGTCTAAATTGTCCTGTAATTGGATTTTAAATCTGTTGGGCAATAAACATATTATTATTATTATTATTATTATTAAAACGTTTTAGAGCAAAATTTTATATGAGAAATATTTAGTGCGCGAAACTGAACTTTGGCGCTTGAGAATGAGAGCTTTTTGTCGAGGGGAGAGCCGAGACAAAAGCTCATTCAAAAGCACCATAATTTCGAGCTCGAGATGCATAGGTACGACATTTTTTGACAGCTTTATTGAAAAAATTGAAATAAAAAACATAAAAATGACGCAGGGAAATTTTTTATTTAGTTATTTAGTTCCAAGTTGATTATTGCTATATAGGGAAACAAATACAAGATTTTTCAATGCACGAAATAGTTGTCGCTCTAGGCCGCGAAATACTTCGCGCACGCTGCCGATGAAACAGAAATAATGTGCCGTTTTTCATTCGGGTATTGATGAAAAAATGTCAACATTATTTGACGGCTGTCTAAAAAAAACAATTATTTTAAAGTGTCAAAAGTGAAAAGATAGATGCAACTGGTTTCAACTCAAGTTGATACCTCTCCCTACCTAATCACTCGAATTTTCCATATTTTCAACATTAAGTATACCTACAGCCTACACGAATGACTAAAAAGCGTCAACGTTTCTAAGAAAGCCGAACGTCTAATTTCCACAGGTTAACAGGGTAGCAGAAAATTCACCATCCCTTTTAAGCCAACCTCGATTTGTATCTCGAATGTCATAAATGAAAAGTTTCTCGATCTCTTTGGTTGGCTGGAAGCGCATCTGCCTTGGGGCAAAGAGTATCGACATTTGATTATCCAGCAACGCCTGCAAATAATTTCAGAGAAATGTCGACCCCATATGGCTTGGGTTCAGTCGTGTGTGCTGTTTATATTTATATTTATAATAAAACCAAAACCCAACCAGAATGTTATAAAATTTATGGAAGTTAATTTTTTTTACATCTCTGAATTTATTAAGTCAACATATTTCTATGATAGGATTAAATAATGTATCTTAATCCCTGTCTTACCCACATAGCGACAACCTGAAGAGTTTAGTTGTTTATCCCTACTAAGCTTGCCTATAGAATAATAGAGCACTCCAAATACTTTCATCCCCCAAATGAGAGCAAAAATCAAATATCACAAAGCGATTCTTGAAATAGCAGTCAAAGGTATTGAAAAAAAAAACGAATGCAATCCCTTCACCGATAGCATGAACAGCCTGTCGCCCTGATGTACCTGAATACCGCATACCGCCCTCGTCGCCCCTCAAAGTCCACATCAAAGTTATCCGTTTTAGAAGTTTACAACAACTCTCCTGGCCAATGCTGGATCCTGCGAATCTGGTGCCGGTGCCTGCAAGGAGCCAGGCATGATGGCCGCTAATATCAGGATCGATAGGAGTGCAACGATGACTCATGCGACGCTCACCCCTCGCCCCCTCCCGGCCGGGGTAAGTGCGGTCCTGCCTTCCGTGGAAAATCAATCCTGGGACGCGAGTGCGTTGCCAAGTCTACGCCATGCGATGGATGCATCCGCGGTGAGAAGGAGCAAGCACGTTCGGGTTTCGCTTATTGGCACGTTTTAGCTCGGCTTAACGACATCTTGCCCTCTGGGATGATTAATAAGGGTGTATGATTTAGTTTAGAACGAATGGCAGACTTTCGGCTTTTTATAATGCTAGAAACTATTTTAAGGATTTTGGACGAAGTCTCATTTACTGTATGGGAAGCTCTTTAAAGTGGAAGTTTGTTAAATCTTATACATATAAAAAAAAAGTATAGGTAGGTACCTACCTAGACTGTCAATAAGCAGCAACAAAATATCATAATCAAGATAAAAGATAGAAGAAAAAGTAGATGAATCAGTTCTCGAAGATTGAGGGTTAAATTAATAGGGATCCTCCATATCAAGAGTCTTGTTATGGAATGGCAGACTTTTTTAAATCGATCACCGGTCATTCTACTTACAGCCCTAGGTACTACAGCTCGTTGAAGCATATCCCCTGTCAATTGCAATTTTCAATATTTTTATGGTGGAGAGGTCGTTTTCTCACTTCCGGGTAGATTCAATGTCCAATTGTGTTAGGCAATGGAGTATTTTCAGCGTGAAGGTGGGGCTTAAGTCCATTTGAGTTAAATAGAAAAAGGACCAAAGTCCGGACTTCCCAGCAGATCTTTCGGGTTACCAAAAAAAAAATTCTTCAGATAGCTTGTTTCCTCAAAACACTGAAAATGGACATTGGCCCTTTTTCTATACCAAGGTCCAGCAACTGTTTTGATGCATCTTCAACCATTTTCCGGTCATACCCAGCTGAGTGTCTTTTAGCTTTGGTATCATTTTTACCCATCTAAGCAGAATAGCAATAAGCAAGCTGCAAAAATGTTGTCTCCAATGATGCATTATTATTAGTCCTATGACCAATTTTGAAAATGGTAACCCGTGTAGAAAACTTTTCACTTCTTTTACATTTTTCTTTTCACTTGAGTACCGCGGTTACCAAAGGTAAAACAGCTATAATAAAATATCAATCATCTCTTTCCTGTTGTCAAACAGGATTTTCAAATTGTTGGAAACAATAATTTTCTAATAAGCACGACTACAACTAACAATATAAGCATGCAGTAATTTCAAAATGGTATCTAGGATACAGTTTCATAAAATAAGTACGTAGGCCTTGACATTTTATTGGTTTCTATTTCTAAAAATCGATCTAGTTACATCGTAAATGTCAGAACAGCCTCAAAAGTAAGGGAAAAACTTACTGGAGCATCCAACTCGACATTCGGTGGGTTTTTAATAATAATTGGTATTGGTACTCTAAATAGGAAGAACTCTCTCAAAATTAATCTCACTCATGACGCCCCCCGAACACATAGAATACGATCATTCCAGCAGAGAACTTTGCAGCTGTGAAGAGAATCGTAAAATATTGACGAATCACATAATGACGAGATAGAGTATCAACTGGGGATCGATCTGCAGCATTTTATTGTATCAATGGCCACCTTTATCAACGTTGTTCACGATAAATTCTACATCTGCTAAAAGGTAAAGGATGAACAAAAGGAGTCGTTTTGTGCAGAATAGGTATATGGTTGATAAATTCGATAATTTATTTGATATAAAATTTGATAATGATGAACGATTGTTGATGATCACTATCATCCGGAATTAAGACTGCAAATTCTGAGATCTTATTACAATTACACGATGCAACCTTCTATACAATCAAAGAGAAAGAACAGTAAATTTTTTGTGCAAGTCTGTCAAAGACGGTAGAGAATAAAAATGTAACATTTCTATGCTTTTCGCGTAAAGCAGAGTAACACCGTGACAATGCCCCTGCTACAATGCTGCCGCAGAATAGTCGACTTTTATAATTCCACGCTATTCTTGTGAACTTGTAGCTTTTTGTTTTCATCTGTTGAAAAGAGTTGGTACCCAAAATCGTTCATTTGTAGGACTAGGAAGAAGTACTTAATTCATAATTTAAAAAACAAAGATGAATCTTACATTAACCTTTATCATCCCCCCGTCCCTCCCCGATCAAAATTGCGACCGCATTAACGAATTTTACCTTTGGGTCTTCAAATTTATTATTTTTATAAGATACAGATCTTGGCACCCCTGTTTGTCGAGAAAATTCATCAGAAAACCCTGAAAAGCCCGACCTGAAAGTAAACTCCCAATAACAAAGGTAAATTTTAAGAATGTAGAGATTTGGAACTACTTATTCATATCTATTTGAATTATTCAATCGAGGTATCTCGAGGACCTCAAGGTACCACAAACCTCTTTTTTTCTTGTTTTTTTCCTCATGCATAGACCTATATCTCTATATCAAGCAAATTGATGAGTTATCTTACCACAGGGCATAAAAAGATAATTTCAAGGGTTCCTAATCATGACTTTGACGATTAAAGGTGATGGAGAGGTGGATAATACAATATCGAAATATCTCGAAGTAGCACAAGCCCCTTATTTTTTCTCGTGCATATACCTACACCTTTATCAAGCGAATTGATGAGTTAGTTATCTTACCAAAGTGATTACCAAAGATCTTACCAAGTGTAACCAAAGATCTTACCAAAATCTTATATAAAAACGAAATTTTAAGGGTTCTTAATCATGACTTCTCGAGGCATAGCAACCCCCCTCTATAAATAAGAAGAGAACAAATAACCCTATCATGGTTCTCTGACCGTTGGGATGAAACATTAAACAAGTAAATAAACAGAAAAACATAAATTCCTTCCACAGCTCAATAAATAATAATTGAACTTACTACCGCTATAATTCTATGGTAATACTAATTACACTATTAATTAATGGCCTTATACTATTAAACGAACCACAGCTGACGATACTACCATCACGATCAAAGCAAATTCTAACGTATACTTCGTATACAATAAAAATAAATATACAATACCCTTATTTCAACTAATACCAAAGAAAATACTGTCTATTAGATCTTACGAAAGAATTATGCAGGGTGTAACTAAAAAATGTAATCACGCGATACATTTTGCACATGGTTCTATTTGTCTCGCATGGTTCCAATAGCCCGAAATATCGATTATCATTAACCGCCACTATTAACTCAAAAAAATAAATAAATAAATAAATAATTATTGTAAGACTACTACTACTTCAACAAAGGCAGAATAACTATTCAAAAAAAAAAAAAAAATGGGCCACCGCTTGTCAATTTTTCAGACTACTCTGTCAGAATAAGCAAACCAATCTGAAAATGAAAAAAAAATTCAGAAAAAGGATTACTTAATCAAGTAATAATTAAAGGCCATTATTAAGCTGGAAATTCTCTTCAAGGTACCAATAATAATATTTTGTGACTTCTAAGGTGGTCCTTTTTGTTCAAATAAAACTGTTCTGAAGACAAAAGATCTTCCTGAAATCATTAAGAAGATCAAATACCTAAATTATGAAGATCTATTCGGCCAGACCTGTTGAGCATTAAGTAGGTATGCCAAAGTAAAAACGAAAACACCGAGGTTCAAAATTCGACTGGGGGTTAACTTTTGGCAGAACAATCCTTTTTCAGTTATGCCAACCCCTTGCTGTACAGTCTCCCGCAGGTTTTTGCGGTAAGGGGAACTGTTACTGCATGTGAAGTGTGCGGGTATTCGAGGGGCAAAGGAGTTTAGATTTGAATGATTAGATGAACTATTTTATACCCAGTTATTGGAAAAAATCGAAAGTCTTAAACGTTTTGATTGAATATATTTAAAAAAAATGTTATGAAGAAGTGCCAGGACCAGGAATGTTTCAAGTTGTTAGAATTGAAGGTATTTAGGAATTGAAGGTTGTTAGAAGGTATTACCGCCTTAGGGGTTGAATTTTGATATTTTTCCTCGCTAGGTTCCTACAACTCCCGTGAAGTTGGTCCACGAATTGTATGAAAACATTAATTTTTCAGAGTTCTGAGTTGAACTAGAATAATAGTTCTAAAGTTTTGTATAAAAATTTTAAGCAGTTCAGCGGAACAAAGTCCTTTTAACGCAAAAGTCCGTTTCGGGGACTAATTTCCCGCCACCCCCATTTTTTTTCATAAAAAGAGTTCTGATGTGGTAATTATTCGCAATGAAATTTGGAGTTCTAGAGTTCCTGTGTATTTTCGCAAATAGTTCTTCACGATTATTTTTGCAAAATTGTAAAAAAAAATCGCCAAAAAATTAGTTCTGCTTAGAGTTCTAGATAGCCCCGGAAGAGTTGTACCTATAGAAAAGTTTTTTCCACTTTGTCGAAAACTCAATAGTTTGATTGTTTTGCGAAAAATATGGCATAGGTACACAAAATCGGAATAACATATTAATCGATCAACCAAGTCCGACAGGAACATCTGCTAAAAATAAAAAAAAAAGGTAATTCGACGTAAAATTTCCTGAAAACTTCCATAAAAATAAGTAAGATAAACAACTCAACATATGTAGGTAGTTGTCTACCTGTCCATCTCAACGAGATGAAGACATCCCGAATCCCCACAACTCACGTAGAAGAATCGTCGAGGGACGCTGTTCGATATTCCCTTCCCCGACGGCGCCGTCCTGCACCGATCCCGTGCTCTGAATGAGCGTCCGCGTGCCGGCAACACCGCAACTTCGCCCTACAAGGAACACGTTGCCCTATCCGATGAAAATAACGGCGACGAAAGCGAAAGCCGGGGCTGCTCTTGATGGTGCATCGAGCATCGAAATCGAGGCTCTCGTTCGGAGATCGCACAGAGTCGAATATCCTGCTTGGCGAATAGCATTTACCTACAGGAACAGGGAGTATTGATTATAGCGGCGTTAGTTTAAGGGCAGCGAAATGAACAAGGGTTGATGGTGAAAAATGTATGATGCTAGTTCACGCATCATTCACGCAATTCTTGGAAGTTGGGCATTTTAATCGAAAAAAATTGGCAAAGCCTTACCAGCGATTTGAAATCGAAATTTCATAATTATTTGTCAATAATGATGAGTAGGTTTTAGGTACACACCTACAGCTTGATGTGCCCAATCAATTTTTTTCCTTTGAAAATTGGGATAGGTTGGTACGAAGACGAATCAATCTAAAGAAAAGACAGATGTCGACAATTTACAACCAGAAATGGAGTAACAGAAAATTTTCCTGCCAGGTTTTATTATCAGTCTTCAACTACTATCACTATCAGGACAGCTGTATGTTTATAAATCATTGTTGCTTCTATTTAAAAATATATTTAGAGTTCTTTAATGAACGAGAACCTTCAATTCTCTCGTTTCTCTCTCTCTCTCTCGCTCTTCATTTATTCTCGCAACTAGTTGTGAATCATGATGGATCAATAAAAAAACAGCAAGCCCTGCGTTCTAGTTAAGTAGGTAGTTACCTCCCGATACAGTCGCCCTATTGAACGGTTTCACGTTTGACAGATTAATCTGCCCTTGGGTACTGACCTGTCAATATCCGGAGGTTAAATATCTACCAGAGCAAAATCCTTCGAAAACATTCTACCCCGTTTTCTAGCTACGGAAGCTTGGAGGAAACGTGGCCAACCGTGACCTTGATTCTTATGCGAGCACCGTTATTCATAATTAGTGTTTGGGGAGGCAGTTTGTAGAAAAATCACTGGCACCTAGGTCTCTTTATAGTTCTTTGTATAATGGAAGCGAATCCTCCAACCAGACGACTGCTCGAATGTACCAAAGGATGCAAAGTATGGTTCCCCCAATTCAGGCCATGTTAGGCCAGATTTCCCCCAATACGGAATGACGAGATTCGCGAAACGCGGAATAGTGGCATGTCTTCAATTTACCTCATATTTTGACACGTCCTTAATTTGTACCTATAATATCTTTGAACAGAGCTCTGGTAGAAGTTTGTGCCATGAAGAAATTCAATAGTTGATTTAGAGACAAAGCAGAACTTAATTTTAAACCTCATTGGACAAGTTGATCAGCTAGCAGATTTTCTTTTGCTCCAGATTTTCACCGTGCCCTTATAATAAAAAATAAATAAAGAAAAAACAAGCAAAAAACGTTGCTAAACGGGAATTAGAGAGTGGAAGTGCAAAAACTTCTGCAAGAGTCCTCCAAGTTAGGACAATGGCAACGAGTAATCAAAGTTGCTTCACCTGACGCCATGAACTAAAAATTCATGCAACATGTAAGTTTCTTCCTCTTACAAGCGGCAAAGAGCACCCGATTGAAAATTTAACTAGGAGCGATGAATTTTCAGTTAAATTAAGAAAGGAATACGCGAGGAATAGAGAGGACTACTTCCACTTGTTAACTTTTTTAATAAAATACTAAGCAACTCAACAAAAAAAATCTGCAAAATTATAACAAAATGAGCAGAAAGTGTATCGTTGTAGATATAATTTATGAATGACAGATTTTTATGCGACCATCACTGAAGAAGTGGTCCAACTAATTAAGTAAGTCAGTAAGTAAGCAACTAACTAAATGAAGATAAAATTGCTACATTTACTTTACCCCAATTACGATAACATCACCTCAACCAACCCCTTAAAGTCACCTCATCACACCCAATAATAATTATACTCGACCAGCACCCACATCATTATCCCTCCAAACCATTTCGCTTCTCCTAATCCTAATCCTTTCTACCTTCATAGTAAAACGAATAATAGCCGAATAGCCCTGACCGTGACCAGTAGTGGACTATTTATAGGCGAGCCGGAGGCGGCTATCAGGGCCACGATAATGGAGGCGGCGGGAACCCTTCCCGGCACTGACCTCTCCACTGTCGCCGCCACATATCCCACCCCGTGACGTGGGGGGTGTTCGCGTGTAAACATCAGGTCTCGAGACGAGGGGGTGAGAATCCCGGGGAGGTTTTAGTTTGTGTAAGTGCGGCGTTATTTTCTCCCTACATCCACATCCTTGGATGAACATCTCCTGCGAGGTTTAAGGTGAATAAATAAAGAACTGAGACCGAGAGGTAAAAAAACTGCACTGTTGGAGTTTCATGAGAAGAACTGAATAATTTTTTTTTACAGCCCATGCGTAGATGTAGAATGTAGACGTATTGTTATGATATTGGATTTTTTTTTAGCTATAAGATCTATTCTATCCCTCATGGATATGGAAAACTCGCTCATAAACAAGATATTTATTTCCATAATAATTAAACTAGCCGCTTTATTGCCTTCTTGGCTGGTGAATGTATAATATGATTGGAAAAATAAAAAAGGAATTGAATAGCAAAATAACGTCATAAAAATAATACAATAAAACTCATAAAGATATAATGGAAAATATTGTTGTTGCATTATAATATGGACCAATAAGAATCACCGCTTTCATCTCGCGATCAAAAGTCAACTTTTAAAGGATTCAGTTTTACCGGGCGTTGGGATGCTTGGCCGTTCCTACAGTAGTACGAGTTACGTACACCTCTACCATACTCCTATAGTCTCCTAATACCGTTGTGGCGTTTATAGGGAAATTCGCAGCCATGAAAAGGAAAGTTCAAGAGCCAACTTTCACAACTTTCACAACTAATTCCGATCTAGAATATTCCAGGAAAAGAACATCCAGAACTCTAGAAGGAGAAGGAAGTTCGGAAAAGAGACAATTCTCGAAGGCGTTCCAGAATAACACCAATGGTGTGTATAAGCATAAGCGGAGGATAAACAATGTAAGCGAGTAATCGACCTGCAAGGTAATAAATCAAATAAAACTAGATTCATGTTCCACCGATGACAGTACTTTCCACACGGAACTTAGTCCACGGATATCACTACTGGGCAATTTCATTTCTGACTTACCTATAATAATTGTATAGGCGAACATTATCATAAAGCACCCCAATTTATTCATCCTAGGACTGACAGTTAATGGCAGCCTGTCTTGGGCTCATATTGCTGATCTCTTCAAGGCAGCTGCCAAAAAACTGGGATTTCTCAACAGATCAAGAAAATATTTCTCCTTAACAATAATTCTCATATTGTTCTGCGTCAGGGAAAAACAGTTCGCATCATAGGCGATACATCTCCAAGACTCGCCAACATACTTAGATGGGAACTGGGACCCTAATTCCGCCTAAAGCTGTTTTTGGATGCCGTACACGTCAGCGCGGGGGTGCCGTAAGCAGTTGATCTCCGACAGTGTAGAGCTATAGGTATTATACCAAAGATCGATTCTCCCTAGAGCTATGGTGTTGGTGCCTTGGTCTACTTCCTCCATAAGTTTACTTACTGAACACACCAATCTACCTCCAAAACATTCCTAACATCACTGGAGTGATATAATAACTTGGTGTTTGTGGGGGGGGGGGGGGGGGGGGGAGATAGGGCGAAAAAACTATTCAATCATGAAACCACGCAGTTACAGAAATATGTGTCATCATGATCCGGAGTTAAGTTGCGTAAAAGTCTTAACTTACTGAACCTGGTGTCAAAATAAGCGACCCTCCAGAAAATTTTAGTGGACTTCTATTTTATCATTCACGTTTTCTTTGTAACAGGTCGACCACAAGATCTGTACATATGATTGCAAGTATGTAATTATTGATTCTGAGGTGTAATCTGGATCCAGAGAGTGAAGCCTATAAGGGCTACGAGACATCTATAAGAACTAATAGAATTCTCCCTGAGGTATAATATACATACATTTCTTCCACGTGAGGGGGTAGAAGAAATTGACTTTTATTACAGAACGGAATAATACTTCTTATAAAATTGCAGTGCAGCCATATAATTTCGTTTAATTTATTCACTGTCGGGACAACAATTCATACAATGACTATGCTATTATTGATGGCGGGAGTTTTCAATGACGTTGCTACTGCTGGCGCTGGCGACAGTTTCGTGTTATTATTCTCCAGAGAATAATTTGAAGTTATTTCTGTCACGATTTTAAAGTAACAGAAATATCAAAATCTGCTCCAACTCGTAGAAAAAGTAACAAGTACGTAGCTGCCTGAATTTATCTAATTTGTTCAATTATTATATCAATTTGTTGATTATCATTGTTACAAGAGCTTTTTTGTTAAGCTCTGGACCTTACCTAGAGCGAGTTTGTTCTATTTCACTAATTGTATATTCAGAGGGGAGACGAAAAAGGAAAAACGTGGAAGAAGAATCTTTTTGTTCTACAAAAGAAAGTTCACTTTATGACAACACCTTATGACTTGACAAATGACTCGACAAATGACAACAATGACAAGAACAAGCAGCCTAAAAGTGAAACAAGTATCTATTTCCTAGTGGAATCAAGGTTCTGGAAGCTGGCTATTTTTCCCATGGGATCAGGCCATTAAACAAATAAATAGAAGAGCTTTTTTGTATTTACATAATCATCCGACCTAATCAAAATTTGATAGCAAAGTTTTCAAGCAGCCCTCGGTTAAAATTATTGTTGTTGTTCATGGCGATCAAAAGTCTCCAAGGGAGTGAAGTGAAGGGAGTATATTGCCTGGAGAAAATCGACTGAAAATGGCTAATAAAACGGTTTGCGTTTTAAAGTAACTTTATACGAGTTAAAACCATAGTGTAAGATTTTCAAAGTCATTATCAACGAAAATTGTTGATAATGTTCCCATTTTCCCATTCACATGTTCCAATTTTAACTTTTATTAATTTGTTTTTCAATGGCAGATTTTTCATAACCCTGTATAACAAAATCACCCACACAATAGGATACCAGATGTAAAGTTGACATAGGGACATGTAAGCCGTTTTCCGATAACTTGAGCCCTAAAAGTGTGACAGAAGAGTCCTTGGACAATTTCACAAAAGTGGTCCTCCAGTCGCTGCATCGGAATAACTTGGAAAAAATGTTTATCGAGTTTTTTGCTGATTTTCTCCTCACATATTGCAACAAAACCTGCGAGATTTTTCAAGGAAGAAGTGTTTCGAACATTTTTCGTCGTAACTCCGTAACTCCGACCGCAAAGGTCGGAATAAGATCGCGCAAGTACCTGCGTGTAGCTAAGAAAAGGGTCTCGCGGCTGCAGAAAGTTTCGTTGAAATTGACACCATCGTCGGTCGTTTATAAGGTGTAAAAGCTATTACTTAAAATTTTTTGAGATAAATTTTGAACACCAATACCAGAGGCCATTTTTTGAGATACCGCGATCGCACTTCGACTCCGCGATAACAACGACGCCTTCGGAAAAATGGCTCTGAAATGTTTTTCGTGAAACGAACAAAAGGTTTATTTTTTTGAAACCTTTTGTGTCGAAAAACTCCAAAATTGACGTGTCAGTAGTTTCGATTCGTGGCAACACTCTCGAACCGAAATCCGTTTTTTGTCTACGATCATAGTTTCTGACCAAATCTGACCTGACCTGACCTGACCTGACCAAATGTCCTCGCAAAAATGCGAAGAAATGCAACTCTTACTTCTTCTCTTTCTTAAGAAAAGGTAGGTATTAATGTGGCGTTAAAATTTGGGATTACATTTTTTTGATTGTATGAAAATAAGGTCAATTTGGTCAACCTCACGCGAAACGAACTTTTACGCTAGTCTAACTTTTTCGCGAATTTTCGTAAATTCCGAAAGTAGTCCTTCAGAGACGGCAAAGAAAAAAGTAACAAACAAAAGAGGTGAGATATTTTAACTTTGACGGGGAATCTACTGATCTGAGGACGGAAGCGATATAGAAAAAAGATAACATAAAAAACGATGACAGATTTGAACTTTGACTGGGAATCTACTGAAACTGAAGACCGAAGGCACGAAGCCATCGGCAGGTCTTACTTGTTTTTAACTCATAATAAGCTTCTTACATATTTTAAACGTACACTGTATATCGTCATTTTAATTCCATTTCTTCCAGCAATATAGAAATATAGGGAAATAAATAATACACAGGGATTTCTATTTAAAAAAATACTTTTTTGGGAATATTTCATGACGTGGACTTTCGATTTTTTTCTGCTTTTACCACTGTAATGCGAGAAAAATTCTCCTCGTTGCTAATTCAACCGTCTTCTTATAGCAAGCAAAAAAAAAAAAACAGAAAATAGCAGATTTTTCATCACCCTGTATACATATTGAATTCAAGCCCATGGAGACTTTTGATCGCCATAAACAGTTGAATAACATTCAATTTCGGCATTTTTTTCTAACCGAGGGCAGATTTCCATGTACATAATCCGTGCGGGGTCCAAAAATGTTCAATCACTCTCCTGACATGAAAATAATGAAACATCAAGCCCAACAATCTGCAGAGTATGACTACAATATGGAACTGCTCATATAATAATAAATTAGCGCGCTATTCCATTACATAGATATTAAATAATTATATAAAAAGCAGCAGGTATACATAAACCTATATAAATACACGACTAACTTTAATAAACCTTAAGAAAGTTGGTATAGTCCAATAAAGTCTAAAAAGTCATACGTATCGATTAAGAATACACATCCTTTTGATAGTTCGATTTATTTTGTTTCATGTACATGGTTTTTATAGTAACCGTCCAGTTTGTCTAAACACTCCATCCCGCATAAATAAGTATACGTCAACATTGGTTTTGAATGAGAATTAAATGCACAACACAGAGGATAGAATGTCATTACGTGAATAAATTTTATGTAGTTGTCAGTGGCTCTCAAACTGACGTAAGCGGTTCAATTCATTTTTTGAATGATTCCTTCAATAATTACACTCGTTCACAACTTGACAATTAACTGTTTGACATTTTCTGGTGAAATTAAAAATATTAATTCGGACGGTTAGTAAGACGTCACATCTGACTTTTTAAAGTTAATCCTACTATACCACTAAATTCTCTACTACCTATTTATAGGCATTCCAAACTTAGCACGAACTTTTCATTTGCGAATATGCCGCAGTATATTTTTATATTTCCCGTACAAACTATAAATCTTAACGTGTCATCTCATCGTGATCTTCAGCAACTGCAGCTTATTTAATTGCAGCTTAAAAATATCATAATTTCTGTAATACACCTACCATAGAGAACTAACAGCTTTCTACAACTAACTAATAATGTCGTCATGGGGAAATTATTATTATTCTACTCGAGGCTGTACAATGTAAATATTTAACTAGGACTTTTCCGATTATTTTACGGGATTTTTTCTTCATAATAATTCCATTCTGGGAACAGGGAGCTCAGCGTGGATTTTACTTCGTCAGAGACTTCGAACGCGTCCAGGCTGACCCCCAGAAAACAACTATGACTCACCGGCGCTGCACTGCAATAATCTAGTTTTCCGCCATGATCGCTTGGGGACGGCGACGCGTTTCGCTTCGGACGTGTGCATGATTTAGGGCCGTTTGCCTCGCATTTAGATAAACCATAGAAACCGAATCGTACTATCTGAGGGAAATCGCCAAGATTTATTGCATCCATCAAAATTAGAATTTCGAAACGGGGAAACATTCATTTAAATTTCGACATTTATTATTACTTTTACTCGGGAAATCGTTTCATGTATAAAAAATATTATACGCTGATAGATAGATATTAGATACCATACCCTCGGTCACTGTATACTAAAATAATACAAGCCTAAACATTAATATAAAACCATTCCATTTTACACCTCAGCTAGCTTGCACGAAATATTCAGAATATGGGAATAACCTATTATAATTAGCCTATACAGAGTGTTTACTGTAAGGTTGGCCAAACTTTACAGGCTTCTTCAGACTAAAATAAACAAAAATTTCCCATTAACGTGTGTCCGGAAATGCACCGTTTTTGAGATACAGGGTGTCCAAGAAATATTATTTTTCCAGTTTTTTGACGATATCTCGGGAACCGTATGAGATACAATGTTCAGCTCTTATACACATTATGTGCTCACTGATCCCCTTATTTTCGTCGTAAAATAAATGTTAAAAAAAATCAGTGGCGTCGACTTAGGGTATTTTGAGGGTTTTGACCCCCTAATTTCTACGCTACTGGAATAAATGCGATTTTAAGCAGCGTCTTTGAACCGTCCATGTTTTCTAAACCAAAAAGGTACTCTTTATTGCCGGCTCTAAAGTAAACCGTTTCCGAGAAAAATTTCGTTTTATGAGAGAAAACATTAATTACGGGAATAAGTTTTCACTTACTTTTTGAAAAATCCTTAAAAAAAGTGCGATGTTTTCTCTCATAAAACACAATTTTTCTCTGAAACGGTTTATTTTAGAGTTAACCAAGAGTACCTTTTTGGTATAGAAAACATGGGCGGTTGAAAGGCGCTGCTTAAAATAGCATTTATTCCATAGGCGTAGAAATGATGGGGTCGAAACCCTCAAAATACCCTAAATCTACGCCACTGAATTTTTTAAAACCTTTATTTATATTTTACTGCAGAAATAAGGGGATCAGTGAGCACATAGTGTGTATAAGAGCTGAACATTGAAAGATATCGTCAAAAAACGGTAAAAATAATATTTCTTCGACACCCTGTATCTCAAAAACGGTGCATTTTCGGACACACGTTCATGGAAATTTTTTTTTATTTTAGTCTGAGGAATCAGCCTGTGAAGTTTGGCCAACCTTACAGTAAACACCCTGTATAATAATTGTAGTTAGAAACTCGGTTAGAAAAGACATTTATTTCAGGTTAGAGTCGATTATGGGAACGAGTGCTCACTCGTGGAAATAACTGGATATAACTGGAAATAGTGGAAATAATCTGGAAAACTAGGAAATAATGATGATATAGTGAAAATAATGTGAAAATAGTGCATATAAAGTGGCAATAACTGGAAATATGTAAATTTGAAATAAGTGGATATGGGAATATTAGCCATTTAAAAAACGAAAAATAATTTTTTCTACTATTTTTCGATCATCAGCATCCCCAAATTGCAAAAAAATTAAACCACATACGTTTACGTTTGCCCAGCCATTAGTTTCATTTGCCCGTTCAAAGATTTTTTATAATCAGGTAATATTTTTTTATATTTTGGCAAATGTAAAGTTGGCACCCCCAAATGCAAATTTTACTCTTTTTTCGCGCGCATTCGTTTGTCCATCATAGGATCATGATTTTTCAACAAAAATTTTTTTGTCCAGACAACATTAAAATATGGACGGAATAATATTTTTGTTTTTTTAATTCCTTAAACCATCTTGAATAATTGCAAGAACTTACAAAACCGCACTTATCATTTCTTTGGTGAAATAATATGGAAAAAATAGTGGAAAATGTGGAAATAATGGAAACAAGGGGAGATAGTTTAGTATGTGGAAATAGTTGTACACTTTTTCATCAAGTGGTGGATGCAACCATTTACATAGGTAAAGGGATCATTCATTCAGCCATGGAAAAATTATTGTAAAAAAATTTGTAGAGTTGAGAACTCCAATCGATTTTGCACACGTCTTTTTTGCCTGATAATAAAATAATGAGTTTGTAAGGTCTAATTATATAATGTTTTCAGCTAGAAAAAAGTTAAATACCCCTCTTAATCGCAAGAGAATGGAAATTTTTCGAATAAATAATACCTAACTGATCTTGTGAAATTTTTCAAAATTTTACAGCGCCACTGATATAAACTTTTTCCTAGCAGCTCTGAGACAGAAATTATGATTTATTCCCTGCCATTGCCAAAAAAAAATTGGTAGTACCAATCACAAGGAAATTCCGTTTTAATGGATGTCCAAAATTGAACGTTTTGTGCCAAATGGCGCGAAAAAATCATAAAATTGCAAAAAAATATTTTATTTATATCTTATAACAAGCAGGGTGAGTCATAAAGGATGGTCGATATTCTACCAGCAGATAGGAGGGATTATTTTAAATCGAAATGAAGAAATGTTCTCACTGTCACTATTGAGGAACTACAAGAGGTTGAAGTTCACTAATTTTTTGTCATGACGTCATGAAATGCCAACAATTTCCGATTTCTAATCAGTAGATTCGGGGACCAAAAAATTGGCGAACTTCAACCTCCTAGTTCCTTAATGGTGCGATAGTGAGAAAGAACATTTCTTCACAGGTAATTTTCGACTTCTATCGAGTGGTAGAATATCAACCACCCGTTTCAAAACGTCAAAATAATTTTTACTGGATTTGCTCAGAAATTATGAAAATAAAATAGGTACCTAATATATGGGTGTCTCATTAAAAAAAATCAGTGTCGTCATTACTGAGCCAAGCAACAACCTGTATAAACAATGTTACGTCAATAGAACACAAATTTGATTCAACAATCGACCTGTTTCGGGGTTTTTCAATTCTACAAAATATTATAACCGAGAAAATGAGTTTATTCGTTATAGGATTTTATGGCTAAAAGTACGTAGAGTTGCCTTAAAAATTTTTCTCGATTTATAAGTAGATCTTTTTCGTTAAATTTCAGTAAGAAAACAATAAATCGAGTAAAAATATTTTAATTGATTCACAACGACTTCTATAATGAATCGAAAAAATGTTACTAACAAATTCAACTTATTCAAATTCAAACTCAAAGTGTTTTTAGTATTTTACATATTAGTATTAAGCGCGGAATTAAAATTCGAAGATGCAAATCAAAAAATAAATAAATAAATAAATTCCTAACAAAAATTTAAAATTTACCCCCTGCCCCACCTACCAGGAGGGAGAGGGGGAACGATTTCCTACGTATTTTCATTCGTAAAATCCGAATCTGCAATAAAAATAAAAGGAATCCTATTTAAGATTTCAAAATACCCCCTTGTATGTTACATAGCTTTGCACGCATTGCTACACCCTCTGTTGCTGGTGGTGTATTATTATTGTAGTGGAATGTTGAAAGACGAATTTAAGGTATATTATTGACATTAAGTATTGGCACAATTTGGTCAAGTATTAGAATCGAATAATAGTACCAGTATCTAATTAATAAATGTAGGTAATTATGAATACTTGAATACTAATTATTGTTTGATATAACAGAAATTATTTTTTTCAGCAATCAAAGTCCACAGCTAACGGTTTTCAAGTGACGAAGGACCGTCGGGCCGAAGTAATTCAAGTAAGAGGTGACCTTGCTTCTGCCAGGAGAAAAAGCGCGGGTTTGCGACATTGTCCTTCATTGTGTTTATAGTGTCGCATATTTATTTATATTTTCCAGTGGATCGGGCGAGAAAGAACGAACGGCAGATGGAAAGGCACAATCAACAATCAGTCTAGAGGAGTCTTGGAGCGTGCCCGACATTAGCAGCTGCCAGAGTCCGTGAAATACAGATCAGTCGGCCTGATGATAATGATAAATACTGCACGCGACATATGGCCGGCATGTTCGTACCGTTTTGAATTGAATAAAAATCCCTTATTCACATGCTAAAACGGACATAACTCTTGAGCGCGCTGTCAGTTAACAGCCTTTGTTCCAGAGCAAAACTCATTTCATTTAAATGCCAATTTATTACGTTGATCAAATTATAAACAATGAGGTATGAAGAAAAAAAATAACACTAACACTAACACTAACACTAGTCACTAACATAACAACACTTCCAGTGATGAAATTTAAACCACATAATAGTATCCCTAATTTATCTGCACCATGTACCTATAAAATATAATATATACCGCAGTCTTCTGGTCCTTATATATATATATATAGACATACCCAAATGATGCATTTATGAAAAGGGAAATACAGATAATAGCATTAGGAAATACTCTTAAAGACTTGAGACGGTATGGGGAATGGGGTATGCCAACAAAAAAAGAAATTCGAGGATTCATTTAAATTTTATTATTTGAATGAAAAGTTTTACCGCCCATTCTTCTACTCGAGAGAATGTTATCTGTGTCGCGATACAGATATAGATACTTATATTATAATATGGAAGAATGTTTAAAAGGGAAAATCACTTGAACAGGTGAATTTCGTTTTCGAGGGGTTCGTCCCCTTAACTAGGGTAGCTCCCCTTTCTGTTCTGAATATCAATAGGGGTCAAGTGCAAAGTGGTTCATTGTTTTAAGCCTTGTGGATGAATAAGATACATTGATATTGGTAAATCTCGGGACTTTCCGTTTCAAGGCAAGATGTAAAAGTCCCTCGCTATACATACTTAGAAGCGGCTCCGAGAGAATCAAAATACAATTTTAGCATGAAATTTCTTATCATATCATGTCTTGCTCGTAGTTAATTTAGATACTTATTATGGAAAGCGAAGAGAAGATTTGGTTAGAGTTCGTAGATCGATATGGGGCTTTCACCTTCCGTCCTTGATGTTCCAAGGTCGTATGATCCTTTGTGCTCTTCTGGGAAAACTAGATTGCCAAATTGTGCAAGGAGGGAAATTTAACGAGAATAAATACATTTTTAGTCCGCTGGAACGAACTCCCGCTTCTAATGTAGTTCGTAATGTAATCATGCGGAATAATAATTCGTATCAATCAATTTTGAATATAATTAGAGTCCCTTGAGGACTATCCCTTGAAATTACTGGAGACCTACGTCTAAAGATTTACTGTTTGTTAAAGATAATTTTATCTTGTATGCATTGAAATACTTAATTTTTATTAGCCATTAGCTGTTATTAATTTGTTATGTATCAATAACGGAGGTAAATCTAATTATATAAATATACATAATACGGGCATTATCTCAAAAAGGGCAAGAGTCAAACCTTACTTGGTAAAAAACACAAGAAGTTGCTTAGCACTCGGCTACACACGCAAGGCTTGGAGAAAGCCCAAGGCGAGGGGGTGATCACTCGATCAAAAAGTGTACAGCTATTTCCACATACTAAATTATTTCCACTTAGATAATTCCAATTATTTCAAATTACATATCTATACATTTTTTCAACTATTTCTACATGATTTCCAAATTGTTTCCATTATTTTCACATTATTTCCACTTATTTACACTATTTACATTTAATTTTCACTATTTCCAATTATTTCCAGTTATTTCCACACTATTCCCGATTATTTTTACCATAGTCTATAATTATCTCCACTTATTTCTATTATTTCCAATTATTTCCAGTTATTTCCACGTTATTTCCACTATTTCCACATTATTTTCATTATTTCAACATTATCCACATTATGAGCACTATTTCCACTCATTTACAATTATTTAGAGTTATTTCCTCCATATGTACAATTACTTCAAAGTTACTTTAATTCCAAAAGCGTGGAAGCAGGACGTGAAGCAGCGAAAATCTTTCAGGCCAATCAGCCTAACTGCGTAGTGCGTACCTTTGTAGATACTTTATCCCTTACTAACATTGGCTGGCAGGCAACAACACAGTATGCCAAAATGGATGCGTGAAATGTTAAGAACAAGGGCAAGTGACTAAGACTAACAAAACAATATTCAAATCGAAACAACTAGAAGCTATCCTTAAAGGCTATTATCACCCCTTGTGGACGAATTTTTATGTAAGCTGTCGCCTAGATATCAATTACGGCGAGGACTTATAGTCACTATAGCCAGGAGAAAGTCCGAAGCAACTCTTTGTGTGATATAGGAAAAAGGATTAAACCTCATACAGAGATGGTACTGCAATAACTCTCATAGTTTTTACCAGAAAAGGAATCATTTAGGCCGAATACAATCAGACTATTGGTGCAGTAAACATCGAATGGAAGTCATGGGCTAAATATCTACGCAGCATTGACAGCGATCTTCCGTGGAAGGAGCATATGGAAGAGAAGGTGGCAAAACCTTGCGAGCTCTAATGGTGTGCAGGGATATAGCGGGAGAGGCCTTGAGTTGTACCCAGGGCACTCTGCGACAGATGGTACATCATAATGTGTGGGGCCCTCTCAAGTGGTTCGCCGATCTTGTTTTGTAGCTGGTGAAGCAGACCGTTCTTAGAAGCGTTAGAAAGTGGGAATCATTTAGGTTTTGGGTGGTCTATTTCTGGAATGATGGATCAAAGCATCAGGAAATCGCTATTTTAACGGACCACCAAGCTGTTATTAAAGCACCGAGCTTATAGGGCCAGAATTGTTTTGCGGATTGGGGTGTTTTCAAAGACACAAAAGAAGAACAAAAACCACAGAGCTAATCTCTGGAGACCTCCCAGGATTAAGATACGCCAATGCCAAAAAAGTTTTGGCGCCCAAATTACGCTCAATAAAAACGTATCGGTCTGGAAAATTACCAAACCTACAGATTCTGCATGGAGGGTGAAGAAACCTCATGAGGCGTGTCTTGTAGTACAACAAAAATTATACATTTGTATGAGTTTTTTCCTAACCAGGGGGAGACTTATTATGTTTAGAACCATTAAAGATTCTGAATTTCTCCCGAGAAATTACACTGGATACACTGGGGTACTATACAGGAAGTCCGGTAAGGACCTCCTAATTTCTGGAGAGCATATAAGGGGGGGGGGGGTCAAATTTTAACAGAGATGCAGAGCCCTAAAGGGGTATACACAGGAATTTCCTTTTCTGGTTCTGACTTTTGAACCGACTTGTACAATTTAATGAAATTGTAATATTTTATAGAGGCATTTACAGAAAATGTTTACAGTACGATGTCAGGGAATTCAGGAAAGGACTTGCCACCACATTCGTTGGGTGAAAATTTTGACAAGTTTATTTTATAGAGCTGAGAATTATTGTTTTTCTAAGTACTCTGGTAATTCATCTTCAAAAAAAAAATGGTATTGCTCATTAAGCTTTTTTCGGTGTTCAAGATAAATCGGTTTTTATGCAAAACGCTCAAAAGTATAATAATTGGAAAAACACCAAAAGGTGAGTCACAAAAGACCTTCATATCTTAGACAGTAATGTAATTAACTGCATCCCCCACATAAGAAAATAATTACACAGGGTGTTCTTCAATGACATTACTTTAGGATGTCATTCCTCAGGTCATTTTATGAAGAAAAGTTCATATGAACGAATGTCGGCAGCAAACTTAACTTTTTGTTTTTGCAACTTTTTTGTTGTATCTTTTTTTAATTGTTATATTTTATTATCTCCGAAAGGAGCTTAGAGTTTTTTTTCTTCAATCTTGGTATGTGTTAAAACAATAATGTATAAAACCACAAATTTTAGTTAGAAAAGTTATTCTCTTGCTCCACCAGTACGCCAATGACATTTTGTCATTGGATATTATTTCTGATTTGTCTGGTTAATTCTACATGAAAACGGTCTCTTGCATGCGTCTTTCTCATAAAATGACTTGAGGAATCACACCCTAAAATATTAGCACGTTATTAAGGAACACCCTGTATAAACCAAAAAATATATCAAATCGAACATTAGGCGCAAAATTATAAAAATTTCACCTCTAAGCTAAAATTTGAATTTAAATTTCTCTATACTCCGTGCATGTTGCCCTGAAGTGATGGCAGTTCAACTGAACTGCCATAAAGCCTGGAATTTCATAAACTTATGAAATTCATTGAAATAATTATTTTTTACTCCGCCTGTATTTTAGGCCGTCACTGTACAATGTTCATTTTCAAAGTTGATTAGACACTTGATTAGTTTCAGAGGCGTTGTTTGATGAAATGTCCGAGTACCGTATGTATGGGGTTGGCTTTTTGTTAGGGTCAAGGTACTTCCAGGTGCCATCTGCTCGGGACATAATTGAGGACACAATGAAATTGTTTGATGAACTAATATTTCTTATACCAAGTCCCTTTGTTACAGCGTTTAATTAAAAAATCGTAAAAAAATGAAGCATTCAAAATTTGGTTCCTTTTACGTCTGAAATTTATGAGAGAATTAAGAACGAATTCTTCGCCTTTTACATAACCAGCATGTTATATTATTTTTTATTACCTCGAAACTCTGACGATATCTACATTATAATAATTTGGTTGATACAGTTCGATAAACAGTAGTATGTCATGATTTTTTTTATTCAAATGATAAGTACAACCCCCCCGCCTTTGTATGGAAGCTTCAAAAATGTCAATAATATTGAATAGAACGTAATGGATTACACATAAACTCAAAGTTTAAAAATTTTATTCCTTGTCATTTACCAAAAACAAAAAGTAAAAGAAATAAACAATAAAAAAAATTAAATAAGAAAAATAGAAACAAAAAAAAAACAACAAAAACATCTCCTTCAGAATAAAATTTTGAAACTTTAAGAAATTTATATGTAACCCATTACGACCTCTGAAAATAGGCAATAAAAAAACAAGGTTGCCATTTACAAAAATAGTGAATGACGTCATGCCTCAAACTTGTATTTTTTCTTTATAGAAAAGAGTGCAACTTGAAATACCAATCGAAGTGTCCGAGCTTTTTTCCGGAAAACAAATAGCATTTGATTAACTGAATTTATTCCACTTTATGGCCAAATGCGATTTTGAAAATTCAAAAGTTGATGTTTTTTTAATGTGAATCAAAAAAATCCCATGAAAATAATTAGAAACTTCCCAAAAAATCAACAAAAAAATGGGATTATCTTCTAAACGATAAGATTAGGCGACTTTGGTAAAGAGTGTACCTTTTTTGTAGAAAATGAGTCGAATAATCTACGTTCGGTATTTTCGGCAAGATCCGGTTTAACAAGGTCCGGTCAGCTCGAAAATCGCTTATTGCAAGGTCCGGTTAGTCCGAAATTTTGAGCTTTTTTGAGTTTGTACAACCGGAAGTCGCAAAAAAATTAGCGCTGACCGGATTCGGCAAAAATAAATTTTTCGAGCTGACCGGACTTTGCCTAAACGGACTTTGCAAAAAAATTCAAACTGAATGGGCTTTGCAAAAATCGAATTTTTGATCTGACCGGACTTTGTCTCAACGAACATTGCAACATAAATTCGAACTGAGCAACAGTCGATTTTCAAGCTGACCGGACTTAACCAGCCTTTGCAAAAAAAAATCGGGCTGACCGTGCTTTGTAAAAGTCGAATTTTCGAGCTGACCGGACGAAAAAAAATTGAACTAACCGGACTTTGTAAAAGAATAAAAGCTGATTGGACCTTGTCACGTATATAGAATCTTCACTTCACTGACTTTGCAATCCACGAGCCGCCACTGGTTGTAATATCTACTCTACATAATAATATACGTTTTTAATATCGGATAAAAAGAACATTTATGTTGGAATAAAATCCAGAATTTCCAGGTGCACAAACATAAACTATATGTACAATCATCCATCATGTGAACTAACACGCAGACTTAAAAGTTCGTTGATAATGCATACACATTTAATTCAAGAATATTTTCCTGCAATGCATCAAGATGAAATGAAAACCCGTTCCTTTCATTAATATTCATTTTATCAACAAAAATGAGCTTCGGACACAATACGAGCGAGTTGTGATGCGAGTTCGAGCCAGGCCGGGAGCAGGTCGGAGGGAATGCGATGAGTAAAAGGATCCAGTCGGGTCGGGCTAGAGAAAAGCGCGCCTTCAAGGATCACATCTCAACTCCTGCTCCTAGACAGGTTTGTCTCTCTTGTTCCCGTTCATCTCGTCAAGTGAATAATTATGTCAAACAGACCCCTTTGCTTGTGTGCCTAATTTAGTTCTAGACACGGGGAACAAGTTTCAACTTAAAAGGTCGGTAGTTTCGGTTTGTTTTCGGTCGGTATTTACTTATAGGAATCTGTTTGATAAAAAAATATATAACGAAAATTCGGGAATATCTTGCCTAATATTCATTTTCAAATATTAAATGGTTCAATAAGAGAATGATGAGGATGAGAAAGTTTTTTTTACGCAATACGAACAGATTTTTTTCATAAGAGTAATGAAAATGTGAAATTGCATTCTAAAAACAAAAGATTTCATGAGTAACCAATCATGAAGTTTTTCTCCGGCACCTGACTCCTCTGGACCTGAAAAAGTGTTTCAGCAGCGAGAGACAACGTACGATATAAGTATATAAGATCCAAGACCATCCTCCAGACTGGGGAATCCCGGAAAGACTACCGGACGCTTAATCAAATCTAGACCCTTTACGGTAAAAAACGAGGTAAAAAAACAAGTAACCCTCCCAGAATACCAAGCCTCATAGAAGCTGCCAATTCAGAATTCAACTATTAGAGGAGATATCGGCTGTCGAAGACTGATCGTAGCAGGAAGACAGAGGTCACCGCTAGGGGGAGGGTGTGAACCCCTCGTAATAAGTAACCCTTTCCGGTTGCCCTAAATACCTACTATAAAGTGAATTATTAAGCGGGTGCCACAAGCAGTGTAGACGGTAGAAAAGACATAGGGCACGTGCACATCTTTTGGATCCGTGACGCTGATGCCGACGTCAGAGAAGCAGAACCACGAACCCATGACGAAGATCAACTCCTAGAAGATTAAACAGCAAACGTCCATCAGAAAGAATATAGCGTTTTACCCTTTTATTAGCCTAATAAATTTAATATAAAGATTAATTTTTTTTCTTGTTGCAGCAGTTTCAATCTATGTCTATGATTTTGAAACATACAATTTTCGTGTTAATAAACTAATGACGTTAAATTAAGCTGGTTCAATGGTGGTTTTAAAACATTTTCAAACCGCTGACGCTGGAACCTCTCTGCTTTTGGAAAATAAAGTCAAGGAAAAAAACAGACTGCAAATCTAGCCTGCTAACCACGGTATGCCTTAAGAGACTTAAAATGTTAGTGAGTAGCAACAGAAGCGGCTTTAAAAAAAAAAATAAAATGAAAAATTTTATATTCTTCGAAAAAAATGTTTTTTCGCCCACTTACGTTAATATGAACTATGACGTCATATTACTTGCTTTATTGTTTTTAATTTTTCTATGATATTCAATATAAAAAGTTGTCTCTTTAAAAAAAGGAGACTAAAATTTGTGATTCATTTTTAATTTATGACATTAAAAAACAATATGGCGGCCATAAGATCATAAGAAACACACAAGTTGACTACAAAAACTCTGAGATCTGGTCAGCTTTGAAAATTTTTGTAAGTATAATGTTATGGATAGCCTTTGATGATTTCCACCAATAAAAAAGTTATGACTGAAATAAAAAAAATCACGATTTTCAGTTTTTTACAGGATGTTTCAGCAACGACTGAAGTAATCCTTTTTTTTCAGATTCTTATTAAGAAAAAAATGGATCAACAACATATCTCTAATTTAACCGATTTCCTATCTCTTACCGTTTCCAAGGAAACGATAAGTGTTTGGTTGGAAAACTCGACAGCCTGTGTTTATGTGTACTTATGTTTATTTTCCCAAAATTCAAATTTTCGGTTTTAAAAATGCCCTGTAAATGTTGCTTCACCTTTCAAGATTATTGAACGAAATTTTGAGCCTCCGTAAAACTTATAGGAGAACTTTATTTTTGTTAAATTAGTTTTCTAAAATTGTTTTTTTCTAAAATTCTTTGTTTCTATAGGTTGTCCCTTCAAAATTCGAAAAAAAAGTTCTTGTGCGACCATTTCAGACCGTAGTTTTCAACCTAGGGGACTAAATTTTTATTGGAGCGCAAGATATCTATAAGTAGTGGCCTGATGTTTCATTTGAGTAAAAATCGGCAAAACAGTTTTAAAATGGCGGTCATTTGAATTTTTGTTAAAATGGCTATATATTTTTACCCTTTGTATAAACACGATGGAAAAAACCGAGGAAAAAAGTTTAAAACTAAATCAATAGGATTGGAAGGACATCTTTCGAACTTTACGTTAGTGGAAAAAATTTCATTTTTTCTATTAATAAGCTATAGTCGCTTGGTTAGTAAGAGGGGAAAAATTGTTAATTTTTGTATAACCATTTATGAGCACATTTTTGAAGAAATCGATCTGAAGTTTTTAGGGTAGGCAACCTTCAATAACCTTCAACCCTGAAAAAAATCAGGTAGTTTATATTACGGAGTTTTTCAAAATTTTTATGACGTTTATTTTTCTAAAATTTCAAAATTTCATTTTCAACACGCCTTTGTAGCCTGATGTTTCGAAATTAGTAAGCAAATTTTTGCAATCTTGTAGAACTTTGGTTTGACTTTTAATTTTCGTTGAAAAAGTTCCCAAAAGTTCTACAGGGTGTCCTTTCAAATTTCGAAATAAATCATTCCTGTGGCACCATTTCAGGCCGTAGTTTTCAATCTAGGGGACTAAAATTTTTATGGGAGCCTAAGACACCCATAAGTAAGTAGTGGTCCGATGTTCTATTTGAGCGAAATCGGTCGAGCCGTTTCAAAATTTGAGAGATCATTCGAAATTTCTCAAAAATTTCATTTTTTTTTACCTCTATGTATGCGAGAGAGCAAAAAAATTGGAAATTAAAATAACAGCTACAGTAAAATGATTATAACCATGAAAAATTTCAACGACCCAATTTCCATAATGGGAATAATATTCATAATTAAATCAACGCATAAAAATACAAAATTTGTGCGATTGATGCGCAAGAAGGTAAGAACTTTACTACAAGAGTACCTCTATAGGTACTAATATAGTAACAACCGCCATTACGCACGACTACTTAACAGTAATACTGACATTACTCGACTAGTACAGTAATGTAAGATATATTACAAATCATTGTCAAAACTGACATTTCTAAAACAGAATACATACTTAATTCTTTTCAATCAATACATCAATTAGTTCAATCGATTTTTAGGGCATTTCAGATGAATTTTTTTAAGCACAATACATGTCATGGCATGCGCATGACAGTAGTTATCCTTACAGGACTTGAAAGCTTCCACGTCTTACTTTTGTCTTACTATTACTTTCGCGTAAAATTTTTACTTCAACAGCAAAAAAACTTCTGAAATTCTATGAAAAATATGCCCCTACATAAAGTTGATTAAGGCTGATGTTTAAATAGTCCTTTTTAGCTCGGAAACGTTTACTTCATACTTCATTGATCAATTTTTAACCGAATGTAGAAAAATTACAGAGGACGATAAAATTGGGTACATTAAAAATTCAAACAAGGCAATATTTTAGTCAGTGTGTGTTTATAGTGGATTGAACGCAGCGCAGAATTGGCACACATGGCTCTATGGTAGGTAAATTTATGGAACTAAAGGCAATCTCTCCGTCTCTCTCGTGTGTGTAAGTTGTAACGTAATACAGGTAGTAATAATGGCAACCATATAGGTTCACGACTTATATAACAGCTGCATTTTCAGAATAGATTATACAGCTGTTCCCTAGCTCTACACACTACACAGTACACAAAAGCAGTGCCTCTGTCGGATGACAGTCGACCATTTCATTTCATTTCATTTCATTTTATACCGGTCACTTCGTATTTTTATTAATTCGACTATCTCCTCTTACAACATCGTGGCCTATACGAAGGGTATTAACGCTAACATAAATGCATTTAATAATTGAATTAAAGTTTTTAGAAGATTTTTTTGAATAAAATCTGTCCTGTTTTTGTTTTCAGCGAAAAGGATGTAGGTAAGTATTTAAATTATATTAGATTTGATCAAATCATTAATAATTATAGATAAAGATAACATTACTGGATTCTATTCATTAAGGAAACTGCAGGGAAAATTCTAATGAATTAATCAGAGAGTTCAATGATCAGTTAAGTACGAAAATTATAGAATAAATTCGAGATGCGTCCGGAAAAGCGTAATTTTACGACGACTGGACGACTGTTTGTTTTATATTAAAAACGGAGAACGCGTAAATTACAAAACCAACTGGAGAGGGTTTTTGCATAAGAATAAAAACGGTCTTGAAATTTGCATTGTTTCCATAATAATTACAGAATCATGGTTCGTTGAACTCCAACCCTCAATTATATTCTCATTGGTCGGTATTACGACGAACGATTTTCCTGATAGAAATTTCGAGTTTCGCCGGTTGGAATTTTTTAATAATTATTATTCTCGCTTGTATCGCAAAAACTCAGATTAAATTCAAGTTATTATTTTTATTAGTCTCACAAAACTGCCTTATGGCAAAAAATTCCACATTTTACTGATAATACACTTTTTGACGGCCTTATGTCTACAGAAATTTTTAATGAAAACAAGACTATTTTTATTAATAATTGTTAATTCGAGACACTTCGGTTTAAAAATACGAAAATCTAGTTCAGCAACAACTTCTGAAAAAAATTTACTTTTATTCTTTTTTAGAAATAAAAAAGTTCTTTTCATAGAATGTCATAAAAAGACGATTTCATAATATTTATACGTCATTCAGTAAAATTTTTTATTTTTTTTCTAAAAAGAATAAAATGTTAAAAAATAATTTTTAGAATGAGATCAATTTTTTGCTTTCGTTGACTTTTTTTCAATCGAATGATATGAAAAATCAATATGGCGGCCGTAAGGAGAATCAATTGGAAAATTATGTAAACCCCGAAATCTAGTAGTCTTCGAAATTTTTTTAAATGTCAAATGTATAGCTCTTAACTACCTACTTATAATGTAAACATACAAAAAATAATTAATAATGCTTTCTGAACGACACACTTACTCCAACGGTATGGTGAAGACAGAGACATCGATGTTTCAATGGTTATTTCCATCTCATCAGTCTGTCACATCACCACCACTAGAGAAGTGTGCCGATCAGAAAGAAAATCAAAAGCTTTAAGCAAAATGATTTGTCGGAAACATAGTGACTTGCATGGCAAATGCCATCTGATGACTGAAAAGTACAACTTTCAATGTGTCAATCAGAGATTCTCCCAGAGAAATCTGCAATTTTTCACTACCAACGCTGACAGTTCACTGAAAAACCAATTACCTTGCGAATCTCAGTAAACCAATCAGAGATGGAGCTAGCCACAAAGCTGTGTTCCTAGAAAGGAAGTAGTTTCTATGAAACAAATTGAATAATAATAAATTATTATATCAATTACAGCAATCCGATTGTTGAAAAACAATAATGCTTTCTGAACGACACACTTACTCCAACGGTTTGGTGAAGACAGAGACATCGATGTTTCAATGGTTATTTCCATCTCATCAGTCTGTCATTTTTTTAATTTTCTTTCTGATCGGCACACTTCTCTAGTGGTGGTGATGTGACAGACTGATGAGATGGAAATAACCATTGAAACATCGATGTCTCTGTCTTCACCATACCGTTGGAGTAAGTGTGTCGTTCAGAAAGCATTATTGTTTTTCAACAATCGGATTGCTGTAATTGATATAATAATTTATTATTATTCAATTTGTTTCAAAAAATAATTAATTTTTTTTCAATAATTTTCAGTTTTTTTCAGCATATTTCAGTCACGAATTAAATTATGCTAAATTTTGTTTCAGATTCTTAATAAGTTTAATATTCTTAATTCTGGTTGCAGCTGTGATAATTTTAACCAAGCCATAACTCTTGTTAAAAGTTAAAATAACAAAGATGATTATACAGGGTGATTCAGGTTTTTGTAGCAGGACTTTACCAGTTGATAGAAAACCTTTTTTTTTTAATAAACGTACCCAGAATCATATGTCCTGAAGAGCTTAGAAAAAAGATACAGGGTTTTGATTTTTTAGTTTGAGGCTCATAACTGGGGCATTTGCATTTTAATAAGCATTAATTAAGCATTAATATTTTAATTTTAAGGCAAGAGGCAAGGGGGCGCTCACTCATGGAAATAATTGTACACTATGGTGGAAATAACTAGGAATAGTGTGAAAATAATTTGAAATAATTGGAAATAGTGGACATAATGTGGAAATATTTTTCGAAGGGGTGGTCACTCTTGAAAATTATTGTACATTATGGTGGAAATAACTGGGAATAGTATGGAAATAACTTGAAATAATTGGAAATAGTAGAAATAATATGGAAATAGTTAAAATGGTGTAAATATAGTGAAAATAGTGGAAATAATGTGGAAAAGTGGAAATATTCTGAATATAACTGGAAATAATTGTAAATCCCTGGAAATAGTAGAAATAACTGTAAATAGTGGAAATTATACGCAAATAATGGAAATAATATGGAAATAGTTAAAATAATGTGTAAATAAAGTGGATATAGTGGAAGTAAAATGGAAATGCATAGTGGACCTGAAGTGGAGATCAAATGGAAATACTGGAAATAATTGTACACTTTTTCATCGACTGAACACCCCCTCGTCAAAACCCCCTTTTATTTATTATAATTTAGAGCAGATAAAACAAAGTTAAACGAATGTAAAAAAAAATTAGTATAGCGTAGATGCAGCGTCCATGTCCCCTTTTTCGCCCAACAACTTTGAAATTTTAAATAACAACCCCAAATTTTTTATTCCTAATTAGTATGCGCAGTGACAAAAAGTGCGTAAGATTTATCTGAAACATTTTTTACGCATATTTTCCCGAATAAGAATTCGCAACAAAAAAAGGGTTGTTATTTAAAATTTCAAAGTTTCCCACACACTCTATTAAGGGGTGAGGGATGCAGGGCGGTTTTTGTGTTCAAACGATGTCCCTCAGCGAACAAAACCACTTTTGTAAAAAACATTTTTCCGGGATATTCGAATATTTCAGGTTATAAGAATCACCACGTATAATGACCAAAATATATTCTTATTGTGGTGTTTGTAAAGTGCCTCTTCGCATAATTACCTATATGTAACTCTACCAAAGTCTATGAAGCAAGAAGGATTTATGATGACACTGTGATGCTCATAAATTTGTGTGCATCATGTTGTCATGACTTTGCCATCATTCTTGTACTTCAGTTTCTCAAAAATTGAAGTTTTCAACCCTTATGATACAAACTTGCATTTAAAAATAATACCCTGCTTTTAAAAATTATTGTAATAATATTATGCAGACATCACAAGAGCCCCACAGACTTCAAACTTTTAATCCAAAAACAGGTGATAAGAGTTTCAAGTTTACTGTTGGTTACCAAGCAACGCAACCCTAAAATTCGTCGTCACTCCTATAATTAACTCATAAATGAAAACACAAATTATTACCCCTACAAGATCAAGATATTGGTGCGAGTTCGTTCACAATCACCTGATCGCCATCCACTTTTTAAATGCTTGTCCAATAAAACTAAAAGAGACATGAACCTGTATGTAGACCATCTTCAACTCTTCACAAAGTTGTCTAAAGTTCACTTACTTTTATTTATAACGAACGAGTCAATGCAATGTGTTTCAATGCAAATAAAGCATTTTACGCCACTTTGAAGCCCCCGAATATCGGTACAATTTAAATAAATACACCTGAACACCAATTAAACAAAAACAAAAAAAAAGCATTCACTCACCTTTTTCTCGGTAAGTTTCTCGCACCGCCTCTGCTTACAAATCTGATGACTCTTGTCGTTCCGACACGGGGCACAATCCCCGCAGTTGTCTTTCCTTTGGCACCCTATGCATTCCCCGCATCGCTTCCTCTTCTTCTTCACCTGTTTATCCGACCCGCCGCTGATCTCGTGGTGGTCTCCTTCGCTCCCCATGGTCGCGGGATGAGGTCTGAAGCCGGCCGTGCTGGACACCGCGGCTACCTGGCCGGAGTTTTCCGTCGAGCCCAGGTCCATGGAGGCACCGTCGCTCTCCGTCGAACTCTCCAAGGAGGAGGTGCGCATTTTCCGGCGTTCCTTTTTCCGGAAATCGTTGCGCGTCGGCGAGCTTATCGTATCGTTGATTCCGTTTTTCTTCTCGATACCGTTGTAGATGCCGCCGTCGCTATTCAGGACCGACATTGGGTTCTGGAATTGGGAGGGGTGGAGACCGACGTTTTGGATCTTCATACCGTGGTCGACTAGTTTGAAATCTTGATGTTCTTGTTTAATCACCGTAACCACCGTTGGAGATGCGATTAGCTGATTGTTCTGGATAATGGATCCATTCTGTGTCGGAAATATACTGGCCGGGTGAATGGAGTTATTAATGGTAGCGATATTGGAAGTAGGATGTGAATACAACTGAATGTGCCGTTCGTCCAAAAACTGTTGTTGGATGGAAGGTATTTCTCTAGCTTGTATCGGAGCAGGCACTAACGGGTAACGTGGATTGACAGCACTTAAAGTATGGAAGTTTGGATTCATCGCAGCGATATTCGGAGAAGTAGAGGAATTTGGTGAAACCGGTGTTAGATTCGTGAGTGTCGTTAGTGTCGGTTCACTAGTAGTTGGTGGATCATTGAAACTATGGAACTGCGATTGGAATGACGGAAGTTTAGAGCCTCCATTCTGTTGGGAGAAGGCGCCCTCTGAAGTAAACGTGGAAGTGGTTGAGCCAAAGCTGCTATTGGAATCGACGGGTTTCGACTCCCACGGCCTGTATTGAGGCTGGGAGGCTATAATCGAAAGGCCGTTATCACCACGATCTAGCAATCTGGCCTCCGTGTAGTAATCCCAATTGGAGATATCTAACAGGCGAGTATCGGTGAAAATTCCGCGATCGGAACCCGAACCGAAAGGACCTCCAGAGGCCGAGTCCATGTCAGAGCCGAAGGAGGAGAAGGGTGGCAGGTTCGAGGGCACATCCTGGACCGTCGAGCTCGGCGTTGACGGTGTCGGCGGGTACGACTGCGCCGCGATGCTCGTGTACCCGGGGGTCAGCGACTCCGAGTCCTGACTCAGAGTCTCGCTCATCCTAGGTGGACATTATCGGCGAGGCCTCGCGGGCTCGTCGGGCCAGATAAGCGATCGGACGACAGGGAATGTACACGAAGGGATTTCCATTGTTAGGTTAGGTTATTGTCATCGTACCTGAACGTTATTGGAGTGAAAAAATACGGTTATATGTACTATTATTTTATATAGATTATTAGATTCCTCTTTGTACTTTGTATTTCTGTTTTGTACTGTGTTGGAATTGTGCAGTATAAAAATATCATTTGATCATGTACATCTTCTTATAAAAATATCTGAAAAAAAAAGAAAAAATACAAATTATAACCTTAAAAAATCCATACAAATGCTATAGTGTCAGCAAAAAACATAATAATTCAGGCTGGCTTTGAAAAAAAATTGTGTCCAAGATTTTACAGTTTTTTTAGATTCAGCCTCGGACAATTTTTTTTTAAAGCCTGTCTAAAATATACTTCCACAATGCTCTGACGGTAATTTACGTACAAAAAGCCAGTTTCATTACAAAATCAATGTCACTTTAAAATTTAATTTTAGCTTTGGTTATAAATTTCTTTTTTAGTGTATTTTTTTATTAAAAATATTGAGGACGACATCAGTTTACGAAAGTCACCCAAACTCATCAAATGTCCTAGGATCCTGACTACCCAGATCACGAAAAAGTGGTTTTCCAAAATTCACATGCCCACGTATGTTTAAGAGTGCCAAAAAATTAAATGAATTGTAAAATAAAGGGCAAAACACTTGACTCAATCCTATAATCCGCGCCAATGATACATGAAAAAAATGGTAATAAGAAAGCTTATTAGCTTTCTTTCCAGTGATAAGACATTTACAAAAGCTGAGTTGTATATCTGAAACGGTTCTGGAGATATCTTCAAAAAACTGGAAAAATTGGAAAAAAAAAAATTTGACACCTTGTACCTATCTCAAAAACGGTGCATTTCTGGACACATATTAATGGGAAATACTTTGTTTATTTTTCACCAAAGAAGCTGCCTTTAAATTTTATTCGCAATATTAAAGATACATCACCACCCTGTAATTTCATATACCTACAGAAATGTCTCCAAAATCGCGTTTTTTCGATTTTAAAAATGCTCCTATATAGCTTCAATCCAAGATTAGTGGACAAAATATTGCACTCTTATAGAACTTATGTAGGACTTTGGATTTTCGTTAAAAAATTTCTCAAAGTCGCGTTATTAGAAAAAATAATCCCTTCAAAATTCGAAAAAAAGGTTTTTGTGATATCAACTTCCAGTCACAGTTTTCAATCTAGGGGACTGCAATTTTTGTGGCAGTAAGATATCCGCAAGGAGTGGTCAGGGATTGCACTTGAGCAAAATCGGTCTAACCGTTTAAAAATGGCAAATTTTGAATTTGAATTTGAAAAAGTCATTTTAATTTTCGGATAATGGTTATTTTTTTAATCTTAAATGGCTACATTTCTATAACCATTTCTGAGCACATTTTTGAAGGAATTGAACTTTTTTCAGTCTATCATCTAAGGCTAATAACCTTTATTAACCTTCATAAATTTCAAAAAGCAAATGATAAAAATGGCGGAGATATTAGATTTTTTTTACATGATGTTTATTTCTCTAAAATCTCAAATTTTCTCTTTCCAAAACGCCCCTGTAACTTTTTTCTAATTTGAAGGTAATTTGGTGTAAATTTTTTAAATTAGCTAGCTGTTCATAGGAAAAAGGGCAAAATTCGTAAGCTCTTTATCCATTTTATGACACTTTTTCAAACGAATTGTAATGAAATTTTCAACTACGCTAATATGAATAATTTCAGAAAGCCAATAATTTAAATAAAAAGCGGTAAGCGGTGAAAATATTCATATCAGAATCGCATAAAAATACACCATTTCTGCGATTGATGCTGCGCGAGAAGGTTTTTAATAGTTCAAAGCGACTTCTTCAATGAAAGTGGATTCATAATTTACTGTGAAACTGGCCCTCAATCATTATTAAAAAAAAAATTAAAGAAAAAAAAACTATAACGGAGACTTAGAAGAAGCGAGCTTGGAAGGCTCACTTTACTATTATGTAAATTCAAACAACAAAACAAAATCATCACTAGTATTTATAATAAATGCTCAAAATTCTAAATATGTAGTATGTAGTTAGTTATAAATAAATTAAAATTATAAATAAATAATTTTTTTGTAGATCATCAAACACCTTTAACAGAGTCTGCTCTGGTATACTTCATGGTGATATTCGTTTGATTGAGTAACAATATAACAGCTTGCAATAATTCATTTAATTATGTCTGAGAAGTATAGTTTAAAATTTCACCTCGCCACCTGGAAACGTTGCCGTATATCCTCCATATGTCGGAGGTAGAGTTCAAACCAATCAAGATCTTTTAGTAAATTAATTTGAAAATGTTAGTATTAAATATAATTTATTTTAAAGTCAACGTCTTCAATGAAAATGATAGTACTGAATTTTTACCACAGACTGTTATTTATTTATTTATTTATTATATTTTACTTATTTTTAATTGCGAGTTTAGATTTGAAATGATGAATGGATTCACAAAAGTAATTATCCCCGCTTCGTGTTAACGTCCCACGCCCTTGCATGCACTTTTAATAAAGCCCGGTTAGCCGGAGGCGAACTTCGGAGACGAAGTTTCAGCAGGAACTCCTCAGGGGGGCTAACTACTGTGGGTGGATAGTCTCTAGTCTCTACTGAATAATCATTATTCCTGCAAAATTATGCCGCCGGATATTTTAGGACTATTTTATGACGCAAATTAAAAAATAAATGCGTCAATCACGGCTTAATTTTTTCATGTTACCTACCATTTCCAAAAAAATGAATACGGAGCTTATTGATGTTAATAACTGGGTAGAGGGTACTTTCGAAAGCTTTTTTTTATTTATAGAACACTTAAAAAAAAAGGCGATTCAAAATTAGCAACGTCAATATACAGGTGGTTAAGAAAGCAATATCAAAAACGAGATAGGAACATAAAAGTTTAGAAAATAAAACAGAAAAATACTCTTTTAGTTGATCTTGATAACGAAAGGTCTGGCATGGCAAAAAGTTTCATGATCTCCATGAAGGTTCGTTATACTAACAATAACCGAATTTCAAAGTGAAAGTTGGAGTTGGTGTCGGAACGGCCGTAAGACTATTATAGTTCTGCTGACCGATCCTCGATCAGTCGCAGAATCATGGTGTAAGAATCTTCACCGTGGTCAGTATATTAGATTTATTATGGCTTTTTTTACTGCTTTAGAGGCAAATTTCTAAAAATAACGCTTTGAAAATAGTCAGTTCTACAGTTCTCGACTGCATTTTTGTATTAGTAAACATGTTAGGGATATGCGCAAATTAGCGCAATAGAAATTTATTACAAAATAATTTGTAAAATAGCTAAAAAAAATCCCTCGAGGTACCTCTGCAAATGTATTACATACCTCATGAAGTTGAGGGATGAAAATTTTTTTTTTAATAACTTTTTATTAGTAAACCGATTTTGGTAAGTTTTGGTAGGTACCTAGAGGTAATTTTGTATTTTTTTGAACTGTTTAGAATTATGTTTTCTAACTGTGGTAGCGCACACCTAGACCTCGGAGTTGAAGGGACTCTATAGGTTGAACCACCCAGTCTTGCACTTGAAAGAAAAAAAAACCTTGCGCGTTAAATTAGTGTTTTTTTTTGTGTAAAATTGTTCAATTCTTTTAAAAATGCGTTCATATACATAGATGGTTATAGAAATTTAACAATTTATTCAGTTTTCCTACACAAGCCACTGGGATATTAAAGGAAAAAAATTTAAAAAATTACAATAGCGTAAAGTTCGCGTGAAAGTTTCTTCCAGTTCTGTTAATTTAATTCTAAGTTTTTTCCTATCTCGCATATAGCAGAGCTTAAAAAAATATAATTTTTCACAAACAATTTAAATGGCCTCAATTTTGAAACGGCTCGACCGTTTCGCTCAAATGCTACATCAGACCACTCGTTATGGATATCTGCTTACTCCCTTAATAAAGGACCTTTGAAAGGACACCCTGTAGTATAAGTCACGCGACTTTTAGAATTTTTTTCAGCGAAATTATAAATTCTACAAGACTGAAAAATTTTCCCCACTAATTTTGAAAGATAAGCTACAGGGACGTGTTGAAAATCAAAAGTTTTAAATCTTAGAGAAATAAACATGGTATAAATATTTTGAATGTCTCCGCCATTTTAATTCCTTTAATTCCAGATCAATTCCTTTAAAAATGTGCTCATAAGTATGATACAAAATTAGCAATTTTTCCCCTTTTACTATACATATACCAACGCCACTGGCTTCTTAATAGAAAAAATTAAGTTTTTTCCACTAACGTAAAGTTCGAAAAATGTTCTTTCAGTTCTTTTAATTGAATTTAAAAGTTTTTTTCTATATCGCTTATACAAACTTACACACGTTAAAAAATTAGCAATTTTTTCAAAAATCAATTGATGATATTTTGAAACGCCTCGTTCGCTTTTGCTCAAATGCAATCCCCGACTCTTTTTTTCGAAATTAGAAGGGACACCCCGCAGAAGTACCACGACTTTAGGAAACTTTGTTAACGAAAATCGAAAGTCTTCCAAAAGTTCTACAAGAAAGTAAAATTTTGCTCACTAATTTTAAAAAATGAAGAGACAGGAGCGTTTTCAAAATTGAAAATTCCAGATTTTGAAGAAATATCGACTAATAGAAAAGTATTGCAAATATTAATTTTTACCCTCAACTTTAATACGCAGGTAATTTCTTTGTAGGAGTACCTTGGTGGAAAATTTTTACAGCTATTTTTCAAAAAATATGTTTACAAAATCTTCCCATGCAAATACTACTTTTTTTGCTGTCGAGTTGAACACATAGTTTTGTCGTCAAATATTGTATAACTTTACGTTAAGTATATTTTGAGTTTTCTTCGTGTTATAATATGCTAATTCCAAAACGTCACTTTTTCTGAATATCATCAGACACCAAAAAGTATAGTATGTTTAGTGCCAATTGGCAAAAAAAATTTTTTTTATTGAATCGTTTCATAAAGTTGCCATTTTGATTGTCATTTTAGTTTCGAAATGACATTTTTTAGGCACAATCCTAAAAGTAACACGCATTTACGCATTTGTGTCTTAGAAGTGACATAAATGACAATTAAAAGAAAGTTTTCGTGACTCTTCATGAAGGAAAAACAGGTTTTTCCTCGCCTGTTACTTTGACAATATGAAGCAATATGAAGCACTTTGACAACTGTCAAACTCGGCCTTCGGCCTCGTTTGCAATTTTCACCCGTGCTTAAAATACTTCATTTTTGCAACTTGTATCACAAATAGCTATTTTGTTCATAAAGTTGACTTTTTAATTATTATTTCAGTTTCAAAATGACATTCTTTTAGGCAATCAGTGTCTAAAAGTACTGTTAGGCACTCAGTGGGTAAAAGTTACATAAACGACAATTAAAAGCAAGCTTTCATGAAGCCCTATGATGCTGTGCACTTTGACAGTGTAGAATACAATTTCGTAGAGTTTCTAAGTTTGACATTGAGTTCCAATTACATACTGAGTTTGACAAACTTAAGATTCATAAATTGTTGTTTTTCTTGGCGATTAAACAAAAAATCTTGTGTGACACGCACATTATAAAAGGAGTTTAAAATTTTCAAACCCGGCCTTTGGCCTCGGTTGACTATTTTCATCACATGCTTAAAACGCACCCATTTTACAACTTGTAGCACTAAAACGAGGCCGAAGGCCGAGTTTGACAATCGTCAGTCAAGCAAAAACATCTTTTGCAATGTGTGTCACACAAGATTTTTTTATTAAATCGCCAAGTAACAACAATTTGACACAACAATTTATGTCACTTTTGAGCACAAGTGCGTAAAAGACTGTAATTTCGAAACTAAAATGACAATCAAAATGGCAACTTCATGAAATAATTAAATAAAAAAGCTATTATTGTATGGGAATAATTTATAAATGAACAACAATAACTTCAATGTCATTAATTTCCTTCCTATATTTCTTTGCCAATACAACAAAACGCACATCACACATCAACTTCTTCCTATAAAAGATACCTCCGTCAAAAATAATTGAGCTTTTAGGTGAAAAAAGCATTTTAATTTAACATGTTGCTCCCAAAATATTTGTAAAAAAATCCATCTGAAGAAGGTCGTTCAACCCTACAATATCAAGGAAGCAGAATTTTATATGAAAAGCTAAAGCTGAATGGGTGGAATATGAGAACTGAGTTCAAACTTCAAAGATTACATCTAGGGAACTTAATTGGATTATGTAACGTGTAATGAAATTTTGATGAAATTCGATTTCTTTCTATAATAAATAATAGGCATCATATAGGCTTGAATTATTGTGGAAAGGGAGCGATAATCAAATTCCAAATTGGAATTAAGTGAGCTTTTTCCAGAAGAAAGGTTAGTGTAGTGAAGCTTCTGATTAGTACCTAAGATAAAACTTGTGTAGGTACATCTGCTAGAGCTTTATATGAAAAAAGTTACCGACCTAAAGTAACATCAATAGAAATTTCACTTTCTCTTCCAAGGTCTATGAATCCCTAATAATAGGTCCCCAGAGCATTTTAAAGAAGTTTCAATCAATAGATCTCTTCCGAGTGGTCTGTAGAACACATTTTTATTCAAAAATATAAGGTATCACCTAATCGATAGGATTTTTTATAAATGACCACTGGTAAAAATTTTATGACTGCGAAAATCATTTTTATAACACTACGAAAAATTTACTAAAAATGAAAAATATTAGACAAGTAGAGAAGTTAAATTTTCAGTGGAAATGTATAAAGTTCAAAAGATGTCTCATTGCCAGGATTGCTCAATAAGTTTTTGTCATCTCTACCCAAGGAATAAGTTTGGACTCATTATTGAAATACGTTTATAAAGCTGCGTAATAGGTAGCTGCAGCTGTCAGTTTTAGTACCTACCTAGCATGATGCATGAACTATAAACGGTTGCATTGCATAGGTATAGGTACAATCGAATTTTTTTCAAATAAAATAAGAACTTTTAAAGGAAATTTCCCTGAATCCCTTTTAAATAAGAAAATACGTAAGTAAAAATAGGAAATCATTTTGTCAAAGATATAATGACGAAAATCGTAATGAATAATTATTGATGACAAGGACGCCGATTGCCGATAATATTTTCAGGACGTAGGCAATTCGGGAAAACCTATTTAATACAATTTTCCTAAATCTTCCTTCCTGCTAGCATTGTTAGCATTGTATAGTAAAATAAATTTCTTAGATGGGTTGTTGAAAGAATCCTAATTCAATAATTGGTAGGGGGTAGGTAGAGAATATAGGTATGTATTTGAAAAGGGAAAGCTTTAATGACATAATTAAAATTTTATAATAATATTCAACAAAACGCCAGCAATATGAGTTATTAAAGTTCGCATTTGATAATCCTCGTTAGGTCACGGCCATTGTCGGCATTTCGGAAAAGATTTCGTTTGGATTTCCACGGCCCTGAACACGCATGCGTTAAAATCAGGTCGATTTCTCAAATGTTTTGTAAGGACTAAAATGAAAGTGAGTTGAGTAGGTACTTTCATACTTTCAATTTCTATGAAAATCTCCTCAGGAGAAGTGTAATAATATGCTCAAATATGAAAGAAAAAACGTTAACCGATTAATTTATTTAGCGCGCGCAACTATTACGTACAATCACAACGGATTAATTTCAAAATAAAATAAGAGAAGCATTCGAAAAATGTTTCTTTGAATCCTCTGACATGTTGCAAAAATATAATGTTGGTATTAGGTATTATTATCAATATAAAATGGGGGCTTTGATATTCATTTAAAATAACAAGGTATAATTAATTAATTATTATTCTCATTACTCATAAAAAAAATTAAAAAATGGATAGTTTAGTCCAAAAAACGTAAAAAAACATTTCATAAAATGTTCCGGCATTCGTTTGTTTACCAAACAAGTCGGTTTGTTGTTAGTTTCTATGCGTATCAAATTAGAGCTTAATATCATCACCAGGCGATGTCATCTCACAATGATAAGAAATCGAGCCCCTTTAACACCCAATACATCGAAACTGAAGGACACTTCGGAGTTTTAGGGGTGAGAAGAAGGAGACACTAACCATTTTTAAAATAAACGTCACAGCAGACACCACCAAACACTCACGTTGCGAATTCACAACTGACGACGCCAGGGCCGGCCGCACGTTGTCAAGCTTTTATGTCTCGCGCCGTGCTTCACATCTGTCGCGACCCGAAGCCAATCACAGGGCAGCTTTTCGTGGCGGAAATACTCGAACCACTTCGCCGCAATAATGCCAAACTGTTTGTGCATGTGTGTACAGTAAATTCATGAAATTATATTAAATTTATATCAAAACTGAAATAAAATAGGCGAAACATTTTTCTAAAATAAATATGGCTAGATAGGTACTTTCGTATAAATATTTTTTCTATTGTATCATAAACCTTTCATATTTTTTTCTGTACTTACTTACGAAAGTTTGTTTATTTAGTTGAATTTTAATATTTTACTCAGGAATAAAAGTGCACTTTATCTAGGTACATATACATACCTAGACCTACCACAGAATTAAATTAATACCTTCATTGGAGGTAGAAGGGACCTATGTTGTGTTTATGTATGTAATGTATTTATACAGGGTGTCGCTAAAAGGTACCACCAACGCTCTACTATAGATTCCTGCTGAGTAAAAAATATGACGATTATTTATGATTTAACCGAAATTATCTATGTTCCAAAAGGAACCCTTCGCAAGATAGAGCCCTTAAAAGGGGGTCAATCAAAAAAGACGTTTTCCAGAATAAGTCAAAAATGGATTAAACTAAGAAACTTCAAAATTTCAGCGCTTACTACTATTGTTAAAACCAAAAAACTGACATATGCCCGTATTCACAAACGATAATTACAAAATAATTACGTAATCAGTTATCTCCATCTCATTCTATTGCCAAAAAACTGCATATCTCCATCTCACTCATTTAATTAATTACGTAATTATTTAGGAAATTATCGTTTGTGAATACGGGCAATAATAGTCTTGCAAACATTGACATACGTTCCTGTTTTTGAAATCATGCCTCACTTTTTACTCCATAACTTTTTCATCCGCACGCCACTGATTGATTCTGCATTTTTTATCAAAAGGCTAAAGTTTTATTAAACTTTTTGACCTTTTATGAAAGTTTCATATCGTGCAACGTTTTCCCGTAATTAATTTTTCACGAAATCGTCTTTGTGAAAAAAATCTCATTTTAATTAAAATTATATTTTTTATTTCACAGCAACGGTTTTTTCATATTTATTGGTCTTGAGAATAATCATAGTAGGCAGTAAAACTAAAGTGTTCCATTTAATTAAATGTTTACTTATTTTGGAAAATGTGTATTTCAGTTGACCCTCTTTAAAGGGTTGTATCTTGGAGAGGGGACCATTTTGGACATAAATAATTTCGGTTAAATGGGCATATTTTTAATCCAGAAGTCCGTGATGGAACGTTGTATTAAAATTATTTTTTAATTAAAAAAAAGAGATCTTTGCAAATACGTTTTCAGTAGTGTAGGTCCATCATAAAAAAATATTCACGGGGAAACGATGCAAGATACGAAACTTTCATAAAAGGTCAAAAAGTTTAGAAAAACTTTAGTCTTTTGATAAAAAATCCAGAATCAATCAGTGGCGTGCGGATGAAAAACTTATGGAGTAAAAAGTGAGACATGATTTCAAAAACAGGAACTCCGTGTATGTCAATGATTGCAAGACTTACGCCCGTATTCACAAACGATAATTTCCTAAATAATTACGTAATCAATTATCCCCATCTCATTCTATTGCGAAAAAACTGCATATCTGCATCTCACTCATTTAAATAATTACGTAATTATTTAGGAAATTATCGTTTGTGAATACGGGCATATGTCAGTTTATTGACTTTAACAATAGTAGTAAGCGGGGCAATTTTGGAGTTTCTCAGTTAATCCATTTTTGACTTATTCTGGAAAAAGTGTTTTTGATTGACCCCCTTTTAAGGGCTCTATCTTGAGAAGGGTGCTTGTTTGAACATGGATAATTATTTCGGTTAAATCGTCATATTTTTTACTCAGGAATCTGTCGTAGAGCGTTTGTGGTACCTTAATTTTAGCGACACCCTGTATAATATGACTTTTTGTGAATATTATTTATGAAAGCACTTGATACTTAGGTACCTACCTATAAATAAGATATTATGTAGGTATGATTGGTACGAATACATAAATATGTACCTACTTACTTTAAATAAATATGCAAAAAAAAAACTGAAACCCTAATTCTGGGCTGGTGGTCCATGGAGATTTGTTCCGAACGTTTCGTCCGCAACTGCGGTGGATCTCATCACGTGTCCACAAGCGATGCTTCCATTCATCGTACCGGGAATCACTCAAGACTTCATTTGAAGGCAGCTGTGAAAGCTTACACACTACACACATCAATTCAAATTAATTTTTTTAATAATTTTTCAAAGCCGACTAGATCCGAGAGTATTCATAGCCAACTTTGGTTTTCTAGTGGCGGCCGTATTATTTTTTTATGTCGTTCGATCTAAAAAATCAATAAATCAAAAACCTAATACTTCTACTTCCTTTTAGAAGAGTTAATTACTGATCAAAAATGAAAGACCATTCAAAATATTCACCCTATTTTCAAAATTTGCAATTTAAAATCAATAATTATTATCTAACAAATCTTCAATTAGCGTTCTAGCACTCCACCCGATTTCTTTTCTAAAAAAAAGTTTCCCAAAATAACGTTCATATAGACTGATCTGAAATAAAATTTAGGCTAATCAGTCATTGCTAAAATATGAAATTATAATAAATAAATAAATAAAATAAACATTACCTTAAATTATAATGTTTTGCTACTTAAACAATCAAACGTATTAAAAACAAAATAAATATAAAAACAACACCTCTAAAAAATGAAGAAATAAAATCTAAAAATAATAATTATTTTAAGTACTTCATTGGATCTGGTATACAAAAAATGATTTAACAGTAACTCACCAAGAAAAGTACGGTTTTTTGTTTCAAGATTTAAATTTAAATTTAAATTTAAAGTTCGGTATTAAAAAAATCAAATTAAAAAATCTATCAAATTTAATTTTTTTTTCAAAATTTTCTTCATTTTTCGAAAATAATAATTTCCATTTTTTTCATTTTAGAGATTTTTGGTTAAATTGATTTTTCTAATGCGGAATGACATGAAAAACCAATACAGCGGCCATAAGAAAAACAAACGTTGATTATGAAAACTCTAGGATCTAGTTCGCTTTGAAAATTTGTCAAATGTCAAATCGATACCTCTTATAATGACTTTATTATGAAATAAGAATAAAGATGTGCAAAAATAAAAGATTTCGATTTTTCGGCATATTCCAGCACCGACTGACAATATTTTTGGATATTTTTCAGATTCTCATTATAAAAATTGTGTAACTTTTTTCTAATTTAGCCGACTCTGTGTCTGTATCTCCAACAGTTTAGAAGATCCCAATGATGAGCCAGTTGAAAATGATCCCCTTGTATAAGCCAAAATGCTTGCTTTGTGGCTATTTGTCACATTCGGTGGCAAAGTTTTGCGACATTTTTTTTAATTTAAATTTTTGGTTTTCTTGATTAGAACCAAATTAGAAATACAATATAGCGACCATAATAAAAACAACCGGGAATCTAGTCGGCTTCGAAAATAGCTCTTGTGCTTTTTGGTGCGGTATAGGTGTTTGTACACTTACAAAAAATTATTTATTTTCAACAATAAAAAAGACATGGCTATACAATCTGGCTATATTTTTCAGTTTTTTCAGGATATAAGCAACGACTGAAGTTATCCTAAATTTTGTTAGATTCTTAGTGAGCATAGAATTGTGAAGCTTTTCTCTAATTTAACCGACCTTGCATTATATCCGCTAGTTCCCGAGATCCCAGTGACAGGAGAGATAAAAAAAAGCACTGTATAGTAGACCCGCTAACCACAATAAGCTATTATAGCCCCGGGGAGCAAATCAACTGGGGACGGAAATTTTTATTGATGTTATATTTTTTGTAGTTATTAGTTATTTAGTTATCATCCCGAATTTCCCATAACCCCATCCAAAGGCGGGTTCCACGGAGCGGGACTTTGCGAACTATATTGGCTCAAAGCAGCCTTACTAATACACGTCACCAACTTTGCAATATCCGAGCCGCCACTGCCTGGGTCCCGTTAGCCATCCCACCTATTTTCTTATGAAGAGGGCCGCATTATTATTTTTAGTAGCCGAAGGGCGCTGAATATCTTAGGACGGCTCTATTTTTTTTGCGTAATATTTCAGCTGGAATTTACCAAATTTCTTCACGGCTATTTAATTTTAAGACTTCCAACCTCCGTGGTCGATTAATGTAGACTTTACTTTTCAATTAAATCCATTAGAATACCAAAATTTGGTGTCGTCAAATATGGGGAATGAGGCAGCCACTAAACCTCATGGCCGGAATAACGTGCAGTAACTATGAGGTTACTAAAATGTAATTTAGGAGAAAGGGCAAGCAGAAATTTATACGTTTGGAGGAACGTTTCTGTTTGCCGCTTCCCCGTAAGTGAAAATGTTCCTCCAAACGTAAGTTTCTGCTTGCCGTTTCTTCAAAATTGCATTTTTAGTAAACCTCAGTTACTGCACGTTATTTCGGCCAAGAGCTATAAATATTTAAATTTTTGAAAGCAGCCTGGTAGGGAAAAGGTCTCGAGGAGGGGTGACCGTTTCAAGTGCTGCGTGGTTTGTAGTTCCATTCTTCTAGAATAACCAGAAGTTCTTTTGAGGTTGTAAAAAGTCAGTATCGATACCGTTCTCCATCAACAGTAAAAAATAAATGCATCCATGTTCTGACACCTTCAAAACTTAACTTTTCATCAAACACCTTCTCTTGAGTAAGATGAGGGTTTCCTGTTACCCAGAAACGACCAATTTGCTAACACGTCCAGAAAGGCGAAAAGTAGCTTCATCGCTGGTTATGACAGTTTTCATAAATTTGGTTTTGTTTCGACTAAGTTTGTAACGATACGTGCGAATTGAAAACGTCTTCGATCGTCAAATGGTCGTAATGTGAACAGTTTGATTTTTGAATGGATAATGTTGCAAGTCTTAAGTCAAAATTATTCTTAATGTTCGCTCAAACAACCGTAATTGCGGCGCACATCCCCCCCCCCCCAAACAAGAAACTTTTTGGTTTTTTACCAATTTAATCCCCGAGGCTTTCGTCCCTGAGGTTTCAGTTTCAAGAGTGGTGAGTGGTTCATGATTTTGAAAATCGCCCGGCAAAGAAAAGAGTTACCACTGAAAGTTTGACAGTTCATACACAGCTTCCATGCAACTCTGTTATGAATGTCATTTCTACACAGGTTAAGCACGAGAACCTTACGGCATTTAAGATATGTGTTGAGAGTAGAAGTCTAGAAATTTGTACATTTCAATCTTAAGGGGCTGAACTAAAATATCTACAACCCCACACCACTTCTGGTTATACCGGAAGCTGTCACCAATTTGTATTTTAAATAGGACACCTATTATTACCCATATTATTACATTTTCAGATTGCCTGAAAAATTGTAATAAAAATGGTGTTTATAGTTCAAATTTGTAACGAGTGATTTATGGGTTATAAACAAATGAAAGTCGCAATTTTCTATTTTCAAAGCAGCTTAGATAAATAATCCAAGATTTCCTGAAACAACAATTTTACAAATGTTTTATTGAAAGTTTGAATTTCGTATGGCTCCATATTACATTTATGTAAGCCCAAATGCAAAATTCTTCTAAAAGAACCCTAATTGAGCCACACATTCCCCCTCCCCCGCACACATCCAGAAACTTTTTATTTTTTCGCCAGTTTAATTCCCTTGGGACCTCGTCCCTGAGTTTTCAGTCGCAAGAGTAGGTAGGTATAGTTCGTGATTTTCATAATCGGTTGGCAAAGAAAAGTTACCATTGAAAAATCAAAAAAAGTGTTAATTTTTTCCTCATAAATTTATCGTAAATTATGAGAAGGGCGAACAATTGACAAATAGTTCCATAACAATAACAACCAGTTGGAATATTCCTGACAAGTTTTATCACAGGGAGACAAAATTTTTAGATTTGTAGAACGTGGCAAGTTCTACATAATTACTGTCTACATAATATGTTTGATTCGTGTGATTGGTCATGAATATGTCAATAAAAAGGCAAAAATTTTGGTCATCAGAGTATAGATGTATAGTATATCATAAATTGTTAGCTTATCGACCGGTTTCGGGTTTTACCCCATCATCAGGACAGTTGATTATTAAGCAACCATAAGCAACATCGATAAAAAATTGAAAAGGGGGTGCATCAATTTCGAGAAAATGGAGACGGAGATGGAGGCCAAATTTGGTCTGTTTAGGGCTTCTCAGAATAATTGTCCTTTAAACCACTACAGTTAGATGTACCAGTATTCTAAGTGAAAAGGGGGCGTTAATTTAATTGAAGATTTTCATAAATTGGTGATGTTAAAAATAAATTAAAATTTTATTGCAAGTAAAACGGCGTGACTGTCGTGAAGCGACAGCACCAAGGACAGTGCTAGCAAGTGTCAAAATTTATAAAAATCTTCAATTAAATTAACGCCCCCTTTTCACTTAGAAAAGGGTTTAAATTTTGATATTTTACCGATAGTAAAACTGTAGTGGTCCAAAGGACAATTCTGAAAAGTCCTAAACAGACCAAATTTGGCCTCCTTCTCCGTCTCCATTTTCTCGAAATTGATGTACCCCCTTTTTATCGATGTTGCTTATGGTTGCTTAATAATATGACAACTGTCCTGATGATGGGGTAAAACCCGAAACCGGTCGACAAGCTAACAATTTATGAAACTATATTCTGATGAACCAAATTTTTGCCTTTTTATTGACATAATATGTTTGCGCATGATTACACATGCGACTGTAAATCAGAATTAGCAGATATGATGATGTGTTTTTAGTAACACCATGATAGTGCAAGAAATTAGGTATCAATAAGTACCTCCAGAAAAAAATACATTTTTGAGTACCGAAGCTATTCTACATTTTACAGGTTGTCGAGGTGATTTCTCAGTAGTAACTGTAAAGAATATTCGGAGTTCTAAAAAAACTCAAAATTACAAATTGCAACCCCCTATCATGTGATAAATCGATTTAAAGGTCTTTATACATACCTAGGCTGCAAAAAAATATTTGTGATGAAACATTTTCATTTTTTGAAAAGTTACACAGCATGTTGAGAATTCTCGTACTGTATGAGATTATACAAACTATCCTTAAAAATAAAAATGAAGATAGGCTTTCAAAAAATTAAAATATTTCATCACAAACACCTTTTTTGTACGCAGTGTACAAAGACCTTTAAATTGAGGTATCACAGGATAATAGGGGTTGCGATTTAAATTTTTTAGTTGGATAGCTAACCCCACAGACAGAAGACAATTTAGAAAACTGCTGCCATACCAAACTTCTCCATACCAAACTTCTTCTCCGTTCATTCTGCCGAAATGGATTTTGTTTTTTCTTCAAGAAAATTCACTATTCTAACAGCTATAATAGCCAATCAAAAGTTTTGAAATTGACACACTGTATAAACGTGATTTAGTTTCATTCGTGACTTGTGTGACACTTGTATATTTTTTCAAATGTACACATTACCTACATCTGCATATAAAAAAATATAAAATAAAGCAATTAAGAAAAAATAACCAATCAAGACTGATCCCAGACGTTTCTGATCGTAAGTACCTACCATCATTTCTTTTCATAGAGAATTTTAAATTATTTACCGATTTTGATGCTAGTTTAAATTGTACCCCAAATCAATATTCCTATCATTTACCTATTTTATTTAGGAAAGTGCAGTATTTGTTGCTACACAAGTTTAAATATAGACTAACTGCTGGTCCCCATTTAATGCTCAGTTACTGTGCTTCTGTCTTTGCAGCACCTTTTTGTGTAATCTTCCACCTTTCGCTGCAATCTAAAATGTTCCCAGCTCAATAGACCAAATCTCTAGCATGTCCAGTCCACAAAAGCATCACTGATTAACTGTGTAAACTTAGGAAAGTTGTTTGACTACACAAGTATCAAATCTTGAATTCCTTTTAATTAATACGAGTATATTTCGGAGGGGCGATACCGAATTGGGCGAAGGATTTTGTTATTCACTAATCCCAGGGGTCAATTGGGCGAGAAACGAGAAACTAGGGGATTATAGGAGATAAGTGGACAGACAAGAAATACATGTGCGGCCTTGCCCATATACCGTGTGTCCCCGGATAGGTGAAACGACTCTTATAAAAGACAAAAAATTTTTTATTTCAATTTTAATTTTTTGGGGTTCAGCCCTGCTTGGCTAAAGAGTAATTTCTAACAAAATTTTAGTTTTGAAAAATCAAGCATGCCTTGGAAATTTCCAAGAAACCGGTTTTTCTGTTGAGTAAAGTGCCTTTTATGTGGCAAAAACGACAAAATGTTATTTGAAAAAGTTGTTCAGAATCAACATTTAGGTCCCTATACCAAATTTCAAAACCATAGGTCAACTTTTATTTTTTTCATTTATTTTTATGTTAATTTCACAAATCAAAGAATTTCATAATTTGTAACAATGACTGCCATGGAAAAACCAAATTGTACCCATAGCAATAGCAATTTGTCAATATCAGTCTTTGTTATAAATACAAATGAAATTCTTTGATTTGTGAAATAAACATAAAAGTAAATGTAAAAGATCAAAGTTGGCCTATGATTTTGAAATTTGGTATAGGGACCTAAATGTTGATTCTGAACAGCTTTTTCAAATAACATTTTTTTGTATTTGCCACATAAAAGAAACTTCACTCAACAGAAAAACCGGTTTCTTGGAAATTTCCAAGACATGCTTGATTTTTCAAAACTAAAATTTTGTTAGAAATTACTCTTTAGCCAAGCAGGGCTGAACCCCAAAAAGTTAAAATTAAAATCAAAAAATTTTTGTCTTTTATAAGAGTCGTTTCACCTATCCGGGGACACACAGTATATAGCAGTGTTGCCAGATTTATTTTCCATAACTGCTACTTGTTCGACACTAAAGGTGGCCAATGAAAAAAGTTTTTTATCATTTACTATATTCAAGGGATTGTTGAATAGTATTAACGAATTATGATTTATTGTTTAGTAACAAAATCATGACCTTTCGTGTTTTCCATAAATTTTCTACTGAAAACTCACCATGTTTTTAAATCTAAGCAATTTCAACGCCAAATATCTCTGGAATTTCCTACTTCTAATCAATAAAATTAAAAAATTAAACTTCTCTTTAATAATACACATTTATTTTCAAAACTAAAGCGCATATAGGTATATTAATCATCCTCTCCCATACAAAAAATGTGTTAATTCTATTATCGCATACCTATAGGATAAGGAATTTTCATATGTTGAAATGATTAATTTTAAATATTGAATATCCTAATTATTTGACAGAGAAATATTAAATGAATAATTTTTCAAGAATTAAAACAAAAGTCTTTTCTGCTATACTAATTATTAAGTAGGCAATCGAATCGTTCGTTTTCGTGAAAATTAGGAAACATTTTTGACTAAAATAATATTAGGGAGTTCTAACACAACTTTCTATTATTTCTATCTTTCCGGTGGAGTACCTATAAGGTACTATAGGTACATATTTCATTGCAATGGTATTTTCTCACAGCACTTTCAAATGTGTAAACAAAAAATAAGAAATTTGAAACAAACTGAATGACTTCTGCAAACCAATACTTTTCTAAAGTACCTATAATAATTATTGCAACATGAAATTGAAAACATCGTGAAAATTTATCATGATTTTCTCAAAGGCAATAACTTAGTCAATTGAAAATTATGATAAATTTATGATAAATCAATTCGTAGTAATTGATTGCTTTTTATGGTTTATTTGAGTAGGCATAGCAGCGACGTTTACTTTTCTATTAATGTTTCATGTTTCTGCTGTATAGGTATAGTATAAAATAATTGTAAATGCACTAAGGGCTTGATGTATTTGATAGAACTTAAAAAAAAATAATACATCAAGTATCAATATTATTTATTTATTTTTTTCAATTTTATTTAATGTAGAAAATCGGAATTTCTGTAAAATATGGCAACGTAGCCATACAAGAGCATGCAAATAACTCAACGGTATTTAAAAATTCATTCGCCCAATTGAGCTCCCGGATTATAAGAACCCCCGTCGTGTCGAAGGGTCACTCAGGTAATTTCGCCCAATTGAGAAACGCCGTTTCTGAGAGACTGGATCAAAAAGTGGAGGTCATCTACACAGACCTTTTGGCAAGTTTGACAATGGTCGTTTACTTCAAAAGTTATCTCAATTTGGATTCACAGGGGATTTCTTGAGTTCTCCTGTTCCTATTTATTTATTGAATCACGCCTCGTTCCGGTGCTATCCTGGTTTTTGTTTTTCTGAAGTTTTTACTACTTCAGGTGTCCCTCATGAACCTATACTAGGACCATTTCTATTTGTCAATAGTTAGTTGAATAAATACATGTGAATTTTTTATGCTTAATTTTTTTACATCTAGCTGGATAGGTACTACAGAATTTTTACAAGTTATTTTTGCAGGAAACTTACTTCTGGGACCGTTTGCGGGTAAAATAATGGTTTTGGGACAAAATAACGCGCCGTATTTATTTCACAGCAATTTATTATTTCTAACATAATATTATATTAGATCAATTTTTTAATCAGCTTGGAGAAACAATTATTTATTTATTTCAAGTTATAAAAGCAACATATTTAGAATTTTTGTTATATAAAAAGTTTATTCACAGTCATTAATATCATTGTTTCTCCTTCATTATTATTGGTATCTATAACATTGACATTTTAATAATATTCTACATAGGTATTAAGTAAATAGTTTTATATAAATTTATAAACATCAAGTCATAAATATTTAGAGATCCTGTCCTAAAATAACAAAGATTTACTAATAAGAATTTTACATTCAATCCCTAAGAAAAACATAAAAATGTCTACTTCCTTTGAATTCAAACCTTCCCATCTTCATAACACTTATTAACGCTCCTGATTTATTAATCATTAGTGGTAGGTACTTGCTTGCTTAGTATATTTAATAATTTTGGTTTCTGGTTTCTTTCAGATTCTTGTGATTTTAAAATTTAGAAAAAAATAATATTACAATGTGTCCCTTTTATAAACAGTTCGGATCATTGGTGCCCCCCTCTTTATTTTTTGAACCATTCAAGATAAATAATTGAAAGTCAATATAGGTCCACTGTTTAATTACAATTTAATGACATGAACATAACCATTGTCAAAATAAAGATAGAGAAAGGGTGCCATCTTTTTTATGTACAGTTTGGCCATACATCATTGGGTATTTCTCACAACAAAGATTTTTATCCCTATAATTTCGAGTTTGAACAAATGGCGGCATTATATTGATTCAAAATATAATGCCAAAAAACAAAAAAAAAATGGGAGGTTGGTCTTGCCATGCATCTCTGGATAGGGTCTCACAACAAATAATAACCCAAAATTTCAAGAAAAAACCTATTTTGAATCAATATAATTCGCCATTTTGTTCTCACTCCAAATTGTGACTTGAATTTTTAGGATAAAAATCTTCGTTGCACGATCTTTCAAATGATGTATTGCAAAACCATACTTTCCATTATGGAAGTATACCAACTTTCAATTATTTACTTTAAATGGTCAAAAAATAAAGAGGGGGAGGGAGACACTAAAGATCATTAGTATATAATAAATACATTGGTTTGAAACTGAAAATGATCAAATTTAAAGGACAAAAAAAATTAACAAATTATTGCAGAATTGCCATTTAGGTACTTCTTGCTTATACGTTAAAATTACTCTTCATCTCGGGAACACAGTACAGTAGACAATCGGTTAACTCGGTACATTTTATTGGGATGTATTGCCATATCTCTGTTGAAAAGTTATTTGATGGTCAAATAAGGGTGAGATAGACAATCTCTGAGACAGTCGTGTAAGTACAGGGTGATTTGCAAATAATTCGTTTTCTGAAAATTTTAATCTCAACCCAGAAGAGTTCTTAAAAGAAATGGTCTCACTGGTAAAGCTGTCTTGTTTTTAGTCACATCCAGATACATAAGAACTATAGTCAGAATTTACAAGCCCAGGGGTAAACCATTTAAAATTATATTCAAACTTATTATTACTAACATAATGTATCCCGGAAAATACTAGACAACTGCATAGGTACTAGTAAATCGAGAGTCTACTATACAAAATTTATTCACGTGGCTTCTAAAGTCATGAAACGATAATTTGATGTTTCAATTATTGTTTATACTATACTATGACATGTAAGATATTTAAACTCTAGGCCGATGATTGGAGTAATATATTTTTCAAAACATTTTGAGCATCTCCAAGTAAGTTATTATTACACGCTTTTTAATAACATGCTTTTATATGAAGATATGAATGAACAATTACGATTCCACTAATATTAACAAACACGATTTCTATGATTTGTATAACATTATCTAATATCAGTAAGCCCCAACATGCAACAATAATTTCATTTTTCTACCTATGGTGTTTCCATACAACGCTTTATAACATATTAGACACATCTAGTGAAAATCCGACATTCTATAAGTATACCTCTTAGTTACAGTGATGTCTTGATAATTGAAATGGTAATCCAGATGACAACACACATTATTTAATCTTGTGAAAGCTGCATTGCTTCATTTTTAATACCTAAAAAATTTTCACAGATTGTTTATACAACGAACCCTTACACCAACAGTGAAACCGAAGAAAACAAAAAAGAGACAAAAAACTTCAACACAAAAAATTTCTGAGGCAACCCAGAAAAATGGAACCGCTCTGTGTCTGTTGAATTCATTTGAAAAAGTATATAAGAACGAGAACTTTATTCAACAGAGAATGGAAAGAAACTCGGCCCGAATGAAAACCTTTCCAAGAACCTGTTCGGATTCAGGAGAGGCCTCTCACAATAGATACCACTAAGAATGTCATGCAGCAAGTAGAGGGGATTAATTAGAGCAATTACAAAGACATTGGCTTCTGTGTGATGATAAAGTTTAACATATAAAAAGCTTTTAAGTCCGGACGCTGGGGACTTCGAAAGACTACTTTACAGATAGGTGTAGTGATGTGAACCTCCGAATTAGCTGAGACTTGGAAGGCAGCACACTAGTGGCCTTCGCCGACAATCTGGCAGTGATAGTTACAGCAAAAAACATGATAAAAATCCGACTAAAGATAAGTTAGGACCCATTAGCAGGAAACGAGAATTTAAAAAAATGGAAGCTGTTTCATTGGCAGGAGGAAAATCAGAGAGCTGAGCATCAGAATTTACAAGGGAAATATAATAAAAACCAGTTCCTCAATAACTCACAATGACAGGCATACGATTGTGCAAGGACTCGAGGAACTAACTGAAACATCAGAATGGCGATATAACAGCAATGCTTAACGTTAAAGGTCCAAGAGAAGAAACCAGAGGGATGCACAGGTGGCAATACCCACAATCTTGCATAAGACACCGGTCTAAAATTTCTGGAACACCGAAAAGTATATGCAGATGATGGATAGAGTGGACATAAAGACCGAACCATCAGGGGAAGTACAATACTTAATAGTGGCGATAATGCCTCTAAAACTATTGGCAATGGAAAGGGCAAACAGAAGCAGTGACATCGCAGGAAAAAAGATTTGAAACAAGAGAGTAAACTGCTGGAGAAAATTTATCATCCCAATAATAGAGGTAACAAGAAGACACGGACAGCTAAACTACTAACTCACACAAGTGGTAAGTGGTCAAAGAGTGTGAAACACAAATCGAAATCAGGGGGGAAATCGGGAAAAAGGAAGACTGGTGCTGTTAGTGGTGCTCGGTAAGTGGTCAAAGAGTGTGAAACACAAATCGAAATCAGGGGGGAAATCGGGAAAAAGGAAGACTGGTGCTGTTAGTGGTGCTCTCCACAAGTGTTGGACTTCCTTAGAGCACACAACCTTTCACTGCTCTAAGTTTTCACTACAAAGAGAAGAGCTGAGCGCTAAACTGGGAGAATTGATAGCAACAGAAAACACTGAAGGAAACAGAAGGCCCTATTGTTAAACTCACTAAACAATGTTGCGAAATGGTTCTGCATGGAATGGAAGAGGAGACGGGGGTTTTAGTAAGCTTTAAACAATGCTAAAGAAACTCGGGTGATACTTTTAAGAACAATTCCAATTTTACAATTACAAGAACAATTTCAAGAGGCTGCAAATAAGCCATTGATGTCTCTATCCATTTTTTCTTTAAAACGTCTTGTTCAAACATGGATATAAGAACACCCTGGGACACTGCTGACAAAATTCACGATGTAGCAAGTTGTGTTGATGATGCATTTGGGAAATCAGCGGCATGGGATTTACATTTGGGAATACATGAAGGCTGGATTCAGCAGCACAGGAGATGATTTTACTTTCAGTAATTAACATCAGAGACAAAGTTCAGATGAATGACCAAACCAAATTTTTAAAATTGGCTTGCTTTGGTTTTAATTCATCCATATTATCCAGACATTACTGATACTAGATGGTATACACTTTTTATAAAACAAAATAGAAATGTTTTTTTCAAGGGCAAGTGCACGAAAAATTAACAGTTTTTTTGAATGCAAAGACAACCATATTTAACCTGCCCTACAATACAAAACGTGAATAATTAATTTAAGATTGAATAAAAAAAAAAAACTAAGCCACAAACTTACTTGAATACATAGAGCTAAGAGTTTTCATAAGCATTAAAAGACAAATAAAGACAAGATTCTAAAATTAAATTGAAATTTTGATACCTATTTTCATCAATAAGGTTCAATGTAAAACGCGAAGAACAAACTTAATAATACAGATCATCACTACAAGTACTCCTATCCCTGCTTTGCTTTCTAGACACCTAACAAACATTCATCCCTCTCTTCTTGTAGACACATACCTACATAGTACAATACAATTTATAGATGCATAACCATATTTTTGATATTTTTATTTTATTTCAAAATCCGTTCAGCAATAAAATGTGAGTAATTCGTATCAAATTCATGTTCAAGTCCTTGTTGTAGTAAAGGCACAACTTTTAAAGTCTTTTATTTGAGTTTCATTACAAAATCTAGCTCTATGATGTCTAATTTTATGACCAATTATTATTGTTTTGAGAGTTCTGCTGAAAAATGTTTAACACCTGCAAGTATAGATAAAGTACAGTTATATCCTGTCTAAGCTTTGCTAAGAAATTCAACAAGATCACAGAATTATTATTTGATGTGATTCGAAAATGTGTAATCGACAATCAAAGAGTTTTCCAACGGGCTGAAAATTATCCCACAGCTCATTAGAAAACTTTTAGATTGTGCCATGTCATTAAAAGGTAACAGGCTTTAAAGCTAGTCAAACACTGGATAAATTCATCCGATTTGATTGCAAGTTTACAGAACCTATTTCTATATTTTTACTCACTTAATTATACATAAGCATATAGCAGCTTGATACTATTTATTAGATAAATCGTTGGTCCTAGCCATTTTACACAAATATGTTACTATTCTATTATTATTTATTAGTTTGAGCTATTTTTGTCTTGATTTATAAGCTAACGAATTTTGTTTATCTGTGTTGATCAAAACTACAATTTACTTAAAAAGATTTACTTAAAAAATAATTAGTTTAAGAGCAGTCTACCCATGATCAAAAGACTTTGGAAGCATCGATCTAACATAAGTCCTAGTCAATGCTTTTTTCAATGCTAAGTATCTACTACTGCGGTAAGTGTAGAAGAAAACAGGCTACAAAGTGAGGTCTGAAAACATAAATTGTAAAATGTACATATAAAGAGTTACACATGACATGAAGCATTCTCACAACTCCAGCTCAACACATTAACATGAAAATCGACACATCACAACTACACAATAAGAATTTAGAGTAAACTTAGAAGCCCGTTTGTGGTCAGGAAGAACTTTGGTTGGAAGTCAAGATGATTGATAGCATCGGGATAAGTCATAAGTTTGACAACTCCTACATATTTGAACTTGCTTTGTATGCAATATGTATATTAACACTAAATAATACCTACTGCCACATGAGGGTGCTGTAAAACTTGTCGTTTGATTCAAGGGAGAATGTCCGGTATTGACAGTTGAGTGTATTTGCTAATATCATCCTTCGAGAAATCTTGGCAGAAATTTCTGCAGGCTGGTGCCTGATAAATAGGTATGTGGGGTTTTGGGAAAGCGGTGCTTTGTCTACTAAAAGTCGTCACTGTCAAGAAGCCTCAGGAAAATTCTTGGGCAGTGTAAGAAGAGGGATGAGTGCAACCTATGGCAGTGGAGGGATCAGAGTTTCTTAGCTCTGAAAAAAAAACACAAAACAAATGATTTGTGAAGCAAAACTGAGTTCGAAGAGGGTCGATTTACTCATTTCCCAATGGATACAAAATCAGTTTTAATACATTCAATAAATTATTGGCAAAAGAGGACCAAAGTCTTTTAAAGATCTCTCATTTTGATTAACACAGATCACAATGTAAATTATTTAAAAAACTGAAAATATTTCTTCTTCAATACAAACTAAAAAATCTTTTACATAAACACTTCTTAAAATTAATTTCTCAAGACCGCAACTTGTAATTATAATGGAAGAATGAATGAAGTCAGTTAAAAAGGATCAAAATGTCACGTTAGATCAAAAATGTTCTCTAGTAAATTAATAATTTTTTGGTTAAAATTTTTATCCTTATCACATCTTCAATAAAGAGACAGAATTTTCAATTCCAAGCTGGACTACTGGAGAAACAGGGATTTTCCATACCTATAGTCCAATAAAGTCTAAAAAGTCATACGTATCGATTAAGAATACACATCCTTTTGATAGTTCGATTTATTTTGTTTCATGTGCGTGTTTTTATAGTAACCGTCCAGTTTGTCTAAACACTCCATCCCGCATAAATAAGTATACGTCAACATTGGTTTTGAATGAGAATTAAATGCACAACACAGATGATAGAATGTCATTACGTGAATAAATTTTATGTAGTTGTCAGTGGCTCTCAAACTGACTTAAGCGGTTCAATTCATTTTTTGAATGATTCCTTCAATAATTACGCTCGTTCACAACTTGACAATTAACTGTTTGACATTTTCTGGTGAAATTAAAAATATTAATTCGGACGGTTAGTAAGACGTCACATCTGACTTTTTAAAGTTAATCCTACTATAGTGGAAGTTTTCAATATCTTTAGTCCTTACATGACCTGCGTCAGGAAGAATAAGAACCTTGAATGCTTCCAGTTTGACCTCTCTTGCCTGTTGGGAAATATTGAAGTTGTAGATTTTCGCCTACAAAAAAATGCTAGTAACAGAGCCGCTTTTCGCTGGGAACAGGAGGAAAACTTCAGAGAGTTCAATATGGTCTTCACAGATGGATCTTATGAAAGAAGTTCAGGGAAATCAGGCATAGGAGTCACAATCTCAAGTGTTGACTATAATTTTTCAGCGAGACTGCCTAATTACACACAAATCTGCACGTCAGAGATCATAGCAATTAATAAAGCTTGTTCTGTAGTTCTGGAAAAGGGAATACAAAGGTCAATCGTATGTACTGACGCAAAAAGCGCAGTTCACAGAATAGCTAGCTGCACAATTGATAACAGTCGAGATTACAGCTCATTGATGACTAAGAGGTTTATCCTGGAGGCAGGCGCCAACGTTACTGACATCAGATTGGCCTGGATTCCTGGTCATACAGAGATACCAGGCAACGAAAGTGCTGATTTTCTTAAACGTCCCAATGGACTTAAAAAAGAATCAAGGGACATTGAATGTGTCCCTACCCCAATAATTACGCTAACAAATTTGAATAGCTCACGTTTAAATGAGTTGACGGCTTTTTTAAATTACAACGTCATAAAATTATAACTACCCCACATAGCATCTCATTTTAACACATTTACATGAAATCAGGAAAGAAGGAATTTTTTAAATAACTTGCTCTGTTTCAGATATTCATCCCTACAACCCTGCTCTATCTGTCATGGGATCATTCTTCTATCCGAGGCAACATTTCGGGTGTGTGTAATGCTTTCCGTTGCCCCAGAGCGAGAAGAGTCTTTTCCTGTGTTTGTGCTATCTGTCTCTACTAACCCCCTCTAATTCAAAGTGAAAAGTTTCCACCGGCTACAGTAGTGTTGAACAAGTAGACGAAGAATAAAAGCAAGCTCAGACGCACTTATGGTGCAATCCAGAGAAGAGTTAAGAAATAATCAAGAAAAACTTGCAGCTGGCTAAATACACAACCGTGGGAGGGCCATTGAAAATCACTCAACTCAACTCAGAATTTTTAACAAAACTGAATCAAAAAGTATTATGACTCATCACAACTGCAATAATAATAATTATTAATACCTACTTAAAACTAAGACATTTGTTCCAATTCAACCAAATTTCTACTTTTGAGCGTTCTTGAGAATTCAATCATTAGAAATTAAATAAAGCATGATTATGTCAATAATATGGTTACCGATAAGTAACTTATAATAACTTCAAATATAAATAATGTCATTTTAGGAAAGGATATATCATATTATTATTCAGTAAGTATAATATCTAATAATCATACTTAATTTTTACAAAATTTGACTTCGTTATTATCCTTTTTGTTGGATCTGCTGATTGCGGTATTATGAACTGGTGGCTGTGGAAGATCTACGTTTGCGGGAGCGGTGAACGGCGAATTGACTGGGAAGTGTTTTGCTGTTAACGGGATCCACGTCTGATTGCTCTTGATCTTCATGTGATTTACTGCAAGTTCCGCTAGTCAGTGATGATCTATCCACATCCAGTCACAATGCAACAGCGCATCAATAAGCTAACAACATCACAAATTAAAAGCATTCACAAAGTAATAATAATTAAGTACGGTAACTTGCATGCCCTCTCTCAGAGATTAGTTTTCTTCACTGGGGGAGTGTAAAATGTTGTTTCTAAGACAGAATTATAATAATTGGATCAAGCATTGGCGCCTTAAAATCACAAAAACTCATATTCAAAGCAGCTGATACTAAAAAATGTATAAAATTTTTTTAGAACTAGGTGATCTGTCTTATTATAAGTTAAACAAAATTGTTGCATCTTGAAAATTTACTTATTTATAATAGTTGGATATGTTTCTTAAATTTCAGTTTTTTCCTTAATTCTGTTTTTTAATGGTTTAAATGGGAAGAATTAGGAGTTATAATTTTGGTTTTTCAGTTATTTTGAGCTATTTGGTAGATGATTTCAACTGATTTTAAGTTAGCCTGTCCTAAAACTTCCAACAAAATTTGATTTTGTTTCATTTTCTACAGGGTGACATTTAAAAAAGTCTCCATTTACGATTCATTTAAAATTAAGAGATAAAATGCGGAAGGGAACCACTAAAGGAGTCACACGAATCCCAAGGGTTATGCACCCCAAACGACTAGCTCTTCACGAACAATCCCACTGGCCACCACCACTTCCCAATCGATCGGATATTATATTTTCTATAAAAATTCAAAAATTGATCTGAAAAATACAGCAGGCAGAGCTAGGATAATCTTGTAGTATATAAAAAAAGTGAGATAAGGGCTCATTATCTGTGACAAGAAAAAATGGTCTACCGTACAGGGAATTGTAAGATCGCGAGACAGAAAACAAAGATTGCAAGTGCTTCACGGTCCAGCTGGCTGTAGTTCATTTCAGTTTTGGTGAGTGAACATGGAAAATATGGCACAGGTTTTTCATTTACGTCAATCACATGGCTGACGACTGCGACGACGCCAACAGGACTGGCATCCATTGCAAGAACCAATGAAAGCTCAGGGTTGTAAGGCACTAAGACACGATTGCTACACATTTCTGATTTTAAATCATGGAATGCTGCTTCACACGCAGGAGTACACTTGACAAGCTGACCAATACAGAGATATTTCAATGACAGCTTGTATTTTGTCCAGAGATTTCAGAATTTGGTTCTCACTGACTATGTGTCCAAAATATTTAATTTTTGTTGAAAAGAAGACACATTTAGTTTTGTTTACATGTAAATCGTACTGTGAAAAAACGCTGGAGGCAGAAACGTAAATTGTGTGCACATTCATGCAAGTTTGAACCATCGAAGATCAAGTCATAGAAGTATGCGGACACATTTAGGTAAGCCTTTAACAATTTGTGATATGATTCGATTGAACTCCGTGATTCCAAAAATGAGTCAATTCATCAACTTGAAAATGCAGGTATGCTTTAAAAAGGTCTAGCTTGCGAAAGTTCCTAGAATTTCGCAAACTGTTGAGCGCAGCTTCTATCCAGACTTTCGTTCACTTCACATTTATAGTCTTCTTTCGGGACAACCACCAGAGGCGAACCCCAATCAGTTGTGGATTCCGATGTTATTATTCCAGCATGTTCCATTTTATCCAGTTCGTTCTCAACTCTTTCCCTGAGAGCATATTGCAAAATAGGTTTTGCATTGTGCCCGAGAGTCAGAGAGATTTTAATTTTTGGTACACAACCTACTTTCTCCTTAAATATTTCAGAAAATTCATTGTAAAAATCTTCACCCCGTAATGAGTAAGAATCGGAGAGTGAAGTAGAATCGAAGAAAATTGTAACATTTCTTTGTCAATTTGTTTCAAATCCAGTCCGAGACTTCTGATAAGGTCACGACCAATGAGACAATCATGACCAGACGGAACTATGTACCTACAACTCAGCCTTCTGTAACCAACCGAGACAACTATTTTTCCTCTAAATTGCACAACATCCTTGGAAAAAGATCTAAAGTTGATTCTTGAAGGTTCCAATATTGTAGATAGTTGGAGACTACGGTAGACATCTTCAGAAAGGATGGGAAATTTTGTTCCTGAGTCTACTATTCCATTTCTGTTGGTTTCCCATTAATGGTGACAGTAACTACGTATTTTTCATTTGATTGTAATTCATATACATCAATAACATTCTCAGAACAAGGAACAATAGAATTAATTCCATATGTATTATAAACAGGATTCATCTCAGCTGAAGAACTGATACTTTGATCTACTGTAACTTGTTTAGCAGCAGCTCTATTCCAAGTAAGGGTCTTGATGCAGACCTTGGCTATATGACCTTCTGAAGAACATGAAGTGCACTTTACATTATGTCGATCATTTGACTTGTGGTTATTTCGACCACAATTGAAGCGTAAATCATAAATGCCAAGAAGGGTTCTTGATTGTGAATGTGATGTGAAACGAGGATACTGTGACTGTAACTGAGACTTATTACTGTGTCGTGATCATGAATGATTCCTAGATAAGTGACGGTTTGACCCTAGCTTATTAATCTCACCTGTTCTAAGAACAGCTTTATACTGTTTATAGTGTTTCATCTGTTAGTTCCTTGCTTCTTATACGGGAAGCTTCAAGTGCAAGGGCTCCCTTTTCCAACCATTACAGCTACTACCACCCCGATTAGAAAATCTTAAATGGCAACTCTCTTCTTGTGATATATCTTTGGGAATTCCTTGAAAAATGCTTTTCAGTAATACCAAACAAAGTGACATTCTGTTGAATCTACAGGGTGACATTTAAAATATTATACTTAGTGAAGTTATAAGGGTTGATGATGGTGAACTATTTACTATATCATTTTGGTCCTCTTTCTGTATTACTAAGGGTTTTTTCGAGTTTTTTATATTTTTTCTGTGTTAACGATATTGTGAACGCCAATTGTTAACATGTTCACCCTGTATATCTAACACAACATCACTTTGTTTGGTACTACTGAAAAGTATTTTTCAAGGGTTTCCAATGATGTATCAGAAATATCCAACATTTTATAATTGTGGTGGGTGAAGCTTTGAGGGTTGGTGGGGGATGAGTCTTTTACTATATCATTTTGGTTTCCCTTCCATATTACCCAAAAGAGGTTTTGTGATTTTTAAAATCTTTCTCAGTTTTAAAAATATAGCTAAAATATTCAATTGTAACTTCCATGGAACGATTTTAAGCCATATTTCTGTCAACTTCCGCTTTAAAAAAGTCCAATTAGAATTAAACTGGGATATTCAAAAAATTGATTTTTTTGTGGATTCGAAGCTGTTTTGATTGCAATTTATGCCATTTTAAAGCTCATATAAGCTTTACCCAATTATTATTCTATCCTAGAGGAAATTCATATTATGTTTTTACTTAAGTACCTATCACTGAAATGTTAACTCCTGCTAGTAATTATTATTATTGAATTTGTTTTAGATCAGTTTTCCTAATCCTAATACGATTAAGCTGTAATTTCTGTTAAGTTTTTTTTAGGCAAACCGGTTCATGAAAATCAAAAAGAAAGAATTCTGTAACGACCACAAAGTTTTGACACACTGAATACACAAACTTTAAAAGCAGACGTTTACATATGACAGACGTGACATTAAAAAAAATAATAACATTTTTGCTATGACATTTTGAATGTCATGACGTCGTGTCTTCAACTTGTCGAAAACAAAATGTCGTATAAGTATGTGACAGGCCCAAAACCAATTTCCTGAACGTTCAATAAAAACATTAACAGACTGCACTAGAGTAACAGAAAAAGTCACTGAAGTCATGGATTGCAAATTTTGATTGTAGAAGTAATAGTAATGAAAGTTTTCAACTTTCCAAGATTAGCAGCTCTGTTCAATCTATGTAAGAAGTTAATTATTCCTGGCCTAATCTAGTCAATTCTTCGATGAAGTATTCAACTTGATGAGTTCTTATTGGTTCTTTTGTCAAATTTGGATTAAAGAAAATTACATTATTCAGTAGGTTTTCTGTCAAAAATAAGTTGTATTCTGGAATGAATGAACTACTATTCAATATGTAAGAAAAATAGTGTTAATTCCTAGGGCAGAGATCATAATGTCTTTAGCTTCCTCTGCAATAAGAATCGAACGAGGTTAAAATGTTGTATACAGGGTGTCCCGTATCGTTATGTTCAAATTTTGTGAGCATATAGTAGGATTATTTCTAAGCCTAAAAAACCTAAAAGTGGCAGGTCTATCTGCATTCGTTACGAAGTTACAGGCCTAAGAAAATAATGTCTAGTAAATACCAGATTTAACTTTGAAAACCACATAAAGCTTATTTTATTGACCAAATCTTTAGTTTATCATGTGTTAAAAATGTCCTATTCCTTGCTGAATACAAGCTTATGCTCGGAGGCCTATTGCAAAAGTAACAGTTTTCTCGTCTTTTTTCGCGTACCTATCTCTTGACCAGCTTGCTGAATACGATCAAATAATAATTTCTCTCTGGTATTTAGTTACAAACACCAATTCCAAAATATGCTGGTGCCGCATCTATTTGAATCCTAATGCCATTTCGTATGAGCAGGTGAACCTCTACTAATGTTTATTTCGATGACGTTTACTCATGTGTGGCAATTTGTGTGGCTTACAAAGTTGAATCTTGTTATTTACTAGTCATAATTTTCTTAGGCCTGTAACTTCGTAACGAATAAAGATAGACCTGTCACTTTTGGGTTTTTTGGGCTCAAAATTAAGCCTACTATATGCTCAAGAATTTTGAACATAACGATACGGGACACCCTGTATAGGCGAGTTACAGTCTTTCGTCATACACGTCTCATAGAAGAAATTAAAAAATAAAAACGGTTTGGAAACTGTAATAGGACATAATTAATCAATTAACCCTTGTTTATATGAATGTTGTGAATAATTATTTGCCTTACAAGTGAATAATTATCCATGTACTGACATCTGTTATTAGTAAGATGATGTGTCAAATAAAAAAAAAGGTTAGAATTTAGGCTTTATCACTCAACATGAAAATTAAAGATTTCAGTGGGATTCGAAACATGACAAGTTCACATCCCTTTATTCAGTGGTGCCAAAATTCCATTTTCAAATAAAATGAAATTCTCCATATTATGTTCTGTTTGTAGCATATTGGTGCAAACGTTGAAGGCCAAACAAAAAAGTAAGTAAAATAAATTCAAGAGATGATTTGAACATCTGTAGATTTTACAGTTATTGTTCTGCTCACAAACAGTCACCTACTACTGCTATTCCATTGATTAAACGGTTTTTTTGCCATAATAGAAAAAAAAGTATTAAAAACCAGTACTTACATATTAAAGTGTTTCACTGTGTGAGTTTTTTAAGAGTAGAGTAAAAAATATAAAACTGAAATATTTCTAAGCTCTCATAAACCATAAAATGCGATAATTTCCCGGCACAAAAATTAATTTCCAAAATTTAACATCACTAACAATTCAAAGTTAAATTTAGACCATTTTTCACTATTTTCACTTTTTCTATTAAATACAATACGCGATACACTATTTAGAACGTTTAAAAATCTAATATATCTCATTATCTCTGTCTTTGTACCTACAAAAAATAAGGATTACCTCTACCATAACCATAAGCGTGCAGCCAAACTCATCGACCAGTTTGCTAATTTTGGTGCAGCTAATGATTTGCATCATACACTGCCGGCTCCGGCTCTGTTGCATTAATTGAATAACATTTTCATACACAAACTCGTGCTACTAGATTAACTGTGTATGTCAGGCAAAGTAGAACATTGATGCAAGTAGTGTCAGTGTTTCAATGTTTTCTCATTTCAACTCAACCTCTAAGTCTAAACCATGCAAAAGAAATTTACTTCTGTACCTACCTACTCACTTACAGTCATATCAGTTTTAAAAATTAACCATTTCATCTGTAACTATCCTAACCTAACTACCCGATAACCTTCAAAATGAACTTACCGTCAACGGAATTTGTAATATTCTTTCGTTGCTGGTTTTTGTAAACATCCGACCTGACCAGACCTGTTGTGCCCGTGTTCACGGCGTCCATCGACAAGCTGCGATTGTGGGTTTTCGCCCATATCTTATTATGACGTTCTCTGTTTCTTTCCTCGGACAAGCCGCTCAAATGTTCGTTGAGTGCGTACAGTTTTTGAGTTATATCTTTTCCTGTAGAGAGAAGATAAAATTTTAAATTTGCTCTTTCAAAATAACATTTACGGATGATACCGTTACATACCCATGGATCAAAAGGTCATTTCTATAAAGTTTAAGAAATTCTGTCCTACTTTAGTCAAAAATACTTATATTTTATCTAATTTTTGACTTTGAAGGCATTTTAACCTGTTTATTTAAAAAAAACACCCTCTACCGACAATTTTTTTATATAAACAATTAAAACAAAGGTAAAGTTAAATAAAAATTCTTAAATTTGCTTCTTATGTACCTGGATAAATACCTGAATTAGAGTTGGGAATTAATTTCTCTATATTTTCCTTGAAAGTATAGAAATTTTCCTTGAAACACAACAACTGGGCAAATTGACCATTTAAATGTCAATTGTCCTTTAAAGTTACACTAAGCAAAATCCACCACATATTCAATAATTGTTACAACTCTTCTACTTTACACTTCTAGTCATCAGAATTTGAAACAGCTTAATAAGAGATAAACTACTTGAAAGTTGAAATAAACTCTTTGTTGATTCTAATGGTAAGTGGCCTCTCTCTCTCTCTCTCTCTTTCTCTCATTAGGCTGAACTTCACAGGTAAAATTCCCAAATTTGTCGACAAATTTACGTAGTCTTTACTCTACACTCACTTAGGCCTCTGGTAGGTAAATTAGAAGTAAATTTTACGTAATTTAGGTTAAGGAAATAGAATTTTTGAACAAATTTACATCAAATTGAGGTAAATTTAACCTATTTAGATAATTGAATGATATTAATCATATTTCTGCTCCCCTCAAGCATTAGAGCTGAAGTCTTAGATAAACAGGATTGAAAACCATCAACGAACATACCTACAAGTCAAAGATCAAGCACTCACCTATAATACAATCGAATATAACTTTCAATCTCGGTTTATGTCTCAATACTCTTTCAAGTTTCATCCTAGGCCAGCAAAAATATACGCTGTCCTCCTCAGCGGTTATGGTCACTTGAAAAACATTGTCAGACTGTTCATGATTTGCTTCCCATTCTGGTGAATCCACAAACTGATGTACACTTACAAAATGAAGATGAGTATCATCACAAGTAACTCGTAATCTGAAAATACCCTTTAAAAATCGTTTCCCTTACTTACTAGGGTTTAACAAACTTAAACATACCTTCCTCTCAGAAGTATGGAAAGCCTTTCGTCAGCTGGACTGACATCTTCTACTGCGTATATGTCACCTTTATCAAGGGACATTACCTTTCCCTCTCTCACAATTTCCTTGAAGTGCTTTTTACTAACTCTCAACGGTTTGAACACCTAGATAAATATTAAGTTAGTTAGTAATAATTACTAATTACAAAACTGAGACAACATAAACAAAGATCTAAATTACTTGGATTGTTTTGGTCAGAGAGTAATATTATCATTATTCGAATCCTACACAAGTTGTTGCTTTCGTGTTCAACAGCGATTAAATAATAAGCTTCTAGTAACATTGAGGGCCGGTTGCATGAACATTTCAGATAATTACTAATTTTAAACTGCTAATTTTGAACAATATCAGTTCCAGAAATATCAGACCAATACTTTGGTAATACAAGGCATTTTAAAATCAGTGATTATCTGACAAATTTTTAGCCAGACGTAAGTGAATTTGTGACTAGCAATGGGTATTGTGTATTCCAACAAATTATTCACCCTTAAAATATTAACATAGTAACAATATGAAATGAGTAGTCTGTGAATTATTAAGTAGAAACAATTTCTAAATAGATAAAGTTATTTTTAAGTGACGTCATAACTAAAATGCAAGTCCAAATTTCCATTAGTCAATTTTGAACACCTCTACATGCAAAATTCTGGAACTTTCAGCAAATATAAACAAGTATTAGAAAAGTCTAGACACCTAAAGTTGTGCTATTATCTACGGCTAGTGCTAGTGTTATATTATCCTACAACCATGCACAAACACAAACAACATTAATGTTATTCTACAAACTAGGCGACAGTGTGCAAGCAATAACGCTAACCTTCATGTAAAGTTCCAATAAATCTAATGTTAACGTTGGAGGTAGAAATTTCCAAGTTAGTATTGCAGTGTGAATAAAGTTAAGAAGAACTATCGACAAATTCCAAAGCGCTATATCAGGAGCGCATATGTCTACACTGCCCCATATCATTAGGAAAAAGTAGCCAATTGTTAATAAACCCCTACACGAAGCAAATTTGAATAAACGACACTTTTAGGATCACAGTTTACCTTACCTGACTAGTAGGACACTTTGTTTAAAGCTCCCCGGGACAAGGAAGGCAGCGGCAAAGAAAAAATGAGCTGTCTGAAACAGTGTATGTTGTGTCGGTGTCCATTCCTTGCACTGAATCCAAGACGTATCTTCTACATCAAAATATGTTTCGTTTGTTAACTGGTAAGTCTCAAAATCGAAACCGCTCGTTAAGTTTCCAAAAGATGTGTTCGTAGAGCTGTTGGTTTCAAGAAGAGATTGGTTATTCCAGAATCCATCGTTATTAGAAAAAGTTTCAATACTGCTGTTGTTCATTTTTTCTTTTTGCTTTTGCTTTGATCCGCTACGACTCGAGTTTATCACAAGATGAGGCAAGATATTATGATGTGACTTTAATAATATTATAGTGGCTTCCATGCCTGCATCGATATAAATTTTTAAGATGTGTATAGATCAGTTCAAGAGGCCATAAATCCAAATCATCCACTGCAAAACAAAAACATAATTTAAGATCTTGTGTAAGGAATGAAAACTACTGGTTAATCACGACAGTTAGTAGTTTTATACAAAATTTAACAAAAATCTGATTCGTTATTTAATGTACGATGTGATGATTTCGTAAAAGTACGAAAGTATGAAGCACGTGAATCGTGAATACCCCTATTACCTATGTCATTCTATGGCAAAGATTGCCTTTTCTGATCGGACTTGTAGTATGGATTATTTTTAATTATTTTTAAGTCAATCAATCTAGCTCAAGAGTTATAAAACTGAAAACAATAAGTCCATAATTTACCCGGTAAAGGTGCTGTATCGCGACGGTATTACCCCTACACTGGCTTCCTTCCACTGTCTGTGCTTGCTACGCTCCGACACGTTCTCAGCGTTGCCATATGCAAGCCCTTCTCCTACGTTCTGCAGACGATCCTGCGCGCTTCCTGCCCGCTTCCGCACGAGACCTAAATAGTAGCTACCGGTTCCGTCAGGTCTTTGATCAGGGTATATTTTTTTCATTTTACGAACATTTGAAGGAAAAAAAACCTACCCTGACCAAAGAACTGACCTACTGCAGCAAATAAGTGTGTTAATATTATTTGTATAAATAAAAATGACACTTTAAGGCCGTAGGAGAACGGAGACACGAATTTCATGTGGCAACGCTGAGAGCCTGTCGGCTCGGAGCAAGCAGAGAAAGTGGAGGGGAGCCAGCGTAGGGGTAAAACTGTCGCGATAGAGCACCTTTACCATTTACCCTAGGAATGATTACAGGAATAACTTCCCTGTGAGCAAAGGAGAACATAATTTAGGCAGGCCCAGGTAAAGATCATGTCTGAGATAGAACCTGTAAAGCTGCAAAGAATCAGAAGATTTGACAGTTTTACAGATTCAATTTCAGACATGATTATTTTTTTTCCAAAACTTGCCTGAATTGAGTTTCTGTTTGCTCACACTGTAGTTGTAATTACTAAAATGACCAGTAACACCTCCCTATTGTCATCTTTACAATATAACTACAAAAATTAACAACTTTCAACAAAAATTATACCTCAATCAAAAATCATTAAAGTAAACATAAACACTTACAACAGAGAAGTACTTATGGGTGTAAATAAGGATATTGGTGAGTTCAGGAAATTAGAAACATTAAAAACTCCTTTTGCTTCTATTCATCTATTCAGTTTTAAATAACTTTCTTTTTCTTTCTGTTCTGTTGTTTTTTCACTACTTCTTACTTCCTCACATCCCTTAATTCATATAAATCCCATAAAATATAAACATTAAACAACACCCTAAAACCTATTTCGAAATCGATTCTTCTTTTTAGTGTTCTTCTTTTTCTTTAATGAATTGATCAGCCTTCTGCATTCAACCAGCTATAAAGTGCTCATTAATTTGTGCAGCTTTAGATATCAGAACCTCCAGAAGACTATGACTATAATATCAAATAAATAGGCTTGCAATGCAAGTGACAGCGACGGAAACCGCCATTTTGAATCTTCTATACTAATTAACTTTGATTAGTCGGCTCATTTGTATTTTATACAAAAAAGGTACTCTAGTTACATACGCCAGATATTCAAGGCCGATGCAAGCTCTGCAACTTTGAAGGTCTTCATAGGAATATTGTCTAGCTTATAAGAATAGTCCTATTGTTATCTAAATGTACCATTTCTATCATAAATATGAGTTATAAAATATTAATTAATCACTCTTATGCCCGTATTCACAAACGATAATTTCCTAAATAATTACGTAATCAATTATACCCATCTCACTCTATTGCCAAAAAACTGCATATCTCCATCTCACTTATTTAATTAATTACGTAATTATTTAGGAAATTATCGTTTGTGAATACGGGCATTAGTCTTGCCAGCACACGAAATAGACGCTAATTTTCTCTTTTGTAGAATTTAACGTTTCTTTTATAAAATAAATTAATTTTTAAAAAAGCTGCTGTTCGTCTTCGATTTATTTCTGGCGCAGTCACTAGTAGGATTTGCACGGGTATCGGGAATAGACTTTTTCGCATTGTGTCGGTCAAGGATTATTTTCGAAATCCAGGTGTTTCAACATCGAAGTGCAAATTACGAACATTTTCGGGTTACCCTTCTGTGGACATCCCGTTGGTTTCCTATTCAAGGAGCAGACGACGTCAGCAAGCTGATCAAGTGCTGAGTAGCCCATCCAATCCTCGGCAAGGGTGTTCAACGAACAGACGAGAGTCGGGAAGAAACTGGTACGAAGCGGGAGAAAACTGTAAGTGCCAAGTTCCTTTTGCCTTTCCTTTAACCCTATGGTAGGTTTCGAGGAGAGATAATTAAGAAATTTGAAAATAATGATTAAACATTGAATTTTAACATTTAACAAATAATTATGAAATACATAATTGAATAAATAATTTTTGTGAAACAACAGTTAATGAGCGAATTAGATAGCTTTCTTAAAGATTTAATTTCATTAAATTTTGAATCAAGAGTGAATTCTGATAGAGCTAATACTAGCACAATGACGCCGCCAACAACGCAACAAGTTGAAATCAACTGGCAGCTTTTAAAAGCTAAAATAAGCAATATTAAACCATTTGACGGTGATAGTAATACTTTAAGTAAATTTGTTTCTCAATGTGAAAAGTTGATAGATACATACAAAAATTTAAATGACCAATCCTTACATAATCACATTTTTGAATGTATACAAGAAAAATTGGTAGGTAAAGCAGAGGTTATGGTTGGAAATCGTATTGAACTTAATACTTGGAATACACTTAAAGCAGCATTAATTCAGTGTTTTTCTGATCGCAGAAATCTTGATTGCTTAATTCAAGAATTGACTAGAACAAGGCCCTTTCGTAATGAAAACATGATAGATTTTGGTGCAAGACTTCAATTGTTGAGAAGTACTGTAGTGCAGAGAATAAGTAATGATTTAAACTTAAATCAAAATGAAAAAATATGTGAAATCAATCATTGTGAAAAAACAGCATTAAATACTTATATAGCCGGATGCTCTGGTGTTTTGCGAAACAACATGCATCTCAAAAAACCTGCATCCCTAGAAGCCGCTATGGCGTACGTGAATGAATTCGAGAATTTTGAAAGGCTATATGGTAATTATTCCAATGATCAAAAGTTTCAATCGTCAAAAAATCAAAATCATAAATGTCAAAATTATTCTCAAAAACCAATAATTGCACAAAATTATTCATATAATACTCCAAATCAAAATAATAACGAAAATCCATTTAGTCGGTACCAAAATCAAAATCAACAAAAATTTATTTGGCCTAGTCAACCAATTAATGTTCAACCGCAACCTCAACCACCAAGAAAATTTCCAACTAATTCTCAAGTTTTTGGTCGTCAAACAAATGTTTTTAAACCTAGACAAATTCCAAGTCATAGGTTACCCAAACCTACACCAATGTCGGTGACATCAAGAATTCCATCACGGAATGTGACAAGAAATTTCCCTTCTAATAATAATAATTATTTTAGAAATAACGGTCAGAGACCAAACTTTAATTCTTCAGCAATGGAAGAATTAAATACAAATAATTATTCAGGTGATAATTTCAACCCTTATGTGGAGGAAAATTGTCAAATTTATAATAACCATGAGTATGATGAAAACGAATATAGTTCAAATAAATATAATGATATCAAATCTGATAAAAATGTATCTTCGGTTTATGAAACTCATCAATTCGAATACTTAAATAATGACGATAAAGAAAATGACTATACAATAAAGTATCAAAAAGGCAAACATAATGATGTAGCCGATGCTTTATCACGAATTAATAAAGTAAATGAAGATCTTAATGCACTAGAAACTTCATCACTAGACGTGAACCTAGACGATGTAGACAACGTAATCCAGAAAGAACTTGAAAATTTACGCGAATTGCCAAATTTATCGGCACAAGATATTTCTGAAATATTAGGAGATAATCCTAAAATTAATATAATTTCAGATATAAGAATTCGACCACCTGAAATAGACAAACAGTCAAATGAAAATACTGATTTAGACACGGTACATACATCATTAGAAGAACCGATAATTAAAATCCCAATTTCAGAAAAAGCTCTAAATCTGTATAAAAATCAGATAATAATAACCAGCGGAGAAATTCCTGAAATTAAATGCAAAGTTGAAAAAATCTTTGAAAACACTAGATTGTACGTCACATTGCCAAAACGAAATTTACAAAATGGCATTATCAAATTTCTTAAAGATTTTATAGATCCAAAGAAAACTTATGCGATATTATTTAAAGATCCCTTGAAACCAGAATCATTCGTTTCAATTATCCAGAACATTTTCAGAAACGCATCCTTTAAATTTGTACAAACTAATAAATTACTCGCTGATATTATAACATCAGAAGAACAACGCGAAAAATTAGAATATTATCATATTTCAAAGAAAGGTCACAGAGGCATAAACGAGCTAAAAGCTTCATTGAGTTCAAAATATTATTGGCCCAAAATGTCAGAAGACATAGAACAATTTATTAGGAACTGCGAAATTTGCTTGAAAAATAAATATGATAGAAATCCCCCAGTAATAAAATTTAATTTAACCCCAACGGCTTCTAAACCATTTGACCACATACATATTGACGTGTTTAGAATCGCAAATAAAGCATTTTTAACAATAATCGACTCATTTTCAAGGTACGGTCAAGCTTATCCTATTCAAAGTATCAATGGTACCTCTGTTGTCGAGAATTTACTAAGTTTTATAACACACCACGGATTGCCGTATAAAATTACTGCTGACTGTGGGAGTGAATTTAAAAATCATGACTTAGAAGACTTTTGTAAATTACATAAAATAGAATTACATTTTACAACAGCTAAAAACAGTAATTCTAACTCTCCTGTTGAACGCTTCCATTCAACATTGATAGAACATTTTAGATGCTTACGAGATGAAAAAAATGAACTAACACCAGAACAATTAATGAAACATTCTATTCTAAGTTATAATAACTCCATTCATTCGGTAACAAAACATACACCGTTTGAAATAATTAAAGGTCATATAAACAATCCAGACCCATTTGATCTAGATGATCATCTTGTAATATCATATTACGTGCAAAATCACAAAGAGGCTAGTAAGAAATTGTATAAAAATATCCAACAAAGAAACGAGGAAGTAAAAGCAAATTTGATTAATAAAGCTAATGAAAATAGATCCGATCCACCAAATTATTCAAATGAAAAAATTGCATATATTAATACCAAATCTAGAGACAAAAAGTTACCAAAATTCAAAAAAGCTGAAATTATTAATGACGAAGGTCTCATTCTAAAAACCAATAAAGGTACTTATCATAAAAGTTTAATGAGAAAACCAAGAAATAAAATTAATACTAGATCATCTTTACAGGGACAAGAGGACAATGAAAATCCTGTCGACGACCCTGATATTCCTACTTGTTCAACTAGAAGTAGTAAAATTAGAAGCTAGCAGTGGTGATGATATTCAAGTCACTCCTTTAGAAAACTTATTATTACCAATTAAGCTAGGAACTTGTAGATTAATTTATACTAAACATACATTTATACATTATTTAGATTTAGCTGAGGTGGTACAGCAAATAGAAGTATTGAAGGAACATTTTTCGATAATTAAGAATAGTCTTTTAATTGTTAACGCTACCAATCCAATTTCATATCATGGATTAGCTGAAAATATGTTAAGTAGAACTGAATTTTTGATAAACAACCTTGAGAGAAAATTTGAGAATATTCAACCACATATTCGTCAAAAAAGAGGACTAATAGATGGACTAGGTAAAGTCAATAAATGGCTGTTTGGAAATCTTGACTCTGATGACGGTGAAAGGTATGACAAAGCTATCAACCTTTTACAGCAAAATCAAAAACAAATAATACAAGAAACGAATTTACAAATATCTTTGTATAAGAAATTAATTGATCACTATAATAAATCATTAACAATATTGGGACAAAATCAAGAAAAATTAAAAAAGAATTTAGAAAAATTCGAAGTTTCCACATCAAAGGAACTTAACAGTTTAGAAAACTATGTTACGTTTCAAGGCATGATAAGCCAAATAAACTTGGACTGTCAGAATTTAATCACATTCATAGACAATGTTGAGAACGCTATCTTATTCTCAAAGTTGAATAGTCTTCACAGTTCAATAATATCAAGTAACGAAATTAAGGAAATGATAAGTTATTTAGAGAAAATTTATAAAGAAACTGAAGTTCCAAAATTTGAGAACATAACTAACTTATTATCTCTTCCTAGGAACACAAGTAACCTTCTCCAAATCAAAAGTGATTTTTGCAATTCATGTTCCTATATTGAAATCCAATTATCTAGATTTCTTCCGTATTTATCCTATTATCCAAAGTGATAAAATATTCACTCCTAATTATCCATACTTGGCACGAGCAAAAGAAGAATCCCAGCTAGAAGAAAAAGAATGCCCAGCGGTTGAGAAGATATATTATTGCCAAGAAAACTTCGTTCCAAGAGACAACTGTACTCTTCAACTTCTTGATGGCAGAACTCCAGAAAACTGCTACGTCACAGAAGTCAACATTCAAGAAACAATTGTTAAGCAAGTCACCAACTCCGAAGTACTGATGCTACCATCGCAGAAGGAGAAAATTCTCAGCAAATGCAGAGCCGATCGATTTGTAGAAATCACATCACCTTCACTGATCGAAATTCCAAGGGAATGCGAAGTGCGAATAAATGAAATGAAATTTATTAACAATCCTCAAATCCAATATGGGAAGCCATTAATTCTACCTAAATTTGAAGCCGAGTTGATGAAAATACGAAGAAACTATCAATCAACGAACCTAACAAAAATTGATTTTCAAAGCCTCTACGAAATCAATAAAATCGCCAATCAAATGACACCAATCAAAGAAGTAACCGAAACTTACCATGGTCCCATGTTAGCAACATCGACAATTATAATCATAATGATCGTTGCAATAATTATTGTATTTGCATTTAGAAAGAAGAAATGCAGAAAACCTAAAAAGGAAGAAATTGAAAACATCGAAACGGTGGAAATACGTCCCGTAAGAAATTCCAAAAATAACTCCATTATTTTTTCATCTTAAGGACGGAGGAGTTACATACGCCAGATATTCAAGGCCGATGCAAGCTCTGCAACTTTGAAGGTCTTCATAGGAATATTGTCTAGCTTATAAGAATAGTCCTATTGTTATCTAAATGTACCATTTCTATCATAAATATGAGTTATAAAATATTAATTAATCACTCTTAGTCTTGCCAGCACACGAAATAGACGCTAATTTTCTCTTTTGTAGAATTTAACGTTTCTTTTATAAAATAAATTAATTTTTAAAAAAGCTGCTGTTCGTCTTCGATTTATTTCTCTCTTTATAAGAGTCACCTAATTATTTAAGAGACACCTATAATTTATAGAAAATTTCGTATTTTTTTCATGGAATTTTCTTGATTTACCTACATAGAATAATCAAATTAATTTACATTTCAACAAAATTCCATTTTAAATGCCTAAATGCGATTTTGACTGTTGAAAGGTGAATTAATTTGGTGTTACCATTAATTTTATAATTCTGTAGTTAAATTAAGAAAATCTCATGAAAAAAATACGAAATTTTCTTCTAGTCTACTCTCGAGTATTTGAAAAAATTTAATTCCATTGGCGTAGAAGTTCATTTCAAATTCCATTGACGTAAAAAAAACCTGATTTACGTCATGGGTCAATGAATTAACGTCATGATTCATGAATAATTTTAGTATTGTACTTTTTGTGTCATAAAACCATAACGTCGTCATGCCAAATTTCATCAAAATCGCTTCAGCGGTTTAGCTTTTATTATAATTAAATAGCAATTTCAGAATTGACACTTTGACATCTCGTCGCGGTTGCTCAATCAAGCAACTTTTGAGTTTTGACTAAGATAAGTTGACTTAAATCGACTTAGTTTCACCCGAGGAACATTTATACTGTCAAAATTATACTGTTAATTTTTTTTCCCCAATTCTTTGGCTTTCAAAAACCTAAAATGAAGAATAAGGAGACATAATTATACTTAAAAATGCATTATTAATTGATATTATTGCATTAATTTACTTCACCGCCTTGTTTTTGTTTTTCACTGCAATTTACCCTTTTGGAATACCTAATTAACTAATTCTTTACATACCTACCTATTATTTACGTCAAAAGTGGGGAATGAATTCTTTACACGTAAAGGCACATCAGCACAACATTGAAACACTGCCGTCAACAGTTCAACAGTGTCAACACTGACTTGACGCAAATTGTCATAAGTCAATGTCAAAAAAGTCAACATTGTCAATGTCAACAAGACTAGTCATCAGCTGACACTGACATGTATGTCTGTTACTAACAAAAGATCATGCGCACGTAAAAACTGATAATCAAACAAAATATTGAAAAATGTATTTATATTTTAGAATTTTTAATTTAATTTCGTTTTAATAGGTAATCATTAGGTAGGTGGTAGGTTAACTAATATTTATTATGCCAATAATTTTATAAACGTCTTCAAATTATGTTTTCGAGACTGTGATTCACTTAATTCGTAACATCGGTAAGATCTACAAAGTAAAATTCTGACCAGAACTATATTTTTGAACCAGTCGCTTTTTATCTGGAAAATTAAAATTTATAAACCAGGACTTTTATCAGTGAAGTTGTGAAGTTAATGTTAATGATAGTTATTCCATTATGTGTGTTTTAAACCACACGTCACACGTGAATGTATCTACAATGTATGAGCTCTTATCTCATGTGTTAATGAAGTAGTTACTTCCAGGTTAAATGTCTAATTATTGTGTACTAGATTTTTAATAGGTATGTTATATGTTATAGTTATACCTATCTTTTAAAATTGATACATTTTGAAAATGGACGAGCCTCTCTTTCATAAAATCAACTCCAATATTGTTAATAACGGTGAAGCGACTTCAGTTAAGAAAGAGAAAATTGTACAAATTGAAAATAAAGCGACCTCGAGAACTGGTTTAAGGAACATTAGAGCCTTGGTGTTTCTCTCACTGTGGTACTTTTTCAGTGCTTGCACTTTATTCTTAAATAAATACATATTGACATATTTAAATGGTGATCCAACAATACTAGGTAAATATGTGTACTTAAGAACAAGTGATCATTATTGATATTAAATTTTAATTCAGGTGCGTGCCAAATGCTTATGACAGCAACATGCGGATTTCTGCAGCTGTATTTTCCATGTGGCATGTACAAACCGTCACAAAGGTTGAGTAAACCCCCTGGGTTTTATAAACATATGATTCTTGTAGGATGTACGAGGTAATATTTTAAGGTGTGACATTTAAAATTAGTGTTGTTTACTAATGATTGCTTATTTCAGGTTTCTTACGGTTGTTTTAGGTTTAATAGCATTGAATTATGTGGCTGTTAGTTTTACAGAAACTATAAAAAGTTCAGCACCCCTCTTCACAGTATTAATTTCTAGGTTTTTGTTGGGTACGTAAAATTAAACATGGTAATTATTTACATCCGCGGCTCCTAAGTTTCATCAATTTTTTCGGGACCGAGGAGCGAAATAGGGGTGCTGGGTGGGTAATGGAAGCTAAAAACAGCCATTGCAAACTAATATCAAGGTCACCACTAAGGCCTCTTTGGTACTACGGTCGAATTTCTATTTTTTTTCACTTTCAGGGCAAGGAATATCTTCGAGATTAACAATAACACAGTTTTTATTTTGAATTTTGCATTTATATTCCAAAATACGCGACATCGCTCGCTATTATGGTCCGACTACGTTTGAATGCGGTTCGTGTGTTGTGTATGTTACCAGACCGGCTCTGGTGTTGATATTACGAGTTTCCGCCGTCCACTCGACACTCTGACCTTGCATGTTTATTGTGATTTTCGCTGTTCTAAACAGGCCCGCACTCAGGAAGACCTTCTTTTGATGCCCTTTTGTTCGCTTATCTTTCATTTGCAAAGCAAATTAATACCTTCCTGGTGTTACTATAGGTATGTCCTCCACCCCTATATAGGTGCCATAGTGAAACTGTAGGAGCCGCGGATGTAAATAATGACTTTAAACATAAGTTTCTTCAAAGTCAAGTTTGTGCAGAATGTTCAGTAAAACCTGTGCTGTTGCAAGCAACTTTCCTATATTGGCATGTGTCCCATACAGCATGTATTAAGTACTTAGTGAGGGAGCATTGAATATAAAATTTCCCATTGTGTATTTGCTGTAAATTAGACAATTGAAAAAATATATAGCAATGTTTTCCAGTATCATCTACCTAGTTTAAAACCGCCACAGCTGAAGCAGGCCTAGGAGTAATTTTTATATCTGAGTCCTTCAAGTGGATTTCTTCTAATACTTGTCAATAATTTTCTAGGTGAACAAACAGGGCTTTTTGTAAATCTGAGTTTACTACCTGTGATGTCTGGACTAGCCCTTTGTTCAATCAATGAAATCAGTTTTGAAATTAAAGGATTCATAGCCGCCATGGCTACAAATCTTACAGAGTGCTTACAGAACGTTTATTCAAAAATGTTAATCTCTGGTGACAAATTCAAGTACACGTAAGTAACTATAAACTGTGTCCAAGATAAGAATGAACAGCATGGGGATTTCGGAAACCTTGGGAGATAAGGGGTCGATTAAATAGGGAAAAAGTTGGGCAACCAAAAGGGCAAGCCCATAATGTTTGAACACGTTTGAACCACTATTTTGTGTGGCATATTATTAAATTCTTATTTCTTTAAATTTTACCAATAAAACGTTTAGGGCCGGCCCTACAAATATGAATTGTTAGATGAAAAACGGACATGGTAAAAATAAAGCTGGTCAATAATTATTGCAATAAAAATATGGTTTCAGTTTTTCCCAATCTTCAATCAATAATAATGACAATAAATAAGAAAAACTAAAATTGAATTTTTTTTTTTTAAATAATTAGAAAATCAAAAATAATTTTTGAAATCTCTTTCTGCCATTGCATTGTCCTTCTGGTTGCCCAACTTTTTCCCTATTTAACTGACCCTGTATCTCCCACGGTTTCCGAGATCCCCATGATGTTCATACTTATCTTGGACACAGTGTATTATGATGAGATGTAATTAAATTATTGGGAGTGCTAAATTCTGGTGGTATGATTATTAATGTGGAACTTCTTGATTTTCTGTAACTGGTAAAGCTACCAGATTAATCCGATTGAAAGATATATAAAATGAAAATATTATGACACACAAAATAATATTTTAATTTATATAACAAACAAAATTTTATTTTTTCGCTTTTTTTGTAAAACTTATGAAATAAATACTCGTATATTGTTAGTTATAGATGTTTAATGTTCAAATGTTCTATATATTTTGTTTCAACATCTGGTACAGCATACCAATACCAGAATTGTAATTATTATATTTTTATGGTAGGATTAAGCTTAAAAAGTCAGATGTGACGTCACACTAACCGTCCGAATTAATATTTTTAATTTCACCAGAAAATGTCAAACAGTTAATTGTCAAGTTGTGAACGAGCGTAAATTATTGAAGGAATTATTCAAACAATAAATTGAACCGCTTACGTCAGTTTGAGAGTCACTGACAACTACATAAAATTTATTTACGTAATGACATTCTATCCTCTATGTTGTGCATTTATTCTCATTCAAAACCAATGTTGACGTATACTTATTTATGCGGGATAGAGTGTTTAGACAAACTGGACGGTTACTATAAAAACCACTTATATGAAACAAAATAAATCGAACTATCAAAAGGATGTGTATTCTTAATCGATACGTATGACTTTTTAAACTTTATCGGACTATAAGCACCTCTTTACCAAGATTTTTGATATTCAGTTTCCTATTACATACAATTTTTTATTATTTTAGGCCAGCAGAATTGCAGTTTTATACAAGTATAGCTAGTATAGTCATTCAAATTCCTGCAACGGTACTTTTGGTGGATATAGGTTATCCACATGACATAAGTATAAAAGAGATTTTTCTTTTTATTCTTAATGGTATATTTTTTCATTTCCAAAGTATCACAGCATATGTTTTAATGGACTATATTAGTCCCGTTACTCATAGGTACGTATGTGATGATATTTAATGGTTCGATATGATAGTGATGTGCGATTTCTTTTCAGCGTTGCCAACACTGCGAAAAGAGCGTTCCTGATATGGCTATCAGTTGTAATGTTTGGGAACCCCGTGACTCTTCTAAGTGGGCTAGGGACATTCATTGTTATTTCAGGAGTGTTTATGTACATAAAAGCCCAAGAAATTGATAATAAAATGAATACAGGTGATTTAATTCCGAGGAAAGTTAGAGCAATTTAGTAAATCTTATTTTTATATCTGTTTATAGTTGATTTCCAAAACAAAATGTGATATTTTCTTGTCAATTGAAGAGTACTTATTTAACGTCTCTTTGAAATAGAAATATTTTTGTTCGATGTGTTTTACTCTTGTTGTCCATATTGTTATTATTAGGCATATTATGTTGAAACTGTGTTGTTAAATAACAGTACCATTATTTCAGGATCCTGTTTACTGCATTTACTAATAAATTATATTATTTCATTTACATATTTCTAGATATGATGTGACATTCATGATTTACTCTATGTAGTATGATTCATTAAGAATAGAAAAGCCTCTATTACAATATTTGTTTTTTTAGTATATCTGGAATCGTTCAAAATGACTAACAATTTTCTTTTATTTAATAATAATTCAAAATTTTGTTTAATTGCAATCACATGCTGCAATCCATATAATATCTACATAATTTAAAAACGCATTCATGAACTTTCTGAATTTACTGAAATATGGGTAGCAACTTTTTTCAATTATTGAAAAAAATTGCTGTAATTTTTGACATTATTGTTTATTTTATCAAAAAATAATTGTTTGAAAGGGGTTTTCATTCTTGATTGATCACTCTTTATAAACATATCACAAAAAAGACATGTTGCAAGATGCGAATTATTATTTAAAAATATTAAATTATTGAAGCAATTAATTACTAACCAATTATTGCATCGTATTTTTAATCAGCACACAACTTCAAGTGAGGCTTAGTTTTGATGACAACGTTCATGATAACAAATAATGTTGCTATAGCAATAAAGCCTACTAACTACTGTTAGTCGAGACTTAAAAAGTGAATTTCAATCGAGCATAAGACAATTTTAATTTTATACAACGTGAATTATAATAATACATCACCACCTGAAGTATTGACACTGAATGTTTTAACCTGAAAATTTAAGTAAAACTGTAATAATTTATAGTTTATGACACACTATAAAGTTTACTGTCACTAATTGTACCTAAGTTGCAATAAATCTAAGATTCTACAAATCACTTATCTGGTACAACTGTATTATTCACAACATTCTACCAGGAAATGTTGATTAGACTAATTTTTATATGGCTTTGCTCTTAAGAATGAAAGACGTCATGAACAGTTATGAAATGCCACCAATTTAATTTATGTGTGCATTGTGCATAATGTACCTATACATACCAATATTTACTCTCATGATTTCAATTTTTAAGCTCCCAGAGTGTTTACTTTATTAATTTAAAAACTATTGTCAAATAAATTTAGGTCATCAAGATATCTTCCATCTCTCAAACCTTCTTCCTCACTGCATTCTCTATGCATTCGTCGTTTATTTGCAGCCAAATTTTCATTCTTGCTATGCGTGGTGTCGTTTCATTCTTGGGTGAAAAGACTAACGGTTCGTGTTCATATATTAAATTATTTAAATAAATTTTTATAATTTAACTTCCTGTTTTATTAATAAATAATCGGATACCTAATTATTACAATAGAAAAATTGCAATCGGGATTAATCTTAAATTAATATTTCCAGGTGATGAAGCAAAGCTTTATTTTAACCCAAAAAAAAATAATACATTTATGCAAATTAAGTCATCATATTGAAGTCTCGTTTAAAAAAAAAAAACATTAACATACAACTCTTCATGTACCTGTGGATGTTTGACTAATTCTCGTTTAAAGTCGGGTTCTCAGTCTCTTCAGTAAGTAAAAATGACTGAACTAAGGTGGATCTTGATCCATTACTGGAAACACCCATCCGAGAGAAAGCCATTTGAAATTTTCCGATTTTTAAAGATGCAATATGGAGGTTGCAAGGTCTATCAGTGGGCGGCCAGCAATTGTGTTTATTGCCGAGTTGAGTCCTGAAATGGCCCAAAACTGGTGCAAGTGTTGAAATAAAAATTCAACCTTTTTCTATACTTCCGGTAAGTACCTCCTAATTTCTTGGGAGCATACAGGGGATGTCAAAATAAACCTACTCTGCCTTAAAAAAAATCCCAAAGTGTCCCTAAACAGAGATACTGAGCCCCAACAGGGTACCCAACGATTTACTTTTTTGGCTCTAATTTTTGAACCGACCTGTATAATTCAATGAAATTTTTGTATTTTACAGATGCCATAAAGAGTTATTAAGCCATATCAGAGTGGATGTTTGACGTTGTCAGGAACGGACTTACCACCACACTTGGATCAAAGTTTTGACAAATATCATTTTACAAAGCTGAAAACTTATTTTTTAAATACACTGGTCATTTCTTTTTAAAAAAGGTATTCTTAATTTATTATACCATTTTTCATGTAGGAAACATTGATGGCTTAAAATTTACTTTCACAATGCCAATTTGTCCAGTGTCGTAGATATTATATAGGGGGAAAAAACCTGATGCAACCCTAATATCTCCCCCACTGGCATATGAAATAAATTTAGGTAGCATTGAAAAAGTAGCTAATATCAATAGTAATATGTGTACAAAAATTCAGTTTTCTATCTCAAACGATTCCTGAGATATCGTCAAAAAACTGGAAAAATATACTTTTTTGACACATCTCGAAAACAGTGGATTTGCGGATACCCATGTTAATAGGAACTTTTTATTCTCAGAACGTGTTAAGGAATCACACCTTTCAATTCCCGACACGTGTTTTGAAACATCCTGTTAATTTCAACAAAATTTTGTTTTTCCTTGCTTGCAACTGCCGTGATGATGGGGTAAGACCCGAAACCGGTGGACAAGCTAGCAATTTATATGAAATTATACTCTTATGACCTGAAATTTTTGCCTTTTATTAAAAATCCAACAGTGTGTTTTAAAAGAATAAATACATATTTTTTTGAGTTCATGGTATTTTGTTATTGTACAGGTGTATCATTTTAATCTGTTAGACTGAATAAAATTCAAGGATGCATTTCCAAGAAAAAAAGTGTCAGATAAAACTTGGTCAGTCTGTTTAGATGCATTGGATGAAGAAAAAAAAACTGGATACTTTTGACCTTGGGGGGAAGGTTCAAAAGTAGGTAATTCAAGATCACCTTTGTTTTTTTAAAGGGATCATATATTTTTCAAATCGGCGATCGATTTGTATGTAAAAAAACATGAATTTTTTTGTCACTTTTTTCCACATGTCGAGCAGGGTAGTTACTGAGCAGTACTGGAGATGAAGAGATATGGAATTTCAAAAAAATGCGCTGCAATATTAGGTTAATTTCTTGTAAAATTTCAAAAAAAATTTATTGTCTCTTGTGATTTTTCTGTTCGCGAGTAAAAAAAATACAAAGTTTGAAAATTTTAATTTTTGAAGCTGCATGAATCAGTCAAAGAAATTTGCGTTTTGAAAAAAAAAGCTGCAGACAAAAGATTCGTGTTTTTTACGTACTTGATTGTCAATGTAAAAAAGGGCGGGTTCAAAAAAAGTTGTACGTCTTCCTTTCAAGATCTGTGTTGTGGGAAAGATATGACAAAAAATACAAATAAATTGTGAATCAAATTTACTTTTTTTTGTAGTGTTAGTGTTATTTTCATGTTATTGATTTATGGGTTGTAAAATATGATGTGAATTATTACTGGGTCTAACCGCATCCATTTCGTTAAATTATGAAGTTAAAACTAGACAAAATATTTTTAAGTTTCGGCTCCAAAATTTAAATTTTAAAAAGAATGAATCAACAAAACTGACTTATGATTGAACTAAAAACACTGTCATCTCAACTACTGTAACGTTCTATAAACTATACACCGTTCACTTATTATAAAAGAATTGGGTTATGGTGTAGGGTGATCGAAATCACTGGGTATAACCGCTGTCAATCATTGGCTGGAGTTTGGTTATGTCTCTTTTTTATGAGGTTGAAGTTTTATGGCAAGGAACAGGACATAGTTGCCAGATGGATTTTTGATATTTTTGGTATTCTTCTTATTATACAGGGTTACTGGTAACTGGATACATTCCTTTGGTGATCTGATAAAACAAGAGGTAAGGAGTAAATTAACCCCAACATGCACTATACAAAACTCAATAGATTTTGAGATATTTCGATTTTCAACTTTTCTTAAAAAAATGGTTTCAAATGTCTTGAAATGTAATTTTCAAAAAATCTACTTTAACTTTTTGATTTTTTTTTTGCTGGAATACTTGCTCAATACCATGCTTCCTTCTGGAATAAAAAATATCCTGAGGTATTTCGATCGTGTGAAAATTTCAAAGAAAAACTTTCACAAACTATTTTTTTTAAATAAGATTTAAAAGTTTTTACAAGTTATTTTCGCAAAATTGTCAAGGCAACTTGCGTACAAATTGTTTTAAAAACTTCCCTAGTGTAGTAGCTATCTAACAAGGTACGAATCTTGTACAAGATTAACAGAATCTCCCCGCTATGTACCGTTACCGAGGAACAAATCCTTAAGTCGGGACGTTTTAAAAAAAATACGGCCCTGAACGGGAGTCTTAAAATTCTCGGATCCGGCCCATCTTCAACAGGTCGTATTTGGGGGTCCCGAGAGCTTCGTCCCTACGCAAGTTTCGTCCCGATCGGTAAAACTTTCAGACACTTAGAGTGGCTATTACTAGGCTATTCCCGAAAAATCCCGAAATTCCCGAAAAAATGACACTTCCCGGGAACGGATCCCGCTCATTTTCAATAGGCATCGTGCCACGGTGCGCCTCTTCAATCGAGCCAAATTTCAACTTTCCCACATGAAAACTGGCGGCTCTAGAGTTTTTCCTAGCAAAGTCACAGAAGTTTCGTAAGTATACGTATTCTTGTGCCCGAAAAATGTCTGTCTGTCGGTCTGTCTGTCTGTGACTTTGCTAGGAAACACTCTAGAGCCGCCAGTTTTCATGTGGGAAAGTTGAAATTTGGCTCGATTGAAGAGGCGCACCGTGGCACGATGCCTATTGAAAATGAGCGGGATCCGTTCCCGGGAAGTGTCATTTTTTCGGGAATTTCGGGATTTTTCGGGAATAGCCTAGTAATAGCCACTCTAATGCCCGTATTCACAAACGATAATTTCCTAAATAATTACGTAATTAATTAAATGAGTGAGATGGAGATATGCAGTTTTTTGGCAATAGAATGAGATGGGGATAATTGATTACGTAATTATTTAGGAAATTATCGTTTGTGAATACGGGCGTAAGTGTCTGAAAGTTTTACCGATCGGGACGAAACTTGGTATGGACGAAGCTCGTGACCCCCAAATACGACCTATTGAAAATGGACCGGATCCGAGAATTTTAAGACCCCCGTTCAGGGCCGTATTTTTTTTAAAACGTCCCGACTTAAGGATTTGTTCCTCGGTAACGGTACATAGCGGGGAGATTCTGTTATTCTTGTACAAGATTCGTACCTTGTTAGATAGCTACTACACTAGGGAAGTTTTTAAAACAATTTCTACGCAAGTTGCCTTGACAATTTTGCGAAAATAACTTGTGAAAACTTTTAAATCTTATTTAAAAAAAATAGTTTGTGAAAGTTTTTCTTTGAAATTTTCACACGATCGAAATACCTCAGGATATTTTTTATTCCAGAAGGAAGCATAGTATTGGACAAGTATTCCAGCAAAAAAAAAAATCAAAAAGTTAAAGTAGATTTTTTGAAAATTACATTTCAAGACATCTGAAACCATTTTTTTAAGAAAAGTTGAAAATCGAAATATCTCAAAATCTATTGAGTTTTGTATAGTGCATGTTGGGGTTAATTTACTCCTTACCTCTTGTTTTATCAGATCACCAAAGGAATGTATCCAGTTACCAGTAACCCTGTATTTATATTTACATCTTTGGGGGCTTTTTATTTTGAAACATCTTGTCACATATTGCAATCTTTAACTAGAATGCAATGTCGCTGAATTTAGATCTTAAAATCTTACTTAAGCTTTTCATAAGAGTTTGAGAAAAAGGTTATCATGTAATTTTGCCAAGTTAGGAAAATACACAAATGTACTTTTTGAATATAAAATAAAAAACTTGAATCAATTATATTAATTTACTTTTAATAAAATACATAGCCGGTAATTAAAATATATCGGTGCGTTTATTAAAATAATAAAATAATATAGGTACGTAAATGAAAAATATTTTTCGTCAATTCGTCGGATAGTCGGTATCAGTACCTACTGTGTCAGAAACCAGCCAAAGATTCTGAACTTGAGAATGTTTGATACAAGATATAGTAGGATTAACTTTAAAAAGTCAGATGTGACGTCTTACTAACCGTCCGAATTAATATTTTTAATTTCACCAGAAAATGTCAAACAGTTAATTGTCAAGTTGTGAACGAGCGTAATAATTATTGGAGGAATCATTCAAAAAATGAATTGAACCGCTTACGTCAGTTTGAGAGCCACTGACAACTACATAAAATTTATTCACGTAATGACATTCTATCCTCTGTGTTGTGCATTTAATTCTCATTCAAAACCAATGTTGACGTATACTTATTTATGCGGGATGGCATGTTTAGACAAACTGGACGGTTTCTACGAGAACCAGTATATGAAACAAAATAAATCGAACTATCAAAAGGATGTGTATTCTTAATCGATACGTATGACTTTTTAGACTTTATTGAACTATACTTTTCAGTTTTCGCTTCTGGCCCAAAATTATCCCCCATTATCAATAACCGCTACTGCATCCTGCTTAGAATCAGAATCATCTTCTGATGTGCTCTGAGTTTAATAAGATTTTCAACATGTCCATTTGTTTCGTCCAGTCCTCCGAAATAAGTTTTTCACAATTTTGAAAGCTCTTCAAGACATACATTCTTTACTTTATCCTTAGAGGGAAGCTGCTAATTTACGTGCTTGTATAATGAAGTTTGCAATACCCCCATGATTTCGATTGGGTTTGTATTGGAAATACTTAGATTATTGCAAAAATACTTCGGAAACACAATATTTTCATAATTAGTGCCTGTTTTAGGCGGTCCAAAGGTGTAATTTCACATTTGACCTGTCCAATAATAGGTAGGTACTTGCTAATGCACGGTCTGACTACTATCAGAGACCGCATTACTAGCAATTTAGCAGATACACATATTTTACTTAATACGCTTACATCCCAAATATATTTTACCTTCAGAGAATGACTTAAATGTTTGCTCAAGTTTGGACTTTCTGGATCTTAATCATTGAAATGCTTTCCTAATGCGGATTTATCCATCTAAGGATATTATTTTCGTCATTTTGCTCTTTCGAAATTTAAAATGTCAAAAATTTAATAATTTTATTTGTCAGTTTGAAAAAAATTGAGTAAAAAATTACCTATCCTAGAAATCCCCTTCTTCTAAAACTTCAATTAGACAACAAGGCTGTTAATCAGCTGAGACAATTTGAGTGATTTGACAAATGTCAGTGTTTACTTAACCTTTAATATCTCGATCAGCTGATATTGTCAATCAAGATCTAGGGAGTTTTCATTTTTGCAAACCTAAAAACTAAAGTTCATGGCCACCTAGTTCTTTTTTAATATGTGAACGGTGTATACAATCAACTCTCTTCACTGTGCATGCGCAAGTAACTTCAAAAATATCGCCTGCATCATTGTTTGTAACTAAACTCCTGTTTTGACATTTTTTTGATAGTTTATTGGATATTACGCCGCGTCCTATAAAAATAGCTGCATCCGGGGACTGCGTTGCGTGCGTTGCGTGCGTGCGTTGCGGGGAACGATTAAAATAAAACACATGCAAAGCAATGGGAGTGTCCACAGTAGACGCGTTGCCCGCAAAAGTCGTACGATAAAACGACACCGCAACGCACGCATTGTTTTAAATTGAAATATTTAGTTTTTTCATCTGTCAAAATCTTGCGATTTTTACGGCGGGCAGGAAATTTTTTGAATTTCGATTGCCTTCGTGCCAAAGCGAAACATTTTGTGCAATAAGAGAAATCTATTTTACAAGAAACAAGAGTCAAGGTACACTGGGAATGTGAAAATGTCTCGAATTTAGGCTTTTAAAGTAAATGAGGTCTATACAGGGTGTTGATTTTCAAAGCGGGCCATAGGGGATTAGCATTGCGAAAGTGGTTTTTGAGGATTCCTGCTCGCCGTTTAAACTGACAGAAATGGTTTCGGTATCAAAATGAAGCTAAAATTATTGCGCATAACGCTTGACATTAGAAATTAATTTAATTTCACGTTGTTTTGTAAAATTCTTTAGTAAAAATTCAAGTAATTGTTAATGTTTAATCACAAAATAGCATGCCTTGCCTAAACAATAATGGCGTTTCTACGTTTTGACAATCCAATAATAGAACCAGACTTTATTATTACCTATACTGACTTATAAAGTTTTATTATTGGATTGTCGAAACGTAGAAACGTCATTATTGTTTAGGCAAGGCATGCTATTTTGTGATTAAACATTAACAATTACTTGAATTTTTACTGAAGAATTTTAGAAAACAACGTGAAATTAAATTAATTTCTGATGTCAAGCGTTATGCGCAATAATTTTAGCTTCATTTTGATACCAAAACCATTTCTGTCAGTTTAAACGGCGAGCAGGAATCCTCAAAAACCACTTTTGCAATGCTAATCCCCTATGGCCCGCTTTGAAAATCAACACCCTGTATATTAACTTCTATTGTAGACCTATTTTTATTTAACCTATACCTTCTATTTATCTATCTATCAAATCTATACCTATTTCTATAGATTATTTGCGTCTTATTGTTTCTTTCTGTGATTTTTAAGTCTTTCAAGCTCCAACAACCTACTGGTTTCCAAATTAAAACGTATTTCATCTGAAGTTGCAGCAGAAATAGTTGGATTGGATTGATTGGAAACCATTTTCTCGCCCGCACCGCACGCATTCAGTTAGGACACACTCAAAATTTCTCGTGCGATTTTGCGTTGCGTGCGTTCCCCGCATCGCACGCAACGCAGTCCCCGGCGGATGCAGCTAGGACACGGCGTTAAAGTAGATATACACCGTTCACATATTAAAAAAGAACTAGGCGGCCATGAACTTTTGTTTTTAGGTTTGCAAAAATGAAAACTCCCTAGATCTCGATTGACAATATCAGCTGATCGAGATATTAAAGGTTAAGTAAACACTGACATTTGTCAAATCACTCAAATTGTCTCAGCTGATTAACAGCCTTGTTGTCTAATTGAAGTTTTAGAAGAAGGGGTATCTAGGATAGGTAATTTTTTACTCTGGTCAATTTTTTTCAAACTGACAAATAAAATTATTAAATTTTTGACATTTTAAATTTCGAAAGAGCAAAATGACGAAAATAATATCTTTAGATGGATAAATCCGCATAAGGAAAGCATTTCAATGATTAAGATCCAGAAAGTTCAAACTTGAGCAAACATTTAAGTCATTCTCTGCGAAGGTAAAATATATTTGGGATGTAAGTATTAAGTAAAATATGTGTATTTGCTAAATTGCTAGTAATGCGGTCCCTGATAGTAGTCAGACCGTGCATTAGCAAGTATTATTAGACAGGTCAAATGTGAAATTACACCTTTGGGCAGCCCGCCTTCTAAAACAGGCACTAATTATGAAAATATTGTGTTTCCGAAAGATTTGCAATAATCTATTTCCAATACAAACCCAATCGAAATCATGGGGGTATTGCAAACTTCATTATACAAGCACGTAAACTAGCAGCTTCCCTCTAAGGATAAAGTAAAGAATGTATGTCTTGAAGAGCTTTCAAAATGTAAGTACACCTGATATGTGACAAAGTTAATATAATCATTGTGAAAAACTTATTTCGGAGGACTGGACGAAACAAATGGACATGGTGAAAATCTTATTAAAATCAGAGCACTGAAGATGATTCTGATTCTAAGCAGGATGCAGTAGCGGTTATTGATAATGGAGGATAATTTTGGGCCAGAAGCGAAAACTGAAAAGTATCTTGTGTAAAACATTCTCAAGTCTAGAATCTTTGGCTGGTTTCTGACACAGTACTACGATACCGACGAATTGACGAAAAATATTTTTCATTTACGTACCTATATTTTAATATTTTAATAAACGCACCGATATATTTTAATTACCTGCTATAGTAGGATTAACTTTAAAAAGTCAGATGTGACGTCTTACTAACCGTCCGAATTAATATTTTTAATTTCACCAGAAAATGTCAAACAGTTAATTGTCAAGTTGTGAACGAGCGTAATAATTATTGAAGGAATCATTCAAAAAATGAATTGAACCGCTTACGTCAGTTTGAGAGCCACTGACAACTACATAAAATTTATTCACGTAATGACATTCTATCATCTGTGTTGTGCATTTAATTCTCATTCAAAATCAATGTTGACGTATACTTATTTATGCGGGATGGAGTGTTTAGACAAACTGGACGGTTACTATAAAAACACGTACATGAAACAAAATAAATCGAACTATCAAATGGATGTGTATTCTTAATCGATACGTCGTATGACTTTTTAGACTTTATTGGACTATATGTATTTATTAAAAGTAAATTAATATAATTGAATAGAAGTTTTTTATTTTATATTCAAAAAGTACATTTGTGTATTTTCCTAACTTGGCAAAATTACATGATAACCTTTTTCTCAAACTCTTATGAAAAGCTTAAGATTTTAAGATCTTAGATCCAGCGACATTGCGTTCTAGTTAAAGATTGCAATATGTGACAAGATGTTTCAAAATAAAAAGCCCCCAAAGATGTAAATATAAATATAATAAGAAGAATATTAAAAATCCATCTGGCAACTATGTCCTGTTCCTTGCAATAAAACTTCAACCTCATAAAAAACCTTCTTGCGCATCAATCGCAGAAATAGTGTATTTTTATGCGATTCAATAATAAATATTTTCTTCCTATTTTTTTTTTATAATGAATATAATGAAAAAATAATCCGATTTTTTGGGGGAGAAAAGCGGAAAACCACCTACCTACCAAAAAAAAAGAATAACCCTCTCGTGGTTTCGAACCCGCATCAACAGTTTACTATTTAGGCAAGGGTTCGCTTGCCTAACTACTGAGCTAAAGGTGCCTTTCAAATATGTAGCGATGATCGAGTAGGTATATGTAGTACGTCCAATACTTCATCCTACACATTTTATTTTTTAAACTGGTCGTATCTTTGTTATTAAAAAACCAATTTGAATACTTTTTTCACCTGCATGTAGGTGATTTAATTGTTGTTGCGTTTGCTCTTCTAATTTTCAGAACCATTCATAATTGAATGTGGAAAAAAATAAAAAAGAAATTGCGAACCCTTTCATTGATTTAATAATTTTATATAAGTGTAAGCTAATTTTGCACAAGCGAAAAACTTTTTTGTTTTTCGTTTAAAGTGCTACATTAATCGAGGCGAATTGAAGCTAAGACATCAAATTATATGTTAAAGCAAAAAAAAATTGAAAATTTCGGTTCAACTTCTTCAAAAATGGACTCATAAACGGTTATAGAATTGACACATTTTCACCCTTTTTCCTACCCACGACACTGGCTTATTAATGGAAAATATGATAATTTTATTGAATTAACTCAAATTTCCAATAATTTTCTTCAAATCCTGTTAATTTTATTTCAAAGTTTTTTTGCCATCTTGCTCATACAGGGATTCAAAAGTAGTCAATTTTCCAAAAAATTAAAATAGCCGCCATTTTGAAACGGCTCGGCCGATTTTGCTCAAGTGCAATACCAGACCACTCCTTGTGGATATCTTACTCCCACAAAAATTTCAGCCTCCTAGATTCAAAACTGCGACCTGAAATGAGATGACAAAAACCGGATACCTGGAATTTTGAAGGGACACCCTGTAGAAGTGATGGGACTTTTGGAAAGTTTTTCAACGAAAATCCAACGTCATTCCCAAATTTTACAAGGACCTAAAATTTCGTTCACTAATCTTAAAAGATAAAGCCACAGGAGCGTTTTTAAAATCGAAATTTCGCGATTTTGGAGAAATATATATATATATATACAGGGTGTCCCAGACTTAATTGACCAGGCCATATCTCATATACAGGTTGAGATAATCGAGCCGAATAAAAGGCATATTATTATAATTTTTCAAGCTGTATAACATGACAGCATGAAAACAACCCCCACTCCAACATCCCCTAAGTTGCAGCCCCCACCCTTAAAAAAATGAATAGCACCCTGTATATATTTTTGTATATTCAAAACCAGTATTCGATTCTCTATTCAGATGATTTTTCAGATTCAAAATTGGTTCAGAAATAACCAAGAAAAAGTTCATCAAGGTGGTCATGACTTTTTATCTTAACTTTACCTGAATGACTTTAGCTGCCAAAATTTATCAATATTTTGGTCATAGTTTTTAATTAGCAGGTCACAGTCATCATTAAGGTTCATGATAAAGTGCTTTATCTCTTGTTTTATTTTTTTAAATTTCCCAACAAATCAGAATTATCAAATAAATTGTTTGGACTTTAATTATAATAATAACTATCACCTGCCTGTTAAAAACTATGAATAAATTTTGACAGCAAAAGTCATCCAGAGAAAGTTAAGATAAAAAGTCATGACCACCTTGATGATCTTTTTCTTGGTTATTTCTAAACCAATTTTGAATCTGAAAAATCATCTGAATAGAGAATCGAATACTGGTTTTGAATATACAAAAATATATACAGGGTGCTATTCATTTTTTTAAGGGTGGGGGCTGTAACTTAGGGGATGTTGGAGTGGGGGTTGTTTTCATGCTGTCATGTTATACAGCTTGAAAAATTATAATAATATGCCTTTTATTCGGCTCGATTATCTCAACCTGTATATGAGATATGGCCTGGTCAATTAAGTCTGGGACACCCTGTATATATAAATATATATATAAATATATATATATATAAATATATATATATATATCGTGGGCAGGTGAATTTTGGAAAACCACTTTTTCGTAATCTGGGGGTCATGATCGGTGGACATTTGATGAGTTTGGGTGATTTTTGGAAAGTGATGTCGTCCTCAATAGTGTATTTTTTTGTTAAAAAATACACTAAAAGAGACATAACCAAACTCCAGCCAATGATTGACAGCGGTTATACCCAGTGATTTCTATCACCCTACACCATAACCCAATTCTTTTATAATAAGTGAACGGTGTATAGGTATAATATTTCAAAAAGATTGAATCGATATACCGGGTGTCCCATTAGTGCGGGATTCTTCTCTGGCAGCTTCACTTTTGAAGCTATAAAAAAAGATGAGGGAGAAAAATTGTATGGTTTGAAGAGACCTTCAACCTAAAATAATTTTCAGCTACACAGGATGGCCCAATAATATCGCTGTACGCCTTACAACTTTGTTATTTTAAATAGGACACCCTATATATTATTACATTTTCAGATTATCTGAAAAAAATCAGTAAGAATGGTTTTCACAGTTTCAGTATAATGTGAATAGTTTTTGAGTTATAAACAAGTGAAAATTGCCATTTTCCATTTTCAAAGCAGCTTACAATGAAAACGGCTCAAGACAGCAGAAAAAGGTTTACATGTCCCTATCTTAACTTTTTACAAGGTATCCTATGATGTGGATGAAATTGTTATACAGGGTGATGAAAAATCTGAAAATTTTCATCACCCTGTATAACAATTTCATCCACATCATAGGATACCTTGTAAAAAGTTAAGATAGGGACATGTAAACCTTTTTCTGCTGTCTTGAGCCGTTTTCATTGTAAGCTGCTTTGAAAATGGAAAATGGCAATTTTCACTTGTTTATAACTCAAAAACTATTCACATTATACTGAAACTGTGAAAACCATTCTTACTGATTTTTTTCAGATAATCTGAAAATGTAATAATATATAGGGTGTCCTATTTAAAATAACAAAGTTGTAAGGCGTACAGCGATATTGGGTCATCCTGTGTAGCTGAAAATTATTTTAGGTTGAAGGTCTCTTCAAACCATACAATTTTTCTCCCTCATCTTTTTTTATAGCTTCAAAAGTGAAGCTGCCAGAGAAGAATCCCGCACTAATGGGACACCCGGTATACTTAAGTGTAAGCCTTTTATTTGCCGCGCAATTCCAATAATGTGTGCTTCCTTGCAGTTTTAAAGGTCTATTATTTGCTGAATTAACAAAATTTTCCTCTTTGAAATGATCATTGATCAGTACAAAATAATACCTATGGTGAGAAATCGGCTTCGACACTCCACACTTTTTCAAAATTTCGTCACTCATCGATGTTATTATAACCTATTGCTTGTTCCTATTTCAATTAGCATAGTTATAAAATATTAATAAGTTTATTTACGCGGCTTCTAAAGTTAACTTTATACATAATTCTTTATTCCTGCTTGGAACACCGTGGAAAGATCTGGACACGCTTAACAATCCATAGTTGGAGCAACCGCACACAGCACACAGCACATATTTTCCAGACATTATGTTCACTTTAATACAGCGGTACATTATAAATGCCTATTTAAACTTAAACTGGTACCCAACAAAATTATCCGCTGATATAATGCTTTGAGAGTAACTTTAAATTGAAATTATACTTGAAACTAAAACGTTCAATTACTAATGACAAATTATTAATAATAATTAATTATCATTGACTGCATGCAGCTGTCAAAAACCGTGAAAAGTTACCTAACTTTGAATTTAAAAACAGCTTAGTGATCCCAGTTCCTGCATGAGGGCGCTGTAAAAATGGACGGAGTAGGGAACCTGTATTACCGCTTTACTAGGGTAGCGCATTCTCATTCTCACAAAAAGTTGGGAAAAAAGTTGGGAATGTCAAATTTGACTTCATAAACGTCAGATTTTCCATGAACGTACAACTGTCTAAAAATTCACATAATTTGTTATTAAGTCCGCGTATTAAAACGTATTTTTCTCAGTAACTATGTGTTAGATACTAAAGACTACAGCTTCGTAGATCCTATAAACCCATAATTTTGTTTTTAATACCCACTGAAAGAGGATTATCGATTTCTATTCGTGTTATTATTTTGTTTCATTTTTCAAACTTCGCTTTTTTCCACATGATACCTACGCCTGTGACCAAATGTGCCAAAAATATGACATCCAGCTCTTCAAACATAACCGTGTTTAGTAAACGTCAAAAAGTGAATGCGCTACCCTAGTAAAACGGTAATGCAGGTTCCCTAGGACGGAGGTTTTGAGAGGAAGAAGTGTCCGGTATTAATATTTTAAGGTATTTGCTATAATAGTGAGGTGTCTAATTTATCTACGTTAGTAACTGCCAGATTTTCGTTTTTTTTTTGTTAATAATGAAGCCTACTCAAGATATCTACATTCCATGCCAAACCCTATGTGTCATTTAGGTACGGGGTGTCATTCTCTGAGTGGATCTGATATGACAAAAGGTACTTTTGTAAAAACTTCAAATTACTTTATTTTCTCTGAAAATACCTAGTCCTTTTTTAGTAGTTATTCGTTTTTTGAGGACAAATTTAACTGTTGCTTGGATTGAACTATATCCAATGACGTTTTGCGAAAACTAGGACTAGGTCTACTCCCTGAGTCGGCACTCTAGTCACAGCGAAACGCGAAGGAACTGAAAAGTTGAAGTTGTCAAATTAACAAACCAAATTATCAAATTCAAAATTATTTAAAATGCTCAGGCATCAGGTAAATTTACTTCAAAAGAAAGAAAAGAAGGAATCATCAAATGCTATAAACAATAGCGATTGAAAGATGTTTCTCCAGATTAAGCAAAAATACTGTTTAATCAGATTCCTTGAAAAATTCGTAAAAAATGATTAAATAATGTAAGTACCTCTTCTATTTATCAATAATAGATTTTCTTCTATTTTCAACATTTTTACATAAAACTAAGAAGGAATCGGTCTAATCCTACATACATAAGATTTATAAGAGTAAATAGCTAAGGTACTTACACCTACAAGTCTCTAAAATTTTCCAATTTACCTCTAAAAATTGAGTTTATAGTTTTTTTTAGATTGAATTTTGAAATAAAATGACATTTCAACTAATGGACATAACCTAAATTAATTTAGTAACTATTCCAGTGACTATTTTAGTAACAACTATCACCATAACCAACCTAATCAGTCTTGCTGCCAATCGTTCCCCTAGAATTTTGACTTGGTGGAATCCATCTAAATAAAATATAAAGTTATACTAGGACATGAAGGCGCGCATACGCGCGCCCTTATCTGAAGTAATCCCCGAGTTGAAGAGATCTTCACAACTAACATATTATGCTCCCTAACATTAATATCGTATAGGCATTTTATGATAATTCTGGTAGGTGTGTATTATAATATTATTATTCATATTTTATATTATTGAACATTATTATTGTAAAAGGGAACCACAATCACTGTTTCCTGTTTACTCAGGCCTCGGCTCTATCGAACAGGCACCTACCGTACACTCACCGTATGGGATTCCCCCGAGTCTAACTAACGAATGTTAAAGAACTCGTTTATTTCAGAATATTTAATTGATAGTCAAACTTGAACTTTGTCCATTAAGCACATTTTGAACTCTAATATCTCTAATACATCCAAGTGGTCTGCGATATTGTCTACTCGTCTCCTATTAAATCTGCAATTCTTCATATGCTTAACTACAATTGTACGGTGTTGTCTCTTATCTGAATCTTATTTCATATTCTTTATCTGACTCTTAAACTGATCTGTGTCTTTCAACGACGAATCATATTAATTATCTTTACTTGAATCTTACTGCTCTTCAACCACACAACATAATCTACTTCTTGTTTATGTAAATACGTCATAATCTTGATGGAACATGTTGCATTGAAATTTTCGACACTACATCCAATAACATTGGCAGCGGTGCGCGACACTCGTATTTCGAGGCCTCAACCTTTACTTCTCTGGGATCTACACAGAGTTTACGCGCCATCTACCGAAAGCGTAGATTATTGTATCACCATTGTATTGTTTAGAGGCCTCAACCTTCACATCTTTGGGATTTACACAGTTTACACGCCATCTACCGAAATATTTCTCGCCAGGTGTCACCATTGTATTGTTGCGTCCTCAACCTTCACTTCTCTGGGATCTACATAGTTTACGCGCCATCTACCGAAAGATATCCCGCGTAGATGTCACCATTGTATTGTTTAGAAGCTTCAACCTTCACATCTCTGTTCTCTGGGATCTACACAGTTTACGCGCCATCTACCGAAAGATTTCTCGCGTTGCGACGTATTTAGAGGCCACAACCTTCACATCTCTGGGATCTACACAGTTTACGCGCCATCTACCGAAAGATTTCTCGCGTAGTTGTCACCATTGTATTGTTTAGAGTCACTGTACACTCTAACATAAATCTAACATTGGCAGCGGTGCACGACGCACGTATTTCGAGGCCTCGCCCTTCACATCTCCTGGGATCTACACAGTTTTCGCGCCATCTACCGAAAGATTTCTCGCGTGGTGGATCTCTACACTCTAACATTGGCAGCGGTGCGCGACGCGCGCATTTCGAGGCTTCAACCTTGAATGTGACATCTCGATTTTTAAATACGTCATAATCTTGATGGAACATGTTGCATTGAAATTTTCGACACTACATCCAATAACATTGGCAGCGGTGCGCGACACTCGTATTTCGAGGCCTCAACCTTTACTTCTCTGGGATCTACACAGAGTTTACGCGCCATCTACCGAAAGCGTAGATTATTGTATCACCATATTGTATTGTTTAGAGGCCTCAACATTCACATCTTTGGGATTTACACAGTTTACACGCCATCTACCGAAATATTTCTCGCCAGGTGTCACCATTGTATTGTTGCGTCCTCAACCTTCACTTCTCTGGGATCTACATAGTTTACGCGCCATCTACCGAAAGATATCCCGCGTAGATGTCACCATTGTATTGTTTAGAAGCTTCAACCTTCACATCTCTGTTCTCTGGGATCTACACAGTTTACGCGCCATCTACCGAAAGATTTCTCGCGTTGCGACGTATTTAGAGGCCACAACCTTCACATCTCTGGGATCTACACAGTTTACGCGCCATCTACCGAAAGATTTCTCGCGTAGTTGTCACCATTGTATTGTTTAGAGTCACTGTACACTCTAACATAAATCTAACATTGGCAGCGGTGCACGACGCACGTATTTCGAGGCCTCGCCCTTCACATCTCCTGGGATCTACACAGTTTTCGCGCCATCTACCGAAAGATTTCTCGCGTGGTGGATCTCTACACTCTAACATTGGCAGCGGTGCGCGACGCGCGCATTTCGAGACTTCAACCTTGAATGTGACATCTCGATTTTATATAAGGATACTAGGACATGAAGACGCGCATACGCGCGCCCTTATCTGAAGTAATCCCCGAGTTGAAGAGATCTTCACAACTAACATATTATGCTCCCTAACATTAATATCGTATAGGCATTTTATGATAATTCTGGTAGGTGTGTATTATAATATTATTATTCATATTTTATATTATTGAACATTATTATTGTAAAAGGGAACCACAATCACTGTTTCCTGTTTACTCAGGCCTCGGCTCTATCGAACAGGCACCTACCGTACACTCACCGTATGGGATTCCCCCGAGTCTAACTAACGAATGTTAAAGAACTCGTTTATTTCAGAATATTTAATTGATAGTCAAACTTGAACTGTGTCCATTAAGCACATTTTGAACTCTAATATCTCTAATACATCCAAGTGGTCTGCGATATTGTCTACTCGTCTCCTATTAAATCTGCAATTCTTCATATGCTTAACTACAATTGTACGGTGTTGTCTCTTATCTGAATCTTATTTCATATGCTTTATCTGACTCTTAAACTGATCTGTGTCTTTCAACGACGAATCATATTAATTATCTTTACTTGAATCTTACTGCTCTTCAACCACACAACATAATCTACTTCTTGTTTATGTAAATACGTCATAATCTTGATGGAACATGTTGCATTGAAATTTTCGACACTACATCCAATAACATTGGCAGCGGTGCGCGACACTCGTATTTCGAGGCCTCAACCTTTACTTCTCTGGGATCTACACAGAGTTTACGCGCCATCTACCGAAAGCGTAGATTATTGTATCACCATTGTATTGTTTAGAGGCCTCAACCTTCACATCTTTGGGATTTACACAGTTTACACGCCATCTACCGAAATATTTCTCGCCAGGTGTCACCATTGTATTGTTGCGTCCTCAACCTTCACTTCTCTGGGATCTACATAGTTTACGCGCCATCTACCGAAAGATATCCCGCGTAGATGTCACCATTGTATTGTTTAGAAGCTTCAACCTTCACATCTCTGTTCTCTGGGATCTACACAGTTTACGCGCCATCTACCGAAAGATTTCTCGCGTTGCGACGTATTTAGAGGCCACAACCTTCACATCTCTGGGATCTACACAGTTTACGCGCCATCTACCGAAATATTTCTCGCGTAGTTGTCACCATTGTATTGTTTAGAGTCACTGTACACTCTAACATAAATCTAACATTGGCAGCGGTGCACGACGCACGTATTTCGAGGCCTCGCCCTTCACATCTCCTGGGATCTACACAGTTTTCGCGCCATCTACTGAAAGATTTCTCGCGTGGTGGATCTCTACACTCTAACATTGGCAGCGGTGCGCGACGCGCGCATTTCGAGGCTTCAACCTTGAATGTGACATCTCGATTTTTAAATACGTCATAATCTTGATGGAACATGTTGCATTGAAATTTTCGACACTACATCCAATAACATTGGCAGCGGTGCGCGACACTCGTATTTCGAGGCCTCAACCTTTACTTCTCTGGGATCTACACAGAGTTTACGCGCCATCTACCGAAAGCGTAGATTATTGTATCACCATATATTGTATTGTTTAGAGGCCTCAACATTCACATCTTTGGGATTTACACAGTTTACACGCCATCTACCGAAATATTTCTCGCCAGGTGTCACCATTGTATTGTTGCGTCCTCAACCTTCACTTCTCTGGGATCTACATAGTTTACGCGCCATCTACCGAAAGATATCCCGCGTAGATGTCACCATTGTATTGTTTAGAAGCTTCAACCTTCACATCTCTGTTCTCTGGGATCTACACAGTTTACGCGCCATCTACCGAAAGATTTCTCGCGTTGCGACGTATTTAGAGGCCACAACCTTCACATCTCTGGGATCTACACAGTTTACGCGCCATCTACCGAAAGATTTCTCGCGTAGTTGTCACCATTGTATTGTTTAGAGTCACTGTACACTCTAACATAAATCTAACATTGGCAGCGGTGCACGACGCACGTATTTCGAGGCCTCGCCCTTCACATCTCCTGGGATCTACACAGTTTTCGCGCCATCTACCGAAAGATTTCTCGCGTGGTGGATCTCTACACTCTAACATTGGCAGCGGTGCGCGACGCGCGCATTTCGAGACTTCAACCTTGAATGTGACATCTCGATTTTATATAAGGATTTTTCTCGACATGTTCACTTTAATACAGCGGAAAGTAGCGTATTGAAGAAATACTGTTATGAAAAATTGGGTTCAGCTAATGATTAAAGTTTGGATTTGATTTGAAGATTTTAACAAATAAAAATTATTAGTATTTAACTATTAAAAATGTCAAAAATAAATTTTGGATTGTTTAAAAAAATCAGTAGTGAAAAAAAAAGTGAATGTGAAAAATGTTGATAGCAAAGGGGGGAAATAATTATAAAAATTTAGAAAGGAACTGTCGAAAATAATAATGAATTAGAATTGAATAATTTTGGAAGTGTATCTGTGAAGATAAAAGTAAAAGAAAGAAAGAAATAATAATGAAGAATTAAGAAAATTTGGAAGCGGACTGTCAAGGAAAAAAGTAAGAAAAGTAAAAATAATTATTTGGAAGGAAAAAGGAGAAGAACAAAGAGATAGCTAACGAGGAGAATTAATTAATTAGATTGAAATTGAGAAGAGCGTGTGTCAGAAAAGGTAAAAAGGGTGAAGGTAGTTATTTTGGAAGCACAAAAGAGAAGAACAAATAGATAGCGAAGAGAACGTTGTACTGAATCGAGTTTGGTCTAATAATAATTGTTATATTTCAAAACTCGTTCAGTCGGAATAGGGTCGTAGATTCTTAAGACTTTTGCAACTAAAGTAATGCGTGTCTATATGATTTGAAAATAAACCTTTTCTATTTAAAAAGAAAGATATTGATATATCTACTACCCCAGTAATAGTGCTGTTTGGTAAGTAGAAAAAGAACACTCTTGCTAACTTATGTAATGATAAACAATTATACTAATACAACAGCAGAGACGATAGGTTGGCCAACTCTACCTCCCTGAAAGAAAACATAAATACTTAAACTAAACAATGAAAATATGTCTAAAACTAAACGACTGGTTATAACACTCTCCAGGAACTCCTTCTATTAACACTAGAGTAATATGGAATGGTCTAACCTTGGAAATTCGGCTAGTGATGTCTTCGGTACGCAGTAGTGACTCTGACTTTGATTAGAGACCACACAATACAAAAAACCTTCAATATCCTTATCCACCCCACTGAGTTGATACTGTGGCGGTGGCGATGATGTTTAATTCTGAGGAATTTCTTGATAATAATAATAATTACTCGAGACTAAGAGTGGTATATATATCTTCGATTAGAGTCCACCTCAGTATACTAGTAGTAGTTCTCCAAAAAAAAACCAAAAAGGTCTTCTCTACCCCCAAACAACTCTATCGTTGTGGGTACACCCTTATTAATTAATTTGACGTTTTTCCTCCCCTCAATCGTTTCAATTATTGCCGATGGTGATCTAATTGTCTCCATTGTTTCGGTAATAATTGATAAATTAACCATTATTATAGAATTAATATTTCGACATACTACAACGTGAAGAAGTCGGAAGGGGATAAATTATAAAGAGGATCAACTTGAAAAGAAGTGGAAGAAACCTGGAAGATGACGGGAAGATAGGAAATTAAAGATTATATTTAAGAAAGGAAGGAGAAGCGTAAAGAAGAAGAGAAGCATCGAGAGACGAAGAGAGTGACAGAGAGACCAGAGAGAGTTAGAGTTGGTAGATCAGGAAAAGGAGAAGCGAGGCAGCGAGACGCATATTGTGAGGGATATTGTAAGATTTTGATGTGATAATTAATTTTAAATTATTAAGTGTAGTTTTAACAAAATTTAGAATCGGAGAGCTCGAGGTAGGTTTTTTTTTGTAATTTTCTGTAAATAAATATTCTGTCAAGTAATAAATTAGATATTTGTTAAAAAAAATTTCAAATTTGAATTCAAATTAAATTAAATCAAAATTTTTTTGCAACTGAACCCAACTGGGAAAGAGAGTGCCCTCAAAGAATCATTAAAATTTTATTTGTTTATGGTATAATTTTTTTAAATAGAATTAATAATAAAAACTAAACAAGATAAGGGGGGAAGGGAATACCATAACAATACATATTTAACTGTACACAAAAAAACTACGTATCTGCTGACAGTGCGTTTTGAGAGAAACTTTGCATTTGAAAACAGCTTAGTGACAGCAAGTCCTGCATGAGGGCTTGCTGTAAAAATTGTTGTTCGTTTGAAAGTCAAAAAATTGTAAGGCTATAATAGCAAAAGGGCGATATAGCAAAGGGCGGTTAAGCAAAATTCGGAGTTATACTAATATCCATTTTATTGATTATTACCCCATTACAATAATATTTAACTAACTTATTGCTAGAATATGTCGATGACCATCCTCTCGGAAAGACAGGATCACACCTTCCTCTCTTGAGTACAACTTATTTCCTAATAATTTAAATCTAAAAGAATACAGTAGTTTCTGCAATAGAGGAAATCTACTCGGCTTATGAACTCAAATTACATTATCAGCAACTCCTCTGTTTCATAACTTTGTAAATAAACAAGGTCATTATATACATCCACGTCTCCTACTGTTTCACTATGGCACCTATATGTATAGGGGTGGAGGACATACCTGTAGTAACACCAACAAGGTATTCATTTGCTCTTGCAAATACAAGATAAGCGAAAAAACTGGTGTCTAAAAGTTGTTTAAGTATAGAAGCCCGGTCCTGGCTCATCTAGTATATCACACATAATAATCAAGTAGTGTCGAATTCACCGCGTCATATTCCTTGCCCTGAAAGTCAAGAAAAAAAAAATAGAAATTCGACTGTAGTGCCAAAGAGGCCTTAGTTGTGACCTTAATATTAGTTTGCAATGGCTGTTTTTAGCTTCTTACCCACCCAGCACCCCTATTTCGCTCCTCGGTCCCAAAAAAATTGATGAAACTTACGAGACGTGGATGTATACACCGTGTCTCTTGAATTTCTGGACATAGGGAATTCCCATGTTAAAATAAACTATTGGAAATATTGGCTCCCCTAATTATTTTATAGTAAAATTTCAAATGTAAAACTTCTTAAGAAAAAAAAGCTGCTTCTTATGCTATAATTGGATTTTCATTTGGTTCATCCGTTTTCGAGAAAATCAGGAAAAACTGAATGGTTTTTCGTAGTTTTTCAAGGTTGCTTTGCTTTTGACAGATAATGCTAATAAGATAATAACAAATCTCTGAAATTTCTAAAGTGAATTGCCAGAAGTAATGCCATTCAATAAATTTTACTTTTTCTTCAACGGTGTAGGTAATAATTCATTTTTATAAACAATAATAAGTCTTTCTTATTAATTAATTCTTTTGAACAATCAGTTATTGACAATTAATAATTTTTAGCATTATCTGTCAAAAACAAAGCAACCTTGAAAAACTACGAAAAACCGTTCAGTTTTTCCTGATTTTCTCGGAAACGGATGAACCAAATGAAAAGCCAATTATAGCATAAGAAGCAGCTTTTTTTCCTTAAGAAGTTTTACATTTGACATTTTACTGTAAAATAATTAGGGGAGCCAATATTTACAATAGTTTATTTTAACATGGGAATTCCCTATGTCCAGAAATTCAAGAGACACAGTGTATGTATATTTACCATAAACAGAGTTATTATAACTAAAGATCTATTGCTTAGCACTTTCCATTTACATGTTGTATCTCGGTCTTGGTATCCATTCTCATTCTGATTGAGTGAACGGACTGCAAATGTTGGAAGAAGTCCATTGTAATGTTCGTTTCATACTGACATTTAGGACATGCGTACACAACTGCATCTTTTGAATGTTTACGTTTATGATGTTTGGTCAAATACATTTTAATTTTTGTTTTGTAAGAACATTCCTGACAGTTGAACACTTCAGCATCTTTGGAATGTTTTTGTTTGTGATGTTCAGTCAAATAATTTTTAATTTTTGTTTTGTAAGAACATTCCCGACTTTTGAACAGTTCAGCATCTTTGGAATGTTTATATTTGTGATGTTGAGTGAAATACGCTCTAATTTTTGTTTTGTAAGAACATTCCTGACAGTTGAACAGTTCAGCATCTTTGGAATGTTTTTGTTTATAATGTTGAGTCAAATGACTTTTATATTTTGCTTCAAATGAACATTCCTGACATTTGAACAGTTCAGTATCTTTGGAATGTTTACGTTTATAATGTTCAGAATGTTTACGTTTATAATGTTCAGTCAAAGCACCTTTATACTTTGTTTTGTAAGAACATTCCTGACAGTTGAACAGTTCAGCATCTTTGGAATGTTTATTTTTGTGATGTTTATTGAAATTTCCTCTAATTTTTGTTTTGTAAGAACATTCCTGACAGTTGAACACTTCAGCATCTTTGGAATGTTTTTGTTTATAATGTTGAGTCAAATGACTTTTATATTTTGCTTCAAATGAACATTCCTGACAGTTGAACAGTTCAGCATCTTTGAAATGTTTACGTTTGTGATGTTTAGTGAAATGTCCTCTAATTTTTGTTTTGTAAGAACATTCCTGACAGTTGAACAGTTCAGCATCTTTGGAATGTTTTTGTATGTGATGTACAGGCAAACAACTTTTATATTTTGTTTCGTAAGAACATTCTTGACATTTGTACATTTTAGCATGTTTGGAATGTTTAATTTTATAATGTTCGTTAAAATTAGATCTGCGATTTATTTTATACGCGCAATGCGCACAGTTATACTTAAACTCTCCTCCGCTCTTGCTTTCAGAAGATCGTGCCTGAAGTGCCCCACTTTCTTGAACAGACTCACACCGATCCTTAGAAATTCCAACGCTACCACGACTACCAGTCAACTGATGCCAGCCGGGTTTGTGGTCCTCGAAGTCGATCTCTTCTTTCAAGGTCGACGTCGATAAGCCTTCGAGTTCTTGTTTTATAGGAACAGGTGCCTCCCCGCAACCAGCGTCCTCGTTTTCTTCATCTTCACACTTCAACTTCGCCGAGTTGAGTAGCAAGAACTCCTGCTCCTCCTCGGACTCCATGAACTGATCATCATCCTCATCTGAGGCTTCCGTTTTGATGATCATTTTCTCCACCTCCTGCTGATGTTGAACCGGACGATAATAATTATTGCCCTCATTTAAACTCATGATGTTAACTATAAAGTTGCACTTTTCTTTGAAATGAAAATGCGGCTATTGCTGGATGATTAAAGATTAAATAATAATAATACACAATACACTATTTAAACTAAAGTCTGTACACTGAGAGTTGTCTGTTGTGAGAACTAAGGATACATCATCTCGTTATGTTTCTTACTCCTTCTATTGCATTGCATAGTCAATCGAGTTAAAATGGGACGTATTGTCAGAAATACGTTTGAATCGTCAGCAATTCTAAAAAGATGAGCGAGAGTGAGACGGAAGTATCGACTCGCGTCTTGATACGCTTAGATTGATACGATATTACGATCGTCGCTACTCTCAAGTGTCAGTGTCAGCGATAAATATACTAAATAAGGTTTTTGTTGTGATTTGAAACGTTTTTAATACGAAATTAGCAGAATTACCTGTGTCCTGTGATAAACTATGAGTAACTTAATTTCGCGAATGCCTAAAAATCTATTTCCTTGTTTTGCCTGGGAAACGATTGAACTCCCTAGTACGTGGTCTTGTGGTAAAATTGCTGGAATATTTTACTTGCAAATAAGAAAACGGAGGTGTTATTCTTTCTTTTAAACGGCAACCAGCAGGTAGATGACATGATATTTCTATCATGATGATGACAATAATTATTATCATCCTTATTTACTTGCATTATATATATTTGTTATCAAAAAGTTGCAAGGCTCTACTTCGTCAATAACTTGTCGAAATAATATATTTATAGGATATTCATTATTCCTCAACACACGCCACTGACACGAACTGCGATACCACATCTGGTTCGACTTAGAAATAAGTGTACGATTCAAATCGAATTTAAATGAAATTGTTTAGTCAGAATCAGTGCGGCATGACAACGGACAACTCTCAGTGTACAGAGAGTATTTATTTTTTGTTTAATTGTTGGTTCTTTCTTCTGTGCTATTTATTTACACACTTATTAGTTATTACACACACAGAATTTAATTCTGTGCTATTTATTCAATAACGACACTCGACAGTGACATTTGACGTTTGCTGGAATCTCTTCTATTCAAGAAGTGCGTTCATAATAAACGCCGTGTGAATGATAAACAACCTACCGGGCGAATTACCGAGCGTTCGGTTCTTATTTTCGTAGTCGGTGCAATTACGTCACCGGATCTCATCAGCGCGAGAAATTTGTATTGACTTGTGCATGGAAGAATTCCGATATAAGTATATTATTATCACTTTAATAAGAATTAATTAAGTACTTTTAATTGCTTTGTAAGTACGTATCAGGACAGGATAAAATAATAATAAGGTAATATAAATATCACGCTTAAAGTTTTGTAAACCAAAACAGAACGATTTCGATTTACTAATCGTGGATACCTTGAAATAGATTCTGAAGTCGACTGAGATTTTTAATTGTAATTGTTCCAGATTTAATCTGCCGGCAGCTCTTCACTGTATATCCTAAAACAGTTTATGTTGGAGATTACGAACATACTTGCTTTAAAATGTTGAAAACCTGGTATTTATTTTGTCTTGACGAACACTCATATGCTGCCATGCTTTTGAAACACTGGATCCCTGGGAAAACGAAAAAAAAAAACAACACGCATTATCGATCGTTGTTATATTTCACTTTGTAGTTATTGCTTTACAATAATAATTGTGGACAGCACACCGCATTATTCAACGACAGTTTTTGCGTTTCTCAAATAGTAACACAAAATAAACTAATTTAAAACACCATACTTCCTAAATCCAATGCTTTTCATACATACTGAATGGGAAAGTGACAAGTTGAGGTCCGGTGTCGTCATAATTTTCTTGGGAATTTTAAGGGAGAGAGAACCTAACAATGAGACCGATGACCTGACTTATTATCAGTTTATTCTTAGGTAGGTACCACACTCTTTATCAGGTGGTCAGTTTCTGGTCAACTCCATGTGAAAAATTAAAAATATAATATTGCAAAAATATTTTACGGGATATATTTTATGGAAATATTTGTATTAAACTCCTGCCATTATATGTCCCTTATTTCAGAGCTCACTAAAATGAGTGGTGCTCCCTAAAATGCTAAGAAATATATTAATAAATAAAATATTAATAAAATATAGGTCGGTTTTGAACGAGAGAAAAGATGCCCTATTTTGTGCGGCCATCTCGAATCCAGCAAGACACATAATTATAAAGATAGCTGTGACCGGGCGTTCCTGAAATATCCTGAAAAAATGGAAAAATGGAGATTTTATATTTTTTTCATATTTTTTTATTATTGAAAATCAATAAATAATTTCTTGGAGGCTTATATTCAGTTTTTTCAGGATATTTCAGCGGAACGGTTAAAGATATCTTTATTGTATGCTTGACGGATTCGAGATGGCCACAAAATAGGGCATTTTTTCTCATTAGTTTAAAACCAACCCTGTGTGTATCTCTTAGCATTTACGAGATATTCCCGCCATAGTTGAGTTCTGAAATAGGGTCTTTAAAAACATTCTTTAAAACATAAAAACATATGTTGCATGAAGAATAAAATTTTTAAAAATAAATTCCTGCTTTTTTTTAATTATTTAATAGTTATGTAGTTAAAGTACTTACAATTTAATTGATGCTTAACAAGAATTTGATTTTTCTTTTTGAATATTTTCAGTCGTTGCTGAAATATCCTGAAAAAACTGAAAAATAAAAATTTCTTATTTTACCCATATTTTTTTTATTATTGGAAATTAATGAATTATTTTTTGTAGGCTTACATAAGTCGTCGAAAGCTATCCGTCTGACATTACAAAAATTTTCAAAGCCGACTAGATCCCAGAGTTTTCATAGCCAACTTTTGTTTTTCTTATGACCGCCATATTGTTTTTCTGTCATTCGGTATGAAAAAAATGATGGAAACCAAAAACTAATAAGCTTCAAAAAATAAATTTCAAAAATTTTTATTCTTTTTTTTTCGAAGAAAAACAAAAACAAATTCGCTAAAATACGTCAATATGATTTTTTTTTAATTTCTCTAATGATATTCTATCTAAAAAGTTATCTTTTTTAAGGAAAAAGAAGAATAAAAATTTTTGAAATTTATTTTTTGAAGTTTATTAGTTTTTGGTTTCCATTATTTTTTTCATACCGCGCGAATGACAGAAAAATAATATGGCGACCATAAGAAAAACGAAAGTTGACTATGAAAATTCTGGGATCTAGCCGGCTTTGAAAATTTTTGTAATGTCAAACGGATAGCTTTTGACGACTTAATTATGTCGTAAGCCTACAAAAAATAATTAATTAATTTTCCAATAATAAAAAAGATATGGGTAAAATAAGACATTTTTTTAAATTTCATTTCATGAACATTTCATGAAAAAAAAATCAAATTCTTATTAAGCATCAAATTGTGCAACTTTTCTCTAATTTAACCGACCCTGTCCTGTATCTCTTGCCGTTTCCGAAATCCCCATGTAGTTACTATTATCTGGGACACCCGGTATACTTACTTTATTGTCTTTTCATCCATATTAATTAAATTACTATAATAGGAACTTTTAAAGGTGCACTTGTCTTGTCGTAGAGTTCCAGTTTGATTGTCTCAAATAATTAGCCACATCTGTGACCTTCTTCCCTTATTTAAAACACAGAGAGGATGCAGGGTGAAAGTTCAGCGTTCCCATTTTAGAGCCGCAACAGGAAGAGAAAGATGCGTAGACGTAGACGTGCGCGGTCAACAACCTTTCATCAATGAATCGAGGCCCAGAAAAGCGTAAACATTGATTGGTGCATCGTAACCTCACCTCGTCCACGCATATCCTCTGATTCCTCTGTAAGTTCCTACTAGCATAGTAGAAAAGCATTGAAATATTCGCAATAACTAATTCCCATTCATTCTAATCAGCCCTAATCTCCGAATTAACCAACCCTAACCCTTATCTAGACCAATTACCTGTATAAAACTTTATTGAACATCCCCAAACTTCCTGGGCCTGGCCTTATTCCGTGATATTGTGATTGTTGCTGAATCGAGTTATCATTTCAGGGACAAAGGTGAAATAATGAAGAAAAAAGAGGATAATTTTGAGCAGAGACGACTGGAGCTGGAAACATGGCTTCAGAGGATGGAGTCCAGGCTCTCGGTGATGGCCCCCGTCGGCCACACCGCAGACGTGCTGGAGATTCAACTGAGGGAACAGAAGGGGCTGCATGCTGAATTGCATCAGTTTAAGTCACAAATTGAAGGGTTCCAGCAGATGGTGCAGAGGTTGATAACTGCTCATCAACATGAAGATACCACCCGATTTAAAAAGGCAAGTGAGCTGGCTTGCTAGGCTTGCTACGTTTTTATTTTGATGTTACTTTCTTGCCTTTGTAGACTATTTCTTAGCTGAGCAATACAGGCTGTTGAAAAACTCGTGGAAAAAATTAATGACAAATGAAACGTTTCTCATCAGCATTGAAGATGCTTTCAGTTTTGTTCTTAGCTACTCTTTTTTCTGTATGAAAACTCTGCCTAATGCAGGCAGAGATGGTAGAAGTGATCCGAAAAAATGAAAATCTATCAAGATATGTAGAAGTTTTCTTCAATGGGTCTTGAACTGTTGATATAGTTCGAAAAAAAAAATTAGATTAGATTTACATTTAGATTTAACTATCCTGAGTGGGCCATTGTAACACCTCCACTGCGACTGAAGGTCTATTGTGTCTCATTTTTGGACCTAAGTCGTTGATGAAAATAAGGAATAGGAGTGGTCCAAGGACACTGCTCTGTGGAACTCCAGACAAGACAGGAGAACCGCTGCCTGAGTTCTCCTTGTGAGTAGTTGGCGAACCAGGAAAGGGCCAGTCTGCGTATTCCCACTGTCTCCGTCTCCAGTCTCAGAAGGAGGAATTAATGGCACACACTATCGAATGTCTTGGCCACCCTACTTGGTCTAAAAGCCACCCTAATGTGTGGATGCCTCCATTCCCCAGGAAATGAATTCCATGAGTTGGACGAGAGCAGTCTCGGTAGATCTGCTTCTCAAGAATTCATGTTGGGAGTCAGACAGGGTCCTAGTCTTTTCAAGGAGACGAGGTGAAATTAGGGATTCAATAATTTTGTCAAAAGATTCTCGGGATTATTAACGTCACCTTTTTTGAAAATGGGCTTTACTAGGGCAGCCGTGAGTTGTTCAGGGATTATTTCAGTCAGAAAGGAACACACAGAATGGAATTTTTATGGAATCCATAGAATAGCAATATCAAAAAGAGATTGGTGGCGTATTCTGTTACCTGAAAATACAATGCCATGTTGCCATACTTTAAAAAGAAATTATTGCGATATCTCGGAAACAAATGAAGATAGAATCTTTTTGTTTTAATTTTTGACATCCCACAACGCTGTATCATGGTATGTTTTTGTTTTTTTTTCCACGAGTTTTTCAACACCCTGTAGATTATGTAGTTAGTTCTGACAAGGCTTGACAGGTTTGATTAATTGATTATGATGAATAAAACAAATTTGAAGCTTGTACGGTGACATTAACAGACAATAAAATATCCCTTTTGGTTTAAACTGTTTCAATGTAAATTTTTTTAATATACAGGATGTTTCTTATAAACAAACAATTATAAATAGAATAGCAACATGAATATATAAAATTATAATACTTAATTAGTAATTAGTAATTACTCTTGCCTATTATGTTTTGACTAAATTATTATTCTTGATTTTTATTCTTATTATAATTGACAATCTTGGTCTCATTTAAGTACACTTGACCAGTGTAAAAAAGTATAAACAATTTCACGTCCAAACCAGGTTTAGAACAATAAGTTAACATAAGTAATATTAATGTATATTTCAGGCTATGGAACACATCTCTCAACGATACTCCCACCTAGACCAACTAGTGATCACTCGAGGCAAACTCCTCCATGCGGCTCTCTCATCATTGCAAAACCTCGACAGATCAATGGACAAATTCCTAGCTTGGCTAAGCGAAGCAGAATCGGCCGTAGAGACCCTGGAAGGTGAAACGGAGTCCCGTCGTGCAACTTACCAACTCAAGGAGCTCCAAACCGACATAGATCATCACCAGCATGTTCACGACGCTCTCCGGGCGTCCAGTATGGCTCTGCTCGGAAGTCTCGGCTCTGAGGATGCCCTGATGCTTCAGCTGAGAGGCGACGAGATGGAGAGACGCTGGCTCGCTCTTATAACTCGTACCTCAGATTTACGCAACCATCTGGAACATAACGCTGACTACTGGAACACCCTCTTGCTGTCCCTGCGTGAGTTGACAGAGTGGGTCATCAGGAAGGATACGGAGTTGGGTTTGGCTGCGAGGCAGGATGATCATCGGGCTTTTAGACAGCAGCTGGAAGATAAGCGACCGCTGGTGGAGACCAGCTTGCGAAGTGCGAGGCAGTTTGTTGCCAGTGGTGATTCAACGGGAGAACTTGCTAGGAACCTGAGAAGGGAGTTGGTTAAGCTGTCAGATAAATGGAACGGGCTGATCGATAAGTCGGATCAGATGGCCGCCAAATTCGAGCAGAACTCTATGGTAAGTTATTCAGTTTATATTTATGTGGGATTCTTTACATTATACTGTGTTATCCCTTTTTAGAAACTAAAACAGCTCACAATCAATCTAGAAGAGGCATCGTCGGCAGTTGCGAAGCTAGAACGTGCAACTTTATCGTGGAGCGGTCCCCGCAGTGCGGCAGAAGCTCGCGAGCTGCTGTCCAGTCTTCGCATCCATGAGCAGCAGTTACCGCCTCTGCAGAGGGCTTTGGAGGAGGCTCGCATGCAGGCTGCCTCTCTCGGGCCCGCACTACCCAATAATGCTGCCGCTCAGCTTGAAGATTACACTGCTCGCTGCCGAGCTCTGCAGGCTGCTATTAGGGAAAGACGGGAACAGTTGCAGAGTAGCACTCAAGGTAAATGATTTTTCTTCATATGATGCCTTCTTTTCTGTTCTTTTTATATTTTTGAAATTTAAATGCGGGACACCTGAAGCAGAGCACAAATTATCTAAAGCAGGGCACAAATTAGGCGCTTTAGTGAGCACAAATTTAACCAAATCAAAACAAAAGCAGGTTCCAGTCTGGTCCTGCAGGTAATTTTTTTTTCAATGTTCAAGGTCAAACAATTTCTTGCCATTAGATAGATATCTCACTCATGACACATTTGACACTACTGACTGATGGTAGCGCCATCATACAGAATATTTTTCAAGTAATAAGAAGTAACGGAATAGAGTTTATGGAGAATGGATCTGTTCCATGAAACCCAGGATGAATGGTTACTTTAGCCAACAGGCGCTCTCCCCATATAAAGGGTTAATAAACAAAAACTTCACCCACATCTGTTTTCAGGTGAGCTCTCGCCGGGCCCATCAAGTGTCCAACCTCCATGGGAACGTTCCACCACTCCCAACAAAGTCCCGTACTACATCAACCACAGCACTGAAACCACCCATTGGGACCACCCGCAAATGCTCGAACTGGCCGGCGCACTCCTGCACCTGAACAGTGTGCGCTATTCCGCGTACCGCACGGCTTTAAAACTTCGAGCGGTGCAGCGCCGTCTCTCCCTAGACCTCGTTACCCTCGGAGCGGCGTCGGAGGCATTCGACCTGCACGGACTGCGAGGTCAGAACGATCGACCGCTTGATGTGGCCGATATGGTATTGGTGTTGCGGGCGGTGTTTTCTGGAGCCGCCTCTCTGCATCCAGGAGTCGTTGATGTTGCCCTGGCTGTGGATCTGGCCTTGAATTGGTTGTTGAATGTTTATGATAGTCAGAGGACCGGCCAGTTGAGAGTTCTTAGCTTTAAGGTAAGTTTTTGAACTATAGAAAAGTAAAGTTCTCAGTTAGGAGAATTATTTTTACAGGTCGGATTAACTATATTAGCAAAAGGCCATCTCGAAGATAAGTACCGTTACTTATTTCGTTTAATAGCCGATCCACAGCAGAAAGCCGACCAACGTAAACTCGGCTTACTACTCCACGATATCTTACAAATTCCTCGTCAGTTGGGAGAGGTGGCCGCTTTCGGAGGTTCGAATATAGAGCCGAGCGTGAGAAGCTGTCTCGGTGACAGAGAAGATCTAGAAGCTACTCTCTTCCTAGCCTGGCTCAAGCAGGAACCACAGTCGTTGGTATGGCTGCCCGTGTTACATCGACTGGCTGCCGCTGAAACATCAAAACATCAAGCAAAGTGTAACTCCTGCAAACAGTATCCCATTGTCGGGTTACGGTATCGTTGTTTGAAATGCTTCAATTTTGACATGTGTCAGGCCTGTTTTTTCTCCGGGAAATTAACGAAAGGCCACAAATTGTCGCACCCGATGCATGAGTATTGTGCAGCCACGACTTCTATTGAAGACATGAGGGATTTCACGAAAGCGTTGAAAAATAAATTTAAGAGTAAACGCTATTTTGTGAAACATCCGCGTGTCGGATATTTGCCTGTGCGTTCCGTCTTGGAAGGAGATGAACTAGAAAGTCCTGTAGCTTCCCCGCAGCATAATGATATGCACTCCAGGCTCGAGATTTATGCGAGTCGCTTAGCCGAGGTTGAACTAAGAGCCGCATCACCTGAGGATGAGCATCGACTTATCGCAGATTATTGTCAATCATTAGAAGGTAAAACTTTTCGTAGTTTTCATGAGTATTATTTCTGTGACGATTTATTATAGGCGCTCCGGCCAGTCCAGGACAGTTAATGTTAGTAATAGATGAGGAGCAGCGAGCCGAACTGCAGGACATGATCAGAGAATTAGAGGCGGAGAATACGGCATTGCGGCAGGAATACGAGCAGTTACAACGGGGGGCTAATGTGCATTCTGCTATGCAGCCGCAACATGATGTCTTAGCTGAAGCGCGCCTGCTGAGGCAGCATAAGGGTCGTCTTGAGGCCCGGATGCAGATACTCGAAGATCATAACAGGCAACTCGAAGCACAGTTGCAAAGGTAAAATCATAATGAAAAAGTGAATTTAAACAACGTAATTATTAATTGTTTTATTGACCAACTCAAAAATGTCCTTAGAGAAACGAAAAATATTGATTAATAAACATTTTGAATTTATTTACCTTAGAATTTATCGATATTTAAATCTATTCCAGGTTAAGACAGCTCCTGGACGAGCCTCCCACATCCACATTACAAACACGGAGCGTGACAGCGTCGCAGCTAAACCAGGACACCCCTGGACGAGTTAGTCATCCTCCGCCTCCTACGGAAGTGCGATAATTTTGTCCCCGTATCCAATGGGGAGTGTTGTTTGCAATCACAGAGCCATCATATCAAGTTCCCTAGCATTTATACCCGGTAGAAAGTGTGAGTCCGATATTGACGTGTAACACAAATATATATCAGGAGTTAAGTGTGGGTAGATGGTAGATGATAGTAGCGGTTAGGGGTATTTGTTGGAAAGATTCAGATGCTTCAGTTTTTGAAAGTATGTTCAAAACCAATAAAGTGTCGAGTTGAAAACTGACTAAACAAAGTCATTTATCTTTATTTAAGCTACCTTAACCAAAGCTTAATTATCAGATGTTAAGTTTGATTTGCAAAAGAATAGCATACCTACTTGACTCTGTTTTGGACAAATATTGTTTTTATTGCATTTTTTTAACAATACTTTTTCTCAGTTTTTTTTTATTTTTATTGTAGTAGTTCTTCAGTTTCTAACATGTAGGTATTATTGCGCTTGTCTTCCAAAGTTGGGTTTATTTGGCGCTGCTTTAGGAAATTTCATTATTTCTTCTTCATTTTTTCTAGTTGTAATTCAGAAAGTATAACTTGTGTAACTTGTATAACTTGATTAACTTGTGAACTGATTAGTCTCAATTACACATGTTACAATTTCTGAATTAAGTACAACTGAAAAAAGTGTAGTTATTTAATAAAAATATTGACAGGGGAATACCTTCTGTATTTATTTCTGCATTATTTTTTAATAGTTCATTCAGAAATTTTTAATTGTCCAAAAATTTTGAAGAAATAATGAACTCTTAATAATTCTTATTGCTTTCTTAATGTTTAATCCAGCTTACTGAAAATAACGGCTTTTTATTGAGTCTTTTTGTAAATTACCTGGTAAATCAGATCCAGGTAAAGTATTACTTAAATCCATTTTATAACAATGGGGAAAATAATCATTTTTTAACTATAAATAACACTTGATGTGAACTTTTGCAAGTCCTTACTTCAGCCAGAGATGATTCATTTGATTGGATCAAGTCACTGCCTGAAGGCAGTTTCAAGGTACAAGCGTCCCAGGGTGTAGTCCTTTCTTTCCCCTATACATCAAACTAGAATAATTGCTAAATTCGTTAAATTTTTAGTTTTATTATGTTAATAGTCAATTAAGCTTGCAGCTGAACCGGGATGTAACGAACACTCTGCTCAAGAAACTAATAAAATAAAAATCCCGTCCAAAATCCCTCTTAAGTTTATATATTTTTCAGCTGTGACTCAATCTTTAATTTTTCTCAACTCGGCTATTGTAGCTTAAAGTAAGGAGTTGACTCAAACAAAAATAGTCGACTCAGTTTTGAACAAACATTGATGAAAGTCGTCTTAAGGAGCAAAATTGATCGTTTCTTATATGAAGGGAAGGTTAAGAAAGTTTGTCCTCTTTTAGTCGAAAATATTTTATTTTTGACTTTCAAGGAGGGTATTAGGAGGTGACATTGTAGTCATTTTTTTACTTCGAAGAAATTGAAGACATTTAACTAATATAAGAAAATGTTGTAGAGGAAATAAAAGGTTAACTTGTCTAAAACAATATTAATGGCATTGTTTACCAAGAGAATAAAAATCAGCTTTTACATAGGACTATTTGAATATATTGTTTACCTTTCTAACTTCGAAGTTTTATGAACCATACAGTCCATAATAAGTAAATTAGGATTGGGAATTCATTTCCCTATTTACCTTGAAAGTCAGATTTACTAAATGGGTCAAAATTGGGTTTTACATTGTTTACCTATGTCTAACTTCAAAGTTAATATCGTGTGATCCACAAAATTTTTCATTGACAAGTGCCTTGAATAAAATTAAGCATGTCTGCCAGATAAAATATACCATAGAATATAATTATATATAGTCCAATAAAATCTAAAAAGTAATACGTATCGATTAAGAATACACATCCTTTTGATTGTTCGATTTATTTTGTTTCATGTACGTGTTTTTATAGTAACCGTCCAGTTTGTCTAAACACTCCATCCCGCATAAATAAGTTTACGTCAACATTGGTTTTGAATGAGATTTAAATGAACAGCACAAAGCATAGAGTGTCATTACGTGAATAAATTTTCTGTAGTTGTCAGTGGCTCTCAAACTGACGTAAGCGGTTCAATTCGTTGTTTGAATGATTCCTTCAATAATTTACGCTCGTTCACAACTTGACATTTAACTATTTGACAGTTTCTGGTGAAATTAAAAATATTAATTCGGACGGTTAGTGTGACGTCACATCTGACTTTTTAAAGTTAATCCTACTATATCATCCCACCTATAATACGGTAAGGATGAAGCTGCTGATCTTCTTTTAGAATATGCTGGCAAGTACCATTAGATAGATTAACTTTCTGTTGTTAGTGATGGATTGATGTATGAGGGTGTTCTTCAATTACTTGTTGAACAGCTTCAATTTGTTCTTGAGTTTTTATTCTCTTTATTACGGTCTACCTCCCCATTTTTCCAAACGAATTCACTAAACGCTGCACAGTCCTAAGAAAACGATCAAAATTAACTGCAATTTCTGGGAAATTTTCTCGAAATTCTTGATAGGAAGGAGTCATACAATGGAATAAGTCCATTGGCTTTTGATTTTTTGTTCATTCCTGAAGAATACCTCCAGAATGGAGCTTTTTTGTTGATCGGTTAAAGTTGTATTAAAAATAAGTAATATCTTTAAGAGGAGTATTAATGAGGTTCGTAAAATTCATGTAGTTTTACGAAATTATCACTTCTCACTTCAGAAAACCAATCAGAATTGTTAAATTTGTATAAAATTACGAACTGTCATGATTTCGTAATAATATTTCAATATAAAACTGACACGAATGTAAATTATGACACAGGAGAATTTGAACTAGGTACTAAAGTTATTTTAAAATTATTTTAGTCAGACATGTGTGTAATAGCCATCTCTCTCTCTCTTCAAGGGACTAGTTTTTTTTTTTTGAAGACTACAAAATTTTTAAGACACAAAATAAAAATTTTGTGGATCACACGATATTAACCATACAATTCATAATTAGTAAATTAGGGTTGGGAATTGATGTCCCTATATTTACCTTGAAAGTAAAAAATACTTTGAATTCTACAACTGCTTATATTCCCATTACATTGAAAGATGTTTTTAATCCCCTATAGCTGGTTTAAAGTTGTTTGAGGCAACGTGCTTTTAGTCTAAAATTTATGGACTCCCTGACCACCTCTGATTCTAAATTTTTTAATCCTTCAAAAATTTGAGACAGATGATGGAATTTATTAAGAAATATAACATAACGTTTCTTTCTATTGCTGTATTACAAGAAAAATAAATTGTCTCATTCTTTTCTAAGAAAATGTTTGCAATAAAAATAAATAAATGTGGCCGTCCTCATTTGCATTTTACAAAAACGAAAATGAAGAGGTCTGTGAAAATGAATTATGGCTTGAGATGCCTTTTTATAGAAGTAATCTCGAATCTTTCTAACGAAACATGCAACTAATCTTAGTCTTTTCATGGTATAAGAGACACTGATCAGTTTTTTTACTAAAGCAATAAATAAATAATTTGAAATTTCAAGTAAATTTATTTGTGAAAATTGGGTTGTCTATACCATGAGACAAAAAAAACGAATTCTTAATGAAAATGTATCTTATGAAAATAGCTTTGATTTTTGTACCTATCTTTTAATAGATTTTTAACTCAAAGATGCTTCCTTCCATTATATTAAACTTAAACGGATTATTTATTAAGTAAATGTAGGTATTTTAAGGTGCGTACAGACATGCAACAGAACACCGTAACGTAACTTCACCGCGTATCAAGTCTGGACGGCACTCTGCAACATCGTACCAGTACAGTAACAGCGTAACACAGTAACATCGCAGCGTCCCATCAGTTGTCGGTTTTCCGGCGTCACATCAAAGAAATGTTCGCGGCGACGTTGCACTATAGATTTGCCGGTTTGGACGTGTATGCGAAACACTTGCGTTGTTTTTATTTTTGTGTTGGTCACAAATCACTCAAAAAAATGGAGTGGACTGAAGACGTCGCGTGTTTAATTTTATCGAATTTTATAGAGGGAAGGAAATTTTATGGAATACGAAACATCCCTTTTATTATAATAAAATAAAAAAAAAAATGCGTGGGGAGATGTCGCAAAAAGTGTTGGTGCTACGGTTGACGAGTGGAAGAAAAAAATGAATGCATTGCTTTCATCTTTTTCGAATACACTCGTGCAACTAATTAAAGAATCTGGGACGCCTAAATGTTTCGCGTTGATGTTTCGGGGCGATGTTCTGTTGCACTAATTTTTTTTTTTAAACCGGGCTGACCACGCAACATCGCCGCGTACAGAAATGATACGCGGCGGTGTTACGTGACGATGTTCTGTTGCATGTCTGTACGCACCTTTAGATTGAGATTAACAGAGGTAATATGGCTTACTTTTTTTGCAAACTAATCTGATTTGAGCGGTTTAAAATAAATTTGTCCATACTTTTATATGGCATATGGTTCTCGATATAAATAAATAAAAATTTTGCCATATGTTTTAGGTAGCTTTTCTGCAACTGGCTGCTTGCATATAAATATATCACACAATAATAATTATCATATAGTAATCAATTATTTATCAGATAATAATATCAAAGTATTATACAAAATAATTATTGTAATGAATGAAAAGTTTTTATTAATATTTTTTTACTTATACTGAAAACAAAGTTGTAAATACTTAGTTTTTATTTATAACAATAACTAACTTATTCAGATAAGCTATCATCAGAAATAGCAAACAGTAGAAATAGATATAACAAGAAATGTATATAAAAAATATTTTGAAGAATTAATTTTAACTTTAACATTAATTCTTATTAGTAGTTTATTTTACAATATAATATACCTCTGTTAATCGAGAGAATATTTATTGTTTGTCAGATTAAGACTGCCATTTATTTGCAATAAAGTTTATATAAAAAATTAATCATTTTGGAGTTAGCTGATCTGAAAATAAAAATACTCATGAAATGGACAAAAAGCAAACTTGAAGATGATTGATTTTTATAAGATATTTGAATCATGCACAGTTAATATAAGTTTTTATAGATTAATGATGAAATATTCCTTGTGTGCTTTAGCGATATAGATAAATAAAAGAGCACTTACTGATGTCCCATAATAAGTCCAGTTTTGGAATTTTCTATGTACCTATAAATATTGGATGAAAACCATTAAATTTTTACAAAGCTAAAATGATTGGACGACTTAATTAATATTCTCTACAACAAGATATAAAATGAAACAAATTAATTGGAATACTTTTTTTCACTTGGACCATATTTAGAAAACATCCACTTTCATATTCAGAGTAAACATGGAAACAAAAAATAAATAATGGCTAAAGAGTTAAAGGGTTTTCCCTTACTCAGTAAAACTTTGGTCTCTTTCTACTCTGAATTAAAGAAGACAACCTTTAAAATGTGCAACTATGTACTTGGTTTATTTATTCTCAAATTTGTTTAAAAAAGCGAGAATATTATTGGGTCCCAAATCAATTTTTTTTTTCAACTTAAATTTGTATTTTTCATATCATGAGTGATATTAAAGCTTTTCTTGATATTTAATGGTCTGATTTGAAACGTCTATATTTGCATAGACATCTAAACGTCTAAACATAGACTTTCTTAACGTTTATTATTATTATTATTATTTTGTTTTTATTATTTTTTTTAGATGGATTATTTTTACTGTTATTGAGGTACATAAAATGAAACAAGAAATCTCACAATGTGCCATATTATGATCTTATGCTTCTATTTAGAATTTGTTGAGTAGGTATAGGTATACTTATACATATAAGTAAGCTAAGTGCTAAAATGGGTAAAAGAAAGATGATTTTTCACAAATTAACTTGTTCCTGGTTGAAATAAGTTGAAACTTCAGGTTACGCTTAATATACGAGTACGTGCAGAGTAAAACCACTTTTGATAATCGTAAATACGACCTGATAGCTGAGTAAATGAGGAACTGTTTCAATTTGTGCAAGGTTCATTCTAAAATCCATCGCAGTATATAATGTAAATGTATAGCTGGAGTGTACTTACCCTGGTCCCATCCTAAAATGCTAGCATGTTCTACTTATTTGTTATGTATTGACTGAGATGTAATGATTATTGTTTACAGGAATATCAGCAAATCCCTGAATAAAGTTATCCTGAACAAGTTAAGTAATGTTTTGCCACTTCCTGTATGCGCATTAATTTTCTAAACTTGAATAGTCTACTAGGGTAGGTAATGCCTCGCAAGGTGGTCAATTATAAACTTCCAGACGATTCCAGAAACAGTCTCAGTGCTGTGTGAAGTTTTATTTATCCAAAATGGAGTGGCGTTATTTTTTATTTAATAATGTTAGGATTATTTGCTGGGAGACCCTGAGGCAGTCCCACATCTTACTTTGCTGCAATTTAACTTTGTTATTGAGTTGAGACGTTGACTCTAGAAGATTTGCTTGAAAAAAATGGGTAAAAGGTATGAATATTGCAGAAAATTTCGCTTTACTCCGAAAAATGTATTTTGTCTGATGGTTTTAAATTTTTATTATACCGATACAGTATTATCATACATTCTTATATTAAATAAATTCCACATGTCATATTACCATTACCATTTTATAAATACTCGTCTTCTATTGGATAATTGTAATGATAGTGCAGGCATTTACAACCAATATTCACAGGTTCCTCGTTTCCATTGCAGTCCTTTTTCATTATTTGTCCTGATATACATTCTCCATACATGTAGCAGTGCTGAAACCAGCTCAGAATTAGATAATGGCAGTTTTTACCTCAAATTTCTTCAATGGCAACTTATTATTATAGTGATAGTGTTAACGTTTGTTAACCAAATTCTGTTTCCTCTCTCTCATTTGAGATGCTTTTATTAAACACAACATTAATTATTAACAATACAATACACAAAGAGATTTAGAACGCCTAAGTTAGTTTTATAATTTTAAGCTTACCTTAGTTTCAGTACTCTGTAGTCTCGATTCATCAAATGGTACACAGTCAATTTGTCGGAATCGTGAATTTGTGTTAGTTTGAAACATGTTCATGCAGTGTTTTAGTTCAATCGAGCTCCTCTGGGAATAGAATAGAATTAAAATAATAAGGATTATGCTTACATCAAATTTTTGTTTATTTTATTCCGTGTGATGAATTTGAAAGTGGGACACAGGGGAATGAGATGGGAAATCATATTTGCAGTTTTCAGCTCACCACTTTCATGTACATGTGTCTATCGAAAGGGCATTCTTTCCTTCACGCGCTGCTACCGAATACTTCCTTATTTACTTTTTTCAATAATTATTGTTGAAAAATTAATTTAAATATTTTTAAATAAAACATATCAATAGCAATAGCCATGACATGCCAAATGCGAATAATTTCGTTACTGTCAAATTAAATTCCAAGACAATAAAGTCTATTTTTTATTTAGATGGACTTGTCAAACAGCTGTCAAGTTGGTACCCTGTGCAATCTTTAAACAGTAATTTTCATACTGTCGGATGGCAGCCTGTTTTCTTGACCTTGGCAAAAAATTTACGTTGTGACTAAAGTAACGGCAACATTCCCCGATTCGGGTATAGGCTATGACGTCACCTGCAAAACATGTTTCCTTGTTGTAAGTTGCACTGTTATAAAATGCAAATTAGAAACTTCAAATTACTTTATTTTCTTTGAAAATAGTCCTTTTTTAATAGATATTTTTATTTTTTGAAGATAAATTTAACTGTTGCTTGGATTGACTATTATCTAATGACGTTTTGCGAAAACTAGGTCTGGTTCCTCAGTCGGTACTCTAGTCACAGAAAAACGCTAAGAAGCTTATTGAAAAGTTAAAGTTGTCAAATTGACAAACCAAATTATCAAAATCAAAATTATTAAAATGCTGAGGCAGGTAAATTTATTTCAAAAGAAAGAAAAGAATGAATAATCAAATGCTATAAACAATAATTATTGAAACATGTTTCTCCAGATTAAGCAAAAATACAGTTTAATCACATTCCTTGAAATATTCCTTGAGAAATTCTTTAAAAATTATTAATGAATGTAAGTACCTCTATTTGTCAATGATAGATCTTCTATTTTTAACATTTTTACCTATAACTAAGAAGGAATTGGTCTAATCCTACAAACATAAGATTTATAAGAGTAAATAGCTAGGTACTTACACTTAAAAGTCTCTAAAATTTTCTAATTTACCTCAAAAAATTGCGTTTATATTTTTTCGGATTTTAAATTTTGAAATAAAATGACATTTTTTAAAATCGACATAACCCAAATTAATTTAGTAACTATTCTAGTGACTATTCTGGTAACAACTATCACCATAACCAACCTAATCAGTCTTGTTGCCAATCGTTCCCCTAGAATTTTGACTTGGTGGAATCCATCTAAATAAAAAATAAAGTATAGTAAAATTATTAATTAACAATAAACAAGTAACAATAATAAATTGAACTAAAACAATAATTATACCTCATGGTCGAAATAACATGCAGTTCTTTCTGTGAAAACGTTCCTCCAAATGTAAGTTTTTGCTTGTCGCTTCTTCAAAATTGCTTTTTTAATAATGTCAGTTAATGCACGTTATTTCGGCCATGAGGTATAATAAAAAAGATACGTGAAAAATAATAAATCTCGATTTTTCAAGTTTTTTCAGGATATTTCAGGAGCAGTCACAAATATCTTATTTATGTACTGGGTGTCCCAACACTAGTGTCCACCCCCTAAATAGAGCTTAATTTTAAAGATAAAAAATTGAAACTTTGAGGAATTGTGTACTTGATATAGGACCACGGAATGGCATAATCAGTTTCATTATTAAAAAAATTTAGTTCGGGCGACAACGATAAAAAACTGTAATATGGTGGTAAATTGTCGAAAAAAAAATTCGATTTTTCTTCAATACATAGGTAGAAATCGATTAATAAAATCAATATCGCTTGAAAGAAATGTGAAAAAACTAATTATAAGGCTTTAATTAAATAAAATATAATTATATAGCAATGACAGGTAGAAAACTGATTTACGATGTGCAGTAGGGTGATCAATGTAATCTGAAAACGGTAGGTGCAATAAAGTTTTATGACAAAGTAAATAAGGCCCAAATAAATAGAAGGACGGCTCTTTGCTGTGCGAGCCGGCACACTGAACCTGCACTGGACAGTGTCGTATTATGGAGTCATCAAAAAGGTGATAATTAAAAAGCTATTAATTTTTTTTTAATGAAACTAATTATGCCATTCCGTGGTCCTATATCAAGTACACAAATCCTCAAAGTTTCAATTTTTTATCTTTAAAATTAAGCTCTATTTAGGGGGTGGACACAAGTGTTGGGACACCCGGTACATATTGATGGTTTCGAGAAAAAATGTTTAATTTGACAGTAACAAAATTATTCGAATTTGGCATGACATGATCGATGGCTACTGATATGTTTTATTTTGAAAATTTTGAAATTATTTTTTTAATAATTAAAAAAGCAGAAAATTAGGAACTTTTGGTAGCATCGTGTTCAGGAAAGAATGCCCTTTGAAACACCATTTACCATTCTTGTAGATGGAACTGGTGAACTGCAAACTGGAATTATTCGATTTTCCATGAGCACATAAATCCACAAAAATCAGTTCTCGAGATGCTGCACTTCCCCCCAAAAATTTCTCTTTTCTCTCTCCAAAAAAGATTTTGTCACATGGCAAAAAACTATGTTGTATTTTATGTCCTCTTCAAAACATTTTGATTTTTCTTCATAAGGTTGTTTGGTTTTCGAGTCATTTAATGTTTTCTAGAGGCTGCGCTCCAACAATTTTAAATAAACAAAAAGATTCGCGCGCATTAAAAATACAGAACTTAATAATTTTTTAAATATTAAATAACTCGACATGACATATATTTTTGAGTTATTATAGAAAAAATGCTTTTTTCACCAAAGGGGTGTTTTTTTGGAGGGAACTTACTCTTTTAAATTTTTGAACATTCTTATTGATGTATTTAGATTCTTCCAGCTTAAGGGCATTTGGTTTCATTTTTAAAAATAGTTCATTTTCATCGGATTGTTTTCCCATATCTTCAGGAACGACAATATCCGATTGGTGAATCCGGTATCTTGTCAGTTCACCGGGATTTTCTTCAACATTTTTTTCCAAGCCTAACAAGAAAGTCAACAAGGGATAATTGATTTTTCTTTCGCTTCCATTAGATGTTTGCGTGAACCTGAGCAGCGCAAATAATAATAACAGCATCACCTGAAATTATAAAAAAAATATATCAATAAGTAAAAATTATGAAATATTTTATCAACAATTACAACAGAAGAAGAATTAAAAAATTAATTGAAAGACAAGCTTTTTCGTCGGTCTTCTTAGAAAGTAATCCATGATTTTACTGGCTAAAATTTGGAATTGCCTTTGTTAAGAGTAAATATATTAATTTATACATTTTTTTGATGAAATTTTTCGCCGCCATATTTTGGCTTGCAGCCAGGGAGTGTTGTATTGTATTACATTAATTGGGGATGTATTCTTACAACCTAGAAGATCTTTTGGGTCTCCCCTTCTAGTGAGTATTCGATTATAGTACCCCGCTTCCAGTTCTCGGAGGAGGTTTAGGAGTTTCGATGGTTCTGAAGATGTCTTCCGCTGGTTGATTATAAAGACTTAGACAGTGGAGTCTTCTTTGTTGTAGCACTCAATTATGAGATGTACTGGGTTTTCATCACCCTCCATGCAGAATCTACCTACAGGTTTTGTCGTTTTATAGACCAATCTTGCTAAGGTGTGCCATGAGAAAACCTGTGTTAGTATCCTTAAACCGCTTTTGTTGATTTTGATACAGGCTTCAACTTCAAATATTTTTTGGTTGTATTTTCCAAGTATTAATTTGGCCTGTCTTAATCCTGGGAGGTCTTTCCAGAAATTTTCTCTTTCGGTTTCCTCTTCTTTTGCAACTTTCTACTTACCGATTTTTCCTTTTGGAAATAAAAAGAGCAAAAGGTAGGTAGAAAAACTTCTCGCGTTTCGTCCGAGTCCTCTCAGATTCGATTGAACTCGAAAAGAACGGAGACGGTGGGGGGGGGGGGGGGGGTGGTTCGTTAAAGGTGAACTACACACTTGAAATGACACAAATTTCTTACGATCGTCTTTCTGGTTATTTAAAGGAAACAATTAAATATTTATCCTGCCCTACGTTGTGATCATTTTTTATTCAGGCCCCACAAAACACTAAATAAAAATCGACAATTTAACAAAAACAACTTTATTGGAAATATTTTATCCAATCTCACACATCAAAATCTCCCAGTAGAATAATAATTGTAAAGTGAGAATCATTTGCAATTAAATCAATTTACTTAAACATAACATGCACATAATTATCAGAAAATATTATTACATACTAAAATTCCTAACTTACATTATAGAAATGTCTGGTTTCCTGTAGGTACTTATTTTAGTTAAAACTGTTCAACCACTTTATTTTCCGCGACCTTTTATGGGTCCCCGAGGAGACTCTTGTATGCGCCTGTCGATACCGGAATCTGGATGCGAGATCGCGTCGTTTTGAATTCTTACTTAGAAAAAAATTTCACCCATGGTGCACTTTAATTGAATTTAATTTGAATTCCTATCCGTATTGGATATAAAGTCTTCTCGAACCTCTTCGAGCGTCTTCTCTCGAACCTTCTAAACCTTTGCTCACCATTTTTCCACTGTCGTCGTTGTAGTTTTTTTTGCGAAAACATCAGTTTTAATCGTTCGATTCCATTGTCATCTTGTGGGTAGGTTCTTTCATACAGAGATTTTCTGGAATATGTAATTTTTTTGAAAAGATAAGGTTTAACTAAATAATTCGTAATATTTCACGAGTTTTAAATCTCTGAAAGTTCCAAATAGAGAAATCAAATTAGGAATCAGATTCTCCTTCACTTATGTGATTATATTCTCTCCCCACTTCAGAGTAAAAGAAAAATCATCTTTTCAAAAAAATTACCTATTCCCGGATATCTCTCTGAATGTCATCCCTGGCGCGGATGCCAAATTATGATGCTACTTGATCGATTTCAGTTCCTTCATTTTAATAAAAACAACTCATGAATCTTGGAGGTATGATACTGGAGGTAGGCTCTTTTAGTCGGTGGATTTCAAAGATGTTTATTTCGCCCTTTTTGCAAAAGTTTTTTGGAAGGCAGAAAAATGAGAAATTTACTTACAGTTCGACTGGTGCTATTGCATACTAGAAAGCTTTCCAAATTATAATGATACGATAGGGATAGGTGAAATTGTAGTTGTAGGTACGGTTGGTATTGTTTCTCAGTTACCAAAAATTAAATCTGCTAGCGAGGACGGCATTCACAAGGTTTAAAGGAGTCTCTTATTCAAGATAATATGCAGCATCTGATGATGGAAATCGAAAAACTCCGGATATTGATATTAATGTGGTGATTATTAACGGGAAAACGCTCTCGTTTAATTGACCGAATTAGTCCGAAATTTGTTGTAGATATTGCAGACAATTAAGTAATTGCGTTGAAGAACAACTATCGCGTAGATAATTTATTTCGAAACATAGTTTAGGCGAGAACAACAATAAGATATGAAGTTCATTGGGTAATTCGCTAAGAAAAACACAAGGTGTGCTTCACAATAACTTCTTTAAAAGGTAGTAGACACAGGCATAGGTAGATATTAAGATTTATAACAAATTTAATAAGATAACTAGAAAACAGGTGGATGTTACTCCATTATTCCCGAAGACCAAATAACTGCGACGCTCGCACTTGAAGATCATCTCACGCTCGACGTCCATGCCCTTTTTTTAGTCGTCCATATACCGGCTTCTCTTTTTCCGGGCTTCGCGTCCTGGCCATACCTGCCAATCAGTGAAGGGTTATGCCATGTTGCCTGAAAGCTATTTGCTATTATTGTCTCGTTACCTGTGTAAGACACCGGCTTCATCATCCCTTCATCTAAGGTCTGTGAATCTACACACGATATTTTTGGTAAAAAGGTCGTCTAGACTTTTCTCTCGAGAAAATCATTTACTTTTTGCCTTTTAATAATATGTATTGTATAAGTATAAGATATTTCTAAAGATACTTATTTAATTAACGCAATAAATGCGTTACAATCGTCTAATTTAGTCTTTTATCAGAAACATATTATAATAAGAGGATTTTTATGCTTTTTTGTATTTAAGTATAAATCTTTTAAGCCTGCTAAGGGTTTCAGTATTTAGGGACTCAGATACCGACTATTGTTACCAGAATATAGGTACAATAATACAATGAAATACAAAAATAGAAAACAGTAAACATATCTAATCTGGCAAATAAAGTCATATCAATAGTAATTAGTGCTCGAAATGTTCTCCTTAATGAATATGATCTCGTCTCGTTGCAGTATAGCGAGGATGAAAACCGTGAGAATTTGCATATTCTCATGCACATCTTATTTTTATAACAATTATTAACGTCACGACCTTCTTATCTGATTATTTTTTCATTATCTTTTTGTACTAACAGGCCCTGTATTGTCATAGCTTTTATATTTATTTCCTTTCCTCGTCAATAATTAAGATTATAAACAGGAGAGGCTTCAGGATCTATCCCTGAGGGACACCATCAGGAATGCTTGAAAGGTTGTTTTTTTCTGTAAATGCTTTTTGTTTTCGAGTAGGTACATAATAAAGTCGTAACACTTCTTTTATAAGTAGGTAAGGTATACCACCCCATATAATCTGTCTCTGCATGCCTACCTAAACCTATTAAACAGATTTTTTTTAATGTTGAAATAATTACTGCTATAAGAACTCAAGAACAAGAATGTTGAGTATGGTAAGAAATTTTTAGTAATCTATATACCTATATACCGTATACTACATAATATAAAAAAATCATATAAAGTAGTAGTATATGCATTATACTACATTATTATTTATCAAGTAATTATTTAGTGCAAGTGATATTGCTATCTGTTTAAAAAATATCGAATATATGTTTCTTTATATTATAATACGTCTTGATATGAATGCCTATTTAAAGAACATAATAGAAATTATAAATCCTTGCCGTCACAAAATTATAATTTCAAAAATGAATTAGAATGTTACAATATATTCATAATGTGTAAACAAATAATTATATCCCATCAAATAATAGTATTTGGCAAGTGAAATTGTATGAATATATTAAATAAACATGAAAATCACAAATAACAGCATAGATGTTACATAAAAAGAATGAAAATCATCTGTTTGGCATCAACAAATAAGAATTTTAAAGGTATATGTAGTACCTATACTTATTCAACAATTGCTATGCCATGATGCTGCTCTAGCATCTCTGCCTTCACCTACAATATGTGACTTATTCTCGCTAATTGACTTTAATAGATAAATTAGTGTAAATTTCTCCGTAGCCTTTGAGTTCTGCAACGCACCTCTTCACTTATTGAAAAATTACGTTCAAATTTTTACCTTAAAAAATGTATAGCCTATCGTGACTGTCCAACATTCGGGGTGTTTTTCCTTGTGCGGATACTTTGTGGGAAAATAAAATGTGTTTCAGTATTATTAGTGATAATCGTTATATAATGAGCTACTGATAAACGTCTAAAGATTCCTCGCATTAAATGTAATATAATAATGATTAAGAGATAACTCAACTGGTTTATCCATCTAAGTGCTTTACGACCTTAAAGAATTTCAGTATGAATCCTCCAACTCCAACTACTGAAGACAGCCAAAATGGAAACGTCAAAAATGAAACTACCCTGTGAGTATTTATCTTAAAATTAATAATTTTTGTTTGCTTAAACTTTAAATGAACCAAAACAAAAATAACACCCCCTCGCCTCTTACTCGATGAATTTGATGCTTGCGATTACGTCAATATTCGTGTGGGTTAGAAATAAGGTTCCTTTATAGATATGTAGATCAATAATTATTATTAGTAATTATTATAGTTATCTGAAATATTATCACTTGCATAATATGGAAACAATTTCAATTAAATTTTACGGTTGCCCATTTGAAAAATTAATCTTTTAAAAAAATAATTTTCCGTTTTGACTGTTTAAAATGTAATGCAAAAATAATTAATGCATTATTTAAAAAAAAATACCCCTAATAATTACACTAATTAGCAATCAAAAAACCCTATTGGTCAATATTTTTGTCAAGTTTTTTTTGCGACAATAAGCCAATTAAATGGATTTTTTAAAGAACTTTAAGAAGATTTTATGCCGCATTCATTAAAAATTAATTTTCGCTGCCTTAAAATTAATCAGAAAGAATAACGAAAAATAAAAAATAAAGAACCATAAAATTTTTAATTAACACATTGGTGGTGGGCACAAATTGAGTTTTATTGGACACAATCTGTAACGTTACGAAGCCACAATTGACGTCACTCATTGAAGCTATAATCACTAGAGAGAAATCATTAAAACAATTTTATTATTTATTCGTGTCTTATTTTTCGAAAAATATTAATTCGATTTTTATGTGGAGTTTCAGCTACACTACGCAAAAATAAAAGTTTCGCCCCTAAAAATTTTGCATGATTTTGACTCGGACAACTTTCGATATTCCCAAGGGATTTTGTTTTCGCACGTCAGCAACCCTGTCCTTTATTTTTTTGCTTTTGTGGATCTAAACTCGCAAAAACACTGCCAACAAATTTACGGGGGTACGGTTTTCGTACCCCCGGTTTCCAAATAGAATTTCTTCTTCTCGAACCGGTTTTAAAATTTTCTATTAACCACAGGGTGATCTCAAAAAATCAACCGTTTGTCCTTTCCCCTCGCCAACCGATTTTGGGAATTTAAGCCTCGTGTTGAAGTTGACGCAGGACAAACATTAAAAACAAAATATGGCATACAAAATTGCTCAAATTTAAATTTCGTCTGGAAAGAGATTTTGGGAAGAAAATTTAATGACAATAATCAACTTGTCTACGATCTATAGCCTTCATTTGTGAACAATATACTTGAGAATTTTCTTGCTGACACGAGATAAAATATGTTGATAACAGCAGCCAAATTACATCTGCACGTTTACAATAAGAGTAATGAGCGCTCTTTCTTTACCTACAAGAATGGTTTGTAATCATCGTTAAGAAAATTCTAACAATCACTAACTAACTACCTAAGTACTTGACTGAAACGGGCTAGCGATTATTCCACCTGCAAATGTGCAGATGTAATTTGACATTTGTTATCAACATTTTTATCTCGTGTTAGCAAGAACATTCTTAAATTGTTCGCAAACAGTTTTCATCTCAAAACCTGTTTCCAGAAGATATTTAAATTTGAGTAATTATTTATGAAATTGCTGTTTTTTCTTGGTGTTTGTGCTGAGTCAATTTTCATCCTTGGATTTTCTTGCCTGGAGTTTTAGCTTCAAAATACGAGACTTAAATTCCCAAAATCGGTTGGCGAGGAAAAAACTTGGGCACGTCAATAGCAAACAGTTGATTTTCGACATCACCGTGTAAATAGAGGCGTTAAACCGAAAATTTGGAAACCATCACGAGTTGGGACAGGGCTCAAAATTTTCTCATCAAAACTTGTAAGAAAAATTTATTTGGAAAACGAGAGTACGAAAACCGCGGAATATGCCTGCACATATCACTCTGTGGCAAATTTGTTGACAGTTAAAAACAGAAAAAGAAAGGATAGGGCTGCTGATGCAAAATCAAAATCGAAATCCCTTGGGAATATCGAAAGTTATTCCCAATCAAAATCAGGCAAAATTTAGTGGTGCGACACTTTAATTTTTGCGTAACGTAGGTAGGTATATTGCAGAAATTATGTGAACGAAACAGATTTATTACCCGTATATACCGGGTGGTGCGTTGGCGAACGCAGTAGGTACCTATAGGGATTTCTATGAGAAATTTTATAAAATTGCAATTATTGGCTTCCCTATTATATGTTTTGAAGAGAAATGTTAAATTAATACTTTGTTAAGATTGTAAAACTGTTTCCCATTGCTGTAGTTACATTTTAAGTGAATTGAGCCATTTTCGAGAAAATCGGTTAAAAATTTGGTGTTTGTGACGTCATGTACGCTATTTTTAATTGTTTAGTTGTTTAAAAAGTCAAGGTAATTACGAGCATCTCGTCACAAATTGAAATCTTTTTGTCGTTTTTTCTCAGAAACGACTCAGATTTAAAATGCAGCCATAGCAACACAAGCGCAACTTTTCAATCATATCAAATTATTACTTTAACATTTCTTTCTAAAACAAATAGGGAAGCCAATAATTCAATCGTAAGTTTTTACCATTGAAATGCCTATATGGTGCGTCGGCCAAAGTAACACACTGCATCTGGAACCGATCGATTTCGGGGACCCCCCTGACCAACGTCCCAATAAACGTGCTTTTGTGACATCAGCAATAATAAAAACCTAGAAAAGGAAAGTAACAAATTCAATAAACTTTAAAATAAGACAACACAAACAAAAAGCACGAGAACCACAATAATTAACACTCCTCAAATTGTCGTAATAAATATGCCCCTGTCATTTTGATATAATAATATTATAATCTCATACAGATTTTTCAAAGAAATATTATGACATAATTTTTTTGAATTGGCCCGGAAACGTTTCGGCATTTTAAAATCAGAATTTTGAAAGAAAAATAATGACAAACGGCAGATTATGAATACTGAAGCCAGGACTCGCGCCTAGACCTTATGGATTGCCAAAAATACAAAGAAACTAACGTGCCAAAAACGATCAGTAATTAAAACCCTGGTGAATGGCGCATCCCGAATTTGTCAGACTTGACACCTCCAAATCGCCCATCTATGTATATCTTGCTCTGTAGGCGAATGGCTACTCCGCTCAAGATTTGTGAAATTTATAGCTTCGGACTCTATAGCTTCGGACACTCTGCTTGATTTTCCTCAAGGGATTAGTTTTTGTTAAATTTATGGATTTATACAGGGTGTCAATTGTAAAACTTGCCACCCCCAAATTTTTCCTTAAAAAAATGTTTCTCAAAGAAATCGCGAAACAGGTCCAGTTGCTACCCCCACATTCGCGCGCTCGAACTTTTTTCGTGATGAATTTTTGAAAAAAAAACTGCCCAATTTCTCTGTTGACACCGTCACGATTACTCTGATAGTTTTAATTTTGTAAGCAAAAAACTAAAATAACAGAGCGACTTTTTGCATAAAATTGTTTATAAGAAAGTTATACCGGGTGTAACCATAAGTACTGCGAAAGATTTCAGGGGGTGATTCCTGAGATCATTTTAAGAAAAAAATTCATATGAACATGGCTCCGAAAACACTTACCCGCTGAGTTATAGCCTCTTAAATCTGGGACTCTGACGAACGTTTTAATTTATTATCTCCGAAACCGTTCAATATGAGAGGACGAAATTTACCACATCCACCAATGTTTCTATGCCTAATAAGATAGACTGATCACATTGAAATTTTCACCAAGGGTGGGTTAAATCTGGGGGGCGTGGGGTAAAAATTACCCAACTTTTTTTTATCAATAGTTTTTTCAATTTTGATGTGAAATTATGGAATATTGAAGCTTTCTGCGTAAAAAAATCACTCTTGTTCAACTGGGATAAGATGCACCGTTTTCGAGAAAAACACATTTAAAAATTGTTTATTTTGCTTATCTTGAACCGAAAACGAATGACATGGAGGCATTCTGCAATACTTACATTTCAGAGCATTGCAATGAAATTTTCAAATTGATTTTTCTTGACCACGTTCAGAATTTTTTATTTTTTTTTTGCTCCCGCCGCGGTTAACTTCACAACCCTCTGAAAGACAAATGGTTAATTTCGGGAAGTCGAAAATTACTCATCTCAAGAAAATGAATCAACCGGTCATAGAAATCGTTTGACCGTTCCCTCAAAGAACTGTGAACCAAAACAACGAATTCTCGCCATAACAAAATCACATGACACCATCAGTTGCGGCTACGTTTTTTGGAAGTGGTGAATAATTTGAGACAATAAGAATATTAATAATCTTAAGTAAACTATTAGAGAGCTCTTCGTTTTTCGAGGGGAAGGGGGAGGGGTAAAAAATTTCATTGACTTAAGTGCTATACAATAGTTAAACGTTTTCAGGGGGCGGTCAAAGTCAATAAACGGGGTAAGCAAGTTTCGATCCTGGAAACGAGCTTTATGGAGTTTAGAGGGACGTGAAGTTAGCTACAAGGCGAAAAATGAAAAGAACTTTCGACTGGAAGTGGTCAAATCTTTCTTGACAGTGGACAAACGATGGTCAAACAAATCAGTAATAAAAAAGCGCCACTATTGAACAATTTTGAACGTTATTGTTTAAAGTTGGCTGCGAAAATGAACCATCTCCAGGGATAAAAGGAATGACACTCTAGAAAAATACAAGTGTGAAATAATTTTGGAATATTTGGATGGGAATTAATGAAGAAAGGGTATAAAATCCTCTAAATTAAAATCCTTTAAAATTTAAACCCTATTCATTAACTATCCCCTTGCAAATATTCCAAAACTATTTCACATTTTTATTTTTACAGTTAAGCCGTCCTTTTACCCTTGAAGATGTTCCGTTAGTTGGACCTAAACCGGTACCATAACTTGAAGTTAATACATATTACGTAAATAAATTAATTCCAGACTTTGACTACAATTTTTCTTATACAGACAGGTGTCCCTTATTTCAAAGCTCACTAAGGGTATCTCGTAAGCGCTAAGAGATGCAAAAGGTCGGTTAAATTAGAGAAAATATATGCTGTATTTTGTGGCCATCTCGAATCCGTCAAGACATACAAAAATATCTGTGGCCGTTCCTGAAATATCCTCATAAAACTTAAAAATCGAATTTTTTATTTTTGCCGTATGTTTTTTTATTATTATTAGAAATAAGTAATAAGTATCCATCTGACATTTTACAAGTTTTCAAAGCCGATTAGATTCCAGAGTTTTCATAGTTACCTTTTGTTTTTTCATGGCCGCCATATTATTTTTTCATGTCATTCTGTATTAAAAAAAAATAAGAAAACGAAAAATTATCACATTAAAAATAATATTCTTCAAAATTTTCTTCTTATATTTTTCGAAAAAAATATAAATTTTATCATCGCGATTACGTCGTGGCAATATGATATGACATTGTTTGACTTAGGTATTTTTATTTATATGACATTCGGTGAAGAACGGTAATTTTTTTCCGAAAAAAGAAGAATAAAATTTTGAATATTTTTTTAATGTGATAGTTTTTTGGTTTCCTTAATTTTTTAGATACAGAACGAGATGAAAATACAATATGGCGGCCATAAGAAAAACAATAGTTGACTATGAAAAATTCTGATTTGATGTCGATATTAGCTTACGGTAAATGTTAAATATGGTTTGTCCAGTGAGTGTTGTCCGGTGAGATGCCACACTGATCCTGACTATAAACGATTTGATTTTTTATGTTTTACTATGTTTTATGTTACTATGTAATTCTAATTATTATAATTGTACGAATCAAATCAATTTTTAATTATTGTATTATAATATTTATATTATATTAATAATAAATATTATAATTATAATATAAATCAATTACATATTATAATTGTACGAATTAAAACATAAAAAATAAAATCGTTTATAGTCAGGATCAGTGTGGAATCTCATCGGACAACACTCACTGGACAAACCATATTTCTCTTCATTCCAATTCTGGGAGAGATATACCTACACAATTCTTTTACTTTATCAATAAAAAAAAAACATAAACTGATAACCAAATAACACTAGTTCGATGGAGTAGGTAGACGTAATTTTAAAATAATATGGGCAGCTTCATTGCATAGGTATAGACCGATGAACTCATGTACATAATATCTAAATTTTATAAAAAATTATGTTTTTACCTTACGAAAGAATTCATAAGAAATAACGGCGTATTTTTTATTTTCTCGAAAAAACTTTGTTTTATTATTAAAAGTGTTTGTGACAAAAAGGTTTTTCGAGTTTGTGAAAAAAGTGAGGTGAATAAACGCGGTAATAGTTTAGTTAAAATTGAATATTTTCGTTCTCTTCCAGAAATACAAGAAGAAGACGAATGGGAGTGATTCAAATGGGACCGGTTATCCAAGAAGACGTTATATTTGAAACCAGGAAAATTTCAGTACCAATTTTTACAGGAAAACGGTAAGTTTTTGAAATAGTTTATTTTGAAAGAAAAAAAAGTACTTACTTTGAAATGCTCTGTTTGGAACTTCATTATCACAGTAGGTAGGTATTTTTTCCACCAGTAATAAAGAACAAGTGCTCTTATATTTACTATTGTCTTTTATAAATATACCGTATAGAGTTGCGTACGTGAAAAAAATTATTTGCGTTGTCTTATCTGCCTTACAAACTGTATACCTATACTTATCTATTTTGTTTTATAGATTATATAGGGAGACGGAAATAACCAATCAAATCCTTTTGCAAATAATATGAATCTGTTTTATTAAAATGTAGGTGTACTACAGCAAATTACAATAATCCTGACATATGTCAACACTTCCGCTTAATTTACATCTAGAGGTGTATTAACATATACAGTGTGACACATAAAAGTATACGCAGCATAATGAGAAAAAATTTTCCTTTCCGGCCTAGGAAAATTTTGACTTTCCTACTAGTTTGTGCTTTAAAAATTATTACAAATACAAAGCACTCCATCTGTCACGTGTCTTTTACATTACAACTGTCAAATTATTTGACATTTTCTTTAAAAAAATTACAGAACATGACATTAGTCTTCAAAATTTTGGAAAATGTCACAGGAAAAATTTGTTTAATAATTCATTTTCCATGTACCATGTACCAATTTTGAACCCTGTAGCAAAATTTTTTTTTTCAAAAATTTGTTGAACCGAACATTTTTTTTTGAGTTTTAAAAAATTTCAAAATATGGACAAATTATTCCTTGATATCATATTCATCTTTTCAATGTTTTTTTTTTGTGTGACCCGTTGTAGTTCTAAATAAAGTTGTCAAAAAAATAAAAAAAGGACAAAAACAATTGCGACAAACTTCAGGGGGTGATTCTGCATGAAAAAAGAATGACAGTTTGCTAAAAAAATCTCAGTGGCGTACTATTTTTTTCTAAAAAAAGAGATCATTACCCGTATGCGCGCCACTGAACATAAAATTCTTGATTGCATGTCAAAAAATGCGCAATAATGCCGTAAAACCCACCAAATTTCATTTGCATATCTCGATCGGTTTCAGAATAATTAAATAAATCGTCAGTTATTTAAGTAAAACCTATAAAACCCTGTTATCTGGAAAAAGATAAGCATTATTTGCGCACATACATTTATATAGAAAACTGTCCTTATTTTTTCATGTAGAATCACCCCCTGAAGTTTGTCAGACTTATTTACTATCACCCTGTATAAGGTACATTGAATTAAATGGCTCCAGATAGGATAGGGAAATGGCTTATTATACATATGTCCCTATCTTGATTATAGGGATAGGGACATAATATGAAAAGTTAAGATGGAAACATGTAAACCGTTTTTCGATATCTTGACCCATTTTCAATGTTATGATAATATTTCTTGAATGCAAATTTGTCTTCCGTGCGGTCACACGGCGTGCATTATGAACGCAACTCTTCTGAGCGCTTTTTAGGATATTTCCGTGTGCACACGGCGTTTATTGTGAACGCACCTTTAGATCGATGAATTTGCCAGCTGTCGTGCTGTCGATCAAAGTAGAGTACCTTGTTAAAAAATAATAAAAATCTGCCAATTCAATGCTCAGCCGGTATTCTAGATCAAAGAAATGTCAACTATCAATTTTCTGAATTTGACATTAAAATAAATGACAGTTGGCGTTAAAAAGGTATTTATGCATCGATCATCATACGGAAGTTATTAAGGCGGGAACTTTAATTTAAATAACTAACATAGCAGCAACATGAGGAAAATTATTGTTTGTGAAAAAGAGATTTCCGTCCGTTTGCGCAAAAAAACAGAGTGACAATTTTTCTCTAACTTTTATCCTTTTGTAGACATTTATTATTATTAGGTATTAAGACAAGACAACTCTGTAAATATTTTTTCTTTGTGTATAGTAGAATGTATTGATGTTAATCCGCTGTTATAGGATATGCTGGCAAGAGGAGAGAGTAGCTTATATAATACATACTTTATACAGGGTGGTCCAACTTAAAACGTCAGGACTTTACCAAACGGATAGATAACGTTAAAATAATGCCAGTTTTTCTAATACACTACTTATAGCCGGGAAAGCTTCCTTTTCAAGATACAGGGCGTTGAAGTTTTGGGGAAAAAATAATGTTTTGTGAATTGTATTTTATATGTATTTTATATGCTCGTATTCACAAAGAGTTCCTGCGCTGTAATATCTCAAAAATAATTAAGTAAATATGAGATGGAGATAAACAGTTTATAATGCATTAAAATGAAATGGAGATAACTGAATACGTATTAATTACTTGGTAATTATCGTTTGTGAATACGAGCCTTATAGCGTATAGCAAATCATGCACTTCTCTAACCTTCTGGAACGTGATGAATCAATAAATCAATACTAATTTTTATAGCTTTTAATATTATACTAATCCTAATTAATCGTTTAATAGTAAAAATCTGGGAAACTTCGCACCAGAATAATTTTTTTACCTATAAATTTCTTGCAGGCGCAAAGCCTCTAGTTATAATTGAACCTTTTCTGAAAAATAGGATACTTTAGGTTCATTATACAAAAGATGTAGTTAGGCAGGTAATTATTATTTTGTCATTAGAAGATGAAATATTCTAATTTGTTTTTGCTAATAAGAAATACTTTTGTAGTAAAATTTCTGAAGACATGATGCCGGCGGGAATTCAAGGAATATTTCGCCCCTCGACGACGTCATGCGACAACCAGCAGCTGGGTTGCCAGACTCGACCCCTCCTGCAACTTGGCGACTACGCGAGAGCCGCTCGAACATCGATCGGTAATATAGGAAACTTATTAACGAGAAGAATGGCGGCCGCAGCTGTGCAATCGTCGGTTCCTTGGCCAAATACCAAGGATGATTATGAACTGGGTAAAGTAATCGGTTAGTATTAAAGAAAATAACGTTCCCCAAGAAAAGTGCTTTGATTTGGTGTATAACATGTTATAAGTCAACGGGGTAAAACGTGAGTGAAAAGTGATTGATCAGTAATTTTGTAGGTTAAGTGTCTTTCTCCTGAAAAATTGTCCGGCTGCTGATTTCGAAGAAAAATGATGAACGAGCCGATTAAAATCATATCCTGTCGGGTAAACGTGGTGCAATTAGAACAGAGGGGGCACATTTATTTAATTTAGAACGATAAATTGTTTGAGCATTAATTAGTTTAGTTAATATGCCATCGTCAATATTTACAAAACTGATATGCAGCTCAGCAATACCTACTAATAATATTCATCATTTATTAAATTGAACTGTTATTGTCTCGCGCAATATTTGACCCCTTTTCATTAAATCGATTAAATGAAATAATTCAATGGATAGAAAATTTACTTTTAGTTTAGATCTGTTTATTGACGTTTATTTGGTCTTGACACAGATTCATTCATTCTGTAACTACTTACTTTACTGTGTGCAAACTTTTTAATTTATTTAAATTTAAATTACGTGCGTACTATAAATATGCTCGGCTGATTAACTCTCTGGATTTTATTTCTAAATTTCTCTCAATTTGCAACGCACATGATTTATGAATAACTTAGAAATAATGCTTGAAAAATTCCATTTAATTATAACAGCATGCCAAGGTCGGTATTTTTATATTGCAAGGTCTTCGTGTACTTACCTGCATCTCATAATATTCATGAAACCTTCAATTAATAAATAATTACCTGAAGAAATTTCTTTCTTTTTTAATCTGCACAAAATATAAGTAGATGACTGGTCAATTGGTTAACTATTTGTAAAATAACGCTTTTGCCATGAAACTACATAAAATACATTAATCGCTGAATCTGATCATGAAACACATCAAAGTTTTCTTTTCAACTTGAGAACCCTTTCGAGTTGAATCCCAGGAAAGCTAAAAAAAATACTTTTTTTTAAATATTATAAAATGCAACCTTTAAATCGAAACCAGTAAATTAGCCTAAAATTAACAATACGTATCACACTGCTTCCATTCTTTCCATTAAATTTGTTCTAAAATTAACAATCTTCAGAGTAACACGTATTTTTTCATATTTTTCTATTGCCTGTATTATTTGAATTTAGAGCCGCGAGCCGTACCTGCGCTGCTCGGCGGCACGTCCCCCAGGTAGCTGATGGGCGCTATTTCCTTGAAAAGGATGTGCTCAGGGAAGTTACTCGCTGATGATTCAGAATGGCTCTAGAGTGCGCACCGACACTCACTCCCGCACAGGACTCGATGAGGCACGTAATGAGGGTAAACGACTCATGTTCTAGTCAGTACACCAACACTCAGTTCAGTACACACAGTATAAGTATTAACGAGATGGTAAAGTAGAGGAAGTTAGAAGTGGCGTGGACTGGGAGGGAACCGATCTTAGGGAGGCTACCCTATCGGGGTTTTGCTACCAGTGCTACCACTGACCAGAAAGCTCTGATGCAGCCCTCGAAGTGTAGGATGGAATGAAAATAATCTACTTTACGTTACAAAAACACACATTAAACTGTGGTTTGTTTATCTCAGGAACTATAATTATTGTTGGGGAAATTAAAAAATAGAAAGAAAATTTGTTGTAGAGTTTCATATAATACATACAGGGTGTTCCAGTTTGCAACAGGGTTCCAGACCGGTAGAACACATAAAAATAATAATTGTTTTTTTTTTCTATAAATGTTTGCTCTAAAACGTTTCATTTTCAAGATACTTGTTGAGTTGAACTTGAAAGAAATTTTTTTTTTTATTGAATATCTTCTAAACTAGGTACTGAAGATATTTTTCTCAATTTTGGTACAGGTTAGTATTCATTGAGATGAGAGGCAACATTTTTAAGTACAATAATTTTTTTTCTTTTAAGCATCAAAACTGCCATGGAGAAAATCAATTTTTAGATTAATTTAGACCTTCATTAAGAGTGTTCTTTTTTCAGATAACAATATAAAATATCAAAATAAGTTTTAAATAATTGAGTTTTTCTAGTAGTATAGAAAGAAGTTTTGGGGCTTAAAGAAAAAAAAAATCTATGCTCCTGGGTTTCGTCTGAAAAGTTTTTTGTACTTCAAAATTTTACCCCTATATGAATATTAACCTACACCAAAATTAAGAAAAATATCTTCAGTAGTTTAGACGATATTCAATAAAATTGATTTTTCTTCCAAGTTTAACACACTGTCGCCCGTATTCACAAACGATAATTTCCTAAATAATTACGTAATCATTATCCCCATCTCATTCTATTGCCAAAAAACTGCATATCTCCATCTCACTCATTTAATTAATTACGTAATTATTTAGGAAATTATCGTTTGTGAATACGGGCATGTATCTTGAAAATGAAAAGTGCAAAATTTTATAGAAGAAAAAAACAATAATAATTATTGTTACATGTTCTGCCGTTTCCAGGAGTTATGAATTTACAAACTGGAACATCCGGTAGGTCGTGTCTCATTTAAGATTAGTAAGACTGCCTCAAATTTTAGCTATTTGCAGGAATATACAGGCTGGTCCAGATTTTATCTGCGAAAATGCACATGGCAATTCCTCAAGTAATTTAAAACATAAAAATTTTAATAAACATAGGTTCTCAGAGCTTTAGTTTCCGAGATACAGGGTGTTAAAATTAAAAAAAAAATTAATTAATTATTTTTTTAAAAATTTGAAATTTGTCAATGAAAATGAACTTGTGGTATTTTCTGTATTTTGACCTTAGTTCATAAATCGAAGAATACTTTGAAAACAGTTGTTGTTACAAAAAAAAATATAAAAGACAGTTTTTTGTCTAAATTGGACAAGAAATCTATTAAAATAATCAAAACTGTATTTTATTCAGTGGCGGAGAAATTATTTTAAAAAAAAGTGTAACGACATAATATGTATTATTTAAATCTCCGCCACTGGATTAAATAATATATTTCAGTTGAATATCTTGAAAAATGTGGCTATCAACCTGTGTGACTGTGCAAAAATTCAAATGTGTATTTCTTCAAATAGCAAATATATGGGGGTGTCTTCATCTTAAATGGGACACACTGTATAATTTGAAATTTAGTAAGAGTGTGATGCAGGGAGAGCAAGGCTAATCACTCTCCCAATTTTTATAAAAAAAGCAAAGATACGATTAAGGATTGATTTATCAAGAACAAATTGTTGAGGAAGTTTAATGTACAAAAATATGAAGTACAAGAATTCCGGAAAATATTAAAATTCCAAACAAAGTACGTTTATGTAATAAAAATTGAAAATCTAAAGGGGTAAAATAAATGTAGGTAAATAAATAATGATAATAAATTGTAAGTAAGTTCAATTTAATTACACTGCATTTAAAGCCGATTTAAAGATGATAGATGAAGGAATAGGTAAGGTAAAATTCTATCCTTCTCAGAAACTGTTTTTCATTTAATTTGCGGGATTTATTTTCTCCAAGACCTACAAAAAATCTTAAAAAAAATTGAATCTAGATTTAGGGACTGCACTTATTTAACATAAACTGATTGAAATAATGAATTATATTAATAAAAAAAAATCACTCACGTTCTTCCTCAAGACTTTTGGTAATGATACTTTTTAGTTTACTTGTACTTAAATTTGATTTTTACAATTTAGGTGTCGGGGCAACAGCCGTTGTCCATGGCGCACTCTGTAAGCCCAGAGGTGAAAAATGTGCCATCAAGAGAATCAACCTAGAAAAATGGAACACCTCTATGGATGAACTTTTGAAAGAAATACAAGCTATGTCTAGTTGCAATCATGAGAACGTCGTAACTTACTATACTAGTTTTGTTGTTAGAGAAGAACTGTGGCTTGTGCTCAGGCTTCTAGAAGGTAATTATCATTTTTCAAACCGTTTCATAATATGAATATGTGTATATTATAACATTTATTTTATAACTTTTTATTTTTAATGTTTCTTTGAGAAAATATTAAGATAAAAACCAAATAAATATTGCTGTTTTGTTACTGGATAAGAGAAATCGCTAACATTCTTAAAATTTATCACCTGGAGTTGCATTGTTAACAGGTTTTAATTGTCCTCAGTAATTAATCATGACTCGAGGTTTTGATGTGTTAATTATGTGTAATAATTAGCATTTTTAGATTCAATTTGTTCCGACACATTTGACACTTGCGGTGTTGATTAAAAACAACCATAGTCTAAATCTAATTCTGAATTATAAACATCAGAGCCAGTTCTTTTTCTCTAACCTCATCAACTGCCATCAAAAAGTTTCTCGATACAACAAGTTTGATTTAATCCTGACCTGGCTACAAGCTTCCTTCTCGAGTGAAGTATTACAAGCGAGAGCAAAAAAAATTTGAGCAATGGTTGCTTGTGTATGAAAAATTTCGATAATTACTATTTTTTACTTTTTATGATTCAATAATACTTTTATTAATAATTTTAGGTGGTAGTTTGTTAGACATAATAAAACATAAAACGCGTGTATCTAATTGCAAACATGGTGTATTCGATGAAGCGACAATTGCGACTGTATTGAGAGAAGTACTGAAAGGTCTTGAATATTTTCACAGTAACGGCCAAATTCACAGGTAAATATGTCTACTTTTAATGGAAATTCGCTTGAGTGTTGAGTGACGTATGATTGCAGGGATATTAAAGCTGGTAACATTCTGCTAGGTGAAGATGGCACGGTGCAAATTGCAGATTTTGGCGTTTCCGCCTGGTTAGCCACCGGTAGAGATCTTTCTAGGCAAAAAGTCAGGCACACTTTTGTAGGGACACCCTGCTGGATGGCTCCGGAAGTTATGGAGCAGGACCATGGTTACGATTTTAAAGCAGATATTTGGTCGTTTGGCATAACTGCTATTGAAATGGCTACTGGTACTGCGCCATATCATAAATATCCACCGATGAAAGTGTTGATGCTGACATTACAAAATGATCCGCCACATCTTGATACTGGAGCTGAAGAGAAAGATCAGTATAAAGTAAGTCTGGATTGTATTTGAATATTTTGTTTCTTAATTAGCCACAGTCTAATTTTTGAATGTTAACTTATTTATAAAATGCATTGTTTAGGCTTATGGAAAAACATTTCGTAAGATGATAACGGATTGCCTTCAGAAAGAACCTGCTAAGAGACCTACTGCTTCGGAACTACTAAGGCATCCATTTTTCAAAAAAGCAAAAGATAAAAAGTATCTTCAACAAACCTTGGTTGCCATTGGACCAAGTTTAGAGACCCGCGTATTAAAGGTATTGTTTTATATTTTATACAAAAAAACATCACTAGTGAGGCAGTTTTGTTTGTGTAATATTTCCATTAAAATGTACACAAGTTTATCAATTATTCATCTCTATTATGACCTCTAATTTATTGAATTGTTTTTCCCAATATCACTATGTATGGATATTTACAGAAAGTATGAATCACTAGTCACTACTTGGAACTGCTCAATTATCAGAAACTTATCAGGAAGCTTAATTGTTATTGATTTGTTAGCGATCAAATTTACATGCACCATTGAATGAGATATCGAGATTTGCTAATATCATGTTTTCAGTTTCAAGGTGACAGCTAGTAATGCAAATTAATGCAACATCTGTCAATGCTTCAATATAAGAAGCTCTTGTTGAAATAATTGTTTTTGTTCCTTTTGTGTAGTCATTAATTTACCTTAAATGGCTTTTCATCCATCAATTCCTTATTTGCTGTTCATGAAATTTAAATCAGTAAACTTGGGAGTTTTTTTTAAGAGGTAACCAGACATATTGTTTACCTCCAAAAGTTATAAAATAAATAATATGGTAAAGATGAGGGTAAAGTAATTAAAACTATTGATTTTACTGATTTTTCTAAATTTTAATTCGTTAAATTTTACCATTAACATAATTAAAATATTGTAACTATTTCAATTATTATTCATAACAAATTAAACTTACAATAATTGTTTATAATATAATTTTCAGTCTCTATTTATTTACTTTACAATAACTTCTACTAAATGGCAGTTGTTCTTTTTAAACACTGTCACAAGTCCTTCAGTTTGTTTATTCTACCTGTCTACCATTCATGTTAACTTACTACTCTAAACACAACTCTCAGCTTTTAGGTTTTTATCTCTCTCTACTCACTTCACTAATAATAGTCTTCTTCACTTTCCTTCTGATCTTACTTCTAATAGCTACCGAAACACTGTACTCACTTCTCCCTCTAACTCTCCAACTGATCTTCCTCTAATAGCCGCCGAACTATAGTACCACTACTCTCTGCGATGGTGCATCTCTTTTACATCCTGACAGGTGACAACAGTGACATTCTATACGGGCATATACCTTTCTGAATATCACCATGCTGAGTAGGAGGAGGAGAGATCAAAAAACCGAATATAAATTACTACATGTGCAATAATTCTTCCATGGTATCTACCCATCATGGATCAGTTTTAAATGTAAAGCCAGTTGAGTCGTTTTGAGCTGTTCAGTTATTTAATTTTATTCATCTTGAGCATGGATAAAGTATATTAAAAAAAACACACACAGAGAGATATTATAATAATATGTCTTGATAAAAATTTTGTTTTTAAAATAACACCAAATATGTATGTATTCAGGCATCCAAGAGACAGCCGGGAGCTTCAGGTCGGTTGCATAGGAAAGAAACCGGCGAATGGGTGTGGTCAAGCGAGGAGGAAGACGGCGCTTCAAGCGAGAGTGACACCGAGTCTAAGCCGATGAATACGCTCGCCTCGATCGGTTCCTCGGGCTCGGATCATGATAGCAGCGAAGGCGACGCACCGCCTGTCAATCTCGTCCTGAGGATGAGGCAAGTGTCTTGGTTTGCTTTTATTCAATCGGCGATTACTATTTGGTGCATTTAATTTTGAATTAATTTTATTCTAATTTGATTGAAAAAAAGGTTTCAGTACTTAGATGTGATTTTGTTTCCATTATTTGATATTTAATAATATTGAAAAATCATCCATTGCAATACAATAATAATAATTCAGACTGAATATATTTTTTTTTTTCAATAAATAATGCTAACATTAATAATACAACTAACTATTCATTAGTTAATTTATAGTTCTACTAATTTACAGTTGTTGTAATGGTTATTTTCACAAATTTATCACTCACTTTGTTTCCTATACATCTGCATATGGTTAACAAAACTGCTAATTTAAATATTCAAATTTTATAAACACATGAAGAGTAACCATTGTTTTCAATTTTTTTCTAAAAATAATTATCATTAAATCCGTTTTTTTTTTAAGTAACAAAGGTTTTCTCTGTTAATACTAATGTTGAAATTTTAATCCTATGTGTAGCTTTATTTTTATGTGCTTAAATTAAGTAGAAATTTGATTTCAATCAAATTAGACTATAAACTGATAATAATTTGTATTACTTAAGAATTTTTTTTTAGTTTTTATCCTAATCTAATCTCAACTACTTTGTATTGTAATCATATCTAATCCAGTCAAATAGTAAAAAAGGTCTGAAATTGCGTAAATTAGAAGTTTAATGAAATATTAATGCTAGGTAGATGGTGGCACTGGAACATTCCAGCCAAGTCCCCTCCCTGAATTCTGCAAGGGAGGCCTTCATCTTCTGCAATGGCAACAAGGGAGGCCTCCATCCTCTGAAAGGCAACATTATTATTATTTTATTACAAAAATTGTTAAGGGAGGATGTATTCAACAACTTTTGTTTGGGACTAAAAGTTCTTATTGTTCAAAAGTTTCAAATTAAAAAAAAAAGATGTTACAACAAAACGGGAGTGAAAATTGGTTATGACAATAGTTGTAGCTTTTCAGTTTTTCTGCAATATACCTACAAGTCAGTTTATTTTGTATTCCCAGTAGGAATACAGAGGGCGCGGAAAATCAACAATATTTTTAAATTTTGCACATAACTAATTAATAAGTCCGTTTTCACCAAATACATGATTTTTGGGTCGCTGATTAAGATTCTGATATATCAAAAAAACAAAATTCGAATTCTCATTTAAATTCATTGAGTTTTTAATTAATTATGTGCGAAAATAAAAAAAAAATCAAAACTATCTAACGAGTTACATGTTTTCATCCCTTAAATTTAAGATGGAAGCCACCCCTTCCAGAATCCAATGGGGGAAACTTATTCTCGTCAAGCTTGTAATTAACGCACTTTGCAAGTACCTACTATTTTTTACATAATTTATTTTATACCAATTTTTATTACAATCAACTTTCACTGTTTGTATATTTCATTTTCACAGGAATTTAAGTACATTTTTAAATTCATATTCATAAACTGGATATGCAGATAAAATTTGATATGAGAAAATTGAATTCCTTTTTATATTCCAGAGAACCCCACCACCAGTTCCCTAAATCAAGGTTTGTCCATCCTCATGCCCCGTAATCTCTAGTTGTCTACTGATGTCTGTCAGAGTTATAATATGAGATTCCCGTTGTTTTCAGGAATGCTAAACGAGAGTTGAACGATATTAGATTTGAATTTGCCGTTGGAAAAGATTCGGCTGAAGGAATTGCGAGTGAGCTCGTTGGTGCCGGTTTAGTAGACAGCAGAGATATTATGGCGATCACTCAAAACTTGCAGAAACTTATCGATGCTAGAGATACACTGAAGGTTGTTACTTTTCCTTTGGTAAGTTGAATAATGCTTTAAAAAAATACCATTTTGTTTATGATTATTTTTGTTGTAGACGTCTGGATTAAGCAATGAAACCCCAGATGATAAGGCTTTAGTAGGATATGCCCAAATATCAATAACTGACTGAACAGACTGGATTTATTGTATTTTATATTTTATTTTCTAAGTATTCGTTAGAGTTGTATATATGTAGATAAGTTTTTACTAAATGCAATATCAGTTGAATAAATTTAAGAACGCAAGTGTAAGTTTTCCTACCTATATAATATCATGTTATTTCAATTAAATAAGGTCTATAATTATTTATTTTATATTTATCATTCATTTTATATAGTAATAATATAGTATGAGTACTTAATTATTTTATTTAACATTGTAAACAGTAAACACTATAGCAGCTGATATATAAGTTGTAAAATGTTATCTGATATGACTTGATATTTAAAATACTATGTATAAAAAACTTATAATTTTTTTTAATTCAGAGTTTTACCCATTTCGATGAACAAATCACCACTTTTAGTAGTAAGTAAATCCCATTTACCAACTTCAAGGTTTGCATCTTACAGTCCTCCTTCTATAACAATGCAAATTTCCTTTTTTTTTTTGTTGATTCCTCTTGTAAAATAACCTCTTGTATCATTATGGCTGATGCAATGTCAACACATCAACTTTCAAGTTGAAACTTTACATAACAAAGAAGTTATTGAGAAAATAAAAAATTGGAGTTTTCCAGTTTTATTTGAGGAACGGTCACAGATATCTTGTATGTCTTTACGGACTAGATGGCCACAAAATTGCTCAGTTACTTTAACCCATTTATTGTTGAAAACAATAGTAACCAAGGTGAAATTGGACCATCAAAATTACTAATTTTATTATGAAACTGATCTCTAGTATTTTTATCATTTCACCTTACATCTTATATTACTTGTCTATATTTGAGTTAACCCTCCGGTGACAAGGTAGGAAGGTTGTCGAGTTAGTGATAAGGTCGGTCCCTGAGACCGCACTATGGCATTAAAGGTCAATATGATTTTTTTTCTAAAAGAATAAATCCAATAAGGATTGAAATTTTTTTTTAAACTTTATTTATTCAAAATTATTACTTAAAACAGCTTTTATGAAGTCTTTCATAATCTTCCTCTTCATCACCATTCTTAATATAGCCACCTTCATCTTCAAACAGATGTAACAAACCATTTTGCTCTTATTGTTTTTGGTTTTTTTTTCCTTCATTTCTTCATTGAAATAATGCACTTGTAAGAATCTTACAAGAATATCTATCATTAAACATGAAACGAATTTCCAAAGAAAAACATTTAAATATTTTCATAATTATTGTCAACAATTTATAAGACAAATTTGTTGTCCATATATTCTAGGAGAAGATCCTGTGAAGTACTTTGCCTATTTCCACCACTCCATTTGATCTATTTATTTAATTTTTTTCCCACGCCTAATTTAACTCACTCAAATTTTAGGTAAATAAAAAAAAATACTTCAGTTTCCACAATTGTTAATTAACTTACTACTTCACTCTTGTTCATGGCCCGACTCTTTGTAGGTGTCTACTGTCTTGTGTGCATAGGTACCTATCCGCTTGATTCGTCACTTTGACAAAAGTATAAGATGTATTTCTTCCTATTTTCCGTCTGAGAATTTTAATAAACTTCTCATTAATTATATTTTACATACACAGCAAACGAACTTGATAATCTTAAGCTGAGACAATTAAGGAGAACCTAATTCTTTTTCCCCATGCATCGCTGTATTTTTTGTAAGTTATACCTATAAGTGGGGGCCCCAAGCGGTAAAGATTTTGGGGCCCGTAGCGTTTAACTCACGTTAAAAAAGTTTTATAATCACTCTAGGCTAGGGGAACAGCCTCTGGGGAGTACGCAGTATCTCCCATTTTTTTTATAAAAATGTGTAAAATAGTCACAGTATTAATATTTTTTGAGATTTTCATTATAGGTAATTTAATTATTTACAGAAAACTTTCTCAAAAGATTATGAGACTATGTAATGAGATTATGTAATATTAAATTTAATATCAATTTCTAAAGAAATAAATTCTAAAAGAAAATACACTCAAATCTACTTCAGATAGAGCTGGTGCCGAATTTACAATTTTCTTTCATATCAGATATGAAAAAAAAAAGTGGTCTATAGATTCTATAGACCACTTGACAATTTGCCGCCACCCTGAATGCGTCACAGGCGAAATTTTTGCCACTAAATTACTTCACCAAAAATCACTCAAATTTGAAGACTTTTTATGAAACTATGTAATTCGGGTGACAGAAGTGCAGGGGAATTTTTTATAGGATTTTGTGAAAACCAACGCAGATTAGTTTTCCAACTAATTAGTTTAGTGGCGTATCGGCTACCTCCATAGGTAGTAGCCTAGGTAGGTATACGGCATATGGCCTATTGTCAAATGCAGAGCTGCTAATAAGACCATATGCAGACCAAATACAAGGGATTTGTCAATTGTACCAAACTTAATACAAAAAATGCAATCACAATTGCGGCCAAATGTGAACAGCAAAATTTAATTTTGCAATGCGAACTTTAAGTCATGGTGCTGTCATAGATAATGTCAAATATATTTGTTTATTGACGATACTGAACAAAGTCTAATTATTTACTATGAGGTATGAGCAAATTCAGCCGTAATTTCCATGACAACGAAAATGCGTTCACATTTTGGTGACTGCGACTGTACCTACTGAATATTGAATTCACTATATTACAATAATAAAATTATTAAAAGATAAGACAACAAAATACAGCAAAATATAAAGAAACAAAATTATTCTCCAGTCCAAGTAAAATTTAAAACATATCTTAATGTTTTTTGGGGGGGCCCTTTAGTACGCCGGGGCCCCAAGCGACCGCTTACCGTTAGATCTGCCACTGCTATCCAGTAATATGTTTGTAGTTGGAACGACGTTTGCTTATAACGACCTTGACTTGGATGTTGTTATATTTTATTGTCTTTTGCAAATTTACAATAAATTTAACAATTCAATATAATTTATATGAAAACCTGCTATGCATTTTGCAAATGAATTATTTGTCATTATAAAGACAGAATTTTTTATTGTTCAGCTTGAAATTATGTCAATTTAGGGTATATTTATTTTATATTGACAAATTTTTACATTTTTCCTCAGATGTCTCTTTTCACATTGCAGATTATTTCTTGGGTCAAGTTGGGTGTTGGGTGTTCTGTTCGGTTTGATTTCAGATAGTGTCATTGACGTTTTAATAATTATTATAAATTTGTAAGTGTATAATTATTATTTCGATACATGTTTAAAATCCTGACCAAAGGAGATCAAAAATAAGTTTATCATACGAAAAAATTTCTAATACAGGTGACAGAAAAAATCGAATTTTTGGCCACTCTGTATGAGAATTTTTTGATTTCCGTGCGTTGGCACCATAATATGCTCTAGTCAAGTGTGCTCAAATAATGATTCCTTGCTGGAAAGTGTGGAGAGGTTTAGATTTTACCATTTTATGTTTTTGGTATGCTGATTAGTGATTACTAATCAAAACTTTGCCAAATTGACCTCATTATTTGACTTGCTGGTTTTTCGACATCAACCAATTATCCATGCATGGATTATTCGTGCATGCACACATTATGAGAGTGGACCCTCATTTATTAAAATGAACAAATAAAAACCATTTCGAAATTATGTACAACTAACATATTATGTACGCATTGGATCTTAATTTTCATTTCAGCCTCAGCAACACCTACCTGTATTAGATGTACATACATATTTTATGAGAAAATGATCGTTTTTTTAAGTAAAACTACAAAGTATGTATGTTTTTAAATAAAACGCTCGACATATTCTGTACCAAGTGTACCTACTCATTTTGACTTTTGAGTAGATATAAACAACAGACGAATTATTGGGGCTTTTCAGTTATCTGGGAGTGCTGATTTCGCAATTAACACAGATAATCGATTACTTATCGTCGACTTACCGACTACTTACCGATTACTTACATCGACTGTACTTATGTTGCTGCACATCCATAACTGTTTTTTCTCAAGCTAGAGAAAATTTCATGTTAATAAATAAAAATGCTAATATAATATAAATATTTTAGTTCTAAAGTTTTATAATGTTAAATTTATATAACATAAAAAATAAAAAAAAATACAGAATTAGTGCTGAACAGTGTGATCTCTTTTGATCACACAAGATCAGATAGTTCTCGTATTTGGATAGGTATACATGAAAGCTACTGATGAGAGTAGCGGTTTCTACAAAACTAAATTATCCTAATAAAGGAGTATATGCATTGAATTATTAATTAATGAAACTCTAGTGCTAGTGTATCATTTTTCTAGAAGCAAGATCACAGCATTTGGAGCAATAATTAAAATAAATTACAATAATACAAATACAATCAGTTATGCACCTACCAGAGCAAATTTAACATTGCCAAACGAACCGCCAGCTATTTTAAAAGCAAAAAGACCCGTAGCCAACATAATTAAACAAATCGGCGTTATAGTTGCATAATACACTTCATATCTGTTAAACATGGTGATTCCTGAAACCATGAAATGTGTTATGACTACCAGTGCCACATTTACTCGGTTCTTAGTATCCAATGCATGGAAAAATATTATGCTCCAGAAGGTATGTAATAATATAAAACACAAGGTGATAATAGAACTGACTAAAAAGAACACCTGCGAGCCGGATTTCAATCCCATAGTTCCAGGCCCGACAGCATCGGCAATAACGTTGATCAAAGAAAACACTCCACTGATAATCCCGAAGCCCAGTCCACTTACGTACGCTAAAATATGTTTGTTCTCAATTAAAATAGTCCCTTCTTCGTCGGTAATTTTCCTGAGACCGTTCTCAGCTCTTCTAAGTATCTTGTATATGATGTAACGGAAAACTTCTTGGAAAATTACAGAAAACACCAGTCCAAATATCAAGTCTTTCCTTAGGGGGATCACAATAAACCACCACAGTGAGGACATGAGTAGGGATAGTAACCAAAAGAATGCGGCTGCAATCAGTATAATTATCCTTACTGGATCGTGTGCGATTGTGAAAATGAACATTGCGAAGGGAGGTCCGAATGCTAGTAATGTACATCCGAAAAATTCTTGTACCGTCATCTTGCGGTTGTAATTTTTTTCTTGGTCACTTATTATTCTTGCGGATAGATATTTAATCCATCAATGATCTCCAAGGAGTTTTCAGTTTTTTGAGAGGAGTATCTTGGGCTTGGTGTTTACAATATTTTGCACACAAACTAAGAAAATTTCAGAACATTATAAATAATATGAACGTTAAAATTATTAACAATATAACTTCATTTTCGGTTCTAATTTTTGTAATTCTTCCTCTTTCCTATAATATTAATCTAACCAAAAAGTGAAAACAGAAATCTAAAACAGAAACAAAAGACAGCAAACATTGTGACATATGACAAAGACACAATAGAAAAAAAATTATTGTCTTCTTCTTTTCTGACTCTGCATTAGATCTTGAATATGAAATACGGTGTAAGAAGGACTACACCATGAAACAGAGTTGACGCTGACAGTCGAAAGGGATTTGAATATGGCGGACACAACATCCGGTATTCAAATCACAATAATATGTATTGCAATTAAAATAGGTATTCCTAATCCGGATTCAAAGTAAATAAATAATCAGTGTACTTCACGCAATTTTTTATAACTGAAAGTTTCAACATACTTTATCAACCCTGTCTCCACCTCTACTTCGACATGTATTATAGTATAAACCAGTGTTTTCATTAAAAAAAATTTCTTCCCATCATAATAATTCTCTGGGTGGTTCAGGTTCTGAGGAAATATAATATTCGTAATTTTTTTTAGTTTTAATTCCCTCTTCCAAGTTTGACACATAAATTTTGGCAGTGGAATTATTCATTATCAGAATTTTGATTTTCGCTGTCCGGAGATATGTTCCAATGTTTTAACTTTTTGATGGGAATTAAATCTGCTGGTTCAGGAAGACTTAGGTATTCCTAAAATGTGGAAAAATCTACAGTATTATAGCAGTATTTCTCACATATTCCACAACACACACGTAAAGCGAGCATACATTTTGTTGTTTATTTTAATTACAGTAAACTGAAGCTCAGAATATTACTGAGTTTTGGCTTCTGCCAATAACCATCGTAAATCTATTGTGTGGGCTGGTGGGATTCCATGAACATTCTTCTTCTTCTTCTAGTGCCTATTCGTTTCGAATATTGGCGACCATCTTGGCTATGATGACCTTGTTGACTGCTGCTTTAAACAGTTCTGTGGTTGTTTTTGAATACCATGTCCTCAGGTTCTTGAGCCATGATATCCTTCTTCTTCCGGGCCCTCTCCTTCCACACACTTTTCCTTGGAGGATGGATTTCAAGAGTTTGTATTTGTTGTCATTCCTCATTATGTGTCCGAGATATTCCAGCTTCCTTCTCTTAACCGTCTTCATCACCTCCCTCTCCTTTCCCATTCTTTCCAGTACTGCTTCGTTGGTCCATGAACATGAATAATAATAATTAATAACATGAACAATAATTATTATCAAAACAAACATAATACATAAAATAAACCACATACTTTTCTATTTTTTTCTTCTTTACCTATTCTTTACATACTTTAAGTATTGTTTACGTCAAACGTAGAGAATTAAATGTTTACTCGTAATGGCACATCCGTGCTCCGTGCACACTGCACATCACTGTAGTAAAATTAATTATTGCTTACATTGTTTACTTTCTTTACATGGAAATGGGCTGTGTAAACAATTGAATTGTGTACATGTAAAGAATTTAATTTTGCATTTAATTGTTTACACGCCTATCCCTGAAGAATTTATACTGATGTTTTATAAGATAATTTGTCATAAAAATACATGTCGCACTTTAGACCTCCATAAACGAACATGCTCATGTGCGTTTACTGTCCGTATACGGCTCCGGCAGTTCCGGCACTATGCGTTTCTTTGGTGGCCGTTACCCGGTCACGGTGGAAACCGTATGGCGTGAAAATATTGCGGAAGCTTGCATTTAAAATAAATAGGTATATTTCTGCTACTTATGGTACCACGGTTTCTCTACCCCTACACGGTTACGGCAGAAAAGCCGTGCTGTGTGGAAGGGGCGTAAGCGTAATATATGTGACCGTATAAACCCGAGGCTGACGCCTTTGTACGTCCTGGTCCTGGTTGCGTCCGGGAATTGCGGTAGTGCGTTGCAGTGAACGGTGAACGATTGCGAATTGCGATAAAACGGATATGAGAAGCAATAATGGCGCTGGCCAACATAAATTATAAATGCATTGCCCGCAAGCGCAGATTCGTGGTCGTGCCATAATGATTGAGCTTGAGCAGCTTGAAACGTCTAGATCTGGCTAAATAACAAAATGTAAAGGCCATTCATAAACAGGAAATGAATGACTGATTGATGACAGACATTATGATCCAAGACAATGACGGACTGATAAGACTTTTTTTGTTTTTTTATGATCCCATTCCGTTGCTGCTAACCTAAGAAAATTGAAAATAAAAATGAAATAATAAAAATAAATGTATTACTTTACTTATAAATAATTCAAAATCACAAAGTAACGGTTTGATCAAATTTGTGTTTATTTTATATAATAGCTTTGGAAGTGTCGTTATTGGTGTGTTATTAAAAGTGAATGAAAGTGTAATAAAATGTTGAAGAGTGCTCCAGATCCGAAAGACGTTCAGGTAGGGCCATTTTTCAGTTTCTCATAGTCCTTCCTACAATGTAGCTACTTATATTTCTGTAAATATATAAATTGTGTTGTGTTTTAGGATCTTCAATTTAAATTAAGATTCCGATTGAATATTTTTGAAGATGTTGACAATGGCTGGTTTTCAAAACACTGTAGTATGGTCGCTGCGGCCAATGAATATGGCTTACTTTTTGTGGGCACTAACACACCATTTCTTCAAGGTAAGGAATATACAGGCTGGTTAACAATTCATTGCTCTCCATTGGGATCGCAGAAATGATAGAAGATCGGTTAAATTAGAGAAAAGTTGCACAATTTGTACTAGGTACTGAAAATGAGTCTGGAATATTTTTTATGCAGATATTTTAAATGCAGATTTATTAATCATTCAAAAAATATAATTTGCCAGTTGATGGGCCGCTTCATATTCATCTTTCATGCGTTTACTTTTAATTCTTCCGCAGGAAAATTAAATTAAACAGTTAAGATCATTGGTTGTCTTGAAGTATAGGGACCTGGCAGCTGACCGTTGGTGATTGACAGTTGACACCCTGAGTTCCCCTCCACTAAGTCAGGTCAGGACACTAGGTCAGGTTAGGTTTTTTTCAAGTTAGCTAGGGGAACTCAGGGTGTTAATCAGCAACATTGTCGGTAGTGGCGTACGAGCCAGGTTCCTATACTTCAAGACTACCAGATCATTTCGTTATATTTCTTGGTCGACTATGTAGGTATAATCTGAGAAATTTTCAAGTAGATACTTGAGTTGTAGGTGTACTGTTATTTTTAATTTCTTATACTGACTGATGGACAGACACACATCCAAGTAATTTCAATACCATCTTGTGTGATTAAGTATAAGGTAGAATAGACTGCTTAGTTATTCAATTAAATGCATGAAAAAATAATGACATTCAGTTGACTCATCTTCCATTTTTTCTCTCCAGTGATACAATTCAAAGATATAGAACCGTTATCTTCCAAGGATGAAAAAGATGAATACTTACGTAGAGAAGTTCCACTGAGTTCGATTCCAAATCATATATCAGTCAATTGTGACAGTTCAATTTTAGCAGTGGTGATTGAAAAGAGTAATTGTCCAGTGGTTCTCTTCTATAATGTGCAGTCTTTCCTTTCCCAAAATGTGAAATTTATAAGAGAAGTAAGATTATCATCAACCCCCGGAGTATACATTCGTGAAGTTAACTGGAATCCAGCAGTACCGTTCATTTTCACTGCATGTAAAAGTGATGGAAGCTTGGGTAAGAAAACAGTGGCAAATAATTTCATTGGAGAATATCCTTCGATTGTGTTTTTTTTAGGTGTTTATGAACTATCTAACACTGGTGTGAACATCAATGAACTGCCGCCCGAGTCGGCAGCGCTATGCTTCTCGTGGAGCCCCAAGGGCAAGCAGATCGCCGTGGGCTCTCGTGGTGGAAATATAACTCAATATAAACCGGACCTGAAGGCCGTTAAACTCATACCTCCTCCACCGTTACAAGGTCAGATTGTTATCACATCACTGCAATGGGTGTCGAATTATCAGTTTCTGGGAGCTTATGTACAAAATAATGAGGAACCGCAAGCTCAACTGATCGTAGTGGATGCTCCAAAAACTGGAGTGCCTACCTACACCAACTACGACGATATCTGTTACAGTAATGGAACTGTCAGACCTTTGCAGTTTTATACCATACTGCAACCAAATTGGTAAGTATTTCTAACTGGATGACGCATAGGTATCAAAAAATTCTAAATTAGAGTAAATTGGTGTAATTGTGGCAGTGAAGGTTATGTTTATGTAAACAATTTCAGGAACATAATGATGGTCGCTTCGTCAAACAGCATGGAAGTGGGAGTATTAGCCAACCGTGATGATTGTTGGACGCAATGGATAATGATGGATTCAGCCAGAGCTGAACTCCCTCTGGGGCCGTCTCACCAAGATACTCTACCGGTGGGGTTGGCTTTGATAACATGTTCAACTCAAGAGATCCCTTGGGGTGAGAAAACTCTACAGCCCCCTCCAAAACTCTTGGTCCTGTCACATTATGGAGTATTGTGTTGCTTTGACATTATTAATTTGATCAACGACAAACCAAATATTTGTATTGCTACTTCTGAGATTAGAGACAAAAGCGGAGTGGGTTTGTTTGTATCTAGAAGTCTGAAGGAAAAAGATAGTAATGCGACAATTAGTAGTACACCTTCTCATCCAGAGGTTGCAAAGGAACCCGAGAAAAGTGATCCTGTTCAAGTAAGTACTATAAATTTACCATTTCTAACACTTTTTACCATTTGAAATGGTTAATTTCCTTTTTGTTTTTGAAGTTCAAGTGTGATACTGTTGCTCATTTTCCCAAAGAAATCATGATGCAATCAGAATAAAAAAAATATAGAAAGTTAAATGTTATTGCAATTTCTATGGGAATTATTAAAATAAATTTTAGCATTTGTGCTAAATTTATTGTTATTATTGCCCAGCCAATTGAAAAGCACCGATGAATATAACTTTTTAGGTTACACCACCACCAATATCAGCTAAATCATCATTCGGATTTCCACAGCAAACTTCAAGAAGTACACCATCTGCTTCCGTGACCACTTCACAATCATTATTTTCGCCTGTTTCTCAGGCTCAGAACAAGAGTTTTGCTTCTCCTGTTTTTCCACAAGCAAACCTTCAAACACGATTTCAGCCTCAAAATTCAAATATTTTCGGATCTCAGAATGCGGGTATTTCTCCACAGTTAAATACTCCTCAGCTTAAACCTCATCCATCTGCTGCTCAATTACCAGTTTCATCGACTCCTGTACAGTCTATGACTCAAGCCACGGTTCCTGTTCCTGGAGCAGAGACAAAATCTAAACTATTTTTACAAAAACAGGAAACTCAAAAAGCTGCTCTTGCAGAACAGTCCAATGTTGATTCGAAAAATGATCAAATTGACGATGAAGACTTCAATAAATTACTCGAAAAAATTACCAAAGAAGAATGTGTGGCCTTTGATAGTGAAATAAGGTGTATACTTCAGCAAACTCGACCAGTGTCGATTAATGTTGGCAGCGAAGAAGATAAAACTGAGATAGCCACTTTGGCTAATGATCTGAGAGAATTTATCGATGAAGCACTGAACAACTGTTCCACACAGAAAACTGACGTTCATTTGTTAAAGCAGAGTTTGTTACAAGCTTGGGCTTGGTTACAAGAGAGCAAATCGAGGCATAACACCTCTACTGGTGACGAAACAATTCAAGTGTTGATGCAGCATCAACCTTTAGATTCGGTTGCTGAGAAACAGTTGCACCACATCAAGCATCTCACCTATTACCTGGAATCTCAGATTAAACAAGCACACGAATCTTTAGATGAACAGTGGGAACATTTTCAGAATTATTGCAAGAAGACGCAAAAAGCGGAACTGCCCGCTCTCGAAACAATTTTCCAGACGATGGTCAAGCATAATGTGCTTTTGCAAAAATTGGTAAGTTTAAAATTATATTAAATGCTATATCTAATTTTTTATTTAGATGGATTCCACCAAGTCAAAATTCTAGTGGAACAATTGGCAACAAGACTGATTAGGTTGGTAATGATGATAGTTTTGTTACCAGAATAATCACTAGAATAGTTACTAAATTAATTTAGGTTATGTCGATTAGTTCAGATGTCATTTTATTTCAAAACTTAAAATCAGAAAAACTATAAACGCAATTTTTAGAGGTAAATTGCAAAGTTTTAGACATTTGTAAGTGTAAGTACCCAGCTATTTACTCTTATAAGTCTTATGTATGTAGGATTAGACTGTTTCCTTCTTAGTTTTCTATAAAAATGTTGAAAATAGAAGATCTATTATTGACAAATAGAGGTATGTACATACTTACATTATTCAAACATTTTTTAAAGAATTTCTCAAGGAATCTGAATAAACTGCATTTTGTTTGATTTGGATAAACATGTTTCAATTATTATTGTTCACAGCATTTGATTAATCATTCTTTTCTTTCTTTTGAAATAAATTTTCTGCCTCAGCATTTGAATAATTTTGAATTTAATAATTTGTTTGTCAATTTGACAAACTTCAACTTTTCAAGTTCCTTGGCATTTTGCTGTGACCAGAGTGCCTACCTACCGACTGCTGAGGACCCAGACACAGTTTTGGCAGTTTAAAAAGTTCAATTTATCCTCAAAAATGATTACCTGTACTAAAAAACAACTATTTTTAAATAAAATAGAGTTAGAATTTTCTAATTTGAGTTTCATAACAGTGCAAAACATGTTTTGCAGGTGACGTCATAGCCTAGACCCGAATCGGGGAGTGTTGCCGTGACTCTAGTCACAACGTAAATTTTTTTCCCAGGTCAAGAAAACTACCATCTGACAATATCAAAATTGCTGTTTAAAGATTGCACAGGCTACTAACTTGACAGCTTTTTGACAAGTTCATCTAAATAAAAAATTGACTTTAGTTGCACATTTCATAAGCAAAAACAATGGTCGTACTTAAATATTGATTAGTGACTTTCTATCTTACAGACATACAACTTGAAAGATATTTCTATGAAAATAAGAAGTAAAAATAAGGCGCAATCGACACTTCTATCAGAGAACAATTTGAAGAAATTAGAAGATCGGATTAAAAATATGTACCTAGAGCAAGAAGATTTTTGCAAGCAGCAATGTAGGAAAGTTTTGAATTCAAATAGATTCACATGCGAGTCTAAAGTGGCCAGATTACGCGACTACTTAAAGAAAAAAGAACAAATTCGTATTGTTAGTATGAAATCGCCTCTAACAACCGATTTGTCAGCTATTTTAAGTAAAAAAGTTCAAGAAAGCAGAACCTCAATGCAAAAGGATTTGACATTTTCGGCATCTAAACCTGAAGTCCTTACCAGAAATGTTCCTGCAAAAGCTCTACCGTCATTTTCCAGTTCTCCACAAGTTCTCGGAAATGCCATGACAAGTAATGCTTTGAATGTTGCAAAACCTCAAATCCCATTATCTAAATGTTCACCTTCAGCTTTCACTCCAACTTACGGAAAATTAGATTTTCCCACAGTGGTTACTACAGCAGCTCAGTTTAAAATATCCGGAACTTCAACTCCATCAACACAATCGGCCATTATCAAATCAGTGATTGAAATTCCAACAAAACCGGAATCTGTTTTTAATGCGTCCAATACTTTTAAACCTACACTGAGTACATCTTCAGAACCTAAAATGTCAGCTCCACTACTCAGTTTCACAAATCAAAGTACTACCACTACCACTTCTAAAACCGGTACCCCAACGGGAATAAACAATTTTAGTTTTACTAATAAAAGTTTTACATTTGGAAATGTTGCTACGAGTTCTGAAGTTAGTCCTGCTAGCAGTACATCTACTGTTAAGGAGAATGTGGCAGCTGTCTCTAATCAAGTAACAGCCCCAAAGCTACCAACTTTTGGTTCCAGTCCAGCGTCGAGTGTGTTTTCAAGTATTTCCCAAACTTCAACTTCAAAACCACTTACCAGTACCACCGGTTCACAAAATATTGCGAGCAATACTTCAACTGCCAGTATCTTTATTAGCCCTGCAAGCACAATAAATCAGTCTTTAAAATCACTGACCACTGGGGTAACACCCGAACAAAAACCACCAGAAGTTTCAGAACCGTCGGTCGGGCACAGTTTTTCTTTTGCTGGTGCTGGTGCTGGTGCGCCTTCGACAACAGCTACAAGCGTTTCTCATCCTTTCAATTTGTTGGGTGGCTCGGTGACTATCACACCTGTTCCAAAACAGCAAGATTACACTAGTAGTGCTAGTGCTACTAAAATTGCGACTACTTCAACACAATCGATATTTGGTACACCAGTTAGTAGTACCTTGCTTGCAAGTGCAAACTTATCAAATGTAAAAACAGATTTAAATGTATCCCCCCTGACTTCCAGGAATGTTGGTGAATCACAGGTGTCTGATCAATATTTGCCTCGTAAAGAAGTTTCAGAACCCCAAACTCTAAAAAGTTTTAGCGCCACCAAACCTACTTCCAGTGTATCAGAACTGGTGTTTGCTGGTAGTACCGGTACCGGTACCGGTACCAATACAACCATAACTAGTAAGCAATCAAATGAAAGTATTTTTAAAACATCTGGTCCAGCGTCCCCGACTGTGCTGCCATCCAGTACAACTTCAGCTGAACTCAAATCGATATTTGGTGGCTCTCCAGTAACGGCTACTACACCACCGAGTACTGAAAGTGCAGCATTTGGAAAATCCATGCCTTCAAGTCCCAGTACAGCGGCAACGTTCAGTTTAATAGCACCTATATCTTCGGAGAACAAAACTGTAGGTGCAGGGTCTCCGAGTTTCAATGCTAGCACTCCCTTGAAAAGTGATCTGGCTGATAAACCAACAGGTTCAATATTTGGTGGTGGTTCCACAATGGATAAACCCACTACAGAGGCAACTATATTGAAAATTCCGAGCATTGCAGCTTCTGCAAGTAATGAACCCACCAGTACATCGTCCTTATTTAATAGCTCATTGCTTAATGTATCTGTGTCTAAAGGTGATGCTGTAGATAAAGAAAATCCAAGAACAATTACTCCTACCACATTATCTTCAATATTCGGAGCACAGCCATCTATTTTTGGTTCACCTAAAACCTCAGTATTTGGAGCTACTACAACTGAAAGTAGTACGGGTTTTGGAAGTTTCAGCCCATCAACTGCAGGAACTAATATTTTCGGTTCATCAAGTAATTTCACGAGTTCTCAGAGTATTTTTGGTGGTAATGCCCCTACTACTACATCTTCATTATTCAAGGCACCCGCGTCTGAACCGGCATTAACAAGCAATAGTAATCCAACTTTTGGTGCTTCTACAGGTAGTATATTTGGCCAAGCTGCTACTGAACCACTAAATTTGGCTGCTGAACCTTCTAAAAGTGGTACAACTGTATTTGGTAAAAGCGCTCCATTTGGAAATGCTTTCGGAAACCAGAGTGCATTTGGAACAAGCACATCGAATCCAACTTTTGGAACAAGCACAGCAAATCCAGTATTTGGTGGTAATACGTCTCCGATATTTGGAGCAAGCACACAAAGCTCAGTCTTTGGGCCAGTTACCTCCAGTTCGGTATTTGGCGGGAATACCACTCCTGTGTTTGGAACAACTACACAGAATTCTGGGTTCGGAACAAATACATCAAGCTCTGTATTTGGTCAAAAACCCGCATTTGGTTCTACATCTGGTTCAATTTTCGGAGGTACTGCACCAACAACTACAACGTCAAGTTCAATTTTTGGATCGCCCACTTCTTCATTTGGGAATACAACTCAGCCAGTATTTGGATCTCCTGGTAATACTTTTGGTAATACTGCTCCTCAACAAAGTTCCTTCTCCTTTCCTGGAGGTGCGAATAGTCCTACTTCAAGCGGAGGAGCATTTGGTTTCGGTACCTTAAACGTTGGTCCAACTACCACATCTTCAGGAAGCTTTGGATCGTTTGGACAAGCATCGACCCAGAATCCTTTCGCAAAAACAAATTCTTTCTCTACATCTGCCTCACCTTCTGGTTCTATATTTGGAGGGTCGTCGACCTTTGGATCATCGCAGGCAGCTTCACCTTCCTTCGGATCCACCCCAGCTTTTGGACAGCAGGCAGCATTTGGCCAACAGGCCTCTTTCTCGGGACCTTTTAGTGGAGGCGGAGGCAGTGTTGCTCAGAGCGGTTTCGGAGGTGCAGCAACTTTTCAGAAACCAGCTGCGTTTGGAAGTTTTGGACAGCAAAGTCCCGGTGGTTTTGGGGCACCTCCTAGCTTTGGTAGCGCGCCTGCTTTTGGAAGTCCACAAAAAGTTTTCGGGGGCAGTCCTTTGGCAGGTATGTTTTTATATTATTTGGCAGTCGAATGAGAAAACATTGATAAAAATTACTTTTACCAGAATAATTATTTTGCCTAATAGTCTGTTTTTGCGTCTATTTGCATTTATATAATTATTTTAGTAGAGCTTTTGAACAAATATAAATAAATATATGGAATCTGTCCATGAAGGAAATCAGAGTAAAGAAACTGTTACTATTATAAAAATTTATCCAGCAATAAATAAGTTTCATTGCCTCGATGCTTTTCTCACAAGAGTGATGATGTATAACCGATTATACTTTTTAGGGGGTTTCCCGACAAGCAGTCCAGAAAATTCAACATTTGCCAACCTTGCTAACCAAAACACTGTTGGATTTGGAAGTTTAGCACAACAGAATCAAAATTCTGGTTCAGCAGCATTTTCTGGGTAAGTAAATAAAGGAAAAAGTCAAAAATAATAAGATAAAAATTATATATTTGTTTTTAGGAATTCTTCTTTTTCAAGTTGGAGATAATTTACTAAGGCTTACGAGCAGTTATAACTTTTTAAGAACATATTTTTTACAATAAATAATTGATATTGAATAAAACAGTCTCCAATCTATTGAATATTTTAAATATGAACAGGGTCTACAGGGTTGTCTGTTCCACCAGAAGCAATATCTTTACTAATACTATTTGACCAGTCGAGAGCCAGTGCTCTCTTCTCCCATCATGTTTTTTTCAAATTGTAGAGTGGGGAGGGGGCTTATTAATACAAACAGATTTTGAAATAAAAACTTTAGTTTCATCACACCTAATAGGTATTTTTTCACACCCTATGAAATAATCACTGAATTTAAAATACTGAAGAACACTACAGAACTAGACAAGTAAAAAAAAAAACTAAAAAATAAAGAAAATGACAACACCCTGAGCTGGACTTGAACCACGGACTTCTGAGTGAAGACTTCTAAATTCGCCTATGGAAACACACAATCATGATGTGAAGGTATAAAAGTTGGATGAAAATTCAAATTAAAAAATGTTCTTACTCTCAAGTATATAAAAAATTACTTTCTACATTAAAAGAGAAAAAAATCTTGTTCCACCATTATTAACAACCAAACAGGTTTTTAGAAAAGAAAAAAATACTTTTGAGGAGCTGTTTCTACCCCTCGGAATTTGAATTTTCAATTTTCCTTATCGACCGCCCACACCATAAAAAGTATCAGTCTGCCGAAATTCAGGTTTCTGTGTCAAGCTGTTTGGTCTGGAGCTTTGTAGGTAAGTCAGTCCCCTATCTATCGTATACAGGGTGTTTACTGTAAACTTGACCAAACTTCACAGGTTGAGTTTTCAGACTAAAATCATGAAAAAATTTATATACAGGTGTCCGGAAACACTTCCTAAGAAATATATATGCCTTAAAATAAAAACAATGAAAATTAAGAATTATTTATAAATTATGATCACAAAAATAATATAATCATTTTAGAACAACAAAGAAGTTTACAACAAAAACCTTTTGAGATATATGAAGTTTTCTCAACTATTGTCACTAATCATCAAGAATAACATTATGAATAAAAATTATAGTCAGATAAGTTTAAATGAAATCAATAATTTTGCAACACAAATGGCCCAGTAATACCTGAGGAAACTTCTCAAAAAATCTCAAAAACGGTGGGCCGTATGAAAAATTATTCAAAAACCTTTTTTGTTCTAAAATTCATGGGCAATACGGCAATACCTACTGCTAATGGGAATAACGATTTTTCAATTGCAAAGTGGCGTAAAAGATAGGGAAGGAAAAGAGACTCCACCCCTGAATATCTACGCCACTGGAAGACGTCTAACAAAATCTGAAATAGCCAAATTAAAGATTTTTGTTTGTTTATTGTTCATACCAAGTTTCATTAAAATTGGTTTAAATTTATATGAGTAATAACCAAAAACTCATATTTTTTTTAAACTTTGACACCCTGTATATTTTATTTTTTCATCTTATATTTATGAGAGGAAATATCCCTTTAAATTTGGCCCTATATCTCTGACTGAAACACCTCGTATAATTTTTATTTTTTTTCATTATTTTAATCTGAAGAATCAGCCTGTAATGTTTGGACAAGTAAACACCTTGTATATTAGTATAGAATATACTCGTGAATTTTATATTTTACAAGATTGGATTAGTATATTCTTCAATTAGTAGAGAATGATATCTATTATTCACGAGGACGAAATTTTCCAAGTGAATAATAGTTATCTCCGCTAGAAGAAGACGCTATTTTCTCTACGACTATGAGAAAATCATCATACAGCTTTAAACCTATCCACAGAGAACCCAGCTAGTTGCCGCGCTCCATGACCATGACGCATGCCCAGGCCTAGCCTAGCGCTCTTAAAACTCGCGGACTTAACTCGAATTTATTCCTTTCAGTTCAGATAAGGCTGCCGCCAAATAAGAAATATTCAAAAAATTATTATAACTTGTAACAAAACATAGCTTTGTGAAAACTATTGATACCTACTAACTGCTAGCGTACAATTAAAAGATAAACAGTTTCAGGACGGTATCTGCGATAACAATTGGTAAAAAAAAAACAAAAAATTTTCTTTTAATATGTGTCTGGAAATGTACCATTTTTAAGATACATATATTTATATGTAAAAAAAAATTATTTTTCCAGTTTTTTGAAGACATCTAGGGAACCATTTGGGATACAGAACTCAGCTTTTGTACATGTCATATAATTGATGCAAGCTAATTTTTTAATATCAACTCAGTTTATTTCACGGGCCATTTGCGAAGATCTTATAGGATTGAGCGAAATTTTTTTGCCCTCCATTTTACGACACGTTTTGAAACATCCAAACGCATCCAAAGCGAATTTTTCATCGTAAATGGCCATTTTTCTCGAAAACGACTCACGTTAGAAATTATTACCAGAGTACCTTTTTTGTGTATAAAATATTGGCGGTAACAAATCTGCTTTTGAAATGTCAATTTGCCCAGTGTCGTAGATATTAGGGGCAAAAAGGACAAAAAAAAACAAGCATCCTTAAAGTCATCTCCGCCACTGGCATATGGAAAAAAGTTAGTTAGCATTAAAATGGTTGCTAATATCAATGATAAGATGTGTACAAAAGCTGAGCTGAGTTCTGTATTGTGTACGGTTTTCAAGATATCTTAGAAAAATACTTTTTTTTTTTGAATGAAATTTTTTTTACCCCTATACAGGGTTATGCAAATTTCATGGTGTCAGTATTGGGATATCCTAAACCATAAGAGATACAGGGTTGCTTAAATTAGAGAAAAGTTGCGCTATTTTATGGCCATCTCGAATCCGTCAAAACATGCAAGATATCTGTGACCGTTCCTGAAATATCCTGAAAAAACTGAAAAATCGAGAAATCTTATTTTTGGAATATCTTTCTTACCATTGGAAATTAATAAATAATTTTTTGTAGCCTTACATAAGCCGTTATAAGCTATTTATCTGACGTTTCAAAAATTTTCACAGCCGACTAGATCCCAGAGTTTTCATAGTCAACTTTCGTTTTTCTTATGGCCGCCATATTATTTTTTTATGTCGTTCGATAAGAAAAAAATAATGGAAACCAAAAATTAATAAATTTTAGAAAAAAAAAATGGAAAATTTTTATTCTTCTTTTTTCAAAGAAAAACAGATAGTTCTTAACTGAAATAGGCCAATATGAAGTCATACTGCTTGCCTTATAGGTTGTTAATTTCTCTATGATATTCGATCTAAAAAGTTGTCTTTTATTAGAAAAAAAAAGAAGAACAAAAATTTTTGAAAGTTATTTTTTGAAGTTTATTAGTTTTTGGTTTCCATTATTTTTTTCTTATCGAACGACATAAAAAAATAATATGGCGGTCATAAGAAAAACGAAAGTTGACTATGAAAACTCTGGGATCTAGTCGGCTGTGAAAATTTTTGAAACGTCAGATAAATAGCTTATAACGGCTTATGTAAGGCTACAAAAAATTATTTATTAATTTCCAATGGTAAGAAAGATATTCCAAAAATAAGATTTCTCGATTTTTCAGTTTTTTCAGGATATTTCAGGAACGGTCACAGATATCTTGCATGTTTTGACGGATTCGAGATGGCCATAAAATAGCGCAACTTTTCTCTAATTTAAGCAACCCTGTATCTCTTATGGTTTAGGATATCCCAATACTGGCACCATGAAATTTGCATAACCCTGTATATCTCAAAAACGATGCATTTGAGGACACACGTTAATGGTAAGTTTTTTGTTTATTTTTGACAAAAAAATCTCGTTTTAAAATTTTATGCAATATTAAAGAATTACACCCTTATTCATATATGTACCTACCTAATACAGGGTGTTACTTCTAGGCCGTAATTTCAAGGGCGCGCTCCTGAACCAAATTCAAGTAGAAAAGTTCATATAAACATGTGTCCTGAAGTGTCTGGTTTTCAAGATACGGTTTCAAGGATGGTGTCAAATTTAAAAAAATAATTGTTTTTTATTAATATCTAAATGATCCTTTTTCCCAGTTTGTTGAAATCTAGCAGGGTTATTCATTTTAATAAGACGCTAAGTTGACACTAATTAAAAGATAATTATAAGTTCCAGTGGCGTCTCGGGGGGTAAAATTTATATAACTGAGTTTTTTTTGTTTTTTTTTTCAGATCAAGCATCCAAAAATTTAACTTGTTTTTCCTAGTATTTTTTCGTTTATTAGTTGGGTACTTTTCAAGGAAAAAAATAAAAACGACTTCTTTGCATGTTGAAAAATTGTTAAAAATAAAATGAAAAGATGCGCAATTTTGTCGCCATTCGAATACGTCAAGAGATACAAGATATATGTGATCGTTCCTGAAATATCCTGAAAAAGCTGAAAAATCGTGATTTCTTATTTTTGCCATAACTTATTATTGGAAATTATTAAATAATTTTTTGTAGGCTTACACGAGTCGGACAGAGCCACCCATGTGACATTTAAAAAAATTTCAAGGCCGACTAGATCCCAAAGTTTTCATAGTCAACTTTCGTTTTTCTTACGGTCGTCACTTTATTTTTTGAAGTCGTTCGGTATAAAAAAAAATAATAGAAACAAAAAAATTAATAAACTTAAAAAAATAAATTTAAAAAATTTTTGTTCTTTTTTCTTTAAAAAAGACAACTTTTTAGACCGAACATTATACAGAAATTTAAAAACCATAAGGGACTTCATATTGATGTATTTTGACGAATTTTTTTAAATTTTCTTTGAAAAATGAAGAATAAAAATGTTTGAATTTGTTTTTTTTAAGTTTTATTAATTTTTGGATTACAAGATTTTTTCATACGGAACGACATTAAAAAACAACACGGCGGCCATAAGAAAAACAAAAGTTGACTATGAAAACTTTGGGGATCTAGTCGGCGTTGAAAATTTTATCCAAGTCAAGTTATAGTCACGCTTCGGCTAGCCACACTTTCGGCCAGGGACTGAAAAAACATATTTTTGCTGAAAATTTTCTGAAAAAAGTCTGAAATTTTATAATAATGACCTGCCACGCTTTCAGCCATGAACTTTATAAACCGAGAAAATCATTTTTAGTGAAAATTAGATGATAAAGTCAGAAATTTTATAATCATGGCCAGCCACAATTTCAGTCATCGACTTAAAAAACAAATTTTTGCGGAAAATTTGCTTAAAAAAGTGTGAAATTTTATAATAATGACCTGCCACGCTTTCAACCATGAACTTTATAAACTGAAAAAATCATTTTTGCTGAAAATTTGCTGAAGAAGTCTGAAATTTTATAATATTGGCCACTCACACTTTCGGCCACTAAATTGAAAAACTGAAAAATTCATTTTTGCTAAAATTTTGCTCAGAAAAATCCGAAATTTTGTAGTAATGGCCACCCACACTTTCAACCATGAACTTTATAAACTGAAAAAATTCATTTTTGCTGAAATTTTGCTCGGAAAAGTCCGAAATTTTGTAGTAATGACCTGCCACACTTTCGGCCACGGACTTAACAAACGAAAAAAATTTGCTGGGAATTAATCGAAGCCCTCTCCCTGGCCGAAAGCGTGGCTGGCCGAAGCGTGACTAACTTGACTTGGGTGAAAATTTTTGTAATGCCAAATGTGATAACTCCTGCCGACTTTATTTACCTAAACCAACAAAAAATATTTTTATTTATTTTCAATATGATCAAAATTAAGAAATCTCCTTTTTCAGTTTTTTCGGGATATATTTCAGCATGCATATTTGATATTTGCATGCATGATATTTCATCATATTTCAGGATATTTCACGTCATCCCAAATGTTAACCTTAGCACATGGGGCATTGCACTGATTTTAATTTGTTTTTTACACCATTGTCCTGGATATGATATGACGTTGCTTTGGAGAGCTGAAAGTTCAGTCAGCGGTGAGGACTTGAAATTTTGACATTGGCTGAAGTTAATGTATCAATAAACGTCTCGTGGACGCCTGGTTTATGACCAGTAATATTTATACTTTGATTGGCGTCAAGGGGTAACCTGAGCCCGTGTTTTCAGTGGCCTAGCGATTATGCTCCGATTTCGTGCCACGGCTCCCAGACTCCCAGGACAAAGTCAAGAACAAGCGCTCGTTCTTCCATGCAGCGCGTGTAAACGAACGTCCGCCCGCGCGCCACCGAGGAACAAAAGTAGAGCTAATGGCTCAGCACCGTGCACATTCCGGACTATTAAAAGCGAGATTTATGAGCCCAGAAAGTGGCTTTCCTAAACGTCTACAAATTGTCCTGGCGGCAAATGAGTCGCATTTATCACCACACCAATACAGATCCGAGTTAATTTTGTGAACGGAATAAATGGGATGTTGACGTTTTTATTTCTTCGAGTTTTTTGTATGCATAAGTGTAAATACTGTAAATTAGCGAAATGCACTGTATCGAGAGAGAGAGAGAGAGAGAGAGAGAGAGAGAGAGAGATGTGTCGCGATGCAGTAAAAGTAAAACCCCTTTTGCAAAAACGATAACGCATAGTTTTGACAAAATTATGTTTATTTTCGAAAGATTGTGTTTATTTAATTTTTTAGTTGAAATTGGACGCAACTATAGGTATAGACTCGAATTCCATAAATGTAAGTCGGGTGAAGTTAGCAATGAAAAGTTAGCAACGGGAGTGGCTCCGGGGGGGATGATAATTTATAATTATGTAGGTACATAATCTGCTATTATTTCTTGTACAACAATTAAATGCCACTTAATGAAGTCATGTGAGGATATTTGCACGTAAAAATAAAAGGACCCTTTTTCTTTTTTATAGCCGAAAATAGAAAATTACAACACCTGAAATATCCAAATTCGGAATTTCAAAAAATCACGGTGGCCGTACTGGACCCGGACGCTGTTGTGGAAACTCGTCCGGGCCCAGAATGGCCGCCATGATTTTTTTAATTTCCTAATTTGGATATTCTGTTGTAATTTTTTATTTTCGGCTATAAAAAGGGCCCTTTTAATGCGTTGCTGGGGTTTTCATTTTTTCAAACGACGAGGAAAGATCAACCCCACCAAGCTGTTGTGGAAACTCGTCTTGTCCGAGTCCAGAACGGTCGCCATGAATTTTGTAAGTTCAGTTTTCCAGCTGTAAAAATGATCTTGCACATCTTGCACTACAAGAACTGCTAATTATACGTTGCTAGGATTTTTTATTTTTACGTTCAAATATCCTCACATGACTTCATAAGTGGCATATTCCATTGTCGTTCAAGCAATAATAGCAGATTATGTAATTAAATTATCATCGTACCGGAGCCGGATGTTTAGCCACTCCCGTTGCTAACTTCACCCGAGTATAAATGTACTTATACCTTTTCTTTATTTTTAACTTAAAGATAAGTGAGGTCAAGTCAATCGAGGTAATGAGAAAAAGGGGGTAATGAAAACATGTCTTTTAAAATTTGAAAACGGGCGTTTCCCACTTTGCAGGTAATGGATAAATGCGCCGGAAAATATCGACGTTTTCTTTTACCCCAACAAAACACGAATTCAAGGGATAAAATATAGGGTGCTTATCGTATCTGAAGAAGTTTGGTCTTTCGCTATACTTTCTTGAACTTTGCAGAGTTTTATTTTATCTACGGAACAAACACCCTTATACATCTTTTGTGATCTTACTGACCCAGGCAAATACCTGTCATTGGGAGAAGTTTGGTAATCACATAAAAGTTGTTGTACTTGGGAAGGAGCTTTCTACTTTTTCCTTCGCTGCGCTTGCAATCATGCGTCTTATCATCACTTGGTCACCGAGCTCGTATTCTTTTGCCTTCAATCTTTTCAAATCGTAATATATCTTTTGTTTTCTTTGTTCGGGGATCACTCCCTCTGCCGTGTTTTTCGTATTTCCTGTAGAATGGAAGGTGTAGCTACAGTCTGTACTTCTACTGTGAGAAATCCGTCAGACCAGAGCAGATAGCTGAACTGCAGTTCATGGGAAACCTTGCCCATTTATTGGTACTATTTGCAACTTCGTCATTTAAGTGTTCGTTATCTTCGGCAGTTATAACAAAAGCAGAGAGTATGGTCCGATTGTATCGTTCTACCTGACCGTTTTCCCTGGGTGTTGCAGTGGCATTAAGACCTATTTGTCTGCAACATTCAGACTCGTAATACAACTTCCTCAATCGCAAACTATTTTATTGGGAACCCACATTGTTTCGAGTTTATGCACTTTGCAGAACATTCATATGTCTGTAGGTTTATGCACTTTTCATGTAAAGTGCATAAACCTGCATAAGTAAGAAGGGTATGAAAAGTGCAGACGCAAGGTGCTGTTTAAGCTGTCTAAGAACAGTCTGTCAAGTGCTGACATGCAGCAAAGTACTGTTACGACACGGCAAAACGTTTTGATTGGGGATCTCCTCCAGTAAAGTGTTGTAATGAAGTAAAACATGAAAACCCTTGTGTGAAGTAATTCTAAAAAGCAAAATTGCTGAGTGTGACAGTAAGAAGGCCATACAAACATTATACCATCAGAAGTTAATTGCATTGTCAGATTTGTCAGTCATGTAGTATATGTTGGCCGTAGGTTAAAGTAGCATGTTAGTTCTCTACATTTCTGAAGCAGAAATAGCAGTAAGTAGAAGGTCTCAAGGGCAGCTCATCAGTATAAAAGTTGTACCTGACAGGTGGCCACCCCAAGTCAACTATCCTATGCGAAGGTGCAAAGACACTACTGTAACGTACACGATGCATTCAAAGATCAAGCAAAAGAAACTGGTGTGAGCAGGCTTGGACCATCCTGAACACACTAGATAGTAAGTTAGTCAGTTTTTCCTTACTAATTCAGTGTTTCATATTGTGCAGATTGGCGCTGGTTCACGAGGGAGTGAAAAAGGTAGCGTTGGTCGAAACTGCATGAAGACGACTGAAGCCGTCTCTGGTCAAGTTTACAAGTCGCCCGGTCTAACGCAGTGGAAATAAACGGGGCGAACTGGGGGACTCACTTGGCTTTAGGTTTAAAAGCAGAAAACAATACTTTATTAGTTAGGTACTCGTTACTCGAGAAGCAATAGGAGGTTCGTCGCTATCTCAAAGCCAAGTGAGTCCCCCAGTTCGCCCCGTTCCTTTCCACTGCGTTAAACCTGGCGACGAATGTTTTGGCATTTTTTTATAAATTGTAAAATTTGAAGTCATATGAAATTGCGTGACCTTATACGAAGTTTTTTTTTTGAAACGGCTTTTGAAAGAAAAATACCTTGACAATCAAAAATTACCACCAAAAATCCACTACGAACAAAAAATAGGTATAATTAAAGATTCCGCGTATAAGCACCTTTCATCCTCAGCCCTGTCCCATGCTGCATTTTCTGCGAATATCTACTCAACATGAAAGACTTTTCAGTTTTGATGTAAGAATTTATGATAGGTAGGTAGGTACTGTGAAAACATGTGAATTTTGAATACGTTTTTTTTTTCTGACCTATTCGGCGAATTAAGTCTTCGTTGTGAGCTTGTACAGTGACGACAGCAGGGTAACAATATTTTGTAGTCAACGGTGTAGTCAAAGAGGCTGGCGACGGAGGTGACAGGGCGGCGTTCCCGATGGATTAGGCAGGAATCTCGGGAGAAGTGCTAGTCTCTCTAAATAGCGTCCAGATGACAGCGTAGGTCGCAAGACGGACGGCCAACAGCTGAAAGATCCGGCCGCGAACACGGGGATGCTGAACGATCGCGTGTGGGACAGTGGCGTATTATTATTGTAGGCTGTGATTAACAAAATAAATAAATAACTAAGTAAATAAATAAATAAATAAAACTCTGTATAGATTAAATTGCCAGATTGCCATAACAACTGTACCTGTGATAACTTCGAAGAATTTTCCGAACTATAAAATACCTGTACTTATGCACTAGTTAAAATATTGCGTTTTTGTTATTACTTTATCAGTGGCATGAGTAGAAAAGGGTACAAAATTACTAAGTTTCTATATTCGTTTATGGTGCGTTTTAATGATGAAAATATTCGTAATTGCGGCAATTAATAGACTCGTCTAGCGATTAATGCGGGAATAGTATATTGTGAAACAAGTGCACAAAGTAGCATTATATTTCTCACGAGTGTAAAAATGTTGCGGTACGAGATGAAGTCGAGTAACGTATTTTACACGAGTGAGAAATGTCTTTTGTAAACGTGTTTCACACTATACTTTTCCTACGAGCATAATTTTTTTTTTCAATTAAACGAATGGTGTATAACTGAAATCATTCACTTCACTTTAACTCCACCACTTACGAATTGTACAATGTAAATTGTACATTTAAAATTTATATTTAAAATTAATAACAATATTCATTATTATGTATTAATTATATGACTATTACCTATAATTTAATAAACAATAAATATGCCATGATCGACAGATCGAGTATTACAGTATAATCGGCTGGTCAGTGCTTCAGCTGATTGCACGTGCTCTAAAATTGACAGATATAGTAGGATTAACTTTAAAAAGTCAGATGTGACGTTACACTAACCGTCCGAATTAATATTTTTAATTTCACCAGAAAATGTCAAACAGTTAATTGTCAAGTTGTGAACGAGCGTAAATGATTGAAGGAAATCATTCAAATATGAATTGAACCGCTTACGTCAGTTTGAGAGCCACTGACAACTACATAAAATTTATTCACGTAATGACACTCTATCCTCTGTGTTGTGCATTTAATTCTCATTCAAAACCAATGTTGACGTATACTTATTTATGCGGGATGGAGTGTTTAGACAAACTGGACGGTTACTATAAAAACCACGTATATGAAACAAAATAAATCGAACTATCAAATGGGGAGGTGTATTCTTAATCGATACGTATGACTTTTTAGAGTTTATTGGACTATATGTGTTGTACCTATAATAGAGTTGCACGGATTATCTTTCCCTGTTTGTTATTTTATCAATAAGCAATTGAACTGATTTTAGAATTTTATAATGCCTGTACACTCCTGTACCCTAAAAATGCCCTGTTTTGATTGTAATAGTAAATAATACTTATATATAAATCAGTATAATAATATACATTATGTGGATTTAGTAGTAAAATCACTGTCCTATCACTATCACTATTGTTGTCATCGAATGTTGTCTATTTTATTATCTTACATAGTGCTTACTCTGTGGTTTGGATTATTGATAACTACTTATAGTCAACTTCACTGTCCTAACTCCAAAGCTGTACCGTAATGAACTTTGCGTATGCCTTAGGTATGTCACTTTACCGCACGCTTTTATAAACGTGAGAAATCTTATATAGTTTGCATACAAATAACGATGCGCAAAGCGGTACTTTGTATAGTGATCGTAGGAAAACGGTTTATTGAATGCGTTTTTTGCTTATTGCGCATGTACACGATTTTGTGCCAAAGTTTGCTTGTTTTCTGGGATCCAATTTTGCATAAATTTATTTCTTCTATTGTATGGATGAAATATCTGTATGTACAAAGTGATGATAAATCGGTGATTTAAAAAAAAAGAGATTTTTTTAAATTTTTCTGTACCTTAGAATAGCACATGAAAAGGACAGGTTAACCGTTTTTCAATATTTGGATCCAGTTTCAATGTAGGCTGCTTTAAAAATGGAAAATGCCTATCTTCATTTTTTATAACTCATAAATCACTCGCTACAAACTTACGCTATAAAAACCAATTTGTCAATTTGAAGGTGTAATAACATAAGAGGGTGTCCCATTTAAAATTAGAAAGTTAATGGCCACTTTTCCTTAATAATGACCGTATAGACACCTGAGAAATTGCCTTGCAACGGTCAAAAAGAAGGTTTGGTAAAATTTTGGTAATTTTTTTGGTTTAAGTAAAAGTGTCAAACCTTCAAACTTGCGACAAAAACAAAATCGTAAAAATTCTGAAAGTTTAATGGGTCTAAATTGTGCTGTAAAAATTTGCAAAAATTTACCTTTTTGTTACAAGACAATGGTTTCTTAGGTCTGCAACGGCGTAAATTAATAATTTTGGACCATCATAACTGTAAACTAACCTGTATGCTTCCATGAAAAACTTTTTCTTTACAATTTTTGCAGGAGTTAAAAAGAGGTTGCAGGAGGTCTAACAGGGGGGCTAGAGCTAGAGCTCAACGAGTGCAATCGTCAACTGGTACTAGAGACTTCAATGAACCCGAATGTGCCAGTAAAAATGTTTTAAATATCATCATATGGTTAAGAAATAAGTGGTAAGAACAACCCCCTATCAGATGAATAATTTGCATAGAGTTTGGAAATGCTTCGAACAATTCACAATTCAACGATGACCTCTTTTATGATAAGAACAATCGACTTGCCTCAAACTGAGTCATCTTTGAACATCTTGTGGATGCTTTTTCAGGATTTTGAAGAACGAGCTGTCTCTTCGTAACGAATGTCGATTTGGGCAGACATTTGGAGAGAGTCTGCCTATGCATGCAGGGAGTTTGAATCAATAATTCAAACCTGTTAAAGGGTGATTGAAGTTTTGGTGGTTATAGGGCAGATTCAAAATTTCAACTAAAAATCGTGAAAAATCAATTTTGTCAATTCCAATTCACGTCACTCCATAATGCACACATACACAAATCTGAGAGTTGAAGAACTTCGAGAATGCTTGATTCTTGTAAAATGTTGAAAAAATCTAGTGACTATGGTTTATCGACGAGAGGGAACCCCAAAAAGTGTTCCCCTAATTTTGTGCAGTTTGTATTAACGTCCCAACGTCCCAACAACGATGACTCGATAAATAAAATAGGCAATAGAAAACATGAAGCAAAAAAAAACAACAAAAAAAATTAAAAAGTACAACACAAAAACCACAACACCGAGCGAAATATGAATGTCAAGGTAAAACGATTTTTATTTTCCTAAAAACAATATAAAATAAGAAAAACATCATTTTCAGACTCCGCCTTTTTATGCTTGTGGGCCTAATTTCTGTTTAAAAAAACGACAAAAATTTTCAATTTTAATATGAGTTACAATCAAGTTGATTACAAATGAGGAGTGAACGAGGGACTGATCGGTCCCGAAACGTTTCTTGAAATCCAGTAATGTGAATTTACGATCCACGAGCTTAAAGCAAAAAAGAGCAATTAAATTGCATTAATAACATGAGGTGGAGATAATCGATTACGTATAGGTAATTAATTTAAATAAAATCGTTTAGGAATACGGGTGCAGAGTTTCTCCTTTCAGCAGTGCAGAAATATGGTAAGAAGTACACCGTCACAATTTTCAGCATTTTTCGGAGAAGTGGTCAATAAAATTATCCTAAAAGATGTCTAAAAAACCCTTTAATAACCATTTAGTTTGAATACCTCGATGTAATAATATTTTCTGTAATTTTGATGGACAATTAATTATTATATTGTTTGTCCAAAAAAATATTAACGTAATTCAACTTTGTAGAAAGGCGTGAGATAATATTCAAAATATGCTTACCTTATACCCTGCACGCCACTGTTCCCGCGCGGCTTTCCTTCATGGGAACTTCATCACGATTATTTTAGCCCGTTGAAGCCGACAACTGGTCTATATGTTTTTTGTAACTTTTCACATTTTTCTAAATCCTAATTTATTCGTTTCACCAGGAAAGTGTTAATATTGGGCGGACAATTTTAAAATATGAAAAAAGTGTAAGGAATTTCGAACTATTTAAAATAATTAATCAAACTGGATTAAGAGGACGGATTGTGTCTACATCTACAAACAATGTGAATTAATTGAGATCTTGTTGTTATTTTTACAGGATGGTCTATTTATGTTTTCTTATAGCAAGTTTAAAAATTTTGAATTTACGCATCATTAATGATATTAAATAATAATGTTAGATGTGCGATGATATAGGTAGGTATAGTTGGACCAGAGATATAACGAAACGACTTCTGTCATTTTATCAATTTTTGAAATTTTGAATTTTGAAATTTGAAAAATTTTGAAAATCTAATTAACAATTAGATTTTTTCGTTATATACCTAACTAATGAGAGGGGTTAGTCAGGATGCTTCAAAAAGCATACTCAACATTCATAAATAAAGCTATAAAGCGTAGGTAGGTATACTGTTTGTTAAACCGTACCTCTAAAATTATTGAATTTTAAAATGTTATGAAACTAGAAACCAAAACACATAATTCAATATCAAGTTTTAAGTACCTAGGTATATGAATAAAAAAAAAGAAAAATGTATTTTGGATGTATCAAAACATAGTGGTATGTTTATGGTCCGAGTCTCCGAGAGTTACTACAGCGGTTTGCAATGTTTGCATTCTGTTCCATTATATGATTTGTGTAAAATCTCAATAATGAGTATTTGTTTTATTAGCGTGTTCAGTAGCAGAACATCTGTTTATTAGATTGTTGGTTTCGTTTACTAAACATTTGGAGTGACAGTTTTCAAAATATAAACACTTAGCATTTTACGACTTGTTTTTAGAAAACATCAACAACTATTTAACTCCTCATAATCTCGGGCTTACCTTTCCTCTATAATAAAACAAATCGTTTATTCTCTTCCGCTGCATTGACATTTTATGTAGCTATACCTATGTGATAATTTTTCAATTTTCAATTAAAACATCTATTGAAATATGATCTGGATTTTATTGTTAGCCCAGTCTGATTATTAGGTATCATCATGAAAAAGTCTTTCCTTGCAAAAGGTCATGTGAATAAAAAAGGTCAATGTGAATAAAAATGTTTAACAAATTTTTCGATTTTTCCTCTTGCGCCTATTATAATAGCGCCTATTTCATACGCTTTCCAGAAAATTTAGTATATAGGGGATGATTTTCAAAGAAAATAGAATTTGCTGTATTTTAGGCGTTTCTAAAATATAGCATTTCAGAATGACTAGCTGAAGTGAACTATTAAGTATAAAGCTTATTATTATTAAAAATGATTTTCTAAAAATATATTTTTTGAAGTAAAAATCTTAGAAAAGCTATATTTCTGAAAAGACTTTTAAGGTACGATGATAAATTTAGATTCGATTGTATAGTAAATTCCCTTTTCTTTGAAATCGATCCTAAAGGTACCAAATTTTCTGTGAAGCGCTTGGTTTGGGCGAAATTAGGCACAAAATGGAAAAATTTGCACAAAAATTGCGATTTCAGCGCATTGTGCAAAACACACAAGTCGGTACAAAATTTTTATTTTACTGCTAGGACTGCATCCTAGCAAAATATCAAAAAATAAGATAGGTAGGTACATGATCTTTAATACTTAAAACAAATTGACTGCGGGCTGAGTTTATCTACAGGCTGATTCATGACTAATGCTACTCATGTGAATTTTTTTTAGAATTCTGAGTAGAATTAAAATAGTTCTAGAGCTCTGAAATTTTAAATAGTTCCGCGGAGCGAAGCCCTTTAAAACGCAAAAATTCGTTTAGGAGGCTAGCTTCACACAGCCCCCACTTCCCTCCGAAAATGAGTTCTGCATGAGGTGATATAAATATCAACAAAACTTAGAGTTCTAAAATTCCTGTATATTTTCGCAAATGGTAAAAAGTTTGATTGAATCCAACAAAATTTACCATAAACACTCTTCTATAGAAAGACATTTCAAGATGACCTATCGGCAAATGAAAATCCAGGACTGTACTTGAAAAAAAAATGGTTTGAACTTTTTTGACAGAAAAGCACATTTTACGATGGACTTGCTGAAAAAAAAAATGGTATCGGATTCGGAAAGTACAGAAAAAATGCTATGAAATTAACTTCGTAAAATGAACGACACACTTCGACCAGCTTCACAAAAACTGGTCAAAATAAGAACTTGTAGGTTGTAGATAGGTATCTGTTTTTGTGAAGCTGGTTGAAGTGTGACGTAGTACCGTATATATAGGTACGATTTAAGAAGCTCATTTCAGAGAATTTTCCCTATACCTACTCTCCGACTCTGAATCCAATGCCGCTTTTTCTGAAAGTCGATCGGAAAATGTGCTTTTCTGTCAAAAAAGTGCAAACCATTGCTTTTCAAGTACAGTCCTGGTTTTTCAATTTGACAACAGGTCATCTTGAAAGTGCCTTTCTATAGTAGAGTGTTTCTGCTAATTTTTGTTGGATTCAATCGCAAACCTTTGCAAACATATCGCCCTTTACAATTTAAGTCCAAACTTATAGAAAATATTATGTATCTTTGTACCTATTGGTAAAAAATGTCATATAATAGACTTGCATCGATGTCCCCTACCAGGCATTTAACTATGTCGCATTATAGTCATGAATCACCCTGCTATTGTAATATTTTTTTCATTAAGAACCGCTATGGGTATCCAAATTTTTAATACAAAAAATTGAAGATATCACACTTTTCTTCATTACTTAAACGACTAATGATACGTATGAAATAACGGGGCGATCCACGCCAAATCTGCCAGTTTGAAAAATTTTAATTTAAAAAATTTAGGTTTTCAACGCCTACTTTATAGAATCTTTAAACTAAATTAAATATTTAAATCTCTAAAAAAAATCAAATTTTAATTTTTGATTTACTCATTTTTTTACATTTTTTAGTACCCACCCCTCAAAAGAACCTTTCTGGAAAATTTTAAGATTGTTTTTATTACATGTTCAAAAAATATCAAATTTGCAAAAAAATCGCATAACTTTCATTAATGGTCTATATAAATAAAGGCTTAATTGTTTTTAAATTTTTGTATTTAGATGGTTTAGATGGCTGAAAAAAATACAAAAAAATATTTAAAGTGTTTTGGATTAAGATTTTTGGGTTTGAAATTTTAAATCGTGTTTTTGAAAATCTTTCTATTTTATTATTTTTTACTTTATTTCAAAAGACTGTCCTTTTAACAACTTTTAAGGCCGGTCAGATCGTGGGACCTCTATAATAACTATTTTTTTAGATTTTTGAAAATTTTATAAAAAAAACTTTTCTATACATAGGTTTATTCACGGTATACGGGATTTTTTTTATATTTTTTTCTACCATATAAAAACAAAAATTCAAAAACAAGAATGCTTTAATTTAAGAAAGTTACCCGATTTTTTTGAAATTGAAAAAAAATTTTTGAACAAGTAATCAAAAAAATCTCATAATAATTTACCATAAAGGTTCTTTTGACTCTTGATTCTCTACTTTTTTCTCATACTAAAAAATGTAAAAAATTGGTCAAAACCGTCGGATTTGGCGTGGAATGTCCCAAATATAAAAAAGCGTTTTTTATTACCATAAAACTCTTTTATTTTTGAACCTACCGCAATTTCGTCTAATCCGCTTATTAGTCAAGTGCTGAGATAATCGTGTCTGGCTAATCAAAATAAATGGCTCTATTTGACCTGAATAAATTCAGATCCCGTTCTCCAGCGACGTGACATGCAACGCAGTCGGAGGTGGAGAGAGCGGCCTCTTTGAGAGCGATGTCTTGTGAGTGTTAAGTGGGTGGAAGTCGTCAATACACGCGCATCCGGCCGTGCATCATCAACCCCCTCGATCAGCTGTTGCTCATATCTTACGGGGACGTCTTCGATGCGTCCCGAAGGAAGCCACAGCGGCTGTAAACGTCCCTCAGAGCGAAGGTTCCCACTTTGAAAATATGCAACGGAAAAAGTACACCCCACACCCCTAGATCGTTTTTATATTTAAATTTAATTCTATTTATTTATATATTTCTTTTTATTATCTATGCTTGATAATATTTATTGTATGTATATAGGGTGAGTTTTTTTCAATGTTTAGTACGGAGATCTCGTAAAATACTCCATCAGTTAAACGAACTGTTAAATGGGGAAAGTAGTGCAGTTTTATGAGCTTTAATTCGAAGCTACTTTTGTTTTTCTGAAAACCTTCTGGGTTTCTAGATATTCAATAAAAACAAAATTTCGCGAATTTCTTTATACTGATATTGCACTCTTATTATTGGGATTAGAGAACAAAAGTAAAGAAAAATATTTTCGACGATTTTGATAGCCAATGAAACGGCGCTATAATTTGTTTTATTTGTCGTGTCATTTTCGAGTTATGACATAAAAATGTGTTTTGTCAACTGTAAAAATCGTCCAAACTTCTTTATTGTTAGAAAAACCACATCCAGTTTTATATCCTTATCTAAAAACCGTCTGGAGACGAGAGATCAAGCTTCAAATTTTTATCATCAAAACATACAAAAAAAAATTATTTGGAAAACCGGGAGATCAAAACGCTTAAACTTTGGTCCTCTATCACGGTAATTCGCAAAAGATACTCAGCATAAAATTGTTTTTTTTTTTATGAACAGAATTCGATCAATTAAGTAGGAGAAAAAATATGGAAACATAAAATTTTGACCTAATCAAATTTTTATAGGAAAGGTTCGATAATGCATTGTACGGGGTGGATTGGATAGGAGGGTGAAAAGCTTAAAAATGGTAAAAATCAAATCCAATCAATCTAATCATCTAATCTTAATCCAAATCATCTAATTTATTTTACCTACTATGATGGAATGAATCCGTCAGACTGGCAGTTGTTGCACTAAGATCGGCTATTTTGGCAAAAAATTGGTTTTCTGTAATTTTTCACACATTTCTTCGAAATATTTTGTTTTCATTAAAAAAATAGATCATATCGTAAATGAGTGGTCCTTGGATACAAGATATTATTATTTTGTTAACCTTGAATTTGTAATAAATAAAAAATAAAGTTTCGCTTTTAAATTCTGATTAATTGCCCTTTTTTTAATTCTGCCACTGAGTTTCACGAACGACTGAATTGGCAGAAAATTAGGCACCTTTTGATCACTTTACGGTCACCCATATCTTCGGTCACCATTTTTTGCAATCGCGCTAATGTTTTTTAATTTTTTTTTTACTACATGATTTTGGGGTTTTCGTGGTCGCTGTTTAAGAAGAATCCGAAAATCCTCTAATGACGAGTTTGGTGGAAATGCGATTAATTTATGAAAGACGTCCGCCACATTGGACCCGTCATTTTGTTTTTTGAAAATCGGATAGCTGGTTCTTAATCAGCGACCCCGAAATTTCAAATTCATGTAGGTATTTAGTGAAAATATAGAATTAATTAGTTATGTGCGTTATAGTTATTAAAAAAAATCAAAATATTAGCGCTGGTGGAGTTTTGGCGCCCTCTATATCCGTACCAAGCATGCCAAAAAAATTGGAAGATATACTACGTTATCTTTTTTGAGTTTCCTCCAACAGAAGGATACTCAAAAACAATTTGCAAAAGAAAAGAAGACCAGCAGCCAGCAGAAACCACAAATGACCCCAATCAGACTGTAAATTTGAAGAAAAAAGTTGCAACACAAAGCCACATAGTTGTTCAAAAAATAAAAACCAGCTCAAAAAGTGCGAAAAAGGTTGGTCATATCCTGCAATAACTTGTGAAAAAAATGAGCCAAAATGCGTGACGAAACCGACCTTCAAACCTTCTTTCGAATCATGTAAAGAAAAAATTGTTATGGAGGAAAACTCAAAAGCTACAACTATTGTCATAATCTACTTTCACTAATTGACCGTTTTGTTGAAAAATCTAAAAAACCATTTCCACCCCCAAAAGTGTCATTTTTAAAATTCTGTAACTTTTGAACAATACGAAATTTCAAAAAAAGTTTCAAAAAAAAGTTGCTGGATCTATACTTTTTAACAATTTTTGTAATATACAGGGTTATGCAAATTTCATGGTGCCAGTATTGGGATATCCTAAACCATAAGAGATACAGGGTTGCTTAAATTAGAGAAAAGTTGCGCAATTTTGTGGCCATCTCGAATCCGTCAAAACATGCAAGATATCTGTGACCGTTCCTGAAATATCCTGAAAAAACTGAAAAATCGAGAAATCTTATTTTTGCTATATCTTTCTTGCCATTGGAAATTAATAAATAATTTTTCGTAGGCTTACATAAGCCGTTATGAGCTATTCATCTGACGTTTCAAAAATTTTCAAAGCCGACTAGATCCCAGAGTTTTCATAGCCAACTTTCGTTTTTCTTATGGCCGCCATATTATTTTTTTATGTCGTTCGATAAGAAAAAAATAATGTAAACCAAAAATTATAAAATTTTAGAAAAAAAAAATTGCAAAATTTTTATTCTTCTTTTTTCAAAGAAAAACAGAAAGTTTCTAACTGAAATAGGTCAATATGAAGTCATACTGCTTGCCTTATAGTTTGTTAACTTCTCTATGATATTCAATTTAAAAAGTTGTCTTTTTTTAGAAAAAAAAGAACAAAAATTTTTGAAATTTATTTTTTGAAGTTTATTAGTTTTTGGTTTCCATTATTTTTTTCTTATCGAACGACATAAAAAAATAATATGGCGGCCATAAGAAAAACGAAAGTTGGCTATGAAAACTCTGGGATCTAGTCGGCTTTGAAAATTTTTGAAACGTCAGATGAATAGCTCATAACGGCTTATGTAAGCCTACGAAAAATTATTTATTAATTTCCAATGGCAAGAAAGATATGGCAAAAATAAGATTTCTCGATTTTTCAGTTTTTTCAGGATATTTCAGGAACCGTCACAGATATCTTGCATGTTTTGACGGATTCGAGATGGCCACAAAATTGCGCAACTTTTCTCTAATTTAAGCAACCCTGTATCTCTTATGGTTTAGGATATCCCAATACTGGCACCATGAAATTTGCATAACCCTGTATAGTACTTTTTACGTACAACGATATTTACCGAGATACCTACATAATTTCATCCCTTAAATTCAAGATGGCGGCCACTCCTTACGGAATACGAGGGGGTTAACTTGGCTGGAGTGTTCTAGCGGCGCCCCTACCTACCATTAAAATTTCGTTAAACTTCTAATAAACGCAATTTTAAAATACTTGACACTACCTCAGGGCCATATAACGTCAATTAACTAGTAAGTATAGCATTATTAAAAAAGCAATTTGGGAGAAACGGCACGCAGAAACTATACGTTGCAGGGAACATTTTCACTGATGGAGAAGCAGCAAACAGAACATTTGGAGGAATATTTCTGTTTGTCGCTTCTCCATCAGTGAATATCTTCCTCTAAACGTCAGTTTCTGCTTCCGTTTCTCCGAAATTGCTTTTTTTTAGTAATGCCAGTTACTGCACGATATAAGGCCCTGAGGTAAGGAGGACTTTCATCATTATGGAAATAGTTGAATGTTTGTCTAACGCATATGAGCAATATAACTAAAAGCTCGCGCTTTCCATGCAGTTTTGTTCATTTCTATGTTTTACTTAGACGGAAATTGAGAGGGGTAGATATACAAGTTCAATAATAGAAATAAGCAATTTATTTTACATACATAAATACATATAAACAATTATTTATTATAGATTTGGCAACTAAAAAAAAAAAAGAAAAAACGGACGGAATAAAAATAAGAATATCAATAAAAATTTAATAACAAAGTTCATATATTTAATCTTCTAATTTCATCAAGATCATCGTCAGTACTTTGTCTTATATGGATGGATCGATACAAATAAATATAATATAATATTATGTTACATACATACATCATTAATAGAAAATTACACAAAATTTTACACTATTTAAAGACTACCTACATCGTTATAAAGTATAAAAGACATGAAAAAAGAAAATGCAGAAGTTTTCACATCAGATAATAAAGGCAGTGTGTTGAAGTTAGAGTAGAAAATTTCGAAAGATAAGAAAATAAAGTTTATTATAGTTTATTTAGGTGCTAATTTTTAAATAATTTAATCTTAAGAAATCAAATATTTAAAGTACCTATACCTATCTGAACACCATAATAAGATAGTTGGAGAACGAAAAAAAACAGACAAATTCTAAAGACAGATGGCAATATTATAAATACAAAAAATAGGAATTATAAAATTTCTTTATAAATAATAAAAATTATAAATTTACAACCGTATTAGCAAATTGCATATATTCAACTTCCGGATCTGGAATAAATCCCGGTCACTGATTAACTTTCCTATTGTTATTTGCACATTTGTACGAAAATGAAGTAGGTACAGAAAAATTTATTCCTAAACCGGCAATCGTATTTTAATCTTTTGCAATTTCATCAACGATTATTACCCTGGTCTGACCTTGGATTTAATTAAAAAACATTTATGTTCAATAACTGTGAGCTCTTAAAAAATCGTATCAGCTTTTTATTGATTGTTTTAATGGCACGGGTTAATTATTCATAATCAGAAATATAATGAAATACAATAATTTATTTTTTATCGATTTTGTCATTAAATTTATTGTAGAGGTAGTAAATTAATCTTATTAACTTGCAAAAGTACATATACTTATTTACAATTTAATTAACAAATTAAGAGCATTTAAACTAGGCTTGAGAGCATGCATGGAAACACATAAATTCAAAAATGTTTCATAAGCCGTTTCTAATCAATAACCCTAATTTGAAAATATAAAATAATAATAAAATAATTTGAAAGGCCGTAAAAATCATTGGCGGCCCACGCCAATGTTCGCGTATATACCCTAGTACAAATTCACCAGTTCTCTTATAAATATGTACCTGAATGCGTTATTAGCTGCCTATCACGAGGATGTAGGTACCTAAATAAATAAAATATGATTGCCAGTTTGGAAAAAATAATGCTGAATTACCTTCGTTCATGCGTCTCTCAGGCTAGGGAGCGGGGTCTCCCGAGCGGCGGTCACCATTGCAACAGCAACTGCGCGTCGGTGGAAGGAGCGGGATGTGCTGCCGCGTCGGCGGCGGCGCTCCAGTAAGAGGGATAGCGGGGCGGCTCCTGATGCCTGGGACTGAACACTGCCGCCGCCGCCGCCGGGTAATTCTGCTGGGCATACGAGGCTGCCGCTGACGGGTACGAACTCTGACCCAACCAAGCTGCAGGCTCGTATCTGCAATGGAGAGATAAATATTGTATAATATTTTGAATCAAATTGATTGGTAACAGAAAAATCTTAATAAGCGGTAATTACAAAATTGCCAAATACCCAATTACCGATGTTTATTTCTCTATAAGCGAAGACTTTATCAAGTTTGGAAAGAGAAAATATTCGCAGGGCAGTAAATCTGGTAATATGGGGGATGTGGCAGCAAGCTTAAGTGTAAGTAATAATGGATTTTGACCAAAGGTCATGACTGATAATGTAGGTACACGTAGGTATGTATGCACTCGTGCATTGTTGCTATGGAAAATAATTTTATCCTACCTGAATAGCCAACCTTTTTTATTTCAGAAATCTGTTAAAACATTCCAATACCTAAGATGGACGAATACTTTTAATATACATTTGCCCTGATTCAATGAATAATGAAGAAGACCACTGGCATCCCAAAAGGAAAGGATGTGACCACGACTACCTCATCTGCGTGGTCGACAACACCACGACCTTAGTCTTCTTTTAAGATTCGCCAGTAGAAATATACTATTTCGACTGTTCCTTGGAGGTGATTCCTATAGCGTTTAAGTGAACTACTTACGCTAAACCTAAAACTATTTGAAGAAATAACTGCTTGGATGTTCAATTTTCTTTGCATTTAACTTCACTTGCTTTCTATTAATATTTTTCAATTCTTTCTGTGCTTGACCAAACATATGCAGTATCCAATGTTAATGCCCATACAAGGAATACAAAAACGCATAAAAACCTGAGTGTCTATGGAACAGACTTCAAGGCACACGAGCACTCGAAAACATGCTTCAGCACTTTTTAAGATCGTACTGGTTTGTTTGTTGCTATAGATACGGAAATAGGTTTTTAGGTTCCTGATGCTGCAGCCATTTAGGCTTATTGTATCTTTCCGTAACTATTGGTTCTTAGCTATTCAAATAACTCTGTATCCTTCACAAGGTTCAGAAGTTTGCTTGCCAAGGCTTTCCCCGACATCATGTCATTGGTATTGTTCCCCATGAGTGTGTGTCGGGTTCGATTGAGTGCTGGGCACTCAAAGATTACATGGAAAGCTGTTTCGCCTTCCTTATTGCATAGTCTTCATGCTGGTTCTCCATTGAAGATACCCAGCTTCTTCAGGTATTGTCTCAGGTGGCAGTGTCCTGTAAGAAGTCTCACCACTGTTTTAACTTGCATTCTGTTTAAATGCAGTAGTTCATTGGCAAGTTTTAGAGATGGTTCTTTTACCATTAACTTCCTATATTTTTTACCTGGTATGTGGTTCTAATATGCTTTGTGTTGGTTACTTGTCCAACTAGCTATCGCGCCACGTACCGTACCATCTTTTTGGTAGTTCCAAACATTGGTTCTGGTCCTGTGAAGGCGGCTGCCTTATGTCTTCTGCTCTTTGGTCAGTTCATCCGCCGTTTCATTACCAACTGCTCCTCGGTGACCCGATACCCAAGCAAGTGTTACCTTTTTTTGTTTTGCCAGATCGTTGAGGTCGTTGATGCATTCCAATACCAGTTTTGATTTGGTTTTGTAGCATGCAAGAGCTTTCAGGCTGGCTTGGCTGTCGGAGAGTATGTAGATTTCCCTATTCTTATAGTTCCTTCTCATACATTCTCCGACACATTGCTGTATTGCATGTATTTCAGCTTGCATGATTGTGGTGTGCTTCCCTAATGATACAGACGTGCTGTATCTGGGGGACATTCCATACAAGCTGGCTCCTGCTCCTACGTCTGTTTTGGAACCGTCTGTGTACCAGATCAGTCCTCTTTTCAGACATAGTTCTTCCATTTATTTCCATTCTTCCCAGTCGATTAGGACTTTGAAGCTTTTCTCACATGTGATTTTAGGGCTCATCCCATCAGAGTGCATCACAAGTAATGGATCATTGATGAAATGAGCTATTCTGGAGTGACCTATAGTGGTCCAGGTTTACCCTAGTTGTTATTTTGTTCCAGCCTATATGCCCCTATCCTCGCCTCGCTTTTGATATGTAGGTATATCAAGAGGAGGTAGGTTTAGTATAGCTTCTAGGGCTGCTGTTGATGTGGTGTTCATGGCTCCCGTTATGCACAGGCATGCCAGTCTTTGAACACCTTGGAGTTTCATATTAGCCTGTCTCTAGCTGGTTTTGGGCCACCAGATCAGGCATCCATATGTCATTATGGGTGTGATCACGGCTGTGTATAGCCAGTGAACCACATGTGGTTTTAGGCCCCATTTTTTGGCAAAGGACCTTCTGCATGACGATCGTCCTGGTACTGTGAGGCGCATTGTACACGCGAACCTGCTTTTCCATACCAGAACAAAACTATTATTCGTGTAGTGGAATCAAGTAATAAGCAGGAATGCTGGGAAAGGCGTAAACTGTCTTGGAGAATCTTTACAGCTTGAAACTGTGTGGAGCAGAGACGAAGCTCATTTCCATCTTTCTAATGGCACAATCAACAAAGCAGCATTTTTGTTAGGTGTACTGGGTCTCCACAAAACTCCGAAAGCTCCATCAAAGACCTTTTCACAGCCCAACACTAATGGGCTTCGTGGGTCCTATTTTTTGCAGAGGATCATCAGTGTAACTGTGACTTTTAAATGCTAGTGCGACTTTTTTCAGGCCTAACTAATTACGTTACGAAATTTACTGACCTGCTGTTCGCTTCCTTGATCTCATTTTATGCGATTTCTTGATATATGATTTTGAAGTGATATTTAATTAACACTATTTGGCCATAAATAGTTCGCTGCGTATGCGTTTTGTTTTAAAAAATTACACTTTATTGTAGGTACTGACCTGGAATATCCCGTAGGATAAGCTCCCGGTGGCGCGAACAGGTTATTTCTGCTAAGAGGTAGACTATGCTGACCAAGTGTTTCACCGAAGAAGGCCTTAGGGTAGGGCTGACTAGAGCGGTACGGACGCTTCATACGCCGCCGCCGCCGATAATTGCCATTCTCGAACATGTCCTGGTACTGGGGGTCCAAGGTCCAGTAGTTGCCTTTTCGTTCACCGCCACCTTCACGGGGTATTTTCACAAAGCATTCGTTCAGGGAGAGGTTGTGTCGAATTGAGTTTTGCCACCCCTGGAACAAAATAAAATATAAAAATCCGTGCCAAATTCCTGTTAATCTTGATGGCAATTTAGTTTAAAATTTCTTAAGTTTTCCTTCATAAATGTTGCAGAAGGTGTTGGGCATTATTGCCATTATATAGTTAAAAAAAAAACGTACAACAAAAACTCACTTTCTTATTCCTCTCATAGTATGGGAAGTTGGAGGTGATGTAGGCGTAGATCTCGGAGAGCGTTGCCTTTTTGGTATGCGAGGACTGAATGGCCATGGCGATCAGAGCGACGTAGGAGTATGGAGGCTTCCCCTGCGTGCCGCCTCCGGAAGCGGCGGTGCCTGAAGCTGTCGAGGAACTGGGCTGCGGCTGAGGGGACTGGCTTGGAGGAGCGCTAGGCACGCGGGTCGCCTCCTCAACTGGGAGAGACGCGGGAGGCGACGGGGTGGGCATCGTGAACGTAGGCAGGGAAGCTGAAAAAGAGGACAAATTTTTTATTATGGATTAAAATTCATTATTCAGAGAAAAAATGTTTTGAAAAAAGAGCTCACACACCTCAACTTCAATTTTTTTGGCATCTTTTAAGTCTCAATTTGAATTTTTACCCCCACCGCTCTCACCCCCACCAATATTTGGTTAGAAAGAGGAAAATTCTCGACAAAAAAAGACTCGAGAAAAGTTGTGGGCACCCTGTTGCTTGACTTTCATCCCTCTCCCTCCCCATTCCACGATTCACGAGTTAAAGGCAATGAAAAAAATTAGGGCAATTTCACGTGGGTGCATAATCAAAATGATGACTAAGGTGGTTAAAAACATTTACAGCTTTTTATATCTACCAACCAGAGAAAATATTTGACCACCCCTCAGTTTTGATTTAAGTACAACCCCCAGAATCGCGGATCATGCGCGGCTTTTGTGCGTGCTCTGTTAAATTCGGGACAGCTTCACATGGGTGTAAATACCGGAAGGATTATTTTCGGGTGGTTAAAAATGTTTTACCACTTTTTACCAACCAGAGAAATCACCATCCTTTAGTTTTGATTTGTCACAGTCAGAATCGCTGCCTTCTCCGCATTTATTGATGTGCTCTGTTAAATTGTTTTTAGCAAGAAAATTCGAATTTTTTGCTAAGTCTTATACCTATTTCCTGCGAGTGGGTACGCACTGCTGCACATCAGGGCAGGTCTTGATATACAATAAAGTTGTGTCCAAAAAAACACTGGATATTAAAGTCTCCCTCCCAACTGAAAAGGGTTGTTGGGTGTAAGGGTTGGACGTGTTAATTATTATTTATTTCTTAGAATCAATTTGAAAAATAATAGCAATTTAGGTACTTTAATAACTTGCGAAGAAATTGCAATATTTTAGAAAGTTCTATAGTTATAGCTTAGGTAGGTACCTACCTACATATTTGAAAAAAAATAATTTCGTTACATATATGGATCTATAAAACTCAAACTACCATTCCCTCTTCGACCTCCTGTCGAGCTCCGGTAAACGAGAACGAACCGCTGCCGGCGGTGCTCATTAGCCACCCCCTCTGCGCCGCCGGGCTGATACCCGACACCGCCTCCGTTCGTATGGCAATTAGCTACCCGGATAATGGCCATTTACCTGTCCGCCCAGGACCAGTTCACCTGCCTGCGCTCTCATTTATTAAATGGCAGGCCGTAGAGCTGCGATAAAGAGGGAGGAATTATATATAAATGAATGCTATATAGGGTGGCTAAGAGATATTTCGTGAAATAGAAAAGGGAGGGTGGATGGATACAAAACATTTCTGTCGTTAGAAGTGTGACTTATAAAAGCACAAACGGTTTGATCTTTGATCTGACAAATAAATCAACAAGTTCAAATAGATACTTTGCATAAGTGGACAAACTTTTTTCTTTAACAATTTTTGACGTAATTCTTTCATAAAATTGATGTCTACACTGTATATCTTGATTTATTGATTTTTTACACCGAATGGCATAAAAAACAATATGGCGGCCATAAGAAAAAAAGTCCAGTTATAGGATTTTACGTTCTATTCTGTGTTTTCGGTGTGCATCCCCCCCTTATTTCCTTTAATTTTATGCTTTTCGTCCCTAATACGAAGAGTTCTAATTATTAAAAAAAGATGTTATGTCTCGTCAAACGTTGTAAATCGTGTGCCATCATGTGGAGTCTATTGAACTTTCCAAATAAATCTTTCGCAAACTGGTCTGCTCGTTTATTTCCAACGATGCTTACGTGTGTAAACAAAAACAATAGACAGACCTGACCTCTTCATCGAATATCCTCAAGTAAGTTTATACTTTTTCCTAGTTGGATAGCCTGGGGGTAGGTGTTTTTTCGAGAAACATTAGAAGTAAGCTGTTCCCTTGGTTTGGTCTCCTTATGTAATAATACTAACTTATTTAATTGCAAATAATAATTTTCCAGCAAGCTGCTGCTGAAGATCGAAGTCTTCATAAAATGCCGTCTCAGTTCTAAGTATTCATCACCCAAATTATCTAATGCAACACTACAATGTAGGTGCTTCAATTATAATTGGACTCAGATATTGCAAAACACCTTCTCTGTATTATATTGTGAGTTTTCGTTGACAGGTTGTCGCAACTAAACTTTTAGTTGAACATGAATAGCAGATGATTAGGTATGCACGTGCACACCTTTACATTATATCACACGATTGTTATACAGAAGTCTTACATATTTACTAAACAAAGCTAACTTTCAGGTCTGATGTTCATAACATAATTAATATTAGATTCAGGGGTCAGAGCCAACAGTACAGTACCATCTCATAGAACGGAAACTTACATACTTACGTTGTTATTATAATAAAATTGATATGAATGTACGAAACGTTGTTGTAGGTAGGTAAGTATACCGGAAGAAATTTCGCTGATCTCTTTGAATGAATTCTCAAAAGCTCTAAATTATAAATTATATTCATCGCTTATCAAGCAATTAATTATATTAATAAGTGAAATTTGGCAGAATTAATAATGATTTTCTAATGTGTATCTCTATTCATATCACCACGTGTCGCTTCATCTAATCTATTTAGGTCACAAGTTGTTGTTTTTTGCTCTTTTTGCCTATTTATTTTTTGAACTTTAATTGGACTGACTTAAAACCAGTTACTTATAGCAAAAGTAAATTATTAAGGGATTTCAGGGTTAATTTTCGAAAAATTAGCCTTGGAAATCAAATCATCAATCGCATACTCCTAAGACAAGATTAAACTGCAATAGTAGACTAATTCGAGCAGATTATTAAAATGTGGTCATTCTTATTCGAAAAAAAAGTTTTTTCACACTAAGTAAACATTCAAAAAGAAGTTGTAAGGCAAGAATTTTTTCATGCTTTCTTAACCTCCTCCTGTGCAAAATTCACCCCAAGCTCGCTAAAAAGATACACGATAAAAGTTCAGTATTGCTCTAAAATTTCCCACAAACAAAGTAAACTGAAACTTGGTGCGAAGTTGTTGAGAACATTATTACCAACAACCATCCAAATCCAAAAGTAGGCACTCTGGTGGCATTGATGTCTTGTGTCGAATGACTTATTCATCGGTGTCACAAAAGTTTCCAGAAGCAAAGAAAACTTTTAATCTACTTGATGGAGTTGTTGAGAGCCTCATTGTCAATAATTATGTATCTATACTTTTGAGGCTTTTCTTTTTTTTTTTGTCCCCAATAGACATGTTTGTACTTACACAAGCCATGTACCCCAAAAATTCAACCCATAATCAAAGTAAACTCTGCAACTCAGTACTCAGTGAGCTAATTCAAATTATTGTTATTATATAACCTTAATTAGAAACTCTTTTTAGAGTTTCTTGCACCTTTTTCTCAAACAGAGATTCGCGACCTCACCGATAGCATGCGGACGAGATTAGACCGACAATCAACGAGGTTTATCTGTTGTTTATACCGACCACCCAGCGATACACAGTATAGGACACTTTTTTTGTCCCTCACAAAAACTGTTGAATTCATACAGATAAACTACCCCAAAGCTGAGATAACCATCTTGGGTGATTTTAATGTACATAACATCAACTGGCTTAAATACTCAAACTTCACTGATGAAGAAGGCCGTGAAGCGGAATCGTTTGCGATCAGCTGTGGTTTTACCCAGCTCGTTGATGAACCAACCCGCATTCCCGATCGCGAGGGAGAATTCGCTAGCCTGTTGGATCTGTTTTTGACCACGAACCCTCAAATGTATACTATTACGGTGAAAGCCCCACTAGTTTCCTCAGACCATAAACTCGTCTCAACATCTTGTGTCCTACCAATTACTAGTGTTAAAGAAGCAAGTAAACCTCGTGTAGTCTGGCACTATAGATCTGCTAAGTGGGAAGAACTCAGAGAATATTATCGAGATTTTCCATGGAGGAGTGTTTGTTTCGGCTCTAATGATCCATCTGTTTGTGCTAGGGAAGTTGCTCAAGTCATCCTAACAGACATGGAAGCCTACATTCCCTTTTCTAAAAAACAGCCCTCAAACAGCAAACCTTGGTTCAACAAAAGATGCAAGGAAGCTGTCGCCTTCAAACAACTGGCTTTTCGCCAATGGCGAGAGAGCCCCGACGGCATAAACCATCACAATTTCATCCTTGCTCGAAACAGATGCAAAGAAATAATAGATCAAACCAAGGAAGCTCACAACCAAAAAATTAGGAACAAACTTCTCTCCTGCCCTAACGGTTCCAAATCTTTTTGGTCTGTAACTAAGGCAGTCAGCCAGAACTTCACCAGATCCACAATTCCACCACTTGCACGGACAGATGGGACTATCGCATCCACGGCTACTGAGAAGGCGAACTTGTTGGCGGGAGTCTTTTCTTCATACTCTTCCGTCGACTTTCATGGAAGAACTCCGCCAATGATCCCTTCCGTGGAGACCAAAATGTCAGACATTGTTTTCCGACAGCGTGTCATAAAGAGCATTATGTTAGCCTTAGACCCAAACAAAGCTTCTGGGCCCGATGACGTACCTGTTATCGTACTAAAAAAATGCGCCACTGAGCTGTCATCTGTTTTCTGCCGACTTTTCAACTTGTCGCATAAAAAGGGAATATTTCCTTCTTGCTGGAAATGTGCACGGATCCAACCTATTCCCAAGAAAGGCAAAAAGACTATACCAAGTAACTATCGACCAGTGGCACTGCTTTCAGTAATATCCAAGATTATATGGAGAAAGCTATTAACCAACATCTTTTAAAATACTTGGAAGGAGCTAATATAATCAGCGACCGCCAATACGGATTCCGCAAACAGAGGTCAACTGGTGACCTCCTCACTTACGTCACCGAGCTGTGGAACAGCGCAATCGAGCACCATGGGGAGTCTCGAGGGGTTGCGCTTGATATTTCTAGAGCTTTCGACCGTGTTTGGCATGATGGACTGTTGGCAAAACTGCAGGTCTATGGCATGCCCGAGAAATTCTGCTTGTAACTTGCGAGTTATCTCGGAGATCGTTCATTGCAGGTGGCAGTCGATGGAGTTCTTTCTGAGACCTTTTCCATCAATGCCGGTGTGCCTCAGGGATCCATTTTTTCTCCGACTCTCTTTCCAATATTTATAAACGACTTGCTTGAAACAACAAAAAATCCAATATACAGTTTTGCCGACGACAGTACCCTCATATCTTCTTATACGTTAGATGCGCGAAGCATCTGCCATCGACGCACAGACTCGCAGGGAGCAAGAAGTTGCCAAACTTAACAATGACTTGCAGGACATTCTAACTTGGGGCGATAGAAACCAAGTCCAATTTAATGCTGGAAAAACCCAAGCAGTCATCTTCTCCAAAAGACCAACGTTTTGGAGCCAGATGTGATGATGGCGGGACACTCTCTTACCCCAGCGTCATCTCTTCGTTTACTTGGAGTGAGCCTCGGAGCGAACATGTCTTGGCATGATCATGTTGCTGGTCTGGCGAAGAGTGCTTCTCAAAAACTTGGAACACTCTTCCGCACGAAGAAATTTTATACACCACAACAGCTTCTGCTCTTATACAAGGCTCAAATCTGACCATCCTTGGAGTACTGCTCACATGTTTGGAGCTCTGCTCCCAAACATACGCTGAGGCTACTCGACTCTATTCAGAAAAGAGCCATCCGCTTGATTGGGGACCCAGATTTGACAAAAAATTTAGACACTCTCGAACATCGAAGAAGAGTAGCTGACCTGAGTCTGTTTTACAGATATTTTAATGGAAAGTGTTCAAAAGACGTGGCCCGCTTGATCCCACCAAGAACAAGACCGGGCAGAAATACACGCGCGTCGAGCCACAGACGCTGATCCGTATCAGGTTCAGCTCGTTACACCTCGTACCACCCTATTTCAGACTTCTTTTATGTATAGAACCGCATCACTTTGGAATAGCATTCCAGAGGGCGTGTTTCCCGAAGTATACAACTTACAGAGATTCAAAGCCAACGTGAATCGATATCTCCGCTCATGCACCGCTCCCAGAGCGTCATAGGAATTTCCCTGCAGTGCATGTGCATTTTCAATAAAAAAAAAAACGAGACCAGCTTGACAGCTTTAGATAGTGCAAATATGTCCGTTGCCAAAAAGCAAAGAAAATCCTGAAAAATGTTTTTGATAATAATTATCGCGCATGAGGTTCGGAACAAATCCACCAAGTTTCAGAATTTTCTTTGATGCTGGTAATTTTTTGTAGATATACCGATGAAGAATTTCACACGACGTGCATCGAGGTCACCGAAGTAGCTATTTAACTGCGCTGTTGAGAGGAAAATTGAAAAGGAAACTCCTCGAAGTATTTTAATTATTTAGAATATAATCTTCAACAACTGTTTCACAAACTTCCAGAGTTTTCTTTGTGTCTGAAATATTTTTGGAGGGCGAGAATAACTTTTTTCGTGTAACTATCTTTTCAGCGAGCTTGGGGTCAATTTTGTCAGTTTTTTGTAAGTTTCCTTGCCCTGCGACACCTAATATTTGAATTGTGATTAGCTTGAAGAATTGCATCAATTGCATCTTATTTTTCATTTTTTAATTTTATTGAAGGTAAATGCAGCTGGGAGTTGCTACAGTTGTCACGTTGTGCGGTATTAAAAGTAAAAAATGTATTAAGACTTTTATTATCCAGAAGGCTAGACACATGCATTCTGAATCAAAATACGATTTTTTCGAACCAACGATCATTCCCAATTCACTTGGATCATCGGCGGACTATCAAAAAAGACAGAGGAGGGAAACTAGGGAAGGTAAAGTCCAGCTAGAGAGGGATACAATAACACCAAAAATCTGGTTCAGAACCCGTCTTGCTTGCTAGAGAGGGCTAAAATAGTCGTGGAAAAGTTAGACGGGTTCTGGACCTCCAAAATCAATAATTAATATATCCGTAGAAAATTTAGAAGGGTTTTAAACTCATGGTGTAGAGCCCTCCTTGTTTAACTACTTCAGTTTTCATTTTCGCATGATGACAATCGCTACTTTTTAAGGAGTCTCATGAAATTACAGGCATTAAATTTATATAAGTACAATATTCAACCCTCATTTGGTAGAATCTCTGTATATACTGACGGATGATAAATAAAACACTGATGTTTTAAAAAATTTTTTACTGTGTACTGATTAATATTATCGATGTAACACATGTTTTGCTACTTTTAAAGTAGCATCTTCAGACATAATGTAAATGATTAAAATTATTGATATAATAACGTTACTAAAACATCAGACTTTATTTCTCATCCATCGCAATTAGAGACTGATAACTTGATCTTCATCGGGACCGGGACACCGACGTTTTTGTCTGATCGAAGGAGGATATCTTTTGTTTTGACGTAGGTAGTAGGTACCTACGACTTCCACGTGCAGAAATCTTCACTAAGGACAATTAAAATTATGATATGTTTCTAAATGAAGTACCTTAAGCTGGAGGGCATGTAAATGAAGCTTAAATATTAAGAAAATTAAAAAAAAGAATTCTGAATAGTTGAAGTAGTGTCGATTTACGAAACCTGATTTTTATTTTATCTTTCTACAGAGTGGACCAATAATTTTGAATTTTTGTACACTATATTTAATAACCCATATTTGGAAACATTCTGGGTAAAAGTAAAGAACCCAGTGGCGTAGCTTTTTTCTCGTAAAATAATTCTTAACTTTTTTCAAAATTGTTTTTTCGAAATGCCGGATTAAATTACTATAAAAAAAGCATACCTATAAAATTTCGATAGGACACACCCTTTTTTGATAAAAACTCAAATATAGTGTTTTATAATTACCTATTGTTTAATTTTCATTATTTTTATTTAATTGTCTAAAAGTACCATAAATTGATGGAATTGTTGACAAAGCTAAAATATGAAGAAAGTTCAAAGAATTTTTTTTCGAAAATGTGTTGAAAATGTCTTGTAAGTGACACCTATAAACTCCTGTATCTCGGTTAAGAAACATTTTCGGAAAAGAAAATCTTTGAACTTTCTTCATATTTTAGCTGTAGGTATCCACAAGCTCTTTATTGTACCTATTTATCTTATTAGACTATTAAATAAAAATACTAAAAATAAAAAACGTTAAAAAATATACGTTACAGTTGAATTTTTATCGAAAACGGTGCGACCTATCGAAATTTTGACCTATTAAATTGCTTTTTTTGTAACAAGTTAATATGGAATTACAAAAAAAAAACAATTAAAAATTAAAAACAAAAAACAGAACTGAATTTTTTGACGAGAAAAAAGGTATTCTGGGAACATGGATTCTACGCCAGTGCGGGTGCTTTGGTTTGCATAGATTAGCAGGGAAAAAGGAGTACTTTTTTCCTCGATATTTCTTATCCCCCGCAAGCACGTACAAGAAAGGTACATTTTACATAATTCCCTTAATGTCAAAATGGCGATTATTAAGGGAGTTTTCAAAAACTTATTGTAATTTTTGCAAAACTTTCTTAAATTTTAATTAAATTATGACGTTTATCGAATTAAATAGTTTCGTTACCAAGCAACATCGATTACTATAAAAGTCGATCATTTTGAAATTTCAAATTCAACATAGGTAATAGATCAACAGCTTAGTAGTGGCGTCTATGAGTCGGAAAACACCCTAATTTTTTCAGACGCAACGAAACCACTTTTCTCCCCGATTTTCGAGGGTGCTGAACATGATGGCGTAAGACAAATTTCTTTTTCGGCTTGCGTTCACCCTTTATTGGCCAAAAACCACCCCCTTTTTAAAAATCTCCGTTCTAATGCCTCCGGGTCGGAAAAAACGCGTGCATGCAACTCGCTTCTGGGGAAGCCTTGTATCTAATGACAACTGCTGGTCACCCCACATCCACCCCCTTGGTCAAGAACCATCCTCCAAGGGGGTTGCAAATGTGTTTTTTTATTAATCGGACAACCTGCCTCATCCCCCCGTTTTCAAGGGTGCTGAACACGATGGTCACTATACCTTACTAACACTACCTTAGAACTCTATCACCTCCCTTTATTGACAAATCATGCACCCTCCAAGGGGGTTGAAATTTTTCATTTTTTTCCAACGGGAATGTTGGAAATGTTATTTTGTATCATAATTTACCGTGCTTTCTATGCAACTACGCAAATAGAAAATATTTAACAAATTTATGTAGGTACTTAGAAATAATAATATTATAATGATAATCTTTTAGTAAAGCTACGGAAAAAACTAGTGTAGCCTTGGTGTTTTACAAGTGGAATTACATTGCTGATACCGAGGCTGATACTCTTCAAAATGAACATCACATTCTTACGTAAGAGTAACAGAAACGTTTGTCTCCATATTTCTCCCAATAGAAAGCACGGTAAATTATGATACAAAATAACATTTCTAAAATTCCCCATAAAAAAAATCAACCCCCTTGGAGGGCGATTTTGTCAATTTAGGGTGGCGGTAGAGGTCTAAGGTAGTGACCATCGTGTTCAGCACCCTTGAAAACGGGGGTATGCGGCAGGTTGCTCAATTATTAAAAAACCACATTTTCAACCCCCTTGGAGGGTGTTTTCCTCGATTTTGGGAGGATGAAAATGGGTGGTAGAGGTGTAAAATGGTTACCATCGTGTTTAGCATCCTCGAAAACGGGAGAATGTAGTAACATTCAGGATTATAAGAAAAAAACATTTTCAACCCCCTTGGAGGGTGGTTCTTGGCCAAGGGGGTGAGCGTAGGGTAACGGACAGTAGTCATTAGATACAAGGCATCCCGACAAGGCTTGAAAAGCGAGTTACACGCGTTTTCTTCCGATCCGGGGGCATTAGAACGGAAGAAGTTATACACATAGAACATAAATGCACAAGAATCAGTTCTGGGGGTGCAGCCCGTTGCCCCCCCCCCCCACAAAAAAAACACCAATTTGGTGTAAAAAGAATTTTTTGCTAATAACTCGTTGATCGTTATTATTAGTATCGAAGTATCAAAGTTATTAGTATAAAAAAGAATTATCGAAAAAAATACTTATTAGAATAAAGGAAGTTTGAGTGATTTCCTAAAAGAAAGATATAAGTGATTTTTTCCTATATCTCATAGTTTTCGAGATGCGCGCGAATCTTCGTGCATTTAAAATTGTTGGCGCGCAGCCTCTAGAAAAAAGTGGAATTCCTCGAAAACCAAACAACATATCGAGAAATGTCAAATTGCATGGGTATTGAAGAGGAGAAGAGGACACAAAATACATTTTTTGCCTTTCTCTCTTATTGATTATGAATAAGTTTTAGTATATAAATTTTACGATATAAGTAAAATTGTCTGTTCGTATTTGCTATTTTGAGGATTTGCAGGCCTAATAAAAATAATTGAAATAAATATAATGTTATAGATGTATTATCTTTTAGGTCAAGGCATAACCTCATTGCAGAAAAAGTTAAAAAAAATACTTCTTGCAATTTTACCAACATATTAAATTTGGGCAAATTTTTGAATTTTTTTTATTATTTCTTAAAATAAAAAAAATACCAAAAAAAATGCAACAAAAATGTAAAAAAAATAATGAGTTATTAGCAAAAACAAACTTTTGTCACCAAATGGGTGTTTTTTTGTGTATTTATGTTCTATAACCTCTTAACTAACAATTATTGAAGGAAAATCTTTAAAAAAATATTTTTTATGAACTTTCGGTACATTTTTTACTTTACCGACTGGACTTTTTAGTTGCCTATCTAATTCCGTTTTTCGATCTTCTAGGACCGGGGGTTCCTTCTCACAGAAAAAATTGTATATTATATCACAAGAAAAAAGTGCGATTTTAGCTCTTGATGTGTTTATTCCCTCCGCGTTAACGCGTCGGGTACGTTGTATAAATAATGTATAATAACTATTTTTGAATTTAATTAATTAATGGAATTTTGACTATAAACTAATGATCATAGCTCGCAGAGATAGATATACCTATGAGAACATATTGATTTATATTTATTTATTGTATACTATATGTAATATGATAATAATAATTATTGTTAATTTGTAATTTTACACCATATTATGAGTACATTATTATTTGCTGTTATTTACTAAAATCATCAACAAAAAACAAAGCCTTACAACAACTTTTGATTTAATCGAGCACTAAATGTAATATTTTGTAAATACGTTACAGTTACAGTTACGGTTTGTTAGAATAATATCAAAACATTAACGCATGCAGTGAAAGTTGAAAATTACATTATCTGCTCATTTTGAGTTTGTTTTCTCAAACTGGTTAATATGATTTATAAATAATTATAATTATCTTTGATCACGTGTCGCTAAATGACGTCCAACAGTAGTCAATTTCACAGGCTTAGCCTTGTTTGTCCTGGTGACCCCTGACCCGCGATAATCCCGGCAGGGTCATTCCGTATTCGTCACATACGAAATCAGATCATTTAGAGAGGAATCGTACCGAAATGCTCTCTTATCCATCGCAGTTCTCAAAACAAAGTAATTCATCAAAAAACCGATATACTTATATGCACGCTATTTATGTGACAACGCGAAACATCTGAACCCAAAAACGTACAAGGATAAAATGTTGCTGATAGTAAACCGATATTTTCTAAAGATAGAACATATAGGAAGGATGATAGAGAGATATTTGTATCATGTGTATGAATGTATGAATAATATGATGGTTAACGACGTTATAACATGTATGCGTGCATGCGTAAGTTTTAGAAATTATCGGTTGGGTATTACATTTATTGCCAGATAAACACTTCTTATAAAAAAAATTTTTCGACAGACAGCCATCAACAAATTCTCTAATTTAGTTAATATACGTTAATACATCTTGGCTGAAGCAGCAATCAAGTTTATCAACCCCTTCCCAGAAAGCATATTATTCGCAGTTTCCCTTTTTTGCTTGCTCGAGTCGGTTGATGTTGATATCTTCAGTCTTCAGTCTTGTTATCATCATCCCTGCGTCTGAGAATCAATATTGTGCTCCATTGCTAGAACCTCCAGTTCCAGTACATTTTCTCAGGACTGACCACTGACCACTGATGCAGAAGCGTCACAAACTGCAGTTCAAACCAACTTTCAGAATTTCAATAAGATGAAGGGTGTTGGTTGCTTTCTTTGTAAGATGGTGCGAGGCTATTGCTTTCAAATTTTGAGCCTGGTCTTCTGATTAAAAAGAAAATCTTATATCATTTTTGAACTTACCGGGTGGTGGTACGTCCTAGAACGCGCATGATACTACGCCGCGTCCTTCGCTGGTGGCAAAGAAGCTAAATTGAGTTAGCTCTTGGTGCATGGTAGATTTGGCACAACGTTAGTGGTAGCGGATTTTTCCATGGTTTTCTCTAGTTGCCAACATATAAGGCAGAAGAATCGTTGTCCAGCATTTGAAATGTGTTGTAAAGGTTGCATTCGGATATTTTAAAATGCTTCTTAGTGGGTTCTGTGGTTTTCTGGACAAGCGTACAAAATTTTGTTTTTCCTTAGTTGAAGATGGACGATGTCGTGTCGCAGCCACTAAATGCATGCACATAGAAAAACAGAAAGCTCTCGGCCACTATTCCACGTTTCAAACTATTCTCGAAAATAGTCTTAGCCGTTTTTCAGCCTCTTACACTGGTTTTCCTGCAGAAAGTGAAGAGAGGGCTGAAGATGACGACGGACAGGTACCTACTGGTGATCAAGGAGTAGAATAGAATATTTCTGTAAAATTCTATTGTGCGTTTTAGAATTCCGCTGTGAAGTTATTTACAACAAAAAAGTTTTTGTGCCTTTCATATTCAAGATGGCGGCTTGACCGCGCTCTCCCCCACCCTGGGGGGGGGGGGGGTAAAAAGCTTGGGTTTCTTGTCAAGTCCAAGACCTGAACAACATATTTTTTTAGGTCCCCACTGATTGGAGTAATTTAGGAGCTTATATGAAGAACACCCGAATTTTTGTTAGAAAATGATTCTTTCTATATAATGTAGCAAATTAAGTAATAATTACAGATTTGTGAAAATAACATTTTATACATGCAGTGGCGAAAAAAAATGTGTATTTCAAATCAAATAATTTGCCATTAATACAATAACTACTACTTTCTTTAGAAGAACCTTTTTTCATCAAAATATTAGTTTTCTGCTATTATTATTTGGTATAAAATTGGAACTAAGAATTCCACAAAATTTTTATAGGAACAGGTACCTCAAATACTAATATGTAGCTAAAAATACGAAGAATATCTTACCATGTGTATGTATAGGCGACAACGATGTTGGCAAAGTAGATATCGAATAATTTTGTAGATCTGGCTCGATTTTTATTTTTGGTAAATCTGCGTTTAGGATTTCCTGCAAAAGAAAGATTCCATTAGAAAATTAAGTCAGTTTTTCTCAAAGCTTTAAATACGAGTATGTAACTCAATCTTACATTTACGTAGGTATCTTACAATAAAATGTCTCAACATTACTTTAAATTTGCTCAAAGCTGAACTAAATTCAAAGGTAATCAATAATACCTAATGCAATATCCTAATTAGAGATCTTTGCCAACACAAATAAATAATTATTAATTAGAATTAATATCGTAATTAATAAGATTATTTTACTCTGCTGCATAAAATTAGGTAGGTAAACATTTTTTGGGGTTCCCTCGCTAACAAACCAGTCACTTGATTTCTCAAAATTTTATATGAAGCAAGCAGCAATAACGGCTTTCTCGAAGTTCTCCAACATCAAGGTTTGTGTATGTCTTCGTTATACTATTTCGTTATATTGGAATGAACCCATGTACCAAAATTGACTTTTACATTTTTCGTACGATTTTCAATCAATTCAATTCAAAAAAATATATTTTGAGCTTGCCCTATAATCACCAGAAGATAAATCACCCTTTATGAGGCTTGAGTGATTGATTCAAACTACCTGCAGACTTTCTGTAACAAAATGTTCGCCAAAATCATCATTTGTTATAAAGAGACAGTTCCTTCTTTGAAAAACTGCAAAAACGTCCACAAAATCTTCAAAGATGGCTCAAGTTTGAGGCAAATCGATTTTTCTCATCTAAAAAGAGGTGACTCAATTGCGACCTCTTTCAAAGCGTTTCCAAAATCTTATAGAAGCCTCTTCATCATTTTTCCTCTTCTTCTAGATTTTTCAATATTTTACATGAATAAGCAAGCGGCAAGGGTATTCTCAAAGTTCTCCAACTCCCAGGTTTATGTATGTTTGCATTATGGAGTAACGTTATTTGAAATGAACCATATATATGTACCAAAATCGACTTCGCGCACGAATTTGGAAATGCAAGTGAATCGAGAAAGCTGATTTTCGGATATTGTGTGAGGGGAGCTTAGAAAAGCTTAACTTCAAATTGTCGACCAAGGTTTCCTTTATGCATTCTCTGCCATCTTGAAAAGTGTTAAATGTTTTTGCAATAACACAATAACTTTTTACGCTCTACAATTTAGTAATAGACATTTTTTACCTATTGCTCATCGTTTCATCGTAGTAAAGGACCCCGCAGAATCCTTATGGGAATTGACTCCAGGTCAAATTTGGTGTAGATAATTCAAGGAATCAGTTTAGTACTGGATGAGTACTTCACGGGCATAACTCCCCAAAAGCGTCTGTTCTCGAGATATTCATCTCAATTCATCTGAAGATGGATTTTTTCTATCATGACAGTAACGCATATATTTTTAAATGTTGACCGTCTTATAAATTGTGTTACAGTGAAATCTTAGAGAGTTCATTTGTTATGATTAAAAAGCTGCTTCTGTTGCTGTAGTTACATTAATTTTAAGTAAGTATGTTAAGCCATTTTTGAGAAAATCGTGGAAAAGTTTTTAATTTGTGGTGTAATTTTTGTAATAGCCTTGGCTGTGACTTGAAAATTGGATTTTTTTAATTCTTGACGTTTTTGTTTGTTGTAATTTTTATTGTTAAACTTAAGGCAATTACGAAAATGATAACACAAAATGAAACTTTTTCCGGTTTTCTCGAAAATGGCTCAACAGACCTAAAATGTAATTCCAGCAACAAAAGCAGCTTTTCAATGAACTCTCTAAGAATTCTTTCTAAAACAATTAGAGTAGTGGTAGTCAACGTTTAAAAATAAATGGGTGACTGTCATGAGAGTAAAAATCTATCATTATATTTTTCGATATCTCAACAACGAAGAAGGGTAGGTGAAAAATGTAAATGACCTAAATTGTAGCGCGTAAAAAAACAGCAAACGATCGATCGCAATTTTCGTACCTCGACGGAGAGATTATAGTTATCAGAAGAAAAAAAAATCGGCGGAGAATGCACATAGGAAATTTTGGTCGACTCGGTTCACTTGCATTTATAACCAATTTTTTCCACGTAATGACTGGACTATAACCCCCAGAAGCTCAATAACCCTTCAACAGATTTGAACGATTGATTCAAACTTCCCGATGAACTCAGACTCTGTACCAAATGTTTGCCAATATAGTCATTAGTTGTGAAGAGACAGTTCATTCTTCGAAATCCTGCAAAAATGGCCACAAGATATCCAAAGATTGAATATCTTTTTAGCGTTAACTTTGAGGTAAATCGATTTTTTTCACCAAAAAGAAAAGGTCTCCCAATTCTGAATTGTTCAAAGCGTTTTCCAGAGCCTTTGCAATCTCTTCGTCTACTAGGAGATTGTTCTTACCACTTCTTTTTTAACCAGTAAATGTTGTTTAAAAATATTTTTATTGAGGTTCATTGGAATCTCTGGTACCTGCGGACTCCATTCTTTAACCTCTTAAGATCTCATGTACTCTTTTTTTACCTCTCCGCAAGAATGGCAAAGAAAGAGTCGTTGCATGCAAACAGGTTAGCGTACACTTGCCATGGTCTAAAATGATCCATTTCCATTGTTGAAGACCCTAAGAAACCATTATTGTCTTCGAACTTAAAAGTCAATTTTTGCAAATTTTTACGTTATATTAGTACCTGTTGCATGAGTGCAAAAGCCGGACACTCAGCTCATCGATGAAGAGACGCAAAGCTAACATAAATGTACCTCTAACTAAAACTCATGGATGAAGAAACTGGCAAACATCTCGCGAGGTGATTAGAAGCGCGAAGATAAAGAGGAGAAAACTGCAGTACATTATAATAATTAGACACGTCATGATGGGGGGAAATATATGAAATCTTTCGGTTAATCATGGAGGGAAAGAAGCAGGGAAGTGGGTAGTCTTTTGCGAATATGCCTCGGGAGAATCTGCTACTCAGATTTTCAAAGCTGCAATTTATTGAGCCATGGTAGAGTCCGTTGTATGGTTTCAAAGATATAGGGTAATAAGAAAAAGTTTATATTTTTTAGTTTGCAGCCTTTTGTTTCCATTCTTTTGATCTTTGATGAGAAAGCTCACTCGCATTGAATTATTTTTACATGGAGATTAATTTTTTCTTCTGAAACAGGTGGTTCGTCTTGTGTACCTATTAAAATAAATTTAGGATTCTCGTATTGCTGCTTTACAGATGAAGTGATGAATATAATTTCCCTAATTTGCAGTTTCTGTTTTAAGCTTAATGCAAAATGTATATACCTACTGGATTCCCTTCACTTTGTGGAAACGACAAAGCTTCCTCATTAATTCACTCCTCCAACAACTTAACTTAGGACTACAAAAATTCTTCACCTTGTAAGTACAATTTTATTACATATGTAAGTAGGATTATTACATGCTTCAATTCTCATTTATTCGTACCTCTGATGAAATGACCTAGTTTTAACGATGTAACCTCACGTTCTGCTGAATGTGCAAAATAAATTATTGTCCCCTATTGCATAAACTACTACGGATTTTTAATAACAATATTGTCTGGGTATTTATTATTTGTAACGGTTATTGTTTTGTTAAGCGAAATAATAAGAGCAATAGATTTAATTTTGACACAGTTAAATATGTATAATATAATAAATAAGTGTGTAATACATTATACCTATACATTACAAATAGATACTTTTGTGCTTACATCCCATCAGCGGATATTTTTTCTGTTTTGTTTATTTCTATTCAGGAATGCATGTGTACCTACCTATTCTACACATTTGAAGCAATCGCAGAAACAGTCAGAAATAAATTAGATTAGTGCGACTTTTTTCAAAATGGGAAAAATGTTCTGTTTCGTACGGATTTCAAATAATTTTAATTATTAAATAAAGATGCTGTCGCCTCGGGCAGTAAACCCTCTTTTATCGATGTAGTTCAAGCTATAGGTACAGGGTTTCCCATGGTGTAGGTATATAGACGTTCGTTTTAGGAATTTCATAGTGATAGGTAGAAGAAACTTTGAATTTTTGAATTTTTTGACTTTAGCGCTACGCAAGAACCTATTTAATTTCAAAATATTTTCAAGGTCATAACGCTTCCGGATAAACCGGAAGTCGCCATTAATTTCCTTAATTTAAATGGGATACCCATTTAGTCCATTATTCCATTGTCAAGATTATTTTGTCTGAGAAAATTTAATAACAATGCTGTTTATAGTCCATGTTTGTAACGAGTAAGTTTATGCGTTATAAACAAATGAAAATCGCCATTTGCCATTTTCAAAGCAGCTTAAATCGAAAACGGGCCAAGATATCGAAAAACGGCTTACATGTCCTTATATGTATATTAACTTTTCACTGTTATTTCTATTCTTCTTTCACACCTTTTCTTAAATTTTGTGTGGATGAAATTTTTATACCAAGTGATGAAAAGACGGCGATTACAAAAAACAAAATTGCGACAAATTTGAAAAATATTTCTGTACCACAGAATAGTAGGACCTACACTACCTACATAAAAACTTAAGATAGGGACATGTAAACCGTTTGCCCGATATCGCGATATCTTGGCCCGATTTTAATACAATAAGCTGCTTTGAAAATTGAAAATTGCTATTTTCATTTGTTTATAACTCATAATCACTCGTTACAAGTTGAAAATATCTTGATATGAAAGAGGTCCTATTCTCCTATAACCCAAAAAAAAAAACAAAAGTCAAAGTTTCTTTTAACTATGAAAACTTCTAACGAACTCTACCATAAGACGCATATAGTTGAAATATACAGGGTGGCCCAAATAAAACATAGTTCATCCCCTTATTGACAATGGTAGTTACTTCTTTGTTTATCAACATTGGGAATAGATATCGTGTAGTACATCATTTGAAAGTTACTTAAATTACACTTCCAATGATATTCTCTTTTGAGGTTTCGCTTAAATACAGGCTGGCCCAACGAAAACGAAACAGGCCTAATACCTTGGAAACTGAAGATATAAATGAAAAACGCCGAAAGAGATCAATTTCGTTATTGATAAATTAATTAATATTAATCCCCGTAGCAGGGTAGGCTACCCCTTCGCTTATCATTATAGAGCACAGATATCAAGTGATACATCATTCGAAAGCTACTTGAATTTTCTTTACAAGATATGTAACTTTTTGGGCTTTGCAATAATATTAGATACAGGGTGAATCGATAAAACAGGTTTTCTTAACAAATATTGTTGCCTTTTCTTCGGAAATGTGCGGAGAGAATAATTGTTATTAACATAACATATTGCACTTCACTGATGGTTACTATCATGGTAGCTAGTGCAGTGCGACGTGATTAAACGACGTGATTAAAAAAAATTCTGCTTGCTTATTACAAAAAAAAAGTAGATATATTTTATCGATTCGCCCCAAATTTTCAGGCGAAACCAGAAAAGTAATACATTGTTGAAAAGAGAATTAACAAGTGGATTTCAAATGATCTATCACTCGATATCTGTTTCCTATGATGATATGGAATTGGCTTACTCTAAAAAGAGTAGAGGCCAAAGAGGTCTGTTAATTAGTATACGAAGAAGAAAAATTGTTGCAACTTCCTGCCAGTCCAGGCAACAGCATGCATGATCAACTTTAAAGCAATTGCATCATGGAACCGGCTTACTCTATAAAGAGAAGATACTAAAATGGTCTCTTAATTATGAAAAGGAGAAGAAAAACCTCCTTCCATAAAACTTGCTCAAAATTAAAGAAATTGCAGCAAGGAACTGGCTTAGTACACCAGGATGCGAGGCCAAAAATCTCTTCCAATTATATAGCAGCTCCTGCCAGAAAACATGAACAGATTTAAAGCATTTGCAGCATGGAACTGGCTTACTCTAAAAGGAGAAGAAAAAGGGCTCTTAATTAGGAGAAGAAGAAAAAATGTACAATCCCCTTCCACAAAATTTGTTTAAATTTAAAGAAATTGCAACGTGGCACCGGCTTAGTGCACCAAGAGGGGAGGCAAAAAAGCTCTTCTAATTAGAAGAAGAAGACAAAGAAGAAGAAGAAGAATTTTGTACCAATTCCAGAAAACATTATTACAGCAATTGCAGCATAGTACGCAAAGGGGCAACTACCCTGCCAGGGGATGAACTTGGATAGTTCAACTTGACTAATGCAGCCGAATAAGTCCCCCTCGAAATCAAAATTAAACTGTTTCGGCTTTTTTCGCGTACATCTTCAGGTTTCAAGTTATGGATTATTATGACTCCCTGTATGTTGTCAAAGACTACATGAAGATTCTTGAAGTTACTTTTAATTGTCATTTATGTCACTTTTAAGCACAAGCGTGTAAAAGAATGTAATTTCGAAACTAAAATGACAAAATATGGCAACTTTATGTAACGATTTATAAAAAAAATAGCTCTTATGTTCCCTCAACGTTCCTTATTAATCTGTCTGACACCTATATGCATGATTATTCAGGGTGAGTTTTTTCAATGTTTAGTACAGGGATGTCGTAAACTAGTGCAGTTAGAGGAACGGTTAAATGGGAAAAGTATAGTTCAGTTTTAGGAGCTTAATTCGAAACAGCTTTTTTTAAAATTTCCATGGGTTCCTAGATATTAAAAGAAAATTCCGGGAAAACATTTTAGACGATTTTATAAACAATAAAACGGCGTTCAATTTGTTTTATTTGTCGTGTCATTTTCGAGCTATCACATAAACTTGTATTTTCAAAAATGTAAGTCATAGTTGCGGCGCGGCTATGGCATCGTTCAATACGTCTTTTTTTCTAAATACAACGATATAAAACGGGATATGTTTTTTCTGAAAATAAAGAAGTTAGGACGGTTTTTACACTTTAAAAAACACATGTTTATGTAATAACTCGAAAATGGCACGACAAATAAAAAAATTATAGCGCCGATCTTATTAATAAAAAGTGCTATCTCATTCTAAAGAAATTCGCGAAATTTTGTTTTTGTCAAATATCTAGGAACCCATGAAGATTTTCAAAAAAACAAATGTTGCTTCAAACTATAAGCTCATAAAACGCTCTACTTTCCCCATTTAACAGTTCGTTTAACTGGATGGAGTTAAACGAAGAGACCTCTTTAAACGAGATCCTTTAGGTACTAAACACTGAAAAAACTCACTCTGTATAAAAGTAACATTGTTTTTATTGATAACATTAGTTTAATATCCTTTTTTGAACACTTATATACACGAAAAATGCAGTGTCGTAATAATTCAACCAGGGACAAAAACATTTTTTCAAGAGGGGATATCGGTCTTAACTATTTAGGTAGGAGACAAGGTCGCTCCATTCTGGTAATCTGCCTTCGAATACTGACTCATTCAGCCGCAGAAAAATTTTTAAATATTTTTTCTTAATAAATAAATATTTTTATAGACGACTACAGCACCCAAGGCACGAGTGCGATTCGAACCCACGCGGTGATAGCGCCAACGAATTAGTAGACTGCTCTTCTAACCCACCGAGCTACCGGCCGCTCCGATTCAAATACATTATATCTTCCTTTTAAGTACCTATAGGTAGGTAAATGTGTCTGAAATTGTTTATTTATTCCGTATTAATTTGGGATTTATTAAAAAACAATACTTACTTTAGTTATCAACTCCTAATTAGCTGTAAATTGCAGTGAAAAAGTAAAAATTTCCAACTTCATTGTCTCTCTATAACATAATCATGATAACAAGAAACATGTAAATTACAGAAGCACGAGCTCGAGCTAATTAATGAAGTAAACTTATCAATCACTAACACTACAAAGTTTTAATCATAAAATTCAACATTCGCAATGTTATTATATTACTGTGTTATTACATTACTTTACGTTACAGTAAGTTCTATGATGAAACTGAAGAGTGTTCTACTAAATAGAAAGCTTACGAACAAGACAACTCTTTGTCTATTTGACAACCAAGTTTAGATATAGACCGTTAGAATTATAGACTTAACGAATTATTCTTAACGAAAGTATTCTGAATTTGTCAAATATTTCCATGTTAGCTAAGTGCCAATATAAAAAGTTCCCTATGAGCAATAAAATTAGAGCAATTGTGAATAGTTGTCATCATATTTTTTTTTCATTATCATCAACTTTTCCACACTTTCATCGCTGTTGTAAAATAAATTTCATATAAATATAAATCTGACTAGTGGATTGCGTTCATAAACAACTCTCAAGCATCTCGTTAGCGCGAAATTTAACTCCAAGCCTTTCACGAACTTCATAAACTATTGTAAGCAACCGACTATTGAATATAATTATTATCTTCACAAGCAACTCCTAATATTGTAATACTTATGTAATTTTTTATAAATTTATTTAAAATGTCGATAATAGGGAAAAACCGATCTGTGGGATCTAAGGATAAATGTATTGACATCATGGTGAAGCATAGCCATTATAGCTATACAGGTTGATTCATAATATGTGCGCAGGACTTCAGGATGTGATAGCTCGTTAAAAATAAGCAAAAATTGCTTTTAACAGGGGTCCGCAAACCCACTACTTTCGAGATACAGGGTGACAAGAAAATTATTTTTTCAGTTTTTTGACGATTTCTCAGGAACTCTTTCACATATAAAACTGAATAAAAATATCACTTGTTTTTGATACTTAATTCTTTTTCTATGATTTGTTTCACTGCCACATATATAGTTTTTTATTGGTCCTCTTAACGTACATAATATATAAATGACAAGATCTTACACAAAAACTGTATCTCAAACAGCTCCTGAGATATCGTCAAAAAACTGAAAATAATTATTTTTTTGACACCCTGTATCTCTAAAACTATTCGTTTTGCGGACCCATGTTATTGGGAACTTTTTTTTAATATTTTTGAACAAGCTATCACATCTAAAGTACTTCGCACATACTATGAATATCCATATTTATAGTATATTTAAAAACATTTCAAGCTGACAAGATCCCAGGGTTTTCGTATTTAACTGTTGTTTTTTGTATGATGGCCGCAATTTTGTTTTTTCATGTCATTCGATATGTATCTAAAATGAACCGAGAAAATTCAGGGGGTGATTGATGAGATCATTTTAAGAAAGAAAGTAAGTATAAACGTATGTCCTAAGAGGCTTAATTTTTTAACTACGCAGGGTGTTGAAGTTTCAAGAAAAAATCGTTTTTTAATAATAACTTTATATGAAAATTTTTGAAAATATGGTAAAATTTCTTATCTAATCAAGCAGACCTGGACCCCGAATGGTCAAATTGTAACTCGAAGTCTTGTTTGTCATTTATACCTATATATGAATTTACTTATCCTGGGATACACTCTAGAAAACTCCAGCAAAGTTTTCCTCTAGGATTCTGCAAGATGTGGCTTGAGTCCTTAATTTAAGGAATAAAATCAGAAATCATGTATCTCTATAGATAGACTGCTGGTGCTTGAAACATTATAATTACAAAAATTGTTAACGAGGATATTTGTAACAACTGTGTTTGGAACTTTTTTGAAATTTCTTATTGTTCAACAGTTACAAATTTTCGAAAAACGATTTTACAACAACGCGATTAATCAGGACTGAAAATTAAACTGCTCAACAAATGAAACGTTACATGATCAAATTTGCCCTAACTTTGGCACTGATAAAATTTGGATTGTTTCGAGCAATTCAATTTTTGTTTCGAGGGTTCACTAGTTCAATTCCTTGTTTATCAGTCCGTATGTTTGCAAGAACTTGGTACTTCACACAAAGTTTATATAGGGTGGTAAATAAAACAGTTCAAAATCTCAGAAAGTTCAGCTTGCTCCCATTTGATCAAAGATTTTTCTTTTTGAGTTTCAACACAAAGATCACGAAGATGGACCTCATATCTCGAAATGGTTTTCGAATTTTCCGATTATTTCTTTTATTTACAGGGTGATCTCAAAATAACTACTTTTTGGTGCGGCAATGATAACTTTGTTGCCCGTGACTCGATTTTCAAAATGTAGGGCTCATTTTAAAGCTTAAGCTTCAAGCAAGAACACGCAAGATTTATAATCGCCTAAAGACAAAAATTGAAAATACAGGGTTGTATTAAAACTAACCCAAACCTGAATGGCTTCCGAAATCTGGTATTAAGGAAAATTTTAAATAAAGTCAAGTTGCTTTCAAACAAACCATTCATTCTGAATACTTCAAGATGTTCTTCGCTTGCATGAGTTAAGAATTGTTGACATAAGAACAAAATTACAACTTCGTGTTTTCGAAGTGAAAATCGTCATTTTTCAAGTTCAAGGCCCTGTACAACGAAAACGGCTGAAGATAGAGAAAAACGGCTTACATGTCCATATTTTACTTTTTCATGTACTATTCTATGGTATAGAAACATTTGTACTTTCTTTGATTTTTTTATTTGGCGACGCGTGGAGAAATCTCAGAATTTTTCAAATTTTTTATCACCCTGTATAAACATTTTATCTACATCATGGGATAGTACATGAAAAGTTAAAATAGGGACATGTAAGCCGTTTTTCTCTATCTTCAGCCGTTTTCGTTGTACAGGGCCTTGAACTTGAAAAATGACGATTTTCACTTCGAAAACACGAAGTTGTAATTTTGTTCTTATGTCAACAATTCTTAACTCATGCAAGCGAAGAACATCTTGAAGTATTCAGAATGAATGGTTTGTTTGAAAGCAGCTTGACTTTATTTAAAATTTTCCTTAATACCAGATTTCGGAAGCCATTCAGGTTTGGGTTAGTTTCAATACAACCCTGTATTTTCAATTTTTGTCCTTAGGCGATTATCAATCTTGCGTGTTCTTGCTTGAAGCTTTAGCTTTAAAATGAGCCCTACATTTTGAAAATCGAGTCACGGGTAACAAAGTTATCATTGCCACACCAAAAAGTAGTTATTTTGAGATCACCCTGTAAATAAAAGAAATAATCGGAAAATTCGAAAACCGTTTCGAGATATGAGGTCCATCTTCATGATCTTCGTGTTGAAATTTAAAAAGAAAAATCTTTGATCAAATGGGAGCAAGCTGAACTTTCTGAGATTTTGAACTGTTTTATTTACCACCCTATATAAACTTTGTGTGAAGTACCAAGTTCTTGCAAACATACGGACTGATAAACAAGGAATTGAACTAGTGAACCCTCGAAACAAAAATTGAATTGCTCGAAACAATCCAAATTTTATCAGTGCCAAAGTTAGGGCAAATTTGATCATGTAACGTTTCATTTGTTGAGCAGTTTAGTTAGGACAAAATTTGAAGCTTTTGAATTTTCCTGCAACAAGCCTGTCTTAAATTTTTTGCTTGTTATAAATACAACGGGCGCCAAAACTCGATCGGTTTATCTTTTTTTTTTATTATTTTGCACATAAATACTATATTATAGCTTTTTCACCAAATACCTTGTTTTAGGGTTTTTGGGATCGCCGATTAAGAATTCGGTATCAGATTTTCAAAAAACAAAAGGACGGGTCCAGTCTATGACGGATTTTTTGTGGTGGTTGATTATAAGATTCGGGGTTGCTCCTCATTCAAATCCATTCAAAAACCCGCTGGATTTTCCATTGAAAAACTGCATGAATATATCAATAATAACCAGCGGATGAGAGTTGACTGTCGAGGGTTGTGTTTTATTTCGTTCCTACATAATCGGGGCTATGATGTACATCGTTTATGTAAAAGTTACACTTATGGAATTTTCAAAATGCATAGGGAAATTACACATTGCGTAATTCTGCTATGCATTTTTTATTTTACATCCAAAGTGTACTTTTTTTACACAACCGATACATCATAGCATAGCCCCTATTACATGAAAGAATGCGAAGCAGCCCCGAATCTTAATCAGCGACTCCCGAAAATTCCGGCATATAAATTCGTCATTATATTTTTTGAAAATAGGATACCGGATTCTTCTTATATGTATATTAATTTTTTATATGATTATATATTATATATTTATATATTAATTAATTATATTAATTCTTCCTAATATAATAATTAGGTAAGAAATGTGCAAAATTCAAAATTTTTCAATAATATTGGCCCAGGCCGACTTTTGGCGTGGAAACAAAAAAAAAGACACAGTGGTAGGTAAATAATTCAAAAGCTACAATTTTTTCCATAACCTATTTTCCGTCCCCGAGTGGGCCATTTTGTTGTAAAATCGAAAAAAAACTGTTTCCACCTCCAAAAGACTAATTTTTTAAAATTTGTGGCTATTAAACAATAGAATAATTTCAAAAACGTCAAAAACAAAATTTCTTGATGATATCGTCCTTAGGAATTTTTGTAATAATAATTTAATAATTTTTCACGGACAAGCTATCTATACAGGGTGGGAAATTTTTGTACTACCCATCATTAGGATCTCGTAAACCGTAAGAGATACAGGGTCGCTGAAATTAGAGAAAAGTTGCGCTATTTTATGGCCATCTCGAATCCGTCAAAACATGCAAGATATCTGTGACCGTTCCTGAAATATCCTGAAAAAACTGAAAAATCGAGAAATCTTAATTTTGGAATATCTTTCTTACCATTGGAAATTAATAAATAATTTTTGTAGCCTTACATAAGCCGTTATAAGCTATTTATCTGACGTTTCAAAAATTTTCACAACCGACTAGATCCCAGAGTTTTCATAGTCAACTTTCGTTTTTCTTATAGCCGCCATATTATTTTTTTATGTCGTTCGATAAGAAAAAAATAATGGAAACCAAAAACTAATAAACTTCAAAAAATAACTTTCAAAAATTTTTGTTCTTTTTTTTTTCTAAAAAAAGATAACTTTTTAGATCGAATATCATAGAGAAATTAACAACCTATAAGGCAAGCAGTATGATTTCATATTGGCCTATTTCAGTTAAGAACTATCTGTTTTTCTTTGAAAAAAGAAGAATAAAAATTTTCCATTTTTTTTTTCTAAAATTTATTAATTTTTGGTTTCCATTATTTTTTTCTTATCGAACGACATTAAAAAATAATATGGCGGCCATAAGAAAAACGAAAGTTGACTATGAAAACTCTGGGATCTAGTCGGCTGTGAAAATTTTTGAAACGTCAGATAAATAGCTTATAACGGCTTATGTAAGCCTACGAAAAATTATTTCTTAATTTCCAATGGTAAGAAAGATATTCCAAAAATAAGATTTCTCGATTTTTCAGTTTTTTCAGGATATTTCAGGAACGGTCACAGATATCTTGCATGTTTTGACGGATTCGAGATGGCCATAAAATAGCGCAACTTTTCTCTAATTTAACCGACCCTGTATCTCTTACGGTTTACGAGATCGTAATGATGGGTAGTACAAAAATTTCCCACCCTGTATATTTACGCTCTGATAGGTACATGATTTCATTCCATAAATTCAAGATGGGTTACCCCTTGCGGAATCTGAGGGGAAGGGGGACTTGGCTGAAGTGTCAAATTTCTTATTCTCTCTTGTAAAATGATATTTTTTCCCAATATAATAATTATGGATCCACACAGAGATCCAATTTTGAATATTTTATTTTCCATTGAAAATTAATAATTCCGCAACCTCACACTATAAACTAGGTACTTATTTAAAATTGGTGGATTTTTGTTAATAATAATTTAATTAGAAGTTCTAGCGTCGTAAATTCAAAACCCTTTAATTAATGAACAAAATTTCTGTTCGCGAACGCATTATGTCATTCTCATAATAAAACCTTTTCAGATTCGTTATCACAAAAGTCGTTTGAATACAAAACAATTATTATATCAGCAGACGATGTATTTCCAACACTTGGCTAATTTGCTTTGTTAAATTTATTTCTTTGTTGAATTTAACTGACCAGCAGTTTATTTTTATATTTTGATCATAACTTACTCTGAGACAACGGTCCCATAAATCCCAACTTTTCTGACAAGATTCTCAAAAATAGATTTTGTATTAATTTGATGTTCTGTTTCCGAGCTGTCCAATTCTCTAAGCGTGACTAAGGAGGTGGAGTAGGAGGAGGTAGATTGTTTGCAAAACAGCATTCTTTTTATTACTCAATTCAATTTCTTTCCGGAATAAAGTATATTTTTTAATATGGGTACTTATATGAATACTTAGCAAGTTTTGTTATAGGTATTCTCTGCATGGTAAGGTTCTAATGTATTCGCAAGTGCATAGTGATGTGCAAACTCAGCCGAAAAAGTAATGTTCATTGCGTTCCCGACCTTGTTAGGCGAATAATTATTAAACTCTTGCAAAATTTCCAGAAATAAAGATTCAATGGTTTGCAAGATATATTATTATTTCGCATATTAGAACTGGTGGAAACAGAAATTCGCTAAACATGGATGTTTTGACGTCATTAGCCTCAAAGTTCGATGCCACACGAAATAGAAACACGAGCATTTTACAACTATGAGGATTATCTTCAACAGCACTCGGCTTTTCCAAGAAAACGCTAGCTTCTACAAGTCATTTACCATGCATTTGATTTGAACCACCTGACAGATGTGCTACCATATTAGGGAGTTTATTGAACTTATTCGAAAACAATATTCGCTCAAAAACTCTGCTAAAAGCAGAAAGTGATTTTTAACATTTTTTTTATTAAGTAAATTTTACATCTGAGTATAACTTTTTGATTATGGAGAGATGCCTACAGTAGGACCGCAGCAGATGTCAAATTATTAGGTATCGTAATCCTGTTAAGTCAGCAGAAAAATATTACAAGCAATCTGTTGTAGAAAAACCGGTCACTCCTTTTTTATCAATAAAAAAAATAATTTTTTATTATTTACAATTAAAACTGTACCGCTACCCTTAATTATTATTGTTGTTGTTTACAGCCATAATACTTATAATATACCTACAGGGTGTCTCACGATGAGCGTACGTTAGCCATAGGGAAACTACGTACGACAGAAATCTGAAAATTTGTAACAAGGATTTTAATTTTACACAAATGATGTGAATCAATGGAAAATATTTTCGAAACAAAAACGTTCTTCTTTTTAAAAACATTCAGTCTGGGGGCCACACATTACAGAATTTGATGCGCATGACGCAGAACCTGTCATTTTTAAAAGGTTTAGGTAGGATACATTACAGATTTCTTGCCAGCGACCAGGATTTAAGAGGAGGTTACACTACAATAATATACAGGGTGTTTTCTAATTGAATGTCAATATTTAAGGGGGTGATTTTTGGGTCCATTTTAAGAAGAAAACTTCATAAGAACGTATGTCCTAAGAGTCCTAACTTTTGAGATACAGGGTGACGAAGTTTTATTAAAATAAATCATTTTTTCGTAATATCTGTAATACCAATCAAGGGGCATTTTATCACATACCACGTTTTTCGCCTAAAAAAATCTGTTTCTCTACATGGTCACAAGATTGTCGTTAAATAACAATAAAAAAATATAAAAATCTGCTGGTAAAATTCTGTCACTAGTGGAAATAAAACGAAATGTGGTACATGAAAAAATGCGTCTTCATGCGTAATACTTGTCTATGAAATTTCATTAATATGTCTAGAGCGCTATTACAGATAGGTATTACGAAAAAATGAATTACACTGATAAAAGTAATTTGTAAAATTACAGTAACTGTCACTATGGCCACTGGTAACCAGTGATACTCACCGTAAATTTGCAGGAGAATTGTAAATTCACAAATAGCAGGTAAATTTACTGTGTGAATGTAAATCCTGGTAACTTTCAATGGAAAATTTGGCAAGCAATTTCTTCGCCAGATGCCGATTAATGAGACTTTTGCTGGTGTTAACTTCGGCTCATGCGTTGTGACCACACACGCCACACACAAGTGAATACGATTGGCTGAAGATTCCTATTTTGATGTAAAATTACAATCTGAATGTGATTTTACACCATACAAGTATATTTTTAAGAAAAATAACATGAAATCATATTTTAAAAGTGGCATTGTAATTTCACAAAAACATATAGTGAAGTTACCTATTTTCAGTAAAAATGCATCCAAAAATGAATTTTTAGCAAATTAATTGAAAAATAACATTTAAAATTTAAGTTTACTGTTACCTTACTGTGAAATTTACAGCAAGTATGTTGTAATTTTATGTAAAATTACATACACTTTTTTCAGTGATATTTTAATAAAACTTTACCACCCTGTATCTCCAGAGTTAAGACTTTTAGGACATACGTTCTTAAGAAGTTTTCTTCTTAAAATGGACCAAAAAATTACCCCCTTAAATATTGACATTCAATTAGAAAACACCCTGTATATGTGTTGTTTTTCTATCAGTCAATAATTTCACTGCCTTTGCTCCAATTATTATTTCATTGAAATTCAATTAAAATTTCGATTTCTGAGTAGGCAGAATTCTTTTTTGTGGCCGAAGCCATTACAGAAAAAGCACTTCATGGATCCTTTTAGACGACAATTGATAGCGATGTGACCGGGCTTACCGCAGACGTAGCAATTTCTTGAAGTTCTTGTACCGTTACCATTATCAATCTCTTACCTACTTCACTTGAATCTTTGTTCTTCGCGCATAGGAGTTTCATAGTTCTCCAATGGTGGAATGAATCCAGCCTAGAGCTCATCTGGTGAAGAACACTGAAAAGCCCTTGCATTAGCATGTAGCTCCAAGCCTGTAGCTCAACGACATTGTTGTATAAGGGCAAGCTTGTCATGGTAGTATAGTGTGTCATAGTTTCTTCTGATCTTTTCTTTCTTGCAACTAGTTCTTCTAATACAGTTGCGTACCGATTGGAAATGTTCTGGTTAATGCGAGTTTCCATTCAGTCCAGTGCTTTTTTTAATCTTCTAAACGATTAAACCAATTTCGTGCTAAACCTTTCAATTTTTGTTGCATATAAAGACAGATTTCTGATAGTCATTCCAACCATCTATTTCGCCAAGTTGGTCAATTTTTTGTAGGTAACTAACTTTTCACTGTTGAAGTCTTGTCATCTGGATCAAAGGTAGGTATAATGTCACCACGAACAATTGACTAATAACCTTCTGTTGATTTAACTTCCATGTCGTTAGATTCTATATTCGGATTGCGTTGACTGCATGTTCTTCTCATGTCTTCACGTATCTTCCGTTCAATATATGCTTCTCTAGCAGGTCTTGGTATAACTGCTCTCCATCTTCACTCATTTTCACTTTATTTAGGCACCGATCATTTTTTTAATCAATTTGAGTGACACACGTAGTCTTTAATAAGACATAAAAGTATTATAACATGAACATTCACTGCCCGGAAAACAAGAATTCTTTGTAGTGCCCCCTGAACACATCAATCTCCTCCTTCCTATGCATAGGAGTAGTCAACTGATCTCTCAATCGGGTGTCTATAGAGTGTAAGTCCAGATCTTTTTCAGATTTTTTCGTAAAGGTAGTTCGGAGTTTGCGGGGACACGCAAGATGCAGCCTTCTCCTGTTGCTCATATTAATCCACTCTGTTGGCCTTAGTACCTACCTATGTGCGAAATTCTTTGAAATTTTCCAATTCCATATTAAATGAACCTCACGCACGAGTTCTGCACCCGCTGTAGTCTCACAGTATCACTCTTGCTCAGACATGGACCATAAAGTGTATCGTATAAAGTTCTACCGGGACAATACCAACGTTTCACACCGGGTCTTTTTTAACTCGACCGACAGAGTCTGCCTGTGAGGGTAGAGAACCTTTAAGGACGCTTACGATGATCTAATCAATTTATTCATTATGCAGATTAAATTTAGACTTGAATCAAGTATCCACCCCAAGATTCTTCACCGAGTTCTGTACTGTCACAAGCTGGTCACCCACTTTAATCTTTAGAGTCGGCATGTCGGCAAACAAGCTTCCCTATAAGCTTATCATTACCAAATATAATCTCAGCAACTGGAAAGGAAAGATACAGATGAGTGTCATCCGCGTACTGGTGACACCTGGAAAACTTCTGGAAAATACACCAGATCCTTGTGTATTTACTATCAATTCCTCATGTGCAGACGTTGTAGAAGACTATACCTAAATATTCGTAAAATGTCTCTGGTAAGAGATTGTAAAAAGAGGAACTTTCAATTTCGGGATTGAAGGTGCATGAACGGTTATGCTAATTCAATTCTCGATTCAGATAAAAAAAAGCTCCTTTCTGATCCTGGGCATATCCTACTGGCAAGCTTCGGATTGTGTTAAACTCTGGAGCTTCCCTAGAGCGAGACTTATTCCTCTGTTTTTGATGTCCTTTTACTAACTGAGGGGAGACAAAAAAGGTAAAAAGAAAAGGAAGAATTGTTCTACAAAAGAAAGTTCACCTTGCGGCCTTGCGATGTAGGTATACCTACTTCCTGAACTTATTCAAAAAGATTTTTTGATGATGGTTCTTTCACTTGTAACTAACCCCCCCTAGGCCAAATGATCGTCTACAAATGCGGCAAAGAACCCCTGAAAATTGTGTCCGTAACTGTGAGTAACCACACTGAGGTTCTTGGATAAGGTATGCAGAGAAAGTTTAGGAATTGAGAAAAGAAAAATTTAAATGAAGCACTATTTCATCTATTTTTCAAACTGGCATTCAGTTAAACTTTTTAGTCTTTAAATTTTGCCTTATGTTTTACCTCGCCGTCATTGCAGCTGAAATTTTGTATCTTTAAGTTGTTTGTCAGGGAATTTATTTGATGAGTAAGAAAAACTTGCCTTTTGAATTTATTTTAGTATCTTTTAGTTGGCTAAATGTGGCTACCCTGTAACCCCTTTTTGTTGGTCAATTCGTTTGTATTGGTTACTAGACTTCATGGAGTCCCTTGGAATTTTTTATTACTTTATGACTCTCCCGGCTCCCTTGGTGGCCGGACCAGGCTTCTTTAAGTTGTTGAGCAACGTTGTCAAATCTACATCTATTTAAACAAGCGTCATATCCCATCAAGATAATGAAACTAGTTTTCAATTACCAATTATCCTAACGTGGTTTCATTAATATTTAATAGTGTTTTCAGGTTTGTGAGACCTGTTAATTATACCTTTATTTATGCCTTTTATACCTTGTTTTGGTTATACCTTTGTTGTTGTACCATTTGATTATGGTTACCTTGTGTTTATTTCATTTGGTTATACCTTTTGTTTTATCATTTGATTATGGTTACCTTGTGTTTATACCATTTGGTTATACCTTTAGTTTTATCATTTGGTTATGGTTACCTGGTGTTTATACCATTTGGTTATACCTTTTGTATTTTACTCTGGTGTTTGTACTATTTGGTGATTGTATTATATACCTAGTATAGTTTGGTATACCTTATACCTGTTCATAACCTAAAGGGTTGTGAGTCCTTTGGTTAGTTAATACCTCGGTACACTGTCACTGTATCATTGACCTTTACACTATTATTTATGAAACCATTTCTATAGGTATAATAAGATATTGAAAGAGATCACTGTTTGGAGATTTTTAAAGGTTTGTCAATTGGACTGTAATCCTCTGCACAAATGAAATCATCTAACAAACCAGCACACAGACCCACTCTTTCCTAAGAGAATTCGAGACTTATACATCTTATGCGGTAGTTCGGGTGCACCTTGCTCGATAGGGCCCCACCGACTCTAAGATAATTCTTTCCCTAAAGCTCAGTGTGTATAAAAGCGGGATGCGATAGTTTGCAGTGAAGACACTCGCTAAGAAGAAAACGTTGTCAGGTTCCCGATGAGGAACAGATTTACTTGTAATTTGGAAGTACAGATGATCTTGTTTCACTGAATTAACCAGACATGAAACTTACATAAACAGACTTGACTTCAACAACAATGCTCAACTTTAACTGAACGTGAAAATCGGTTTGATTCTTGACATTGACTTTCGATCTGACTGTAGATATTTAACTCAAAAGAAAATAGTGAATGTAGGGAGATTGACGTAACAACTCAAAGAAATATTTTGCAATCTGACAACCTTGCAGTGGGTTGTGTCTTGTATCTATTCGGAATAATTATGGAAGGTCAAGCGGCGAGGTGTTCTCTTTCTAACAGAATAAATTTTGTTAAATCGTGATATCCAAATTAATTGAAGGTAGGTACCTAAATTAATATAAATTAAGAATAAATGATTAGATTTTTATTTGAAACCTGTAATTGGCTTGCTGGTTCCTTGGCTATGATAGAATTGTACGAGATCGGCACCGTCGTTGGGGAATAAAGTATGCCCCTGCGGATCCTCTAGCTCTTCGTCTGCGGTGGGGTTGGAATTGGACATCTTCGCCGTAGTCAACAATTTACTTGCACTCGTGTGTTTAGGTACTTAGGAGCACTATTTGTCTGCCAGGGTATAGAGCTTACGAAGTCTCTTTCTCTTCTCCTCCGGAGTATAATAGTAATTTGATGTCAGGAGTACTGATCGTCTGCCAGGGTATAGAGCTTACGAAATCTCTTCTCCTCCGGAGTATAACAGTAAATTCAGGGTGTCAGGAATACTGCTCGTCTGCCAGGGTATAGAGCTCAAGAAGTCTCTTCTCCTCCGGAGTATAACAGTAATTAGGTATTATACTGTGAATCGTAGGAAGGAAAGGAATCGAATGTCTGTTCCTTAAAACTTCGCTGGTATTTATACTGAATCTGGAATCTGGCCCTTGTTCCCGGGATGGGCTTTTGTGTTGATTTCCGGTGACGATTTCTATTTTGTCTGAACAATGACATTTCAGCTTTCTCCGTTGTTTATCCCATTTTCCTGGATAGTCAGTTTGGAAATTGTCACTCTGATGAGTGGGAAATTCTTCTCGTAAACGTCAGTCGGTGTTTCCTTTAGAGAAAAGCTGATTAGACAGTTAATTACCTATCATTCCTGTTATTAACGGACAGCTATTCATTGTTAAATTTCTTAAGTTCAATTTCCTGAAGTTTCCTTATCGATACTGCGGTTCTAGGATTTTTCTCAGGTTGTTTGTTATCAGGACTAGGCGTGTGCCGAATTTCGCGCGTCTAGCTAGATTTTGTTAAAAAATGCAAATTTTTAACACATTATGAACTGGACCTTTTAACAGCTGTACTTAAGGGTGATGGTCGCTTGGTAGCGTAGGTCTGTTACAGGCGTTAGATGATATTTCTCTTGGGATCAGTGGCGCTGCATTGTTATTATCACGTCCGACATTAAGGAACGGACGGTTGGGTGTGACTCGTGCTCCGGGCAAATCTCCCATTAATTATTATTTTATTTTATTTACTTATTTTTTCTTCCATTTTTTTTTCATTTATTTTCAAAAAATTTTTCTAAACATGATACCCCCCTTTGGTCTATTACACACTATAGGCTGATTAAACTCGCTCTACAGCTTTACGTGCTGTTATGTTATTGGTTATTTTACTATCTGCCCCAATTTTTCTTTAGAAGGGTTGCATTGTCAGATTTTGTAAGTTAAAGTCTGAGAAAACCCGCGTTATGGTAGCTCATGGTTGACGTCCTTATGCATAGATATCACACATAGGTATACCGTGTTGGCTGAATTATGTTATTGACGTGTAGAAATACACGGGAGGAAGATAGCTATATCGCGGTGATACGTATTAAAAGATGATAAAGAGTTTGTCATGTTGATACGGAAATCAGCGAAGCGAAAACAATTTTGCAACTTGTGTCAAGACACTATTAATTAAAAATTGACAGGTTAGAGAACATCGCCGGCAGTTAGTTCGTGTGGTCATCTATTGCCTTCACTTTTGCGTTTACATATTGTGTTATAATCTTTAATCCCTCTGTCCACTTAATGAATCCTACGCCCAGCTTATGCAAAATAGAGCAAATGAATAATTAAGTAAAACATGAAAACTATAACGCGGATTGGTGCTTTTATACATACCGTGTGACAAGTTTCAAAGCAGAACATAGGCGAATAGCATGGGAAATCACATATTTGCAGTTTATTTCTCACCACTTTTACCTACAAGAACGGTAATGGTGTCTATCGAAAGAGAATTGTTTTCTGAGCATGCTGATACCAAATACTTAATAATTAACAGCTTTTTTATCATGCCAGAAGAACTTAAACATTTCCAAAATTAAAAGTGTGAGCGGCCATGATATGCCTAATTAGAATAATTTTTTTACTGTCAAAACAAACATTTTTAATTACCAATACGCGTTTCCCTGAAAAGATTGTCAATGAATAATAATAATAATGGCTATTCTAATGCGGGACGCGTTTTTATCGCCGTGGTATTATTAACTGGCCGGTCAGATCTCCCGATTTAGCAGCTTATCCTTGTTGTGATTTTTCTTGGGATCTTGGGGTTACCAAAAACAAAATTTACAGAGCTAGTCATTGCCGAATGTGCACTCGTTAATAACCAACAACTCGGACATGTCCGAAGCACAATTTATAAAAGGGTGGGAAAATTAATTTCAAAATGAATGAAATGACTATTTGAATATTTGTTGTACTTAGTTATCGTTTTAGTTCAATTATTTTACGTGTTTATTTTTCATAGTCAATTTTTGGTAAAACAAAATTATGGTAAATTAGGATTTTCGTAAGTAATTGTTTAGTAATGTTCAATCAGAATTAAAATAAATTAAACAATTGAATATTTGCTTTGACAGCGAAAAATTTATCCGAATTTAGCATGTCATGGCTGCTCATCTTTTAATTTTGAAAATGTTTAAATTCTTCTGGCATGATAAAAAATCTGTTAATCATTAAGTATTTGGTATCAGCATGCTCAGAAAACAATTCTCTTTCGATATACACCATTACCGTTCTTGTAGATAAAAGTGGTGAGAAATAAACTGCAAATATGTGATTTCCCATGCTATTCGCCTATGTTCTGCTTTGAAACTTGTCACTCGGTATGTATTGTAATTATAGTGGAACTAAACATAAACTGCTTCAGCAAAAACATGCAATAAATTATGAGTCTAATATTTATTCTCAGGAAATCGATATTTAATCCAATTTTCGTAACTTGAACACGTATAAATCATAAGTAACTAAGTATGTAGTATAGCCATTTTAAATTCGCATAACTCGATATGAAAGCACAAATCAATGAAACATAAACCACTCGTTCTATTGGGGAATGACTTTGTGAAACTATTATTATCGTTACAGCAATATTGCGTAACAATCTTATAGTCTTAATTTAATATAAGTATAATATACTTACTATATTATTATGATGTTATTCGATAACATATTTGAAGGCTTGTTTGTTACACTATTAATGATTTCGAAACTGGCTAATCTTTTTTAGAATCGTCTTCAATGCTGTTCGTTATCATATAGGTTTTAAAGACTTTTCCCCTTTTGCAATTAAAGGATACTTACTTCGTAGATATTAAATTTTAGACGTTATCTCCACTTAAGTAATAAAATGCTAACGCCACTGAAATTGAGAAAAAAATACTCTGTATGTATTTACTCTATTTATGCATTCACGACATTTATATGGGCTAGGCAGTACACATCTACATCCTGCCTTAATCTCTATTTTATAGTAGCCTTTTACAATTTTACATAATAACAAGAATTGAGACAATTTCAGCAGATGTGTAACTTACATTTTACAACAATAATTATTGTATTGTGATACGATACTAGGTATATGTTGTGTCCCACTTTATATTTTTACATTTTCTTTACATTTTTACTTTCCTTATTTCAATCCTGTCCTTATTCCGAGTTCTCCGCCTTGTGTGTACTGAAAAAGCACCAAGAAATTCAAACAAAGGCCAGCAGTAGGGCCTCTCGTCACTGGAAAAGGATACAGGACTCAGAATTGATGAATTCGCAATCCGTTTAGATCGCGTCTTACCGCATTTTTGCCCCCCCCCCCCCCCCCCCCCCCCCCGAAATAATAGTGAATTCGGAATCGAGATCCGAGACGTCCCGCAACAAGAGTGTCTAGACGCGGCTTCCCGTGTCGCTCTTCGCAGTTTCACATTTGCATTTTAATCATACGCAACCCGCAAAGCCATTAAATAGTTGATTCATGGGTCATCAAGACCCATATTTCAATGCCGCATTCTTCCCGTAGGTTATTATCCAAGCACACTATGTATATTGTATTAAGTACTTACCTACCTACTATTCTAAACAATAATTAGAATGTTTTCATAAATTTGTTGAATTGAAAAATTATAATTATGAATAATTTTGACCCCGTCCTACTGGGATAATTTCACACCCCCAGACCACCTCGGTTTTCTGTACAATTGATCTGCCAAAAGCCTTCCGTAAATCCTTACCTACAGCACTGCCACGTTTACAGATAACGACGAGCCGCCACTGTATAATATGATGTACCTAAGAGGGTACCTTTTTCGAAAATTTCAAAATAGGGAGTGGGTGTAAAAATTTGTAGTTACGCCACTAGAAGGCTTAGAACAAGTCAAGACATACAAAACCCTTCCTCTCAGAGCAGTTCTCAGTTTCACAAGGTATATACTTAAAAAAAAATCGACTTCCGGTTTACTATTGGGACGAACAAGCCTCCGAACTAAAACTAAGAAGAACTATTTAACAGCGATACTATGTCCCTACGCCACTGTCACTAGCTCGTCAAGCCTGCTGGGGAAGGCGATCGGGTCAGAGCAAGAGGGAGAGCAGTTAAACCGTGAAACCGTTATAGTAGCGTGGCCTTTGCTTAAGATTGGGATTCCCCCGCTGTTGTGTATTATTCATTTTGTCAACTATTGTGTCAACAACTAATAAAACTAATTATTAATTACTTGCCCACTTAAAAAGGGAATAACCGCTGCTAACAAGGCCTGGAAAAAGTTTTGAATTGAAAAATTAGAGTATTTTGAATAATCTTGACCCCCTCCTGCTGAGGATACTGCAAACCCCAGCCCTCCTCGGTTTTTTGCCAAGCCTTCCGCAAATCCTTACATACAGCACTGCTTTATTTACAGATAATGACGAGCCGCAACTGAGTAGTACGTAAGAGGCACCCTTTGTCGAAAATTGCGGGGGGGGGGGGGTTGATTTGTAGTTACCCCACTAGAAGACCAAGAACAAGTCAACACATACAAAGCCACTCATATTCTCATATCTTACCAGAACAGTTTCAGCGGTTTCACAAGATAGTAATTTTAAAAAATCGACCTCCGTTTACTATTGGGTTGGGGCGAACAAGTCTCCCAACTAAGAAGAACCATTTAAGGGATAGATCCTTCTTAAAAAGAGAATAAGCGCTGCTAAGAGCTAAGAGCAAGGTCTGGAAAAATGTTTGAATGAGATCGAAAACGACGTCTGCGTGGGTAAAAGGATACAAGATCATAACAATGCATCTTCAGAAAATATAACTCCATAAGTAATGGACGAGCAAGATAGAACTAATAGATAAGCGTTTTCACAAGCTGCAAGGAAAATTTAAGGAGGAGAGAGGATATATGGAACCGGAGGACGATGAATACAGTAGAACCGACCTTAAAAGGATGCAATCTGAAGGTCATGAAACAAAACGGGATACATTCCGGAACAATTAATGAGACTTAATTCTGATTGAAGCTGTAAGACCTGTGAAAGGGAAAGGTAATAATTCACTATATTTACTAACGCTGTAGGTAAACAAGATTTATAATAAGAAGGGCAATGGAGAATGGAAACTGAACCGAGCTAGAAGTAAAACCGTTCCAGAATCAACTTGGATTTGGATTTAGGAGAGTCCCTACAATAGATATCATCAAGACTATCATGCAGTAGGTTAGAGGTGATTACCACAAGCTAAAAACCCATAATCAGCGAGCTCAAAAGAAAAAACATCAGCAGCAGAGTTATAGTAGCGTGACTTATAGTAGAGTGATCTATTCGTAAATATTTCTTTTACTGCTCTTGAAAATTTCAAGCAGCTTTCTTGAAAGGGTGAAATACTTCTTTTCTGGATTATAAACTGAATTGAGGCATCTGATTTTTTGCATGCCAAGTCTGTCACTGAGAAGAGAATGAGAACAAATATCCTAAATCAGTGCTAGAGAGATGAAAAACACTTTTACCGAAGGGCATACTTTTTCGAGCACCTTACACACCATGACCACGGCTGTCACTGGGCAGAGAATGGCAACAAATATCCAAAATCAGTGCTAGAGAGAGGAAAACCACTTTTACCGAAGGGCATACTTTTCCGAGCACCTTACACATCATTATCACGGCTGTCACTGGGAAGAGAACGGCATTAAATATCCAAAATCATCGCTAGAGAGAGGAAAAACACTTTTACCGAAGGTAAAACTTTCCTGAGCACCTTACACACCATGACCACGGCTGTCACTGGGAAGAAAATGGCAACAAATATCCAAAATCAGTGCTAGCGAGAGGAAAAACACTTTTACCGAAGGGCATACTTTTCCGAGCACCTGACACACCATTACCACGGCTGTCACTGGGAAGAGAATGACACAAATAACCAAAATCTTTGCTAGCGAGAGGAAAAACACTTTTATCGAAGAGCAAATTTTTCCGAGCACCTTACACACCATGACCACGGCTGTCACTGGGAAAAGAACGGCAACAAATATCCAAAATCATTGCTAGAGAGAGGAAAAATACTTATACCGAAGGGCATACTTTTCCAAGCACCTTACACATCATTACCACGACTGTCACTGGGAAGAGAACGGCATTAAATATCCAAAATCTTTGCGAGAGAGTGAGGAAAAACACTTTTACAGAAGGGCAAACTTTTATAAGCACCCAACACACACGACCACGACTACTATGATGGATCGCCTCTTCGTGACGATTTTTTTCTAAATTATATTGTGTTAATTATATTTTATTAATATAATAATATTAATTACATAAATAACATGGAAATATTTCCCAACAACAATTATTCATTTCAAGAACATAAAATGTCATTATTGCTTAAGTACAAAGAGTGAAAAAATAAGAGAAAGAGACATAGTTTTACATAGGTAGCGAAAAATACCAACTAATGTCCAATCTAATGCAAAAAAAGCAGTTCTTGCAGGGTAAAGACTTCAAGGTCTCCTTCAATAACATTAAAGTCCTGTCGAGTCAGAAAAATGATGAATTATTATACCTCAATAGCGTGTATATTTTTAGCTCACCTTTGTACATGATCGTTTTGACTGAAATATTTCATAGTTTATGGCTCAAGTGAATAGTTTCTGATCGGGTTACTACAAGCCTGTTAATCGATACTCGCGGTCTCAGTTGGATAATAATCACGTAAGCTAAACGGTTATGTCCTCGACTATTCCAAAAGCTAACTGCGACACAGTGGAGGCTTTGTCAAGAAATAATGATCTAAATTTAAAATATTTAGGCAGGAAGAGCAAGGAGAACTCACGACGCAGTGAGCACGTTTTGTAACAAATCGATCATGAATGTGTGTTTGTGTTGGGTAGGTAGGTAAGTAGGTACCTACCTGTCATCTAAAAGTGTTGCAGTTTCTATATAACGCAATCAAGGTGATGGAAAGGTAAAAAGGTCAATAAGGTAGTGAAACAAAAGAGACCCAAGCATATACACAATTATATTTCCCAATTAGATGCGATTCGAATCGAAGTCATGGAATGACCGCGATCTCAAAAAAAAACTCGCAGAAAGATCAAAATTGAGGGAGTATATGTTTTTGAGGTCACTTTTTCCAAAAACTAGGTTCTTTTTTCGCTATAGTGCTGTCTAGCGGCCCAAAAATTAGAAATATGAGCCAAAATTGATAAATATGCTTGGTCCAAAATCTATTCCTTGTAAAATATTGCGCAAACCTTTTGGAAATTTATAGGAATATGGTTTGCGGCATCCGAAAGAGCAAAAATTTATTTAAAAAAAAGATCTTGGACCATCTGTTTATCTTTATAGTTTTGTCGCAAAGCATGAATTTTCATTTCACTGTCCTTTCTCATTTTCCACCGCTATACCTAAAAAAGAACGCATCTTGAAAATTCCATCTCTATCACAAAAAAAATCCTCAAAAGTGAGATGATGCCCCCTGAAATGGCAAAGTTTCTTAATTTTCACCTCAAAGCTAAACTATCGAGAATAATCATCCCCTTCAACCAAAAAAAATTGGAACATATGAATTTTCCCTTAAATCAACTGAAGAGGAAGTTTTTAATTATTTTCTAAAAAAAATTAAAATTCAACGTACCTATTTACAAAATGAGCGAATTTTTGTCCTCATTTCTATACCAAAAATATGCTATAGAGAGACGGGTGATAAAAAAACCCTTTTTTTCTGATCACCCTATTTCTTATTTCAATTTCCATTTTTTTAGGTCATATTTTTCCATTTCTGAGCAACATTTCCCGTTTTTTGGGCCACTTGACCGCACTTACGAAGGACAAAAATCCGATTTTCTGGAAGAGCCCCCTCCAAAACGTATCTTTCACTGTTCGGGTCGTTTGGAAATGGCATTTTTGGGTTCGAGGGAAAAAAATCTTCCATATTTTATTTTCGTCGAGTACCTCTCCATCGAATAGAAAAAATCACTGCCATCTGGGCTCTCATATCTGAATGCAAACTGATGGGATCACTCGAAGGAAGTGAAAATTAGAATAGAAAAAGCGAGAAGTCAAATATTATTCAGCCGGATGGAAAACTTGTTTTGCTAGATACATCACCCTGAGGGAGGAAACATGGTTCTTTCGCTGCTGCATATTTTCGATATACACTTTACTAAGGTGTAGTGGCGTGGACCTTGGTAAAAGATAGCATCAGCCGCTTTGCGGGCTTTTGAGAGTGGTCTTAGTGCTACTGAATGGCGTATGGTCAGAGTTTCTTGGATACATAACAAGTAAAAAAATCCTGTAACGACTGAATCAAGAAAGTAGATCATCAAAATAAGAGAGATTTCATACTTGGGGTATAATGACAGCAGGAGAAAAGTTTTGAGTTGCTGCGTTTGATAATGCAGGGAAATATAGAGAAGAGAAGGGGTCGGGGTTAGAAGTGACGGATATCGTGGTTGAAGAACTTGATTCAGTGAGGATTGGCTCCTGAAGAAATAGAAGCCATTTTTTATAAGCATAAAATAATTTTTTTTTTAATTTTCCAAAAATGCATCATGCTACACAAATATACTGGCTGCACATAACGGTCGTCATACCTATGATTGCGTATGGCAGTACCGCTTGGTGTCAAAAGGCCAGCAGGCCATGTCCCAATTAAAGCTCTCTGACCTACAGAGAGAGTCTTGTCTGGCGATCTGTGGTGCTATTAACACCACAACGTCGGCAGCTATGGAAATCCTACCACCTCTCTAAAAATTTACCACCTGTCCATATTTATTTGGAGAGAGAGGCCAGATAGACTACACATAGAATTAAACAGATGGCAAGACGCTTGCCAAAGACCCAAAGGCTTATAACTTGGAGCAAACCAGGTTACTGGATGACATAGAAAGTCAAAGTTTACTGGGTATTCCCTCGGACTTAATGCCTAAGACAATCAATAACCGCTCTGTTTACAATGTCCTTCTTCCGAGAGGAGACGTGGGACAACAGAAATGAACTCCTGAAAGCAGATTTCATCGATGGATCTAAGACATCCGTAGGAGCTGGCTCGAAGAATAGAGTTTTCTCGAGCCTGGGCCTTCACGCAACCATTTTCCAGGCCGAAATCTATGCCATAGAGCTCTGTTCGTAGTTGCAGGAAAAGATGCACTGTCAATGCTTATCAATAAAGGTATTTTCAGACAGCCAAGCGACTCTAAAAGCCCTTAGCTCCAGCCACTGCAAGTCCAAGTTGGTCTGGAACTGTCAACTAACCTTGAATGCTCTAGCAAAGAGCAACGAGGTAACTCTGGTCCGGATTCCGGGCTATGCTGGATATGCAGAGAAAGAACTGCCGACTCACTGGGCAGGAAAGGTGCCGAATCTGAATTTATTGGACCAGAATGGGCTAAGCGGTGCAAGTCCTCCAGCACTGGCAAAACTTACCAAGATTGGACCATTAAACGCCTTTATAAAAGGACCAAAAAACTATTGGATCTTAACAGGAAAGAACTGAAAGTCCTAATAGGCCTATATACTTGGGCACTGCAAGATGAATCATCATCATCTGCACAGGATGGGCTTAGTTATCATCGCTGAACGCCGCCTCTGTGGTTGGAGGATGACGAAACAGCAAAACACTATGTGAATGTGAGTGTCTCGCTTTGGGAAAGACCAGATTACAAACCTTCGGGAGAGACTTTCTCACACCGGAAGACCTGGATACATTAACACCAGGCAAGATGGTCAGCTTCCCTCAAAGAGGCTGGGCTGATGGGGTTAATGTAGTACGACTAGATGTGAGCCCCAATAGACCTATATGATTGCAGTGGAGGCATCTAATCTAGTGTAACGGAATTAAGAATTTTGTTCAATCAGGTTTTATGTATTCACACCGTGTATAATATCTATCAACTATATTTATGAAAATTATATGTTTAACAAAACCTAATTGCCATGCTTTGACAAAAACGAAATAAAACTGAAAATATTTCTGTATAGTTATCAAAACATCAAAACAAACTTATTTATGTAAAATAAACAACTGCATGATATCAGAAACAATTACCTACTTACATCAAAAACATTGAAAATAAACAGATAATTATAAACGTGTGATATAAAATAAAATAATATACAAACAAAATATTAACTTAACGTCATTTTCAATCAAAAGCTGTTTTATAAACATAATTTAAATTATTTTAATAAATAATTTAAATTTGATCAGATATACATTATATGTATCACTAAAAAAATGTAAATTTTGTATATTTTTTAGTGACAATAAATGCAAAATTCAGTCATTCATATATTTATTTCTTGATGTCCTGTATATGGGGGCTTTGGGGAAATTAGGCTGTGTGAACCTGCCCCCCCCCTTCCAAGATGTGACAATTTAGATTTTCAATAGTGGGTATTATTGACCATAAAGTGACCATGATTGACCACCAAAAATTTTTGATTAGGCGCTCTTATAAATAAAAATACATAGGTACCTACTGGAAGTTTTAGGGTCCGAACAAAATGGTCCCTCTTTTGTTTTGATAAATCTCTTGATTTAAAAATAAAATATTAAAAAATTCGAATAAAACGAAAAATAGAAAACGAACAAAAAAAATTAACCCTGTATGTTTTTTCTAAGTCATTCCGGAAATACATATTATGTTTAAGGATCCTTTTATTCCTTAAAAAGCTTTTCTATCAACTGTAAAAAAAAATCAGAAAATGGAATGTACCTACTAAAATTGGCGATACAAAAATGTAAGAAATTTCCTCTTCTTTAATTATTTTTTTGGTGCAGACATTTTTGTCATCATTTCAAACAATCGCTTTGTTATTAAAAAAAAAACATGTTTTTGACCCTTCATTCAAGATTGCTTCTCGTGCAATCTCCCCCCCCCCCCTTCAAGGTCGAAATTAAGATCTATTTTTCAAGACCCAGACCCCAACATGAAATAAGGTACGTGAAGTTGGCCCGAATAAGCACTTCTACTTATTAAGACCTCATGTTCCTTTTTCAAAGCAACACTGCCTCCCTCCCTCTTTATGGGAGGGAGTGAGTCACAAAATATGGAAAGCTCGATTACACCTACACCATTAAATATATTGAAATGAATCAAAAAGTACTGTAAAGGGGAGGGCGAATTGCAGTTTGTAAAATTATTTTCAGATACACAGGATGGCCCAATATCGCTGTACGCTGGCCATACAACTTTGTTATTTAAATAGGACATCCTCTATATTATTACATCAGATTACTTGAGAAAAGTAAAAAAGAATGGTTGGTAAAGTTAAAGTTTGTAACGAGTGAATTATGAGTTACAAACAAATGAAAATCGCGATTTTTCATTTTCAAAGCAGCTTATCTATAAAAAACGGCTCAACATATAGGAAAATTACATGTTCCTATTTTAATTTTTCATTTGATATCCCATAATGTAGCTGAAATGTTTATACCGGGTGATAAAAATAATCAAATTTTTCATTCTGTATAAAAATTTCATCCACCCAATTTAGAATGCCGCGCATGACAAGTTAAGATAGGGACATAAGCCGTTTCCCTCTATCTTGAGCCGTTTTCAAGATAAAGTTGCTTTGAAAATGGAAAATTGCGATTTTCATATTTGTTTATAACTCATAATTTACTCATTACAAATTTTAACTTTACAAACTATCCTTTTTGACTACTTATTCCCATTTTCCCAAACAATATGAAGATGTAATAACAGACAGGGGTGTTCTATTTCAAATAACAAAGTTTCATGGCTTAAAGCGATATTGGGCCACCTGTATATACCCGAAAATAATTTACAAACTGCACTTTGTCCTCCCGTTTGCAGCACTTATTGGTTCATTATTGTCATATCTTTAATGGTGTAGGTGCATGTAATCGCGCTTTCCATCTTAGGCGACTCACCCTGTATATAAATTTCCCCCTATGAACTGATAAGTCCCAGTTCCATTCTTTATTAAGGGAGCAGTTAGTAAAAGGAGTATAATGTCAACTAAAAAACGGAGTTCATTTGGGTTTACTCAGACCAGAAGTCAAGTATAATGCGGAGTACCTACCTAATACAAAAATGAGAACAATCACGAACAAAAATGTCGGAAAGAATCTCGGCCAAAAATAAAATTCCTGGCCATTTTACATAATTTCGAAATTTTATAAATCTGATTATAACGATTCGCTGATGGCATTAATAAATGGGTGACATAAATCGGATAAAATACTCGCCTTCGTGGATGATGTACTGTTATTTTCATTAGAAAATATAAACATTTTAAAAAGCTTCCCACAAGCTTAGTGCCAGCTTATTTTTATACTAAATCCGAACCATAAAAATTCTGGAGAAGTTTTTATAAATCTCTTGCTTATATTACCAGTTACATGTGCAGCAATTTCCCTACCGATGTTGATTCAATAAAAAAAATCTATGTGACAGGGATTATACAAACATGATAATGATGAAGCTTAAATTAATTACACAAAGACATGTACAATATAAATAACAGGCCATCATGCAACCATTATTTGATCCACTTAGGCAAAAAGCCAAGATTATAATACATCCCAGTTTTTTATTCATCCTAGTTTATATGCATGTTAAACGCCAAACAACCTCCTGGATCAGTTTTTAAAGGAAATTGGTAAGCTTGTAACTGTTAAAAAAACATGTCATAAAAACAAGATCTAAAAATTTATTATAAACAAAAATTGAAATGTATACCTATCTACCTACCTAAGGACTAGATCCTGGCATACAATAATATGTGATTATATATCTTATCACTCTAATTATTGTATAGAATTATTATTACCATACCTAACATATAATGTAGCATGTAGTAGTAACTATACACCTACCTACTTCTAGTATAATGTATGAGTAATCATAATATAATAATAATTATAAGTAGGTATGTGAAATTCAGCAATTTTTAAAAACTAGCTAAGAGCCAGTGACATTTGACGCACGTGTACAAGAAATATAACACTTTAAAACATGATATACTGCGGATTTTATGTCATTTAATAACACTAAAACAAATATCAATTTTTTAATGCCCCGCAATGAAATTAATTGCTACACAAGTGTTCCTGAATAATAGGTCTCGTATAAATTTGGGGGATATAAATGTAAATAATTTTTTCATCTATTTACTCCGCAATGAACTTTACGCAAGAAAAAAACTTAATCGAGTGGTGATATTGATCGCAAAATCCTTATCGACCAGATGGTACAGATACCTATACATAAAGGATGTCCCAGAATAAAGGCGACAAATTTCGACGGTATAGAATATTTTACTGAAGTTTATACACGAAAATTCTCAATAGCCCATTCTCTAAATTGAGAATTAATGAAGTTATAGGATTTTGAATTTTCCAAAAAGAAGTAACTTTTTTTAATTCCAAAAGAAATATCTCGTGAAATTTTTTGTGACGTTTTTCTATTCATTATCTAGTCTAATATTACAACAATAATTCCTAGTGTGCGTATACAGTGTGTGTCACAGGCATGGTACACCCCCTTTTTTTTCTTTTTTTTTTGAGATAATTTTTTGAAATTTGGTACGTCGCATATTCTCGATAGAGCGCACTTTTTAGCAGAAAATTGAATTTTTTCCCACATCCGGTTTTTCCGGAAATGTCACCAACTTTTTATTTTTAAATGGGACACCCTATATATTATTATATTTTTGGATTCTATACATTTGTACGAATCCAACCATACCAAATAAGTACCATTTTAAATGTCAAATTTGTTTTTATTTAATTTTTTATTTCTCAATTATAGTGTGCCATTATTTCAGTTGTGTTCGTCACAGATGCAAAATGGGCACACCAAAATGTCCCTTATTAAGAGTACTAGTAGATGGTACCTCGGTACCAAGATGGTACCATTTGAAAAAACGAATTCAGCTCAAAAAATCATTCCGGTGCGCATAATTTATCCATAAATCACTCAATTTAGTACTTTGAACAAAAATTCGATTTTTCTAGCATTAGACGATCCAATTGGAGTGAAACAAAATAGTCAAGGCACACTATAATAATTGAGAAATAAAAAATTAAATAAAAACAAATTTGACATTTAAAATGGTACTTATGTGGTATTGTTGGATTCGTACAAATGTATAGAATCCAAAAATATAACAATATATAGGGTGTCCCATTTAAAATAATAAAAAAATAACAAAAAGTTGGTAACATTTCCAGAAAAACCGGATGTGGGAAAAATTCAATTTTCTGCTAAAAAGGGCGCTCTATCGAGAATATGCGACGTACCAAATTTCAAAAAATTATCTCGAAAAATGAAGAAAAAAAAGGGGGTGTACCATGCCTGTGACACACACTGTATAACTTGAAGCAAGAACGTATGCTAGATAGGAGTCCAGATGTATGCACCACAAATTTTTAAGCCGCTGGAAAAATCTTGGTTTTGACACATTATCCCGAAATCTATATACAGGGTTACTGGTAACTGGATACATTCCTTTGGTGATCTGATAAAACAAGAGGTAAGAAGTAAATTAACCCCAACATGCACTATACAAAACTCAATAGATTTTGAGATATTTCGATTTTCAACTTTTCTTAAAAAAATGGTTTCAGATGTCTTGAAATGTAATTTTCAAAAAATCTACTTTAACTTTTTGATTTTTTTTTGCTGGAATACTTGTCCAATACTATGCTTCCTTCTGGAATAAAAAATATCCTGAGGTATTTCGATCGTGTGAAAATTTCGAAGAAAAACTTTCACAAACTATTTTTTTTAAATAAGATTTAAAAGTTTTTACAAGTTATTTTCGCAAAATTGTCAAGGCACCTTGCGTACAAATTGTTTTAAAAACTTCCCTAGTGTAGTAGCTATCTAACAAGGTACGAATCTTGTACAAGAATAACAGAATCTCCCCGCTATGTACCGTTACCGAGGAACAAATCCTTAAGTCGGGACGTTTTAAAAAAAATACGGCCCTGAACGGGGGTCTTAAAATTCTCGGATCCGGCCCATCTTCAACAGGTCGTATTTGGGGGTCCCGAGCTTCGTCCCTACCAAGTTTCGTCCCGATCGGTAAAACTTTCAGACACTAAGAGTGTTTCCTAGGCTATTCCCGAAAAATCCCGAAATTCCCGAAAAAATGACACTTCCCGGGCACGGATCCCGCTCATTTTCAATAGGCATCGTGCCACGGTGCGCCTCTTCAATCGAGCCAAATTTCAACTTTCCCACATGAAAACTGGCGGCTCTAGAGTGTTTCCTAGCAAAGTCACAGAAGTTTCGTAAGTATACGTATTCTTGTGCCCGAAAAATGTCTGTCTGTCGGTCTGTCTGTCTGTGACTTTGCTAGGAAACACTCTAGAGCCGCCAGTTTTCATGTGGGAAAGTTGAAATTTGGCTCGATTGAAGAGGCGCACCGTGGCACGATGCCTATTGAAAATGAGCGGGATCCGTGCCCGGGAAGTGTCATTTTTTCGGGAATTTCGGGATTTTTCGGGAATAGCCTAGTAATAGCCACTCTAAGTGTCTGAAAGTTTTACCGATCGGGACGAAACTTGGTAGGGACGAAGCTCGTGACCCCCAAATACGACCTATTAAAAATGGACCGGATCCGAGAATTTTAAGACCCCCGTTCAGGGCCGTATTTTTTTTAAAACGTCCCGACTTAAGGATTTGTTCCTCGGTAACGGTACATAGCGGGGAGATTCTGTTATTCTTGTACAAGATTCGTACCTTGTTAGATAGCTACTACACTAGGGAAGTTTTTAAAACAATTTGTACGCAAGGTGCCTTGACAATTTTGCGAAAATAACTTGTAAAAACTTTTAAATCTTATTTAAAAAAAATAGTTTGTGAAAGTTTTTCTTTGAAATTTTCACACGATCGAAATACCTCAGGATATTTTTTATTCCAGAAGGAAGCATAGTATTGGACAAGTATTCCAGCAAAAAAAAAATCAAAAAGTTAAAGTAGATTTTTTGAAAATTACATTTCAAGACATCTGAAACCATTTTTTTAAGAAAAGTTGAAAATCGAAATATCTCAAAGTCTATTGAGTTTTGTATAGTGCATGTTGGGGTGAATTTACTTCTTACCTCTTGTTTTATCAGATCACCAAAGGAATGTATCCAGTTACCAGTAACCCTGTAGGTACAGTGTGTCCCTATTTTAAATCTCTAGAATAAAAATTTTCGAGGTAAAATTTGACCGTTTGCGATCCCAGCGTATACTTATTGATTAAATAATAAATTTTACCATAATTTCATGTTTAATATAAATCAAGCATGCCTTGATAGAAGCATCCTTTTTGTTTTCATCATTCGAAAAATTTTATTTAAAAAATTTGTTCAGAATTCAAAATTATGTACGAGTTCCAACATTTAAGTATAGTTTTAGAGGTCGTTGTGTATACCAGGATGTCCCAAATTTTCTTTATCAAGAGATATCCGCGTAAATTTGGGGAATTTCAAGTATAAGAAATATTTGAGTTTTCCCAAATTTAATTTATTTCTGTTTTGATACCTATAACGCGGATATGCATTGATTTTGCTTTCCGACTGTACCCTCGACACAATTTTACGTCTTTCAACCCTCCAAAGTAATCATCCTCTTCCCCTCCTTGTTTTCTTTTTTTTTTCAACTTCCACCCTCAGTTTGTTTATTGGCAGGATTACTGACTTTGTTCTGAATACATGCGATTTTTTGAAATCTAAGCATACTATTTAATTTGCCAAACCGGCATTGCCAAGGAGCAAAAAGAACACCTTGAGGTCGTTTTAAAATGAAATTATGCTTTCATACGAAACTATTATTTTCATGGTTACACGTGACGACAATAACGCATAACTATGGTAACGAATAATGACAGTACCCAAGTCGAAATGCCACGTTTCCGATTGAAAAGAATAGTCGCGGTAAAAATTTGACAGTTAGTTCTTCAAAATTCAGTAGTTCGACAAAATTAATCCAACTTAGTGCTTATATACAAGGCGAGTCAGTTTTTTTGTAGCAGAACTTCATCAGTTTATAGAAAACCTTTTTTAAGGAATAAAGTTCCCATAAACATAAGTTCTGGGAATGCTTATAGATTTTTTTTCCAGTTTTCCCCGCATAACTTGGGCATTTCTCACTATTTTAATTCCATACCAAGCGGTTATTTATTATAATTTAGAACACATAAACCGAAGAAAATCAAGGGTGAAAAAATTCATCAGTGGCGTGGATACAGGGTATACCTATGTCCCCTTTTTTCGCTCAGCAACTTCTATGCCCCATGGACTTGTATTTGTAGGTATTTGTATCTTTGAGGGTGATCAAGTCACTGCATGCGATCTAAAAGATCTATCCCCTCTACTGTTGCTTCGCCTGGTGTGGAATCCATTTAGTGAAGCACCCTCTCCAAGTCCGTTTCCTTTTGAGAAATTCAACTGCATCGCAATTATTGAGCAGCAGGTGACCTGGTGTCTCGTCTCCTTTCCCGCAGAATCTGCAGATGCCATTCTCTTCTATATGCCTAACTTCCTCAGGTGTTCCTTGAGCTTGCAATGTCCCGTTAGGAATCCCGTCAGTGTTCTGAGACGTTCCTTGCTAAAGTTGAAGAGTATCTTCGAACTCTCTCGGTTAAAATTCCCGAGAAGTTCTTTGGCTTGTCTCAACCCTGAGAGGTTCCTCAATGGGTTTCTCTCAGGTTTTCAGTTTTTCTTCTTCCTTTTGGAGTTCTGCATGCTTTGAAGAAAGTATCTTCGTAAGAAAGTATTCTTATGCCAGTGAGTTTTCCTCGATTCTGGAATGGCCCGCGGTATCCACTTGAGGTGAATTTTATTTTCTTTGCCTAATTCGTTAAGTCTTCCTAGGCACTCCCAAGCCATATTGGAGCTGATGGTCGAAGAACTCAGCGTCTTTAGCTGCTTGACTATCCGTCAATATTTCTATTTCTTTGTTTTTGTAGTTTCTATCGAGGTTTATTTAGGCACATACTTCTATTGCGTGTTTATAGGTAATTCCGCTTGTAGTATTATCGTTGGGGATTTTCCCATTGGTTTGGAGTAGATGGTGTTGGTGTGTGGCCCATAGATTCCTGCCCCGGTTCCCTCTACGGTTTTTGAGCCGTCTGTGTATACGATTTGATCGCGTATACCTTCTTTGAGAGTACAGTTGGAGGTGTTGTTTCATTCCTCTTTCGTAGACAGATTCGTGATGAAATTCCTCTCGAAACTGAATTTTTTAATAGTTTTGTCTTTTGGCAGTGTCTGGAGCCCCTCACAGCAACCCAAGGGTCGATCTTCAGTGGCTCGCCGTACACTCCTGATTCCTACTCTTGACATCCTAAGTAGAGCTTCTCCAGCTCTTTTCTCTATCACCAAATGTATCCAGGATTACTTCCAACGTAGCGGTTGGGCAAGTTCTCATTGCTCCTGTGATGCAGAGACACGCAAGTCTCTGGATCTTCTCGAGTTTTTTCCTTACTGTTGCTAGCTTAGTGCTCTTGTACCAAGGAACCTCTCCGTAGGTGATGATAGGTCTCATGCACTATAGCATCGTGTACATCCAGCGCAGAATGTGTGGGTTACAGACAGCCCCATGTTCTGCTAGCCATTCTCCTGCACACAATGAGTACGGTAGTAGCTTTACTTACTGTTTTGTCCAGGTGCTGGTTCCACAGTAGTTTTTTGTTTAGTGTTACTCCTAGAAATTTAACTTCTTCTTTCCGTTCTAAATCCACTTCGCTCAAGCGCATGGCTTTGATTTTTGGAAGCTTCAGTCTTCTTGTAAATGGTACAAATGTTGTTTTGTAGGATTGATGTTTAGAAATCACAAAAAACATATAACATATACGTTGTGATCATTGTCGAACCCCGATCCCTGCTCCCAAGATAAAAAAAAATAAATAAATAAAAAATAAAAAATAAAAAATAAAAAAAAATAAAAAATATATGTAGGTATATAAAAAAAACAAAAAAAAACAAAAAATAAAATATTAAAAAAAATTATTAAAAAAATATTTAAAAAAAGTAATAATAATAAAAAATAAAGAAAAAGAAAAAAAAAAGAAAAAGAAAAAAAACGCCCATTGCATATAATATCTTCACTGTATTAAACGTTGTAATTTTCTTTTGTAAGTGAGCCCGACTCCACCAAATCTATCTTTCAAAAATTTGTCAGGTCAGGTCAGGTTTTGCTTTTGAATTGCCAAAAGTTTGTGGCTGATGGAGCGAGCGTTCCAATGCCAAAAATTTCACATACATACATACATATAACATTATAACATTACCTAATTATTGTTATTTCCTACTCCTATTATACAGGGTGTTACAAAAAAGGTTGTAAAATATTTGTAGAGATAATAGTATGAGCCAAAATAAACAAGAAAAAATTAATAAACATCATACCGTCGGGTCCGTAAATTAACGGTTTCGAGGGAGATTTATGTACCTATAAGCATACCAGGTATGGAGGATTTTCTTTTCTTTTATTATCATTTTTTGAACTTATTAAATTATGTAGGTACCTACCTGTAGCAGTAAACATTTTTTGTGGCATGATAAAATTTCAGTGTTAAATTATGTTGATTTCTTATTAAATAGAAAATTGACTTGAACCGCCAAGACTTGAATTTATAAAGATGCTTTCTTCGTGTCGAATATGCTTTGCACCGAAAATATTTAAAAAATATGACAGAGTTCTTTTTTCGGAAATTTATTCCTTCTTGGCATTAGTTTCTGTTACTAATGTTGATTTTTCCAATTATTATAAAAAATCTTTACTAGTACCTATTGCAGATTGCAGTCAAAATATTCAAAATTCAAAATTACACTGATGAGAAAAGCGAGCAAAACGTTATGAAATTTCAAAAAAAGTACCACTTTTTGGCCGTCTGTAAGTAGGTACCTATAAAAAATTTCATTTCTTTCATTACTGATAGAACTATATTATATTTGGGAAATATCTAACGAATTTTACCGACATTTCTCTCAAAACACGTTTTATTTTCGAAATATTGTTTTTTGTGATTTTGAAGTTTAGAAAAATGCAATTTTCATGGAACCAGTTTCCTGGATTCACACCATGGATCTAGTGTGCTCAAATTATAAACTTATTTGAAAGCACAAATTTATGACAAAGAAAATTTTCTAAAAAGATGAAAAACATAAATTTTTCTAAACCTTATCTTAGGTACCTTTATAGTGCAAACTTTTGACGGGCACTGTAGGTACCTACTTATACAGGGTGGGCCACGGTATATGAAACGGAAGATTATGGCCGTGTCTCTGGATTTTAGGATCTTTTTATTTTTGGAGTGGATAGAGACCCGGCAGAGGTACGTTTTAAAATTACATTCATAATGTACAAGGTGTCCCAAAAGCATAAAACATATCAAAGTTATGTTTTTTTAAATGGAATGCTCCTATGTTATTGCATTTTTAGATTGTCTGAAAAAAGAAAATAAGATTGGCTTTTACAGTTGGTGTTTAAATTCAGAAGTTTTTGAGTTATAAACAAGTGAAAATCGTAATTTTTGAAGTTCAAGGCCCTGTACAACGAAAACGGCTGAAGATAGAGAAAAACAGCTTACATGTCCCTATTTTAACTTTTCATGTACTATCCTATGGTATAGAAACATTTGTGCTTTCTTTGATTTTTTTATTTGGCGACGCGTGGAGAAATCTCAGAATTTTTCAAATTTTTTATCACCCTGTATAAACATTTCATCTACATTGTAGGATAGTACATGAAAAGTTAAAATAGGGACATGTAAGCCGTTTTTCTCTATCTTCAGCCGTTTTCGTTGTACAGGGCCATGAACTTGAAAAATGACGATTTTCACTTGTTTATAACTCAAAAACGTCTGAATTTAAACACCAACTGTAAAAGCCAATCTTATTTTCTCTTTTCAGACAATCTAAAAATGCAATAACATAAGGAGCATTCTATTTAAAAAAACATAACTTTGATATGTTTTATGCTTTTGGGGCACCCTGTACTTTATGAATATAATTTTAAAACGTACCTCTGCCGGGTCTCTATCCACTCCAAAAATAAAAACGTCCTAAAATCCAGAGACACGGCCATAATCTTCCGTTTCGTATACCGTGGCCCCTGTATAAATAACACTGAGAAAACTGTATAATAAAAAGTGTATAATAAAGAAAGTATAATTGTTTCAATTATAGATTTTATTTGATTTGACAAAATTGCTTTATGAAAATAATAACAAATATATACTAACACTTTTATTATGAGATATAATACTTTATCCTCCAAGTATAATAAGTATTACTATCGGAGATTATAAGACGCCAGTATTAAATGTCTTCTAATTGTATTTATTATGAAATATTATAAAATGTTACTTTAATAATTCGCAAGTTAATAATCATTATTGAAAATTTAATAAGTATGGTATTTTATTACACAGATTCTAATAAAGTTTATTGTACTCTTCTTATTGAGTTAGGAGTTATTTTCTTATAAAGTCGATATATCTAGAAAATGCATCATTTATGTTGTAAGTTTTGAAAGTGTCGGTCGTGCGTTTCAGTGTGCCCCTGAGTGTTATTTTTCTACATTACATAGGGTTTTTCTTTTGCTTATCCTCCTTTGTCAGTTCTGTGTAATGATTATTGTTCCATTTTCAAATGTCGTTCTCAAATCATTTCGGATATTTGACAAATAGTGAAACAGAATTGATAAAAGAGGAAAAGCAAGAGAAAAACTCTGCAGTGAGGTCAGAGCGGCATTTCTTGTGTATTTGTGAACTGCGAAGTGAATTGTGTTACCATTTATCAATGCAATTACAAATAGGATGGTTAGTTCGAGGAATAATAATTAAATCATGATATCTGAATAGTGCGAAATTCCAATTATGTAAGTATTAATTATGGTGCTATAGAAGAATCACGGGATTTACGAAACTTATTGAAAAATTCACAGGTAGGTAATTGTACTAATCTTGTAGTTCTCCTATTTTAGACAGCCCATGCAGACACCCCCCATGTCCCATGACAAGCGAAGCTTCCACGGCTGGTACATTATGACAAACGAAGCTTTATTAAGCTTTAATAAGCACGGTTACAGCAGCAAGTGCGGATACTACTGAGACGAGACTACTGAACAATTTGGAATCTGACTTAAAGTTTTTTTATTACATATACATACTCGTACTTATCGAATTTAAAAATGTTATATTTTCTATCCTCGTTATGTTAACTGTTAATTACTTTTATGAACACTTTGGCATTTATTATTTATTAGCGCAGTTGAAATATTTCTAAGCATTTAAAAAAATTTGTTTCATGATGAATTTCTATGCTATTAAATAAAGGAAAAATCTATTTCCACTGTTTTCTTTATATCCCCTATTTAAACATACCTGCTGCATGTTATAAAAATTATTGAAAAATATAATAATTAAAATTATTATGAAAAATAATTATTCTTATTAAAAACTTTTAATAAAAATTATGAGAAACGCCTAATAGATGACAATTATAAAGCTACTTAATATAATAAGAACAATATAGTAAACCTAATAAAAATTGTTTTTAGCTTTTATTAGAATCTTCTAATAATTTAAGTTTTTACAATATAATGGTTTCTATTATACAAATTTATTAAATATTATTAAACAAGATATATCACAAACAAAAATCTAATATAATTGAAATTATAATCTAACTTTCATTATAATAATATTATAACTCTTATTATCCAAGTTGGCCATCCCAATACGAATTAGAAAATATAATAGTTAGTATTATATTTATAATCATTTGTATAATACATTTTTCTCAGTGAACCTATAAATATATAGTCTTTTTCTCTTGGTTTTCCTCTGTTTTCAATTGCTTTTCCTAGTTGGTATACCTAAGTCAAATGATTTTCTTATTATTCAAATAAGGATCCTTATACATGGTCATTGATTTATCAATCAATTTACTTTTATGTCAAATCAGTTTCACTTTAGGTAGTATGTCAATTGCTTTACCTATATTAATACTTATGCAGTGTCATAGTCTTATAAACATTAGAAAAGCATTTGCTAAATAGGAAAATCATTTCACAAATTTGGAAACACAATTGACAAAAGACGAAAACAAAAAGAGAAAGACTATATTATAAGGTGTTAAAACAATATGCATATATGTATTGTACCTACCGACTTACTTATATTTAATAATTTCTAAGTGTAAGGTAGGTGGTACCTATTATAGGTATACTTACAAGCAGGTTCCCTATATCTACTTTTAGTGTGAAAAATAAATTTTTCTATACGATATGTACCTAGGTAGATATAGAAAATTTTCCTAAAAGATGCGTAGGTATATGCAGGGTGTACTTAATCTAAATAACACCAAAAAAATTTAAGGGCTGATTCTTTGGTAAAAAAAAATCTATTAACGTGTATGCACCGTTTTTGAGATACAGGGTGTCAAAAAAAGATTATTTTTCCAGTTTTTTTGAAGATATCTGGGGAACCGTTTGAGATGCGGAATTCCGCTTTTGTAAATAGGTATACGTGTTTTTTATTGATAGGTATTAGTTCTACCTTTTGAATATTAAGTTCAGTTTTTTTCATATGATGGTAGGTATTTGCGGAAATCTTTTAGGATTGAGAGAAGTTTTGTCCTTAATTAAAGCTTCCGACAGATTTCTTGAAACATCCAAAGCGAGTTTTTCATTCGTATTGTATACCCGGCGTTTTTCTCGAAAACGGCCCACGTTCTCAGTTATGACAAAGAGTAGGTACCTACCTCTTTTGTGTACAAAAAACTGGCGGTTAAAAGTAGTACCTACGCTTTTAAAATATCAATAATTGATCCAGTGTCGTACATATTATATAGGGACATAAATCCCCCCCACCCCTAAAAATCTCCGCTTCTCCGCCACTGGCATATTTAAAAAGTTAGTTAGCATTAAAGTTGCTATATAATATCAATGGTAAGATCTGTACAAAAGCTGAATTCTGTATCTTATATACGGTTCCCGAGCTATTATCTTCAAAAAACTGGAAAAATAATCTTTCTTTACCTACTCAAAAAATCTCAAAAAGGGTGCATTTCCAGACACACGTTAATAAGAAATTTTTTGTTTATTTTTTACCAAAGAATCAGCTCTTAAATGTTTTCGGTGTTTTTTATCTAGATATATATACACCCTGTATAAACTACCAAACATCTAAAACCGAAAGCTCTGTAATAGGGACCTATCCTATATTAGGTAGGTAACTTAGGTACCTATTATATGCGGTCGATTAATTCTCGTTCGCAATTAATGTCATCAATATATGTATAGTAGGCATCATATTAGGTACCTATAGGATAGGTACCGATAACTCCCGCTCTTCCCTACATATACCTACCTACCTAAATATTCATAAAAAAAAAAAAAAAAAAAAAACTGGTGGGTAGGTAGATACCTACCTACGATACCTACCATCTATTCATGGTAGCCCTATTATAAGTAGGTACCTAGCAGGTTATAATGTAACTTACTAAATTCATATGGGGTTGATGCTGGTGTTGCATAGTCGATCGTCCAGGACTAAAATTCAAGGTTTCAGGAAGTTCGTTCATTTTCAAAAACCGTAAAATCAACCAGTCAAAACGTAAACATGTAACAAACTTTGTCACTTCACAATAAAATATCAAAAAAATCACACATTACAACTCCCATTTTATCCGCATATAATCTTCTCTAAACTATACCTTATCACACCGAAGAGTTAAAAAAAAAATTAAAATAACAGCCGTATTTTACATTAGCCCAGTAAAGTCTGTAATTTCGATCAAATAGAACGCGATACTCTGCAACCAGACGATGTCAACAGTTCACTGAGAATAATTAACAGTAACAGAGCATGCAAATGAGTGGGAAGGAGTAAGCGCCAAGGAGGAGGGAGCGTATTCCTTTAATAGGCCCAGTAGTGATCCATTATCCTGCCTACAGTTGTGATTGGACCAGCCTACAACCGTTTTCATCACTGTCTTGCACTTTGTCTTTCTCTGTCCGTTACGCTTCTTTGATGGCCTGATTTTTACCGATTGCAATTCTTCAAGGACAACCAATGGCTGTTGAGGGCGTGTTTTCTCTTATTGGTCGGTCACTCGCTCAGGTAAGAGAGATTTAAAAAAATCTACCTTTTAGGAATAGGTAATTCTCACTCTAACATTTTTTTTTCAATTCTGTATTCATAATTTATATTATCCCAGGTACTTTTTGTTAAAATCAAAGTCAAGTTCACCACCAGCTTGATCAATTTTATTTAAAAATAATTTGTAATTTTTTTTTTTTTTTGAGACGGTTTAATCCCTTGAAAGTTGTAAAGCCGCTTCTCGTCTCTCGTTCCACCAGGTTGTGGGTTGTAGGTATGGAAACCTCTTTTTATTGTTCACTATGATGGGGATCTCGGTATCGGTAACCAATGGCCGATGGGTTGGTTAAAATTATCTTCAAAAAAATTCAAAATTATATATTAATAAGTAAATAAAATGAAAAATAAATAAATCGCTTTAGGTATATTTCTGAATCGTTTTAAGCTGAATTGGGTAAATTTATGAACTTTTACTGCCAAAATTCCAGGGGTGTTGTTCAAGAAAAGTATACAGGCGGGTGTTGAAAAATTCTCGGTACCGTTTCTGTTAGGTATATGTTATTATTGTAAGTATATTAATATTTCCTGAGAAAATGCTTTCAAAATAAAAAATTGTTGAAAATAAATGAAAACAAAATAAAACAAATTAGCAAACAAACAAACAGAAAACAAATAACAAAATAAAAATGAAAACAAATGAAAATAGAAATTGTCTATTTTCATTTGACTCCACACTCCACCCAGGCGTCAGGACGCGTTGGGCACAAAATTAATATTTTGAATACCTATTATACGCAATTTATGGTAAATTTGGTAGCGAAAACATCAAGATAGACGATGCCGAAGTTGTAGGTAAAGGTAGCATTCTACAAATACCTACTTGGACTATGCATGAAATTAAAATTTGTACCTACCTGAGACAACCAGCACCAGCAGACATACGAGTTGAGTAGAAGAATAGGCCTCACGTGGGCAGCATTTGGAAACATGAGACAGATATTCAAATCTGACATCCCTATGGTCCCTATGTGTCTGATAAAGCACAAAAGTCTTTATCCAAAATGTAGGTATGTCCTGCTCGTCATAACCTATGGAGCTGAAACACTGACCCTTAACCAAAAAATCTATAAATAAGATATACCCAGAGCTACCCAGAGAGCGATGGAAAGGTCAATGTTGGGGATCTCCCTCCGAGACAGAGTCACAAACGAGGAAATAAGATGAAGAACAGGTGTTATATGGATGCATGCAGTGTGATGGAGCGAATAAAAAAATCCTAAAAGTGGAACTGGGCTGGTATATTGTTAAAACAAAACAACAGACAAACGGTGGACCAAGCAAAGATAATCGAGTGACTGGAGGTGGAGACCACGACAAGAGGCTTACAGGAGCAGAGGAAGACCACCGACCAAGGAAACTGGATACAAACTGCGCAAAATAGAAAGGAGTGGCAAAATTTACGAGAGGCTTATATATGTTCAGCAGTGCGGGCGCAAATGGGCTGATTATAATAAAGATGACTCAATTTAAACAGCAACTGTAAAACCCATTCATACTGGATTTTCTCAGTAAATGTAATAGGTATGATGGGACACCTTTTTTGTTGTGTTGCATTTGTGGCAATATGCGAATGGCATGCATATGTGAAAATGTCAAAAATCTTCTTCTGATAAAACCATCAACAGTGTTGCATCGTAAATTTTAATTTTATAATTTAATTGATTTGTCAGTTTTCAACTTGACTTTGTAGCTTGTATAACAACATTTTATTAAAAAAAAAAATTACAAAACCTACCTTGAGCTCACTGATTTTTCAAAATTTGCTATACTTACTATACTATAAAATTTTAAACTAAGTACAATGCCAAAATCTTACAATATCCTCTGCTTCTCTTCTTCTTTACTCTTTCTCTGACAGCACTTCTCCCAAATTCTTTTCCTGGTCCTCCGACACCGTCTCTCGTTGTTTCTCTTCTCTTTACAAATAGATTTTTCCGTTACTTATCTTCTTTCTACTTTCAAATTTTCTCCTCTACTTCCTTTTGACATGCAACTTCTCTTCTTTTATAATTTATTCCTCTCTAATCTTTTTATGTCTTTGCTGTCACTTCTTCTCTTTAGTTCTTCCAAATAATTATTTTTCACTTTTTTTTTCTTTTTCTCTGACAGTTACTCTTTTAAATTCCATGCAATCTAATTAATTGACTTTCCCCTTCCTATCAACATCCTTACCCTTCATTTTTGCTTTTCATTCCTGATTTTTTTTAAACAATCAATAAATAAATAATAATAAATAAGAAATCAATAAAGAGATGTTAAATCCATCAAATTTCAGCACAATCCGAACTTTTTTTGCGAAATTATGCACAAAAAGCGGTTTTTTTTTCATATTTTCACGAATATCTTGGTTCCAATTTGTCGCACATAGCAAATATAATATTTTTGTTACACTGATAATAAAAATAATATTGAGGTTTAAAGTTAAAAATTTGTCTTTCGAATAAGGTTTTTTGCAAATTACCTATTTTTTGCATTTTAACGCTGGAAAGCCCTAGTAGTTTCTTGAAGAACAGTCAATTACCTGTGCAGCGGTAGATCAAACTTGAAAATCCAATAATCCAGTCTTCGGCAATCTACGCGCAAATATGCATGTCGGTGCTGTACAATTTTGAATTGACGAATTCGTCAATGAGTCGAAAACTCTCATGAAAAATTGTGAGAACATTGTGATTGTGACAGTTTATTGTTTTATCAGCAACAACTCCGCTGCTGATAGATATTCATTCCTTTCGAGGAAAAGTGGATGGTTTTCAAACCAATGATCTTACTTTTTCGGTGTCAAAAATATCACGTGAGACGCGGGAATGCCGTGCATCTATTACGTATTGTTCTGTTTGTCTTGAATTGATTTTTGATTTTCTTAACAAATTTTTCTACAGGGTCAACTACATTCGTCAAATACAAAGATCCAATTGCAAAAAAACGTACCATGGTGCTTTCAGTGGCACCGGCGCGTCCATGTTCAAAAAGACCTGATCTCGATTTTAAATTTTAAAGCTCTCATTAGGAATTGTTCGATAACTTGGTCAGAAAAATTTTCGGATCATGTTTTTATTCGCGCGCCTTTTAGTAAAGAATCCGCGTGTTACGAAATTTTCAAACTCTTTCGACGGCATTTTTTATTCATTTTCACTCATGTGCATGTGCTGTGGAATGCAACAGGAACAGCACTGCACTGACGAAAACGACAAGAATCCCAAGCAGCATTTTTAGGCACAATTAAGAGACATTTTCGTAACAATTGTTTCGGTACCAGGCACAAATAAGAAACACTTAGCCACATGTATCCGTTCGTTTCGAAACTTGTTACGAACCATGTGCATTAGTAAATGGGCGAATTGCATGTGTTTCAGTGCGTTGGCACTAGAGCGTTTCGAATGTTGTTCTGAAAAAGGATCGAAACATGTTTCGCTACTTATAACGAAACAGTTCTGAAACAGTTTCGACACAAGTGGATCTTCAAGCACATTCACGTCTGCGCAGATGTACATGAACTATTCATTTCATTATGATTTTACTTCTTGGTGTTGGTGCTGTAGATTATTATTTCAGTGAAGACAGATCACAGATGGAGAGAATTCTTTCATGGCCGATGCTGTTTAGAACGGTGTTTGAAAAATGGTGTCGTTTCCCGTGACTTTGGCGGCGTATTGTGCGTTGCTCTATGGAATATTTTTCAAACGACGACCAGTGTACCGAGTGAATTTTAATAAATCTTCCAGAAGTTTAAGGGGCTGCTTCGATTATAATATTTTACATTATTAGCAAAAAAAAATAATAGTTGGTAATTAAGAGAAAGCAATAATTGTAAGATGCATTTTTTGACGCAAATATTAGTTGTAGAGCAGATATCGGTAATTATCGTTAACAAAGTAGGTATGCTATACAGATTTATATTTATTTTTAAAAGTTTCGATCACAAATTTACTTAACCTCCAAATCACGCTCAAAATATATACGCAATTAAACATGGCGTACATAATATATAACATAATACTTTTATTATCAAGTCTTTTCTATTATCAAACCCACCAAATTTCATTTGCGTATTTCGACCGGTTTCAGATCAAATAAATAAATCGTCAGTTTTTAAGAAAATCAATAACACCCCGTATCTGGAAAACGCTGCAATTGTTTCAAAATATTTTCGTATTTGTTGCAAAACAATTGGTTCGATCAAAATATGTAACCGTTGCTTTGAAACTCTACCGAAACATTTGTTTCAGAACAAAAATAGTCACAATTGTTTCGTTTTTGTTACGAAACATTGGATCCGAATCATAATTGACACAGTTGCTACGAAAAAGTGTCGAAACAATTGTTTCGAATCATAGTGTGTTGAACTTGTTTCGAAAATGTTTCAAAACTTTTTTAACTGACACAAGCACCTTAAAATTATTCGGTTATGTTTCGGTTTGTTTCGAAACATCCAGTTTGTGTCTATTTGTTGCTAAAATGTGCCTAAAAATGCTGCTTGGGATGGAGCGGAGATTGATGACGAATTTTCATGATTCGGCATGTTTCGACAAGTCGATGGACCACGAGGAGAGGATAAACTGAAAACTGACCGTTTAATTAGTCGCGGTGACTAGAAGTTTTCACGCAGCTAGTAAGCACGCACGTGATAGCACCGCGGGAAAACCTGCACTGACAGATCTCAATCTAATCACACAAAACTCACTTTCATGAATAAAAGAGATATAGGTACACAAACACGTTGGCTACCGAGGCTATAGGGAAGTTTCTGCTCTTACATACCACATGTATCACCGGTGACCAAACGTATTAGTTCACATGTACACCAAGCGTATCACCGGTGATATCCTGATGTATAGTTTTATTCAAATGAATGACAAAATTCACTGGGACCTAGGAGCGGGCTCATGGTTATAGCTATGGTACATAAGGTAACCAACTAACATATAGACAAAGTGGGGATCACATGTGATTCACCTAGATCAAGTTATGAATGCTAAAGTAATAAGACTCGTAAAATGCAACTAAATTTTTTTTTTCTAATACAATGAAGTATAACAAAATCATGAAAAAACACAATTCCAAATAAGCAAACAAATTTGGAATGTTTACAAAAATCAATGTCTATTATTTTGAAAACATTCTAAATAGAAAGCCGGAGTATTATTGGACATTCAATACAAATGATAGAAACTAATTTAGCTTTTTGGGCTGCTAGATTGGATTTTTTATGAATTTCATACATTTTCTCATAACATCTTCTTGACTACACTAATCAAACTACATCCACGTGCTATACAATATAAACATAATACATATATTGGTTCACCTATATACCGTGTGTATCACCGGTGATCAAACAGCAAAATAGTCTGCAACTAGTCTACAAGTGTTATTTTGACACGCACAGTGACATCTGTTGAGTGAAAATTTTTAACAATATTGAGGACGTGCTTGGTCTGGAAGAGAACTCTATTTAAAATTATGTTGGTATAGGGGCAAACATTTCTTATGCATCACCGGTGATTCATATGGTAGCCAACGTGTTAAAATTTTACTCACAAAAGATACAAAAATCTACGAAAAAAAACGGATGAAATACCAATTTTCGAGATGCACCATTTCGCGCGTGGATTATACCGGAGACTCGTTTATTGGATTTTCAAGCTTGACCTATACCGCTGCACAGGTATAATCGACTGTTCTTCATGCAAAAAACTACTAGAGCTTTCCAGTGTTAAAATGCAAAAAAATAAGTAATTTACAAAAAACCTTATTCGAAATAAGTACAAATTTTTAACTTTAAATCTCTTTTTTTTTATATTTATAGTACCTATATGTATAACAAAAAAAATTATAAGTATAAAAAATGTAGGTAATTCCATAACGAAGAGAATGATGTCATCTGCTATGTGCGACAAATTGGAACCAAAATATTCGTAAATAAAAAAAAAACGCTTTTTTGCACAATTTCGCAAAAAAAACTCGCACGGTGCTGCAAATTTGTTTCGTTTTTTTTTTTTATTCTACAAAATATATTAATGGAGAAAATTAATTTATTCGTTACATATATGATTTACCTACCCTGTAAGTATTATTCTCCCGGCGAATAGATTTATAGAAAGAATTAAAACGACATTATTCAAAAAATGGAACATTCGTATAAACAATGCGGACTTATTATCCTGATTTTATTTGTAAATTTCCCTTAGCAAAAACGCGATATCCTTTACTGCTTGCCGCATTTATGTTGCGACAGGACTCACGTATACCTTCGCGAGCGCGGCGCTCAGTTATAACCCGACGTGCCCGGTCGGCATGACCCTGAAGCTGAAGTGGTGGCGCTAACATATATTTCGTTGGCTGCGATTCTTGGTTCACAGCTATAGGACTTTTCGGTTTCGGGTCCAAAATCGTTCAGTCCGCTACTATATTTTTCTTGGTTAGTTCTTCGTTATGTAAGCTCTTTGAGTATTTTCTGCGTACCACCTTAGATGCCACAATTCAACCTACGGCGACAGTGAATTTTCTTAATTTGGGGGTGGCTTTTATTAGATATACAGGCTGTCCCTGAATTGGTGTTACAAACTTAAAGGGGGATAGTACGTCCAAAAAAATTCAATTTTTTTTTAAACATACCTTTAAAATGCACCGTTTTTGAGATACAGGGTGTTTCATCTTTGAAAACATCTTTTGAAAACAAATTAACCACTAAACAATGTTAAAAATTTTGAAATTGTTAGTACTTAGAGTTTTGTTAAATTGAATCTTGTTAATAACAATCATTAAAATTCAATTTATCTTTCGTTGTGGTGTCAATGGTTTTCCAATTCATTAAAATTTCGTGTCTTTGAGTTTAATTTTTTGATCATAAAATGCCCTTTAGTTTCGCAAAAAATTACAAAGAATAATTTTTTGCGTAAAAAACTCTAAAATTTTTTAAATGTTTCCAAAGCAGCTATCTTCCCAGTGGCGTAGAAAATAGGGGCAAAAAAACCTTGTCAACCCAAAAATCTCTATCACAGCTTTATGCAAAGCCAATCATTTGGCATTAGAAATTATTACTTTTTTAAGGTTCCTATTTGTAGAAAAGCTGGTATCCGTGCGACAAGCGGTTCCCAAGTTATCCGCAAAAAAGGAATTAATTTTTTCAACTTAAACACCCTGTATCTCAAAAACGGTGCATTTTAAAAGGTATGTTTAAAAAAAAATTTGAATTTTTTTGGACGTACTATCCCCCCTTCAAGTTTGTAACACAAATTCAGGGACACCTGTATTACCTACATAAACAGTGTCTCTAAATAACAGATTGGGACTGGAGACTATCTTATTTATTGTCAATGTACTTAGTTACCCTTTGCCTCAAAATCAGATATTTATGTAAATAGGTTCCTGCTCTGATATACAGTGTGGCCACTTTCCAATAACTGGCTCACCATCATTGGGATCTTCTAAACCTAAACCATACCTACGATGCCCGTATTCACAAACGATAATTACGTAATCAGTTATCTCCATCTCATTCTAATGCTAAAAAACTGTAGGTATATCTTCATCTAATTCATTTAATTATTTTCGAGATATTACAGGGCCAGAACGCTTTGTGAATACGGGCAATAGAGTCGGTTAAATTAGAGAAAGTTGCACAATTTTATGCTTAATAAGAATTTGAAACAAAATTTATGGAAATTTCAGTCGTTGCTGAAATATCCTGAAAAAACTGAAAAATCGGGATCTCTTATTTTTGACATAGGTAGGTATTTACCTATCTTTTTTATTACCTATTGAAAATTAATTAATTATTTTTGTAGGTTAACATAAGCCATCAAAAGCTATACCTACACATTTGACATTTCAAAAATTTTCAAAGCCGACTATAAATAGGTCTCGGAATTTTCAGTCAACTTTTGTTTTTCTTTATTTTTCAAAATTTGAATTGGATTTGAAAATTTTTGCAATGTCAAATGGACAGCTTTTATGACTTATGTAAACCTAAAAAAAATTATCCATTTTCAATAATAAAAAAGATATACCAATTAAAATTAAGAGATTTCGATTTTTCAGGTTTTTCAGGATATTTCAGCAACACTGAACGTAATTTTTTTTCAGATTCTTATTAAGCATAAAATTGTGAAACTTATTTTCTCTAATTTAACCCACTCTGTATCTCCTATGGTTTAGGAGATCCCAATCCCAATAATGGTGAGCCAGTTGAAAGTGATCACCTGTAGACTGTAGAGGAGTTCCTCCTGTAGAGAAGAATTTAAATTTAGCAGTGGTTTCCAAATTTGAGACGATTTTTCACTTGTGTTTTGATGGAAAAAGTGCTTTGCTCTGATGGGTACCTATTCGTATTCTTGCATTCTTTTGGCCTAAATCTAACCTGAAGTTCTTATTAGATAAAATAAAGTCTACTTTCTTCCTTTCCATTACCTACTAGATATCTTTCATGATAGGTAGTTTAAATTTCAGCACGTTAAGGTTAATTGTTCAAAAACGGATTCAGTATCCATCTCTATTAGAATTTTTTTAAATAGTGGAAATTGATATCATGTCATTAAAAATTCAGCCAAATCTTCCATGAATTTTTGAATTTATCTTTTTTTAAATTTAAATTGAGTAGGTACAGCCAAAGGTGTATGGATTGCAAGCAAACTGTTCTTCAAAATTAATTAAGCTTACTTTCAGTGGGTATTATAAAGACCCATTAAATTAATGGCAGATTAAAGGAAATCCAAAAATGGTAATAAATATAATTTGATTTTGGTATTAGCTTTAAAAATGGTACCAGAGATCTGCCCTTTAGCTTAATGGGCCTTTATTATTATACTGGCTGTTAGTCTTGTTCATAGTAAAGATATACTTGGACAAGATAAATAAACATTCAAGTAATAAATGTTGAAATTGTGTATGCATTATACTAATAAGAGAAAGAGGGAGGTTGCCTTTCTCTTATTTATTAAAACTCCACTGTATTTTCAAATTACTTTATTAACTGGGTTCACAATATATTTTCGTGAGTCAACTGTTGTTTTTTTTTTACATAAATATGAAATTTAAATATCTACAAAAAAATTACAATACAAACTTACATATAAGTAGTATTGAAGGAAGTCGGCCTTGTTTATAATGAAGATGTGGTTAGTACGTAATACTATGAAGATGCACAACATGTAGAACCGAAATCCCTTACTTCAAATTCGCACTTTGCACTCCTAGAAGTTCTCTTGCCGATTCAATCCGTGATTAAACAATAAATCATTCTGCAACAAATAAAGCCAGTTAGGGATTTCGACTCTTTGCATCTATAAAATTTTTATAATCTCTGACACAATTTCATCGCTGAGCTGAAGGACCCTCGTGCTCAGAAATATTATTAACACTCTCATTCGCTAATAATATGAAGCGTTCGTAAATTAATTAGATTTTTCAATAATAGTCCATCGGAAGATCCTTCAAATCAGAGAAGATCACTAAAATCAAAATGTAACTAAAAAAAATTAAGCAGTATCAAAATAATTGATTAATAATAAATAAAAGTATAGAATACACATATTTTTGGTTATTGTCAAAGCATAAAGATGAAGTCCACTTTAAAACTTTTCCAAACTTATCATTATTATGGCTCTTTATGGTAGTTTTATATTTTTTATCAGTAATTTTTAGATATCGAAATCCATTTGTACCGGGTCCGGGTGTCCCAACACTAGTGTCCACCCCCTAAATAGAGCTTAATTTTAAAGATAAAAAATTGAAACTTTGAGGATTCATGTAATTAATGTAGGCATAATTAGTTTCATTAAAAAAAAAAATTAATAGCTCTTTAATAATCCCCTTTTTCATGACTCCATAATACGACACTGTCCAGTGCAGGTTCAGTGTGCCGGCTAGCCCAGCAAGAGCCGTCCTTCCATTTATTTGGGCCTTATTTACTTTGTCACAAAACTTTATTGCACCTACCGTTTTCAGATTATATTGATCACCCTATTGCACATCATAAATCAGTTTTCTACCTGTCATTGCTATATAATTATATTTTATTTAATTAAAGCCTTATAATTAGTTTTTCACATTTCTTTCAAGCGATTTTGATTTTATTAATCGATTTCTACCTATATGTATGTATATTGAAGAAAAAACAAATTTTTTTTCGACAATTTACTACCATATTACAGTTTTTTATCGCTGGTGCCCGAACTAAACTTTTTTTAATGAAACTGATTATGCCATTCTGTGGTCCTATATCAAGTACACAAATCCTCAAAGTTTCAATTTTTTATCTTTAAAATTAAGCTCTATTTAGGGGGTGGACACTAGTGTTGGGACACCAGGTATACAGTGGAAAAAGAGAGTAAATACATTGGGTCATAGTATCAAAATCTACCCTTTTATTTAAATAATCTTCATTGGTTCTGTGCCTGAATAAGTTTAAAGAAAGCAAAAAAAACTTCAAACTACTAAACTACTTTAAAAAATGGGTGTGTTCTAATTCATCACTGGTGGCCATTCCATGTCATTATAGGCTAGGCAATACTAGGCATATTAGAATTCTCAGAGGAAAGTTTTGCTATAGTTTTTATTTTCTTACCCTCTATGTTTTTTGGGTTGAATTGGCTGAACATGAATTTGAGTTTCTTACGTGCTTGGCAAAAATTTTTTGTTGTTTTGCACGTTTTGTTTTTTACACTTTTTGCCACTTTTCACTAGATATGAAAATATGTTTTTTGGCGCACTCTACTGTCCTCAAAAAAAACAAAACGTTTTTATGAGAAATATAAAAAAATTGTCTACATTAATTTTGTATAGAATGGACTAGACGAAATGCAAAATTTGGGCAAAAAGTGCAAAAAAAAACAAAGTTCCGGGCTAAATTTTTACTAGAAAACTTCAAATTCGTGGTAAGCAACCCAAAAAACATAGAGGGTGAGAAAATAAAAACTATTGCAAAGCTTTCCTCGGAACTCACATTTTATTCCTAATATGCCTGCCTTCAATAACCACATATTCCACGATCACTATTCAAGTGATGTATTTGTGATGGAAACATAATACATATGAGAAGTGTATTAACCCCAAAATTAAATTGAAAATCCAAATAACAATAAAATGGTGCAGGTAGAAGAAAAGAAAAAATAAAGTTAAATGATTCAAAGTAAATATTGAATACAAAATAACAAAGAAATGTATTCCATTAAAAAATGACACATCTCTATTGATATCAGGGAACATGGTTCACATTACGGACTTCCCATCACTGTTTGTTGCTGATGAATTTCTGAACGTGCCTTATAAATTTTTCGATTTCAATTTTCACAGAAATATTTTTTAATTGGTGCACATTATTGCACTGTGAATCTCAAAAAAATAAATTAAAAAATATTGTCATGAGCTAACTACGATCAAAAAAGCTTCCAAAAATAAACAAAAATCAAATAAACAAGCTTGTGGACTCGAATTTGATTAACAATTTTACTGGTTTAGTTTTTTTACGAGTACAAAAATAATATTCTTAGATCTTTACTAGAAAATTTCAAGATAGCACACTTTGGTAAAATGAGACAAATTTGACTAGTATAATTAGTTTTTAGGCAAGCAAGCATAAAAAAGATGCAACAAAATTACAAAAAGTCTTCTGAAGAAACAATAAAAAATGTACCCTTCTGTAAAGTAACCCCTACAAACATCACTTCAACTTTTGATTTTAAAAAGACTATACTTTATATGAATTGAGATATTTTTACCAAACTTTGTTATCAAAACTACTTTAAATAACATACTACACTTGACTGAGTAACCGACACTTGGTTGATTTAACACCAAACAATATTAATGTTATTTTGTCTCTGTCTCTTTTTATGCAAAATATTCACAACATATTAAAATTGTGAAAATCATGTATAAACTTGATGATAAGATAGCATACAAGAATATAATCAAAACTTAACCACCTTAATTTATTTCAATATGAAAAAACAGTCAAAAAGAAGACAAGTAAGTAGAGTTACTTTACAGAAACAACGTACCTAATTACACATTTTCAAACAATCAGCTCTGATTAAAATTCGAGTTCTTTTTCATCATAACCACCATTTCAATAAGGCAATCGACTTTATTAATGAACTCCCCTTATTATAGCTATGTACATACACACATAACAAACAAACAAATTAAGTAGTAGGCATGTGGTCTCTTTCTAACGCTATCACGTACCCATAAAGGTAATAGAAGAAAGAGAGGAGATAGAAGCCAAGCTTGATCCAGCCCTCCCTCTGGCATCTAGTTAGGACGTCTGCGTTCATCACAGTGGTCGGGTCGTAGATGCCGGCACCTGACATGATAGGCCGAGTTCGGTACCTGTGGATGTGGTACGCGATCAGAGGAACGTTGATTATCAGGGAGAACCATTCTCCGGACACCAAGAACAGGAAGTTGAATAGAAGATGCAACAGGTACTCTGGTAACACCAACTGAAACACAAGATGAATTTATGTTAAGAGAGAAGTAAAAAATAAAACAAAAAAAAAGTCACAAATTTGTTAACCCTGCAGTACGATTTTCTCTACCCTGTCTTTTTCCCCAGTCTGTCTTTACCACTAATAACCACTTTTACTCTGTCAATAATATTAAGATTGCCTTCTTTTATCGCTGACTTCTTGTTTGTATCGCATTTTGAATCGAACTGCCTCAAACTTCCTACTGACATTGCATCAATAGAACCTCACCGTCTTCTAGAATGAACTTCGAGAACTAGTGTGTTCTTGACTTTTCGCTATTCATTCCTGGTACGGTAATTATTCAGATCAGTGGCCAGCGCGGCACTTCAGTATAATTTTTCACATTGTTACACTTCAAACGCCTTTCCAGAAAAAGGGCAAGGATAAATTTCCAAAAATTGTTAAATAATCCATCTCAGTGGTAATTACAGTTACAGCGAAGCAAATATCTCCCTTATTATTTACAAACTTGGACAGACGTTCACTAGTGCCACGATACTCCTAGAGACCCATTCTATCTAGTAGTATACATAGAATGCCAAAGTGCGACTGGTCACTGATCTGAATAATGACCCCTGGTGTATTCGGGTCAGTAATAGAAGAGCTTCTAGACCTCTGGAAGGCTTCTCCAAATGATAAGCCTCATACTTTTCTTTTCATGACCAAGATTTCCGGAAAAGCATAACAATATCCTGATCTCATGAACAGGCTGGAAGTGGCACCCATACACGCCCATTCCAGCATCGCTCTGCCTTGAACCTTCCCGTCCACATACATTTATGGTCATGATAGTCAGACGGATGGGGGGGGGGGGGCATTGGGCAAAATCTGGAGAATCTTCAAGTCTGGGATTTCAGGGAAGAGGTGGTGGTGGTTGTCAGAGAGGAGTGAAGAAAATCTGGAGAATATATACCAAAAGTTTCTTATTTATTTAACCTTACCTGGAGTCTGGAGAAAAATAATACCAAAAGTATGAATGCGGATTGGGGAAAGGTAAGTTACTCGAAATAATTATTTGGTCATTGGTCTTATGATCTCATTCGAATTTAAATCATTAGCATTTAGCAAGGTGTGGGTCCAAATTATTATGACTAAGCAAACAGAGGGGTACTTACCGGATTAAGGCTGTTGCACTGGTCGACGGGATTCTTATAATCAGTTTTTAATTCATCAAAGGCTATTACGTGAAATAACGAGAAAAAAATCAGAAAAGCGTCCACAATCAAAGCGATAATGTAGGAAAACGCAGGAAAATTGAATGACATTTCGGTAAGAGTTCATTCACGTTCACGGTAAACCTTAAAAAAGCTAATTTACATAAATGTTTGTGCGAAGTCACTTATTTTTATACGTAACGTCATTAATTTTGATTGATAAACTTTATGTAGCTTCTGTTTTTCATTAGTACACAATGTACGGGAAAATAATCAGATGAGGCGATTGAAAATTGGAAAATATGAAAATAATAATTGATTTGATTTTTTAAGGTACGAAAACTAAACAAATGATGTAACTGAAATGAAAACCAAACTGGAATAAGTGTCATTTAATTGACATCTGTCTGAAATATGAAGTATAAGTACAAATCAAGGAGCTAGAGAGGAGTTAATCTGTGTAAAAAATTGACAACGAAATAGCGCCCTCTCCAACCTGGCAAGAACTAATCTTAGCCTGGCCTGGCAGTCCTGGCACACAAACCATACATACAGCATATACAGCTCATCGATTATTTATTGGCGGAGAATTCTTGAAAATTGATAAGCAATAAAATTTTTATCGGTATACTCGTGATTCAAAAAAGTCCTATCTAAATGTATAGAGAACAGAAATAATTTAACACTTTTGCATGGATCTCCCTGAACATTCGATTTTTTGTTCGCTCTTATCTTTGTAATTGTCTCGATAATGAGTGTTTATCATTTAAAACGTTCATCCAATTGCACCTGCCATAGGCGGCGTGGTTGATATTGAATATTATCAGGTGAAAATTAACAAGATTTTGTCCATAGTGACAGTTATAAGCATCATTTTTTGCACGCCACTGCCTGAATCAATATTTTTGCTATCAGTCCAGATTAATTCAGAGAATTCTCCGCCAATAAATAACCGATGAACTGTACTTGTTACTGTTAGCCAGTAGTACCATGGGTAGTACCATTGAAATAAGAAGAAAAGGTTGAAGGAGGGCTCTGTACTGTTGCCTTGCCTAGGGAACCTGTATTGCCGACACTGACGATTACTAGGGTAGGCATTCTCATTGTCACAAAAAGTTGGAAAAAAAGTTGGGAATGTCAAATTTAATTTCAAAAACGTCAGATTTTCCATGAACGTACAACTGTCTAAAAATTCACATAATTTGTTATTAAGTCTGCGTATTTTTAAAAAATGACAAAAACTTTTGCTGCGTTAGAGGATGTTTTAAAAATAAAAAGAGGACTTTCTACTTTCGCGTTGCCTAAAAGGTAACTTTCTTAATATTTTAAACTCATTATAGTCCTCTCTATCAATACTTACCTGTTACTGGGATTTTCTGGACAAAAAATGCACCCAGCCCCATTAGCAGACAATTATGATTCCAGAAAATATACGGGGCTCTGAATTTCCGTATACCTGGAAGTTGGTCAGGTAGGTGTTTTATTTACTTCTTGATGAATCTTATTTTTAAGGATCTGTATGGGAATAAGGTCTTCTATGGGTACAGCATAAGATCATACGTTCGTGTGTCTACCAAAAAATTATACCTAATACAATTATACAAGTCTACAGCATCGTAGATCTTATAAACTCGTAATATGTTTTAAATACCCACTGAAAAAGGATTCCTCGATTTCTATTTGTGTTATTATTTTGTTTCATTTTTCAAACTTCGCTTTTTTCCACTTGATGATGACTACGCCTGTGACCAAATGTGCTGTTCAAACATAACCGTGTTAAGTAAACGTCAACGAGTAAGTGCGGCACCCGAGTAAGCGTTAGTGTCGGTAATGCAGGTCCCTAGCCACTTTACATTTGCATAATCCCTCTCTTAGTTTAATGCTCATTTGTAATTTTCTTTTTCTCTTCGCATTCTAGCGGCCTTCAAACATTTACCTATATGTAAAACTACAAGAGTCAATTGAATACGCAGCCTGTGACGTCAGGCTTGTGACAGCTACATAAGACACGACATAACAGTAATAATAACGTGAATTATCGATATTTATTGTATTTGTTGCAAAAATTTTAATTCATTTATCTCTCTTGAAGTAGTTTATGATTAAGAAATTGAGGAAATTTCTAATTAGATAATATGATAAGCTGGAAAGAATAATGCTTTGATTTAGCTCAATCTGAATTGGATGAGATATGTAAATATTCAAAATCGCTTTAAATCTCAAGGGTATCTTTCTTTTTTGAACAATAGTGAGCCATTTAAAGAAAAAAAGAGCTTTCCAAACTCGATATCATCAATTTGTCCTGTTTATTCATGTTTTATTATAAGGGAAGAACCACGATTTGACTGGGAGTTCATAAGTAAAAAGGAATCGATTATATTGGTATTAAAAAATTACTTAATAGGTAATTATTATTCAATACATCTACCTAATAATTATTATAATATATCACAGAGCACAGTTTGTTTATAATAATATTTAAAAATGTAAGTACCTACTTATATATTAAAAAATACCTACTTCATGGTCTGGATCCATTGTATCTTTGAACAAAACATCCTTTAAACGAATTCAATCTTACATCAACTTCGCCCTCTTCTAACTGAAACGAAGAACAAAATAAAAATTTAACATTATACCTATAAGATTAAATTTAATTTACTCACATGATCTAAATGATACAAGTCCCTATAACATGAAGGTGACATGCATTGTCGTATACATGAAGTTTTCAAAACTCCACTTCTTCCAATACACCCACCACTGCAAGCAGCCTCAACTTCTTTGAACATTAATTCCTGAAATTTATTAAACATAATCAGATTATTAAGTAATTTAAGCTATAAGCTCAAGAATTATTTACTTACATTTTTCTTAGTGTCCTTGTATGGAAACTCTTGAAATGTGTATGTAACTTTTTGAGACTGAACTATTGAGGAAATAACAATTATTATAATGAGGCAAGCAAATATTTGTGATAACTTGTAGATGTGGTACATGGTTGTTAACAAGTTGCAAGCTTGTTCATAATACAATAATGAGAATCAGCTATCTAGAGCAGAAACATGTAACTAATCAATACTTTAGTGAAAGCAGGAATCTTCTTTCCTTTTCTGCTTTCTCAGTGGAATGGGAAGAGAAAGTGTCTATAAAAGTAGATATAGGTACTTGTTGAAAATGTTATATTAATTAATATAGCCTCTGCATAATCAAATTTTTTTAATAAATTTAAAATTCTGTATTTCAAATTTCTTACAGCAACTTCAGTCTTTTAATTCTGCAAGTCCACTCCAGAGTACTGCCTGAAGTCTTCAGTATAGTAGTTTTAGTAGTGCAACCTTCAAGATCAGTTGCAACTCCACTTCACCAGGCACTACTTAATGATTTTATCAGAATACTTCAGCTACTTCAATTTATGTGATGTTTTGATAAAAAACCACATTCAATTTAGGGGGTTCTTAATTAAAAAATTGAAATAGTATCAAACTAAGCAAACTAGTTTCTTTCACCTGATTATATTATGAACCAAGGGGGAAAAAACTGAAATGAAAAATCACTTATGTACACTATAAAATCTATAAAGCTTTAAACTTGAAAGCTAATAGGAAAAATTGAATCAATGAACTAATTTGATAAGTGTAAATTTTATTTATACGGCTTTGTGGCCTGACAAAGATAATTATGTTAATACTGACTATATTTTCCTCAACATACATATAAAAATGTTATAAATCAATTTATTATATCTCGATAATATTTATATAATTTAAGAGAGCTTATAAAATTACAAAATTGTAAATTATAGAAACAATATAAATTTTTTACATCTTTCAAAAACTTAATATAAACATTGTATATGTTCAGACTTTTGTACCTTATCATTAATTAATATTATTATTGTTTGGGACAGAATAATTATTAAAATTCCCTTTTATAATCAAGGGATATTGGCAATGGCAATATTTATACTTATTAAAAATTAAGCCTGGTTTCATATTGTTGCTAATTTTAGATTTTATATTTGGGCAGTCAATGTTATAAATTTATTCCTACTATCAATCATATTGTTAAATGAAAGAAACTGCATTATGGAATGTTCACGATTTACAATTGTAAAAAAAACATCATGCATTTTTTCTTCTTTCAAAATTTACTAAAATAGAGAGTACCATTTCACTTGAAATGTCATAAATAATACTCCAGCCTGTCTTTTTAAAGCTTGATATGAAGATAAACAATCAAAAATAATATTTAAGGACATTATTACACCATGCTCTTAACAACTATAAGAAAATAAGACAGTGCAGTGTTCGATCATGAACAGACAGACAGCAAATATGATTACAATTCTTTTTTTTTAATAGTAATGTGTCAGTTAGTAAGGAGACTTATTTTGAGCTTCCTTATGCTTACGGTTTATGATCAAGTCAATATTTCATTTGTGGAACATTTTGCACATTGTGATTCCTATTACTAAATAATTCTCTACATATATTCTTATAGTGGGCAAATGCATGGCAAGGTTGAACTTAGTTAGTTACTTAATTGCCCAACCGTTCTAGTAACCATTCCTCGGTCAATTCCTCTAGATCTCGAACTTCGTAAGCCCTGGCAAGATCGGCGGCATTCTGTAAAGACAGCTTGGAGCCAGCATACATCATCTGTAGCTCGGCGTGACTGTCACGAGGTGTGAAGTATATGAAACAAAGGGGGAAGGATATTCGCCCGTCGGAATGTTCTCTGCGGTACGACAAAACAATATATCTCGGCTGGTGACTCTGTAAGCTCTCCTGGAGCTCTTCTATGGAGACGTTCTCTAAAATTTCATCGATGATTATCTCTTGTTTCTCTCGATCGACTTTTACTATAAAAAAATTAAATTCACATTAGACCTCTACGACTAGGAATAAATTGTATACAGACTTGTTAGAGGAGTCTTGATTTAGAATTAGAACTAAGGCTCCATAGTAAGTATGAAGTTATTAATCTATTTTAGACAACTTTTACTGCAACAGTGGGCTGTATGATTTCCTTTCTATTAAAAATTAGAGACTATTGTCATAGGGCCCAGTGTCACTGAAAGTGTCGTTAACTCGTTATGTTATTTAAGTTACGGCAAAAAAGTCTTCTGCAGGTTTGTATGTCAGATTCAATAACAATGATTTATATTTGAGGTAACAGAGTAATGAAACAAACTTACAAACAAGAGCCGATGTATCTTGGGATTTTCTGAATCGGAACTCTTTAAGGGCATTTCGAACCTCCTCTGTTATATGACAGATGTTAACATTTGACTGAAAAGAGACCAATTCGAAATTAGAATCATGTTCTTTTTATAAGTAGGTACAAAAAATTAATCATAAATTAAAGTAACTCCACTTACCATCTTCAAAGTGTAGCAATATTTTAGTCCACCAGTACTTTCGAAAAAAGCATGTAAGTAATATTTTTAGTTTGTGATAAATCACCAGTTAATTTCAGATGTATTTTAATTAATCTCTAGAACATACCACCGGTAATCTATTGTCGCAGTCTCAAAAACAAACTGATTAAAATATTAATAAAATAATCATGCATGAATCATGAATCGTAATATATTTTAGGTGGTGTTGGCGTAAGCCCCTCAACATCAAACATCAACAAACTACAATCACAAATCCGTTCCGTTGTCCCGTTCCGTTTCCGTTGCCATTAAATTTCCTGGAATTGGAACTCGAACTCCAACCGGATTTGTTCGGAAACACCCGGACGGATGATTAATAAAATTCCGGATAACAGAAAACAAAATTACACAATTACAGATAATAGGATTTGGAAATAAAGCGGACTACCGGAAGTAAAAATTTTCCCTCCCCCCAAAGCCCTTGCAGTACAATGACAGAATGACAGGTGACATGGCAAGATCCATTTAATCACTAATGTTCCTCTAAAATGCACTCATGCTCACAATAGAGTTACGAATGAAAAGATCCCGGAATAAAGTTTCACACAGTAATAAATAACACAGTTAGATTTGAAATATTTGAAGATTCTAGAGTATTGATGACTTCCAACCTTTTATTAATCGATTTTGTGATTATTAAAATTACAATTGATCATAATTAAAGCTTTTAAAAGGTATTCATTTTAAATATTGTATTGTTTCGTATTTTAATGCTATCCTGTGCCTGTGATCCACAAAATTTTTCATCAACTAGTGCCTTGGAAGAGAGAGATGGCTATTGCAGTCATGTTTGAGCTCATTTTAATAAAATAATTTTAAAATAACTTTTTAGTAGTTCAAATTCTCATGTGTCATATTAAATTTCAATTCCTGACAGTTTCACAAAAATATTATTAAAGATATTGCGAAAAGCATAATTTATGACTATAATTTAAGAACCTGTTGAAATTACTGCTATATATTACTAAACACCTACCTTAATTGCCACTTTTATGATTTATTCCATTTTTGACCACCATTCTTCATTAATTCTGTTATTGTTTGTGGTTTGAAAGTGAAATTATAAAATGGTAAATGATAATTGAATCATTCAAAAAGTCAAACTCGAACGGAAACGTCAAATTGAAATTTTATTTAATTCTCATTCAGAAAGACAGAATATTCTGAGTTTCTGAGGTAACAACGAATTTTAGGGCTTAGGGTACCTGTATTACCGACATTAAGGCTCGTAAGCGTCTGTGTCGGTAATACAGGTACCCTACAACGAATCACGTTCATCCTCCTTGAAATTCAAAATACAACCAATGCCAAATTGAAATTAGTAATAAACTTTAGCACCACACGTACTCAGCAGATGAAGTCGTTACTGTTCCAAGTTAGTTTCTTTACTCTAACAAAGTTCATTATATGCAAGTAATCATGTTTTTATTTATTGTTCTATGATTTGTAGATCTTTGATTAGTATGTAGTTCACTTACACACCTACCAATTGTTTGTTTTTTATCTGGCAGACATGCCTCATTTTATTCAATTAAGGCAATAGTTGATGAAAAATTTTGTGGATCACACGATAAATTTTTCAATAAAAAAAATCCAACTGCAATATGATTCCCGTTGATTACTGTAGAGTAGACTCATAGCAGTCGTGTGTCTACCAAGACGCTTTTTCTCAGTTACCACAAGAGGATTCCTCGATTTCTGTTATTCGTGTTAATATTTTGTTTCATTTTTCAAACTTCGCTTTTTTCCACTTGATACCTACGCCTGTGACCAAAAAATGTGCAAAATATGACATACAGTTGTTCAAACATAACCGTGTTAAGTAAACGTCGAGTGAATGCGATACCCTAGTAATAGTTTGTGTCGGTAATGCAGGTTCCCTACATGCCACGGACGTAGTAGTAACTCTGGAGGCAGTTTACTAGCTTACTACACTCTGCAGTATACATCCTAAGCGCTTACCTGATCTAAGGCATTAGTGTAACTTGACAATTGACAACTCGTTTTACTTTTAAAAAGTCAAGAACCGTCACAAAGTCTTGTCACCAACAATAAAAATCGAAATTTACTAGCTTTTCGTAAAATTTACATGATTTGACAATCTCAATTCGCAAATCTGACTGAATAAAACAGCTGTAATCTGCAAATAATATAACAGAAAAAATATGTTAAGTGAATTAAAAAATACTGTATAGTATAGTAGTAGTAGCGAGTAGTATGTAATTAATTAATTAGCTCCGGACTTTACACATGTTCAAGGATCGCTCACAAAGTCTTATTATATTGTTAAACTGTGTGATAACTTTTTGTATTTGAGTAATTTTCGTTTCTAGCGTTTACAGTCAAATACAATCCTGTTTTTTTATGTACTGTGATGTTAGTATCTTTTGTCTACAAGTTATTTTTGAAAGGTAGAATTCCTGCAGGGTTTTGAGATCTAATAATGGCAGATATACTTGCTGCCGACTGGATAGAAGAATTTGAATCTCTGACCGAAAGCGAAATTCACACTTACTCTGCCGAACAAGAACATAATCATGAAATTATGATAGCGTTATACAATATCTTATCAGAACCTTATAAGTACAACCCAGAGGTGAGTACAGTCATGCTCTTGATTGCTTAAAGTAATAATTTCTTACATGTTGTGCTAGTCGGTCGTACTAGTTTTTTACTACGTTTATAATACTTCACCAGATCATGCAATATGTACTATATCACTTCTGGGTAATGCTACAGAAGTGGTCCCTGGTCCCTGAGTTTTCAGGGTAATAATGAGCATGTCACTATTCAGGTTTTAGTCGCACAGTATTGCCTGAATGATTCAGTAGCTGCATTTTTACAATATTCTTTTCAATCGAGATCACCTGAAACTGACCAGAATCTGATAAGTCATCGTTATTTTCTCTCTCCCCTGAAATTGACTACTTCGACTGTTTTTTTTCCATCTCTTTTCCTTGTATATTCTTTATTTTACTTTTATTTTTCAATTTTCTTGAAATTCCAGTGGAGAGAGAACCTAACAATGACCAAAATGACCTGACTTTTCAGATTCTGGTCAGTTTCTGATCGTCACCAGTTCTAATAAAATCTATAGGTACCCGTAAAATCTGCACAATCTGGCGACACTGCGGCCACAATCAGCCCTGGGTAAAATAGTCCTTTGAACTGAGGTACCACTTCTGTAACCCCACCAAAGTACCTACTGTGTATTTTTTTTTATATAATTTCAAAACAATATTTTATGTAATCATGATTGTTCTATTTTATTCCAGTTATTAGATTCGATATGTCGTCAATTTTTGGATTTTTATCGTTCTGGAGAAAAACAACTGCGAAAATTTACACTGCAATATATTCCATCTCTTGTGTTCTTACACCTAATTGACAAATCTTACACATCAGTGCAAGCACTTTTAGTTAGCTTATACAATTTAGAGGTAAATATCTCGCCCCATAAACTTAAAACAATAAGCCATCTCAACAACACTTTTAATTTGTAGGTTGTCGACTGTAAAGGACAGCCTCGTAGTATATCGTTTAGAATACCAAGTTTAGCGCAGTCCTCTATTTTTCACGATTCAAGCACTCTAGATCCCGCCTTCATGGCTGAGAATTCTTTACGAAGATACGAGGAATGCAATACCAAGTTAGTTAGCTGGGGACCCGTACCTCAAGTAGAATACCTAAATGCTCAGAACCGACAACAAGTAATCACAGCTCTTGTGTTCTTATACAACCAGCAATTAGCTAACGTTATTGTTCAAGGAATTGAACACACCTGTAAAGAAATAGCCAAGTAAGTAATAATCGTTCTTTATTATAGTACCTATTCCTAGAATATTTTACGTTCACATTCACTTGCTAATGCTAGCCTTCTTGTTTACGTTCCATCTAATCTTACATTCGTCACTTCCTACTTCAGGGTGCCCGGAAATAGCATTACCTAGAAAAAGAGGTGCTTATACATAAAAAAGAAGAGTTTTTTTCTTATAAACTTGTATGCCCAGATTTTCAAGATACAGCAGGTGGTATTTTTTTTTCTTCAGTTATTTGCTAATATCTCGAGAACCGTATGAGACACAATGTTCAGCTCTTATTCACACTCTGCGCTCATGAATCCCGTTGTTTTGACTGTAAAATAAAGGTTTTAAAAAAATGAGTAGGTAGAGTAGATTTTGGGTACTTTTAGGGTTTCAACCCCCTAATTACTACGCCACTGGAATAAATGCGATTTTAAGAAGCACTTTAGAACTGTCAATGTTTTCTACACCAATAAGGTACAGCTTGACAAGAATATCTTGGCGGTTGTTAAATGAGAGAGAGGTCCTAGAACGAGACAGAAAACCACCCCACCACCTTATCTGTTTTAGTACATTGATCTATGTAATAAATTTTGTAAAATGTTGATACTTGACATTTAAATTTTATTATGAACAAGATTTTCCTTACGAAAATCTTGGCCTGCCGGCGGCGTCGGGCCTTCGGCCCTCCATGGCGGGCCTTTGGCCCGCAGTGTCAGTAGATCCCAGTCAAAGTTGAAATTTGTCATCAGTTGTTTTTTTTTTTTTTAATTGCAGTTTTTCTATATCAGTACGGCCCTGAAAGCAGTAGATTCCCCGTCAAAGTTAACGCCTGCCACCTCCTTTTTTGTGACTATTTGTTCTATATCGCTCCTGAAGGACCAATATGTGAACTTACGAAAATTCGCGTGGAAGTTATAGATTCGCGTAAAAAGTTACTTTCGTGTTAGTTTGAGTCGAGGGTGGGGGACGTGACCCTTTTCTTAGCCACACGCGAGTACCTCCGTGATCTTATTTGGATCACCGCGAACAGATTTACATCGAAAAATGTGCGAAAGACCATTGAAAATTTTTGCAACAACCGACTAAATCGCACGCCATTTTATTAAAATCGTTCAAACAAAGTCGGCGGTTATATTAAACAGAAGGTAATATAATATATTACTTATTATTATTATTATTTAGTTGCATATTATGCAACTAAAGCAAATTAGTGCACGACATTTGAACTCTTACCGGAAAGTCAATTTTTGCGAACGTAAACTTTGAAATTTCGTCAAAATACTCGGCCATTTTCGATCCGTTGTAGCGTCGCCATTTTTGAAACTTCAGCGAAAAAAAATGAAAATTGTGACAAAAGAATTCTTCGACTACCAAGCGCAAGTCATCCCCGAGTCTCTGTACCCGGAAATTGCGAAGAAAAAAATTTCCGAATTTTTGCAAATTTTCTCGTATTTTTCAGTGCGCATTTTTCAAATTTTAAAAATAATAATCACTCCAAATTATTAGTGAAAGACTAATAGTACGTCGCAATTAATTGTAAAAACAATTATTTACAAAATGCATAAGAAAAAACAGAAATTAAGCCATTGCCCGAACAGTATCCGCGCATTTATTATTACGGTTTTACCTATACCTACCGGACCTAATAATATTAATAGCGGGGACGATCAGCGAACGAGACCGGCTTCGACGGGTCAAGAAGACACGAGCCGTCGCCGGCATTGTCGGGAACTTATTATTGATTTCTGAAAATATTCAAATCTTCCTTATTAATGGACCAATGTGAATAATTTTTCACAGTCATTTTGGCGAATCAATTGTCGTTGCGACTGTCCTTCTAATTTTCCCAATCGTGCATAAAGAATAAGACAAAAAAAATAAAGAAGGATTAATTTATCGTATTTTTAATAAAAATAAAAGTGTAAGCAAATTTTCGAGCAGCGAAAAACTTTTTTATTTTTAGTTTAAAGTACATACATAATCGAGATAAAATAAAGCCGAGACTTCAAATTATGTGTTGAAGAAAAAAAATTTTACATAAGTTGAACTATGTCATCGATGGAGGGAGATATATTCGAAACACGTCTGAACCGTCTCAATGTACTGCCGAAGTTTTTCCGAATTTTGACAGTTTTTCTAACGGTTAAGGAAAAAAACTATATCTATCTTTTTTGTGGATAAAGGACGTCTCTATCATAGAGCTTTGTTATTTTTTCGATCGGTCGACAACTTTTCGAAAAAAATTCGAAAGCATGCGTTAAAGAGTAGCATTTGATCAGTTGTTGTTTTAAAGAAACGATTCCCGCTCTTAAATCGGGAATTTTTCGGGAAATTGTTCCGTATAGTAAATTAGCATTTAAAAAACTATTCAAAAAAGATCTGATTTGATTTTTCGCTAGGATGCACCGTTTTGGAAAAAAAATTTTTTTTGTTATTTTTAGCAAAAACGACAGATTTTTTGTTTTTTCGAATAAGTCGTTTTTGCCGATTTTTCACGTAAAAATCAAGATTATCTTTTTTGTAGACAACAAACGGCTCTATCTCACCGTTTTGTTATTTTCCCGATCGGTCGAATAAATTTTTTTTAAAATTCGAAAAAATCGAAAAATCATGCGAAATGAGTATATTCCATTCTTTGAGGGCCGATTACCGCTCGCCTAATTATTTTTTCGAAAAACGATCTCTACAAAGTTTGTACGTCCGTTCTTTCCCCAAGTAACTGTACTAGCAGAATCCGTCCGCGATGTACCGTTACCGAGAAACGAGTCCTTATGTCGGGACGTTGCAAAAAAAAGTACGGCCCTGAAAGGGGGCCTTAAAATTCTCGGATCGGGCCCATTTTCAATAGGTCGTATTCGGGGGTCCGGAGCTTCGTGCCTACCGAGTTTCATCCCGATCGGTGCAACTTTCGGACACTTAGAGTGTTTCCTAGGCGATTCCCGAAAAAACCCGAAATTCCCGAAAAAAAGACACTTCCCGGTAACGGATCCCGCTCATTTTCAATAGGCATTGCGGGACCGTGCGCCTCTTCGATCGACCCAAATTTCATTTTTCCCAGATGAAAACTGGCGACTGTAGAGTGTTTCCTAGAAAAGTCACAGACACACAGACCGACCGACAGATATTTTAGCGGCGGTAGTTTCCAGATACTTACTCAAAATTAATAAAATTTATATTTTCAATATAAATTGTATTATTTTCGTAAGTAACTAGAAGCTAATTTGGCTGCGTTCAATTAATATGAAAAAATGAAAATCTAAAATAAACACGGGAGTTTTAGTTAGAATTATTTAATTATTACTATCATCATAAAATATATTTAATTATCACTAAGTATCACTATCAGAATAGTTCTCTTCGTCACTATCATTATATCTTCATCGTCGTTAATGCCTCCCAGTTGAATAATTAGACCCCCACTATAATATACATAGCTCCTTCTCTGGCCATTAACTCGGTCTCGATAAATTTTTTTGTTGGTTGAATGGTCACATTTGGCATTCCACTGCTCAGCCGTATAACCACAAAAAAACTCGTCACATAAATTCTGTACATTTTCAAACTTTTGGGTGATATTTCTGTCTGCCACATTGTGCTTCATATCCGCCCAAACCAACTCGATAGGATTAGAGATCTGGGTGGTAAGGAGGCAGTCGCAAAACATCATGTCTTCTCATAATTTCATCAATTTCGTAGGTTTTGAAATTCGGCTTATTCGATTTGATGAGGTCATACAATTCTGGTTTATGAAATCCGTATTAAATGGTATTTGCTTTTGTTGTAACCACTGCTGCATATCTGATTTTCTTGAAGCAGAGTTAGGTGGTAATAAAACCAGTTTCTTCACCCGCGTGAGTGATTACCATCCGTTGTCCTTTGGAGGCGGGTTGCGACAAAACTTCTCCACTGGCGTCGCTCCACGCTTTTTGATGAGCATGAGAAGAATGGATATACGTTTCATCCATGTACAATATATTTCTACCTTCGGCTTTATAATTTCTCATCCTTCTAAGAAACTGAAGACGCAATAAGTATCGCACTTCTTGCTTTTCCATCAAAATTTTTCTATTAGATCTTGTTTTTCTCCACCGAAAGCCCAGTTTATGGATAACCTTTCTGACACTTTTCCTTGATCCATTTGCTCGTTATCTTTTGTAAATTTTGCAGTGATCCTCTTGAGCATTGGAGTAATTTTTTCGGTTGTATGAAAATTGTGTATGATTCGACGCAGTAAACATTGATCAAAGTCATCCAAGTTGGTTTTTGTTGCTAATTTAGTTATTTTTTTACCAGGAGAAGTAAATTTATCCGTTTGGCCATCGATGATTCTGCTTGTTTTCACCAATATCCTTTGAACAGTCCGTTCACTAATGCCTGTCGCAGCAGCAACCCGTTTTTGAACTTGATTCATTGGTAAAATAGGACCAAGTATTTTTAGATTCACCAAGAAAATATTTATAAACGTTATTAATAATTTCACGGCTTTGACCGGAAAGGGTTTTATTAGCAACTTGGCTGTTAAAATTTGCCATTTCAAAAGCTTGCAAAACGTTTGTAATAATTAACTGTCACAAACATAATAAAATATAAACGTCAAGTAGCAATGTCAAAACATTGTTCAAAATTTATTATACATCAAAATTTATTACATAGACGCCCGTATTCACAAACGATAATTTCCTAAATAATTACGTAATCAATTATTCCCATCTCATTCTATTGCAAAAAAACTGCATATCTCCATCTCACTCATTTAAATAATTACGTAATTATTTAGGAAATTATCGTTTGTGAATACGGGCAAGAATGTACTAAAACAGATAAGGTGGTGGGGTGATTTTTTGTCTCGTTCTAGGACCTCTCTCTCCTTTAACAACCGCCAAGATATTCTTGTCGAGCAGTACTTTTGGTTACAGCTCTAAAGTTAACCATTTACGAGAAAAATGGCATTTTGTGAGAGAAAACAATATTTTTTTTAAATGCTTTTTTGAAAAAAATGAAAGTAATAAAAAATTATTCGTAAATAATTATGTACCTAATGTTTTCTTTTATAAAATGCCATTTTTCCCGGAAACGATTCACTTGAAAGTTGTTAAACAAGAGTACCTTTATGGTGTAGAAAACATGGACGGTTCTAAAGCGCTTCTTAAATAATTCTATTTATTCCAGTGTCGTAGAAGTTAAACCCTCGAAGTACCCAAAATCTAGGCCACTCAATTTTATTAAAACGTTTGTTTTACGGTGAAAACAAGGGGATTAATACGCACAAAATGTGTATAAGAGCTGAACATTGATTTGTATCTCATACAGTTAAAAAAAAATCAATTTTGGCAATTTTGACTACCTTTATCTAGAAAACAGTACATCTGGGCATAGGTATAGGTTTATAGAAAAAAAAAGGATTGTTTTTTATGTAGAATAGGTTTAGGTACCTACTTGCTATTTGATATTTCCGGGCACCTATATAATTAGCAGGTGATGATGACAGTGAAGTTCTAAACAGACGTTCCAGAGTGTCAAATGTCACTTCACGTATTCTAGACAGAACAATTAACACTTGCGAGAGTCTCAGTTCATTCTTGAGTTATTCGGGGTTAATCGACATACAATATGACAGATTAACTGACACGTTATGTCAATTGTCTGATTTAGCTGAAGAATGTTCCATACACAACCACATTCTAGATTTGAATAGGCCTGAATGTAGAGTAGAGGAAGAAAAAGAAAATGTTCATAACTCAACTTCTATGTTTAGTATTGTAAAAAAAAAATTATGTTGCAACAATGTGTTTTATATAATCTTCTGCATAGTGGGTGATCGTATTTATTCTATTTATATGCTGACCAATTACGGAATGCCACCTTTTTTGTTTTTCAAGTATTATTTGAAGGCTACTGGTGAAAGATTGTAGAAATTGAGAGAAAATGCAAGTTTACTCAACGATTAATAAATAAAGGAGTGAATATAGGTCGTATGAGTATAAAGCACATGTCTCCAAAGAGTATTCCTCCATCGCCCTAACATTTGTCATGCTGGCAGTGCCTGAAACTCAATCGAGAGAGCTTCCATCAAAACAACAACAGAGCCACCACTCTCTTGATTGAGTTTCAGGCACTGCCAGCATGACAAATGATAGGGCGATGGAGGAATACTCCGACCCCGTTTAACAGGCTAGCAATTTCACTTTATGTGCTTTATACTCATACGACCTACATTCACTCCTTTATTTATTGTAGAAATTGGTTTATAAATATGGAAATCCCTGCCAGAGGCTACAATGACTGGATATATCCCAGCGTGAACAATAATAGAGCCCCACCTGCCATTTCGTATCTCGGCCAATAGCGTGATAGCACTATCATGGGCCTGTAGAGATGAAGTCATTAATATCTCTGTATGTGTGGTTGCTAGGATACGTCTGCTTAGAAGTTTTTGAAAAGTTGTTTGTACTTCAAAATTTTACCCGTCCATCAATATTAATCCAAACCAAAATTGAGAAAAAATCTTCAATAAATTAGAAGATATCAAAAATGAAATTGACTTTTTTCTTCCAAGCTCAACATCTCAAGTATCTCGAAACAAATGGTTTTTGAACAGAACGAGGAACGAAACCTAAAAGAGTTATGAACATACAAACTGAAACAGCCTGTGTCAAAAAGAACCTGTACCAGAATTATTGTTAGAGGCATGCTCTAATAATGATTGTCCCAATTCTTTCACCTATTTCTTTTTTTTTTCTCTTATCTTCCCTCATAAATGTCCCTCCAAAATTGCCACTAGTGTAGTAGTTTATAATGCAATTGCTATTCTGATTTCTCTCGCCCACCTCATAGCTGGTAATCAGTGTCTTTGGTGTAATAATTCTGCATGCAGAAATATTTAAATGTATAAATCCATTATCTCCATTTTCATCAATTTTACAATAATTTAAAGTAGTCCAAAATGATGTTTAGGTATTCATAGCTAATAAATTTTGTTTATGAGAGTTGTTTTGATATTTTAATGTTATTATCTCTATGTTAATGGCACATTATTGTTTAAGTTAAGTATAATAATATGTATCCTTCAGTGTTTGTGAATCATGTTTTAGTGACATTTATTTTTTATTACCACAGTAGTACTTGGCAATATTAAATAAAATTAGTTTGGTTTGTGTTAATTAGGTACTTTAATTAATTACTTTTTAGAGAATAGAAACTTAAAAACCAACAAACCGAACTTATATAAATATAAATGAAAATGTACCTAATTAAGTTACAAATGTGCAGAAGAGATTATGGTCTTTTTCAATATAAATGTGTTTAATTCATTTTAGCTTAGTTACTCAAGGTCTTCCTACCTATGCTGGCTCTAACAGAAATTCGCTGAACTGCGAATCTGACCTTGCAAGTTGGAATAATCGTGGTCGCATAGCTGTTTCCAGCAATTTGCTGATCGAATTGCTCCACACGATCTATCACGCTGCGGAAAGGGGAGTCAGCGGGAGTATGCAGACTCTTGAATGTATCATTCAGAGAGCGACTTATGAAACTTATGCAGGTTAGAATTGCTTGGAAGATATTTTCATTATAACTCGACCTTATAAGTTTCACGTTATTTCAGATGTTAGTTTGGTAGCTACTTCTATTAAAAATCTAATACAAAAATCTTCAAGTGCTTCAATAACTCCAAGGCCTTCACAACACACTGTATCAAAGTCTATGATAACTAATGCTTCATTCAGGACGAAAAAGCTGCCAGGTAAGTTTTGAAACTACTACCACTACCTAATTAATTCTTGATTCAAGGTTTTATTTAATTTCAAATACTTATGGGATGTTGAAAAATGATGATACGAAGTCAGAAATAATCTTGAAAATGTTGCTTCAGGGAACTGAACTATATTTCCAAGATAGTATTCGAATTCCTCATTATGATATGAATGAGTATTTAGAAAAAAAGGTGGGAGCCGAGTGTTTTTTCCATCTCAGTTGCATTAATTTGGTAGAGAAATTGCAACTTTTTCTGGTAGCATTAAACTTTGGTTGCCACCATTTAACTATGTTATAGTTTTCAAGATTTTTGTGGTTGGGAACATCTCAAATAACTCGTCTTTTAAATTATTTTAACCCCTACCTCTAAAATTATTTTTACACTACAACTAAACTAACGTGATTATTTTTAAATGCATAAAGAGATACTAATACTTTTGAAATAATTGTGCTGATTTAGTAAACGAGTAATTTACGACTATGAGCTCTTGTTGTTTATATTTAGTCTTTATAACCTAACATTATCCACATGAAGGTGTCGATGATTGATTGCTGTGGTATGTGTGCAGATGACATACCAATCCTAGACGAGCAAACCGCATCAGAAGCCCCGCTGGATTCCATAACCGAAGAACAAGAGGAAGTGGAGAAGAAATCCAAGGGTTCAGTGAGTGCCCTGAAACACTTGCCAAAGCTCTCTGGCCTCACGAAGAGGCACAAAGCTAAGAACGTCCCCCAAGGAGACCAGACGTCTTCAGTGGAGTTGTCCATGTCTACAGATCAAGTTATCGAGTCGCACGTCAATGAATCCAATCATACCGTGCATGTAAGTGCTGTTTAAACACATAGTAATAAATTAAGTAATATTATCGAATCTTCGAATTGGTACCTTTCTGGATCTCTTTCTTTCTGGAAAAAAGAGGCAGATGTGGAATGACAGATTTGCGATTTTATGACCGGGATCCTGAGAGGCACTGAAAATTTACTTTCTATCTTGATAAGAAGTAAGTGCTGATTTTCAATGGTTTACTTCGAATATTCACTTTGAAAAGGGAAGCAAAAACTGAAAAAAAAAACTTACACATGGCTTCTTAAAGACGCACGCAAATTGTATTACAGTATTGTTTGGGGGTTATGAACTCTAAGAGAATATGATATAACTCTGGAAATTACGAACCGTTTAATATATTCATTCAAAAATATCACTCATTGTATAATTAATAGAATCATTTTTAAGTGGAGACTCCTGACTACAAATTTGACGATGTTTTGATTAGTAAATGTACATTCCTGCAACTCGGGGGATATTGTATGCTCTTAAGGACCACCTGTGTAAGTCATGTTAGTTGAGATATTATAAATACTCTTTCCAATAAGTACGAAATTTTGAAAAAATACTGTGTTCAAATATAAAACTATGAAAGTTGTATTTTTTTATGAGAAAATTTATTGCGGATTTCCAGAGAAATTGACACTTACTTTTTCTAATACCGTTTTCGATAAATTCTTTCTTTTAAATAAACGATGCTTACTGTCTTTAAGATTTAAACCGATAACATTTTATCACGTATTTTATTTAATGATAACATAACCATAACTGTACAGAAAAATAGAGGCCTGAATCAACTGTTAACGTTAGACGTTATACCTACAGAAGATTTTATATCTGCAAAAAATTATACAATTCAAGGAATCTCTACTTACAGAGGCCGAAGATAATCAAAATGGACAGATAATTTTTTATAATAGGTTTTTATTTTTTTATTAATTCTATTATTGTTATTAAATCACAATTGACTGGTTACCGTTTTATTTTTGTAATGCAAAATTTTAGAATAATTTCACTAGGCTTTTCTGTGGGTCGTTTCAAGCTTTATACCAACTTTATTTACACAATTGGTTAGTTTTTTTTTTAATTATTTAACATAATTACCTAATAATTAGTATATTATTGGTTTTTATTGTTTTCCTTGTGTTTTGTTTCATTCATCATTATCTTTGAATTTAAATAATAAATTGATATAGGTAAGGTTACAAACTCTCCGTTTTTAACCAGGAACCCCTAGAAAAAAAAACTTTCTCTTCAGCTCAGGGATATTTCATATCCCCCAGCTGGACATCCTATACAAACCTGCATATATAATTTCACAAAAAGTCCAATCTTGAACCTATCAACCTTTGAAATCTCCAGTAGACCAGTCACTTAAGTTAAAAAAAAGCGGTCAACCTCGAAAGGAGAGATAATGAGCTGGAGACTTGTATACACCTTCATTTTGGCGTTGTAAAAGTTGTCTCAAAAGTCTCATAAAATCTCATGTCTATGTACGGTAAGTTATTCAAAGTTAAATGTCACAAAAATCGTTTTTTCGCAATTATCTAAGTTTTTATAGCTCCATTGATGTTATAAAAATTGTAGAGCATAAAATTTTGCAACAAATTTGTTGTAAACATTTTTTTATGTGCTCAATCATTTTTGAGATAGAGAGAGGAGAGCCCTCAGCGCTCAGCCATACATATTGCATGAATAATATCTTCTATAAAGCTATTAAATCATTAATTGGCAAAACAGGATCAAACAAAATTCCGAGATCTTTACAACTTGTAGTGCGAGATTATTGTAAGTCCATCAACATTGTAAGGAAAAACTGTATTATTCTGTTTTCTAGAGTATGTCATTACCTTACACTTTTGAGAATTCAAGTGAAGCCTATTAAGCGCACATGTCTGAACAGCAGTAATCTGTCTCTGAAGATCAAGGAAATCATCATTGGTGGAAACAGAAGAAAATATCTTCAGGTCATCAGCAAACAAGAGCCTACCACAGTGCAAAGTATCACAGAGATTACTAAGAAACAGTAAAAATAACAGCGGACCTAGATTAGACCCCTGCATGTGGTACCTGTTGTAATTACTATTGATTTCTTAGTTTAGGGTAATATTGAATAGAAAATATGTTTTATTTAACCATTTATTGTATTAAAGAAGCGGTAAGGTCTATACATTAATAATTCTCAAGTTCAATTTGAAATTACAGGATGTTCTTGCTGCTCTTTTGATTTATCACATAATCATTCAAGTAGCTCGGTGAACGCAGTCTTCTACCTGGCAGATGAAAATAGGTGGTTGGTTACCTTGTACATGGTCATTCTGCTGCACTGGTCCTGCATGAACGTTGTTTCCTAGTGGAGGAATATTTAGTTGATCATTCAAAATAAGGGTAGCTAAGGGAGTTTGATTTTCTTGATCTTGATACTCTTTTTGACTTATCTCCTGATTATCTTCTTCTGTCGCAAACGATACTTTCTTCTTGGGAACTCTCGTTCTACAAATTTGATCGATGTGTCTTTTTATTACATAACCATCATCTAGCTGAACTTCGTAATGTAGAAACCCAAACTTTTTAGTTATACAGGGTGAGTCATTGATATGGGAAAGCTCGATTACACCTATACCATTAAAGATATCGAAATGAACCAAAAAGAGCTGTAAATGGGAGGGTAAAGTGCAGTTTGTAAAATTATTTTCAGATACACCCAATATCCAATATCGCTGTACGCCATACAAATTTGTAATTTTAAATAGGACACCCTCTATATTATTACATTTTCAGATTATTTGAGAAAAGTAAAAAAGAATGATTTACGAAGTTGAAGTTTGTAATGAGCAGTTTATGAGTTATAAACAAATGAAAATCGCGATTTTCCATTTTCAAAGCAGCTTATATTGAAAATGGAAAATCGCGATTTTCATTTGTTTATAACTCATAAATCGCTCATTACAAACTTCAACTTTACAAACCATTCTTTTTGACTTTTCTCAAACAATATGAAAATGTAATAATATAGAGGGTGTCCTATTTAAAATAACAAAGTTGTATGGCGTACAGCGATATTGGGCCAGCCTGTGTATCTGAAAATAATTTTACAAACTGCACTTTACCCTCCCATTTACAGCACTTTTTGGTTCATTTCGATATCTTTAATGGTATAGGTGTAATCGAGCTTTCCCATATCAATGACTCACCCTGTATATCCAAATTTCCATGCATCTGGTGAGTCTATTGAAGTACAGTTCTGCTGGAAATTTTCCACAGGTGTTGGTCGATATTTCAGGATGATTTTTTGAATTTTCCTCGACATGTTGTTTGACTCTCCCGACATTGCTTTTAGTTGGTTTTTCAGTGTTTGAAGATTCCAACATTCCGTTCTTCCAGGCCATTTGTTGAAAGATAACCTGAGGCCATGAATTTTTGAAATATGCCATGCTCTTTACAAAACGATTTGAAAAATTCGCTCACAAATATTGTGGCATTATCAGACACTGTTTCAACTGTTTTTAATGCTGTAGTAGCATCTCGAATTACCTTTATTTCTGCCCATCTTGACTTGGCATCGATAACAATTAGGAAGTAGAATCCCTGGAACGGCCCTGTGTAGTCGATGTGAATTCGGTTCCAATTTTCTGTTGGGACTTCCCAATGATGCAAAGGGGCTTTTGCTGGTGATGATCTAATGTTAGCACAATTCTCACATGAGCGAACCAATTTTTCTATGTCTTTGTCGATGTTCTTCTAAAAACAGTACCTTCTTGCTTCATTTTTGAGATTCCGATGTTACAAGGCTCCATGACTTTTTGGGGTGAATTTTACATCTGTCTTCTTCACAATTGAAAAGTCATGATGACAGATGACACCATTTGCAAAATTAACAGCATCTTCCAATAGGGCGATTACTTTTGTACCACCAAGAGTGTATTATGTAAGAATGGATGTAGAAAATCGGGGTTGCAGTGTATATTAGCTTATGGCCAGTGTAATGGGTAAGCTTGCATCAATGTTGTTTCATTGCAAAGCGAAGAAGAAGAAGAAGAAATTGCATTTAACCCAGAACTTCTTGCTAGAAGGCCCAGAAACTTCAAAAGTTTTTTTGAATCCATCCTTCTGCTAATTATTACAAAATAATGTATTTTTTAAGCAAATTTGACTCCACTATTAACATTCATCGGAGCTATAGAAACCTAAAGAATCGTGAAAACCCGATGTTTGTGACCTTACACGAGATTTTGAGACAACTTTAAGACCAAATGTCTCATTCCGAGCTGAAACATTGATGTGACTGCACTACAGATTAAGTTTCACTTTGAATTGGAAACCCTGCATGTGTTTTTATATCTTTAAAATACTCTTTTTGGGTATTTATAAGTTTAACCAAAGACAAGCGAGCCGTAGCTTCCCAGGACTATAAACCACCCTCAAATTTTTTACAAGCGACAAGTGTGTTTCAAAAATGGTATTGATCATTTCAGAACAGTTGACTTTGACATAGGTCCGCCATTTTCTCTGGAGGGCATACACAAATATGTCTAATGTTAATAATTATGTTACTTTCCGTTTATATACGTACGTCATTGTTTTCTCTTGGACTAGAATTGTGGTTTTCATGTAAAATCTTCGCTAAGCACTATTTTGTCGGTAAAATGTCACGGTAAATAGTACGTACTATTTAATCCTTTAACAATAATAAGCACTTGTAAAAAGCAATTTTATGACCAACTAAGAGACTAGATTGATACTATGTTACTTGAACTTTCCAGTTATAAAATGTTTCTAATAATAACAAATACGAACATTTTTTAGGTGGCTCTCACTTAGAGACCCCTGTTTCAAAGCATGAATCCATGCATTTCTTCTTTCACCAGACAGTCCGTTAAGGTTATCCCCTCCATTGGTCAAAACAGCAGGAAATCGAAAGAAAATTCAAGAATCTCTTTCAAAACACATTGAACATTTCACAACACTACAAAAATGAGGCATTTTCGATAGATTGGACCGCCATTTAACAACTTCACTTTGAAAACACTCAGTGTTTACAAACCACAAGATTCAATAGCTAGGAATAGACGAAGCGATTTGCTTGCCGATTTGATCGCCACGAGCAAATTCGGCGGATTTGCTCGTGGCGAGCAGCGTCGACAGATTTTTCAAGTCACACCATAAACGTCCACGCTAATCGTACGAAATATCCGTCGGAGTGGCTCATCACATGCAAATGTGTACGTTTATGGGGAAACTACACGATTTATCGGTCGGATTTGCGTGGCTCGTGATCTGTAGAAAATTTCAAGAGGTAGCGAGCCATGCCTAAAATCCTTTTTTAACGCTTATACCTAGTTGTAGTTAGTGAAAATTATTTTTACGTGGTATTTTTAAGCTAACTAATATTTTATAATAATGTCAGAGTATAATAATAATAACAAAAAGAGAAAACGAGCTGCTGTGAGCGTATCGCGTATCGCGCCAGTCTGACAGAAAAGTCTGTTCGTTTATGGCAGAAAATACTATCAAGCCGTGCCAGAGGCGTCTACGGTGCTGGCATGGCTCTTGGCATGGCGCGCTGAGTTACCACAAACGAAGAGATTTATCTTCCGGGTTTGCTCGTGGCGATCAAATCGGCCAGCAAATCGCTTCGTCTATTCCTAGCTAATCAAATGTCAAACGAATGGCCAAACTGTCAATGACGTCATTCTGGAATCATCAATAGTCCCGGTCCTGTGGATGCCATGCAAACAAAACATTTTTGTTAAGTTTTGTTTGTTTACTTTCTTGTTTACTGGGCTGTTTTGAATTAACAAATTTTGAGGTTATTCTTCTTCTTTTGGTTTATTTTCTTTGGTAGGTTTTTATAGGTTATATGTATTTTTTTATGACTGACACTGGTCCGGCAGTGGTTATAGATAGTACCAGGATCTTGAAAATGATTGTTCACAAATTGTATATTATTATTATGAGCGATTATGCATTATTCACGAGAGAATGAAGCGAGTGGCATTGTCATCATTAATGTCCGTATTCATCAAACTTCAAAATATAACCCTGGGGTTATATTTTGAATTTTCTGACAACTGATTGGTCTAATGCTCAAAGCCTACGAACGCTATGAAGTTTAAACCAATGACATGTTCCAAAATATAACCCCAGGGGTTATATTTATTGATGAATACGGGCTTAAGTGAATAATGGCCAAATCGCGAATGTAATACTATGCTTTTTCTACTCTTACCAAAAAAAAATTATTCAAAATATTTTTTTATTTATTTTTGTTATTTTCATTACTGCTTGGAACAACTGCTATTTATTGGATCATTTATTGTAAAATTGATACAACTTGTGAGGCATAGAGAGGGGGGTAATAATATCCATTGTTATTTTTTTGTCGTCGCTTGTACTGAATTCAATGGACTGAACTTTTTTTTTTTTGGCTGTATCCATTTCGTTTTTCATAGTCATCAATGTAACCTTCGGCCACCGTAGTGGACTTCCAGCCTCCACGGCGTTTCAGTGCTGCGATATCACCTCCAGCATCGATTAATAAGGTGACAGAGGATCTTCGAAATGAATGTTTAGTGTGCACTTCAGGATTAGGGAGATTTAAGAATTTTAAGATTTTTCGACTCGTGCACTTGCTATTCTGGAAATTTAAGAAAAAAGAGCTGCATTAAATGTGCGGTGGTCTTAAGGCGATTTATTTTTCAATGTTCCATAAAATTTACCCGTAACAGTAAATTTTCGAACTGTTTTAGTTTTCGTATTCAACACAGTAACTAACAAGGCTGATCCCAGGTCCTGTAAGTTCCCAATTTGCATTTCTTTCAATTCGTTACAACGACAAGCCCCCATTATGGCAGTAATTAATGCAACCTTAGAAAATTATTTTTTCCTATGAAAGATTAATTTCAATTAGACCTCAAAAAAAAAGAATACGCATTATATATTAAGGTAGGCAAGGCACCTATTTAATTAAGTGGCTTAATTTCGTCGCTAGATATTCTTTTTAGAGAAATATTTCTTCTCGCTAGCATTTTTTATGAGATCATCTGTTTCTATGGGTGTAAATGTTCTAGCTTTTTTCTTGAGGGCCCTTAGATTTACATTTGAGAAACGCTCGTAATTTTCTATAAGTTTCCAGCTTTATATTATGTTCCACCTCAAGTGTGCTGTGTCCCATACGCTGATTCCACCATTTATGGTGGGACACAGTCGATAACTTTAGCATAGCGAGAAACCGTGGGAGCTGCTTCGCCGTAGTCAACTTCGTAATCGTGGGGCTAGGGTGGCGGTAGATACTTGTGTGTTCATTGTAGAAATGCCAAGTCAGTGTTCCTATTCATAACTTTGCTCTGTTTATCAAATTCACAGCTTTTGATTGGTCCACGAGCGGGTATTATGAATTAGTATAGAGCTGTAATTGGACAATATGCTCCGATAAAGGTTAAAAAGTCAGATGTGACGTCAGAGTAACCGTCTGAATTAATATTTTTAATTTCACCAGAAAATGTCAAACAGTTAAATGTCAAGTTGTGAACGAGCGTAAATTATTGAAGGAATCATTCAAATAATGAATTGAACCGCTTATGTCAGTTTGAGAGCCACTGACAACTACAGAAAATTTATTCACGTAATGACACTCTATCCTTTGTGTTGTTAATTTAATTCTCATTCAAAACCAATGTTGACGTATACTTATTTATGCGGGATGGAGTGTTTAGACAAACTGGAGGGTTTCTATAAAAACCACGTACATGAAACAAAATAAATCGAACTATCAGAAGGATGTGTATTCTTAATCGATACGTATGACTTTTTAAACTTTATCAGACTATAGCCGGGAATTATGAACTGTAATTCAATACCTATGAATAATAATCTTCATAATTCATACAAGAAGCTCTAATAATTGAAATATTATTCAATAAGAGTACAAAAAAGTTGTATTTTTACAACGTATTTTACACGTAATCAAATACAAATACGACAAGTGATGTTAATTCACTGTTATAAGCAAACTTATTTTTGAATTTGAGAGTCATGGGATCATAAAAAGTCCTGTGATCATGACAGTTGTAGTATAAACAGGCCAAGAAGATTTGATCTCAGTTATTCATTATTATTATTATTACATTCCAGTTACCTAAGTTTGTGATGTCACATTTTTTTAACCCTTCAAATTTGTGATTCAGAAAAAAATTACATAGTTTCAAAAAAAAAGATATCATTTAGTTAGTTTTGTGAAAAACTTATTTTGAGCTAGCGTCTATTTTATTACATGTACTCTAACAACGGTTATTATAAAGGCCGGTTTCTGCTGTGACCCTTTCTAAAGAACGTTTCAACTCTGTTAACTCAATGGGCGTTTATAATTCCCACTGTTAGTTTAATAAGGAAATAAAGGAAAGAAAGAAGTTCAATCGAAAACGTTGTAATAGTCAACAAATTCTTCATTTTTATAAAAATCATATTTATGTAATTCAGACAAGTAGTCAGTCAGTTAAACATTTATAGACACATATTATTGAATTTTTTAGATATAAGAAATAACAGTATTTACTATTTATTGTTCCTTACTAACATACATGTGGTAAATTTTGTGTGGTACTTCTGTATTTTTTATTGTTAAACTATTTTATGGGTATAAAAGTTGTTAAAGAAATAAAATCCAATGTCTATTACAAGATTGTTGTCTCAACTGAAAATAAAGTCATTACTTCATTCATGTTATTAATTGTTTTTTTATGTAAAAGTTTATGTTTGTACCTTTGGTTAATCCTGTGCAATCTGAATTGAAAAATTGATACTGTTCAGTTATTTCTGATTTCACAAGAGTTGCATGTTTACATGATAATGTAAACAAATATAGGGTGTTCGAAAACGAATCCGTTATGGAGTAGGCCCTGACACAAAGAATTTTCTGTCAAAACATTCAAGAACGTTAATAAAATTGGCACTCACTTTATTGAAATTTTTATAAATAAAATCAATTAATTAATTTAGGAGGTGAGCGAAGTGCCCTACACCCTCCTGGACACATTTCAATGTACGGGTTCTCATTGTAACACTTCAAGTGTATCATTTATCTCGGTGAACTTCTCCTCGATCCTGCATCTCAATTCTGCCGAATCACGAGGTAACAACTCTTGCACCACCCTCACTCGATAAGGATACAAGTGAGCATCTTTCCTAAGTAGCTTGTGACAGGTTCCCACAGAAACATCAATTTGCTGGGCTAGATGACGAACTGATGTGATATATGAGGATCGTTTTGCATAACATTGCCAGCTCTTCAGGACGTCTCTTTGGTCTGCTACTTCCTGTTTTCACAACATTTCCTGTCCCTCTAAAATTTGAAATGTATCGCAAAACAGCTTTTCTAAAATTCTAGACAGTCACCACAACACCAGGATACTCCTCTTGGAACTCAATTAGGCAGTTTTAGTAGATCCAAATTCCATCGATATGTCGATTCTTTTTTAATAAAGACACCTGTGTGCGAAAAACACTGCTTCAAAGTATTTTTTGTTGCTTATCTGATGAAATATTTAGACTCAGGGACAAGATACTACAGTTATTTTGAAATAACGGACAAATAAATCACAGTTACAGGACGTTATCGTGACAGTGGATCACAATCATAGAAATAGAAACTTTGAAAGTAGAAAGTCAAATAGACTAGTCTACTACGTCGAATTAATTGCCAAATAAATAACTGAAGTTTGGTTTTGTTATTTATTTATTTCAGTGATCTCCATACTTATGTTTTAATTTGATGGTATATTTGTTCAAATTAATTAAAAGCGCTCACGTAAGAACAAAAAACTCGATAATTAAAAGTTATTTTCGCAATGGGACTAAACTTCATGGAATTTGGATGTTCTCTTTAGATCTGTCTAGAATAATTATCATGATTGCAAACCCAAGAAAAAGGTACTCACTTTTGTCCTTATCCAGTGATATAGCAGTGACAGTATAGCTACTAGGCAGGTTAATTTTGTTTTATTACGTCCCAAAACTTACAGTTTTAACCAAGACTTTTTTTTGTAGGTTTAGCATGGCTTAGAATATCATGTAGATCAGTTCCCAGAGTTACCGAACCAGGATTTGTTGTTTTGAAAAGTTCCAAAGCAACCGATTTAGTGAAAGAGATCTGAAAGAAGATCGACTATCTGTCATAATACACTGATACCCTAGCAGTTATCTGATATCCAAACAATTACAGAGTGCCTTTAGTGGAGTGCGAGAAACCGTGTATTAAAATGTGTCCAGGAGAATCCTTAAATGAATTAATGTTGATTTTATTTATTATGTGTTTTATTAAAATGTCGATAAAATGAGTGCTTATTTTATGTTGTTTTGACCTTGAATGCTTTGACAACTGACCTAACTTAAAAAAATCAAGAGCTGTCAGTTGTAAAGAGTGGATTAAGCTAAGACAAACCTCTTTATGTCAGGGTCTACTCCAAAACGGATTCGTTTTCGAACACCCTATATTTCCATACAGTTGAAAAGTTACAGGCTTCAAAATAAAATACTCTCAATCTAAAAGATATTTATAAATAATAAAATAATTATTTTTAATTCTGTAAGTATAACAAATCAACAACAAAATTGTAAATACTAGTACGGTTGAATGGGTGTGCGAATATGATGTGCGTTGATAAGACCACCAAATCTTGCAGATCTACAAATTCAGATTTGAGTCACTCAACAGGTAAAATCAACAAGTATAGGAATCTTAATGATAGGAACCTTCTTGAACTTAATACTTATCCATATCTTCAATTCACAGTAGCATTTCACAATCTTATTCTACTAGGTATTTAAAAATAACAAGAAAACAAACTGGGTAAATTAAGTCTTTCCGTGACATGGACTGCATTTGTACTTCTGCACGATATGAATCTCGTCATCATCACTGGGTCTATGAGAGGTCAGCTGCCCTCCAGGAAGTCTCTTTGCAAATGCCGCGCCCTCTCCACCAATCATTGATGTCTTGATAACGCCTCGGTGTGATCGGAGCATGGAGCATCGCACACAGTCTGCACCAGAAAAAGGTATTTATGAATTCTCCGGTACCTTTCCATTTAAAGTACGAGTTATACAGGTCGTTGTCCTTGTCCAAACGGTGCAGATAATTTGCTAATTCTGCCGGATTCGCGAATTCATCCACGTGAATATATGAACCCTCTGGTGCACTGAAATATTAACACGAGTAATTATACAATTTAGTTTCTATCAATATGAGAATGAGAATGTTGTTATTTGCGTAACATGGTATTAAGAGTGTTTTTCGAAAATATTAACTAATAAATTACCTTTTTTGATAATCTTCTGGTCTTGCTCCCATCACTATTGGTATTACGTCATGTTTAAGCCCGTTAATATAAAATTTTTCAGTTATGTAGTCTTTGCAATTTGAATTTTCAAACGCCAGATAAAATTTGTATTCGTGCTTCAAAACGTCAAAGCACTTCTTGTCGAATCTGGGACAGACTAGTGGCCCACAAGTTCCGTAAATGTCTACTTGAATGTATTTTGAAAGTTCACGAGCGTATCTCAATCTGTTATTTCTTGCTCCGCAGTTTGATACAAACCAGGCGACCTTTTTCGTCTTATTTGCTGCATAATCTCTGCTTTGAGATATTTGCCGTACCTGCAAATAACTAAACTAATATTAGTTTAAAAACAAAATAATTTATGTCGTATTCAGTATTCACTGATTTTTATAAGGATTTAACACGGGGAACTTTCACTTTATTTTAGTTTGCTGAAAGATATGTTCGATTATGTCACCAAATGTGATCTGCAAATTATTGTAATTCAAAGATCAGTAATTGAGTATTAGAAACATTGGTTTTCTTTATGAAAGATTCATTTGAAAAATTTCTCAAATTGCTGTCAGCTTGTAAAGAAGTGTCTCTTACTTCAGAGAGATATTAAAACAAAAATGTAAAATGTAAAACTTTGAATCATATAAAGTACCGGAACAGCCGTTCGCGAACATAATGGTGTTTTGAAAATACAGAGAAAATACAGGCTGTCTCTATACAGGGTGTATTGTAAATTACCGACAAACTTTTCTGGATAAGGCGTCAAAACAAACATTTTTTTCTTATAAGTAAAGATTCAAAGAAAAAGAATAAAGATCCAAAGGCTTCGTTTTCAAGATACATGCCCGTATTCACAAACGATAATTTCCTAAATAATTACGTAATCAATTATCCCCATCTCATTCTATTGCAAAAAAACTGCATATCTCCATCTCACTCATTTAATTAATTACGTAATTATTTAGGAAATTATCGTTTGTGAATACGGGCAACAGAGTGTTAAAGTTTTTTCGTCCTCACCAATATTATGACAAAGAAAAATGTATGCCACTGACTTTAAAATTTTTTTCATATTGCACAACTATAAATACAACTTTTTGTCGCTAAAATTGTTTTTCTAACTTCCTTTCTTTTTCGAGCAAAAAAAAACTGCTTTAAAGCATACTTGCCTATCTAAAAATTGATCAAATAAAAATCAGTTTTTCGAGATGGCTTCTATTTTTTTTCTCGAAAACGAAGCAAGACACACAAAAACATCAAATACAAAAAAGTTGTGTTCTTAGTTGCTTTATCTAAAAAAAAATAAAAAATTCACGAAAAATACTGGGTGTTATTTTTTTAGGCAAATACTAAAGGTTGCCCTGTGTGCACGCCACTGAAATACTGTCAAGAGAAGGCTTGTAAAGTTAGAAACAAACTCTCAAAATTTCATTAACAAAGCGTTTTTGAACAAATGTTTTTTTTTTATATTAAAATTAATGTGTCTTAACAGCTTTGGTCATTGACACAGGTACAATGGATGTTACATCGGTAAGGGTACCTATTCGGTAGCGTATTACAGTAGACTGTATTTAAACATTTACACTATAACTGATGTTTTTACATAGTGACGGCGCGCTATATTTGATGATACATCTGTAGTATGTCCTTGGGATAGTCGATCAGGTGTTGTAGCTGTTGCGATAGACTGAGGATCTCTTTCAGACTTGCTTTTAATTGGTGGGTTTGTCTCTCCTCTGTGTAATAAGGGCATTCTATGAGAATGTGCTTTATCGTGAGAATTCCATTGCATTTTGCACATGAAGGTGGGTTTTCTGCGGTCATGAGATGTTTGTGCGTGATTCGACTGTGACCAATTCGGAGTCAATGGATAATTATTTTGTCCCTTCTTGTGAAAGTGGCTGGTAAATCAGAGGGTTCTATGGAGGGCTTGATCTCATACAATTTGGGGCGTATTCTGTTCCAATGGTTTTGCCAGAAGTTTCTTGTCGTTTTTGAAAAGTATGATTTTAGATCCCTGTGTATTTGTAGTCTCTCAGGGAATTGTGATTGAATTTTCATTGCCCGGTATGCCTATGTGAGATGGAATCCATATCAGAGTTGTGTATGTACCCCTAGTCCTTAGTCGGTTATAAGTATCGTGTATCTTTTGCACTAGAGGATGTTGTGTATACATCTGCTTGATGGGGTGGATGGAAGAGAGTGAGTCGGTGCATATTGCTACCTGTTTATATTCTGAGGTTACAGAGTTCATGGCTTCATAGATTGGAAATAGTTCGCCTGTGTGAACACTTGTGGAGGCTGGTAGAGTCCTTTGTATTATGGTGTGTTGGGTGGTAGTCACTGCGTATCCAACGTTTGACTCACCCTTAGAAGCATCTGTGTAGAGGATCTTGTCGAGTGGAGAGTTATTAATGATTTGTAGGAATGCTTGGTTGAGAAACTCCTTTGAAGTTCCGTGTTTCGGATAGATGCCTTGGAGTAAAGGAGACAGAATTTGTGGTAGCGACGGAGTTCTGGGGGGTGTGTTTGCAGTTGGTTGCAATGCTTCTAGTAATAAGGAATGTACGGGATTTCGTGGGTTGGCTGAGATTCTGTAAAATAGGCGAGGAGAAGTTGTCTGCGTCTTAACCAGAGTGGTGATTCATTCAGTTCACATAGACTTTCACTAGGACTGGTTCTGAAAGCTCCTAAACAGATTCTGAGTGATGTATTGTGTATCGTATCGAGAGATCTTAGATCAGATTTTGCTGCAGACATGTATATGGAACTACCGTAGTCTAGTCTAGAGCGAATGAGTGATCGGTATATACGGGATTCAGTAAGGCACTTTCATCTGCTCCCCATTCATAATGTGAAAGTGTCTTTAGTAGATTAATCCTGCTAAGGCAGCTAGTTTTGGTTTCCTTTATGTGTTGCTTCCAGTTCAGTTTTCTGTCGAAGGTTAGTCCCAGGATTTTGTGATGTTCGATTACAGGTAGGATTTCTCCGTTAAGAGTCACTTTGGGACGTGGCGGGGCTTGCGATCTACTGAACTGTAGGATTTTTGACTTTTTCGTGCAAAAACGGACTCCGGTTCTTTTTGACCACATGGTTAGTTGATTGGCTGCTTTCTGGATTAGTGTGGATGTAGCGGATGTATCGTTTATAGCAAGAATGAAGAGTGTTGGGCTTATTACTGCTCCTTGAGGAACGCCGTTCGCTTGTTGGCATGCTATGGAGATTTTACGTTTGCTTTTACCCTGAAGGTCCTATTAATGAGGAAATTTTCTATGAAATGGAAAATTGCCGGACAGTGTAAGTTCCCTGAATTTTTTTAATATTACTGATATAGATATGGTGTCAAAAGCACTTTCAATGTCAAAGATGATAGGTAAAACTTCTTGTTTCTGCGAAAAAGCAGTAGCTATATGTGACTGTAGTAAGGTTAGGTTGTCTATGGTGCTGCGTTGCGATCTGAATCCTGATTGGGTTTCGGAGATTATCTGGTGCTTCTCAAGGTACCAGTGGAGTCTTTTATTTACCATCCTCGCCAAGAGCTTGCAACTTGTACATGTTTGTGAAATTGGTCTATAGGAGTTAGGATCATTTGATGGTTTGTCTTGCTTTTTGACAGGAAGGATCAATGATGTTCGCCATAGTTTCTGGAAAGTTTTTTTAGACCATATATTGTTGAATAATTGTCGGAGCTTGATGAGGGAGGGTGTAGATATTTTTTTTAGAAAAGAGGAGGGAATATTATCAGGACCTGCGGTGGTGTTTTTACAGCTGGCGAGAGCTGCCAGGAGTTCCTGTAGGGAGAAAGGAATATTAAGATTTTTGATATCTTGGTCGTTGCATTCAGCCGTTGGGGTGATTATGTTACATGTGGTATCATCTAAGGAGGTGTTCGTGTTTGGATTTCTTGTTCTTTCTAGGAAGGTTGAGGCCATAATATCGACCATGCGTTGACTGTCATTTATTAGACTTCCTTGATGTGTTAGTGCTGAAATATTAATTTGAGTTTTGTTTCCTTGCATCTGCTTGATTTTTGACCACATTTGGCTTGGGGGGTATCACTTGTGATGGTTGAGACGTATTTGGTCAACGAGTCCTTCCTGCTTTGTTTCAGTATCTGTCTCGCTTTTGCCCTCGATTTCTTGAAGGCGATAAGGTTGCTGTCGTTTCTGAGTCTTCGGTACTTGTTAAGTGCTGATTTACATTCCCGGACAGCTGTTTCACAATCTTTGTTCCACCAGGGTGTGGCTTTACGCTCATGGGAGATAGAACAAATGTTTGTTGTGACGCCCTCTAAAAGTTTGTCGATATATTTACGATACACCCTGTATAACAGAAGCTGCAGTCTGGCAATCGAGTAAGAGTGCTGCTAGAGAGAACAGTATTGTATGTGTACACAAGAAGAGCTGCTGCAGATGTCTTTTAGTACAATGGACGTAATTAATTTGGCTAATAAGAGAAAATAAGACTAGTGAAGTTTAAAGAGACCTAGTGAAATCTGGTGTGTAATCGAGATCTAGTAATCGAGGCCATTCTTAAAAAAAAACAGATTGTTATAAGTGACAAGTGAAGTGAATTGAGAGAAAAAAGTGGTTATTATTGAGCGAATATTTGACCTAAGACTGTAAAATTATTATAAAATCCTGTAATAAAGCTAATGGCGACAATAAAGCTAAAATCGTTATGTAAAAAAGGCAGATGAACCACCTGATACTCAAACTCTCGAACATGAAATCTGACCTGTAATCTCTAGTTACAGGGTGGTCCAAAATATCACTTTTATTACGTACAGGGGCAAAATAGATTTCAATTTTGAACATTAAAAAAATTGAAAAAAATGTAATACTAGAAAATCAGAATAAATTATTTATGATCTCCAGGAGCAGTTAATAAAGTCCTGTGTAGGTTAGGTAATAAATCAGTAGCAACTATAAACAGCCTTAATAGACCCTTAAAAGACCCCAACTTGGAAGGCCTAGTCAATATTTGCTGATTTTATTGCCTCTTGAGGTTTATGGAATTATAGAATGTCATAAAGCAACCATCGTAGTACTTAGTTTTTTATTTATGTTTCTTTTCATTTATATTTGTACTTATATTTGTTTGTTTTTTAATTTTTGTGAAACTTTGATTTTAAAATTTGATTTCTAGACTTGTATCGAAAACTCGTGCTCCGGGAGGTACGTTAAAAAGGGGGTCCCGGCTGCTTAACAGCAGTCGTTAAATTACGTCAGAGGCCCTTGAGGCTACTTGAAAACTTCTGACACTTGGGCTTTACCACAGCCATACGATATTTATTTATTTTTATCGAAAAATCTATGATTTTTTTCACTTCATTATCAAATTAAAGTGTTTTTTTTATTAACTGTTTATAACATAGAGTTCTACTATGTCTACAGGTTTATTTATAGTTGTTTTTCGTAAATTATATATAACAGAGTTCCCATTTACAACCCAATAATTGGATTTGTTAATCTGTTGTGGTTAGTGGGGTGTACAGCTTAGTTGGAAATAACAGATATTGATTGATAATAATTATTAGTGAAGCAATAATTAACTTCTTTTCAAGGATTAATTCACTCACATTAACCCATTTGGTGTCCTTATTATTATCAACAGTAGTTAGTTACTTAATTAACTGCAAGGACATGTTGCAGGTATGTCATACAACAAGATAAGGTAAATGTTAATTGTTATGGAAAATTAATTATGAAAAAACTGCTGTTGCGGAAAAAGCTATTAGTATAAGGAAACGAGGGTAATTTTTAATTCAGGTCAAACGGACTCGGTTATAAGCTCTCATTGATGCAAGTGTATGTCGATTTTTGTATCAAAGACAGGTGAAAACATGGCTGTATTTGTGTAGTTTATAAGGTTTTTTATTGTGACTTGTCAGGTTTTGAATTCAAGCCACTCCTATAGGTAACATGGATGGATTTAATGTTTGGGGAATAATTTATACTTTAGTACCTTATCATCTTCATCAATATATTATTATTATTATTATTATTATATTCTCACCTCTTCATCATAATAAGTCCATCTTTCGTAAGGTGCGACGATATCACTGTCAGACCTATAAGTGGCAGTCCAGTTTATCATGTTAGGAAACTTCACCACTGAAGTGTGATATGGGCATTCGAGATAGTAGAGTATCCATATTTGGTTGGTTGGTCTATTTCCATTTGGGTAAACAAAATGGTCTTTGTATAAAAGAGCATCAGCAGTGTCAACCTTGGTCTTGTCTGCTGTCAAACTACACCTACTGACCGGGCAGCCATGAAAAGTGCCAGTACCACCTTCTTGATTCCACGCTCCAAGACCATTGTAAGCCAGTATTGTCTTCTCTGGTGTGTCGAATCCTTGAAAAAAAAAAGGTTAAAAGTTAGTAAATGCTTGAATTACGTTTGATCGTTTTACCTTGATAATCTTCAGGTACGTACATCAGCTGATCAACCACCCTGTCTGAGTCGGATTCGTCTGGAAAAAGCGGAGGCCTTCCCTTTCTCGGTTTAGGGTACCTCGTTCCTCCGTCAAAGAACCAAGCTTTTTTCGCATCATCATTTGGGCTTTCTGTGTCAGCTTTCTGAATCTCTCTATTGAATATTTCAGTTTCCTCGGATTTAAGAGGTTCTGAGAAAAATGTCGGGAAAATGTTTATTGACTCCGAATCACTGGATGTGCTGTATGTCTTTGGTAACCATTGCAGTCTATGAAGTAATATTAGTAGAGTTACTCCCACCCAGAAGGAAGCGAGGAAACATAACCTTCGCGGTGAGAGCCGTAAAATCATTTTCATCGATGCTCCATTATCTGAAGAACGAAATAATTTAAAAAAATTGAGTCGTTTCAAGACTTTTACACTACCTACATGAAAGTATATTTATACTCTTCATACTTTTTTTTTAATTTTCCTAGAACTACTATTAAATATTGGGTTGTAAAAAAAACAATCAAACATTTACATTTAACGCTCCGTTAAATAACTCACAGTATGTATTATTAATTATTGATTATGCTAAAGCTATAACATATAAGATAAGGTTTGCTATATACAGTCATATCATATGGCTAGGTATATGGGTGAATATGAAATAATAAATAAATAATTTCTCAATCCCTCCAGAGCTCATATCTGCTTCAATACCGAATGTTAATTTGATTTATAAATTCTGGGATTACTGGATCAGTCCCATAACTGCGGTAGCATGTTGGGGAAATTAAGTAAACAAGACGGGTTGAGCAATGCGAGGCGAGAAAACCGCAGGAGGAGATGCGCATTCTCATGGTAAGATGACCACACGAGAAGGGCAAGGAAACATGAACCTTGCATTAAGACTAAGAGGTGGAGAGTGTAGTAAATAAGTGAAACAAATATAACTACCTTATGTATCCCCTTCTTCTATGGTATAAATAACAACCAGTAGGTATGCAAACTTGTTTGAATGTTTGGGGCTCTGTTGTTAATTTATGAATATCTTTATTTAGTTATTTTATCCAGACCCCTAATTCTCCCCTAGGCTCTAGTATGCAACATATTAATCCCCTACAGAAGGTATTAAAAAGAAAACTTGGGAACCAAGACTGATCCACAGTGCGCATAATATTCAATATTTTACCATATGAATGGATCATAAATCTATTGCTGAAGTTATATTTAAAAAGGTAAAATTTAATTGTGGCAATAAATCACGTTGGTCACGCCGGTTCCAGTAGTTTGATGACTTTGTCGTCCATATTAATAATGTATTACACAAAAGTCCGTGGCTGAAAAGCATAATTCTCAATGCCAAACAATTCCAGAATGTCTTGTATTTTGTATAAAAAAAGTCCGAGGCTCTTTACTTTTTTAAATAAAAAATCCTATAAAAAAACTATTAAGAAACCTATTAAACTTATTGTCTAGATTTTTCCAATCGGTAGGTCTGACCTTGTTATTGCAGTTATAGATACCTGCAGATTCCCTTAAGGTCTTTTACATTTTTGCTTACCTTGTCGTAGGTAGGTACCTAAGTGCTTTGCGGCCCTCACCTACTGTGAATTTTAATAACATTGACGTACAGGGTGTTCTTGTTTTTGATGTCACGTCTATTTTTTGTTCATAGGCTTAAGTAATACTAAACTTTATGCCCTCTTATAAAAGTTTGGTATCTTGCACGGTTTTCCTATAATTAATTTTTTATTTTTAGTTAAAAAAAAACAAAATCAATCAGTGGCGTGCGGATAAAAAAGTTCTGGAGTAAAACTATGTGAGTTTATTAGTTTTAACAATAGTAGTAGGCGATCAAATTTTGAAATTCCTCAGTTGATCCATTTTTGACTTATTCTGGAAAACGCATATTTGGTTGACTCCCTTTTAAGGGCTGTATCTTAAAAAGGGTGGCTTTTTTGGACATAGATTAGTTGGGTTAAATTGGCATATTTTTTACTCGCGAATCTGTGGTTGAGCGTTGGTGGCACCTTTTAGCGACACCTGTATTTCGGTAGTCTAGTAGTGGTTTAAATAGATGGCCCGTTTTTAGACACAATTTCAAACACACCTTCATCCGGCAAAAGTGAAAAGGCAAGTAAGAAAATAGAAATAGAGCCTTGCGAATAGGTGAAGGTAAAATAAAATATAAAACAAAACTCGCAACAATAGATAAATAGTAAGACAACGACAAGGAAATAAAATCCTTTTCAAATAAATGAAGGAAAGCCTGGCTAATTCAAGGCATTTCCAGATTATCCGTAAGGAAATTTACGCAGTTGCCTAGGGGTGTCGATGGCTTGGAGGGCAAGGACCACCATCACCCAGTAAGCATTATCTAAAAAATTCTTTTACAGATCGAAAAACTGAATTATTGTAATATTTTTTTATAAAAAATAAAAAAAATTCTAAAGGAAGTTTCTAATGTGAAATAAATAAAAATGGCTGAAAGGTGACACTCGAATGACAACCGACCCTCCGGAGGTAAAAAACACTGTTCTGCTACGGCCTGATTTATTGTTTTATTGAAAAATTATTCACGAATCACAATCACAAACCCAAGAGATGGCATGTGTGAGTTTATCTAAATGCATCTAAATGAGTTTATATCTTTGTAAATTATTTTCACAGTTTGGAATATTTCCGTCATTTTATTAATGTATTTCCTCAAATTTTTCGAGGCCAAAGATTATTAATATACCTATTGCTATGATGATTTCAGTTTAATTTTTTTTGAGAATTGCCCTAAAAAGGATATAGAAATATGTCTATTTTGATCTATTTGTTACCTAGGTACGTCACTGGTGAACTAATGAAAAAAACGTAACTTTTTTTGCAGAAATTTGTAGTTTGGAATAGGTACCTCAGTCCGTTACATTCTATTTAGCTGATTTTCTTTAAAAATGTCCCACCTTTACTACTTCTGCTACTACCTGAATCATTTTTTTACACTAGTGTGAAGTTTGGGAAATATTTATCCCATCTCTGCTCCTCCCCCTTCACCTCCCGTTAACGTCATTAAATTTATTTGTGCAGAACCACATGTATTGTTTACGGAACTTTGTTTCACGCTTGTAAACGTTTCATTAAAATATTTTTATTCTGCCTGTTTAAAAAATATACAGGGTGTCGCTAAATTATACCTGTACTTTTTTTAAATAAAAAAAAAAACTTCAAAATTTCACCGGCCTACCACTATTGTTAAGAGCAATAGACTGACATAATTTTACAAACATTGACATAAAGTGTGTTCATGTTTGTGATGTCACTCCTCACTTTCTACTCCGGAACTTTATCTGCATGTCACTTACTGATTGATTCTGTATTTTTTATCCAAAGGCTTAAGTATTACTAAACTTTTTTCTCTGTTATAAAAGTTTGGTTTCTTGCATGGTTTTCCCACAATTAATTCTTACTGATATACTTACACGCTTACGCCACGAAAACGTATTTGTGAAATTTTCATTTTATTAAAAATAATAGTTTTTTTTTCACAGAAATGATTTTATTCGCATTTATTGGCCTTGAGATCCCTTGAGATCAATCGTAGCAGGCGGTAGAATTAAAGTTTTTCATTTAATTAATTTTTTACTTATTTTGGAAAATGTGTATTCAGTCGACCCCCTTTTAAAGGGCTGTATCTTGAAAAGGGGGTCATTTAGACATAAACAATAGCGGTTAAATCGGCATATTCGTAAGCCAGGAATCTGCGGGGATCTTTGTTGTTGAAATTAATTTTTAAACTAAAAAGAAAACATTTTCACAAAAATACGTTTTCAGTAGTGTAGGTCCATCATAATAAATTAATTACGGGAAAACGATGCAAGTTGTATAAAAGGACCAAAAAGGGCCCCCTTGGGACTGTATGCCCCAAAAAGGGTGCCTTTTTGTAAATATATATAATTTCGGTTAAATCGGCATATTTTGTACACGGGAATCTGTGGTAGAGCGTTGGTGGTTCCTTTTAGCGACACCCTGTATATTTTTATAACATAACTTTGAGTCATATATGGAAAATTTTTATTATCCATTTTAAGAAAAAAATATATTCTCCTGAAGAAGTTGTACTTGGTCTAAAACCCAAAAATAAATAGTTAGACATTAAATTTTTGCAGTCGTATACGAGGTTTGTTCAAAAATATAAAATTTGCCAAAGAGTAAAGTCCTTTTTTTTGACAATATCAAAAATTGTTATTCAAAAAAGTTGATCAGAATTGCAAACAACATTCAAATATGCAATAACATACAGTTGATTCAACTTCAATTTTTGATTTTGTTGATTTTGTTGTTGAAAATATAGGTACTTTATTCCTTAGTAAAATTCATATTTTCAGACACACCTCATATACGACTGCAAAAAATTTAATGTCTGACTATTTCATTTATGGTTTCCGACCAAGCGCAACTTTTTATGGAGAATAAACTTTTTTCCTTAAATGGATAATAAAAAAGTTTTCCATATGACTGCAACTTACGTAGACACACTGTACCTATAATCTAAATTTGTGCAATCGAAAATCGTGCGCAAGAAGGTGCTAGCACATATGTTTTAATTTTTTTAAAGGTTGATAAGAAACATACACTCAACAAACATACCGGTCACGTCTGTACCTAATAATATGATAATCTTGTTGATCTAGACAACTGCAGCAGTGCCGCCAAGTGTTAAAGGTTGAAACTATAAGGTATATTTGATGGAACATGGCGGGAACTTTAAATATCGACATTTAAAATGAGAGCGCTGTAAAACTTGTCGTTTGCGTCAATAGGGGAGAGTGTCCGGTATTGTTGTATTTGGTAGTTAGATTTATTAATATAACAAAATACTTACGTCAGGTATTTTCCAATTTCTATATAACTCAATTTTTGATTATATGAATTAATATCCTATGAAATTCGAGGAGAACTCGGCAAGCCTCGTGTACTTTAACTTGCTATACGCGTGTTAGAAAGACTCAATTGTGCACTTATAACAGGTATCATAATAGGTAATAGATAACTAAATGACTCATTTTATGATTTTTGGTTGTGTCATAAAAACTTGGTAATTATTTATGAACTCGACTAACGATAAAAAATGTAATTTTTATAAGTAATTGGCGTAGAAAAACTACTGTTTTGCGTTTAAAAAAAATAAAACAAGAGAGTTTAAGTTGCAGTCTTAATGATGTGGCGTAATCAATAATGTAAATTGATGGTTCTTGTTCTTCTTATCAGTGATATACTACACGGTCGTATTTATCACTTGAAACATGCAAACATATTGCATTTTATTGCAAACCTGCATATTTAAAAAATATACCTTCATAAAATATGTGGTACGGTATTTCCATATTTTTTATGAGCTCTGCTGCGTTTCCGTTTCTAATACCCTCATATTTGGCTTTAAAAACAATAATTTCATAATGAGCTGACCTTCGTTACGTAAGTATATAGCACGGGGTGACTTCTGTTTTTCTTGAGGATGTCATTTGACGTCTATTGCTTTGGCAGAACTCATTTTCTGTTCATTGGCGTGCCGGACGGAACTGATTTTATTAGCTAAATAAAAAGCTAAAAAAAATGATTCTATCTGACATGGCGAATTTATAATGCCCTTATTTTGCAAAGTTGTTTCCAAAATAGAAAATTGTTATTAAGAGTGCTCAGTTAACCAGGGCGATGTTTCTTAGAGTTGTAAGAAAATACTTGGAGACAAACTGGTTGGAGATAATCCAAAACGAGATATGCTCACGAATTTTGTGTTATTGTAATATTCATTGAGATATGTGATCAAACGATAAGGAATATGCTGCAGGACTATAGACGGCAAGTTTGTTCTCTAGAAGAACATTGTATTATGTCCCTAAAGTCACGTTGGAGCAAAAAAAGTCTTGAATGAACATATATGGAATGAAAAGAAGACAGACTGAGGAGTGTCCTTTTAAGGTTTAGCAGCACAAAAGTCGACAAAGATAAACGTGGTAAGCTGTTCAAAAAGTTCCATACCAATAAGGTGGTTAAAAGTGGTTAAAAATGGTTAAAAAAAACAATAAGTAAGGTGGTACAAACATTTCAAGAACTCCGCAGCAGCAGTGGTTGAAGAGTGAGATGGATGGAAGTAATGGAACAGGAACAATGGAACCAAGATATGCTCCACTACAACTGCATCGGTACGACTGTCTTAGTGTCAATCATCGAAATATTAGCAGTACCAGTACCTATGCCAAATTTTGGCTAATTCGTCACAACCATTAAATAAAAATACTAACCAAACTGCAAAAGTTAAGCGTAACGCATGTGATTTGCACTTGGAGTTGGATGGGTGACTGTCCAATTAACATAATTTTTGTTTAGATAATTAAAATAGGGTCTCGTTCTTATCCACATTGATGGAAGACATAAGTAAGATATCTAGGAGTCATACCGGACTGACAGCAAACTTCTGTGGAGGAAACACATAGAGGAAAAACCACTCGAGCCCTAATGGTGTGCAGGAACATTGCAGGAAAAACCTGGGGATGTAACCCAAGTACCCTGCGGTGGATGTACACCAGTATAGTGAGACCTATAATAACTTATGGTGGCCTGGGTGGGCCAAACAAAGGATAAGACAACAAGAAAATACTCTTGAAAAATACAGAGACTCGCCTGCGTATGCATTACAGCAGCCATACGAACATGACCCATTTGGTGGTACAAACCGCCGCAAAAAGGGCCTATTACAGATTGAGAATAGAGGGAATAGATCTACTTATCAGAAAGTGGGAAAAAACAATACCTACCTGATAAGTGATAACTGATAAGAGAAAGAGACACATCCCTAGGAACTCAATCACTAGGAAATATAGCTTTGAGAAGAACTTCACAACAATGTTCAGTAACAAACAGGAGTGGACAAATGAGTCCGACAAGTACAAATTCAAAGAGTGCAGTTGAGACACGGTTAAATGGAGAAAAGCAGTGCAGTTTTATGAGCTGAATTCGAAGCAACCTTTGCTTTTTTTAAATCTTCATGGGTTTCTTAATTTTTGACATAAACAAAATTTCGCGAATTTCTTTATACTGAAATAGCACTCTTATTATTGGGATTAGAGAAAAAATTGTAGAATAAAAGGTTTATTTAATCTTCATGAAAAGGTTTTATTTAGACGATTTTGTAACCAATAAAACGGCGTTATAAATTTTTTATTTGCCTTGTCATTTTTGAGTTATGACATACCTAAACTTGTGTTTTTTAAATGTGAGTCATATTTGGCTATGACATCACTAAATAGGTATTTTTTATAGGTAAATTTTTAAATACAATGATAAAAAATTCGATATGGTTATTAATAAAGAAGTTATGAAGTTATGACGGTTTTCACATTTAAAATCACAAGTTTATGTCATAACTCGGAAATGACAAGACAAATAAAAAAATGCAAAGCCGTTTTATTGGTTATAAAATCGTCTAAATAAAACCTTTTCATGAAGATTAAAAAAAAAAAATTAATACGAATTTAGTTCACAAAACTGGACTACTTTTCCATTGAACCATTCCTTTGACTGCAGTACCTAGTTTACGAGATTCTTGTACATACTAAACATTGAAAAAACTCACCCTGTATAAAAAAACTTGATTGTGAAATACCTACTGAAGAACTAAAATTTATGGGACTGTTTATGGCAATTATTGCAACTATAATAGAAAACTTTTTCAACGATTGTATGGTGCATTTAGAATTGTGTATGAGTATTTGATATCTGCCTAGGGTCAATGCGATGTTTCACAGCAATAAATGTTTCATTGTCAGACGTTGAACTTCAATTAAACGCCAAATACCCCTGAGTGACAAAAAGTTGATAAGGTACTATGCGTAAATGTAAATGGAAGAAACGATTTTATGTTAGTTGACGTTTTCATTTTGATAGCAGTATTTTGATACATTTATTCCCCAAGTCCTTAAAATTAGTAACAACTTGACAACAGTTAAAATCATTTAGGTACTTAATTATGGCTGTTTTAAATTACTATGGGTGTTCTGCAAACTGTCATAGAAACTGATAAGATCGTTTAAAAGCGATTATTTATTTCACAATGATATCTCTTAACCGTGCACCGGGTGTTTTATTTCCATTTGTTTTTGTTTTTGAGCCATGTGTCAGAAACCATAGACGAACCCGGCATAACGAGGTATCTATTAAATTTATTAATGCAAAAAGCTGTCTCAAGTAATTTTAACCACACATTACACTAATAGCCTGGCTCAATATAAGAACAATAACATTTATCTAGGAAGTTAAAAAAGTGTTTCAACCGAGCTAGAACCTAATGAAGACAAAAACATAACAAGCAGTTGACGAGCAAGATCTGATGAGGAATCAGGAAGACCTCGAACTGGAAGATCCTCCCGATTGATCTCACTTGTATGGAATGGATGAATGCGAGCGAGTCTGTGCATATATACAGCCCCAGGTGCTGTTATGTGCTTTGGGTTACCGATTTTACCTCTTGGAGGATGCCAAATACCTATATAGTTTCCCTGTATGAACACTGGTCACTAATAAATTCTGGAAAGCTGTTTGTTTTGCTTTTACTGCCAGCAGTAGTTAGTTCGCTTCCAATTCCGAACTCGCTTTTTGAGGCGTCTGCGTGTACAGAATTCGATCGTTGAAGGTTCGATGGTTGATTTGACTATACACATGGCGTTTCATGCTTGGGATAACTAATAAGTAGTTAGATGAGTATCAATTTTAGGCAAAGTTTTAATAGAAGCAGTAGTATTGCATCCAATCACTCCATACTCAGAATACGCTGGAACTAGCCATACACGACGCCTCTAACCGACTCACAAAACTGGGGGTGTTCGTGATGCTGATCTGTATTTCCGTCGCACATTCCCGGGAATTCCCGGGAACGAGTTAGCCGACCGTGTCGCAAGTGAATCCCCTTTATCGAAACAACTTTCAGAATAGATCCAATTAAATCTATAAAGACAAACCTTTTTTTAGGTCTACCAAAAAGCACGGCATCAGTACTGAATACTGAAACAAAATACTCAGAAAGTTGCATGAATCCGGTCCACTAAACTGTCCCCTTTGAACTTCCTTCAATGATCAGAAAAAATAAAGCAATTCTGCTAAGGACTGGATACACCAGAATAACACGTAAGCACCGAAATTCCGACAATTTGTCAATATTGCAATTACTTAAAAAAAAAACGACGATCCCATAACCCTTAACCCATAAGGATACATTATTTTTGAAAAGGTACCAGGGTGATGACCTTCACAAGGTAATTTTTGATTGCTGCCATAATTGCCGAGCGCCAACACAAAATGTCAAATTATTTGTAATTGAAAATTACGGAAAAGTGAGCACGAATCCGTCTGCATTCATCAGTTAACCGTATAAGTCCACCAAATTCAGTGGTTATCCAAAGGACTCAATCAAGTCTATATGCGTGACCGAGGAGGCAATTAAGCTATAGCTACTCGTTTGTCGTTTGCCAATCCCATGATTAGGGAATATCTGATTTAGCCAATTTCTGGGATCTAGTCAAAACTCCAGGATCTAGTCGGCTTTGAAAATTTTCGTAATGTCAAATGGACAGTTTTTTCAGGATATTTTAGCAACGACTGAAAATATAAAAAGAAATCAAATTCTTATTAAGAGAATTATCTTGTACATGCCACTTACACTGGACACTGGACACGCTGTATATGCTGATATGCTACATCTTTTTCTATAATTTTATCCGTAAAATTAGTATTTTCCCCGTTATCGGGGTCGAAATTTGACCAAATATTAAAATTTAACTTATTTGGAAAAAATTAAAAAAAGTAAATTTTTGGAGACCTATACAGGGTGTTCTACAAGCTCTATGACAAACTTTGACAGATGGTAGGTTGCTTGATTTTAAACATATTTTTTTTAATAAACATGGGTCCGATTCGTTTTTGTTTAGAAGTTACAAGCATTTAACCTTTATTAACAATCAACAATAAAAATTTAAATTAAATGATAATCACAAAACTTAAGACTATAAAAATTGTTCGAAATGTCCACCCTCAGCTTGAATGCAAGCCTCACATCAACGAACTAAAGATTCGGTCACTCGAAGAATGAGATTTAGATCATTTCTTATTCTTATCATTGGAATACCCATATACAAACACAATATCTGCATATTCCTCAGTCGAGAATAAATGCATTTTTTATTTATAACTTTCACACGAAATATCTAATAAATAATTAAAATGACACTAACAATTATTATTGTCATAACAACCGATATTTCTATTTATCAGCCTACGTTTTTCATTGAAGTAAGTGTATATTTTATAAGTGTACATTGGTTGACATAGTGTCTTAGTGACATAGCGACTTAGTGTAACTTCCTGGTTGACTGAAAAAATTACGATTCTTTAAATGCTTGTAACTTCTAAACAAAAACGAATCGGACCCATGTTTATTAAAAAAAATATGTTTAAAATCAAGCAACCTACCATCTGTCAAAGTTTGTCATAGAGCTTGTAGAACACTCTGTATAATCTCGGTGAGTATTGAACCTACAGAGCTGGTTCTGGTCTGAAATTGTAACAATTTTAGTCTACTTTAAAAACGCATAGAAAACGTTTTATAAAAAAAAAAAACGTAAGTATACGAGTAGTTTAGAACTTTTATTGAGAATAAGAATAAAAATATATTGGGAGTTACAAAGTGCAAAAATTTCGCGGTTTTTCGAGTGCTGCACTTGGATATATGCTAATGTTTAGTTTGAGGCTTAGAAATTATTTAATAAAAAATGTTACGAGTGATTCCGATCAGCCAATTTTTAGATATCTATTCAAAAAATATAGAATTTTTCGAATTACTTTAACACCCTACATCTCGAAAACTAAAGCTTCATGCCTACAGGAAATTTTTCGCCTATTTTTGCATTTCATACATACCCTTTTAGTGTGTTATTCATTAACACCCTCTAAATTTTTTTAAATTCCCATTATTTATGGAGAAAATTAGTGAAGGTCCTTTTTATATTTTTATATTTATTTTTTGAATTCTTTTTTATTAAAATTTTTGAAACATAAAGTTTTTGTTATTTATTCGGAGTATTTAGACTTTTAGTAGGTATACACTTTTGATTTTGCATTGATAAAGGACTTCCTCCTGGGTCATAAAAAATTATAATTATTTTTTATTTTAATTTTAATTTTAATTTGCCATTTTAAATGAACAGAAATGTTAGAAAATTGAAATTCAATCAGTGCCTGTGTTTGGCGATTTTTTGTCATTTTTGGTGGCTCGGTAGCTTGTTGTTACTGTGACAGATTATAAATTGGTAAGTGACAATTATGATTCTAATAGGTGATTTTATTGTTTATTAGAACGAAAAAAAGTATCATATTATTTCTTGAATCGTCCAGGAGGAGGGCCTTTATTAATAAAAAATTAAAAAGTGTAACCTGAAAGCCAAAATTATCTAAAAACTTTACTCGATTTTCAAAAAATACTACCTTGGCCGGGTTTTTTTGCACCTGAGTGTAGAAGCACGATACACATTGTATATCAGTATCAGTAATGTCAGTAGCTTTTACTATTTTGGTCACTACTGGAATGACGTAATGCGGGTCAGTACGTCATACGCATGACGGGCGGTGAATTTGTTTTAAATTATTAAATGTAAAATTTTATTGCTTCCTTGTTGCTTGTGTTTTTTTTTGTGCTAGATCTATATTATTATGTTCTGTGGTAGACTGTTTTAAATATCACTGTTTTATTATTGTGCTTGAAGTGTTATTACATGGATGTCCGTCCCATTTAAAATGAACAACATGCGGGGATCTCGGAAGAGATCCAGGGTCAGTTAAATTAGAGAAAAGCTGCAAAATTTGATGCTTATACTTAGGTATTAAGAATCTAAAACAAAATTTCGGAAAACTTCAGGCGTTGCTGAAATATACTGAAAAAACTGAAGAATCGAATTTCTTATGGAAGTTTATGGATATAATTATATTGTATTTTTATGTCATTCGCTATTAAAAAATTTAAGGAAACAAAAAATCTATCACATTAAAAAAATGCTTCAAAATTTTATTCTTCTTTTTCGAAAGAAACCTTTCCGAATGTCATAAATAATCATAGTGGCCTGTGAGAGAAAACCCCGATCCTAGAAGATCGAAAAATGTAATTAGAGAGAGAGAAAACCTTTATTGGGTGTGCCGCCTGTTTTTTTCAGGTTACTATAAATATGCCTATCAATCTATGAATTAACACAATAATTTTAACAAAACGTTTATAATTATTATTCTCTAATAAATTATTAATATTAACTATTAAATACCAACTGAGTTAAGAGTAGAAGATATGATATTATTATGTTCGGACTCTTTCAGATCATTTTTATTTTCATTATTTTTGCATTTTTCAAAAATATCTTAAAATATTCTCCATTATTGAGAACTATAGTGTGACATTTTTCATTTCCATATTCTTGATTCGTTTAACTATTTTTCTTCTTTGGTGGTAATAGTGGCATTGAGCTAATTCATATTTATATTTATCTTTACGTCTTTGCTTAGCCTTTTTGTCACTACGTTCTGGATTAGAGGACCGTGAATACTGGTTTGCATTTAACTGATTCTTCTTTTGTTTTCTCAAGTTATAAAATTTAATGGCAGGGTGTTTTGGGCCACCAAATTTTTCATTAGCAGATAATAGAAATTCTAAAAAAGAAGATTATGTATCTTGTTATCAAAATCTGCGGTGTCTATTATTGTTAAATAAATTTCTCCACTTTTTCAATTCACTGGAAACATCATGCCCTGATTTTTTGCATTCTAAAAAATTTAATTTATTATTTCTTAGTACTCTGGTAACAATATTTTCATTCGCTTGTTTCAAACGAGCTGTACTGGTATAAATAGTAAACCATTGTCGGTATCAAAATATCTTGGACAATTTGGCATTGAAAATTAGTAAGGCCTTCATGAATGTTTTCTTCTTGTATTGCAATATCTTGCGTAAAATTCTTAAAATAGTCTAAGGTCAATTCTCTTTTCGTTATCTTGAGATTTAATGGTTGGGTGAATTTTTCTATTATGAACTTTTTCTATTCTAACTGAAAATAATGTCGGAACGTTGATCTTATGTTGAAATTTTAAATTTAAAACTGATCGACTTTTATAGTAAGTATCTAATCGACGTTGCCTGGTAACGAAACGATTTAATTCGATCAATGTCATGATTTAATTAAAATTGAAGAGAGTTTTGCAAATGTGTTTGCAGCTTGCAGGTTTTCGATGACTGAATTTAATAATATGGATAGTGATTATTGTGAAAATTCCCTTAATAATAATTGTCATTTAGACATTTACAATAATAATGTGTAACTTTCATGTCCGTGTTGGATATAAATGTGATTTTATCCGTGATGATATCCGAGTGTTAATAGCAGCCTTACCGGGGAAAAAAGTACTCATTTTTCCCCTATTAATTTCCTTTTTCCCCGGCAAAAGGCAGTTCATATAAAGGGCATTTTTATACCTGCCCAAAGGGGATAAAATGTCCGTCGCAGGAAAAAATTATTTTTTTTTAAGAAGAAAAAAAAATTGAAGATATTTTTGAATATGATATAGATTTTTTTTCTTCCATTATTTTTGGAATGCCGATTGACATGAAAAAACAATATGGCGGCCATAAAAAACAAAAGCCTATGAAAACTCTGGGATCTATTCGCATTTGAAATTTTTTGAAACTTCAAATGGATAGCTGACGACTTAATAGGGGCCCGGAAATTATGCGTAAAAAAATTAAGGGCGTGATTCTACTTGATAAAATATTGCCAAAAGTATCTATAAATTTTTTTCGAAAACTCACAAATAAGAAAGTTATAAGCCTTCAAAGTTGATGTTTTTAAATCAATATTTTTTATAACTTTTTTTAGGGTACCTACGGATTTCCTTAAAATTTGACACTCTTGACACTGATGTTACTTTGAATTCTTGGTCCAAATTAGACTTGAATCCCTCGAAATCAAGAGGCCTTAACTGCCCTTGACCTTCAAAAAAAGGCCTATAACTTTTTTCGTAATATTTTTTTCTGAGTTTTGAAGACACACAATTGAAGAATATGAAGAAATATTCGGAAAAGGTCCTCTATCACGATAAAATGACCTGTTTCCGAGTAAAACGGTTTTAAAAATTTGCTTGCACTTTTTTCATTTCCAAATCTACTAGGCAACCTTGCAGCTGTTCCCAAAGTATGCTTTGGTATTGTTGCAGAATGATCATAATTTCTGCTGATCAATTTTAGGGCAAGCAAATTTCTAAAACAGTTTTACTCGGAAACAGGTCATTTTATCGTGATAGACAAAGAGGGACTTTTCCGAATATTTCTTCATGTTCTTCAATTGTGCGTCTTCAAAACTCAGAAAAAAATATTACGAAAAAAGTTATAGGCCTTTTTTGAAGGTCAAGGGCGGTTAAGGCCATTTGATTTCGAGGGATTCAAGTCTAATTTGGACCAAGGATGCAAAGCAATCCTTGGCTAATGTGTCAAATTTTAAGAAAATCCGTACACTAGAAAAAAAGTTATAAAAAAATATTGATTAAAAAAAAATCAACTTTGGAGGCTTATAACATTCTTATTTGCGAGTTTTCGAAAAAAAATTATAGATACTTTTAGCAATATTTCATCAAGTAGAATCACCCCCTTAATTCTTTGCGCATAATTTCCGGACACTCTGTATAGAAGTCTTGTTAATGTATTGTTATACGCGGCGACAAAATTAAGTGCCATCTAGCTTTTCGGGGCGGACCTAACGAAACAATTACTTTCCTTTATTTCACTCTAAATAATAAAATGAATCTATTGTTAAAATCTTTGACTCTCACTTTCTCTAATCAAAGGTCAAAGTTACTTTGGCGGGATTTTGTAGATTGATATCGAAGAAATCAACCCAATTCGCATAGTAAGTTTTGTGGTAGGTCCGCCCCGAACGAATAGATGTCGCGAGTTTCAGTGTCGTCGACCAAATGCATTAATTTCAGTGAGAGTTTCCTTGTATGTTGTTAAAGACATCTGTTTCAGTTATTAAAGTCAGTAGATATAACATAAAAAATATCAAAAGATCATTCTGATTTTATTTAAAAAAAAAAAGTAATTTTATAGACCCCTCAAGAAGAGAGTGACAGCTCTCGAAACTTGGATAGCAATAAAGAAAGAGTACACAACTAGTCAGCCCTAAATTTTACTGACAACGTCCTCAGGGGATTAAAAAAAAAAATAGAACTAATTACTATTGCCATAATATTTTCGCTGGAATTTGTACTTACGGATTTATACAAGCAAATAATTTATTTAAAAGATGAATTTATAGACGATAATTTTATAGCAGATCAGGTAGATAGGTATTAAATTCATATTATTACATATAATAGAATTATAATAAGTTACCTATAATATCACTCACTTTACCACTATGCCGATCTAATATTAAATCATTAATTTTGGGAGGTCTTTTATTAGATATCACATTACGTACATAGAGCGGATGCCGATTTATTTAAGTGGGCACTTTTACGAAATTTTATATGTTAAAAAAATAACTACACATACATTTCTTCCAAAATATTCGTATGGATCGTTCAAATCAACTCAAATATTATTTATTTACCACATAGGAAACGCTACTATATGAACGAGTAACAATAAAATGCTTATTATTGTCTATGATAAAGAAACCGCAAAGGCTGCAGATCGACTAATGAAATGAAACAAATCATTCTCTATACAAACTTGCTTCGATAATAAACATTTTAACTCAATTCTGATAGCAAAATAGAAAACAAGACTCACCTTTCTTAGAAGGGCTACTGAGCGCACTAGCCGGTCAGAATCCAGAGAATGCTATCGGGAAAATCTATAATGGAAAACCACGCAAGCGCCCCGTATTGTGGCGGTGCCTTCCCGTAAGGAAATTCACAAAGGGTAAAGGAAACTGAAACTACTGATACCCGTTTTTTTTATCTCGGTTGAATTATATGTGACGTACAATGAATGAATGATTGATAATAAAAAAAACAAGCCTTTGCTCATAGAATAATAAAAAAAATTAATAGAAAAAATAGAAGGAGAAATCGGATCAATATCATAATACAGGGCATGATTTTAAATTTATTTAACGTCAGTCTGTTTCTGCTACGAGGTGCATAACCAAAGGAGAGGTACTCCCACTAACCTGGATTTTCATATTATTTATCGTGTCATAAAAATAAATGTTAAACTCCCCTAATAATATCTATAAATTGGACCTACCTAATTGTTATTTAACGAAAGTTAAAATCCTTCTCGTTCCAGAATAACGCCATGATGCACCAAGAACCCATTATCTTTTTTTTACCATTCGGTGCTTTAATGGTAATTTCGGTAGGTAGGGAGGTTTCTGTCTGCTCATCTGCGCCCAGGCAGAGCTCGGTCCGCAAACCTTTCGCCGACCTGCTCGGCGGTGCTTCCCGCAACTGAAGGTTTGTGATTGTGACTTGTGAGTGACGGGACTTCCCGTCTTTACATTATACAGGATGGGACGCCACTATACCGGGTTATTGGTAACGGGATATATTCCTTTGGTGATCTGATAAAACAAGAGGTAAGGAGTAAATTAACCCCAACATGCACTATACAAAACTCAATAAATTTTCAGATATTTTTATTTAATTTTTTGTTTTTTTTAAGGTTTTCAGTTTTTTCTTTTTCGTTGAATTTTCACATGATGGAAATACTTCTTGATATTTTTATTCCAAATAGAAGACCATCGGTGTTGAACAAGTAATCCAGGAAAAAAAATACAAAAATATGAAAATGAGGCAACCTATAAGATATTGCTAAAAGGATAGATATTTTATCAAAAATATTGAAAAAAATGCGAAAAATATTTTTTTGAACTTTGATCCTGTATCTAAAAACAAACAAGTTTTGAACAAATGTTTCTATAGGCACTTTTTAAATTATTTTTGAGGTCTACAGTCACCGAGACAGTCACCTTTTAAAGCCGGTCCCACATATTCTGAAACACCCTGTAAGTACCTATATGATGTGGGCATACATAAAGTCTGTACACTGAGAGTTGTCTGTTGTGATAACTAAGGATACATCATCTCGTTATGTTTCTTACTCCTTCTATTGCATTGCATAGTCAATCGAGTTATTGTCAGAAATACGTTTGAATCGTCTGCAATTCTAAAAAGATGAGCGAGAGTGAGACGGAAGTATCGACTCGCGTCTTGATACGCTTAGATTGATACGATATTACGATAAGATTGTCGTCGCTATTATCAGTTATGTCAGGGTCAGCGGTAAATATATTAATAAGGTTTGTCTTGTGATTTGAAACGTTTTTAATACGAAATTAGCAGAATTACCTGTAATATTGTACGGTGTGATAAACTATGAGTAACTTATTAATTACGCGAATGCCTAAAAATCTATTTCCTTGTTTTGCCTGGGAAACGATTGAACTCCCTAGTATGTGGTCTTGTGGTTAAATTGCTGGAATATTTTACTTGCAAATAAGAAAACGGAGGTGTTATTCTTTCTTTTAAACGGCAACCAGCAGGTAGGTGACATGCGATATTTCTATCATGATGATAACAATAATTATTATGATTCTTATTTACTTGCATTATATAATATTTGTTATTAAAAAGTTGCAAGGCACTACTTCGTCAATAACTTGTCGAAATAATATATTTATAGGATATTCATTATTCCTCAACACACGCCACTGACACAAACTGCGATACCACATCTGGTTCGACTTAGAAATAAGTGTACGATTCAAATCGAATTAAATGAAATTGTTTAGTAAGAATCAGTGTGGCATGACAACGGACAACTCTCAGTGTACAGAGAGTACCTTAAATAGTTTATTATTATACAGGGTAGTCCATCCTCGCGTAATTATTCTATACATATAGCTGCCTAACCGCTCAAGAAAAAAGATTTGAGTGTAAAGTTTTATGGTTTAACCTAAAATTATTTTCAGCTATGCTGGGTGTCCCATTTTAAGGGATGGAGGAAACGTCAATTTTTTAAATAGAACACCCTATTTCTTTTTGCATTTTCAGATTGCCTGGAAAAATGTAAGGTCATTATATTACATCCGCGGCTCCTACAGTTTCACTATGGCACCTATATAGGGGTGGAGAACATACCTATAGTAACACCAGGAAGGTATTAATTTGCTTTGCAAATGAAAGATAAGCGAACAAAAGGGCCTAAAAAATCGGTTTTGAGAGTGCGGAGAGAGTGCGGTCCTGACAAGAGGATAAGCTAAGATTTATACCGCGAATCATGGATGTAATCACTTCAACGACAATGCCAAGCGCTTCGAAGCTTACAGAGGCAGATCGGCGCTATATCCGCTTTCACATATCGTGTCCAGTCCAGAGGGATTGATGCAATGATTTTTGGAATATAAATGCAAAATTAATGCAAAATTCAAAATAAAAATCGTGCTACTGTTAATCTCGAAGATTTTCCTTGCCCTGAAAGTGAAGAAAAAAATATAAATTCGACCGTAGTGTCAAAAAGGCCTTAGTTGTGACCTTGATATTAGTTTGAAATGGCTGTTTTTAGCTTCTTACCCACCCAGCACCCCTATTTCGCTGCTCGGTTCCGAAAAAATTGATGAAAGTTAGGAGCCGCGGATGTATACAGGGTTATTCACGGTATACGCCACGGAAGATTATGGCCGTGTCTCTGGATTTTAGGATCTTTTTATTTTTGGAGTGGATAGAGACCCGGCAGAGGTACGTTTTAAAATTATATTCATAATGTACAGCGTGTCCCAAAAGCATGAAACATATCAAAGTTATGTTTTTTTAAATGGAATGCTCCTATGTTATTGCATTTTTAGATTGCCTGGGAAGAAAAAAGAAGATTGGCTTTTACAGTTGGTGTTTAAATTCAGAAGTTTGTGAGTTATAAACAAGTGAAAATCGTCATTTTTCAAGTTCAAGGCCCTGTACAACGAAAACGGTTCAAGATAGAGAAAAACGGCTTACATGTCCCTATTTTAACTTTTCATGTACTATCCAATGATATAGATGAAATGTTTATACAGGGTGATAAAAAATTTGAAAAATTCTGAGATTTCTCCACGCGTCGACAAATAAAAAAATCAAAGAAAGTAAAAATGTTTCTATACAATAGGATAGTACATGAAAAGTTAAAATAGGGACATGTAAGCCGTTTTTCTCTATCTTGAACCGTTTTCGTTGTACAGGGCCTTGAACTTGAAAAATTACGATTTTCACTTGTTTATAACTAAAAAACTTCTGAATTTAAACACCAACTGTAAAAACCAATCTTATTTTTTCTTCTCAGACAATCTAAAAATGCAATAACATAGGAGCATTCCATTTAAAAAAACATAACTTTGATATGTTTCATGCTTTTGGGACACCCTGTACATTATGAATATAATTTTAAAACGTACCTCTGCCGGGTCTCTATCCACTCCAAAAATAAAAAGATCCTAAAATCCAGAGACACGGCCATAATCTTCCGTGGCGTATACCGTGAATAACCCTGTATAATTACCAAATGTAATAAAAATGTTTTTTACAGTTCAAATTTGTAACAATAATTTATGAGTTATAAGCAAATTTTCCATTTTTAAAGCAGCTTAGATTGAAAAAGGGTGAAAATATCGGAAAACGGCTTTACATGTCCCCCTATCTTAACTTTTCATATAAGTATACCTACTACGCTGTGGTATAAAAAAATTAGATTTTTTTTTTTGAAAATCGCTGATTTTTCATCACTTAGTATACAAATTTTATCCTCAAAATAGGATACTATGTGAAAAGTTAAGATAGGGACATGTAAGCCGTTTTCCGATATCTTCACCCGTTTTCAATCTAAGCTGCTTTGAAAATGAAAAATTGCGATTTTCATTTGTCTCATAAATTACTCGTTACAAATTTGAACTGTAAAAACCATTTTTATTACATTTTTTCAGGAAATCTGAAAATGCAAAAAGAAATATTCTAAAAAGTTCTATTTAAAAAATTGACGTTTCCTGTACCCCTTTAAAATGGGACACTCTGTATAGCTGAAAATAATTTTAGGTTATAGGTCTCCTCAAACCATAAAACTTTTTACTCAAATCTTTTTTCTATCTTGAGCGGTAAGGCCGATATGGGATAATTATATACGCGTGGATGGACCACCCTGCAGTCCCTGCACATTTATTAAAAAAATAGACTTTTAGCTATTAGTCATCTGAAACTCAGTGACTTGTTGATTGTAGCGACATCTAACAATCGGTGGAGGAATTACCAGACCGTAATGGCAATTATTGCGCCACTCTATAAGATTCCACCCAGGGCGTCACAAATTAATAGGTCAAGCTCTTATAACCATAGATTATTGGGCCCAAAACATTAAAATAATGGGATGCCATTTTTCACGTCCCTCTTTCAAGATACAGGGTGTCAAAGTTAAATTTGCGTTTAAATTTTGTTTACATTTAAAGTCAAATTTTTGTGTACATTTTTTTTCTCATGACGGCACATTTTTTGGTAGAATTCGTTCATAGAGAATCGAAGTGCGAGCAAAGGGAACGAGGGTTGCAGAACACGTGGACCCCCCAACTTTTTCCTGCGTAGTACGCCTCTGGTTCAAATAAGGTATTGTTTTTTAGATCAAGTGTTCATTATTTCTATTTTTTCATTCCTGTAAAATTCTGATACAGGGCTTGGTTTACGAGATATTGCAACTTATTCGAGTTAAAACTTTTGCCAAAATACAGTCCATGCAGTTATTACTATTATTACCTGAAATACAGTTATTATTATTATTTTGAAAAAAAATTGTTCTAAAACATTGAAATTATCAATGAAAATTAGTCAAATAAGTTGAGATATTTCTTAAACCAATCCTTATATCAAAATTTTACAAGAGTGAAAAAAAAATACAAATCAATGCTTGGTTTAAGAAACAAAAACTTCGAACCAAGGAAAAAATTGGGGGGTTAACGTGTTCTGCGACCCCCGTTAATTTCCTTATTCGCTCGCGCTTCGATGATTCTCTAGGAACAAAAATCTTGCAAAAAGTGTATCGTCATGAGAAACAAATTTATGCAACATTTCAACTGAATATCTTGAAAAGCAGCGCAGTCATTAATAAAAAACTTCATTTTAATTTTAATTTTGACACTCTGTATCTTGAACGAGGGACGCCTATGTGAAAAAATGGCATTAGGAAAGTCTCATTATTTTTGGCCAAATAATCTGAGGCCAAGAACTTGACCTATACTAATTTGTGACACCCTGTATAACGAAAATCCTACATTCTAAGTCTCGCTCTGGTATTCTACTATTTAATTGGTAAACTTGTGCTTGGGTGTAATGAACTACTTCTCGAATCCCATAATTACTGGAGTGGAGCGACTTTGTCTTACCTACATAGTTAAGACTGATGCTCCCTTCTTAAAAAAAGAGCACAGATCCGTATAAAGGTAAAATTACACTGATGATGTCAATAGTTATGGTCCGAAACACGTGTGAACCACCATATAATGTGTGACATAATCATTAAATTCAGAATTAAAATATCTTTCAATTATTTTTGCAATAAAAAATCCAGGTCCTTATTTAAAAAATCGAAGTTCGATCAAATATGAATTATCAGAAAAAAAACTGACATTGCAAAAATAAAGCTGGTTAAAAGCAGCAATGAAAACGAGGTTGCAGTTTTTCTCCATCTTCAATAATAACGTCGATAAATCAGAAAAACAAAATTTTCAATTTTGTTTTTTTAAAAATAATTCAAAAATAAAAAATAATTTTTAAAATCTCTTTCTGCCATTGCATTGTCCTTCTGGTTGCCCAACTTTTCCCTTATTTAACCGACCTCGTATCTCTTACCGTTTCCAATATGCCAATGTTATATCCCTTCTTTATCTTGGACACACTGTATGTTGAAAAAATTTACCAAAATGGTGGTGTCATCTTCATTGATGAGTTTTTCCTTCTTTACTATTTTTAATTACATATCTATCTTTGTTATTGGAGTTACCAATCTCTGTTATTGGAGTCTGCCTATTATTACCATCATTATCAAGTGGGATTGTTCTCTGATCTTGAAATAGCTTTTCAAAATATATGACTTCCAATGAGCAAGACGATCTTCCAAGGAGCCTTCCATCCTAATCCCAAAGCTTGTTGACAGGCCTGTTTTTGCAACTTCCACATATTTCCTTGATTTACTTGTGCATATTTCTCCTATCATATTTTCGGTCCGATTCCCTTATTTCTGAACACTTTCCCGATATCTATTTTCCTTTGGGAATTTTTATTTTTCTTCCAAATTCTCTGTTTTTTCCTTGCAAGCTGTTTTATCTTTATTCTGTTGTTGTAGTCTTCCTTTCACCATAACTGCCAGTATTTCACTCGTCATCCATTCCTCCTTCTTTGGTAGGTTGGTTGATCTCATCTGCTGTTGACTTGCTTTTATTGTGTCTTTTATACTTGACCAAGTCTCTTCTATGTTATATTTGTGTATATCGGTTTGCAGCTCTTTAAGACTATCATTAATCTCTTTAGCTAGTTTCTCTTTGACTATTCATCTTCAAGGGGTCTGAGCCAAGGTCACCTATTTTCTGTTTCATTGTTTTTTTTTTTGGGTTTCTTTAATCTTATATTAATTTTGGCGACTATCGGGTTATGAGTGGAATTATTGATTCTTAAATCTTCCATTTAAGTATGCTTCGAAGTGTAACTACTTGATAGCCAAGATTTGTAAATACTTTGAAGAGTCACAAGAGAGAGGCAAAAAATAGTAATAGCTTGGATAAAAGCTAACTGTTGAATTAAAAATAATGAAGCGGTTGACAGACTGGCAAAACAATCAGTGCGGGCCAAAATTTCCACAGAGTACAAAGTTTCTTAAGAAGACTCCTTTCAGGAAATTTCAACGAATATACCTAAATAAGGATTGTCACCTGGAATAGAGTAGTGAGAGAAAAGGCAGATACTGTCAACAAATTCAGAACGAGCCCTCAAATGAAACCTGGAGTGAAAAGGTCAAAATTAACAGGAGCCAAATCTCCACCTTATTAAGATTTAATCACGGCCTATTTCCTAGTCACCTACATAAAATAATCTTGCCACCATTCCTAATTGTACTTGTGGTGAATTGGGAGACTTGTAAAAACACTTATAAGTCAAATATATACAGCAGAGTTACAGTAGCCTCTAGGTCTCTAGGTTGAAAAAAGAAAGAAAAAATTGGAAAAAAAAGGAAGGAAAAATTGGAAAAAATATAAAATAGAGCAAACATATATCGACATGAAAAATAAACATCGAAAAACAAACAATAAAAAAAAATAAAAATAAAATTGGAAATGAAAAAAAAAATTTAAAAATCGCATCTGAATTCTGATTATAATCTTGTTCGTTGTCTTTTGGGGAGGTCCATGTGTAAAATCTTCTTGTTGGATGTTGAAAGAAAGTGTTTGCTTACTATAAGGCTATTTTCCTCAAAAATTCTCCTCTGTTATTTCTTTGGTCCAGTTCAAAGTCTCCCACACAGTTTCCCTTTCTTCCCCTGCCCACCGTTAGTTGAAATTTCCCATAACAATACAAACATTCTGTGCCCCAACAGACCTGAGCAACTGCTTGATCTGTTCTTAGAATTCATCTACAAGTTGGTTCTCTTTGTCGGCAGTATTAAAGTTATGTCCATTGGATATCTGGCAAGTTGTAGGGGTAGCATTATAGCTCGGTCTGAGAGTGCAACTACATTTTTGACATTATGGACTATATCCTTCTTTATTATGATTATGAATGTTAATCCATTTCTATGGTAAGGTTCATTATTACCGGAGTAGTAGACAATACTGTCTTTTTGTGTTTTACTACCTGTGCTTGGCCACTTTGATTCACTGACTTCCACTATATCTATATTTAACATGTTCATTTCCTGCCTCAAACATTGAAATAACATTCCACGTTGCAATACGCTTTTTCCACTGAGGGATTTTTAGCATCCCCTTCGCATCTAAGGGCTGCCGGGGACTGAGGGCCCTAACTTATATGTATATGACTTATTCTGTCATATTAGTGTTCTGGGAAAGAAATTATTTTTAAGCCTTTAATACGATGGTTTCCCGATGCCTTCCATATCCTTATGCCCTTCACATTATCTGTTCATCCGCATTCAAGGTCAATTTCTTGATCCCAGGACAAAAGAGTGCCCTTACCTTGGCTGCTCTTCCGCCCTTTAGGAGACTTGAGGGGAGAGCTTAATCCAGCTGTCACTTGTTCGTCAGAGCCTTGTCAGTTTTCTAGCATGGTTACACATTAAAGATTTATAAATATCTTGTTCATCATCTTGTTTTAATGAGCTACATCATTTCAATCCCATAATCCCAAGCTTTCAACTGTTAGTGTTTGTAGAAAAAGCTTAACTTGCTCTGAGGTTATGTGAATGCACTCCTCACAGAAGTTCCTAAAAGTAATGCTTCTATTATTATTGGATTATCCCACTTACCTTGTAATAAATTGTTACCTCAAGGAGTTAATTAGCTTGCAGCTGTGAAATGTAGATTTTTTCAGGTAAAATTATTACGATTGGTTTTTGTCATGGTTTTTATTTGGAATAATTCTTAGAAAACTTACTTTAAGGATTAAGAAGGAAGGAAATAAATAAGACACAAAATATAAAAATGTAAGTTTTTATTTTATGCTTGCTTACAATGAAATAATATCTCGTATTCGGTTTGTTTCATGAAAAGTTTCCATAATTCGAGAAATTTATGAACTGTTATCATTATGGGATTCAAATATGAAAACAAAAAATGAAAATATTTTAATGAGATTGTACGTATCTGGACTAGAGGTTGTAACTTTTTCTAAGGTGTGTTTTCAATATGAAAGGTTTTGTGCATTCGAGTTATGATTATTAAAGCAGAGCTTTCTAACAAATTTTAGAACCAAAAAGCTGAGTTAAAGAGTGATAATCAGCTGAAGAAACAATGTGGACCTGGAATCAAATTAACCATAATAACTATAATAAATAAATATAAAAATGTAAATTCATTATTATATTATTAGGTAGTTAGAATTATTGTAAATTTTAAAATGTAAAAAAAGTTGAAGCTTATATACAATTATTAATAAAGTTGATGGCGCTTGCTCGATAAATAAATGTTTCCATACTAAAAACACCCCCTTATAAAAAACTAAGAGTGAATTCTTTATAAAATTCTAGAGAGCTCTCATGCCAAATAGAGGTAATCGATATGTAATGTATATGTTTAAAACTTCTAGAAGTATCAAAATATACAATAAAGAAATATAACTAAAATAAAACAGTTTACACTGTAGTTAGGTATACACTTAAACACTACTACTTAGCATTAGATTTCTCAAATATTCCTATTCACAATTTCACAGATGAATTCTCATGATTTTACTCAGCTACCTTATGTATAAACATTCACAAATATTTGATTAATAAATAGCCTTAATTCACTACAATAACAGTCAATAATTTGACACAGTAAAATTATATTAAAGGTGCCGTATTTAGTTCTATGCTCCTTTTAGAAATTAAGAGTAAGCAAAATAATAAGACAAACAGTTCCAGGTTTGCTTCCTTGAAAGGAAATAGATCGAGCACAGATACAGCATATATCATATCCCATCGCTACTTTTTTATAATAAAAAGTACCCAATTTTGGAAGCACATGATCAGTATTTCAATATAATAAAGATAATCACATGTTAGGAATTATAAAAGTAAAATGATCTGTATTTTTAGTATTTTTTGAGAGGGATCTCAAAAATATAAAAATTCAGCATCAAAAACTGTGAAGCATAATATGATTAATTGTGTGCATCCAAATGATAATACAAAAAGAAAGATAGTTATAAAAAAGCTATGAAAACAATGACACCTTTTTGATTTAGAATTACATTAAATGGCACTTTACATAATAATTATAAATTAAACATTAGGTAATCAATCCTTTGAAAAATTGTGATGTGAGCTTCTGAAGATAAAAAGTTTCAAAAAATTTGAATATGTATACTGCACCTTTAAAAGACTTACAACTAAGAGATTTCTAAATGTATGTTATATTAGTTTAATCCTATAAAATAACTTGTTCATAGTCAGTACTAATGTTTTAAAATCTATGTTATGTCTACTTATAATTATTATCTTAAAAACTAGCTAGTCAAAATAATGACTGAACTGCTCTCCATTAATTTTTCATAGTGTAACTTACTAATAATAATTGTACCGAATCTTACGAGTATTACTGTTATCTTTTCAAAAAAGCATCAATTTCTTTTCATGTAAAAGTGTAATGGTATTCAAATACCACCAATTAAAGAATCCTTTATGCACCTTATGAAATTCCTACTACCGAATTTTAACAAAGAACACAAAAATAAATAACCACAATTTGCGACATTAACCTTACTTTGTGCACATTCAATATCATTTTGTTGAAGTATAACAATAAAAAGTTTTTATGTTTTTATCACAGAAAATTGAAAAGGATGAGAAAATCGAAATTACGTGGATAAATAACTAGCGCGACTACTTAAAGCGCCCCGTGTCAATGACAAAAATCCATCTGGTATAATAATAAATGAATGGAAACTCTTTTTCCACATGAAAACTAACCTCAAACGGACAAATTAAAAGAGAGAGCTGAGTTAACTTGTATCACAAGACTTAATGTTAGTGTACAGCTCTTTGGCTCGTCATGTTTTGTGCTGTATTGTGCTATGTACAAAACAAATGTTAGTATTGAGTATTCTTGTGGTAGGCCTGATGGAGCTGCGGATATGTTCAATAGGGTGCGAATCTGTTGTAACCACTGCGATAAACGGCAGCCTGTAAACAAAAATGTTCTTACAATTTCGCAATAGATATTTACAAAATTTTATTCGTGTGTTATTTCCTCCACTTTGTAGCATTTTAAGAAATCTCCCACCTATTAACCCGCTTAAAATAAATTTACGAATTATCACATACCCCATATCCAGCCATGGGACCTATTCCATGTCCCAGGTAAGGATCAGCGTAGTCTCGTCCATACCCAGCAACAGCTGCATATCCGGCAACAGGTTGAGCTGCACCATATCTTGCCGCGACTGCGGTGTAAGTAGCAGCTGCAGCATAGCTGGCCTGCTGTGCGGTAGACAATGGAGTCTTCAGTAACGGTGTGGCAGCTGCCGCAGCCTGAAAAAAAAATTACTGAGTATACGAGTCTAAATTTAGTACAAATTACAGCTCAACTGGGCATTTTGTTACTTTTTGGATAATTTCCTATATACAAAACAAATTAAATCTACCAACCTGTAACCTGTAGTTAGGATCAGCATGCGCAGCAAGGAAGGGATCGTAGTAGAGACTTCCGTCGACAGGGAGAGTGTTGAGAACGGGCGTGTATCCATGTAAGGTACCCGCTAGAGGAGTGGGATGCCTGGCGAAAGCAGCGGCAGCCGCAGCCGCCGTTGCGGGATAAGCTGCACGAGCTCTGCTGCGCTGAATAGCTGCAACACCGGCCCTCAGTGTCGCATCAGACCACTGGATCACCGGCACTGCAAAATAAGATTCAGTTAGCATAAAAATTATATTTCAGGTAACGTATAATAAAACAGAAAAAAAAATTAATTAAACAGATCAAAAACAGCAAATGAATAATTTTAGACCATTTGCAGATAACAAGAATATACAATACCCTAAACTCAGAGATTTATGAACAAGTTAAACAATAATGGCCCTGAATGTGATCCCTGTGGAACTCTAAAACTAATCATGGCAGGAAGGGATATAAACCCACTTTAACCATTTTAGTAAAAATTTACGAAAACCATAACTTTGAAGTTTGGATCACAGTGTCAAAAGCCTTTGATAAAAAGCCTGTATAAATAGAGTCTACTTGATGCCCATTCTCAGAGGCAAAAGAGAAAAAGCTACAATTCCAGTGACAAGTTGAACGAATTTAACAGTAACAGAAAGATTTTGCTTAGTCCCTGATCTGTTATTATTTATGATACTTTTTATTTATAATCAAAATCAAACTCAATTTTCTACTAACCTGCAGGAAGTGCGGGAGGTTTCTTGGTTTGGACTCTAGCTGTTGCATTGTTCACCTAAAATATTCGGAAAAAGTCAGTAAGAATTCGACAAAACCTAATACAGCCACTTGTTTTATTTACTACTGATTTCATAATTATAAAACAAACTAAAACAAGTGCCTGTATTAGGAAATATGAGGACATCTGCTTTGTGTCCTCACTTGCAATAATTACAATTATTATTTTACAAATAAAACTTTATCATAAAAAATATATTTCATGTTATTAATAATTGTATCTGACTCTCTTAGAAATGATTATAGTTATGAGAGTAAAAATCATGATGCGAGATTCAAAAAGAATGTTTAATTTTTTTTAAATATCAATGTACAAAAGTAAGATATGTAATTATAACTTCTAAGAATTATTATTTTACTGTTTTAAACTCTGAAACAGTCCAACCCTGAACTTGATTAACTGAAAAAAACTGCATTTTTTCTTAAAAGGCAGGCTGGGTTGACTTTGTTTAAACTGTCAAGTATCTACAAGATTTTCAATAAAGAGTAGACAACTGCTCACAGTTAGTAGTATATTTTATTTGTTCCTTTTTGAAGAAGGGACAGTAGAAATTTTTAAGCTCTTTAATAGAATTTGATAATATGATAAATAAAGAAAAAAGGGACCTTATCAGTTTATATGTTCAAAGAATATGTTTCACAACTTGATAACATGAAGGGCAGCAGCTCGCCAAGGAAGGTCGAGAAAATGTCAGATGATATTTACAAAATATGCCCATATCACTATCACTGTTGTCCACATATTTTTTTACATTAAAGGACAGACACCCTTTATGTTGATATTTTATTATCAACTTTTTTTTTTTAATTAATACTAAAATAATAATTGAAGAAAATAACATGAAATGTACTTATATTTATGATAATCGTACCGTTTTTTTACCTTCTTTTAAAAAATACATAGAAGTGTAATAGCATTAATAATGATTATTAAATTATTGATCAAGATTTCAAGTAACTAACTCATTTTTACAAAAAAGAAAAAATGTATTGTGAAGGTAAAAAATGGGTTAATAAAATTACTGTTTCTCAGAGGCATATAGTTTCATCAATGAATAAGCTTCACACTTCACACATATTTTTTTTAATTGCTTTTTTGTTTCAAAATTTAATTTTATATAAATTTTTTGTTTGAAAATTTACTAATAAGAGTATTTCAGTCCCAATTTATTATACACTTTTTGAAATAATCTTCAGGGAAGATTATTTCTTCTCAGATAGCTTAACAAGCAGTTTTTCGAGACCAAGACATTGTAGTACACTCCTGGAAAGTACAAGCAATGGATTCTTCCATTCCAGAGATTAAAAAAAAAAGCTGGTTTTAGTTGTATAACAAACAATGGAAATTATTATTTTGACCCCATTATGAGCTCAATAAAAATTATCCAGGCTTGGGCAGCTCTTTTTACTCTTAATTCCAATTTAAATAATTTAAACTTTTCAAATATGTTAGCTGTGTCTGTTCTTCACTTATTAGTTTAACCATAGAAACAGTAGTTTTAATAAATTGGTTTCTTATTTTAAAAAGTGTTCCAATTGAATAATTTTGAAAAAGTAGGTTATATAATATGATAAAAAATATTTGACTGAGAAGGTTCCTCTAATAAGGTACCTAAAGACCTTTAAAAATTAAAAGTAGTATTTTATATTTTTTATGCAAGTGTTTTTAATATTACGTTTTACTAGCTTAGGTACTTCCCCTACTAGAAGGAGCATATTATTCCCACATTTTTTGAAAATTAGGCATAATTCTGCTTTAATTAATGTTACAGTCTTAAAAAGGACACAATTTTATTTGCCTTGTAAATATAATAATTTAGAAAGGTCTTCTCAGAACTAACATGGATAGCTCTTTATATACAAAAGGTGCATACATAAGCTCTCCGGTACAGGAGATCATTGAGAAAAAGTGATTTCCAAGAATGTGGAAAATTCGTTGAGTGAGGGTCATTTTTTTATTCGTATGGGTATTTACTGGGAATTCCCTAAGGCACTTCTGCATCCTAAGTGTGCCACAATTTTGGATCTGTTATTAAACATAGATGTTGCTCTCTCTAACTCAAGAGACCATGATTTCAGGTGTCTTCTGAAGCGCGACTGTAATGTTCTTTTTCACATTGGATAGTTACCCATCCAAGTTTAAATCACATGTTTCGTGTGTAACTTTGAAATAAAGTTTGAACATCATCAAGAAAATGTTGCAAGTATAAGTGACATTTTATCAATCTAAACAGACCCTTTAACAGAAAAATGTTATGCGGAGTCTGTAAAAATGTAAGAGAAAATGGATACTCTGATGTATTGTCACGAGAGCACTTATAACAATTCAGAACCATTCTGGAACTGAGATTAGGGTTAAGAACATTGATCTTCTTGTTCATGTAGATTCTAGTCTGTTAAATTCTGGAAGGCAGTCGTCTGAGTCATTTTTCAGCTGTTATAAACAATTGACATGATGTGTCAACTATTCTGTCATTTTGTAGGTTGATTTTCCAACAATAACTCGACAATGAACTAAATACTACTCAAGATGCTTCTAAAAGCTTTGCAAGCTTTTGTATAAGTCGGTATTTTCAGAAAGCACTTCTTGGGGCCTGCCATAATTCCAATTTTTTTTTACAGTTTTGGGAAGATTATAAAGTTCTTCCTCCTTTGCAACATATTTTATGGTATTATATGGTAATAACTGGCCTTATGTAGAAAGCAGTGAATAGGTTCGGGCCTGGTTAGAAATCCAGAATTTTTGCATCTGAATTCCATTATTTGAGGACATTTGTGGCAACCCACAATGGACTATAAGAACGATTGAATTATTCTACTATATTTCATAATGTTCTCTCTCAACTGTGACCAATAATGTTCTGGAGAGCTTACAAGCCCATATAGCAAATTTAACAAAACCAAATGTCAAATTATAGTAAAAAATCAATAAACATCTTTTTCAAAATTATTATCATAACTCTCGATTTAAATTCATTTCAATGTAGCACACTTATTTCTCAATTGGAACACCTTGACGAGAAGCCACTACTTGGCCCCTCGTTCTACTGATCTTACAACTAAGGCCTATATTGTCCCATTGAATAGACAAGGGTATAGTGGAGCGGCACGGGCAGAGTCAGCGTATTTGGCCGGTGCCGGCTATGGGCCCACACGTTGACAGCTGCCCGCCGGCCTTACCCACTTACCTCCTCGGCGGCCCGTGTTGGAAAGGAGAGGGATCGGAACTAGAACCGGTCTCGTGTACCGCGCTGCGCGTCTACGACAACGTACAATGATTGGAACACGACACTCTGGTTACCGGGGCCAGCGTGAACTGACAACACTGCGACTCGAGTCGACAAGCCTCAACTGACAACGGTGTATGGGTGGGACTTTTGTGTGTTTTGACGTTTGTGAGAAAATTCATAAATAATAATAGCTAGTGCTCTTTTTTTATAGATCTTTTATAATAAGTTCAATGTAAGAAATTATTTGAATGGAAATTTAAAAATTTTAGAAGTAGAGGGTTATATATAAATACAAAAACAAATGCAATGCCTCTTCAAAATAAGCAAGAAAGAGTTATAACATAACTGTACAAACATGCTAGATTTCTGCAGTATTCAAGAATTTAGGTTACAACTACTATAGAATCGATAGAGGGAGATTATTAAAAGAGCAACTGTATTTATGAGTGAATCGATTTTACACTCCGCAAATTGATAAACAATTCCAGTATCTACCAGTTGAAGCCAACTGAAATGGTTCAAACTCAAGGAGAGACATTACTTATGCCCATTATTTTTACACCAGAAGATTGAATTTTCAACCATAATTTTTTGTTTTACTTATTCAACAGAATATAGGAGTGGCTGTTTCAGAATCATGTTTATGTCTCAAACCTGCTAAAGATGTACGACATCATCAAGCTTTTTATAACCGAATTTCTTTTCGCACATTTAAAAAAGCGACCACTATGACGCCAAGTTTGCTAATTCGTTCAGACTTGGCATGCATTCGGCTCCCTCACATTCTGCCATTTGTAAACGATACAATCATCTCATGGTTAACCTTAACCTTACTTTTCTACAATTCACTTCATTCAATGTGATTCCATGCGATACTCCTCTTCTACTGGCTCCGACACGCGCGAGCATACTTGGTGTCCCTAGCGAGTTTTTCAAAAGCATCGATAGACAAAAATATTGGGCATTCTCTTTTGTCAACTTTCAGATAGCCTGGAATTTTTAGTAGGTACTTAGTACCTACTTTAATCCATAACTCTACTAGCTACAAAGAAAAACTAATTTGATTACAAAATAACATGTCCACCTTTATTGTTTATCTAATAACCATTTTTTCTTTTAATAAATAAATAGCTTTACTGGGTGGGTATTTTTTCATAAGTATTAATCTGCTTCCAAATTAATGATTAATGTATTATCAGTTGAGGTCAAGGACTTTGCGTCAAATTTGAAAACCGCACAATTATCACGATAAACGGTTGTTGTCAATTCAAGTTCCCCGGCGACTGTTTCGAGTGCGACTTAATAGTTAGACAATATTCTGACAGGTATACTGACTGACTGACTGATACTGAAGTACTGGTACTGAGTGTGTGCGGCAAAAGAACGTCAAAACAACACGTGTGAAGCGGGGAGGTGCTACCGGTTAGTCACTAAAGCCAGCAAGCCAGCCACACGGGGTTTTGACCTTGTTTTACCGGGGAGGGACGGGACAGGCCAGTGCTACACGTAGAGCTAGTAATCATGCACACCTCTATTTTTCTTCCCTCAACCACGGTGCCGTGTAGTCGGTCTCGTGCGCGCTCCGCATCAGCACTATTTGCGAATGTTACAAAACCGAACCCCTGCATGCAGAGACAGACAAGACATGCATTATAAACAGCTCTTCAAACTCGTGCATGACATGATGACGTTAGACATTAGACATGCCTTTCTTTTTCAGTATCTAGAAGCTCATTCCACACTCGCTCACTATCGTATATAGGTATCTTATTGGAATATTATATATTGGTTAGGTAGTAGACTACTTTACATTGTTAAGCGCTCCTCAGACGGTATTATAATATTTTGTGCCTAACGTCAGCCGGGCGACTCTTTATATTTACACTACGAATCACCACGGTCATATCCATCTACCCATTCATTGCAATTAAATAAAGCCCAAGTGCACTCAGCCTGTCAATAACAATAATTATTGTAAACGAGTGCAATATTATTACATCTCGTCTGTAAATATTTATCTTCTGAAATTATGAGTATCAAAATCAACACAATGATTGCTAGGTGAATCAATATCTAATCGCACAAAGTGTCATCTTCATATTATTTCGATAACATTACTAAATTTTCATGCTTCTTGTGTAAATGTAAAACGGATAAACACAATAAGAGTTGTAAGAGTAACACTGGAATTATTAGATCTGCAGAAAAATGCTTGTTTCATAAAAAAAACCATACATCATAGACAACTCTACAATAGTAAGTTACACTTTCGGGAACAAACAGTACTATTAGTGTACACTATTTTTAAATAATTATTAAGCAACACTTAAAGCATTTATTGAATGTATTAAAAATATGCACAAATAAGACAAGTTGATGTGAAATTTAATAATGTTCCCCTAGTTACAATACAATTGAAACTAACAATAAATTCTGGTCGATCAAATTAGCTAACGGACTCTAATCATCTCCAATTAAATTATTGTAGCTGATTAGTCATTCGACAGTACGAGGTTTTTTCTGAAATTCATCATCATCAGTGAAGTCATCTGATAACATCACTGTCGCTAACATGTTTTTTTTATTACTGATTGATCCATCAGTGATGTCCGATAATGCCCATGTCATCATCTTTCCGCTGACTAAATAACAAACCTCAAAATTAAATTAAAAATCAAACTAACACTTAAATGACTTGGCTAGAAGAAAAAAATTATGTTCAATTTTAATTCAAGGATACTCTCAGTTATTTTTTAATTTTTTGTGACGGTCCAACACTGCACATCTGTATTGACGTCACGCAACATCTTATTTAGGACTGACTGTTAACCGGTTAAAAAAATAATCCATTTTCCAACATTTTACAAAATCGACAAACTGAAATAGGTTGTTACAAAGAAAAGTCAGAGAAACACTAACAGCCAGTATTATTATAAAGGCTCATTAAGTTAACGGGCAGATTTCTGGGGCTGTTTCTAAAAAAGGTATCGACCATAGGTGAAAAATTAAGCAATTCAGTGATTCTTGGCATGAAAGGAATTACAAAAATATTAATAAAAGTTATTTGACGTCGATTAGCTTCAAGAATGGTATCAGAAATCTGCCCGTTAGCTTAATGGGCCTTTATAATACTGGCTGTAAGAGAATCTCTCCTCTGAAATTTCAAGAAAATGGAATTACCATTGCCGAGTTAACTCCATGGTAGCCATGGATATAGCAACGGCATTTTATAACCGATGGAGTCTTACTGTTTAAAGCTAAAAGGCCGCCGATGCTACAGCGCTAATTATTGAAGCAACTTTTGGGGAAAAACCTAGCAATGACCAAAAATGACCTCTCCACCAGGTTCTAATCAGTTTCTGGTCAGCACCATGTGAAAAAATCAACTTTCAAAGTCACCATCAATCAACACACAAATTTGGCCAAGTCCATGAAAGGCGCTCTAACAATGACGAAACTGAATAGGTTAACCGGTTAACCGACCGTTAGCGAAATTTAATAAAAAGCACCGCCCTAATCAGATCCCATCACCGATTGTTTTCATGAGACTGTGCTGATGAATTACAGTTACCTACCAAAAATTCTAAAAATTAATAAACTGTCAAATATCGACTAAACAGAAAAATAAAACAAAAGACGATCAGAGTCAATAAGAATTTTTACGCTTAAATTTTGATTGTTTCTTTCCGAAGTACCTCATGTGACTTTTCAAAAAAAAATCCTAAAATTAAAGCATGAGGTTACTAAATATGAGTTAAAAGCAACTTTTGCAACCAGTAGTTTTCAGTCTTCGGCAACATTGTGAACTATGGGAAGCGAAGTATCGTGTGTTTCTGCAAATTGCAAACTACGGAACTAGAAAAGATATTTTTATTCGCTATGTGTGTGACCTTAACTGGCTGAGGAAACGGGTCAATTGCACTTTTGAAAACCCCAATAAAAAGTTCCTAATTAGAGTTAATTATTATAGAATTTACTTTCATTAAAGCTTCCCCCTTTTTATGACATTTTAACACATTTACGTGTATGTTTTAATCCTAATAAACAAGCCACAATTTTTTTTTTACATACTTTTCAAGTCTTCTATTCTAACCAGCAATAATAATAAATAACATTATTATACCTTATTTTGTTTTTATCAGTGTAAGAAAACTTTTAATTCTGTAGTTAAAAAAAATTATAACAGCACTTAGTTGAATTTAGTAGTGTTTGCTTTTCGGTCTTAAATAATATAAATTCCCGTCCATCAAAAGTAGTGATCGTAGCGCACACAGCGAATATAAAACAGCTTTAAATAAATATTCAAACAAACGTGTTTTAATCAGATTAAGTAGGTTTAACCAAGTACTTTGATACAGTATGTATGTTATACATGCCAATTATGAATATCTGTAACGATAATTGTAATTTGAAAATATTGTCAAGCATACAGTTAGCATTATATCCTACACCACCATTCAAAAACGCATGACATGATATCAAAATCTGGTAACCCAACAAACAATAACTAACACTTTCTGAGCCTCATACGCAATAATTAATTATTAAGATGTCACTAAAAGACATTGTTCTAAAAAAATACACAAAGGTGTAAATTCAAACAAGTCGTTGTCGCAATAAATATTTGCAATACAAAGTGAGCCAGCAGGTCATAAAATTTAATTCAACCAGGTTCCTTAATTATTATTAATATGAGAACATTTTTTATAGGCAGAGGTTGGTATGTATCTACATGAACATTATTAGAGAAGATGCAGAAACCTAGTTGAATATTTTATTTTTGATGTTGAAAAAGAGCTTCTAGACTTTGTCCATAATAATTTTCAGAACAATGTCGAAAGTAAATGGATATGATTTGGACAGGCCATGTCAATTAATAAAACTGAAATACAGCCTCTACAGCACAATCATTATATGAAAAACCAAATCGCTCTACGCCATCATATGTCATATTATGTTTAGTATAGTCATAAAAATTGCACTCCTTCTTAATGTAAATAATATAATATATTCATAGAATATAAAGAATGATTTATATGAATGTATAACTAAAAACAGAATAACAAATTTAATTAACAAAAAAATAATAATGTACATGCAGTCATATAATAATTATACTGTATTTTGTGTAAAATGTGTGTCTCGATATAGGTGTATTATGTATGTATGTATATGAGCCTACTAATTTTAGCTTTGCTGCTATCAAATCAAAATTACATAGGTATTAATCGTATTTTTCGTACCCATAGATATTGTGCAATTTTCAAGCGTCCAGCGATATTTAAAAATTAAATATCGTATTTTTTCCCCTAAATTTATGTATGTAATCCCAAGTTTCCAAAAATCCTGATAAATCTCATCTCAATTAATACTACTTGAAAGTAAAAATAGAGAAATTATACTGAAATCATAATCGATTCCGGGTCGTTTTCCCGTGGTCCACGAAGATTTGCTCCGAACGTTTTGTCTACAATTACGGTAGATATCATTATTAGTATTATGTGTCACTTCACGTGTTCACTGATAATTAATCAGTATTTGATGTCCACCACAGTTGTAGACGAAACGTCGAAGAACATCTGGATTGACCATGACAAAACAGCCTAGAATCGATTATGATTTCAGTTGAAGCCTACACACATAAAAAATTTCAAACTTTATTAAATGATTTTAAAATGACACTATGATGGTTTAAAGTATGTATGCATTTGAAACTTACTCTATTGTAATAATAATAATAATTCAAGCCATCACCTACGGGTGGAAAATTACATGGAGGCAAACTAACAAACACAACATGCACAATAAAAATATCTTTCAATTTTCTAACAGTTTTCGTAATAGCACAGCAGTCATTAAAACAGTGTGTATTATGTGATAAAATGCTTTTCGATAAAACTGCACAATGTCTATAAGTTTAAAAGTGAAAAATACCCCTTCCTACACATAATAATTGTCTATACAATTCAACATGTACAATGTTAGCTACATAAAACAATTTCAATCACATGAATAAAATGGTGAACGTCCACAAGAATAGCCGAAACACAAATGATAATATGAAGTTAGTTTCTATAACAGAATAATAAAACATTCAAGACAATGTGTTTATACAGAAAAATCAAGGAGTTATTGCAGCAAGACAAAGAAGATTAAAAACGTAACAAGTATATACACATCTCATTATACAAACCCTATGAAAAATAAGAAGCAGGTTAATTTTCAAGACCGTTCAACTAAAAACTATTATTTACTATCTGAATAGCGTTGTTTCACATCAAGTAACTTGTATTAAAGAACAACTAAAAACAGACCAGGTGGGTACCTACTTAAAAATTAACATTACATAAAGTCAACATTCTGTTTAGCCAGACCAAGTTATGCGAAAATAGCAAACTCACCCAATTTCAAATTCTAAAAAATGACACCCTCAAAATTCGAACATGGTAATTTTATCGAGAACAAAGATGTATCTTCTTTGGCTTTTCTTCAATTTTGCTCCTAAATAAACGTAAAAATATAACAAATAAAAAATAAATAAGGACTATGATGGTATGTAAATTCAATCCCAAATCAAATCAAGAGGAAATTAAAATAAAGAGTTTACAAAATCAAAAAACAAAAAACAAAAACATTACAAAACAAAAGTGCATAATGACAGTATTGAATTGGAAAAGACTCTGTTATTAGGATAAATTTTCCAGACAGCTCTTCAGCTATAATAAGCTGTTCATTTTTCTACTCAGAAGTTTTAAATTAAACCCATGCATTATGTATAAACCCACAGCCTTCAAGAGAAGATTTAAAAGCAATCAGAGAATAAGCTGTATTAATATTCTTAGGACGCACACAACCATGATGAATAAGTCATACCTACGATTTAGTCTAAATGGAATACAAAGGAATACTGAAGCATGAATAGGAAATAACACCTTTCTTTCTACCATTCCTGGTTTTAAAAATCTTTCATAAAATTAGTATGGGATAAAACCGATCTCTCTGCTGCCTTTGAAATATCATTCAACAGAAAGAAACAATACACATCACTTAGTAAAAGCATATACGAGGAGGAGGTATGATGAGTGACCTGTATAGATAGGATATGAAAAGAATTTGACACGGAATAGAGAAATATGTATGCATGTACTTTATGTACTGAACAAGGCTTCCCTAATTACAAAACTTTACTACATCAACAAGTAGGAAACTGGGGGCGAAAATGCAAGAAATAATTGATTCGTTTATACATACTCCATAAAGTCGATCAGAGTGAAATGAAAATTATTTTAGTTTGGCATGCACTCAACTTATAAATATCTACTTAATCGAATTAAACCATGAGACTCGTTATCCAAACTATTCTTTAAAACCTAACCGGTGGAAAATTCTTACGAAGATAGAGGGAATACATGCATGCAACCGAGTCACGGATTCTGCAGAAATGATTCGAGAAACTTCTATATCAAGTCGATCGATCGATCGATCGATAGTTTTAATAGGAAATGTATGATGTAATGTTAATTTTAAGTACGTACATAAATGAAAAAGTGGAAAAATTAAAAATATCTGCAATAACGTGGAAAATAAATTTTAATAGCAACATAGCTGGCTCGAGGATGTAATGTATAACAGAAATTTATATACTCCAAAGGAAACCTGACATACCTTGGATCCTCGTTCGTTAAATATGATTTCTACATCTAGAATGGGACCAAATTGCTGCAAAAATAAAGAAAACCGTTAATGCGAAAATTAGATCCGATTGCGGACAAACGCTTACCCCAAACATAGCCCGAAGATCCGGGTCTCGAAATCGGAAGGGAATGTTAGATACGTGTAATCTCTTTGGCTGATTTTTCGTCGGGTCTGTGATTGTTGCATTTGTTCCGTTTGTTGTTTCCGCGGCTTCTGACGTGGGAATCGTATTGCTAGCGTCGTTCTCTTTTGACATGGAATCGACTTTGAAACCGGGTTGAGCTTGGATCAATGCTGGACTACCACCTACGAAGAAATATGCATTAATAAAAAAATTTATTAACGACCTTTAATATAACACTCAGAAGCATGTTAGCAAACCAACTGTAATTTTTGGCTTCAATAAATACTAGCTTTTCTCTGGACAACTTCAATTATCAACTTTAAAACGGTTATGAAGATAAAGTTTTAATCTGTTGAGCTTTCCTCAAAAATATAACAACTAACAGATATAACATCGATTTCCATCTAATTTATATCATCCATTAAGATCTTATTAACTACCTCAGATCATTATTCTTTGGAAATATGACACATAAATAATTTTGTGTGAAAATAGCTACTTAATTTTCGGATGGTATGCAATGAAATAACTCCTCTGTGACCTATATTTGTGTCCATCAATCTTCATTTATGAGCTAATGTATAGTATACCGTAATTGCATATCAGCATATAACACCACTAATCCATAATATCCATTACAGGTTACACTACTCATCTTCACCCTGGCATTATTCCAGAACCGGAGCTTCAGCATATGAAACACAAACATTTCCAAAGTATAAAATATGCGAAACAAGTTTCTCCAGAGCAAAATTTGAAAGTCAAAACTCATGTCCTCAAGTTCGCTATTAAGGATGTTCATATAAGTATTCCTCAATTCCTGTAAAAGTTACAAGGCAATTTTTGTTTGTTAAATTATTGTCATCATGTAACAAAGAAATGTTCAAAAAGTACCACTTGTTACATCATATTAATAATTTAATGCTTAAAATTGGAACCTTGACTTTGAGTGATCCTTAATTTTCCTTTGTTCCTCCCAACTCTCCTCATTCCTCCTGACCCGACTCTTATACTTTAAAGTTTACACCATCAAGACCGGTATGTAGTCGTGACCTGTCTTGATCCAGTATCCTGTTTATACAGTCTACTTCTTACCTAAATAGACTTTCAAAGTCACTTTAAATGTTTATATGAATGTCAGACCAATAATTTTGTAGGTGCAACAAAAAATGTCGGAATAGACAATTTGGGACTTTCTGCAATGTTTAATTTTACAGATTGAATATTATCATAAGCTAGGCATACCATGCGGTTAAGGTAGCCATCGGGTGCGACCCAGCTGGTGGATAGGGGACGGCCTTACAATGAGCGAGAGTGAGTAAGGTTAGCAGCGGTGATAGAGCTCGTCGGATCTAAAACTCTAGACTGATAGCTCAGGAAAGCCCTGCTACGGACCACCTCCCCCAACCTAGTTGTCGTGTCATGACTAAAGGTCTGCAATAGAGGCAACGGCACCGGAGAATGTCCAAATGTGGGATCTCCTTTAAACCGTATATCACAAAGTGTCGTGGGCATGTCTCGCGCACAGAGAGAAAACCTCCCCAATCTTTAGGTATTGCGCGCGCCGAAGAGATGCATGACTGTGGGTAGCTCAGTTTTAGCGGCAAATATAACATCGTGGCACCAGGCGCACGTCGTTGTATTGAGCCTTACTCGTTGCATGCGGGCTCTGCAGGGAGTGAACCAACCTTTCCCAGCCACTCCTGGGACATCCATGGAGTGCATAAAACAAAAAATATGATCTGATGTCTGACGAGGAGAGCCAAAACCTCGATCTCCAGGCAACTGAAGAAGCTTCTAATCCGACTCCAAGAAACAGCTCGATTCAGCTGGACCAGGAGGAGAAATAAATCTCCCCTGAGAAAAAAGGAAGACGAATAACCAGATTACAAATCTTCGGGAGAGACTTTCTCACAGCGGAGGACCTGGATACATTAACAGTCAAGATGGTGAGCTTCCTTAAAGAGGCTGACTGGATGGGGTTAATGTAGAACGACTAGATGTGAGCCACAATAAACCTCCGGTCTCAGTGGAGGTGTCACAATGGCCTGCTCAAAAGAAATCTAATCTAATCTAGGCTAGGCATATTAGAATTCACACAGGAAAGTTTTGCTACAGTTTTGAATTTTGATTCTCTCACACTCTATGTTTTTTGGGTTTGAACCTGTTTTTGAACCGGAATTTGTTTTTTTGCACTTTTTGTCCTTATTTTTCACTTTTTTCAGTTTTTGCTCTAAATCTCAGAGAGGAGAAGGTTTTTTCGACAAGTCTATTCTACACAAAATTAAAGTAGACATTTTTTTACATTTCACATAAAAAAAATATTTTTTAAAGACTAACCGGTCGTCGGTAGAGTGCAACAGAAAAAAACAGATTCCCAGACCCAGTATAACTTACATGAATAATGAAATGCAGTTTTTATTGCATTGCCACTGCTGTGCAATATAAAATTGCAAACACTTTGCAAAATTTCAATAATAGTTGCAGACAGTGTTTATACTGCAATAAGGAACTGGGAGTTTTCTAAAAATGCGAAGTGAAAAATGCAAAGTGCAAAGTTTTTATTTTATATGTATGATAAACAATTTATCATACCAATAATGCAAGGCAGTCAATCTCAGTCATCTTTTTATATTATAAAAGGAAAGGATATTTCAATCTGGACAAAGCCCAATGAGTGAGCTCCTCAGCAGGGGTGATAGACGTCTTATTTTTGCTCAACTCACAAAAAATAGGGGGAAGTCTAGGAACAGTAAGGTAAATCCAATAACTAGTGGATGGGTGTATCGTGTATCTATATCGGCTCAATTCGCCCACATAGGGGCAACAGGGGCTCAACTCGCCCACAGGTATACTAGGGAGTGGGATGCGTCTGTTGTTTTGCTTGATTCCCCCTGCGTTTATATATATACTTCTTCTAATCTTGTTTACTGCATTCATAAAAATATTAATATAAAAAGTCTGACATTTGACCTTTTTATGTGGCTTGTTTTCTTCAATCAATTCCTCGTTTTTTGAGGTACATTACACCTTTCTGGCCTAACATCACAATCACAGACATTAATTGTTTTCCAAAGCCTGCCTAGATTATGTTTTTCTTTGCTCGCTTGATAAATACGGGGGTTGTAACATAAGTACACGTGTTTAACTCTATGGTCCAATTTGGGGCAATAAAAATACTTTTGAAATTTTTTCTCCAATAGAGCTTTGGAAAACTCAATGGAACCAAGAAACTTTTTTCAATAAAAGCTTGATTACCGATCCATTGAAAATTGTACCAGGCTTCGATCAGCACAGGTCACTGTCGGTGTAATGCAACATTATTTAAATGGTATGCTGTCACAAGTGATCTCTGTCATTGTGGAAAAGCTAACAAGACAATTAAACACGTAGTGAACTGGGTAAATTTTAAGGAGGATTTGAAGAAATAGATCATTGAAGGATGAAGGATAGATGATGCAAAAATTTGGATTTCATCTCCGAGTAATCTTTAATTAATCTTTATTAACTGTTGCAACTGATACAGTGATAAGAATATACAGGGTGTCAATTTGAAAACTTGCCAACCCCGAATTCTCCATTGAAAAATGTTTCTCAAAGAAATCCCGATATTGAGATAGCGCCACTATCTCAAAATCTGTATATTTAGTCATTTGAGGCAGTTATCTTTGAAAGGGTGCCAAACAGATTAATTAAATAGTTTTTTAGTCGGTTTTATTGTGACACCTCTACCTTTGATGTCATTTATTTATTAGAGACTTATTGAATTCATGGCATCATAGAAGCGAAAACTGTTTAATCAGTCGGAAAAGTCACGGCCACCATTTTCGAGAAACCAAATTATTACAGTAAAATAATAATAATAAAAAAAAACAGGACTATAACATGGATTTTCCCCAGTCCGGGTCTGCGCTTCTCCCGGCGTACTTACCTATATTGACGGGCTGTTCTGCTGCCGCGGTGACGGCGGGAGGCGGCTGAGCGGGCGGCGGGGTGAAGGGCGGCCCCGCCCCCGCTGCGGCAGCAGTCGGGGGAGGTAGCAGGGGAACTCCTGCCTTGTTGTCCTCCGGCGACTTTACCTCGCCGTTCTGGGGCGCAGGATAGCCGGCAGGAGCGGCCGCCGCTCCAAAGGGCGCTGTCATTCCCGCTGCCGTCTGGACCATATGCTGCAAAGAGGAAAGATTAAGAGATTAGACAGTCTCTAATGAAGCAACAGGATACACTAAAAAATGGTACACAGCTACATTGAAAAACGAATATTCATTAAAATAAATTGTTTACATTCAATTAAGAAATTGTAAATTTAATTAAGGTAGGCAAGTGTAATTTTTAAAAAAGTAGCTATGAAAATCAAATACGTGCCTACATTCCAATATGACTCATTAAAAAAGATACAAAGCTTATTAAAAATACGTTAGAAGTTGTAAATGAATTGCAAAAAAAAAAAAAAACAGGGGATGATTCTCTGTTGAAAATTAAGGAGATTTCTCATTTTTCTTATCACAGTAAACCAACCCAAGTCAAGTTAGCCACGCTTCGGACAACCACACTTTCGGTTAGGGAGAATGATTTTCATTTTTCGTTATTTACGTGATTTGCTATAAAATTATCGTAAACTTAAAAAAAATCGTATTTGAAACGCCACAGCGAGCGCCACAGCCAGCCACTTTCTTCCACTTTTGAAAAATCATTTTTGCTGATTTTTTTTTTTAATCCGACGCTTTCAGTTATGGACTTGGGAAATTGGAAAAAATCATTTTTACTGAAATTCTGCTCGAAAAAGTCGGAAAGTTTATAGTAATGCCGGCCACGCTTTTGGTCACGAACTTGACAAACTGAAAAAATCATTTTTGTTAAATTTTGCTTAAAAAATTCATGATAATGACCAGCCACGGACTTAATAATCTAAAAAAATAATATTTTAAGTGGAAATTTTGTTAAAAACGTCCAACATTGTATAATAATGGCCAACCTCGCTTTCGGCCAAGACTTAATAAACTGAAAAATGTAATTTTGCTTAAAAATTCCAAAAATTCGTAATAATGGCCAGCCACGCTCTCAGCAACGGACTTAAGAAAAAAAAAATCTGACAGAAATCTTGCTGAATGAAGCCCGAAATTTTAACGTAATGACGTAATGACCAACCACAACGTAAGTTGTGGCCGAAATTCATTAATTCATACAAATTCATTAATTAATGAACTGAAAAGAGTAATTTCTGCTGTAATTTTGCTCAAAAAAGTCCCAAAAGTTCACAATAAATGCAGCCACGCTTTCGGCCACGACTTAATAAACTGAAAAATGTAATTTTTGCTGTAATTTTGCTCAAAAAGTCCAAAAATTGGTAATAATGGCCAGCCACGCTCTCGGCAACGGACTTAAGAAACTGAAAAAAATCTGACAGATATCTTGCTGAAAGAAGCCCACAATTTTAAAGTAATGGCCAACCTTGCTTTCGGCCGCTACTTAATAAACTGAAAAATGTAATTTTTGCTGCAATTTTGTTCAAAAAAGTAAAAAAAAAAAAAACATAATAATGGCCAACCTCGCTTTCGGCCACGGATTTTTTAAACTGAAAAAACAAACTTTCAGAAAGAAGGTAAATCTCGTCTGGTTTTAAGGTAAGTTTGCTGCCTGTCCTGTATACATATAATTTAATTTTCCCAAAATTCGAAGTGAATTATAATCCACCAAAGCCAAATTACCTATAACCGTGTTACTCACACCCAGACCCAGGTCATGTAGCCTTTTGCAGGACACTAGACTTGACTACTACTACTACTAGTACTAAACCAAAATGAAACTCCCGGATTATAATACAGTTAGATAGAAATGTACATTAAAATAAATAAGTAAAAGACCTTAAGAAAGAAAAGAAATAATAGCCCCAAGCATTTAAATTAAAAGATTAATAGAACATTGACATTAATGTAACAGAATATGAATGTAGTAGTCTATGATGGTAGTGGAAGTTCTCACCGCGAAAAAAAATACAATAATAACACAGACAATTCAAAGATGATGCAGATGTTTTTAATTACTGACGGAGCGGGATGTATCTTTTTAATCTTCAATCATCATGTCGTAATGACTTGTGTAACGGTTATTGTGATACGGATATAAAAACAGTTGATGGGATGTGAAACTACCGGCTAGTAATCAGATATCCAGTAAATTGCATGGTCTAGTCGAATAATAAAAACGACCCATAAACCATAACTTAACTTAAGGTCACATAAGCAAATTAGTAACGCTAGACAGAATATTAGGGAAATGTCCATGTAGAAGTAGATATCTACATTATAATTTTAAGAATGTAAATTCAGGAAATTCAAGATTTTTTGTGATCAGGAGTAATAATAAACGTCCATGCAAGATAGAGCAGCAAATACAATATAAATGATATTAAAATTATAGCTTTTATATCAATTTTTATGGTACCATGCCTATTTACGCGTAAATAAACATACGGGACTCGGAAATGCGGCGAATAGCCGTTAACACAAAGTAAAATAAAGATAACGAATCGATAATGTTGCAGTGCTGACAGAGATGGATAATCTTCCTTCCTCTCCTGCTTTTGTGAGCGGGAGGTTTCCCCTGAATTGCCATAAAACAAATTTAAATTATTTGGCCTTTGCATTCTCAATAATGGTATTATAAGTATTTCTCTCCTAACTTCCAATCATCTAATTCTGCCTCACTCTTACTTTTAATTTCATCCTTATTCAAGTACCCCTAAAGTCTTCCTTCCTGTTAAGGTATATTACCTACACTTACTTAATTCCTATTTGACGCTTTTCTGAGTCCAACCTGTAGATTTAGGTTTATACTTTTTCTATTGTTTCAAAACATACATTTCCAAACATTATGAAGTTGTGCAAAAATTTTACTTCGGTCTACTGTTCTCAAATTTGGTGGGCCTTGGGGCTTATTTTTTCTAATCAATTCATAGTCCTATCTCGAAAACACTCGAGTCCGAAAAACCGATTTCAATTATGAATTCCTCGCGGTTGATTTACCTGGATGAGAAATATTCAGAAAAATATGGGAACATTTTTATTTTTTAGTTTTCCCAAGATGTGTAAGTAGGTAATGGGCAATTTTGATGAAAAATCTTCAATTTAGGTTGTGATCGACCTAAACTTAAAAGTCTCCCCAACGTCGTTGGTTGCTTATTATTATGCTTAACGGTGAAAACTACCCCTATTAGCGAAAAAATATGATACAACAGATTAAACCATAATTATAATTAATTAAAATTACATATGAACGTGTTTGGTAAAGGTCACTCGATGTAATTAAGTGTAAAAACGCCAGTAACTATATATTTTTAGAGGTGAAAACCACCCCCGATGGCGGGAAAAATAATAAAAAATTGCGTTAAAGCAATAAAATAAAGTTAAGTAAAGATTACTTTAAGCTATTTAATACAATTTAATTTATTGTTGAATATTTTCAGGGGTAAAAACCCCCTGCTACGATAAAAATATCATAAACAAGATTCAAACTTTTAAATTTTAATTGCTTCAATTTTTGTTGTAATAATTTCAGTGAAGATAATTTGATGCTATTTAATATTTTTCGTGAGCTAAAGCCTCCACCAACCCTTACCACAAACCAATTCTATTAGATATAAATGTTAAAATAAGCAGTTAAATTTTAGAACTACAGGGTGTCTGCTTAAGGCTGGCCACCGGCTATATCTCGGAAACTAATGGGCCTAGAACCTCAAAATAAAAAATTTCCAGACATAAGTGATCACGAGAAATTCAATGAAAATATTTTCAACATGGCCGCGCTTCCGGAAATACCGGAAGTTGACACCTACTTCGTTATTTTAACAGGAACACCCTGTATATTATTATATTTTTTAAATGTCTGAAAAAATCGAATACAGGTGGTTTTCACAATTGGAATTTAGAAGATTAGGTTTATGAGTTATAAACAAGTGAAAATCGAAAATTTTCAACTTCAAAGCAGTCTAGAACTAGAACGGCTCAAGATATCCAAAAACGGTTTACATGTCCCTATCCTAACTTTTCACGTTTTATCCCAGTATGTGGAGTAAATTTTAATAAGGGTGATGAAAATTATCCGATTTTTCATCACCCTGTATTAAAATTTAAACCACATAGTAGGATAATATGTGAAAAGTTAAGATAGGGACATGTAAACCGTTTTTAGATATCTTGAGCCGTTCTAGTTCTAGACTGCTTTGAAGTTGAAAATTTTCGATTTGCACTTGTTTATAACTCATAAACCGCTCAATCTAAATTCCAATGGTGAAAACCACCTGTATTAGATTTCTTCAGACATTCAAAAAATATAAAGTTTTACAGGGTGTTTCCGTTAAAATAACGAAGTAGGTGTCAACTTCCGGTATTTCCGGAAGTGCGGCCATCTTGAAAATATTTTCATTGAATTTCTCTTGATCACTTATGTCTGGAAATTTTTTATTTTGAGGTTATAGGCCCATTAGTTTCCGAGATATAGCCGGTGGCCAGCCTTAAGCAGACACCCTGTATAAATCAGCCCTATTCAGCCATCAAAATAAGAAATTTTCGAAAACTGCAAAAAATAGTTCAATGTTTTCTTCCTCAAAACTTCCTCAATTTTGATGCTAGAAAATTTTTCCAAAAAGTATATTAAAGGTAAATGCAAGACCTATAAACTCATGTAAGACTGATATTTTTTCCACCCTTATTCTGGAAAGTGGCAAGGATTGAAGGATTCGAAAATGGTACTAGTCAACCACTAGCCACAACTTTTAAGAGCCGTATCTCCCTGAATTTTACACTTACGGGAAAAAAACCTTACCTAAATGAAAAATTTTCAGTGAAAAAAACCAAACTGTTTGGTATCTTTTAATTTTTACATATCTAACCTTATTTTTTGACTTATATTGTAAAAACAAACTTCTTTATAGAAATAAAAAAAAAATTTCTGACTCTTTTCAAAATTAAGGCTTGTTCATCGTTCAAACTCATAGAATTTACTAATGGTAGATTTAGGAAGTGAATTGGAGAAGGACTAACAAATATTTTCAATTGGGGTGGTTTTGAAGGGGTCGTTTTGATCGCTTTTTCTACGAAAAAACTCGGCGTCTATCTTATTTTCGTCATAACTCGGTCAGTTTTTATGATAGCACCTTTCATAAAAAATAAAAATGAAGGTCTTTTTAAGCACTATCAAAAACTTTTCATCAGTTTTTACAAAAAAATCCATCATTTTTTTATAATTTCAATTTTTACTCAAAAAGCAAAAGTTGGCTTTTAATAACCCATTACTCAGTTAATAATAGGTTTGGAGCAACCAAAAACAAAACCATTCTCTTTGTTTTTTTTATTAGCTACAACTTTGTTTCTTGTGTTCTTAGCGATAAAGCTCAAAGTTTTTGAGATTTTCGTGAAAATCCGTTCAAAAACGTGGTAAAAAATCAAAATTTCAATCGCAAATAACTCAAAAAGTATTGGCTGTAGGAAAAGTTTATGGAAGAAAAATGAAAAATGACTTACAATTATTATTAGTAGATATATTGATTTCTACAGTAATTTTCAACAACCAATTTTTCACCCCCAAGAAGGGGTGGTTTTCACCCCCTCGGTAAAATCAACCAACGGCATTGGGGAGACTTCGAAGTAGAGGGTATGGACTACCTAAATTTGAATTTTTATAATTTTAGGAAGTGTTCTATAGAATTTCTAGGAAAAACGGGGCTGTACTGGACTATAAGCATAACTTTTTATGGAGGAGAATTTTTTTTATTATTAAATAAACGATAAAAAGTTTTCCATATCACTCCAACTTACGCAGACACACTTTATACAAGATGGATAACAATTCTGTCAACAATCATAACAATGCTCATCGTTGGGTTGTCTGAAGCTGTAGGAGATACGAGCTTGGTTAAATTAGAGAAAAAGTTGCACAATTTTATGCTTTATAAGAATCTGAAAGAAAATTTATGGAAACTGCAGGCGCTGCCAAAATTTTATTTCAGATTCTTATAAAGCATAAAATTGTACAATTTTTCTCTAATTTAACCGAGCTCGTATTTTTTACCGAGCTCTAAATTTTTATTTCTTGCCCGATTGATTTTTCCTGTCAAAATTTGGTTTCTGGAAATTTCTAAACCTACTCTTTCCGACTGTTGATATAAATCCGATCAACAGGTAACAGGACAAAAGTTACAGCCGCTATCTCGAAAAAGCTGAGTCCTAGAAAGGAGCCGATTTTGATATAATCACAGGTAGACAATTTACCTTTAGGAAATATTTTCAGAAAAAATGAGAAAACATATTTTTTTCTGAAATGTTTCTATTCGGTAAAACTTTAAAAGTTTTTCTCGAAGTTCCTCCAAATGTTTATTTTTTTGAAGGGATAATTAAGATTTTTTCATATCTTAAAAAATTATCTAATCTGACTCTTCTCAAAACGAATTTCTCAGAAATCTTGTAAGTAATAAAGTGCCACGTGGTTACAAGAACAGGACGGGCCTTTTTGATGTAAACTTTAAAACTTGTGAAGACTGCTAAAAGAAGTCACACACACACAAGTTAGCAGTCTTTCAATTTCCAAAACGACAAAAAAACTTAAGGTACATTAAGATAACAACGAAAAATCGTTCATAAATATAAGAAGTAACCCTCGTAATACAAAAACAAGTACGTTATTAAATGAGAAAAATCTTGCATGCAATGGTCATGACAACCATAAAGTTCATCACAAGAGTGAACAATAAAGACAGGAATTACTGAGTAATATCGTAAGACGTTTATAAGATAATAAGTAAGACCCCTTTTAAACTGCTTAAAGAAAAAAATTACCAAACAATGGACAACCACGCAATCCAGGATTGCTCAATGAATGCCGAATGGCGTGTTATTCCGGCGTGGCACGCCATCTACAGGATACACCGAACGTGTCGAGGAAATTAATTATGCTATTAGTATTCTTAGTTACTTATGTATCAGGTTGGTATAATAGGCAAGGTAACACAAGAAATACCTCTATGAATATCTTCATCATGATGTCATATACTTAAGCTAGGTACTTATGATTAATAAACGAGGTTTCAGAAATTACATTATTGAATGTTGGTTTGGTACAGAGTGGGGGGGTTATTGGAGATGTACAATTTTTTACCTACCTAGTTTGATTTCGATTTTATTGCATTATTTTGAAAACTTTTGCAAAGAGTAAGTAAACATTTTTGTCTCAATACACTTATCTCTATACTCCTTAAGGCTTGTGGGTGTTGCACAATTAGAAAAATTTAAAAGGTACAATTAGAAAAATGTAAAAGGTACTTTCTAATTTTATGATTTGTAGCTTTCTCTTAAATGTTTGAAGAAGTGAGAGAGCTTCCAGATAACACCAGTGTTGTCCATTCTGCACTGTCATATCCCAATTGCTTAGTTTTATATTCGAGTTTACCATTTTCTTTTTTTTTTAATTAACAATTAACAAAAAATCGCTTTTTTTGTTTTTTTTTTGCTTATAAAAGTAAAACCGATGGAGCAATCTGAATGGTCCCAATGGACGAATTGTAAAGAATTAAGAAAATGAGAGAAGGAGAGCTGAAACAACGAAAAACAGCGGTTTTTCTTAATTCGTAACATCGCTATTTTGTGAGAATAACAATAGTGCAGGTTATTTGCGAAATATACTATTATTCAAGTAAAACTGCCGCTTTTCAGTACCATATTTTTAATTAGTTTATTAATTTTACTGAAAATAAAATGCCAGTTTTTAAGTAAGGAAGCGAAAATAAGGATATAGGAGGAATATCCTACTATCTATATTATAAAGAACGAAATGTGTTATGCCACGTATTAGTTTTAGTATGTTTTAGAGCATGGATCCTTTGGCAAAAGCGGCAGATTTACGTGATTATTATTATAGTCGATATTGGTAGGTACTTTCCTTTGCGCAAAACCCAGATGCTGTCGAATAATTAATTTTCGCGTAATTGCAATCAGTATTGTAGCAGCATTGTATTCATACCATATTTTGCTGCGAGGATGAATTCTCTGGAGGTTGTCAGATTCGATTAGGTATTTGAATTTGGTTTCGGAAAGTAGAAGTGTTCAGGATTAAACATCGTCAATCCTCGTTTTTCCAATTAAATGCTGAAAAATATATAAAAATTGCGAGCAAATATGAGCAAAAACGGCCGAGCGTGCGAGAGTGTGGGTATACAATAGCAGATGAGGGGTACAACGTCGCTTGTATTATTCCTTCCCCTCAACTGCTGTTCTACCCTCACTCCCACGTGCTCGACCATTTTTGTTCATGTTTGCGCGCAATTTTTACCTATTTTTCATCATTTAAATGGAAGACAAAGGTAGACGTTTCATAACCGAAATCTCGCCTGCACCATACCTCAAAAAATGACCATGCTACTTTTTTTTGAAAAAACGCCATTTTTTTCTCATAATAATGAACCAATCGGGTTGTTTTAGGTCTTATTTTCTTCGTATTTTAATTCTCTACATGCAATTCGTCCATTGGGGACATTTAGATTGCCCCATCAGTTTTTCTTTTATAAGCAAAAAAACAAAAAGTGTGCACAATATTGTGCACTATTAAATGTTAAATTAGAGTGTAAAACTGCCCCCAGTTAGGACCGTATGTGATGGAAATTTTTGTCAGAATCTGGTCATTTTACAGCTCTGTTGCTTGGTCTAAAAAGCGAACCAAACCACCTCTTCCGAAATGTCAATTTCAAACTTTGTGTCTCAGTAAAACATTGGACAGGAATAGCGAAAGGAGAGCCGGGCCTTTAGATGTCTTTAGATTTTCTGAACAACATTCTTTACGAAAAAGAAAATTACAAAAAAATCCAGTTTCTTTTATTCCTATTTGCTTTGCTTATTCAGATGTAAGGTCATCACTTGCAATAATTAAAGGGAAACTGTAGCGTGGAAATCACTTTCTGATGTAGCTGAAGCCTGAAGCCTTCCAAGCTACTCGTCTACCACAACAATCTATTTCTGAAGAGACTTTACCAGTTCTGGTGAAGTTTACTGTTTTGCTTTACTACAAAGGCGCAGAAGACTTCGAAGACAATCGTGTCAGAAAGCTTCTCTTTACTTCAAAAAATCGCAGTCTACAAAGTCTGACCCCGCAAAAGAGACAATAGGCATAAGGCTCAGTGTTGGACAACATTCAAGGGCCATAAGGATGATGGGGGTCTGGTCTCTTCTTCTTTCTATTATGGAAACCTGTATTATAGAATTGGTGAAGTTTAGTTGCTCCAAAGGTCATGGTTCCATGCATGCACCATATATGGACCCCCTATAAGAAAACTCTTTATTTGTATGGAAAAAAAGAACATTGAACATATAACATTCCTAATCAATGTCACTCGTGATAAAAAAGGATGCACTTTCGAATCAAAAAGTGCATCTTTTTGTTTTCTTAGCCATGAACCCGACGTGCTATATTATTAATGATGTAGGGTAGATATCAATATTAACGAGAACAGTCTGAAGATTTATTAGTTCAACGTCTTGTATCGATTATCAGAAGTTTTTAATAATCTGAACAACAATAAAGAAATGAAACAATAATAACAATCGGAAATGTAATTATATCTCTACTTGTTGGTTAACGAGGGTTTTATCAGGATGCATGTAATCAAAGGCACGCTACCTTTTGACCTTATACTCGGTGTTTAAAAATGATGTGGTAACACTGGTAACAATAATAATAATTGTTCCCTTATTAAGAAAAATCTTCATTTTATACTCTTATATGATAACAGATACATGCTGTGCAACAGCCAATAAAATTAATTTTTGTACCATTTGATGATCCCCAAAAAACTTTGACTTCTGGACATTTTTAGAGGTATCTCTACAAAGGGGCTAGCTAAATCTGCAATTTCAACGGTGTAATATCCAGATTTCATGAAGTCTTCATAAAAAAGCGCTCATCGGACAGCAATTTTTTATTATATTCTAGGTGACACCAGAACAAGAAAAAATAAAATTCTAATGAACACGAAGTTCAACGGACTGCGGTTTTTAAAATAGATTTAAATCTTTTTAAATCGTATGACCGGTATTTGAAATTACATAATGCATAATATATCACTCTTTCCAAGCGAATTTCATTTCAAAGTACCTCATCGAAAAATATTTGACACGGAACGAAAGCAAGAAAATGGAGCAGTCAATATAAGTAGAACGGTAAAGTTCTAGTAGACTACTTCTTGAATTAATATTAATAATTATTGCATTTAAAAAGTAAGATAATCATAAAAAATATGTATAGCAAGTTAAACTAGAAATCATAAATCAATATAAACTGTATTTAAAATCAATCTAATCTTTAATTTAAAAATAATAAAGATGCAAGAAAATGAGTTCAGAGACGACTACTAGTATTAAGTGATGTAGTAGTACGTGACATTGATTATTGATTTTATAATTTTATACTAAAGGGTAACAAGAATTTCAATGTTTGTGTTGGATTTTCTAATGTTAATTTTTTTATATACCTACATACAAAATAATTTAATTTCATTTTATGGAGGTACAGGTACAAATCGCTTATTAATTAAATCTGCTCTAAAAGTTTTATTTATTTTTTATTTTATTTCTCTAAAAGATTTCGAGGAATTGAATTTTTTGAGCTCATTCGAAAATATCCCTTGTGCCTTGAAGATATTTTCATCTACCTCCACGAATAAATTAAAGAAACTTTTAAAAAATCCGTAACAATATTTCCTAAATACAAAAATATTTATGGTCAATTAGGTAACATCAATGCAGGCATCTATAGTCTATACGCATAGCACCACCTGTAGCATCCCCCTAATCCAAGCACACTATGGAGGGGATTTGCCTAATAGAGTAGATAGTGAGGGTGTCAGATGCGCTGCGACCTATTTAAAGATCTATTGTGCCCCCTCTACTCTGCTTCTCCAGTGTGTATTTTTCTTAGGAATTTCAGGATTTGAAGAGGATCGAGGCTGGAAAGAGCCCCTCCGTTGAGCTGCCAAGTTTCTATGCCAAGTTTCCTCAGGTGTTCATTGAGCTTGCAATGACCTGTTAGGAATCCTGTTAGCATTCTGAAACTTCCTTTGTTGAGGGTCGTTTTCTTGACCTTTCTCGGTTAAAGTTCCCGAGGAGCTCCTTAGATTGCCTCAAGCCCGAGAGGGTTTTCCAATGCACTCCTCTCAGTTTGGAGTTCTGCTTTGAAGAACATGTCTTCGAGGCCACTGAATGGCTCTGGTCCTATGAAGGCAGCTGCTGCTCCTTTTCTTGCCAATGAGTGGGCACGTTCGTTTCCCTCAATCCCTGTGTGACCATCCATTTAAGGTAAATTTTGTTCTCTTTGCCTAGTCTGTTAGAGTTTTGTGATGATGGGTCTCACTAGCATGGTGTACATCCAGCGTACAATGAATGGGTTGCAACCCCATGCATTCCATGGAGGGGATGAATAAGATAAGATTCATCCCTGATTTGAATGTAATAGAGATGTTTTCTGTTCGAAAAACTTGCCCGGGTAGCGAAAACCTGCGACTAGGCAACTTCGCGCATTCATTTTCCCACATGTTCTATGGAAGGGGGAGCCTTTTCCTCTGAATCCACAGTTTGTTGAATTCGCTGCTTATAGATTGGCGATGTAGCAAAGCTGTCTTTAGCACGAGTTAGCGGTGAAATGATTTTGGTGATTTTTGCTGCCTTTGCTAGGGACCAGAAGGATTTGCTGTACCCGACGGTGCAGCCGCTACTCTGTTTCCTTTATCTCTATTAAACTTGTCTTATAGTCTTCTCTGGTCCGAAAATCGAAGGTTCTGTTCACGAGGACGATCGCGCTAGCTAATAATGACTATGATGTTTTTTGGCTTCTACAGCCCTTCCTTCTTTTTTTTTGAAATGTTTTTGAACCAAGTGTTCAGGTTTTTCTTAGAATATGGGATGTAAGTCTCCACTCCACACTTGGAGTGGAGTCTGCTCATCTGCAACTGAGCTGGCACACTCATTTGGCTTGGCACCTGTTCTGCCTACTGAATCATGGAAATGGGAAGAAATATGAGTATCTTCTCATAGGCAGCAGATTTATCGTGCTTCCAGTGGTAGGGTATGATCGGACCCTATAGAGGTCCAGAGGCTGAGATCCTATAAGCACACCAGGATGTTTGCGGGAGGTCTGGATCTGGATTGTTTAAGAAAAGGTGATTTCTCACTGGTACCTTTGTACCTCCTCTCCAATCAACATGGATTACCGATATTTGCAAAACGCTGGACAGTGGCAGAGCACTATTCTGCAGTTTCGTCTTCTTCTTCACATCCTCTGACCCGTGTTCTTCCAATTGTAAAAAGGTGTTTATTTAACCTGCAGTGGCCAGAGTGAATGCCAATAATTAGGAGTCTTATGCTTGTTCTTGATAGCTACAGGAGATATTTAGCCCTGTTCGGGTCAGGGCTAGTAATTGCTAAAACTAAAGACATGCCGCATATGTTATATCTTTGATTAGGGCTCTGGTAGCAGTTTGTGCCGGTTCAAGGTCTACCTCTACAGGGTTCAATTTTGACCGCCGTCGGGCCAACTGATCTGCTATTAGATTTTCTTCATCTTCAGCACGCTCTTTAACCCCTCCCTTTAATCCATACAAGTTTTACGGTGTTGTGTAGTGCTAGTTTGTCCAGGGCTTCTGCGCACTCTATATTATACAAGGCCAGAAGCTATCCTGGGATCATCTAGGGCTGACCAGCACATCTTTACTATCTGTTAAGAATTTACACATTCCTATTGTCGATCAGTGCTGCGTTAGCTGTTTCGATTACTCCCATCAATTATTCCGCTTGAAAAATGTTGGTATGTTTTCCTAGGGGTGTAAGTCATTTCGAGATCTACTTCCCGTGAGTACACTCATAGGAACCGTATGCACCGGATCCGTTTTTTGTCTTATGGGGTTTGGCATGCAAGAAGCAGGTAATTTTCTAATTTATTTTTCGTTTAGTAACTGAAATTATTGATCTGACGCAAAACACAAAAATTGCCGACATGAAAATAAAAATGTTTAATGGTATAATTTTTTGATGTGTTTGAGATGGCCAGTATGAGTCATGTGGGTGATTTCAGGAACCTCAGCAATAATTTATGGCATGCTTTGGCAATCTTGCTTGATTCAGGTGTCCTTCTTACGAATATGTTATGTACCTGACCGGTCCCTTTATCAATTTTAAAGTGTCCCGAACTCGAAATGTCTTATGGGGCAAAATCATACATGCATAAAACAAAGAAATAGATTACGAAGAAACAAATGCACAGTCACTTTGATCTGAAATTATGAGAAATTTTATGGTACATACATACTTATTAACTATCCTATTAATTGACATTGACCGAAATTGTTAATTAGATAATAATTTATTCGTTCTTGAAATCTGTTAAATAACACTATACTCTTAGAAAAAATACTTCCACGAAACTGCTACTAAACAAACAATAATAATTGTACACACCCATTAATCATGCTTAAATTATTGAACACGAACAATTAAAACTCATATTGTTGAAATAGGTACTTTTTATAAATATTTAGCCTTTTTTTAATTTTACAAAATATTAATCAGAACACCAGACCAGTTGAGCAATAGCACCAGCACCACCACTGTGCAATCAAGCTATCAGACAGACCAACTCGAGCAATCCCAACAAAAGGCAGACAATGAGACAATCTGTGAAACAATCTGTCTGTAGGTACCCTCACTCAGAGTGATTCAAATTGAGAAATTAGAGGACTGCTCGGAATAACCCCCCGAGTCGCTTGCCACTGAAGTGGGTCCCTTGTCTTGCCTCTCTGTCTTCTAATTATTTTTATTTTTTTAGCGCCATGAATGCAGCATCTGTTCTCAAATAATAATACTGCAGTACAGTAGTAGTTAAAGAAACTCATAATCATAATATTACAATGAAAACATTTCTTTGTTAATTTATCCAATAATTATAAAAATATATTTCAACATAAAATTGACCATCAGTAGTTTGTTAATTTTTATTGTAATAAAAATTAGATGAACGGTATCTTGTATCACTTTCGAGCACATCTTGAACATGGCAGCGATTAATTCGAAAACTTGATCCAATTAATCCAATCTTCATTTACAATCTACCATTAATAAAAAATACGATCGTTTGCAAGATTGGAGCTTACTGAAAAAACCTCATTGCAACTGAAACAGGAATGAAAAAGATGGTCGTAAAACGGCATCATAATCGCCACGCTAAACTATATCAACATAAACCCTGCTGTGCAAACTCTTGTCGTCCATTTGATAGACTGCGGATGGAAAGAGTCGCCTCGAGAAGAGAGATAATTAATTTCACCATTATTTGCTCAACAACGCCGTCAGTATAAGAATGAGAGTAGTTCATTTACAAGAACAGGTCCCATTAGACATAAGAATAATAAAAAAGAGTAATTATGTACCTATACCTATACCTACTGTATTACAATAAACTTCTCTGAGAAGTATGATTATTATTATACGCTAACTATACGTAAACATGATGTAATTATACGCTCATCAGTCTGCCATATCATCCAAGAATACACCATGGGAGGCGTGTGTATAGCGAAAAGAACGACCAACTGGATTAATTTGATCCAGTTATATCTTTGATATGGTATAAAATTTCAAAGACAGATTCTTTGGTAAAAAATAAACAAAAAAATCCATTAACGTGTATCAGCAAATGTAGCGTTTTTGAGATACATGCTAGAGTGTCAAAGAAAGTTTTTTTCCCCTAGTTTTTTGACGATATCTCGGGAACCGTTTGAGATACGCAGAATTCAGCTTTGTACTTACCTGTCTTATCATTGATATTAGTCCCTTTTTTTAATTCTGACTAATTATTGTTTTTATATAGCCAGTAGTGGAGATTTTAGGTTGCGTAAGGTTTTTATTTCTCCAGTATTAGCAAAAATTGGCATTTTGGAAGCGCATTTTAATCCAACAATATTTTTTGCATAAAAAAAAGGTACCTTGATTAAAATTGCTAACGTTCGAGGAAAACGGCCAGTTACAATGAAAAAACTTGCTTTAGATGGTTCAAAACATGTCAGCAAATGAAGGAGAAAAAACCTGACGCAACCCTAAAATCTCCTCCAATGGCACATGAAAAATACTTTTTTGACATTAAAAAGGTATAGCTAATATCAATCAGAAATGCACAAAAGCTGAGTTCTGTATCTCAAAAGGTTCTTAAAATCTTCGAAAAAACTGTAAAAATAATATTTTTTTGACACCCTGTAACCCTGTTAACGAGATTTTTTTTATTGTTTTTGGGCAAAGAATCTGTCTTTAATTTTTTGCAATATTATACACACCCTATATATCTTGGTCCCATACCTTGTACAGGGTGGTCCACCACTAACGTCCACCTCCGAAATAGAGGTTAATTTCAAACATAAAAAATTAAAACTTAGAGGATTCTTGTAATTCATGGCAAAATCAGTTTAATTAATTTTTCTCGTTCAACCATCAGCGGTAAAAAACTGTACTTTGGTGGTAAAGTGTCAAAAAAAAATCGATTTTTCTTCAATACCTACATAAGTAGAATTAGATTAATAAAATCAAAATCGCTGAAAAAGAAATATCAAAAAAATAATTTAAAGCCTTAAATAAAATACATAACAATATGGAAATGATAACAAAAGGTAGAATGATCGATATAACGGTAGTAAAAAAGGGGACCAATAATCTGAATGGGGTAGGTAAGTCGGCGTTTCCGAGTTGGGCGAAATTACCTGAGTGACCCTTCGACTCTACGGGGCGCCTTATAATCCTTGAGCTCATTTGGGCGAAGGAATTTCTAAATAACGTTGAGTTATTTAATCTACTTCTAGCGATGTATTGATTCGAATTTGTTTTGGTCACTTTACCACCAAATTACATGCAGTTTCTTTTTGCCGCTGGTGACCGAACGAAAATAAACTCAGGTCATTTTATGAACAAAAATTCATATGAACGTATGCCCGCAAGGGCTTCAATTTTTTTCTACAGGATGTTGAATTTTTTATTTTTTTACGAGTTATTTTTTATTATCTACGAAAATAATTTACATATTTTTCTCAAATTTGGCATGTCTTTACAGGATAATTATAAAACCACATATTTTAATTAGAAAAGTTTTTCTATTGCTCCACCAATGGCGTCCCTACAAACATGTCCTCTGACATTTTTTTCAAAAAAATTGGTGCGCCACTTACATTTGGCCATACGAACATTTTTTCTGATTAGTTTGATCAATTCTACATGAAAATGGTCTCTTGCGTTTTTCTTGTCTGACGCAGTATTCTTGACCAAAACAATTGAATTAAGATTATATTAATTTAACAAAATTAGCGAATAATATATATTTTATTTTGAAAACAGAAAATATCAGAGCGGATCAATAAAAAATATTTTCTAATTGAAATATGTGTACTAAAATTGAACAAAAAAATATACCTAAACCATTTTCCATGTTATTATTAAGAAACGCCCTGTATATTAATTACATACATGAATCCTCAAAGTTTCAATTTTTTATATTTTAAATTAACTTTGGAGGTGGATGTAAGTGATGGACCACCCTGTACTTACAAGTAGAGGGTATGTTTCTGAAGACTTTCTGGTTTTCCAAGAATCGAGTCTTACGTACTAAGACAAATGATGTCGATCAATCTCGTATCTATTTATGTTAAGAATCTTTAATTTGGTGCATGGACGAGGATTTCGCTTGCTGCAAGAACTGTTAGCCATACAGGGAGATTTTTTATTTAATGTATCACAACAGCCATGTAATAAAGCTTAGCGGAAAATGCTACGACTCCATAGTCAGTGTACGCTCTATTATTATTATCGAAAGTCGCGGGTACCAGCTAGATACTAGGTAGTACATCTACATACATAAGCTGGGAGCTATCAATTTACATTTGTTATAAAAAATTATAATACAGGATGATCAGTTACTCGCGCACTCGGAACATATGGTGTGGTAAACTTCACTTTTTAAGAGTAGTAAATTTTCCCACCGCAATGTGCTTTAAGTTCAAAATTTGTAAGTTGAGTGGTTGCCAAACTTTAAATTTCTTTCAGAAGATATGGTGTATTTCAGATTTCTTTAGGATGTTATCAATTTTCAATTTTTACAATTCTCTGTAGAGGTTTTGTGAAAAAAAATTTAATAGTTTCCGTTCCACAGACAGTACACTGAATTATTCACAATTTTTATCATGGTTATTAAAGTAAGTAATTAGGCTCTAACTTCAATGAGGGAAACTCTGTAACTTTAAAACTAACGATCGGATCAATTTTTTTTGTAGAGTAATTTTAATGGGCTCTATAACGCCCTGTATTCATAGTGCGCGAGTTACCGGTCATATTACAGAGGAAATAACTAAGTATGATTAATAGTTGGCTTGGCGTTTAGACTGATCCCCCGTAAGCTATTAAAAGGTGAGCCCATAATACCGTGAGAAGTCTTATTCATCCATCCCCTTCTAAAGCTCTTTTATAATTTGAGACGCGGACTCGGATTTGTTTAGACTTTTAGAATGGAAGGTCTTTGGAGCTGCTCGGCTTGGGCTTGGATACCTCTATAATAATGTGAGTCATAGAATGATTTTCTAGTCAGTGGGGTCTGGGGTACCTACTGAGTTTTATAAACATAAATTCAGATAAATCATTTCATTTTTTCTTTTTGTTTGTTCGGAGCTGCTTTTTTTTCTATTTTTACATTATTCTCTACCTAGGTAGATCCCGCTACGTTGTTAATGTGGCTATTCGATGATACTTTGACGCCATATCTGATATTTAAATCGATAGACCTAATACCTATAAAAAAAATTCGGGACTTAGAAGCTAGACATTAGGTGCCCTCGCTGTCGTCGTATAATGGGAGAAAAATAAGTATGTCAAAGGGAAGAGTAAATAAAAAAAATAAAAAATACTGTCCCTCTCTACCTTTAAAAGAGCTTTCGACCGTTGCGAGGACACATAAAAACTGCCTAGCCTAGTTTTATCTATTATTATCTATTATTAATCAATTTCTATTATCAGTTCATTAGTAAAAGGAAGAGCCAACTTCTCATTTTATTATAATCCGGAAGAGACTAAAAGGTAGTCTTAAATACCTCCCAAGTTACAAACACACCCGCTCATCAGGTACCAATCAATCAACCAATTACCTACACTACTGTACCATTATGAAAGTTGAAGTTGACGGCAGGACAGGAAATGAGCAAAAGCCATCCTGAAGTAGTAGAGGCATTAACAAAACTGCTCTTCGATCAAAATCGATAGCGAGATAGAGGCGAGAGTTTGCAGAAATCAGGAAATCATCGGTTACTGTCTGTCAGTGACTTGTGCCATATTGCAAAATGGACTATCACACTTCGTGATCTAACTCATAAGCTGTCCTTACGAACTGGAACTCCTGAAGTTGCTGCGACGTAATAAAACGATTCAGCAAAATGGAGACATATATGATGTCTCCCCTTAGGCTTCCTCGTTTTCGCCTCATTGTCCGATTTTGAAGCTTTTGTGCTTATGATGGAAAAATCTTTTTTTGTGCAACTTTCAAAGGCGAGTCTGGATATTATATAATAGGACAGGGATGAAAACATTTTTTTGTTAGGTGAAACTTTTCTATTTTTCAAGAAGTCATGAATGCCCAGCGACAGTGACCGTTTTATGAGCATGTCCAAGGTGGAAAATTTTACTACCTCATTACTTACATTGGAATTCACCTTTCTATAGGTGCAAGAATGGGTAATTACACATTTTTCACATTTTTTGTGTACAGTTAATAGGTAATTACACATTTTCGTGTACAGTTTTATACAGCCAAATGGATCAAATTCAATGCCTTTCTCAGTGATTGTGTATGTTTATGAAAAAATTACAAAACAAGTCGATTTTGGATTCTGAAATGACATCCTGCAAAAAAATCATCTCTAAAGTTAACCCCCTTCGATTAACAGTTGCACTCCTCAATTTTAAAATCGGGAGTATGGACTTGTGCTACCTCATTATGAAAGATCTTTTCATTATCTTCCAATAATTATTGTTCGTAGCATTTGATTATTAATTATTTTATTTCTCTGATATAAATTTACCTGCTTCAGGTATTTTATTATTTTGAATTTAATTTAGTCTGTCAGTTTGACAAACATCTTACTTTTTGGCTGCACGATATCAATCAACCAGACTTTCGGTTAGTAAGGTAACAAAGGGTATAACCCCATCCTCTTATCCGTCTTCAAAGAGATACGATTTCTGTACAGCAAGTGACTGGATTGGTCGTGTGGATAACTTCACACACAATTCAGCTTGCGTAGTATCGCCTCGGTTTACCTCGGAATTATGACAGTCGGACGAAAAATCATATCTGTGCAAACGGTCTAAAGACAAGCGCGTCGCTGTTTGTATGCAAAGTGTGACCAGATGGCACCAGACAGACCCTTCAGAATATTTATAAATTAATTTAATGTGTTTCCTTCTGGTTGAAATAACTTTATGAAATGTAAATAAAAGAAATCTGGTGGATAATACGTCACTCCGAATTTTAGGAAAATTTCTATATAGGAAGAAAGCTTAGGCACTTTAAAACGAGTCGATTTAAGCAAAAAAAAAATTACGAATCATTCGTACAATTTTGAAAAAAAAACGAATTTTTAACTCGATTTTTTCATTTCATCAGTAGTTTTCTCGCTCCATTATTTCCAGTTTTGTGCGTACTAGAGGAGTGCTTTCACTTATCTACAAAGATTAAGAAAGGTTTTACGAAAGCATATTTACCAGTTTTATGTTTTAATTCAGTCAAATTACTTAAAACAAGGAATTTTAAAATCGTGCTGTTTTGGATTATCTTCTATTGGGTTACTTCACATTTTGTAACCTCACTTTAAACGAAAATTAAACCAACTTGAAACTTGATAAATTAATTCTTCTGTCCAGCATGTCAACTGTCAAAGACTAGCTGAAAGATGTTTGTGCGCTGTTGCCATCTTATTTTTATTTAATTTTACCATATTTTAAAAGATAACCAAACTATCTTTCGAAAGTTTATTGATGTATCTGTCTACTATTTTAAATGTAGGAATTATTACTTATTTATATTTTGTTATTAAATGATAATTTATTTTTTATGCAATCCTGTGATCCACACACCAACTGTCTATTGAAAAACAACTTTGATGAAAAAAGTTCGGGTCTTTTGGTCGGGCCAGGTACAATCTCCCTTAAATACGTCTCGTTGTCATCAGGCCCAGTGGGGAGAGATCGCGTGAGGGAAGTGCGGAGACACGATGCGTGTCGCGCATCGTGCCTTAGCAGCCCACCAATGGTCGCTTGCGGCCCCATTTTTATTTTTTTATGCAATCTTGGAATTGGAAAAAATTCATTTATTTACTAAATCGTTGTGTATGAATAGTTTTTTTTTCAAACGTGAAGAAAAAATCGAATCTGAGACTTTTTTAGCGTCAAAATTAGAAAATCGCGAGCAAAAATCGGCCATTTTGAAAGAGTCGTAGCGCCGCCATTTTTGAAATTTAAGCGACAAAAATTGATAATTCCGACAAAGCAACTCTCTCACTATACTTCGGGAAAATTATCCCCAAGTCCCGGTGCCCGAAAATTGCGAAGATACCAAAAAACCGCCAATCGGCCCATAATGTACCTATGGTTTGTCCAGTGAGTGTTGTCCGGTGAGATTCCACACTGATCCTGACTATAAACGATTTGATTTTATGAGATTTAATTCGTACAATTACAGTAATTGATTTATATTGTAATTATAATATTTATTAATATAATTATTATTATAATACAATAATTGATTCGATTCGTACAATTATAATAACAATTAGTAATTAGTACGAATTAAAAAGTATAAAATCAAATCGTTTATAGTCAGGATCAGTGTGGCATCTCACCGGACAAGCCATAAAATTGACCACCTCTCGAAATTTCTCCTTACCCGGCCTTTTCGCATGCCCCAATTTGTAAGTTGACATTATATTTTGGAATAGATATTTTTAGAGCAAATTTCACGAAATAATGTTTCCCACCAATTGAGTTTACGATATACGTATCGATTTTATTGTAACGATGAGCAGAAAGTGGCCTAAGTCAGATTATTGGTCATTGTTAGGTTTTTTTACCTGAACTTTCAAGAAAATGGAAAAAGCCAGGACTAAGAAAAGAAAAAGCGTAAAAAAATCGCTATTTGGCGACCCATCGAAACGAAAGTAATCCTTGCCTTGGCCCTCTTGCGTGACTCATTTGTAGTTTGATGTATTTTGGAATAGGAACTTATAGAATTTTATTCACACATTGACAAACCATTACAAAAATTCGAATTTAATAGAAAATGAACTGTCATTTTTGGCCAATTTTATGATACTTTAAACTCATTTTTCTCAATATTTTATGTATATTCCGCAAATTTTTTTCAAGATATTTGGAGTGACGTATATCCACCATTCCCTAAAGTAATTTTTACCTTTTTAACGGAGTACAAATTATGTAAATATTTTCAAGTATGTACATAAATGTAGATTTCTAGGCACCAAAAAGTGGCAAATGATCGATTTTTTGTTACATTTTCTGATATAAATGAGCGTTACGTATCCCCTTTCATTCCTTTCAAGGTTTTAAAATTTATTGCAAAAATTAACGATCTGCTTGTCAGTGTTCTCTTTCAACATTATTAATTTTATTAATTCATAAAAAATTAATTTAGTTTTAATTTGTACCTACTTATTATATATTTATATTTTTATTATTTGTTTTTTTCTATAAAATAATAACCGCTTGCAGCAATAGTTTAATGATCCCGTGCAAAACTTTAACCTTGTGTGCTTTTTAGTAACAAGTGCGTTAAGTTTTCACGGGCACACGTCAACTAGACAAGACATTTTCCTACAGCCGCGCTATTCTTTGTTGGCTCGTGGCATGATTCCAATAGTTGGCATTACTATTTTAAATAATTATGTAATCCATTAACATTTTACTACGAGTCGAGCCATAAATCAGCTGATAATAGAGACAAACAGGTAAATAAATGATTAGTAACGAGGAAATAATAATGCAAGATAAACTACTGCAGTACCTACTATACGAATAGAATGATAATTTATTTTTTCTTTCATAAAAATCGAAAGATTTTATGTAATAATATAATATTTTAAATCGGGATCTATTACTGAAAAAGCAGTTCTATATTTAAACCAATGAAATGAAATCATGGAGGTATAAAATTTATTTTTTCACCACTCTGAAATAAAGTGTCTATGATTTTTATATGCGTGTTTGTATTTATATTTATTAGTTCTACTAAATCTAGTTTTCTATTCCTGCTACGTTCGTCCATTCATCTTTGAATACCTAGTTGCTATAGAGCGCCTACGACGACCGCATGCGCATTTACACGTTTTCGTTGACTTTCTTTAACTTGGTTTCAAAGTTGATTTTTTACATAGAGACCAAAAAGTCAGAGACTGACCACAACCTGATAAGGGTAATCTGATTATTTTTAGGTTTTTCCTCCTGATATTTCCAGAAAATAAATAGTCGTGGATTTAGTGGGGGTGTTAACTCCACGTTGACTGCATGCACTGTAGCATCGACCTTAAATAAATGGCTACGAATCACTTTCCTATTTTCCAATTTGTGGAAAATTTACAAGAAGATTCACAAGATTCAAAAGTCACTGATATTATTAATACCAGCACCGTGCCACGCCCCTTTCAATAAGCAATGCCGTACACACAATATTTTGACACAAAATAATTCAAAAATCAGGATATGGAAATTGGATTAATATTCCATAGCATGGTTATGGGACATTTATAGTTCAGCTGTTGCTCTCCTTCTTCTGTTCGAGTCAATTCCGACCTGCCAAAATCGAGAATGAACTGAAAGGTACATTCAGCATTTCAGAGATGTCCTGTTCCCAACCGTTTTAATGACCGGTGACAGTGACTGTTCGTGAATGTGACAGCGTTCGCGAAGAACGTCGACTATCTCTACATATAATATAAGGAGCGCGTTCGACAGGCAGACGACTGACGAGTGAGTGAAGTTAAAGCTATTAGAGAGAACAGTAAGACAGCCATTAATGAAAGTTAATAAAAACCCAATGAAAAAGACAGATCCATCGATTTTTTCCCTCTACAAAGCGGAACCCTTTAAATAAATAAAAATCTTGGAGCTGTTTCGCCGAAAAGTATTTTAAAGCATAAAACATATTTTCCACCGACTGAGGCACTAAACATGCCATTTTGGTGACTATTACCAGACACTAAAGCAACACTTCATTTTTATTGCATGGATCAAGCATGCAGGACCATTACAACAGAGGGTTTTGTTTAGATATGTTCCACTTACGCCTTCTTCGGTGGCTGTTTTTTTTTACTTGTCGCAGTGCCAGTTGAGTGCTAGGATAATTGACCGATTCTTATTGCATTATAGAGTAGGTAGTAGTAGTAGTGTACGGATGTTTAATGTCATTTTCCTCCGATTTCTCTTTATACACTGCAGATTGAGATAGTTGCGTCAAAGTTGGATACATTATTTTATCGGCGTCTCTCAAGAAATAAATTCAGAAATTCATCGGCGTGCATATGTAGGTGAAATGGTCAGGAGATAGCCAATTCCTCGTCTATATCTCCCAACTTTAGGACGTAGGAGAGAGAGAGAAAGGATTTGGTTCCGTACTCTCTTTATTTTTATACTTTTTTACACTCTAGTCGCGGCGAATACCGCAATGAGAGGGGAGTATACCGCAATAACACGAAAATATGCAGCTCACCCTTTTCTTTTCATGTCAATGTGCAGACGCTTATAAAACGTGACCGTATGTCTACCAAGTTATGACATCCGATAATGATAGAGAAACAAAGACAGAATATGTAAACGTCAACGTAGCTTGCAACCAAGGATGCTTCGGTTGCTACCGCTTGCGCACTCATAGACGTCGAAGAATATTTCAGTTTGAGGTTAAACTTATTTCTCATACTGCCAGGAAGACTCTGACACTACAGTGTTGCGTACATATGAATCAGCGGTACCAATATCTATTACGCGACCAACAATACACAAATATAAACAATGCATAAATGTTTTACCTGTTCAGTTACAAAAATACAACAACACCGGAACGTCACTGTCTTATCAAAACGGACATTGTTACTTAATTGATTTTGGTTCATACGATTAATAGTTATGCCGTCACGCAAAGATTTATTGAACAAAGTCGCCTGTGATTTGACTGAGAATGGGACCAACAGCTCTGTTACAACAGCCCCAGAACAATGTTACGGGTTCTTCAGATCAGAGTGCAGCATTTTAAAGATGTATGCAGAATTTCGGTTGCCGGGGCAAGCCCTTTTACAGAATACACCGCAAAAGTTATGGGAGGTCCAGAACCTTCAGTTTATAAACTCGCCGTGCAGTTCTGTGTCAGTTCGATCCCTGGTTTCCCTAGTGGGGATCTATTGAAACTTGTCGAAAGCTACTGAAGCCCTTATAGGCTGTAGTATTATTAGGAATTAGAAACAACGACTTTCGTGGGTAGTTTTAGTTAAGAACCAAACTAAACTAACCAACAACGTAAAAAAATCCTTTAAAAAGTTTCCAGGGTGTAAGGGGGGCGGGGGATTTTTTTTTACATTAACCACAAATTTTGAGTTTACTGAAATTACGATTTCATCTCCATGCGCATGCACGTTTCACTATACGGCACTTACTTTCTCAAAAGAATTTTCAACGCGTTTATTTAAATTAGATTATAAGTAGGTAGTGTTTGGGGAGCGATCGTTATAAAAAAACCCGTTACTTATTTTAGAAATTTTTTATAAACTACTTTTTATAACTGAATACTAAAAATAGAAAATTATTTCAGTTTTATAATGTTAATGGTTGAATGACCGGTTGTACTTTAATTTAGTTCTAAATATGCTTTTGTAGTTTTACATTTTATATTGGTATCTTCTGATGTCTATTTTTATTGCTCTGATGTCTCCTTGCAGAATTATTTCTTGAAGTGCGGCCAAAGCGATGCATAATAGCCATTTCATTCATTATTAAGATTGAGAATGATCGTTTTGTTGAAAAATAACTTTAATATTCAGCTTATTTATAATTATTATTTCACTCCCACCTCAACTTTATGTTTCCTGTGTTTCCGCGTGCGTGTTGTAATCATAAGACATTTAATTACTTATAAAATTACCTATTGGTGTTATTTTTTTCTCGTATATATTATTTGATATCTAGTCTAGTAGATTTGTTTATTAATTCATACATAAGAAATCGTGTAATAATAGATTGCCGAGTTTCTTTCTTAATTAATCTTAATACATAATACCTCTATAAGACTAGAGAAGATCGCTCCATTCCATACCATAATGATAGTTCTCGTTACTGCATGCATGTCTGTTTTCAGGCCTTATTCATTCAACCCGAGCGTTAGTTTATTTTCTCTGAATACAGAATACAGACAACCCGTAGGAGAGAATGCCAATGACCGTGTGGGTATTTTAATATTAATCTGCTCCCTCTGTTCTATCTTTGGACTGTCTTTTGGATTCTCGAGTATCGTTTACGCCTTTGCGTTAAACTTAAAAGTCTTTAACGTGAAGACTGACGACAGACGGTGGATGCTGACAATGCAGACTAGCAATTTAGAGTACGTCCGTCTGGTCAAGGTCGAAACAATTTTAGCTTACCAGCCAAGTTTTATTAAAATTTATACCAGTCGGCAACAAATTAATTAATAAATTAATAAATATAATTTATCTTCGTTATTGTGACAGGATGTGACGAGCTGTATCATTGGTGGGTTCGTAAGAGATCGTGATGAGTTAAATTGACTTGACGAAGTTGGTTCAATTCGAACATTCCCAAGGATGGGAAGTTTCGTTCGTTATCACATTTTGGAACGAACTTATTGGGAGTTTGACATACATTCTGTTTACGAGTCGAATAAGTTCCCGGCAGAGGAATTTATGAGAAAAGTTTACTCAACTTATCCAATTCATGTATACATGTCTTTTATACCTATGGGTAGGTATGATGATTGATTTGGACAGCTTGGAACAAATTCGTCTCGTTCGTCTCAGTTTTAAAGTACCTATGTAATCTGATGGAACTTTAATAAGACTTGGGTTTCGTTGTTGAATTGTTTACTTACATAAATCTTACATTTAGGGGTTGTATATATCGTTTTCTAAAAGCTTTCCAGATCTCCCTAGACCCCCGTGAAAGGTGGGAGTTGGTACCTACGTTATCTATCAGTTTACCCAGAGATTTTAGGTGAGATAAGAATAAAACTTCGACTAACAATAAGGCTACTTTTGACCATTTCCCTCTTTCCTTATCGCTACAAGAAGTTGAAATTATCAGACAAAATTTTAATTATTCCTTTGTATACTTACCGAGATGATAATATGTGGGAAATTAAAATTTGTTTTGAAGCTTCGGTCCTCTTAAAAACTCAATAACTTTAAAAGTTTATCGCGGCTTCTTCTAAAAAAAAAAATTTAAAAAACAAATTCTCTTCGATTGTTATTTTTTTTATTTTCTTCATAGTTTCGAGTAGAAAAAATTAAGAAAATATGACACTGTAACACATGTAGTGCGTTAAAGTATTACAAATATCTCATATTATAAAAAGGCGAAAAGTAATGCTTTTCTTGAGATTTCTTTATGCAAATGGACAATTTTAGAGCGCAAAGGATGCCAGCGTGAATAATAGATTAAAAGAGTCCAGGGAAGATGACGCAGAAGAAGCCTTTGCAGATTGTCGGAAGGGCCACAATGCGAAGGCTGGAAAGCGAGAAGCGACGGTACGGACATGAAGGACACAGGCGTCGAGTAGGAGCGTAGTGATTTGGTCTCTAACGTCCACCTGTTTAGTTATCTTACCTAAATTTATTATAAATCTTAATACCTACCTACCTATGCCTGTGTCCACTACCTTTTTAAGACGTTACGAAGCACCTTGCATTTTTCTTCGCGAATTAATAAACTTTGTATATTATCGTTCTCGCCTGAGCTACGTTTCGAAATAAATTACCTACGCCATAGTTGTTCTTCGACGTCAATTAAACGACAGTGTTTGCCCATTAATAATCACCAGAGTAATATCTACTTCCGGAGTTTTTCGATTTCCATTATCAAACAACATCAAATTTGTTCAAAATTAAAAAGTGTCTGGCATCCCATAAGTTTTCTTTTACTCTTAAGTGGTGAGAGTCACCTTAGTGAAAGAAATCTGATTCCTAATTTTATTTTTCTATTTGGAACTTTTGGAAAATTAAAAATTAGTAAAAACAATACGAATTATTATCGTTAAAAAGTATCTTTTTATAAAAATTACCTATCACTAAAAATATCTGCGTCACAACACTTTTCTTCACGTCATTTTTAAACTTTTTGTAATTTTTTCTATTTGTAATGTAATCTCACTTACTGTGGGTACTTTGTTTTAATACAATCTCCCTATATATTCATAAATTAGGTACCTAATCGTTTTGAAACAATCAAAGGAGAAATATTGTAATAATAGTGCTGATATATTTATCATTTTAGGAACTATGATTCCTTTGTTTATTCCTAGAGCTGGTTTAGTCATTGCATGGCTCAACCTAATTAATTCAATTAACATTCAGCTAAAAGGAGAAGGCACTCATACTCATCAAGTATCGGATAGGACGGTAGCCTTGTGATAACGTAGTTCACCTTACGCGATAAAAAAAACGTGAAAGCCTCTGAAGAAATCGAAACATTCTTCGTGTAAATTCACGGAATTAATTCTTAATATTTCATCTTGTCGTTTATGATGGTCAACCTTCGACTGGCAATATAAGATACAATATAAAAAAAATTGGCTTGGCCTCCATCTTTCCTGGTTAATATAAATTATTATCGTTCAGGGCGAAACTGATCCTCATTTCAGTATGATACTTCTAATAATTAATTTTGTAGAATATAGGATATAGGTAATATTTTTGTGGAACTTTATTGCCAATCATATTCCCAAAACTTTACGACCCGGTTATTTCTCGTAGGTATATTAATTACAAACAATAAACACCAGTTTATTGTGTGCATGAGACGGATTTCTTTTTTGTCCATTAAAAAAAAAACTCAACACGTACAGCTTGCTCTACTAGTTAACGATATTTGTTTCGATAATCGCACCCAGGGAAATGGGGTTTGGGTGCAAGAATTATATTGACATCGCCACTTGTTTACACAGTGTTCGTGTTGTTGACCAGGCTGATAACAAGAATAACAACACAGTTTATAGAATCGGAGAACCAGATTGAAAGAAATGAAAATTAAAGAGCAAAGAAAAAGAAAAATCTTGTTATCATGGGTATGAAATGATCCCTCCATGTAGCTCCATTGGCGGGGCCTAAAGAATTCTTTTAAATACAATTATTCAAGTCCAAATGGAGTGTTTTGTTTAGGAATTATTTAAACTAGCCAATTTTCCTGGATCTGCTATTTTTACGCAAATCACTTGGGGATTTCAAGTTTTCCCTAAACGGAGCTGCTTTTCGGAAAATCATGGAAAGCCACTTTGGCTAGGAAAGTATAGTAAAAAAAAACGAAACTTACATGATTTACGAGCTTCTCGAAGGTGGTTTTATTCTTTTCCTATAGCCACTATACCTATAGTTTTCACCTATAAAGTGAGCTGGCAGGAGTTTGAGCGATTTTTTCCGGAAAACTGTAAACACTCCGGAATACAAAATAAAAAACAGCACCGTTGAGAAGCTCGTAACGTACCTAACACTCGAAATTCTGACACCATCAGCGATCTACGAGGATGCGTATTTCACATTTTCGTCCAAAACTATAACAATGACTATAAAAAAAGCATCAAGAAGCTAGTCGTGAAATACTCGACATTCTGAGACCATCAGCGATTTACGAGCATGCGTATTTCACATTTTCACCTATAAAGCGAGTTGGCTGAAAGAATTTTCTCCGAGATTGTCTGGAAAACTCTCGGGAAAACTATGGAGACTGAAAAAACCACAGTTGAGAAGATGGTACAACATTCGAAATTCTGAAACAGATTTTTTCGGGGTTTTTCGTAATTTTCCTTTGAAGGCTCATATGAAGCTCTAAATTTATGTGTTTCTTTTTTTTTACTATACATGTTTATCTACATGTTTACCACACTGCTTTTTAGTGAAGAGCTCTCGACTTGTCACGACAAGTAGCTGAACTCATTTGAAAATCAAATAATTTTGTTATCTTCGAGCAATTCGTTATGAAAAAAGTTGATATTGACTAAACGTAGCCTAATTAAAAGAATTTTTTCTGTTAAAATAGCCATAACTTCTTCAAAAATTAAAAAAAAAGACATTATGAAGACGAAAAACAGAATTAAGGAAAAGGGACAAAATTAATATAAATCGAGACCTCACAGTGAAGGAACAGAATGCAGAAGGAGCTAAGAAAGAAAAAATAAATAAATACAATTTCTTTATCTTTTTTATATTCCTTAATTTCCGAATTTCTCTTTTATTCATTTTATTCTTCTTTTTTATTTCGTTTTTTTAATGTTTACATATCTATAAATTTATTTCTTCTGTTCTTCTTATTTCTGTCAATGGTAATATTATACAACGCTAAGTACCGACATTGTTGGGTAAATTTAATCTCAAACTTGCGAGTCTGACTTGTTACTAGTCATAACAAAAAATTTTTCTACTGTTTTTCACTTCAAACAATAATTACAAACACTTCATGTACGATGTCTCGGCCTATAAATATTAAATAACTAAGGAAACCATTTTGTACATGCAACAGAGAGTTGGTGCTTGGCCAAATATTTTTTTAAATTTCACTCCTCGATTGATTTTTGTTTGCTTCATGAACTCGTTATATCAATCGCCAGAAGGGGCTATCAATAATATGAGTAAACGTTGTAAAATGTTGAAATAGTTCTAGTTTTATTTTTCGCTGTTTTCAATTTATTTTTTTGCTTAATCAATCTATTTGATAGATAGGTGAAACATTTTCAGTGAACCTTTATTTTTAAATGAATTATCGGGTCCATTGCTAATTTTCAACGATAAATTTCAATCGCGTGGCCGGTCGCAAACTTCACGCTTACATTACCGAAATAATTTCACTCGCAGTAAATGATCCGATCATCTCATCGGAAAATCGTTGGCTATTTTCCAACATTATTAGGCATCCAACTCTTTAATAATAAACTTGCTGAGTCAAATTGCATACTTCTGGTATTGTTGATGATCGTGATCTATCACTGCCTCTTTTAATGGGAATCATATTAGCTTACAGAAGTGGCCCAAAGATGACTAACTGACCATTTTTACTTACATAAAAAAGAGCTATGGGTATTCGGATTTCTGTTATAAATTCTTGAAAATATGATAGTTATCGAATATTCGACTTTAATCAAAGAGTAGGTAGGTACTGCCCACCCATAGTAAAATGAAAAATAGCAGAGAAAATAAAAAAAATCTAATATGGCAAAAAATCGAAAAAAAAAACACAACATAATAAAAATCAATTAAGCAGACTACAAGATACTTGAAATGACTGTTACTAAACATTAAAAACCAAGCAGTAGGTACAAAATTCAAAATACCTAAAGAGCTTTCTCTAACACAAAGCACATATAGGTATACGTACGAGCAGATCAAACATCCAGAAACACCAACAACGCCCATAAAAGATAAACAAGTATTCCAGCCATTTGGGATAGAATCGACAGAAGAACTGAAGATCCAAAAAGTTTTTTGGAGCACCAAAAACCTTAATCATAACCCTCATCTGGGTATGATGTCAAAATCGTAATGATAACTTAGCCAGAAAATCAAACAGGTGTTGCATCTTCTTATAAACCCATAAGAATGCTAGGTACCAGTTCTGATCCAAAGATTTGGATAATCAATCACCAATTTGATTTTCGCCAAGACCAGGGACTATTGAAACTTCGAAGGCTCTCGATTGGACAATATTATATATCGCACAATTTCCAGCAGCGAAGAGAAAACTTTCGCGGTTACTTCAGGACTCACCGTATTTCTCTGGGTCATTTCTAGATGCCACAACTCGGTGTATATAAAGGAGTACAACAGTCAGTCAATATTTTGGTGAACATTTGCGATACAAGCGAAGTGACCTCGGAAGTGACTAATACGAGAGGCATTTTTGTCTTAAATCTGAGGGGAAATTTTATCTCTCGCATTGGAGCTAGAGGCACCAAGATATTTTTTATACATCAACTTACGCTGGTACACATGAGTGTACACTACTACTATGCTACCAAATACATTAGATAATAATACGTGCAGCTCTCCGCTATTTACATGTAATAAAAGTGAAGTATGAAAAAGGAGCGCCATCTACACGCCTCGATCGCTAACTACACAAGACACCGGATATGAAAAGCACGGATGTAATATAAATTATATTCACAGACATAATAAAATTATCTAGAGTTTTTGGTGTATCAGGTAATGTTGGGGTTGACGCATAGAGCTAGGCAGGAGTACTTGAGAGAGTACTCGTAAATAAATTGCAATTCGAGTACGAAACTCAGAAAATGTACTCGTAAGTATTTACTCATAAGTACTTTGGCACAGACAGGTGTATGGGTACGCGTAATACTCGTGAAAACACGTATATATAATTATTATACAAACATGTCAGTGCGCAGCCTATGACGTCAGGCTTGTGACACCTACATACAATACAGAAGCAGTAATAATAAGGTGAATTAGTGGTTTATTTCGATGCTTATTGCATTTTTGTTGAAATATTTTTAATTGGTACCCGTATGCGTGCCACTGTTTAACCCACCGAGTTTCGTTTGCATAACTCGACTGGTTTCAAAGCAAATAAATAAGTCGTCAGTTTTTAAGTAAACCTATTGTTGGAGTTGTTGAACTCTTTGGAAGCACGATAATAGACTCTGGAATCTTCAAAATACACGGATCTGGCAGTGACAATAGTCTTCTTCCCACCAAAAAGTGAGCGGGAGTAAGAGGATTTAAATTGTTGGGATCGTGAGAGAGGGGTGACAAAGGTCTGGAATTCATAATGGCCTCAATTTGTACGAGTAACGTAGGTATACATATCTCTTCAAATGTCAGAGACGAAAAAAAGTCCTCCGAAGTGAGGTGATCCGGGGGGTATGAAGTGCCAATCGACTCCTTCGCCAGTCAGCCTCAACAATGCTGTCTTTATTTTTTAATACAAAAACCCTCAACTTGTCTAACTCGGTTTTTGCTCCCCTAAAATTTGTCCCGTTGTCCGAATACATATTGGAAGGATTTCCCCTACGGGCAATAAATCTCTTTAAAGCCAAAATAAACGAATCATCAGTTGACAAATCTGTAACAAGTTCAATATGAACAGCTTTGGTCACCATACATATAAACAAGCAAATATAAGACTTTGAAACCCTACAACCACGCCCCTTCGTATCATTTAAATTCATTGGACCAGCATAGTCCACCCAAGTATTTTGAAAAGGGTAAGAAGGATTAATTCTGCAAGCTGGCAAATTACCCATTATTGGAGTTATTTTTTTTGGCGCAACACGAAAACACCTCACACATTCGTGAACCACTCTTTTTGTCGTATATCTTCCCGAAATTGCCCAAAATCGCTCTCGCACAGATGCTATAATAGGTGTTGCGGACCAGCATGCAACAAACGCAAATGTTCCCTTGTAAATATTAATTTCGTTAACCAATTTTTTGCCGGTAACAGAATTGGATGATGTTTATCCATATCAAATTCAGAATTCACCAACCTTCCTCCAACGCGAATCAAAACTTTTTCATCCAAGAAAGGGTTCAAATTTCGAATTGACGGAGCCACATTACATTGCTGCAATGTTCTGTTGAAACAGTTCTTTCAGCAAAGCATCTCGTTTGTACATATTTAACCAAAACCATTAAGGAACTATTTAGGTCTTCCGATGACAATAGGCCAATACATCTATCTTGTCTTGGCTTTACGCAATTATTCGCAACACTTAACGTTTTGTAATTAGAATTAGAATAAACTACTATAGTCAAAAAGTTTATAAATCATAAGCAAAGTAAACGTCAGATTGACGTTTCGTTCAATTAAATTGACATTTCAAATCAACGCTAGTTAGATATCGGGCCGCTTGGGCGACAGTAACTTCCGGTGACAATTTTCAGTGGAAGCTGCACGTATTATTATCTAGTGTATTTGATGCTACTACTACAAAATAAAACTGCCAAATGTTTAGCAGTCCCTGTCAGCTTCAAAATTTCAAATGACAATGGACGTGAGACTTCACTTTAAAGGTTTTGGTTTTTGCTACACAAAAATTTCTTGGTTTTCAATTTTGACAGTCTGTTTTAGTGAGGACGTTTATAGTCCCTCCCCTCTTAAATCCTAAGCCCATTTTTCAAATTTTACATCTCTTGCCATAAAACAGATATGTCAAATAATGTCAAAGATGACGTTGAAGATGTTGCTACAGGCTATAAACGTCCTCAACGAAACACAGACTGCGTCAAAATGGAAAACTAACATAAATTTTTGTGTAGACAAATAAAATGTCTTCAAAATAAGGTCCCCATGCAGCTCAAAATTCTGAAGTTGACAGCGAATGCAACGTCATTTTCGACATCTGACACATCAGTTTTACGTAAAAAAGTAGTAAGATAGTAAGATCTCATTGGGCTCAGAATTTAAAGAGATGAGGAGAGCGTATATAACGTCCTCTAAGATATAATATTTTTTCTGTCTAGGAAGATCAAGTGACTATTTTTTTCTGCCTGGGCACATAAAGCGACCTTTTTTGTCTTCAGAGTAGTAAAAGGGTTTTTTTGGTGACGTTTGAAGAAAAATATCTTTACTCTTGTGATTATGAAACTAAATTGTCACCACTGACAATAAAATACGTTGAGGTTCAGAGTAAAGTTTTGATTTTCTCACCCTCAATGTTTTTTGAATCGCTGAACACGAATTTGAAGTTTGCTGTCAAAAATTTCTTCACATTTCTTCGCTTTTTTCAGTTTTTGGTCTAGATCTCCAAGAAAGGGTTTTTTCGACACGTCCTTTCCATGCAAAAATTACTTATAAATTACCCAAATTCTCATAAATAACGTTTTTTGGAAGACTAACCGTTTCGCCGGTAAATCGCGCAAAAAAAATTTGAAACATATTCCCATTGCTCTAGTTTTGATTTTCTCACCCTCTATATTTTTTTGGGTCGCTAAACACGAATTGGAAGTTTGCTGGCATAAATTTGGACCGGAACTTTGGCACTTTTTGTCACTTTTCACTAAATATGGGATACTTATATTTTTTGGCGCGCTCTACCAGCGGAACGGTTAGTTTTCCAAAAAAAAAAAAAAAAACGTTATTTATGAGAAATGTAGGGAATTTCGTCTACTTCAATTTTGTAAGGAATGGACTTGTCGGAAAAACGCTTCCTATCTGAGATATAGGCCAAAAAAAAAAAAACTGAAAAGTGCCAAATAAACAAAGTTCCGGGTCGATTTTTTCCAACAAACTTCAAATTAGTGTACAGCGACCACATAATTAGAGGGTGCGAAAATCAAAATTAAAGAAAACTTTCACCTGAACCCCCATTTTATTCCTAATACGCCTAGCCTAAGCAGGTGTTTCTAATTATTATTTTTACAAAAAGTCCAACTTGATGTAATTTTTATCAGAAATATAAAAGTTAAAGTTTGCCCAGCAAAAAAAGTGTCTATTAATTTAATTTTGAATGGCATCCAAAGATTAATTTAATAATTTTTTACTAAACATCTAACCACTGATGATCATCACACTGATACCTACAATACGACGTATGCATTTAAATATAAAAAGTTGGCAACAACAAACCGTCAACTCCTTCTCTTGCAATTCAAAAAGAATGTATCAGGCGTCACAATTTTCACAAACAAAAAATTTATAAGATAGGTACTTATGTAATTGATGTCTCTGAAACAGAGCTCCGTCTGCTGAGCCATTCCAATCAACGTAGAATTTATCACACGCTACAATTCTCACTGTTCCATTTAAATGGTTAATTTGGACGAAAAAGAAATTAACGAGCATCTGTCTAGGAAATTAGGAAAAAGATTCACGACCTACGACTAGCCGAATATTTAGAACTATGTACGTATTCAAATTGCGCAATAAAAAGCGCAATAAAAATTCATTAAGTACGTACATTAAACTCCTCTAATGGATAAAAAATTAAAGATCGCTTTCTAAAAAAAATAGTTTTAACCTGTTCTACAGTAGACTAATTTCATGATAATTCGATAATAAGCTTCTTTATACCTATAACTACCTATTATTAACAACACATTCACTAATCGCTAACGTATACAAACAGTTACCAACTGGAATAACAAAAATATTGACAGCAAATTGGAAAATATTTTCCCTGGTTAATACTGGACTAGAGTAAGTTGTGGCTGTATTTTTAAACTTATTTCCGCAAAACTTTAAACCTATCGCGACTCTATTAATACCACACTGTTGATTTTAAAAACTAACAAGCCCATAATTGAAGAAACAACATGGAAAGTTGAATAAACCAGGTACATATTACAGGCATTCATGAAACTTTTCAATCCAGATAATATAAGAAAAGTCTGCTCTAAAATAAAGGCCTAAATCATCGGGTAACCTCTGACACATGTCACAACTTTCCTGATATTTCCCGACCCTACATCAGGGGGAACAATGGGTTTAGGTTTATTAATACAGCTTTCGCTCATTGTTTTCATCTCTTTTGTTCTCTAAATGTTCGTTCGTAAAGGGTGATTAAAAAAGAATGTCATCATCGAATGTGTCATGAAAATCAAATAATGTCAATAACAGGGATGACAGAGGACAAGAAGTACTATTCTGGAAAGCCTTTATTTAGATTAGAGTACCTACTTTGTAACGTGCTTATAACGTATAATGCAGGCCCCGTTTTAGCTAGAAATTCTATAGAACACTTCCTAAAAATATAAAAATTTAAATTTAGGTAGTCCCCCTCTACTTCAAAGTCTCCCCAATGCCGTTGGTTGCTTTTGCCGAGGGGGTGAAAACCACCCCTTCCCGGAGATGAAAAATTGGTTATTAAAATTAATGTATGAATCAATATATCTACTAATTACTAATTTTAAGCCTTTTTTTTTCTATAAACTTCTTTCCTACAGCCAATACTTTTTGAGTCATTTGCGATTGAAATTACGATTTTTTTCCACGTTTTTGAACGGTTTTTCACGAATATCTCAAAAAGTTTGAGCTTTACCGCTAAGACCATAATAAACAAAGTTGTAGCTTATTAAAAAGCAAAGAAAATGGATTTGTTTATGTTTGCAAATAATTATTATTAACTGAATAATTTTTGAAAACTGAAAAAACTGAAAACTTTTGCTTTTGGAGAAAAAAATCGAAACTTTCAATCTCAAATTATAAAAAAATTATGGACTTTTTGATAGAAACTGATGGAATGTTTTTGATAGTACTTAAAAAGACCTTTCTTTTTATTTTTTATGAAAGGTCCTAGCATAAAAACTGACTGAGTTATGACGAAAATAAGATACATGAAGGGGTCAAAACAACCCCTTCAAAACCGCCCCAATTGAAAATATTTGTTAGCCCTTCTACAATTCACTTCATTAATATACCATTAGTAAATTCTGTGAGTTTTAACGATGAACAAGCCTGAATTTTGAAAATATAACAATTTAAATTGATTTTTTTTCTATAAAAAAGTTCGTTTTTTCAATATAAGTCAAAAAATGAGATAAAAATTACAAGATACCAAAACGTGTATTTTTTTTCACTGAAAATTTTTATTTAAATTTTTTTTTTGGCAAGTGTAAAATTAAGAGAGATATGGCTCTCAAAAGTCTGGCTAGTGGTTGACTAGCATCATTTTCGAATCCTTCAACCCTTGCCACTTTCCAGAATAAGGGTGGAAAAAATATCAATCTTACATGAGTTTGTAGGTCTTGCATTTACCTTTAAAATGCTTTTTGGAAAATTTTTCTAGCATCAAAATTGAGGAAGTTATAGTCAAAAAACCATTAAACTGTTTTTTGGAGTTTTCGAAAATTTCATATTTTGATGGTTGAATAGGGCTGATTTGTAGTTCTAACAACATAAGCCAAGTGGAGAAGAGAAGGGAGGAAGATCATAGCGATAGCGAAGACTGTCGTAATGGTCGTAATATACCGATACCCTAGCAGTTATCCGATATCTGAACAATTACAGAGTGCCTTTAGTGGAGTGCGAGGGTTTCTCGCACTCTTTCACAACCGTGTATTAAAATGTGTCCAGGAGAATCCTTAAATGAATTAATTGTTGATTTTATTTATTATGTGTTTTATTAAAATTTCGATAAAATGAGTGCTTATTTTATGTTGTTTTGACCTTGAATACTTTGACAACTGCCCTAAACTAAAAAAAAATCAAGAGCTGTCAGTTTCAGTTGTAAAGAGTGGATTAAGCTAAGACACACCTCTTTATGTGAGGGCCTACTCCAAAACTGATTCGTTTTCGAACACTCGATACAATAAATAAATGATTGATCCTATATAAAGAAAAAAAATACGATTTATCACAAGTAATAAAGATCATTTCCAATACAAAATCAAAAGCAAAGCAATCCAAATAAATAATCCAATCTCAAGATAGAGAGTTGTTCTAGATTTCCAGAGTTATTGTTCTCTGGTGAAAAATGCGAAAAATAATACGATTTCTTTCACGCGAGAAGCGAGAGTTTTCCAATAAAGATCGGACCTTAAAATAATATCAACAGCAGCATTAAATCAGTGAGCGACTTGAAAAAATATTCCCAGGAACGAAAATAAACTTACTTTGTTGAATAAGGGAAATTCAGCTTTGTTTACACGATTTTCAAAACCATGTTTTAATCGCAGTTGAAAGCGCTGACAATCTAAACAAATATTTAATCGTATTTTTAGTTCCTGATCTTAAAATTACTAAACGCATACACATTTCCAGGAGAAAATAGAATTGCAATATTTTTTTCTTTTTTTTATAACTCATAATTTTTCAAACAAAGTATGTTGTTGTCAAGATTTAACAACAGAAGCCTTTGCTGAAAATGTTCATGCTTTTTCAAGCTGAATCAAATTATTAAAGAGTCCTGCAAATTATTATTTTTAATATTCAAAAATCAGAGCGCTTTAGTCTTTATTATTAAATAAAAGTTATGAAACAAAATAAACAATAAGCAGCCCTCTATGGAATGTCGAGTATATATTAATAGCGCTTTTCACTTTATAGTGTAGAAAATTGTTTCATGTACATTATTTTAAACAGAACCCGGAACTTGACAGCGTGTTTATTTGCGAAGCACATATCGTTAATATCAAGTATGCCAGGATTTCATATATTCATATTATGCCATATAATTTATTCATGAAATTGTGTAGTGTACCGTGCTGGTTGGCTCCAGTGGCAGCATGTCAATAAGGGTAATCGAAAACTCAATGCAGACTCTGGGTTCATATTTCCATTCCATGCCATCAGGAAACTCCTGGGAAACTCGGTCGCCTTTATGAGGTGATATTACGGTTCAGATTTCCATACCAGGAACACACCTTCCCCCACGAGAACCTCAGTCGTTATGAGGTGATATTATGCAGAGGTTCATATGCAGAATGTTGACAGTGTCAGTGAATGCTCCATTTAGTTTATAAGACGACACAGAGTTCATCATTGGATTTTTTTTATAAATGTCTCCTTGTCATATTCTAATCATAATAATATAATACAGGGTGATTCAGGTTTTACCTACTTAACTCTAGGGAACGATAGAGAATCGAAAAATAATATGAGTTTGCTTCATGAACAATATTCGTGAAATGCTTCGTTAAGAAAATACAGGGTGTTAAAAGTTTTAAGAAAAAATTCGTATTTTTGACATATAAAAAAATTGGCTGATTGAAATAATTTGAAATTTTGAACCGTAGTTGTGCTAATTGAAGTACATGATTTGATACTTCCGATGAAAAATTATTTAATCCAGTGGCGGAGATCTGGGTGTGTTGTTACCTTTTTTTATTAAATAATTTCTACGCCAGTGACTTTAATGCAAATTGGTTATTTATGGTAGATACCTTGTTTTGTTTAGAGGAGAAAAGTCATCTTACGTTTTTGTTGTAGAACGCACTGTTTCCGAGATAGAGATACTTCATAATGTAGGAGCCCGTACGAGTTAAAATATCATAAAAATCAATGCTATTGAGTTTTTCCAGAAGTTAATCATTTTTTTGATCGTTATTGAACCGTATTGCATTACAAAAAGCTTGCATGAGTGCCAACATTGTGGAATATCTTGAAAACAGTGCGTCCTACAACAAAAACGTGAGATGACTTTTCTCCCAAAAAACCCATTCATTTTTTTCCCAGCCAAAATTATATAAAAAATACAATTTCACCAATTTTTTAAGAGCGATTTTCTGGAAACCTATGTGAGGCATAGAAATTTTTTGATACCTTAATCTTTTGATGTTTAACGAGTTTCGAGACGAGTTTACTGGCTAAATAGGTTTTTTCACAAAAGGTGTTTTTTAGATAGGGGCCCCCTCCAGAACTTGTTTTATGGTTTTATAATGTATGCATATCTCCCCTGACAGTTCCTGAAGAAAAATCTTACATCGCAATTTTTCTGAACTTCTGGTGGATTTTTTTTCTTTACCCACAGTAGGTACTACTGTAAAAAAGACAAATATGTAGCCCAGGTATAGGTTATGGTAAGTAATTAATTCTGTTATTGGCAAAATGATTAATTTATTCGCTCATATATGACGGTTCATTTCTTTATAAATAATAATAACACTTATGTGGAAATACTTGTTCCAGTCTTCTGAAAAGCAATTTAGGCCACAAAGAAAACGCTCTATTCAAGTCTGCATTTAACCACAAAGATTAAAACAAATAAATAAACAATAAACAACAGTTCAGCAGTCACATATTCCAAGGATGGATCATTAAATACATAAATGAAAAGCCGACAGTTTTAATGTGTGGTGGGGTGGCGGCGGTGGCAGTTTCAAGGCCGGTCCTGGCTCGAATAACGACCTGTATCCTGCCCTCGCCCGGAGCGGGAGCTGCGACTATCAAGCAAGGGAGGAGTTCGGTCGCCTTCAGCCAGGCCAGGTTAAACTCTGCGTCAGTGTGTGTTCATCTCGAACCTGTTGGCTTGTTGCCAAATTTATTTAAACAAAGGAGAACTTTTTAAACGTTCACCTTCTCTCGTACAAGAACTGAGAGCTATCTATTCTGTGGTCGCTCGGATTAGTAACTGGGGGCAATTAATGTCATGCTAATTTTAAGCACCAGCACATGTAATTAATTTTGGATTCCACCTACGCACCACTGCATTTTCAGTTTTTTCGCTGACTGAACAAAAAATCAACTGTGACCGTACCTATCGCGGTCTCTTTTCTCGCAAACAAAAAATAATGGGGTTAACCTGCAATTGAGAAAAATCAAAAATAGAAAAATACCCAAGAAATCAATTTGAAAATGCGATTTTTATTTTGATTCATGTTTTGACATTTATACAGGTTTCTTTTCAAGTTGATGCTTTATTTTTATTCAAGTGTGTATAGATTGGATAAACGTAAACAATTTTTTCTAAACTTTTCTTAAATAAGTCAAAAAAAAATCAGTTTTCGCCGCACAACTTGGGCAGTTCTCAATATTTTATTTTTATTCAAAGATGTGTTTTATTATAATAATTTAGAGCACACAAAACGAAGAAAAACACAGCAGAAAAATTAATCAGTGGCGTAGATAAAGGGTATATGACCCTTTTTTTTGCTCAACAACTACATTCTACTTCTACGCCCATGGACTTACAAAACCTTACTTATCAGCGTTCAATTCTTTGGTGATTTTTAACAGTCTGGACGGGATTAACCAGCTCTACTGCCAAACTAATGTATCTACGAACAACTGGATCAGTGCCGAACCGAATGCTCGTTCGGGGCTCGGGTGAAAAATATAAACGCCCCGAATGCTCGGCTCTGCTCTGTTCGGCGCGCTTGTTCGGGGCAAATCCTCTAATGAGTACGCAGCTTTACACAAAAGGTATACTTTTAAATATACGAAATTCCCAATAATTTCAAAGTAAATTGAGTCTAAAGCTGCGTACTCATTAGAGCATTTGCTCCGAACGAGCGCGCCGAACAGAGCAGAGCCGAGCATTCGGAGCGATTATATTTTTCACCCGAGCCCCGAACGAGCATTCGGTTCGGCACTGATCCAGTTGTTCGTAGGTACATAGTTCGGCAGTAGAGCTGGTTAATCCCGTCCAGATTGAACGCGAACATCCTTTGATGTACCGACAGAGCTCGGATCGGTCTGAGCTTTGCCGAACAACCTGAGCGTGCTCGGCTCTGTTCGGATGCCCGTCCACATCTGAGCGGCTCAGCTCTGTTCGGGAGGCTCGTTCGGGGCTCGTGCTCTAGTGAGTACGGGGCTTAAACTTTCTCATGCCATTTTTTTATCTTTATCTGCCATTACTTTATATCCCAAGATAACAATTATTAATTATTATTAATATTAAAAAATGAGCTTATTTTTGCGAAATGATGAAGTGTAGGCTCAATTTTATAATAGGGGAATTTCGAATATTCATAAGTACACCTTTTTTGTAAAAAAAATTTCCAGGGAATCCAAAGCTGATAAGAAGTAAGATCTTGTAAGTTCATGGGCGTAGAAGTTGTTGAGCGAAAAAGGGGTCATGCACCTGTATCTATGCCACTGATAATTCTCCCCCCCCCCCACCGTTTTTCTTTCGTTTTGTGTGCTCTAAATTAGAATAAAATAACCTCTCGGGGGGAAAACTGAAAAAAAAGTTTATTTTAACCCAATCTATACACAGTTAAAAATAAAGTACCAACTTGAAAACACCCTGTATAATTTTAAGTTTTTTTTGTAGCATATGTATGTATCTTACTTTCCCTAGACAAATAAATGCTTTTAATGAAGGTTTTTTAATTCAACTGCCCGAATAATACCCACTCTCCCCAATGAGACAGTTTCACAAAACACAATTTTACAGCATAGCGTTTTATAATCACTCCATAGCAACAAAATAAAAATACGTCGTATACTTTGACATAAATCTGAACTATCAAAATTTGTAATTTCAAGCATTGAAATTATTTGATTTTTTAAACATTGAATTTCTATGATCAATACTATGATCGTGCTACAACAGGCTACGTTCAAGTTTTTTCGTACGCAAGCAAGTTTTTCCCAAAAGAGAAAGTGCTATCTAGCGACACGAATGACCAAGTAGCGCGCTACAACAGACACGAACGAACACAAACAAGCATCACGCGCAACGATTCGCCAGTTGTCGGTACTTCGAGTAAAGGAAATAGTTTGCGATTATTTTCCTGTAAGTTCGTTTGTCATTGTCTACTTGCATATTTGTTCTGTTTAGTCGAAGAAGCCGCGGCCTTAAGTAATGAATGCACGCGCGACTATGTTTTAAACAAAAGTTTCATAGCAGAATTATACAGGGTTATTCACGGTATACGCCACGGAAGTTTATGGCCGTGTCTCTGGATTTTAAGATCTTTTTATTTTTGGAGTGGATAGAGACCCGGCAGAGGTACGTTTTAAAATTATATTCATAATGTATAGGGTGTCCCAAAAGCATGAAACATATCGAAGTTATGTTTTTTTAAATGGAATGCTCCTATGTTATTGCATTTTTATATTGCCTGGGAAGAAAAAAGAAGATTGGCTTTTACAGTTGGTGTTTAAATTCAGAAGTTTGTGAGTTATAAACAAGTGAAAATCGTCATTTTTCAAGTTCAAGGCCCTGTACAAGGAAAACGGCTTAAGATAGAGAAAAACGGCTTACATGTCCCTATTTTAACTTTTCATGTACTATCCTATGATGTAGGTAGATGTAATGTTTATACAGGGTGATAAAAAATTTGAAAAATTCTGAAATTTCTCCACGCGTCGCCAAATAAAAAAATCAAAGAAAGTACAAATGTTTCTATACCATACGATAGTACATGAAAAGTTAAAATAGGGACATGTAAGCCGTTTTTCTCTATCTTGAACCGTTTTCGTTGTACAGGGCCTTGAACTTGAAAAATGATGATTTTCACTTGTTTATAACTCAAAAACTTCTGAATTTAAACACCAACTGTAAAAGCCAATCTTATTTTCTCTTCTCAGACATTCCAAAAATGCAATAACATAGGAGCATTCCATTTAAAAAAACATAGCTTTGATATGTCTCATGCTTTTAGGACAGCCTGTACATTATGAATATAATTTTAAAACGTACCTCTGCCGGGTCTCTATCCACTCCAAAAATAAAAAGATCCTAAAATCCAGAGACACGGTCATAATCTTCCGTGGCGTATACCGTGAATAACCCTGTATGTATAACGAAGTTATATAGCAATGTTACTAAGTCTGGACCGGACTTAGAAAAAGTCTTCTATGCAAATCTCACATGAACGCCATTGTCAAAAATTGAAAAAATATGTACAGTGTGTACCAACACCTGTGTCCACCCCAAAAATTACGACTAATTACAAAGATATTAGCGCCAAGAATCCGTTAATCATTTCGTGTTCGTTAATTTATTGAAATTTTAATTTTTTCGCGATAAGGCACTTGTCATGAATAATAAACAAAATTTCAGCAAGCAGAACTTACGACATATTTTATGGACTCAAATTCGGAGATCATATAAATTAAAGCGATCATAAACGACAACAATGGTCTTTTGGTGTTTGCATAGGTCATGGCTTTTGCAAATACATACGATGAAATGATCAAGAATGGAGTCCAGGGTTGAACTAAGGGTCGCACTTTATTACCCTACAAGTAGTTTATTATTATTGCCTATTAATTACTGCACGCGTTTACCTGCCATAAATCGTTCTGTGTAGAAACTAGCAAATTTTAAATCTTCATTTGCGGTACTAGTAATTTAAATTTTGGATTTCTTTTTGAAAAATCGCGTTTCAATCAGTTAAGTCAATTATTTGCCAATAAAAAAAGCAAGTTAGGTAAATTTATAACTTAATGCGTCGCGACGCCGAACCGTCTGACGCAATTTTTTTCCATTAATTTGTAACCCAAAATTTCAAGTTGATATCTAACCCAATTCCCGTTGATAATCCAAATGTGTAACAATTACCAAAACTGCCTCTTCCTGATAGATCTGCGACCTCTGACTGAACCCAACCCCAACCCTCCATCATATCCCATCATCTGCGGAAACTAACATCATGTTTTAATTTACCACGCCCCTGCGTTCAGTCGAATTTTATCAGAGTTCCAAGACAAGATTTTGAACGATTCGGAACTACTCAAACATTCAATCTCAATTACGTTTTCATCTGACGGTTCCAATCAAAAACTAATAACAGGGGTCGATTTTTTTGTATAGTTACTTAGTTACCAACCGTTCAGAAGCGAAGCTTGAAGATTCAAACAACTCAGTCGGTGATAGATTTTTATGTTTATTTATTTTAAACGGTTTACTTATTGTAAATAATTTACGAGTTTATTTAACAATTTATGTCTGGCTCGTTCACAGTCAAGTAGAATTTTGGACACAGTCAATCAAACACTTCAACATCATCTACAGGGTGTTCGGCAACTGGACAGCCAAAATGAAGCGTCATGTATAATATCGTATTTTAAGCATAAAAGAGAAAATAACTTTTTTCAAGATGAGGTCTCGTTTAGGATATATTTCCAAAAATATAAAAATAGGGCAGCTAAAAAATATAATTTTTTTTTTGTAAGTGGACAGTGCAAATCGAACGCCATGTATAAAATTGTTTATTAAGCATAAAAAAGAGAATAACATTTTTAAAGATCAGGCCTCGTTTGGGAAATATTGCCAAAAATGTGAAACTAAGGCCGCAATAAAAATATGCTCTATTCAGTAACTGAACAACAATTTTGGAAATATTACCTACGCGAGGCCTGATATTGATAAAAGTTATTCTCTCTTTTATGCTTCAAATACGATTTTATACATGACGTTTTATTTTGGCTGTCCAGTTACCAAACACCCTGTATAATAACCATAGTCATTGCAACATTTTCTAGAAAAACCAGAAATAAAAACGTCTTCACCTCGACCAAGAAATGGCACAGTCAACTGGTTTGGCGTAATAATAATTAATATTAATTACTGTATTATTATAGGTTATAGGTATTGAAGGCGCTGTTTCGCTTTTCTCACGTAGTTATACAGGGTGTCCCAGACTTAATTGACCAGGCCATATCTCATATACAGGTTGAGATAATCGAGCCGAATAAAAGGCATATTATTATAATTTTTCAAGCTGTATAACATGACAGCATGAAAACAACCCCCACTCCAACATCCCCTAAGTTGCAGCCCCCACCCTTAAAAAAATGAATAGCACCCTGTATATATTTTTGTATATTCAAAACCAGTATTCGATTCTCTATTCAGATGATTTTTCAGATTCAAAATTGGTTCAGAAATAACCAAGAAAAAGTTCATCAAGGTGGTCATGACTTTTTATCTTAACTTTCTCTGGATGACTTTTGCTGTCAAAATTTATTCATAGTTTTTAACAGGCAGGTGATAGTTATTATTATAATTAAAGTCCAAACAATTTATTTGATAATTCTGATTTGTTGGGAAATTTTAAAAAATAAAACAAGAGATAAAGCACTTTATCATGAACCTTAATGATGACTGTGACCTGCTAATTAAAAACTATGACCAAAATATTGATAAATTTTGGCAGCTAAAGTCATTCAGGTAAAGTTAAGATAAAAAGTCATGACCACCTTGATGAACTTTTTCTTGGTTATTTCTGAACCAATTTTGAATCTGAAAAATCATCTGAATAGAGAATCGAATACTGGTTTTGAATATACAAAAATATATACAGGGTGCTATTCATTTTTTTAAGGGTGGGGGCTGCAACTTAGGGGATGTTGGAGTGGGGGTTGTTTTCATGCTGTCATGTTATACAGCTTGAAAAATTATAATAATATGCCTTTTATTCGGCTCGATTATCTCAACCTGTATATGAGATATGGCCTGGTCAATTAAGTCTGGGACACCCTGTATACAATAATTTTATAAATTATTAAGTACAGGTAACAGATAATTTTCTCAACACGTTCACCCACCAATTGAGAATTGGCGCCGTAGATTCAAAAATCTGTGAGAGTGAGAAGTGACAGAGAGGGGGAAATACGCCCATTTCAAATAGGATTAGCACTCATTCTCAAGAAGTTTCACAAGGAAGAAAACCAAAAATTAAAAAACAATTAGTCTGTTCTGATGAATTAATTACAACAAGTTTTAATGGGTAGTGCCTATCTAGGTACCTAATCAAACTTACCTTAGGTAATTGAGGCACTAGCAGTGTTAATTTTGAATTATTTAATTTGTAAAAAAAATCAAATCTTATAACTTGCAGAAATCCTAAAACATTTAAAGTATTTTTTCCGAATAATGTATTAATTACATTTTTCTGGATTAAACAATGACATCATCGTTTTTTTAAGGTCACATTACCGTCTGGTTTTGCTATTTATTTCCATTAATGTTTGAATTTGATCGATCTATTGTTAAATCTCAATTATTTAAAGCGCTCTCGTTTATACCTCCTATGCAATTTGACAGAATTTGAGAAAAACTATATAGAATAAAATAAATGTGTAACATTCTGTCGCACTTGGCAACACTGCTACACTTAACCTAAAATAACAAAACGCGACGCGGCAATAAATATTTCCCCCTCTAAAATAGTTTGTTTATAACATGCTGTTCCATGGTTGGACTGGCCCAATCTGTTCTGATATAAAATTATTCTCCGCTCGTTACATTACAGTGGAGTAGGTAGGTATGATATTATTTACGTATTATGGAAGTCGGTAGATGTATGTTTTTTTTATATTTACTTATGTTATACCTATATAGTAACTCCTTCTCGCCTGTGACCTTTCAAAGCTAAGAATAGAAAATTAAAATGTAATTAGTAACGATTTTATGAAACCCATTTAAACTAGAGGGAATTAATTAATTTATACAACAGAAAGCCAGAGTTATCCTACATCAGTTGTGTTGCAATTTAATTTATTTAAATAAGTACATTTAATAATTATTAATAAATAAAATAAAAGAGAGAAATAAATCAAAGAAAAGAAAACATAAGTTGGTAATAAATGTGCGCGCTTCCCAATCCCAAGGTCATGGAACTCTCAAGAGAAGTGAACATTTCGTCCCAGATCGTGGGAATAGGAAAACGTGGTCCCACTTGTGAGTGGCACAGTCAAAAAGGCTCTTTTATAAAACATGGCACAAACCGTAAACCACCGCGTAAACCTTTAGATGGCCCAAAGACCCCTGAGGTACACCACTCCCGTGATCGGCCTCAGAAGAGAGACGCCAGGGACACGGGAGCTGGACCACCCAATACCGCTACAAAAAACCTTCCCATCTCCAAGGTATCGTGCGTGGTCTAGGCTAGGGGGTGTAAGACAGCTACCGACAAACTTCCGTTGTATATTAGCCTGCTGTGTTATAAAGCGTTATGGCGCGGTAAATTTATTTCCCTCTAATTGTTGGACCAAAATGGGACCTGTTGATGGTCAAGAAACAACAGCTTAACAATGTTACTGACTCTTATTTAGGAGCAGCCTACAGCACTAGCACTACTACCAGTTGAACATGCCTGTGTAGACTTTTAGCGACCTGACAGAACAGACATTACGCAATATGTATAGCATTACAGATGAAGAAGTCGTCATGCTTTCCTGGCGAAAACGTCATACTCATACATAAGAGCACCGATTTCATGTCTTGAGAACTATTATTACATATCTGTCAGACATACTGGGTGTTTACTGTAAGGTTGGCCAAACACAGGCTGATTCTTCAGACTAAAATAAACAAAAAAATTCCCATTAATGTGTGTCCGGAAATGCACCGTTTTCGGTTTTTAAAAAATTCAGTGGCGTAGATTTAGGGTATTTTGAGGGTTTTGACCCCCTAACTTCTACGCCACTGGAGTAAATGCGATTTTAAGCAGCGCCTTTCAACCGCCCATGTTTTCTATACCAAAAAGTTAACGGCTCTAAAATGAACCGTTTCAGAGAAAAATCGCATTTTATGAGAGAAAACATCACTTTTTAAGGATTTTTCAACAGCATTTTGGAAAAATAAAAGTACTTATTCCTATAATTATTATTGTTTTCTCTCATAAAATGACATTTTTCTCGGATACGGTTTAGAGCCCTTAATTAGAAAACATGGGCGGTTCAAAGGCGCTGCTTAAAATCGCATTTATTCCGGTGGCGTAGAAATTAGGGGATTAGGGGACCCTCAAAATACCCTAAATCTACGCCACTGATTTTTTTTAAAACCTTTATTTTACTGCGAAAATAAGGGGACCAGTGAGCACATAGTGTGTATAAGAGCTGAACATTGCATCTCATTAGTACGGTTCCCGAGATATCGTCAAAAAACTGCAAAAATAATATTTCTTCGACATCCTGTATCTCAAAAACGGTGCATTTTCGAACACACCGACACACGACGTTAATGGGAAATTTTTGTTTATTTTAGTCTGAAGAATCAGCCTGTGAAGTTTGGCCAACCTTACAGTAAACACCCTCTGTATAAGCAATACATTATCTGCTTTGCAAACACGCGTCGGGACAAACACATCGAGAGCTAAAATCGCACTTTTTTCTCGTGTGTAATATACAATTTTTTTCTGCGAGAAGAAATATCAGTGTTAGAATGTCGAAAAACGTAGTTGTAGTTAGATAACTGAAAATTCTGTCGGAAAAATTATTTATGTTAAACTTGGATTTTCAAACTGTCTTTTATCGTAATTGACGTTGCCTGGGTAACGAAACGATTTAATTATTACATAAACGTCATATTAATGTAATTAAAATTGAAGACAGTTTTGCAAAGATTGCAAGTTAGTTTTCGATGAGTGAATTTAATAATATGGATAGTGATTATTATGAAAATTTCACGCCATCAATTTTCAGCCAATAAAGTACGAGCATTGCTTACCGTTACCATGGTTATTTGTGTATTATATCGGAAATTTTCTCCTGCAGGGGTAAGCTGGAGAGTATTATAGTGGAAATTTTTTTGACGTTTAATAGTGACAAACCGGATCTTTATAAATGTCAACTGTTGACTGTTGCTGTCATTAATATTAATCAACCAATGCGTTTTGTTAAAGTTTCTATTATAATTTAATAATAAAGTGATGTTTTCGCGTATTACCACGTATGAAATCACGGATTCACTATCGAAAAAATGATCTGAAGAAACCTAATTTACCTAATTTAGTAATTCTATGTGAAATAGGTAGGTACTTACATAATTTTTCGGATTAACTCACGGCGAATTCATGGGGGTTCGACCACTTTATCTTTATAATTAATTGTATATGGCACTTTTTGTTGGTAGAATCCATCTGCTGAGCAAATCCTTGCGCTTTGGAAAGAATGGCATCTAATCAATATTAATCATAATTACTATTGTACCGCAATTGTCGACTTATCATTATCAAAAACCACACTCGGCTGATGAAGTTTAGAAACTAAAATTTGTGTTTGACAGGGCTAATAATGGCGGCGCAGCTATTAAACGTCAGTTTGGCGTTGTCACGTGATTATGTTACGCCGCCATGTCATATTTTTATTTAGCAATTAAATTGTAATTTTTCTATTCAAAACTAATTTTGTTGTGAAATTTTCTTTCCAAATACCACTCGAAATCAAATTATACCAGGAAATTTTGTTCTCGCTCACGAATATTTTAAGAAAATTATCCCTCGCCTTCGGCTCGCGATAATTTTCAAAATATTCGTGAGCTCGAAAAAATTTCCGGAAATAATTTGACCTCTAGTGGTATTACATGTGAAAATTCCCTTAATAATTGCCATTTGGATAATAAGGTAACTTTCCTTTACGTATATTTGATATAAATTTAATGATATCTGAGTGTTAATAGTAGCTATACCTAAGCCGCCATTTCGGGGAAATAAGTACTCATTTATTTCCCTGCTAATTCATTTATTTCCCCGATAAGATGCAGCTCATATAATGAGGCATTTTTCTACCTGTCAACGGGGAAAAAAGGTCAAACTTATAGCCCGTCGCAGAAAAAATATTATTAAATTACATGAATCTTAAGAGTATACATGAAATATTCGATTGACTGCTCGTACCTATTTCACTTTTTCATACGACACGACCCTGTTGATAAAAAATGTGATCATGTTTAATTACGTTCGGACAGGAATGAGGTCCATAAAAGCTTAAAAAAAAACAAAAACAAACGTGTGGTGGAGCTGGTGGAAGGTTGAAGAAGAAAACAAAATGGTCAAAACAAGATTAGCTTTTATACACAAAGTACATGTAAAATTTTCTCGTTGCTAATGATAGCCCGTTTCTACTTTTGGCGTCATTCGACAACCTTTCTCACTTTTTTGAGCGCATTTTTTTGATAAAAACAACAATTTATCAAAGGTCGCATCTTCGGTGGCCGCGGGTCCCACGAGTCCCTGAGCCGCATCTCTAACGTCATCATAATAATTTTCGCCCATGGTTGGTAGACCCAATTTCTAAGAGAACGAGCCTTCGCTGTTGCGTGTCCCAAAAACTTCACAATGCAGTCCCATAAGTAAATTTTTTGTTTTCTTTTTATTTTTTTCCGTTTTCTGGTACTTGAAATTCACGTATGGCTATCAAACTGACTAATTATAATTAATTAAAACATAAAGACCTCTCACAGATCATTATGGAAATCAGCCCTCGGTGAAATGAAAATTTCTGAAATTCAAATATTATGTTGGTGATCATGATCAAAAGTCTCTATGGGCGTAAAAGTGAATATGTATAGGTACACAGGGTGATGAAATATTTGCTATTTTCTGTTTGTTTCTGTTCACTGTTGCTAACTTTGTTATTGTTGAAGCTACATAGTCGATTAAATTAGCAAAAGAGAAGAAGTTCATTGCAGAGGTGAAAACAGAAAAACAATTGAAAGTTCATGTCATGAGTTAAAAACAAATGAAAATCGACATTTTTCATTTTGAAAGCAGTCTAGCTACATCGGAAACGGCCCAAGATATCGGAAAATTACATGTCCCAATTTTAACTTTTAATGTTCTATCATAGAAATTTTTTTCATTTTTTTTTTGTCTAAATCTCTGATTTTCATCGTCCTGTATAAACATTTCATTCACATTATAATTGTAGACCGTTTTCCGATAACTTGGGCCATTTTAGTTGTACTTTACTTGAACTTTGTAAATTTCGATGTTCACTGTTCACTTGCTTTAAGTCATTTTAATACGATTTTCTCCAGACAATATGGATACGTAATAATATACCTACACTATACAGCGGGTTTTCAATTTTTAAAGCTGCTTTTTTTATGAATATCTCATGATTTGGACTTTCAATTGTTTTTCTGCTTTCACCACTGTTTGTAATTCGCGGCAAAAAAATTCACTTTTTTTAATTTAACGAATTCGTAGCTCTAAGAACAACGAAGTAAGCAATGGTTAACAGATAAAACAGAAAATGACAGACTTTTCATCACCCTGTATAACGCCCATGGAGACTTTTGATCACCATAAACAGTTGAAATATTTTAATTTCAGCAATTTTAACGGAGGGCTGATTTCCATATGATCCCTGCGGGGTCTTTTATAAGTCTGTTCCAAAATAGACTAAATATTCAGATTTTTCTGTTTTCCTATTCATCCTTATTCATAAACATATAATAATATAATAAATTATTACAATATAAGACAAAAAAAAAAAAAAAAACTGAAAAAAGTCAGATTTAATGGGACTTGATAATAAATTACATTTATACTTATTATATTATTTTGACACATACCTACCCCACTTAAGCCAGTAACATTATTAGGTATTACAACTTTTATTATTCATGTACCCATGTAGGTAAGTATAATATAATATGTTTTTTATTGAGCATCATCTACTCTCAACTCAAGGTACACTTATAAGTTGCAAGGAAATTCACAACAAAATTTAAACAGTTTGATTGCATATTACACTGGAACAGTTTGGAGAACAGTTTAATCAATCAGTAGACTATTCAATCAAGATATTCTAGGATTGCTGATTGCTTATAATAGATACAAGAAGATATCGCACATTTCGATTAGGAAAGATCAGCATCTCGTTTATTGTTGTTTGGTAGACATTACACTGTACACAATACACATACAGGATGTTTCAAAACATGTGTCAGAAAATAAAAGGTGAATGAAATTCCTTAGCTCGTTCTAATAAAAAAGTTCCTATTAAAATAGGTCCACAAAATTTTCATTTTCAGGATACCTCGTTTTTTTTTTTGTCGATATCTCAGGAATCGTATGAGGTACAGATTTTAGCTACTTTTTTAAAGCTAGTTGAATTTTTTGAGAGAATGAAACAAATTATAAATTAAATAAAAAAGTTTATCATCATAAAATGCCTTTTTCTCGAAATCGGTTCAGATCAGAACTTTTGACCAAGAGCACCTTGTTTATTCAGAAAATAATTTTACCGAATTAAAATGTGTTTTCAAAATGCCGAATTTTACCAGCATCGTATGAATTAGGGGCAAAAAATTTAATGCAACCCCGAATCTCAGCCACTGTCTTATGATTTTTTTTAGCGTTCAAAAAGTAATAATGATATCTGTATCTCAGACGGTTCCTGAAATATAGTTCAAAGAAGGATTTTTTGACACCATATTGTATCTCAAAAACGTTGCGTTTGCTGATTCATGTCAACCGAATTTTTTTCTTAGAACGAGGTAGAGAATCACACCAACCATTTCTCGACACATATGTTTTGAAGCATCCAAAGCGAGTTTATCATCGTAAATGGCCGTTTTTCTCGAAAACGGTTAACATTAGCAATTAAGAGTATGCACCTTTTTTGGGTAGAAAAAAATTGACGGTTTAGAAATTTCAATTTACCCAGTATCGTCGACATTAGGGACAAACAAAACTAACACAGGCCCAAAATCTACGTCACTAGCAAATGAAAAAAATATATTGCATTAAAAAAAGTACCTAGCTATAATACCTACAATACCTACTATAATAGCTACAAAAGTGGAGCTCTGTATAAACCTCAAACGGTTTCTGAGATATCATCAAAAAACTGGAAAAAAAGTCTCACTGACCCACTTAATACGCACTTTTTTTCCTTGGAATGACTCAAGGAATGGTAGGTATATGGTTTGTGTTTGTTTATTTTGATACAAAAATTCGAGATTATATTTGATTCTGAGAGGGAAAATTTATCAAAATAAAGGTCGCATTTTCTGACTAGTTTTTTGTTTGAAACTTGACAGTTTCCTCCCATATTTTCTCACTTGTTTGATTTGGATCTTACTTCATTTTAAACTACATATTCACAAATATTGATCGTTTAATTTATTTTGAAATACCTATACCTAACGTAGAATGTTTTTACGTTCAGCACTTTAAATTTGATTGGAATTTAGAGCTCAGTCAATTTGACAAGTTCATGCACATTTTTTTGCAAGCTCAAAATATAAAATATCAAAATAGCTAAAACACTTATGTTTTAAAAAATTCTACTGACGTATATTGCTGGATATTAACGTTACACGTGTTTCACTACTTTGTAGCATCTTCAGACGTATGTAAATAAAATTATTGATACAGTAACATAGCAACAGTATGGTAACCTAAGTGATCATAAAACAAGTAACTAGTTTAATTGAATTTTTAACAGAACTAACTAAATCGTAATGTAATTTCTTCAGAATCTTCTTAGTTGTTGATGTCAAGAAGAAAATCAAGTAGTGGAGAACGATATGTGTCTAGCTGTTCGTTTATTACTGTGTATTGTGGATTATGTAAATGTCGGTGGATCTCTAGAGATTCAAGAAAATTCAATTTAAAATAAAGTTACTAGTTTTATGATCACTTAGGTTACCTTACTGTTGCTAATGCTATGTTACTATATCAATAATTTTATTTACATACGTCTGAAGATGCTACAAAGTAGTGAAACACGTGTAACGTTAATATCCAGCAATATACATCAGTAGAATTTTTTTTAACATTAGTGTTTTATTTATGATCAATCAGAATGCAGAGATTCTATAAAGTAAGGGTTGAAAACATAAATTTTATCAAAATAGCTGTTTAAACTTTACACAGGCTATCAACTTGATCCCTGTTTGGCATATCCATCCCTATGTCGTACGCATTTTTTATGTTTGCAATGAAAAACGTTTTTTCTAATATTTTTAACAAAGTTAATTAAATCACGGCCTACTATCGTTATATTAAATAATCTGGTGGAAAACCTCACTTGTTTAGCAGATTTTTCTGGAATTGTTAGGTATATTTCTCGTAATTTTCTCTGATTGACTGCCTAATTCCTTTTATTTTTATAAGGGACCTTCATTTTGAAGCTGAAGCTGTTTTTCGGTTTGTCGATTTTGTAAAAAAATCAGAAAATAAAAACAGACTTACAGCCAGTATTATTAAGGCCCATTAAGCTAACGGGCAAATTTCAGGTAGGTACCATTTTTAAAACTATTATAGACGTTAAATAACTATTAACATTTTTGTAATCCCTTTCAGTCCACGAGTCACTAAATTGCTAAATTTCCCACCTGCGGTAGATACCTTTTCTAGAAACGGCCCCAGAAATCTGCCCGTTAACTTATTGAGCCTTTATAATACTGGCTGTTAGCGGGTTATAAAACTGTTAATAACAGATCCTAGCTCCTAATCAGTTATAATGATTAAAAACGGTTACTCAGGCAACAGTTTCAGCCCTACTTAACTGCCCGGGCAGCAAAAGTGATTTTTCTTCAATCGTCACCGTCACTAAAACATGTTACGATGGGTGCTTGATGATAATTGATAAGACAGAAAAATTATCCTTTTGCTGCCTCAACCAGAAATTAATCTGAGATTTCCCTACAAATTTTTCCATCCTAAATAATAATTATTACTAATGGTCCTACCTACCTTCTTAGAACTTAGACAGATATTTAAACTCTCGTTTAAACTAATGTTATTTTGGTTACTTGCTAATTGACACCCAGAGTTCCCTCCACTAAGTCAGGTCATTGGTCAGGTTTTTTTACCTTCTACAGTACCTACAGGGTGTCCGGGAAAATGTGGGAAATCTCTCGGAATCAGATAGAACTTAAGAAAAAATGATGACAAGTTCCCATAATTTTTTTTCCTAGCGGCCCTCCCTATGGAGATACAGCCTCCTAAGGGACGCCACTGGAAATCAATTTTTCTTGAATAACTTTTAAGCTACTTGATTAAATTTAATGAAAATTTAAAATATTAAACAGTAGTAAGGACCTCTTAAAATACTGTCCCTAAAACATAAATTAGCTTGTTAAGTTTACCAGGGGCAGACTAGGTTGTACATTTTAATGCTTACATTTTTAACACCCGTATGATTAAGGAGTAAAAAAAAACAAATTTTGATACCTTGAACATTAAGCTACAGAAAAGGTACTCTTGTTCCTTGTCGATAGAATGAACCGTTTTCGAGAAAAAATAATTTATTGATTATGAAATAAAACATTAAAACTTTTATTATTTTTTTTCTCGAAAACGGTTCATTTTATCGACAAGGAACAAGAGTACCTTTTCTGTAGCTTAATGTTCAAGGTATCCAAATTTGTTTTTTTTTTTACTCCTTATCATACACAGGGTGTTAAAAATGTAAGCATTAAAATGTACAACCTAGTCCGCCCCTGGTAAACTGAACAAGCTAATTTATTTTTGAGGGGCAGTATTTTAAGAGGTCTTTCTTTACTACTATTTAATATATCAAATTTTCATTAAATTTAAGCAAGTAGTTCAAAAGTTATTCAAGAAAAATTTATTTCCAGTGGCGTCCTTTAGGAGGCCATATCTCCATAGGGGGGGCCACTAGGAAAAAAAATTATGGGAACTTGTCATCTTTTTTTTTTTAATGTTCTATCTGATTCCGAGAGATTTCCCACATTTTCCCGGACACCCTGTATTTTATATTTTACTTTTCTTCTTTCATTTTCTTAAAATTTCAAGGAAAAAAAAACCTACCCTGAACAATGACCTGACTTAGTGGAGGGAAACTCAGGGTCAGGGTCTCAATCAGCAACCTTACCCGTAGTTTATCCTGTGAGCAAACGAAACAAAATTTAGGCAGGTTTTCGGAAAAGTTTCTTGTCTGAGATTGAATTTGCGAAACTGTAAGTGACGTGAAAGATTTTGACAGTTTACAGTTTTACAATTAAATCTCAGTTATGAATTTTTTCCAAAGCCTACTTAGATTAAGTTTTCGGTATACCAAGTTTTCGTTTTCATTTTATTCTACACTACTTGACAGAAATTAATAATATTGTTTCAAGAATCCGCCAATTAGGTAGGTACCTACCTAAATAATGCAAAAATTAGTGAGTACAGAACACTCAGAACAGTTTATTGTTGCAGCTACAATAATAATTATTCAACCTCTTTATAAACCTTTAATAATGTATGAACTAGACATTAAACAACAACAAAGAGAAACGAGTCATCCTACATCAATGGCCTGCTGGATTAACAATTACTACCAATGCACCAATCAACTTTAATTAACTGTAGGAAACTTGACACTTTCAGATCACACTGTTTAAAATAACGCATTTTATTAACCATGACAATTGACAAACGACAACCAACACCAACAATACACATGGGTATCTAGATTTGCATGCGAGCAAAGCATAATAATAATCTTAAAAACAAAAATTGGAAATTGTAATAACTTCGAAATGTTGTAGATGGATTGTGGTCTTAAAGCCTTAATAAAAATATCAGTATCGCTACCGCTATTATTCGGTTCGGTATCGTACCCTATTATAGTATAGATCCAAAATTATTATATTCGATTAGAATATTATGAATATGTTAATTTATTATAGGTATTAACATAAAGTCAATAAACGTTTTATTTTCCCCCCGAAATATCTACAAGAGCGATCAACAAACATAAAATTAACCAGAATTATTGTTTTTTCCCATATCCAGAGTAAATGAAACACTTACCGGGTAGTACATGCCCTGAGGAGGTAAAAAGAATGCCCCGGCGCCCCACAGTTTGACTGCGATGTTCAACCAGTTTCATATAAGAAAACCTGCACGGGGCAGTTGATTTCCCAAAACTTTTACAGGTCCTCGCTATGGAAACGACTGAATAATTCGAGGTCTGCTGATAACATCAACAAAACTAGCACTACCGTCACAATATAACTGAATAAATTCTGGAGATTTGCGACGCCCGAACACAAGCCAAGTACCACAGAGTTTTTACCTCACAAGATTCAATCCAATCCAATCTAAACTAAAGCAAGCTACTAAACACAGCACACAAGTAGAACCGATCGGATCGCCCTCTACCCACTCTGCAACAACCCTAGCAAACGAAACGGGAGGGATATAGCGAATAACATATTGTGGAGCCCATGGATTCTACTCTCGTCTCTCTCTGGCCTCTAGCAAACCGAATTACGAAGGGAAGAGGTGGAAGGATGGCGATCAATGAACACGCGCAGACTATGTTGTTACGTCGTGAATTCATCTGAAGCTGAGATGGGTTTGGCGCCAGAGCCGTATTAAATTGAAATTTATTACTGAAAAACAATAATCTAATAGCCCTTCTGTGCTGCCATTAAGGTAAAATAAGAAATTCAAGTTCAAGTTCACAGTAATTTTCTGCTTGTATAAACATATACAATACATAAATGCAGTCATAGGTTCCTATACTACTTAATGAGTTTCCCACAAAAATTGTAAAATAATTATACAATTTTTGTGGGAAACTCATTAAGTAAGTATAAGTATTCGCATAGTGCCTTTTTGGGGTTCTGTATCTCTGTTTAGGGGCACTTTAGGTTTTTTTCTATAATGAATAAGGTTTTTTCGAGATATTACGAAGTACTTTACCGAACACCCTGTATAAATCAAATCTAGAGTGACCCAAGAATGACCCTAGATCCCTAGAAGAATCAAACCTTTAATTTTTTGATACACGTTTTGAAATAGTTTATTACATTACTAGTGTGGAAAGTGACCCATTTCACACGAGTGGGAGATTGTCAGATTGGTATCGTAAGAGGCGTCAGCCGAGTAAGACAATCCCACGAGTGTGAAATGAAACTTTCCACACAAGTAATGTACACTATTTTTCCTACGACCACAGATTAATGCACTTTTTTTAAAATACTTTTTTTTTCTTTGATAAACTTTTCGGTTTTACTGTTTTGCGTCTGCACTAAAATAAACTTGTATCATAAAAAACGTAAAATAGTATTTAAAATTCTATTAAAAATCGAAGTTGTCTTATTATGCATAGCTGTATTGCGGGCTACCTAAATTATATGCGTAGCTGTATTGTGGGCTGCCAAAATTAAGGAGTATTAACTAACTTATTGACCAATCATATCACCCGGGTGTAATATTTCACTTTTCATCTTTGGAGTGATACTTGTCATTTTCGCAGGTGGTCGTCGAAAAAAGCTTGTATACAAGGTAGAATAATTTATGTGAATATGAACATTTATTTATACCTACAATTGAATTATTTAAACGTATACCGTTCGCAGTTATACACATATAGTCCAATAAAGTCTAAAAAGTCATACGTATCGATTAAGAATACACATCCATTTGATAGTTCGATTTATTTTGTTTCATATACGTGGTTTTTATAGTAACCGTCCAGTTTGTCTAAACACTCCATCCCGCATAAATAAGTATACGTCAACATTGGTTTTGAATGAGAATTAAATGCACAGCACAGAGGATAGAATGTCATTACGTGAATAAATTTTATGTAGTTGTCAGTGGCTCTCAAACTGACGTAAGCGCTTCAATTCATTGTTTGAATGATTCCTTCAATAATTTACGCTCGTTGACAACTTGACAATTAACTGTTTGACATTTTCTGGTGAAATTAAAAATATTAATTCGGACGGTTAGTGTGACGTCACATCTGACTTTTTAAAGTTAATCCTACTATAGGTACTTACATAATAATTTTATTATTATGTATGTTTATTTTGATTACGAATTAAACGAATTAGCAGTAAGTAAGAGATATAAAAATAATAGCTCTGTCAAATTCATTTGTCAGAATGACTCTGTACTTTGTACATTTAAGGTTAGAGTGACACCTAATTAGTAAATTCTCCTTGGCTGCAACCGTCAGGGAACGGCTTGGAAAGACGGACACACGTCATGTTATCCTGAATTTGGCTTACTAATGAAGGAGCGATATAGGTACTTTACTGATGGAAACTTATTCACGATAAAATTGGACAATTAAAAACGCCACAATTAACAATACGTTAATTAGACGTATATTCAAAGAATATACAACCATCAATAGACGCTGTCAGTGATGACGTCGTAGGCGGGGCTAACGGCAATTGTTCCAAATAAACAAGCATTTGACAGTTGCAGGGTTGCAAATTTGATCGTAAACTTGTCTTCAATGAGTCAAACTTCAGGACCACATTCCCCACATTCAGACCGTCAGTGACGTCACACTAATGTTGTCTATGTCCAGCCCATATATTTAATACTACCGTATTGCTAGTATGGTCTGGAGATGCAGGGAAATACCACGATGTAGACATATCTGTCTATCTTTATCTCGTCGAATGTACTTCGAGTCCTACGCGCATATCCGAGAATTATTAAACACGTCTACAAGCCATCAGATTCGACCACCAGACTTGTGACGCTTGCGCTCAACGGATCGAGTGCTCTAAAAAACATATAGAAATAGTCGATTGCTGTTCCACTGTATCCGTGACACTTCGACTCACGGGCGCTACCAATATAGAAAAGTATTACATTTATAATATGGTCAAACTGCCGAATATACCGGATTCAAACATGGCAGTTTCCGTCGCATTCAACAGCTCCCTCAATAATTGGCATTATGGTCTTTCCTGATGTTCTTGATTCTGAGGTTGTTGCGTCTGGCCTTTGACCAGGTAAACTCTTAGGATAGATCATGTACTGGTGACTGCTGCACAGTGAAGCGAACTGCCACCGCAGAGAGTCTATTATTTACATTAATGCCCGTATTCACAAACGATAATTTCCTAAATAATTACGTAATCAATTATCCCCATCTCATTCTATTGCAAAAAAACCTGCATATTTCCATCTCACTCATTTAATTAATTACGTAATTATTTAGGAAATTATCGTTTGTGAATACGGGCATCAGTCTGTCAAATACGTATGTATATTATCTATTGTTGAGGGAAAAAGAAAAATGTTAAATAAGTAATAAAATAGTCTGATTTTTTATTATACAATTCGCTGGAAATTTCCATAACAACAAATATGCGTTCACATTTTTAGGTGGCCGCGACTGTATCTCCTACTCCTACCGTACAAAATAATTCTGCAACTACTCGCACTTGGAACAAGTATCAGATGCGCGTTATTTATCCTAAACGCTTATCTAGTCAAAGAATGTGACTTTGATGTCTATGTCAGTAATGTCTATTATTACTTCTTGTCAGTTGTCACTTTATTATCTAGACAATTATTTTTCTGTTTCTCCGTGTTTGTTCTGTATTCTGTATTACAGTATTGTATTTCTGCAAGTTCTGTGTCATACATCATTAAGCATTCGTCACTTTTCATTGTCATTCATTCTTCATTCATTCACATCATCATAAGTCAAAAGCACTCAAATTCTCAAATTTTAACTGAACATTCATTGAACAAGAACAACTAAATCGAAAAAGTAAAAAGTGATAAGTCGTTATCAGTTATGACATTATTCACATTGGAACTTTCTACATTTTGTTACATATCGTGTAATTACCACAACTGCAAAATGTAACAATATAATTTTGATCGTGCTCTTTTATTGGTTTTTAACAATAATTTGTGTATTTTTTATTATGATACACCCAGGCCGATAGGCCAACTACTAATTCCTAAGCCAGGTACACATGGTGATGGTGTCGGTTTGGCCATATATGAGGTAATTGTAATGGAGGTGATGGTGATCCCGAAACTTTGATTCTGATTACACATTACACAACAAATTGCAATAACAGGTAAGTGGGGAACAGATATGTAAATAACAATTTTTCTCGGAAAATTATCTATACCTAGTCATAGCCTGGTTTTGTGCAGACGTGTTTCAGTAGCACAAAACATGTAACTGTAACTTCAGGTTGATTTACCTTGTAGGTAAAATTAACTTGAAAAAATGTAGCTAATTCCCATCACCTGTGATAGTATTTTGGTAGATTAACTTTTGTTATTTGACTTCTTCAAAATAGGTGAGTAAATAATGTGATAGTTTCAAGATTGTTTTAATTAAACTGATGGGAATCTTTGTAATTGAACAACTTTGTATTGAATTCCATACAGTTAATGGTAATGTTGGTCTTTGTTTTATGACTTAGCTACAACCTTTTTGAAAAAGTAACTTCCAAAATATTGTGCAATAAGAATTCAACTGTTTCAATTTGTAGCCCAACTGACATTTGTGCATCAGGGCGGCTTAAGTTATCTGTTTTAACTTCGTTATAATTGGAGTTCGGTACCAAGTTGGCTATATTGGCAAACAATAATCTTTTCACTTTTAATTTATGAAGTTGATTAGATGGCCATTGGCAGCAGTGGCAAAAATCACTCCCTATAAAATTAATGCTGTCATGCATTTATTGAAATTAGGTTAGGTCATTTTTTTTTTTTTTGTTACTTTTCATCTTTTGACTTTAGTTAGATTGGAAGTAACCTGTTGTTTAATCTTCCAAAACACCCCTCACATGCCCATTCCACTTTTTCCACTCGCGTCGCTCACAGGGTTACTGCATTAAATCAGGTCTTTGGTCAGGGTAGGTTTTTTTTCCTTTAAATGTCCCTAAAATTAAAAAAAAACTACCCTGACCAAAGACCTGATTTAATGCAGCAACACTGTGACTGCTGTGAGCGACGCGAGTGGAAAAAGTGGAATGGGCATGTGAGGGGTGTTTTGGAAGACTAAACAACAGGATAACCGATTGTGAAACATTTAGCCTAACACCTTATTTTTTATATTCCATACCCGCTGTGAATAAATTTTTTTTAAATAGGAAGCAGCCTGTCTTATTACATTTTGCAAAAACAGTATAACAACGAGCGCCTGTCATAAAACTAAATAAAAGAGTTCAGGTAACTAGCTGTATTTCGTCTCGATGGTAATTATTACAGTGATGAGTTTAAATGATGCACTTAACTATGTAAATAACAATAGGGGAAATCCGTACACGGCGGCACAATGGACAATACCACTCCTCGTACCTACTATGGGCTACAGGTAGCAGATCTGGTCAGTCTTGCTTAGGCCGTCGTCGGGTTGAAGGGTCTGGCACTGGACCGATCGACAAGAACAGGAGCGATCGAATTCAGACGAAGATGTTATGTTATAACAGCCATTTTTTGATTTTTAAAGTAATTAACCCGAAAAAAATTTGCATAATCTGGCTATTCTGTAAGCATTTTTCATTACAATTTGTACAGTTTGGGTTTCAACCATAAAGCCAATGATTGCAGAAATGTCAGTGGTAATGATCAGGTGTGTTCGCTATGTGGTAAGTCAGGTCATAAAGAGAATGATTGTAATAGTGACAATCTAAAATGTGTAAATTGTGCAAGAGCAAATGAAAGGTTGGATATGAAGTTGAATGTGAAGCATGGGGCATTTGATCAAAAATGTACTATGCTAATTCGACAGATGGAGCGAAAGAGGGAGATTATAGAGTATAATACATGACTATCAGATTCAAAAAAAGAAGTAAAAAAATGTATACATATGTTTAATGCACAGAGTGTACCAGCACATTACGATGAAATTGTATATTTTGTAGATACTTTCGATCCTTCAGTGTTGACTGAAACTCATTTAACAGAGGAAATAATGGATAGTGAGATCAAAATAGAAAACTATGACATTGTTAGAGTGGATTCAGATAGCAGACCTTTTCTCAATAATTAAGGCCTCTTTTACACTACGGTCGAATTTCTATTTTTTTCTTCACTTTCAGGGCAAGGAAAATCTTCGAGATTAACAGTAGCACGGTTTTTATTTTGAATTTTGCATTTATTTTGCATTTATATTCCAAAAATCGTAACATCAATCCCTGTGGTCTTTTCACGATATGAATAAGTGGATACATTGCAAAGTGCGTGCCTGAATTCATTTCGAAGCGCTAGGTTTTGTTCTCAAGTGCTTACATTCCGTAGACTCGATGTGTAATCTTGGCATCTGCCAGGTCCGTACTTTCATTGCACTCTCAAAACCGTGTTTTTAGGCCGTTTCGTAGCTTTCCCTTTCATTTGCAAAGCAAATGAATACCTTCCTGGTATTAGTATAGGTATGTTCTCCACCCCTATATAGATGCTATAGTGAAACTGTAGGAGCCGCAGATATAAATAATGACCGACAATAGTTTACATGTGCCCGAACCTCAAAAAAAGCAGAGCAATAATACTGAAATCATAGCTTGGGAAAATACGCCACGTGCTGCGGTTCAACAACTAAATTTTGAAAAAGAGCGGAAACTGCTTGTTGTACCAAAAGGAGATGCTCCTATAGACTTTTTTGACCTTTTTTTAAATGAAAGTTTCTTTGAATTAATTGCACTGGAAACTAATCAGCATGCGATTGAAGTCTTCATGAAAGCGGGAGCTCAAGAAAATTTACGTATTAATCGCTGGAAGGATGTAACAGGGGAGGAAATTCGAACGTTCTTTGGTTTATTAACACATATGGGGACTATCCAGTTGAGTCGTATACATGATTACTGGAGAAAAGATCCTCTGTTTGATATGCCGATATTCAGCGCAAATATGAGCCGAGACAGATTTCTCCTCATTTTTCGATGATTACATTTAAAAAAAAATCCTGCGGATGATGAACCTGCGCCGGAGGACAGGCTCTACAAGATACGTCCCCTTATTGATTATTTCAATAACAAAATAGTAGAGATCTACTACTATCCGGGCAAGTGTTTGTCTCTTGATGAGTCAATGTTGCTTTGGCGAGGCAGACTTGCTTTTCGCCAATATATTAAAAATAAAAAACACAAATATGGGATAAAGTTATATGCGTGAACAGAACCCGATGGAACCATCATTCATAGGAAGACCCTTCAATCTAATCTTCTGAAATTGCTTTTACCTATTTGAATTTGATTTACCTTTCTGAAATTGAAGTTACCTTTTCTGTATTTGATTTTACTTTTTCTGAATTTAATTTAACTTTTTCTGAAATAGAGGTTACTTTTTCTGAAGTTGACATTGAAAAGGTATACAAGAGTTGCGAGAATTCTTCACTTAAGTAATGTCGAGTATTGACACCTGATGTGAAAGGACTCCGCGGAATCCTCATGGAAATTGGATCCCGGTCAAATTTGATGGAATTTTGGGGATCTGTAGTATTCATGAGTGGAGCAGAAGTGTCCATGGGCATCCATGGGCTCACAAAAACCTGTGTTCTCTGGATTTTTCTCTAATGACAGTCCTTTGCATTAACAGATATATTATTAAATATTGGCCACCCTACTTGTTTTATTTAGAAATGTTAAATGGATCATTTGTTGAGATTGAAATGCTGGTTCTGTTGCTGTAGTTATATTTTAGTCTGTTCAGCCATTTTTGAGAAAATCAGGGAAAAGTTTACATCTCACGGCGATTTTATAAAATACATACAGGCCAAAGAAGTCTCTTATTATGTGTAGATGCTGAAGAACGCATATCCGCTAAAGAGAGAAGAAAAAAAATAAAATGTAGGTATGGAAAAACAGTGCCCCTTTCCAGTTATGAGAGTCTACTTTGGGAGTCAGGAATGGATCTTATGTGTAAAAGTATAGCAGAAAAATTGGTTGTGTCGCCGAGAGCTTTCTCTGTAATTGTACTGGAAAAGTAACTTCCCATAAAACTGTCTTTGCTGACTTTAGGTATTCTCTTTTTACTTGTGGCCACAGAAAGGTTGATTTGATTGTTTGGTAGATATACCTACTAATAGTTATGCCACATGCCCCCCCCTTGTCCCTTTACATTTTGGGAGTTGTTGTAAAACTCAAGGAATTTATAGGAAAAATTCGTTCCCCATCGACAGCAAACTTCACAACTTCTTATTTTTTGTTTGGTTAAATTTGTGTAGTATCTTCCACATTTTTTCACATATGAAAAGAAAGCTAGCCAATGCAAAGAAAAAGTGACACGAGTGGCCTGGTGCAGATGGCGCAAAATAGATTCATTATGGTACTTTGCTTCTCTCTGTCACAAATACGTAATTAGCTGTGAAAGTGTAGTTATGGACAGGACAGGTTATGGTAGAATGTGTTGCATATTCGTAAACAGGCTGACTATTGGGCTATAAGCAGGTTCATTAGTAATGAGGTGACATGACCTCCACAGTGTTGCCACTACCATTCTACAGTTGGTGAAATTTCAGTTGTCTACTGCTTATTAACAAAAAGATATCAACGAACGAAGAAATTTGTGAGTTTAACTTTTTAGTATGGAATATTTTTACCGTTTGAAAGCGGCAATGAGTTGTTATTATAAAAAATGCACAACTTTGTTCTAATTGGAGCAAATACTTTTCTCCTCTAAGATCTCAATGTTGCCTCAAATTAAAGTTACCACCCTATCTTCGGTGAATATAAGTATAGGATGAAAAAGATCAAAGTGTCTTTTCTATTCAAGTCTAAAACGTAATTTTAGTTATCAATTGTTATTAATTATTTTTCATAATATAATGTAGTTGTTTTGCTATTTTTGTGACTTCTTCATAGCACCTATTTGTGAATTTATGTAAATATGTAGTATGTACTGGATATTCCTCCACTTGGTTCTAAAAAATATAATTAAAATCATTAAATTAAGTATGTAACTTTATTCCAGGCTTGACATCCAATCAAATTGAAACTATGATGTCTCAAGACAAAAATTCAAGCCAAGAAGATCCCTATAACGGCTCAAGTCATGCCAGAGGTGCCCGCAAACAAAACAACTATTACTACAGATCAAATGACTACAATAAAGAGGCATCAAATAGTTCAGCTTCTTCTAATGCGAACGCTTTGAATCCCGCCGCAGAGGAATTTACCCCTCGAGCCAATATCCAGAATACAGGAGCTATTAGAAAAACTCATAACGCTGACAGATATAGTCGAAACAATAATCGAACGTATAGGCAAAATAATGAGCATATTGATTTTCGGGAGCCTTTACCAGCGTCTTCTAGAAGTTCAAGGTACGAAACGGATAGATTAGCCACTGAAGTTAATAACTTGTCTGTTGAAGAAAAATCTGAAAATAATGATTACCACGGCCAAAAGTATGACCAATCAAAAAGAGACCTTAGGAATAATAGTTACCAGCACCAGCAAGAAGAAAAGCAGAATTATAATAACTCATACGGGAAAAGGAATAAAAGATATGATAATCGATACTTTGGAAAGAGTTCATACTATAGTAATAGTCTTAACAATTTTGAAAATCAGTATGATAATAGAAAACAAGTGAACAGATTCAACAATAAAAGAGAAAAACCTAGGTATAATGATAGAAGTAATGGTGGAAATTGGAGAAGTCAAAGAACAAACTTTAGTCAAGACAGTTATAGCACTCATAATACATCCAAACAAGGTAAAAAAAGTAAGTATATTTTTAGTCCTTTTTTAATAGAAGTGGGATGAACCACTCTATAATGTTAGCGAAAATACGCTTTTGAGAAAAACTTTTGTTTCATTAAGATTTTTTAGTTATGGAAACTTTTTAACCATGAACGTATATTTCAGTTGACGCTGCATCTCAGAGGGAACGTCTGGAACAAATGGTTGAAAGACGGGCGTTAGAATGCTTGGTATGTTGCGAAGAAATTAAACATTCAGATAAAATATGGTCTTGTGAGCAATGCTATCATATAATCCATCTAAGCTGTACGGTTGCATGGGCGAAATCATCAAAAGTAGATGACGGGTGGCGATGTCCAGCCTGTCAAAATAGATGCAAAAACGTACCCTCAGATTACAGATGTTACTGCAAGAAGACTACCGATCCAAAATACGAGCCCGGCATATTCCCCCACAGCTGCGGCAACATGTGCATGAGAAAAGGTCGCAATTGCGACCACAAATGCTTGCTTCTATGCCATCCCGGCCCGTGCCCCGATTGCGAGGTTATGGTGCTGAAGAACTGCGGCTGCGGAGCTACAACGCAAAGCGTCAAATGTTCGTCTGATGTCGACATTGTTTGCGAGGCAGTCTGCAACAAAATCCTCGAGTGTACTCTTCATTACTGTGATTTGCAGTGCCACGTCGGTCCCTGTAAGCCGTGCAGCGAGTCCATCAAGCAAGAGTGCTTCTGCGGAAAGGTCGGCAGACGTGTCGCCTGCACCATCGAGTTTAAGGGTTGCGTGAATTACGAATGCGGCGAAGTCTGCTCTAAGCTGCTGAGCTGCGGAAATCACAAATGTGATAGATTATGCCACAAAGGACCCTGTGATAGCTGTTCCAGAGATGTAGGAAAAATAACGACTTGTGCCTGTGGGAAGAGCAAGTTAACAACTTTGAGATCATCTTGTTTGGATCCAATATCAAGTTGTAATCAGGTAAAAAAAAATTACTTTTCTTAGAGGCAACTTCTATGACCGTTTTATTTGCTTACTAGAGAGAAAATACGATGGTAAATAATTATTTCTTGGCATACCTAAAAAATTTTCATCCCTAGCCTAGGGAGGGAGACAAATTTTTTTTGTTTCCCGATTTTGTGAATTCTGACAATGTAGACACTTTTTAATTCCAGACTTGATTTTTTGTGAGTTTTGCAGCGTTTACACTTCTTACAGTCTTTTGCTTTTGGTTTTCGTCTTTTGTCAATTGCTTTTCCTAATTTGTCAAATTCTTTTCCCATTTATCAAACGTCAGTGCGTGATTTTGGAATTGAAATTCCCCTTTTGTCAAATAAGATTCCTTTTATATCAAATGCTTTTCCAATGTTTATTATAATGTCACTGTGCGTAAATAGGAAAAGCAATTGACATAAAGTGAAACTGATTTGACATAAAAGGAAATTGATTGATAAATCAATGACTATAATCATTGATAGATAAGAAAGTCATTTGACAAATAAGGAAAAGCAATTGACAAAAGAGGAAATAACTTTTTGTAACACGAAAGTATTTGAAAATTTTTTGGTATGATTTCAATGCATGAGAACCTGCCACTATACTGCTTAATTTGCTTAGATTGATAATTTTTGTGAATCTCCATGGAAACATTTCCTAAACGCTGGTAAAAAATAATTTTTCAAACTTGCAGGTTTGCGGTAAGCGACTGAAATGTGGGCAGCCAAGTGCCCCTCATACTTGCAAACTTATCTGCCATGAAGGTGAATGCCCTCCCTGCGAATTAACTACCTTCGTTCGATGCCGATGCGGCCACATGGATAAGGAGATACCGTGTAAAAAATTAACTAGCAAAGCTGATGATGCCAGATGTGAGAAAAAGTGTACCAAGGTTTGTTAGTGACTGTCTGTTCTACCAGATGCAGTATCGGGTAATTTATCGTTACAGAAACGCCTGTGTGGAAAGCACCGCTGTAACCAACTGTGCTGCATCGAATTGGAGCATATATGTCCTTTGCCGTGCAATCATACACTCAGCTGCGGCAATCATAGATGTGACAGGACGTGTCATAGCGGTAAATGTTTGCCTTGTATGGAAGCCAGCTTTGAGGAACTTTACTGCGAATGTGGGGCTTCGGTATTATACCCTCCGGTACCGTGCGGAACCAGACCTCCACTCTGCAGCAACCCCTGCCCAAGGCCTAGAACTTGTGGACATGAGGTCAATCATAACTGTCACACAGGAGCCTGCCCACCGTGTACGATTCTTTGCAAGAGATTGTGTTATGGTAAGTGTTATCATATTATACTTATGGTGTGATTGGTGTATAGTTTTACTGATATAAAATGATTCGAACAGGCAAACACGAAGAGCGTTCAGCGATACCCTGCCACCAAGAGAGCTTCAGCTGCGGTCTTCCGTGCGGTAAGCCAATGCCTTGTGGACGCCACCGCTGTGCCAAGCCCTGTCATCTCGGCAATTGTCCTCAGCCGTGCCGTCAGCCATGTCAAGTTCCCCGTGCATTGTGTGGCCATCCATGTGGGGCACCTTGTCACGAACCACCGTGTCCTGACACTTCATGCAGACAACAAATGCCAATTACCTGCCAGTGTGGCTTGGAGAAGAGTAGTCGAATCTGCTTGGAACTTAGTGAGGAATTCAGGAATATAGAGATGGCTCAAATTAGAGATAAGATTTTTGAGAAAGAACAGACAGTGGATATTAGTGACATCGTTACTAATAAGATGAAGAAACCCAGTGTTTTAAAGGTGTAAGTACTTACTGTCTATTATCTTTGCTTTGATTAGGCTTTACGTATTATTATAGTTACGAAACTCTTGTTTATAACAAGTACATTTCAAACTGAACTGTCTCTATTCATATTCCAAACTACTCCCCACAAGGGATGTATGAAGCTTCAAAATTTCAAACCAAACTGAAACTTCGATCGAGTTCGAATCAAACACATTTAAAGTAATGGTGACAAGTATTTCTTGCTTGCAAGTCTTGTACCTAGGGTCAAGAGTAACTGCTCTTAAAGAAGAATATTCGTTGTCCTAGGCGTTTGACCATTCGCATAATTTGTTGAAACAGCGACAGTTACTAAGAATGATCAGGTAGCAGAATTTTGTATAAACATGTCAATATTGTCAATGAGATTGACCTAAACTTGGGAGTGGAAAAAATTGATTTTGCTTTTATTTTATTTTTTAAAGAATTCAATATAAAAGGCAGTTGAAAATTGAAACTCTTCTAACATGAAGAGGGTTCGCCCATGGGACGTGGTCTACTTTTCATTTATTAGCCTTCTTCTTAATCTTAGTGCTACTCATTCTATATCAACTGTTCACTAGCACTTTGCAAATTATCTTCCTCCAGTAGTTCCGGAAACGACTGACTGCTTTGATCTCCGCTCTTATATGACAGGTGACTTTTAGAGAATGACATTCTTGAACATCAAATAGTTCTGTCGCCATTGATAGCCTTAGTTCATTCTAGAGCTGGAAACTATCAACCAGCACTGTCATCATCCATATCAACTGTCTAGAACAGCTGTAGAATATTTCTGTTTACAAATTCACCAAGCTAAATAAAAACCATCCAGTTCTAAATAAATTCAAAGCAATATAACGGGTGTCCAAGGTCTAACATCTTTTATATATCTTTTGAGAAAACTAAAAATTTTTTTTTCAGCTTGGAATGCACAGAGCAATGCAAAGTCTACGAGCGTAACAAGCGACTAGCGATCGGACTGCAAATTCGTAATCCGGATCTAACTCAGAAATTGACTCCGAGATACTCCGATTTCATGAAAACGTGGGCAAAGAAAGACCCTCATTTCTGCCAACGCGTGCACAATAAATTAACGGTACTGGTACAGTTGGCCAAAGAGAGCAAGCAAAAGAGCCGCGCGCACTCATTCGAGACGATGAACCGAGACAAGCGGCACTTTATCCACGAATACGCGGAGCATTTCGGTTGCGAGACGGCGGCTTACGATGCCGAACCCAACAGGAACGTTGTCGCGACGGCTTTCAGGGAGAAATCCTGGTTGCCCAGTATGAGTCTGCTGGAATGTATTCAAAGGGAAAATGGGCAGAGGAAGGTGCCCGGGCCCGTGATGGGTAAAAGCGACTTGGGCAAATCGGAAAGTGTAGCTGTGAAATTACCGAGTCGTCTGCATAGACCGGCAACACCACCAGGAGAATATGTTGATTATTTTGATCCTCCGCAAATCTAGAGAGAAAATTGATTTTCCAAGTAGACAATAATTTTATAAATTTTTTGTTTATAAAAAAAAACTTTCTAAGTACTAGAGTAGTGTTTTCAATTCATAGAAATCTTTTTGAGATGAAATAATAATATTAATTGTTATTAATCTACTTGGAAATGCCAAATTATCTCTTATTTGAAATATTTTTACATTTATCAAGGTTTAGTTTGTTTAAAGGAGAATAAAATTGGGTTAAAGGTCGACTTGTTTTTTTTTTTATTAAAATATTAAAAGTAAGTTACAAGCAATAAACATAATATTGAAGAATGAACAAGTATTTTTTTATGATGAACTCTTGGCAGCTATACACAACCTCGCTAATAGTCCTGACATTTGTAGCAATGAACTCATTCCATCGACAATGGTTTGATGCGTTAAACCAATCTCCTGTAAAAAAAATATATGTTTATCCGAGTACAAGCAACTCAGATTCGTTAACATAACGTTCTTTTCCTTCAAAAAGTACCCACCTTCATGAAAGCAAGCTTCATAGCTTCATCAATGTCTAAATTTTTGCAGACCCTGAATATGTTTTTTATAATATCTTCCGATGCATAACCCATCTGCCATAAATGATCGATAATCTAAAATACAAATAAAGAACTCATTTCAAAAGTTTCATCACAAAAACAAACGGTTACCTTATACGCTTTCCTAATATCACCTTGAGTGCAACAAGTCAGCATATCTTTTATGAGCATCGGATGGGGTTCGTCACAGACCTTCAACACATTTCCAGCATTGACCATTCCGAAGCCGTTATGTGTTGACTGTAAATTATTCAAGGCCTGTCTCATATCTCCTTGTGCGGTAAAAACGATCGCCTCCAAACCATCTTCTGTGTATGACACCTATTGAAAACACGCTCGGTTTGATTTCATGATTAAAAAAAAGCAATTTCGGAGAAATGGAAATCAGAAACTTCCGTTTGGAGGAACATTGTCACTGATAGAGAAGCAATAAACAGAAATGGTCCTCCAAACGTAAGTTTCTGGTTTTCTATAAATGTTGCCAGATTGTCCTATAAATTTCACGGGATTTTTGTATGATTATTTTACCAATAAATAACATTAAGGAGGCATTATCCCTGCTTAAGGGTTTAATATTGGTTAACAATCAGGACTTGATTAAAACTTATTAATACTGTTACTCTAAATTACTTACATTTTCTTTTTGACATATTTGTAAGGTTCTAGCCAAGACTTGAGCATCCGTTAACTTGGTAAAGCGTAAAATAGCACATCTGGACTGAATCGCTTCAATTACTTTCTCACTGTAATTACAAGCGAGGGCAAATCTGGTAGTGTTGCTGTAAATTTCCATTGTTCTTCTTAGAGCTTGCTGGGCACCATCAGTCATGCTAGAACCACAATTTTCCAACTACACATACATTGGTAAAATAAAAAAACTGATCTTACCTGTCCACTTCATCTAAAATGATAATTTTATGCCGACCCGGCGGTAAGGTAACTTTCTGTTGTGCAAACATCTTGACTTTATTTCTGACGGTATCGATGCCTCTGTCGTTTGACGCGTTCAGTTCTAAAACAGCCTCTTTATAAGCCGGGCCTAGAAGTATTTTTGCCAGGCACAGTATGGTGGTTGTTTTTCCAACTCCAGGTGGTCCCTAATTAGAATAAAAAAGTGTTAATAATCTCTCATTTTGATTACTCTTTTAAGCTTCACCTTACATTCATTTTGTTAGTCTGTAAATTTTTACAAAAATAAATTTGTAAATCCAGTTAATAAATTGCAGAGTTTTGTATCATGCACTCAACAGTTAACATCGTTAATCCTTCGGCATAATATAAAGAGTCGAATTTTAAAATAATAACACTGGGTATTATAAAGGATGGTTCTTAGCTGGCAGTTTTCTGTGACCGTTTCTACACAGAATAATATGAAATCAATCATGAAAGTATGAAAGTAATTTGAGATAAGAATAATTTCAATATCTTTGGAAAGGAATGCACTACTAGAGGGTGTTCTTTCCATGTACCTAATAGTCTCTTTGTTATTGATTTAGGCAAGATGATGGTCATAAAAAAGTTGAACTTCGTACTGCAAAATCTAATAGGCCTAGAGAATTCTGTTATGTAGTGCTAGTGTAGTACAACAAGATTACACTTGTATTTTTTCCTAAATAGTCTGCTAAGGTCATATTAGCTTATGACCAATGGAACTTTTTCGACATTAGCAGTATTCAGAAACAATAAATTTAATATTCGATTACAACATCTTTGTTGTCAACTTTTTTATCCAAAATAAACTGATTTTTTTTCAGTTTGCATCTGCCAGTTTTGAGATTTAATTAATTTAATTTGTAATTATAAAGAACGAATTAAAAATAACGAAAGTAATAGATTTTTTATTCTATAAGAGTAAGCAAAATCCTAAATTATTTAAGTAAAGAAGCCAAACAGATGGTGGCAGATTTGATTCAATATTTTGAAGATGGATCTATGAATGGGGGGCCCCTTATTACATACTCTCTCATTACATACTGTCTTCCTTCTGCAGTTGTAGTTCCTTTACATATTTACTCTTTCCGAGAAGAAGAAGAATGATAAGTAGAAGAACAAAATTTACCTAAAAATTCTGAAGTTGAACCTACTTCTATCTGAAGGTGAATACTGAATACATTCTTTTATCTAACAATAATGCTGTGTATGGAGACCTATTCTAATTTTCAAAATCAGATATTCGACATTTTGCTAGGTATTATTTATTATTATTATCATTTCATTTACATATTCGGACTATTACAATAATAGTACCTTCCTACCTACTTGAAAAAAAAGGTTTAGGACTGTGCATATAAATTGTGTAGAAAATATCAATTTATGGAATTGATTTGATAATTTTTCTTGAACCTTCTTAATTGTTGAATTTTTGTCTTTTAATTTATTAGGATTTAGGTTCTTTGATTTTTATAAAAACCTTTTTAAAAAATAATACTTTCATCGAAGAACCTAAATCCTAATAAATTAAAAGACAAAAATTTATGGAATTGATTAAAAAATGATTCTGAAGATTAAATTATCAACTGTCAAGTTTTGCATTAATAAAATTTGTAATTTGTGTACAACTTTCCAATAAAATGTTCATTACAAATAGTTGCTTAATATTGTTTACCCTGTTATGGATTAACACCAGTTAATTATAATCAAAAGATACCTTAAATCTTACATAGTTATTTCCCAACAAATAAAAATTGTTAATATAAGAGATTCCTCATTGCACCTACAAAATTTTAGATATGACATCATAGCTGATATTTCAAGTAACCTTGGCAGCCTATTTAGAAAAAATCCTTAGATTTAGAAAAAAGCATAGATCAGTATCTTGATTACAGGGTGAGTCAAATTCGAGCTACATCATTGGGATCTCGGAAATTAAAAGAGATACAGACTAGATTAAAGTGGGTCAAAGTTGCTAAATTTTATGCTCAATAAGCATATGAAAAATTCAGGATACAGTATTTGTTGCTGAAATACTTACTGAAAAATATCCTGAAATAAACTGAAAAATCGAAATTTCTTATTTTAGCCATATCTTTTATTATTGGAAATTAATAAATTATTTTTCGTAGTTTTGCATAAGTCGTCAAAAGCTATCCATTCGACATTACAAAAACTTTCAAAGCAGAAAAAAATAATGAATAAATTTCCAATAGTAAAATTTTATTTTTCAATTTGTTCAAGATATTTCAGCAACGACTGAAAATATCATGAATTTTTCCATGTTCTTATTAAGCATAAAATTTAGCAACTTTGTCCCAATTTAACCGAGTACGTATCACTTATAGTTTCTGAGATCCCAATACTCGAATTTGACTTATTTCAAGTAATTATACCAACTGAATTTATTGCTATAATAAATCCAATTATAAATACCTTTCAGTCGGTATTTTTTATAACAGGATAACTTAGTGGGTCATCAATGAGCTCTTACTTGACCTATATCTCAAGTACTCCGTAATTTGTTAATTATTGAATAACTAAATAATCTAGAGTAAGATATGGAATTATTTTATCTATCCATATTACTCACATATAATGTAATAAATTTTATCTTTTTATCTTATATCTTGTGTCCTTCCCATTGTCGAATCAAGTAAAGTACATAACAATAAAAAAAATATAACTCTTCAGAAACCACAGGTTGGTAATGATAAAGCAGGTAGAAGTTAGAATTAGTGATAAAATTGTATTATTTAATTTGAACTCAACATTTTCATCCCTTCCACAAGCACCATGTCGTGGCCTACAAATAAGTATTGCGATTTTATTTCTTCACCCTCACCGTTTTGCCAGTCTGTGGAAATGTTACCAGGTATCGGACAGACTTACGGCCAACGACTACGAAGCGCAGGTTATACAACTGTTCAAGATGTCATGAGAGAATTCCTGAAAGTAAATGGCAACGAAAGTCAATTTAAATTCTGGTTACAAAGCGTAACCAACGCCAACTCAAGATGGGCTGATCATTGTTACTTGGGCTTAGTGGGCTTGTGCAAACAAAATGTTAAACATGTTGAGGAGCCGTCAAACCAAGCACCGATTTTGGACAGGAGTGTATCAAGACCGGAAGTGAATAAATCGCCAGGTCCGGTTCTTGGTAGGGATACTTCAAACCGATCGTCAAATAACACAAACCGTCTCTTAGAAATGAATCAAACACAATTATTATTCGAAGAACCACCCAAATCTACTTCTATACCAGCAAAATATGAAAATTCTTCCACTTTATCTAATTCTGGACAGCATTTCACAAGACTTGAATCCAAGATAATAAAAATGGAAGAAGATATGAAATCCTTCAAAGCGGATTTTGAAAAATTGAAGAAACAGAATGTTGAAATAATGGTATCTATGAAAACTGTTGGAGAACATTTTACACGGCCGGGATCCAAGATAACACGAATTGAAGTAGATATGAAATCACTCAAAGAGAATTTTGAACAGTTAGAAAAACGCAACGCTGAACAATTAGTGGTTATAAAAAATTTTCAAAGCGTAATAAGCAATTTAACAAAAGCAGATGTCTCCTACAAGCTGACAAGCCAATTACAACATCAAGAATTAAAAAAACATGTAGAAACTAACAGTAGAATGATTGTGATGGAAATGAAAAAAACTCTGTCGGAAGGAATTCAATCAATCGAGGAGCAGCTTTGTAGAACAGCGGAAAAAGTAGAAAAAGGTACTCAAACCGAAGAACTGACCACCTCTGAAAATCAAACAAAAGAAATGACAGATGAAGGTGTTGATAGGAAAAAGTCAAAACGATGCTCTTGGCTGTGTTGGATTGTATAATTCTATTGTTTGCATTATTATACATATCGATTGTTTTATTGGGCGACGCACCATAGGGATTTCAATGGTAAAAACTTTGGATTGAAATATTGGCTTAGCATGAAAAGCTGCTGTTAGTGCTAAGAGTTAAGTTTTAAATCTGTTGAGTCATTTACGAGGAAATCTGGAAGAAGTTTTCAATTTGTGACATAATTTTTGTTGTTTGACGTCATTTTTGATTGTTTTAAAGAAAGGTTATTAAGAAAAGGAAAAGGAGTTACAAATTGAAACTTTTTCCCTGATTTATTTGAAACGCTTAACATACTTAAAATGTAACTACAGCAACAATAGCAGTTTTTCAATCTTAACAAATTATTAACTCAAAATTTCTGTTTAAAACATATTATGTATACATAATTATTTATTTATGTATTTTTATTCTAATTTCAACAGGGCAAGCCCCATGCAATGAAATAATAACTTTTCATATGAAGTGCTTACAAATTCATAACTTGTTCAAATTGAATACAGGTGTTTCGCAATTTAATTATTCATATTTTAAGATTACCTTTGAGAGTTTTTTCATACAATGTAAAGAAGAGTTATGCAAATCAAACCAAGCAGTATTTTCGTTACAAAGCTCAGATAACCTATAGACAATCGACTTCCCCTGTCCCATTCTTAGTGTTGGAATTAAAAAATAGTACTGTTATGCCTTAAAGTTCTAGGAGGACAGTAAAAGTCGAAATGCCCAAGCACATCTGGACAATCAATGAGATTGTTATGTAATTTGAATGCAAATATAATATCGGCTCTATTTCTAGCAGACTCTAAAGTAGAAATTTGGAACAATTTATAAGTTGATGAAAAGTCGTGATCAGTAAAATGAAGTGCATTTCCAGTTTTAAATGCCGCATAACGTAAAAATAAAGTATTTAAAGATTCTAATTTTTTTATGTCACCTCTCTCACTTGGTCTCCAGATCGTCGAGGCGTACATCAGTTTTGAGTAAATATAAGCAAAATACACAGGGTTACTGGTAACTGGATACATTCCTTTGGTGATCTGATAAAACAAGAGAAGAGGAGTAAATTAACCCCAACATGCACTATACAAAACTCAATAGATTTTGAGATATTTCGATTTTCAACTTTTCTTAAAAAAATGGTTTCAGATGTCTTGAAATGTAATTTTCAAAAAATCTACTTTAACTTTTTCATTTTTTTTTTGCTGGAATACTTGTCCAATACTATGCTTCCTTCTGGAATAAAAAATATCCTGAGGTATTTCGATCGTGTGAAAATTTCAAAGAAAAACTTTCACAAACTCTTTTTTTTAAATAAGATTTAAAAGTTTTTACAAGTTATTTTCGCAAAATTGTCAAGGCACCTTGCGTACAAATTGTTTTAAAAACTTCCCTAGTGTAGTAGCTATCTAACAAGGTACGAATCTTGTACAAGAATAACAGAATCTCCCCGCTATGTACCGTTACCGAGGAACAAATCCTTAAGTCGGGACGTTTTAAAAAAAATACGGCCCTGAACGGGGATCTTAAAATTCTCGGATCCGGTCCATTTTCAATAGGTCGTATTTGGGGGTCACGAGCTTCGTCCCTACCAAGTTTCGTCCCGATCGGTAAAACTTTCAGACACTTAGAGTGGCTATTACTAGGCTATTCCCGAAAAATCCCGAAATTCCCGAAAAAATGACACTTCCCGGGAACGGATCCCGCTCATTTTCAATAGGCATCGTGCCACGGTGCGCCTCTTCAATCGAGCCAAATTTCAACTTTCCCACATGAAAACTGGCGGCTCTAGAGTGTTTCCTAGCAAAGTCACAGACAGACAGACCGACAGACAGACATTTTTCGGGCACAAGAATACGTATACTTACGAAACTTCTGTGACTTTGCTAGGAAACACTCTAGAGCCGCCAGTTTTCATGTGGGAAAGTTGAAATTTGGCTCGATTGAAGAGGCGCACCGTGGCACGATGCCCATTGAAAATGAGCGGGATCCGTTCCCGGGAAGTGTCATTTTTTCGGGAATTTCGGGATTTTTCGGGAATAGCCTAGGAAACACTCTTAGTGTCTGAAAGTTTTACCGATCGGGACGAAACTTGGTAGGGACGAAGCTCGGGACCCCCAAATACGAGCTGTTGAAGATGGGCCGGATCCGAGAATTTTAAGACCCCCGTTCAGGGCCGTATTTTTTTTTAAAACGTCCCGACTTAAGGATTTGTTCCTCGGTAACGGTACATAGCGGGGAGATTCTGTTATTCTTGTACAAGATTCGTACCTTGTTAGATAGCTACTACACTAGGGAAGTTTTTAAAACAATTTGTACGCAAAGTGCCTTGACAATTTTGCGAAAATAACTTGTAATAACTTTAAAAATAGTTTGTGAAAGTTTTTCTTTGAAATTTTTACACGATCGAAATACCTCACGATATTTTTTAATCCAGAAGGAAGCATAGTATTGGACAAGTATTCCAGCAAAAAAAATCAAAAAGTTAAAGTAGATTTTTTGAAAATTACATTTCAAGACATCTGAAACCATTTTTTTAAGAAAAGTTGAAAATCGAAATATCTCAAAATCTATTGAGTTTTGTATAGTGCATGTTGGGGTTAATTTACTCCTTACCTCTTGTTTTATCAGATCACCAAAGGAATGTATCCAGTTACCAGTAACCCTGTATACTGCGGAAAGTACTTATAGATCTAAATTTAAAAGAAAACCGCTTAACAAAGTAGATTTTTTGGTGAACGTTAATATCCAGGTAGTCAATATGAAACTTAAAAGAAAGCTTAAAATCAAAGACAACTCCCAAGTCCCCAATATGATCAACTCTCTCCAATATATTCCCTCCAAGAAAATAATCGTAAGTAGGCTGATGGGATTTACCAAATCTAATGGTAAAGCACTTTTTTATATTACACTGAAGTCCATTAAGATTGCACCACCTTTCAAAGGAGTTAATATGTAATTGAAGGTTCATAGCATCGGATGATGACTCGATAGACTTAAAAATTTTTGAATCGTTTGCAAAAAGAGAGATCTCACAATGTTTGATGCAATATACTACCTGTATCATTAATGAAAATTAAAAATAATAAAGGGACCATATGTGTTCCTTGGCCAACTCCTGAAAGAACTTCCATAGTAGTTGATATGTAGTTTTTTATTTTAACCATTTGTTGGTGTCGATTTAAGAAGGATTCAAACCAAACTAAGAGATTTCCAAAAACACCAAAAGCCTCCAATTTTTTTAGCAATAAATTAAAATTTACGAGATCAAATGCTCTTGTAAAATCTATACAGGGTGAGTCATTGATATGGGAAAGCTCGATTACACCTATACCATTAAAGATATCGAAATGAACCAAAAAGTGCTGTAAATGGGAGGGTAAAGTGCAGTTTGTAAAATTATTTTCAGATACACAGGATGGCCCAATATCGCTGTACCCCATACAACTTTGTTATTTTAAATAGGACACCCTCTATATTATTACATCTTTAGATTATTTGAGAAAAGTAAAAAAGAATGGTTTGTAAAGTTGAAGTTTGTAATGAGCGATTTATGAGTTATAAACAAATGAAATGATTTTCCATTTTCAAAGCAGCTTTTCTTAAAAACAGCTCAAGATAGAGGAAAACGGCTTACATGTTCCTATCTTAATTTTTAATTTAGTATCCGATCATGTAGCTGAAATTTTTATACCGGGTGATGAAAATAATCAAATTTTTTACCACTCTGTATAAAAATTTCATCCATCCAATAGGATACAATACCGTTACAAACTTCAACTTTACAAACCATTCTTTTTGACTTTTCTCAAATAATCTGAAGATGTAATGATATAGAGGGTGTCTTATTTAAAATTACAAAGTTGTATGGCGTACAGCGATATTGGGCCATCCTGTGTATCTGAAAATAATTTTACAAACTGCACTTTACCCTCCCATTTACAGCAGTTTTTGGTTCATTTCGATATCTTTAATGGTGTAGGTGCAATCGAGCTTTCCCATATCAATGACTCACACCCTGTATATATAGAATCAACAACTTTGCCACAATTCAACTGGGATGTAATGTACTCGGAATAAACTGATAGGTTTGTAACTGTAGATCTAGACTCAAGGAATCCATGTTGATGAGGAAGTATATATTTACGAAAATACGGAAGTAACTTAGTGTACAGGGTGGGCAAATTTGGATGTTTCTATAGGAGATCTCGGTAACTATAAGAGCTATGGAAAATTGAATGGCACATTCTCGATCGCTTTTTTTGAGAGGAACTCAATGGTGAAAACCGGAACTCGCTATCTTCTTTTGTTTTCGAGCTATAATGAAAAGTACGATTTTTCACGATATCGACCAATGTCGATATCTTTCTTGGTTTTCAAGCTAGAGAAAAGATATTTGCACATCCTTCAGGCACTTTTTTGAGTAGAGTGGAATGGCCTCACCAGATTTTGAATATCTTTTTTCATTTTTCGGTTATAACATAAAGTTGTATTTTTTTAAATGGAAGTCATAGTTGGCCATGAACTAATTAAATAGATTATTTTTTTCTCTTTGCAACGATATATAACATGTGTGTTAAAAATTTATGAAAAGTTACATTTTTCAAAATAAATTGAATTTATCTAGCTACCTGAGTTTTTTTTTTTTTTGACTAGTCACCTAGTGGGCGTGAATGTCATTTAGAATAGTATATTATGAAGACGCCTGTCAAAGCCAGTTCTCTTACATTTTTGAGTTAGAAAGGGACTGTTTCGCTTTGAAAGAAGTAAAATTTGGTTGATCACCAATGAAACTTTTTATATGTTATGTTCGATTGCTTTATGCAAAATAGTAACAATTGGGATTTTGAAAAAAAAAATTATTGATTTTTTTTTATTTTGAAACTTTTTTATCAATAATTTTGATATTTAATGCAAAAAACTTAAAAATAATTTTTTTCAATTAATTATAAACATTTAAAAATTGATAAAATTAAAAAAATATCACGTGACTATAAACGCGCCAATATTGGTCACATATAGTTGTGACGTCATAATGTTATAGCTATTCAATAACAGTACAGCGTTTACGGCTATTACACGTGACTAGACAATAATATTGAAAACTTATTGCTAAAAAACGAGTTGTTAGTTGGTTCCGATTAGCTATTTATTCTCCATTATAAAATTCTCGTCAATTTGATTTCTTTGTTAATCCAAAACTTGTTGTCCGGATTATAGAATTACAAAAGTGTCCGAACTCCTGAGGCGTCCGAATTACTGGAGTGTCCGAACTAACGCGTGTCCGGAGTATCGAAGCTGTACTGTAATTGGATGAATTTTATCTGGACCAGGACTTTGGCTAGAATTCAAATTATTTATGCACGTTTCAATATCCTCCAAGGTGAACACAATACTGCCGATAGAGTCATTAAACTCGAAAGGTACAGCTGTTTTACTAAGATCAACATTACGATAAATGCTTTTAAATTTACCAGCAAAAAGATTGACAATATCTTGACCGTTATCAGCCGTTTGATCATTTAGGTGAAGGGTTGACGGTATCGAATTATTAGAACTGAGATTGTTAACATACTTAAATTTTTTTTAGAGTTATATCTTATTGATTCCTCCGTAGATTCAAGATATAATTTTTCATCTCTATGAGTTAATAGTTTAGAATAAGCTCTATCCCTTTTAAATCTATTAAAGAAAAATCTGGCCTTGTACCTTTTGTATAGTTTGTGAGAGATTTTCTTATTAATAATTTCCGCTTTCAGATCATTTGAGTACCAGTGAGGAAAAGTTCTAAATTTAGTCTTTAATGTAGGTACAAAATTATCAATCAACTTCTGAAAAATTAACCCAATATTAGTAACACATTCATTAAACTGAATCTCACCTGAAATGCCATCAGGAATAGTAATATCATTCAACTTCTTTATAAATGATGACGTTATTCTCGCGATATTTCTGATCTTGAATTTCAGCTATAACTTCATCGGCAAGGAAAAGAGAATTATCCTCAATAATGTCGAGTCTACTTTCAGTATCAGTTATCTTATACTTCAACTTTGTTGATAGCACTAGAAAACCTTTTAAAGTTGTAATCAATTTTCTTTGATAAAAGTTTGTACAATGATTTGGCGCTAGGATCTAAATCATTGAGATCGTTTTCATCTTCCATAAAAGATGATTCATCTAGTTCTTCATTTCCGCAACAAGTCGAGAAGACCATGTCTCGATTAGGTTTAGCCCTTAGTGCGCAAGAGGAATGGTAATAAGCACCACAGTTAGTGCATTTAGATGCGTCACTTATGTCACTTATATAACGACAATGTTGCACCCATTTTGGGGTACAAAAAGCACTTATGAGGCATTACACTGAGGTCCTTATTAAATCTCAACTGTTTGTTTACAATTTCTTCCTTTTTCTTATTTACCTTCAATAAATTTATTTATTTCTTAAATTCACTTATCACCACTGATAATTATAATGAGCAAAAAATAACAAAAAAATAACAGTATCTCATTCCACTCCACAACAATAATTGAAAGTCTATTTCCTTCCTATATACACCTTCAACTAGTTTACAAACTATTTACAACTAAAGATCCAATTTTTAACACAATCTGATACCACTTTCACCAAATTTTCACCCTCAAAACAGCACGAAATCGTGATAAAACCAGAGAGCCAATAACTGTGACACTCACTCTGAATTCATAAAGCAATAATGTATTGCGATTTTATTTCTTCACGCTCACCGTTTTGCCAGTCTGTGGAAATGTTACCAGGTATTGGAGAGACTTACGGGAAACGACTACGAAGCGCAGGTTATACAACTGTTCAAGATGTCATGAGAGAATTCCTGAAAGTAAATGGCAACGAAAGTCAATTTAAATTCTGGTTACAAAGCGTAACCAACGCCAACTCAAGATGGGCCGATCATTGTTACTTGGGCTTAGTGGGCTTGTGCAAACAAAATGTTAAACATGTTGAGCAGCCGTCAAAACAAGCACCGATTTTGGACAGGAGTGTATCAAGACAGGAAGTGAATAAATCGCCAGGTCCGGTTCTTGGTAGGGATACTTCAAACCGATCGTCAAATAAAACAAATGGTCTCTTAGAAATTAATCAAACACAATTATTATTCGAACCACCCAAATTTACTTCTACACCAGCAAAATATGAAACTTCTTCCACTTTATCTAATTCTGGACAGCATTTCACAAGACTTGAATCCAAGATAATAAAAATGGAAGAAGATATGAAATCCTTCAAAACGGATTTTGAAAAATTGAAGAAACAGAATGTTGAAATAATGGTATCTATGAAAACTGTTGGAGAACATTTTACACGGCCGGAATCCAAGATAACACGAATTGAAGCAGATATGAAATCACTCAAAGAGAATTTTGAACAGTTAGAAAAACGCAACGCTGAACAATTAGTGGTTATAAAAAATTTTCAAAGCGTAATAAGCAATTTAACAAAAGCAGATGTCTCCTACAAGCTGACAAGCCAATTACAACATCAAGAATTAAAAAAACATGTAGAAACTAACAGTAGAATGATTGTGATGGAAATGAAAAAAACTCTGTCGGAAGGAATTCAATCAATCGAGGAGCAACTTTGTAGAAAAGCGGAAAAAGTTGAAAAAGGTACTCAAACCGAAGAACTGACCACCTCTGAAAATCAAATAAAAGAAATGACAGATGAAGGTGTTGATAGGAAAAAGTCAAAACGATGCTCTTGGCTGTGTTGGATTGTATAATTCTATTGTTTGCATTATTATTATACATATCGACTGTTTTATTGGGCGACGCACCATAATATGATAAAAACTTTGGATTGAAATATTGGGCAAGTTTTTAAATCCATCGATTGCCTATGCGCATTAAGCAGTTCTCCCAGCAGTCCGTTCGTAAATTCACCGCAATGTTCCAGTGAAATCTACCGGGTAGTTTTTTATTTCGGCGCTGGAAACAATTTATCTCCAGCAGATCCATCGGTCTTGGAGATCGATGAATCCGCTGGATTCTTGATGAATGTAATTATGTTAGGTTACATTTGGAAAATTTTGACATTTACACTTTTTTAATCACAAGAAATTAACAATGGAGTATTTATTAGTTAAAAAGTTGGTTTGGCATAGCTCATCATCTTTTGAAGAGACAGACAGCGAAGATGACCTATTATTTTTCTTAAATTTGAATAAATGTAGATATAAACATACAAAAAATACAAATTATATAGCAAAAATCGTTTTCCGCTATTCTGGTGGTGATTTCAAGTCACATTTTAGACTTAGCAGAACGGCCATACAAGTAAGTCAATCTTGGAAGTCAATAACAGATATTGTACATTATTATATTTTTAATTAAGTAATTTATTAATGTGTTATTACAGAATCTTGTCTCTGAAATGAAACATAATGATAAACTGTCCATAACTGGCCGATCTCCTGTACCATTCAATGACTGTATGTTGATGACTATTTGGATTCTGAGCAATCAATTTTTGTATTGTAGTTTTAATAATTGCACCGACGCCTGCAGAAGACAGGACCTTTTTATTTATTTGTAAATGTCAAACAACAAATAAAAAGGGGTTAGGTTTCGTTGTTTATTACAATTATTCGAAAACTTCATCGAATAGTTCATAAATTCATCGAGAATTCGCATTCAACGGAAGCATCGATGACGTCACATGGAAACATCGAATAATTTCAGCAATGTTTTTAAGGTTGCATTTAAAAACTTGCCCATTGGCTTAGAATAAAAAGCTGCTGTTAGTGCCAAGAGTTAGGTTTTAAATCTGTTGAGTCATTTGTGAGAAAATTTAGAAGATTTCAAATTAAAAAAAAAAAAAAAAAAAGATAATTTGTGACACCATTTTTATTATATTTTGACGTAATTTTTGTTATTTGACGTCCTTTTTGTTTGGTTCAAAGAAAGGTTATTAAGAAAACAAAAAGGAGTCACAAATTGAAGCTTTTTCTCTGATTTATTTGAAACGCTGAATAGACTTAAAATGTAACTATGTATAGCAACAGAAGCAGTCTGCACCTGCAAATCATAGTCCATTAAATAAAACTTACAGCGATGATTATATTTGGAACATTTCCCTGCTTGGAAAACACCGACAATCTGTCTATTGTATCATTGTTTCCAACTATGTCTTGAAACGTTTGAGGTCTATATTTTTCAATCCTAAAAACAATAATTATAGTAGAGATAAAAATACAATAAGAATTCGGTAAAAATAACTAGATTGGTGGAGGTTGATTTGATTGATGGATCATAACAAACTTACCAAGGTAGATTATCAGATTTTTTCTCGGGGACTTCTTCAGTGATAGATATCGCTGAGGTGCTTGGAACTGGGTCTGTTTCCATAATTTCCATTATAGCTTTAACAGAGAAGAACAATAATTGTATTTTCCTCTGTGGCTGGACTGTTTACCTTTCACATCAAACTACAAAATAAACAATAATAGTACACCTTATCTGCTACTTGAGAAGAGTTTCTTTTACCACTTATTTTCTATTTAGCAAGGAAAAGAAACGAAAATCAAAATAGTTTAGTTGAAGATATTAACATGATAACAAGAACGAAGTGCGGCGAACATGGAATCATGGAAATATTGGGATTGGAAATAAGAAATAAATAAACTTGAATAAAATTTTCCCTCCAATCTTCAATTCCAATCAGTCATCCATCAGTCCAATCCAATCTGGCATTATTTTGAAGTTTGAGCTGTACATTAAACAGTAACAGTGAGTAGTGACACTGATGACAGTGCCTGCTGATTATACCAAAGAAGAAAAAAGATCAGGAAAGAGTATAACGTTACTTTGCCTATCAAATGAATGCGACGGAAGTCAGCCATCTTGGTAGTCCAAATTTGACATTGACAGTTGATTTAATTCAAACCATGCCATAAAGCTTGGCCGGTGATTGGCTGTTACGTGACGGATGGTCGACGGACAGGCAGAAGTGGAAGTGATATTCTTTCTTTGATATTTGATATTCATTGACGAATAGGGTTGCTGCTTTACCGATACTCACGCTACGTCAGTCAATGCTGGTAATACAGGTACCCTATCGACAACCCTGAGACAGCCAAATCTATTGGGGTTTGGGGCGACGTATAGCACCAAAGAAACTCATCCTCCTTGAGTATTTTCATAATACTTACTCCCTACCCTACTGCATACTACTACTTATATTTTATATAAGATAGGGCCACGAGCAGATTGCCGTGACGTCACTCCGTGACTGAAAATACTAACGGAAGTCTTGGTGTTCGGCTTAATAAGTGAAAATGTTATTTTGGGCAGTAATCACAGGCGCAGTAATACTGGGGATGAGGAATATCAATAAGAAAAGTGAAAACTAGAATACGAAATGCCGTTATTCTTCATTTCCCACCAACAAGAAGTGATGAACGGTTGCGTAAATGTTGACAAAAGAAGAAATTCAAGATTAAAAATGCTAGAATTAGAGGCAAACATTTTGAGGATAGTGATTTACTGCTTGAAAGAAGAATTACCGATTTTACGTAGCACAAATCGAAAATTTCTGTTATCGTAAAAACGACATTCGTAAATAATTATTTATTATGTTGAACGTCATCATTTTGACAGTAAATGTTCATTCGAATGAATCCGGCAACATGGTTCGGTTCGGTCCTACCACCTCAAATCATATCATCACATGCTCAGAGAAGCGTATGTGCTTTGTATAAAAGAGGTTGGTACAAATATGTATTGTCATCATTAATGACGTCATGACCATTTGCCTGAAATGTACCATATACCAACCTTATTTACACAAAGCACATATATATACCTCTACACCTCTGAGCGTGTGATGAATATGATTTTAGGTGGCAGGACTGAACCATAATATGTAGTCGGATTTATTCGAATCGAATGATAAGTAACTGTCAAATTATCACTATCTGCATACCTACCTAATTTATAAAATGTCATTTACAGGAAGATTTCTCGTCTTATTCCGAATATTAAGATGTGGGTGGGTTAACGTCTTAACGATATTCGTTTTATTTGTGTTATGCTGAACATCTGCCACTCAACGGAAGATTAATAATTATCATTTCTGTTTTGATTAATTTATTTCCTGACATAACCTATAAACTGAGTAATTCACCCTGTCTTGAAAATGGGCAACCTTGCAATTTTATTATCAATGACGTCATGGCTACTTTAGTTGACCGAACCACAGAATAGAATAATCAGAATACAAACTTCAATAAAAATAAGGGGTACGCGCATCTGCTCGCGCGGGTTTAGACGGGGTTAGAACTCAGCGGCAGTCAGCGGCGGAGCGCAACGGAGTGAGTTAATGTATATCGCTCGTTGCCTGTAGTACCAGTGGCGGAGTGGCGCTCTTTAGTGGAGCGAAATCGGACCAAAAATGTGTTGTTTTTTTTTTTTGGCGTATAACCAGCTGCCACTTATACGTATGATGTATTAGACTACTCCCGACAAGAAATGGACATTTACGACATTTTTCCGTAGGTCAGGACTTTTTAAATTGAAAAAAATTGCAAAAATTTGTAATTCAGAAAAATTGCTTTTTAAAAATATAAATTGTCATATCTTTGAAACTAATTGAGCTATCGACGGAATTTTTTTTTTAAATATAAGTGCATACATAAGCGCTTCTTTTGGCAGTAACCTTGTTTTTAGGACTTTTATATTTTATTGTGAAATCAAAAGTTAATTGAAAATTTCCACAAAAATGTATTGATATTTTCAGTCAGCGTGAAACTTTTTTATTTTTGAAAATTTCTTTACACATGCAGCGAAGAAATTGGAGCCAAAATATTAAGGAAGTTTTTAAAAGAAAAATTTTTGTCGTATGTTTGGTAGTTATTGAATTATGAATTTTTAATTGTGATCTAATTCGCGCGATGGCTGAACGGTAAGCTTACGCACGGACGCATAGCCAGTCGCTTCCCTCTCTAGTATGTGTTTGTGGTATCGTCGGGCTGAGAATAAATATTTTGATTACTTTTGTAGCTTTTTCTTCATTCCCTATGATAGATAGTTAAGTAAAAACTTTCCACTTAAAATACTTTCTTTTTTTAACATAATTCGCTTTCCGCATTCAGCTTGCCGTTTTTCCCCACAAGCAAGTAAGTAGGTAATATGATTATTAATGACAACATACCTTGTAGATATTGTCGGTTTTTGTACAACTGTCTTGTCTTTAACACTCACAGCTTTTTTACAAATAAATCATTGAACACACGTTGTTGAATAAAACTCCAAAAGGATCGAAAGATGTGTAATTGCATGGTCAACCATGGCTAACCAGTCAAACATTTTCAGAATCTAATTCTATCGGGTATTTTTTTATTAAGGAAATGCTTTTTTCAACTGTTTATAGAATTGATCAAGGCAAATAACTTTTTCAAATAAGTTTTCCTAAAAAAGTAAAAAATAAATTAGATACAGCCTTTGTAAGTTAAAAAAATTTAAAGTTCAGCCCTGTGATAAATTAATGTAACTAAACTGATTTCATGCAATCAACAATCAGAAAAGCACTTCCAACACATAAGGTTACCTGGGTAAACAAAACGAAAACTAACAGGAAGCAAACGAAAATAACTGAAGTATAATAGGTAATGTTTATTAGGTAAGTTAAATGAAAAAACAAAGGATGGAAATTTTCATTTTATTTCATTTTTATTTCCTGTTATTTTGCTTTTGTTTCCTAGGTAACCTTACGTACTCGATTTTTGATTGTTTAGAAAAATCAGTTTGGCAAAGTACCTATGCAGTTGAATTTACTATAGGTCTGGACTTTATTTTTTTTTTAGCTTCCAAAGGCTGTATTTCGTTTATTTGTGAGTTTTTTTAACTAAGAAAAGTTATTTGAATAAGTTACATATTTGCCTTGATGAATTATTATAATACACAGTCGAAAAAAGTATCGCCTTAAAAGACATCCCACCCCATATGAATATTGGCTTATTAATTTATGTCAAATTCAGGGATTATAGTATGTAGTTCGTATTTTTTGTTTTATTTCACATATTTTTTCGAAGTTTATTCTTCGGTATACGCAGTTACCATTAAGGTGCACGTATATACATACTACCAAATACTCTAGACTTACCTATAGGTCTAGAGTATTTGATACTATACATACCTACCTTCTACCTTGCTGACTGCATGCAGACTTCCTCATACTCACTATGCAAGATCATACTTAATTAAATATAATTTGGTGATAACCAGTTACTTACATATATTATTTGTAGCTAGGTACTGTAATTTATTGTTTGGTGGGTAGGTAGGTGATTAAAAAAACCTACAAAATTTTCAAAATTTATAAAAATACGTAATAAAATTCCATAATCTGCACAAACACTTTCTAAACAATTTATGTACCTACCTATTATTTTTATAAGTTACTTTTCATGGTGCGCTACAAACAATAATTAGGTATTATAAGCTAATGCTATTGAAATAAAACTTAGCTCCAAAATGAAATTAGAATTTATATTTTATTTTTGGTCTTCTACAATTTTCAAAACGACCTGTAGGTAGATATTTTATACTTTTGATTACAGATCAATATATTCATTTTGATGTCCAATAACAATAATAATTATTAACATTAACGTATAATAATAATTATTCTACCTACAATAATAATACCTACGTTCTACTTTAAATTTAATTAGTTTTTGAAGCCCAAATATTAAAAAAAATTAATAATATGCTTTTTTGGGAACGTTTGAGAACATTCACGTGTATTTGCTGTATTTGCTGGTCATACTGACCAGAAACCTGGTCCAAGGACACGTGTCCAGGGCAATAATAATTGAAGTTAATACCTTAAATGTTTACATGACAGGTAAAGTGGGACCAGCCTGAGTGTAAGACTGAAAAAATATGTCTTATAGCTTATATTATACCTTATTCCTATATTTCGATTAATGTAGGCCTTGCATTTGACTCGGCGCTCTCTATGTAAGGGGTAGCGCACGATATTGGCGCGACATCGGTTGAAAAAAAGGTCATAACTACCAAACGACAATCGCTACAAAGAATAATTTTTATACAAAAACTTCTACTATATCTTGGCTTCATTTTGTTCGCTGTATGTGTACAAAAATTTTCACAAATAAAAAAGTTTGTCGCTTAGTGAAAATATCAATACACGTTTTGCAACATGCATCGTTTGTATTATTTTTGCGAATCAGCTATATGTACTTAAGGGCAGCAAGATACACGATTGGAAGCGCCCATTTGTCTGCTTTAATTTGATGAAAAAATCATTTTAATATCTTGATTACTTTCAAAGATATAGTCATGTAAATGTTCAAAAGTACAATTTTTTAAAATCATAAATTTTTATGTTTTTTTCAAATATCAAAGTCGTGACCTACCCAAAAATGTCGTAAATAGCCGTTTTGAATGCAAAATTATGCAATGAACAAAACCTATTAGGTCTGACCTGGTTATACGTCAAAAAAAAAAAATCGATAACGGAGCGACTTTTACACCGAATTTCGCTCCACTACTTCTATAACCGCGAATTTTATAGCTTCAGACGTTGATTTATATCGTTTTATGTTTTTTCGTTTATTATTGTATATTGTTATTGGTAATAGCGTTAATATGTGTATGTTTTCTTTTGTTTTTAGACTTTTTTACAACTTTTAGGATAAGCTCAATGTAGAATATTTTATTTTTTATTTTGGATATGCCTTATCGCTTTTATAGCGTAGGTGAAGAAAAAACTTTCGTTTCAGTTTTGGCTACAATTAGGTAGGTATACACTTAGGTTTGTAAATTGTATTCAGTACAACGTCTTTAATTCCGACACAGGTTAATCCGGACACTCAATTCTCAGAGTCATAGTCCGGACGCACCTCGGTACTCCGGACAATGAAATTGGGAACTCGTGCAATTATAAAATATGTGCGTATTTCAAGTTAACAAAACTAAACTCAATTCCTCTAGAACACACACTTATTGATGTAAAACAGACATTCATGTTTTGTATTCTATATACTTACAGATTCAATAGCTGGATGCTCTTGAGCTCGAGATTTATTGCCCTTTATTACCCAGATTTCCGGTGTATTGAAGAATAACCAGCCCAACCACCCTAATAAACATCACATCAAATTTTTTGCTGCAAAAACTTCCTAACAAAGCATTCAAGGCAGAAATAGGTGCTAAAAAAGAAAAAAACATCACCAATTATTTTCCTATACCTACATAATAATAATTTTATTGTGATTTAGAATAATTTTTGTCATCTACTTATTCATTCAGACAATACAATATGACACATATGAAATTACATTTTTTCAAATACATCCAGTAATCCGGACAAATCGCTAATCCGAACATACCCCGTGCATTTAATTGTCTGATTAAAGAGGTTGTACTTTGTACTGTATAGGTATTATAATATTTTTTACTAATAAAACATTTTTTTGTGTGTTCCCCTAAATGTTGAGTTTTTTTTTTTGCTGCATTTATCCTAACAAGTGTGCTGATTTATTCAATGATTTTCTTAAAAAGGGGAAACACTTGAGAAGTATCGGTATAAAAGGAACCTTTATAATGTAATATCTAAGAATTAAAATCAAATTATTTAAAATTAATTAAAAATTTAAAAAATAACTAAAAAAAGTAAAATCTAAAAAAGTAATAAAAAAATAACAACTATAAAAATGTTCCAGAACCACTGGTCAGCCTGGTAGGCTGTATGTGATTTTTTCAGCCATTTACCGTCATTTAATTCTTTTGTGGATTTTATGGATCTGTTAACCTTTATTTTATTACTAGCTATCACTATCACTACTACTGTTGTAATAATAATAAACTGATACACATAATAGATGTTTTTGAAAACATCTATAATATAGTAATAATAAAATAATATATAAACATATATTTTTAGTACGCTCCTGTGCGCTCTTGCACAAACTGATTTCATTAGTTTTGAATGCGGACCTGACTTCTAAACCCGAACGTGTGGCCGCTAGAGGTGGGGGTTGACTCTACCAGAACAAAGGCACCGACGGCGAGTTTGGCTTCTGATTAAGTCTATTCTGTGACCGAACCATAAAGGGAGCGTCTAGACAGGACTAGAGGCAACATAGGGCGACATGCATATTGTCAACTTATAGTCGAAGTTTGTTTCTTGTAACAAAAAATATGTCGCAGAAATAGGAAACCAAGTGTACAGCACATACACGAAACAGCTTTATGAAGTTTCTAGGTTTTTGAAACGTGTCGCAAATATCGGTTATTTTATTAGTGTCAATTAAGGGACAAATAATTGTCAATACATGTTTTAACAATGTGGGATGAGCAGAGTGATGTATTAAGTATTAATAGCTGCAGCTTTCCTTGTGTTAAGCAAAAAGAAACGCAAGCGCAAAAAGTGTTGGGTACGGCCTTATTTACAAGAAAGAGCGCACGCGAGGAGGAATATAAAAGTCTCATGACAAGTTTGATTAGGTACCGACGATCAGTTAAGTTAACTATAGCGGTGGTCATTTGAAGAACTTTTTACGAATGTCAAGCAGCGACTTTGAGGTTCTTCTCTGTAAAATAGGATAAAATAGGACCAATAATTACAAAGGAAGGAGGAAATCGACTAGTAACTGCAAGTACCTACACAAACTGTCCACACAAAAGTAGCAAGTCGCGTCTTGTCGACGTCTGTTTCTCGATTTCCTTTGAATTTACCGCTCGGCAAGCGAAACACGCGACACGCGGCACAGAGAAACATTGGTCATCGCGACATGAGCAACCAGCTAACCAGCAGAAATACTCGGCAACAAGCGGCAACTTTGTATACTGAAGTTTCAGAATAGTAGGCACTAAGTTCTTAGAAATATTACGGACTTAAAGTAAACACATTGTTGCCAGCTTTTAATTCTTGGTGTTTTATCATTTTGTATTTTTATCATTCACATGCAGGTAAATGGTTGTAGGATAAAAAATACTGTGTTTTATTTGTTGAGTAATTTTTCTGCTATAATAATTTCACAACATCGATATTTAATAGCAAAAGATGTAGAATTTCAATGAGGTTCGGTCCCTTAAAATATAATATATGGCAACATTACAGCAGTGTCAACAAGTACAAAGGATAAGCAGGTCCAACTTGCAGTAAGGTAAAGTAAGATGGATATATATCGAGCATGCTGCCAGTCCGTCCAAGGCAGCTCCGTATTCAGTGGCGTATCGTTCATGCTATTTTCGTGAGGGGCTGCAATATAACATTTATCGCTCCTTTAAATCCTTAATATTTTATTTTTATGTTTATATTTGCTGAATTATTGAAGCATCACAAAAATTAAAAAACGCATGAAAATGAATGAAAAAGAATTCGCGGCAGTGGAATAACCTGAACAAAAAGAAAAGTTGTTTGTTTTGGGCTGTTATTGGATGTCGATCGGGACTTGTATATTTTTCTCTTTCTGTTTTCTGGTTGTCAGAAAAGAAAAATTAATATTACCGGGGGAAGAAGATTCTCGACTCTCGGGAACAACAAAATTTTGAATATTTCATATTGTTCATAGACAATCTGTGAAGTAATTAAGAAATACAAGCTAGAAAAAATCAATATCTTACTAATTTGTTAATAATTAGTTATTAGTTAATTATTTGGTAAAATAATAATACAATAATGATTCCTGTTTTGGGAATGAACTGAGTTCCAGGATACAGAAAAAGTTTAACTATAAGAAATTTACGGAATTACCATCCCGGAAAAACCCATACCCGGTCGACAATAAAGTGCATAATTAGTGGGGATAGCTTGGTTGCTTTAAGGGTCGCTCATCAGATTTCCTGTCTGAATCTTATTTCTCAGTTCTCACTGTGGTGTAAACGGGAAAGAAGCAAGCTTCTTTGAGTGCCGAAGTGAAATACTGTTTAAATTTAAAGTTGTGAGCAATATGGAAGGCGAGAGCAGCCAAAGTAAACGTCGTCGTACGAATTTATCTACAGGAGAAAAAACTATTATATACAACGTGTATTGTGGACTCCGTGAAAGGAATCAAAGTATGTTGGTAAACGATGTAGTTGCTTTGTGTAGTGATTTAACCAAAGTGTCAACTAGGAGTGTACACCGAATCTTGAAAACTTTCAAAGAGTCCAAAGGCGGAACAGAAAAGGTAGCTGAAAATATTGAAACAAGGGGGAGAAAACGCATTGACATTGATGATGACATAAAATACGCCGTTCGGAGAAAATTTCATTCGTTCTTTTTCCGAAATGAAATTCCAACATTAAAAGCAATCGCTGCCGAAATCAATTCGGATGACGCAATGCCGAAAATATCGCGACGTGTCTTATTGCGGACATTAAGACAAATGAACATAAGGCATATGAAAAGGCAGAGAAAAAGTCTTCTTATAGAAAGAGAAGAAATAATTTTGTGGCGGAGAAATTATTTACAAAAAATTCGAGAGTATCGTCGTGAAGGGAAGAAAATATATTTCTTAGACGAAACTTGGCTGAATCAAGGTCATACTGTTTCGAAAATTTGGCAAGATTTGGAAATAACAAGCCGTCGACAAGCTTTTTTTGAAGGTTTTTCCACAGGACTAAAAGCGCCAGCGGGCAAGGGGCGGAGGCTCATAATAACTCACATAGGTAGTGATTCGGGTTTTTTGGAAAACGGATTGCTACTTTTCGAATCGAAGAAAACTAGTGACTACCATGAGGAAATGGATGCGGAAAAATTCGAAAGCTGGTTTTTAAAAATTTTACCAAGCCTTGAGCCAAATTCGGTCGTGGTAATGGACAATGCTTCCTACCATAGTCGACGATTGGAGCCATCGCCAACAACTGCATGGCGAAAAGGTGACATCATTAACTGGCTGGCTCAAAGAAATATACCATTTGATGACAACATGTTAAAAGTGCAACTATTAAACATCGCAAGGGCACAAATACCTCATTTTAAGAGATATGCTGTCGACGAATTGGCTCGCGAGTGCAACATCATTGTACACCGCCTCCCTCCTTACCACTGTGAACTGAATCCTATAGAACTTATTTGGGCTCAAATAAAAAACCAAGTGGCGAAACAAAACGTGACCTTCAAGATGGATGAAGTGAAACGCCTGCTAGCTACTGCAATAGGAGATGTGACGGCTGAAACATGGAGAAACTGCATCCGACATACTACAAAAGAAGAAGACAGAATGTGGGATCTAGACACAATAGTTGATGTTTCGGTTGAGCCATTAATTATCAACTTGAACGATAACGGTGATCGGGATAGTTGTCCATCATCCGACGATTTTTCTTCTGACGATGACTAAGGTACTATTTTTTTCCTATTTTCTTTGCTATTTTTATTTTTGCTATATGCTATATTATTTACTATATGCTATATTATTTGGAAGTTTACAATTATATTTCTCAATAAATTCATTATTGTCTGAACCTATTTTGATATTTTGCGTCCGCCACTGAATGCTCCAACTGAGCGCTTATACGTCACGACCACTTCCGAGAACTTAGTGCCTACTATTCTGAAACTTCAGTATAGTTTGTTTCTAGAAGCTAGTCATGAATGACAAAAGTCGCTGATTGTTGCCTCTGTCTGGAGAAGGCTTTTATATTATTGTTGTTTAAGTATCATGCAATAAAGCTCGGTTTCCACTAGCGCTTTACCTCGCTTCAGTACGCGTCGCTTCAAAAATAGTTCACCCATGTATTCTTAGGTACCTACCCGTTTCCACCTGAGCGGCGCTGCAAACCCCCTCTGGCGCCCCCATAATATTTAATACAACATAATAAATGATAATAAAATAAGATAATAAATAAAGTAATTTTGACGCGTCTTGAAGCGACGCGAACTGAAGCGCTAGTGGAAGCGGACCTTTATGTATTACACCAACCGGTTTCCACTTGAGCTGCGCTGCAGCAGAGCTACCAGGCGTCAAAACGCCGATCGTCGCATTCGTTTCGTTCGTTCGTCGGTCGTCGCGCTGTGAAGTTGAAGCAAACTAGCAAACTAAATAGTGGAGGAGACGGGTCAGTCCTCAGTTAGACAAACGCTAGAATAATAATTAACTTCTGATCTGATTTGAGTATTTATTTTGCTTTACCTAGTTGATTTCACGTTTTATGATATATTTCCAGTGCAGTACCGAGGAGAAAGCAAATACTCTTAAAGAGTACCTATTTGGAGAAAGGACACGCGCTGTGCGCTGCATATTATAGTTCCTGACTTTTTTATTGTTTTTTTAGTTTAGATCTATTTAGTGAAAACTTAAAAAAAATGTTTCGAATCAATATGAATGACGACGATGTTGAAAAATTAATCTTGTTAGTGAAAAATTACCCAGAATTATATGACATTAATAGCAAGCATTACAACAATCAATTACGGAGAGACAATATTTGGAATGACATCAGCAAGGAAATTGGGGAAAGCAGTAAGTATTCTTTCTTCGTAGGGTGATACAAATCACTAATCACTGGGATTACCATTACCATCGCTGTCAATCTCAATTCTCAATCATTGGCTGCTGGATGGCTGGAGTTTGGTTATGTCCTATGTCGCTTTTTTTATGAGGTTGAAGTTTTATGACAGGGAACAGGGCATAGTTGCCAGATGGATTTTTTCATATTTTTGGTGTTCTTCTTGTTATGTTTATATTTACATTTTTGGGGGCTTTTTATTTTGAAACATTATTTAGTCACATATTGCAATCTGGGTAATCCTATAGAAAGTGGTTGATGAGATTGGGAAAATTATACACACACATGTCACTGTAAACAGCTGATGGTCACGCCGTGTTGCCAGATTCACTTGTATTTATATGATGAAGTTAAAAAGATTACAAGTTTATTAATAATTAGATATTAAAGTGAGGGGAACATAGTTTAAGTTTAATTAGGTATATGAAATTTATATGTAGGGCAAGTAATTTTAAACTGTTAATTGTACTAATACTACAATATAATTTCCGATTTCAAAAAATAAAGTCGCCTAAAAAACTATCTATTTTTGGTTCATTTTAAGTAGGTACCTATAGAGACCTTATTGCGGCTGACCGTTTTGCTGATTGACCCTTCACTAAGTCAGGTTGGTCAGGTTAGGTATTTTTTTCCCTTGCCCTTACGGCTTTTTATATGTCATCTACCTATATTTTATAAATTTATAATTATTTTTATTGAACCACTTATTTGATTATATAATATGAAAACTCTACTGTTATAGCGAGGATAATACTATATAAAGACACGCACGTTTCTCTGGTTGCCTACTCACTCATTTGAAAATTAAAGGTCACTACAAAACGAAAACACCAGTTAGAATAGATACAACTTCCAAATTTCGTATAGCATGTGTGGTTTAGAGCTGACTGATATGATATGCTGATGAGTCCATAATAAGGACGAAACGGTACCGTCCATGTCTTCAGTCTTCTCCTCGCATGCTGTACGAAAGTTTTTCTAATTTGTTCTGTAAAGAATCTTTAGTGGCAAATTTAAATTAGAACCTAAGTCCCAATAAAATTCATCAAATATATTTTATAATTTACTTACCTACTTGAAATTTCAGGAAAAAAAATACCTACTGCCTGAAATTACGTTTTAACCACAGAACTTTAACGCCGTTAGTCTGACAACACTGTTCCAACCGTTAAAAATGAACGTTGTCATTTACATTTACATTTACAACACCTATAAGTACTTATAATAAATAGCCTGCATATAAATAATGTTTCTCAAAAATAAAATAAAAAATAAAAATTTTAGCCGAAACCTGCAAAACTAAGTGGAAGAGTCTTCGAGATGCCTTCCACAGGGTCGAGAGAAGTTGTCGTACCAAAAGTGGCCAGGCAGCAAAAAGCAAACGCAGATGGAGGTTTTGGCAAATAATGTCCTTTCTTGTGCCCTATATCAAAACCCGAGCGTAAGTATCCTGTTGGTTTGTTATATTACAATAAAAAATTATCGCTGCCGTTTTTATCTATTTTAGGCCTCGTTCAAATTTAACAGCAGAATCTGGCGAGGAAGACATTTCCAACAACCATATTGACAAACATGATGAAAATTATACGGATGATGATTTTCACGAAGACAGCAAAGATGACAGTATAGCTGGGAGCACATCACCACTTGCTACCAAGCCTGATGAAACATATAGTGAGAATACGAGGCTCAAAGTGATTCCTCGATCAACAAATAAAAAAAGAAATGCAGATACTGTCCCGGACCTGTTCAAAGAATGCATGGAACAAAAAAGAAGGAAAACCGAGGAGATGGAGGGCAGCCGAAGCGAGGACGGTGATGCGTTGCTAGAGTTTTTCATTAATATGGGAAAAACGGTGAAGACTTTTCCGCCATATTTACAGGCAAAGGTTAAGAACAATGTATTTAAGATTGTTAATTCGATAGAAATGGACTTGCTATGCAAAGGAACTAACCCTCTTACCTGAATGAAGAGGAAGATACCGGGAGACTGCGAGTGTCTGGGGTCGTAGCAAAATTACTTCATTTTAATTATTTCAATAAATATTTTAATATTATTGGAGGTATGATTTTTTTATTGTTCTACAGGGCGTAGCTGTTGATTATGGAAACATGGCTCTGTTGCTATAACGGTTTAACATATTGCTTTGTAAATTTTAGGAGTCAAATCTAACAATATTACAGATTTTTTTTTTAACGAATAGATGTTATACATCATTGAAAGCTTAGTTCATTTAATTTGCGACTGTTTAAAAATGAAGTTGGAACTAAAAAATGTGCAAAAAAATAAGAAAATCATGTGTTTCTTACCTTTATTCAACAGAACTGTTTGACGAAAAAACAGTTTTGTAAAGAAACATGAAGTATTAATTACTTGGTGTTACAACATTATTGCTTTCTTACAATGTTCTTTGAATTTAATAGGTACTTCATGTTTTTTTTTTTGTCAAAAACCTAGTTCTGTCGAATAAACAGATTATTTTATTTATTTTTTCACATTTTTTAGTTCCACTTTTAAAGTTATTTTGTTTATTATTTATTGATGGTGTAAGAAGAAGGTGATATCATGCAACATTTATCCTTGTTTAAGAAGAGTTTAATCGCTATGCACCATTCATTCAAGCTGTCTAATTAGTCGCTCTGCAATTTTAAAGAATCTGATAGATCACTGGCAACCGTGAACACCTTCAGATCGTCTGCAAAGAGTAGGGATTTAGAGTATCTAAAGACAGATATTATGTCATTTATGAATGAACAAGGAGAACAATAGTGGACCGCAGTAACCACCAATCTTCACCACGTGGATTCTATTATTAAAAAGGTTTTCAGCCACGAAAGTAGATCATCTGATTATGCCGTAATGGGAGAGTTTCTTTAATGAGCAAAGAAAGGTCTACCCTGTCTTTTAAAGGCTTTACCGAGGGCTTTACTAAAATCTGTATAAACAGAGTCAACCTGAAGCCCAGACTCTATAGCATTATAAATATAGGAGGTGTAGCAAAATAGATTAGATGCTGGATCCGCGATAGAAACTATGCTGTTGGTCAGCAATTTGGTTCCTAAAAACATTGAATATTACTAAATAAAGGAGTGAATGCAGGTCATATGAGTATAAAGGACATAAAGTGCAATTACTAGCCTGTTGGATGGGGTCGGAGTATTCCTCCATCGCCCTAACATTGCCTGAAACTCAATCGAGGAGAGAGCTTCCATCAAAACAACAACAGAGCCACCAGAGTACCAGAAGAAGTGTTTCGCCCTATTGGGGCTCATCTGTGTGCTGCATCTGGAGTATCCAGAGGATGTTGTCGAATTTCTGAAAGCCCTCCAGGTCTTAAGCAAACCAGTTACTTCAACTGGTTCAAACAATAGGACAAAACACGTGTCTGTGCTTGTTCTGGTACTCTGTTGTTGTTTTGATGGAAGCTCTCTCGATTAAGTTTCAGGCACTGCCAGCTTATTTAGCCCATCAAAAATATCAAGCTCTGTGAAGGCAATGTCGCTTAATTGAAACTTGTTTTCACTACTGGAGATAAGGATATCTTGTTGGGGACAATATCAAGACGGACTTGAAATAATCTGCAAATAAATTGCATTTTCGGTCTTTCTATTCTCGAATTCTACCGAATTTGGAATACCTGTGCTGTTTTTTCGCTTACCATTGACATAATGTCAGAAAAGACGAGAATTTATTTTGATATTGTGCTGTGTCTTTGAAATGAATTTAACGTAAGTAATCGTTATTTATTTTGGTCTTAGCTTCAGTTCTCATGGTTTTGTATATCTCATAGTCGAGTTCATTAAGTTCCAGAATTGAATTTAAATCGTTCTTAATCAGGTTGCATTGATAAAGGTTCAAAAGATTTATGCTATTCACTCGATGATGAACAGATAAACATGCCGTTCTCAGGGTCTTCCTCACTTTTATGCCAGGTAGTTTTTAATAAGTTGTAGTCTCCAGAAGCACGCGGGTATCTGTCAACTAAGAATTGCAGTGTAGAAAGATGATCATGATAGCCCAACTCCGGAACACTAGGAGATAGAACCGATGATATGATCATTGTCAATGAGAACTGATACAGATTTCTTCACAGGACGATTCAGCGATATTGATTTGAGTTATACATTTTTTTTGACGGCAATTAACACGTTGAGCACGGGTGTAGTGGAAAAAATGGAGGTCCACTAGACGGGGGTTCAATTTGGGCTTTTTCAGATATATATAGTCTGTATGAAGTATCCTGTATGCTTTTTGTTTGAAAACAGCATTTTTTTGTCAAAAATTTTGAAAACATTTTTGAGGCATCACGTTGATGCCTCGTCTTTAGCATAAAATTCTGTTCACTAAGACGGCGAGGCATCAACATGATGCCACATTATAAGCTATAGATTGGCTAATCCAAGAGGTTCTTTTCCGTGAATTCTCCTCTATCATTTTTTGTATGCATTGTAACTACCAAACATTTGCTTGCAAACACTAAATTATAGTTATAACACTTATATCTCACACAGACCACCCATGCTGTTCTCTAAAATCAGTAAATCGAGTAGTATAATAGAAATTCAAGGACGGGTTGGCAGAAACTGTTCCTATAGACGGCTATCCTACATATTCCATGCATACAGCATTATAGTGAGACATCAGACTGAGCCACACCGTCCCGAAATCCTTTTCACGTGAGACACTCATAGATGTCTCGCCGGCCCGATGAACAATTCAGTGAGGCATCAATGTGATGCCTCGCCGTGCTCAACGTGTTAAAACACCACCACCTTGAGTTTCAGTTAATATGTCTTTCCGATAAACATTATAAAAATTAGAACATATAACGATATACCAGAGTGCAGCCAAGATTCAGTTATAAGATGCCGTAGTCGAAGTTGAGAGAGTTATAACTGCACAGCACCTTTGTACGTAGACCATTTGTGTTTTGATAAAAGATAGACAGATTTCTTACCTTCAAGTTTTTTTTTCTTCGTCACGATTTTAGGTACACCATTGAAGAATCCAATAACTTTACCACGACAACCACCCTGCTCCACATCTCTCAGTTCCATTTTTAGTTTAGCAAAATGAGCTCTCTGAAAGGGTGTCTGATCAGCAGATACCTTATTTTCAATTTTTTAATTTAATTTGTTTAATTGGTCGATTTACTCCGTTTTTTTTTTTACCAAGTCGGAAGATTTTGATGTCCTCTGCAGCAGCGCTTGGTATATCAGAAAGAAAAAATTTGACATTGGATTGGACGAGTCATTCATTTTGTCGAGAAATTTCATCCAATCGTGATTGAATGTCGGAAATGCGACTTTCTAGCTCATCCACTTTGCTTTAAAACCAAAGAAATTTTTTCAACAGTTTTTTAAATTAAGTTACTATGTTTTTTTGAGACTTCCACATCCTGTATAAGTAAAAGGTAAGCCTTCAAAAACGTCGAATGAAACCCTACAATTTTTGTATTTCTACCAGTGAATACCCCAGATAATCGGCAATATACTGTATTTATTTATATTTAGCTGCTTCTTTAAATCATAATTTTAGTTCTACTGAGGAGAAGACAAGAAAACTGCTTGTTCTCATTTAAATACGAGATGGATGAAAACTGAAAACGTTTGAAGAAGAAAATGTTTTGGCCTTTTATTTCATCCAATGTCAAAGCACCACTCATTTTCTCTTTTGCTACCCCATGGTAGAATTGTATAGTTTAATTAAACACATAAAAAGGTTCAGTATGAATTTATTGGATGCATAACATAACTACTATTACATTGATCAATAATACTCTAGAATAATAATTGTGATCTGTGGCATTATAAAAGAGCAAATAGAAAAAAACTAAGCTTAGTTAAAACTAGATTTCCTCCTTCACAGTGAAATGGTGTTGTTCCTTCTCATTTTTTTTTTATGCTTACACTAACTACTAACTTTAGTATTTACTTAAAACTGAAATCAGTCTTAGTAGTACAGGACAATAGCATTCGCTGGACGTAAAAACTCTCACGAGAATTCCTTACTCGGAAATCTAACTCGAAAATCGATATTAACAGCTATAATTCGTACACCTCTGCAAACGCTTAATCTAAATGAAATATCCCACTGGCCAAAGCGAATTAATAGCACTCCATTCACAACAAAATTCTCAAATAGCAATAAATCTTTTTGGTTCTTGGATCAATAATACCTTTTGCCCAACTCTCATAACATCAATCCGCCAAGATTCTAATATGGAAGAACGATGACAGCGCACACACTCAAAATAAACAGCCAGGACAGATTGTATCACTTTCCATCAATTCAGGAAATGTTTTTAATGGACCCTAAAAATCTATACTAACTAGCGACCAATTAATTACCAAGTAAACTCATTATTCAACATACTTCAAAAGAGTTGTATTAGAACTGTCTATAACCACCAGAGCAGCTCTCATTAGACAAGATCTTCTTTTCAGTTGCCAGATCAGTTTTACCAAATGCATAAAAGGAAAGTGAGCCAAAAGTACGTCATCAAATTTCATACCCTTTGCAAATGTGAGAACGCGTTCTCAAATTCAAGTACATAGTTTATCAAAAAATATAATGAGAGGTAAATAAAAATTGGAATCTCTAATGGGATACTTTGATTGTTGAAATGAATAAACCACAATAAATATAACCGAAGCAGTTATTAAACTGGAGGACTCATTGTTTGGCACAGAAATTGTAAAGTTTCAAAATGGAAAAATTTTGTGTATCATCCAAAAATGGTAGATGCCCAAGATTCATTGTGGAAATTCAATCAATAGATATTGAAGAAGATATAGAAGATTCCATTTGATATTAAACATGATGAGCTGGTTCTAACAGAAGCAATGTATGAAGAATTTGAAACTCTGATGCCTCCTGGGAAAACCTCATCACATGAGAGGTCGTAACAGTCTGAGAAATGATAGGCGACTAAATAAATATTTGTGAAAAGCTTTCCCAGAAAAGCTTTCGATCAATCAATCAATATTACCTCCCTGTTTGATTTACAGATCTGTATCAGCAGATAGTAAAGACACATCTCAAGAAAAAGTGTGGCATTTGTGGCCCTCGTAATTTTTTTTTTTTTTTGGTTAAAGTATTGTGCATTTTGGAATGATACTGAAAGTCACTGTCTACGAGAGTGTTTGAAGAAAATCAGCAATAGCTTATCCATGTTGAACACACAAGTTATCACTTTGATCAAATTTGGAAATGGTCAGTCCTTAGATTAAACTTCTTTGGAATGAGCTTTCGTCACTATGGAAATGAAAATGTGTTTATTAAACAAAAAACGCAGTTATTTCTTGAAGTAGGTACCTAATAAAAGAAATTTTGTCTCAACTCAACACAAGGAAAATCAATGACTAAGACAATATCACAGCTGAGTTGATCAATCAATTCAAAATGTCTCTCAAGTTATCCAAAAATGCAAAATTCCGTGAATTGGAAGTCTTTATGTATATCTAAGAGTTTTGATCGATTTTTGATATTCGCTCTTATTAGGAAAATACCTTCCAGGAATTAAACGTCCAATTAAGCACCTATATTCACTATCAGCTACTGATACTGAAGTAAACACAAAATCACCAGTGAGGTTTCAGTCAATATTCAACATTTATGTATCGGTTCTGGCATATTCAATGGAGCTTCTATACGGTCCAAATCCAATTCGGTTTTTTATCAACGATCTTCAGACAACCGCTCTGCAATGCTGAAGCAGAAAACAAGCGTCCAAGGTCTAATAGAAAGTGAAAGAAGCGGAATGATAATCAACGAATCTACCCAAATATCTATTTGTTGCTCTAAACAACGCCGAAAGCATTCCAAATCAAGGTGCAGATATGTTACATACCGATACGTTGGCTACAGAGAATCAGATAGAATTCAAGATGCGACGGTAATGTCGGTATAAAACCAGACATACATAAATTGTGTACAAGCTATGGTGTGCTAATGCAAGTTTAAATAAATCATATATTATATTTGTTAAATTAGTGTGAGTCAATAATGTAACTGTAACTGGTTATATTGTTATAAATGAATCAGCTAAGTACCAGGTTTATTTTATTATCAAATTCAGTGTGAAAAATTGGAACAATGACGTGAAAAATAGAGAATACTTTGATACCATTAGAAAATTGTGGGCCTAGACCTCACATTCCAAATTATAAGACACTAGCATACAACATAACAGTTTCAATTGATTCTTGCCATTGTTTCAGACATATTACAGCTTGTATGCTTGCCTCATCGTCAAGTCAAAGTAACAATCATTGTCAATCGAGGCGCTTATTCCACTGTAATAATTGAGAAATTCTTCATAAGTCACCTGAAAATCAAATCAAATTAAAATCATAATCAATTATTTTAGATCCATGAGTCTTTTATAAAGCATAAAATATAATTTATATAAAGCATATTTTTATACGAAATGTAGTCCGGTCATTGAATGTAAAATTGACCCTGTGCCGGAGGTTGCTTTTACCCTGGGGGTGGATGCCACCCCTTCTCGATGATGTAAAAAATATCTCATTGAAACTAATTCTGGGAATGGATAGATCGACTAATTCTAAGCAGCTTTTGTTCTATAAATTGTTTTGCTGAAAGTCAATACTATTCACGAGTGAAAGTGTTATTAATTTTTCAACGAATTAGCCAACGTTTTCAGCCGCGTTTTCGCGAATAACTCAAAAAGTAAGTATTTTACCGAAATACTCATTCCTAGTAAATATGTAGCATATAAAAAAACAAAAAGAATGGTAGGTTTAGAGCTGTAGAGCCAATACAAACGAAGTAATAGCTTGTTGAAGGTTGGTTCTTATTGGTCAAATGCCAAAATTGAAAGTTTCAAAGTGAAGTTACCAAAAAAATGAATTTTTCGGGGGAAACTCATTAATGTTTTTTGAACAATTAATGTAATTAATTTGTGGAATGTCTTGAATTTTTTTTAAGTGTTTGAAAAAACCAATTTATTTTAATTAAAATAACTTTGGTTTCTTTTTTTCGGCACCAAAATTGTGAAAATCGCACCGCAATTGACAATGGTTACCACTTTACAATTCACTTTATTCATGTACTTGTAACATGCTCTAGAAGTTTAATCGGTTTTGCTTATTTCTGAAAGGGTTTGAGTAGAAAAGGCTCGAATCAGTTACTATTTACGAACAAATACAAACTTTAAACTCACTCAAGTTTTATCCTACAGAAACAAAACAAAAAAAGAGAAATATTTCAGAAAAAAAATCTAAAATAATTTTGTGCTCTATAAAATTTTGCTCATCATTAATGTAATTTTTGAGTTACATTGAAGAAGAGGTATTTCTTTCAAAATTTCAAAAAAGAATGCTTTTTTCACTTCAAGCTCTAATTTTTTCAAAACCAGCACTTTAAACCGGTCAAACTTCTAGAGCATGTATAAAAGTATAAATAAAGTAAACTGTAGGTATAGTGGTAATAATTAGTTTCAATTATTGGGGTAGTAATTAAGGGGTAATTTTAAATTTTTTTGCCGCCGAAAAAAATAGTGATTAACATTATTTTCGTCATAACTCGCTAAGTTTTGATGCTAGGAATTTTTTTAGAAAAAAATAAAAGTTTTTCATCACTTCAAAAAAGGTTGACGAGTTTTCCCGCCTTTTTGTAACTTCACGTTGAAACTTTCAATTTTGGCGTTTGACCAATAAAAACACAACCTTCAACAAGCTATCACTCCGTTTGTATTGTGTCTAGAAACACCATAAACCCACCATTTGTTTCGTTTATTTATAAGCTAGACTTTTATTAGGAATGATTATTTCGGTAAAATATTTACTTTTTGAGTTATCTGGCAAAAAAACATCTGAAAACGTTGGTTTATTGGCTGAAAAATTGATTCTTTCACTCGTAAATAAGCCGAAAAGAATTGATTTTCAGAAAAAACCTCATAGAACAAAAGTTGTTTAGAATGATTAGTCGATCGAATTCCTGGAATTATCTTCAATGAAACATTTTTGACCCCCAAGAAGGTGTAGCATCCATCCCTAGGTTAAAAGTAGGCCCCGGCATAGAGTCAACTTTGAAGTAGAGATTTATAGAAGTATATCCCATTCCAGATATTTTTAAATTCAAGTTGGCTGTGATATTTTTTCTTAAAGTTGTAAGCCCTGGAGAGCCGTTTTGGGCTAAAAAAGTTCAAATGACTTCCACTATGCTCATATGCCATTAGATTAGAAATAATTTTCTTATATTTCAGAAAATGAAGTAATTGGTTAGTATGGTTCAGTAAAAAGTATCTAACTATTGGACTTCTATTATTAATTATTTAACTTTTTTTAATGTAAATTTAATACACCTATCTCCAGATCATTTCAGAATAAATAATTGAAAATCATGCAATTAATTAAAAAAAAGAAACCTACCTGATAAGGATCTTGGTCATCAAAATGTGCCAAGAACTTCTTGAGAATCTTTTCCTCGCTGTCTTCGCCGGCCTGATATCTAGTGTTTGAGCACACATTATAAACATGTTTAAGGTCCTCTACGGAAACGACACCTTCACCAGTTCTATCGAGTTTCTCAAACGCTTGGTGTACCACTTTAATCCTAGATTCAGACATCGGTGGCTGAAATATAAATTATTAGAAATATTAGAATAAATAAACCCGAAATTATATAGTGTAAGTAAAGTTATAACAAACAACGCCAGTTTCCTAAAGCATCATAGCAACTGGAAATTTTCAAAAAGTTCAAGGACGCTTTGTTGCCACAAGATTTAATTTTGTTGATTTATACAGTGTCACACGACACACATAAAGTGCGCAATATATGGGAAATTTTTTTTCTTTTCGATTTAGGAAAATTTTGAGTTCGCTGATGGTTTATGCTTTAAAAATGACGACCAATTACATGCACTCCACCTGTCATGTGTCTTTTACAACTTCCAAAATTAAATTTTTTTGAGAGCTCTCTGTTTTAGAAAAAATCAAATAAAAAGCGGATTTCGTATAAACTTCCGATTATCTCCAAAACTAATAAGTTTAGAGGTAGGGCACCTCATAAAAAAACAGAAGAGAAACAAATAAGCTATTGAATAGGGTTATAAAATTTAGAGTATGCTATTTGAAAAAATTGAGTTATAACACTTGTAAAATTAGCAAGTTTAGCTTTTTTTTTGTAATCGCTCTGTATCATAAAATTTCAACTTTTTGACATTAGCACATCGGTCTTTGATTAGACTAGTACCTTGTCAACTTTCATCTCTTAATTTTAAAAACCAACACCGCTACGATTTTTTTAAACAAACTCTGCTTAAGTGATTTTTTTCAGTTTTAAATTTTTAGTTTTTCATCACAAAACTGAAAAATAAAAATACAGACATGAGACAACCTAAAACGGTGATCAAGAAAATGCAAAAAGAAATAGTGTTCTATTTAAAAAATTGACGTTCCCTCCACCGCTTTAAAATAGGACACACTGTATAGCTGAAATCTTTTTTCTGTCTTGAGCGGTAAGGCCGCTATGGGATAATTATGCGAGGATGGACCACCCTGTATAATGTTATAATGACGAGTGTCAAATAAAAATAAAAATACTGTCAAAAAAGAGAAGCAGACTTACACGAACTTGATTGATGAACTCGTCCAAATTTATCTTGCCATAACCGGCGCTATCAAATCGATGGAGCAGCGCCTTCGTATCTTCCTTGCTGAGAGAAAAGCCAGCTTTCTGTAGTCCCAGAGTGAACTCATCGAGGGTGAGTTCTCGAGTGCCTTCCTCGTCCAAGCGGCGCAACATCTTGCACAGTGTTAGGATTCCTGTGGCACCGCGGGTGAGACATAGAAGACGTAGCTTCAATACAGGGTCACCGCTACCACCAAGCGAGTCTAGTTCATGTTGAGCTTTAGTTACCAGCTCGGATTCGTTGATGGATTCAGCACTCTCTGGCTTGAACATGATTGATGTTTTTCTGTAAAGTACATTATTATTTGCAAGAAATAGGTTATAAAGGTATAGTTTTGCATTTATTACAGTAAATCTAACGGCGTACAGTCAGAATAGTAGGATTTAAAATTAGAATTGATCAAAAGCTGAGCCTAAGCTTTATTCCAGTCTCCTCAAGGTAATGAAGAAACCGGAGAGGTGATAATTTTGTCACATTGACTTGTTCCTGGTTCATTCAAAAATAGTAAAGCAGTCTCAAAGGATAGTTTGCTACAGGAAAACTGAGAAGGTTGGTGAGTGTATAGCAGGTTGTGACTGAGATAAACGATCACCATTATTTAAGTACCAGTCTAAGCTGTGAGTGGGAAGAAACTCGTGATTCAATAGGTAGGTATAAGATCAGGTCTGGTAAGGAAGAAGTTCCAGATAGCGGGATTCATTACTGAAAGCCCATTGTGGCCTGCTTTACTGTACAACAGTTAAAAACTCAGACTGATGTGAAGTTAGAATAAGAAGCGGATTTTATGAGAATCTCTGCATCAAGTTCAACATTTTTGGGACAGAGTATTATTGTTTTCTGAAGTCTATGGGATAAGAGGACAAAATGTTTTGTTCAACTGAAGAAGAGAGAGAACCTTAAGAATCCCTAGAAAATAGGTAATTTTCCTAAAAATGATCAGTGACCTCACAATAAAGATTATTCACTCTTCCTTCAAGGTATACCTACTGTACTTTAATGAATTAATTTAGATGTAAAGTAGATATAACTAAGCAAGAAAGCAGACTGGGTGGTCATTAATAATGCATATTAAGTAACTGTTTGGCGGAAATCATCTGGTTACATTCCGGATTTTTATATCCAGATGGTGAAGCCCCAAAGTTGCATAGCAGGGGAGAAACGACCAATCATGAATTAATGAGTCCCGTGTTTTATCAATATAAGAACACATCTATTTTTACAGATGTTACAACAGTTTTATCATTAGCATGTCTGAAATCCATAACGAAATGACCTTGAAATTCACCATTGCCTTTTTTAATTTATGAGTGAAAAAATCGATTGAAACGAACTCAATCACCTGAACCGCTGTGGTCTCAGAGCTCTGAATGCTTATGAATTCGCTATTATTGATTAATATTTACTTAAAAACTGATAAAACTTACCTCCAATTTATGACTTGTCAACTCTTTTTATTAATTATTTATTTCGTTGATAAATTATTTTAGTTTGCTGCGCCAACGCCAAAGAACACAGTCAGTTTGCAGTTTGCGGTAACCGGGTAACAGTTCTAGTTCTGCCGGTGCCGTTAGTAGCCGGGTTTTGAACTTTACAACAAGGGAGCTATTACGCAAACGCATACGCATGTCGGTTAACGTCCCAGCTGACAGCTGACTGGTACCGTTTTGCAATGTTGCCAAATTACACTAACACGAACTGATTTACCGACTCTGACTGTACCGACTCCTATATCACGTAAACAACTTGAATAAAGTATTTTTAAGCAAATAAGACGGTAATAAATCGGTATAACGAAATACTTCTGCTCATAATCAATAATATTACAAGTTTTCAATGTTTAACGTTTATGAGAAGTTGGGAAACTTATTAAGTAAAGGAGGCAGTGGCTTTGGTAAGGTCAGGTGTCAGGTGAATACAAGTACTAAATACAGACAGGCCTAGTTCAATAATTATTTAAAAAGAATAAAAACAAGAAACTGAAATTTCACTGCTTGCTGCAAATAATGCGTTTATCTATTTCCCAACTAGGTTTTGCCAAGACACCTTCTATATAGCTCCCATATTGATCGTTGTTTACAAATTTTATAACGTTTGCGTACTTTTCAACTGGTCGAGGCATAATGTGCATGTGTATTAGTTACATAGACAAAGTATTTGTAATTGTAATACACTTTTACATTACAGCAAAATTGGACCACTTTCACTTTTTAATCAATTTATTCGTTATTGAAATTTATTGTTATGCCAAAAATTATTTTTTCTTGAAATGACCACAAAACTCATAATAAATTAATTATCGTAATTGGAAAATTGCTTGAAAAGCTACTTTTGCGCAGAGCTGGCAGAGTAATATACATGTCACGCGCAGCCTCTGTGATGTCAGTATATGGTTATTTATTTATTTAGTATATGGTGATAGCTACATATGCGACTCGGCAGTAAAATGACGTAAAGTCGCGATTTAGTAGCTTATTTCGACGTTTGAAGATGTTCCAGTAATTTTTATTAGTTTGACTTTAGTAGGTACTTGATTGTCTGATGGCAAAATTGGTTGTTGTGCGATTATAAGTGGGTGTGAGAATCACGCAAGAAAAACGAAACTCAAAGTCAAAGAGATATCTTTTTAATTAGTTTGCTAGCATAGGCAATTATGTATATGATATTACAAAATAGCCTATCATTTTACTAGTAAGCACTTTTTATTTCAACCTAAAAATATTAACTTCCACCTGCAAATAATTTCAATGTTTTCGTTAGCGCTCGGATTACAATTCCCGTAGTGACGTCATGCGCAGCGCAGACGAGTTTTCAGTCTCATGCTGACATACCTTTAACCTTTAAGTGTAGTTGTATCATGCGCATTACGATCTACATTTGAATTCCACCAATCAAACCGCGGCATTTTTATACATTGGCAAAACCTAGTTGGGATTTAAATAAGCGCGCCAAATTGCATTTTCATAATGTTTGCATGATATATTGCAGGATATACATGATATATAACATACAATAATCAAATAATATGCGTGATACATCGACGTTGTAAAGAGAAAAATAAACGTACATAATCTAAAAATGTAAAAATTAAAATGGCGCCAATAAGAAAAAAAAGTTGACTATTCTTCTAACTCCAAGTGCTAGAGCAATTATTGTAAAACTATTTTTTGATTCCTTGTGGAAAAGTGTTCTAATAATATTTCGGTTAAAAACGGCTTGCCTGATTGGTTTTTGAATAAACAAAAATTGCAAATTTCAGTTTTTTTGAAATATTGTGACAACTAATAATGGCAGCCCAAATTTCTTTTACGCAACTTTGTCCTAATTTAACCAACTTCGTATCTCTTGAGGTAAACGAGGTACCCACAGTGGCACACACGCGAAAAATGAACAGCCTGCGTATTAACATTATTTGATCTTAGTCATAATCAAATAACAGATGAGGGTATAATTATATTCCTAGTCTCGGATCTTAGACTATAAAAATTAAGCATAAAGAATTAACTTAAAAATAAGAAATGTAATTTTTATTTTTTATAAGCTTTAATTTTTTGAAAAATAAAATAAACTGCATCTATGCTAACAGAATGGAAATCAGATGAAAATCAAAGAAACATTTTGTTCAATTTATAATAAGCCGCATTTACACTAGAAAATCAAAACGGTCCCAATTTTATTTGAACAAAACGGTTCATCTACTTAAGAAAATCAATGAGCTTTCATGATAACAATCGTTATTTAGAAAAAATAATGACGTATCCAATTATTGTTCCAAGCAATTGAATAAATACACGCCTCACTGACACTGTGTGGCACTGGGTAGGCACTCCAATATAATATATGTATGTAGGTACACATCTGCTTTCAAGCGTGTAAAAAATATTACTATAGAACCAATTTTTACAAATTGCGAACCTTAAACATCGTCACAGCTATGAGAATATTGTTACCAAGTACGTACGTATATTAGATTATAATATCTAGGTACATATGGTTTGTCCATTGAGTGTTGTCCGGTGAGATGCGACACTGATCCTGACTATAAACGATTTGATTTTATGAGATTTAATTCGTACAATTATTATAATTGATTTAAATAATAATTATAATATTTATTATTAACTAATATATTTATTACAATACAATAATTGATTCGGTTCGTAAAATTATAATAATTATAGTAATTAGTAGGAATTGAATCGCATTAAATCAAATCGTTTATAGTCAGGATCAGTGTGGCATCGCACCGGACAACACTCACTGGACAAACCATAGATAAATATTACCGGGATTTTATGGGTACCTAATCAAAATCTTCCATGATTGGTTTAAGAATCCCGCAACAATTCTCAGTTTACGCCGACTTTTTGGCAGTCAGTGCGTGTGTATGAATTTTATTAGGTAATTACCGAAGGACGCACTGGATCTGTAATACTGCAGAATGCAGATTGAGTTCCTATCAGAACGAGACCAATTTTTTTTTCGAGAAGCTTGTACAGCTCTAAGAGTTGAGGAGTTCAAATCAAAGACTGAAAGCGTGGCCCACCTGGCGCATTATCTGAGATACCCAGAAAAAGAGAGCTTATAATCAACCGGCCGCCCGAGCGATCAGGACACGAAGGAAGAAGTTTTTTTTGACGATCAGATCAGAATAACAATGGAGAATGATGGTCTAATAAATAAAGCACTTCGCATCAAAGTAGCACGTATTTTGGCACGTGATGGCATGGCACACATCGAGTCCGAGAAGTGGCGTTTAGTGTTTGCATTAACCGGCGAAAAAAAAGTACATGACGCTTCTGAAGGACTACAGATCTAAGGAAGACCTCGCTGCTTTGAATGTGGCTAGATAGATGTAAAACATAAAATTGATAAGATATCTCAAGATATCTTGAGTCGGACTTTGTGGGCCAAAGGATGGATTTTTACATTCGCCATACCTTAAAATTATTTTGAACTATAAATACAGGATGTGGGTCCGGTGGTGTAGTGAATGTTGGTCTGCCAGCCGGTAGACCTTGGTTCGAACCTCACCAGCAGCCAACAAAACTATTTGTTGTGCTTTTCGAACCAAGATCGCAATCCACCTTGCGAAAGGCAATGGCAAACCATCGCACAGTATCCTGCCTAGTAAAACCTCTCAATTAGTGCCGTTCGGACTCCGGCGATAAAAAGGGGAGGTCCCATATTTATGTCTGTGTGAACGGATAGCCCGCGTACCACAGATATTATGCGAGAGGTAGCCTCATACACCTAATTGTGGGTATGGCAATGTAAGAAGATACAGGTTGTCCCATATGAGAGTGAGGGTGAATTATAAAAAACGCCCCAAGCGATAACTCCGTTAATTTTGAAGATATGACAAAACTTTTTTATACAAAGTGGCGCCGTTTATCATCATCTATATGTTGAGATAAACGCTCGATCAACACAACTTCCTGTTTAACCGGAAGTAACATCAACTTCGGGTTTTTAAATAGAACACCCTGTAAAACTTTATATTTTTTAAATGTCTGAAGACATCTAATACAGGTGGTTTTCACCACTGGAATTTAGATTGAGCGGTTTATGAGTTATAAACAAGTGAAGATCGAAAATTTTCAACTTCAAAGCAGCGTAGAACTAGAACGGCTCAAGATATCTAAAAACGGTTTACATGTCCCTATCTTAACTTTTCACATAGTATCCTACTATGTGGTTTAAATTTTAATACAGGGTGATGAAAATTATCAGATTTACTGATGAAAATTATCAGATTTTTCATCACCCTGCATTTAAACCACACAGTAGGATACTATGTGAAAAGTTAAGATAGGGACATGTAAACCGTTTTTAGATATCTTGAGCCGTTCTAGTTCTACGCTGCTTTGAAGTTGAAAATTTTCGATTTTCACTTGTTTATAACTCATAAACCGCTCAATCTAAATTCCAACGGTGAAAACCACCTGTACTAGATTTCTTCAGACATTTAAAAAATATAAAGTTTTACAGGGTGTTCTATTTAAAAACCCGAACTTGATGTTACTTCCGGTTAAACAGGAAGTTGTGTTGATCGAGCGTTTATCTCAACATTTAGATGATGATAAACGGCGCCACTTTGTATAAAAAAATTTTGTCATATCTTCAAAATTAACGGAGTTATCGCTTGGGGCGTTTTTTATAATTCACCCTGTATATGTATGTAATAGAACATAAAAAGTTTAAATAGGGACATGTAAGCCGTTTTCTTACTATTATACATCAAAATATTTACTTACTTATGTCAGGAATGGACTATAGGTCCTAATATTAATAAACTTTAACACGATCGAAATATCACATGGACGTTATATTATTACTTAAAGTAAATTGGTGCAATAAAGAGTTTGATGAAGATTTAACTCTTAGCGTCACAGATGTTCAAATACTCATTCGTAGTGTACGTTCAGCTGGAAATTAACTGTTGCTGTGAGAGTATCGTAATCCAAGCAAGACCATCACCTGGGTGAGGCATCGAACATCAGGAAGAGATGAGGAGAACTTCACATACCTATACAACATATTTCAAAAGCCCTATTATCAAAAAGGTACAAGGTTTTATTTGATTAGATTTGGAAACTAGAAATAGGTTTTCCTAGCGAGCTAAGGATTGTGAACTTTCCCCAAATACGCTTAAAAAATATTTAGAGGGTGAACAACGTTTTGGGGATTGCAAATCTCGCTATCTCGATAAGTCTAACTCTCTCTCAGCTCGGAGCACACTGATGCCCAAAATTGATCGGTTTATGCCAAAAAGCGCAAAAAACTTTTGAGCCTGGAGAGCTAAAAAAAAAAAACTTTACCACTCATCTTAATCACAAGTACCTAAATGTCAATTTTACAAATAAAGCCAAAATGTTGTTATATGACTTTCCAAAATTTTACAGCCGCACTAATATGAAAATTCTAAACTGATATTTCTTTCTGGTAATATATGAATTAATAATAAGCGATTCTAATTTTTTCTGGTATTCGACTGTACAATTTTATAACATTTGTCAGTAGTTGACTGTACAAAAGAGGAGAACGAACTCACACCTGGATGCAATAAAAATTTCAAAATTTAAGACATAAGAATGATTCCAAAAATTGTGCCGAGTATTTTGATATGTAGTCCATTCAGTTTCGTTCAGTAATTGATTTATTATATCGATAAATACGATAAATTAAATAAAAGATTTTCGACGGAAATAAGTAAATGGAAAAGCTATTTCAGGCTGTCTTTCACACTTTAATAAGGCCTGTCTGGAACTCGAGTTAGCGGAAGGTGTGTTTTTCCCTATCACGTCACAACAGACCGTCAGGTTAGAATAATGAAGGTCCATTTTTCTTTGAATTTTAATTTTGACCAATGAAGTTTCAACATCGAAGATAATTTTGAAAAACGATCACTACTAAATTTATTTTAAATTTTAAATTTTGTCTTGGGTTTTGATATTTGGGTGGGACATTTTAAATATGGTATGTCCTGCTCTACACAGGCAAAGGTGGTTAAGTTTTTTTCTAACAAATTTGAAAATCATTATTGAGACCTGTCAATGGCCCCCTCCTTCTGGTCGAGGTAAGTGGAGTTTTTATTTTATTTCAAGATGTAGGGAGAGAGGTAGGGAGAACCGCAGAATGGGAAAGGGAAACGGCTACATCCTAGCCGCTCTTTTTCCTTGCAATCGTAAATTCACTGATTGTCCAAAAAAATCGTAACTTCACAACCGGAAGAGCAAGAAAAACAGCTGTACTGTCGTTATCTTAATCCTAAAGAATGTAGCCAATAAATCGAAAATGCTTCAAATATAAAAGCCAATCTTATTTTCTCTTCTCAGACAATCTAAAAATGCAATAACATAGGAGCATTCCATTTAAAAAAAAACATAACTTTGATATGCCACTGTCATATGGGACACTCTGTATACTCCAAAATAATTTTAAATTATGGCCATTGTGATTCTGTACTTGAATTTTCAAATTTTATTTGGAAAAAGTCATCGTGAGTTCCGAAATTGGTCGTCTCGATAAATCTACCATGCACTTTTAGCTTTTCTTTTTTTAATTTAATTTCTTATCCCTTTTTTCAACCCTTTAAAATAGAGAGTGGTCCAGTTTATAAGAGCAGAATTTTACGCCTCAATATTTTTACAAATTTTCTAAAAAAAGTTCCTACAGATTTAGCTAAATGCATTTTCTCTGTTGCGGAATTACAATTATTATAAGTGGCTTACTTTATTGAGGTAAAGGAAACAAACATTTATTTGAATGACAATTTTGTTCGATTTGCAAGAATGTTTTATGCTCATGCAGTATAAACAAATTAATAAACTGATTAAAATACATGAGAAGAATGTAAAAAAAAACTTATAGTTATGCACTATGAGTTTACAACAAATAAATAAACTAATTATAAAGTCACATTAGAATCATAAAATCAAAAGAAAAAGTTACCTGATTCTCTGTAATGGACAGCTGAAGCTTCTATACCTGGATAGCGACAGATGGACTGAACTTAGAGAGGAGGAATTAAAAAAAATACTTCCACTGAAACGTTACAAAATAAATAATAAGTGAGTATAAAAACTGTACAAGTCTTGTCTTTGAGGTAACAGTTTTATACCTATACGTCACTCGTGTTTTAGTCGTGCATGGGTATATTTTTCGGGTCTCTTCTCTTGTGAGAATAACTGCAGACTGGAGTTGAAGGTTGACCTGTGTGTTTAATTTTAGGACCTGTACTTAAAATAATCTTTAATGGCAGTTTACAGCTAACTTGAATAAGTATTTTAAATTCTCACCCGTTTTGGATTTTTTTCTGGCAAGATCCTCGCAAGACTCTCACAGCTAAAATTTCGCACATCTGTACTCTGTGTGCCTTTTTTATTTAAAAATTAAAAAAAAAATGTTGAACGCAGATTAATGAAAGAATTGCGGTAGGTACATTATGTGATATTTTTATCAAGGCTCAGACTGGAAGAGAGCGGTCAGCGGTATATTTCTGCATGCAAAATAAATGTCCTCCCACTAAGATGCAGTACGGCTTCGAAACACGTGTTTTCAAGGTTCTGTTTGATCTATGGACAGATTCTTTCAATTATTTTTGGGAGTAGGTACATAAGAAATCGATCAAATGTTACCACTATACAGGATGTTAGTTAATCAATACTGTTACAAATTTGAAGGGTATGAAGGCGAAAAATTTCCTCTAGAGATTTTTGGAGCTTTAGTTTTCGAGATAGTTAAATATTCATAAAAAATGTAATACTTTTTGAATATCTACAAACTGGTTGATCAGAATAACTCGAAATTTTTGACAGTGTACTAAATATTGAAGTACCTACATGATTTGATCCAATAAAAAATTCTTTTAACGCAGTGGCGGAGATCTAGAGGAGAAACGTCATCTTCCATTTTTGTTGTAGGACTTTAAAGATATTCCACAATGTAAGAAGCAATGTAAGTTTTTTTGTAATGCAACACTCTTCAGTAACACTCACAATAGTTTTTTATTTATATACCTATGTATGTATCTATTGCGCGAAATTGAACTTTGGCACATGAGAATGAGAGCTCATTCGAAAGCACCATAATTCGCGCTCAAGATGCATACAGCATTTTTTAGAAAGCTTTATTGAAATAAGCGAAAAAATCGAAATAAAAATCACAAAAATGAAAAAAATGGAAATTTTTTATTTAGTACCAAAGCTGATTGTTACTTCGTTGCTAGGGAAACAAATACCTACACGGTTTCTATATCTACAGTGCACGAAATATTTGTTGCTCTAGTTCGCGAAATGCTTCGTGCACGCTGTCGAGTAGGTAGATATAAAATAAACCATTTTTCATTCGCATGTTGATGAAAAATTGACATTGATTGCGAATATTGATTTGCAAAATGGCAACATTATTTTTTGAATGCTGCCTATAGTTATTTATTATACAAGGGAAAAAAGTAATAGATTTTAGCTCGAGGTATATGATAGTGAGGGTTCAAACACATCAAGAGACAATCTCCAATATAATAAAAGAGATATGGAAAAAATAAGAATTCTCGATTTTTCAGTTTTTCAGGATATTTCAGGAACGATCACAAAATATCTTGTATGTCTTGACGGATTCCAAATGGCCACAAAATAGAGCATCTTTTCTCTAATTTAACCGACCCTGTATCTCTAAGCGATTAGACGATTACAACATTTTTAAATAATTAATTAGAAGAACTTTTGTATACCTAATTGAAAAAAAGCTTAAATTTCAACTTTTAATGTTTTTTTTTTGTGTAAACGACAAATGTAAAAATATTGATAATTTGTTTATTGTTTATTAAGTAATACCATTTTAAAAGATAAATCAATTTCAAATAAACTTGTTAATAATAAATAAATGATAATTCGTTAGCCTTTATACGTCCATTATTATGGACGTGTTATAGTGTTAGTGTTAGAGCACCTATTACCTACCCACCTATACATAAGCGTATACAAAAGTTTTGCTTTTCATCGTCTTTCACCCCAATAATGGATTTTCCCTCATTCTTAATTTAAATTTGACACCAATTTGTGGAGCTATGAATAGATGTATTTTTATTCGACCCTCTTTAGCGTTTTCCAATACATATTTGGAAATCAATGTTAAGTACCTACTTACTTGGAGAATGTTTTTAGAAACGTCTGGCTCTATATAAAGTGAAATAATATACAGGACTATTCTTTAGTCGGTGTAAAACTTCGCTCTCCGTCAAAGGCACATAAAAATAAATAAGTTGATATTATTAAAAAGGTAGCTAATATCAATGATATGACATTTATACAAAAGATGTGCTCTGTATCTCAAACGGCTCCCCAGATATCTTCAAAAAACTGGAAAAATGATCTCTTTTTTCGACACCCTGTGTATCTTAAAAACGGTGCATTTCCGGAACATGTTAATGGGAAAGTTTTTTTTTTTAATTTTTGACCAAAGAATCTGTGTTTAAATTTTTTCTCAATATTAAAAATACACCCTAAATAATAAGCAATCAAATCTAAAATATACCGGGTTGCTGACGACCACACACGTCTGTGCATATAGGACATTGCCTAAAATACAAAATAATTTCCATTAATATTAGTAACACATGACAATTTCTGTCATATTTTATATTCAACAATGAATTTCGTTAACATGGAAACAAAATTGTGTATTATTAGGAAATGTCCTATGTACAGAGATATAGTCAGCCACCCGGTACCTACTTATGTAGATATTACTTAACTTTGCATAAACTTATATAGATAATATTCTAATGAAGGACACCCTTCAAATTAAACACAAAAAGAAATACATATTATTATTTATTAGATGTTTTGTTATAATAATAATACTATTATTAACATTATTCAACAAAGAGAGATTGATAATAATTATTATACTCTAGAAAACTGTGACCGTAATCATTACGTGTTGACACATATTAGATAGTACCTATTATAGTATTATAGATATATGCAATACATACAGAAAACTGGTAAAAATTGCAACCCCCGTATATGTACGAGTACAATACTGAAGACATGGTTTTTAATGAGTTAATTAACATTTGATTTTTTTAAAGTTAGAAATAATACGATCAAAATAGGTCTATCCCTATGATGTTCTACGTTTTGGCAGCATCCAGTCTTTTATTAAAGATACCACAATAATCGAAGAAAAGATTCTCATAAAATTTTTGCTACATCTTCAGCTATTAATTCCCCCAATGCCAGTATCTTGCGAAAAATCCAAAGCCTCCAAATTAGATTAATTTAAAAAAAATATAGCAAAGTCCCCTATAGATGTCTGGAATAGATTGGTTTTAATAATAAGCTATACACTGTTCAGCCAACTTTGATTGGCACTAAAGCTGCTTGGTATTGGTATTTCGTATTTTAACTAAATGTGAGATATGGTTTATGTGGTCCCAAACACTGAAGCCAGCGGGCTTATTGTATTTCTCACATTTAGATTTTCCTTGGTTAGAAGAGCTCCGTTCCTTTGACAAGGTTCAGCAGTTCGCTAACCAAGGTCTTTTCCGCCAGCAGGCTCCCGGGGCTGAGGAGTCCCAGGAACGCATAGCGCGTTCTTGCGAGTGCTGGATACTCGAATATCACATGAGAAGCTGTCTCATCTTCTGCATTGCAAAGTCTACAAACTGGTTCTTCTCTGTATATCCCCAGCTTATGTAGGTGTACTCTTAGGTGGCAGCGTCCTGTGAGAAGGCCCACCACCGTTCTGATCTGCATTCTGTTTAGTTGCAGTATCTGTCTGGCAAGGTTTTGAGAGGGCTCCTTGATCATCACCTTACCATGTTTGTTTCCTGTTATACGGTTCCAGTATGCTCTATGTTGGGTTCTTACCCACTGAGCCACCGCCCCGCATACAGTGTTCCTTAGGGTTGCCAAACACTTATTCGGGCCCAGTGTAGTTCATCCCAGCGCCTTTCTTGGCTAGTAGATCTGCAGCCTGATTACCAGGCGTCCCACGGTGACCCGGAACCCAAACTAGTGTCACCACGTTGCACCTGGGTAAGTCAATGAGGTCTTGCAGGTATTCCCAGACCAGTTTTGATCTGATTTCATAAGCTACAAGGGCTTTCAGGCTAGCCTGACTGTCGGAGAGGATGTAGATTTCCCTACCTCGATAGTTCCTTCTGGTATTCTCTCCAACGCATAGCACTAAAGCTGCTTACTCAAGTTCTTAGATATTTCAGGAGCTTAGTTCCCCAATAAAGTACGCATAACAGAATTCAGAAAAATATCTGCCAGCATTTCTGATATGAAATTCAGAACTACGATGTCATTATCAACATCAACTGTTGTCACTTCTAGAAACTGAACATCAATAACTCAGTATATCCGATATATAATGTTTTCAAATAATATGCAATCTCGCTTTTCTTCTCTCCTGTTGGAGACATGTTGGAGCTGTTAGAAACGATACCTATCTACTCTCAACGACAACAGAGAAGTAACTAAAAATAGTGCAAGTTTATGCAAGTATGTTCATGTTCAGGGAGGCACTTCTTGCATTCAAGCACATTCTCACAACTCCAACATGTTTCCGACCTAAGACAAAACGGAATGTAATGCTCTACCTACTTAGGAGAATTTAGAGAATGAATACAACTATGATGATAGGTACATCCGTTGACGTGAATACTTGAATGCCATATGGAATACCTACCTAAAGTAGAGTAGAGTACTCACTACATTTCCTACAGGAGCAAATTTGAAATCTACCCGCATAATACAATTAATTAACAGTTGGGCTGATAATAGCACCAGCATTCTATGTCTTCGTCAAAGTTATCAATCAACTCTCCAAAACGAAACACACCAGACTAGTCCACTAACAACACGTTAATCCGATTTGGATACAATTCAACATCGGGAAGTCGTTAACCGTGTAAATTTTAACATAAGACCAAAAGAGAGAATACAAAAAAGCCAAATATCATGAACCTTATCAACAATAATAACAATTACCGTATCCAAAAGCTGACACGAGTTTATTATTGTTCGAAGTCGCTGCTGATTAGATATCGAAATCAGTTTCCTGAAATTTTGCTTCCTCTGTCGTTCTCGGAAAGATTACAGTTTAGAAAAGCTACTTCGCTTTCAACTACATGTACCTTATTTTACAAAAACCTAATTCACCATACGTCGAATCTGTTCCTTGGGATAAATTATAAACCTACCCGATTATATTGGAAAACGTCTTCATCATTTTGTCTTTGCGAAGTTCTGTAAGCGACCTTCAGGTAAATATTATTATTTTTTTGCGACTTCATCCTAATATTTCTATAATGATTAGTTTTTTCAACGTATGTGAACTTCAGAACAATCCTATATCTATACAGGGCGAGACGCGAGAACCTCAAGGCATTTTTATACGAAGATAAGAGTTGGGAGTATAGAAGTCTAAAAATTTGTACATGTATGATTTCAATTTTGACGAGGTGAACTAAAATATTCACAACCCAAATGTAATAGGTAATATACAGGTGTCCCATTTAAAATAAGAAAGTTAATAATAACTTACGGTATAACTAAAATTGATGTGGAGTTGTAAATATTTTAGTTCAGCTCGTCAAAATTGAAATCTCACGTGTATAAATTTTTAGACTTCTACTCGCAACATTTCTTCATATTATAAAAATGCCCTAAAGTTCTGGCGCCTTACCCTCTGACTGCGTATTCTCGTAAAACAGTCAAGATTTAATGGTATACCTTTTTTAAAATCTTGACTATACTGTAAACGTGCTCTCCAGCATATCCTTCTAAAGTCTCTTGCGTTATACTTTATGATATTTCTACATTAAAGAAATTCCCGAGTAGTTGAGGTACCTATCCATCGGGAGTGACCCAGGTGACGTTTTTTGTCGACTTTCCAATAAACCATATCTCTCTGTGCCGTGGTCATGACACGCGCAGAAAGAACTAATAGGGGTCTGGGCTAAAACCCCTGAACCAAGAGGAGACAACCTCACAAACCCAAATCCTAAAGTGGATGTCCAGGCTGATAGGACGCGAGGCTGGATAGAAGACCCACCCCACTGTACTTAACTTCGAGGCACGTGGCGCAAAAATGGAAATCAAAGTAATTAAAACAACATGCGAGGGACTTCCAGAAGGAGAAACCAGCACGGGTTAAGCGACGAGGATGAGGGGCGGCCACCAAGGTCGTACCACCCCAGAACCCATGCAAGTTGAAACACATACAGTTGTACCACCGAGTAGGGAAGCAGTAGCAGTAGCTCTCTGATTGTGCCACTCCAAAAAAGCGCAGTAATGAAATGAAACTGCATCTCTGTGTAGACTACAGACAATTAATTGCCGATGAAGTATTTCCTTGTAATTTTTGGGCACTCACACAAACGCGATGATACTATAAGCCTATAATAGCTGCAGCAGCCCTGGATCATAAATCGTCTTCCTATTTAGTTACAACAAACAAACAAACAAATCTGAACGAATTTAGAATAATTATGTTCGCCAATATGGCCAATATTACGTTATAAAATTCAAGAAAATTCTACCGGGTGTTGCAATTTTTATGTACGAATGTAAAAAAACTTGAAAATACTGTAATTAGCATAATTTTTCTCTTCAATAAAGCTATTCAATCAGTGCTTAAAATTATTATTGAATAGAACAAGTGGTTCAAGACGAATGGAAATTCAAAGAAGACATAAAAAAAAATAATTAAGAACTTTTTGATGCCATAGAATTTAAGTGTACATGTAGCTAACTTTTCAAAATTATTTTTTTATCGGACACTAACAACTTCTTGTAGAATCAGTTTAAGCTTGTAATTTTTTCATATACTCTTTATAGCTTGTACGCTTGTCTCATCATCAAATCAAAGTAACAATCATTATCTATCGAAGCGCTTATTCCACTATAATAATTAAGAAATTCTTCAAAAGTCACCTGAAAATCAAACCCAACTTTAATGTTACATTAAATATTTAAGGACATAGAACTTAAGATTACTTTTCTACATTAAGACCTATTTCACACAATACGGTTTCACGTCGGGCACCTGCCACCACCGTGGGCAAAAATTATTTGTATTACTATTGTTACGGGTCTATCACATTATTAATACCAAATTAAAGTCTTACAAAAATTCTTTATTCTCCAACACAACTATAACTTATAGCGGTAACCTCTAAATCCAAAATAATCAGCTGTCCTCTTATTTCTACACAGATGTTACACAACTAATGCTCTCTCACCAATTCTACTTCACTTCTGTTTTCTACTTCCCACTAAATAATACTACTGGCTACTCTTACTCTGTGATACTTCAGCTCTCATTCAAATCCAAGATAATACTGACCCAGTCTCCATCGCATCCGATTGATTAGGTGTTGAGACTGAACCCGCTGGGGCTCTTTATTCCTTCATCTTGTGTTATTGTGTGTGTGTGTGTGTTTTTTTTTTGTGGAGTGGCCAGGGTGTTGCCTTTTTTTACGGCATGTGTGTGTTCCCTTTTTTTTTTCTTGCGGGAGGTGTGCAGTGTGTGTTAGAGTGTGTGCGTGTGTTGCCCCTTTTTTATTGAGGCGAGTTGACTGTAGTGTGTGTCTGTGGTTACGTAATGGTTATTTGTTCAAGGTGGGGATTGTTTGTTTGCCATATAGTATGGTGTTTCTGTAATCGTTCTCATTAATTTGTTTTGTTGTCGTTCTAGTGTGTGAGCATGGCATCTGTCTATAGTTCGTATTGTTCTGTGTGTTTAGTTAGTTAGTTTTTGAGTTTCTTTTTAGTATAGATTGTATTGTCTCGTAGAATCTTTTTGATTGTTCAGGAGTCTGGTTGAGTTCGGAGTGTTGTATTATAGTAGGTCGCCAATGTGGTGGGCGATGTTTGTTTTTGTTTGTTTTTGTCGTCTTGTTCTAGTGTGCATTTTGTATTATCTAATTGTGGCATTGTGGTATGGTCGCAGGTTTGGTCATGAGTGCTTCCTTGTAGGCCATTAGTTGAGGTTTGGGTGTAGGGTCTGTTTGTCTGTTGTTGGGGTGCTCGGGGCACCCTCTGTAATTTGCAGGATGTGCTTCTGTGCAGTTGGCACATTTAGCTTTTCGGGGTTTGGTGCACAGGTGTATGGAGTGGCCCTCCCCACACTTGAGGCATCTGTAGTCTGTCTTGCAGTTCTGTTGTGCATGTTCATATTTTTGGCATCTATGGCACTGTCCGTTTGTCTGTCTTGTCTTGTAAGTTCGGTTTTTACTGTCAGTCTACATATGTCAGTTATATTGTAGAAAGATTTGTATTCCTGTGGAACGTCAACGATGATCATTGGTATGTCTCGTCTGTCTTTGGATTTCGTCCGTTAAATTGATGTTGGTTTGTAGTCCTTGCTGTGTAAGTCGTCTATGATATCGTCTGTGGAGAGGTGTGGGAGCACCCCCCTGATGATCACTCTTAATTATTGTCTTTCGCTTTTTAGTTTGTAGGTATGGTATTGTGTGTTCGTGTTTTTCAGGAGTCGGCTTAGTTTTATAAAGTCGGTAATGGTGTTTGTGTATTGCTTATTCCGTCTTTTGCTGTGCTAGCCTTGTGATAGTGTATGTCTTGTCTGTCCATTTCCTTGGTGGAGTCTTTTCTTTGTCTGTATCTTTGTCTTGTTTTCTGTCTTTTCTTTTTTTGAAGTTGTGGCTGGTGTTTGGGAGTTTATTGAGTCAGCGTCCGTTATCTCTGAGTCCAGTGTCGTGTTCGTAAGGGGGGAGAAGCGGTTTTGTGTCCTTCTATCCTCTGTTAAGTTGATTTTTGTGGTGTTGTATCTCTGTTTGTTGTTTTTTTTTGGCTGTTGAAATTCTGCAAAGTCAGTGGACGTCTTGCGTTTGGCGGTTGCGTCTGTGCTGTTGGTTGACGTTAGAGTTTCTAGCCTTTCTTTGAAGAAGGCTAGTAGTATTTCTTTTATTTTAAGGATGTCTGTCAGGTCGTGGAGGGATACATTTGTTCCTTGTGTGTCCGTGTTGTTTTCTTGTGTGGATTGGTTTGATTTGTTTGTAGACATGTTTCCATGTGGCGTCTGGTGTGTATGGGTTACTATGTATGTGTGTCGCCTTGCGGTCGGTAGATGAAGGAGCCTACCTTGTTCCGCTGGCTGGGTTAGCGTCTGCCTTGGTGTGCGTCTTTCTTGTTGCTCCAGTCTCGCTTTCACTGTCTCTTTCACTGTTTGTAATAATAATAGTTCAACGCTCTCACTGTCACTATGTCACTAAGACTCAGTCTCCAGCCACGGCTGTTCTTATATAGTTCCCTGAGGCGCCGTCGAAGCCTCTGGCCTATCTTTGGAAACGCTCACGACGGAATCGCGCGTTCTCCAGCATGCGTAGAATTTCTCTTTTACACTGGTCGGGCAATGTGTCATTCCTGTCATGCTACTAGAATTGTCGCGAAGATGACATTTTGATGACTGGCTGAGTCATCATAAAAATTGAGGAGTAAGCAAACAAATCCATGCAAATATAGAATTGTTTATGCGAATGTGGTGCCTCGTTATAATATGGTATATTTTTTACCAGATGACACCACGTCCTGTAAAGTGAAGTGAAGCAAGTTTTGTTTGGCTTAAATTTTGATAGCTCTTCATAGTAATCTTTCAAAATCCTAAAAAAACTTAGTAAGTACCTAGTTCCTTATCACTTTCCTCATCTACCTACTTACTTTTCATTACTTCCTTTTCTATCTACTTAAACAGCCATATAGCAATAAAGAATTATGTTTTCTATAAAATGCAACAAGTGTAGTCGCTACTTCTGTCACTAGAAGATTCAGGGAGACACAGATAGACAGTGAAAACTGGATGGAGTGAAAATATGCATTTTAAACAATTTATTTCTTCGCCATTCACGATTGCGGTTGAGAACCGTGAAAACCGTACTGTGTGGAACAGGCCTGAAAAGGTCTATGCCGAAATTTTCTGGATAATGACAAAAAACTACATGTTCATTGTAATAAAACAGATCATGTCGATGGAAATACAATACAATGCAGTTAGTTACTTTTTTTAAACGGATTATATTATTATTATAAAATGGTAGATAGAGACTTCTCAAGGGGTTATCTCTAAAAATTTTACGAAACCACATTAATTAAGAGAAGTACACGATCCGTTTGATTTCGTACCGAAAAAACAAAGGGAAATTCTGTAAATCGGTTGGTAAATGACGAAGATAATTATTATTACTAGAAGGTGTTCGAATAAGGATTTTAGAAGCGTAACAAAACTCGAACAGGTTTTCGAAAAGTCGAAAGTTCGAAAAATCTTGCCTCAAATGTTTGTTGGACATTGTTTACCATTTCTGGGGTGATTTTACCAATTTCTTGATAAATTATTTCCTTCATTATCTCATTATTTGCAGGTTTATTGAAACAAACTTTAGATTTTAAACAACCCCAGAGGAAATAATCCAAGGGGTGATTAGGTGATCTTGCTGGCGATAGGGTTTATTTTTCTTCCATATAGGCATGTAGATAGATCCAACTTTAACTATTTCGCGAACACAGCCCCTTCATAAAGAACAGTCAACCATAAACCCTTGCTCCTGTTGTGCGAGTCCCCTCCCTGATTAGTTTTTGGGTCAGTTGCTTACTCTTAGCTAAGTTTAATTTAATTTATTTTCGTATTATATGAAACATTTTCTGCATTGTATTATAAGGAGGTCACAGTAGTGTTTTGGAAAAATTCTTTACGCCGTGATTACAGCGCTGATTATAAAAAATGCTTAAAGATAGAACAATAACAACATCGTAGAAGTTTTGCCGATATTTGATTGATTAATTGATTCCTTTCGAACTGACGACTTCAATTTATGATTAGATCTCAAACATATAATATACTTAAAGTAGAATGGGACATGTGCGCTTGGCAGTCTATAGACAACTAAAATAATTCTGCTCAATGCCAATTTCTTTGATAAAGTAAATTCCAAGCAATGAGAAATCTCTAACAAGAGATAATAACTGGAAAAAGCATATTAATTTCATCTCTCCAGAAAATTTTAGCTTTAACCAGCGTAAAAACAATCTACAATAATAATTATTGGACGACCGCATGAATAGTAAAAATAAAATCAAAAACAGCAATCGTAAACCTACCTGACCATCTCTCGTAGCTTCGTCTTCAAAATTTGCTAAGAACTTCTTCAGAATCTTTTCCTCAGTGTCTTCACCGGACTGATATCTAGGATTAGCTCTCACATTGTAAACATTTTTAAGGTCCTCTACAGTGACAACACCATCTCCAGTTCTGTCAAGTTTCTCAAAAGCTTGTTGCACAACTTTTTTCCTAGATTCAGACATCGGTGGCTGAAATATCAATAATAAGTAAAACAATAGTAGGTACTTAGCTTTAGAACTTGTCATAAATTAAATTTATAAACATTCTTGCCAAGACGGTATTGAAGGAGAAAAACAGGCTTACCCTAACATGAACGATGAACTCGTCCATATTGATTCCGCCACTCCCATCGGTATCGAATCTATCAAACAACTGCTTCGTTTCTTCCTTGGTAATAGCAAGCCCAGTTTCCTCTAGTCCTAAAGTGAACTCCTCAAGGCTAAGTTGTCGATTGCCGTCCTCGTCCATACGGCGAAACATCCTGCCCAGTCCCAAAATGCCCGTAGCGCCACGGGAGAGACACAGGAGGCGTAGCTTTTCTAAGGGGTCACCAGCATCACCAAGTGACTGTAGCTCACGCTGAGCGCGAGACGACAATTCGGATTCGTTGCGGGAAGCCGCACTTGCAGGTCTGAACATGGCTGCTTTTCTGAAGATAATGAACACTTAAAATTAATTACTTGTTGGAGAAAATACAGACAATTAACAAATAAGGAAATTATAATTTTATTATATTTTATTTTCAAGTTCGTCTCTGTCATCTCAAGATCACGACAGAAATCGAACATTGTTTTACTCGCCCCGTCAATGGCAACATCATGACTGCATTTTTAATATTGATAATGTCAAATCAGTATTGGTTTTATTGCAATTTTAAAGATCATAAACCCTAAAAGAAACACTCGGGAGACCGGGGGCACCCAGAAATTGATGTTGATCGAGTGGGCTCTTCTTGTAAGTGTTCGGAGACTCCTATTCTCAGACATCACGGGGCACTTCTTCAGCTGTAGACATATAAGACTCTTAATGTCATTCTGGGGCTATTCGCACGTATCCTTTGAATAAAAGGGAGTCGAGTGCGGCTTTTATCTACCTATACCTACATATAAGAATGCGAGATTTAGCAGGACAAAAAGGCGACGGATGAAGGTACCCAAGGGGGTGAGATACCCTATTCTTGCTAAGACGGAGCTACCTATCTCAAGGCTTAATAAGACTACCTCAGTTACAGAAAAAAATAGGATGAAATATATCCCTCTTAATTCCCGTAAAAGAAACAAAGGTTCCAGGAATAATAAGAATGGTTAGATACAATTCTGGGGCACTATAGAAGACAAAGTAACGAGGATCACTATGAAATGTTACTTGGGCAAACTTTCGTAGACCGGAGCTTGTAGTTATACTTAGTCGGGCGAAATGTATTTTAAAAACGCGGTTATCAAGAAATGGGCCTGAAAGAGCTTAAGAAAATATTGAAAGGTGTTCGTTAGGTTGCAGACTGTTTATAATCTGCCCGGATTGATACAGGAAAATGTGAGCCAATATAATCAAAGTGTGATTCGGCTACTAGTCGGAGTCACAACAGTCTGACCAGGCACTTACAACTAGGAGTGAACACGGAGACGATCTGTTTCAAATGTGGAACAGACGAGAAGGATGGCCCTACCGCTACATGGGTACTTCTTCAAACTCACATCTTTGGGCCAGAGATACCTATGCAGCACGGAGGAAAAAATGGAACTCCTCTTATGGAAAAAAACTTCTGCCTTTATAAAAAGGTTGAGAAGATTATTATAAGAGTTCCAGCATGGTATGGGAATGACGAAAAGGATTCTCGCTGACCTAGCAAGACGCTTTTACATTGTTACAGTTACCGTAACCGTAACCGTAACCATAACCATAATATAAGTTTAACTGAACGATGACTAATAATAAAATTAGCTACACAGATTGAGTACTCGCCCCGCACTAGAATATCTTGCTTGGTACCACTAAATATTGGGACATAGGAAAGTAATTGAAGAGAGTGCATGCAAAGTTATGTAAGGACTATTTTCGTGAACTTGTTTTGTCACAGTTTATGGATGATTGATTCAATTTTTTTCTGATTTAATTCGGTGATTCTAAATCGTCAAGTTGTAAGCACTATTTTTTTTTAAATTGATTACAAAATTAGTAGAACTATGCATATTATAGATATAAACCTTCTTTGATTGATGTCTAGTTTTGGTTTTGGAGATTACAACTTACTAGTATAGGTAGGTACTAATTATAGCTAAATGATAGGGGACCTATATCAGGTCATCTTGACCTTCCCTCCCCTCATCTTTAATGTACGTATCGTCAATATTCAAATACCCTAATAACGTAATGTATGCCTTAAGAATTCACCTATGAACGTTTTAGATATAGTTCTTCAATATAGTTCTATATTTCGGTTAAAAAAATATTCATCACATCGATGTGTAAATAGTTACTTTATAGGAGTAGCTTTTCAGGGCTTATCAATATTTCCTCTAACGTTAAAAATTAAGTTGAACTGCCATAAACAGATACTCCAGAATATGATGTATAATAATTATACCTACAGCGATCTTCAAAGTAAAAAAAGCACTTACACCAATGAAAGTAATCGATTTATCTAATAGTAGGTAAATATGTAATTGTAAGTTCCTTTTAATTTGTTTTTATGCAAACACAAATAGCTATTTCATTGCAGACTCATTTTATGAAACACTTTATTATTAACATATTTATTTTTTTTACAAAAAAATATTTAAATAAAAAAACTTTTCAATCTCCTTTGTATAATATGTTAGATATGTGATGTAGAATTTACGGGTCTCAAGAAGTTCCAAGGTTTCAAGAAGTTATAGACAAAAGACCAGGCCATTTTCTAAGAAAAATTTATATGAATTTTATACACATATAAAAGGCTCAAATCCGACCATCCTTGGAGTACTGGTTACATCCCAAGAGTGACGTCGCTACAACGTGATTTTTTGGTCATCCCCAACGTCATTATGACTTTAGAAATTACGGACAAATGACGATAGGATGACGTGATTATGTCACAGCCCGTCGACGTGATTTTTAGACGCTGTACGGACGTAGACTCGTAATTTGACGTAGTATTATGGGCGTCATAAAGATTCGTAATTAATATTTATTAAATACATTCGTGACTGCGGTTACAAGGAGGCCGGTATTGGTACTATTGTTGTTTACACGTAGATGTAAAATCTTTTACTTAAAAAAAAGGTTCCATTTTCTGTCTAAATCACGTCAGAGATATGCTGGACAAAATATGCTGCTGCCTGGGATGTTTGGTGCTCAGATCCTACACACGCTGAAGTTGCTTGACTTCATCCAGGAAAGAGTCATACAATTGATCGAGACCCGGTTTAGATAAAAATTTAGATAGATTTGAATATCGAAGAAAGGTAGCGGACCTGAGCCTTTTTTAGAGATATTTTTATGGGAAGTGCTTAAAAGACGTGGCCCGTTTGATCCCACCTCAGTAGCTCATCCCTATCAACTTCAGCTCGTTATACCTGGCCTGGGACCATTTTAGTTAGACTTCTTTCACGTATGGAACCGCATCACTTTGGAATAGCATTCTAAGGGTTGCGTTCCACGAGGAATACAACCTGCACAATTCAAATTCAAGCTTATGCACCATTTCCAGAGCGTCATAGTGACCCGCCTGCAGTGAATGTGAAATCTCAATAAAAAAATTAAATAAACATGGCAAGCTATCATTGTATTTTTACTTGTACAAAGAACAAAGCCTCCTAGTGACAGAACCTTTTTGCGGACTTGAAGAAAATGTTTTCTACAGCAAAATAAAGAAAGAAGAGGAAACCCAAAGAGCAAAGCCCTCTAAAGGATTAAGACAGACTAATTACTGTTTGGGAAAAAGATTTGAAGTCTGATTAAGCTCATCAAAAATGGGGTTTTCATCAAAAAACCGGTAACAGATTTTCTTACGGTAAATACGCCTTTTGAACAATGACCAAACCGGGAGATTCTCCAGGATGGAGAAAAATGACCGAAAACTCCAATACCTACATCTCCTGACCGACTCTCAGTCATTACAATACACAAGAAAAGAAGATTCCGTTGTCTAGGTTTTAATCAACCTGAGATAAAAGACTAATTATCTTTTGAACCATCTAAAATTCTAAATCTTCTCCGAGAAATATAATTGGATGGGGTTCTGTAATCGAACAGTCACCAAAAGGGGTAAATTTTATCACCAAAGTGTACCAAATTTTAAGCATGGAATACTATCTAACTTCTTTGGTCAGATTCGCTTATAATTATTTGATTCAAAGTGACATATTTGCCATAGTTTTGATAAAATTTAAAGTGGAGTGACTTGTACGTCTTATCTACACAGTTGAGACCTATCTTCCCTCTAGAAGTGAATTTTACCATTTAATTTTATGATAAAAATGCACTATTGAGGACACCACCACTTTACGAAAATCACCCAGAGTCGTCAACGTCAAATGTGCACCGAACAAAAACACTTCTGAAGACATGGATAACCATTTCGTTCTTATTGGAGCTCATCAGTTCATCAAGATCAGTTGCAAACATATCCAGGATATTAACACGGAATTCTGGGATCTATGAAGTAGGGACATTTCCGGTAACTACCAACCCTACAGAGAAGCTGGTGTTCTAAATATAATACCTTCATAGAAACTCAATCTTTTATAGTAACTCAATATACAGCGTGTTCAGTTAAGGGTACGGAGCGGCCATATCTCGGTAACTATTGGTTCTAGAGTCTCAAATTAAAAATTTTCCAGACATAAGTGACCATGAGAAATTCAAGGAAAATATTTTCAAGATGGCCGCACTTCCGGAAATACCGGAAGTTGACACCTAGTTCATTATTTTAACGGGAACACCCTGTAAAGTATTATATTTTTTAAATGTCTGAAGAAATCGAATACAGGTGGTTTTCACCATTGGAATTTAGATTGAATGGTTTATGAGTTATAAACAAGTGAAAATCGAAAATTTTCAACTTCAAAGCAGTGTAGAACTAGAACGGCTCAAGATATCTAAAAACTGTTTACATGTCCCTATCCTAACTTTTCACATTGTATCCTACTATGTGGTTTAAATTCTAATACAGAGGGTGATGAAAAATCGGATAATTTTCATCACCCTGTATTAAAATTTACTCTACATAGTGGGATAAATCATGAAAAGTTAGGATAGGGACATGTAAACCGTTTTTAGATATCTTGAGCCGTTCTAGTTCTACACTGCTTTGAAGTTGAAAATTTTCGATTTTCACTTGTTTATAACTCATAAACCGCTCAATCTAAATTCCAATGGTGAAAACCACCTGTATTCGATTTCTTCAGACATTTAAAAAATATAATTTTTTACAGGGTGTTTCCGTTAAAATAACGAACTAGGTGTCAACTTCAGGTATTTCCGGAAGTGCGACCATCTTAAAAATATTTTCCTCGAATTTCTCATGGTCACTTATCACTGGAAAATTTTTAATTTGAGGCTCTAGGACCAATAGTTACCGAGATATGGCCGCTCCGTACCCTTAGCTGAACACGCTGTATATTTGATCATCTTGATAATAATTATCCCAGGTTGACGTTATTTAAAAAGATTTTTTTAGGTAGTACGTAGTACCTACTTAATCAGCTAAAATACTTCAAATTTTCCATAAATTTCATAAATCTTATCAGGACGTATCTTTCTGGCAGATCTCAGTTTATTGGCGATAGAGGCTCAAGATTAAAACGCTTTGATGTCTTGTCTGGCGTACCGCAGGGATCAATACTAGGCCCCTTGCTCTTTAACATATTTATAAACGATATCACTGCTAGTTTCAGTACACCCTGTCTTTTAAATGCTGAAAACCTTAAATTATACCAGTTCATATCACCATAGCACCTTCACGTTCAAAAGAATTTGAACCATGCACCTTCTGGAATGGTGCCGAGCCATTGCATTGGTTTTCAAAATTTCAAGAATCGTTTCATATTCTCCTACAGTCTAAACGGAGAGAAAAACTTTCAAAACCTGATTTAGTAAAGGAATTGGGGGGTACCTTTTGATTCACAGCTAACATTTTCACCCATATGTGGGAAAAGATTTTCTTGTGAAACTCTATGAATAATATTTGAAACGTACGTCAGATCTTGTGCTCAATATGCTCCTTTAATATGGTACCCAACCTATGGTGTGCTTATAACTGATCTTGAATGTGTTCAGAGGAAATTTCTAAACTACTTGGCATTCAAACAACAGGGCTTCCGCCGACCCTTCTTGGTGGTGCAAAATCGCTCGAGTCGTTTAAACATGGCGTCCATTTGAATTTTCGTAGAAATTGCTACTTTGTGAACCTCTGTTTATGCAAGATAGGGAAAAAACTATAAAATTTAATTAACAGGATGGGAAGAAAGTTTTCCGAACTTTACGTTAGTGTAAAAAAATGTTCATTTTTTTCTGTTAATAAGCTAGTGGCGTGATTAGGAAAAGGGAGAAAATGGCTAATTTTTTATACTCATAATATTATAATTTTCAAAATTTTCATTTCATGTTTATTCCTCCAAAATTTCAAATTTTCGATTTGAGAAGTGCCCTCGTAGTACCCCGCTCGAACTTTAGGCCCAAAATTTTGAACCTTCGTAAAACCTATGAAAGGACTATGGGTTTTTGTTAGAAAGGCGTTCTAAAAAATCGTTTGTTCCTACAATTCCTAAAAACTACTATTTCTTAACACATAATATGCAAAATTAAACATAATTTTTACTATACATACTAATATGATTATAAATGATAAATAAATAATATAATAAATAAATAAAAAATCAACAAACCAGTTTCCAAAATGGTGAAAGTATTCATAATTGAATAAAATAATAGAAAAATACACTATTTACTTATACATATAGTAGGAAAAAAGTTTCTGTTCACAAAAAATTAGGGTACTTATTTTGACTATTGACTATTGACTATTAGTCTTTTTAAAACAATTTTATTCAAAATGGAATTTGTAAATCGGTTTAAACATGATGGCGCTCTGTCGATCTTTCATCATTTTCTCTCTGATTGTAAAAATAAAAGAGAAAAGAGAAATATTATAGAAAGCCGAGAAAAAAAATTATACAGTGAAGTAACAAAATATTAAACTCAAACTCAAAAAAAAATCATCGTGTACAATCTAAAACTAAAATGAATTTAGAAAAATATGCTGAATAAAAATTTATCCTCATCAGAGCTATAAGACTTTTTTGATGATGTCCTTATTTTTTTAAATATTTCAAAACATCAAAACACACACAAACTTATAGAACTTACCGTATTCAAAGTTAATAATCCGATAATTATTATCAATCAGAGCCTATTTAGATAGTTCTAAAATATAACACTTTTTATTAACCTTATACTATATTCAACATTTCCGGACCTTGGACGGTTTTTTACTGACTAGAATATTAAAAGTAGGTACTTTTAACGCGCCCAAAAGATAAACCACAGGGGAATAAAAATATCGACTAACCCCTCCTAATAATTAAATTTTGTGCCAGTTTAATTGACTTGTAGCTCGCGAACCCTTCGCTTGAAATTACTTGAAAACCAGACACTCTCCTGCTAGCAGCCCGGCATTTATTATGACATGCAGGTAGGTATATCGACAAAAATCTAGTACCTACTCAAAGTTGGGACAAATTTTAATAAAATATTTATATCAGGTGACTGGGTGACATGGAGATGTATATTACAAACAAATAAGTTAACAGTTGGACGACCGATAAACGATCAACATCGTAATTTCTGTGACAATCATTATTATACTTTTCCAGGTCATCATTATGCCGTGGTATACCTACCTATCATAATATAGGACTACTGGTACAATAGGGCAACCTTTATTCCAGTAACGCTTATAATTCCCTCTCACTGCTAGATTTATTCCATTATTTTGCTTATCAATTCTATATTCTGGAATTATTATTATTATTATTAATAGAGCAGAGCTTCGAGCCCGCCTATCTCTTGATGTCAAAAATATTGATCCAAAAGTAATCTAAGTTATACTAATGTATCTAAGGTATCTCTGTACTTTCATGAATATTCAAATATACAGAGTGGAAATGCTTGGACTGGTTATTGGCAGACATAAGAACAATTAATTTTCGAAAAAAAATGGTTAACAGGTTGCGATTTGGCTTGAAATGTTTCGCTGAAATCTGAGTTTGATTTTTTTGAAATATTGGTTTTAATTATGTAACTATTTTCAGTGAAAATTGGATTTTTTCTAATCCAACTAACTGAATCTTATATCCATAGACTTCTATGGACTGTAATTGTGCAAGAAAATTTCAAAATCGTAGAGCATTTTGAGAAAAACGTTTATTTTTGAAACCTAACGCCCCCGGGTGAATAATTTTTCTCTAAAACTCCATAACAAGGTAGTACCTATTACCTAAAATCACGTGAAGAAAGATTATCAGAAGAAAAGTGAGGTGAAAATATCCAAAGATTTAAACTAAATATCGCCTAAACAGATGACCGGAAATTAAATAAAATACAAAGGGAACTTCATTAATACAAGTGATAGAAACACGACGAAAATTGTCCCATATAAAGGAAAAGCAGTTTAATCAAATGACATATCCACCATTTAGTTCACACAAGAGGAAAGCAGGGAAATCTACCATAACGAGTCATTGGATAAAGGAACGAACGGGTGAAAGCGCTGACCTAAATAGACACAATAGACCACGAAGACAAGGGTTGACCGTCTACTATAAATACAGGCAGAGATTTCAGCGCGAGTAGTCAGTCTTGATTCAGCTTCCTGAGCGTAGGCTACTCCTTTACCTAACCCTTTCTGGTTGAAGAAATTGCCCGGAAATATTACCTAACCCTTTCTGGTTGAAGAAATTGCCCGGAAATATTACCTAACCCTTTCTGGTTGAAGAAATTGCCCGGAAATATTACCTAACCCTTTCTGGTTGAAGAAATTGCCCGGAAATATGACCTAACCCTTTCTGGTTGAAGAAATTGCCCGGAAATATTACCTAACCCTTTCTGGTTGAAGAAATTGCCCGGAAATATGACCTAACCCTTTCTGGTTGAAGAAATTGCCCGGAAATATTACCTAACCCTTTCTGGTTGAAGAAATTGCCCGGAAATATTACCTAACCCTTTCTGGTTGAAGAAATTGCCCGGAAATATTACCTAACCCTTTCTGGTTGAAGAAATTGCTCGGAAATATTACCTAACCCTTTCTGGTTGAAGAAATTGCCCGGAAATATTACCTAACCCTTTCTGGTTGAAGAAATTGCCCGGAAATATTACCTAACCCTTTCTGGTTGAAGAAATTGCCCGGAAATATTACCTAACCCTTTCTGGTTGAAGAAATTGCCCGGAAATATTACCTAACCCTTTCTGGTTGAAGAAATTGCCCGGAAATCTTACCTAACCTACTCGTTCCAAAAATGCCACGAAAACCCCTAAAGCCGCAGCCCGTGCCCAGCAAGTCAGTTACGCAGAAAGTACGCAAGTTGAAAATACCGCCAGTCGTCCCTATTGTCCGGAAGTCAAGACAAGGCCGTCCAGCTAGAATCGAGCACGCTGTTGCCATGCCGCCCGCCATAGCCGACCCGAGTCCAATTGCAGCGCCTAGCCACCTCTACTACGACGATGCCCTAGCCCTAGAGGAACCGGAACCTGTCGCCCTGTTAACCCAAGGGGTCACCAATACTACAGGTGAAGTAAATTTCCACAATTTCAAATTTTGTAAATAAAAAGCTTAGATTGATCGTTATAAGTTTACTGCCTCTGAAAATTGTCTCGTTTTGTCTCAGGTATCCAGACTGCGTTCTTATGAGGAGCCAGACGTACGACAATATCAGCAGTTCAAATACTTAGCCCCGACTTTTAAATTATTCTTTGATTCATAAGAAAAAGTCTCCGCAATTTTCACGACAACTTTTAAATAAAGGAAGGGTTTTTAAAAAATTTTACAAAAGCCAAAAGTCTCAAAATTCACAAAGAAAGAAATCAAACCAAAATTCAGAAAAATTCAAACAAATTGAAAAATATTCAATTCATTTTCAAAACCACGAAATCCACAAAATTTTAGCATTCGAGAAATCAAGGAAATCAAGGGTACTTTTTATTATCACGAGCTAGTAATTTGATTGGGAATTTTTTAGATGTACTGTCGAGTGAGGCAATATAGAAACAAGACAATCAAACAATTTCACAATGAAATTGTCCCGAAAATCATAAGTTCGAAATTGACCTTGTACCGATAACAGGACTACCACGAAGTTGGTGCATCCTTTCTCTCTACACACACACACAAATTATGATAGGGGAAAATATACTGAGCGGAGTCCGTCTTGTCCCATGGCCAGCAGGGTATGCAAGAAAATACGGCACGTTCAAAGTACGTGTATGGCATTCTCTTAGGGCTGAGAAGGGTCTGTGTATTGGCTTTTCGGTCAAGAATCGTTATCTCAGTACAGAAACAGGTCCGGGAGATTCGCGGTCTTGCCTCTGTATTTGAATTACTAAACAGTCATTTAGTTAGCCACCGCCACCCATCCTGTCGTAAGGATATCAATCGAAACACATCGGGAAGCGCGGATTAAACCGCCTTCCAATCTTCAAACAGGCAAAGATCGAAGCACCTGGCTATAACGCCTTGCTGCATCTTATTAGCTCGGGAAGATAAAAATAACACTCTGATATCCTACAACTGTCACAAGCTGACAACCTCGCTTCTGCAACGAAGAACGCTCCAAACCCCAGGGGTTAAGAAAGTGAGAGTGCAACTAATTTAAAAGGACAACAATAGGCCCATAAACCAGCTCCAGGCACCAGACCCAATTCACACACAAAAAAACCACAAAATAAACAAATCATAAAGCGACTGGGTTGTATCTGAACTGCAGGTAACAGGTTGTACCAACATAAAATTAGAATTTTTAATCTTGAAGAAATGAATTAAATAAATTGAATAATTAAATAAAATTGTAAATAAATAACATAGAATTTCATAATCATTTTTGAATTGTAAATAATTAAATTAGGAAAAGGCAGTAAATCAGGTGTTTTTGAAATTACGTTGTTTTATTTCCCATTCTCAACAAAATCTCTGCGACCCCATCTTTACGAACTACTGGGTGCTACAAGACGTCACACAACAAAAAGGGGTCCCACCAAGAAAAAGGGGGAGGGAAATTCTAGAGATCACCAGGCCAAGGGGAGTGGAGGTTACATTTTCAAGATCATGTTTATATCTAACGCTGACATTGTTGAGTTTTAGAAAAAGTGTTGTAGGAACTTGTTGCCTCGAGTTAATTTATCATTTTTCTGGAAAGCCTGTACATATGTTAATTGTTTGGTATTAACCATTTGATTCTTTTACATTATGGTAGCCAAATTTATTTTGTCTCTAAGTTTCTGCTGTTGAGCTTTTTATTGGTTTTCTAAAAGATGATATTAACACATTAGGTACTTACCAAATACAATTAAATAATTATAATTATTATAAGTAACTGTGATTTGTTAATAACTGATGATGAATTTATTTTATTCAAACGGATTTGTCTGATGGCACCTTTTAATGTGGATCATGTTCAAGGAAGGATTCGAATGAAAAGAAATCACCAACTGAATTGTTTTGAACGTGAAATTATCGACTATAACCAAGTTTCACGATACTTATGGCGTGTTGATAAAAGAAAATAAATAAATAAGTAAATAAACATTAAATCGACTCGCGTTCCAGTCCAGATATTTCTCTGAGATAGATGTATTTCTCGAAGTGATCTTCTCTTTACTGGATGAATAATCGAATATCCATGAACGAATTAAATTGAAAATAAGTCGAAATATTCCAACTCAAGAAAACTTAAGAGTTTCTTGGTAAATTTCAGAAGTTCCTCAAAAATAGTAGCGTTTTTGATCACTCTCTTTTTTGGACATGAGTCTAAAAACCTAAAAAAAGTAGTATGTATTCTGTTTTACTATCTCTCCTCGCTGGTATCTAAGCTTTGCTTAGAAAACTGAATCGGTTTCTTAATACATGGCCAAAAATTTGAAAAAAATTTCACATTTAACTAGATTTTTATAAAAAATATCATAAAAAATATACAGGGTGAGTCATTAATAGCGAATTTCCTTATAAGGGGCAATTCGTACAGCACAGAAAAAGTAGTAGAAAAAAATTACTTGTAAATCGATCGAGATATGAAGAGGTAAAGTTTAGAACTCATGCAACTTCTTTAATATTTATATATAATATTGATAGTTTTAAAAAATTTGTTTACTTAAAATAGAGACTACAAGCGGCCTTTCAATGTCATACTTAGATTGTTTTCTTCAAAAGCACGGTTTAAATTTATAATTACCTATGAATGAAAATAACTTCTGTTTTTTTTTTCATTTTTAGAATACCAGACAACTGAAGTTAATGTCGTCCATATAAATTTAAACCGTGCTTTTGGATTTTTTTATGATATTTGAAAGAGTTCGAAAGAGAAACTCTTCATATCTCGGTCGATTTACAAGAAATTTTTTTTTCTATTTTTCCTGTTCTGCACGAATTGCTCCCTACAATGTTTCAATGTCTCACCATTAAAGACTCACCCTGTATAATATAATTAATTCTGTTAACTGAAAGTAGGTAAGTATACATATAATTTGCGTTAAGAGACAATTCTTACAAATAAAAAATAATACATCAAAAAAACCAAGATAGGTAGGTATTTCAGATATTTTTCTATTTTTGGTAGGTATATAAATACAATTCAGCGATTTTGGATGAGTATACTAATTATTTCCTTCAAATAATGGCACTTTCTGCATCATTTTTCACACAGGCGTCCCTGTTTCGAGATATAGGGTTGTCCATAACTTTGTTATTTCTTGAGATATTCGGTTGAAATTTTGTAGCTATAGAAGATGTAGAATTGATTCACGTACCATAGGGATTTAAATGGTAAAAACTTAGAATAGGTAATTGAAGTATTTGCTTGCCTATCTATTTTAGAGAAATAATTAATTAATAATTTATTAAGATTGAAAATCTGCTTCTGTTGCAGTGATTATATTACATTTTAAGTCTGCTTAAGCCATATTAGAGAAAATCGGGAAAACGTTTTCAATATGCGACGTAATTCTCGTTGTTTTCATTTTTTTTGTGACTTAATTTTGTCATTTACGTAATTTTTAATTATCCAAGTCAAGACAATAACCAACATGACGTCACAAATTGAAAATTTTTTCCCGATTTTTTCGAAAATGGCCTAACAGATTCAAAATGTAACTACAGCAACAGCTTTTCAATCTTACAAATTATCCATCTAATATTTCTGACTAAAACATAAAGGCAAGCAAAGCAAACAATTCAATTCTAAGTTTTTACCATTGAAATTCCTACGGTGCGTGAACCAATAATTCTACACCCTGTATACTTTTTTCTTATGCCTGGCACTCTTTTTGAGAAATTTTGTTATAGGACATGTTGACCCCCAACGTTTTCCTGCCTACGCCTCTGGTACGAAGGTATTATTTTTTAGATCAACCTTTCATTTCTCTAATTTTTCTCCCTCTCTTGGAAGATTTTGATTTAGGACTTGGTTTAGAAAATGTTGAAAAATGTTGCAAAGTTGCAATGTTGCAATGTCACTGATCAACTAGTTCTTTTAGTCTGGTAGTCCAGTCAAATTATACCAAAAAACTCGCTTTTCCTGTATTAAATCATGTATGTAGCACCAAGAGTCTCAGGAATAGGTATGCAGGAGGAGGTTCCCTGAAAAACGCCTAATAAAGTTCTATCGATTAGGTATAGAGGCAGCGGGGGTGAAGGGTTCAAAGATCTGTTTCATAAGTTTTTGGCGTCATATAGAAAAGCTTTTATTTTATCAAAATTTCCTACAAAATATCCACGTTTTCTCTTTGTTTGGCCGTCATTGAGATATATGAGTCGGCAAAAAAAGAAAAATTTTCCTGAAAAGTTTGTAATGTCCCACGTTTCCGTTAAATTTATCATAACTTTTTTCCTGTCATTCTACCATTATTTTATCATTTTGTTAGAAAATTAATAAGTTTTAATTTTAGAAAGCAAATACTTCCTTGTGCGACGTACCTACCTAACGTTTTGGATACATGCACCAAAAACTTAAGAAAAGAAACTTTGAACTTCCCCCATCTCCGCGGCGACAGTAATCGATTGGACTTTTTCATGGCGTTCTTCTTGCAGTGAACCTTCCCCTAGATATTCCTGAAACTCTTGGAATTACATGGTTTAATGCAGCAAAACCGACTTTTTTGCTCCATTCCATTTTAACTGGATTACTAGACTAAAAGAGCGAATTACCGAATGACTAATAGTCAAATAAATTGCCGAATCTCTTAAACCATCCAAGCCCTTTGAAAATCAGTCAAGTCAAATCAAAATCTTTCAAGAGTAATAAAAATAAAAGAAGTGACCGCTGGATTGAAAAACAATATATTTGAACCAGAAGCATGCACAGGAAAAAGTTTGAGGAGGGGTTAATGTGTTCTATAACCCTAGTTTCCTCCGTTTACGCTCCCATTCTCTTTGAACAAAATTTTGAAAAAAGCGTCCCAGCAGAAGGAATAAAAATGAAAAAAAAAGACCTACTTTTCACAACAGCCAGGCAGCAGGATCATATTAAAACGTGATTTTTTGGTCGTCCCCAACGTCATTATGACTTTAGAAATGACGGATAAATATCGGTAGGATGACGTGATTATATTAAAGCCCGCTGACGTGATTTTTAGACGTCCTACGGACGTTAATAATTTGAACATGTTGGTTGGAACACTACAAGACTAAATCCGATGAGAAATTGAGAAGAGCATTTGTACATACAAGCAAGAGGGATAAGAATACCTACATTAAAATTGACTTCTTTTTATAAAAATAATTAATCAAAAAGCAGAATAAGTATTCAGTTTGTCTGAAAAATGACGGAAAAACAACGTTAAAGTTATAAATAATAAATAAATAATAAAGTTTTATTTCTACCTTTTTAACGCACTGTAACTAATAAACTAATTCAGTTAAATGATCTTTGTGGCTGTTCAAAGATATGTCATAAGAGTTCTTTCCTCATTCTTCTAAAATTCGTCGCCCTTTATAGGATTTAAATAAAACAATGTCTCATCCATAATTGAAGATCCTCCCTGATTCTTCTAAAGCCACAACATTTTTTTATAAAGCTACAACATTTTCGCCTAATAAATCCTAAGTTTCTCATTTTCTCAAGTATTATGTCAGTCCCAACTTCTTTGTTATATACCTGCTTAGCTTCTACTTGACACTGAGATAATTTTGAATATCATTTTAGAACAGACTTAAACCAAATTTTTACTGTTGTTGGATTTTCGACCGTTATTTTTTCTTACTTTTATCGTGATTTTTTTTATTAAAGAGTTCATCCTTAGCGGAAAACCCACCATCTTAGCACAATTTAAAAACCATTCACCATTTCTGCTTAGTCCAGTAACATTCTATTATTTTAGTTCTTAAATATTGCAACCTTTAATTATTGTGTCTAATGCTTGTTTCAACTGATTGCAACTGAAGAAACTTTCTTCTATTTCTGGTTTGTTCGTTTTTTTTTTATATTTTAACATTTTTGGCTGTAAGACAAATTTCAAATCAAATGAAAAGTGTGTGTTCATATTTGAACCTTTCAAGTTTAAATTTTCAAATAAATTTAGCTCTGCAAAGTAATTAGTTTTTTCTCTCAATATTCCTTGCGTGTAAGAGGAGTTTTTTAAGCTCCTCGATTGGGTTTTTAATATTCAATCAGTGTTTAATAAAACGGAAATCCAGGGGAAAGGAATCGATTGAATTAAATTCCTTTAACGCATGTCCTTATAAAAAAATGATTTCCAATACACCAAGAGGAACTTAACATTAGTAACTCTTGCATAATCACAAAATAACAGTTATAATCATTAGATAAGAAAAAATATCATAATCATGCAAATTTGGAAGATTAAAAACCGGTGAAATATTGAAGAACCGGTGATAATATCGTGACTTGACCTAGTCTCTATTAAGAGCTTTCTGATCAATTCGAATAATCTCCGCCGACTAGTGGCGTGCGTCTTGAATTCTTCATACCTATAATAATAGTAAGTCATGGAAGTGCAGTAATTTATTTCAATAATAAGTAATATAAATTTTAAACCGTAATAAATAGTGTATTTTTTATTGCTTTCTTAAATCCTGCAGGTATACTGTATACTACCTGGAGGAAAACTGAATGATTTATTCTTTGTATGGTTTCTCTGTATTTTTTTATACTATTAGCCTGCTTTGGTGTCTTCAGGAGACGTCACTGAGGTGTGTCCCGATCAGTTCCGATCTCAGTTGCAAATTGTGTTCAAATCTTGACTTTCTACTATTTGCATACGGGATTCCTACGTTCACTTTCTGATGCTGTACGATCCTTGATATTTGCCAAGGTTCTCTCTCGCCATAGGAAAGAAAAGAAGCTCTTCATCTGTTGATCACTGCTGACATTTTGTAACAAGTTATTTATATGCCAATAATTAACCTTTATATGGTATGAAGATGAAGAGATGTCGCTGTCAAATTGTTTTTTAATACATTACTTTTAGTGTAGGTATTTCGCTTTTGCCATTTTGAATTTGTGTTACTAATTATTAAAACATAGATAATTAATTATGCAAGTAGTAAATTCAACTATCGTTTTAACTTTTAACTCGTTTTGATTAAAATACGATTTTTATTCTAATCAGGAAGTGTAGAAATTTGTAGGTATTGCTTAATGTAGGTATTTAGACGTAGGTAGGTAATATTTGAACAATTTTAGGAAACTTGCGCTCTAGTTGTCGTATATTTAGGAAGTCGAAGGTTGCATCAGGCAATATAAGCTTATAGGTCCTCGAACCTACTGGAAGAAGAATAATTGGCATGTACGCCATGAATGGTGAGTTACGGTCTCTTCGTGTCGACAATACAACATACTGGATGTTATTTAGCTTTTCTAAAAATAAAAAGGTTTTTGAGAGATTGAACGCTTCAAAAAAATCCAAAAGAAAGGCTCTAGAAGGCCAAGTGAGAGCTATATGTGTGATTCAACAAATAATTAATGTCTTCTAATGTGGATAAATAAATCATGTAATTGTAACTATTATTTAGAATATTATTGTCGACCCCACACCTGACACTATTGGGCAATTTTACTCTGAGTTTTTCTTTTAAGTTCCACATACCTTTTTCTGTTAATCATATTACTTCCAAGTAAAGCTGGGAAAATTAGAATAAGCATGGCAGTCTCTCCTAAAAAACATAGCTACGCTGTGTCGTTTAGTTCCAAGGTAGGTACATACATAAAAATACTTTGGGCTTAGAAAGAATAATTGGTATTTCCTTTAATTGACGTTACTATCCTCTACCCACGGATACGCGGTCAATTAACAGGTTCTCATCACTTTGCATGTTTTATTATTATTTCAGTGGAAGAAGAATAAAAAATTACAACTGTTTCTAGGAGCTCGCGTAAATAGAAGACGTTATACCATATTCCCTTTCCTTGATAATCTCTAAATATTTTGCTTGGTAGCTACCTACACAAATCAGTTTTGCCTGAATAGAATAGAAATATTTTCATACTTTTCATATTTGCACAACCTAAATTTAATTAATTTTTACCCTACGCGTAATTTGTGCATTACTGCATTTTTGTTACGTAAATAATAACTATCTATCTACGTCAAATATGGATTATCGATATTGACATAATAATGTTACATAGGCTTTAAAGAATCAATTTGCAGTACCTAGATAATAAATAATTAATTTTGTATATTGATTGGATATTATTACATTTTCACTTTTATATAAGAGCAGTTCCCACCTACCTGCTTCATTTTATTTATTTCTATTTTTTAGAAATAATGTTTAATTAAATATATTAAATAAGAGAAGTAATGCTTATTTACCTATACAGTGTGTTGCATAGGAAAGGTAACATGAAAAACACTACAGTGAATATTAATGAGGATCCGAACCACTCTGATTTAAAAGCTGTACAGTTTCCTAGGAAACTTGGTAGTTTCCAAGGAAACTGTATTTTTGAAAGGATGTCATTTATTCTCAAAGTATACTTATCTATTATTAAAATATTATTTTCACGTAATCCTTAAGGTATGGTTCCACCAAAGGAACATTTAGGAACTTTTATGTTTCTGTTTCCTTTTTTCGAAAATGTTCTACAAATTTTGTGAATGTTCCACTCGGTTTCTGTTCCAATTTCAGATTGTTCCTTCTTGTCGCCGGTTTCCATTTCGAGCGGTAAACTTCAAAGGAAAATCAGCAAGACGAAACTTGTGGCTACATAAAAGTTCCTCAATGTTCCTTTGGTGGAAACATACCTTTATGTTACCTTTTCTATGCAATACGGTGATGGTAGGTATATGAATCAGGGATTCCTAAGGTGGGGCCACCGACTTGAATTTAGGGGATGAAATTATGTATCTTGATAAATGTGGGTTGTAATACGTAAAAAAGTACCAATACAAAAATTGTTAAGGAGGATATATCCAGCAACTTGTTTCGTACTTTTTTGAAATTTCTTATTGATTCACTTTAGTGGGTGGAAACGGTTTTTTCGATTTTACAACAAAGTGCCAATCGGGGGTGAAAAATGGACTGAACAAAAGTTGTAGCTGTTGAGTTTCTCTACAATATGCATGCTTTCAAAAATTTTTTGACCTGCTTGATACGAATGCAGAGGGCGCCAAATGCTAACCGGCGCTAATATTTTTGAATATTTTCCAATTTTACACACAAATAATTAATTTAATAAATAAATAATAAATAAATAAATAATTAATTAATTTAAGTCATACCGTTTTCACCAAATACATGATTTTGGGGTTTTCGAGATCGCTGATTAAGAAGAATCCGAAAAATCTCCTAATGATGAGTTACTGGAAATGCGATGAATTTATATAAAAAATATCCGACATATTGGACTAGTCATCTTGTTTTTTGAAAATCGTGTATCGTATTCTTAATCAGCGACCTCAAGGGAAGACATCAAAGGACTGATATGAATGGTTATTATTTATGTTATTAAAAAAAATACTTTTCATTCAAAATGCGATATATAGAGCAAAAAAAAATTTTTTACATATTCTCAGACACGAACTATATCTCCCTGCCAAATTTCAAGTTCAAATGAGGAAATTTTTCCCCCCCTTTTTGTAATTTTTTTAGAGCTTCTGGAAGAGCTCTTTGCAAATATCAAATCGGATGAAAATATTTTACCGGTAATTGGGGGTTTGCGTAGATGCCCTTCAGTAATTTTCATCCGTTTGGGAAATAATTTTTGGAACCGCTGGGCAAAATTCGGAAAAAATACTATAGCCGCCCAACGCCGAACGCCAGACCCCTACTCGACAACACGGATTTCGAGAACGACACTCGAACTATACAAAACCGTGCTTCTCATCCGTTTGGGAGTTGCAAGGCACTTTTGTCACCGCGGCCCTAACTATTACGTGCATAGATTCAAACGTTTTCCAAAATATTGAGTTTTTACGCCTTTTACATCCCTACCAAGCATGCAAAAAAATTGAAGATACAGGTTTGTTGTAGGAAAACTTAAAAGCTACAACTTTCATCATAACCTATTCACCTCCCGATTGACCGTTTTGTTTAAAAAAGCGAAAAAAAAACGCTTCCACCCCCAAAAGTGTTATTTTTGAAAATTCGTCACTTTTGAACAATAAGAAATTTCAAAAAAAAAAAAATAAGAAACAGAATTTTTACGTACAACCGATATTTACCGAGATATTTTTTACCTTAAATTCAAGATGGCGGCCAGCCCTTACGGAATCCGAGGGGGAAACTTTCCAGGAGTGTTCTAGTGTCCGCCCCTAGGTACCTACGCATTAAAATTTCGGTAAACTTCTAATTAGCAATTGAAAAGTACTATTTGACTGGACTTTAATACGATAAAGAAGTCAAATTTCATAAATAATTGATGTCCGTGCATGCACTCACGTATCCTAAGGTTGGAAAAAATAAAAAGAAATACAGAGTGTATCATAAATATACCGACAAACTTTTAAGGGTAATAGGGGGTATCAAAACAAACACTTTTTTATATAGACATTTGCCCAAAAACGCTTAGTTTTTGAGATATGTACAGGGAGTTAAAATTAACAAAAAAAAAATTATTTTTTATTAATTCTTTTGCCGATATTGTGGAAATTTGGCAGTGTTATTTGTAGTAATAAGAAGCTCTTTCAGTCCCAAGTAGGTTAAAATTATTAAGTCTAGTAGTGACCAGGGGGTACCCTCCCCTCACCAATATTATTACAAAGAAAAATGTCCGCAACTGACTTTTTTGAAATTGCATGGGATATCTTTTTCCGATAAAGAAACTTAAAATTAAACTTCTATGACTCTTGAATTTTCTTCGGATTTCCTGTCGTTTTCGAGAAACGTCAAAAAATTGATTTTAATTTTAATGATTGAATTTAATTAATTTTTCGACATGCATTGAAGCGGCTGTTATTTTTTTCCCGAAAACGAAGTAGGATACGAAAAAATTCAGAAGACAAAAAAGTTGTATTTTCAACCGGGAAAAAATATAAAACTTCTAAACAAGTCAGTGGCGTATATTTTGTTTGCAATAATGTTGCTGAGGGGAAAAAACTTTAACCAATGTCAAAAACGAAGCCTTTTCAGACAAATGCTTAAGAGAAAAAAATATTCTATTTGACGTTCCCTATACTACTTCTAAAAGTTTGCCGACGGTATATTTATGATACACCGTGTATGAATCTATTTTTTCCCATTTTTCAAAAACACATTGCCGCTTATTTTATTTGAATACATCGATTATTTAGGAAAATTTGTAGGTACTTAACCTATATATTTTTTTCATTTTAATACGAGGCAACAGAGAGTATTAACATGATTGTATCAACTTAACAGCAAAGTCTACGACAATTTTATTATAATTTCCCTTTTCATTACCACGCGCATTATCTTTTCATAGGTAATTTAGCATCTGCTGGAACACTTAAAAATATTTATGTAAGTGTTCCTAGTATAGTAACAGTTGTGTTAGTACAAGGAGGCACCAGACAGTATACTAACACTGAACTTTTTTGTCCGACATGGTCTGCAAAAAAAGTCCCAACCCCAACTAAGTAAAAAAGCACCCCAGCTTTTAATACAGGGTGATGAAAATTATAAGATTTTTCATCACCCTGAATTAAAATTTAAGTCACATAGTTAAACATGTCAGCCGTTTTTGAATATTTTGAGCCGTTATCATATGCATAGTACACGATTTTGAAATGTGACAATTGCGATTTTCACTTATTTATAAATCTAAATTCCGATGGTGAAAACCACCTGAAATCGATTTCCTCGTACAACTTAAAAATAAAATAATATACAGGTGATCCCGCGTTAAAATAACGAAGTAAGTGTCAACTTTCGGTATTTTCGGAATCTTGACAATATTTTCATTGAATTTTTCGTGGTAACTTACGTCGAAACAATTTTTATTGAGATTCTAGGATCAATAGTTCCCAAAAGGCCTCGTAACTATATGGACTCTTAACTTAATGAAAGATCCTGTATAAGCAATGGACCATTAAAATTTCATTTTGAGTTAATAATTATTTTTTATGAAAGTTTATAAAGTGAATATATCTCCACATCTCCAAAACTCGTAACAGAAAAATATTAATAAGTAAATAAATGAAAAATGTAATTTAAATTTGATTGATTTCATAAAATGATTAGGTATTACACATTATAAAAAAATCTATCAACTTTCAAACGTACACACATTTATTTATATTAATATGCACATACAATTGACATATAACTGGTTAACCTTTATATTAGTAGTTATTCAAACATACTTCTAGAGCGGCAATACAATGAGAAGTCCAATAATAACGTAACAAGACAAATTAAATTCCTGCGTTGCATACAAATTTGAAACATCTTTCACATTTTCCCCATACAGTAGGTCTCTTTTAGTCTCTAAACAATGGATGTTGCCCACATTCTATATGTATGTAAATAATGATCTCGTGGAATACGAATTTATTGTTATGTTCTCTGTCTAGTAAATAAGTAGGTATAGTTTCTTTTATTTAATTTAATAATAATTCACAGACGCAAACGGTTTTCTTTTTTAATGATAATTATTGTTATTGTTCGTAATGAGATGTATTTTTAAGATTTTGCAGGTCAATATTAAAGAAGCTGATTGATATTGTTATTAAGTTTGTCAATACCTACTGGGAGTTTCTTTGATCAGTACAGAAAAATTTACTTTTAATTCACTCAAAAAAAGATGTTTAATGAAAATTAATTCATCGTCACCAGGAATCTCCATACATGAGAACGATTTTAGTTCTTAGCCCCCCCCCTTCAAATATTAATCTTATGAGTCACAAAAGATGAAACTTTAGTTTAAAAAATATGCCTATTCAATTTTACTACTTTTGACGTAAAATTGATGTGTGAAAAAAAAACACGTTGCAGTTTGCAGTCCCTGTCATCTTTACAATTATAAGGGGGAAGGGGTAATGTTGGTCCTCACGTTGAAGGCATTTCGATTATCTACACAAAAGTTACGGTAGTTTCGGTAATTTTGACAGTCTCTGTGTGTCAGTGAGGACGTTTATAGTTTAACGTCTCCAACGTCGCATCTGTGAGATATTTGACACAGTTTTATGTTAAAAAGTTCGAATTTAACTTTTGTGTCAAAGTTCTATCTTCTTCGGAACATAATTTAAAAGGAGGGGGACTATCAGACAAACAGACTCTTAATTTTGAAAACTAACATAATTTTTGTGTAAATAATAATTAAATCACCTTTGAAATGAGGTTCTACATGAATCCCCCAAACCATTTCAAATTTTGAAGTCAACTGCCGCAAAGTCATCTTTGACATTTGACACATCACTTTTACGTCAAAAAGTGGATTTAGTTTTTGTTTCTCATCCGGTTCAAAATTTTTATATTATGGATAATTGAAACACCCTTCAGAGTTACTCCAAAGTAACTTTTTCGGTACGACGAGAGAGGGAGAAATTTTATTTCGAAGTTACAAAACCATCTTCAACTGTCCACCTACCTGAGTGATTAGATATATTTGTAAATTTTTTATTGTTTAATCACTGGTAGGTAATTGTGGTGATGATGAAATAAGAAAGTTAAATTGTCTGTAATAAGGAGATAATATATTATGGTTTATAAAAAGTGTATGAAGAAAGATTGCCCACATCTATTCTCAAACAATGAATACGGCACTCCCATCTTCCATTAATAGACTATTCAATTCAATTTTGATTGTGAAAACTTAACCATGTTCATCTATGGTTGCACTCTGTGTTCGAATACCATGACATCTTGATATTAAGCGGTTAATGATGCACTTTCGGCAATCAAGTTAATCAAGATCCTTGACCTTTGCTGCTCTATTCCCACAAATATAGTTAAAAAATAAAAAGTGTAATACGTAGGTATAGCTACGATAATTTTATTTAAAATTAGCATATAATAATTATGTAAATACGCGAAAGGTGTGAAAAATTCGCTGGAAATTTGGAGGTCGTGTAGAAAGACAATCGAAAAGACACTTATTCTACTGCTACCACTAAGTACCTATAGTATATGGGTAGAGGTTCTTGTATACTTACTCTGTACTTATGTGTATAGGTACTTTGTTTTCATACCTTCAATCATGAAAAATTATACAATTTAAAACAATTGCTAAGATGTGAAAGATAAACTTGATTACCATGCGAAATTTGTTTCAAATCGCATAGTAACTGCCAATGAGATTAGGACTAGAATATTAATGTGTCTTTCAAGGTTGAAAAGTGACCGATCTTGGTAGGTAATAATAACCCTCGTTCGATTACCATTCGACCACAAAATCATTTATTCGAAGTGGATAAACTAGAAAAAAATTAATATTTATAAAGTTATTGTGAAAGAATCTTCTCTGTTATTAAAGGTCTCCATTTTCAAAAGGAACGATAAAAAATATGTCAGGTAGATATTCGATATAAATCAATTCAAAATGATTATTACCGGCGCTGCATTCTTAAGATTCTTCAATGCATGTAATGAACTACTTACTCGAATCTGATGTAGTTAATGTATATAGTTAAGTAGGTTAAGCTCAATTTTATTTCTCTTGCAATGAAATAAAGGATTTAAACTTCTTAAATTTTAACTTTTGCGAGAAACTCGTCCAGTTGCTTCTTAAAACTTATGGCGGGCGGTTATAGTAAAAATAATTTTCAAAATAGTTATACCTACAGGGTATATCTAATATAACTTGTCCCTGCACCTTATTAGAGAAACGGAAGGTGGAACGTAATTTCTTTAAAAATCGCTTAACTTGTATCAACTCAAAATGCACGCATTTATACATCGCTATTTGACATTTTTGAACGCTGTTTACTACAAAAGTGTCTGTTTACACAAACAAATTTCAAATTAGACTATTTTAATTTTTTTGGAATGTGAAATTTCCGCTAATAAAGCAGTGTTGCCACATTTTTCAAAATTTTGTCAGATGATAGGATTGAATTTATATGTTTTCATTCAAATTGTGTATTTTTTTGGAAAAATCATTACGTTATTCATTGTAAACAATCATGGTTTCGAAGACAATAGGTACCTACCTAAATGGCATAACGGATCAATGTTATGACACCACGACACCTTTTCCTATAACACCCCATTTCAAAAGCAGCGAGTTTTTTTCTGTTTTGTCTGTAATTGTACAGACCTCAGCTCCATAAAACAGGACCGAGAATAAAAACATCAGATACCTTAGCTATTATGCCTAAACAGAAAAAAAATAAATAAATAAAAACACAGCCAATGTAATATACATAGAACATGTCATTTGAAAAAAGTTAAGAAAATTAGGACTTTAGAAAACGTGGCAACGCCGCTTTGTGATTGAAAATTTTACATTTTTAGTCTTAACAATTTAAAGAAGACTGATTTGAAAATCTTTTGGTGACAACGACTTCCATAATTGTCAAATGGCAATCTACACATTGTGCTTTAAAATTGAGCCATTTTTCGCTGAAGAGGACCAATAAATTCGAAACATGAGATTGGAGACCCATCATATAACATACATTAATGTATTTTTTTAATGGTTTTGGGAAATTGACAAATATAAGGGTAATAATTGTATTTGAAAAAAGTAACTTTGCGTCAAAACCCTTCATCAAGTTTCTTAATAATAATAATAAGGTAGAGGGACAAGTGATATGAGACATGCACCTTGTACATAATGTACTTAGTATTTTATGGCTAGCAGCGATCCTTTAAATTAAAAATCACATTAATAAATCTACTATTTACATTAATAAATAGTAAATACCTACATTAATAAATCACTAGTTCTTAGTTATTATTCTGTTCCGTAGAGTAAACAGTGATAAATATTTTCCGGCAGTACGTAAGTGCATAACGAGTAACGCATTCGGAATTCTGATTAATAAAAATTGCGTAGTCGTCCAGGAATAACATGCCTCTTTCACCTTTATGTATTGAAATGGTTGAATAATTTACCAGCAAACTCGCTCATAGAATAAAGCACCCCCTCCTTCCCCCTTCCCCTAATTTATATACATTAGAAAGTCCAAAATAATTACAGTCAAAATACCCTGTCGAACAAAACAGTCATCTTGGAAGACCTCTTCTTTGCAACCTTGAAACTCTCTTTGGAGTATTCCCGTCTCCCTAAGCCGCAGTATCTTTTATGAGACTCACAAAGAGAGTAATAAGCTATCTGGAGTACTGGACCTAACATCATACTAAATTCCTTAATTTTCACATTAGGAGAGTTTTTACAATATGCGGTTTAGACGCGTTTTGCCTCATCCGGTAATTCGCCCCGTGGCAATACGGAAGCTTATGTTTGAGTGAAGTTATCCACACCAATCCAGCAGAATGCCTAAGTTCTCCACTAAGGGGGACAGTTTAGTGTGAGAAGTCAACGAAAAAGCATGGCTAGGAGACGTGCAATAATTATAGCTCTGATTCATAACAAGAGAAAACGTCGAGGCCAAAGTAAAGTTAAAAAGGTAAACTCTGGGTAGATGCATTGCGTAGAGAGTCAGGATTGGTGATGAATGACCGGATGATGCAAAACGCGTCGAAACCGCATCATGTGGAAACTCTAATACATTTTATGTGAACTCCCAAGAAACGAACCCTGTTAGCATAATTAGAAAAGTTTACCGGTTTAAGCGTGAAAATCATTCTCTCAGTTTTATCATGCAAGTTACATGCAAGTTTGTTTTCTACATTTCTTACCATTGATATTAGCTACTTTTGAAATGCTAAGAAATTTTTTTTTCATGTGTCAGTTTTTCCATATTTCCCCGAAAAATAATCTTTTTTCGACACCCTGTATTTAAAAAACGGTGCATATTGCGGATTTTTTCCCTTAGAATGAGCCAAGTAATCACCCCCGAAGATTTTTCTCACTTAATTAGGATAAACCCGTATATCGTTCGAAATCTGTTTTGAAAGCGAGATGCTACCAGAGTGAGACTCCCACTGTCAAATTCACATCTATCCACACCCAACTTCCCCAAATACTGATGAGAGGCACAGTCGAACACAGTCCCGTTTAATAGTAGTTTCCTGTAGCGATGGAATGCTCGATAGGGAAGTTAGTTTGTTCTCGAAGCTCTGAAAGGCAAACAGAAGAGCTATGGAGGGCACCATATCTCTGAGGCCAAGTGGAAAGAATAGACCCCGCCGTCCAAAAAGTTCTGATTGTTAATTAATTAGACATCCATAATTTCGGACGAGCAGAATCAAGTCGATAGCGTGGGGAAAAGCTATCAGAATGTCTTCTATTGGTGGATCATCGTATTTGAGCCTAAGGATGAAGGGGAGGCTGAATCACAGGTCTCGTTAACTGTAATGGGAGAGTCGAGAATGGTTTTGGACGGGACGTCCGCGACATAGCGTAATCGTTTTTGACACTATTTACGTACTTACAGCCACTTTGAAATTTGGTTATGAACCGAGATTCTAATTGCGTTTTTCCATTTAAGTGATTATCCGGATATAGGTAATTTATAAATAGCAGAGGAGCACCAGTAAAAAAAAAACACAGTCTTATTATAGCGATGAAATTGTAGATAATCAAAAACAAATAATTTCTCAGTGTTAATTAATAATATTTATAACGCTATTATTTTTATAACACACTTCTTTCCCGTTTCTGAATACTACTTTCATGTCTTCAAGTTTGAGATAGTAGTTTTGCAGCATCCAATTGAAAAGTATAGGCGTTATTGCTGAGCCGAAGAACTTTTATACAAATTAATGAATTTTTTCTCATTTTCTACAGACCAATGCACTTAAATACTCGAAGTACCCACTCAATGTCTTCTCTAATTAGCTTCATGGTCAAGGACAATGACGTCGAGCTACAAGAACAAGTCAAGATCTCAGGAACTTTCGCATGAGGAATCTCGATACTCTACTTGCCACGCCTTTGTAACAAGAAATTAATCGAGAAGTGATTAATTTAGGTATCCTATTGAATTTTTGTCGATATGCCATGTCTTGACATTGGTTTCTCTCGTTTTTGCATGTAGATTGTAGATACCTACCAAACTATATGCTACCTATATACGCGAAACTGGAAACAAATCTAGTTTATAATAATATTTTTACACCTAGTTTTAGATAAATTTAGTTGCATATTATAATACTGTTATAATAGTAGGTATGCACCAACTACTATAGGTATAAATAGCAATGGGTTTGATTTTTTTGCTATTCTTATTGAATAATATTCCAATTATTAGTGCTTTGTGGATCAATAATTATGGAGGTTGGTTTGTAGGTATTGAATTATTATTATAGTTCATAATACCCGCTCGTGGACCAATCTAAAGCTGTAAATTTTATAATCAGAGCAAAACTGTGAATAGGAACGATAACTGACATTTCTCCAGTGCTCGGTACTGGAAGTGGTTTCAAGCAGGAAAATAAAAATATATGTTTTGTTCATAATTTTTTTTTTATATATAAAAGAGTAGAAAAAGTATAGTAGGTAATACATTCCACGATTATGGATATTATTCACTTGATGATGACAATGCCACTCATCATCATCTCGTGAATAATGGCTCCATAATCGCTCATATAATAATATACTCTGTTATGCAATTTTTAAACGATTGTAAAATTGTATGTACCTAATAATATAAGTGCATCAGTGAGGACGTTTATAGTATCCCCCCTGGCCTTAAATTTTGATCTGGATGATATAGAACTTTGAAACAAAAACTAAATCAAATGTCAAGAATTTTACTACTTTTTGACGTAAGTTTAATCTGTCAAATGTCAATAACGTTGCAATCGCTGTCCACTTAAATTTTTTAAATGGCATTGGGGGTCATATGAGACCTCATTTTAAAAGTATTTCAATTATCAGCACAAAACTTACGTCAGTTGTCAATTTTGACAGTTTTTGTGTCAGTGATGCCTTTTAAAGTGCCCCACCCCCTTAATTGTTGACCCGAATAAGATAGGACTTTGATAAAGAAACTAAATCATATATACAGGGTGTCCCATAATATGTGGGCAATCTCCCGGATTTGGGTAAATTTTGTAAAAATAAATGAAATAATAACTATAAAATTAATTCCTCAGAGACACCCCTACAAAGATATTAGCTGTTAAAGTTGAGGGTTGAAAATCAATTCTTTGCAATAACTTTTTTATTTCTTGACCGATTTTGATAATTTTTGGTTTTATTTTGTATTATTTTGAACTGTTTAGAATAGTGTTTCATAATCTTTGATAGCACATACATAGACCTCGGGATGGCATAACCCCCTCATTCACTTGAAAGAAAACAATTAAAATAATAATTTTACAATTTTTTAAGGTTAATTTTATTTTTATTTGATATTTTTTACATAAAAAATGTATCCTTATTTATTTCGATAGAGCGAGCCGTTATCGAGATAAACGTCCTTCTAATAGGTGATGCGCCGCAGGAACTTTCCAAATTTCAAGTAAATTTTAACAAGATGGCTGATCTATGACAGTAAATTGAGCAGGAAACAAAACAATAACTTAATTAAATACACGTCAGTGTCAAAAATTTCATTTTATGCAGATTTAATTCTAACTGATTTTCTGCGTATCAGTTCTGCGTATTAAAATCAGTTAGAATTGAATCTGCATGGAATGAAATCTTTGACACTATTTGGCGTGTATTTAATTAAGTTTTTGTTTTGTTTCCTGCTCAATTTACTGTCAAAGGTCAGCCATCTTGTTAAAATTTACTTGAAATTTAGAAAGTTCCTGCGACGCATCACCTATTAGAAGGACGTTTATCTCGATAACGGCTCGCTCTATCGAAATAAATAAGGATACATTTTTTAAGTAAAAAATATCAAATAAAAATAAAATTAACCTTAAAAAATTGTAAAATTATTATTTTAATTGTTTTCTTTCAAGTGAATGAGGGGGTTATGCCATCCCGAGGTCTATGTATGTGCTACCAAAGATTATGAAACACTATTCTAAACAGTCCCAAATAATACAAAATAAAACCAAAAATTATCAAAATCGGTCAAGAAATAAAAAAGTTATTGCAAAAAATTGATTTTCAACCCTCAACTTTAACAGCTAATATCTTTGTAGGGGTGTCTCTGAGGAATTAATTTTATAGCTATTTTTTCATTTATTTTTACGAAATTTACCCAAATCCGGGAGATTGCCCACATATTATGGGACACCCTGTATATCCTGAATTTTACTGGGTACATTTTGACATAAAACTGATCTGTCAACTGTCAAAGATGACGTTGTAGTAGCTGTCAACTTCAAAATTTTGAGAAGCATGGGGATCGTGTGATATCTCATTTCAAAGGTACTTCAATTTACTACGCAAAAATTAAGTTTTCAATTTTTTATATTTTTTTTTATCGACTACCTTTCTTTAAAAACTCTAAACAGGCTAGTCAAAATTGAGAACTAACATAATTTTTGTGTAGATAATTGAAATACTACTAAAATGAGGTATCAAATTACCCCCTACGCCCTTTTGAGGTTGGCAACGTCATCTTTGACATTTGACAGATCAGTTTTCCGTCAAAAAGTAGTAAAATTTGAAGCAAAATAATTTGAATTCAGTTTTTGTCCAAACGTGCCATCTAATTCGGATCAAAATTTAAGGTCAAGGGGGGACTATAAAAACGTCCTCATCACTGTGTACCGTTGGGTTTGATTAAAATTTAAATCATTGAAAATAATAATTATTATATTATGTGAAAGAATATTTATTTTTTAATAATAATTATTTATTATTAAATATACGACAAATAGTCTGAGGAAGTGTTTTTCGCAAAGAGGCATTTATTAAAATTTCCTATACCTTTTTAGCCCAGCAACATTCTTTAGTTCCTGATAATTTGTAGTCAAAGTTAGCTTAATTTTACTTTTCCTTCATCTTTTTAAGCGGTTTTTGTTGTTGCGTTAGTTTATTAATTAGGCGACATTTGAATTTTGCATTAGCAAAAAAATTTTATGTTTGAAAGTTTTTGTCTAATGGTAATGAGTTTGATGAAATTTAATGGAATAACTTTGTCCTGCGATTGTCCACCTGAATTTAAAAAGCTATTAAACAAAATGTTGATTTGTTTTCCCAACAGGAATATATTCAAATCCAGTTACTGGTAGGTCAAAGAGATCTCCCAAAGACAAAATTTAAATCGTCCAAATTGTGAAAAATCGTATAGGTACTTGGCAGATTAATATTTCTTTAGGAAATTGTCACAAGCTTTTTAGGATAGACGCCCCCCCCCCCCCTTATTTTTTCTTGTCGAATGACAGTTGTGCAAGAATTGCTACTTTTATAAATTTTTAGGGAGGATCCTTTTTTCAATGGCTCTCCCAAAACTTGTTAGATAATTACCCAAAACAAGAGGAAATGAAGACTCCTTTTATGATGATCGATTTATCATTTTAAATATCTACACACATAATGTGGCCTGGCCAGTCAATCTCTGCCATTTTTTCTTGAATCTAATTCTATTATAGTAAAAAATTTAAACTCCTTTTTGGCTGGCACCTTTGGATTGTATAGCTTAGAAGTGTTTGCAGACACACCTATCACGTGATTCTATTCTTAATTTGTTGTGGTATTTGCGAACGAGTCGCTTGTCAATTAACTGTACTGCCGAAAGCACTTGGGCAAATTTTTGGCATCTATTCAATGAAGATTTTGACTTATTTATGCGATTTACCCAGAAAATTAGTCACATTTTTTTGCCAGGTGTTCAATAATAACTAGTGGCCGTTATTGGTAAGTGGTCTTGAGAAGGTTTGGAAAGTTAGTAAATGTTGTTTCTCTACGACTAGTGAAATAAACGTTTATTATCCTGCTGATGTCAGTTTACGTGCCGATATAAATGACATGATATAAAAAAACAACACATAAATGATAATGACACGAACACCTTCATACAGCAAACGAGGTAGCACGATCGCACTTCAACTTTTATTTATCTGCTACTTAGTTAATTAATTGTCCTCGCAAACAAGCCACCGGCCGGTCAGCACTGCGAGAGCTATCAGTAATCATAATCAGTCGGACCAGCTTTAGTAATGTGAACTGACATTAAGTAATATAATTTTTTTTGGAGCGTACTGGTGGTAGCTCGGTGTGCTAGAAGTGCAGACTATTAATCCATTGACTGTCACCGCGTGAGTTCAAATCCCACTCGTGCCTTGGGTGTTGTGTTCGTCATATAACTATTTATACGATTAAAACTATTCTGTGGCTATATGAGCTAGTTCCCGAAGCCAAAATTACCAGAGTGGAGCGACTGTGTCTTATCTACATAGCTAAGACCGATTTTCTCTCTTTTTTAAAAACAATAAAAATAATAATTTTTTTAAAGCTGTATGATCATTTTCTCATAAAAGTGTGAAGAAAATATTGTTTTCTTCTCGGGGAGAGTGGCTATTATTCACTTGGACAATCCAGCACCCGCCTATGTCTCGTGTTGAAAGTTTCGTCCTCATGAATAATGGCCATCATCTTTTAACTCGTTGAAAATTTTATTATTATTATTAGAAGTCCCAAAAATAGTTCTGTCGTTGTTTTATAATTTTCCTGAATTTTAGGAAAAAGATAGTTTTCTTACAGTAAAACTTTAGAAAGGTATACCTAAATTGCTTACACATAGTTTAACCATAAAAAAGGTGATTGCAGACAATGTAATTTTGAAAACTAAATAAAGGTATAAAGGTATTTTTTTACTTAATAATAATTATTAATGGTTGTACCTCTATTACTGCTTAAATCAATGGTATTATTTGAACTCTATTTCAACACGATTTTAATTATTTATTAGAGTTACATGTCCAAAAGTGTCAACAGCACAGTGACACTTTCGGGCTAATGATGCATGGAAGATGTTACACGTCAGTACCTGCAATAACCACAAGATTACAATAGAAATATTCATAATATAGATATTATTTTATTACACCGATAACAGGAAGTACACGCAACTATTACTCTCTCTAAAATTTCCTAATTCAAAAAGTAATTCAATTTTATTAACATCACTTTCTTTTTCTATTTCATTATTTCCCATCCTTTCTAACGGAATATTTTTCTTGGATTACTTTTACTTAATATCTAATATTTAATGGAAAAAATGCATTGATACTTACTTTTGCAATTCTTTTACTGTAATTAGCATCATCGCTCTTCAATACAGCTAAAATTACAGAATCATGAATCCTAATCTACGTTAGATGAATCTATTACTCCTCCTGGTAATGGTAAATATTCAAACTCCACGACAAATAACAATACTCAACGACGGTAATTTAATATGAGCTCATACGGAATATCAACGGACTCTGCGCTGATCAGACAACAACCAGAAAGACCAAAATTCAATAATAATCTATCCCTACAGGCGAGCCGGTATGACGTAAAGTAACTGAAGGTTGAAACGATCTGGGTTAGAGCTGTTTTAAAAATGTTCGTCTCGTTAAAAATGTTTAAAGCAGAGCTTCTGATGATGTATGCCATCAGTCGACAAAGAAAAATGTTTCAATATGTGCTCTGAATTTGCTTTATCTACCACTTTCGGATTAAATAATTAGTCAGCTGACCGAACGGTGCAAAAAAATTAAAAAGTCGAAAGAGTTACGATGAGTATCCGTTATAAATGTTTAATTTGTTTTTGTGTGAAGATCGACAATTTGAGCACCTCATGCAAGCTTACTGTCGGTTAGTTTAGATGAAGTAACACGTATTTTGTCCTAAGTTAGTAGATAACGTGAGCAAAAAAAGCGAGTGGCTTCTGAAGTGTCCAGAAATTACCAGCACTCATGATAAAGACGCTCTGGGGATCAAAACATCAGAATATGAACAATCAGAAGAAACCAAGGAAGAAATTCACAGTGCTGCCAGAATCACCAATGAATGACTTGGTGATTCTGTGGAGAATGTGAGAAGAAGAACAAATTGATATGATTTACCATGAGGTTCAAAGCAAGAATGAAACTGAAAAAAAAATTATTGAGCTCTCAAATTGAACCATCTGCAGACAAAATAAAAAAAAAATTCCAAACTGAGAAATATTTATAAAAATCTAAGAACTTGAATTGAATTAAATTATTGAATTGAAGAGAGGGTGGGGTTGGCATAAAAAAATTACCATTTGCCATACATTTTTGTACATGAGGACGTAATTAGATGGAAACGATACCAAGGCATCGATAATTTTTTCTCATGAGTAACTACGAGTATAATAGTGATATCGGTTGGGGAGGAAAAAATGCAATTAATTAGACTTTCGTATAAAAATTGAAGACAGGCAGAGCGTGATTTAAGATTCAAGTCAGCAATTGACTGGCTGTCACAATCACATATGTCGGTGTGGGCCACTCCAATCTTATGGAGATGTTCAGTAGTGTGGGATGAATTTTGCAGTAATGATTCTGTGCATGATTTGATCACAAAGTTCTCTAATTGTTTGGCCCATTAATGCCAGGTTTCGGAGAGAGGGCATCTTTAAATTGAACCTTTTGGGAAACTTCTATTCGGTTCACTGATTCTTTGACCAGATTGTCAGCAATTTAGTTGCCTGGGACGCCTGTATGACTCTTAACCGAGAGAAAAATGATTTGTCGTCCCTGCATTTCAATAATTCATGCAATAGCCTCTTTATGTTGTATAAGCAGATAGATAATGCTAGGCTGGCTAGAGTCCTGTTTCTGATAGCCTCAACGACAGATCTGGAGTCCAAGATAATCAAGTCGTTAGCTTTGTGGAAATTATTAGATATTAGATACTTCAAAGCGTGCTCGATGGCAAAAAGCTCTGCAGAGAAAATGGCGCGGAAATCTGGTATTTTCACTTGAATGTTTATACTGTTGTGGGAGTAGATTGCATATATCCAGTCCCAAGAGCACTTTTGGAGCCGTCAGTATAAATCTCAAGAAAGCCGGCATCGCGGTCTATGTCTAAAAGGACTCTAAGGCATAATAACCAAACAGGCTGCAGTAGGGGCCAGACTGTTCATAGCTAGTCCGGATAGAAACACGCTGGTCGACATTATTAAACTGAATCTGAAGCAGCCCAGCTTATCCTCCTCTGGGTTAAGTGCTCACCAGCCACAATAGTCTGAATAGTCTGAACAGGCACATAACTTATGGTGGTTAGGCGCAGGAACAGTCAGTCTCAAATATTAATTAATTATTACTGTAGCCACAGACTAAAAATTTTTCAAACACTACAAGAGGAAGAAATGGATCTCCTCTCATGAAAAGACCTCCCGGTTTTTTAAAAAGTCAGGCAAGTTTGAGTAGGAGTTCCTTAGTGATATTATAAGATAGGCGAAAATAGTACCTTGGTGGCCTAGTCGCTTGAGGAAGATAACATTTTCCCACCATTACCATTATAATTGCCCAAAGCAATTTCTAGATGTATTTTCCAAATTACAGACCCGTGAAGTCCCATCTTAAAATATTTGCACTACTTCCTTCACTAACGACAATTTTGTTCACTTGTAACTATGAGGTAATTACCACGACTGAAACTGATGAAACGTAATTAGAAGACGATTAATTGACTCAATTTACTTTAAAAATGTTTAACCAGAAAGGGGAAATCATTTTGTTAAATAGTAAATAAATTCAAGCGAATGAGTAATAATTAGATCAAGGAGTGGCGAGATAGAATGTTGTATTTTTTAAAGGTCTAAAAGTTTTTCTATTACATAAAAAAGTCAATTCTTTACGTCGATCATATTATTTTTTATTCAGGTATTACCTTATTCAAGTGCCTCCATTTTAGGAGACTAAAAATTTAAAAAACATATTAAGCTCTTTCGGCCGCCCTTGCAACAAACACACCTTGCACGTGCGCCAAAGACGACCCTGACCGACTCATATGACTTATATGAATTTGAAGAAAAATTATCCTGCAACTTAATAAGATACTTTTAATTCCATGAATTTTTACAATGTCACATATAAAAAAAACCTTCTCGCGCATCAATCGCAGAAATAGTGTATTTTTATGCGATTCAATTATGAATATTTTCACCGCTTTTTAAATTATTGGCTTTCTGAAATTTTCCATAGTCATGTCATGTTAGCGTAGTGCTTTAATGTGAAAAATTTTCTGTGATAATTTCATTTCATTTCGTTTGAACACGTGCCTTAGAATGGATTTTTAAATTTAAAAATCAAAAAAATTGGCAAAATTTAACAATTTTGTCCCTTTTCCTATGCCCGCCACTGGCTAACTTTACTTGAAAAATACTATTTTTTACACTACCTTTAATAAATTCGGAAAAAACTGAAAGGAGAGTTTTGAAAACCGAAAGTTTGAAATTTTAGAGGAATAAACATCATTTAAAAATATTCGAATATCTCCGCCATTTTTATATTTGCTTCTTGAAATTTTTGAAGGTTAAATGCTATTAGTATAGTTGTCTACTATCAAAATTTCCGTTCTATTCCTTCAAAAATAAGCTCATGAATGTTTATAGAAATGTAGACATTTTTACCCTTTTCCTACCCACGCCTCTGGCTTATTAATAGAAATGATGCAAATTGTATTGCATTAGCTCAAATTTCAAATAAGTTTATTCCAATCTTGTTAATTTTGTTTAAAAGTTTTTGATCTTGCCTATTTAGGGGTTCAAAATCTAGCCATTTTCCAAAAATTGAAAAGGCCGCCCTTTTGGAATGTCTTTACCTATTTTACTCAAATACAGTACCAGACGACTACTTGAGGGTATCTTACTACCAAAAAAATTTCAGCGCTCTAGATTGAAAACTTCGACCAGAAACCGTGCCTCACGGACGGTTTTTTTTCTGAAATTCGGAGGAACATCCTGTAGAAGTAACACAACTCTAGGAAAATGTTTTTTACGAAAATCAAACGTCAGCCCTAAGGTTTATAAGAGTAAAAAATTTCGTTCATTAATCTTGAAAGATGAAGCTACAGGAGCGTTTTTAAAAATTTAGAGAATTAATTTAAAAAAAAACATAATGTAAAAAAAAATCGAATATCTCCGCCATTTTTCTTATTTACTTTTTGAAATTCTCAAGGGTTGAAGTCTATTAGTATAGTTGTCTACTGTAAAAATTTCAGTTTAATTACTTCAAAAATGTGCTCATAAACTGTTGGAGAAATTTAGCCATTTTTACCCTTTTCCTACCCACGCCACTGGCTTATTAATAGAAAAAATGCAAATTTTGTTGCATGAAATTAAATTTCAATTCATTTACTTCCAATATCGTGAATTTGATATAAAACTCTTTTTCTATCTAGCTTATACAGGGGTTCAAAAAATAGTCCTTTTTCCAAAAATTAAAATGGCCGCCATTTTGAAACGGCTCAGTCGATTTTGCTCAAGTGCAATACCAGACCACTCCTTGTGGATATATTACTTCCACAAACATTTCAGTCTCCTAGATTGAAAACTGCGACCTGAAATGAGGTGACAAAAACCGGATTTTCCGAATTTTGAAGGGACACCCTGTAGAAGTGACGCGACTTTTGGAAATTTTTTTAGTGAAAATCAAAATTGTTCCTAATATTTAATAAGAGTGCAAAATTTCGTTCACTAATCTTGAAAGATAAAGCTACAGGAGCGTTTTTAAAATCAAAATTTCGTGATTTTGGAGAAATAAATATATAAATATATAAATATATATATATATATATATCGTGGGCAGGTGAATTTTGGAAAACCACTTTTTCGTGATCTGGGGGTCATGATCGGTGGACATTTGATGAGTTTGGGTGATTTTTGGAAAGTGATGTCGTCCTCAATAGTGTATTTTTTTGTTAAAAAATACACTAATATCTCACCGTGTATCATTTCATTGTAACTGATCTTAGGTGCACGTTAATACGAGTATTATAGCTACGTTCAATAATAATTTGAACATACATTATTATAGCCTGGTTTTACAGTTATAATTTTTATTGTATGTACAGAACAGTAACTAGGTAGGTACTGTCAGTTTGAAACAGCCTTGATAAATATCGAGATACTTTCTCAAGGCTACAAAGCAACTTATTGCAATGGGAAAACGTTCAGAGAAATTATTATTTAATATAAACAAAAGACTTTCATTTTCTATAGTTTGCATGAGATTCGAATCTGAACGCCCACTTCTTGGGTCCTTTTGCAATAATACGACTGGGAGATTATTCAAATAAGTTATTTTATTATTACTGTTTGACATTTATTTTTTTATTCTGTCTTAACGAGATAAGTTCTCTTGCTGTTAATAGAAAAAATGTTTCGCCTAATTAAAAAAAAAATCATTTGTTCTAACTCTAATTATATCCTTTTTATACAATTTCTAGATGTTTCTAATTTTTAAGATAATATAGAAATTAGTCTGATTAATTTTCACATGCATCCGTCGTAATTATCTCTTTATGTGTCATAGGTAGGTACTTTAATTATCTATGATTTCTAATAATTTTATGGATGGATTTTGCGAACTATATCACCAATTAGAATAGAACAATCGAACTAAACTGCAACATGCTATCGCTATTTTCTTTCTACCATATATCCTGATGGTAAATTATCTAATCCTTTAAGTTCGTACCTTCTTTTAGATTTTTTAATTTTTTTTGTTAATTTAGGGAGCCTAAGAAAAAAAGCTTATACGGTCAGACCTACATCATAGACATCTGACCTAACTTTTATAAAGAGATCGGGGAGGTTTGAGTAGGAGTTGGTAGCATGGTACGGAAATGGCGAAAATGACTCTTGGTGGTCTCGTCACTAAGGGCACATGCTCAATTTCAGCAAGAAAACCACTCTAAGCTAATTTTTGAACGTATGATCTGACAAAATTAAAAGACTTTCATGGGTTACCGTCCGTTTGTTTACAGTGTTTAGACAACCAGCCTTGTTGGTTTGCATTCTTCTGTATCTCGTTATCTGCTAGAGGTTTCTTTTTGGTATGTGATTGTGACTAATGTAAGGATGAAACTCTGGGTGGAACTCCAGGAACGTTTGTTGCTGCACTAAGTACTAGAAAATCTTTCCAGGTAACTATAACATTTTTCTACTCGATTGAATTAAATAATAAGGTAACATTTCTCTGATTCAACCGATACAGATACTTGAGATTTCCTTGAGTTTGCTCCTTATTCTTGGTCTCGATTTGTCTTACCGATTTGAAAACTGGTCAAGATGTCGAACACTTTCAACTTCCAACCCAATAGCGCTCGTTGTTTAAGAGGTGCTGGTGATGATACTGGTGCTGGTGCTAAGGATTGTCCCATCTAAATTATGATGAAAATGTCGCTTTGATCACGATTTGTTGAGGTTAAACGCGTTTAAGAGAAGTTATTTATGAGCACACTTTTAACATGCCGAAACACATTGTTCAAAAACCTCGTCTATTGTAAGCGAGTCAATTTATCAACATCAGAAAAATTACTTCCCCGGGGAGCAGAAGGGGCTTCAAAAGGAAGTCGCTGTTCTAAGGATCACCTGCTACTCAGCAAAACACTATCTGAGGATTGTCACAAAAGAAAATTTCGAAGCCTTGCATGCATAGATTATCGTAAAGCCTTTGATAGCTAGAAGGTCTCACTCCTGGCTGCTAGAGTTCCTACGAATCTACAAAATTAACACCACTACCACTGTGATCAAATTCATCGAGAGGACGATGCAGACATGGAGGGAGCAAAATATTGTTTCTGGACTTTGAAAAGGGACAGATGAATGGGAGTGACATAAACATTAACAGAGGTATTTATTCTTTATTTCCATTAACACACACGGGTTACCGATTTGACAAGGAAGATGAAGGCATCAGCCACTTTGGTACATTGATGACCTCAAGCTAGATGCACAGAGTGACCAAGAAATGAAATCACAGATCCCGCTTGTGAAGCAATACAGGGTGTCCCGTAAGTAATGGTCCGTGGTGAAATGGGAGATTCTTGGTTTAAAAATATTACGATCTGACACTACTTGCTCTAACAAAATCTTGATAATAAAAAAGATACAGGGTGGCAAAGTTGAGACTTAAAAATTTTCTTTTCAAAATATCTCGAAAAATTGTACAGGTACGAACGTGAAAACTTGGGGATGGATGTTTTACGGTATGAGGAATCATAATTTGATATCCGTGTCGATGTAATTTATAGAGGGCGCCACTTAGGTCATGTTGACGACGTAAATGAACACATAACTTTTTTATCCTTCAGGCTATCGCGCATTTTATTGTGAAATATTAAAACTACATCATTCTTGAGAAAAAAAGATATACTAATTGTCAGTCTCAAAAGTTAGTGGTTTTCGAGATAATTGACAGTTAATGATTTTCTCTACTGATACTGTTCAGAATTTTTTGCTTACTGCTAGTAGTTGGAAAATTAAAAAATGCCGAGACATAATAATTTTCCAAATTCAGATAAGAGAGATATGATTTCTCTTTATTGCAAACAAAAGTTCAATGGGCAAGATGCGAAACGAGAATACCTGCCACGATATCCAAACAGACTGCAACCTGATAATCGACTATTTCAGAATCTGTATAGGAATTTAGGTGAATATGGTTCATTTGTTTGCTTTTTTAAAATGTCAAAGTGAAAAATGTTTAATTGCCAAAATGCTGGTTATTATCTCAACCTACTGCATTAAGATTTGTGATAATAAAAAAAATTGAAATAATGCAGGAGATTATTAAAACGCGATTATCTCGAAAACCACTAACTTTTGAGACTGACAACCGGTATACCTTTTTTTCTCATCAATGATGTAGTTTTAATATTTCACAATAAAATGCGCGATATCCCGAAGGATAAAAAAGTTATGTGTTCATTTACGTCGTCAACATGACCTAAGTGGCGCCCTCTATAAATTACATCGACACGGATATCAAATTATGATTCCTCATACCGTAAAACATCTATCCCCAAGTTTTCACGTTCGTACCTGTACAATTTTTCGAGATATTTTGAAAAGAAAATTTTTAAATCTCAACTTTGCCACCCTGTATCTTTTTTATTATCAAGATTTTGTTAGAGCAAGTAGTGTCAGATCGTAATATTTTTAAACCAACAATCTCCCATTTCACCACGGACCATTACTTACGGGACACCCTGTATACTTAGGTACTCACTCAGAATTTAAAAATGGAATTTGTGCATAGTTATCAATAATAAAAGGCAAAATACAACAGACAACGGATATTGTGCTTACCGTGGAGACATCAATCAATGAGTTGAAACCCGAAGAAACGTACATATCTGGGAGTGGATAAGTCAAGCGAAATTGAAGATGAAAAAATAAAAGACAAGGTCAGAGAGGAATACTTACTATTATAGGCGAACAAGTAGCTAAGAACGAACTGACAGCCAAAAACAAAATCTTGGTCATCCTTGCTGGCTGTACCTGTGTTGCGTATAGTTTAGGTCCCTTAAGCGGAAGGAATCCGAGGTGAAGAAGATGAACTGGAACTGTAAGAAGAGGTGGATATTGACAGTATCAGAACTGCACCACCCAAGAGCTAAGGTTTATAATAGGCTTTACGTGCTTAGGAGCAAAGGTGGAAGAAATCTTCATCAGATCTAGGAAACGTACAAGTTTGCTATTCTGGGACTGGCCGAATATATTAGGGAAAAAAGCAGAGACAAGTCAGTAAGTTAGTAGTATTATAAATAGACGCTTCCGTCTATTTTCCTTTAATTTTGAGTAGCGTGCAGAATGCAGACAGGCAGACAGAGAGACAAGAAAGCGAGTTAGTATTGCATTGTGATCCAGTTTTGAGCATCTTTAAAGTTTCAAGTCTCTAGCTCTCTGAAAAGTTAGTTTAAAATCGATTGCAATATTTGTGGATAAACAGATAGGCAGAACTGACAGCGAGTTGATATAGGTACCTAAAAACGTGGAAATAACTCAGAATGTCAATTTCTGATATTAAAACTTATTTGAAAAGCTTTGCTCAGCAAGATTTTTATTTTTTATTGTGCTATTATCTTGTTATTATTATTCGAAGTAAGTTCGAGAGCAAGTTCCACACAACTCGGGATTTCTTCTAATTACCAACTTCACACGTCAAATAAAGCAGCAGTAAATCTGAAATTATCATTGTGCAATGAAAATGCATTGTCTGAAATGTTTGTTGAACTCTTACTTCTTGTAAATTTTATAAAATATATCAGAAATGATCTGTTTTCAACAGCTGTCATGGGTACCTACTTGTCTTAAAACCAGAAATAAAGTGTCAAAACTTTTCACTTTTGGTCCAAGAAAGATTAAGAAAAGAGCAGGAAAAGGGAGTTCTCAACATATTAACAGTGCAACACTTTTTTAGAAATATTCATCATCAGTGAAAGATCGAAACGGGCTGAAACTTCTTATTTATTTATTTTTTATAAATATTTTTTCAACAACATTCAAAAACTTCCCTCAATTAATGAAAACCTGGCCTATAGTAGGTAGGTAAATGTATATTTTTTTAAGATTGTTGCTCTACCAAGTTTATTTGCTTCGAATATGCTTATAACGGGAAATTTTACACTGCACAACATCTCATGGTCAAACTTTTTTGACACGACTTTATTTTATAAGCACCTACCTCAAACTTCTTCATTTTCATATACTCGTTGTAGAAACTCCAAAGAAGAATTGAGTTTTTCTTAGACATCTTTGAAAAGGATATATTTTTGTACATAATTTATTGCCAATCATTTACATATATACTTTGAGATGACACAAAGTATTCAAGTACATACTTATGGCTATAAAATGAGGTGCCATATGGTTGGTGTAAATTATAACAGTGCGCACCTTTGACTTTTGTACGCCTGTAAGAAGTCGCGTACACCGAGTAATGGTACCTATCATGAAAAAAAATGCGGCAATACAAAAAACCGCTAAAACTGTTTATTTTATTTACGTATGTATTAAGAGTTGTAAGGATTATAAACTATGGGTCAAAAAAGTTGTAAGTGCGGAGAGGATTTTTGATATGATTGTATTGTACGCAAATGAGTAAAACAAGGAAATGTTTAGGTACCTATATTTAACAGCACTTTCATTGCTGTACTGTATCTTTTGCGTTAACAGATCATGAACGACATTTAACTTGTTCAAAGTAGGTAATGGTTTACAAATATAAAATAATATGAGATATACCTAGGAAGGATATTTTGAATTAAATAAGGTCAAATCAAATAGCCCCAGGTGATAAGGTATCAGCTCCGTATTTTCTTATAGAGTAATTATTATAGATAGGTATAGTAGTATTTATTTATGGTATTTTTCATAAAGTCTTTTGGAAAAAGATCGTAGCAATAAAAGCAAAATTTTTGATCGAATAAAACTTTCATTGTTGTGACTAAATATTTCGAATAACAAGGAGATTATGCACTGCTGTTACAGTCATCTCAGGCTGCTGGAAAGCGAAAGTGGTTTAGGTGAGTTGAGCAGCGACAGCCGCAAGAAACTACCTTCGATTTTAACACAGATTATGCAGACAGTGCTGGTCTCTTGATGATGGCAAAGAGGTGATACTGGTCGAGTGCGGATTTATTGTGATTCTGCTGTGATGTCTCTGTGATCCGTCGTGTCTCTAGACTTTGGGGTGCGACACTCCAGTTTACCCTCCCATTTTCAACCCCCAGTTGTTGGTACTTTGGTAGTGACGTGCCGAGAATATGGCAGCTCTCGCCTTAATGTAAGTGTCAATTTGGTGTCGCAATTGTTGCACAAGAAGTGGTATTTCTGCCTGAGGTGTTGATATTTGAAATACCACTTGGAGATAACTTAAATAGTTTAATTTAATGAAATATTTATTATTATCAATTGGTAATTATTAGGAAGACTGGGTGATTTTATATTTTTATTTATTGAAATCAATGATTAAGAATAATTGATATATTTAAAAATTGAGGAGGGTGTTTTATTTGTCAAAAAGTCCTTCAAAAAAGACTTTCAGAGTTCATAAATTTTTGTAAATACGCAACTTATAATTTTGACAAAATTATTGAATTTTTTATATAAAGTTATACGTACTTATACTTATCGGAACTTAAAAAAAAAGGTGTGAACAAAGAATTTTTCACACAGGTGTTTCAACTGGCTACACCCACCAAAATATGTATGATATTTTGTTGCGTCAGTTTTTTTTATCATAGGATTACGTTTTAGAAAGTTTTTTTATTTTTTATTTTTTTTTCAAGTATATTTAAGTGTGCTTTATGAGCGATGCAATGTTGATGTAATAAAATTATAATAAATTTTGTATCCTCTATTTTTGAGAATAAGGTCATGAAAATTTTTAAATAGGCAATACAACTAAAGACTAAACCAGAATCACAGAAAAATAATTGATACCGGTACTATTACAAAGTTAGACAAAATAATTAAATTCTTACAAATTATTACCAAGCAACCAAGCCGATATGTTTCTTCATTTGTTTATGCGATTGCTGATTTTAAATTTGTTAAAGATACATGGTGATTCCAAACTCAATCGAGAAACTTCAGCAAACAATTTCTCGAGAAAAGTGAACGCAAAAGTTCCTTTGACGTTTCTCTAGATTTTGCCCTATTATAATAAAGATGCGACTTCAAAGCTGGTTACTTTTGACTAGTTATTTTTGGGACCACTTGAAGTCTCCTGTTTACGCAACCGAGGTGCTTAATGCTGGAAGACTAGAGCGCCGAATACGTCAAAATTTCAGGAAAAAATGATGGATCGTTATCAATGCAATCACAAAAAATTGTCAAAAGTCACTTCTTTGGAAAACCCTATCTTTGTTATAACAAAAAATCTGTAGAAACGTCAATCTTTTTTCAAGATGAATCATTTTCTGGTATGTGACGGTTGAGTTTAGAATCATCCTGTAGAGGTTGGTATGTTGTCGAAGAATTTTTCAATAGCTTTTTAACAATGTTAAAAAGCAAAAAAAAAGCTTAAAAAAGTTTTCTTTAATGGCAATTCATCTACTTTTTTATTTCAATATTTCTGCTTTCAAACCATATATCTGCTAAAATAATAATAATATCTTTATTACCGACAAAATCATAATAATAAAATCAAGAAAGAGCAACGTTAGAGAAAGAAAAAAAAAAGAAAAAAAGAGCAATAGAGGTCCTAGAATTGAGCTTCCTGTCTAGTTTTTACAATATCTTCCGTATATGCGTTGAGTTTCTCAATTAAGAAAGTCTACCATCTACCATATCGAATGTCTTCGGAAGATCAAAGTGAGGTCAGCAACATTATTTTACCCATTTAACTGCGCGGCATTATATGGAATGGTCTCAAATATCGCCAAATCGTTGGACTTCATTATTTCAGTAATTGTGGATATTTAAAAAAAAAATGCCGAAACACATCGATCACTGCAGTGTACCAATTTCATCCCTAAAATCAACCCCATTCGTGTGACAGTTGCGACCCCTAAGTTTTGAAAAGGGAAATAGGGGCTTGTGACACCTCATTTGAAAGGTATCTTCATTTATACAACAATTATATTTTTTTCAAATTTATTACAAAAAAATTATTGCAAATAATACCTCAGAAGAAAGTTCATTTAAGATTAATAGGATGTTGCTAAAACGATAAAAAATAAAATGTGTCTTGTAGCGAATTCCAAAAATCAGATGATTTTAATTCAATGTTAGTTTTTGCAAAAAATTTGAAAAACAATAGGCATCATTTTTGTATAGAGAATGAATTTGTACGCTGCGGGATTATTTTATAATATAAAATTTGCCTGTTTCGGGATCTTTTTAAGTATAACTGAAATAATAAATTTATTCCATCTCGCTGTTCTACACTGTGTGGAAAATATTATGACAGATACAAAAAATTCATCAGTCTACCATGATAAGTGGCTGTGTCAAACTAATTGGACACTGCGAGAAACAGTGATGGTGATTATGGGTCTGTAGGTAGTTTATAATGTTCTTGTGGTCTCCTTTTTTTATAAACTGAAACGTATCCTTTTCGAAGCCAGAGGGAAAAAATTTGTGTTGCGAAGCATTTGTTAATTCTGAAGCAGTTTTTATTATACCTACAAAGTATCGGTTTTTATGTAAATTATTTAATATGTAAGTGCAAAAATATTATAAAAAAATAGAATAGGCGTAGTCTGCTATTGAGAATATACTCAATACACAATTCGTTGATTTTCCCTACTGTTTCAAGAGGTGGAAAAGCGCACCCCCAGAACGTATTTCGAACTAACTTTTTTCTTAAAACTATATTGCCACTTTGAAATGCATTTTGGATAACCTGATTTATACTAAATTAAAAAAAACATCTTGTAATTTTTTCGGAAATATATTCATATTTCAGAAAAACAAAATAATTAGGTACGTAGCATAGTTTGAATTGGTTGAAATTTTGAAGAAATAATTGAATATAAATAATTATTATATTCCTTGACCATCATTAAATTTAAGAAGAAACCTTTTCTATTCAGAGTAAACCAGACTTAAAGTACCTATCTAAAATTCATTCTAGAATACCGGTACCTACGACTGTAAGAAAAAACTTGGGAAATACTTTTATGATCTCAAAAAATCACTTATATACCTATGCACTCTGTATAAATATAATTGGCATACAAGACGTAAATTAATAACTGCAAAAAAAATTCAGAGGGTGGTTATTTGTATAGAAAAATAAGATGTGTCTTTTAAATAAAAAAACATTTTAAAAAATTAATTGGATTCTGATAATATGGAAATCAATTATTTTCGATTGGCAAAATAAGAATAAGAAAAAAGTCACGTATAAAACATGTTTTAGGGGTGTCTCTTTATGTGGGTTTAATTTTTTTTAACTTTCGTGTTATTACAAAAAAAAAAAGCTTTTTTTGCGCTCGTTCAAAATATTAACACGAGGCGGGGCTAAGATATGTTTTTTTTTATGAAAGACCAATTTTATTTTTCAACAAGGAACCACCCTCTAATTTTTTTTAGCAGTTAATAATTTACACCCTGTACAATAAGAGTCTTGGATTTAAAAAAATCTTCCCATAATCCATTTCACATGCAGCATTACACAATAATATGGAAATTAGACTGATCGTAGTGATAATTTATTATACTTACACAGGGTGTTTCATTAATCAGTGCAGAAAATTCAACTGGAGATTCCTTGCTGAATTTTAAGGGGGGTTTGTCATAAAAAATATTTCTTAAATCTTCCCCTAAGAAGTTACATCCCTTTATAGGAGGGTAATAAATTCACATTTATCGATTTTTTTCTGAAATGACTTGAAATAAAAAAAAGACGGTAGGTATTCGAATACTACTACCAGGAAGCCTCCATAATTACATATAATTTTATCCACCCTTGTTCTCTGCAAGGGTGTGAATCATACTACTCCTATAAAAGTTTTTTTTCCAGAACTTTTTTCCTAATATTTTGTTTATCTTTAAATTCACACTTTGGAGGGCCAGTTCAATAAAAAAAAAATGTCTCTTAAAAATTTCACAGAAACTCAATACTTTTCCACTAAAGGGCCTGTATTCAAGAAAATGGTGCCCATTTTGAGCAATGTCTTAAACAAAATATTGTTAATTTAAATTAAATATGATTGTGTTTATTATTTATTACTTTTTTGTGTTATTTAATGTTTATTTTATGAATATTTTACATATTTTACATATTTTTATAAATATGTATGTAAAATCACAATTTTATAATTTATGTAAGTCCGCTTATTTTATTTGAGTTTCCGTGAAATTTTTAATAGACAATTTTTGTTCAATTGAACTGGCTCTCCAAAGTGTGAATTTAAAGATAAAAGAAATTATTAGGAAAAAAGTTCTAGAAAAAAAAACTTTTAAGGGGATGTAACTTCTTAGGGGAGGCTTTAAGAATTTTTTTTATGACAAACCCCCCTTAAAATTCTGCAAGGAATCTCCGGTTGAATTTTCTGCACTGATTAATGAAACATCCTGTATAATGAAAAAATCTTTAACGATACTTTTAGTTCTAGTTTTAGTCTTCTATGTGTAAATAATTCACTAGAGAGTACCTATTCATCTATACCAACTTTTAATTAAGTCTCATAATGAATAGGTGTAATGATTAGGTATATAGGTATAATATGAAGTTTTAACCTTCGAACTTACTCAGCTTTGTATAAAATTAGCACTTCTATGTACTTCTATGTACTTTACTAACCTAGGTAGGTAATAACAAAGATTAACTTATCTTAACTTTATTTAACGTTATTAATTAACCATTATTATTGTACCTCGTATATAAAGACATTTATGATAAGTTACCACACCTTCCGGAAGTTCCAATCACAATTCTAATCAGATCAAACAAACCTTAAATTTAATTCAATGTTATTTACAAGACCTTGATTAACAGAAAAACTCCATTTATGCTTCCTCAATAGTGAAGAATTTTTTATTCTGAGAATTAAACATGTTAATTATTGATACTACCTAATACAAGAAAATATTTTCTTAAATTTTATTAATTTAATTGTTCTTATTATTCTTAATTTTCTTAAATTTTTTTATGTGAGTGTACTCACTTTATGTGAAGATTTCAATTTTGTATTATTTTTTCACGTTTTTCTGAGACTTAAAATAATAATTGAACTTTTTAAATTCACATTTTTAAAAATTTATATACAGAAAGGTTAAAAATTTCTTCAATTAACATTTTAATCAGCCACATCAGCAGAATTATAAAATTTTACCTCACAATTAGTTTAATTGATTATAAGTGAATATCATATTTCATTTGTTTTTGTTCAAGTCTACAATCCACCCCTAAAGGGGGGCAAAAACTAAAAAAAAAAATGAATGGGGGCCAAAATGAATATTAAAGCGTTATAAATAAATGTCTTTATAAACGTTAATTAAATATTTCAATACCATTTAGTTAGTTAAATGAAGCAATTTAATTGTGAAGGTTTCATAAAACTTAAAAAGTAATCGATTCGATTAGGTAAGCCAATTAATTACCGTTAACTTCTTATTAGTAATTTTAAAACACAACAAAACACCAAACAGCTAAGCTAACAATTATTATTATTAGCTGAATTAATTTGCAATTTATACAGTGTGTGTACAAAATTAGGAACACAATAATCCATAATTCCGTTAAATGACGTTTCTATGACAATAATTGCGTTAATAGGTAGATCAATTTTATTATAGTAGGATTAACTTTAAAAAGTCAGATGTGACGTCTTACTAACCGTCCGAATTAATATTTTTAATTTCACCAGAAAATGTCAAACAGTTAATTGTCAAGTTGTGAACGAGCGTAATTATTATTGAAGGAATCGTTCAAAAAATGAATTGAACCGCTTACGTCAGTTTGAGAGCCACTGACAACTACATAAAATTTATTCACGTAATGACATTCTATCCTCTGTGTTGTGCATTTAATTCTCATTCAAAACCAATGTTGACGTATACTTATTTATGCGGGATGGAGTGTTTAGACAAACTGGACGGTTATTATAAAAACACGTACATGAAACAAAATAAATCGAACTATCAAAAGGATGTGTATTCTTAATCGATACGTATGACTTTTTAGACTTTATTGGACTATATTTATCCTCTATCGCATAACATTTTTTTATTATGACGTCATTGGTTTTTGACGTCATAATCATCATCACTGTTTTTAAAGATCAACGCTCTAATCTCGATAGATCATTGATTTGGCAAGTTTTTTTTTCAATGAGAATATTTTCCGCTAAATTTCAAACTTTTTTTCGCAAATAAAAAAAGAAGAAGAATCATTTATATTGAAGGGGGTACTGCACATCATTTTGAAGGTATTTCAATTCATAAATTCAAAAAGGTTACGATTAACTTTCAATAATTATTATTTTAATTTTGTTAACTTTATGTTTAAATTTACGAATGTAAATGTGATGCGTTGACGAAATGTTCTCCTTAGACTTAATAAACTGTACCTCCAGCATTACCTCTCTATAAGTTCAGTAAATTTTTTTCTTAATTTTTTATTGCAAGAATTTTTAAAATTTACCGGAAAACATTTTTTTTCAAAAAGTCTTTTCCAACGATGCATCACGAGCAGGGGTGCCATTAAAAAAATTTCGTGACTTAATTGGCCGAAAACCAATATACCTACCTAATACTAATAATTTCACGCGTCAGAAGACAGCATTTTGTAAAACAAAATCGATATGTGAAAGCGATTTCGATTTTTTTAAGCCGAACTGTACGCAATAGAAGTATGCGCCCAAATAAACCTCGACAGAAACTATAAACATAGGGAAGTAGCAATACTGACAGACAGTCAAGCAGCCATAAAGACGCTGAGCTCTCCCATCATCAGCTCAAAAATGGCATGGAACTGCCTACAAAAACTCAATAAACTAGGCAGAGAGAACAAAATTCACCTCAAATGGATACCAGGACACACTGGGATTGAGGGAAACGAACGTGCCCACTCATTGGCAAGAAAAGGAGCATCGACACCCTTTATAGGACCAGAACCATTCTGTAGCCTTGAAGACACGTTCTTCAAGGCAGAACTTCGGAAGGAAGAAGAAAAACTGAGAGAAATCCATTGGAATAACCTCTCAGGATGGAGACAATCCAAGGAGCTCCTCGGGAACTTTAACCGAGAAAGGTCAAGGAAACTCCTGACCCTCAACAAAGAAAGTCTCAGAATGCTAACAGGATTCCTAACAGGTAATTGCAAGCTCAATGAACACCTGAGGAAACTTGGTATCGAAAAAGATGGCGTTTGCAGACTCTGCAGGGAAGAAAACAAGACGCCTCGTCACCTATTGATGAACTGCGAATCACTAGAACGTGAAAGATACGATGTTCTGGGCCAACACCAGCTCAACGGGGGGGCTTTGCCCGGCCTTGATCCCCTTCAAATCCTGAAATTCCTAAGGGAAGCGGAATTGGAGAGGCTGCTTCAATGAAGGGAATATACTAATAGATCTGTAATAGGTCGCAGCGCATCTGACACCCTCAATATCAATATCAAGCGATTTCGATATAGGGACATCCTGCAATGGAATTAATTGTGTTCAAAACTTTATACACACACTACTGCGTAGATATAAGGGTTCGGTAATTATACGTTCTGGACTAAATCGAAGCTTTGGTTGACATTTTCAGGTCAGTTGTATTTTTTAAACGCCATCTTCTGACGTATAAATTTTTGCAACCTGTAGGTATATGTGTCGTCTTATGTTAATCAACCTGGGCTCAGTTGTCTGCGTCTTGTCGAAGACGTTCGATTTCTTGGATATGTTTAAATTTTAAGGGTTTGATTCAGTTCGTGTGTCAATGAGTGGGAAGCTATCAAATAGAACACGATTGGATGGTGTTCCCCAAGGATCGGTTCTCAAGCCGATCTTATTTTATAGGATAACATTAACGATCTGTAAAAGTTTTAATTATTTATTAATAACCTTTTGGCTTAAAAGTGGTATAGAGAGGGGAGGAAGATGTAATTTAGTTTAAAAAGATCTCATTTATTTTAATTAATTAGTATTTAATAATTAATTAATTAATTATTAATAGATGGACTTCAATAAGCGGTTTGAGAATGTTATCGTAATTTAAATGAGAGATCAATGCTGTATACGAATCAGGAGTCCATTTCATCTAGTAGGCAATAAAAGGGTTTTGGGGGTGGGGGAAAATACTCCAATGTCGACTTTGAGGGCTTTATTCTAAATAGTTTTGGGTATTTTGACAGTATTGTGACGGATCCCTTGATAAGTTTTCCATCGTATCCTGCTTAGGTAGAAATAATGTAGGGTTGTTGTATCGGCACCTTAGTTGTCGTGAGCTAATTTAAAAAAACCTTCTTGCGCATCAATCGCAGAAATAGTGTATTTTTATGCGATTCAATTCTGAATATTTTCACCGCTTTCTAAATTGGCTTTCTGAAATTTTACATAGTCAGGTGATATTCACTGACATTGCATTTCATTTCGTTTTAAACCGTGCCATAGAATGAATTTTTAAATATAACAAAACAAAAAAAAAACATTGGCAAAATTGAACAATTTTGGCCCATTTCCTATGCCCGCCACTGGCTAACTTTACTTAAAAAATACTATTTTTTAGACTACCTTTTATAGAACGGAAAAAGTGAAAGGGGAGCTTTGAAAACCGAAAATTTTAAATTTTAGAGGAATAAACATAATAATGTAAAAATATTCTAATATCTCCGCCATTTTTTTATTTGCTTCTTGAAATTTTTCATAGTTAAGGGTTATTAGTTCAGTCAAAATTTCAGTTCATATCCTCAAAAAATATGTTCATAAACGGTTATAGAAATTTAGCCTTTTTTCCCTTTTCCTACCCACGCCACTGGCTTAATAATAAAAATATTGCAAATTTTATTGCAATATTTTAACTCAATATTTTATAACTCAAATTTCAAATAATTTTCTTCCAGTAATGTTAATTTCGTTTAAAAGTTTTTGTTTCTAACTGGCTTATTTAGGGGTTTAAAATCTATCAATTTTTCCTAAAATTGAAAAGGCCGCCATTTTGGAACGGCTCTTCTGATTTAACTCAAATGCAGTACCATACGACTACTTGCAGTTATCTTACTACCAAAAAAATTTCAGCCCCCTAGATTAAAAACAGCGACCAGAAACCGTGCCTCATACCCGTTTTTTTTTTTTGGAAATTTGGAGAGACACGTTGTAAAAGTAGCGCAATTTTAGGTAAATGTTTTTTTGTGAAAATCAAACGTCATCCCTAAGTTTCACAAAAGTAAAAAATTTCGTTCATTAATCTTGAAAAATTAAGCTACTGGAGCGTTCTTAAAATTTTAGAGAAATAAACATCATGTAAAAAAAATTCGAATATCTCGGCCATTTTTCTTACTCACTTCTTGAAATTTTTAAGTGTTAAAGGCTATTAGTATAGTTATCTACTGTAAAAATTTCAGTTCAATTGCTTCAAAAATGTGCTCATAAATTGTTAGGGAAATTTAGCCATTTTTACCACTTTCCTATCCACGCCACTGGCTTAATAATAAAAGTAATATAAATGTTGTTACATTAAATTAAATTTGAAATAATTTTCTTCAAACCCTGTCGATTTGGTTCCAAAGTTTTTTTTCCCATCTTGCTCATACAGGGGTTCAAATATTAGCAAATTTTTCAAAAATTAAAATGACCGCCATTTTGAAACCGCTCGACCGATTTTGCTCAAGTACAATACCAGACCAGTTTTTATAGATATCTTACTCCCACAAAAATTTCAGCCTCCTAGATTCAAAACTGCGACCTGAAATGAGATGACAAAAACCGGATACCTGGAATTTTGAAGGGACACCCTGTAGAAGTGATGGGACTTTTGGAAAGTTTTTCAACGAAAATCCAACGTCATTCCCAAATTTTACAAGGACCCAAAATTTCGTTCACTAATCTTGAAAGATAAAGCCACAGGAGCGTTTTTAAAATCGAAATTTCGCGATTTTGGAGAAATATATATATATATATATAAATATATAAATATATATATATATAAATATATATATATATATCGTGGGCAGGTGAATTTTAGAAAACTACTTTTTCGTGATCTGGGGGTCATGATCGATGGACGTTTGATGAGTTTGGGTGATTTTCGAAAAGTGATGTCGTCCTCAATAGTGTATTTTTTGTTAAAAAATACACTAAAAATGTTAAGTCTTTTTCAACTCTGTTTAAGCTGTTCTAAGTGTGTATTCCAGTTTATTCCAGCTACGCTTTTGGTCACGGAATAAGTTTTAGCGAAATGTTTTTTCTTTATTTACGGTTTAAATGAAAAATGAGCCATGCTTTTGGACATCACATTTTATTATTATCAACAAAAGCAAACCAGTTAAACCGTAAATATGGGGGAAAATACTAAAAATTAGGTGGCTGAAAGAGCGACTGGTCAAACAGTATGCATGTAACTTGGTGATAAATTCAGGGGATTTCCCTGAAAGTTCAGATCTGTCTTGAAGCTTTGTGCATATCTTGAAAACAGGACACATTGTCACTCGGTACACCTGTATGACAGATCTTGCAGCCTGTTTTTGTCCAATCGTTTATGTTGTGTAAGGTGTTCTGAATGCATCTCTCGATACGATATTTCGAACTTTGATGACGATATCGCTGGCATATAGACTCACATAGGTACACCGGTGTGATCTGTCGAAACTGAAGTGAAAGAAATATAAAAAATTGGATAAGTTTTCTTTTAAAGATACCTTTACCAATAAGTATATCTTGAAAATATAACATTACGAGATAACGTTATAAAATTTGCCGCATAGGGCTAATTCCGTATTTAGGTGAGGGGGAGGGTATTTATGGCCTATAATGGAAAACAGCGCCGTAAGCAAAAATTGTTTTCAGCATCTCAACATTATTAGTGTATTTTTTAATAAAAAAATACACTATTGAGGACGACATCACTTTTCGAAAATCACCCAAACTCATCAAATGTCCACCGATCATGACCCCCAGATCACGAAAAAGTGGTTTTCCAAAATTCACCTGCCCACGATATATATATATATATATTTATATATATATATAAATAACATATATATATTATATAACACTACTATCAAATCTATATTTATATATATATATTTATATATATATATATTTCTCCAAAATCGCGAAATTTCGATTTTAAAAACGCTCCTGTAGCTTTATCTTTCAAGATTAGTGAATGAAATTTTGGATCCTTGTAAAGCCTTGGAACGACGTTAGATTTTCGTTGAAAAAAATTCCTAAAGTCGCGTTACTTCTACAGGGTGTCCTTTCAAAATTCCCCATATCCCGTTTTTGTCATCTCATTTCAGGTCGCAGTTTTCAATCTAGGGGACTGAAATTTTTGTGGGAGTAAGATATATATAAGAACTGGTCTGGTATTGTACTTGAGCAAAATCGATCGAGCCGTTTCAAAATGGCGGCCATTTTAATTTTTGGAAAAAGGACTATTTTTTGAACCCCTGTATAAGCTAGATAGAAAAAGAGTTTTATATCAAATTCACAATATTGGAAGTAAATGACTTGAAATTTTTTTTCATGCAACAAAATTTGCATTTTTTCTATTAATAAGCCAGTGGCGTGGGTAGGAAAAGGGTAAAAATGGCTAAATTTCTCCAACAATTTATGAGCACATTTTTGAAGTAATTAAACTGAAATTTTTACAGTAGACAACTATACTAATAGACTTCAACCCTTGAGAATTTCAAAAAGTAAATAAGAAAAATGGCGGAGATATTCGATTTTTTTACATGATGTTTTTTTTAAATTAATTTCTCTAAATTTTTAAAAACGCTCCTGTAGCTTCATCTTTCAAGATTAATGAACGAAATTTTTTACTCTTATAAACCTTAGGGCTGACGTTTGACTTTCGTAAAAAACATTTTCCTAGAGTTGTGTTACTTCTACAGGATGTCCCTCCGAATTTCAGAAAAAAAACCGTCCGTGAGGCACGGTTTCTGGTCGAAGTTTTCAATCTAGAGCGCTGTAATTTTTTTGGTAGTAAGATACCCTCAAGTAGTCGTCTGGTACTGTATTTGAGTAAAATAGGTAAAGACATTCCAAAATGGCGGCCTTTTCAATTTTTGGAAAATGGCTAGATTTTGAACCCCTAAATAGGCAAGATCAAAAACTTTTAAACAAAATTAACAAGATTGGAATAAACTTATTTGAAATTTGAGCTAATGCAATACAATTTGCATCATTTCTATTAATAAGCCAGAGGCGTGGGTAGGAAAAGGGTAAAAATGTCTACATTTCTATAAACATTCATGAGCTTATTTTTGAAGGAATAGAACGGAAATTTTGATAGTAGACAACTATACTAATAGCATTTAACCTTCAAAAATTTCAAGAAGCAAATATAAAAATGGCGGAGATATATTCGAATATTTTTAAATGATGTTTATTCCTCTAAAATTTCAAACTTTCGGTTTTCAAAACTCTCCTTTCAGTTTTTTCCGAATTTATTAAAGGTAGTGTAAAAAATAGTATTTTTCAAGTAAAGTTAGCCAGTGGCGGGCATAGGAAAAGGGACAAAATTGTAAAATTTTGCCAATTTTTTTGATTTTTAAATTTAAAAATCCATTCTAAGGCACGTGTTGAAACGAAATGAAATGAAATTATCACAGAAAATTTTTCACATTAAAGCACTACGCTAACATGACATGACTATGGAAAATTTCAGAAAGCCAATAATTTAAAAAGCGGTGAAAATATTCATAATTGAATCGCATAAAAATACACTATTTCTGCGATTGATGCGCAAGAAGGTTTTTTACAGTCTCAAAATGCAGAATTGTTTGACTTATCAGGACCAAAAATATAAATAACATAATGTGGTACTAAAAAATTAAGATTTTTTAAAATTTGGTGAGACATGAGGGTTCGTGTGGTTAAGGTATAACACGGAAACAGCAGGCGAATTTTTTTTCAATTTAAGAATTCTAAATAATTTTAAAATGTCTAGTAGAACTCCGGCGTTGCATTCAGCAAGTGAAGTAGATTTAAGAGAAGAAATAAATTATGTATGATACACATTGTAGAAAGTTTAGCTATACCTACCTACCTAATTATGTCAGTACACAATATTATGTAGGTTAATTTAAAGATGTAAATTATTTATTTATTATATATAAGATATTCGTTGTTTTGTATGTACCTACTTCGTTATATACATATATCAGTCTTGCATAAAATTTATATCCATATGAAACTACTTTCTATCTCTTTTTACAATTTGATTTTTATTGAGTACCTATATAAACAAAAAGTACGGACCTCTCTCTTGAAATAGGTAGCTACATAACAGCATACAATAATCAAGGAACACCGTGTTTTATAATTAAATGCCATCATGCACTTCTAACTAAATCATCTTATGTTAAAATGTCAAAGATGTAAAATTATATCTTACAATTTGAGATATTTCAGTCGATTTTTGTGCTGTCAGCATATCGTTGCAACCTTATGCAAGCAGGTAAAATGTTACAAGAACAATTAATAAGAATAATAGGTATGCAGCGAAAGTTTCGCCTTGCATACACTTAAAAGTATTTTGTATCCATGTAATCCTTTAAAAGACTTAATGTAGATGCAAAAACACATTATTATGAAAGTCTGGTAAGAAACGGTTGCGAAGTAGCAGAATTTCTATAAAAATTCTAGACTGATTACCAGCAAAGAACACAGATTTATGTATCTGTGTTACTGTGGCTTTACGAATTAGCAACAATGAATTTAACGAGTGGTTAAATTCCGTAAAACAAACATTATAGAGACACATATATTCACACCAGCGGAAAACATGCACCGCCAGTGAACTATGACACAAGAAATAATTTGTTTCATGAGTAGGCAACATTAGCTATTCAGGTAATAAAAATTAATAAAAATTAATCATCATCACAACGATCAAATAAATACTCTTCTTTAGCCCTGAGTAATTATTATTCTACATAAAAGATAAAACGTAAAAAATTAATTACGCTCATAAATAAATAAATTTGTGTTAGGTAATATTCACTAAGATTTTTTGTGATTTAATTGATTTCAAAAAACATCAAATCTTTCAACCATCTAGCTGTCTCTTTTAAATAAATACTACAGAAAACTATGTTTTCCCACCACTGACCTATGATCCTCTACATTTATCTTAAACCTTGTGTTCCAGATTTTGGCTCTCAACCCTAGCCCTAACTCAGTCATCCCCTGTAGCCGAAGTTCAGTTAATAACCAAACCAGAGCCTGGTCAAGAGTTTGTCTTCGTCCATTCAGCAAGTCCCGAAGCACGACCGATAAGCAGAAAAGACAAACAACAACCCGATCGTCCTTTCGAGACGGCCCACAAGTTCCCCGCGCATCTAACGTACAAGCACACCCCGCAAACCGATGAAACTAAAAGTGAAATCGAAGAAAATCGAGCCAAGCGATCACCAAAGGAAGGTCCGGCTCCGGCACCGGCCGGTGCCATCAAGCTAGATGTGAAGAAATTACTGGAGAAGTATAAGTCAGAGTTGCAGAAGTCCACGACTGAGAGGACGAAGACTTCTACTACAAAGCCTACTAGAAGATCAAGGCGCCAGAGAATTAAGAAGGAAGTAGTTGAAGATGGGAGTGTTGTTGAAGTGACAAGTCCCAGGAGTGTATTGACCACTGGTGCACCAACAGTGAGAGAAGCTGACGACGATGATGAAGTACCTTATGAGGGAGCAGGAAGCGAGAAGCAGAGATCAAGAATTCAGATAAAGAAAGGACCTAATGGAGAGGAATATGAGTATGAATACGTTTATTACTACTACGATGACGATGAGGATGAGGATGAAGGTGGGAAAAAGGTAAGAGAGTTTTTATGAAGCATCTTCAAATTCGATATATTTATAATTAAGTAACCCTCAAAAACACTGCTGTTAAACAGCTTTCAAAACAGCACCAAGATGTCCGCGAGATGATTTGCTTTGCGCATCGCACGTGTACTATTCTCTTCCAACATTTAGTTCCAAAAACCGACGTCTCCAGTTTTTTGTCCACATGTAACAATTTATTAGTTCACCTCTTGTTTTTTGGTAGTCGCTATTTAATTTTAAATGCTTTTTTATGACAGCATTATCCTATTCATTAATAATTAATCCTATGCAGGTACTATGCAAAATATCTTGTATCAAAGTATTCTATAAAGCAATTATTATGCAAGGGTAGGTACAATAGTAAAACAATTCACTGGTGTGAAATTTTTTTTATTCCTTATTTATTTACAAACATCATTATTTGTAGAGTTCTGAAACTCCCAGTAAGGGGCGTTCACCATCGGCCAATGAAGTAGTTCCTGCTGCATCCCGAAACAGGGGGAGAGGTAGGCAATTACCTGACGATGAAGAGAGACTTCCGGCCAATACTCGCTTCCCTCCTCGAGGTCGTAATCTTAACACTACCCCGGCACAAGAGATTGAGTCTACCACCCCTGGAGAGAACAGAAGGAGAAGACCTGTTGGAGATGATAATACCACTGAAGAGTCCAAGGTAAATTACAGTCTTGGACGTGCAAAATTAATTAAATTTTTGAAGATTGGACTTGGACTTTATGATTTTTGCAGAGTTCGAGAGATCGCGGACGTTCCAATGTACACCGGCCATCCTTAGTTGACAGCGACAGCTTCAACACACACTCAGGGGGTGAGCCTCCCTCTGGAGGTCCATCTTTCCCCAGGGAGCTTCCAGCTGGACCGGTACGTTTCCTCGGTGCGACACCCAATGAAACTGTCGACCTACTTCCTGTAAATACCTTGCTACCTCATTCAATACGCACCTGTACATATCATGCACATAAGGGTTGCATTCATTATGGGAAGTGATAAAGCTTTTAATCAACGATGGAGGAAAATCTTATTCTCCAAGATATCCGATCAGTTTTGCAAGTTCACATCAATGCTATTTATGCTAACACCCCTTTACAAGAACACCTTTTAGTAACAGGCCGTAAATTTGTGATAAATTGTAAATTTGTAAAGGTTTCCTCGACAGTTCGTTGCTTAAAAGATATTAGCTATGGGTTGATGAAGTTATCATATATTCTTGTTATGAACAAAATTGACATTATTTTACTATTTTACCAACCCTGCATGGCTTAAAATTAAATTAATTATAAATATAAACTTTTATTAATTCTTTAATATAATTCAGGATAATAGCGAGGAAGAAGAGGACACCTCAAAAGAAGGTGGTAAAGTGGAAACCTCAACAGATGATGGATCTTCAACCCTTACGACAACAAGTTCTGGTATGGACAAAATAGCAAATGATTTATATGCAATTCTTCAAGGTACGCAAAATTTTTCAGAAGATGATGCAAGCGCAGGTAAATTATTAGACTAAAATAATAAATAAATATTAAACTAACTCCTTATAATCTGTTCTCCAGAAGATGAGTCCACTACTTTGATCCCCACTACTGAAGATCCCACTACTACTGACCCTCCCACGACTACAACTACTACAACTACCACCACCACTACAACCACTACCACAACTACCCCAGCTCCTACTACCACTAGTGAAGCACCTTCAGGCCGGCGAGGGCTACGACCGCGGGGGAAGAAACCTGTCGGACGTAATTCTGTTAGCAGTACCACTGAATCATCTTCCAAAGGTAAATATGGCGGCGGACGACGGTTTGGAAAACCCAGAGCCACCACAGAAGCGAACCAAGAAGAAGTTGTAGAAAAGAAAGAGACAAGTCCTAGTAAGGTGAGTGAAATAACTGGATTTGAATCATTTCTTTCTTTACACCTACCAATTTCATATTAAAATTGAAATTAGCTGGCTATACATATGCAGAGAAAGAGCCGAAAAAGGCAGATTTGAATATTAATATTTATCTTTAAATCTCTTTGCAGACCCGTTCCGGTTCTTCACGTTTCCGCTCCCGTTCATCTTCATCTACCACAGCCGAAGCATCCCAAGAATCATCGACTTCGGCTTCTACTGCATCACGACCATCCCTGCGTCCTCGTCCAGCTTTCAATATACGCTCCAGAACAAGGACCACTACGCCTGCGCACACTGATGAGAAAGAAGAGGAAGCCCCAGCAAGCTCCACACCCAGACCACGAAGGGTTCAAGGAGGCGGCTCAATCAAGCCTCTCAGGCCAGGTCCACGATTCAACCTAGGTAATCGTGGGAGACTTGGTGGAGGTGCGACAACAGAGGCAGTAACAAAAGAAGCTGAAGATGAAGAAATCAAGGACGGAGAAGAAGAGAAAGCGAAGGTAAGAGATAGTTCATATTTTGAATGAGTAGAAAAATAATTTTGCGGTATCATCTCAGGAAGAACAACCCGCTCAAGACACCAGCACCAGCACCAGCACCAACAGCAATCCCCTTACTCGCTTGAGAAACCGCTCACGTCCTCTTCCTTCTGCTGCACCAAAAACAACTTCCGCGCCTGTTCGACGTGTGAATCCTCTTCTGTCGAGACGCAGGATTGGACAGACCAGTTCCACTGAACCAGCGCCAGTGGAGGAGGAACAAGAAGAGGAAGAAGAGGATCAGGAAGCAGAGAAAGAGACGCAGCCGCCCGTGGTTACCACCACCGAGGAACCCAGGGGATTAGGGAAGTTGCTGGCTGGTAGAAGGAAACTGACAATCAGACATCCCCAAGCTGCCAAAGAGGAGTAGGGGAAGTGAAAGGACTGAACTGATATAACAGGAGTGTGTGTTAATGTAAAAGAAGATTGATATAAATAGATATTGCAAACATGAACAATTTTGGAAAGTGGAGGTGACCAATCAAATAGACTTTTGGTATATCTTTTTTAATTAGTTTGATGACTGTTTCATAGAAAATGTTTTACGAAACAAGAGTTGTAAGTTGTAATAAGGATTCTGCATATTTACCTCCTACTGTTGTGATGGTATAAATTTTCTATAAACACGAACGCAAATCATTTCCATTAAAAGAAAATCATGTTGAAAAATTTTAATCAGAACTTGTCTGATGAACATCGTATTAAAATAAGAAAATATTGTAACAGAATTGAATGCCAGGCCTTATTTAATTTAGTAGCATATTTGGTTCAAATAAAAGTAAACAAAAATAACTTTATGTCGCATGCTGTATGGTAATTCCGAAGCTCACAAATCTAGAAAAATTTAGCCGTTTTTAAAATAAAGTGTACATTATTGTACATGTTTTTGCAAGGAGTTAGGTGTAAAAACAATAATAATTTATTGCTCCAGAGGGTTGATATACATACAAATCGAAAAACCATTCTATTACTAGGACACTATAGGATACACAAAAGTATTGATGTTAAAGTGGCCGCTCCTTGCTGTTAATTTTAAAATTATTATTTTTCACTTTTATTCTTATTTTCTTCTTTCTAACTTATCGTTACTTATGTTTCTTTTAATACTGTAGATATATGTATTTAAAATTGAATGCTTTCAATAATTTTACTATTTCTCTGTCAGCTAAAGTCAAGTAGATAAATAAGTACTTTATTCGCTCAATAAACTAGTTCCATGCTATTACTTAAGTAACTGTACCTATCAGGTAACAGCTTAATCTCCATAATTTTTTCGTTCGTCCTAGAACGAACTTTAGGTGTATTGGTGCTCTTGAAGGAACTTTTTCGTCTTTTTACGATTTTGACTGAACCTATATAATTAAAATGTGGAAATAAACCATTAAAATTATCATAAAAATTGGATACAATAATTTTGGCCAACCGAGTCCCCTAAGAGCAGCTCTTAACATAAATATTAAATAAATATCTACAGCGTCTGTTTAGTTTGTATATTTTTTTATTGAATGTAAAAGTAAGTAAAAATGTGAAAATATGAATAAATATTAAATAAATAGGAAAATATATTTGCGTGACGTTTTTATATTACCAGTTTAGTCAATACAGTCTTTTTCTTTTGGTTTTCCTCTTTTGTCAATTGCTTTTCCTGATTTGTCAAATGCTTTTCCCATTTATCAAACGTCAGTGCGTGATTTTTCAATTGAGATTCCTCTTTTGTCAAATGAGATTCCTTTTTTATCAAACGCTTTTCCAATATTATGATACTGTCACTGCAAGTAAATGGGAAAAGCAATTGACATTAAGTGAAACTGATTTGACATAAAAGGAAATTGATTGATAAATCAATGACTATAATAATTAATAGATAGAAAAATAAGAAACTCATTATTGACAAATAATGAAAAGCAATTGACAAAAGAGGAAAACCAAAAGCAAAAGACTGTAATAACGGCAATCCGGGGGATTTTCACATGTTGATCAGGTGCTCAAGTGCTGATGAGGTTCGGGGTTAGATCTTTTGTTCATGTCACCATTGTCTGCATCGTCTTAATGTTATCTGATTTTTTGAGTTTACTGAGACAAGCGGTTGTGAACTATGGGGGCAATGCCTTGGCTCGTCCTATTAGAACGCTCTGGTCTGTGGATTTTAAGATTTTTTTGAAGCTTCAGAACGGTAACATGACCTGACCTGACGTTTCTGCATAATCAGTATTCAGATTAGCATTCAGCATTTTGTGTTTTGGGAGATTATCTCTACATATTCTTCCGGGTCTTTATTATTCGCAGCCTGAGCTGGGTCAAGATCTGTGAAGCTTTATAAGGTATGTGAAGATCTTCAAAGTAGACTTCAGAAGCTGGGAAGTAGAGGTTGAAAGACCCTATGATCGTCAAGGTTGAAAGAATGATACACCAAGGCTCATGGCTAAGAAAGTCACGTCTACTGGAACAAAGTCAATTCTAAGCTTGAGTTTTCTTTCATACTGCTTACAAGTAACGGCGCGAGCTGCCAACATATACAGGCTGTCACAGAATAAAAAGGACAAACCTTTAAGGTAGATCTAGCTATCTACATGATTTTAACCCTTTAAGTGGCAGACAAATAACGTTTTGAAAAATATGTCAAAACCAAAATTTATCCAATGGCGTAAAACTTGGGGGTATGAATCTACCTTACGTCTCTGGTTCCAGTTACTTGGAGTTCCCAAAAGAATGTAATTTTTTTATAATACCTTTGTAAAATCGTGAATACTCCATTTAGAGGGTAGGTTCATTAAGACTATTTGTCTTAAAATAAAGTAAATATTCTACCTTACATGTTTGCGTCCCCTTTATTCTGGAACACTGTAGACCTAAATGCAGCGATCATTAGAAATTACTTTGCAAACGAAAAGACAAGCTGAGAAGCGCCACTATGCTGCAACATTGCAAAATAGTGAATCAAGTAAACAGAGACATTATTCTTGTAAAAAATGAGGGTTAAAGTAGGTATTTAGTTTTTTTTTTTACTTTAACGAGAAATCCAGGTAAAGCGCTCATTTCTCAATATCCAATATCCCTTCAATGAGCTCCGAGGAAACCTTATGCGAATGATTTCTCAGTTTTTTTTTCTTTTTTTTCTTTCCAAAACACTTATGGCCCTATCGCGGGCTGCTACAGGACTAGCATGTCCCCTTCATGTCCCATTCAGCCAAACGTAACACTCAAGCCGTATAAGAAAGACTTAGTGGATCCATTCACATTTTGCTGTTCTTTGATTTAGGATAGGCGCGCACGAGCGATTTTTACTCGTGCGACTATTTGGCAAAAGACCTATGTCCGATTGAAATGATAACACAGAGAGAGCCCGGAAATAGCATGCATCTAAAAAATGCAGCGATTCTATAAGAAAAAAATACTTCTGTCTTATAAATTTGTATGCTCAGACGTACCTACCATTTTCAAGGTAGGTACAGGTGGTCAAAGTTTTTTTTTTTTAGTTTATTGCCAATACTCGATGAGAACCGTATTGTTCACTCTTATACATGCTTTGTGCTCATTAATCTCTTTGTTTTCACTGTAAAATAAAGGTTTTAAACAATTGAGTATCCTAGATTTTGCGTACTTTGAGGCTTTCAACCCCATAACTTCTACGCTAGAATAAATCACATTTTAAGAAGCGCCTCAGAACGTCGTGACGTTCTGGTGTCACGTCTGGTATCTTCTTGGTGTGGTATAATACGTGTATAATAATTGGTGTATAATACACACCAAAAAGATACTCATGGTTAACAGATGTAAAGCTTACTGTTTCCGTGAAAAATGACATTTAAGGAGAGAAAACATTTATCTTATCTTAAGAATATTGAAATCGAGTGGCTCAGATTTGGGATACTTTTAACCACCTAACGTCTACGCCACTGGGATAGATGCAATTTTAATAAGTGCCTTAGAACCGTCTTAGAATCCCCCCCCCCCGTGTATTATACAACAAAAAGGTACTAGTTGACAGGTTTAAATAAGTTGGCTGTTTCTCAGAAAAATTACATTTTATGAGATAAAACAATAATTTTAAGAATACTTTCTGTTATTTTTTAATTATTCTTAAAATTAATGTTCTCTCTAATAAAATGTAATTTTTTCCCGGAAACTTTAGAGCTGTCAACCGGGAGTCTTTTATGGGGTAGAAAATATGGACAGTTCTAAAGGACTTTTAAAATCGCATTTGTTCCAGTGGTGTATAAATTAGCAGAAAAAATAGGTACTCAATTTTTTTAAAACCTCTTTGTTACAGTGGAAACAAGGGTATTGATGAGCTTAAAGTGTGCATAAGAGCTGAACATTGTATCTTAGATATTGGCAAAAAAAATCAACTTTGACCACCTGCGTATCTTGAAAAGGGTAGGTACGTCTGGGCATATGTACATATAAGTGTATAGGGAAAAAAGTTTTTTTTGTATGAACTATCCCCTCTTTTTTTAGGTACATGATATTTTCGGGCACTATGCTGGCAAGTCTCTGGGCGAGGTACTTTCTGAATTTTTTTTTTGTTTTAATCTTATTAGAAATTAGGTATATTAGCCGAGTTTTTTATTTTTATCATTTTAAATCCCGGCTGCTCCCCCTAAACGCATCATTCCTGATTTTTCACAATATTTGTGCAATTTCTATCCCACCCATAGAAATGAACAACAGAACTGGAAAGCTCACGCTTTGTTGGGTACGCGAGCCTGGATCGGCTGTCAGAAAGTGGCATGCCGTTTCAGTCTAACGCCTGTTAGTTGTCTTATGCCGGATCAAAGTAAATATGTAAAAAACGACCAATTATTTGGATTTATTGCTCATGTGCGTTAGAGAAACATAGATTGCCCCACGTGAGCATCGTACTCTTTCTAAGGAGGCGGATCACTTTTACAGCTGAAAGCGCATGAGACAGCGCATTCCAGTTCTTCTGTTCATTTCAATGATCTCACCATATCGGTCGTTGTGGTGGTTTCCAAGCGAACTTCTGACTGGTATTGCCTCCTTAATCTTCTTCAGGAAAAAAATGAAGTTTTCGAAAGAATCTTGTTCAGAGGTAACTGTGTCTTAACGTTAGGCGCACACTAGCAATTTTTGTTTTAGTCATGCTTTTAGTCATTTTTTTACTCATTATAAAGTGATCAGGAGGAGTATTTGTCCTTTTAACTTGAACTGATGGAAGCTTTGATATTTTCAACAGTTCTTTACCTGAAGCTTATATTTCAAAATATATTTTGCTATACTACTTCAAGATTGTTAAAAACTAATTTTAAATGTCTTCATAAAATCAGACGTTCTGACATCGCATGGATATCGCTTGTAGGTAACTAAAGCGTTAAGCCAAGGATTTTTGTTTATTTTACTACTAGATATAAACACTGTGACATCATTGCTTGTTTAGCGGCTGTGTTAATAATAAATATGAAGTTAAGAATTATAACGATTTGTTTAAGTTTTTTAGAACTTTTTAATTAGAGCTATCCAAAGCGTTGCATTTTTGTCTCAAATAGACTCTTTACAACTGTACTGATTGAATGGAATATATTATATGAGACTAACAAATTCATCTGATGAGATTAGTATAAAAATTCAATTACTCGTTCCATTAACATTTTTACTATTAATAAACGCTATATTCTTCGCAAACTCTATTCTTCGAAAACTCGTATAACTTATGCGCTTCAAGATAGGCTATGCAGTGACATCCAACATTGACGTTGCTTGGTTGTTCTGCTGAGCATTCAAGTTTTCTCGTGGAGTCTTTTGTTTGACATTTTCCATTCACCACACACACCTACGAAAAATTAGTTAAAAAGATTTACATCTCAGTTGGTTATGTTGCTGTTGGTACTTACGTATGGGTTAACGCATTCCGTATACGTTCCATTATAATTCTGAACTATTGAATATTGTTCATACGGGACGCATTTATATTCATCTCTGCCTGGCATCGGTTTGTTCATACACACCGAGAAGTCTTGATGAAGATTTGGCTAAAATAGTTTACCTATTAAGTTTTTCAAGATTAGAAATAAATATTTGTTTCACTTGTACCCAATCTAAGTCTTGAACCTAATTATTTCAATCCCGACGTCAATTTGTAATTAAGTCATATTTTAACAATTACTTTAAATACGCTTAGCTCTGCACGATTGGCACATATCTCAATGTATTATACACAGAGTCACCATGCAATTTCAAGAAGACATGTGTCATAGGAAAGTGCCATGGGAAACGAGAAAGTTACAGATTACTACTTCCCATTCTGACCTGAAGGGTTGGTGATTAACACAATACGCAATATCGTAGGAAAAAGATCTCTTATAAAGTTCTTTTTGATGATGGGGAAAAGTTAATAGGTCCTTTCTCAGAATATTGACATTGTGCACATCTGTTCTGAAGGTAATCTTTTCATAGAGATAGGGTGAAGTCTTAGTCTTAAAGCAGCAACCTGAAGATGAACAAGGCGCTGTGAGAAACCAAAGGAGTTGAACTTTTCGATGAGGACACTATGGGAGATTGAGTCAAATGCTTTACTAAAATCGGTGTAGGTAGCTATCATACATCGATCTGGCGTCCAGCGTCAAATAATTCGGAGATTGGCTGGGTTAGAGTTGCTAAGTTGGTCTCTTTAATCTTTCTTTAATGAATCAGTGTTGAGAGTTGGACAGTCGGTGTGCAACTGTTTCTCTGATAAGGTGGCATATACAGAACTCGAATAGTTTTGCAGAGTTTCTGTTTGTTTTTGCTGAGTCAATAAAGAAGTTTCTGACACCAAATTGTTTATTTCGTGCAATAGAGTTTTTGACTGCTCTTAAGCGAGACTGTAATTTGCGATGTCATCCTTAGAGGCAAGTGCCACTGGCACGATCGGATTCGTAAAGACAACACTTAAAACGAGTTGTTTCCTGTTCATTATCCTACGGCCAGTCTTGAAAGTGGTGACCCTGTATATGGTAGACTAGCGAGCTTTAATAAAGGTGAAACGGTCTTATTATTAATCCAAGGAATTAATTATTTTTTTCCATATTAAAAATAGTACGTGCTTTTAAATAAGGTTGATATAAAGATAATGTCGACCATGATGTCACGGCCAATTTAGCTCAACGTAACAAAGACTTTAATCTTACCACATCCCGTAGACCATGACGGATTTCATCAATAACGGAATCTATATTTCGATCTATAATCCCACCTCGTATCACGTCCAGGGTATCATCGAAGAAATCTTCATCTTCAAAAGAATCATAGCCACCTCGAAATCCTTTTCTGTTCAACACAGAACTCTGAGCTATTTGGCACACCAACAAGCCAAATAAGATGATCGTCTTTATCTGAAACATATTAGACAAAGACAAAATGAGATTTCTATTTAGACGCTGGATTCGGTAAGAAATACTAGAGTGACAGAGTTGCATTCGACCGCTTTGAAGGCAACTTTTATTTATAATGTCTCAAATATTCTTATGAATAATAGCAGTTTTTTTCTTTCTTGATTAAAATGTGAAAGATTTCATTGGGTACAATAACCGCTACAATGTTTTAGTTCTCATACGTCTTTTTATAATTGTTTAAATTTTAATTGCAGTGACTTAGTGAAACATTCTTTTAAATGGAAAGCCTGTAAATATTGCGCTTTCAGTTAAGATGATTTAAGCGCTCATGAAAAAAGTATCTCTTCAAGAGCCTCTCATCTCGTCGTGTATCGTCCTCCTGCTTCACCGTCGCAAAAAAGGAGAATACATACCACTCTCGCACATTCGTCTTCAATAAACCAATGTTTGATGATCAAATTTTTTTGGGAGTCGAACCAAAAGTGGCTCGAAAGACGAAATATTACGGGGGTGTCCTATAAGGACCGATAAATTTTAAATGAGAATAATTACTAAGTTAATCAGATGACACATGAGGATAAAAATTTAAAATTTGTTGACCTTCCTTTCAGTACGATGATTGTCTGAAGATGACACCATTAACCATTATTGGTTGATTAATATTAATAATTATTGTAAACGAATGTGTGAGTCGGTTGTGTATTCTCCCTTTCTTAACGACGAGACGAGAAGGAATGCTTTCTTCACGAGCGCTTACCACGACGGCTGCTGGGCTACTACTCGACCGCATGCACGAGCTTTATCTCTCCCATATTAGATGGGCTGGATTTTCTTGATGCACGACGGTCAACCAAGGAAAGGAGGCCAGATAAGGATAGGCGGCAGGATTTAAAATGAAGATGAAACATACTGCCTACAAAAATTACTACAAAATGAAGTGATTTTTGTCTGAACCAAAATGAAGGTGAACAATGTTGCCAAGCTTCCATTGAAGGAGAAGGGCGAGTTCATCTTTGATCAGTACCAATGTCTCAACATCCGCAACATAAAATGTCTTAGTTTTACACCATTTACCACGTAGATTAAACGTATGAAGGTATTCGTTCTTCCACCGTTTCCAAAAATCATAATGCAAACGCTATGCACCAATTGCCAACGACACAGATGAGAAAGTTTTAAACGTGAAAGATCACAACGGACGCGAATTCAACACCGCTTCGACTTGGACGAGAAGAGTGTTGAGGTCCTCATATGTTAGGATTTCTTGACCAATGTCTCTGACCAGATGAGTTTTGATGGACTTGATGCCACTTTCGAATAATCCTCCGAAGTGGGGGGAAGGTGGGTTGAAGCTCCATTCGATGGTCTAGGCTTCCAGAGTGGATTTCATGTAGGTATTCGACAAGCAGAGGATTGGTACCGAATAAGGTCGACTAAAATAAGCCAACAACGTCCTCGTCCATAGATAAATCGTGGAAGGGCAGCGAGGAACGCTTCGCTTGATAAGCACGAAGCGGCTTCGATGTGAATAGCCCTGGTTGCAGGGTAAAACAAAGAGGCAGACATAAGCCTCCTAGGTGCTTGCACCTCGATGAAGTGACATTAAAATGGGAAAAGGACCCCGTAATCCACGTCCATACAGCTAAAGGCCTTGACCTGGCTTACGCGAAACGAGGGCAAAAAAAGAGGGGTGTGAGAGAAAGTAGATGAACACGAAGGCAACGGTTATAATAAGTTTTCAAATAATGACGGATTGTTTGACGATAGGCGAAAGCCCAGATTTTCTATTGTATGAGATAAAGGGTGGAGTGCTAGAACGCTTATTAAAAATGATTATCCAAAGATGGTCCATCAACGGCTATTTTACTTCTAGCACTCGGCAGAAATAGTTGTTTGAACTCCTGGATGCATGTCACGATTATGAACTTGCAAAATTACTACTTCAGTCAAACGATGACGACTTACAAGTAAAGAGGGTGCTTGGTATCAAATGGCAATGACGAACTTAGACGACCACCTACGAGAAGTATACGCGCATTATTTATGCGAGGGAGGCAATTTTTGTAGACATTTACTACAGGGTTGACCACTTTGAAGTTTGACAAGCTCTGGCTGACAGAAAGTTTCCTGAACCGCTTTGATGATTAACAATAAAGATTAAGACCAATTGCTGGATCAACTGGATTCTCGGCTGACCGAACATGATGCTAACGATCTGGAAGAACTCTCTCTTCAAAACTTAGGTTCCCTTTGGTATCAACATGACATCAAGTAAACGACAGCTGCCATACCAGATTCAGACACGTCACAAAAAACGTGAAGCTGGCATGTCGATGAAGCAAGCCTTATTAAGAAGCCAATGACAATAATTGATGTTCGCAGACGTCAGATGGAGGCTCAGAATCTCAGTCTAATCCCAAGTATAACAGATGTTTCTTCAACTCTGAGGAAGTCCGACGATCGTCTGCCTCAGTTTAATCTCGGAAAACTCGTTCGACCTCTTGAGCGAGTTGCAGAAGACAACGAATTTTTGATGAAATTCTCTCTCACCCTTGAAGACGCAGAGATGCGGAATTAAATAACAATTCGATCTGATGACGTTGAAGATAGAAGATGTTCAGACTTGATGTATTCCGACAGGATATGTATTGAATGTGAAGCGCCGAATTCTAATTAGATAGTCAACTTTCTGGTGTACGAAGAGGATTGTCCGCGATTTTATGAGAATCGAGGAATGAAGGTAGCGAATTCAGTTCCCTAAATGGCAGGGATACACAAGAACGACCTGATTGGTCACGATAATGATCAATAATAAACGACGATTTAGAACTTTGATCCTTTGGAGATTTGCTAACGATGTTTGGAATCAGTCAGCTCCCAAGAGCATCGCAATCGACGGTGGGACATTCCAATTAGGATCAGCTGAACGTAAATGTCAAACGGCTTTGCGAGTGGTAGAGGCACGGCTGGAAGATTAGATTAGAACAGATCCTTGGAAGAACAATTGCCGAAACTTTACAAACTTACTATGGCGAACCTATCGGACGAATTTGACAACTAGATGCCCACTCCGTATCTGACGAAGATGTCAAGTTAACTGTGGACGATAATGTGATTGGTGAATCTGGGAAAACACCATTTGATGACGGATTAGATGTTGCATTTGACGACGGATTGAATGATTTTGACTATGGACTGGTAGCATATATACCTATTTCCGAAGAAGTAAAGCAATGAATGATGTTGAATTGAGAAATTCTAAGTCTAGACGAAGATGTGCACGATTTCAACGTATGTGACGTTTTCAAACAATTGTTACAAATCTTTGAGCCTTGACCAACAGATGATACTTGTGTTGACAATATTGTTACTAATATTGATGAGACGAACAGACGGGTGGGTGTTTTTGAAGCCTGCATAGCTGACCATAGAGGGCAATACATAGTTTTGAGTCATCGGGGTGGGGGTTCGGTCCCTGCAGTGACGGAGAGGAGACACATCTCTGACATTGGGTTGAGTAAGTTTAGGTCATCTGTCTGTAGTACTGACTGGTCAACAATTTTAAATTTGGGTGAAGACGTAAATGCCATGGCCACTTGGTTAGTCAATACGTACAAATTCATGGTGGAGGATTGTTTTCCTTTGAAAAAAAGTACTTCTGTCTCTCCACCAGTGAAATGGTTTAATCAGGAATTAACAATAAAACGACAATTCTTATCAGTGTTGAAAGTCATATGTGACGTTGGAGGGGATCCTCAAGGGTGGTCTCTTTACCGGGAGTTGAGGAGGGACTATCGAAAATCAGTTGCGTCCGCAAAGAGAGGAGCCTGTGATTCATATCTGTGCAATTCAGCCAACAAAAACAAGGCTTGTTGGAGGCTGGTAAATTTTGAACTTGACAGAAAACTCACTCCCAAAGCTAGCAAAACCCTTACAGCGGATGATTTTAATGACTTCTTTGCTTCTGTGGCTGCCAATGTAATAAAGAGTATTTCTACTACCTCTGCTCAGAGTAGCGATTTTTTAAAATATCTACCTCCGGTGAATTTTAACTTCTTTCTACAGAGAGTGACCACTAGGGAAGTACATGACGTAATAACTGGGTTGAAGAGATCTTCAGTGGGTGACTTCTATGGCCTGAGTGACATATTTTTGAAGGAGTCGGTGGATTTGTTGGCTGAGCCACTTGCATATTTGATAAATAGTTGTTTTACTCAGGGAATTTTTCCAGATGCCTTCAAGTTTGGGAAAATTTTGCCTCTACACAAGAAAGGCGACTTGGAATCTGTGAGTAACTATAGGCCGGTTTCCATTATTGTTATTTTTTCAAAAGTATTTGAGATTCTGCTAAAGAACAGACTATACAACTATTTTGAAAAGTTTAGATTATTACATCCTGCCCAATTCGGGTTTCGAAAGAACAAGTCGACAGTCAGAGCTCTTCTGGAGATCGTGGAGAGCGTGGTGCGGGGCTTGGAGGAGCATAAGCATTCTTTGTTGACTATGTGCGATCTTTCGAAGGCTTTTGACTGTGTCTCCCATAGGATCCTGATACAGAAGCTTGAATGTTATGGCGTGAGAGGTGTGCCTTTGAGTTTGTTTGAGTCCTACTTGAGCCATAGACAGCAGTCTGTTTATATAAGTGGAAATAAGTCCGGGCTGAACAAAATTGAACACGGTGTTCCTCAGGGCTCTGTTCTGGGACCGCTACTGTTTGTCATATACATCAATGATCTTTGTTACTACATGCACGAAAAATGTGGGGTTGTGCTCTTTGCGGACGACACGTCCTTTTCCTGCTCCGGGGTGAGTGTTTCGGAGCTGATTAAGTACTCGAATATTGTACTGGAAATGGGAGAGGGGTGGTTTTCCGCGAATAGGTTACAGCTAAATAAAGATAAAACTCAGAGTTTGATTATTTCTAGTAACAATACCATCAGTACGGGCAAGCACTGCAGACTGCTTGGAGTCTCGCTTGATGATTCTTTAAATTGGACATGTCATATAAATGAATTAAGGAGGAAGCTAGCAAGCATACTGTTCTTGCTCAGACAACTCCGGAAAATCCTGAGTTCATTTATGTTAAAGAACATATATTTTGGACTCTTCCATTCTTTGGTCAGCTATGGGACTACTTTATGGGGCAACTCGGTTCATTCAATTAAGGTGTTTAGACTACAAAAACGTGCAGTGATAATTTTAGCTGGGGCTGGGTGTAGGGATCATTGTCGACCTTTATTTAAAAGGCTCAAAATTTTACCACTCCCGTGTATCTATATGCACCAGACGCTAACGGAAATTCACGCAAGGAGAGGTTGTTTGTCAAAGGTGGCTAATGTCCATCAGTATACGACGCGCTCTGTCACAGAGGATCTGTTACTTGAGCCCCGCTACAGGCTGGTTAAATCAGAGAGGAATTCCCTTGACATAAAAATCTACAATGTATTGCCTGCACGGATTAGACTCATGAGTGATGACTGTTTTAGTAATTGCATAAAGAGATTGCTATTGCATCACTGTTTCTATGATGTGGCTGAATTTTTAAGATTTTTAAAAACAGATTTTGTGTAGAGGTTAGTTGCCTAGTATCTATCTGTATATTTTGTGTTTATTTCTGTGTTTTTGTGAGTGTTTGTTTGATGACGTCTGTGTATTACAGACACTTTTTGTCAAATTCTTGTATAATTTATAATATGACTTGCTATACACCATTTTTATATGTGTAAAATAGTTAAATAAAGTATCTATCTATCTATCTATCTATCTATGGCGACTTGTATTATCTTCATCTTCTCTGTTGCGTCAAATGCAATGCGAAGATGAAAAAATAAATCCTCAGAATGATGATGAGACGAGGAAGATGCATTTGAAGCTGTTGCATTTGAAGATGAAGATGAAGAAGAAGAAGCATTGCTCCATCTTAAGTCGATAGGCTAACGCGAGGAAGTTTAACGATTATTCGATTATTCAAAGAATTAGATGAACCATCAGTCTGGGACTGCGGGGAAGATCAAGTTGGAGTCAACAATTCTGGAGGATCAACTTTGACGATGGGTGCAGGTTGCGACGATGTTTGAGTGCCAAATCGAAAATAAGAAGTTTTTTGATCTTCCTAAACAACGTATCAATATTGACTAGGAAGCCGCAAATGGTTTCGAAAGTTTCACATGAATCCTCATATAAGATCACTGAAATTCGCGGTAAAAGGACGAAGCTTTATTAAATGACAAGTTCGATTTACGACAGCAACCCTTGCCATCTTTAGCTTTAGCTGCTAAAACTGTGAAAGGTTTCATTCGTTTGATCGCAATTTTCGCCAGAACGATGACTTTTTCCATGGTATAATTATTTGTCATGACGTAAACCTAATTAACCAATGAAAGAAGGTAGTCAAAGTAATAATGAGACACATTAAGCAAATAAAATAAATTTAGGCCAATCGTTAATGATAATAACAATCAGTCCTGTCTGTCTATGTCTGTCTACACAAATCTTACAATAGATTTTAGTCTAACCTTCCCACAAGCTCAGAACTGGATGACAATGTAATACTAGCTCGCTTTCTTTTCTGTCTAAAATTTTTGGAAAATCTCAAGGGGTGCGCTTCTTTGTTTAAAATGTCCAAAAGTTACATGAAACATTACAAGTAAAATTATAATAATTACTAAGCTAGACCTATAAATTAATAAACTTGTATAAAATAATATTTGATATAGAGGGTACCTATATATATTTTTAAGATTTAAAAAAATTAAGCTAATTACCTAAAAAGTTATAATAATATTGAAATATGAGAAATTACTACAGGTAAAAGAAAGAAATGGTATAAAATTCTTATAATAAATTTAATTTAAATTTAAAATTAGTAAAAAGTCCTACTCACTGTAAGGTACATGATCAGGTTCACTACGACAAATGTTAAAATGAGTAAGTGCCAAAACCGGAACTACTGATCGTTCCTTTCTGCGGTATCTCCATATAAAAGCTCAGGACACAGTCTGAGTGAATGATTTTTAATCCCACTTGACAAAACTATTATGTATTATAGACACGTATCTATGTGTAAATCCAGAACCCCCCTTAGTTCTAATTTGGTAATCACGTTAATTAAAATCCCTGATCCCTCCAATATGTTGTTTGGTTTGTAATAACCGACAAAGCTAACATTGGAGAATCGGAAAATATACATACACGGTGATCTATCAATAATTATTATGCTCACTTCCAGAAAAAAAATTATTTTGTTATTTTTTTATTTAGCCATACTTTTCATTTTTTCAAACTCTGCGACATAATATTTTGACACACGCAAGAAATGCGCTCTAAATGTCTAATTTTAATTTTTAATTTTTTTTTAATTGATTCACTTCCTACCAGAAGGAGGCTAATTACAAGTTTCATTTGTCGGAAGTATATCAATCAAATACATAATCCATCATGGTGAACGACCAGTTAAAATAATGTTTGTTGTATTAATGAAACTAACGTACCTATATTTGTTGTCATTGAATTATTGACCTCCTTCTTAGGCGTCGGTGCGCATATAAGACAATCATTTTTATAGCGAGATATTGCTCCGTAATGATCTCTTTAATTAAATGTTGTTGGGGTGATTCGAATTTATCGACTAGCTAGTGAAGTCGCCCTTGGTGACTTGACTGACGTGGAGTCATAATAATTATTCAGCAATTTCTTAAACTAAAAATCTTTTTGTTTTGATGTCAATGTACATTAACATTAGGCTCTATACTGTATGAACTCAACACTTACCACGGCTTTAACACGAACTAAAAAGTATAAAATTCTCTTTTAAAGCTAAATGGTTCTATGATTTAAAATAAACAACGTGGGACATTGCTTCCTATAGTCGTAATCAACTTTACTCTCTTCGCACCTTATTACTATCGATTTCATGAGAGCAATTGCACGTCTTTTAGTAAAGTACTTTTAGTTCGTGTTAAAAACGTGGATCCCTTGAGTGTATTATACGATTTAAATCAAAGTATTCCGAAGCTTTGGTATCTGATTTATACCAGCTTGGCTGCATGATGCTAGCAGGTACCTACCTATGTAGAAATACACAGCACAAGATAGCTATATAGGGGTGATGCGCATTAAGAGAGGATAGAGAATCTATATTTTGTCATACTGAAATAGAAATTAGCGAAGTGACAACAATTATAGCAGCATGTGTAATAAATCCAATTCCTAGTATCATTCTGCCAACTCCATATATCTCGTTAACTAATGGATGCGTGCCTAGTAGCCTATGGTCAGTTCATTATTACCTTGACAGAGGGGGTGCTGATTTACCCCCTTTTATTAATTATTCGTCTAGTGCAATATGTTTGGTTGAGTGATGTTACAATTACTGCCCACGCGCTCTCTCATTGGCGCTCAAAAATTTCCAAAATGTTTGCAAAACAGACATACAAGAAAGTGAGTTAGTATTGCATTACCATACAGTTCAGAGTTATGTTTTAAATCACAAATCTCTAGCACTCCGGATGCAGATCTCAAAGAATAGTGATTGGATGACTGATACAAAACTACAATAAACTGCGCAACTGTACAACGCCAGGTGAAATATGCATCAAGGTAAATGAGCTTGCCACAAAGCAGTTTTTCTCAACATAGGAGTTGACACCACAAGAAAAAAAAAACTCGGTAGCCTTAAATCGAATTGGGTATATGCTTATAATGTCTCGAAAAAAAAATACAAAAGCATCAGTTGATCCTGATGAAGTCCCAAAATGGAGGCGATATAATTATTCATTGGCGAACAATAAATATGAATATGAGTCTCTGAAGTCCTACGCCTCCCCAATATCCTTCCCAAAGCAGGACCCTCGTAAAGGATTTGTTTTGCTGTTTCGTCATCCTCCGAGCACAGGCGGCATTCAGCGCTGTTCGCTAAATCCATCCTGTGCAGATGATGGTTCAGCTTGCAGTGCCCTGTATATAGGCCCATAAGGGCAATCAGTTCTTTCCTGTTAAGCTCCAATAGTTATTTGGTCCTTTTTTCAGCCCAATTGGGTCCTCAGCCCAGTTGCGTATTGTTGTTTTGGCGAAATTCATTGATATGCCCATTACGGGCTCTGTTCCTATAAATTCGGATTCTGCACCTTTCCTAGCTAGATAATCAGCAACTTCGTTCTCCCCGTATCCAGCAAGGCCCAAAATCCATATCAGACTCACTTCGTTGCTCCTTGTTAGGTCATGCAGACTTAATTGACAGTTCGAGGCCAACTTAAACTTCAAGTGGATGATGGAGCTAAGGGCTTTTAGAGCTACTTTGCTGTCTGAAACTATCTTTATTGATATGCGTTGGTGTGCATCTTTTCCTGCATCTACGGACAGAGCTCTATGGCATAGATTTCGGTCTGAAATGTTGCTTTGTGAACTCCCAGGCTCGAAAAGGCTCTCTTCTTCGAGCCATCGCCACGCACCCTAGCTCCAGTTCCTGTGGATATCTTAGATCCAGTGGTGAACCATCTGATATCTTTTTTTAGGAGTTTATTTCTACTGTCTTCCCAAACGTCTCTTCCCGGGAGAAGGACCTTGTAAGCAGAGCGGTTCACGATGTAGACTGTCACTTTCTATGTCAACCAGACACCTGGTCCGCTTCAAGTTATAAGCCTCAGGCAAGTTTCTTGCCATCTCTAGCATTCTATAAATATGTAGTCCATTTGGCCTCTCTCTCCAAATAAACATGAAGTCTAGTAGGATTTCCATAGCACCATAGATCGTCAGACAAACTTGTCTTTGTAGGCTAGAGAGCTTTGTTTTGGCCATGACCTGCTGGACTTTTGAACACCAAGCGGTACTACCACACGCAATCAAAGGTCTGACGACCATTACCTAAAGCCAGTATATTTGTTTGGTCTTAGGCCCAATTCACCTTGTTTTGGAATTTTACACGTCCATAAGAAGAGTTTGGCTAGGCGATATTTTTCCCGCCGATTGAAGTCGTAATAGTTCTGTTTCCAAAAATATTAACGGATCCAGCCACGATCGACATTCTATATCGTGGAAGGCAGCCACCACAGTTTCTTTTTTGTAAAGAGACCGGGTGGTCTTGCTCATAAGAGTGAATGGATTGTGGCCCGCATTCAATAGGCAGCTATTCAACGCACTCCCCCCCGATATACGCATCCAGCACCATTGCCAGACTTTATAGTAAAAAATAGGTAGGCTAATGGATCTGAGCTATTTGGGTGTGTTTCTGTGCGACCCACTTTGGGTATGTATACCGCCCTAATCGCCAACCAGACCGATGGTATGTAGTCCATTCCAGGCTAGCTCTAAATATCTTAATTAGAGATGGCATCAATATCTCCAAACCCTTTTGTAGTAAGGCTGGGAATATCTTGTTATGTCCTGGCGATTTGAAAGGCTTGAAGGCTTTCACGGCTCTTTCAATTGTATGGGTTGTTATGATCGATCAACACACCACCCAATCAGGTTTTTGAGATCGTTCTTGTCGTCCTCCTATTGGGGTTCTTCGACTCAATTCTTCGATTGAGTCCGTTTCAGAGCCGTTAGGTCGTTTCACCGAACCAAGCGTCTGTACCGGATCTCTTGAGAGTATCTTGCGGAGTCTGTTCCTGCACAGCAGAATCACTGAGGCAGATCACTGATGCTCTCGCAGAACCTCCTCCAAGATTCGTTTTTGAATTTCCTCCTCTGTATCCAGACCTCTGTATTTTTAAATACTGTCTAACTATTGGGCGAAAAATCTAGCTCGTAAAAATTAAGAAGGACTTGTCAATACTACTTTGAAAAATTATTTTGTTTCTGTTTAGTTCACTAATTACGCCGTACTTTCAAAATAATACATTTCAATAAGAACCAGATTTATTGAGTTCACAAGATGGAAATTTTTTATCTTAGTATTCAAATGCAAGTACAATACACTTTTAATTCGATACACCCTATATATATTATGTGGGCGCTTCTATTATTTGTACGACACATTTAATTAATTCCACCAGATATTCTGAATTAGTCATGGCAGATGTAATCGGTTACTGCTACTATTCTCTCCCTTTTGTTGTCATATAATTAAGTCAAATCGGATTCTCCTTATCTTCAAAGGGTTACTATTATCATTGTGTTGATCATATTTATTATGTAATTATAATATTATATTCCGGGAATTGAGTAGGTAGAATGATGCAATTCCATTATAATCCCATTCTGTTGAAATCTCTTTTGATTCTGATTATTATACCTACATTTCAGGGTGTGAGAAAGATATTATTGAAACCGCCTTCTTTACATTTCTCTTGAATACCGGCTCATACGCAGATCCATATACAGTTATGAGTATTAACTTTAATAAGTAACTGTGTGTGTGATAATATGTTTAAATCTGGGAAATTCGAGCTGAAATTCGAACAAGAGGATGCATCCAAACAGGAGTTACCAGATCAGAATTGTTTGATAAAGTATATGTGGAAATTTATCATTTGTCATGTTTAATAATTATTATTCACTCTCGCAGCCAAAACAGTTCTTCAGAAAATAAAAACAGTTAGTTTGATTCTAAGTATCGACCAATGTAATTAATTGTTGAAACTAAGAATAATTGTTCAAAACGAGTCAAATTAGCGTGGAAGGAATGCAGTAGGTAATGACTGCCAAATTGAAGGTAAACTAGATGAAACAGTCAATATTCAGTTTATACCTACATTAGTTTCTCATAAACATAACAACTTGGCAATAACAATGTTATGTGATTAATGAATCTTAGAATTTCAAACTAGTTAATACCTACTTGGATTTTTTGTCGTTGAAAAAAAACTGAATATAAGCTATTTTTTTCTATAACTTTACTTTTATTGTACTTATTTTTTTTACTTTCCAAATAATCATTATTAATATGTAGTTTATTTGAATCTTGAAAAAATATCACCACAACGTGTACCAAATTTAGTTTTTCTAAGTTCAAGTATAACTGAGATATTGATTTTCTTAGAAATTTTAAGCTCCTGTTTCATGTCCTATATCTTCTCAGGGGTGCAACTTAATATAAAGATAATTTGCGTTAAATCACCATATTTTGGGGTTCCCTACACGCCCCTGCTCTGTGTCGGTTCTTATGCGAATCACCCTGTATATTGTCTTCAAAATAATTTCATTGGGAAGCCACATAGCGCTGGAGGCAGCAAAATGACTTTGGGATACTGACCTGACCGAAATCAGATGAATTCTCAAACTCGGGATGAGGAAAAAGCAACAAGGACTCGAGTCAGGTGAATGGTTGAATGTTCAGGAGCCACAGGATGGTTTTAACAGCAAAAACCTTTTCGCTGAAATTGCGCTAATACAAGGCATATTATCGTGATGCAGCATCCAGTTGCACTTTTTTGGTCTGGCACGTATGATCTTTTTTCAAAATATTCAGAAATCTCTCAAGGCTCCCTGGAAATCCATCAAAAGCACATCAGCATGCGTTCATTTTCGACTTGCTCCGTTCATCTTCGAGTTGCTCATTCTAGTTTCTTGGGCCTTGGAGAGGTTGAAGTATTCCATTCCATTATCTTGGTGTCCACCCAAATACTCAAGACTCGTCACCAGTAATGAGTCATTTCAGAAAATGGAGATCATTATTATTTGACTACAAAAAGTAAAGACACTTTTTCCTCCTGATGTCCTATTGGTTCTGAGAAAAGATTTCTGGTACCATTTTGCGCAGATTTTTTTCATGCCCAGTTCAAGGTTCTTATCTGATGAGCGTTTAACGATTAAGAACGCACAAGATCCTGGATTTTGTCGATATTTTCATCGATTTTTGCAGATATAATATTTCAATTGTAGATATTCGTCCTGAAAATGCTTTATATCGTCAAATCCTAGTTATTGTCAAAACACCTGTGGTCCTGCTAAGTTTTTAAAAACTTCCATGCCCTATGCCCTAGTTTTAAGCAAAATTTCACAACACACATCATACAGTTGCTGTAAATTGATGTCACTCATTTATATTACACTCTGTTGAATTCAAATTTATACAAAAGATAATCACATATTCACTACTTGACGCAGCCACAATTCTCGCCTCCCATGATCAATAGGCGACTGCTACAATGCTACCTTGATAAACACAGCCTTCTAAGCGAAGCTTAATCAGGATTCAGAGCTAATATTCTTCAGATTGAAATATCTAAATCCATAGCTGATGGGAACAGGATGTTACCGTTCTCATAGTCATCTTGATATTGAAAACACTTTTGTCAAAACGTGGCGTTCATACTTGAAAAACTCGACAAATTAGACCTGATAGTAAATCTTTTTCTCTCTTCCTATTCTCTAGTCAGATGCTATGCAACCATATGTCAGATCTACAGAATCCCACCTAAGAGACTCGTATCATTTTATAGAAAAACTTAATTTCACCCTTCATTCCAATGACATTTTCGTCATTGGAATGAAGTTTTGACGTGGTACTCTTCTCCGCCATGGTACTCATCAACGAGACTCTTCAACATAATCCAGCGAATCTTTTCTAGTGACATCAGCTCTCTCTTCCGCCATGTGATCATACCTACACAACTGGACGGAGTTGCTACGGGCAGATCCCTGAGTCTTGTTGTTGCCAACGTTTACGTGGAATTATTTGAAGCCACGGTCTTAAGCTCCACAAGCACCAACAAACCGCCTTGCTGGTACCGCTACGTAGATGACATCTTTGTCATTTGGCAGCATTGAGAGCCGACCTTTATTCCTCCCCACCCGCATTCAATTCATGATTGAAATAGAAAAGGACGGAAAGCTACTATTTCTAGATTTCCCCATCAACAGGAGTGAAAGTGGCACCTTGGGGCAGGAGGTGTACCGAAAATAACGCATACAGATCGGTATTTGCACAAGATCTCTAATCATCATTCAGGCCAAAAACAATCAGTAATTAAAACCCTGGTGGATCGTGCATCCAGAATTTTCCAGACACAACACCTCCATAAGAAAAGCTCGCCCACTTAGATCATTGCAATGGAACGGAACTACCAAACGCAGCGTCAACACCCGCCTTACCGAACACAAGAGAAACTGTCTCTTGAGCCAGACCGAAAAGTCAGCTGTCGCGGAGCACGCCATGATGATGACACCATATGCTTTGAAAAGAATAAAATCCTGTCCACTACTTAACTACTCTACTACTCAACTACTGAAGCAGTTGAAATTTATAAACAACCAAATAATTTAAACAGACAGGAGGAAGGAATGTCAGGAATACGTCAGACTAGAATGAGTTATCATCTGACCTAGCAATTGACGACATCATCGGAGAGACCGGCCGTTGCTAGAATGGTGATAGCCGTGGAGGGGGGTAAGACGTCTACTGATCATCTTCGTATAAATGCAAGTGCTCTTTCAGCCATTCAGATAGTTATCAGTGAACTAGGAGTGGAAGGATCGCTTATACACGCGTAACCGCTGACGATGCGCTACCACGGTTGTAGATGAAACGTTAGGAGTATAATTCTTCAAGGATCATGACAAAACAGCCCCGAATCACTTATGATATAAGTTGAATCCAGCCGTGGATGCGTGCACACACAAAACTTCTTCCAGTTCCGCAACTTTAGGTTTCCTGTGACTTTTCTCGAGCGGCAAAGTTATTTTAAGACTTACTGGCTCGGGTAATCATATGCGTGAATTTTGCCTCTTGCTTGATTCAAATATCGTTGAAGAACCCAAAACCCAAAGATATCTCAATGGAGAAACGGAAAATTCCAGGACTCATGCAGTCACAGTTATTGTCTGTTATGCGTCTCTAAGACGTATCATGACCTTCTAATTGACTGAAATCGAAACCCCAAGTCATAGTCGATAGAAAATTGTTTTTAGTCAAAATGCGTTCAATAAATAATATAAATTTCCTTTCTCCGGGAAAAAATGGATTTTTCTACGCCGATCATTCTGTTACCAATTTCTTAAAAATTTAAAAAAATGAAGTGAGTTTTCAGGACTTCATTTACAGGATTTAAGTACCTACAATAATCTTATAAACAAGTAGAAATAATGAAGTACCTACACAACTTTTAGTGTATTTTTTAACAAAAAATACACTATTGAGGACGACATCACTTTTCGAAAATCACCCAAACTCATCAAATGTCCACCGATCATGACCCCCAGATCACGAAAAAGTGGTTTTCCAAAATTCACCTGCCCACGATATATATATATATATTTATATATATATATATATATTTCTCCAAAATCGCGAAATTTCGATTTTAAAAACGCTCCTGTGGCTTTATCTTTTAAGATTAGTGAACGAAATTTTGGGTCCTTGTAAAATTTGGGAATGACGTTGGATTTTCGTTGAAAAACTTTCCAAAAGTCCCATCACTTCTACAGGGTGTCCCTTCAAAATTCCAGGTATCCGGTTTTTGTCATCTCATTTCAGGTCGCAGTTTTGAATCTAGGAGGCTGAAATTTTTGTGGGAGTAAGATATCTATAAAAACTGGTCTGGTATTGTACTTGAGCAAAATCGGCCGAGCCGTTTCAAAATGGCGGCCATTTTAATTTTTGGAAAAAGGACTATTTTTTGAACCCCTGTATAAGCTAGATAGAAAAAGAGTTTTATATCAAATTCACAATATTGGAAGTAAATGACTTGAAATTTAATTTCATGCAACAAAATTTGCATTTTTCCTATTAATAAGCCAGTGGCGTGGGTAGGAAAAGGGTAAAAATGGCTAAATTTCTCCAACAATTTATGAGCACATTTTTGAAGTAATTAAACTGAAATTTTTACAGTAGACAACTATACTAATAGACTTCAACCCTTGAGAATTTCAAAAAGTAAATAAGAAAAATGGCGGAGATATTCGATTTTTTTTTACATGATGTTTTTTTTAAATTAATTTCTCTAAATTTTTAAAAACGCTCCTGTAGCTTCATCTTTCAAGATTAATGAACGAAATTTTTTACTCTTATAAACCTTAGGGCTGACGTTTGATTTTCGTAAAAAACATTTTCCTAGAGTTGTGTTACTTCTACAGGATGTCCCTCCGAATTTCAGAAAAAAAAACCGTCCGTGAGGCACGGTTTCTGGTCGAAGTTTTCAATCTAGAGCGCTGAAATTTTTTTGGTAGTAAGATACCCTCAAGTAGTCGTCTGGTACTGTATTTGAGTAAAATAGGTAAAGACATTCCAAAATGGCGGCCTTTTCAATTTTTGGAAAATGGCTAGATTTTGAACCCCTAAATAGGCAAGATCAAAAACTTTTAAACAAAATTAACAAGATTGGAATAAACTTATTTGAAATTTGAGCTAATGCAATACAATTTGCATCATTTCTATTAATAAGCCAGAGGCGTGGGTAGGAAAAGGGTAAAAATGTCTACATTTCTATAAACATTCATGAGCTTATTTTTGAAGGAATAGAACGGAAATTTTGATAGTAGACAACTATACTAATAGCATTTAACCTTCAAAAATTTCAAGAAGCAAATATAAAAATGGCGGAGATATATTCGAATATTTATAAATGATGTTTATTCCTCTAAAATTTCAAACTTTCGGTTTTCAAAACTCTCCTTTCAGTTTTTTCCGAATTTATTAAAGGTAGTGTAAAAAATAGTATTTTTCAAGTAAAGTTAGCCAGTGGCGGGCATAGGAAAAGGGACAAAATTGTAAAATTTTGCCAATTTTTTTGATTTTTAAATTTAAAAATCCGATCTAAGGCACGTGTTGAAACGAAATGAAATGAAATTATCACAGAAAATTTTTCACATTAAAGCACTACGCTAACATGACATGACTGTGGAAAATTTCAGAAAGCCAATAATTTAAAAAGCGGTGAAAATATTCATAATTGAATCGCATAAAAATACACTATTTCTGCGATTGATGCGCAAGAAGGTTTTTAAAGTAGAACACTTCTTATAATAATATCTCAATTCAGTTTGGTTCACTTGTTACCTCGGCCCTGCAGCATCGATTTATCATCATGTTGCATTTCTGGGCCACTAAAATAACACTTGCATTCCTTAGTGCGCAATACCTATAGGTAAGTACTATTTTTACCTGGTACCGCACTCTTGCCGGATACTCTAGAAATTAGGTACAATAAGATGCACTTTCATTATATGCATGTATGCAAGTGATACTAAAAGATGGAACCTGTGATGAAAGTTAAGCATACTTAAACAACTATTTAAATCACTTTAGATGTCAAAGTATTTTATTGCAATATTTGTGTGTTTAATAAATAAATGGTTATCCTTGAAACAAATGATTATATAGGAACTATATATTTGACTAATATGCATTTTAGAGCAAAATTTACAACCGTTTTATATTCCTATCTAAGCCTTGACCGTATACAAGTTACTTATTACATCGTTATTATAAAGAAACATACCTACATACCTACACTGTCTTGTGTGATCAAACCTTTATTCTGCAAGTAAAACTTTTGCAATAGATTTTGCAGTTGTAAAATAGAGAGAACTAAAATGAGGCAGAAATAAAAATAAAAGCAATTTGTGAAAATTTGCGAAAAAAACAAATTTGCCATAAAATTGAATTCGTTTTTTAATACAACAAACACCTAATTCAGGATTTAAATAATCTCAAATTTAAATCAAGCTGGAACGACTCTCAGGGTCAGGATTTTCCAAGATAGGGAAGGAAATATATAGGCTGTTACACTTTTATTAAAAAATCGTCTTTTTAGGAAAATATCTGAAATATACTCCAACCAATATTGTTGAAATTTGGCAGTCCGGTAACATTCCCGGGAGCTCCTTGACGAATATTATTTTGAAAAAACTTTAAAGAAGTACGCCAATTTTTTTTCCAGGTTAAGCAATAACAAGTTCAATTTTTTTCTCATCAGATTATTCGTATTTTTTCGATTCTTCGTTTTTGAAATAAGAAAAGTAGAATCCACTTAATTGAATATCCCTGAACCACACAAAAAGACATGTTAAAAATTTTATTTTTGACGCCACTGGGCTTAATAATTTTATTCTAGCTACAGCTAAATTAGCCCCTTACTATACAACAATTGAAACTGACAAATTTCAACAATATTGGGTGAAGTATATTTAAGATATTTTCGAAAAAGACGATTTGTTAATAAAAGTATTTTGGAAATTAAGTAATTCCAGACCTATGTTTATAAGAACTTCTCGTCTTTAATCACTCAAATAATCACCCCCGGAAGTTTGGCCCCGTACTTTACTAACAGCCTGTGTAAATAAAATGTAAATTATGAAGGTGACTATATTAAAATGTGATTATTTCGAAAACGACAAACTTTTGAGGGTGACTATCAGGATAACGTTTTTCCGCTACAATAATGTAACTTTAATTTTTAATTTTTTTTGTCTGTATATTACATTTATTGTTCCTGTTTTTTTTACCTTGTAATTTTGACTTGTCCAATCTGTAAATCAGCAGCCGTGGGACCAATAAACTTATTATTATTATTAATACTTTACAATAAAAAACACGATAGCAGTAAGTGTAAAAAAATTAAGTGTTCATTTACACGAGCAACATTCTGTGGCGGCCTCTGTCTGAATCCTAAAAAGGTAGGTACTTAGGTAGATAGAGAGAGACAGAAAAATTTTGCACAATTTGGCTTTTTTACGGGGGAGAATAAGATTTTTCACCAAGTAAGTAACCGCCTTTGTTTCTTGTCTTAATCACACAAGTTGGGTTATAATGTGCTCATCTTGTGCTGCCATGTAGAGAGGTTTTTTTTTACGAATTTTCGATTTTTATGGGCAAAAAAAAAGGACAAAAAGAAAAAAAGCGTCCGCCGTTCCATTTTTATTAAAAAGGTTAATTTTACCGTAATGCGATCCTGTTGTGCTGTGCATGTACGATAGAGAGATTTTTTTAAGCGAATTTGCGATTTTTATGGACAAAAATCTAAAAAAATCCAAGTACGCGCCATTTCAATTTTATTAACAACACAAATAATTGTATCGTAATATGCTCCCTTATGCTGGCATACAAGGTGCTACTTAAGGATATGTACTAAATTTGACGACGTATTCCTGGTCCAATTTCAAGTCGAAAAGTTCATATAAACATGTGTCTTAAGATGTCTGGTTTTCAAGATACAGAGTGTTGAGGTTTTCTTTTTATTCGGGTTTTTATTAATATTATCTCAAACATTCTCATAAAGCCCCAAGAAGATTAAAACTATCAATTCTATTGGCGTCCAGAGGGGGGGGGGGTGCACTCTCACCGATGTTATTGCAAAGATAAATGTACGCCACTGACTTTTTTTTAATTTTAATATTTGTTTCAGATTTAGCAACTAAAAATACAGCTTTTTTAAGTCTCTTGACTTTTCTTCGTATCTCCTGTCGTTTTCTATGAAAAAATTAAAGCCGCTTCACGGCATTTTGAAAAATTGTTGTAAAAATGGTTTTATTTGATCAATTTTCAGACATTCGTTGAAGCGGCTTTTATTTTATTTTTCTCGAAAAAGAAGTAAGATAAGAAAACACTTTAAGAGACAAAAATGTTGTGTTTTTAGTTTTTAATCTGAAAAAAAATATCAAAATTAAAAAAAAAGTCAGTGGCGTTCATTTTTAAAACTTTAACGTATCTTGAAGACCAGATATTTTAGGACCCTTGTTTATATGAACTTTCCGACTTAAAATTGGCCCAGGAATACGTTCTTAAATTTAGTACATATCCCTAAGTAACACACTGTAAGTATACAGTAGAGAGAAAGAAAATTCTAAATTTGCGATTTTTGTCCATAAAAGAGAAAATTTCCGATTTTTTTTTCTCTGTATATACGGTACATGACAGCACAAGCAGGGGCACAAATTGTGTTTTTGAAAAAAATTAAAAAGTGGTGCCAACTTCGAAACAAGATTTTTTCAAGAGCAGCACATTCTAGCGCATCTCGGGCACAATGCAGACATCTTTTTTGAGTTAAAAATCCAAAAAAGCGGTGCCAACTTCATGCACATAAAGAAACAATGTTTTTTTTTATAAGCACAGTCAAGATGGACATCTTAACGATGTTATATTTCATTCAAATTCATATACATATAACTTCCATAAATCAGTGTTATAATATGGTAATATAATATACAGAGTATCCCGTGATTCGATGGTCATAGCTTAAGAGCGTATTCTTTGGACAATTTTTCAATTCGAAAATGCCCTACACATTTTTACCAAAAACTAAAAAAAAAAATTGTCATCATGACAATATGACAAAAAAATTACATGCCTACCTGATTGGTTTACATTTAAATTTAAAATTGTTCTAACTTTTTAACTTTTCGTGTTTTGGGCAAAAGTGTATCAAAGAATACATATGCTCTTAAGCTATGACAATCCAGTACGGGACACGCTGTATACATAATGTAATGAAATAATAATGGTATATTTTCATTTTATTGGTAGGGTAGGTACCTACCATCAAAACAATCCCAATATAATACATACCTACATCCTAATTTTTCTATTTTGAGGAATTTTGATTAATAATTCTGATTTAAAAAAAAAACGTCTGAGGATTTCTTAATGTTTTAATTTTTGTATTCACCACTGATATTCATAATAAATCACAGCTTCTTGGGCACAACTTTTTTGAAAAGCGAACGGTGAATAAATAGTTCTTGACGCAATATAGGGCTCACAATAAAATCAAGATTTTTATTTGTCAAGATAAAATTTCTTAAAGGAAATTTTGTATCCAATTTTAAGTCTAAAATTTAAGATTTAACGTGCTTCTTTTCCTTTCTGAGTAGGTCCCTACCACCGTGACGCTGATTTTTTCGAAACTGCCGCTGAATAGCTTCATCAGCGAAGCCCCAAAACTATATCACCTATATCATTTTTCTTTAAACATTTTTCTTATATTTTCACTTAGATAGGTACATTTTCAGCAAAAATATTTTCGAGTTTGTCATAAAATAAAAAATCACACCGTTATTTATATGATACAACCATACAAAATAGAGTTGCATTGTTTTTACTCTTTTTTGCATCAAAAAATACCTAAAATTAGCATTTGTACGTATAAAAGGTAGACCAGCTCGGTAATGACGACGTCTGCAATGAAAATAAACTTTCTACGCATATGACTAGTTGTAAAGTGAAGGGAAATCATGAAATTGAATTTATAAATGTAGGATTGACTTGTTCGTTGAGTTCAGTGAATCTGGTTTCTTTTGTGCATTCACATCTTCCCACCCCAAAACTTCATGAAAAAATGAAGACACAGATCATGTAAGTACATACCTTCCCACACATAAACACTAACTTAAATATTTAAAAGTAACCTTTAATTAAGCAATTATTTATTTAAATTAACATTTACATAGTTGTAATTTTCATATTTTATATTATAGAAATACCTACACAATAATGAGACAGATCAATAAATTGTTAATAGGTAATGGATATTTTTTAATAAATAATAATGTAGCAAGAATAAATAACGGACATGCGATCGCATAAAAAACAGTCACCGCTTTTTTGATTAATGTGAATTACTTACTTGGTAATTAATTGCATTTTACAAGCGTGGTTCTGTGACATTTAATTGATTATAAACTTGATTAAAAAATTCTCTTAGAAAATCATCTTCGCACACGTACCTCTACTACTTACATATAGGAGGTAGGTACATACCTAATAAATAAATTTCAAGCTGTTATGTAATAATCAAGATGTGAAATCGAATTATAGTAATGCATTCCGAAGAAAAATCAATGTTAAGAATAATTATTTAAGCAGCACACGAGATTGTATAAATCTACATCGGTGGAAAACGTTACTGTTAAATGTCACGGAGAGTAAAAAGTTTCTCTGTTTTAGCAACGCATGCAGAATTTTTAATCGTTATCCCTGAATAATTTATCATTAACAGGAATTTCTAAAGATTTAACCTAGACCTATCACTAGACGACGTTGCACCATTTTATTAAAAACAATATACATACGAGAGACAGTTATTTCTAGTTCATCGATAAATTTTCGATAAAAATAATTATATTGAAATTAGGCAAGACGAACCTCATAAATATTTTATTGATGTCGAGTTTTGTAACTGAGCATATAAATTTTAATGAGAAATTTATTCCTTCCACCTACCTACCTACCTATAATAGAGATTTGCAGTTTGCAGACGTGCCACAGATTAGTATTATACATATCTGCACTACAAGGTGCTTTTGAAAAGTTTTATATGATGTCATTAAATTTTCTTGAACAGACAATGCATTTTTTGATGAGTAATGCGATAATAAATACTGAACGCCAGGCTTCCTGGTTATAGCTTACGAGTTTCTTCTCTTTTATTGTTTATATTATATCATCCTATCTTCAATTAATTTTACTAAACTCTTTATTTAAACTCTAATATTTAAGCAAACGTGAAATATGTTACTGATACGAAATTTTTTTTTTAACTTTTTTCATTTTTTTTCTGTCCCTGAACTTTAAAGAATTATTGGCTGTTAAACCAAAAAAGTTAAACATATTAAACTAAGCTATCAACTTGCAGATTTCTGAAGAATCTCATATACAGGGTGTTTCAAAACATGTGTCAGAAAATTAAAGGTGAGATCCCCGGCTCATTCTAAGTTTTATTAAAAGTTTTTATTGGCTGTCAAAAAAATTCTCAATTTTTTTTACAATTTTTTTAGGAACCGTTGAGATACAGAACTCAGCTTTTGTAAGCATTGTATCATTATTAGTTTTACTGTACGAGTTCTAAATACATTTTTCATACCTATATGACAATGACGGAAATTTAAGGGTTGCGTGAGGTTTGTTTGCTTCGAAATTAACATTTTTAGCACGTTTTAAATCGCCAATGCCTTCTTCATAAAAAAAATACTTGTCAAAAGTTCTAACGTGAACCGTCCTCAATAAATATGGCAGTTCACGATGAAAAACATGAAAAATAAAAAAAATTACGTAAGTTAGAAGCCGAAATAGCGTAAAAGGAGGCCATTTCAACAATTGTTATGATTTTTGTTGCTTTCTAATGTTATCTACTTATAGTTTTGTAATTTTTTTTCTTTTTAATGTTTTTTTTTCATCATAAAATGCCTTTTTTATGTGGTCTATTATTGTCGTTTAAGATATTTTCTAGAAATACCAATTTTTCCAGTGTCGTAGAAATAAGAGCAAACAAACTTTAAACGTAACCCCCTTAATCCCCATCACTATCATAATACAGTAATGTCGCATTTAAGATGTATATGCACCCCTGTATTTTCGCTTTTTGAAGGAGTCGAGATTCGAAATTTTGTACTGTCATGCAGACCGATGAGTCACACCTTTTACGATACCACCGGATATGGAGTTTTATGAAAAAAATTCGTATTTGAACTTTTTCAATATTTTAGTCTCACATAAAATTATTAAAAATTATTACTTGAAAAAAATTTTGTAATTTTGTCATGAAACTCTAATGTATACAGTGTGTCCAGTGTAAGTGGCAGCAGTACATGGGGATCTTGGAAACGGCAAGAGATACAGGGTCGGTTAAATTAGAGAAAAGCTGCACAATTTAATGTTTAATGAGAATCTGAATTTTTTCTTTGAATATTTCCAGTCGTTGCTGAAATATTCTGAAAAAACTGAAAAATCAAAATTTCTTATTTTAGCCATATTATTATTATTATTGGGAAATAATGAATTAATTTTTGTAGGCTTACATAAGTCGTCAAAAGCTATCCATTTGACATTACAAAAATTTTCAAAGCCGACTAGATCTCAGAGTTTTCATAGCCAACTTTTGTTTTTCTTATGGCCGCCATATTGTTTTTTTTATGTCGTTCGGTATAAAATAAATAAAGGAAACCAAAAATTAATAACATAAAAAAAAAATCAAATTCTTTTTTAAAGGATAAGATTGTTCATAAGAAGAACAAAAGTTGGCTATGAAAACTCTGAGATCTAGTCGGCTTTGAAAATTTTTGTAATGTCAAATGGATAGCTCTTGACGGCTTATGTAAGCCTACAAAAATATTTCATTATTTCCCAATAATATAAAAGATATGGCTAAAATAAGAAATTTTGATTTTTCAGTTTTTTCAGGATATTTCAGCAACGATTGGAAATATTGAAAGAAAAAATTCAGATTCTCATTAAGCATTAAATTGCGAAACTTTTCTCTAATTTAACCGACCCTGTATATATCTTGCCGTTTCCAAGATCCCCATGTACTGCCACTTACACTGGACACACTGTATAGGTAGCAAAATACTCTGAACAACTTTTTCTTTTAAGTTTTTTTTTGGATGTCTCTAAAACGAAGCAAAATATCAGTCATTCGCCCTCTTTCGAAGACATATAGCAGGCGAGGATTAATAAAGAACAAGTTGCAGTTATGCAGTTAGTCATCTCAGTCTGTGTCGCTGTACAAAATGTCGAACCCCAACTCCTCCAAATATAATCAAAAAGAAACAGATGTGTTTTAATCTTTAATTCGACACACTGTATATAAAAAAAAATTAATTAGGTAGCGTAAAAAATTAGCTAAATAGTAATAATGATGGTGTACAAAAGCTGAGCTCTATGTTTCAAACAATTCTTGAGATATCGTGAAAAAACTGAAAAAAAACATCCTGAATCTCAAAAAGGGTGATTTTGAGGATGTATGTTAATGAGAAAGGGAATTGCACCTTTTATATTACGACAAATGTTTTGGTACATCCTGTATACATATATAGGGGGATTCGTGACTGGTAGTTTTTTTTATTGATAGTTGTAGATCTTTATTGATGTAGAAATTTACTAATATTTCCTTTTGATGACTTGTAAAAACTTCATTCTGGGTAAACCAAAATCTTTGGCTAGACTACTATAATTTTCGTTTAAAAAGTAATTTTCTGGGCATTTTTCTGAAAAACTGTCATCGAATTTGGAAAGTTGAATAAGAAACTGTAAGAAGTCGTAAACGATGGCGCTCAATTAGGGATTTTTCTGATGGAGCTGGAATACCAATATTTTCGTATTAATTATTATTATTATTGTTGTTATATAGTTATATAGTTGTTATGCTTTTATACTGATATAATATTATGTAGATTGTTGATATTTAGTTGTATAATTGCACTGTAAATAAACCTACTAATTATTTAGAAACTGTATGGAAATCATTCTTCAATTTGAAAGGCACACCTAAACTTTTTCGATTTAAAAAATGTTAAACTAAAAGTTGATAAGTTATAATTTTCGAGCGGACGTAATTGTCTACTTATTGTTCGCCTGAATTTGTTCGACTAAATTAGGCTTGTCCCTCTAAAACAAAAGTTTATGAGAAAACTTCGACTGATAGAAAAATTTCAAGGCTAGGATTTTTTAAGTGGGAAATCGGGGGTATCGACTACTACAAAATGTGCAGATTGTTACAATTCTTCTCAAACCGACTCTCCTTGTATCAGTGAGTGAAAATTCATTTTGCCCATCCTGGTGGAAGAAAAAACAATCTCTGTTCACGTTCGCTTCTGCAAGAAATTCGGGCAAAATTTTTATAGAAAATATAAATAAATTTCCCCGTAAGCCTTAAAGCGAAAAAATATGGTCCTCTTAAAGTGTCATTTACAATGAGTTCTTATGTTCATACGCCCGTAGTTAGATCGGCTATTTTTTATTTGTGTGTTTTCACACCATCCCGCGTAAATTGCACTATTGTGCAATTGACTTCTTGGGTGATCCAAAATCCACCCGCAGGAAATGAGACGTGAAACTTCATGAAGAGGTAGGAGCCTCTAACCACTTTTTCAAAATTTTTCCAACTCTTGACTAAGTCCTATTGAGGTGTAGTAGATGGGAAATTTTTTATTAATTACACCATCCCGCGTGAATTTCACTTCTTCTTGGGTGATCCAAACTCCACCGGCAGGAAACGAGACGTGAAACTTCATGGAGTGGTTCAAGCTTCTGAACGCTTTCTAGGTGAACGGAATGAATGCGTTCCACTTAAAGAGTACAAGTACGGGTCAAGTTAGGTCAGATTCCACATTTTTCAAAATTTCCCCTACTCTTGACTAAGGAATTCCCAGTGTTTGTCTAATTATTTTTCGCTTACTTGTGCTTGGGTGTATTACCACCATCTCTACGATATTCCAACGAAACTTCAGGGTCTGATGAATCCGGTGAAATGAGCCGTTGTGGCTGCTAGAAAATATATGGAAAACATTCGCAGTCGCGAACATTTGTAAACCCGGTGTCCTTCGATTGGAGAATCTTCTTTGGCATTCTCTCGCAGTCCTTCTCCTGCTGAAAAGTAAGATACACTAACCAGAGCTTCAAGTTGGTGAATTTGAATTTTTATATTGGAGAAAAATGGGCAAAAACTCGTGTATTTCATCGAAATCTTTTTCAAATCCTAATGCTATGACAGCAGATCACACTATTCGCAAAAGTAACAGAATGCTGATGCATAAAAGCTATCGCGGCTATGCACAATAATTGTATACAACAACATTAGCACTAGAGCAAGGAGTCCAGCAGGAGTAAGGGACGAATTAGGAGTCGGAGTAGATTAACTCCAGATATGTCGGAACTGAGCCCCCTCCCTCCACTGTTTCATATCGTCCCTGACCATTTGACCGCAAGTATACAAAAGCAACCATCGTGGGACCTTCTCTAATATGAGGATGACGTATGTCTACTCATCAGATAAGCCCTTCAGGATCAGGAACGTTCTCTGGTGAAAGCCTGATATCCTCACTAGAGACCGCTGCTAAAGGGAGTTGATAGATTTAGATCCCTCCCTTATATATTACTGAATGCAAGATATAAAGAATGGACATTATGGGATCTAGGAGATGGACACAGATAATGATAAATTATTAATACAAAAATACTAAATTTCGTCTCAATCGAAGGAACCAATAAGAAGTTATGAGCGATGAAAAAAATTCTGTTTCTGCAGAATATTTCAAGAAGCAATTGAGTGTTATTTCAAATATAATTTTGTGCTGCGATCCAGCATCAGATTTGACAACTTTTTCGTGATTTTACCAACTGTGTAACTCTCATAGCTTGCAAGCTCCCGATGCTGTTTATTCTTATCTCGGACGCACGTTATTGGAGCTGAATTTTGACTCTTGAAAAAGGTACATGTCAACAAAATGCCCACCACCGAGATAAGGACTTTGAGATGAGCACGAGGAGCACATTCTTGGCAGCTTTAAGGTTCGCCAAATAAAATACCAGCTCTCCGATGCACGGTTGAAGTGGCATGACTATATTATGAGGCGGCAAGAGGATCATATAATCAAAACTTCACAATTCTGGTTTGATGTGCTTATCGAAGGATAGCGAGGAAAGCCGCAAATTGAAAGAATAAAAGCCACGCTAAGGGGAAGTACTTGTAAAAATGGGACTGGCTTGTATTTGCAGGTAGATTGTCGTTAAGTGGCTCGGTTCCAGTACTTTGTGTTCGTAGAAAAAATTTCAGATCCTAATTGTTTTGCTGCTCCACCAAAAAAAACTGCTAATGGCTTAATTAAAATTGAGCACTTTTGAAGTTATTAACACCCCTTATGTGGGGTGAGCGCCTGTAGTCACACTGTCAAATCGATCACACCATAGGTTGAGCCACCGAGGGCGCCAAATTATGACCTCAAAAGTACTGATTTGATTTTCGTAAAAAAAATGGCACCCTCGGTCGCTCAGCCTATGGCTTCTTCGATTTGGTAGCTCGCTCGATTAAAGACACTCTCTTCACTTTAGGGGCTTTGAGCTCACAGGGTTGCGTAGTTGCATTGCCCAGCAGCAAAAGTCACCGCCGGAATATGATGTTTTAATATTTGCAAAAAAAAATATATTTGTCGTGATACCCCGCTTTTGAATAAGATGAACTTTTCGACAGAAGAATTAACAAATCCAAATATACAAAAAGTTATTGATATAACGAGTAGCAGCTAGTCAGAATGTTTGGTTTAACCAACAATGTCTACAACAGAAATTAACTCCAACATACATCAATTTAAGTAAAATGTTAAAATTCCCGAAAATTTCAATATTCAAATATTCCAGTCATAAAATCTAAGAACCGTCTTATTCATTAACATAACTGCTTTTATATAACCTGTTATTTATCTAATATATTATATAGGACAAATTGTTACTGAGAAAACATGTATTGTAATAGAAATTTTAAGAACTAGACTATTAAGTTCATTGTCTAGATCCAAATTGCATATCGAACAACTCAACATAGCAATGCAAAATTTGGAAATTATTTCTTATCACCGTTCTCTTTGAACAAGAATACTTCAAATTACTGAAGCTAAGACAATTGTTTTGATTCCACATAGTTTATAATAGGTGGCCTTTAAGCAATGTCATTTTCGCAACAAACGTGGGCGTCAATTAAAGCTTGAGCTTAAATCCGCAACGACGTCCAAGTCTTGCCGTAGAATTCCCATAGGTATGTGTCTATGTAACATTAAACGTAATTCAAATGCAATTATTGATGTTCAAGTAACTTATCAGTATACACAATCAACTTTCACCTTTAAGTATTTATTTACAAAATAAAATCTTTGATATTATAGAGCTGAAAGTTCAATATGAATTGCCTCCAAATGGTAAATACCTTGAAATGTAGATACCCCCCCATACATAGCGAATTTATCAATACATATATTTACTACTTTTTCTCTTGCATTACAATACCTATACGTAATTTACTGCTATCGATTTATTAATCTCTAAAAATTACATAAGATTGCTGATTATGTGATGACTGCTATTATTTATTATTACACATGCATCATGCATCTATATTATGTACTCGTACATACATCCAACACATAGGTATGGCTCTTCATAACGGGTTAATTTATTGACCACTCAATTTTCGACTTATTATATTTACCTACCTATTTAATTGATAATTTGCTTTTACAGTGTTAGTGTTACATATACGTAAATTTGATTTTAACTATTATAGTTTATGTCCAAAGATGTGCATTTCCTTATTATTAATATCATTAAAATAATTATATGAATACGAAGAGAGCAAACGAGTGAATAGTACCTACCTATACCTACTCCTCTATTGCTCAAAAAAAAAACTTTGTAATAATTATGAGATCCTAACTTGCTGATATCCTGACATTTTAAACTCAACTGTTCCGGGTTGCATTAAAAAAAATCTACTGTTAGGCCTTGTAAACAATCTCTATTCACTTTCTCAAAATATTTCCCCTTAGGAAATGACAGGAAGCAAATAAAGAAGGTGGTCAAGCCATATGATTGTATAATTCGGGTCCTCGAGCACTATTTAGGTGCTTGACGACATTGACAAGAAAAATATAATGTACTCGTACTAGAACTAGAGTATTTAAGTCTAAGAGATGCTAATGAATATCGGAATATTTCAATGAATTGAATTTTATACAATGCACCATTTCAGCAACTATAATCACCCAGATTTATTGTCTATTATTAAAGGTCATCGATAAAAAGTATAGCAATCGTAACAATAGTTTACTTCACTTCCTCATCAAATCCCCTCCGAAGAAATGTCGTTTCGAAGAATTGCAAAAAAACATTGCCTACATAAAATTCTTGCTAAAATAGGACCTCTCTGCAATCTGCAATAAAAAATGGCAATTATGCATTAAAAATGATTTTTCAGTGAATATTTTTTTAATAATCTTTTTATTAGTCAAACGATTCTTTGTAAATTTGGTCATTTACTTTTTTTGTCGATTTTAACGTGAATCCGTTAAAGTCAAAGGGCTGAAACAGCCCTTGGTTTGTAGATAACGGCTTTTCATAACTTTTTCTTCCTAACATGTTTTAGTGTACTTAAAATAAAAAATACACTTTTTTTCGCCATCACTTTACGAAAATCACCCAAATTCATCAAATGTCCGCAGATCCTGACCCAGATCAAGAAAAAGTGCTTTTCTAAATTTCATCTGCCCACCCACGAGCCCGCCAAAATATTCGTACCATGCCAAATTTTTGTTTTAATTTTTTTTGTCATAAGTTATTTGTGCTTTGTGCTTTTAAAAATATTAAATTTGAGCACACTAGATCCATGGTGTGAATTTTACTTCCACAAAAAATGGCGTTTTTCTAAACTTCAAAATCGCAAACAACACAATTCCGGAAGCTCAAAGTATTTTGAGGGAAATTTGGGGAACACCCGTTCAATATTCACGCAAGTGTATATCAATGATGAAAAAATGAATTTTTTATACCTACAGGGTGGTAAAAAAGTGGTAACATTTAAAATTAAATTTTTCTCAGTGAATTTTTTTATTTTAAATATTTTGACTGCAAAATTCGTTACCTAATATTGTTTATAAAATTTATAGAAATTAACAGGAGTAATAGAAACTAATGCCAGGAGCGAAATTTTTGAATTTAATAAAATTTCTGACACGAAGAATTTCTTACAAGTTAAAGTTTTTTTGTTTTTTCAATTCATTAAGAAATTAATCTAAATTAGCATTTAAATTGAATTAGATGACAAAAAATTTTTATTTCCAACAAATACACTAACAATACCGGACACTTCATCTATACCTCTATTATATCTACATTATTGTGTCGATTAAGGTAAACTTCAGCAACGCCTCCAAGCGTACGTGCATGACACTAAAAGGTATATTTGGTGAAAGTAGTATAAGAATAAATTAACAATAATAAGTATATTTATTAAATAAGTGTCACCCATTGCCGCGTGATGGCGCTCTAAAACTTGTCGTTCTAGGGTACCTGTATTACCGACACTGCCGCTTACAATTATTATTATTACTTCTAGGATAGTATCAAAGCCGTTCGTACTGAAGCTTGCGCTTATTGTACCCCTTTGGATAATTATCTCATCGGTTCCATCTCCCGAAAGTATTTCAGTATGAGTCCAATGGGTGCTTATTCTATTTCTTTTGGTTCTGTAATTTGGGTCCCAAATACTAGAAGTCTAGTTCCCTCTAGTGCTGGGCATTCACACATTAGGTGGTATGGGATTTCCTCCCCCTCCCCACATCTCCAGCAATCTGGGTTGTTTTTCACTACTATTATTATGAGGTGTTTCATTAGTGGGCAATGTCCTGTTAGAAGTCCAATTGCCCATCTCAACTGGTGTTTACTCAGCTTTTTCAGTTCATTAGTTTTATTCTCTGATAAACATTGATGCTTACTAGGGTAGCCCATCCACTCGTTGACGTTTACTTAACATGGAAATGTTTAAACAGCGAATGTATATAAAAAAGAAAAGTTTGAAAAAAGAAACAAAATATTAACACGACTAGAGAACGAGGAATCTTCTTTCAGTATGGATATTAGAAACATATTATAGGTCTACGAAACTGTAGACTTTAGTATGTGATATAATTTTTAACTCGAACTCGATCCTTACGCAGTTACTGAGAAAAAAACGGTTTTTTTTTTGCAACCATAACCGCCTACTGAGTACATTTCTTAGACCTAGAATTCTTCTGAGTCTATTATATCCCAGTATAATTCAACCATCTGTTAGATTATCCTGCAGGATCCTCCGTTGCTAGACTCCAATGGTCCAATCACATATTTCATGAAGTTCCTAATAACATACTGCGAAAAACTAGATATTTCTATGAATTTTTGGTGACTGTCTCGACTGTCTTCTGGGTTCTTTAGCCACCCTTCTTCCACTGCCATCATAGCTGCAGCAACTCTGGAACGAAATTTCCTAAAACCGATCATCTGAGGTGTGACGATGTTGTTGATGTTTCAACGAAAATGCCTACTGTAGCCAATTAAGCTGCAATCTTATTTATACTTATTTATGGAGATCTACAATTTTCACTTTCGTTCATTAATAAATTATCACAATTCATATAAATTCAGTAACAATTAAAAAATTATATGAATGTGATAAAACGAGTTTATAATCCTTGATTGGAGGTGACAGCGATTTCTGTAACACAGGCTGATACAAGGCTAAGTACTAGTACTAGTACTAGAGTACTACCGCGTTACACAAACTGCACAATCATACCAAGATTTACAAGGTTTTGCTGTATATGGCAGAAATTATTTAATCGCTCATTCCTACATAACTTATTAGCTGTTACCTACCTTAATATGTATTTATCACAAGAAGTCGTATACATTATGGACTCCATAGCCTTTATCTGAACAATAAAGATAATGGAGTAATCAGATAGGTTAGATATTATCCGCTCATAAGCAATGATAAGAACTAATTATTTTTCAATTATTATTTGCAGACTGCTGGTAGGTTTAATTGTTTTAATAGGTGTAAGTCAAGCCAGACCAAGGCCAGAAGAGGAAGAGTACGATGATTATGAAGAGAAACCTGAAGCTCCGGCGCCGCCACCTAAGAAGGTCCCGGGCAGGCCTAATCTACTCGGCAGAAGAAATCAACTTGTAGGAAGAAATGCCAAACCAGCTAGCAGTACTACAACAAAAGCACCTGAAAAGGTTCGTGTAATGTTCTTTCATGTCATCTCCTACTTAATGTGTACATAATAATTTTTTAAACAATAATTTACGAAATTTTGATTATTGAAACATACATTCAATATATCAAATACACCAGCATAAGAACAAGAAGAACACAACATTTGGGCATATTATTGCGTTCACTTATTACAACATTGTTAACACGTAGGTACACAGGAGAAAACAGGAAAAATAGAATTTAGTTTACGAACTAGAACAGATTTTTACCAAAAGTATCTTTTGGAATTTATGTTAAGGACATTTTGCTGTCTTCAGTAGCATTTAAATGTTGTGTTCTTCTTGTTCTTATGATTCGTAATTCTTATGTTCCGAACCTATGCTGGTATTTTATATTGATGAATTTTTTAGAAACCTTGACATCCAGAAAAACGATCATTTTTTTCATTGCCTTTTATTGCAATAAAATTCAAAATAATCTCCATTTGCCTCTTGGATGTCAATTTATGGATGGTATTTATCTGAAAAAGGAAGCATCTCACAAGAGCTTACCAAGAATTTTCTTACGGGGAAAGTTTCCGATTTTTTTTAATACACACCAGTTTCTCCTAAAAGAAGAACAATCATTATTGTCACACCACAGTTTAGCATTCTTTTGTCAAAATCTAATTATTATCAATGGGATTACGGTATGTCACGGTATGCTCAGCAAGCCAATAAAGCAGCAAAGTTTTGGTCAGTGAGTATAGGAAAATCTAGTTTCCAAATTACCAAGGTCTAATTACCAATAATTCTTAAGGATAGATAGAGCATGCAGAGTCAGATCAATTAAAGACAAGATAGCCAATCTATCATTTTAGTAAGTCACGGGGTGCTTCTCCTTTCTTGTAGCTTTAAGGTACTCCTAGTCAGGATACAACCTCCCAACAGGATGATCGGCAGTCATGGACTGATGGCTCTTACCCGGAAATACCTTAATAAGGCGGACGCGGAGCCCTTCGAATAGTGTTAACCCAACATATTCTCAGTCAACTTCTCCTATCTCGCTCAAAAGACTTGCCCTACAGGCTGCCCAACCGCGAAGTTGCATCTTTAGCGCGTTACGAATAAGCCAACTGCGGAGGTGTAATCTCTTTGAGCTGGTGAAAGAGCATGATTTCTGCAGATTTTCTTGAATTACTGTATTTTCTAAATATTCATTATCGAGTTTTTTACTTCCCTTATCGAAGGGAATCACTTTTAGAAAAAATATGAAAATATCTCTTAGATATTCCCAGGACATTCATCCGATCGATCTTATCATGTTGGAAGCTCAAAAACAAATGACCTCTAGTCCCGGGTAGACCTTAAGTTGTCAGGAGGTGCGTAGAATCCCCCGGTTCCAACTATTTGTAGAATGCCTTCATTCTCACTCCAAGTAGACATTCTTGGAGTGCGTGAAGCCCGATAGCCTGGGAGTAGAATGCTCAAATCAAAAGGTAAAATATTTTACTACTCCGGCAATAATGCTGCCTGAAATCACCAACCATCACAACATTTTAAAGTTCAGCATAAAAATTACAGTTTCTGGTTTTTGCATATCGGGAATACTTTTGAAATATTAATTCCCTGCTATACAATAATTTCTTACCGATTCAAGTTTAATCAATTCCAACTACCAGATAACTTTGTTAAAATGACCTTATTGTGTTTCTTACCGTATGTCTTATTGTTTAGGAGGCTGAAGAGGTGGAAGAATACGAAGATGTAGACGAAGAACAAATAGCGCAGACCAGCTCAACAACTGCAGCTCCTAAGAACTTCATTAAAGGTGGCATTGTGAGGCCTTTCAGAAGCAATGACGATCTCTTGGCCTCTTTGAAAAGGAGACGCGAACAAGCCGGTCTAAGTAAGTGTGATTATTGGTTTCTTTATGTTATTGTTCTAATTAAATTCTAAAACCTACAGATAAACACTCGAAAGCCGTCCCGAAGCAAGAACCAGATACAGACTCAGCGGCTGATACTGTCGTAGAACCCGCTTCTAAGTCGTCATCTTCGTCAGGGAGAAGGCGTTTCAACACCAAAACCAATAACGATGCACCCGCTGAAAAAGAAGCACCAGCCAACCCGTCGCCAGCACGTTCAGGGCGAAGGTTCCATGCCAGGAACTAACTCTAGTGTAATGTAATTATCACTTTGTACCATAAAGCTAATAAACTAGGGACCACACTTTTGTTGTAGTTGATATTATGATAGTTTTGCTATTACGATAAATTAAATCTTAACAATTATTAAGATTGATCAAAATATGCATTAAAGATAAAAGAACTTTTAAGGCCCTAATTTAAAAAAAAATTAAAATCATAATAGCAGATGAGGTAGAAACCCAGTCTGGTAGTTTTCCTCAATCCTGGAAGTATGCAACTTGACCCAAAAAAGGGCAAGAAGTGATCACCTCTGAGTGATCACCAATGCCGTTTTCGCCGTAAAAGATCTACCGCGAACTTGATGATTTATCTGACTCACCTCGATTTCTGGAGTTCATTCATGAAAAGTTTTATTTAAAAGTTCGAACAGGTCTTAGAAATATTGAAGGTCTATGACAGAATCTGGCATGGGGTTCTGGTTATTAAATTTCCCTCCTATGAGCTTACCACCAATAAACAGTTGGCCTTCACCAATGTAGAACCACATTACACCAAAGACCATTTCTCCTTAGACCCAAGGAATGCGGTGATTTGGAATTCGTTACCCGGACATGTCTTCCCTCTGGTTTGCTCCCTCCACAGCTGAAATCGAGGGTAATTCACAGCATTCCTACATATGGAATTGCTTATAAGCTCGCCTTTGTGGACAAGCGAAAAATTTGACAAAAACACCAGAGAGATCAAATTAAAGAATTCTTTCAATATTTTTTTTTTACTTTTTATTTATTATTATTATTATATAAAATTGTTTATACAAATCTTCTTAACCCAAATTAAAATCGTACAAATAAATAAAAACAGGATCAGTCAAATAAATCAGGAATAACTAACGCCATATTTTTGTGTAACTTCTGGTAAGTAGGTAGAAGCAACAGCCATTAGTAAAGGAACATCGTTGGCATCTATTTCTAAAGTTGACGTCAGGCAATCCATCGTACAGAAATCTGTGCTCAAAAGGAAATGTGCCACGGCCTTGGACTTTAAGTAAATTTCATGTAGTCTCTGCTCCAAGTGCAAGAGACACTGTAAATTTTAAAGAATATAATATTTTAGCAACAGCTGTGATTATTTACACCACCTACCAATTCTGGAGGTACATTACATTTGTACATTTCTGATAAAGACTCTAATAAGCTAGCAACTAACTCCGACAGATCCACTTCTACGTTATTGGATTTTTTATTAATAGGATTATTTTGATTTGATAGAAGCTCAACTCTCCTGAAAATAAGATCTTATGAAGCATTTTTTAAGAGAACACTAAATTAGTGCAGAATAAAAAATTAATTTAAAAATGTGAATTTTTGACCTCATAATTATTTACTCACCAAGCGTCAAGGTCCCCAAGAATGGCCAACGATTCTTCTACAGGTTTGTCTAAAAAGTGGTGCTGACTTATAACAGATAGATGACGTTTAATCTGTTTTTCTAGGGCTGGAGTTGAAGGATGGATACTTTGTAGCAGCATATTGCAGACAAAATCTTTTTTGGTGTCCGTTATTAATGACGATGTATAAGGTATCAGCTTGTATTCATTGGGCTCTGACGTAAATCTGAAAATAAATATAAATAAAAATTACATAAATATGCTTAAAGACGAATATTTTCTTCTTGATTATACTTACGATGGTACCGGTAAGCGAAAAATGCTTATCTTTTTCGTTCCAGTTGAAGGGTTGCAGGACCCATAATTATTGTTCTGTTCACTTATCGAAGTGCATTCATTTTTACACCTAGAAATCGCGATCATTTTTTATCATGTTCTGTTTGTTATTAATAATTTTACATACTTATCTATTAACTTGTCATTTTCGCCCAAAATGAATACAACATCTTCATGCAATGCGCTATCCTCAAGATCATTTTTATCCGGAGATGAGTCAATTTTCATGTCACAAATGGATGAAAGACTTTTAATGTGAGTTTTTGATTTTATTAAACCAGTCCTATTTTTATTATTTTTCTGAGTTTGCGCCGTGATTTTAGACTTTTCCCGACAAGAAGTATGTTCTCTTAAATTAACACATAATTCATTCGTAACATCGGAATGTTCTCTTTCAATGTTACTTCTTCTGGCACAATTTCTATCAACATAATGGCATCTTAAGAAATATGTTAAAACTTCTGTTAATTTACTGAGATTTTCTTTATGACTTGATGTTGTGATAATAGTTTGAACAGTTCTCTGTGGATAACCTACAGCTCCAAATAATTTCTCTAGCTGACTCCATAATGCATTGAAGGAATGTGTAGATTTATCGTTTATATCGGTAACTAAACCGAAGGAAACCCATCCTAGATGATGCGTGAGTGTTGCAGTCAAAAGTCTACTGAGAAAACTGGAAAAATTAACACCTCCATTATTAATAATCATTAAACACTGTTTGAGAGGATGCAGCTTAAAACACATGCAGTGGTAGTGGTCTTATTCATGCATTTCTTAGGAGCTGTTACTTGGTACTTAGTACGCAGGTAAAATCAAAATACGTTAGTTCATTCGTTAGAAAGCAAACTCTTTAAATTTATGAATTGGAGTCAACTTACAAATTTGTACTTTTAACGTCAAATTTCTCAATCAGTACACAAAATTCTTTGAAAAAATTCTCTGTAAGTAGTTTTCTGTCACCTTCACAAGTATTTCTTGGTTCAAGCAGCATACCGAACCAATTTTTCAACGATAATTTTTTTTGTCTTGTATTATTTCCGCAAGTTTTTCTTTCAGTGTCAATTTCATCCAGAACATTTTCGTAATGCAAATTTGAGAAGAAGAGCCAATTAGTTATTTGAGCTTTATGGAATAATTGCATTAAATATGACTCTGAAATTTGTTTCACTTCCATCATTAGAGCAAAAAGGTTCTGAGAACTTCTATAAATCGATTCTAGATTTGTTCTACACTTCCATAAGAGGTGCTCCATGAAAACTACGTGATCCAAGAGAAAGTGGTCTATGTGACTGCAAAAAATAAAAAAAAAAGTCATAAATCTGAATAAATGTCGAAGTTTTGATATAATAGTGGGGTAAATCGTTAATTTCAAAACGACACTCGTTTTTTGAATTTTTTTTTGCTTCAGTCCACCTAGTGGACCAATCTGGTTATGTGGCCGACTTAGCGCAAGTTTCGGAAATCAGGTATAAACACGGGGGAAAACGGATTCCTAGGTTAGCTGCTAGAATCGGACATAACTCCCACAGACTTTGCCACATATCGCGCAACAAAAAATCCAATTTTATTGGATTGGCCTATCGATTGATTACAATTTTTTTCATTTATTATTCAAAGAATAAACAAATGAAAAGAATGTAGGGGTGGGGGGATTTTTATTTTTTTAACCAACCGGTTTATTTTGAAATAAGCCCGGTCTGGGGCCTGTTTCACAAAACACTATTAACTATTATTAATAGTAAAGCTCAATAATAAAAGCTCATAATAAGGGCTCAATTTACGGATCAAAAAAAAACAGAAAGATTGTTTTTTTATTCTTTTTTTCCTTTTTTTTTAAAAAAGGAGTCCCTAACCTTTTCCCTTCCCATAAAAGCGATAAAAGAAATCAAATTCTTTGAAACCCTCTCCCGCCTCTCCTAATCAACGAACAGAGCCCAGGCCGGCTTATTTGCAAGGGATTGCAAAAACCTTCCGGATGTTTAAAAAATCCCTCACCCCCTTTCTTCATGACAAAAAATTTACGAGTTTTCTTTCATTTTTTGTTTTGGCCGCCATTTATTTAATTTTTGAAAAAAAATAAAAACCGATATTGGCGGCCAATCTAAGAATATAAGTTTTTTGCTGCGGGATATGAGGCAAAAACTGTGTGAGTTGTGTCCGATACCGTTTGTTTTATGTTCCCCCCCCCTTCGCCCCTAATACACCGATCCGCACAAAAATTGGCTGAAACACTTAAGAAACATGAATTTACAGATGTGAATTGTTTTGCCCCTGTAAAGTTATTGCCACCTCCTGAACTGCGCTTCCAACTCAGTCCTTTACTCCCAGTAACTCCCGTTTTGGAAAAAAAAACTAATAAGAACCAAAACGGTGATATCTCGGTGAGTAATGAATGGATTCCCCCCCCCCCCCCTAAACCAGGATGTGCACTCCCGCGAGATCAAAGTTTTTAACTCGAAATTTTTTTAGAGACTCCGAGACTTGCGTCATAACAAGAGTGGAAAAAAACTAAAATGGCAATCAAAATGACAACTTTATGAAACGATTTAACATAAATAGCTATTTATACTCAAAACATGGATGGTAACTTATTTGTAGTTGGCAGATCAGTCGTTTTCTCTAAAATTATAAGAGCACTTAATTTTCCACCAGGGCACTTAATAATTAGCACTAATCATCCACTCATCACTCATAACATAATTTATCCGACACTGTTGCTCTGATTAATAATTAGGTATTGAGATTACAGAATGATCGTCAACAATATAAATTGCTTACTTTTCTTGTTGTGGCAAGATGTCTATGATTATGGACAATGCTAATTTTCCAGAATGATAGGATTTACCAGTGTGATTCTTCATCGAACCTGATAATGATAGTGAGGAATCCAGAACTCCCAGAGAATTATTTGTTCCGTAGGAATTGTCGGAAGAAAATGTATCTGGAGACATAAAATGAACAAAAAAAATTAATAAATTTTATGAACGTATAATTATTATGACCAGCAAAAAATTCCAAGCCGCCATTGGTAGGTAGTGAGTTTATTTTTAAGTTCTTTAAGAGATCTTTTTCTATTAATGCCAGACTTACCTCAGGGTTTCCATTACTATACCTTACTCTCTTTCTTATATACCAAAAAGTCCAAAAAAGGTGGAGCCAAAAAAAAAAACAGGTCCATAATTTTGAAAGCTCTCAGAGCGTTTGATGCTTCCAGAGCGTCATCATCATTGGTATTCCCCTGCAGTGCTCTGACTCATCATTTGGTTCAACTCACTCGAAAGTTTACCGATTCCCTAGCTTGGGGCGTTAAACAGATAATCGTGGCTTCAAAGACCTCGAAGATTGAAGATTAAAATACCTTTTCCCGTGTCTTCAAAAATCATCCAAACAAAGCCTTATACGAGAGAAATGGAAAATGGAAAAGTTATCGGGGCAAACAAAGGTGGCAGCAATTGGTACCTATTGGTCAAAATCTATCGACCTTAAGCTTCTTTATTATTGTTGTAGTCTTCGACATTGTAAGACTTACTATGAATAAATTGTTTCTATATTATAATATAGAAACAAGTTATACCTTGAAAAACAATTGAATTTTTTGTTTGAAACAGACCAGCAAAATTTGGTTAGGGAAGTAGGTACCTCTACTTGAAAATAATTTTTTATCGACAGCAACTTCACTAAAATTCAAATTCAATGTCATTTTTATGGTTACCCGATTTTTTTGCTCGCCAGAAAAATGTATAAGCTAGAAAGTAACTGTAATAAATAAATAAGTAAGAAGAATACGCTACCACTAGTTGTAAGTTTACAATCCGATATTATGGAATCAATTCTGGAGCTTAAATCGTTAGCACTGGCACTGCTGTCTCCAAAACCTGAATCGAGATTACTGCCTGAATGTAAAGCGGATGGATTTGGCTGCAATACATCCAAGTATGAACCGTGTTGACATCTTACTGGAAAAAAATCATATTACAGAAAAGACTTTTTCTCTCATTGGAATATTTTTAGGCAATTGCCAAACGTAATTAACGATAATAATAAACGATACAAGGGGTATTTTTATCAAAAGTTAACAATACTACCACAATAGACCTTCGGTCGCAGTGGAGGTGTCACAAAAAAAGTGGAGGTATTGCGGACTTACCTGTAGAAATGCTACTGGATCCAGAATCACTAAATTTATTGGAATGTTTAGGGCTACAAGTTACTCTACCTTGAGAAAAATTACTAAATGTATTAGACATTTTTGCTATTCTTCCATGGGGCGAAGAAAAAACCTAAAATATAATATCACCTTGGAAATAACATAAAATAATATATTTTAGGAAAAAGTAATATAAAATAGGTACTGGTGCTTGAATTTTCTACAAACATACAAGTGGTTGGATCTGAAAATTAGGTATCGATTTTTTAATCAATAAATAAATCATTGAAGCTCTGTGGTAATTAATGTCACCTTCCGCAAAAGTAATTTCTCGCTGTAAGGGTGTTAGTTAATATGTATACCGGGCGAGTGCCTAAAGACCATCTATATGCGCATTTAAATTTCTGGCATTCTTTTTCCTCAATTGAGCCACCCAGAGACAAGGATATACTAAGAAAATATCACGTGTGAAACACACAACAGTGAAAACAGCAACACCCCGAGATGCGAGATATATTTCCCAAAAGAGTACGTCCTCAATTAACCTGGCGCTAACTATTAAAAATTAGAAATTTATTATGGAGGTACTTATACTCTCCTGCAACGGATCTTAATTATAATATACTTGCCTGGGAAAACATTAGTCCCTTATTAGGAGAAGACAAACTGTGTATTTTGAAAGAAGTGCCTTGAAATTTCATGGCTGTAACGCCAAATATCATATCAATTAATTTATTCCATTCTGGCGACTGTAAAAGAAGAACACAAATAAGAATGATGGCGCTTTTTTTATATATAAAACTTACACTGATTAGAAGTTCCTGCTCTAATTTTTCAATAATTTTCTTGTTATTTAAATCGCACTGAAAATACTGTTTGTTTTTCATAATGTTTGAATCAAATAATACCTTATGATAGCAATAATGGCACTCTTTAAAAAGCATTATGCGAATTTGTTCCTTACTAAAGTTGAAATATGTTTCACTGAAATATAAAAAATATGAGGCTTGTTATTATTGAATTTAGTTAAAATACCTACGAACCTATTTGTTTTGTTAGCAAAACTTTCAGACTTGAAGAAACCATCAAATAAGGCCATTACTTTCAAACCGATGTCATCTGTAAAACAGAAATAAACCTTTATTTTAAATTCTGTTGATTCACCCTAAAATTGATCCAGTTTGACTAATAAATTTAAAAAATACCATTGCATTCAATTTAGGATTTAAAATGTGTACAAAAGTTTTATAACCTTTACCAAGCCAGGACTGTGTTACACTTACACTAATGAATGAAACTCACAATCGCCAACTAACACCTAAATGTTTACCAATCAAAGTTTTCGTCATGGCAATTTTTGGAGTCCATTCAAGACTTCGTCATTTAGCAAGTAGGTCCTAATGACGGCATTGTTTAATCTTAATACCGGACCAGCATCATAAGTGTTGTCCTAGGATTTGGTTCCATGACGACATAATGTAAGATTTTGCCAAATATTTATTATTGGTCATGCATGATGAACTATAGAAATTTTGCACTTTAAATAAGAGCTAATTATAAATTATGGTCACATAATAGTTTTTTAACAAAGTAAAGAAAGCATATCAGTGGAACAAAGATATAAAGACTGCCCTGTGAATATATAATAGGGTGATTATATCTATATTTTTGATTCAGGCAAAAACCTGCTCCCTAAAGCCCCATATTGGGAATTTAAAAATAACAATGGCAAATATACAGAAACTGGGAGCTGAACACCTTATTTGAAGTTCTTGTCAATGCCCATTTCCAAAACGCGTTCCCGCGACCTACATTATATTTACTCGATATGCAAAACAACTTACATCACACCCTATAGAGAACCCTAATCTATTAGAAAGGACTGGAGGATATCAAGATAACTATCATTATCTAAATCATAATTTCATTATCGGTATTATATCATAAGATACCGTAAAATGGACCATAAGATCATTTAAAAACAAAAATGGAAGAGGTATTTACCTCAAAGCCTGCGGTCATAACGATTACGACAAGGTCAATGCATTTAGACCAATTAACTCAACATTTTTCTTACTGAAAGCAATATAAAAATTGGTCAATAAGCACCTCAAGAAGACGCGCGTTATAAATAGGACACTTGACCAGATATCGCATACTTTTCAACGAGGGAAACCATTGTAAATCGCCCCTACACCAGTTACCAACTTAATGAAAAGTATCGAAAAATTACTAATGGTGTTGACAACACCACAACCAGAGGTGACTGAGTATTATTTCGGGAAGAATGAGTGTCAAAGGATGAAACAAAAATTTGAATTTTTAAAGGTCAAGTTTATTTACAAGTTCTGGAAAAATTCAAGTTTTGCCAAACCATACCTTGCAAAAAAAATGCTACACTTCACTCACTAAAACTGTGAAATTCAAGAGCCGTCACTGATTCAAGTTTCTTTGAGACCTGATCATCTTTTAATGTTGAGAAATCATCTTCGAATAAATTATTTGGATCAAATCAAATATATAATGAAGCTCCTTCCACTACATTTCCTGGAAAATAATTCTTTTTCAGGGTGGTAAATTGAGGTAATTGGAAAATTAGTGTTCCAAGCTTATTTGTTTCGAGCGTGTTTTTGAGGATTAATTTTTTATACAAGGTGGTGCAAATTACCAGATTTTCCATCACTCTGTATGCAAATTTAAACTGCCTAATAGGGTATTACATAAGAATTTAAGGCAGGGACATGTAAGCTGTTTTCCGATATTTTGAGCCGTTATCGGGTTACACAGTTTTGAAAATGAAAAAATTGCGATTTTCACTTGTTTATAACCTACTCAATTTAAACTCCAACTGTTAAACGACCTGTATTCGTTTTTCTCGGACAATTTAAAAATATAATAAAATACAGGATGGCCCCCATTAAAATAATGAAGTATGTATCAACTTCCGGTACTTCCGAAAGTGCGGCCATCTTGAAAATATTTTCATTGAATTTCTCGTGGTTACTTATGTCCGTAAAATTTTTAATTTGAAGCTCTAGGACCAATTGTCTCTGAGATACAGTACTTTGTAGCCTTATTTGGCCACCCGATATACATACAGATAATGTTCCAGTTTGTATGTTAATTCATTTAACTCCGATAAACACGTAAAAATAATAGTATTTTTTCTATAAAGTATTAGTGTTAAACGCGTTATTTTTGAGATACGTTATTATTGAGGGTGTTAAATTTTGATAAAAAAATCGTATAAGTATTTCGAAAATATCTCAAATATTTCGCGTTACCAATATTGTTGAAAATTTGCAGTTTAATTTGCTGTAGTAAGCGGACAACTTAACCCAAACCAGACCAAAATTAATAAGTCCAGTGGCGTCCCGTTAAACACCTCAAAGAATATTATTTTAAATTTTTTTAAAAAAGTACGCCATATTATAATAACTTTTTTGTCTATTAGGTTTTTTCGTATCCTGCTTCGTTTTGGAAATGAAAAATAGATTCAACTTAATTGCATATCGCTGGACCAACCAGAAATATACATAGGTATATGTAGAAGTTATTTATTTTGGAAATTTTTTGGTTATTTTTTCTTAATAATTTTCAAAAACAACAACAAATAAACACTAAATTGAGTACATTTCTCAAGGTCTAAGCTAAGGAATTTTACTTTTTCATTTTTTCTCATGTTTCTTGGTTGCTCCAGGGATATGCATGGGCAAGTTTTTAAATGCAACGTTAAATACATTGCTGAAATTATTCGATGTTTCCATGTGACGTCATCGATGCTTCCGTTGAATGCGAATTCTCGATGAATTTATGAACTGTTCGATGAAGTTTTCGAATAATTGTAATAAACAACGAAACCTAACCCCTTTTTATTTGTTGTTTGACATTTACAAATAAATAAAAAGGTCCTGTCTTCTGCAGGCGTCGGTGCAATTATTAAAACTATAATACAAAAATTGATTGCTCAGAATCCAAATAGTCATCAACATACAGTCATTGAATTGAACAGGAGATCGGCCAGTTATGGACAGTTTATCATGTTTCATTTCAGAGACAAGATTCTGTAATAACACATTAATAAATTACTTAATTAAAAATAGGTACAATATCTGTTATTGACTTCCAAGATTGACTTACTTGTATGGCCGTTCTGCTAAGTCTAAAATGTGACTTGAAATCACTATCAGAATAGCGGCAAACGATTTTTGCTATATAATTTGTTAATTTTGTATGTTTATATCTACATTTATTCAAATTTAAGAAAAATAATAGGTCATCTTCGCTGTCTGTCTCTTCAGAAGATGATGAGCTATGCCAAACCAACTTTTTAACTAATAAATACTCCATTTTTCATTTCTTGTGATTAAAAAAGTGTAAATGTCAAAATTTTCCAAATGTAACCTAACATAATTGACATTCATCAAGAATCCAGCGGATTCATCGATCTCCAAGACCGATGGATCTGCTGGAGATAGATTGTTTCCAGCGCCGAAATAAAAAACTACCCGGTAGATTTCACTGGAACATTGCGGTGAATTTACGAACGGACTGCTGGGAGAACTTCTTAATGCGCATAGGCAATCGATGGATTTAAAAACTTGCCCCATTCAAGTGGATTCAATTTTTTTTTTCAATCCAATCAAGATACGAAGAGAAGTCGAGAGACGTAAAAGTTTTATTTTTAAATGCTTGACCCAAAAAAGATAATAGAATTTTTTTAAGTCATTGGCGTACCTACGTGTTTTAAAAGTTTTTTCAAAATAATATTCGTTAAGGTGCTTACCGAGACGCCACTGGACTAGTTAATTTTCATCTACTTAGCGTAGATTTTCATGGCTAAATTAGCCCCTTACTACAGCAAATGAAACAGCCAAAACAATATTGTGTAAAGTATATTTAGGATATTTCGAAAAAGACGATTTTTTGCGTTTTAAAACAATATTTTATAAAAAATACAATTATTTTTACATGTTCTACCGTTTGCCGGGGGAATGAACATACAAACTGGACCACCCTGTATTCGCAGGCCAGCCTATATATGGGTTATTTAAAGATAAAAATAAAAAATTATTAATATAAAATTCGAATTCTTTCCAAGACAAAATAATAGCTTCTGGCTCATCTCAAAAAATTCTTAAGGCAAAAAAGCTCCGAACAGTAGGTACTATCGAAAAATTTTTCGCGGACTTCCGTCAAGGTGAAAACCGCAATTAATTGAAATTTGGAATTTTCATGGATTTTTAATTTTCACCCATAAGACGAAGAGACGTTGACTTCTGGTTGGTCTCAAAAAGTTCTTAAGGAACTTCTTCGCGGACTCCCGTTAGAGCGAAACCCTCCTTAATTGAAATTTGATTTTTTTATTTTTCCCCCAGAAAACGACAAGATGCTGGCTCCTGGCTTGTCTCAAAAAATTCTTAAGGCAAAAAGGCCCCAAACAGTCTTTGCAAAAATTTTTTCGCGGACTTTCGTTAGGGGTGAAAACCGCTCTTAATTGAATTTTTTTTTCTCCCAAAAAACAAGCTGCATTGCTTCTGGTTTGTCTCAAAATTGAAAACAGCCTTTAATTGAAATTTTAAATTTTCACAAATTGTATTCATTTTCCCCCAGAACTTTTCTCTAAAGCTGCTCGGAGCCTTTTTGCCTTGAGAATTTTTTTAGATAAGCCAGAAGCCAGCATCTCGTCGTCTTCTGGGGAGAAAATTAAAATAAAAAAAAATCAAATTCCAATAAGGGCGGTTTTTATCCTAACGGAAATCCGCGAAGAACTTTCGGTTAAGGCTGTCCGGAGCGTTTTTCCCTTGAGAATTTTTTGAGACAAGCCAGAAGCCAGCGTCTCGTCGTCTTCTGAGGGAAAAAAAATAAAAAAAAATCAAATTTCAATAAGGGCTTTTCATCTTTTGCTAAGGCTGTTCATCGTACCAAGGCTATACCAATTTTAACATAGTTTTCGCTAACTTTTTTATTTTTTTAAGAAAACGTCACAAAAAAATAAGATTGAAAAGATGAATATGATACAAAGGAATAATAACTTTGTGCCAAACTTTCAAATTTTTTTAAAACTCATAAATTGAAATTTTATTTTTTTTTATTTTTAATTTTCCCCCAAAAGACAATTCACAAGCTGGCTTTCTGGCTTGTGTAAAAAAATCTTCCTTTTTCGTGGACTTCCGTTAGATTGAAAACAGCCTTTTAATTGAAATTTTCAATTTTCACAAATTGTTCATTTTCCCCCAGAACTTTTCTCTAAAGCTGCTCGGAGCCTTTTTGCCTTGAGAATTTTTTTAGATAAGCCAGAAGCCAGCGTCTCGTCGTCTTCTGGGGGAAAATAAAAAATTCAAATTAAAATTTCAATAGGGGCGATTTTCATCTTTCTCTAAGGCTGTTCATACCAAAGGCTGTACCAATTTTAATATAGTTTTCGCTGCCGGTTTTATTTTTCTAAGAAAACGTCTCGGAAAACGTTATTTTAGAACAACAACGGGTCACAAAAAAAACATTGAAAAGATGAATATGATACAAAGGAATAATTTTGTGCACCAAAGTTTCAAAAAAATTTTTAACTCATAAATGCTCAATTCAACAAATTTTTGAAAAAAAAATTTTTTCTAGAGGGTTCAAAATTGGTACATGGGTGAAAAATTAGATTCCAAACAACTTTTCCTTTGACATTTTTCAAAATTTTGAAAACTAATTCCATATTTTGTAATTATGTCAAATTTGACAGTTGTAAAAGACATGTGACAGGTAGTGTGCGTGTCATTTGTTATCATTTTTAAAGCACAAACTATTATAGAAGTCAAAATTTTCCTAAATTGAAAAGGAAAAATGTTTCCCATATTAAAGTATGATGTGTGATGTGTGTATTTTGAATTTTTTCTATACCAATTATTTTATCCATGGATGTATATCACAAACTGTTCTCGAAAGGTGACACTATTGGTCACGAAATGCAAAAAATTAATTAAACTTCATGAAATATGATAATCCGGAACAGGATAAGATTATGGTTTAATGGAAAATAACAGACTTTTGTTACTCTCATTCGAATCAATTAAGACAAACTTTATTAAAATTCGAACGAGGATAAAAAATCGCGTGTCTGCTACATTTTTTGAGGTCACACTTTATTCATAACAGAGGAAAAATTATTGGTCAATGGTCAAACTAGAGCTTTTGTTATTAAATAATAAATTTCATAGCAGACCGATAATTTATTGACACGCAAAAAATATAAAATATTTCATTTTCCTCATAATAAATAATTATTTTTGCACAATAAGTAGGAAACCTTCCTTATACATATAATTAAGATGAGTTTTTCAGAAAATGAAAATTGAAAATCCGCGCATGAATTGAAAAACTTCCAATAACGCTTATTTTATTTTGTAAAAAATTAAATTTGAACATACTTAATACTCACCGGTTCAGTCATTATTTGGCCTACACGATTCCATTATCACTTTCAAATTTCGCCCAGTTTATAATAAGTCTAAAGTAGGTATAAAATTATGTTATGTATAGGTATCTGCGTGAACATTTTTCGAATAAAATTAACATTTAAGTAAATAATGTATGTAGGTACTAGGTATAATATATTCTCACCATATTAAAAAAAATCCATGCTTCTATTTGAAGTAATAATTTAACAAAATTATTGGAAGTAATTCACAAAACTAATTTAATTGAAAATACCCTGAATTCTTACGTTTCCCTGCTTTTTATGTTCATTCAAAAATAAACACAATCATGTGCCACTGATTCATTCGAGGAGGATCCGACGTTGCCATAATTACAGTTCCTTAGTAACACAACTGGGGAATTACCTGACAACCAGGTAAAAATTGACACATCGGGCAACCATGGAACAGCTGTTCCAGAATTTTGATTTGTCATTCTGTCTCTGTCCTGTCATTCTCTTCTCTTTTGTAGATGTAAATGTAAATCAAAATGACTGATCACTGATCATCTCGTCGGTGTTGAATGTTGATCTTGATGTTGGTATTGTTGGTCTTATTATTACTACTTAACTTACTTCCTCAGTCTGATGGAGTGATTATAAAAATAAGAAAAGTTATTAGGTATCAGGAAATAATTATTATAAGAAGATCTGAAACCAAATTCCCCTAACTTCTTTTAGAATTTATTATTACTGAGCATGTTAATTTTAAAGTAACACGCAAATGTAATAGTGGAAATGGGTAAGATTATTATCAAAGTGTCTACCTGCAGAATTTATTTAATATTACTTTTGCTTAATTTTTTTAGCTTATAAGGTGTCATATACTTTCGAAGGCAATGCCAGGACTAGACCGGAACAAAATTTGTCGGGGGCCAGTCGGAAACTAAACAGAGATTCCTTACTGGAGAAAACTCACAATGAAAGGCAAAAAAGACAGGTAAGTAAGTTAAGGGGAGATGGGAGGAAAAGTTGGTTTATCTTTTGCATAAGGTCTCTCTGCAGGGTATGTTCCTTAGAGGTATATATCATTCTAATATACCTATTTATTAATTTACACTCGAATCACTTCGGCTATTCCTAAAATTGCTGCAAGTTTTTTAGTAGGTATTTTTGTAGGACCGTCGTGTTTTGAAAGCTTGACAGGCGAGTTGACAGGTCATAGCAGTTGCCTGCAATGCTAGTTATAGTATGGTGGGCCCGGGATATCATTTTAAAGAAGTACCTACCTAGTTTGAAAATTCTTGACTTAATTGCATTTGCACAGATCTTTTTGTATACCTACTTTCGAAAATGCGTTTTCTAGGACATTGAGTTCCCGAAGAGAAATTTTGATCCCGATTTGGTAGACACGGTATACTTTACATAACTATTTCAATCTGGGCATAAACCTACACAGTGTTTTGTTGTCTATCGAATGTTGGGTTGTCACTTTTTTCGCACAAAATTGGTCATATTATCTTCTTGAGTAAATTATGCTATAAAAAAAGTATATGAATTTTTGTGCCCATTGTATCCGTGCCTACCATTTCGGGATATAGATTATTAGCCAGTCTGACCACACGCATTTTACTACAATGTTTACACTGTTAAATTTCATTTTCATCGTAGTTTCGTAATTTGTACATGCCATTTAGATTCTAACGGGACCTTGGAGCCAATGTAGAGGTGGTTGGATGGGTAAAACATGCATAGGTGAAAATTATGTCTCTAAGCCATTCTGAACTATTCCATTCTAAGCCATTCTAAACCATAAATAGCTAAGCCATATGGAACTTGTAATACTTTTTCATTTAGTTTCCTAAAGCTGGTCCTGACCATGACCCCACCAAGTTTAATTACCGACACACAATATTGTGCAACACCATGACGTTTGCTTACTTTTCTAGAAACTTGTTCCATAATAAATTTTAAATATTACCGCAAATCTATTTTTTATTTAGATGGACTTGTAGCTGTCAAGTTGGTAGCTTGTGCAATTTTTAAACAGTAATTTTGATACTCTCAGGTGGCATCCTGTTTTCTTGACCTTGACAAGAAATTTACATCCTGTAGTATCCTATTATATGGATGAAATTTCTATACAAAGGCCTATATGTACGCCTATTAGGGCCCTTAGGTCAGTCCTTTTGAGCTCCAGTAGCTTTTTAGCTCTGTTTCTCGATGGTCCCTCAATGAAGGTCTTAGAATGAGTTAATCCTGGTAGAGTTTGCCAGTACCGAAGTACCTTATTTTCCGCCCAGGTGTCTATTGTTGTTTTGGCAGTATTTGAGGATATGCCAACAGCGGGTTCTGGTCCTGTAAATTTGGATTCGGTTCCTCTTCTAGCCAGAGAGTCGGCTATTTCGTTCTCTCCAAGGCCGGAGTGACCTGGAAAAAAGATCAGAGTCAATTTATTGTTTTTAGCTATCTCATTGAGTGCTGTTTGACAGTTCCATACTAGTTTGGAGTTGCAACGAATGGAGCAAAGGGCTTTCAGGGCCGCTTGGCTATCTGAGAAGATTTTAATTGTTTTCCGCATGCAGTGCCTTTCGTCCAGCATCTGCGCGCTGAGTACAATGGCATAAATTTCTGCCTGAAATATTGTTGCGTACTAACCCAGGTTTGCAAAGAACTCTCTTCTTGACCCAGCGTCGTACGCTCCGGATCCAACTCCCGTTGGGGTCTTTGAACCGTCGGTGAACCACGTGAGGTCTGCTTTGACGAGGTCGTTTGAGTTTTGAGTTACGCTCCCATTCGTCTCTGCTTGGAAGAGGACGTTGTATGCAGTGTAGTGGTTTGTTGTGTATGGCATCATGTCTGAGGGCATACCCAGAAGACTGTGACTTTGAGTGTCGTCCAGTAGACTGGTCCGCTCCATGACACAAGCCATTTGTGTGTTTCGTACCACCTGTAGCAGTCTGTACGTTGTCCATCTGACCTCTCTTTCCAAGTATATATGGAGTGGAGGAAGGTCCAGAAGTATTTCCATAGCCGCCGACGGTGTGGTGCTCATTGCTCCACTGATTGCCAGGCATGCTTGTCTTTGCAGACTTGACAGCTTCATTTTGGCCAAGGCTTGTAAGCCTTTGGACCACCAGCTACACAGCCATATGCGATCATTGGCCTAAAGATCGTTACATTATATCTAGTGTATTTGCTTGGGACCAGTGCCCCAAGTTCTTCCACAGATCTTTTTGCAACTCCATAGGGAGAGCTTTGCTCTGTGGATAATCTTTTCCAGATGGGAGTTCCATAGTAGCTTCCTATCAAGTGTGATACCTAGATATTTAGCCTCCTCCGCAAATGGTATAACTACTCCTTGAAGAGTAGGTGGTATAAGGTCTCCAGCCTTTTTCGTCTAGTGAATGGTACTATAACAGTTTTGCGAGGATTTACAGACATCTGCTCCCTCTCGCACCACTGATACGTGACTTGAAGAACTTCCTGAAGGACATTGGATATTGTCCTCTCGGAGTTTCCTTTGATCATTATGACAAGGTCATCCGCATATGCTTGAACCTCAACTCTCCATAAGGAGAGGATCGCAGGTCGTCTACAACGAGGTTGTTAGCATATTACGGATCCAGCCGCTTATGACCGGTTCTATTCCTCTGGAAACTGCTGCTTCATACAGTGAGTTAGGTAATGCATTGTTAAATGCTCCTTCTATGTCGAGGAAGAGTCCCACCATGCTCTCTTTGTTGTCAAGAGACCTGGTAATCTTCCCCACGAGGTTATTAAGTACCAAATCGGTTGATTTGCCAGCTTGATAGGCATACTGGTGCACATTCCGAGGGTGTGAAACTAAGACTCTCCTCCTGATGTGTACATCCAGCATTCTCTCTAGACTTTTCAGTATAAAGGATGTAAGGCTAATGGGTCTGAATGACTTAGGGTGTGGCTCTGTACGGCCCACTTTGGGAACGTACACCACCCTTGTTGCCGCCCAGCTGGATGGGATGAAGTTCCATGCCAGACTAGCCTGAATAATTTTATAAGAGAGGGCCCCTTTGTAATAGGGCAGGAAAGATGCCGTCCTTTCCAGGTGTCTTGAAGGACTGAAAAGTTTTACAGCGTTTTCAATTGCCTTGGCTGTAATGATCGAGCGGCAGACTTTCCATTCCGATTTTTGAGGTCGATTTATACGTCCTCCGGAATTATATTGTATTGTATTATTATTATTATTGTATTATATTGTATTGTATATTATATTGTGGAATTGTACTCAGAAACCATTATTGTTTATTTTCTCACTCGAATTTACCTAAATCTTATTTTTTTTACATATCTTCACCGCTTAAATTTTTATTCAATAGCATCTATTTCTTATTTTATGCTGTTTTGTTTATGTTCTAGTCTTTTCCGAATGCTTCATTAATGCCTTCTTTTTATTCCTTCACATTTACTTGTTGAAGATTTATCTACATTCATCCTGAATTTTGATACATCCCAAATCTTAGACGATACATACTCCAATTTTCTGTCTCTTTCATTCATGCATCCTACTGCATCTTTCATTTCTACCATATAAACACTTGTTTCATTCATAATCTTCTCATTTCCATTCAACTACAATCTAGTATTTAGTCTCTTTTTTATTGTTAATGGATATACGAAGGAAACAAGTAGGTACAGATGAATGCGGAAACGCCACTCAATCTCACTAAGCATTCTCCTAAAGAATGGCTCCGAGGGCTCACATTCAAGGAACCCCAGTTCGTTGAAATATTTCAAATGTACCACATTCAAGTGAATATCGTAATCTGTCTGGTTCTCTAAGACTATGACCGGGCTCCTTAAATTTTAAACGCCACCCTCCCCTCCCCATAACATAACTTCACTGACCTATGATGATGATCTCTTACGAATTTATTATTATTGTTACGAGATCGCACTGAGGAATTGTTCTCAATTCATTTAGAACGAAATAGATTTGCTTACCTTGTGAATTTGTAAGCACAGAAGTATTCTACAGCTGTTCTAGACCATTGACATAACGTGTCAACTGATCAATCATATTGAAAGTCGATTAGTCCAGAATAAATATCCATCTCGAACGTGACAGCTTTTCCAATATGTCAACTGGCAACGTGTGAAATTTGGGAATATGATGTTTCGGGACATGTGTCTAGAACGTCACTGTCGCTGTCACTTGCTAATATAGGTATGTGTAAGAAGACAAGGCAGTCAGTATAGTTTTGAATGTTATGGAATGTCATGGAAGTAGATTTAGATTAGATTCATCGTAAGTGGGCCATTGTGACACCTCCACTATGACCGAAGGTCTATTGTGGCTCTCATGGAAATAGGATTAGAAGGAAAGTCAAGAAGAAGAAGGCTAGTAACTGGAGTTAGACAGTGGAGAACAGTCTAGAATGTGTATGTAATAAATTTTAGGGACAGTTTTGTTAGAGAAGTGATGATAAGCGAGTGTGGAAGAGTAATAGAGAACAGTTGCGTTTCTTACTGAGTTGATAAGGATTCAAGACAGAAATAAGAGTAAAATACCCTTGTTTATGAAGATATTGAAATAAATTATGGGAAAAAGTGGTTTAGAATTAAAATTTAAAGTCAGATGTGAATTTGTAGATTTTTTTTAGTTATTAAATAAAAAATTGGTAGATCTGAAATTGGGATTAGGGAGGTTTCATAATGAATAATAATTTTGTTTTTACAATTTCCATTGTGGTCAAAGTCTTGTTTAATTTTATCCGTAGAAATGAACAACAGAACTAGAAAGCTCACACTTGGGGACGCAAGCTTCTAAGCCACTAAGTTTCCCTTAAAACTTGCCATATTTCCCCTTTGCAGTAGGTGTAAAAGGAGCCGAGATTCCTGTATAGAGAAACGAATCTGGGACTCGCTCTATAGCTCTATGAAGTAGGAACCCCGAAATATTTATCCATTCAAAGGGAGGTTGTATAGATCATTTCACAATATTTTAAGGTCGTAAATCCAGAGGTGATCATAAACCCATAAGTAGCAGTTTACTTGACAATAGATGGGCAGGGTAATTTGCGGAGAAAGTAAACACTACTCTCTCAGGTACCTAAAGGATCCTCTATTTAAACCTGTAGTGTAATGTTTACTTTATGGGCAATTAAATTTTGCCCATCTATCGTAAATGTAAAGGGATTATGTTTGTCTCTGATTTATGACTTTAAATATCTGAAAATATTCTATAGGTACTGGGTTTAATAATAATTGTCAATTTTGTCCAAAAAAATCAAATGTTTGTCCATCCTTTATTAAAAAGGTTTTTTATTTATTATTTCTTATAAAATCATGAGATCATAACTAGAGAACCTAAAAAGGAGTCCTCATCTAACATACCCACTTCATTTACTTGTGGAGAACGCAAGGGGTGGAATCATTCATGCACTTGCAAACAATTTTGACAGTCTCGTTTTTTTCAGGAACAACGTTTAAAATTAAGAAGCACGGAAATTCTGCAATCGCATATAAGAAGTTACCTAGCAAGGAAACATAAAAAGGAAGAAGAAAGAACGTTGTTTGATGCGGGGAGTAATTCTCTTCCTTTAAATGTTTTATTGACAAAATTTTTATTCTTCTATGATCCAAACTGTGACAATGATCGATTGGTAAGCATCAGAATCAGTTATTTAAACTAAAATTTAAAAAAATCATTTTTTTAGTTTCATTTTTCCAATTATTTACTTCAAAAAAGCTCTGAAATTTTACAACATTTCGCATTGGATAAGAGTTTCTCTTGGGCAATGAGAAGATACTTGGTTATTTGTTTGAAATCGCTGCGCAACCAGAAGCTGACAAACATATCCCTGCGTTCTTTAGACGTATTTGGAAATAACCTATCAGCACTAGAATACTTAATGAGAAAAGGTGGGTACTTTTGTCAAAAATTTAAGATTTTTTCGTCTCTGAATTATGATGCAGATAATTGTTGTTACCTTAATCTTTTTCAGGTTATTATACCATTTTAAGAAGTTTATTGGATATGATGAACGAAAATTTAGAACACATAATTGCTCTTATAAAGAGACCATTTCTATACTTGGGTTCATCTATAGAATATGAGACTGTCGTCATTTCAGAATTTAGCAACAATTTCCTAAAACCGACATTAACACATTGTGTGAAAATTGTTTTGTTGCCTCAGCTGAAAGCAATAAACATTATACCATTCAATAGATTAGTTCATCACTTGAGTACTGAAAATTACTTTGAAAACACAAATAATCTCTGTTACTGTGTTTTGGCTTTACAACCAAATGATTATGGTAATATGTTACTAGTACCACTTTATCTTGACGATTTAATGATTTTTTTGCATATTATTTGTAGATTCTTCAATCGAAGCGATATCTGTTCTGTCGGCTCTAACATCTAATATTCACTTTTTGAAACTACCGGATTCGGTGTTATCCGAGGACAGTGATCATGAAGACAGTATGGAAATGGGCGCTGAAGAATTAATGCTGGCTGATTACTTGCATTTAATAAATAACCCCGATAAAGTTAAAAAATGGGTGAACTTTTTCAATGCAAATTATGAAAATGAGCATGTAGTCATGTTGTTTATAAAACTGTGTTACAATCTGCTCTTGGTTTATAAAGATTCGGTGAGAAAATACTTGTAAGTATACTTACCTACTTTTTTTTAACTTTCATTGATTAAGTACCAATTGATTTAACAACAATCTAACAATGAACATGACCTGTATCTCGCTATTATAAGTTAGATTGTTGTTAAATTAATTAATTAAAACAGGTCATAGTCATTATTAAGTTATTAGATGAAAGGGGTATTACATTACTGAACGCAAGTCTCATTTTCAGGTTGTTATACAAGTTGGGACTAAGCAGTATTTTCCTTAATAAACTTTGGATGATTGTTATCAAGAAACGGCAAACATCCATTCATTCAACAGCAGCTTCATCCATTTCTTCAAGAGAATATAGAATTGCTCTTTCAGTTTTTAGTGATATGTTCACGTTTTACACTGAAACATTAACTGACAGAGGTGAGTATTACTTTGATAATTTCGATAAATAAATGTATCAATTTATTCCTTTTTAGAAAACTCTGACACTAGCGATACCTTTAGCCACAAAGATCTATATGAAATGTCAAAAATGTACCAGAGTATGGCTATGGAATTAGTTGAAATGGCATTTCCAATGTGCAGATCCAATATGGTACAGTCTTCACCTGAAGTACTCCATCTATATACGACTTGTTTAAAGTGTACAAAAATGTTATATATGTTAGATATTAGGAAAAAGTTCTGTCCTCTTGGATTTTGGACTTCGAAAAAAATTCACGTCTCTCACGATTTAGGAAGAAAAAATTATCTATCCAAAACTATTCAACCGTTCTTTGGAATAGTGAATGAAAACGATGGTAAGCTGAAGTTTGAATGTAATATTCTTTTGCGATCAGTAGTCAGATTTTTTTTTATTAATAAATTCACCAAAATCCTTTTAGATGAAGACCATTTACCTCCTCTATCTACAATAGAACAGAGATCTTTAGCAGTGCTGCAACAGCTACCATTTCTGATCATGTTCACCACTAGAGTCCTGCTTTTAAGAGATCTATGCAGGTGCAGTCTAGGAGACAATGAATATCAAAGAATGCATAACGAGTTCTTCAATGATAACGTTGTCATCATAAGGCGAAATTATTTATATGAAGATGCGTTTGAGAAATTATCAACAAAAAGCGGTAAGTCTCGTCCTGGAAATAAATAATTATAAAACGTCGACTTATTGATTGATTGAAATTTTTTCAGATGTCGAATTCAAGCATAAGATGAGGATACAGTTTGTGAACAGTGCTGGTTTAGATGAGGCGGGTATAGATGGTGGTGGTATTTTTAAGGAGTTTCTGAACGAGGTTCTGAAAACTGCATTCGATCCAAATAGGGGATTTTTCCTTTTAACGACTGATAACACCCTTTATCCTAATCCAAACGTGGAAGCACTCACTGAGAATTACAAAGAACATTACCGTTTTATTGGCAGACTTGTTGGAAAGGTAAATAATGAAATTATCAGTTTTGCTCATATCATTAATAAATCTTTTTGCAGGCCATATTTGAGAATATTATAGTCGATTTACCATTAGCCGAATTCTTCTTGGTAAAACTTCTGATCGGAAGGGCCAGTGCTCATTATTTGAAATTTTTGGACCCCGTTCTGTACCGTAACTTACTTTACTTAAGAGATTGCACTGGAGACGTTTCCGATCTTGGGTTGGATTTCACAACAATGAATAACGACTTGGGTGAAACGAAGGTAAGATTTAATTTTCAGGTTAGAATGCCTATTTATACCATCAGATTTGAAAGTGGGACCTTCAAAATTATTTAACTGCTGTGTAGCAGGACTTTTCGCCATTATATAAGTAACAAAATACTTTTGTATTAAGTTTCCCTACTCATAGGCTAACTTCCACTGAGAAGGGACCTCTTTATTCTCATATTTTTTACAACAGCCTGTCTAATAGTTTGAAAAGTAAAAAAAAGTTACGTGACATCAAGACAGAGCTGTTTGACTATTTATGTACTTTGGAACCTTATTCTGTGGCTGAAAAACGGTTGAACTTTTAAAAAACCCTATGAGTTAAATGTTTTAGACAATTTTACGAGCTTTTATACACTTTCGGGAAAAATGTTTTTTTTTTCAAAAAAATCTACCTTTCCCCCTCCCCTCAAGACCAACTTTCTGAAGGAATCGCTTAGAGTCTACACCACCTTTTGGGCCATTTGTTTACTTACTAAAATTAAGTAAATCTCCAAAAGTCTACATAGGTGGTACAGTGTAAAAAACAAATACGGTCCTGAATGAGAGCTTTAAAATTCTCGGATCCGACCCATTTTCAATAGGTTGTATTGGGGGTGCCTAGTCACGTCCCTGCCAAATTTTATTCCAATCGGTGCAACTTTGGGACACTCGGAGTATTTCTCAGGCTATTGCTGAAAAAATCCCGAAATTTTCGAAAAAATTAATTTTCCCGGAAGTGGATGCCGTCCTTTTTCAATAGGCATGACTGACAGACATTTTCGGGAGGGAAGAGTGCTGATAATTGTTTAATTTTCATCATTTGAAAACCGAATTAAATTCATTTTTGGCATTTTGGACATTTTTGGGAGGGAAGAGTGCTGATAATTGTTTAATTTTCATCATTTGAAAACCGAATTATTTCGTTTTTGGCATTTTGGACATTTTTGGGAGGAAAGAGTGCTGATAATTGTTTAATTTTCATCATTTTAAAACCGAATTAAATTTGGTTAACGATAATTGATAGGGCTAGAGTTCAATTTTAAGTTGATAAGTTATTGTTGAACTCTCCAGGGTGTTTCAAATTTTAGGATAAACACACTATCATTGCTACACCTTGTATTTAAAAAAAAAACACTTATAGACTAACTTTCTGGAAGACAACCTGTCATTAAAAAAAAAATTGTCTAAATCGGAGAAGCAGTTTTGATAAAAACTAAAGAAAAAACTCTTTGTTATTTCTTCGTGGTGCGTTAATTTTGCGGGGAAGTGTATTAGGCCAGAATCTAGATAAAAAAGAAGAACACATGTTAGATATTCCTATCCACCAGTTCTAGATCATCAGCTGATTGTCTTCACTTCAGATTTATTGTTTAAATTTAACTTTGCTTAACTCTAATGTGACAATATTTAAAATGACACACTTACAGGTTATGGAATTGAAGCCTTTCGGTGCAAATATACCAGTCACAAATGAGAATCGACTGGAATACATTCAACGATTGGCTGACTTGAAATTGAACATACAAGTTGAGAAACAGTGTGCGGCGTTTAGAGACGGACTTGACAGTGTTGTTCCATTACTGTGGTTAAGGTTATTCAATCATAATGAATTGCAAATCATTGTTGGCGGAGATACCCAGGAAGTAAATCTGGCGGATTTAAGAGCTCATACTGTTTATGGAGGTACGGCTGATTATTATTATTATTATAGTATAATAAACTGATAAATTATTAAATAAAATGATATACAGGATGGAAACTTGTAAGTGGGTCATAGGAATTTAAAATGCAGATTCAGTTTTGTGCAAATATCTCCAGGTTTAGATTTACAGAAAAATTTTAGAGGACATCATAATTTGTGACAATAACGATTTGTATTTAACCCTTAACTACGCGCGCCCTGAAATACAACATAACTATTCGCGTGGTGTATTTTGTACACCAGGCCTAAAAACCACCATAAAACAACCAGTTTTAATATAAGTAAAACAAATAACGTAAATAATGTTTAAAGAAATATTTGCATTACAAATATTGAACAAAAAACTTAAATTCAAAAGTATGAAACAAAAAAAATCTTAAAAAAGCAGAAAATTGCACCAAAAAAAAAAGTTTTTTTTAAGTGACTACTCGCTTTCACGCATTGTTTCATCATCGTTGATAGTGCACTTCGAACAAGTACTGACAGTAGTTGCATGTTCTTTGCATACAGGTCTCCCACATGTATGACACGACATGGTCGTGCATACCCAATTTTTCTGTCTTCCGCAACAAAAGCACCTTTTTCGTATTTTTGTTGGTGGTTCTTTACACTGGCACTGACAGTGCGTGTAAACAACACTTCACCAATAGGTTAGATAGCCACCCCGGGTGCGCATGAAGTATTAAACAAAAATGGCAGCAACCATAGTTATAGTGGTGTACAAAATACACCAGCGCGAGTAGTTAAAGGTTAAGGAGCCTACCTTCAGTTGAATTGAAACACTTCACTAATAATGTAGAAATATCCTAAAGAAAATTCTAATTAATTTTCATAAAGGCATAAGTGATTAGGGTGACCCTGCTGTTTGGAACTAAAAAATGTGCATTTCAAAATATTTTTTTAAAAAGATGTCCGACTGGACCGGTCGGTTCATTTCCACACCTATGGAAACTGTCTGGACCTGGTTGTATTTTGGACAGATCAATAATAAAATAAAATCCACCTCTTTTTAGTTCAAAACAAGCGGGTCTCCCTAGACGCTTGTGTTTTGGTTACAATCTGGCATATGTGCATTCTGAATACAAAATTATTTTTTTTCTGCGACGGGCTATAAGTTTGACCTTTTTTCCCCGTTGACAGGTAGAAAAATGCCTCATTATATGAGCTGCATCTTATCGGGGAAATAAATGAATTAGCAGGGAAATAAATGAGTACTTATTTCCCCGAAATGGCGGCTTAGGTATAGCTACTATTAACACTCAGATATCATTAAATTTATATCAAATATACGTAAAGGAAAGTTACCTTATTATCCAAATGGCAATTATTAAGGGAATTTTCATAATAATCACTATCCATATTATTAAATTCACTCATCGAAAACTAACAAGAATCTTTGCAAAACTGTCTTCAATTTTAATTACATCAATATGACGTTTATGTAATAATTAAATCGTTTCGTTACCCAGGCAACGTCAATTACGATAAAAGAAAGTTTGAAAATCTAAGTTTAACATAAATCATTTTTCCGACATAATTTTCAGTTATCTAACTACGTTTTTCGACATTCTAACACTGATATTTCTTCTCGCAGAAAAAAATTTTATATTACACACGAGAAAAAAGTGCGATTTTAGCTCTCGATGTGTTTGTCGACGAAATCACATCTCGAGCTAAAATCTATCACTTTTTTCTCTTGTATAATAAATAACTATTATTTTTATTTTCCACAAGGTGCGTCAATGCACCTTTTGTCATAAATTAACTGTAATGTCAGAAAAATGAATCTTTAGAGGTGAATATCTCGACAAAACGAGTTTTCCTGGGCTTAATCCCATGGAGACTCGTGATCTACACATCGAGTACTACCAATTCCCAAAATTACATCAAATTTAACCAGGAACCAATCTCCATACGCAGGGTCCTTTAATTTAAATTATACTTTCAAGATTTTGTTGATGACTACTCAATATCGAAATGTAGATACAATTACGCAGCAGAAGAATTTCACATCACAATAAAATGCACTGAATGTAGGACTTATTAGGTATTTTTGGAAAAAAACTCAAGATTTTAACTTTTTATTTTTCTACATTAGTATTAACCTATTCAAAATTAAAAGTAGCTAATTAAATACATTTTAGCCATAAAAGGCAAGCCTGGAGATATTATTTGCACAAAACTGAATTTGCATGTTAAATCCCTATGACCCACTTACAAGTTCCACCTGTAGAAAATGTGGATAATCTGGCAGGGTTGGTTGATGAGATGCGGAATTTTTTTTTTTTTGTTCTTAAATCTCATTTGGTATACATCTATATGACTCTCAATAAGAAAGATTAGTTGGTAATTGATTCTTGACTATGATTAATATTTTTTTATTTTCTGGCCTCTCAATGGCACCATGTCTAGCTCAATGTCGCGGCTTTATGCTTACCAACAACTGAATGTTGTGGAGTACCTATGTGTTATTTTATAACGACATCAGTTTTGTTTTTCAAGCAGTGATGTTGATTTTACATGCAATAAACATATAGTTTGATTAATTAAACATTGCTTGAACTTTTATGGGGTGATGTTTTTTTTTAGATCCATCTGTTCATGACTCAATGCATAGTATTGCATTGAGAGTTCATAAATTATAAGAGGACTGAGAACGTTTTTTTTTTTTCAATAATAATAATTGTTGAATTATCACGCAAAAAAGCATAGTTTTGTTCTGCATCTCTGCTTTGCTCGATTATTGAAGCAAATGTGCAAAGATATGTTTTAAAGTTGTGCACCCTGGTTCATTTTCAAGTGAAATCTGAGCGATAGAAACTGAAAATTTGTAACTGATTATGATTTGATTTTTATTCAATTAACTTGAGTAGAAGGAATTTTTTTATTTGTTCAGATTCAGTTGGTAAATGTGGGTAGTTTGTTGTGTTTCAAAACATTTTTAACTCCACTAATTTTACAGGTGAATTCACAGCTGAACATCCTACAGTTCTTCTGTTTTGGAGGATTTTACACAACTTTACAGATGTACAAAGGAAACAGCTGCTTAAATTTGTGACCAGCTGTTCTAGACCTCCTTTATTAGGATTTAAGGTAACACCTTCAAGTTATTAACTTAGTCTTGTCATTTTAGTATTATCATTGACATGTCTGTATACAAAATTAGAACATGAACTATTCCATACAAAGTATTTCAAATGTTACTGATACCACTACCACTACCCCACATGCCCCGATACTGTTCAATTTATTTTGCAGGATACCCTAAGTAATTTTTTACCTCGAAGATTTTATTTTTGAAGTTCTGATTATTGTGGCAGATGCGGTTAGGAGACTAGTGTAGGAAACTGAGCTCAAAAAGCGGCGACAAAATTAAGTGCGATCGAACGTTTCGGGGCGGACCTAGCAACGATTTAAACAATTACTTTCGTTTACTTCATTTTAATTCATTTCGTTTACTCTAAATAAATTAAACTACTGTCAAAATTACTTCAGTGGGGTTGTGTAAATCAATATCAAAGAAATCAACCAAATTCACTTGGTGCAAGGTCCGCCCTAGATGTAGCTAGTGTCAATGTCGTCGACCTTTTTGTATTTTGTTTTATTAGAAATTCTGTTTTGTCGAGCAATGAATTTCATTTAATATTTTTGTAGGAACTGAATCCCCCGTTTTGTATCCAGTCTGCCGGAAGCGAAGACAGAATGCCCACAGCAAGCACCTGCTTGAATCTACTGAAAATTCCGCTCACACAAGACGAGGAAGTTTTGCGGAGAAAATTATTATCGGCTATTGAACAACAAGCTGGATTTGAACTTAGTTGAACTTGTAGATACATATAAATGCAAATATTTAATTTTCGATTAATAATAAATTATTTTATTGTTAAATATACTTTTTATACAATGTCATAAAGCTATAAAGTGGTAGCCGACTCTTTTTATTCGTTGATCTTTCACATACATATTTATTATTATTTATAGTCTCAATACTTAATGGAAAAAATTAACTTGTTTAATGGAAAAGAACAGGTAAGACTATTGACGTTTAATTTAACCACAATTAATTAACAAAACAAATACATTTATTCGCAAGCTTTCACTAGAGCTTCTCCTACTTCAATGGCTATGGAAGCCTCCGCTTTGGCCTGAAAATATCCAGTATAAGTTTTATATTGCAATTTATTAAAAAAAAAATTACCTGATCTGTTGATGCGGATGATAAAGAACTTTGTGCTTTACTTAAAATTTCTCTTGCGGCGGCAGCATCTAAATTTTCTACAGGGGCAGCTTCTTCAGCAATAACCTGAAAAATATAACCATTAGCACTGAAGTTTTTTTATTGAATGTGACTGTGAAATGCCAGGGCAACACCTGGCACACGCTACTGACTAAACAACTTGACATAAGGCAAACATTAAATTATACCTGGACTGAAGAATCGTCATTGATTGTAATAGTTCCGCTTGAAACGAATATCTTTTTCACATTTCCATCGTTTTCAAATACCGACACTACCCCTGGTTTCAAGACAGCCAGCAATGGCACGTGTTTTGGTAAAATACCAAAACTGCCGGAGAATGATGGAACATCGATTTGCCTCACAGCTACGCCATCATAAAACACCTGAAAAGAAAAACATTATATTTAGTAGTCAAAATTAAGGAGATTTAAACAGAGATATCTTTCATCGGTTGCGGAAATACCGGTTAACATTGTAAAGGAGGGTTTAGTTTGTCAATTACACAACTCAGATTGTCTTTTTTCAAAGTTGTGTATATTTTATAAATTACCTGTCCAGCATAAGTGCCATATTACCAATTGGTATCTTCTCTGCTTTTTTATTTGTATCCAATGCTACCAGGTATATTTTAAACCGTTCTATCCAGGCTTTTCAGTTTTCACTATTCAATTTTTCCCTTTTCTAAGTTGTTATTGGCGACGCCAAGTAGGTTGTTGGGGGTGGGGGTAATGATATAACAATAATCAAGTAGAGGTATTTTGATGTTATTAATTAAACTACTCCATAACAATGATCTTCGACGTATTCTATTCTATTATTGTCTGTTGGTGTTCTGGTGCGACTTTGACGTCCTGAGGATGGTGCCGGGTTGCCAGCTTGTCAACCTAGCTAAACCCTCCTTCAATACGGACAGTGACAGTGCTGCAAATAATTTAGGTGAGTCTGCATTGCAACAGACAGGGTCAGGCAGGATTGTCAGATTTCCTAAAAGATTGAACCTTTAAGAAAGTCAGACAGTCACGCCAGAACACCAACAAACAATAATAGAATATGTCGAAGATTATTGTTATGAAGCAGTTTAATTATTATTACATCATTACCCCCAACAACCTACTTCACAAACACGTGTTTAGCAAAACAACCGATATTATAGCACTGGTCATACAGTGCCGGTAACTGTCGCAGACAGATGTAAATGACAACCATCCCTATTTGAACGAGAATTTTCAGGAACAGTAACCAAACGGCACCATACCAAAATTGGTTGTAGTGGTTGGGAATCGGAACATGTCCTGAATGTTCACCACACATTGGTTTGTTATAATTCTCACGTATTTCTATCAGTAACAAAAAATTATTTATTATTAGCTTATTACCTGATTGCCAGCAGCAAATGTGAAACTCATATCATCAGCGTATCCACGACTGAATTTGGTGTTAATTAACCGTTTGGTCAATAAACGTGAAGCAGGTCTCAATGCAGCCATAGTAGTTTCTAAAAATTGGAACAGAGGGTGTCAACCCTTATTTTTATATCAAAGTTGGGTACGTATACAAATTAAAAAATATAAATTTAACAATTCAAGATAATAAAGCAAGAATCACGTCAGTGGATCGTAACAAGACAACAAAAGCAATGCCTTATAATGAATTATTTAGTATAAAATGAAAAATTGGAATCAAAAAGTTAGATTTATTACATAAGAGACATGGATCTATAAAAAGGTAACCTCAACTTAATAATTATAATGATAATAACAATTGTGGAATAATGAAAATGTTGGAAATTTTAAAGACAGCGTTACATAGGTACATTACCTGTTAATTTATCACAATTTAATTCCGAAATGAACAAAAATTGCTGGCTTTCAGGAGTGAAAAAACCCTTGACAAAAATTAGCAGCAAAAATTGAAATATTGAAAATTGCCATTTCCATTTTTCAAAGCGACAGTTGACAGACAGTTTATTTGAAGTTTGACGTTGCCATTGACAAATTAACTGCTTCTGCGCAACTATACCCACAGAATAAGAACTTTAGGAATAATGTTGATTTGGAAGGCAGCCGCGCTGGCGCTAATCAAAGCCACTCTATAGGGAACCTGTATTACCGTTTTACTAGGGTAGCGCATTCACTTTTTGACGTTTACTAAACACGGTTATGTTTGAACAGCTGGATGTCATATTTTTGGCACATTTGATCACAGGCGTAGGTATCAAGTGGAAAAAAGCGAAGTTTGAAAAATGAAACAAAATAATAACACGAATAGAATTCGAGGAACCCTCTTTCAGTGGGTATTAAAAACATATTACGGGTTTATAGGATCTACGAAGCTGTAGACTTTAGTATCTAACACGTAGTTGCTGAGAAAAATGCGTTTAAATACGCGGACTTAATAACAAATTATGTGAATTTTTAGACAGTTGTACGTTCATGTAAAATCTGACGTTTATGAAGTCAAATTTGACATTCCCAACTTTTTTCCCAACTTTTTGTGAGAATGAGAATGCGCTACCCTAGTAAAGCGGTAATACAGGTTCCCTACCACTCTACATGGCTTGAAACTCCTATATGTGGCATTTTGAAAATGTGTTCTTAATATTCATATTATTATCACATGGTGGTGTCATGGGATTATGGGTTAATATTTGGTCATTATCAATGGAACAATGTGATGTCATTACATAAGTTATAAAAGAGCGAAATAAAAAGTTTCACTAACATCAGTTAGGTACTCGATCATTTATTCCAAAATAAAATATCTACTAGTGTGACACCGTTTACAACAGATGGATCAACCGTTTAATAAAAGAAAAAGTGAACATTTGTTAAAGGGGACTGTATAATCCATATTATGCTTTGGGTGAGTTTCTAAATTCCCAACGTGTTGGACAACCAGTCAAAAGGTCGGCAGTCAAATGTTGAGTTGGATTATTGAGTTGATGCGAGGTATTTTATAAACGATCTAATAGGTAGGCAATAATTGACAAAAAAAGAGATTGATAGAGGAATAATTTTGTGCAAATTTTAGAACAGAGAGTGTTAAATTTTTATTTTATTTTTGAAAACAAAGTGAAAAAAAAATTTTCACTAGAGATTATAAGCCATCCTAAAGATGGCTAATAAGAGAAATTAAGGACTGATGTATAGCCCAGGAGGGCAAGCCTTTTGGGGGCGGAAATTTTTATTGAGTTTATATTTTATTGCTACCATTAATAACGACCATACCATTTTTAACCATATACCATATTAAACCATACCAACATTTACCATTAGTATTTTAGTCATAGTTTTTGCATCTGAGCAATAAATTTTTCAACTATTATAGCGGGATTTGCGTGACCTTGAACCTTGAAAAAAATTTCACCTGGGTGCATCTTATCAATCCTTATAATAAATGGCCGAAAAAAATAATAAAACTAAAAGAGAAATTGCTTGAATTAATTTTGGGTTTCTTTGATTTTTTTATGGCGAATGACATCATGCAAAAGCAATAAATATGGAAGGCCATTAGAAAAGAAAAAGTTTGTCTTTGGAAACTCTAGGATCTAGTCAGTTTTGAAAATTAATATGTACTTAAACCTTAAAAAAATTTTGATTAATTTTCATCAATATTAAAAAGATATGGCTGAAAGAAGTTGTTCAGTTTTTTGCAGCAAAATTTCAGCAACGTCTGACGTTTTCATAAATTTTGTTGCAGATTCTTGATATGCATAACTATGAAATTGTGCAGCTTTTCACTAATTTAACCAACCCTGTATCTCTTGCTTACTGTTTCCAGTGTCCCAATTATCCCAATATTTTTCTTGGACACTATATATATTTTTTGTATAATAATCTATTGCATCGAGTTAATAAAAAAAAATTTAGAAGTCTTGTTAAAGTTTTTAAGTCGTTGTGGGTTGTAGTAGGTATATGGTTTCTTTTTATCTAACCCACTATAAACAAATAATTATTGCTGTCTAAGTTAAATTATTATAACCATAAAGTATTACTATAAGTTAGATAAGATAATAACGTAAGACTCTAAAGCTGTGTGCTAGCCGAAACTTACAAGAACAATAATAAGTAATAATATATAGGTAGGTACCTAATAATAATCGATGATAAGAACTTTCAATAATAATATTTGTATACCTAATTAATATAATAAAGTCGTTGTTCTCAAGCTGGATGATATGATTTAACCTACGTAACAGATAATTATTTTTATAACTATACAGAGTATTTTAAATAAAAATTCATTTAGTTATTAAGTTTAATTAAGATGGGATAAAAATAAGTTTCTTTCGGTTGGGGAAAACATATAAAAATAGTTTTTTTTTGCTTAGGAAAAACAAACATAACGGCCTATTTAATAATTATGCAGGTATACGTGGTATGTATTATAAACACGCCAGTTTACTCATATTACTTATTACAGGAATTTATATTTCACCATAAACTGATTGTGTTTTCCCATTTCGTTCATTAAATGATAAGTACTTATACACTCTGTAATTATTATTAATGATCAATGTAATAAACGCACAATTATTAAACATCTGCTCAAGAGCTTCTTATGGAGTTAATTTAAATTTGGATGTTTACACAGTGAAACAGTCATTTGTTCCAGTGCCTTCGGGAATGAAAAAACTAGTTTCTTTCTACTTTAATTGTTTAATTGTGTCTTAATAGGAAGGTACCTACGTATTTTAAATAAATATCATTATTATTATTAATCAACCCAGAATGTTTATGTGAGCTATACATCACTTATTATATAAATGTGGAATAATTATTTGTGCTTGGCGCTTATTAATTATTATTAGTGCTATTGTGCCAGTGCAGCTTAATTTTTACAAGTAACCAGGTAAGAGTAAAATACTTTTTGTAACTAGAACACTACTAAACTATTATTAATACGTCGTGTTTAAGAACGAGTAAAGGCATTTTTGTCTTTAGATAATTTCTTACTTTATATTAAATTAAGTCTGGACTCTGGATTGCGGCAAATAAACCGTTTTAACCACAAGTAAAATAAAAATGAAGCATTATCGATAAAGTCACCATTAATACTGAATGTATGGAAGTTTCCTGCTCACTCTCCCCTTGATTTTGTGAGCGGTAATAACGTTACCCCTACATGAATTTTGCCACAATAATGTCAAAACAAAATTATATGTACCTAGTTACAAATTTTATTACGTCGTTTGAATTTTTTCAATGATGATCTTATAAGTATTACCTCCCCCCCTTCCTTATAGTCATATTTTATACCATATAGAACCTTTTTGTGTTAAAATAAGCCCAAATAGAAGCATAATAGAGGTATAATGTTATAGTGATTTTTTTCAAGAATTTTTTTGTATAGGTACACAGCTAGGGTAGTGATACTTAAAGGGTAGGTATTTATGTACTAAATTTAAGGGCATAAGAGGTAGGTATATTCCTGTGGGCGCCAATTTTAAGTCGAAAATTTCATATAAACATAATATATGTCCTAAAATGTCTGGTTTTCCAGATACATTAGGGTGTTAAAAGTTTTAAAAAAATCTGATTTTTATTAATTCTTTTTTATTTTTATATTCTTTTTTAATTACTAACTCTTCAAACATTCTTTTGCCGATATTGAAATTCGGCAGTGTTATTTGTAGTTATACACCGTGTTTTATATTAAGTCGGCACTATTGCTAACTTCGTTATTATTTAACCTAGAAAGTCGGTTAAATTAGCAAACTAGTAGTATTTTTTCTCCTGAATAAAATGGCGAAAGCAGAAAAACAATTGAACATCGCGTTTTCGAGATATTTAAAAAAATGTAATTTTTTAATGGAACACACTGTATATTTTTAGATGTATCGGTTGCAAATTTTTTTTTAAAGGAAAAAGTCTTTATGCACTATGATCCTAAAATAATAAATTCATTAATTATTCATTATTTTATTACTCCCAAAGTATAGGCTGCGACAATTATTATTGTAATTTAGTGTACCTACGTAATGTAAGGTAAAAAAATTATGTCGTCCTCAATAGTGTATTTTTCAATAAAAAAATACACTAAAAATAAGAGTTGTTACCTTGAAAAGGATTTAATTTTACATAAACAAATAACAGAACTTGTTTGTGTGTAAAATTTTATTATTTTAGGATCATAGTGCATAGAGACTTTTTCCTTTAAAAAAATTTTGCAACCGATCCATCCAAAAATATATAGGGTGTTCCATTAAAAAAGTTACATTTTTTTAAATATCTCGAAAACGCGATGTTCAATTGTTTTTCTGTTTTCGCCATTTTATTTAGGAGAAAAAATACTACTAGTTTGCTAATTTAACCGACTTTCTAGGTTAAAAAATAACGAAGTTAGCAATAGTGCCGACTTAATATAAAACACGGTGTATATTATAGATTGAAATTATTAAGTTCAGTGTGGCATTCCGACGGGAGGCACTCTCACCAATATTTTTGCATTGTAAAATATGTGCGCCACTGCACTTTCTTTATATTTTGATTCTTTTTTTCCAGATTAAATAAGCAACTATAAAACTAATAATTTTCTCTATTTTGACTTTCCTTCGCATCTCCTGTCATTTTCTTAAAAAAAAAACGTTTTTGAACAAAGCGACTTTTATTGATTTTTTCTCTAAAAAAAGTAAGCTATTGGAAAACAATCTAAAAGACAACAAAGTTGTACATATTTTAAACTCCTTATTGTAAAGAAAATATCAAAATTTTGAAAAATGCAGCGGCGTACAATTTTCTTTGCAATAATAATATTGGATGGGTGAAAAAAATATTAACACCATGCATATCTTGTAAACCAGACATTTTCGGACACGTTTATATGAACTTTTCAACTTAAAATTGGCCCAGGAATACACCCTTAAATTTAGTGCATAAGTAACACCCTGTATAAAATATCCGTGTTTTATAAAATCAAAAAATGATCTGCGTTTTTGTCTTAATAAAAATGGGATCTCTTAAATAAAAATTGTGGCAAAATTTTGAAAATGTCCTGAATTATTTATCTATACAGGGTGTCCCAGCTTATTCGAAGCGGTCTCCTGCAGGCCAAACGATGGACTTTTTCAAAAAACTTTTTGAAAATTCAAGTAAAGAATCACAATGGCCATAATTTAAAATTATTTTGGAGTATACAGAGTGTCCCATATGAGTGTGGCATATCAAAAGTTATGTTTTTTAAATAGAATGCTCCTAGGTTATTGCATTTTTAGATTGTCTGAGAAGAGAAAATAAGATTGGCTTTTACAGTTGGTGTTTAACTTCAGAAGTTTTTGAGTTATAAACAAGTGAAAATCGTCATTTTTCAAGTTCAAGGCCCTGTACAACGAAAACGGCTTAAGATAGAGAAAAACGGCTTACATGTCCCTATTTTACTTTTTCACGTACTATCCTATGATGTAGATGAAATGTTTATACAGGGTGATAAAAAATTTGAAAAATTCTGAGATTTCTCCACGCATCGCCAAATAAAAAAATCAAAGAAAGTGTAAATGTTTCTATACCATAGGATAGTACATACAAAGTTAAAATAGGGACATGTAAGCCGTTTTTCTCTATCTTGAACCGCTTTCGTTGTACAGGGCCTTGAACTTGAAAAATGACAATTTTCACTTGTTTATAACTCAAAAACTTCTGAATTTAAACACCAACTGTAAGAGCCAATCTTATTTTCTCTTCTCAGACAATCTAAAAATGCAATAACATAGGAGCATTCCATTTAAAAAAACATAACTTTGATATGCCACACTCATATGGGACACTCTGTATATACTCCAAAATAATTTTAAATTATGGCCATTGTGATTCTTTACTTGAATTTTCAAAAAGTTTTTTGAAAAAGTCCATCGTTTGGCCTACAGAGACCGCTTCGATAAGCTGGGACACCCTTTATATTTAGATGAATAATAATTTCTCAGATACATATTTTCTAATTTCGATTAAATGCCGCGACTTATAATAAATATATGTATCTATTGGATAAAATGCAACATACTTAAGTATAAAAATGACTAATGGGTATTTATTAAAATAATTGTTGCAATCTGCAATGTAATCATAATAAATAATAATTGGAGTACCTGCTTTATTATACAGTCAAGCAGAAAAGTTGGAAAATGGTGAAACATTTTTTTTATACCTACTTGTAATTTTTTTTTACATTGTCTCAAACCATGAACTACACGTTGATTAATTTCTAGATAGTCTGCCAAGGTCATATTTGTTTACGTTGCGTTGTAACGTCGAACATTATGACACTAAAAATGACAGTTAGAATTTGAAGGTTATTAAAGGGATCAAATGAAAATGTTTGACATTAGGAAGATGCAAAAACAATAAATTTAATAATCGATCACAACATCGCCCTGGCTTTGTTGTCAACTTTTCTATCCAAAATAATAAACTGATTTTGTTCTGTTTACGTCTGTCAGTTTTGAGAGTTAATTTTTTAATTTTATGAAATAAATTAAAAATTATTAGAATTATCTAAAAAGTGATAGATTATCTTTAAAAGTAAGCAAAATGCCAAAACATATAAGTAAAGAAGCGCAACAGCAGATGGTGGCAAATTTATTCGAATACTTTGGAAACGAATCAATGAATGGGGGCCATTATACCCCTAACATCAGTGAGCAAGGTATAAAAATTATTTTTTCTTCAAACGTCAGTAAATCAGACATTACTCGACTCAGTAGCCGGTCTCAAAGTTTCACTTTTCCTCCGCCGGAGCTAAAGTGTTGCCAAGCAACACTTTACCTCCGCCGGAGCTAAAGTGGTGCCATAGCAACATCAACATACAAACACATACCTGTATTAAGAATCAACTATTGAAATTTTATTAATGTAGGCCCGTATATTCATCAATAAAATTCAACCTAAGATATGAAAACTCTCTAGTTTATTATTATCTAATAAGGTTAAAAGGAATTTGGTATTAATCAAACATAATCTTTGGAAAATCTACACCGAAACGAAGTAATTCTGTGAAACGTCATAATTATACCCGAAGCCGGACGGTCGACAGTCGGCTTCAGTCGAGTCGAGCTCGTGCTCGGCTCAGTCGGTTCAAACGTCAGAAAAAAGTTGGGTTATTGCGAGGTAAACAAAAATAATTATTATTCCGTATTGAAGTTTGAATATTGAACACAAGGATAATAATAATTATAACCATATACCTAGGTACATAAAGGAATCCAACATCTTATATTTTTATTATTAGGTAGGTATTAGTGTACAGTTATTGGTACCTACCTACAATGACCTACATATTTAACATTCAACTTCTGACTGACTGGCATCATCATTAACAGAAAATGAAAAAATTGACCAAGCAGGGTCTAGCAAGAGGTAGGTAGATGTTATCATTAATTTTATAACTTACTTACAAACTTTTATAACGTTTTTAATTTTGATTTTGCGATGCTTAGTAGTTTAGTTACATAATTATTATTATTTTATTATTTTTCTTTAATAATTTCAATAATAATTTCTCGATGTTCACTGACGTTGATGACAGTGTCAATTTGACAGCGCCGCGTTTCTATAGAAGCAGCCCATACTCCATATTCACCTACTTATACCAGTCCAAACCTTTTGAAAATTCGCTTTCCTTCAATTAAAAATGATGTTCTTGCTTAAATTTGCCCACGTTTGAAGAAAAAATAGTATATTTTATTTGGAGGAAAAGTGACTTTTCATGGCTTGCTCTCTATTATCAGCCTCACTTCGTTCGGCTGATAAACACGAGCGCGCCATGAAAAGTGTCACTTTCCCTCCGTATAAAATAATATACTATTATAGGTTCAAATACTACTGACATCAAGGAATAAATATTATTATGATTTAGAGGGTAGCTGAAGCTCTGAAATTGTCGCTTTGGTACCGTCTCTACATACTCTACATACCGTCCTCAAAGACAAGTATATATTTGAGTGCAGCAAATCTTCTCTTTTGTGCGTCTTAAAGAAAATTGGATTTAAATGGAAAAAAGACAATCCACGTCGAGGTCTCCTGGAATTAGGTCACATTATTGTTAAAAGAGGAAGTTCCTACGCGCATATGTAGATTACAAAAGAGAAGGCATCTTACCAATAATTTGTGTATATAGACGAAACATGGATCTCTCAAAACGGCACAATGGGAAGGTCTTGGCAGGATCAAAACCCACGCAGTGTCAAGAAACTGAACAGAAGACGGAAGGGAAAAGGTGTTTTAAATACTTATAATATAATATGTTATAATGATGTATAATTAGGCATTAAATATAATATCATTTATTTTCATTATTTAGGTACATAGTTTTGCATGCAGGTAAGATAAATGGTTTTGTTGATGGGGCAGAATTGATTTTCTCTTCATCAACAAAAGATCCAGATTATCATGGAGAGATGAATCATGAAAAGTTTACCAAGTGGTTCGAAAACCAGTTAAAGCCAAGTTAAATTCTGTGATTATTATGGACAATGCGCCTTACCACAGTGCAGTTGAAAATAAACCACCAATTTCTTCTTCAAATAAACAACAAATTGACGAATGCGCTGCGCAGGAAGAACATTGGTTTCGAGCCTTTTTCGCTGAAAGCTCAGCTCCTAGACATTGTGAATAAGTATATTTTGTATTGACTTTATGATTTTTATATGACTAAAATGCTTATTGGTTTCACAACAGGAACAAAGAAACCAAAGCAGTATATAGTGGATTCCTTAGCTAGCTGAACAGTATGGACACAAAATTCTTCGATTCCACTATACCATTGCATTTTTAATCCAATCGAACATGTGTGGGGTATAGCAAAGCCGAACTTCAATCGTCCTTTAAGCGATGAGAGTACCGACGTTATTTCTCTTTGGCGAAATACACATCATACTGGTGTTACGGCAGAAATGTGGAATGTTTTAATTAGGTATTAATTATTTAAGAAACTGATTATATTATGACTCTGAATATTAAATTATCAATTGTCAAGTTTTGCATTAATTTATATTATTTGTAATTTGTGTATAACTTTCCAATAAAATGTTCTTTACAAATAGGTGCTTGTTATTTTTTCATTATAAATACCTTTTATGAATTAACATCATCGTTATATTCAAAAAGAAACCTTAAATTCTTTTTATTTTCAAATAAACAAAAATTTTTGATGATGTAATAAATTATGTCTATTTATTCTGTGATTCTTCATCCTCATTGCACCTACAAAATTCGAGATCTGACATCACTGCTGAATTTTCATGTGACCTTGGTAGACTATCTAGAGATTAATCAACGTGTACTTGGGTAAGTTTACGAGGTATATTATTATCAAAAATAATAAAATGACTTGAGAGTAAAGTAAACGATACACGGCCAATATTATAAACGCTGGTTAAGTTAACTGGACCAGCGTTAACTGTGGTCGTTTCTGGAGAAGATAAATTATATAGACTATAGGTCGAAATTATTGCAATTTAATTACTCTTGGCATAAAATGGATTACACAAAAAATTTTAATAAAAGTTATTCGAGGTCAATATTAGCTTCAAAATCGGGCACAGAAATCTGCCAGTTAACTTAACCATCGTTTATAATATTGGCCGACATACTTATTACTTGTTTTAAGGGGTATGTAAAAATGTTATTTGTAAAAGTTATGGCATGGCTTTATTAACACTTACAGAAGTGACAAGAGGTTTTATTTTACATTATATTATTGTCACCATCTATTAAACACAGTTAATAATAATTGTAATTTCAGTTTTTTTTCTTATAGATAGGTACTCAGAAATGTTTGTGAATCATTAATTTTATTATATTATAGTGAACATTTAAAGTGAAGCCGACTTTTGCAAATACCAAAGCACAACTCCACACAGGCAAAAGCAGAGAAAAAGTTGATGCTTGAATGCTTGATCTTATATGCGTGGTTATAATTTCGTATTTTAAAACCGTCATCTGAATGTACTGTTAAATAACTTTTCCACGTAACATTTTTATAGGTAGGTGCCTGTAAAAAACAATAAGGGTAGTTTACCTTACCATCAATAAGTCGTGTTCTGCTATATTTTTGGTAACACCTCGTATACATCAGTGATGTGTTCAGTATAATTAAGTTGCAGGACATGGGGATCTATGATGGAAACGGCAAGAGATACAGGGTTGGTTAAATAAGAGAAAAGTTGCACCATTTGAAGCTTTATAAGAATCTGATTTTTTTATATATTTTCAGTCTTTGCTGAAATATGAAAAAACTGAAAAATTAAAATTTCTTATTTTAGCCATATCTGTTTTATTGTTGGAAATTAATTAATTATTTTTTGTAGGCTTACATTAAGCCGTCAACAGCTACCCATCTGACGTTTCAAAAATTTTCAAAGCCGACTAGATCCCGGAGTTTCCATAGCCAACTTTTGTTTTTCTTATGGCCGCCATATTGATTTTTTATTGCGTTCGGTATATAATAAATAAATCGAGGAAACCAAAAATTAATAACATTCGACAACAAAAATTTCAAAAATTTTAATCTTTTTTCGAAAAAAAAACTTTTCATACCGAATATCATATGAAAAGTAAAAAATCATAAGCAAGTACATAATATGACTTCATATTAATGTAATTGGGTGAAAAAAAATCTGGGTTTTTTCCCAAAAAAGATTAATAAAATTTTTGAAATTTTTTTTTAATGTTATACCTAATAATAATGGTTTCCTTTTGATTTATTTTATACCGATGAACGACATAAAAATCAATATGTATATGCAAGGAGCAGATAATGTTTTGTTATTATTATTGATTTCTAGATTTGGAACAATGAAAACTTATTTGCAAGAATAAAACCTGAGTTTAGAATAAAAAATGTTCCCATGATATGTTTTCCAACTTCCTGCAGGCTCCTGTATATTATTATCTATTGTAGTATACACATGCATTTTATTATGTCTGAGAAGCGTGTACTTATAAGATGATCTTTGAAGTTTGATATGACATTATGTAATATGTAGGTATGTACATTATTGTATACATATAGGTACTACTATACATACGCGTATGATGTATACTAAAGCAGAGTGACTTTGAATAATAATAAAGTAATTATTAGGCAATCAAAATGAATTATCTTATAAATAAACAATCAATATTTATCTCAAATCTTAGATCATTCTATACATACACATATATCTGTCGTGGAAAAAAAAGTAAAAGACGAGAAGTTGTCTCGCAAGACTTTTTTTGGAGGTTATTCAAGTGGGATCACGTAATTTGGCATGATGTTATGGTATGTACATACCTTATTATAATAGTCTTATAAAATTTAAGTAAGTGCGACGTATACTTAGTACTTACCTTCCATGCATGGAGAAATTTTATAAATACCATCTATGAGATTTTCGGCGGTATTCTCGGGCGCCAAATTTTTGTTGAAGGTTTATTCCTCGGGAAGATATCTATATACCATCTCTCAAGGCTACTTTATATATGGCACTTGGTACTTTCTAGTAACCTTGTCCCTAAAGTTAGCAGCTCAGGGGTCAATTACTCAATTGGAGAAAAATGTTCTCCTTTTCTCGTCGTCCACCGAGGAGAAAACCTATGGGTATAAGGTAACTGATGATCGTGCTCGCGCGAGTGACTATACAAATATTTTTTTAAACGGAGATTTTTTTTAAAGAGGGAGCATTATCGGTCTTAACTGTAGGTAAAGACATAATAGTCGCTCCACTCTGGTATCTGATTCCTGGCATCGAGATCTAGCTCATATAGCCACACACAATTTTTAAATATAAATAGCCTTAAAGCCTTTCGATCGCTTGTTTTACTTTTCAGACATTCGAAAATGAATCTGAAAAGTAATGCGGGCCGAGCTGAGTTTCGGACCCGCGATCTATATGGCTCCGTAGCCAGCGGAGTCAACCACTAAGCCACACCATTCACTTTTATGTTTGTTTTCTACCTCACTATGGTGATTCTCGGTGATTCCGTTTTTACTCAAACCATTTGTAAATTTCGTCGATTTAAGTCAGAGGCCAGAAGACAAAAAATTAAAGGTTACTTACTATACAGGGATCTCTAAATGATGGACACGGCGTATACAGGGTGTTGTAGAGGATATGTTCAGAAAGACTGTAAATTTAGAACAAAAATGGTTTCCTCGACTTCGTTACCGTTATCGAGACACCCGTAAGTGTGAGACTAGCTAATAGTTACTCATAGAGTAAGGCCAAACAGCTCTCTAGAGGAGAGTGGAGAAGAAGAAGAAGAAGAACTGCGAATCAAGAATCAATGGCAGGGTTATTTTATTTTTGATTTAGATAGATAGAGGATAGAGGTTATGTTTATGTGTTTGTTTGTTTATGTATGCTTTTGCTTATCAAAAATGATTTATGGAGAAATAATGTAATAATGATCAATTCTTTTATCGGGTCTGCTTCCTTTTCCTTACAATTTCCAAGGTTATATAGGAAATATGAAGTTATGTGAGGTAAAAATTAATATACATTTGATATTGATGGGGCTTGCTTGCTGTTGCTGTTACTACTTAAAATTACTGTGTCCTGTCCTATATTCAAAATGGAAAGGTAAACAAAACGACAGTTTTGTAATTATTTAAATACCATCTACCTCCCTTATTTTAAGAAATCGAAAATATTACGAAACATTCAAATTGATGTTTGGTGTTTAATTTATAGGTTATGCTTGATTTATTTTGTGCAAGATGCAAAATTACAGATGTGTTGCCTGCTTATAATAAATAGTGTTGATTGTGTATTGTTTTCAAAAAAATTGGTTAACAAAAAATTTAATAGGTTTTGAGAATTCGAATGTCACCCACCGGTTGTCAGAAAAATAATTGTAACCGAACAAACAAAAAACCTAATTACAGTAATTTCCTACCATTACCCTGTTCTGTTATGTAATGCTTTGAAATATAATACAAAAAGTGGTCAACATTAACGCAGTCAGAGTAGGCCTTGAAAGGAGACCACCTTGTTGGATCATTCAACATGGGGTATGTTCTGGAAAATTTCATTATTGATCTTTATAATAATAATATTAAATATTTATCAAGACTATTCCGTGTGAATGCTCTGGGTAAGTAGTCACCTGATTTTATGCAAAAGATGGGGAATTACACTTGCTGATGAGCTCTAATAAGAGCGAAATGGCCATCCATGTCTTCAGCAGTGTTTATCTCTGTCTTTCTTTGGCAAGAGATCAGTGATGAGCATGAGTTTTATAACTCTCGATTTTTTATTATTATTATTATTGATTTTATATTTGGCTCGAGAATTTCCCTTAAGTAAAACCTCGATTTTTCAGTTAATTCAGGATATTTCAGCAACGACTGAAAGTATCCTAAATGTTATTTCAGATTCTTATTAAGCTTATTAAAATTGTGCAACTTTTTAAACCAATTTCAAATCTTACCGTTTTCCAAGATCTCCATGTACAGCCACTTAAACTGGACACCCTGTAAACTGTTTTCCTCTATCTTCAGCGTTTTCATTTTACCCTAACTTGAACTTGAAAATTGCGATTTTCACTTGTTTAAAACTCAGAAACTTCTCAATTTAGACTGCAACTGTGAAAACCGTTCTTATTGGATTATCTCAGACAATCTAAGAATAAAGCGTTCCATTAAAAAAAAAAAACATAACTTTGATATGCCACTCTTAAATGAGACACTCTCAGTATAGTCCAAAATAATATTAAATTATTGGCAATGTGACCCTGCATTTGAATAATATGTCAAATTTTTTTGAAAATTCATGTCTTGACAAAGAGACAGACTTAATTGACGCGGGACATCCTGTATAATAATTAGGTGTTCTGACACATAATAATAATTACTGATTTTAAAATCTCCTGTATTATCAAAATATAACATATAACTGTGGTGTCGTTGGAAATAATCTACTCCCTTTAATAAAGGTAATTCATGACTGATACAATGTTAGGGCCGGTTGTTCGTACGTCAGTTAAAAATTTTGAGATAACTACTGATTTTAAATTGCAAATTTTGAAAATACGGCGAATATAATTAATGATCTTGTATTTTTAATCAGTAATTAACTCTTCTTAAAGCGAGCAGAATTCATTTTCAGAAATATCAGACCAATGGTTTGATAATGCAGGTCATTTTAAAATCAGTAGTTATCTCAAAATTTTTAACTGACGTACGAACAACCGGCCCTAAGTTAATCAAATTTAATGGCTGTATTTTCAAATTATGCAATTAAAACGATTTACCTGCAAATCAGCTTTTTGCTTTCCTTGCAATCTTGCATGAGTGTTATGGTTATGATTGTTATGGTTATGATTGTTATCTAATTCTAAATTCATAATATGATAGGGTCCATATCGTGTACCTACTGATTGTGTTAAAGAAGTTTAAGGAAATAATAATAATTAGGTACCTAGTACCTTTGACCTTGACTCACAGGCAATATTTAACTGATAATAATAGAAATAAGTTGTCGTGAAACATATTTATACAATGAAATCATCCTTTCGTCTAGGAGTATTTTAAAACGACTTTTCTTTTTCTTTCAGAGAGCATTTAATAACGACCAGAAAAATGAATTTTGATGACATGCTGGATGAACTCGGCGAATTCGGGAGATTTCAGATTACCAACTATGCCTTAGTTTGTTTACCCGTTTTATTTGCAGCAGCGAATAGTTTAAGTTATGTTTTCACAGCTGGTGAACCTCTTTACAGGTAAGTTTGAGTGTTAAAAAGTTACACGAGAAGGAACAGGTACCTGCCTGTCTTACAGAAGAAATGTGATGAAAAATTTTGTAATTACATTAAACTTTGAGGGAATCCTAATTTTAATTACGGTACTTATAAAGGTGCATCCTTACTGCTGTACTGTGCCACGCCAACAAAAATTCAATGTTCGATCACAGTGAGGACGCTCCTTAAGAAGAAAAAAAAAACTCTAGTGTAGTAACAACACAATAGAAACAAAGATTATCGTAATTATTGTTGATGGATTCGAATTATTATGACTTGGCAGCTGTTAATGGATCTAAGAAAGTGTTGTAGATTTGAACAATAATTTTTAATAAAAAATTTTAATACTAATCGGTACAGAAAAAGAGAATATTTAAAAATTTTACATAATCATACACATCATTGGCTTATAATATTTTGTATATAAGTGAGATCTTCAATATATATAACAGAGATAGAAAGAGGCAGTATTATCTTAAACTACTACAAACACTACTAATACTACTATTACTATTACTATCAAAAAATTATCAGAGTTGCAAAAATAAATTAATCTATGGCAGAGAAAAGAAGAGAGAAGTAGTGTGATTAGTGCGATTTAGGATTAGGTTAGAATGTTATTAATTTCCATATCTTCTTTCAGGTGTTACATTCCAGAATGTGAGAGTATGCAGAATACTTCACTTGATAGACACTTTGTCAAGTGGGCCATACCTCCTGACGACACTGACCCCACGAAGTATAGTACATGTTTAAGATATGCAACCAATTCAAGTACTTATTCGTATCGTTGTGAAAAAGAAGCATTTAGTAAACAGATAATTTCTTGCTCAGAATGGATATTTGATCACGAAGAGAGAACAATTGTCAATGACGTGAGTATCTAGAGTTCTTTTTTCGAGGTCATGTCACTTTGTTGCGCCTGAGTCAGATGTAAAATGTCTTTTACTTGTTTTAGTCGACATGTCAAGTTAGAATCAAATGTTAGTAAGCAGAGAGATTCCGAAACTAGGATAAGAGTTGTATTGGCAAGAACGGCTAGTATATTAGTAAACATAATAAACAATAATACAAACACAATGTCGGGTAATTCTCAAATAACTACTTCCTTTCTTTCAAAAAAAATGATGAATAAGTATATTTTTCCAGAATCCATTAAATGGGTATATCATAAATATCCATAGCAGTTTTTTTTTTAATAAAACTGGCAAACTAAGAGATAAAACCAATATATTTGATTTCTTTTAATATGTCCCCCAAAACCACCACCAAGTATCACATAAGTTACCTGTCTTTTTCAAAGACTTTTATGATATGTGTGCAATTTTCTCAATCACAGATGATTTCAAGTAAATGCTCGGGTAAATGTTGCTACACCATCAAGTTTGGATAATGCGCCTAATCCAATTTTTATCACATCTGTAATTATTTTTAACATCCACAATTATTATTAAACTGCAATCACTTACTTTTTGTCCCCATAAATTTTTGTCACACATGTTACCTAAACCTGACTTACATTGTTTCCACTTTATACTTATTTGGTACATGGTTGAGAAGTTTCTATTCCTCAGGTATAAGTAACAGTTCTTGGTTTGTTTGTTTTTTACAACTCGTTTAAAGACAGCCAGGCGAGTAGATTAATTATTTGTGCACTAAGTTACCAATACCAAGAAAATAATTCCTCCATTTTTTCTTTCAAATTAGCACATAATTTATGTAAGATTATGATGTTTATGAGAGGGAAATACAGTGGTCCTTTTTTAATTAGAATGGTAGGTAAAACGGTTTTTACTAATTCCAACTGCTAATAATGATTCCTCCAAGTGAGAAAAATATTTTAAATTTTTGCATTCTGAAATTTTCAATTTAACCCTTTCACTTTAAGTTCTCTTTAAGTTAACTAGAAAATATTTGGTGGTAACTTATGTGACTTATGACTTCTGTTACTTTATCTTAATCTGCTGTTTGGTAATAGTAATACGGTTTGGTAATAGTGGTAAAATAGCGTCCGCTTTTTATCTGACCATAGAAATTTGTTATCTACAATTTTTTCTAACAATTCACATAATTCACTTATGTATCTGTTTATTTATTATGTAGGTAGGTATATTTAATTATAATAATTTTATAATTTCTAATTATTACCTTCTATAATATATTTTGAGTTTTTTTCTTTCCATTGAAGCATTAAGCAGTTTGTACTTCAAATAATTGTGGTGTATGTAATTGAATATTTGGTGGAGTAATTACCAAAGTTCTTTCATTTTGCATCTTTCACAGTAACTGGAACACACAATCAAAAACTATGCTTGTTGTCACAAAAGTTACTACGGTCACATAAGTTGCCATTGGACCGGTAGCTTACTTACGTGACAGTAACTTATGTGACGAATCTGTATTTTCTTGAATTTAACATAAGCTGGTAACATTCAAGATTCTCCTACAAGAAGAATGCAGTTTGAGGGTTTAATTAACTTCAAATTTAGATACCTATTTTCCATAATTTGTTAAAACTTATAATATGTCCGGTTGCATGAACATTTTTAAAATTCTGTCATATATTCACCGATTTTAAAATGCCCCGTACTATCAAAATATTGGTCCGATGTTGCTGGAAATAAATTCTGCTCCCTTTTTGAAGCATTAGTTACCAATAAAAAATAAAAGATCATTGAAACTATTCACCATATTTTCAAAATTTGCAATTCAAAAATCAGTGATTATCTAAAAGATTTTTAATTATGTTCATGCAACCTATGTTCATGGTAACATAAAAGTGACTGATACTAAACATACGTACTTGTTTTCAAAGATTAAACGTATTTTTTCTAAATACTTCAATAAAAATCATAATTAAAAACAAGAGGTTGAATAGAAACAGAGTCTTACTTCTTAAAAAAGATAGGAACAAAATTGATTCATTAATTTTGAAAAGGCAGGTGTTTAAAAATGTTAAAACTTTGGAGGCCGATTTCTTGAAACTAAAACTGCACATACAGCATTTTTTTGTCGCACAGCAGTATAGTGATATTAGCATGGCTATGATAATATGAAACTTTGATTTAATCCGGTTCATAGTACCTTGTAGATTATAAAATTAGCTTCTTTATAAGTAAAAAACATTTGTGATATAAAAATGTTAATTTTAATTTAATTATAGATTTTTTCAGTGGAAACTTACATGTTCGAACAATGAGTGGAAACTCTCTTTAATAGGCTCAAGCCATTTTGCAGGCATTGTTGTCGGGTCTGCTATTTTTGGACTACTAGCAGACAAGTAAGTATTAATTGACTCATTAACTTTGTAGTTGAAACATCTTTTGCAATTTTTTTTTTAATTTTGGTCCTTTTCAAAAGTATAGAATAAAATTCCTCGGTTAGTTTAATCCACAGAAATGATTTTTTTGTTAATTTTTGAAATCGGTAACCTTTCAGAATAATAGAACACTTTAATAAGATTATTTGATGATTTTTTGGTGAATTTGTGCCAAGTTATTACAATAACAAAAAAACGCCCTTAATTTGTTTGTCTCTACTAGCAGTGGTTCTTTTAATATTTAGAAACAACTTATTTTTAGATTTTATTGTATAAAAAAATAAAGTGTAGAATTTTTTTGAAATTGAAGAGAAGCCCCCATATCAATCATATCATCGCCCCCAGCAATAAATTTACTTCTAAGAATGCTTTCATTAAAATCATTTTAATAATATCTTGGATTAAATATAATAACACAAAAAAGGACAAATATTTGCTGTCAAAAAATCGTTTTTTGTGATTCAAGTTGAAAAATCGGAATGTAGCACGCGATGAAAATTGACTCGTCAAAGTGCTTAAACACTTCTTTTGCAACGTGTGTCTAAATCGCCAAAAAACAATTAATTCTAATCCGTCAAGAAATTTAAATTTGTGAACTCTAGAGATTGGTATTTTATACTGTCAAAGTGACAGTATGCATAAAGCTTCATGAAAACCAAAGAGAATTAACTAGATGAAAACTCGCTTTTAATTGACATTTATGTCAATTTTACACACCTAAAAGAAGCCCAAACCGTCTTATGCACTCAGAAACGATTTAACAAAAAACATTTTTCAGATATGGACGAAAGATAATTTTCATCATCTGTACAGTACTAATGAGCATTTCAGGAATAATACAGGCCTTTAGTCCAGATTACGTGTCGTTTGTTGTTTTAACATTCATAAATGCGTTGGGTACTTCTGGAGTTTATCCTCTGGCATTTATTATAGGTAAATGTGATCGATTATTTTAAATTAATACAAAGGTAACACAATGTTATGAATTTAGGAGTCGAAATGGTTGGCAAAAGAAAAAGAGAAGTGACGGGAATTGTTTTGAATTATTTCTACGCAGTCGGAGAAGCTCTGGTAGGTTTGATAGCTTGGTGGACAAAAGACTGGGTTGCTATACAATTGATAGTAGCAGCACCTCCCATATTATTTGCTGTTTATTACTGGTAAGTTTATGGGAAAACATCAATTTAGTTAGGAAGAAGTTTTTATTAAAATATTAATTCTGACAGAGGATCTTTTTTAGGTTCATACCTGAATCGGTTAGGTGGTTGTTAGCACATTATCAGAATGAAAAGGCCAAGGGAATCATCTGTAGAGCAGCAAAAGTAAATAGAGTGAGTTTATCAAAATCGCTTCTGGATTCGTTTGATGAAAGCCTCTCTATTAAAGTAAGTTCATTAAATAATAGTTAAACCAAATAAATTGTGTTTTTGTTTGCTTTAAGTAGGTACATCACTGTTTAATTCGTCAATACTGTACTGTTTTTGTCTTGAAATAAAGTTTTAAATTCTCAAAACTTTATTTCAAAAAGGAATCTTCTTAATCTTCAAAAGTAATAATCTTATAGGAGTAAATAAATCACGATTGGACAGACCTGCCTTGTACTAAAAATTAATATTTTTTTTTTAAGGAAAGAGAAGAAATTGTTGGAAAACGAGACATATGGCCCCTTGTTAAAGAAATGATGGCGTCCAGAAAAATACTCATTAGATTCATAATAATGTACTTTATTTGGTAAGTTTGGTAAAAAATCTTCACCACATTGTTTAACATAATATACTTTTTTAGGGCGGTCAATGTTTTTGTCTTTTATGGCCTCTCTCTGAATTCGACTTCCTTAGGAGGGAATAAATACTTAAATTTTTCGATGGTTTGTTTGATAGAGATTCCCGGGTACACAATAGCCTGGATATGTATTAAGAAAATTGGGAGAAAAATTTCCCTTGTAGGCTCACTGTTTCTATGCGGATTGACTTGTATTCTGACAACATTCATTTCTGCAGGTAAACTTTATATAATTTTAATAAAAATACATCGTCGAGCATTATGTTCAATTTTTTTTTTAAAGCAAACATACTGAGAGTAAATCAGAGTAGAATTTTAACTTTTAAGTCATGTACTTACATTTAGTTTCTAAAAATATTAAGAAAATCAACTCATGACTTTTTTAAAAGATTTTTCATACCACCTACATTTTATCTCAGTATAAAGTTCACATGGGCGAAAAAATTGGTTTAAATTTACATATTTTTAGGTATGAATTGGGTCGACATTATATTGTTCTTGCTTGGGAAACTTGGAATAACATCGTCGTTCGGAGTACTTTACGTGTATACAGCAGAATTACTACCAACAGCAATAAGAAGCGGTGGAGTTGGTGCAGCATCAACGATTGCCAGATTTGGTGCTTTGCTAGCACCGTTTGTGAAAATGTTGCCGAAACCATACCCCATGGTCATGTTTGGGGGTGTGGCGATAATTGCTGGAATTCTGGCGTTCAAACTTCCTGAAACTTTGGGGCAGAGACTTCCCGAAACTGTCAATGAAGCCAAAAAGTTGTGATCAAAGAATGTAAATTTACTGTGATGTAATATTTATTTATAGTTATAATAATGCATTTGTGTGATTTGAGAAATACTTACCTATATAATAGTAAGCTCAGTACTTAGTTGAAATTTCCCAGGAATATTTAATGTATTTATTTGTTGTTGTCTTGTACATAAGGATAATCTTACACGTCTTCCATAATTTCGACAAATATAACTCTAGTTATTAAACGTGCAGTAAGTAGCTTTCTTAAAATGATTTTAAAACAAATAAAGCACTTTCTGACAATTTTTTTTTTTGAATATCCTTCCTACTGGTAACATCTCTATTCATTAATAGTTTCACAATTGAATCACCATTGTTTAATTAGGAATTTAAAAAAACTCTGAAACCAATTTTTATTCTTACCTTTTATTGCAATTATACAAGTTTCCAATGGTTTTATTAGGTATATTATATAAAATAAATAGATTATATCGAAGAAAAAAAAACTTTACCAGAGACAAAGATATTATAAATTTGAAATACAATAGCTTTGATTTAATATTAAAATGATCGTTTTGGTATCTTTAAATAACCACCTAACTAAACAAAATAATAATATCTCTGATAAAACTTCAAAAATAATACGTGAAAGTACCAAAGTGCAAAATTACAATATAAAAAACGCTATCGATTTCTTAAAATATTGACAATGTATCGCATATCTGCTAGGAAATCATCGTGATGAAATTTTCTTAAAGCTTCGTTCAATAAGAAAACCAGTGGCTCGATCTCACTTGGGCCTCTTTGCTGATTCAACAGACTGCTGAAGTACATATTCCATAGATCTACCTTCATATACCTGCAGAAAAATCAGTATAATATCAGTCTACATTCTTAAATTTGTAAATTGATCTAAAAAATAAAAAACCTAATTACTCACCTAGCTAAGCGATGAGTTATCGACCAATGGTTGTCCTTCTTCTGAAGGGCAATGTACTTATCGAACAGCAGGACGTGAGTACTTGCAGCCACGCAAAACAGATCGGTGTGATAATTCCAAGGCCTGCCGTCACGCATTTCACAGCAAATAAAGTCTTCGGTGATCACTTTTTTGGTGAAAGAAGTCCCCTCCGGAAAGAAACTCATGTCTATACTGCATCCGAAGTCTATTAACTGGAGAATGGCGTTGTTGTCAGGAGTTACACTGATCAGAAAGTTGTCCGGTTTAATATCGGCGTGAATTATTTTTGCTTGATGCATGGCTTCAACAATTTTCAACATTTCTATGCTAAAATAAATGCAGAGAGATTCTTTAAGCGTTTTACCCGATTTTTGCTTCACAACATTGACTAAATCTAATAGAGAACCACAAGGCATGTACTCTGACACCAAGATCGATGCCCGATCACCTAAAAATGAGCAAAATTCAAGATTGGCGACAATATTATGCACGGAATATACTTACAAAAATAACCTAGAGTCACGTCCATAAACCTATTCACCAAAGGGTGATTAGCTAACCTAGCTTGTAATTCTCGACAAATATAGAATTCCCATTTATTTGGAGGACTTTGATACTTGAGAGCTACAGCGCAACCCATATTCAGATCCTGCGCTTTAAACACCACACCGTAAGTCCCTTTTCCTAATTGTTTTTCTATTACGTAAGCATCACTACCGATACGAACTACATCCTTGGAAAGCCTCAACTTGGAAAAGAAAGGCATCTGAACAAAGCCTTGCCCATGCACTCCTGGGAAATCAACCTATTAACAAAAAAAAATTTATGAAACATTTTATAAGAGAGCTTTTATTAATAAAACTAAATACTGACTCTCTCGAGCAACTCCTTTATAACGTTGGCCCGGAACGGATCTGAGGGAGCCCGCTTCAACGGCGTTACAAGGGTGGGCGCGGGCACCCGTCTCGTCGGACTCGACGGGAGGCTTGGCACTGGGCTGGATTGCATCGGCTGATGCAGGGGCTGCTGATGCAATGGCGGCTGGGAATCCAGGTCCATTAGGTTGCCCAACAGGCTGGACCGAAGTTCCTCGTTGGCTTTGAGATTCTGTGCCAAATAGCTGTTGTGTTCTTCTGATATTGTTACCATCGTCGGGTTCTTGGTGTGGTTTGTTAAAACTGAGGACTTGGTCGCTGCCGAGCTTGAACTACTACTTGAAGCTGTACTACTGCGGATAAAAATTACGTTTGCGGTGTGGGGTGAAGAGTAACAATTTTACTATTATGACATGTTTTTATTATCTTGTTATTATATTAATAATATTTGTTTACCTTTAAGCATTATTAATTTAATTATTACATTCTACAGAATTAGTTTAGTAATTGAATTCTAATTAGATTCACTGCAGACTACTATATTTTTTGCGAGACATTTTTCGAATACTAACACATCCAAATTATTCAATATCAAAACTACTGTTAGTAATGTCAAATTTGACAAAAAAAACTTTTGAACAAAATAGAGAAACTTGTGACCAGTTTCTGGTTCCATTGCATTATAAAAAATTACATTGCTAATACTCGATAGTGAGCACTTTTGCATCGGTCGTTTTTGTGGTGCATACTGGGACCGATAAAACACCAACCTACAAAAAAAAAAACCGACCAGTGTAGCAAAAAAGCTACAAAAAATGAACTGGGTCTGAACATTCTTAATGGTTCACTAGTTTGGCAGAGTCCATTAATATACCAGTCGTATAATGGCAGCTATTATTACTGCACTACTACCACAACTATTCGGGAATCTACTACAGTTTAGAATAGATTTGAGTGTATTCTACCTTAACCCAAATAACAGAAACTTTTTTTGATACAAGTTTATAAACTGATTAATTCCACACATTACATTAAACAATAATAATTAATAACATTATAATAAGTGCACTAACGTAACACTGATTGCACTCACCTCAAAACCTTAGTTTCCTCTAAGATCGTACTGAGCGGTTCTCTTCGCTCCACATCACAGTAACTCTCCTCTAAATCGTCGAAGAGCTTCTTCTTGCTCGATGACCCGTTTATGGCTGCCTTTTGATCGGACGTCTTGGGCTGGGGAGTGCTGACCTTCATCATATTCAGGTTGATGTTGAACATCTGGGTGTCACAGTTGAAGGTCATATTCGGCTGCAGGTCGCAAAAAGACGAGTTGCTGCTATCGTCTTGCATTGCCAACAGACGAACCGCGCTGCCAACGGGCTGGGCGGCAGCTGCCATCTCCATACCTCCACGAGATCCTGTCTCTGCCATGTCTTCTGCGGAGAGGACTTTGAAAGGGGTTTTCATGGCACTACCTGAAGAAATAACATTTAGCGTGTTTTCAGTAGATTTGGGTAAGGATGGTCGGTTTTAAGCAACTTTGTTTTTTCTTAAGAGGGAATTCCAGTTTTATTTTTTTAGATAAAATTGTGGATAAAATCCAGACGTTCCAATTGGTAGTTTTTGACATTGAGCTCTAAACATTTGAGCCAGAAACTTTTGAATATTCTATATGGTATATGGCATGTATACACAAAAGTTTAATTTGTGTTAAATAATAAAATATTACAAAACGAACAAAACAAAAATTGAACTAATGAAAAACACTTTTTCGAAAATTCTTCAGATCTACCGATTTATCGACTTACCTTTAGGCTGAATTTGTTCTTGAATTCCAGCATTAGACTGTTCGTAAATATCAAAAGTAGGTTTATTAGTCCTTGGTGAAACATGCAGGGAAGTGTCTTGCACTGGCGAATTCCATATGTCAAAGCGGGTAATGTTGATTTGTTCTGTTGGGTTAGGACTGTTGAGAGGTATAAAAGGTTGCCCGTGAAATTGTTGCTCCTGTGGCCATCCACTCGACGCATTGTATAGTTGACCTAAATTTTCGCCCATTCTAGAATCGTTTTGCTGATTAACCGGAACTGGACCTTGTGTTCCGTGGTCCATGTCGGAGAACATCGGCCTCTGATTCGGACTCATGTGGTTCACAAATGAGTTTTGTTGCATCTCTCTCAACGATCTCTGTTGGCCGCTTATTAAATTAATACTCAATTGTTCCTGCTGAGTCATTTGGGGAAAAGGTTTGACCTCGTTTTCTTGATACTGAATATTGTTAATGTTCACTAGATTATTTGGAATGGCAGACTGTTGATGCAAATATGGATTTGTCTCGACGCTTTGTTGAAATTGTTCCTGTTCACAGTGCATTTGTGATACGGTTCCAGGAAATTGTTGATGCGAGATTAGGATTTCTTGAGGTTTCATAGATGTCTGATGAGATACAGGATCTTGGTACATGACATAAGATGAGTTTTGTTCAGACATTTGAATTTGATTTTGCTGGATATAAATGTTCCTATCACTACTGTTTGATTGACGCTCCAGACTGTAATTTATATTACGGTCTTTTACCTGAAATAAAAGTAGTTTCAGTAGTCGTTCCTTTACCATCACAATTTTGATGGTATCAAGAAAAAAAATAATTAAAGAAAAGGAAAGAAATTTTAGCCACAGAAGGCTGTAGAGTTTCTTAAAACATTAATGAAAACCTAAATGCTAAAATAAAAAAATTCTTACCATTTGAAAAGAAGTCCTTCCTTGCTGACTTTCTTTCGATCTCAGGTAACGGACCGACCGTATCTCTTCTAAACTGAATTCTACATCTTCAGATGGATAAGCTTTAGCTTTGGGATACATGGGCCTCATGCGATCATCAGGGGGTTCATAAATAACCAGGGGCACTTTCCAAGTGCTGTAGTCTTCCAGTGTTTCAACGGGATGATCTGGAGGTAATCGTATACCACCTGCTATCACAATATTATCAGTATCTTCATGAACTGAAAATATAAAACCCTTTTCCTTCCAAATATCCATTTGATTCCAAAGAATGTTTCAGAAGGAATCAAAAGTATATTTTTAAAAACGTTTCAAGCTACTAAATCTTTTAAATAAACTTTTTGTTTGTTTTAAACAGTTTTTTATCCACCATATTTAAAAAAAAATCACCATGACATTTTACTTGGTAAATTTTGAATTCTGATAAATCTCAGGAGAGTGAAAGATGTGTCAAAACTATTCAACACTTATATTAATTTCATAATTTCTAAATTCAGATTTCTTTAATTCATTAGTACTGACACTGACACAACAGCAGGGGATGATCAAAGCTAGAATTTATCAATTTAGCTTTAATTCAAAATGGTCAGGTGATTAAATTTTATGAATTTTCTTCCTGTGCTCATCCATAGCGGGACCTCCCTTCTTATCGCTCTACTCCGAACGGCCCTCAACACTAGGTATATGAGAAGTGTTTCTAGGCAAGAAATAGTTGCCACTACTTTCCAGAATTTATAAAATTACCAACCTGTGAAAGGTAATCCTCTATAGCTACTAGCATGCCTTTTCTTCACTGGAACAGTGGTCCAAGGACCGGGATTCAAAGTGTTCTCTTTTGGTGCATCTTGTCTCTTGGCGACACTAATCAAACTAACTGGTGCCGCGGCGGCGGCACCCTGTAAACTATAATCGCAGTCTTCGTATATGGGCATCACTTTGTTACTCCTACTGCCACGAGCGGTGGACGGCAGGACACCTGCCTCGCCTGCGACTGTTCTCACGCTGGCCACTCGCCCTGGCTTGTATGTTTGCAGGGACGTCAACGCTTGCCGTTTTTCTTGTAGACTAGATGAGGCTGATTGAGGTTCCCCAAATTCCTACAATTATTAATGAAACATAAATAAATGATCATCTGCAATATATGTATGTACAAAATAAACACTCACTTGTTGGCCAATAGCGTTGAAAAAAATCGAGATCGCTAATTCTAGATCATCGATAGGCTGTGCTCGGTTCTTTATTCCTAATTCCAAAACATTGTGAGCATTCCGGAAATCTCCACTGACTTCGTGATAATAAGACCAAGCGCGGTACATGTCTGCACATTCACGGCACAAACCACGCGCATACATCATCTGGTATAACTCAAATGGATTATTTTGTAAATCAAACTGGAATGGAAAGAAGAAACTTGCCTTATTTGAAATGATGAACTTTTTTTGTAAGCCTTGTATTTTTGAAAAAAAAAATCAAAATATTTAAAAAACACCAGTCAGGGGCGGCGAAAAAGTGGTAGAAAAAAATTGGAAAAATAAAGTGGGATAATGGGTAGGAAAATAGGTAGGTGTCAGGTTTTTAATTTGTCTTTGATTTCAGTGAAATAAATATAAGAAAGCCGAATAATAAAATTAAACAATGGAAAAATTTGCAATTTATGTTGATACATATACTAAAGAACCACGCATCCATAATCCTTATGGGAATTGGCTCCCGGTTAAATTTGATATAACTTTGGGAATCAGTAGTATTTGATGAGTTGATCAGAAGTCGCCATGGGCGTAACCCCCCAAAAACTCCTGTTCTCGAGATATTCACCTCTAAATTTTACAGAACCTTAGTCTTGACTCTACTAGTTAGAACAGTTTTGGGCATTGAGTCATTGACTCAATGCCCAATATCCATCCTCTGTTTTAACTAGTCGAGTCAAGACTAAGGTTCTGTAAAATTTATAGGCATGGGCTTCTACCAAAAGATGAGAAAACAATTTGGTCAAGGAACAGTATCGGCTTTTAAAAATTACCACAGCAACCACCTCAGACTGGCCTCCTTAAAAAACCGAAGAATCTTCCTCCTGCGATGTCGAGCTCAATCCACGATTCCCGACCACATTAGAGATAGAACCAACGGAATCAGTACAATGTTTGAATTCAATGATGCACACAATGACTCAATGCCCAATTTCCATCCTCTGTTTCACCTCTAAATATATGTATTTACTTCATAATATATTCTTAAATATTGCCCCCTCCTAATCCCAATAGTTTTATAAAGAAATCTTAGATGGGTCATTTGTTAAGATTGAAAAGCTGCTTCTGTTGATGTACTTATATTCTAAATCTGTTGAGCCGCCTTCGGGAAAATCAGGAAAAAGTTTTCAATTTGTGATGTTATTTTTGTAATAAAATTGGCTGTGACTTTAAAATTGGATTTTTTTTGTTTGTGACGTTTTTGTTTGTTGTAATTTTTATTGTTAAAGTCAATTCAATTACAAAAATGATAACACAAAATGAAAACTTTTTCCTGTTTTTCTCGAAAATGACTGAGTAGACCAAAAATGTAACTGCTGTAACAGAAACAGCTTTTCAATATTAACAAATGATCTATGTATTTAAGATTTTTCTCTAACACAATAATTAGTGACTGTCATGACAGAAAAAATCCATCTTCAGAGGTAAATATCTCGAGGAGTTTTTAGGGGGTTACGCCCATGGAGACTTCTGATCTACTCATTGAATACTACTGATCCCCAAAATTTGAACAAATTTAACCGGGAGCCAATTCCCAAAATGGATTCTACGGGGTCCGGGGTCCTTTCATATTTTCATCTGATAATTTCGGAAGATAGTTTTCTGTGATTACATGATGACAACCACAGAAAAAAACGAATACAGTAGTTACATACATATACACCGTTCACATATTAAAAAAGAACTAGGCGGCCATGAACTTTTGTTTTTAGATTTGCAAAAATGAAAACTCCCTAGATCTCGATTGACAATATCAGCTGATCGAGATATTAAAGGTTAAGTATAGACTGACATTTTTGTCAAATCACTCAAATTGTCTCAGCTGATTAACAGCCTTGTTGTCTAATTGAAGTTTTAGAAGAAGGGGTATCTAGGATAGGTAATTTTTTACTCTGGTCAATTTTTTTCAAACTGACAAATAAAAAATTATTAAATTTTTGACATTTTAAATTTCGAAAGAGCAAAATGACGAAAATAATATCTTTAGATGGATAAATCCGCATTAGGAAAGCATTTCAATGATTAAGATCCAGAAAGTTCAAACTTGAGCAAACATTTAAGTCATTATTCTCTGCGAAGGTAAAATATATTTGGGATTAAGTAAAATATGTGTATTTGCTAAATTGCTAGTAATGCGGTTCCTGATAGTAGTCAGACCGTGCATTAGCAAGTATTATTAGACAGGTCAAATGTGAAATTACACCTTTGGGCAGCCCGCCTAAAACAGGCACTAATTATGAAAATATTGTGTTTCCGAAAGATTTGCAATAATCTATTTCCAATACAAACCCAATCGAAATCATGGGGGTATTGCAAACTTCATTATACAAGCACGTAAATTAGCAGCTTCCCTCTAAGGATAAAGTAAAGAATGTATGTCTTGAAGAGCTTTCAAAATGTATAAGTACACCTGATATGTGTAAAATTAATATAATCATTGTGAAAAACTTATTTCGGAGGACTGGACGAAACAAATGGACATGGTGAAAATCTTATTAAAATCAGAGCACTGAAGATGATTCTGATTCTAAGCAGGATGCAGTAGCGGTTATTGATAATGGAGGATAATTTTGGGCCAGAAGCGAAAACTGAAAAGTATCTTGTGTAAAACATTCTCAAGTCTAGAATCTTTGGCTGGTTTCTGACACAGTACTACTACGATACCGAATAACCGACGAATTGACGAAAAATATTTTTCATTTACGTACCTATATTTTAATATTTTAATAAACGCACCGATATATTTTAATTACCTGCTATGTATTTGTTAAAAGTAAATTAATATAATTGATTCAAGTTTTTTATTTTATATTCAAAAAGTACATTTGTGTATTTTCCTATAACTTGGCAAAATTACATATAACCTTTTTCTCAAACTCTTATGAAAAGCTTAAGATTTTAAGATCTTAGATCCAGCGACATTGCGTTCTAGTTAAAGATTGCAATATGTGACAAGATGTTTCAAAATAAAAAGCCTCCAAAGATGTAAATATAAATATAATAAGAAGAATACCAAAAATAGCAAAAATCCATCTGGCAACTATGTCCTGTTCCTTGCCATAAAACTTCAACCTCATAAAAAAGAGACATAACCAAACTCCAGCCAATGATTGACAGCGGTTATACCCAGTGATTTCTATCACCCTACACCATAACCCAATTCTTTTATAATAAGTGAACGGTGTATATGTATATACGTGCATTTATTTCTAAATAGTCTGCCAAGGTAATATTTGTTTTGTGCTACGTTATAACATCGAACATTATGTCACCAAAAATGACAAGTAGAATTTGAAGGTTATTAAAGGATCAAATAAAAATTTTTGACATTAGGAAGATTCAAAAACAATAAGGTTTTTATACAAGATGTTTCTAAATGGAGTACCATAAATTGGAGGACTTGTAGATAAAGTTAAAAAAATACGAAAATGTAGGAATTTTTTTTTTCGAAAAGGCTTTATTGATGAGATACAGGGTGTTAAAGAGTCGACCGACAGACCACTCTTTTGTTAATATTTGTTGAAACAATAACCCAACTGAGACAATTTTTTGTGTGTAACAACAAGTTATAAAGAGCAATAATCGGACAAATTTTCGGTTTATTTCAATAAGCCAGTGGCGTAGAAACAGGGGTCGTTTGACACTTTTCACTCTTTAAAAAAGTAAGGGCTAGGTTTTTTGATGTCTTATTACTTTTTTCTGAATCAACGGTCTTTTTACAATAAAAAAGCCATACTTGTTTAATTTGCCCAGAGGCGTCCGTTTTTGAGATATTTGCAATTTTGTGTAAAAAAAAAATGCAGTTGAACGATTATCAAATCAACCAAAAATGTTTTCGTTGGAGCAGCGTTTAAATGCATGTGTACGTGCAAACGGAGGACACTTCGAGCAATATTAGATAATCATTAGGTAATTTTATGTTAGGTATGTTTTGTTCAATTACTTATGTTTTGTTATGTGTTGAATAGTTTTCTTGACAATAAATATTATTTAATTTTCACTTCGGATATGAAATGTCAAACTGACAAGTAAGTCCAAAAATTAGTTTATTTAAATTTCAAAGCTACCTTCACAATTTTAATAAATGAAATTTTTAAGTGTATTTTACATAAAGCGACTGACGTCCTGACACAAAATTGCAAATATCTCAAAAACGGACGCCTCTGGGCAAATTAAACAAGTATGGCTTTTTTATTGTAAAAAGACCGTTGATTCAGAAAAAAGTAATAAGACATCAAAAAACCTAGCCCTTACTTTTTTAAAGAGTGAAAAGTGTCAAACGACCCCTGTTTCTACGCCACTGGCTTATTGAAATAAACCGAAAATTTGTCTGATTATTGCTCTTTATAACTTGTTGTTACACACAAAAAATTGTCTCAGTTGGGTTATTGTTTCAACAAATATTAACAAAAGAGTGGTCTGTCGGTCGACTATTTAACACCCTGTATCTCATCAATAAAGCCTTTTCGAAAAAAAAATTTCCTACATTTTCGTATTTTTTTAACTTTATCTACAAGTCCTCCAATTTATGGTACTCCATTTAGAAACACCTTGTATAAAAAAACTGATTTTGTTCTGTTTACGTACGTCAGTTTTGAGATTTAATTTTTAATTTTACAAAATAAATCAAAAATTATTATAGAGTTTGAAAGATTATCTTTAAATAAAAGTAAGCAAAATGCCAAAGCATTTAAGTAAAGAAGCGTAGCAGATGGTGGCAAATTTGATTGAATACTTTGAAGACGAATCAATGAATGGGGTTGATTACACCTAACATCAGTGAGCGAGGTATAAATCATTTTATAGGTTCAAATGTTACTGACATTATAATAATAATAACATAATAATAACAATTTATTTGCCCAACAGAATAATTCCCTCGATAATTCCAATTACAGGACAAAAGTTATAAATTATCAACTAAAATACAGGGTTACTGGTAACTGGATACATTCCTTTGGTGATCTGATAAAACAAGAGGTAAGAAGTAAATTAACCCCAACATGCACTATACAAAACTCAATAGATTTTGAGATATTTCGATTTTCAACTTTTCTTAAAAAAATGGTTTCAAATGTCTTGAAATGTAATTTTCAAAAAATCTACTTTAACTTTTTGATTTTTTTTTTGCTGGAATACTTGTCCAATACTATGCTTCCTTCTGGAATAAAAAATATCCAGAGGTATTTCGATCGTGTGAAAATTTCAAAGAAAAACTTTCACAAACTATTTTTTTTAAATAAGATTTAAAAGTTTTTACAAGTTATTTTCGCAAAATTGTCAAGGCAACTTGCGTACAAATTGTTTTAAAAACTTTCTTAGTGTAGTACCTATCTAACAAGGTACGAATCTTGTACAAGAATAACAGAATCTCCCCGCTATGTACCGTTACCGAGGAACAAATCCTTAAGTCGGGACGTTTTAAAAAAAATACGGCCCTGAACGGGGGTCTTAAAATTCTCTGATCCGGCCCATTTTTAATAGGTCGTATTTGGGGGTGACGAGCTTCGTCCCTACCAAGTTTCGTCCCGATCGGTAAAACTTTCAGACACTTTAGTGGCTATTACTAGGCTATTCCCGAAAAATCCCGAAATTCCCGAAAAAATGACACTTCCCGGGAACGGATCCCGCTCATTTTCAATGGGCATCGTGCCACGGTGCGCCTCTTCAATCGAGCCAAATTTCAACTTTCCCACATGAAAACTGGCGGCTCTAGAGTGTTTCCTAGCAAAGTCACAGAAGTTTCGTAAGTATACGTATTCTTGTGCCCGAAAAATGTCTGTCTGTCGGTCTGTCTGTCTGTTACTTTGCTAGGAAACACTCTAGAGCCGCCAGTTTTCATGTGGGAAAGTTGAAATTTTGCTCAATTGAAGAGGCGCACCGTGGCACGATGCCTATTGAAAATGAGCGGGATCCGTTCCTGGGAAGTGTCATTTTTTCGGGAATTTCGGGATTTTTCGGGAATAGCCTAGTAATAGCCACTCTAAGTGTCTGAAAGTTTTACCGATCGGGACGAAACTTGGTAGGGACGAAGCTCGTCACCCCCAAATACGACCTATTGAAAATGGGCCGGATCAGAGAATTTTAAGACCCCCGTTCAGGGCCGTATTTTTTTTAAAACGTCCCATCTTAAGGATTTGTTCCTCGGTAACGGTACATAGCGGGGAGATTCTGTTATTCTTGTACAAGATTCGTACCTTGTTAGATAGCTACTACACTAGGGAAGTTTTTAAAACAATTTGTACGCAAGTTGCCTTGACAATTTTGCGAAAATAACTTGTAAAAACTTTTAAATCTTATTTAAAAAAAATAGTTTGTGAAAGTTTTTCTTTGAAATTTTCACACGATCGAAATACCTCAGGATATTTTTTATTCCAGAAGGAAGCATAGTATTGGACAAGTATTCCAGCAAAAAAAAAAAATCAAAAAGTTAAAGTAGATTTTTTGAAAATTACATTTCAAGACATCTGAAACCATTTTTTTAAGAAAAGTTGAAAATCGAAATATCTCAAAATCTATTGAGTTTTGTATAGTGCATGTTGGGGTTAATTTACTCCTTACCTCTTGTTTTATCAGATCACCAAAGGAATGTATCCAGTTACCAGTAACCCTGTATATACTAAACTGTAGAGATTCTATACATATAATAAGCCAAAAACTACAAAAAAAAAAAAACTACAAAATGAATAAACTACAAAATGAATAAACTACAATGAATAAATATATACTAAACTGTAGAGATTCTATACATATAATAAGCCAAAAACTACAAAAAAAAAAAACTACAAAATGAATAAACTACAAAATGAATAAACTACAATGAATAAAACGAATATATTGAATAGAATGAATGAATAGCACAACTGACATGCATCTCCTAAATGATAAAAGAAAAATAAAAAACAACTTAATTTAACAAGTTTGCAAAAAAAATCAAAAAATCAAAAAGTCAAAAAGTCTGAGCAGCCGTCCTCATCACATCAGCAAGGCTATCCCCAAACAAATCACAAAGCCCGGACAACTGGTTAAAGCAGACCGACACCACGTACACAGGTGATTTCAACAGCGCATTGGACTTTGCAGCTCTTAAAGCAAAGGTGGAAACGTTCCTTGAGTTCATGCGTGGGACATGAAGACCAAACAGAGTCAGCACATCAGAGCAATCAATACGGTTGTGGAAGAGACCATACAAAAATTTCACAGCAAGAAGTTTTCGACGCTTTTCAAGCGAAATGAAGTCAAACTGATCCAATAACATACCGTGATCGAAACCTCTGGCAGGATAACATTTATTTACCCTAAAATACAGCAACTTCAGAAACCTTCTCTGAATGCGTTCCAACTGATCGACATGACAACGATAATGGGGTGACCACACAACACTACAATACTCCAGTTTAGATCTTACGTACGAGTAAAAAAGGACCTTTAGAGAAAGAGTATTATTGAAATCTCTGCAACTCCTGTTCATGAAACCCAGCATTTTAATGGATGATTTGGTTATCTGAGAAATATGCTCAGCGAAAGAAAGAGTACTATCGAAAGTGACACCAAGATCCCTTATGGAATTAGTACGAATAAAAGTCAAAGAGTCAAAGGAATAATCAAATACAATTGGGGTCATTTTCTTAGTATATTATGTAACTACTCGACATTTACTCATGTTCATTTGGAGACTATTGCTCACGCACCAATCCTCCAGCCTGTCAATAGAATCCTGCAAGCGCCGGGCATCGTCGTGACTGCCAATTACAGAAAATATCTTTAAATCATCTGCGTAAAGCAGCTTGTGAGAATTTATCACATTAGAAATGTCATTGATGAATAACAAGAATAAGAGCGGTCCCAGGTTAGAACCCTGGGGTACGCCAGATGTGGGAGAGAACGGCCGCGAACTATGACCACCGTACAACACATATTGTTGCCTGTCCAAAAGATAGGATTGGATGAAAGACAGTAAACTAGTGCAGAAGCCAAATTGCTCCAGTTTTACCAAAAGTATAGAGTGGTTTATTCGATCAAAGGCCTTCGAGAATATAATTCGATAATTATCAAGTAATAATTATGATTTAGAGGGTAGCTGGAAGCTCTGAAATTGGCGCTTGGTACTATTAAAAAAATTCGAGTCATAATTAATAAAGGCTCAACCATTGGAAAGTCCTCAAAACGTCAATCGGCAGAAAACGGTCACCATGCAGTTTAAGCGAAGCGAATGAAGTGGCAATACGTGATTCTCTCTATGAAATGTATCAGCAGAGTGAGTAAGCAGTTTATGCAAATATTCACATATTTATATTAATAAATAGGTAGGGCACATATACAGGGTGTTCTACAAGCTCTATGACAAACTTAGACAGATGGTAGGTTGCTTGATTTTAAACATATTTTTTTTAATAAACATGGGTCCGATTCGTTTTTGTTTAGAAGTTACAAGCATTTAACCTTTATTAACAATCAACAATAAAAATTTAAATTAAATGATAATCACAAAACTTAAGACTATAAAAATTGTTCGAAATGTCCACCCTCAGCTTGAATGCAAGCCTCACATCGCAGGTTTATTTATATTTTGATACCTGCGTCGGTATTCTTGAGCAGCTTGTCTGGCGTTACCATTGGAATACCCATATACAAACATAATATCTGCATATTCCTCAGTCGAGAATAAATGCATTTTTTATTTATAACTTTCACACGAAATATCTAATAAATAATTAAAATGACACTAACAATTATTATTGTCATAACAACCGATATTTCTATTTATCAGCCTACGTTTTTCATTGAAGTAAGTGTATATTTTATAAGTGTACATTGGTTGACATAGTGTCTTAGTGACATAGCGACTTAGTGTCACTTCCTGGTTGACTGAAAAAATTACGATTCTTTAAATGCTTGTAACTTCTAAACAAAAACGAATCGGACCCATGTTTATTAAAAAAAATATGTTTAAAATCAAGCAACCTACCATCTGTCAAAGTTTGTCATAGAGCTTGTAGAACACCCTGTATAACTAAGACCTACTCTCTATATCGTCACATTAAAACAGAACTAGCCATGTCCATTTTTGTCAGAATTGAGCTCTTTTTACAGCACAATGCAGTAAGATGTCGCCGACCGAATGCAGAGCTAACCTAAGTCCTAATAATTATATTTATCTCGTATAAGCTAAATTGCAAATAAGCTTATGTCCAAGGGCGACCAAATTTTTAGTGCAGAACTATCCTAAGTTCACGAGAAAGAACCTGTGTCAATGCTCCAGTAAATTAATTTCAGTGCAGATCTATGCTTATTACCATAGGCTAACCTATGTTAGGACTTATTATACTAGTTCTGCTTTCAAATAACATCCCATGTCCAACAAATTGTGGACTTAGGTTAATTCTGCTTAGTAATTCTGTTTTAAGGTGACGATATGTAATTTTAAATTTGCGCATAAACTGCAGATACAAACTGTGCTGTAATTAGGTATTAATTTAAGGATCTGATTATATGACTCTGAAACTCTGAATATTAAATTATCAATTGTCAAGTTTTGCATGAATTTATATTTTTGTAATTTTCTACCTACAACTTTCCAATAAAATGTTCTTTACAAATAGGTGCTTCTTATTTTTTCATTATAAATACCTTTTATGAATTAACACCATCAGTTATATTAAAAAATAAACCTTAATTCTTTATCTTCAAATAAACAATTATATCTATTTTGTGCTTCCTCATCCTCATTGCACCTCAAAATTTGAGATCTGACATCAATGTTGATATTTTATGTGACCTTGGCAGACTGTTTGTTTAGAAATAAATCCACGGATAGTGCTATTTTATACTATTTTATCTAAAAAAAATGGGGGGGGGGGCGAGGATATGATGAAAACCAGATTAAAAACACGAGTACTTACAGTACTATTTTACACAATAAAAAAAAACATGGGAGGACCGAATTCCCCTTTTTCCCAGACCTCAAGGAGGCTTTTCACCAAAATTGATTACAATTTAACAATTTTCGGTGGTTTAAACTATTATTATTTACAGCCTGTATAATATTCCGTTTAAATTTTTAAAGCATGCACGGTTAAAGTTATATAGACTGACGCGAATGGGATGCCCCACCCTGTACAATTTATGAGAAGTCTCTGATAAGCCTGTCATGGATAGAGATAATAAGATCTCATCTAGTGTAAAACTAAAACAATGTCTATTGTACCTATGTAATATTTAAAATAAACATTACCGTTTTATCTACAAAATTCATACTATGATAAATAAGTATTCCATAACATTAGGTTGTAGTAAACTATAAGTCGTGACCTCGCACTACAGAGAGTACCATTGAGGCCTACCTATGAATAAGATAGGCTTCAATATACAGGGTATATCAGTTTCTAAGTTCATAACTCCGGAAAAAAGATAGAACATGTAAAAGGAATTGTTTTTCTTCTACTTGAAAGCTTGAAAGAAAAAAATTAATTTTATTGAATATCTTCTAAGCTAAGCTATTGAAGATATTTTTCTCAACTTTGGTATAGGTTAATATTATTAATAGCGGGGTAAAAATTTGACGCATAATAAATTTTTCAGAAGAAAAATTCTTTTTCGTTTGATGCTCTCAAACGGCAGGAGGAGATCTATTTTTTTAAAACTTATTCTGATTTTTTTTATAATTATCTGACAAAAAGGTCTTACTAAAGGTCTCTAGGAGGCTTAGTTTTTGAGATATTTTGAAAAAAATACAGGATCTCCTAGGATAAAGGGGGCAAACTTCTGAGGTAGAATATTTACTTCATTTTAAGACAAAAAGTCTTAACAAACCTACCCTCTAAATTGAGTATTAAAGAAATTATGTAAATTTCCTTTTTCGTTTGTTATGTAAATTCTCAACAGTTTTTCAGTTATTCGAGAAAAATATTGTGCCCCCTCTACTCTGCTTCTCTGGTGTGTGTTGTGTGTGTATTCCCTTCATTGCAGCAGCCTCTCTATTTCCGTTTCCCTTGGGAATTTCAGGATTTGAATGGAATCGAGGCTGGGTAGAGCTCCTCTGTTGAGCTGGTGTTGTCCTAGAACATTTCTTCTCTCGCGTTCTAATGCTCTGTAGTCTGTAGTTCGTTAATAGGTGACGAGGCGTCTTGTTTTCTTCCCTGCAGAATCCGCAAACACCATCTTTTTCTATGCCAAATTTCCTCATGTGTTCATTGAGCTTGCAATGACCTGTTAGGAATCCCGTTAGCATTCTGAGACTTTCTTTGTTGAGGGTCAAGAGTTTTCTTGACTTTTCTTGGTTTAAGTTCCCGAGGAGCTCCTTGGATTGAGGTTTTTCCAATTGACTTCTCTCAGTTTACCTTCTTCCTTTTGGAGTTCTGCTTTGAAGAACGTGTCTTCAAGGCCACTGAATGGCTCTGGTCCTATGAAGCTGCCTTCATAGGAAATTATGCAAAAAGAGCCATGCTTTTTTTGTACCTACCAGAAATGTCTAGCTTTTCAAAAAAATATACAGTGGTTTGGACTTTTACAGAAAAATGTAATTTTTCTTGGAACATTGAACCCCCTGTAATTTTGTTAATACTCAATTTAGAGGGTAGGTTCATTAAGACTTTAAATTTTATTAAAATTAAATTTTTTTGTATTAAAACCAAGTAAATATTCTTTAGAAGTTTGTCCGCTTTATTCTGGGACACTGTATATAAGTATTTACAATAAATGTTCAATATGATTCTTTCTTTATTTGCCTATTACACTTTTTTATAATAGCCCCAAAGAAAAAATCTAGAGGATTAAGACCGGGTGATCAAGGAGGCCAAGAAATTCTCCTCACATCTCCCACAAAATCACTCCCTAACTATCCGTCCTAATTGCTAACTGGACATTCTTAGGTCAAACTGTTTGCTATCTTGCAACTTCATCTCTTGTAAAATTATCAATTTCAATAGATCCAAGTCTATCATGAAGACATTGAGTTTCTGTGGTGGTAGCTCTCCCTAAATTTAAACAGCTTCATCTACTGATACTGAGAGATCTAAACCTGTTACAGCTAAGCGATCATAAAGCCTGGTACAGACCAAGTTCATGAGCAGCTCATGAACTGTTACTTTCATTTGTTACTTTCCTAGTTACATTTAACGCCTTCTCAATTCCATTTGATGGTTTCTCAATTACAATTAACGCATTTTCAATTACAATTGACGCATTCTGAATTACATTATACTATTCTCAATTACATTTAACCGTTTTTCAATTACACCTGGAAATGGTGTAGATGTGTATGAAAGAAATTGTTAGCGAACAGTTAGTCGAACACGAACAGTACTTGAGTGTGGACATCGTGAATTATTTTATTTTTTAATTATTGAAGAAGCTGTAACCGTCCTTCATTAGCAAGTCAGTAAGTATGCTTCTCCTCAACCACCTTCTAGACCGTGTTTTTTCTTTGTTTTTCTTTTCCGAAATTGATTTCAATCATGAAACAAGCACAGGCAATTATAGTATCGTCTTCATTGCTTGATGAATCGACATTTTGCTAGCTGTGTAATTAGAAACTTTCAGCGAACTGCCCGCCAAATATATGTGAATTGTGAACACGAGTTAATTTATTCAAACATGCAGTACGCGACCTGTTCAAACTACTTGCGAACAATCGATTTTGGTCTGTACTAAGCTTAAAACGCTCTATAAAATGAAACAAAAAGCAGTAAATTTATGTAATACTGTAATGCCTTAAGGCAAGAAAAACTTGAATCACCGCAGTATCATCCTAAGAGTTCTGCATATTATGATCACTTGCTTGTATTTTATTGTTTTATACCTGCCTAATTTTACTCCAATTTAACCTTAGAAGATAATAAGTCAAATTCGAGGTCAATTATTGTGATTTTACTGATTTTAGGTTGAAAAAATTAGGCTCAGCCTGAATTTTATATGTTGTTTCTATACTGCACATTCCTGTGTGGTTGAGGTACCCATCAGGCGTGTCCCAGGTGGCGGATGGGGCACGGCCTTACAGTGATCAATAGTGAGTAAAGTTAGCAGAGGTGATAGAGCTCGTCTGATTTAAAACTCCAGACTGGCAGCTCAAAAAGCCCTGCCGCGGACCACCTGCCCCAACCTAGTTGTAGTGTCGTGACTAAAGGTCGAAGAACGTCCGAAAGTGGACTCTCCAAAAGACCGTTAAACTCTGTTGTCAAGGTCATATCTCGCGAACAGAGGAATACGGGGATCTAGGCTTTACCGCCTAGACCAAAAGGACACAACCTTTAAAAACCTAAATCCTACGGCGGAAACCCAGGCTAAAAGGATGCGTGGTTGAATAGTAGATCAGTCCCTTCTGGATTCAACCTCGAAGAAGTGGCGCACCTTCGAAAATAAATGCCTACCATACGTATGGAGCTCTGCGTATGGTATTTCTTTAATAGCTCCATTACTCGTGGGAACCATTATGGACCAAGATACACCTAATTCAAAAAGGGAAGGGGATTCTGAAAAGAAAGACCCACCCAAAAAACTCTCAGAAGCCGCTCGCAGGAAACTGAGAAAAGAGTAGAAACTACAAAACCAGGAGGAAACTGCAGAACCTAGAAAGCCAGGGTTGAAGGTGAACCCCAGTGTAACAAAACCCGGGACCAGCAAGGAACCGGAACAACGTAAAAGAAGGAACACCAAGGTTCTCAAGAGTGCAGTTTAGAGGGGACTTTCTCATGGCTTCCTGCGCTGACCAGGCCACAGAGGACTGGTTGGTGCGGGTGGTCAGGGAAATGGACCCTGGTCAGGAGCGAAACTCGGCACCAAGGTCGTTCCGAAACCTATAAAAGCACCAGTGTGGATACCAGGGACCCAAGAGGAACTAGAAAAAAATCCAAAAAAGACTGGGAATTCAAAACTAGAAACGTGGATCCTAGTGGACAGAAAACCTGACACAAAAGTCCAACAACTAATTTTCCTCATGGGAGAAAATAGAGCAACTTCAATGCAGACCTTACCTAAACCTAACTTGGGTGCTGTTCAAGCGACTAGGTGGGTAAAGGGAAGAGGTAGCAGAGAAGATGTAACTGAAAAAGCTGCTGAGATGGGCAATTGGCAACCTCTCAATAATAGTAGTGAAAAACAACCCAGATTGCAGGAGATGCGGGGAGGGGGAGGAAACCCCATAATGTGTGAATGCCCAGCACTAGAGGGAACTAGACTTCTAATATTTAGAACCGAAATGACAGAATCAAAAGAAATAGAACAAGTACCCACTGGACTCATACTGAAATACTTTCGGGAGATGGGACTGATGAGATAATTATCCAAAGGGGTATAATAAGCGCAAGCTTCAGTACAAGGGCTTTGAACTAGAGATGTGTCAGTCCGGTCGGACCCGTTCCGTTGGAACGGGTCCGATAGTGGAACGATTCGGACCGGGTCCGAGACATGAAACAGAACGGGTCCGTCGTTCCACTCGGTCCGGTTCCGTGAATGAATGAAAGGAGACTCGACCACACTCGACTCCGGCTCCGGCTCCGGCTCGGACCTGCTCTGACTGGACCGGTGTACGGATGAACGGAGAACGGAACGACTGTGAGGGTGACTGGTAGACTGGTACGACTAGGGGTTGGGATGGATGAGGCTATTATTGCTATTGTATGCTACATTTTTTATTCTACTTAACGCCTAACGTATACCTACCAAATAATTTTCTTATTAAACTAAGTACCTTCTTGATTGGGATTCGACCGGATAAAGTTTTTTTTCGACCAGATAAAAATTGAAAACAATTATTTATAGCAAGTTTATACTTATTGTAATCTAGATTTTAATTAAAAATATGGCGTAGGTACTATGTACTTGATTATTGAGTAGGACTTAAAATTACAAAAAACAAAATTTATAAAAAATTATTTAATTATTAAAATATAATTTATCAACCCTATAGGTACTCGAACATAGGTATACATAATGAGATCTGCATGTACCTAATACCTACCTATGCGCGCGTATATAGGATGAAAGGGAAAATCAGGTGTTTAATTATTTTTTTTATTTAATATTTTTTATGTTTATTTTATAGGTACCTTCAAATGCATTTTGATACTTGGAACTTTTACTTAATGGGGTAGGTAGGTAAGGCAGACAATTAAAAAATTCCTAATTGTTCTAAAAGAATAGCGAAAAATTCAAAACTTGTTAGACCGTTATAGGCGCAGAAAATGGCGTAGGTATATTTTAGGATTTTAGGAAGTAAACTTAATTAAATTAAGTTAAAAATAAAATTAATTGGTGTGCCTCAAATTGGAGAGAGAAATTCGTTCCATTCCATAATGATGAACTTATGACTGACTGGACTGGACTGGACCGAGAGCGAGAACCGGACCGGGAGTACCGAATACCGATTGCCGTTGCCGATTCTGATTAGGTAAGGCAGAACGGATCCGTGGAACGGGTCCGATGGAACGGGTCCGATGGAACGGGTCCAAGCGTGGAATGAATCATATCGTTCCCGTTCCAGCCTGGACCCGTACCGACACATCTCTACTTTGAACCTACCCTAGAAGTAATTATTATTACTTCTATTTAATAATAATAATCCTGCACATTGTTTTTTCAAAAAGGTTTGAATTTAAAATTGGTTAATTTGAAGTATAGGGACCTGGCAGCTGACTGTTCCTGATTGACACTCTGACTCCACTAAGTCAGGTCTTTGGTCAGGTTAGGTTATTTTTCCTTAAAATTTCCTTAAAATTTAAGGCCCTTACAGCTTTGTCTTCTATATTTTATATTTTACTTTTTTTCTTTCATTTTCTTAAAATTCATGGAAAAAATACCCACTAACCTGACCAATGATCTGACTTAGTGGAATGGGACTAGTGTTGTAGGGAAACTCAGGGGGCGAGGGGTAAGACACTGGCAATGAATGTGTACAACACTGCCAAATATTTCCAAAACATTGCCAAATATTTCCAAACATTGCCAAATATTTCCAAACATTGCCAAATATTTCCAAACATTGCCAAATATTTCCAAACATTTCCAAGCATTTCCAAAGCTGTGTACAGACATTTCCACAGAGTGTCTTACCCCTCATCAGGGAGTCAATCAGCAACATTGTCGATTGTCGGTAGTGGCGTACGATCCAGGTCCCTATACTACAAGATTACCTTAAAATTTTTAAGTTTGTCTAAACATTTTACTTGGGTGGTAGTCAGTAAAAAGTTCAAAAACTCGTTATTCCTAATTTCAATCAATGAAACATGTGTTTCTTCCAAAAACTTTACTTCTTACAGAACTCATGGATTATACAATCACACAGGCCAAGGAAAAGAAGAATTTTTTCTTTAAAATTTCACTTTTTCGATAAGTTCACGGGAATAACTACTCTGGAGTTCAAACTGACAAACTCGCAAGGAATAATTTGTGCATGAGTGTTTGTGTCAAATTTGCCAGACTAAGCGCATATTGGAACATTACATGAAACAATACTCACATATTTGATCCAAAGCTTACAAAACCTCCTATCGTTAACATAGCGCTTATCGTTTTCGAATTTTCCTAAGCAGTGTTCCAATAAAGGCACTAGATTCCCTTCATGTCCTTGCTTGGGATAGCTTTGTTCAATCCAAGAGATGTAATGGTACCAAAGTTCTAATGGATCATCACCTTCATAAGACCTAATTGCATTTTCGAATTCCCTGAAAACATGTAAACATTACAAATTTTAGAATTGGACCTCCTAAGGCCGTAGTTACTCTTTTTGTTGTGCCAGTTCCCTTTGGAGTTCCCTGTTTGTCTGAGCTTGTATGGCTATTCCTAGCTGTGCAACATTTCTGCCGCCCCGTAGAGGTTGAATGTTTTCCTTACTCAAATGGAAATCCATTGTTAATGTTTCACCTTAGCACTGATTTTCCAGTAGCCCTAATAACTGGCACGAGCACGAAACATAAATAAAAGGGGTTGAATTAACACTAATCCTCCGCTCCAAGAACAGAAAGTTGCACAACACATTTGTCTGCTTTTCAGAGCATTTTGATGTTCACTTTTAACTGATTATTATTAACAAAGTAACGTTAGGATGGAAATCCTAACTTATTCAATATCTTTTCTGGGGTAAGTCTAGAATCAGGATAAAAGATGAACGTTGAAGATTGAAGAATAATAATGGAAGAAAGAAAGATGAAGATGCAAGATCGGTGTTATTTTTATTTTTTTTAAGTGAACGTTAGTTTGAAATATGACACAGATTACGTCATAATTGTCATTATGTACTTGGAAATTTTTCACAACAAGCTATCACGTGGTTAATTTAGTGACTAAATACGTCATCCGTCACGATTCAAGACCAGCGTGTGACGTCATGCTTGTGATACCTACACGTTGATTAATTTCTAGATAGTCTACCAAGGTCACATGAAAATTCAGCAGTGATGTCAGATCTCGAATTTTGTAGGTGCAATGAGGATATGAGGAATCACAGAATAAATAGACATAATTTATTACATCATCAACAATTTTTGTTTATTTGAAAATAAAAAGAATTTAAGGTTTCTTTTTGAATATAACGATGATGTTAATTCATAAAAGGTATTTATAATGAAAAAATAACAAGCACCTATTTGTAAAGAACATTTTATTGGAAAGTTATACACAAATTACAAATAATATAAATTAATGCAAAACTTGACAATTGATAATTTAATATTCAGAGCCATATAATCAGTTTCTTAAATTAATACCTAATTAAAACATTCCTCATTTCTGCCGTAACACCAGTATGATGTGTATTTCGCCAAAGAGAAAATAAATAACGTCGGTACTGCTCTCATCGCTTAAAGGACGATTGAAGTTCGGCTTTGCTATACCCCACACATGTTCGATTGGATTAAAAATGCAATGGTATAGTGGAAGTCGAAGAATTTTGTGTCCATACTGTTCAGCTAGCTAAGGAATCCACTATATACTGCTTTGGTTTCTTTTGTTCCTGTTGTGAAACCAATAAGCATTTTAGTTATATAAAAATCATAAAGTCAATACAAAATATACTTATTCACAATGTCTAGGAGCTGAGCTTTCAGCGAAAAAGGCTCGAAACTAATGTTCTTCCTGCTCAGCGCATTCGTCAATTTGTTGTTTATTTGAAGAAGAAATTGGTGGTTTATTTTCAACTGCACTGTGGTAAGGCGCATTGTCCATAATAATCACAGAAGGTAACTTGGCTTTAACTGGTTTTCGAACCACTTGGTAAACTTTTCATGATTCATCTCTCCATGATAATCTGGATCTTTTGTTGATGAAGAGAAAATCAATTCTGCCCCATCAACAAAACCATTTATCTTACCTGCATGCAAAACTATCTTACCTAAATAATGAAAATAAATGATATTATATTTAATGCCTAATTATACATCATTATGGGTGGTATGCTAGAAACTAAATTTCGCATTTGACAGCGTTGTTAACAACGGCACTGTTGTTAAAAATCACTTTGACATGGTCACGTGACCATGTTAAATGCTTTAACATCGCCATGTCAAATTTCATGTTGACAACGGCGTTAAAGCTGAAATCACCCGATTTGGTATGCTAGAAAGGAAAATCGAGTAGGAACAGTTGAATGTCAATGCTAAATGGCCATGTTACAATAATCACAGGATATGGATCGATTAATTATTATTAGCTGTCATATTTTAGGAAGATTTTTAATAAATTCCGTATTATTCCAGAGTGAAGTGTTTTTTATATGTTTATTTACAGTGCAATTACAACTAAATATCAACAATCTTGTTCCATAAATTAAAAATTAACCAAAAGTAGGTACCTACCAAGTATTTTATACTATAGGTAATTTATTTCCAAAATTTTTCTTCGAGAAAGTAGTCCTAACTGCAGAAACACAGCAGGGACGCATTTAGATTCAAAAAATTATATAATAGTTAACTATATCATGGGCGGAGTAAATAGAGAAAATTTAATTATTTTTTCTGCTTGATGTGTATTTTTCATTTGGATATAAGAAATGAAATTAAGCAAAAAAAAAATAACAGGTCATTATGGTCAGAGACATAAGGGTAGGTGGAGTGGAGTTGATATTTGTTTTAATGTAGGTCTTCTGCTTGATGTTCTACTTAGGTACTACTTACCTAGATTTTCTTCATTTAGATTCAGAATAAATAAAACAAAATTTGTTTTATTTAATTTAATTTTTATATTTAATAACATAATTATATAACCATGGGCGGCATAAATAGGGTAGGTGACAATAAAATAAAATAAGTTAAACAACATAAGACATATTTGTGTAAAATAAATAATTTATTTGATAATATTACACTCAATAAAATAATAATAATTATTGTATAACCATGGGCAGAGTCAAACCAAAACAAATAAAAAAATAATTTTTAATTAAGGAAATTAGTGTTGTCTGCAACACCTCTGGCAATCTGAAGGGGTTTTAAAACAGAACATTGTGAACATAATCTTTAAAAACTTCTCCCTCTTCATAAAATTCTCAACCGACTATTGGCGTTAGGTTTGGTTAGGTATTCTACACTCTGCAATAAGATACATAATAATTAGGTAATTGATAACTTACCTGTTGATTATTTCTAGCAAAATCTGCCTCTCAACTTCAGAGAAGTTCTTTCTTGATTTCACGACAACTTCCATTTATACTTTTACAGTAAACCAAATTAATTCACTCAAAGAAAACTGAAACGTTTACGTTTGTTATTATTTGTTACAACACAACAATAACAATAATGGCGAATGGGGATCGGATCGGATGGCAATGACGTTCGTTGGTTCGTTGACGGTCGACGGTAGACGAGTTTCGTGTTTATCTAGCTCATACGCATGCGTTCAGTAGGCACTAGCCAACATCTAACAACGCGAGACCAAAATCAACCACGACCATCTCGGATTGCCGATTTATTACGAAATGGAACTTCGGTTCGGGTTCGATCTAGCTCGTGAATTGTTCTTAGCCTGTAATCAGCGAATATACAACGTTGCCGCTATTGTTCATGTTACATTTTTAACACGATGATGTTACCTAACAGCAGTGTCAAATCATGAATATTTCGTTCTAGCATACCGAATTGATTTTAACAACAACGTCAGATTGACATCGGTGTTACGTTAACAACACCAAATGAGATTTTCTAGCATACGACCCTATAACATTTATATTATAAGTATTTAAAACACCTTTTGCCTTCTGTCTTCTGTTCAGTTTCTTGACACTGCGTGGGTTTTGATCCTGCCAAGACCTTCCCATTGTGCCGTTTTGAGAGATCCATGTTTCGTCTATACACAAATTATTGGTAATAAGATGCCTTCTCTTTTGTAATCTACATATGCGCGTAGGAACTTCACTCTTTTAACAGTAATGTGACCTAATTCCAGGAGACCTCGACGTGGATTGTCTTTTTTCCATTTAAATCCAATTTTCTTTAAGACGCACAAAAGAGAAGATTTGCTGCACTCAAATATATACTTGTCTTTGAGGACGGTATGTAGAGTATGTAGAGACGGTACCAAAGCGACAATTTCAGAGCTTCAGCTACCCTCTATAAATCATAATATTTATTACTTGATGTCAGTAGTATTTGAATCTATAAAATAATTTTTATACCTTGCTCACTGATGTTAGGGGTATAATGGCCCCCATTCATTGATTCATTTCCAAAATATTCGAATAAATTTGCCACCATCTGCTGTTGCGCTTCTTTACTTATATGTTTTGGCATTATGCTTACTTTTAAAGATAATCTATCACTTTTTAGATAATTCTAATAATTTTTAATTTATTTTATAAAATTAAAAATTAACTCTTAAAACTGACAGACGTAAACAGAACAAAATCAGTTTATTATTTTGGATAGAAAAGTTGACAACAAAGCCAGGGCGATGTTGTGATCGATTATTAAATTTATTGTTTTTGCATCTTCCTAATGTCAAACATTTTCATTTGATCCCTTTAATAACCTTCAAATTCTAACTGTAATTTTTAGTGTCATAATGTTCGACGTTACAACGCAGCGTAAACAAATATGACCTTGGCAGACTATCTAGAAATTAATCAACGTGTACGTGAAATCGTGAATTAGTGAATAAAAAATAAAACAGATTACACATTTCGAAAAAAACAACTTAAATATTTGAGGTCTAGGTCTAACAAGTTTTTATTATTCTGGGTAATAATTTAGATATCGAGTTAAAAATATTCATACCCTATAGGTACTAAAGTCTATAGCTTCGTAGATCCTATAAATCCGTAATATGTTTTTAATACCCACTGAAAGAGGATTCCTCGAATTCTATTCGTGTTATTATTTTGTTTCATTTTTCAAACTTCGCTTCTTTTCACTTTAATTGATACTTGCGCCTGTGATCAAATGTGCCAAAAATATGACATCCAACTGTTTAAACATAACAGTGTTCAGTAAACGTCAACGAGTGAATGCGCTACCCTAGAAAGCGTTAGTGTCGGTATTGCAGATTACAACCTGGTAGGAACTATAACTATCCCTGTCATTCATGGTTACCATGGTTAAATTACTATAAATAACAATAATACAAAACAATCAAAAGCTAATTGCGTAAATGAAATGTTACCTGTCAAAAACCAGAAATTATAATTTAATGCAAGTTTTTACTAAATATAGGACCGGTTTGTGTACTGGCTAACAGTTATGTATGGTTTGTGCGCCGGCTAAGATTAGTTCTTGCCAGGTTGGAGGAGGGCGCTATTATGTTGTCAATTTTTAGGGAACCTGTATTACCGACACTGACGCTTACTAGGGTAGTGCATTCACTCGTTGACGTAAAATGCAGGTTCCCTAGCCAATTTCTTAATGTAAAGATTAAGCAACTCCTCCCTAGTTAATTCACTTTGATTGTATCATGGTCGATAGGTATCGAAATCTACGGAACAAAAAAAAAATTGAATTCTTTTTCAATTATGGCTATGACAGGAATGACAGCATTGACAGCGCGCTGCCTATGACGTCATGCTTGTGACAGCTACATACGACACAGCAGTAATAATAAGGTGGATTTATTGATTGGTTTATTTCGATTTTTAGTGTTCAGGTCATTAATTAATTAGTTTATCACTGTCTTAGAGGCTACTGATATAACTTAATGATGATTGCTGAACTAAATTGCAGGTTAAATAAAAACGCAGTACGATATGACACTAAGTGACAGTGCAAGTGCACAAAACCATAAACTTGTTTTCAGTTCATCCGTTCCCAGTGATGAGTTGAATATATAATGTCGACATGACGTCACTCTACTCGTAAAACTAAACGTAACTCACGAGTAATAATATATATTCCTGGAGTAGTTGCAATTGTATACTTATTCGTAGAGTAATAAATATTTTGGATGGAAAGTACCTTTTTATGAGTAAAAAATATATGAGTATTTTTTTACCCCTAACAACAATACGAGTAATATACTCAAGCGTACATAGCCAGCTCTGCTATGTCCCGTGATTTTCAGGAATTTTTGCTTTTGGAGTGGATAGAGAACCGTTAAAAGAGCTATTTTAAAATTATATTAAAATATATATTTATTATAAATATAAACTATATTACATATAAATAAAATTGAAAAGTGACTGTCGGAGTGCTTCATCCAAATGACGGTTTGGGAAAAGAAAAGCTCCAGCGATCAACCAAACCAGGTAACTCCTTTTATTTAATTTAAGGATTTTATACAATTTTGTGTACACTTCGACCGCGTTCTCGAGATTGCCTTGCCTCGGTCGCAAGCGGCCTCTGCGGTAATCTTCCTCTCGGTACATTAAAGAATAATTTCGCGGTATAAGCATACAATAGTTATTTAAGAAATTAAAAATTTCTCGTACGAGTTTGCGGTGTGTGCATGCACCATCCACCCCTCACGCAGACGCAGCTATGACAAGGCGTATAGGTAACAGAACACTTAGAAACGCAGCCTTAAAGCCTGTTACTTTTTTTTTGACATTAGTGAAGTTAGATACAAAAGTCAAGTCAACGTTGATCACAAAATTTTAAATTCAAATTCAAGATTAAAAATTTTCTAGATAAATAAATAATTATGTAATAAAAAAACCGACAGTATAATGAGCAGGTCATTAATATAATGTACTATTATGTGAATATAAATAAAAAAGTCCGCTTTAAATAAGAAAACAGTTATTTCAACTTCGCTCATAAATAAGTTAAGCAGTAAAATATAATTAGGTCACATATTATACAGGTGATCATTTTATCTGAAGACATTGAAATATATCAAAAATGGATAAAAAAAACCTACCCCCACCCCTCTAGCAAGTTTGAAATCTTAAAATAAATGAGAACCCACTTTTTTTATTGCAGATTGAGATTTTAGGGGTGAAATCACCATTTCTTCTTTCAGTTCTTATTAAAAATTTGAGTTGTTTTTTCTTGTTTAAAACTTATTTTTAGCTCGAAAAAATCTAGAAGGTCCCTATATCTTGTCTAAATCTGTAGATCGAGAAAATTTATTTGAAATAACTACAAAATACGCAAATTTTGAAAAATCACATTTTTGATTTTTAGAAAATTATTAACAACCCTGATTTGAAATCCTGAAAAAATTTAAAGTTTTTATTTTTTTCTCGATTCAAAGTATTGCTCATCAAAAATTTCATTAAAATGTATGAATCGCCCTCTGTAACATCGAAACGAGAAGGGCCTCAGAAAAATTTCAAAACCAGATCCTGAATCATCGCCTTGAAAAACTACACATAATGTAGGTCAGTCTTAAGCAGTGTGTCGGTCTGCTGATGGTGAAACACCCTGTATAAAACTTGAATGGGTTAGAGGGTCATAAATAAATTACAATTTTTATTTTATTTTTTATTGACATATTATACCTACTTAATTATTACAAAGTTAGAGTTCCCAATTATTGGAAAAGTGATTTGTGTTTGAACTGCATATCTGATGTAAGTACCTACAACAGAATCTACTTTATTTGCTTAATTTATTATTTGGAATGTTTAAATCATGAACCCCTGTAAATACAATTATTAAATACTTGGCACACCTTGCAGTCCATTCAAAGAGGTTTCTTACTCATCAGCCTTTGCCTTTTGGCTTTAGCATCTCCTAATGGTGTTGCTTTTAGAGATCTAATCTTAGAGATGGAAACCATTCTCAATTTCAATGGTTTATGCTGTGATCTGAATTTTTGTGACAAAATTACTAATACCTATGTGTTTGTATAAACCATTATAAAATGTTAATACTATTTAATATTTACATCAATAATAATTATAATTATCTACCTTAATTAAACTTTACTGCTACAGGTGCCCAGGATAAGGATGATGAACATCATGGGGATCTCGGAAACCTTGAAAGAACAGAGTTTGGTAAATTAGCAAAAAGTTGGGCAAGTTGGAGGTCAATGATAGTTCGTGTCCACTTCCGGTATAACCGGAAGTGGTGTTGTGCTGAAAATATTTTTTAAATGTTGAGTTTTTCCTAAAACACAGATACACAAAAAATGGAAACTGTCAAACTGAGAGTTTAGCCTATATAAATGGTATCAGCTCCCAAAGGTTGACCCTGTATGTATAAAAAATAAAATTGATAGTGATTTCTTCGAAACTAAACGTGTTGGACTGAAACTTTATAAACGCCATCTTGTACAACTAAAAAATAGCAATGGGAAAGTGTTTTTTATTCTTTTATATCTTTAAACTTCAGAAAAAAATAAAAACAAAATCAATTTTTTTTTTTTTGAATATTTCTGGATTTAAGTGTAATTTTTTGGTTTTCTCAGCGGAATATCATTTTGATTCTTAAATTATGGCCCAACTTTTTGGTAATTTAACCGACCCTGTATTTCACAGTTTCTGAGATCCCCATGCTGTTCGTCCATTACTGGGCACACTGTATTATGTTTACATGGTTTTAGATTGCTGTTGGGACTGATATACAAATAATTAGTTAAATTAAACTTCCGGTCCCGGTCATTGAAAAACTTTCAAATTTGGTCCTGGTATAGCATGTGCACCCACTGCAATCTTAAATTAGATATTTCTTTAGTGGGCTACACAACATTTGTAACCCTGGAATTGTGTACTTACTTAATAAATAGTGTCGAACTTAAGAAATTGTCACATTCGATAAAATCTTGTATAAGTATTAGATTAATTATTTTTACTAAGTATTTACAATGTTTTCATTTTTTTACGTATAACTGTTTCTTACTCTGTATTAGGTACCTATCTTTCCTACTCTTTTACAAACTTTCAAAACTTTTTTCCAGTAAGTTCCATTTTGGTACATAACCTGATGGCTTATGCATGGAGTGATGAACATAAAATTTAATAATCAAAGACTTCACATGATACTTTCAGAAGGCGTGATAAGACAAAAGTATATCAACCACTCACATCATTAATTTTTTTTTAACATACCTAGTAATTGAATATTTAGAGTGATTAAGGGCACATAATATTATTGAGCATAAATTAGAGCCATTTCGTCATCTAAACGTTTATATACAAATTAATACTGTTTTAATGTCAGTCTTCATATAAATGACGCATTCAGTGTTATTTGCTTGCTTCTGGAACGCATAGGAATAATTTAGCACAGCCATCGTTGAAATTGTTGAATATTCGCTTTAACCATTTTGGTTTGTTTTCCCACCAAATAGTCACCATATACACAGGAACACCGGAGATAATGAAAGCCAGGCCGAAGCCCACTTCTACTGGACTGACGTAGCAAGGGAACGTAACCAAGAATGTGCAAGTAATGAAAAATATAACCGGCAATGCCAGGTATACTTTGATCGGCCTGTGAAGATTCGGCTGAGTGTAACGTAGGTATAAAAGGGCCATGATGCTCAATGTGATGAAGAGAGCTTCCACAAATGAGACGTAGTTGATCAGGACGTACACATCGCCGATCATTATTAGCGCCAAAGTGATGATACACTGAAAAAAGTAATTAAGGATGATAAAAATTCTTTATTTTGATTAAGAGTCAAATCTTATAAAAAAAATCATCATATAGGGTCACCACTTTCAATCAGGACTGTCCATAGGATAATGCACGGAAAAAAATGCAGATTGTTGGTTGTTGCTTCCCATTCTGGCTCTAGAGGAGTAAAAATGGTAAAAATTGAAGGATAAAAGAATTTTGCTCAAAGAACTATAGAAACAGTTACAAATGCAGAAAACCCGTTTACATGCCCCCAATAACCCCATACCTACTAACTTTTCAAGCTACTCAGTAGCCAAATATTCAAATGTTTCGGTCACCTTGCATAAGAATTTTTTTATTTCCCCTTCATAGAACTCTAAAAGTTAGCATGGAAACATGTAAACGGTGTTTCTGTATCTGTTTTCTATTCTAGTTCTTGTATCTTTCAATTTTGTTACCTTTTTCACTCCTCTATAGGTCAGAATGGGAAGCAGCAATATGCAAAATTTCTTGTTTCCCAAGCATTTTCCTATGACCAGCCTTGGAAGTGGCGACTCTGTATAAATATTCAATCAACTCACCATAAATACAAGTGATGGCACAGGTGTTAATCTCTTTATATCGATCAACGCTATCGCCCTTGGTAGATGTCCAGCCCTAGCTCCCACAAAAAATAACCTGGCTGAAGCAAATATCGCACCATTCAATGAGCCGAATGTGGAACAAGCCACAAAGAAAGGCATTAGAAGAGAAAACTTTCCCAGCATTTTATCTCCAAAAGTAACAGCAACCGCTTCGGATGCTCGTATATCATCCCGGCTCAGTACAACAAAATAGGCAACATTAGTTATAACATAAACTACTGTCACAAGCGGCATCGAAATGCATATTGCTCTTGGTAGATTCCTAGAAAAATAAATTTTTTTCTTCAGTTTTTTTGTAAACAGTTGCTAAAGGTAACATACCTATAAGGATTTTTTAGTTCTTCAGTGACGTAATTGAGGAAATTCCAACCGGAATAGGAGAAAAGCCCTGAATAAAATGAGAGAGCTATGAAACCAGGCTCCCACTTGGTGCCTCCCATTGGTTCCCTGAAATGTTCGGTGTGACCATTTGCAAGGTGAACTATACCAGCCACGACAATAATTCCTAATGCAAAAATCTTAGTGGCTGTGAACACATCCTGTAACAATATGAAAATTCTCTTTATAACATATTTTTAGCTGGCACGTAATATTTTATTTTTCTACGACCACTACACTTAAATCGCAAATTAATTTCTAATTTGTTGCTGTTAAATGTTTCACGTAGCTAAATATGGGTGGAGTAATATTTTTTCAACAAAAAAAAAAATCATCTAGGTACTCATCTGAAAACAAAATCGATTGACGTACCTGCACCCTGGTGACCAGCTTGACATTGTAACAATTGATCGCAGTGAGGAGACATGTGGTGGCAGCTGCAAGAAGTCTTACAGCCTCATAAGGGGGCGTGCAGGTGCCCCAAATTGGCTGCAGAATGTACTGGGCAAAAGTAATGGCTGTGATGGCATTCCCCGTTGGCACCAGTACAAACAGCGCCACCCACAGATACAGGAAGGCCGGTAATGCACCGAACGCTTCACTAATGTAAGCATAGTCGCCCCCTGATTTGGGTATCATCGTACCTGAAATGTGGAAAAAATAAGCTAAGACATTAATGGATAACACTTTTGTTATACATACAATAACAATATAACAATGATAAATTATTTTTCTCAAACTATCTAGTTGTGGTTCAAAAGGAGCTACTACAGGCGACAGGAAGTTTTTTCCTATCATATTGTGACAAGCTACCTACCTACTTTGCTGGAATTTTGTATAAAGTTTATAAGCTCCCTGTGGGCAACACAGGGTCCCGTAGTATCCCATTAGGTATACCTAGTTTAAATTTCTATACAGAGTGCGGTGAAAATTATCAGATTTTTTCAGACACCAAATTATCAACCAGATCCAAACCAGATCATTAGACACCAAACGTAACTTTGTCAAAAATCGAAAAAACCGCGAAAAAATAGTTTTTTTTCAAATTTTTGGGATTATAACCCTGAAGGACTAATTTTTGGGAAAACTTTTTCAGGACGTTTTTAAAGTAGCCTAAATTTGCTACAATATGATACTAGAATTGTCTCTGTAGACTCAATAGTTTCTGAGATTAAGCCTTTCCAAGTTTATCATTTTTTTCGAACTTCGCAATTTTTTGAAATATTTTAGACGTCACTCGTCTAAACTCTAGCGGGATGAAAAATTGCAAAAATTGAAAGGCTTAATCTCGGAAACTATTGGGTCTACAGAGACAATTCAAGTATCATATTGTAGCAAATTTAGTCTAATTTAAAAACGTCCTGAAAAAGTTTTTTCAAAAACTAGTCATTTAGGGTTACAATCGCCAAAAATAAAAAAACTGATTTTTTCGCGTTTTTTTCCGATTTTTAACAAAGTTGCGTTAGGCGCTCGAGGTCACAAACTTGGGTTATTCATTAGGCCAACATCATACATCATAAACAAGTCTGCAAAAAATCAAAACTTTGACGCATATACTACCCCATACTTTCAGGCGACAAAGCTACTGGACTACATTAAGATATCTGTGACCGTTCCTGAAATATCCTGAAAAAACTGAAAAATGGAGATTTCTAATTTTTGCCATATCTTTTTTATTATTGGAGATTAATAAATAATTTTTTGTAGGCTTACATAAGCCGTTAAGAGCTACCCATCTGATGTTTAAAAAATTTTCAAAGCCGACTAGATCCCAGAGTATTCATAGTCAACTTTTGTTTTTCTTATGGCCGCCATATTGGATGTTCATGTCATTCTTTATTAAAAAAATTAAGGAAACCAAAAATCTATCACATAAAAAAAAAATTTTCGAAAACAAAAAGAAAATTTTATCACGGAACAACGTTGTGCTTGACGTCGCAATGTGACGTGATATTGCTTGACTTAAAAAAGAATAAAATTTTGAAATTTTTTTTTTGAATGTGATAGTTTTTCGGTTTCCTGGACTTTTTTATACAGAATGACATGAAAATCCAATATGGCGGCCATAAGAAAAATAAAATAAAATAAAAAAAAAACTGTGCATTTCCGGACAAACGTCAATAGGAATTTTTCCTTAGAAATAGTCAAGGAATCATCCCCTATAATTTTTCGCACATTTGTCCCATAGTGGAACGAAGACTGCAAAAGGGCACTGAAAGAATCTAAAAACGCATTCAATAGATTAAAAAGACATAACAAAGAAGAAAACCGCATAAACCAGTAAAAAAGATTCATGGCGAGATTATGTAGAATATTAAAGTAGACACACCATCAACTAAAGAGATCTGGGAAAAATATCCAACATCAAAGGTCGCAAGGAATCTAAATAATAGATTGTCTGCTTGAAAAAGGGGAGTGAAATAATAAGCAACAAAGAGATAGGGGAAAACCTGTCGGTCTACTTTGAGCAAGAATCCAGTGACTCCCAGTTTGACATAATTCAAAAAAATCAAGAAGGCGGTAGAATCTAGAAAACTGGATAATCTTGGCGACCACAGTCAATTACAATGACATCTTATCAATGTCCCGCCCGATAACGGAAATGGAAATTAGTGACGCTCTCTAAACATGCAAAAGTTCTTGCCCAGGACCGGATCATGTTTCATACATCTTTCTTCAACACCTGTCATAAAAGGCGAAGCAGTACCTTTGGTACTTAACATATCTTAATAAAATATGACAAGAGCAAATTTACCCCTATCGATTCCCTCAATCGGTAATACTGCCGTTACTTAAACCCTACAAAGACTATGATATCATATTGACCAATCTCTCTAAACTGTACAATGGGAAAGCTGCTCAGAAAAATTATTAATCGACGACTCTTATTTATTTTCTAGTTTATTTTAGGTAGGAGTGAAAACCAACTCAGCAATTCATAGTTTGGACAATTTGAAAAGAGAGGTCATCAACAGAACTGACTGCTTTACAGTTCTTGAGTCAGGCATACATCAAGCGTTCGCCAACAAACAGGAAATATTGGCAATACTCGTAGATATCAAAGGAGCATAATATAACACTACCTGATGGAAGAACTTTATTGTACAAAATATGATCAAATGGGGGCTTATTGGAAATATACTAGAATATATAAGAAATATACTTGACAACCGAAAGTTCAAAGTAAAGGTCAACGGAACCTATCCTGAAGAGAAGAGTCTAGTAAACGGGATGTAAGCAGATGAGACTTTCTCTTTGACTGTGAAAAATACTGGCAACAAAGAGTGGAATGCCAATTTCCGGGGTCCTTGGAAGAACTACTAAGTACATGACTCGGAAAACTGCTGGGAATAAACAGAAAAATTCCTCAAAGTAGTACAACTTCTGTACAATAAAATGCAATTTAGAAATCTAACGTAAACTAAAATAATTACTATTAGTAGTAAATGCGAAGTAATGTAATTGTATTATCTAATCAATGTCATTTTGTTAAATAAGAAAAAAAAATTCGCACATGCATATATCAGAAATAACGCGAATAGCCATATTAGTAGTTAGGGAGATGGTGACAAAAATGCCTTGTATCTCCAAAATGGAAGAAAAGTAGGTTGCTATGTAGTTCGAGTCCCCTTCTCAAAATCCGTCTTGTCAAGTAGAGGTCCAGCGCGTTGCGATGAGCGGCTACGGCTTGGGCTACGGCCTTTTGCCCAGATTAACCCGAGTGATTTCAAAAAGTATCTACAATATGGAAGAAAATTACTGGGGGGCATCTGGACAATTCCTCCCAGTTGAGGGAAAACATTTTCTTCCAATTTGCACCTTGCGTTAACCTCCAGTACCCGGTGAGCCATTAATATGGTCAGCGAGAATATCTCAGAAACTAAGCGTCGTACATCCTCGGGCAAAAAAAATTTCTAAGGAAAGTGACCCTAAAAATTCGTGGAAAAATAGTTTTGAATTTGAATTTTCTCATCGTTTTTAAAATGTTGGTATATTCAAAATATCATGGGTGCAATGATTAAATAGCTTCATTTTTTTCTTGCAGTTTTTTTAATAACTCTATTAATAAAGTGGTGGGGCAACGTCAAGACTTTGTTTATTCAAATGTCGATTATTCCGGTTAGCCTCAAAGGAATTTAACCAGATTAGTCTCATTACAAAAAGTTTTCCTTCTCTGTCGATTGCAGCTTACGAATTTTTTAGTTTGTTACCACCGCAACCGCTAGAAATGCGGTGGTAACTAGACTTTCCTTAGAAATTTTTTTTTCTGAGGATGTACGACGCTTAGTTTCTGAGATATTCCCGGTGACCATATTAATGACTCACCGGGTACTGGTGGTTAACGCAAGGTGCAAATTGGCAGAAAATGGTTTTCCCTCAATTGGCGGAATTGTCTAGATGCCCCCCGGTAATTTTCTTCCATATTGTAGATACTTTTTGAAATCGCTCGGGTAAATCTGGGTAGAATTGTCTAGATGCCCCCCGGTAATTTTCTTCCATATTGTAGATACTTTTTGAAATCGCTCGGGTAAATCTGGGTAAAAGGGCGTTAGCCGCTCATTGCAACGCGCTGGACCCCTACTTGACAAGAGGGATTTTGAGAAGGGGACTCAAACTATATAAAAAACTGCTTTTCTTTCATTTGGGACATACAAGGCATTTTTGTCACCATCTCCCTAACTAATAGGTAGATATACCTACATGAAACACCGTAATTTCTTATCCAAGTCTACTTAAGTACCTATACCTATTAACGGGGTAATTTCGGTCTCAAAATTGAGTTTTTTACATTATTTTGCCTTTTTTATATTTAGGTATTTAATTTTCTAAACGAAGGAGACAGCACTACTTGTCTTCCGATGGGCATTTCAAAGCACGTCGTATAGTGTTAGGTAAATAACTTATGAAAGATCATTACCTAAACATGGTAATTGTTAAAATCTTATATGAAAATATGTGTGCTATTAAAATGGATGCCTAAACACAAATACCGTTTTTAGATTGCAGCGTAAATAGATCAGTTTAGATTGAGTATATATTCACAAAGTATGTATAATATTTTGGGAAGCCCGAAGGACCTAATTATAGGTGCAAACTTTTGTTCCATGAAAACTCAAGGTTCAGGTTCATATATAAATATAAATATTTATGTGCATGTAATTATTGTAAATATTATCTAAACTGTAAATATTTTCATAAAAGTCTCTTGATGGATCTAATTTCAACGCTCTGTATTCTAAACAAACGATAATAGTTCGACAGTATCATTATTGTTAAGACTGACAATGCGTTTTTATTATTATATTCTTTGTGATTCATATTAACAATAACAACGACTGAATCAAAATTCTTAATATAGAATAATTTTTACTAGTGTGTCTTGTCATAATGTCAGCTGATAAGATGAGTATGCAAACATGGACAATGGCATTAATTTGTATAAACACTTTCTTGAATAGCATATTTAATAATTAGATAAAATTGAATAATGTGTTTGGCTTTAATACTGTGTCATCCATTGAACTTTGCAGAACACCTATCTTATCCACTTAAAACAAGTTTGTAAACAAGCTTTCCAAGAAAATTATCAGTGTCCTCCCTCATTATCTCGAAACCATCTACTGATATGAATCAACTGTGACTACTGATTAGATTACTAATTACTTTACGGTCCAACTGGATTTTTTTCCCATTCGTATTTCTCTCAGCTGGCTGACGCAAAATTACGTCCGATTCTGAAGACAACGATTTTTTCATTCAAAATTTCGAACAAAACTGGGGAGTGCAAATTTTTTGAAAATGTTTATCTCCTCCTGTCAGACAATATAAACTACGAGAAGTTCAAAACTGTAAAACCGAATTCAAGATACAGCAGAAAAGTCATTTTTAGATAAGACACAGTTTTTTTGACGATTTTTGCCCGTCAACTTGAGGCCTTTCTTGCGTTGTTTTTCACCGCCCTGGCGTCGAATGCCATGAAACATTGAAACAGACGACGCCTCGAACCGGAGATTATTGTTTTTATAACAAAAATCCACCTATCGATAGCAAAACACGAATTTTGACGAACTTCAGTTTCTCAGCTAGGGCTATGAAAATGTTGCCCGAGGACGCATCGGACAACGAACGATTCCGAAACTGAAAAGGATTTATCCTGCGACTCTGAGTTCTCGAGATGTAGCCATTCAAAGTTTAAAAATGTCGATTTTTGTCTTTTGAAAATTGTTGCCTGCATTTTGTGAGAAAACTACGGATTTCACGGTCCATTTACATTTAAAATCTCCTGACCATACGTTATAAATCGCGAGAAGATCAAAACTGTGATTCCTCTGCAGCTGTCCCCGTCTTCGAGATACAGCAGAAATTCATTTTTCGATCACAGTGGTTGTGTCGATTTTTGCAAAATGTTTCTGACACGCCCGTCAACTTAAGGCCTCTTTTTTCGATTTTTCGCCATCCTGACGTCGAATGCAATGAAACATATGGATGCTTCAACACGAGATTATTGCTTATGACAAAAATTGGCCAAACAGTCCAAAAAATCCTATAAAAAAGTCGAATTTCGAGGAGAAATAAATTCTTGGATAGGACTTTGAATTTTACTAGAGATGTTAACAATTTCGAAACTGAAAACCGGTTTATCCTACGAATTCGCGTTCTCGAGATATGTCCGTTCAAAGTTGAATATTAGCAATTTTTGGGGAATTTCAAAATTTTTATTCTCATTTTGTGAGAAAACTATAAATTTCACGGTCCAGCTGGATTGTTTTTCTCGGTCGTATTTCACTTAGCTATGCTCACACAAAATTACATCCCATTCTGGAGACCTCCAACGAAAGTTAAATTTTTTCAAGAAATTTTTCTCTAGGTGGAAAAAGGGACAAGCCAATCGTAACAATTATTCGCTGAAAATGAAAGTTCCCAGTTTTTAATAAAATAAAAATAATAAAAAATGTTTTTTTTTCAAAATTGTTAAAATTCAATTTTTTTTTTTAATTTTAAGCATTCTATAAGATTTACCTACTAAAATTTAAACCCCCCTTAGGTTTCTAAAGGGGGTAAATGAAAACGTCAATAACCCTTGCAGAAGTCAATAACTATTCTTCTTTAATTGTTATTGCGGACCTTATATTGGATAATAATAGGACTGCGTATATTACAAGGGACGATTTCCCCTAGCAAGTCAACCTGCACCTGTTGGAGCGGTTCGACAAGGTAGGGAGACTGAGTTCACATGCCCCTAATACTTTCCTGTTATGGGATGGCGATTGGCGATGGCCGGTACATCGAAAATTGAAAGGGTTGGGGTTGGATGTTGTGTTGTGTGTTATCACCGCGAGAGGTCTCTAAAGTTGATGTGCTAAACGCGTCGGGGACGAAATCACATCTCGAGCTAAAATCTATCACTTTTTTCTCTTGTATAATAAATAACTATTATGTGGCAGTTAGCAGTGAAACAAATCATGAACAAAAATGTATGATACTTGTATGTTTTTGATCATAAAACATCTTTTTGATGTAGAAAACATTGACGTTTAAAATGTGCTTTCACAATGTCCTTATTCCTAGCATCGTAGAAATTAGGGGCAAACATTTTTTGGCAACCCTAAAATCTCAGCCACTGACATAGCAGGTATGGAAAGAATTGAGTTAGCGCTCAAAAAGAAATACTATTAATGATAAGGTGTGAACAAAAATTCAGTTTTATATCTCAAACGGTTCACGAGATATATAAAAATATACTTTTTTAACATTGTTTATCTCGAAAACGGTGGGTTTGTTTTTTCTCAGAAGGAATCACACCTTTCATTTTCCGACATATGTTTTGAAACACGACCCTGTATACAGGGTGAGTCAAATTCAATCTAAAATTAGTGTTTTTTCACAGTAATTCGAAAATCAAAATTAATTTTTGAAATTTCTTTCTCCCATTGCATTGTCCTTCTGATCGCCCAACTTTTTCCCTATTTAACCGACCCTGTATCTCACACGGTTTCCGCGAGATTCTTATGCTGTTCATTCTTATATCTTGAACATAGAGTGTATTTGTTTTTTTGTTTTTTTTTAATGAAATTTCTAAGTCTCATAAAATTAAAAGAAAAACTGAATAGAAAAAATTAAGGACACCATTTCACTCAAAATCAAGAAAAAATCCAGGTCCGTATTTAAAAAAAAAGTTTATGATGGCAGCGTTAATTCGACACGAGTAACCCTCAATATTATTACATATTTTGATAGCAAATAAAAAGTGGCTGTGATGATATGCTTTCAGTTTTTTGATATCTTTTAAAATAAGCCAACTAAAAACTTTTCCCCGATTTAAGAGAGTCCATACCTTATCTCTTCTAGTTTCCGAGATCCCAATGATGTAGCTCAAATTTGACTCACCCTGTATAGAGAAACCTACAATGTCACTTTATTGAATTGTACTGTACTCTGTACTTGCGTTCAAGGAAGATTAATCGAAGTTTGCGAATAAAAGACGTTTAGATTATGGCATTCAACAAATTAAAAAAGATTTAACAAATAGAGTAACATTATTGTTATTTTTAAAGATTGTTCTTTTTAATTAAATTGTCGGAAAACTGGTTCAAAGACAATAAGAAAATAAAAATACGAAACGAAACGCCGATCCATTTTGAAAATTTATTTTTCGATTTTCCACACCGCGTAAGCTCTCGAATTTGAAGCAATGAACGTCCGACCATTTTTTTCGTCGATTTCGTTCGTTTCTTATGAAATGTTTTTAAATTATTTGGTATTGATTTTTGGATTTGGAAGTGTTGGAGTTTTCGTTAAAAAGTTATGCAAACTTGAACTCCAAATTTTATAGACAGGAGGAATGTGATTTTTCTGGAAAAAGGGGGATAACTTATTGGCTTCTATTATTTGGTCGTAGAGGGTAATTTTTTCAATTCTAGCTTAGAATCAGTGTTCCAATGTTTTTTTTTTTTATTAAAATATCTAACTTTTAAAATAACAAAGATTCTAAATATTTGTTTAATATTTTTTAATTTGTTTAATACAATATCTGAAGAATATTTTTTTCGAAAAATCCGATTATTCTTTTGCGGGAAAGTAAAAGTTGGGCGTTTTCGCATGGTCCTTGCGAGGGAAACAAAAAAATTCTGCGAACACTATACCTGCAGCGCCCATAATCGCACACTTTTTAAGGTTTGGAAAACTCGTGTTGTAGAGAAATTTGAATGATTTCGAATTATTTTTTGCAAAGTTGTGCAATAAAAAAAAACGCTCGATTTTCATGTTTTTTTGCAACATTTTTTCTATTTGTTGACCGATTTTAATTTAGAAAGTCTCAATTTGTAGCTATTTATTTATTGCGTATATAGGTGCAAATCTTACATGCTTCATTTTGATTAATAATCGGTGGTTTTTACAATATCCTGAAAGAACTACTTTTTTGGTTTCATTGCTTAGGTAAATAAAACAACGACGCGTTTTTTTACTGAAGATGACAATCATTTTTTATATCATCATCCCCAACACATTTAAAAGCAATAAAATCGCTTCTATCATTTTTTTTTTCGACAAAATACCCTGAAGGTCTATTTAGCATAACGCGTGTGTATTTAGAAACTTCTATAACAAAGTTCGCTTTTTCTAAGAGAAATCTCTCTTTCTAATAGAAAACCAACGCAACTTAATTAAACATAAAGTGTGCTTTTTGGAAAACGGCACGTTAAAACTGTATACTGTTCTTACTTTTCCAAAATAGTAGGATTATTAGTACCAAAATATTAGTATGTACATTTATACTAAAGTAGCGCAATAATTATTATCAGTCATCCTAATTTGAAAAAAGCTCCATTACCATAATAATTATATGCTGTTTTTTTATAAGTAACCTTCTAGATAGTTTAAGTATGCATATAAATAGTCAATAAAAGAAAATAAATAAAAGCAATAAGTACCTAGTTCAGCGTAACATAACGCTCCGATCATTGAAAGCACACCGGAAAGCACCCATACTATCAGTGCTTGTCCCACTGATCCAGAATATTTCAGCACTCCTTTTGGAGAAACAAAAATCCCGGAACCTATAATCACTCCAACAATGATCGCTACACCGTCTAATAAAGTTAGTTCCTTCTTCATTTTAACGCCACTTCCGGAGCTGGTATCGCTGTCGCTCTTTTTGGAACTGTTGTCTTGCTTGGCCATTTTTTGGCGCTTTTTGGAATTGTCACAATTCATATCTTTCACTGCACTTAGGTACTACACGGGCACTATTATAGTAAAGGTATCGTTCGTATCATGGACCCACGTGTTTAGTTTAACCTCTTATAAAGACTACCGTACTAATCGCATCGGAATGGTTGTACCTACTAAGTAGTTAGTAGCCAGGTAAATTGTAAATTTGAATTTTATGTAGGTAAGAGCGCGGACACGTGAAGCCGTGAAACCTCCTGTGAAACGGTAAGCATAATAACATCATAAGCGACGAGGCAACATTCGCGACGTATTGCATGATGTTCAACTTCAACCGCTCCAGTTCTACTCGCGCTGAATGGTCGTATTTGTGTGCTTATGGTCGTGGTGTGGGTTAATGATGCAATACTGGAGAACGGTTTCTCAGGCCTGGCGCTCTCTTCCCCCAGGCGAAGGTATGAATGAAACTGCCATGGCATGTTTACTACTGCTGGCTGCACTGATGTCTGACAGATAAAATTATTGCTATAGTGTTTAATTAGGCCAATGAGATGTTTTTCTACCTGGTCAAACTGCAGTTTTATTCCTCCTTAAACATGTGGCTTTATGTAATTTTTAACTTAAATGTTGAATGATTAAAAAAAAAATAATGACCCAATAATTGTTTCTGAGTCAACCTGTAAAGTCTTTACCTAACAGGATTTTTTTTGATCGATTGAAAATATAGAACTTACTTGATGAACTGAATTTTTGGATCTATACAGGGTGTCCCATGCAGCTTATTCGAAGCGGTCTCTGTAGGCCAAACGATGGACTTTTTCAAAAAAAATTTTGAAAATTCAAGTACAGAATCACAATCGCCATAATTTAAAATTATTTTGGAGTATACAGCGTGTCCCATATGAGAGTGGCATATCAAAGTTATGTTTTTTTAAATGGAATGCTCCTATGTTATTGCATTTTTGGATTGTTTGAGAAGAGAAAATAAGATTGACTTTTACAGTTGGTGTTTAAATTCAGAAGTTTTTGAGTTATAAACAAGTGAAAATCGTCATTTTTCAAGTTCAAGGCCCTGTACAACGAAAACGGTTCAAGATAGAGAAAAACGGCTTACATATGTCCCTATTTTAACTTTTCATGTACTATCCTATGGTATACAAACATTTGTACTTTCTTTGATTTTTTTATTTGGCGACGCGTGGAGAAATCTCAGAATTTTTCAAATTTTTTATCACCCTGTATAAACATTTCATCTACATCATAGGATAGTACATGAAATATTAAAATAGGGACATGTAAACCGTTTTTCTCTATTTTTATATAGCCGTTTTCGTTGTACAGGGCCTTGAACTTCAAAAATGACGATTTTCACTTGTTTATAACTCAAAAACTTCTGAATTTAAACACCAACTGTAAAAGCCAATCTTATTTTCTCTTTTCAGACAATCTAAAAATGCAATAACCTAGGAGCATTCCATTTAAAAAAAACATAACTTTGATATGCCACTGTCATATGGGACACTCTGTATACCCCAAAATAATTTTAAATTTTGGCCATTGTGATCCTGTACCTGAATTTGCAAAAATTTTTTGGAAAAAATCCATCGTTTGGCCTACAGAGACCGCTTCGAATAAGCTGGGACACCCTGTAGAAGAGCGCACATTCCTATAAAATCCATGGTCTAAGTAGGTAGAGGTATGTAGATAACTTTGAAATTTCAAAGATTAATATTAGTGGCGATTTTTTGAGAGAACATCTGAACATACCTATTTTGCCATTAGATTCGCCACTCACAATCACAATGTAATAGCAAAAGTGGCAAGAAATTATACGAAGGCGTAGAAAAGCGCCACACCAGTTTTATTTTTATTTTTAACTCAGAGTTTAAACTAAGAATTCCGAGTTTAAACTCGGAATTCCGACTTTAAATTAAGAATTCCGACTCTTTAAACTCGGAATTCCGATTTTAATAAATTTCCCTACAGGATCATGCACACTTCATGACGTCTTAAAATGAAGCACCATATTTCTCGATTGCTTCAAGAAAATAGTTTCGACTGTCGCCTAAAAGAAAAATAATGAATGCATTTCTATCACAAAATAATCGATCTTAGGGATTTAATTCCGTTCCTATGCAACGACCCCCCCCCCCCTCCGACCTTAAATTTTCAACCGAATGAGATAGAACTTTGAAACAAAAACTAGATCAAATATAATGAATTTTACTACTTTTTTGACGTAAACCTGATTTGTCAAATGTCAAGGATGACTTTGCAGTCGCTGTCAATTTCGTTTTTTTAAATGGCTTGGGGGTCATGTGAGACCTCATTTAAAAGGTACATATACTTTATTTTTTATTTAGATGGACTTGTCAAACAGCTGTCAAGTTGGTAGCCTGTACAATCTCTAAACAGTAATTTTGATATTATCTGATGGTTGCCTGTTTCCTTAACCTTGACAAAAAATTTACGTTGTGACTAGAGTTACGGCAACACACCCACACTCGGGTACAGGCTATGACGTCACCTGCAAAACATATTTCCTTGTTGCACTGTTATAAAATGGAAATTTAAAAATTTTTTCTCAATTTTCTTTGGAAATAGTTCATTTCTAGTAGTTATTCATCTTTTGAGCATAAATTTAACTGTTGTTTAGCATGAATTTATCTAATGACTTTTTGCGAAAACTGAGTCGGGTTCCTCATCAGCCTCTACTCTAGTCACAGCAAAAACTCCAAGGAACGCATTGAAGACTTTGTTGAAGCTGTCAAACTGACAAACTAAAATTAAATTCAAAATTAATGAAATATGAAACAGAGGTAAATTTATTTCAAAAGAAAGAAGAGAATGAATGCTCAAATGCTATGAACAATAATTATTCTTATTAAAAGATGTTTTCCCAAATCAAATAACAATACAGTGCAATCAGATTCCTTTAAATATATAGAGATAATTGTTTAAAAAATTATTGAATAATGTAAGTACCTATTGGTCAATAAATCTCCTATTTTCAATGTTTTTACGGTAAACTAAGGAGGGAACGGTATAATCCTATGTACATAAGACTTTTAAAAGTAAATATAGGTGCTTACACTAATAAATGCCTCTAAAATTTTATGAAAAAATTGCCTTTAGGTATCGTTTTTTGAACTTTGAAATGAAATGACATCTCAAGTAATAGACATAACCTGAATTAGTTTAGGAACTATTCTAGTGACTATTCTGGTAACATAACTATCACTATAACCAACCTAATCAGTGTTGTTGCCAATCGTTCCCCTAGAATTTTGACTTGGTGGAATCCATCTAATTAAAAAATAAAGTATACTTCAATTTTCCGCAAAAAAATAATTATGAAAGTTGTCAATTTTTACACTTTTCGTGTAAGTGGAGATGTTGCTCCTCAGCTCCTCCCCCTTAATTTTTGATCCGAATGAGATAGAATTTCGGTAAACTAAATCAAATGCTATGGATTTTATCACTTGTTCACATAAAATTGATCTGTCTCAGGTGTCAAAGATGATGTGGCACTTGTGGCAGTCGCTCTTAACTTCATAATTTTGAGGGGCATGGGGATGTCGTCTTTTTTTTTGTCGACGACGTTTATAGTCCCCCTACCCTTTTTAAATCTGAACCGGCTAGTTAAAATCTGAAAAAAACATGTTTTTATGTGTAGATAATTGGAATACTTTTAAAATGAGTTCTCACACGACTCTTCCATGCCACTCAAAATTATGAAGTTGACCGCAACTGCAACCACATTTTTAAAATTTTTGATAAAACAGTTTTACGTCAAAAAGTAGTAAAATTCATAACATTTGATGTAGTTTTTGTTTCAAAGTTATGTCTAATTCGGTTGAAAATTCAGGGTCGGGGGGGGGGGGTAGGGGAGGGGCACTATAAACGTCCTCTTGTATAAGGAACGGAATTAAATCCCTAAGATCAATTATTTTGTGACAGAAATGCATTCATTTTTTTATGCGACAGTCGAAACTATTTTCTTGAAGCAATCGAGAAATATGGTGCTTCATTTTATGACGTCATAAAGTGTGTTCCTCTACTAAAATTTATTAAAATTGGATTCCGAGTCTAAGCTCGGAATTTAAAAAAATAAAACTGGCGTGGCGCTTCTACGCCATCGTAAAAAATAAAGTTTTTCAAAAAAAATTTTAGTTTTTTTTTAATTTTTAAGTTTAAACTTAAGTGAGCAGAACATGCGCTAAAAAGTAGCTTAAACAACAATCTCAATTCCATTTTCAGAGAAATAATTTTAAGGCTCATCACAAAGGTTTAGAAAATATACCTCCCAATCGTAAATCTCGATTCCTTTTTTTTACAGATAATAGGAAAGAAAAAGAAACCTGGGACTTAGGAAAAAAAAGTACCTGGGCATATTGAAGCACTTCCTGTGTGGTCTCGTACCCTGCTGTAAGAGCTATTTCAATTAATCATAAGTATCATTCATATCTCCTAGATAATCGCGCCGAATTACCAGTTTTGGGATATTTTTAGAGTAGGTACCTGATGTATTAGAATCTATTCTGCTGTTAGTTTATAACTTGGGTAGGTACCCACTGTCATTAAAGCTACAAGTTTATCCTAATCTAGTTTCATTTGGAGACGTTAATAATGTTTTAATGGATTTATCAATGAAATGTTGTTACACTTAGGTAGTTAAGAATATACACCTATACCTTAGAAAATTTAGCTTGTTTTCGAAAATTTTACCAAGTTTAGGTAAAATATATAAAGTATTTATTAAAACGGGTTTGTTTGAACAACGTTAAGATGTAGAAAGTTGCTGATATTTTAAAGGTATACTTACTAAAAATATAATAATTAGGTGCAGAAACGTAAATTTGTGGATTGGAAATCATTCTTCGCGATTTCTATATTGTTAACTGGTTTTGAAATATTAATTAAAACAATATTATATTTTTATCATACACTGGACTAAATTAATTCTACATTTTGTAGGTAGGAATACCCTACATTATACACTTTTCAATTATTATCGCATGTAATTTAATACAGGTTGGATCATACGTAACGAATAAATTCATTTTCTCAGTCCTCAAAAAAACCCGAAACAGAATTTTTCGAATTTTTAATTTAATTTATGAAGCGTCACCCTATAAGCTATCATATACAGAAAACCTGAAAATACATATTAGTATTAGTAATGCTAGAACAGTTGCATTGAATTCACGAAATGTTAGCATGTTTTTACGTGTTCAAGAAAAATACAAGTTTTCTCCTGATCGAATAATTAATCTGGATGAAACGGGTATCACAACCGTTATGCATGCAGCCTCAAAAAATTATCTGCCAAAGTGGACCAAAGTCAGTTAAATGTGTATCTGCCAAAAGAGGATCCTGGTTACGTGCTGCGGAATTATTACGGCCATAGGCACAGCGATCCCTCCTATTTACGTATTTCTCAGAGTCCATATGAAAGATACTTACAGGTTTAAAGCACGACATCCGAGATTTTTATTACAGTATTACAACATAAATATACAGCAACACATGTATAGGTAGTTCTTTGGATAATAAACTTTTGCCATTTGTAAATAATCATGAAACCCACATTTCTCTAAATGCAATTCTCTACTGCAGAGAAAATGGAATCATAATGTTGTAATTCCCACCACACACTGCACCATAGAATGCTGCCTTTAGATATTGGCATCTACATATGTACCATGTACCTTTCAAAAGCAGATGTAAATCGTCTTTTAATGATTTTATGATTCTGGGAAAGCAATAACCATCTATCATATTGCACAGATAACAGCACTGCCATATTTGTTATCATTTACTCCACTCACTATAACAAATGCCTTTCGAAAATCTGGGATTTGGCCAGTCAACTCTCTTGCCTTCGACGAAAGTGAGTTCGCTGGGGTGTTGCACTATCAAGAAAACGTCAACCAGCCCTGTTCATCTCAATCAAAAGAAGAAACTTTAGCGTCCTCACCCATTCCAAGTGGTCCAACAAGCTCTAGCAAAATCAATATAATTAGCAACATGATTTTAGCTCCCGCTAAAAATGATAAGTATGAAGTTAAGAGATTTATAATAATTGGAATATTGAGCTCACTCTTGGATGCTGCGTTTGATAAAGTCATGGATGTTTATGTTATAGGTAAAAGTTTGCTTAGTCCAGAAGATATAAGACCATACCCAAAACTCTATATGAACCTAGGCTGGAACGACCTGGCAAGGATGCCCAGAATCCTACAGGTCAACGCGCCCTGGTTCGTGACAAACGAACAAATCAGGGACGAAACGGGGCTCGAAGAGCTGAGAGACATCATCGCGAGGCAGACCCTCAGACTAGTGAAAACAATGGAAGACCACGACAACCCAACAGTGAGACAAGCCATACAGGAGACAAACCATGGAAACGGAAAGAGACACGACATCTTCAGAGTAAAAAGATATGCCGAAGAACAAGGAATCGAGATAAACCCGAAAAGGAAAAAGATACACCAACCACAGTGACACCACACTAACAACGACCCCCCCCCCCCCCCCAAGTGACAAAGACACTCAAGTGAAACCCCTAAAAAGTGAAACCCACTCCCAAACCAAAAAGCGACAGCGGCAACTTAGTGAAGTGCCGCGAAACAACCAACCCCGAATTGACAGAGACACACTCAAACCATAACAGAAAAGTGACAGTGGCAACTCAGTGAAGTGCCGTGAAAACAAACCCCGAAGTGACAGAGACACTCGAAGTGACAGTGACCAGGCACCATGCCGGAGACAGGCCAAAACCGCCACAGAGGAATACAAAAACCACCCAAACCTGGCAAAAAAACCGTGAGAGGCAAAGGAGGAAACTTCAGACCTCAGAGAAAAACCGAAGATCCCCATACTCTATATGAAAATACACAGAAAACCTCGTCGCAAGGGCGATCTCGTATGAATGCGAACACCCCCGAAAAAAATGAAACTGAACTCGCTACAGAAAAGCGAATGTTGAAGAAAGTGAAGGTGGCAACCCGAAAAATATTCTGTAACAAACATAGAGAAAAGAGGAACTAAGGAAGCTTAAAAAGGACTAGAAAAAAATTACTAAGTCTGAAGATGATAGTAACAAATTATGAATGAATGAGGATAGTAGTAAAAATTGAGAGACTTCGTGAGGGTTCCTTTTTTACTTTTTAAGGTAAGGGACCTCTAAAAAACGAATTTGTCAGTAAACACTGAACAGAGGTCGTGTTATCATTGAATGTCTCGAGTATTCTCGAGTTCTCGAGTATTTTTCTTATTAACTAGACATAGATACCCCAAACCCCCGTATACCTACCGCATTTGTATCACTAAAAAGTCGACAGATCTACCTACCTGTAATTGCCTAAATTTAGCATCTGGCATTATTAAGTCGTGTAAACGCAATCAGACGGGGATATATACGACACGAAATAGTGTGAACTAGCACTGGTGAAAATTAGCAGATCCCCCAACTGTACCTAGTGCAAAACACAACACTAGTAGTTATTACTTAATCCATTAAGTGGCGGCGGCATCGCTTGAAGGCCCAATCATCCGGCCGTTTAACTCATGAGGGGCACAGCATGATATCGAAGGCGCGGAGAAACAGGACCTGGTCCTAGATACCTAACAGAAATTCTGCCAATATACGGCGTGTGTTAGTTTCACTGATCGTAACCTACGTCATTGAGACGTATTTTATATAAAAAAAACTTACACCTAACTGTTCTCATTGTACCAAATGGTCGCCAACCAATCTTGCCTCTGTTATGCTAATAAAGTACCACTGTCCAAGCATTAATTGCTTGTCATTGTTTGTCACAAGTTTGTCATGATTATTCAATAGATTGATAGAATTTCAAATTATCGTGAGACTGCTTGGTTATTGTCTTCTTTATTGTATCTAACTGGTCCACTATAGGTATTATACCTCAAATTAGTAACTTATTGTTATTACCTATAATACGGGGTCACCACTTTTAAAGGCTGGACATATGGTATATTGCATGAGAAACAGAAAATTTGAAATTTTGCAGATAGTGTTCTATTCTATTCTGACTTATTAGTGAAGTAAAAATTGTGGTATTTGGTTGCATTATTTTTGCAGCGCTGCCCCTAGGTCATTCAACATTTCCGATTTTACTCTTTTGCTAAAAAGATCTTCACGTGGTCTATAATATTGACATCAAGTCTGGACTGTTGGCTACCATAGCGAATCTTGTAGGTATAGCAACCTCTTGAAGTAGGTATTGAAGGACGACTCGCAATTGAGCCCTCGCAAACTCAGTTGTAGCGTTTTATCTAAAGAGATATCCAACGTCTCGTTCCTCTGGTCTACGCCATACCTACCTGCCTGGTGATATCGGTGTCGGGCTAACCGGAACCGGAAGAATTTAATCAGAAATTCATCTACTTATGAAGAGCACGTTGATTGGTGACCGTGAGTTGTTAATGATCTCAACACAATACATGAACTGATGTGCAAAATCAAGGCGTATCTCCGATGTCTTGTGTCCAATCGAAAACCCGTTAGCTGACTATCTCGGAACCGAATTTTGTTCATACTGGAGTCTCCTGTGCCTGTGAACCTTTCTGACTGAGCTCTACTCCACAACCATCAAGATTATGTGATGGCGAGCCTCGATGTCGCAGTACAGAAATTCAAAGAAATCGATCATTCCGATCATTTGTTGACCGTGATCGACTAGATCCTCCCCTTCTATAGGACCTATAGTGTTTTATTTATCATTCATCAGTATGCAGGCAGAGATTCTACGAAGTAGGGGTTGAAAACATAAATTTTACAAAACCTTACTTATCAGCGTTGGATTCCCTGGTGATTTCTTACAAAAAAGTGTACTTATGAATATTCGAAATTCCTCATTGTTTTTAAGTAAATTGAGACTACACTATACTTAACATGTCGCAAAAATAAGCTAATTTTTTCGATATTACTTATAAAATTCCGCGAGAATGGCACTTAAAATAGCAGGTCAAGAGAGAAAGGTATAATAAATTTTGAAAAGGTAGATCATTTTTCTCTCACCACCTCAGTAAAGAGAGATCATATTAGGTGCCAAATTCCTACGCTAACGTGTGACACTCTCACCATTTCATTAGAAAAGGAAAGAGGTAAAAGGAAAGTCTTGGGATGCTATAGAGACAAGTGTTTCGGACAAATCATATGCTTAAATGCGTTGATTTTCTTTCTGATCGGCACACTCCTCTGGTGGTGGTGTCAGACTGATGAGATGGAAATAACCATTGAAACATCGATGTCTCTGTCTTCACCATACCATTAGGGCAAATGTGTCGTTCAGAAAGCGTTATTGTTTTTCAACAATCGGATTTCTGTAATTGATAGAATAATTTATTATTGTATCAATTTTGTTTCATGAGATCACTCTTCACTCTCATTGATTTTCTTATTTTGATCATTTGAAACTTGCAAAGGAAACTGGAGATAGGTAGGTACTAATGTGTTCGAACTGTCTTTATCCGATCCGATGAAAACTTCATTTTTCCCAACGATTGTTTAAGGAATGAAAGATAGCTCTACTTACAGGTGAAGTTGTAGCAGTGCACACGAATTTACCATTTTCCAAAAGGAAAATGCTTACAAGTGATTGTGACGGCAACTTATTAGTTGTTTCTCTTCCACGCGAATTATAAATTGCTGACTGGTGATATGCTGACGTCATGGAAACACTTGTATTATTAAAGTCTATGGAAATCGTTACTTATTTTAATCGCGGCCGGTTGGATGGATTGCATCGGAAGTGATGAATTTCCAGAAACACTTTGTTTATTCGCGTATTTATTGATTTAAATATCACAGATCTCCGCCACTGGATTGAACAATTTTTTGTTGGGAGTATCAATATATGTACTGCAATTAGTACAACTTCTGTCAGTAATTTCGAGTTATTCGATCTGATAAGCCCAGCCGATTTTTAGATATTCAAAAAATTGTAAATTTTTCTAATAGCTTTAACACCCTGTATCTCTAAAACTAAAGCTCCAACGACAAAAATGTCTACAGGAAATATTTTGCCTATTTTTGCATTTCCTTCATGCCCTATCAGTTTGTAACACTAATTCATTACCACCCTGTATAATATAAACTCTTGGTAATACTAAAAAAAGATAAGATAAAAAAGAATAACGCACGGCCAATTATGCATAAATTTAATGTTGGGGGGGGGGGGGGTGATTGTGTTGCGGCTAATAAGAGGACCTTAAATCGTCAATTAACTCTATTGATATTGCCACAATAATAATACTCTATTGAATTATGTGCCATATTGATATTGATTGAGTAACTACTTAGGTAGGAATAAAACTGGTTAGGTATGATATATGAACTACTTATCTTTATAAATGGTGCATAAATACTTCAAAGCATCTATAAAAACCTTGTTCCTGGCCCTAGAAACTCCTCAATAATTATTCTTGTAATTGTAATGGTTCTTTATGATATAGCTTGAAGACAGACGGGCTCCGCCCGTTAACGTTAACAGAAGCAGGTTATTTATGGGACATTGAAGGCTTTACTGTCTCCCTTACCAGTTAATAAATCAGGTCGCTCTTATTCAAAATGGTTTGGACAAAATGAGAAAACCTTTAAATGTGTAGATGTGTGTTTATCTTCTTTACCCAAGTCAAGTTAGCCACGCTTCGGCCAGCCACACTTTCGGCCAGGAAGAGGAACTTTGTTTAATGTCCATCAAAATTTTTTTTTTCGTTTTAAACGACTTGAATGGAAAATATTTGTTTTTTTTTTTTTGTTAATAATAATACCTAAATATTATTATAACATTTCGGACCTTTCTCAGCAAATTTTCAGTAAAAAAGTTTGTTTTTTCAGTTTATAAAGTCCGTGGGTCCGTGGCCGAAAGCGTGGCTGGCCATTATTTTAAAATTCTGGGCTTCTTTCAGCAAGATTTCTGTCAGTATTTTTTTCAGTTACTAAATCCGTGGCCGAAATCGTGGCTGGCCATTATTATGAATTTTTTGACTTTTTGAGCAGAATTACAGCAAAAATTACATTTTTCACTTTATTAAGTCGTGGCCGAAAGCGAAGTTGGCCATTATGTTGAAATTTTGGACTTCTTTCACTGCCAGAATTTTTTCAGTTTCTGAAGTCCGTGGCCGAAAGCGTTGCTGGCCGTTGTTATAAAATTCTTGGCTCTTTCAGCAAGATTTCTGCCAGAATTTTTTCCTGTTTCGTAACTCAGTGGCCGAAAGCGTGACTGGCCATTGTTATGAACTTTTTGACTTTTTTGAGCAAAAATTACATTTTTCTGTTTTTTAAGTCGTGGCCGAAAGCGTGGCTGGCACTTATTATGAATTTTTTGAGCAAAATTACAGCAAAAATTACATTTTTTAGTTTATTAAGTAGTGGCCGAAAGCGTGGATGGCACTTATTATGAATTTGTAAAAAAATTGTAGTATAAATATGATTTTTTCGAAAGTGGACGAAAGCGTGGCTGGCCGAAGCGCACTGAAAAAAATAATTCTGAAGATTTTAGGATAATCTATACTAAACTCAAATTATTTAATATCGATTTCTCTGAAATGTATTTTCTGCATGGGAGAAAATGTTTATTTGACTGCAGGAGAGTCTCAATTCACGTTTAATTCCCAGTAGCAAACAATTTACTTGACTAATTTTAAGAAACCCTACAGTCAGAAAGATGTTTACTTATAAGAAGAAAATGTCGAGTCTAGTTTTAGTTAGGTCCACTTAATTTTCCGTATCAAAACGACTTGCGTGAAGTGTATGATATTTCAGGTTTAAAAGCAGTTTATTACTTCACGTAAAATCACCAAACTCTGACGCGGTAAATTATACTCTTGTATAGAAAATTGTTTCAGCAAACGTAAATGAACACTTGCGCAGAGTTGCTCATACTTGTACGACGTAAAATTAATTTGATAAAAATGTTATTGAATCTACAGGATTATTCTACATCATTTTTTACTTTTTAGTCTTCTCCATAATCAGTATTCATTGTCAATCGTTGTCTCGTTGCGTATGCGTGACTTCCAAAACTGGAATATTTATTTTAAGTAATATTTAATGTGTATAGGTGCCGTAAGGTGCACGTGGATGTTATTTTTAAATTTTAAACTATTTGTGACATCGGTAAGTATGTAAATAAATAATATATAGGTATACTACATGATGCAAATCTTTTAAAACCTTTATCTATTATACGCAGGCATCTAAGGAATACGTTATAAAAATGGCTGACGAAGAGTTGCGAAGTATATACTAACTAACATTGGATTGGAAAATTTTACCACCGTCTTCCAAGGTATGTATGTTTTATTTTAGTCAAGTTATACTTTGTATCGTCAACCATGGTGCATAGAGTTTTGTAATCAGTATGCTGCTACTTCCTGATAAACACTTATTGTAATTTAGGTTGGACACAGTTTCAATTATTGTTATATTCATTTTCAGAACATGACATCACCTATGAGATTTTGTGTGATCTATACAAAGACGGCTCTGAAAAAGAAATAAATAGAGAAAATTTTACCATCAGTAGGTTTACGCGAAGTTCTGAAAAGAAACATAATTTCACGAATGCAGCCAGCGTCAGTTATGCAAACGACCCATATAAATGTAAGTTGAAAGTTATGACAGAACTCATATAAGTACAATTTTATTTCTCTTTCTTAATTTCAAATTAAAAAAACCATGTGTGAGGATGACTATTTTATTTATAGAAGATTTCAGAGTTATGATATTTATTTGTATATCTATCCATTATATTAGATTTATTTAGAGTTAAGTATTTATTTTTCATATTCATTGTCTACCTCGTATTGTTTTTGTTATAGTAATATACACATTATATTAAAACATGCACTTGCGTTTTTATTCTAAACCAAAATTCCTGTGTTATATTATTTTTAAGAATTATGCATTTACTTAAGGCAACTAAGAGAAAAATTTTCAATATTCTTGTGTACAGTTACAATCTTCTATAAAAAATCCACATATTTTATTCAGGCAATTAAACACATACTTATGGAAAATTAACTAAAGGTTCCAAAAATAGAAACTTGACTTCGCAGAAGCAATCATAGTAAAAACGAAAAGGTAAACTGCGAATTGTCTCTAGCTTATATTTTCTTCAAGAAAGTGTGTAAATGCTACTATACTTAAATATCATTCAGATTTGAAACAGATACACATTTACTTTTCAGGAGTGAATCTTCACTTCAGACAATTTAGTTAATGGTTAACTTCAGCGAAATACAACATTGAATTCGCCATATCCCATGCAGTAAATGATTTACTCCTCATAAGTAAATTCTTCTTGGTTCAACCGAATCGTTTTATCAGTGCGTGGCTAACTTGACTTGGGCCTCTTCTTTACAGGCATATTTTAGTTTTGGTTTAGTTTAGTTTAGTTGTCATTATACAGGTGCGGCACGAGAACATTAGGTTATTCATACATAGAAAAAAGACAAGGGCCTAGCAAGGATTTTTTTCTGGGTGGGAGGGGATACACTGATAGCTCGGAACATTATAGCATAAGGCGAAGCGGATCTTAAAAAAAGAGTTGAATACAAAAAGAGAAGGGGGGCATTTCCAAAAAAGCGCCGCTGGCGAATTTTTTTAAATATTCAAGGTCAGGGAATTTTCCAGCACTTGCATAAATTATATACTCTCTCATTATGAAATAAGAATTTAATTGTTATTGTCATCATTCCTTAAAATTATTTTTTTTTTCCTTAGCTACAAAAGTACATTTATTTTCAATAAGGTATGTATTGACTGTCGTTTTTGGAAAATTCAAAAAGTCTCTCTTGACATCATCCACCTCGAAAAAGGAGTTTCCAATAAAACATGAATAGAATTAAGCATGGTAAGTTGTAATATCACTGATTATTACAAAAAAAATGGCTATTGTAGGTATACAAACGCACCAAAGAGCACTAGGTGAGTCCGATTTTGAATCACCGCTGGCGATAAAAACAGCAAAAAACAAACTTTGTAATGGGTGTCCCCCTAATAAAGCGCCGCTGCAGGTAAATTTGTTTTATATTCAAGGTCAAGCAATTTCCCAGCACTCTAAAAAAAATTTTTCTTCGTTAACTTGACCTTTTAACCTGCTTAAACAACCTTAATCCCATAATCGGAGTTCGCAGATTAGGTCGAAATGCCGTGAACTCGGAAAGTCAGGTTTCAAATTAAAATTTTATGCAGCTTGGGCCAGAAAGATTCTGGGGAGGCCGGGCTCACCTGCCCCCCCCCCTTGCTACGTCCTTGAAAAAGGATTTAACTACAAGTCTGAAAATTTGTACGTGTATGTATATCGAGATGTACCTATATGATTTCCATTTTGACGAACTCAGCAAAAATATTTACAATCATACAAATCCATAACCATAACATTTCCGGTTACACCGTAAGTAGCTTTCAACTTTCTTGTTTTAAATAGAACACCAACACCCTGTAGGTATATTATTACATTTTTCGAGACATTTTCAGATTGCCTGAGAAACTTCAATAAGAATGTTTACTGGTTTTTACAGCTGAAGTTGATGTAACGAAGAATTCACGAGTTGTGAAAAATCGCAATTTTCAAAGCTGTTTACATTGAAAACGGTTCAAGAGATCTGAAAATGGTTTTAGCAAATACGCTAATTTATAATAGCTATAGGTATGAATCTCCATATAAAACATCGGGAGGTACAAGTCATGCATGATAAAGTTTCTACATTATGTTTACAGGTTCTATAGGATGACCTTAAACAATTTTGAGGGGGGGGTGAGCAAACTAGAAAAAATGGAATGATATGAAAACAATGAAAAAAACAAAATGGCGACAATTTTTTCCCAAAAACTGATTCCAACCTGATTTTTCTGCTATAACTAAAAAACTAGGATGGCTAAAAGAACATGAGACAAAAATGTTCCGTAAAAAATTATCTACAACTTTGTTTATTTTGCTTTTGGCGATAAAATTATGAACGGTTTGGAAGAAAGCTTTTTCACCGTCGTCTTCTCGACGTTCCCGTAACCGGCTCTCTGTGCTTCACTCGCGACTACTCTCTGCTTCTCTTCCCCGGAAAAACCTCCTCCCCTTGTCGATAGACCACAAGGTGCTCTCTCTCTTTCGAGCTTTCTGCAAGTTAGCATATTTTTCCGTGACGACGCTGTCTGGCTTCCGAAGGTTGCTGATTTTCCAGACAAGAAAAGGAGCACGTATTCTGCTGCAATTATAATCTAAAGTTTCATCTATGGAATGTTATTACTTCCGTTTTTATTCATTAGTATTATATTCATTTAATTTATCCGTGAACGGTCTAAGTCAACTACCAAAACGATTAAAGGCAACATTTATTTACCTAAAACTTATTATTTCTTCTCTCAAGTATTATTGACTATGGTTCTCGATTTTCTATTTACCTAACTGAATAAAATTCCAAAATAAGTTGAAAAAAATTGATTTTCTCCAGTGACGTAGGTAGAAGTATTGGGACTTAAGAGCAAAAAAGAACCTCCATAACTACACTACTGGTTTCGCCTGAGAAGTTTTTTGCACTTCAAAATTTCACCCCTCTATTAATATTAACCTGTATCAAAATTGAGAAAAATATCTTCAATAGTTTGGGAGATATTTAATAAATTGAAAGTTATTATACATCAGGGTGTATCAGAGATGTTGCGCCAAACTTGAAGGGGTGGTTCTTCTCATAAATGTAAGTTAAAAAAATAAGTTTCAGCTCAAGTTGACGTTTCGTTTAAAAGATACAAGGTGTCGAACTTAAAAAAAAATATAAGAGTTTTTGGTTATAATTTGTGTAAATTTAAACTAATTTTGATGATACTTGGTATGAACAATAAACAAACAAAGGCCTTTAATTTGGCTATTTCAGATTTTATGAATGTCTTCCAGTAGCGTGGATATTCGCGGTTTTTCTTTTTTCCCCCCTTTTCCCTCCTTATCTTTTACACCACTAACTTTTTTCCAATTACAAAACCGTTATTCGATTACCCATACATTTATAACAAAAAGTATATCTTAATTTTTTTCATGCGGCACACCGTTTTTGAGATACTTGAAGTTTCCTCAAGAAATGTCACTAATCTAATATTCAGGGTTGGAGCCACTTTTTTCTCCCTGTCTTTCACGCCACTGACTTTATGGCAAATACAAAAACGTTGCTTATTAGCCAATGGATTATAGAACCAAAAAGTATTCTTTAGCTTTTCTCATACGGCGCACTATTTTTGGGATATTTAAAGTTTCCTCAGGCAATGTCACTAATCATTATTAGGTAATGACATTTTGCATAAAAATTCTAGTCGGATGAATTTTAATGAAATCAACAATTTTGTAATGTAAATTGCCCAAAATTACCTGAGAAAAATTTAAATATTTCAAAAACGGTGCGGCATATGAAAAAACCTAAGGGGTAGTTTTTTATTCTAAACTGCTTGGGCTATTGATCAACGGATTTGTATTTCAAATAAAGTCAGTGGCGTAGTGCCGAATTTCATCAAAATCGGTGTAAATTTACAAGAGTTATAACCAAAAACTCCCATATTTTTTTTTTTTAAGTTTGGCACCCTTATACATATTTTAAACAAAATATCATTTTGAGCTGAAACTTATTTTGGTCATTATTTACATCTGCGGCTCCTACAGTTTCACTATGGCACCTACAGTGTGACCCATTTGTTCTTGAAACACCCTGTAGAATCCTAATTTATGGTGCGATTTTAAAGAAATTTCTTTTAAATCATAGAGCTTGGTAAACTATATTTTGGGAGCAAAAAGCGTCTCATTCCTACAAAATCCAGAGCCTACTAGATCAGTGTTTACTTGTAAAATCTCAAAAATTCATATTAGCGATTTTTTTAGAAAAAAACTGGGCACGCCACGGGATTCACCAGCCCTCAAAACGGTACTGTACTAAATTTTATTGGAAATGTCAGAGTAAAAAGGATCTTGTAGTTATTTTAGAAATTCATAATAGAACTCCGAATTTTCATTAATTTATTCGAAAAGGTCAAGAGAGACAAAATAGAAATTGTACGTTAGTTGGTGATAATGTAGGTACTTTAATTTTTTAATTATAATTTTTTACTTATTTATTTTTTTTTTAATTTTTTTATATTTCTTTTATTTTTATTTATTTTTTTACTTTTTTTAATTTTAATTTTTACTTATGATAGCTTTTGACCTTTTTCAAATTAATTTATGAAAATTCGGAGTATTATTATGAATTTCTAAAATAACTACAAGATCCTTTTTACTCTGACATTTTCAATAAAATTTAGTACAGTACCGTTTTGAGGGCTGGTGAATCCCGTGGCGTGCCCAGTTTTTTTGTAAAAAAATCGCTAATATGAATTTTTGAGATTTTACAAGTAAACACTGATCTAGTAGGCCCTGGATTTTGCAGGAATGAGACGCTTTTTGCTCCCAAAATATAGTTTATCAAGCTCTATGATTTAAAAGATTTTTTTTTTAAATCGCACCATAAATTAAGATTCTACAGGGTGTTTCAAGAACAAATGGGTCACACTGTATATAGGGGTGGAGAACATACCTATAGTAACACCAGGAAGGTATTCATTTGCTTTGCAAATTAATGGGTAGCCAAAAAAAGAGGCATTAAGAGCCGCTCTAATGAGTCCGGTCCTGGGTAGGCGGCGTATAAATACGTAGGAAGCACGCACTCGAAATGATGAATACGCGTCCAAGCCAACCGGATCGTAAGCGGCGGATGCCATGAGCACGACACAGAGAGGGATTCGACCGGATATAAGATTTCTCATATCGTATCCAGAGTATAGCGAACGATGTCACGGTTTTTGGAATGCAAATGCAAAATAAATGCAAAATTCAAAATAAAAACTGTGCTACTGTTTATCTCGAAGATATTCCTTGCCCTGAAAGTGAAAAAAAAAATAGAAATTCGATCGTAGTGTCAAAGAGGCCTTAGTTGTGACCTTAATATTAGTTTGCAATGGCTAATTTTAGCTTCTTACCCACCCAGCACCCCTATTTCGCTCCTCGGTCCCGAAAAAATTGATGAAATTTAGGAGCTGCGGATGTAAACAATTACCCTTATTTTTTTAACTTACATTTATGAGAGGAATCACCTCTTTAAGTTTGACCCAACATCTGATGCACCCTGTATACAGTGTGTCACAGGCATGGTACACCCCCTTTTTTTTGGAGATAATTTTTTGAAATTTGGTACGTCGCATCGCATATTCTCGATAGAGCGCACTTTTTAGCAGAAAATCGATTTTTTTCCCACATCCGATTTTCCGGAAATGTTTTAACATGCAACATGCAATTCCCTATGGCAACACTTTGAAATGCACTGTATTTTTGTAACTTATGTAAACTATTAAAAAGAATATGTAAGAGAAAAATAGTTTTAATTAATAATAATTCCATTTTTTTACAACTTCATATTCAATTCAGAGGAAGTAGCTGACAGAGCATAGAAAATATACATTTTATATTATATTAATTATTATTTAAAATATATTACAAACTACAAGATGTGTAGGTAATAAAGCGATCACCTAGATTCAAAACCTGATAAGTTACAACTCTTCCAAATCCAAAAATTACTTTTTGGACCCAAAAAAAATAAATATTCAAAAACCTACAAGTCGGTACAAATTCTGAACTATTCAACCTTAATTTCAGTTTAAAATAAACTGAAATTAAGGTTGAATGGAAAAGATACAAAAATCAACATAACTTAGTACTGCTTTATCTGGTTTCATTTTTGTTTTTAACAATTTAGTTACTTAGGGGACTCCCGGATCTCCAGAATTACTTCTCGACGTATGTAATGGGTTTTAAATCTAGGCGCTTAAAATATTTACAGTCGATATTTTACAGCAAAGTGTTAAATATAACACTTCAATAGCACCATATCAGGCTGTAGGGGACTAACAGATAAACCTATATGCAAAGATCGAAGACTTTTGCAGTACGATCATCAGATGTTGAAATTAACATTTTCCCGTCAGAGGATATGCACAGGCCAAGAATGTCGGCGCGATGCCCTGTCAAACGTTTGATCAATGTTCCGCTCCTAACATCGCACACATAAATAACACCATCGGCAGCTCCTACGTACAGTACACCGTCAGGACCCAATTTCAGAATGGTAACAGCTGATTCAACTTTCGCTTGGTGCCTCAACGCATATTTACCCAATTCCCAGACGCACAGCTCTCCTAACAACGAACCAGTAACGATCACATTCAGTTCACTACTAAATAAAGCCACCTCAATTTCTTTTGCATCACCACAGAGGAGTGTGTTTACTATTTTGCCGTCCGTTAATCTGATAAGTTTAGCGGACGGGGAAATCAATGCCAATGTTCCTTCAGAGTTAACTTCGATCGAGGTAACACCCGTGCTAGAGGTTTCATTTATTTGCCATAAAACGGTTGCTGATTTCATGTCCCACATTTTAAGACAGCCATCCTCGTACCCCGCCAGTAACTGTTTTCCGTTCGGGAGGACTCTACCTGCACAGGTTGCTTGCCCGTGCGACGTTAGAGTCTTGCAGTTACCTTGAGGGATCTGCCATATGTAAATCATACCTGAATGACTGCCAGAGATGAGAACATTTGCCAAAGGATGCCATTCGAGCCACTCCAAGTCGTCTCCCTCGAAACACCACATCAACTTTTTTTCTCTGACGCTCCAAACTTGAATCATTCCGCCCATGTCACCTGTTGCTATCCACTGGTTGTCACGACTAAATTTCACTTCTGTGACAGAATCTTTGTGTCCAGTGCATTCGAAAACAACACTTGCTGTGTCGGTTGTCCACACATAAGCAATATCATCTTCACCTCCAGAGACAGCTAGAGATTTATCGGAGTTAAGATCGCAGGAAAAAACTGAGTTATTGTGACCTGTAAATGTTACTCTGGCATTGTCTACAATGTTTACGTCTTCTTCTATGTCTTGTTCAAAGGTTTCTGCACCGGGTGTCAAAAACTCCTCATCGTCCTCATCACCTTCGCCATCCGAATAAATAACCTCAATAGCATCATCTTCTACGGGAAAATCCATTCCTTCATCTTCATCCATATTGGAGATCAATAGAATATGACAGAGTTACTATAATTATTAATAACTAGCATTAATAACTAATGAAATTATTCAAATTAAAACTCGTTCCTTCCTAACCTAAGTCGTCGACGTCGTAAGCCCATAACCTCTTTTTTCCTTGTGTTCATGTGTTATTGTGTTCTTCTTCTCATCTTCTTCAGATGACAGATTCTGGCCTCGCATTTTGGCACTTGGGCCAGACCTCAAATTCTTGTTGTGACATCCTGGGATGGGTGCGTTCACACAGGCGACAGCTGCTGCCGTCATATCAATTTGATTATGGATATGACTGAACGGTAAATAAAATAAACATCACTGAAGCTAGCTGCTGAAATCTACGCTTTTTCGAAGCAGCCTGTTTCTGTCTACTCTTTTGTAGGTATAAGGTTTGTTAAATAGGTACCTATTATCAATGATAGAATATTGTATCAGGCCTTTAGTTATTACCCATGCCCATGATACAATTTATTACCTATATCCTATATCCATATAGGTAAAGTCTAATATTTCTTATATTGCTAAGGTAAAATACTTGTATATTATTGCTAGCGCCCGTAAGTGGAAGTACCATGGAGACATATTATTGGGACAGCAAAAGACTATCTCTATCTGTTTTTTAAAATACCTCGAGCCGTTGTGCGCAAGCGTCACGAGTCAGGTGGTCGAATCTGACGGCTTGTAGGCGTGTTCAATTCTCGGACATGCGCGTAGGACTCGAGGTACATTTGACGAGACAAAGATAGAAAGATATGTCTGCACCGTCGTATTTCCCTTCATCTCCAGACCCCCACTAGCAATATAATAGTAGTATTATATACAGAGTGTTAGTAAATATAAGTACGACAAATTTCAAGGGGGCGATTCTACCTGAAAAAATAATGACGGTTTGCTATATAAACGTATGTGCGTAAATGCTTCGTTTTCCAGATGCAGGGTGTTATAGGTTTACTTAAAAACTGGCGATTTATTTATTTGCTCTGAAACCGGTCGAGATATGCAAATGAAATTTGGTGGGTTTTAAGAGGAAGCTATTGCGCATTCTTTGGCACGCAATTAAGAATTTTATGTTCATCTGTGGCGCGCATACAGGTAAAAATCAGTGGCGCACGCCTGCAAAAAGTAGATTATATTAATGACAAGATGCGTGCACAAAAGCTGGGTGAAACGGTTTCTGAGATATCGTCAAATAATTGAAAGAAATTTTTTTTTACATCTCGAAAACAGTAAATTTTTGGACCCATGTTATTTTTTTTTTCTTTGAACGAGGCAGGGAATCGCACCTTTAATTTTCCGACACGTTTTGAAACAGGTGTGTATACGTCAATATGGAATTGTGGGCAGTGACTGACATTACTAAAAAACCAATTTCGATGGAGCGGTATGGGGTAACCATAGAGAAAGATAATATAGTATGTTGTCTCTGGGGGTAACTTATATATGTTTCGAGGTAAATTTTCTGCTTGCTGCTCCCTCAAAATTGAGCTTTTGTAATGTGAGTTTCTGCTCACAATTTTCGTACTGATGTATAGACAGCCACTCTTGACATTTCATATGTACTATCCTTTTATTCTAGAACTCTAGCACGACCTGAGACTCTGTCGCGCCAGCGCGACAGCTGTTCGAAAACATGAAAGCTCGTGATACTTGATAAATGCATAACTTTTAGTAGTAGATTCTTGAATATTTATACAAGAAAATTGCATTCGCTATATTGAATTTGCTTGTAAATTTCATACAAAGTATATCATGTACCTACCAATTGCTGCTACATTATTTAACTCCATTTTAGACTTGTCGCTGTTTTTTGCCGTACAAGTTTTCGAGTACTCCAATAGTTGTATCGTGTGATCCACAAAATTTTTCATCAACAGTGAACTACTCCAATCATTGATCTACAAATCATAGAACAATAAATAAAAACATGCCTACTTGCATAATGAACTTTGTTAGAGTAAAAAAACTAACCTGGAACAGTAACGACATCTGCTGAGTACGTGTGGTGCTGAGTTTATTACTAATTTCAATTTGGCATTGGTTGTATTTCAAGGAGGATGAACAACGTAACTCGTTGTAGGGTACCTGTATTACCGATACTGACGCTTACTGGCCTTAGTGTCGGTAATACAGTTTACCCTAATTCGTTGTTATCTCAGAAAATTCTGTCTTTCTTAATGAGGATCATTTCAATTTAATGTTTCCCTTCGAGTTTTTGAATGATTCAATTATTATTATCATTTACCATTTTATAATTTCACTTCCAAAGCACAAACAATAACAGAATTTATGAAGAATGGTGGTCAAAAATGACATGAATCATAAAAATGTGGCAATATTTTAAATATTTTAATGAAACTGATAGGAATTGAAATTAAATATGACACATGAGAATTTGAACTACTAAAGTGATTTTAAAATTATTATTTTAGTAAAATGAGCTCAGACATGACTGCAACAGCCATCTCTCTCTTCCAAGGCCCTTGATGAAAAATTTTGTGATCACATATTTGCAGAAAGTGACAATTCAAGAGCTAATGATTTTTCCCGCCACACAAATGTTACTGGTAGGTAATGCAGGTACCTTACCACACACACATTCTCTTTCGAAATATTAAAACAAATTTGTCATCCAATGTTTGGCCTATTTCCAAAAGTGCTTTGGAATTTAAATCCTTATGATAGAAACCGCAAAAGTTTATCATTAAACATTAAAATTTCATTGATTATTTAAAACTCAGAGAACCTTTAATGAAATTATTGTTTGAAATGACAAACACAAAATAATATCCCAAAATTTATATATGAAAGACTCCTCAGCAGAGCAAATAAGATGTTGTCATTAGATCATAAATTTTAGAAACAGTTAATGGTTGCATTCAAAGCTCTCAGATGCTTAGTTGACAACATAGTCCTAATGATTATTATAAAATTATGACTCTAATTATTATTCCAATTACTACTTCTTGAACTGGGGGACTTAGATAGGATACAATATGTACGAATTTGTAACAATTTTAATTACTACTTATAGGCAAAATTAAGGGATAACAGAAATAAGAATTATTATTATCATAAACAAAACTACTATTGAAAAATATTTTTTCTGGCAGATTATTAGTCGCGAAACTCCAACAGAAGTTCAATAAAACAAAGATTTATTATATATATACATATATTTGTTCAGCATACATAAAATAAAGAAAAGAAACAATATCAATCTTTATGCTTGAATAAATATTGAAACTAGATATTTTTCTTTAACAATTTACATGTTTATGTACACTATATCTATAGATTCTTAATAAAATCATATACATTTTGCTTTGAAAAAATGTTTAAGATCTAAAACAATAATGTTAGTAAGTTCTTATCAAAATATTACTTGTAAAATAAAAGATATGCTTTTATAAGAGAAAGATCTAAACCGTAGAAGGAATGTGCTAATAGAAGTGTGTATAATTGATTATATTGGTCCTTATTGCGGGGAATACAAGTCCTTATCAATATTATTTTTTTTGAAAGTAAAAACTACAAACTACAAAAATTAGATTACTCTCTATAGGTAATAATTTTCTAATGGCCGTATTGGTATTATACTTTTAAAGAATCAACAATCTTGTTCATAAATCTCTACTGAACACTAATCTGATCTGATGACAAAAGCACTACTAGAGCCGATAATAATTGCCACGATTAATTTTTGTATCTATACTTCATCAAATATCTTTAAAAATGCTGATGTGAAAAAGAACAATAATTAGTTAATCCCACTCCATGAAAATAATATTATTTTCATCTACATAGAGTTCCATAAAAACACATAAAGAAGTTATTAGCTTTAAAAATCAATCAATCGATTATTAATAAATTGTAAACAACAGCACTTTAACTAAGCAAAACATCAGCTGAGTAAAAATAGCTGCAAAAATATAAAGAAGATTAAAATATAAAAATAGATCAAGTACATACTTTGTAAATAGGAGACCATAAATTTTTTTTAGACATTATATCACTGCATTGTGAAAATTAACAATAGGCAACTAATCTTTTCTAAGACAGCTCTTATGGTTTAATTTATTATTTAACTGGGCATTAAGATTCATTTCAGGGAGGCAGGTAAATTGAAATTAGAAATGATGCAGAAAAAACTTGTATGAGACTACTTACACAAACTTTGGAGTGGTCGCTTAAAACTGCACACAACTATAATTAAATTTCTGTTACTAGTACTACCTATCAAGATTAGCTGCAAAACAGTCAAAATTTATTAATACCTGCAGTTTTGAGCAATCAGTCCTTATTTTTATTTCAAGTCCAGAGCACATCAGTGTAACTGAAACTGAAACTAACAATTTCTGAACATTGAACAAATTTATTTAGGATTTCAGAGCCATTAGGGTTACGTATGCTGAGGTTCTGTGAAACAATATAATAATGCATGCATCATTTCTTTACAGTCAGTGTTGGTCCCACCTTGTTCATTATGACGGTTTAAGCTCAGTATATGAATAATTAAACTAGTAGTAAGTATCAACAATGTGAATAAGCTTATAAGTCGCAAGCTTAAAATATGGACGTGAGGATTACTTTCTCTACTTTCAATATCAGGGAAAGCGAATAGGAATAATTGATCACTTAAATCCCAACCATGCAACGGCTGGCACATGTAAAGGATAGCTCAGTGGGTGGGTCTCACCCTCGACACAGTTACTTCATTTACTATTTATCTATCACATCAAAATACAATGTTAACTGATATTGAGCTTTTATGTAAATATATTATCCAGATATGCTTATGTTCCCAATCTAAGGCAATTTTTCTAACAATACAACAGTCACCTTTCCAAGCATCATTATAGTTATAGAAAATATGAGAAAATAAGAAAAAAATTAGTGAGAAGAAACTCGAAATTAATTTGCTTCTCTTTATTTATTAGTTTCATTTTTGGTCCAGAGATTACCCTCAAAATCTTATATAATATAGTTAGGTGAAATCAAGAAGCATTTCTGGTGAAAGTCTCCTTGATTTACTTGAATTTAAGTTCCTGCTTTCACTCCCAATTTCAGCATAAAAATCTATTTATCATTTTTTTTCTAAATCACTAGGTAATCAAAAAAATTACAATGCAGTTTTTCAGTACAAGAATCAAAATCACTGCAATGTTAGTTACATGAAATTTCTTAAACAAGCTGCTTTTTTGAATCACTAGGTTTAATATCAAATATTCTCTCGAATATTATAAATGGACAGAAAATAAATCTGGAACTACATAATCGTTGTATACAAATACTTAACTGCAAAAATTGGACGGGCACAGTAGTATTAAACAGAGCGTTTAGGTTTTTCTGTTTTATTTTAAAGGGGTCACCATGCATTCAAATGCAACTGTTAATTAGATAAAGATTGCATATTTCATGACTTTGTTACTTTGGCTAGGTTGATTGTTTCTTTATTACTTATATTTAGCTGATTCATGGCTATCATCATCATAGTGTATGAATCAACAAGATGATCACTTTAAACAGTCATGTGTAAAAGTTAACAACTACATTTGACTCCCCTCATAAATAAAAGCAAATATTCTATCATCATCAATGTAATGAATAAACAGTTAAAAATGTTGCTTGTTCATTATATTGCAGAAAAGATTATTTAAATTGCAAATTAATCAAAATAAGTTCTTTAAGTAGTAGGCACAATCATGGAATCATGTGAATGAAAACAACAATCTTACAGCCAGTATTATAAAGCCCCATTAAGCTAACGGGCAGATTTCAGGTACCATTTTTAAAGCTAATATCGACGCCAAATTACTTTTGTTAACATTTTTGTAATCTCTTTCATGTCAAGAATCACTAAATTGCTATATTTTCCACCTACCATCGATACCTTTTCTAGAAATGGCCCCAGAAATCTGCCCGTTATCTTAATGAGCCTTTATAATACTGGCTGTTAGTCAATTATCTTTACATTATGCATTTGATTAGTCTCCAGAAGAATAATAAATTTTATAATGTCAAAAGACTCTAAATAAAGTTATCGAAGGTCCTAAATAACAAAAATAAAAAATACTAACGCTTATAGCACTTAAAAATATAAATACTGAATTCTTCTTGAAATCTTTTACTCACGGGAAAGAGTCCCTTAATGCAACAAACTTGCCTAGATTCCCAGGTGACAAGAGCTGGAGCAACAAAATACATTCCGTTCCATAAAATTTTTCAAACAAAAACTTAATAACTCTGTTCACTTCGAGAAATAAATCGCTCTGAAATATAATATAGACTTTACAACATTCCAAACCTCTTCCTAATAATTAAAATTTCAATCCAAAATGATCGTTCCACAGAAAGGACGTATCACTATTTGTTACGTTAAGCATACACAGTGCTAGTGCTCGTGCTCAATGAGGAATCGTTGAAGTATCTACCTGCTGCTGCTGCTGCTGCTGTAGTAGTAGTTGTTGTTGCTGTGGAGAGTCCATGCTATCAATTTCCCTCTGTGCCCTGCTGATCTTACTCTTGTCTTTGGGCGTTTCCTGCTCACCTGTTTCCATGGCAAACATTTTCATTTTTTCCTTGAAAGAGAGTTTCTCGGGGACGGGTGTGGTTAGGATGCGCTGTTGAGCTTGTTCCGCGAGTCGTTTAGTTCGTGGATCTCGATACACTTCCTGAGCTCCTATCACTCCTGGTGTCGCTACCGCCGATGCTCCCCCTATGGAATTACCCGGTGGAGTGGTGGGAGATGCTAGCATTGATTCGGCTTGTCGAATGAAGCTCTGAAAGGCGGATTTTCATTATTAGAACACTTGAAACATCACCATTTTTCACATAGAGTGAAAAATAAATTTGGTGTTAACATTAAACTGTTGCAGTTTTAGTGGAGTAATTTCGTTTTGAAAATATTAAATAACATCAACTCACATTAGGATCTTCTTGGATTTTCTCTTCCATTTGCAAAGGCAGCTGTGTGGGTGGTGGCTGAGAGGCAGAGTCATTAAAGGAAACCCTCTTGGTGGACTCGCGTAGGCGCATGCTCATAACATTGAAGCTGGAGCCTCTCTCTGGAGGAGGCGGGGGGTAAGGAGCCGCCGACGAGGTGGCAGGCTCCTGGTCAGACTGGACGGGAGCTGCTGTAGCTACTGCACTCGAGCCGGGTTTCAGAATGGATGTTGGCACTGTTTCAGCTTTGGGGGGCTCGCTGCTACTGGAGACGCTTGGCTGGCTGAATGACGGTTGCGGAGGAGTTTCAGAGACAGGACTCTCCTAGATAAACAAATTTTTAAATTTATTCAAACAGACTGTATAAAATTCACCCAAATCTACTAACCTTTTCTGTATCTTCGTCGTCTTCTGAAGCCTCCTTGGCCCTTCTCTGGAACTCTCTCTCCAACTGCAACACTCTTAACTGCTCATCTTGTTGAGGAGTACGGTTTGACAGAGCCATCAGTTCCCTGATCTGGTGTTCCTGCCACTGCCGGGCGGCCTCTCTTCGCACCTCTGCCTGTCGCTCTTGCTCCTCTCGAGCCCACGGGTCTCGAGCCGTCCGCATTCCCCCGACACCCGGTAATGTGTAGGACATGCGCGGCGGATCCTGGGTGCTGGCCGAATACAACGGGTGTGTGTTGGTTGGCGGCACGGCTGGAATCGGGATTTCCTCTTCGGAACGTCTCTTCAAAGGCTTGGGGGCAACGGGAGGCAGTTTATAGTTGGGAGAAGTGGGTGGATTTTGGATGTAGTGGGGATGGGGTGCGGCGTTTGAAGAGTAAATTGCATCGTGCTGGTTTAGTTTGAGGTTCTGTAGGTTTTGCATGTTTTGAGAGACTTGATAGGAATATGAAGGAGGCATATTGTTACTGTACGTCGTAGGTTGCTGATTGTAATGCTGGCTCGCAGTGTAGTTAGGTTGGTGCTGACCTGATGGTCCCTGTGACGGACTTGAACCTATGACATATGATGGTGATAAAATTCGATTTTGTCTTCGTTTTAGCTCTTCACCCATCTCAGCTAACTTTGCTTGTCCCCGAATGCTTATGTTCTGTCTTGGATCGCAATGTTCGTATCCAGGGCGATTGTAGTGTTCTGAATTTTGTCTAAATTGTGTTAGCTCACCCCGAGAGTGTTCACTGGGCCGTAAATTTGCACTGCTAGGATATTTAATAAACTCGTTTTGATGGTCCGAACCTTGCGAGATGAAGTCGTCACTTTTAGATATCCTCATACCAAAGTGATGATCATCTTGTCCTGGACTTTGTATTTCATGCGATTTACTATTTGAGTTGGCAAACCTTTCTTCAATACGGTTAGTTTGTGGATGACCAACTTCTTCTCTTACCCCACCGTAAGACATATCGTATTGCCGATCTTCCGCTCGAAAACCATTCACTTGCAATAGCTGATTATTTTGATACAAATGGTTATTACCATGAGTGGGACTCAACTGTGGAGCGTTCACCTCTCTCATCTGACCAACGTACGGAGAACTGCCGTAAGTTTTAGGCGGGAACTCTTCGTGCTTTCGCAGATAGTTCGGACTGAAACCTTGCTCGTTACCGTATGAATTTTGATTGGCATAGTTTTGTTGCAAGCCGTGATTGAACCCGTGACCGGGGTTTTGGACAGTGCCGGGAGCATAATCATCGTAATATAACCTGTTGGTCGAGAGTGAACTCTTCAAGTTCGGTATAGACTGATGTAAATTGTTCTTGTGAGATGCCGTTGCAACCGCTGGGGGATAATACGCTGAAGATGGCCGCTGAGAATTTACCGTCGACGATTGTAGGGAGTTTTGTGAGCTTCTTAAACCAGAAGTCCTGAAACATTATCAATTGATATCGATTGGTCATTGTTGACATTGTTGACAACTGAATAAAAAATAATAATCTTACCTTTCTCCCAAATGTTGTGGACTGGGAATTTTATTCCTATAAATGCTAAGGTTCTGGTAGAATCCGCCATCCTGCTGATGGAGATTATGTGTAGATCTACTCTTGGAGGCTACCGGATTACTTGATGAGAGGCCGTTGTGTGGTAAAGCGGGAGCAGGTGCACTATTGGTATTAATACTGTTATTGGACGAGGTTCTGCTGTATCCGGGGTTGAACATCTCGTGGGACGAACGAGGAGGTTGTTCGGGAGTCGTGGCGATATGATGCAGAGCAGGAACGGACTTTGAAGAAGGGATGCTCTTCTCAAAGTCCACCCTTGAGGGTAGGTCACGTTCAGACATACGACGAGGGCCTGAGAGATGGATAATATTTTAGGAATTTGTTCATTAAAGCGTACGTAGGACATAGAGAAACACATGCATGGATCATGCTTAATGCGAAAGTAAATATAACTCGAGCAACATGTAACGATTATGTAAAAGAATTATTTAAACTTAATACATGATATTTAAAGATCTTCATTCTGTGATGGTATAACAAGAGATTTATCCCGATAAAATTAATAATTAAAAATGAAATATACATTTATTCAAGTCAAGTATTTCATTGTTAAGCAAAATATGTATGAAATTAAAATTATTGACCATAACTAACATCGACCGATTCTAAGGACCAAGAAACTACCACCTTACGTTATTTATCACATGGCATATCTAGCCGTTCCCAAGGTAATCAATCACATGAAAGTCCCTCTAAATGAGTAAGTTTCCTAACAAAAATTGATTTCCTTTTTTATTTTTACTTTCCTGTTAGAGTACGGCAGTTAATTAATAAAGAGATTATAACTGGAAATTATAAATGTCAAAAATAAGATCATTTTCACAAAGAAGTTAATCAGGTTTGGTAAAATACAGGGTGTTCTACAAGCTCTATGACAAACTTTGACAGATGGTAGGTTGCTTGATTTTAAACATATTTTTTTTAATAAACATGGGTCCGATTCGTTTTTGTTTAGAAGTTACAAGCATTTAAAAAATCGTAATTTTTCAAGTTCAAGGCCCTGTAAAAGGAAAACGGTTCAAGATAGAGAAAAACGGCTTACATGTCCCTATTTTAACTTTTCATGTACTATCCAATGATGTAGATGAAATGTTTATACAGGTTGATAAAAAAATTGAAAAAATCTGACATTTCTGCAAATTTAAAAAAATCAAAGAAAGTACAAATGTTTCTATACCATAGGATAGTCCATAAAAAGTTAAAATAGGGACATGTAAGTCGTTTTTCTCTATCTTGAACCGTTTTCCTTTTACAGGGCCTTGAACTTGAAAAATTACGATTTTTTAAATGCTTGTAACTTCTAAACAAAAACGAATCGGACCCATGTTTATTGAAAAAAATATGTTTAAAATCAAGCAACCTACCATCTGTCAAAGTTTGTCATAGAGCTTGTAGAACACCCTGTATAAGAAAAGTTAATGGATCAAAAAATAACCAAAGGAATGTTACTGGGGTTTCTTTATGACCACAGACTTCAGTCTAATATTCTAACACATCAAAACCACAAAATACTAAAACAAATTAATAACTCAGTAAGAATCCAAGTTAAAAAAAATAACAATAATCATCTTCTGCTGGTAAGAAGATTGAATTGATAAATCTTTTGTTTACATATCGAAATCAATAAACTCTAGTCTAACATTAACATATCAAGAAGTGCAAGTAAAAGCATACACCATGATCTAAAGTAAATATGCGAACAAGTGATTAGATATTTGTTTGTAGTGATGGAAGAAAAGTGTGTGACAACGACCATTATAACTGAAAATAATACAACTGTGTAATAACACATACAATAAGTAGTAGTGCCAACATTGATATTTGCAACCTTACAATTGAAAGCGGAAATTGGAAAATTCCTTAACACTGCTAACCTAGCAGATTCTGTTTGGTCCTCTTCGATGTTCGTATAGCTAAGAGATTTTCTGGAGATTGTGTTGTCTTTGAAAACAGGACAAGAGGTGTGTGCTAAGCGACAACACTTTCTGACAAGCTTTGACTTTGATTTAATATCGGAGCAACTCTTCCATGTCTTTGGTATGAAGTACTTTCTCATTACGACTTTTGCAGGCTTCGAGGGTACTTTATGCGCATCTTCGTTATAGTTACTTTTAGAATTAGAATTAGAAGATCGATTGTTATTGCTTTTTCGTTTGGTTACAATGTAAGAGTCAGGGAATTTTTTCATCTCTGAAAAATTCTTCCTTCTGTGATTATTTTGCAGGCTAGATAATTTATCTAAACTATCACATCTCACTAATTGACTATTAAAAGTACTGGGTTGTATTACTTCACTAAAACGTCTACTGAACTTGTGATTTTTCTGATTATTATACTCTACATTAAAAGTTTCTCCTTTGTGAAATAAGGTTTTTGGTCTCTCGTTTACAGTATTTTGTTCCGCTTTTTTATCACCATCTTTTTCGTCTAACTTACTTTTACTAAACCCATGCTGATTATCAATATTAAATATGCAATTTCTAAAGTTACATTTGTGTAAAAATTCATTGCTTCTGTCCTTTTTCTCATCGATACTTTTTTCCGACGAAAACCTTGTAACATAGATCAAGTTTGACGGTTCAGTTTTCGGCGATAGATCTGTTTCGGATTTGTATTTTGTCATGCAACCATTCAAGTTACTAGGATCCCATTTGCTTTCGTCATAATCGATTAAGGGAATAGATTTCTCCTTTAGAGAATTAATTTTGTAATCACATTTTGACTCTGAACCGTTTAAGCTCCAATCATAGAGCAATTTTAGAATTTCGAGCCGTTCATATTCACTAAGACGATCGCTTAGATCCTCTTGACTAACACTTTTACTTCTACTACAGGGCCGTTTTCTTCTATTCAGATATGGTTCACTCGACGCTTTATATTCTTGGGAACTCTCTGCAATGAACGGTCCGTGTCTAATTTCATCAGGAGATTTCCAATGTTTAATGGGAGTGTCAGGATCAATCTGACTGAGATCAAAATTCGACTCATGAATCAGACTGTTGATGCTGGATGTTGAACTCGATAAATCTTGTAAAGAAGACGACATGAGCTTTTCTTGTCTTAGGAATTTTCTGTTATTTATACTTAAAAACTTGTGGGTTTCGTTTACATTATTAATATCGACAGTCGGATTTTCATGAATATCAAGAGAGTAACTTTTCTGTTGGATGAAGCTGTTGGCTCGTTCTTTCCACGACTTACCAATAGAATTGGAATTAGTTTCAACTGGTAAATTTTCAACCGAGTCCAACTTCATGTTAATCCCTGTGTCATCGTAGGACATCAAAATATTCTTAGGAGCTTTATCGGAATAGTCGGTAACCTTCAAACTGAAAACCGGTTCACTTTCAATCTCGATCCGAGGTATCATTAATTTTCTGGTCTCTGTTTTGTACAAGTTGTCATCGGAATTGAAAAAGATATTGGTCTTTGGTTTTACTGCCGGAGGTGTGAACAAGTGATGCTGGTTAAGACTGTATATGGAATCTTGTGATCCAATATCATAACTATAATCCATTGCTGCATGCACAGAGAGAGAACATGGAATCATGAATAGTTATTGTTTTCGCATGCAATTCATAAAAACCTGTTGGTATCTTTTCGTGATTACTTATTTATTATTTTTATTCTAGAGCTTCCAAAATATACTACAAATATTTTGGTATATTCTATGTAAATATAGGTAGGTATCATATAAATAAATTTTTATAACAGTACCATATCTTCAAGAGATTTAAACAAGGGTTTCATTGATATAATTTCACTCACCTCTATGTGGTTGCGGACTGGGTTGCTGCAACAAAGCAGTGGCAAGACCGTGATACATAGCGCCGCCTTTAGCAACTTCCAAAGTTACGACACTGCCCGTGCGTACCAGGAACTCGGCCGCCTTTTCCTGAGCGATTCCCAACAGAGACTGGCCGTCCACCGCAAGGAGCTGGTCACCTGCCGCTAGCCGCCCGTCTCTATCTGCCGCCCCACCTGGCACCACTGACTTGATGTAGATACCCAGCCGCTCCTGACCGGAACCCTTGGCTGCTACAATAGAGAGACCCATGCCGCCACCAGATTTGTGCAGTCTGATAACTTGGATCTGTGAAACAAAGTCAAATTAGCAAAATTACTGGTAAAACTTTCACAAAAGAGAATAAATAATTCTCTATAGACACTACTACCTTGAGCAGACGCCCTCACAAGTACCAGTGTCCTATGAGGAGTCTTACTGTTCAAATGAGCTGAATTATGCTTTCTTTCTTACCTCAGGTTGTGCAGAACTTAAAGCACTAGGGGGCCTAGGCTCTCTCATATAGACAGTCCATTTGCCCGAGCTGGTCGGTTGAGCAGCCAGTCTGCAGAGCCCGGAAGCCTGCAGCGGCAGAAGAAAATCGGCAAGACCCGGCGGAACGCCCTGCACAACGTCACAACTGAACCCATCGTCGGGCAGCAGCAGTTGGAGAGGTGGCGCCGGATCCTCATACAGGGCCACTTCACGACCTTCGGCACGAATTAACTCGTCTGCGACACCCTCTGCCGCTTTCGCGGCTTGCTCCAGCAGTGAGAGAGATGCCAGTTTTTCAGACGGTTCGGCTAAAAACAAAGCAAGGAAATAGGTTTTATAGTATTATACATTGTAGGACTTTAGTACTAGTTATTTATATTTTTTACATTTATTTTTTATAGACAATATACAGGGTGAATCTTTAATGGTACATACATAGCGCATTTTCTCAATGATACATTGTAGGGGGCAATTCGTGCAGCACAGGAAAAATAGTAACTTCATATCTCGGTCAATTTACAAGAAATATTTTTTCACTATTTTTCCTGTGCCGTACGAATTGCCCCCGTTGAGAAAATGCACCATTAAAGACTAAAGTATAGATGAAAGTGTGGTTTTGTGTGAGTCCAGCTATAACTCCTCAACCAACCCCCTCCATGTGGGTTAGGTATATGGTGTGGGTATAGTAGTCCTTCATCCCCCACCCAAGAAGAAGGTTTCTGTTTAGGACTGCATGGGTTGATTTGGAAATAAGGATGTATATCAAAATAGAATTTCAAGTTTGTTCCAGAGCATTATAGAATGTTCTAGAATCATCCCAAATGTTCAAAGCTCTAGAATGTTATGGAATGTTCAATTAAAGAATATTCTAGAAAGATCAGGAAGTCTATTAAGTTTTGGAATGTTCTTGTGTGCTTCCAGATGTCCCAAAATGATCCAAAATATGAGGGAATATTCTAGAGTGTTCTGGAATTATAACAGAATGTTGAGAAAATGTTCTAGAATATACAAGGAAGTTTAAAATGTTCTAGAATAGATTTAGAATGTTCTATCAAGTTTTTTTAAGAATGTTTCAGAACAGTATAGAAAGTTCAGGAATGCTAATGCTATAGGATGTTCTAGAATGTACTAGAATGTTCTAGAAAGCTCTGGAATGTTATAGAAAAGTGCAAAATTATATAGAGAGGTTAAACATTTTCTAGAATGTTCCAAAATGTTAATGAATAATCTAGAAGTTCTGGAATGATCTGGAATGTTCTGAAATGTTCTCTATATAAAGTTTCAGATTGTCCTAGAATGTTCAAAAATGTTCTTAAAAGTTCTAGAATGTTATTAATTGTTAAAGAATGTTGAAAAACCTTTGAGAATGTTCTAAAATGTTCCGAAGTGTTTAGATTGCTTACGAATGTTCATGAATTTTCGAATCCCTCTGTAACTGGAACATTCTGTAAAGTTTCAGTTTGGTCTAGAATGTTTGAAAATGTTCTAGAAAGTTCTGGAATGTTTTGTAATGCGTAAGAATGTTTCTTTTCATCATCGAGTTTTGTTGAGGATATGCTCCAGCTCAGGAAAGTACAAGTCAAAGAAAAATTCGCAGCTGAAATCAGTGGAAATTTACAGCATTTTTATCTGGTCTATTATCGTGTTTGGGTGGGGATAGCATCCAGTTCAGAAGAGGAATTATATAAGCGACAGCAGGGCATTTGCATTTTCTTTAAACGATTCTTGACAAACAAAGAGGCTTCCTGTTCCAGAACATAACATAACGAGATGCCAAAACATAAAATAGGATGAGATCTTGCAAATTATGATTTTGCATGAAGGAAAAGACACTCAGCAAACAAATATACAGGGTGTCCCAGCTTATTCGAAGCGGTCTCTGTAGGCCAAACGATGGACTTTTTCAAAAAACTTTTTGCAAATTCAAGTACAGAATCACAATGGCCATAATTTAAAATTATTTTGGAGTATACAGAGTGTCCCATATGAGAGTGACATATCAAAGTTATGTTTTTTTAAATGGAATGCTCCTATGTTATTGCATGTTAATATTGTCTGAGAAGAGAAAATAAGATTGGCTTTTACAGTTGGTGTTTAAATTCAGAAGTTTTTGAGTTAGAAACAAGTGAAAATCGTCATTTTTCAAGTTCAAGGCCCTGTATAACGAAAACGGCTGAAGATAGAGAAAAACGGCTTACATGTCCCTATTTTAACTTTTTATGTACTATCCTATGGTGTAGAAACATTCGTGTTTTCTTTGATTTTTTATTTGGCGACGCGTGGAGAAATCTCAGAATTTTTCAAATTTATTATCAACCTGTATAAACATTTCATCTACATCAAAGGATAGTACATGAAAAGTTAAAATAGGGACATGTAAGCCGTTTTTCTCTATCTTCAGCCGTTCTCGTTGTACAGGGCCTTGAACTTGAAAAATGACGATTTTCACTTGTTTATAACTCAAAAACTTCTGAATTTAAACACCAACTGTAAAAGCCAATCCTATTTTCTCTTCTCAGATAATCTAAAAATGCAATAACATAGGAGCATTCCATTTAAAAAAACATAACTTTGATATGCCACTGTCATATGGGACACTCTGTATACTCCAAAATAATTTTAAATTATGGCCATTGTGATCCTGTACTTGAATTTGCAAATTTTTTTTTTGAAAAAAATCAATCGTTTGGCCTACAGAGACCGCTTCGAATAAGCTGGGACACCCTGTATAGAATCTGCTTTAAAAAAAAAACAAGAATACGGAATGAGCTGAATAGAGCTGTAATGAGGGACTTTCGTGATACACGACAATGACAAGTGTCGAACAAAACAATAAATGTTTTACATCTAATTATAAATCACCCTGTATAATATTCAAGTTAAGAGAGTCATGAAAATTGTAAATTTAAATCTGTAAATGCTGGTCAATAACAAATAATATAAAACAGAACATACCTTTATAATTCCTGAGAAGTGCACCAAGTTGCATAGAATTCAACTTGAAGCATGCTGCCGATAGATTCGCCAACTCCTCCGGAGTATACTTTGAAGCTTGAAGCAAATAAGCGCACTGTACAATCTTCGCCAAGTGACATTCTGCGGCAAGTTCCAACCCTTGCGATTCGGCCCAAACTTGCAAGTTTTTCAGCTTGCTGTTCAACTTGTTCCCAAAACTCCTCGTACACAAGTTACCATTGTTGATGACTATCGCCAAGGCTTTCGCGGAGATCCAGTGAAACAAATGCGAAAACAGCTGGATGGTCAACGCGGCATTAACTCTGCATTTCCTGAAGAGATTCATGGCTCCGCTCAAAATGTTAATCAACTCTCGAGGGTGGTCGTCGTTTGCAGGAGACATCAACGACTGTATTATAGAATTCAACTCGTCTGTCAAGCAAGCTATCAAATTCTTAAAGGCTAACTGTACAGCGTCTGCTAGGGTTTCCTGAGCCTGTATAGAGAACGCACTCACATGTCGATCCGACTTCAGGAAGTGCAATAACTCGCTGGCATTTGCCAACCAGAACGCTTGCGATATACTTTCGGTGCTTCTGTCTTGTACCGTGTGCCGAACCAACATGGCGGCATGCTGTAACAATAAAGTGAGTTTGTGGGCTCTTTCTGTTGGCGTCAATTCCGGCCGATAATGCGTGGAAGCCCGGTATCTGGCACAGAGATACAGGGTATATGCGGGGGCGAGTCTGAATGTTGGTACTGTGACATCCAGGTGTGTAATTACTCGAGCGAGGAACTGTTCTTGAGGTTCTTCGGGGAATTCCAATACCGCAGGAAGTATCGGGTCTTGACCTCGAGGAAATCGATCCATGCCGCTCAACCTTCAGGTAAATAAATGAGCAATAATGTAATAAAGTTGAATACCTAGTCTTTTATTTCATGTTTTGTTTACTGATTTGAGGACAGTTAATTAATAATTTAAGTTGGTTTTGTAAAAATATTTTAAATGGAAGCAACATCAATTAAACAATAAATAAAAAGCATTAATTAAGCAAAATTACAAAAAAAAAAATACGTACCTATTTTCTGAAGCAGAACCTAAAGATCTATTATCGTCACGTGCGCCGCTAGCTGTAGAAATGGTTTCTACATTTCCTTCTAAATCAAAAGTGGTTTCGACTATGTTGTGCTCCCTTGATGAATCAACTGGACTCAACTCACGAGGAGATCGACTGTGATAAAGATACAACAGCAACTCAAAATACAGCCAACATAAAAATACGTGCTTGCAATAAAATAAAATATATAAAAACATGCAAGTCAATGATAATATTTATTTGTTAAGTCGAGGTATGGATGAAAGAGGAGACCTTACTCAAAGTACTAATCTTCCATCAACACAACTAACAAGTTCTTAAAAGCAAGCCAAAATTAAAACAAGAGAAACATACCTGTCATAGAGTCGACTAATGTCACCAGACATATGCCTCAACCTTTCTTCTTGCGAAGGATCTAGAAACCTGTAGGTGTTGCTGTGACCAAACTTTACGATGTTGCCGTGGGTTAGTACTGTGGCTTGATGGATGCGTTGCCCGTTAACGTAGGTATGAGCATCGGGATGGCAAGGCAGGAGGGAAGTCACTCCGTCTGTGTTTGTGATAACGCAATGCCTGGGTTGAATATGAGGTCCATACAGTTGAAGTGCTATGCCTTTTGCTGATCCCACCTAGGAGAAATTATCAAATAATATACACTGCAAAATAACAAAAATTTGTCACTAGTATTATTGAATTTTTTAATAAATAAATGACTCCAACATTATTAATCGGATCAATATAATTCTCATTTCACACAGAGTGTTAGTTAAACACTTGGAGAGCATACAGATAGTTATGTTTTCATGAATTCGAATTGAAAAACAGATCATATATTATGATTAATTTTGATATCAATAAAATATGATATTTTTAATGAGCGTTTCTAACAAAGGCAATCAATAAAATTCCCTAGAGAATTTCAGGGTTATAAATAATTGCAATTCCATTGCAATGAGGCTATTGTGCTGTTTCACTTGCAGACAAAGGAAATACAAAAAAAAGTGTCTACAGTTTTGCATTAATAATAGTGATATGATATTTTAATTTTTACATTAAATGCAACACTTTTTTACTCAATGACCAACAATCGCGGCGTATTGAGCAAATAATTTACACTCTTCAGGTTTCGTCCTGAGTCTAAAAAAATGGTTTTGAAAAATGTTGCTCTGTCGGTCTGTGAGTGGACCAGGAAGCCAAACCACTGGATCCATTTCGTTCAAATTTGTTAAGAATTATGGTCCGAATAAAAAGTTATACCTCAAATTACAATGGGGGCAGAGAAGACTGAAAAATAACGGATTTTAGAGATATTAGAAGTACCAAAAACAGCTGTAAACGATTCTTATAAAACTCAAAATCCGATGCTCTGATAAATTTATATTTTTTGCGAAAAAAAGGGAGATCTTCGAGTCATGAAATTTGAATTTTTTGCACAGTTATTAACTGTACTGGGGTATTCCTTGAATGAAACCAGCCTTCTGAGGAAGAGGAATCCTTTGAGGAGTATTTAATAATGGCCCATTTATAAACTTTTAACCAATATAAAGTCATATTAATATTACACAGGTGTCATTCGATGGATTCGGCCGAACAATGGATAAAAAAAAAATACAAATTCAAATACTGGGTCAGAATTTTGGAGTATACAGAGTGTCCCATATGAGAGTGGCACATCAAAGTTATGTTTCTTCAATTGGAATGCTCGTATGTTATTGAATTTTCAGATCGACTGGGAAGAAAAAATACGACTGGTTTAACAGTTGAAGTTTAAATTGAGAAGTTTGGGAGTTATAAAGAAGTGAAAATCGCAATTTTCAAAGAAAGGGGAAAACGGCTTAGGTACATGTCTATATTTTTAGTAAAACAGCTTACATGTGTAAGATTTCTCAACGCATTGCTAAATGAAAAAAATATAAAAAGTCCAAATATTTCTGTACCATGGAATAAAAATAAAATCTTGATCTTGATCTGTTTTCGTTGTACACTGCCTTGAACTTTGCGATTTTCACTTATTTTTATTTATAAATCAACTGTTCTCGATTTGAACTCCCACTGCAAAAACCATTCTTTTTTCTTCTCAGACAATTGAAAATGGAATAACATAAGAACATTCCATTAAAAAAATCTTTGATGTGTTATTCTATAGCAATATTTAGAAATAACTTCTAGTAGGCTGTAAAAATTGGTGAAAAAATGAATCTGACAAAAGATTGTTTCCATCAGTAATTGTGCACTGGGCTGCTGGTGCTTTGGATACCGACAAACACTTATACATATTGTCTAGTTACCAATTTTTGAATTTCGGTTACTTATAAATTATAAATAACTAATAAATATTACTCCTGATCCTGAGGGAAGCAATCTTTTGTCAAAAAAGTTTTTCACCTATTTTCACATCACAGTCAACTGGAAATTATATTGCTATTTCCAGTTCCACACAGATCAGATGATATTATTATAAAGTTCGATTTATATTTTTTAATATTTAAAATAAGAAAGTATGTACCTAAGTCTCATTATCTCAAAATCTAAGGGAGAGATATATTTTTTAACAGTGTATGAAAAAATGAATTTTCCAAAATCTGTCATATGTCAATTTTAACTGATATCGCCGAACGGTTAGAGATGCTGTTTTTACATTTCAGTGTTTCACGAAAATCGAGCTCTAGACGCTTCAGTCACCATTTCTCTATCTCATCTGGAAATTGCTGAAACAGTCAGAAGCAAGCAAAAAAAATTGGGACACTTTATATAGTCTTAATGAAAATAATGAAAAAAATTCCAATTCTTCATTTATTTTACAAACATCATTTACTTATTAGAAAGATAACTTCGTATTCTTATATAGAGGAAGTAATCATTTATGAAGATAAATGGAATCCACATCTATTACTAATTTCACAAAGGTGTGTTCTGTTCCATCCAGATATATGTATGTAGCCATATTGACAGTTAGGTGTAGGAAATTGCCTCGGGTAATAAGTAAACTACGCCAATCAATTATTAAACACAATTTCTATACCAACCTTCTTTATACTATACACACAAGATTAAGGGTTAACGCTCGATTAAGGGTTAACGATAACATCGCAAGAACTCAAAAATTCAATTAAACTCACATATTGGTGACGAAATAAATGTTAAAGAGACCTAAGGTCACTGAAATTACTATAAAAATGTAATTATTAAAGATAGGTCCTTTTTTTCAGAAAATGATCCAAGAAAAATCTGGAATCTTATATCGCATCACCGCTAAATATTAGTTATTTATAAGTCAAAATTCTTATAAAATTTTGAGGCCATTACAAAATAAATATACTAATTTGGGGACTGAAATTTCCAGCAGCGAAGGTCTTTAGATATTTCAATGCATCCAGTTGTATCCACTCATACACTTTGAAAATTTATAAAAAATAAATTTCCAAAAATACATCGCTTCAAACTTCTTTAAATCAAGTTGAACCGTGCAGTCTTTCTTGATCCGTGATATATCTTACCTCCATGACATCATTGGTCAGCCTGACGGTCTTGGATGTATCACTTGGATGAGGTATGGAACCATCAGGGCCCAGTTCGACCAACAGCGGTGTACTTTCGCCCCGCAGGTCCCTGGGGCTGCTGGCATTGTTCCCTTGAGCCCCGGGCTTCTTCTTCCGCTTTCTAGGAGCGCAGTCTGTAGGTCTTCTTCGTACATGGAACATGATGGAGCCTGGAAAAAAATATACCTTCATAAATAATTATATAAAAACTTTGCAAAAAGAAAAGCTAAGGCGAATTTTCATATTAACTTGCATTTAGAGATGGTTATTCAAGAATTACAGCCTCCATGTTAAGACTAAGAAAAAAAAAAATCGGTACCCTTTAAATGGAATGATTTTTGTGATTCAAAGAAAACTGGATTGGATTGTTAAAAAGTCAAAAATTTTGCTAAATTGAGTCTTTGCGTTTTGATTAATTTTTTAAAACTGTAAACTATCAGAAATCTTTCATTAAGAAAAATATTTCCTAAGACAACTGCAATTAGAACACTGTTTGATCATTATAGAGACCAACCAAAAATAATTATTAAATAATTAGTTAAGTCATTAACTTGACCAATTAGGACAAAGTTTAATTAATTAAAAAAAAACCTAATTGTAATTTAAAAAAAGTGAAAATATGAAACATATTATACCTAGATGAAATAAATATTAAATGTACTTCTATGCATCAATATTATGAAGGCAACCATAATAATTAGGTACATACTTGAATCAATTTATTTTAATTAAAAACTCCTAAATAGGCAGTAATAATAATTTTTAAAGGGTCCTTGTGTTGTGATACTAATAGGTAGGTACTAATCCTTGGAAAGAAGAAAGAAAAACAAACCAGACTCTGCTCTAAAATAACAAAACAACAATAGTGACATCAATTTCTAGAGCGCTTGTATATTTCATTTCATGTTTTCATTGTAGTATTTCCAAGACAAAGGACAAAGACTTCATTTACATAGTATCTACAGAGTGTCTCATTAAAATGGAACCGTTGAAGAACTCCAAGAAGGTTCTCATCCACTTATTCCACTTCAGCGAGCTTTCAAGTTAATGTGAAGTAACCGAGGGTGAGACGCACTTAAGACTTTAAAGGTCGGGTCAAAGTGGGAAGGTATGTCGACGATACTTTGTCGCGTAATTGGAGCAATTTACATCGTTTCAGAAAAAAAAAACATGCGAGGGTGAGTACACAAACGGCAAAGCCTTCAAATATGCACATAACAAATGAGTTCTGGTGTAAGTGTAATTGATCTGGAAATTTAATATTCTATAAAACTAGTACACATTTTCAACAAACAAAAAAAAAATCATCGACACCTTCTCTGAAATAGAGCCCAGCATTTATTATGTAGTTATTATTATAATACATATTATTATTGACCACCACCTGCTATTAACTCTATTATAAAGGCCGAATGGTTGTTACATTTACTGTCATTTAAACTACCTATAGTACATAAAATGAACTTTGAAATAAAAGGTAAAACAATTTTATCAATCAATTTCTTATTTTATATAGGCCAGAGTTTTGTAAGCTTATAAAGCATTCTGAAGCACCCATATAAGAGTTTTGCATTTAAGTGTTATGGCCTGAAAACATCGCAATTAACGATTAAGCATTATAGGGTAGGTACTTTATTATTATTTCTTTACTAATTTATTTAACAAATTTAAGAGAGTATAATAATAATTACTTACATGGACATTAATAATTATTAAGATTTAAAAATAATGCTAAAAATATAACTTTACCTGTTCAAACCTTTTTTTTTTTAATTATACCTACCTACATTTCTTTTTTTAGAAATTATACATATGGATGACATGCATATAGCAAAATAGCTGCCAACTGTTATCGACATAATAATACTTATTTATTTCCTCGAATTCTACGCAAAAATAATCAAAAATCAATACACAGAATGATTTTGTTATTAAATTTCATTACACCTACGTATTTATACCAATTCCAGAGCTATTCTCTATTGTAGTGTTCATAGTGCTAGGAGCTACTATAATAGCTGCTATACGATCGATAGTAGACGCATTGGGACATCGTAAAGATAATCTGCCTTTAATAATATTTCCAGGGATTATCTCTACATTTCCCAACAGTGTTCATTTCCATTAACTGTCCTGTTTTCCTGGGGAATAGCGTGATGACTATTTTCGTAAAATTTGCATATTGTGTTCAGAAACCTATTAATATTTTAATATTTGCTCATAAATTAAACACAACCGTCAACGTCTTGACAGACAACGACTTTTAAAGATGATTAGAATACATTCAGGGCCCAATTCGGTATTATAGAATTGCTATTTTATAAAAAGAGGTTTTAGGATAAGAAAGTGCTATTTATTTACACTTTTGAACTTAACACTGCTACCAATTTATTTTAAGCACGAAGTATGGATATTTATTTGTAAACACGGTTTCTATTTATTTAACACATTAATAATAATTAGTTGTGCGAAGTTATATCGACTTGTATACCGTACGCGTCGTGAATTCAAAAACAGCTGATGGTTCCAGCAGGGCCGAACTACGAGTTTTCTTGCCCATAGACTTGTAATTTTTCACATATGGTAAATTTAATTACGTTAAACGGGGGGCCGGTAGGATCCTAAACGCCGAAGACGAATTGTGTTCAATAATATTCAAGTTCACGCAATTTCCCAAAAGTCAAAATGCTCCCCCCGCCTTTCGAATTTTAAAAAATAAACGACATTTTTACCACCTGTATCTGCAAGACAGGAAAAAACCCAGACTTTACAATTATTGCGCAAAAAATGTCGTTTGACCTCGAAAAATTTCAGGATGCATATTAATAAAATTATTCAAAATTGCGCCAATATTCATGAAAAATGCACTCTATGAATTGATTAGCGAGATAAGGTTTTTTTACAATAGATTTGTGAATCTATTGATACAGTAAAACAATACATTAGGCCGCGGCAGAACTATGTTTTTTTTGCTTCGGGGAGCTCGATTGTCCGGCGGGTGTCACCTCTCAGATATTGTGATTTATTGCACACTAGAAGCTTTCTCCAAAACAAGACAAGTAATCGACCAAGAGGATTGCAAGAGGCCAGTACTATCAAAGCAATTTCGATTTTCGGAAATACATAGAGATGATTCGATTTTCGGAAATACCTACATACTTTTCTTGAAATATCTCTGTAAAATTTTCTGCCAACTGCGGTATTTAGTTTGAGTATGAGAGTCACTGAAAGCTGAAAGAGTCACTTTTGATGAGGTCAACATCGATTGACGGATGATTGTGGACGGGCTGCAACTTCGATATGTCTATTGGGAAGTGGAAATTTACGCGCGGTTGTACGATAATTTTTGACGATATACCGTCTAAGAGAGGTCGCTATACCACAAATGGTGGTTAAAAGTCATGAAATGCAACGGCAGTTATTGCGAGGACCGATGTTCAGCCGCGGCAAAAAGGATTTCTTTGCGCCGTTTCGTAATTGTGGACGAAACATGGACACACAACAACAAAATACACCAGAGCCAAAAAACAATCCAAACAATGGACTGCTCCTGGCGAATCGAGGTCAAAAACAGCTGAACCAGGTAATAAGGTGCATATGAACATTATTTTTTCTAGAACTAGAGGAAATTTTTCTAGAACAATCAGGTCAGGTGTGAAATTTTTCATGACCTTCTATCGGCTCGGCCTACAAGGTCGTGGGTGCCGTTTTGGGCGCGGCATCAATCGCACAACGAAACGTCGAGACCGCCCAATAGAGGCCACTACACCAGAAATGGTCGTTAAAATCCATGGAATAATTGTAGGTAGTTATTACGACGACCGATGTTCAGCCGCTACAAAAAGGATCTTTTTGCGTAGTTTTGTAACGGTGGAAGAAAATTTCTTCCACCGTTACAAAACTATTATCTAATGGATCCGTATTTAATACGGATCCATTACAAGACAAAGTCTAAAAACTAAAAACTGTCCAAACAATGGACTGCTCTCGGCGAATACAGGTTGAATAAAAAGCCAAGTCAGGTAATTAGGTATGAATGAGCATTTAGAGCAAAGCAGGTCAGGTATGAATATTTTTTAAACAATTCAAGTTTGGTGCGAAATGTTTTTCGAACATGACCTTCTATCGTTCGCCAAGATCATGGTGAACCGTTTTTGGGGACACTGGTTAATATGCACATAGATAATCTTGAAAAGGACAAAACAATGACCGGTTATGCAGAGATGTTATAGGTAGTTGTGATCGACCGAAAAAGGTGCTTTTCCACCAGGATAATCTATTTCCGAATGTGAACAAATGGGTTGGTTGTAAGAGATATTGGTGAATGATGAGGTCACCACTGAAGCAGAGCACTTCCTTGGTGCTTGAGAAATATTGAGAGAGTTGAGAAATAGACTGATAGTCCAGTCATTATATACATTTGGAAATGCAAATGAACCGAGAAAGCCAAATTTTGGATATTACGTGGGGGTGGCCTAGAAAAGCTTAACTTCAAATTGTCGACCAAAATTACCTTGTGCATTTTCCGCCATCTTGAAAAAAGGGTTAAATTCAGTTTTTTCATCATAACTCGGTTCTCCGTTGAGATACGAAAATTTTTATGCAATACTTTTTTGTTGCTTTTCTTACAATCTACAATTAAGGTCCTTTACATTTTTTACGTATCGTTCATCGTTATCGAAATATCGATCGAAAAAACCATAAATTTGGGGAGTGAATTTTGTTTTTTGCTATTTTCTTTTTTCTCGTGAAAGATATCGAAAAAATGTTTAATATCAAACTTGTAGAGCGTATTTAGGCCTACAATTTCATTTTTTTATTTTTTATTTTTGACAAAAATTACGACCGCTAGCGCGCCGCGAAGTCGGTAAGACTGTGCAGTTTTGATTTTTAGCCGCTCGCACGGTTGTATCCACACGTCAAAATGAATGAAAGGTTGTTCAGGGAATTATTGCAATACAAAATAAATTAATAAATCAGCTAAATTATAAATCAAACACATGAGATTTATTGATCAAATAATTTTTGTGTAGTAAAAAATAATAATTAAAGGGTCATTTTTTTCAAACATTTTTTGTCGTTTTGATGGTCCTGGCTGTAGAAGTTCCTCCTCGGCAGACTCTTCGAGTCGTGAAGACTCTTGAATCGCAGGAAATGATGCTGTGACGGTTGAAACATCAAAATAATCATCATCATCGTGATCGTCGTTGAATAAAATGTCGACTCTGGCGACGTTGTTGCATATTTGTCCACTACAGTGCAGGCAAATAACGGAGCAACTAATCCCTGCTTTCCTGCACCCATGCACAAGCAGCCCCACACTTTCCTTTACATTTGCATGAAATGAGTTTTAAAAGTTCAGGTGGAGCGGGTTCGGCTTTGGTGCTAATTGGTTCAAGCCCGTAATTAGTCTGTCGCCAACCTCATTCCTGAGGATCTTTGAAAAATCCGAGCCACGTTTGTACATACTTGTATAGATATGTCCGGAAAACGTGTTGGCAGACTGCGCTTTCCGTTGGTGGGAGTAGTGAAAGATTATTGAACTTATTTGTCGTCATTGATTTTGCGAAGCGGCCAAACCGCAAAATATTAATCGATGTCTCCTCTATATCACCGCCATACAGAGCGTTAAGGAATAGCTTTCCAGCTCAAACTAGCATCTTCGGATCGACGTTTTCTTGCTTAAATAATTGTACCGATGACCGTAAGTTCGGGGTTTTCTCGAGGGTGTTGATGAATTTCGACTTTCCAATATTATAAAAAGACGATGTGGTGTCGCAACCGCTGAAAGCATGAATGAAAAGAATGTTCTCAAGAACAGACTTATCATGCTTGAAACTATTCGGAGAGTACAGTTTTGCCGGTGTTTTTCCTTTAGTTGGTTTGCGAAAAAATATATTTTTTATCCTACCCCATAAGAAAATTGAACTTTCTCGACTGCATGCCCCCGGAGAAAGTGCCACTTTTCCTGCCTAGGCGGTAAAATTATTTTTATATTTTCACGCTAGAGGGCCACCCAATTGCAATTGAATGCTATTTCCAGAGGGAACCAATAGCAAGCAAGCTTATAGCTGTATGTCAATCTGTCAATGTCAATAGACCAGCAAGACCCAGCAAATTAAATACTAATAGTGAGGTACTGATGTCAAATTTATCCAAACAAGGAATTTCTTTCAATAATAATTATTGTAATATTCAAAATCCAACGTTCACTATTAATGTTATCCATAAATAAATAAATAAATTACTGATTGTAATTTAACTAATCTACGCTTACTGATAGTAATGTATTAAGCAAACATCATATGTAGGTATTCAATAAATTTTCTTTCAAAACAATTTTTTTTCAAAAAAAAAATATTATTATTATTATTGTGTAGGATAAAAAATTATGTGTAAACCACGGCGGTAAAGTGTCTTTTAGGCCTCAAGAAGTGGCCAGCCTCGGCTGCGCCTCGCCTGGCCATATCTTCTTGAGGCCTGAAAAGTGCCACTTTACCGCCTAGGTATACAATATACTATTTTTTTGTCCTGTGCAAATCCGGTAAGTAAAACCAAAAGATCGATATCTTCGCCGACGATTTCCGCAGAGTCATAAAAATCGATGCTTCTTTAATTGCTGTGGTTACAATGAGAGTATCAGCGTCCTCAAAAGCCTGCTCTACTTTTATTCCGGTTTTTGTAAAATAACGGCGAAGTATTTGTATTAATTGTTTTTATTTTGGTCCCTTGCAAGAAACTTCTCCTGGCTAACTTTCGGAGCAGTAGTTTCATCGAACGTGAACTCTGGTGATTGGTTCTTCCTAGAACGTCTAACCCTTTCCGAAGTTTTAGTTCCTGCGAGTCTCATATGTCAGTCGGAAAGAAATGAAAGAAATTCATGAAAGAAAAATTAAAATCTTGTTGTTTTGTTAGAACTGTTAGGTTATTATTATTTATTAATATTAATTAACCTAAAGTACTGAATGAACATGCACCTTACAGGTTTAGATAAGAATGGTGAATTTCAAAAGAAGTACTAGATTCTCATCAGTACGTACTAGATCACTAGATTTAGTAAAAAAGTACTACATCTATAGTACAATTTATGGCCAGACGCACATTGTAGCGTCGGGTGCGCTCCGGTAAATTTCGCAGCGCGCTAGAGGTCGTAATTTTTGTCGAAAATAAAAAATAAAAAAATTAAATTGTAGGCCTAAATACGCTCTACAAGTTTGATATTAAACATTTTTTCGATATCTTTTACGAGAAAAAAGAAAATAGCAAAAAACAAAATTCACTCCCCAAATTTATGGTTTTTTCGATCGATATTTCGATAACGATGAACGATACGTAAAAAATGTAAAGGACGTTAATTGTAGATTGTAAGAAAAGCAACAAAAAAGTATTGCATAAAAATTTTCGTATCTCAACGGAGAACCGAGTTATGATGAAAAAACTGAATTTAACCCTTTTTTCAAGATGGCGGAAAATGCACAAGGTAATTTTGGTCGACAATTTGAAGTTAAGCTTTTCTAGGCCACCCCCACGTAATATCCAAAATTTGGCTTTCTCGGTTCATTTGCATTTCTAACCCGTTATTTCCTACGTAATGACTGGACTATGAGTTTTATCGAAAATAGTAGTGTTTTCTTGCCATATAGGCCGATCGCTTTTCAACCCTCGTACAATAATACTTCTCAAGATGTTCAAGAATACGATATTCAGCGATTTTTCTTGGCGCTCCTTCGACACTATAGTTGGCTGAAGCAATGGACACTTTTCCAATAAGAAATAGCACTATCCATAGCCTACCAAAATTACTCTGAAGTTCATTTCTTAAAATATGCTTGAGCTTGAATGCAAATGCCATGTTATCATAGGGAAACGCCGTTGCTGTCCGTGACCGTGACCGTCGTGGAGGCAATTTAGCCACTAAATCCACAGATTCTTGTGGATTATACACGTTTTCATAACATTGAAAAAGTGTAGGTATTGTTTCCATAAGGAGATCATACAGACACTGATCATTGTTATATGAAATAGTAATGGATTTAGTGGCCAAATTATGTCCTCAATGAAGTCGCGCAGGTTCGGACTTCAAACTTAGTTAAAAGTTAGGTACACATATTGCTATCCAGAGCAAGGAAATTTCCTAAATAGTGGAACGCAAATGAGCACAGCATTTACCAAGAAGGGTTGGAAATCGGGCTTCTTAAGTTACATGTCTATCAATATTCTATTTGAACTTACATTAATGAGCGATCATTATAGCGGCGCGTTTAATGAGAAACATTACCTTCGACATGTCGGGCCGAATAAAAAATTACGGCCTTCGTTGGGCCGTTTATTTGATTATTATTATTATTTTATTTTATTTTATTATAATGCATGTCATAAATTACGTTATGGTCCCTATCGATCCGGATTTAGATCAACGATCTCCTGGATTTGATTTGACCAAAAATTGCTATTCCAAAGACAATAAAACCACGATCGGTTGGCTGCTGAACGTGCTATAATATTCAAGTCTTTAGCGACTTGTAAATGAAACGACAGACCGTTTCTGTGACTAAAAATCTTCGTCACTCGAACAGATTCTGTATAAGTACTTCAACAGCTCTTTCGGGTAATTACTAAAGAGGTAGAAAGGTGTTCATATAAAAAGAAATTTTTTGCGCAACCCTTACAGGCAGTAGGGTAACGGAACCAAGAGTGAAGAAGAAATTTGACAGACTGCGACCGCGATATTCTGTCGTTAATAGTGTTAATACAAGACATGGTCTTGGTCGGCGCTGGGTGAAGTAAAGACATGCCACGCCAACGCCACCCGCCACTCGCAACTCATAGAAGTGATCTCAAGCTCTCTATGGAGTTATCGAATTACTTCCAGAGATGTGTCCCATCTTAACGTAATTAATGGCAACAACTTGAAACGGGGAGGGAGGGAGGTGCATACACATCTCGCAGCACATTTGGGGCTCACAGATTACCCGAAACTCTATGGATGGGATTTCATAAAAAGGTAATTTGCTGGTGCTGACAAAGAAATCGGTATGCCATTTTGATTTGTTAAATTTTGCATTTGGTTACCTGATTGCCCAAAGTTAAATGTCATGTTAATTTCGTTGTGAATACTGGGATAAGCCTTTTGAGACTAGCAAACGAGTATCTACATGGTAGGCAATTATCATCCGTGATTAACTTAATATGCAAATGCTGGCTCAAAGTTGTTTAAACTGAACATTCAACAAGGCTAGTAGCCGGGGATGATATTCATGCTAGCTCTGGACAATTAGATTATACATTAATAAATGTACTCGTTGAATTAAGTACAGAGCTCCGGTTCAGATCGATATATGTCTTTCACAAATGCCGAGTGAGATAGTTCAGTTCAGATGTTCAGAGACAGACACATGGAATCTCACTTAGAGGACAGTTATCATCCAATTTCGCTTATTTTTTATTTACACTATTGCAAAGTAAGATAAATTGTGCTCAAGACTTCCATTAAATTAGATCCGACTAAAGCAAACAAAGAAACTTTCGATGCTGGTTGCAAAAAGAGCGTGATTTATAATATGATACTCTGCAGAAAATATTCACACACTATGTCATCAGTGAAAACTGGATAATCCATCCATGAAAGTTTATGAAACCAGTCAGCAATAATCAACAATTCATATATGTAGTAAACTGCCATTAAAAAACTAAATCGATTATTATGTATGAAATTTAAATAATTATTATCTCTTGACATAGAAACAGAAACTAGAAACTAGAAACCCACATCCGCGACTTGGAAATAATTATTACAGAGTTATCTTTACCAGAAAAATTCTAAAGACAAACACATTACGATTGTATAAAAGGTATAATGTATATTATGCATACATACCGAGCATAACTTCGCATTGGCCGTGCCTTAGGCGTTTATAAGACCTAAATCCCATCATCTTGAGGTTTTAACTTAGGTATATGTATTTCTATTTTTAATGCATAAATTAACAGCTTCTAATTAACAGAGGGTTAATAAAGTTAGTAACAAAGATTTAAATGCCCATATATTAAAGCATAATTTATATTTATTATTATATCGAAATTGTTAAGACACAATCTACACGACGTATATTAAACAAACCTATGCAGTATTTTTTTTATATAAATACCTACGTAATAAAAAAATTCACTTACACTCGAATAAACTTTTAAATATAATTTACTCTTTATAATTCACAGCACAAAAATTCAATAATAAGCCTTATTGATATAAAAACTTGCCATAAAGACGTTTACTAATTAAAAGATGTAGTTAAAAAAATATTATACGTAATATATTTTCGATTAAATTGTTTCAACAGGTTTAGAATAAATCGTTTAATTTGAGAGAAGCCAGAGAGAAGAGCAGAAAGCAGATTCACATGAGGGAATGCCACTGATTTTATTACACGGTGTCATTACACTTCAATGTATATTTTAGTTTAATTATCGGTTTAATATCTCTCACATGTCCGACAACATTCCGGCACCCCGCCTTCCAATTCGGAACTGAGAGTAGAGAGAGGCAATGCCAAAGCAAAGGGTGGCGTCGGCTTTCAATGTATTGTTGGTGAATTACCGTCATGCGGTCTATTGAAGTTGGAGTTGGAACTTCGGCGTATCGTATCGACAAGCGCCTTTCTTTACTACCTCTTTCCGTAAATATTATTTTAATAGAGAATTGGGTTTCCAATATCACTTTATCAATGGGAACTTTATAAATATCTAAGAAAGATGTTGCCTCCCCATGTTTACCTTTCAATATAAACAAAAAAAACACCAACCCTTCCTCCCTATCCCTACACAATCGAAACTTATCAGATATAGATAAATGCGTTACGATTATATGAAATAAATCGATGCTCGCAATCAATTCTATAACTATTTTCTCGTAGGGGCTCAAAATAGGTGAAAAAGTAATTTCCGGAATGATTAAGCTAAATCCAGAAATTAGATTTCATAATAAAAATTACTTTTTTTAATCGAAAGACCAATCACTCAATTAGCATTGAAAATTTTTCTGCAATCTCATGGACTTTTTTCCTAATGACAGTAAACTTCTAATAAAATTCAAGTGACCGCTAAGTGCATAAAATATCCACATTTAAAAATGTTACCGCTTTTATAAATCGTCAGCACAAACATGCTGCAACCAAAATCATTAAGTATTCATTACAAGTTTATCATCATCATCACTGTTCCTTGATATTTAAATGCTGTTTTAGCTAAAAGTTGTCAGATACTGATAACTACAAATTCCAATAGCAATGACTTTATATTTGACCGAAGATTATGCACACACACTATTTTATTTCGCTCAAACCAGCTTAGTAAAGTTGGCACCAGTAAATATAAATTTTTATAAAATGAAAACGGCGTTCGTTTAGCCACGTGATTTGTAAACGTTTGGTCAACCTAAACTTTCGTTTGTCCACCCTTAAAAAAACCGACAAATTAATAAACATTTCAGGGCTTATATTGAAGAGAATTCAATCAGAAGTGCTCAGGGCTGTTACCGTCTTACAAACAATTTCAATTGGTAATTTTTGCAGTTTGAGTTGTTTTTTAGAATATTTGTTAAAAAAAAAATCTTTGTAGCTTTACTACTGTGGAGTGAACAAACGAAAACTTCGAGTAGACTGAAAAATGTTAGGGGGAGGAGGGTGCTAAATGTAATTTTTTAAGAATTTGGTCGTAACTTTTTTGCAGAGCGGACAACGAAAATTTTGGTTTGACAAACGTTTATTCATGGGGGTGCCAACTGCCAATGCATTTTTTAAATTTGATCCCAACTTTCTTTGAAGAGTGGGCAAACGAAAATTTTGATTGTACAAAAAACGTGGGACATATCTTGGACAATTATATCCTGTTAATGGAAAATGTTCACGCGGGAGAGATGTTAACTTTCTTTTTTAAGTTGATCGTAACTTTTTTTCTTTGAAGGGTGCACAAACAAAATTTGGTGCCGATGTAATAAAAAAGCTTGTAGAAGCGTATTCCCTTTGAGAATTAATGGAAAATGCTAATGGGGGGGGGGGGGGGGGAGGGCTGATGTCAATTTTTTAAATTTGGTCATAACATTTCCTGAAAGGCTGGACAATGAAAATTTCTGGTGGACAAACAAGTGCCGTTTGCGTTTTATAAAAATTTGCATTTGGCGCTGATGTCATTTTTTAATTTGATCAAAAATTTGCTTTGAAGGGGGGGGGGACGAACGAAAATTTTGGGTGAGCAAACGAATTCCGTTAGCGCTTTGCGCTTTATAAAAATTTGCATTTGGTACTGATGCCAATTTTTTGGTCATCATTTTTCTTTGAAGGGTGGTCGAACGAAAATTTTATGGAACAAAATGGACAAATTGTAGACAAACGAATGCCATTTGCATTTTATAAAAAATAGGATTTAGGGGTGCCAACTTCACTGAGTTAGCATACTCCATATACGCCCAACTCCACATCTAAGTACTTACATAAAAAACTCAACCTTAGATTTAGCTAAAGATCAAACTCACAATTTCCCTCATAAAAAGACACTGACTTATACATTCACAAGCACAAAAAGCCAACCTCCATTAAGTTCGCTTCGCGTCTTCATTGGATTTCACTGTTTTATTGCTACTTTTACTGTTCAGCGAGATTAATTTAGTGCCCGTGTTGTGTAACAGTTTAATAAAATTTTAAAACGACTTTCTGAAATGAGATATAATTGTACAACCATTACCTTAAGAATGAAGAATGCTTTATGTGTTTTTCTAGACATAGTATGCCATATTTGTTGAATTCTTTCAGAAAACTGGAGTGACTTATTATCAAGTATGTAAAATTATCAATATATGTAGCTTAGGACTCCTTTTTTTATCGCCTCGTGTTTATTTTGCGAGAAATCCCTTGCGGGTAGTTCCGCATCCTAATTTTGTCAGCATTTACCCCTGTTAGTAGGTAAAGACGTGACTCTTTCCACCACAAGGGGACTCCCATTTAACGTACCTTCCGAAGCACGGTCGGTTCTAATTCTTTCTACACTGGACAGTCACCCACCCAAGTGTACCTAAATCACAAGTGTCTTGTTTAACTTTGAATGCAATTTACAACCGATTCAAAACTTTGCGACTTTCCCTTCGATGGTTTATGGGCTCCCAAAAAATAGACTTCATCTGCCGAAAAGTTATTATAAAAAAATATTTGGTCTTCGAGAAGAAAAAAAAAATGGAAATTTATTGTGGGAAGCTGGGTTCAAATTTCTTTTGATGAAATACATCGGGCTCAAAATCTTTCGAGATGATGTATATGATTTCAATGTACGGGGAATGCGATCAGGATGTTAACCTGGGTTGCTGTCTAGGCGGAACGATATCCCTTAGGAGGCTGCATATGCCCTGAGCAATACTTCGAGCTATTCATCGAGTTGAGGAGTTATGGAGGCGGCGGAGACCGACAAATGGAACTAGATGGGTTGCGAGATTAAATTCTGGAAGCGGATCATGAACTTTAGACATGCAAGCGCAGGATACTTCCACAACAATTGAACAAGTCCATAAAGTACTTAATAAGAGGTGATGGACTAACTACACCCTTACCACGTTCAATGTGTTGAAGCTTTCGCGGATAATTATTTTGCGAGGATTTCGTCGCTGGCTTCTTCAAGCATGAGATTAAATTTCAATTTTACCGCTGACGTTACTGATCACTAGAAATGGTATATTTGAGGAATTTCCGAAATACTGATGCTTATGATCACGAAAATCACCATACCTCAGTAGTATAAAAAGACACACCAGACTCGTGTACAAGCTATGCCGATTCTATTACAATAGATCACTGACATCGCCTATGTCGACTTTAGCTCACTCAAAGTAAGTCAGAATCGGCCCAGTTTTACTACATAGGTACTCATGTCACACGTGGAAGAAATTTCGGATCAGTTTTCAGTAAATGTTTAGGCAGAAATCTGCGTCATGATGAGGAAAATCCCTCAATTGATTTTTGGCAGTGTTACTGTTTGGAAGGATGTTTTTCTTCCAAAAGGAAGTTTCCCACATTTTTATCTGCTGTTCGAGAGCACTTAAACAATGAACTTCCAGGAAGGTGGATTAGACAAGGCCCGTTGTCATGGAATTTTAATATCAAGTATTCCATGCATTTGAAGAGCCTCATTTGAGAAAGAGAAGTGTGAAGTGTGGAGGACTTTCGAGAACGCATAGGCATATTGCACCTGCGATCCCCAAAAACTTTGATTCGATCAACTTCAAGATTCGGTTGGTATAAAAAATATTGTAACAAATTAAGACCCCACTTACTCATACTTGCATTATCCTCCTTCTTTCCCAAGCTTGAAACTATCCCTTATGTCAGCGATAGATTTCGGTCAAACCTTTCAATTCTGCTCACAATTATATCGTGTGAGAAAATGAACACGTAACTTGGGTAGGCTTTAGAAAAAGAATTTCAAAATGTCTGAGATTGAACCTGTAAAAAGTCACAATCATGATGGGAGACGTGTAAAACGGGTAAATTTGAAAACTCCGTGTTAAAAAACCTATCACGCTGTCGAGAATTGATTTAGTAGAAACTTAGAAACGTAGGAGTTAGGCGTAGTATTTTTGTAGTTCATCGTGTCTCGGCTGTTTCGAAGGTTTAACCAGGAATAATTTATTATAGTTTGTTAGGAAAGAATATACCCTTTTTGTAATGAGAATCGATCAAGGGATAAAAATTACATTAAGTCAAGTTATTATTTATAGAAACTGATTAAAAAATGATGAACTACTATACGTATATTCGCCATGACCTCCTAACTTCAATGCTAAAACTGCAATGATTGATTGGTATATCATATTTTAAAAATGCATGAGGGGGTTGCTAGTCTTCTTAGATTTCATTACTTGTAAATCAAGGGAGCAAATTGATTTCCTCCCGCTTGCCCAAGTCTAGGACATTAAATCATTACAATATGAAAAATATCTGGGAAAAAAATGGATATTGGATTTATTTAATAAATTTTAATACTTCGACATCCTCTATAAAAATACGACGCAATAGAAGGGAAAAAATCCATTAAATATTAAACAGAACTACATAGTTAAAATGAAAATGGACCATTACCAACCTCATTAAAAAATAATTCAAACCACTGCGAAAATCATGACTTATTCATGTACCTATCCTATGTATTTATACAATAATTAAAAGCGAAAAGGTCATGTTTTTCGTTTTACGAATGCAAGGGTTAAAGAGACTCAAATGAAGTGAAAAAGAGAATTGAGGTCGAAGGAGTTCTACACAATTTTTCCATAAACCATCTAAATAACGATCGGATTAATGCTCATAAAATTATTATACCTAAAACAAAGTCTCTTTAATAAAACGGAAATTATTACTTTGTACGATTTCACAGAACTTACGGAAAAAAGTACGTTTGGATCAATAAGTACATTGTAACGATTGATTTCTTATAGTTGCATGTTTCAACAGTACAGGGTGGACAATCACGTATGTCCACCCCCGATATAGAGGTTAATTTTAAAGATAAAAAATTGAAACTTTGAGGATTCATTTAATAGGATCAAAGAATGGCATACCTAATCAGTTTTTTTTTTCGTTTGGTCATCAGTGGTAAAAAACTTCAATTTGGTAGTAAAGTGACAAAAATCGATTTTTTTAATTTTTTTCTTCAATACATCAGTAGAATTCGATTAATAAAATCAAAATCTCTGAAAAATAATCAAAAAACTGATAATCCATAAAATATGGAAATGACAGGTTAGAATGATTGATATAATAATATTATGGTAGTAATAAAAGTGACCAATAATATGAATAGGGTAGGTCCTATCTATCATAGATCCTAAGTAAACAGTCAGAACAACGTCCATTCGAGTTTAATGGCACACTACATTGGGGATTGTTTACTTACGCTACTCAAGAATACATTGTAGGTAACTATGTAATGTATACCCCTCTTCATGGTTAGCAGTCGTAGGCATACATCTTCTCGTAGGCAGCATAATGCCTACGAGTCATACTATTAATATTTTTATTACCGGTGTTTGTTTGAATGGTAGAAATTTAAAATAGTTACTCTTATCTTACCCATACAGGGTGTTTCATTAATCAGTAAGGAAAATTGAGGATACAGGGTGTTTCATTAATCAGTAAGGAAAATTGAGGTGAAGATTCCTTGATACATTTTTAAGGGGAAGGGCTTCATAAAAAAATCAAGCTTCCCCTGAGAAGTTAGACAAAATTACTACTTCAAATGGGAGTAACCAAATTTATATGGGGCGGGGTTTCATTACAAAAAAAAACAAGCCTCCCCTGAATGAAATGGAAGTGAGCTATTTACATTTTTTTAAAGCCCGCTTTTCGACAAGGGAGTGATTGTCGAAACCCCTTATGTCCGTATTCATCAAACTTCAAATTATAACTCTGGGGTTATATTTTGAATTTTCTGACAGCTGATTGGTCTAATGCTCAAACCATACGAACGCTGCGAATTTTAAACCAATGACATGTTCCAAAATATAACCCCAGGGGTTATATTTATTGATGAATACGGGCCTTAGAGTTTCTTTACAAGAACTTTCAAGAAATTTTGAGTAAAAAATTTCCGAATATCTACTCTTCACTAAAAATACAATTAGGGGATTTACATAAATTAGAAAATAAAAATTTTATATTTTTATCAACATATCAATACCTACCGGAAATAAATTACGACATTGTCAAACTTCCGGAAATTATTCCTGATCAATTCTTTGAAAATACAGGATGTAGAAATTTAATTTTCAAAAAATCTCCTTTTTTATAATTTGATAATATGTACCTATGTGAAATTTTGTTAAAACCTGCGCAGCAAGAGATATTTTTTAGGCAGATACAATGTTTTTTTTTAATAAGAACTATTTTTGAGATCGCCACATTTCCAAGCAAATAAAGCCTCTTTATTTTGCTTTGACCGTTTCTTGGTCAACCAAGTTTTGATTCTTTGACCGTTGTGGTCTAAAAAAAGCAATTTTTCAACAATGCTACGCAAAAAAGCGGATTTTATTTTTATTAATCTAATGCTGGTATTCACAAACGATAATTTCCTAAATAATTACGTAATTAATTAAATGAGTGAGATGGAGATATGCAGTTTTTTGGTAATAGAATGAGATGGAGATAACTGATTACGTAATTATTTGGTAATTATCGTTTATGAATACGGGCATTAGAACAATAAAAAAAAGCCATTTTTTCATCAATATGCGAATGAAAAATGGCATATTATGTCTGTCTACTCGGCAGCGTGCGGGAAGTAATTCGCGACCTAGGGCGACAACTATTTCGTGCACTGTATAGAAATCTTGGTATTTGTTTCCCAAGCAACACTTTCCATGAGCCATTTTTATGATTTTTATTTCGATTTTTTCGCTTATTTCAATAAGCTGTCTAAAAAATGTTGAGCTTTCGAAAAAGCTCTCATTCTTAATCGCCAAAGTTTAATTTCGCGCTCTAGATACAAAATCATTTGTTCAGAAATGAATGGAGGATCTCGAAAATAGTCATTTTACGGAAAACCAGCGCGAATAATTTTTTCCATAAAAAATAATCAAAATTACGTAAAAATATCATGATGCATAGCGGGTGTGCATAAAATTTCAGAAAAAATATATAGGTATGGACAAAGATACGCTAAATATATTAGTATTTGATATTGGTCGTGTCAGCTAAGCTGACCATGACGTCATGGATGACATCTTTATACCAACCTTATTAACATAAAACACATACGACTCTGAACTAATGATATTATTTGAGGTGGTAAGCTCGAGCGATGTAGTGATACATTTTTTTTCAATTTAATTTCAACATCCGGTATTGATATAAAGGGTGTGTATCTTTAATATCGCGAAAAAATTGAAAGGCAAATTCTTTGGTCAAAAATAAACAAAAAATTTCCAATTTTTGGTATAGTCAAAAAAAGAATTTTTGTATCTCAAAAAAATAATTTTTTTAATCACAAAAACGGTGCATTTCCGGACACATGTTGATAGAAGATTTTCTGTTTATTTTTTACCCTTCTCTGTTTATTTTGGTATCCGTCTGTAAATTTTTTCGCAATATTAAAGATACAGTATTCATAGAAGTGTAAAATTTTTATTGAATATGCAAGTCTTTTGATTTTAATATTTTTAGTCGCAAAGTATAAAGGTTCTACGTGGAGACCAAAATAATTCTCAATAGATTGGGCCTCCAAAGAACAAATTAAATAAAAAAGACAAATACGTCTTTTTCTATAATCTAACTTTTCGGACGAGACTCTTTTAAGGAACCACCCCAATCATTTATGAAAAGAAATGCACTTGAATTTTATGTACTGCTTTTGCTTAATGAAACACGTTGTATATTTACAAAAAGTTTTTTTATAAAGACTAAAGGAGACATAAAAAATTATTTTAAAAAAACCTCATGGGTGTTTTTTGTATTTACTATACCTAATTTGTTTTTACTGCAATTTGTGATGTTATTGAAATTATTTTCGCTTTGTGATCGCAAAAAATGAGACAACCACCGAATTAAGGTCAATAGCGAGAAACAAAATTAAAATGCCATTTTGGTTACTGGTAAAAAAAACTTGACATTGTAGTTTTAGTATTCCCTTGCATTGATCGCACGAAGATAATTTAATACGAAAAATAAATAACCAAAACAAAGAGAAAAGTTTGATGCATGCTAAATATCAGTATCCCATAGTCCAAAAATATAATCGTTGCTATGGAAACTGGTAAATTAAATGTTATCACTTTACACAATTCACAACAATCGTTTTTTTATTCACATGAATTTGAATTGCTGCAAGTATACAAACTGCAGAAGGTTAACTATGTCGTTTACCTTTCCTGTGCAACACACTGTATTGTATGATACTATGCATTACATACAATGAATGCCTACTTCTAAATAAATCAAACAGGGTTAAGATAAATTATTTATGTTACAGAAACGCTTGGGGTAAATTGGCGAACTTTATTTATGGCGATAGAGCGCAAAACCCAGCTGAATCTAAATTATAGGATTACTAATACATAATTTATTAACCGTTGAACTTCCATAATACCAGTCACATAACATTATACCTAGGTACCGAACTCAAAAAGGAAATATTTCACAAAAATGATAATACATACGTCTAATGCCCCAGTCCATCATTTTACCAACCCATTCCTAATCCCTGCTAATGTAAACAAATCACAAACGAGCAGACGACACACCGACCCGGAATTGAATACATGGACGCGGTTTACAGACTTGAAAGTGGGCCACGGTCTACGGTCGTGTATGTAAATGTAATCCGCTGAGAGTTGACTGGTCCCAATGGGAGATTATTTGACGTATTCATGCCTGATGATGCCGTATGGGCCCCGGGAAGGGACACCGAAGGGCCGCATCGAGTGACGCCTTTCGCGATATGTCGGTAACCTCACCTACGGAGGTAAATACGTCGCGACGTCCGCGACGCTGCGGCGGAAACACCGGTAGCATGCGCTCTAGAATTCGCCCCTCGGATGTTCCACAATGTAAAATAGTTTTAAATGTTAGCATAATGTCGAATACATCACACAAAAGCGATTAAATTCCAGCATGTTTTATTATTAGGCGATATTTGAGCTTACCCATATTGATTTATGTTTATTTTCAATTGTCCGAAATCTATACCTAACTGTCAGCTAGCCGATCTATTTGTGATTTCGAATGAGGTTTAAAAAGTTCGAGAGTTGCTATTAAAAGTTTGCTTGCTATTAATAAATTCGAGAAGAATGCTGCGACTTTTAAAACGGGAAAACTCCCACTTGTTTGAATATATATTTTTTTAAACATCCACAATCGTTCTAAATTAAATGACTACATCACTGCTACAACGGCGTAAATAATAAATGCAATTCCGAAAACATCAATTAAAACTCAAAGCATAAAATTTTACTTAATAAAATATTATTCCTCAAAATTTACTGTTTGATGTGGTTAATTAAAACAACACCAATATCAAGTAAAACAAAATGCCCTTATTCTCAAAGTTAAATAATTAAATAAACGGGATGAAGAAAATTTGATTTATTAATTTGAAAAAAACCGCTCGAGAATACGGGCAAAAACTCAGCAAAATGTTTTAGAATTATAGGTATGATGTATCTCTAATAAAAAATGACTAGTAAACCTGTGAACTAAATTTCCGATTGACAGTTAGTACTCGGTTAACTCACTTATTAAGTCAATTATTGTATGTAAAAAAGTACTCAATTTGGATCTATTTTGATGTAATAAAAAAATATTTTCAATTTAGAACATTCCTACAAATGCAGCTGTTCTGAATTGATTTCAATCTAGAGCTTCCTAATGAGATTGCACCGTTTCGGATTCAACTAACAAATCAAATTTATTACACGATTTAACCCAGAATAGGTAAGTTACATTTTATATTCGCCCGCAATCTCGTTCTGTAAACAGAAAATCAAATTATGTAAAATTTAAAGTAACTTTCTTTCAAGTAGATACCTACAGAAAATTGCTTAAATAGGACTCCCTGATTGAATAAGAGAGTTTTCTATTAACTTCAATTTCAGGAACTTTTTAATTTTTAAAATGCAATCAAATCTTCTACAAAAGGCCTTTCCTAGATTGACAAAGTTCCTTAAGTATTTCATGAAAGATGAAAGGGACAACTAAGTACCTAATTCATTTTAAACATAATTTTTTTGTTTTTTTACCTGAATAAATCATTAGTGTGTTATTTTTCAAAGTACTTTAAAATATCATCTCACTCAACGGTTTCATATAATTTGCGTTCACAGAGGGTTAAATAAAATCTAAACTAAAGCACGATATTACCTGTTTAACGATATTATATTATGTAGGTATAATTTTAATTTTAGGGGTAAGTTTTACAAATATTTAAATAACAGAAGAGTTAATTTTAAATAACATGGGGTATCTTTTTTAATTGAGTATTTTCTCAACCGTACCTACATTGCAGGGGGCCACTTGTGCAGCATAGGAAAAATAGCAAAAAAATTCTTGTAAATCGAGTGATAATGAAGAGGTAAAGTTGAGAGTTCAACTTCTTTATTATTGACAGTTTTAAGGAATTTGTTTGCTTAAAATAGAGAGTACGGCATCTTCTTTCAAATATCATACCTTTTTTTCAAAAGCACGGTTTAAACTTACATGAATAAAATAACCCCTTCAGTTTTTTTTTCATTTGTGGAACCAGAAAACTTAAATGAATTCATTGCATATAATAAAGTTGAACCTCTTCATATCTCGGTCAATTAAGTTATCTATATAGGTAGGTACACATTATTTTTTTATTATGGATCAACAAACGATAGAAACTTATAAATAAAACAAAACCAAAAGATTGAATTAAGCGACGAAAAAGGCGAAAAAGTAATAAAGGAATAAATTTTCACAAGATTATTTTTTGAACGTATTTTTTGATTTGCAAAAACTTGCATTTTCTTATCGTAGTCGGCTGTGTGAAACACATAAAAAGAATGATAAGAAAAGGCAAGTTTTTGCAAATTCAAAATAAGAGTTCAAAAAACAATAATCTTGTGACAAATTATTCGTTTATGTATTCCCTTATCCCCTTTTTTGTCACCTAATATGTACAATCTTGCGATTTTGTTTATAAGTGTTTAAATAAATAAATAATGTACACCTATGCTAAAAATGTTAAAAAAAAGCTCCTTATCTGTGACACCGTCAATTTGAGGACATATTTTATGTGAAAATATGTAAAAATGTAAAAAAATATAGTTTACTAATATTTTTTGAATTATTTTGGTACATACTACATACTATAATACCCCCTTCAAACATTCCATCTTTTTTTTTCAACAGCTGTATTGGGAAAGTGCTCTTAAAAATGGATCTGCTCTTTCTTCAATCATTATGAACAATCTACACCTTATACACCATTGAAAATATAGAAATGAACCAAAAAGCACTGCAAGCAAAAGCACAGTTTGCAAAATTATATTTCCATGTATCATTATAATAGTAGGGAATAATCATTCAACTACAGTATTTAAATGGCAAACCCTATACACCTTTACATATTTAAATTTGCCATTTTTTAAGCTTTACAAATGCGTTTAATTTTAGCAAATCGCTACAACCATCGCTACAGAAGTTATGATTTTTTTATAAAAAATTAACGCGTTTGCAGGCACTCTTTAAAAAAATTGCAGGTCAATTGGTTTTTGAGATATCAAGTTGGAACTTTGTAAGTTTCCAAGCAATTGCCTGGGGTATTTTTTAACAGCCAACACAGGCTATTGGCATTGTGGTATCACCTTGCTGTAAGACATTAATTTTGGTAAACTTTAAAGGGCCATAACTCGATTTTTTTCAAATATTAACCTCTATATTTTATAAGCCATGTTCAGGGTCTTATTTTTAATATTTTCCACCTCTATTATTTTTACAAAAAGTTGATTTGTTTTACCTCAATAAATAATTTTTTAGTTCCTTGTTGCGACATTGCAAGTTTCTTTTATTTTCACTTAATAATTTATCGTGAAAAATTAAAAAGTGATGATATTTTGAAGTTGGTGTTGAAATGGACCACACCCCATTAATAAGTAGACCAAGAAAGGTCACTTAACTTTATATTAAATACTTAAAATAACGATTTAAAATACATGTAATTGATAAATCTAATTCAAAATGAGAAAAAAGATGTAAAACATAAAAATAAAAAAATAATTTTTTTTTTATTAGGTTAAACAAACTGCGACCAGTGTGAAACATTGATGAAATAGTGGCGCGGGTTGTTTCCCTCATTTTTTTTGAGGAAGAAAATTTAAAATTTGTTTATGCGAATTGATAGAAGTAAATTTCTCTCGGTTTGAACAAAACCCGAAAAACGTTCAGTTCACTCACTTCTGAAAGTCTGGTAATAAACAATGATAGGTGAAAATCGCGCGCTGCACTCTTTTCTTTGCTAACTCCATTTGAAAACTGAAGTTATTACGGGCGACGCAACGTACTTCTTAAGAAGAAGGGTTCTAACCACTTTTGACGATCACATATCGACTAGGCCAAGGGGAAAGGGGAAGGGAAGTGAGCTTTTCTCACACAGATAAACAGACCCGGGGTTGGGTGATTACAGTATGTCAAAATTAACTGTTTTTCATGACACGCTACGTTAATTTCAATCAATGAAATATGTGTTAATTTTTCAGAAAATCTAATTATTAATTATATCCCAAACCATCAACTTTTTGGGAAAACATAGGAAGTGAAAAATATGTAAAACTGCTGAATACGACTAAGCAATAAAATACGGCTCTTCCAAATTTACCAAAATTAGTATGTCAGAGCAGGATGACGCGCAATAAAAATAGTTGCTGTTAAAAAATACTCCAGGTACTTGCTTATAGACACTTACAAAGTTCTAACTTGATATCCCAGAAAGCAATTGCCTTGCGATTTTTTGAACAAGTGTGTGCAAACGCATTAATTTTTAGAAAAAAAAAAAATCATAACTTCTGAAGGGATAGAGCGAACTACCCAAAACTAAACGGATTTTAGTTCAATTATTCTTGATTCGCAAACACGAAAAAAAAAATAGAAAAACCAGATAAAAGTTTTTCTTTTGTTCCCAATTTTCTTTTTTTCTTTTATTTCATTTATATTTTTATTCTCCCAATTTAATATCACATCAATTCAAACCTGGCCAGGATCTGGATTTTTTTGAGACGCATTAGGTTCCAGCCTGGTCAGACTTGTGTATTAGCTGTGGAAATTTGCTTTTATGATTTTTCACAGAATAATAATTATAAAAAATTCGTATCGATGTCGTGTCGGATAAACATAAACCATAGATAAAATAGACAAAAAGGTGATGAAAACACTTAGGAAGCAGCAAAACGTCCTCTAAAGAGGAAAAGGGAAAATGAAGATAAATTAATAAGAAGTGGAAAATCGATGATAAACCGCTTTCATCCAGATAGGAAGAAGGTAATATATCATTTTGTTAAATATTTAATCGCGACTCTAGACTATAGGCAAGACAAAGAATTAAATCAATAAAACTGCATTCAGCAATCCACATCATTAATTATCATTATCCTACTAAATATGAGTCTTGAAATAAAAAATCACCAAGTTTACCATTTATAATACCTACACAACGGAATGTAAATTATTTTGAACCATTAGACATTAGAGAGAGATCTTATTGATCACTTATATAAATATAGGTTGCTTTACCAGTAGTACCAGTACCACTCACCAGAAGACTACTTCATTTTTAGTTTAGGTGTCTACATTTATATTCTCCTCACTCATAGATGGAGCTGTTTGTAAGAATTATATTATACAGTTTTCCTGGGATTACAAAAATACACACTACACACTTACATTTTTAAAATAAACCCCCAGAAATGTGGATACTTGCTATAATATTTTTTATTTTCCAGTTATTACATTAGGTATTCTAAATAAATTTTTAATTTTTTTTAGATAAGAATAGGGTGCTTATTAAAACCTTATAATGAAATAATGTTCAGACTTAACAACACAAAAACTTATTGCAAAAATATTTAAAATAATTTAATTTCCTTCTTGTTATGTAGGGTATGATGGGTCTAATACATTAAAATAACTTATAAAAAAATTAAATAATACTTTCTTTAGTGCACTGATGGATTGAAACATGGCAATTTAACAAACTATATAAGTTGCATCATGGCAATCATGGTAAAACAAGGGGTTGAAATCAAAAAGTTGAGAAAATTCATTTTACATAAATACATCATTACTCAAGATTTTAGACAATTTCTAATATCATTAATGAAATGAGATCCTATTACCTAATATCATGCCATGGCAGTATTTTCGAGTTTTATATCTTATTGATTTTCTTTATAGATTGTTATGAAGTCACGGGTCATTCAGTTATATAAATATATAGTCTGAGAGTTAAAAAATATTCCGTGTTGCATTCTAAATTAAAAAATATCTACAAGAGAGATTTTCCCTATGATTACTTCTATGAATGGTCAAATAAACTTTAGAGCAGAAAAATGAAGATAAGATATCATTCATCATAAGACATAATTTTGTGCTTTACCACTATAACCTAAACTAAGCTTTCTTCGATCAGTTTATATGACAGATTAAAATGATAACAGTATAAAGCGGAAACAACATCTTTATGGGCCATAGCCATAAAACTTTATGTCTACACAACATGCATCCCCTATCAAACTAGTATAGAAATTTTATCTACCCTATATCTCTATAAGCAGTTATTTGTATCCTTTTATTTGTCTCGAGGCATAATCAAAGTTAAATTAAGCTTACTAAATCTTTTCTTCAAAACCAGGGAAATCAATATATGACAGTTGAAATTTTCAGTTCCTATTCTTTCCTGGCTGGCAACATCAAATCACTCCAAATACACAATACAATAACTTCACTACACTTTTTACATGTAACAAAAATTCGGGCTCCTGACATTAGAATTTATTGGTGAAGAGGGTCTTCAGTAGGGAGTGAGTTTAAAAGGCTTATAATTGTAGTCCGCGGGTTTCCTGGAAACTCCCTGAATGACGGAAAATTTTAAAGTTTTAGATTATATTGCACAGGTACCCATCTATCAAATTTTGATAAGTGATCCGATTATATTCTGGGCTGGGATGGGCCCACCTGACACTTAACTATATGTCCTATCCAATGAGAGCCATTATGTTATTTATAATAAAAACTATGTCCCACATAAGTTGGAGAAATCTCCAACTATGAATATTGAATATGAATAGCTTGAAGAAAAAATATTCTGCAGATAAAGATAACCTGCCATTAGCAGTAATTTTTGCTAAAAGTTAACAGCCGGTATTATAAAGGCTCATTAAGCTAATGGGCGGATTAAATATAATTTTCAAAGTATCGACGTCAAATAACTTTTGTTAGCATTTTTGTAATCCCTTCCATGCCAAGAATCACTAAATTGTTATATCTTCCACCCAGAGTAGATAATTAATGTAGAAACGGCCCCTGAAATCTGCCTGTTAACTTAATGATAATGAGCCTTTATAATACTGGCTGTAATACTACTACTTTTCGTATGCATTGCAAAAAATATATTTGCATTAGGAAGTCTAGCAACGTATTTATCAGATCATTGTATTTATGGCAAGGGAAAAACAAGCAATTCAATAAAATCCAGTAAAAACAAATGCAAGGATATTTCACAAAAAGAATACTGCAGACCTAAAACTGTAATAAAAAACAAACTGTTTTTTACAGGCACCAATCATTCAATCTTGGTGTGTAAAATAACAGGCAATTTTGAATATTAAAAAAATTACACTAAACATCAATAATTAGATGGCCCTAACTGAGACAGATAGTGCTCCACCTGTTTTATTTTTTTCACAGTGAAGCCTTTGACTATCAATAGTAATCATCCAATAACTAAACAGTGACTGAAAAATAGTCGAGGATCAGCTCTAGTTGATCCATCAAGATAACCTACAAATATTGGTAAAAAATTGGTAAAAAAATTGGTAAAAAAATTGGAATTTTTTGAGATTTATACTGTGACTATATGCCGTTCACTTATTATAAAAGAATTGGGTTATGGTGTAGGGTGATAGAAATCACTGGGTATAACCGCTGTCAATCATTGGCTGGAGTTGGGTTATGTCTCTTTTTTATGAGGTTGAAGTTTTATGACAACGAACAGGACATAGTTGCAAAATGGATTTTTGATATTTTTGCTATTCTTCTTATTATCTTTACGTCTTTATGGACTTTTTATTTTGGAACCTTTAGTCACGTATTTTATGATATTGCAATTTTTATCTAGAAAGCAAACTCGTCAAATCTAATTAATTTTTTCGATTCAGCAGGTTTAAATGGGCAGAATGCTTCCACAAAGCTTTAATTGTTGCCTAATTTACCTTAAATAATATTTAAACAATATTTCAAGAATCGCTAAATGAAATAAACATTCCATTCAATATTCAATAATGTTGCAAGGTACATTTTTTGAGTCTCATGTAAAAATGTAAGTTACAACGTTACTCCGACCAATGCTCCAATTAAAGGAACTCTTAATTATAAAATAGATCAAAAATTAAAATTATAGTAATTATTACTTATTTATTATTAAAAAATAGAACATTAGGTAGGTACTGAATCGGCCAATCGGCTACGGTCATGGTGATTGGCGATCTTATTATGGTGATTGCCGTTTGGATCCATTCTGGTAGATCATGTTTCGTCCAGGTACACGAACGTTACATTTTCACTCGAATTTTGATATATTGTAAGTATTTTCTTAGAAAGGTAATTTTGGATGCAAGACATGTTTTTATTCACCAAGAATTTTGCGTCCGTTCACATATTTATACTTATAGCCAAGAGATTTAAGAATTTTAAATATACTAGTTCTCCCTTTTTCAAAATCCAAATGTTTACGTTCGTCTTCCAAAAGTTTTCCTACAGTAAAATGTTCGTTTTTCCAGTTATATTGCCAAATCAGTCGTTGCAAATCTTTCCGAAACGTAAAATTTTCATAATTATTGTCTGGTTTAGGTCGTCTGCCCGTTTCAATCGCACTTACTGAATACTATAAAAGAGGAAAATTACGTAACATCAATTTTATCAGGTGTACACTTAATAATACTTACACCCCAAATGTGTTTTACTTTTCAAAATGACTTGACGTTCACTTTGGTTTTCATTTTCAGATTTAAATAACTTGAATGCCTTTTTTATACGAATTTTTTCTTCAATCGATATTAATTTCGGCATTATGAAATTTATAATGTCAAAAAATTAATATTTATTTGACAGTTCGAGAAAAATTTGTCCGAATAAAAATTATCCTAGATAATCTACTAAAACTTCAATTAGACAACAGGGCTGTTAATCAGCTGAGGCAATTTGAGCAATTTGACAAGTGTCGGTGTTTACTTAACCTTCAATACCTTGATCAGCTGATATTGTCAATCAAGATCTAGGGAGTTTTCATTTTTGTAAACCTAAAAACAAAAGTTCATGGCCTACCAATGCTTTTTTAATATGTGAACGGCATATATGTTTCTCAAGTTTTTTCTTGTTTGAAACAGGAATGCCGAATTGTTTGGCAGTCTTGTTGGCAGGAAAGTTTGAAACGTTCCTGCCAAAAATGTTACCCTTAAATGAACAAAATCTCTAAAAACAAAGTAAGAATGTTTTATTTTTAACCAGTTCTTGGCAAATAACGTGGATAGGATCATCCATGAGTATTCCAAGTACCTATGTATGTCTAATTATTATATAGTCACTGCAGTAAGTAGTAACTGGAGCAGTAAAAAGCAGAGTTTTTTTTTTCATTCAGGTGTTGAGATAAAATTTTATCCACCAAATGATTAGTAAGTATTTCAACCCGCAAATTTATACTAAAACGATTTTAATGAAGATGTTTAAAGGGAAGTGCGGATTTTTCAAGGCATATTTTAGTCCGGGTGTAGAAGTTGTTTTCCTCTCAAACCTAAAAATAACCATGGCGGGCGATTAGAATAATGGGAATAGTTGCCTGAGGGAATCCTCCTGAAAATTAGGTTTGTCCTTTGCAAGTGTGGCCCAACCGACCCCAAAAATTAGAAAATATTGACCAAAAATTGGTTTTTATAAGATAAAGAAATATATATATTATTCGAAATAGGATCAGGAACCTAAAAAAAGGCTTCTTGAACCACCCGTCCATCAAGCATAGTTTTGCTAGAAATGGAGGCCCACAAATCAAAAATCGATACTTTTTGAGATACCCTATTATTAGAATTACCTTCTGTCTGTGTAAGTAGTTGTGTATAAATAAACAAATAAATAAATTATTATTATTGAATTTACAATTTTTTGAGGATTATTATCAAAATTTTCAAAATCGTCTTCTTTGAGAGCTCAAGGGTTGATAATTATAGGAGTAAATGATTCACATTTCCTCATTTTCCAATTTTTTCTGGTCTCCTTGCAATTAATTTTACCTTTCAAATAGTATCGAGATACGATATTTATTTTGGAAATTGATAATGTAATAAGAGAATTAAGATTTTTAGAATTCAAGGTACCCACACCTTTTTTTTTTGATAATATTGAAGCTAGCTAAAAATGGGACAAAAACTAATACAAAATTCACTGAAGGGGATGATTAACATAGAAATAAAAATCACACTCTTTTAATGTATGGTTTAAGCCGTGAGGTGAAAAAGTGAAAAAGAAAACTGTCCACTTTAGGGGCAGATTTTTTTTTGGAGGGGGGAGGTTAAATTACACCATTTTTTCTTCATTATCATTAGCTGTTGTTAAACAAGTGGCATTGTTTTAATATCTCCATTTTTGGGGGGTGGAAAATGAGAGAGAACAGGGAAATTAAAATTTCTGTTTTGCGACAAAACTGAAAAAAATTTTTTTTAAAGATTTTTGGATGCTCTTTCAAATGCTGCAAATCACATTCCGAAATTTGCACAGAATATTTCACAAAAATCTTTGAGGCATTTTCCCATTTTGGGACCATATTACCTACCTCATTTTGGACCACTTGGCCACACCTGAGAAGAGCAAAAACCTGATTTTTTTAAAGAGAAACCTCAAAAAAAAAACGTATACTCCCACTATTTTGGCTTTTGCGGGACAGTTTTTTGTTTGGATCGTTCCACACACCGACTAATAATTGATGACCAGTGCTGGTTGAAAAATCCATCTGCAGTAACAGTAAAGCTTAGCTTTATCAGACCATAACACATGTAGGACTGTGCTTTTTATGAAATTTTGCAAACCGGTTAACCGACAATTATTAACCTTTTTAGTTTTCAATTCTATCTTGGAGTTAACTCGGCCCTTAAATCCTTGGCAGTTTCATTTTCTTGAAATTTCAGGGCAGAGAGAACCTAACAATGACCAATAACCTGACTTTCCAGGTTTTGGTCAATTTCTGGCCATCTCCATGTGAATAAACCTGTTTTTAAATTTTATAATCATCACGATCATTCAATACCCGAATTTACCACTGAATGAAAAAATTCTCCCTCGGCTATGGATTTAAGTGGACTAATTAGCTCCACAGTAGACTTGGAAACAGTAACCGATTTTTTAATTTTTTTTTATAAAGTCACTTCCATTTAGGATAAACCACCATGAAAATTTCAAATGTTCCTGCCATACTAGGGCACTTCTAGAATTCTCTCTCACAGTTTACCTATTTGGTATTTCTCTTAATTCTCTTGGAGACAAACTATTCCAGTTTGTTGATTTTGTAAAAAAATGTTGGAAAATAGATAGATTTAGGAGACTATTATACATATAAAACGGTTAACCGATAGTAAAAAATCTAAATTGGTTACAGTAACTATAAACGGTTAATCGGTTGACCGTCTCAGCTCAGCCCTAAACACATGTGAAAGAAAAGTGTCACCTGCTGCTGTTTATTGCAGCAATTGATTCTGCAATGTGGTCATGGCAAAATGGCATACCTGTTTTCAGTAAACTTAGAATTTACTGTTTTCTAGCTTTACATTTAATGTTTTATAGGACCATACCATAGCTTTTGATCCGATTAATTTAAAATTTAAACTAACTAAATTTAGGAATTAGTATTAGACTAAGAATATTTGAAACATCGTCTAGATTTTATTAATTAGCAATTTTTTGATCGAAAAACATAATGTGCTAATTAAAGCACATTCATAAAATATGAACAGTTTGTTCTTAAGGTGATACATTCACCCCATTGTTTATGTATCACTTCTGACAGCTTATATGCTTTCAGAACTAGTCTTTGTTACTTTCTTGTGAACTCGTTTAAAATTGTAAAATGTATAACTGTTGAATTCTTTCCTTCTCTTACTAGTCCTAATCAAAGGATCCATTATAACACTCATTCCTACACATTCTTTGCTCATTTCACAATTCTCATGTAGGTAAAACAAATGCCTAATAAAGTAATTACCATTATTGTCATGACACATCACATATTTCTTGTTTCTTGTGACCTACTTTGTTTTAAAAACATAAAAACAAACAGATCTTAAACATTAAATAAACCATGTATGTACTTATGGTAGAAATTATTCCTAGAAGAAGTGTAAGAATTAAAAACTTACCAGTATTAGTAGCATTCATCAATATGGCTAAGGGACACTCATCGTCATCCAGGATGTATTCAACATCTGGTCCAGAGTTCTGCTGAGTGACCTGAACAAGGCACCATTGTGATGGATCCATCTTCATTAGTCCGTACTTGTCTAACATTTCTCTAACAACGGCACTAGCGCAGTCTCTTATTGATAACAGGAGGGTTTTGTAAGGCACATCTTTACATAAGGCTTCGCCGTATATTTTCAAAGTTCCACCTACAAATAGTACACAAAAGCTAATAAGACTTGTGTACCTACGTGTGTTTAAAAGGTGTGTGAATTTTTATCATAAAAATTATTTTACCCGTGTCAGGACCACCGTCTTTAGATCTAAATTGTTGTAACTTCCTTTCAAGTTTTTGCTGCCTTCTTCTTCGCATAACCGCTTCTGGATTTGAGATGGAACGGGTAAACAAAGTTTCTGGAAGTTCTGAAAAAATATATTATTGACGGTTTGTTTAATGATCACGAAAGAAAAGTATGTTAATTACCAGTGTATAATTTTTCAGCAACACTATCTTTATTATTAATATCACCATTTTCGCTTTTGATTCGATACAGTTTCTCTTGTTTTTTCAATTGTTTCTTCTCTCGTTTCGATAATTTTCGTCTAAAACTTGCGTTCGAGTCGATTGAACTAACAGAATTTACCTGAAAATATTTTTTACATAAAATACAAAATCTACAACAACAGGTTAATTTTACATTCACAGTAAACTGATTTTTTTAATTCAAAAAGGTCAAGAAGTGGTGATTAACTTTTTTTTACATAAACTCAAATTCACGTTCAATTAGATACAAGCAGGAAGTTCTTGCTAGCGACAAAGATATAAAATGTGTTGGTTTTCGTTTCGTAGTCCTCATAAAATTTATTAATTACAATTCTTACCATTCTGTCATCGATATTTTTGAGAAGAAAACGCCCTTCTCGATCGTCAACGTGCCAGTTGAGCTGCACCAGCAAGGGTTTCTCGTCGGGCGCCATCTGCCTTTCGGGACAGCCCTCGTGTAATTCGTACAAGGCGTACGAAGGCACCGAGAGCATCCTCATGTCGGGTCTAAATTTCTCTACCAGTGTACCAATGACATCTTCTACGGTTGCATCGGATGCAACTCGGATGCATTTAGTAGCTACCTTTTGGCCGGAGTCTTGAAAATAGAATCGCATAACACCGTGGAATTCCAAATCCTGAAAATACGGTTTCATTATTTTCTTGTAATTTACTAAAATTACAGTTGGTACACAAGGAGAATAACAAATTATTTTGAATTAATTAACTACAATTTTTTTAATGACCGCGTTAATAAATAAAACATTTACCTCATTGGGTTCCGAGAGTTCGAAGAGATCCAGCCGGTTAGCGTTCCATTGGTTGATAACGTTTCGCAGGGCCTCTCTTTCGAGGGCCCTGCGGTCATTCGAATTGCCATGCATCTAGTCCTGCAACAAGTCACATAATTAAAACACTCCCATCGTATTTTAATCTGCACATTATCCCAGAAAAATGCAATAAAAATATGAAGCGTAAGATTAAGCACAAAAAATTCTATTTAATCTCAATTCTCCACCTTCAGAACGAACTATTTCTTCCATATTATTATTATTATGTTTGATGTCATTGCAATTAATCTGAATAAAAAAGTAGAATGTTTATAACAATAGCATTATAAAAGATTTGTCTTTGTCATTCATTCATTATAATCCTTTCTAAATCTTGATCCATTTTAAAAACAACAATAATTATCATGAAATATCATATCTTGTAATCTAACACTATTGTAAAGTGAGACACAACACTTCCAGCTCCTAAAAGAGAGCATTATTTGAAAGTGATAAAAAAATTCTAGTGCAAAAAAAACATTTTTCTTCAGATTTTTCTGGTTTATTTCTTTATTTGTTGAAGTTTCTTTTGATATTCTGTGGTACTGGTAACTGATCAAATTATAAAAAAAAAGTAAATTAACACTTTTAGCTAGAAGTGTAGAAATGTGTAATAAAAAAAAACTTGTGAAACTATCAGAATTTATCAAATTAATTTGTTTCATTCAATATCCCAACTTTTGTAGCATTTCACTCAAGTCACACTTCATTTGTATGTATGTGATGTGATAGTGATCAATTTATTCAGAGTTTGAAACCAGAAACCTTGAAACTGAATCTCAAATCTATTAGGTTCATGACAAAAATTTTACCGAGTGATTATTATAATGCTGACACAGAACAGAAGAGAAAAATAAGTACATTGAGGAATATCTGGTATAAATGCAAGTAGATAGAGTTGAACAGTTTCTAGAACACAAGATAACGGTGTCCCAGACCCAGAACTGTCCATTATGGGGGAGATCGAATACCCCAAACATTTCATAGCCAACAATTTTAATTTAAATAATCCAAGGTCTATCATATTCCTCAGAGAAGGGATCAGTCAGAAGTCATTAAGTATAAATAATCAGCAAGATATCAGATAGAGGTATAATATTATTTATTATGGGTATAGTGTACAAAAGCAGAAAATATTAAATTCCTTGTAAAGGAATTTGCGGCATACGACATCATAGGAATATAATAGACCTTAGATTATTTAAGGTTAAAATTGGTGATTTTGAAACTATAAATAGGATTACATGACCTTGTTTATTATTTTAGATTAGATTGAAATGGTTGACCTTGAAACTATAAAAGGAATTACTTGACCTTGTAAGATTGGATCTCCCCATAGTGGACAATTTTGTGTTTCTGTTGACTTTGTGTCCTGGAACTATCTACTAATGTGGCTACAGTACCCAGTATTTTGTACTTGATGAAAAAGTATGTGTAACCAAAATCGTAAGTTTCATGAAAGCTTGCTTTAATGAAACACTTCACATTAAAAAAGTTCAAGGAAAGCTGTCATCACTACCTACTTTAGCATAGATTGAGGATTTACACTTAGAAATATTTTCTATTACATGATTTATGCGGGTATTTATTTATTATACATACAGAGATTTGGTTGATTGGATAGGTACTACTGCTCAAATGTCTACTTAATATGAATTTCGCTATCATTCAGTTCAATAATAAAATGGATGTAAAAAGTGTTCTATTTAATTATTTAAATTGATCATCCACATCTGAGTGACATCATGCCCATATTTCTGACTAAATACTCACTAGGAACCGGGCATAGGTATACATATAAATCAATAAAATTTTATTTAACTACTTTATATGACTAAATATAGAGTGAAATGTTTTAAACTATATGAACATCTGTCTAAATCCTATCAGCAACAATTATTTTCAGTTTTATTATACTTATTTTTATCACATTTTTTTAATCAAATCATTTATCCTTCTTGATGCCTGCTTTTTTTCTTAGGTCATCTAAACCAGAACCAATCATCAGGTCAGGATCAGAATAAGTAATTTCTGTTACCTGTAGCTGTGACGGCCTGCTATTTAGAGCCCTGTGAAGAAACAAGTTGATCATAATTTTAAAAAATTGTTAGAGAAAAGCTCTTGCTGATCAAACAGTAGTATAATATTTTGTACTAGAAAGCATTGTTCAGGTGCTTTGTATATCATTTCTTTTACCATCTACACTTATTATTAATAATATTAATTATTATTTATTTAATGTATCTAATATTGAATTACTCAGATATGTAAAATTTTGGAATTCTTGGGATTTAGGTTCTAATTTATTTTGCCATTAATATAGATTCTTTGCAGAACGAATTAGAAAACTTTCGCACAGTATGTTAGGTGAAACTGAAGACATGGTATTTCTCTGGTTGTCTACTAATCATTGAAATTATAAGTCACTACAACCACTGGATCAGTGAAAATTAAATATTAGTTACAACTTTTGTATGGTATGTGTAGTGTGTGCCTGACTGATATGTCCATGCTGATGAGTCCATAATAAGGACGAAACGGTATATAAACGACTTATAAACAAATATCAAAAACAGTGTAATGTTTTTGACCGCAACAAAACATGTTGCCACTTTTATGTTTTTTTTAATCATAAAATGCTGTACTTCTCAAAAATAGTTCGCATTAAAGCTTTTGACCAAGAGCACCTTTTTCATATAGAAAACACTGACAGTTTAAAATGTGCGTCCACAATGCCAATTTTCCCAGTGTCGTAGAAATTAGAGGGGAAAAAATTCAAGCAACCACGAAATCACCACTACCTTATGAAATACATTGAAGTAGAGCTCAAATAGTAAATAATATTACTGAGATGATGTGTACAAAAATTCAGTTCTATATCTGAAATGGTTTCTGAGATATCGTTCAAAAAACTGGAAAAACAAGGTCCCTAATTTAAGCATGATACATTTTTAAAAAATTAATATTTTTAAAACTGATGACGAGGGATTTTCGAGCTCTTCAATGGTATTTTCGAGCGGTCTCTTTCACCATTTTTTGGAAAACAGCTTTTTTTTGTAAAGCTTACATTACACTTGACTTTTTTTAATTCAATCTGTGGAGAAACCCAAACAGCACAGGAATTTCGAGCTATTTTCGAACTATTCAATGAGGTTTTCGAGATACTCCTAGCTCTCGTAATTTTCCGGAAAAACGAAAAAAAAACGCTTATTTGTCGTGCTAGGATTGGACCTTAATTTGGAAAGTACATACTCCCGGAAAAACCGAAAATCACAGGAATTTCGAGCTATTTTCGAGCTATTCAATGAGATTTTCGAGCCGTTCCTAGCTCTCGTCATTTTCCGGAAAAACAAACCCTTCTTCGTGCTAGGATTTGACCTCAATTTAGTAAGTAAGTACCTACTCCCGGAAAAAAAAAAACAAAAAGCACAGGAATTTCGAGCTATTCAATGAGATTTTCGAGCTGCTCCTAGATCGAAAAACGAAAAAAACCACTTTGTCGTGCTAGGATTTGGCCTCAATTTGTAAAGTACGTACTCCCGGAAAAGGCACAGGAATTTCGAGCTATTTTCGAGCTACTCAATAAGATTTTCGAGCTGTTTCTAGCTCTCGCCATTTTCCGGAAAAACAAAAAAAAACGCTTTTTTTATAATTGAACCTATATTTAGTAAGTAAGTACTCCCGGAAAAAAACAAAAAGCACAAGACCTTCGGCTACTTTCGGGCTACTCAATGAGATTTCCGAGCTGTTCCTAGCTCTCGTTATTTTCCGGAAAAACGAACAAAACCGCTTTTTCGTGCTAGGATTTGACCTCACTTGACACCAATTAACACTGAGGTAATACTCAATGACTTAAATCCATTTAGCAATCAATTGAGGTCAAATCCTAGCACGAAAAAGCGTTTTTTTTCGTATTTCCGGAAAATTACGAGAGCTAGGAACAGCTCGGAAATCTCATTGAGTAGCTCGAAAATAGCTCGAAATTCCTGAGCTGTTTGGATTTCTCCAAAGATTGAATTAAAAAAGTCAGATGTAATGTACTAAAAAAATAATAATTAATAATGCATTACAAAAAAAAAAATTGCAAATTTCCGGGAAACGGTGAAAGCTAGAGGCAGCTCGAAAATACCATTGAAGAGCTCGAAAATCCCTTGTTATCAGTTTTTAAAAATATTTTTTTTTTTAATGTGTCATGCTTAAATTAGGAACCTGAAAAAACACCCTCCTGTAGGTATTTAGAAAATGGTGGGTTTGCAGTACCATGTTAATAGGAACTATTTTCACAGGACGCGCCAAGGAATTACTCACACATCTCATTTTTTTGAAACACCTGTATAATATGACAATTTACTGGATAACCGTGCAAGGTGAAGTACTTACTAGGGATATTCCGAATACTCGTAGTACTGTGAGTTATGATAATTTCGGCACTATAGCAAGGTAAAAAAGGCCCGAAACCGCATATAATTTGATGTTTGAAATTGAAAGAGGTACAAATTTCGGTAATTGTTTACATCCGCGGCTCCTAAGTTTCATCAATTTTTTCGGGACCGAGGAGCGAAATAGGGGTGCTGGGTGGGTAAGAAAGTAAAAACAGCCATGGCAAACTAATATTAAGGTCACAACTAAGGCGTCTTTGGCACTACGGTCGAATTTATATTTTTTTTTCACTTTCAGGGCAAGGAAAATCTTCGAAAATAACAGTACCACGATTTTTATTTTGAATTTTGCATTTATTTTGAATTTATAATCCGAAAATCGTTGCATCAATCCCTGTGCGGACTGAACACGTAATGAAAGCGGATATATCGCTCAGTCCGGCTCTGTGAGCCTCTAACACAGAATAGAATACTTGGCAATTATGGTGAAGTGGTTTTATACGGGATCGCGGCATCTAATCGGTGCCTCTTGTCAGGACCGCACTCCCTCCGCACTCTCAAAACCATTTTTTTACACCGTTTTGTGGCTTTCCCTTTCATTTGCCCAGCAAATGAATACCTTCCTGGTGTTGCTATAGGTATGTTCTCCACCCCTATATAAGTTCCATAGTGAAACTGTAGGAGCCGCAGATGTAAATAATGACTCAAATTTCAACTAGAGCTCTTTGCATTAACGTCTGTTGATATTATTTACTCAAGGTCATGTATTCGTATTCGCGAATACGAATTTTTGTATATTCGGAACATCCCTAGTAGGTACTTGGTACTGTTACGTGATAACAAACAAAATTAAATAATAGATTTATTATTATTTACATTTACTAACAGCACAAACTCAGGTTATGGAACATCTTCTTATTTCGTTCGTGTTAATTCTGTCTCTGATAGATTTACTATACAAAATATATAACCCTAGCCTCAAAGTTAAATTTTAGAAATTTTTTTCGTAGAGTTCAAAGAAGTAAAAGGCAGAGTTAGAGAATTAGACCAATCAGCTGTCAGGAATATTGCAAAAATTCAACTGCAGAACTGAACTTTGTTGAATTCTGACATGCAGATTTAATTGTATTTATTTTTCGACTTAAGAAAAACTTCATTTACAGTAAAATTCAATTCAAAACCACAATAACCTTTCAACTATTCTACATTTTATTATAAAATTAGAAAATGTTGCTGTTGTTGTTGACAACAACAAACAACATAACCTAGTTTTGTCTTTTTAAAAAAGTTACCAGAAAAGTAACTAGACACAGCCATCCAGGTTGACAAACCTTCTGTAAAAAAATCTGGACCTGGAGTGGAGTGGAGACTGGAGAGTCTGGAGGAGACCCATCCAACAGAGAAAGTTGAAAACAATGGAACTACTCTCTGTACACTGAGAGTTGTCCGTTGTCATGCCACACTGATTCTGACTAAACAATTTCATTTAATTCGATTTGAATCGTACACTTATTTCTAAGTCGAACCAGATGTGGTATCGCAGTTCGTGTCAGTGGCGTGTGTTGAGGAATAATGAATATCCTATAAATATATTATTTCGACAAGTTATTGACGAAGTAGTGCCTTGCAACTTTTTAAAAACAAATATTATATAATGCAAGTAAATAAGAATGATAATAATTATTGTTATCATCATGATAGAAATATCATGTCACCTACCTGCTGGTTGCCGTTTAAAAGAAAGAATAACACCTCCGTTTTCTTATTTGCAAGTAAAATATTCCAGCAATTTAACCACAAGTCCACGTACTAGGGAGTTCAATCGTTTCCCAGGCAAAACAAGGAAATAGATTTTTAGGCATTCGCGAAATTAAGTTACTCATAGTTTATCACACCGTACAATATAACACAGGAATTCTGCTAATTTCGTATTAAAAACGTTTCAAATAACAAATCTCATCAGTATATTTAGCGCTGTCACTGTCAACTGACAGTAGCCGATGAGCTGGACGACAATCTTATCGTATCAATCTAAGCGTATCAAGACGCGAGTCGATACTTCCGTCTCACTCTCGCTCATCTTTTTAGAATTGCTGACGATTCAAACGTATTTCTGACAATACGTCCCATTTTAACTCGATTGACTATGCAATGTAATAGAAGGAGTAAGAAACATAACGAGATGATGTGTTCTTAGTTATCACAACAGACAACTCTCAGTGTACAGACTTTATTATAGTAACTAGGATAAATGTATTTTGGATAAGAAGTCTTCAAGTTTAATTTTTTTGTTATTTGTATGTTATTTGTTAATATGGAGGATGTCAAAAAGCGATAATTAACTTTTAAAACACACAATAAACAACAATAACCCTTCCATTTTCTAAACAGTTATCAAAACACCAGAACAGAAATAACCTAACTGAACACATTTATTAGACATTTTTGACAGTCCCAGTCAAAAAGAAGACAAACAATACCTAATTGTCAAAAAATCATATTCAGTTTACAAAAGAAAGTCACCCAGTTTTTTTTTTTTTTGAGATTATTATTCATGGGATGGGTTCAATGGAAAAGTTCAATAAAACTTTTTGCAAAAGCCATTTTATTATTAGAATTAATAAAATTGTTTGGCATGCCAATAATTATTGTCATTTTTAGAGGTTATACCAGCTATAATTTCGCTGAAATGATTTAAAAATTACAACTTCGCTAATTTTAGAAACAATTTCTTGATTATCCGAAGATTTCAAATTCGAACCCAACAAAAAATAAATCAACACCTGAAATGTCATCGCATCACAGAACAAACCACAAGCTACCAAATCACAAGAATGTTGCATTATTGTTTTGTTAATCATCCGGTGACTAAGTTTCTTGCTACGAAATTTCAGCGATTTTCCAGCAACGGATCGAGAAGCACGTGTTTCTATTGCAAAAAATCGCAATTTCAACAGAAAAATCACATTTTCAGGGGCCCATTTCCCGAACGTAAACAGGACATTTAAACCTCCTTCTGTGCAATGTTATCGTTTGAAGGTGGCTTTCGCTAACACTTTAATAGCTCTAGCTCTTCAATAATAGTTCAACAAGACGGGAAACTTTTGTTTCTGTTTCAAGAATGCAAAACAAAACACGACGGGACGGAATTAAATCGCTTGCAGGTTTATTAATAATTGCGAGTGCTGCTGATTGTTTCGCGACAGATAATATTCGCCGAAGAAGTGCCATAACGCCACAAAGTTCAAAAACATGAAGACTTACCTGTTGTTTATACATGAAAAAGAGAAATCACGCACGAGAACATTTTGAACTTTCAAGAGGCATTTGAGTCACCCTAATGTCACACCTAAGCTGTTTCACTTAATCCCTCCGCACACACATTAGGTCAATATCGCCTTTAAGCTAATTAAAACATACCACAGATCTTGTAAAATAAAAAAACTTATCAGCGCAAGGTGTATCACACTAAAATTCGTAGAACTTGAATAACTGTAACTGCATTAACTTCACGGTGCTTCCCGACGTTGCCAAGTCTAAAACTCAGGTGGGAAAGGTGTGTACAGGGTGTGTCAGTCACAGCAAACACAGTTTGTCGGTTATTTTAATGGCAAATGTAAATCGTAACGGTTCGATGGGTTTTTTATTAAAAGTTTAATGCTTGTGATTTGGATCATCATCGTGAGACATATTAGGAACCTAAGTATATGTGATATTACATTTGTTTTTACTGATGTCTAATTATTATTTTATTATTTCTAGGTCGAGAGTTACCTATGCGACAACGACAACGGTAGGTCTTACTCGGACTATTATTATTTAAACTACAACATGTTCTTCTACTTGTCTAGCATAAACTAATATGTAGGTAACTTTCATCAATGATAAATAATAAAATAGAATGAAATCTACTTAATTAATTTTTATTTATTTAAGTAAGTATATCTACCAAGTAGATATACCTACTTAACAATAGGTAGATATAGGTATCTATAATTATTATCAGTACATAATGTTTCTTATTTAAATCAGATAAAATGATAGAAACTCAAATGATAGAAATGATACAAAGATACCTTTAGATAACTTTTCCCAGGGAATTAAGAAAAAATGCAAATTTAATTATCTAATAATAGTTTTATAATTATTTTTATTGAACCACTTATTTGATTATATAATATATTTGATGAATTTTATTGGGATTTAGGTTCTAATTTAAATTTGCCACTAAAGACTCTTTACAGAACAAATTAGAAAAACTTTCGTACAGCATGCGAGGAGAAGACTGAAGACATGGACGGTACCGTTTCGTCCTTATTATGGACTCATCAGCATATCATATCAGTCAGCTCTAAACCACACATGCTATACGAAATTTGGAAGTTGTATCTATTCTAACTGGTGTTTTCGTTTTGTAGTGACCTTTAATTTTCAAATGAGTGAGTGGGCAACCAGAGAAACGTGCGTGTCTTTATACAGTATTATCCTCGCTATAACAGTAGAGTTTTCATGGGTTTATGAATTTTACACTACTAATGCAGAGGTTTCTATCAATTCAAGAACTACACATTGATTCTCATAAGTATATATTCTCCAAATTTCGTATAGCATGTGTGGTTTAGAGCTGACTGATATGATATGCTGATGAGTCCATAATAAGGACGAAACGGTACCGTCCATGTCTTCAGTCTTCTCCTCGCATGCTGTACGAAAGTTTTTCTAATTTGTCAATCTTTAGTGGCAAATTTAAATTAGAACCTAAATCCCAATAAAATTCATCAAATATATTATATAATCTAATAATAGTTTTAATAGGTAGGTATGATGTTTACATGTAACATAATAATATGTATTGTGTTATAAACGGCATGATACCTATAATAGTAACGAGTAGGTACGAGTGCTCTTGGTTGTTTATAAAACAAGATGCATAAATTTTTTTATTTTTTCATCAAAAAAGATCCAATAATTTTATTCAATTAAATTCATCATCTTTACGATTAGCATAACAATCAAGGTTTCAATAGCCTTGGTGGTTCACCGGACTCAGGATCCTAGTTTAATTATGGTGCAAAATCTGAAAATTGAAAAAATGTAAGTACTTGCTTTCTTTTGTAAAGACGTTTATTAGGAAAAAAAAGAAGATGGATATTAACCCTCAATCCCGAAATTCCCATTCATTAGAAGCCCTAACGAAATTTATTTGACGAAGAAAGTACATATTGTAACAATTTTTGGGGTAGCTAGTGCTGATACACGCCTATCTGAAGAGAGACAAAAAATCGACTTAAAAATTTGTAATTGATCAAAATGATTGGATTATTCTGGTTAAGCGTTATATCCAACTTCGTCCTCAAAAACGGCGGCGTTCAATTTTCAAAAATCTCCAGGTAACAAACAACATAACGCCATGGCTATGTTTCCAAATGTCAATATTTCAATTTATCGTGAAAATACGAGACAAACAATAGGAGTAGAGGTGGAGGGGAGGGGTTATATGCACCCCAAGTGACGACTAGGTCTTCAAAGCCCTTTACCCCTCTGCCACTGATGGTCACCACCAATCGATGGCATATTATATTTTTCATAAACACACATTCGAAAATAAATTTGAAAAATAGTGCATGCCGAACCGGGGTCGAAACCACGATTTTTGGCGAATCCACCAGAGAGCCACTTGGCGAGACAATATGAAACAAAGTCAGAAACTCAAGCAGTACACCCGACTATCACAAATAATTTCAGTAAAACTAAGTAGGTATAAATCATAGTTTTGAGGCGCTGGAAAAACTAACCGACAATGAAATGGTACACATAATAATACGGGTTCTTGCATGTTCAGGAAAACCGGGTGAAAAGCTGGAGGATGAAACTTTTGACGCTCGTAGCCATTACTTTTAATCTGACGTAAGGTCATCTAATCAATACTATCAAGGAATGGACATAAGAACAGTTAGATAAGCCTTTGGAGGCAAAACCAGGTTCAGGAAGGCCAGATTGTGAGAGTGAAGGACCCCAAAGGTCTGTCCCGAATGTGGATCAGGCGATGAGGAATCCAACCACTAGGTGTCTGGTGTAGTTAGTATGTGAGATACACAGTAGCCTCAGACTTGATATATTATATTTGGGTCAGAGGCACTATAGTCTAATGCCTACCTACTACAAAATAAAAAAATGGAACTCCTCTCACGTAAAGACCTACCGGCCTTTATAAAAAGATCCACAAGGTTTGATTATAGGGTTCCAAAACCATGAAGAGGTATTGGCGAATAGTCCCCTTGATGGTCTAGTGGGTTGGGGTGCATAGCCACTTTCCATCATACCCGTACCCATTACATAACCAAGCACAAACTTTCACGCGAGCCCCTTGCGGCGAGTATGTTATTCGGCGAGTTCGTAATTAATTGGCCTGCCACCCACTAACTTACTATACAGGGTGTTACTGAATTGGTGTTACAAACTTAAAGGGTATGTAGGAAATGCAAAATTAGGCGATAAATTTCCTGTAGACATGGGTCGTTGGAGCTTTAGTTTTTGAGATACAGGGTGTTAAAGTTCTTCGAAAAATTTAATATTTTTTGAATATCTACAAACTGGCTGTTCAGAATAACTCAAATTTTTTGACAGCTGTTGTACTAATTGAAGTACATCATTTGATACTTCAGATGAAAAATTATTCAATCCAGTGGCAGAGATCTGGGTGTGTTGTTACCTTTTTTATCAAAAAATGTCTACGCCACTGACTTTTATGCAAATTTGGTATTTTTGGTAGATACCTCGTTTTGTTGAGAGGAGAAAAGTCATTCTACGTTTTTGTTGTAGGACGTACTGTTTTTAAGATATTTCACAATGTAGGAACCCATGCAAGCTTTTTGTAATGTAACACGTTCAATAACGATCACAAAAATGATTAATTTATGGAAAAACTCAATAGCATTGATTTTTGTGATATTTTACCTCATACGGGTTCCTACATTGTGAAGGATCTCGGAAACAGTGCGTCCTAGGACAAAAACGTACCACGACTTTTCTCCTCTAAACAAAACAGGATATCTACCATAAATAACCAATTTACATTAAAGTCAGTGGCGTAGACAATATTTAATAAAAAAGGTAACAACATACCCAGATCTCTGCCACTGGAGTGAAGAATTTTTCATCGGAAGTATCAAATGATGTACTTCAATTAGTACAACAGCTGTCAAAAAATTCGAGTTATTCTGATCAGCCAGTTTGAAGATATTAATAAAAAATTAAATTTTTCTTAGAACTTTAACACCCTGTAACTCGAAAACTAAAGCTCCAACGACCCATGTCTACAGGAAATTTATCGCCTATTTTTGCATTTCCTACATGCCCTTTAAGTTTGTAACACCTATTCAGTAACACCCTGTATAATTTATTTACAATATTTATGGTTAGTTAAATAATGAGTTGGTGAAAATAATAATATTTTTTGTTCTATTTTATTTTTTGTTGCATTTTATATTTGCTGTGGCGTATTATTTTATTATTTAATTTTTAAATATTCAAATCTCGCACGAACGCCAATGGTAGAAATGAATTCTTGATGTCTAGAAAGAAAGTACCTACACCAAATTTCATAGAATCTCTTACCTATAATAATAGTCCCAGATGAAAATTGTTCAGAGTAACTGACATTACTAAAAAAGCCATTTCGGAGAAGCGGCAAGCAGAAAATTTTCTTCTATAAACATAAATTTATGTTTGTCGCTTCTCCGAAATGTTTTTTTTTTTTGTAATTTCAGTACTGCCAACAATTTTTGATCTGGGAATATACAAGCGTGAATCATAATGTAACGAATAAATTAATTTTCTCAGTTAATATTTGCTATTGACGTAAATTTTTTTATACAGGGTGTTCCTTGGCTCAGTAATGATGATTGTCTATTTTTTAATGGCTTGTATATTGTTACATTTTCAGATTGTCTGAAAAAGTCCAGTATGAATTGTTTTTACAGTTTCAATTGAAATCGAGTCGGTTATGAGTTATAAACAAATAAAAATCGCAATTTTACATTTTCAAAGCAGCTTAGATTGAAAACGCATTGCATATGCTCATATGTGATCACTGATGATGATGTTTAGGGTCTTCGAAAATTTGGATTTTTCATGACCTAATTTTTCATTGTCAAACTTCATTACAGATAAGATTGATTTACTTCAAACTATTCAATTTCAATGGGTATTTAAGACTGCACGTAAACCCAAAAATCAAATAAATTTAAAAATTTGAGGAAATATTTTTTTCACAATTTTGTACAAAAATGAAAATAAAACATTATTGTACATGTTGAAAAAAAATAAGAACAGAAGCATTTCGAATCTCAAGGTAAAAAATCACTAAAGTTAAAAATAATATAGAAATAAAATCTAAAAATATTCGTTAAGGCACAGAGAAAATAATAAGTCTGACAACGTTGGTGCTTCTTTACGACTAGCACGGAATTGGATGCCTTCGTGTCGGCGTTGCCAGGCTCGGGTACTCCGGAAATGCTACGAGGTCAAATCACTATCGGCAATTCACAATTACTGTAGCAGTTTTGTTGGTTGCCTATGTATAGGTTGAAACTTTAATAAGTACAGTAGTAGTAGGTAGTCCTGCAGTGACCGTCAAATTAGTACAAAACATCCAAATACATAATAATTTAAAACTGGGAAGTGGGAACTAACTTAAGGTACGCCACTCGATAAAGTAAGGTCCCAAGACTCCCAAGGTACGATTATGATAATATTCCAATTAGTGGAGTTCAGATTTGAGGAATTTTTAATTTATCAATAATAATTTAAGTTACAAAATTTCGAAAAAATCAGCTTTTCCGGAACAAAATGTCTTAATTGGGGCAAAATGAAGCCGCATGCAGCAAAGCTGCGCATAAAATTTCCACAGGTCCTATAAATGAAAAGTTTATTTTTTTTTCCTAAATTTTCAGAATAGGTAGGTAATTCGATACTTCTGGGCGTGCCCTTTTTTAGAGAAAATGTATGGGAATCTCAGTCATCTTAAAAGAGGTATATATGAAGTCGGTTATTAAATAGGGGAAGAGCTGTGTATTTTTGCGCTGATTAGCAATCTAAAAAATCTGAGCATTATTTATTTTCAAAATACTAGGTATTGGAAAAAATAAGAAATTTACAATTTTTGCTGAATTTTTTTATTTAATGACCAATCAACAAGCCAATCAAGCTGTTTTTGCAAAAATTTTTAACCGAAACATTATCAGAACACTTTTCAACAAAAGGAATCCAAAAATAATTTTCAAATCGCTCTGGCTCTTTAGATGGAGAAGCATAAGATAGTAAAATTTTGATTTTCTTATCGGCGCGCCATTATACCTCAAGGTGCATTCAGTGGTAAAGTACTTTATAAGTACCATAAATTGGGGGGCTTGTAGTCAAAGCTAAAATAGGTATTAGGAAAATTCAAATAAATTTTTTTCCGAAAATGTTTATTAACCGAGGTAGAGGGTGTTTTAAGTGTCAATCTGGGAAACTGTTTTTTTATTGTATCTTTCTACAGAGTGGATCTGTATAATTCTGAATTTTTGTATACCGATTTTCTATTTAATAACCCGTATTCGGAAAAATTCTGGGTTCAACCGAATCCCCAGTGGCGTAGAATCCAGGGCCACAGAAAACCTTTTAACTCGTAAAAAATTCGGAACTGTTTTTTTTTTAATTTAAATTTTTTTTAAAACTGTTTTGTAAATGACACTGAAACACCCTGTATCACGGTTAGAACACATTTTAGGAAAAAAATGATATAAATTTTCCTAATATTTTGGCTTTACCTGCAAGCCCTTCACTTTATGGTAGGTACTTATCTTTATAGTCTATTAAATAAATAAATAAAATATGATCAAATAAAAAACTGTTAAAACGCTACATTTGAATTTTTCTCGAAAACGATACGTGTCCCATAAATTTTTTATAATAAGGTCTTTTTTATAGCAATTTAATCAGGCATTCCAAAAAAATAATAAAAAAAATGAAAAAAAAGTTCAGATTTTTTGACGAGACAAAAAGTGTCCTGTGACCTGCTCAGATTCTACGCCATTGGGTGCTTCGGGTATATGTACCCACAATTTATCCAAATACTGGTTATGAAATATAAAATCTGGTATACCTACAAAAATTCAGGATTATTGGTACACTCGTATATGTGCCTAGAAAGATATACAGGGTGTCCGGAAATTATGCGCAAAAAATCAAGGGGGTGATTCTACTTGATGAAATATTGCCAAAAGTATCTATAATTTTTTTCTAAAACTCAAAGATAAGAAAGCTATGAGCCTTCAAAGTTGATTTTTTTAAATCAATATTTTTTTATAACTTTTTTTCTAGTGTACGGATTTTCTTAAAATTTGACACACTTGTCATTGATGTTGCTTTACATCCTTGGTCCAAATTAGACTTGAATCCCTCGAAATCGAAAGGCCTTAACTGCCATTGACCTTCAAAAACGACCTATAACTTTTTTCGTAATATTTTTCTCTGAGTTTTGAAGACGCACAATTGAAGAACATGAAGAATTCTTCGGAAAAGGTCCTCTTTGTCTATCACGATAAAATGACCTGTTTCCGAGTAAAACTGTTTTAAAATTTGCTTACACTAATAAAATTGATCACCATAAATTATGATCATTTTGTAACAATACCAAAGCATGCTTTGGAGACAGCTGCATGGTTGCCTAGGAAACAAAGGCGTTTGCTTACGATTTCACTTTGACAGCAATTTTTGTTTTTTATTAAAATTATTTTTTATGATTTTATTTAAAAAAAAATGATTAAAAAATTTTAAAATTTTATAATTTCCAAGTCTATTCATACAGGGTGTTTTGTAATTGAATGTCAATATTTAAGGGGGTGATTTTTGATACCATTTTAAGAAGAAAACTTCTTAAGAATGTATGTCCTAAAACTCTTAACTTTTGAGATACAGGGTGATATTGATATTGATATTGATATTGAGGGTGTCAGATGCGCTGCGACCTATTAAGATCTATTGTGCCCCCTCTTCTCTGCTTCTTTGGAGTCGAGATACAGGGTGGTAAAGTTTTTAAAAATAAATAATTTTTTCATAATATCTATAATACCGCTCTGGATATTTTAATGAAATTTAATAGACATGTATTACTCATCAAGAGGCATTTTTTCATGTACCACATTTCGTTTTATCTCCACTAGTGACATCTTGCAGAATTTTACCTGTATATTTTTATATTTTTTTATTGTCATTTAACGACTTGTGACCATGTAGAGACCTTGATGAAAATGTATGAACAAACCAAAAACTTTTCATGTATGGGGGGGGGAGGGTTATAGCGAATTCAATTGGCTGTATACATATACAGAAGATCCTGTGAAACTTTTTTGCAGGCGGCTTCATCTTGCCACTATGACGACATTTTATTCCGGGGAGACTGATTTTTTTAGAAATTTTTTAAAATATTGAGAAATGTCCAAGCTATGCGGTGACAAAAAAAATGTTTTCAACACCCGGCGCGGTATCTCTTTTTCTAAGCTTTTTCGGACATATGTTATGGGAACTTTTATTCCTTAAAACAGGTCTTCTTCTTCTATAAACTGGTGAAGTCCTGCACTGACTCAATCTGTATATAATGCTTTTAAAGTTCAAATCTTTCACTTCTTATTGTCCAATATGACAATAATAGACACCTTCTACTTATTGAAAAAATCTCCGCCCCCTTAGGATAAATTGTGGGAGCAAAGCTGGGTATACAGAAAAATTCTCCAAGAACCCCCTTATCAACAGCCCATCAGCGAATTTAGTGGTCATTTCAACAATACCCGTGAACCATTCTCCGTTTTCAATTACGTAGGTAGGTTATTGTATAGGTATCGAGCAAGTCAGGTCATATAGGTACCTACTCATATGTATATCGCAATTGCTTCAAAAAATTTTGATATACCTACGTTACCTACCTCCTACTAAGTCTTCCTGGTCCTGGTAGAAATGGTTATTCAATTATTATAGTAGCCTATGACTCACGGTTCCAACATAAGCGTTTAATAATGAAAACTGATGTTGAAAACAATCTTCACGAATCGGTATATAATATGTGTAGGTGCTCTTTAGCTCATACCTACTTACATGAATGTTTAGTAAACTAATAATTATTACTTACGTTCTTTGAGTTTGCTTCATCAGTGAAAGAATCAGCGAACAGTACCTATACCCATATATTAGTATACAGTTGAGGGATTCAATCAATGTTTACACGCAGAATATTAATGATTCTGTTATTTCTTTGTTTGCTGAGGTTCCCCAAATATTTGGACACCGGTATCTTTTTTATTTTAATTAAAAATAATATTTATTTTTTATAGATTTACATTAAGTCGTTGAGCTACCCATCTGACATGTATAAATTTTTTAAAGCCGACTAGATCCCAGAGTTTCCATAGTCAATTAAGTCGGGTTTCGACTTAAAATTTTCTTTGAGGTGGGCCAGAAGGATTCTGGGGTGGACCGGGCCCACCTGGCCCCCTTTTGCTATCCCCTTGGTTTTTACGTAATTTTTTGGAGTATAAAGAAATTATAAGTCGTTGCTGTGACATTTAAGGTCAATCTAACGACACGGACACGGTGTTCAACGTAGACGTAAATTTTTATTATTAAAATGGATTTTGAATGGACAGGGGGACAGGCTGACAAACGGTCCGTCCTCGTTAGATGTAAATGCAGCCATTCAAAATCTATTTATTAATAAAAATGCACGTCCACGTTGAACACCCGGGCCCGTCTCCGGTCGTTAGATGTAAATTGACCTTTGATCATCATTAAGTCTTTCTTACGTGAATTCATTATTCGATGCCGCAACACCAAAAATTAAGGAGGTTGCTCTGCTACCTGTTCTGAAAACTTTTTTGTGTAGATACTATTTCCTTTATATTTTCTGTAAAAATTAGTAAAAAAGGATCTACGTATTGCAAGGTTTTCAGCAATAATCATTACTGTTAATTAGTTATTAGTTATTATTTTAAGTAGGTACCTACTTTTATCTGTGGGTGCGTAAGTATGTAGGTATTTTAATAAGCTAGATAATAAGCATTAGGTATATTATGAAGTTAATAGTCGGTAACGTAAATACTCATATGAAATGCAAATATTTATTACACATTTATGCAATTTTTTATTCAATTTAAATTATGCCTTTCTAATAAATATTTACCTTAATATGCATAAAAGTAATTATTCAAATTAAGTACGTGTACTATGAACGTGAGATTTTTCATTTTGAAGCTAAAGGCGTAGATGCCTGACCTGATTGATGTTTGGCGGTTTTTATATTTCCCTAGAAGGTAGGAGGCATCTTTTTCATCTCCCTGATAAACAAAAGATGTAAACATTTTTACATATTTTATTTTTATTTAGTTTTACTACTCTATACCCACATATTTTTTCCAGTGGGAGTAGTTAACATAATGTTAAGTATGTAACGTTGTTAAGGTTTTATTCTTTAATTAGCTCCATTTAAAATTATTAAATGGGACCTCATTATCTAAATCCTTGGTATTAAGGTATTCACCAAGTCACCCTTCTTAATTCAAACATGAAAAGGAATAAAAGTTCCTAAAACATGAGTTTCGAGCTCGCATCGCCACCTGTTGCCGAGTGGTAAAACTAACCAAACTAGGCAAGTTCATGATCCTACCTTTTAGTACGATCTGTAACTTCTTCTCATACCATCTTCCTTTCGATTAACTAGAAACACAGATGTCTCTGTGATGTAGTTTAGGAAGATTTACTAACGTTTCTTTGAGTTGCGCGAATGGTCTGTCTTCCGGAGATCTGAACAGGCTTGGCCATCTTCCAATCTCGGTGCTCGAAGCGAGAACACGCACTCGTGCCCCTATCTTCCCTTTATCTAAAGGACCAATATATATTGGGTAAGTAAATTGTTCAAACTATCTAAAACTTTCTCTAATAGAGTTTATATATTATTATAGTTCTTTCTACCTACCCTATCAATCGGGGTACTATCTTATCTCGTCTGAAAACCTATCTACGGAGTAGAACCCCACCTGTCTTCACGGACGCCATATTGGTTTCCACCATCTCTACATCTGAATATCCGCTTTTATGGAAGGAATCTCTTACACTATCTGAAAGTTTTGCTGATACCTGCCCCTAAATACTGGATCTCATCATTCGGAGCCTCATATTTTCATCTTTCATCTAACCTCGAAGGACGACCACGCTACCAGTGTTAGGCACGTGTTCCCACGGGACGCGACACCGTCCACCAGTCTTTCTGCCACCCCAGAGGGAGACCACGGTCTCTTATCCTGAGATTTCGTCCAGGGCCCCGCTCTCCAGTCTCGGCACGACATTCCAAGGATGGCAAAATGTCGTATCAGTAAGCAAAGTGTGACATAACCTTTTATTGCTCAGAGTGATATCAGAGAAATCTGTTAGGATTTTTGTGTCGTTCTATTGCCTTATCTCGTCGTGAGATTGATGTTTTATTAATTAAAACTTATATTAATAATAACTATGAAATACCTGATATACAATTATTACCATTATTATTCAAGTAATGCTTGAAATGAATTTGTCACTTTTTATGTGAAGGAAAAAATAGATCTATTTTCTCTACCAGTTAAACTGTTAAATGAGATATTTTGCAATTAACTTCATGATCAATTAATTAGTAATTTCATAACCATAGAATTTCAATCATTTATTTTGTAAACAGAATTCATAAATATACTTTTCATTAAAAGATCAACTTTATTATTCAGTAGGTAGATACTACAGTAGTTAGAAATAGTTAACATCTCATAACCTGAGTGAATTTTGATGCCTTTATAGTTCAGGTTACTTTAGATCAATTATTCAAAAACCATAAGGCACTGGCATCCCACTATCTTTTATCTTAGAGGAAATTAAACCGTACCGCTTTATGCTGCTGATGTTACCACAGTCGCACGAAATCTGGGTGAGATTTTGGTGCATCAATTAATACTTCGGCCCAACGAAGGTAAGTCGGCAATTATTTCAACAACGATCGAATTTTAATTGGCCAAGAATCATTTTAAGTGGCCCAGAGCCTAATCAAATTAGCCCGACCGCAGCAATTGGCACTCCCCGGTGTGGAACGATTACTTCTTTGGTTTAGAAACCCAATTTATCTTTATCTTATTTGGCTTTTATGTATCTGGGATTTTATAAAATAAATCTCATAATTATTTGAACTTTACGATTTGTCTGCGATATCACTTGATATTTATATAAGTTTCTCTTGTTGCTTACTGCATGTTTTTATTGAAAGCTTTTGCATGATTTAGTTTTAAGCATTATTGTTCCCTAATATATGTGTACCTACCTAATTATCTTTGTGCAAAGTGCCGTGTCGCGAAAATACCTACTTTTTCTTACCGCTACACTGCCGCTAAAGGGTAACCCGTCAGGGAGCTTTACGGAGTGGTCGATTATACCGTCGCGATGTCTCGAGCAAGTTTTAGAGAAGCTTAATTCCGTACGGAGAGGATACTCGATACGAGAGCTCTGTAGTTAAGCTGTCTTTGAAAACTGTATCCAAAAATCTTTCCCTGAAAATTACCTTACCATTTTCTCATTAAGTTAGGTTAGGTTTCCATTAATCTTTGACTCTCCAGTCAGCTGTTGGTATTAGTGCCGACGAGCGCTAAAGCTACGAGCAGTGTTGCGACGTATCCCTTGCATTCTTTACGTCAAACGTAGAAAACGAATTCTTTACGTGTAAAGATACACCATAGCGTCACATAGCTTTTTCGATCCCTACCTTACCGACTTTAGTAGATTTCAATCATGAATCCCGTTCTAGCTTTATTAAGTGAAGAACTCGCTTATGAAATAGCGATTAGAAAACAAGTCCCATTTAATACACAGGAGAAAAGACGAATTCAATTTCGTGCCCTGTTAAATAGGGAAGAAAATTCTCTTTCTATTTCCGAATCTGTCTACCCCTTTGACAAAGATTCTGCAGAGGTGAAAAAGACTCTTGCAGATTTGAGAATCAAAATACAGGACGCTCCCTTGTCTCTTAATGACCCTATCTGTCAAAGAATTCAATGTCGTCTGAATCATGTGATCTCTAGAATCAATAGATTCAAACTTGATCAAGATCCTGAAGCAAAAGCTTTAGCTGATGATTTATTTTCTGAGGCTTTAGAATTAGAAGGTCAATGGCTTCTGAAAAACGACCAGTCCCTAGACCAAACTGATAACTCATCCAATTCCCAGAGTGCATCAAGCTCTACTGTCTCCACTCATTCTAGACCTAGTGTTCCAGTTTATAAATGGAATATTAAATTTTCTGGTTCTTCTAAGGATAATTTGATCCAATTTCTAGAAAAGGTCAAAGAACTTCAAAGGTCGAGAAATGTCTCAGACCGCGATCTTTTTGATTCTGCAATGGATCTTTTTGAAGACAAGGCCCTGATTTGGTTTCGCAGTGTTGCCAGCTCAATTATTTCTTGGGAAGATCTCAAGAATAAATTGAAAATTACTTTTCTCCCCCTCTCTTACGATGATGACCTATTAGAGGAAATCAAACAAAGAACTCATGGTGAATTTGAGTTAGTTGCTATCTATGTTGCCTCGATGCAAGGCTTATTTAAGAGATTGTCTACTCCCCCATCAGAAGTGGAACAATTTAAGATAATCAAGAAAAATCTTCATCCCTATTTCCAAAATCATCTTGCCCTTGTTGAGGTAAACAACATTCAGGACATAATTTCCATCGGAAAGAAGTTAGAAGATAATAGGACTATTATCCAACAATATCGTCCCCCTCCCTCTATAAGAAGGTTCAAAGTCTCTTAAATTCAGACCTAGCATGTTCTGGAGAACCAGCTTCTTTCTCTTCTCGTAAAGCCAGAGGCACACCAACTAAAGGTGCACCTACACCTAGTAACACCAAGATCCCTGTTACTAACCTTTCTGCAGTCACCTGTTGGAATTGTTCCAACAAAGGTCATACCTATGTAAGGTGTAATCTCCCTAGAAAAGTTTTCTGTTATGGCTGTGGTCATAAAAATGTCTACAAGTCTAAATGCCCCTCATGTTCGGCAGATTTCCTGAACTCTCTCAAAGTCACTTCTCGTTCAAAAAACGGCGAAGTTGCACAACAGGGTGCAGTGCGACAACAAGAGACAAGCCGCCCAAAGCGAGCCCTTGTAGAAAAGAGCTTGAAGTCAAAGGACGATCAGTCTCCTCCCTCTCCAAAAGACCAGCACTAGTATCTTCCAGTTATCTTGTTGATTTCACTATTCAAAAGGAACAGTGGAAATCATGGTTGCAAAAAGTTGCAAACTTTTTCGAATCTTTTCGAATACCTCCTAAAAAGGACATACCCAAACCAAGTGCTGACTCTTTAATACCTGTTATAGCTCCAATCTTATTATCTAACCCTGTTGACAATAGACCATTTATAGCTGTCAAAATGTGTGACGTACCTTATACAGCCCTCTTTGACACCGGCGCCAATATCTCTGTTTGTGATTTGGAAACCATGCAGGAAGTTCTGGGTGAACTACCCATCCCTTCCAAAAATTCGGATTTGTTGTGTTCCCTGAAAAATGCTGACGGCTCCCCCCTATCTGTTATCGACATAATTGAACTTGACCTGACCATAGATGACGTCACAAAGAAAGTTCAATTCCATGTGGTATCTTCCATTTCACCACAAATTATCTTGGGAATAGACGTAGCTCGTATTTTCAACATGATGATTAATTTCGTAAATGAATCTTTCGAAGTTCATCCCGGTGATCCTTCGTCTTCATTATCTCCTATCTTACCTAATGAACTTACAGTTTGCGCTATCAATAAGATTCAGGATATCTCTTGTTTACCTCCTACCGACCTGTCTAGACTTGAATCGACGATAGACAAATTCAAAAGTTTGGCCCGTGTTGATATACTCCCTGAAACCAATGTGCTATGCCATTCCATAGAAACAAAAGACGCTAAGCCTTTTAGACAGAGACAATATCCCTTATCTCCAACCCTTCAACAATATCTGAATGAAGAGGTAGATAAATTACTTAAGTTAGAAATTGTCGAAAAAAGTAATTCTCCTTGGGTGTCCCCTGTTCTTTTGGTCCGCAAGAAAGACAAAACATACCGTATGTGTTTTGATGGTCGAAAGCTAAACGAGATCACCACACATGACTCATATCCCCTGCCTAGAATCGATACTATCTTGAGCAAGCTCAAAAACGCTAATTATCTTACCTCCATCGATTTAAAGCAGGCTTTCTTTCAAGTTCCTTTGGACGAAGAATCCCGCCCAAAGACCGCTTTTGTAGTTCCCGGGAGAGGTTTATTCCAATTCCGACGAATGCCTTTCGGACTGAGAAACAGTGCTCAAACCCAGCAACGACTTATGGACACAATTTTAGGTCCAGCTTTGGAGCCATTTGTTTTCGTTTATCTTGACGATATAATTATCGCCACGAATAGTTTCGAGAAACATCTAGAAATTTTAAGGGAAGTATACGAGCGTTTAAAAGACGCTAATCTTACTGTCAACTTCGACAAATGTCACTTCTGTCGAGATTCTCTCTCCTTTTTGGGTTTTATTATCGATAGAAACGGATTGCGAGTTAGTGAAGAGAAAGTTAAATCGATTATTGAGTCCCCTGTTCCTCATAACACCACTGGAGTAAGACACGTCCTAGGTATCTTACAATATTATAGGCGTTTCATAAAGGATTTTTCTACAATCAGTGCTCCTATCTCAGCTCTGCTGCATAACCGAAAAAAGGGACAGTCAATAACTTGGAACTCAGAAGCTGATCAAGCTTTTAAACTTCTCAAGGAACGACTAACTACAGCTCCCGTTCTAGCTAGCCCAGATTTCTCGAAGCCCTTTTGCATACAGACGGATGCAAGTGATTTCGGGTTAGGTGCGGTGCTCTTTCAACTGGAGGGAGATTTTGAACACCCCATTGCTTTTGCTAGTCGAATGCTCTCGAAAGCCGAGAAGAAATACACCGTTACCGAAAGAGAATGTTTAGGGGTCCTCTTTGGTATAGAATATTTTCGCCCTTATGTCGAAGGTGCAAATTTTACAGTTTACACCGATCACGCCTCTCTTCTCTGGCTTCGCACGTTAAAAGATCCTATGGGTCGTGTAGCTAGATGGTGTTTACGCCTCAGCCAGTTTGATTTCGACATTAAACATCGAAAAGGCACTTGCAATGTCCCTGCAGACTATCTTTCCCGTTCTATTTCTTCTATCTCTCTCCAAAACTTTGTACCTGATGATTGGTATAAGGACATGGTCTCCAAAGTTACCGAGTTTCCTGAGAAATACCCTGACTTTACCATCAAAGACAATATTCTTTATAAACATGTTAAGCCTCGAGTGGAAGTCGTGTCTAACCTATCTGATTGGAAAATTGTTGTCCCTACTCCTAATCGGGAGGAAATAATTGCTCAATTTCATGACCCTCCAACTTCTGCGCATTTTGGAGTAAGTAAAACTTTGGCAAGAATTTCTGAAGTTTATTATTGGCCCAAAATGATTATCTCAGTCAAAAAGTACGTGAGAAACTGCCAGGTTTGTGGTGCACACAAAGCCCCAAACACTGCTCGTGTAGGACTTATGGGTAATTATAAGAAAATCAATTTTCCCTTCCAATTTCTCTCTATTGACTTCATGGGACCTTTCCCTCGATCCAAGGCTAGAAACACCCAACTTTTAGTCGTCACTGATTGGTTTTCGAAATTCGTTTTGGTTAAACCAATGCCTAATGCTACAGCAGCTGCCGTTACAAAATTTCTTGAGAACCAAGTGTTCTTAATTTTCGGTGTGCCCCAGATTCTGCTTTGCGACAACGCTCAAATTTTTAAAAGCAGTCTATTCACTAATTTGCTGAAAAACTACGAAGTTAATTTGTGGTATAGCGCCAGGCATTTATCTCAGGTGAATCCGACCGAGAGAACGAATCGTACCATCCTTACAGCCATCTCATCTTACATCCGTGACAATCATAAAGATTGGGATAAAAATGTTTATAAAGTTGCACAAGCAATTAACTTATCGGTGAGCGAAGTTACTAAACACGCTCCAGCTTTCCTACTTTTCGCTAGAAATGTCCCTGTAGACGGAACCTTTTACGGTCCAGTCTCAGATAATTATCTAGAATTACCTGATGATCTGTCTTACGTTCATCGAGAACAAGACATATCTAAATTACCTCCTATCTTCAGCGATATACGTGATAGACTTAAGAAAGCTTACGAAGTAAGTAAGAAACATTACGACTTACGCAAGCGCCCCGATGTTTTCACCGAGGGTGACCTCGTCTGGAAACATACCTACCCACTTTCGAATGCCGCAAAGAATTTTGCTGCTAAATTGGCCCCAAAATTCGTACTATGCCGGATATCTAAAGTAGTGTCTAAATTAGTGTACGAATTACAAGACCAAGAAGGCAATCCCCTAGGTCGCTGGCATTCTAAAGATTTGAAGGCGTATCGAGGCGAAGACCCGCCGAAAAGCGACGAATAGTTCCTTGTAATATCTTCTCTTTAGTTTTATTTCCCTACCTATCTTTATCTCTCTTTTTGTATTTGACAAAAATCCGTTTAGAAAATGAGGTCTAGCAATATGAGAATTGAGAAAGCTCCGTTTCTAGTTGTATCTTAGAATGAATGAAGAATGTATGCAGAATGAAAACCGTATCTTTCAAAGTATTTCTCAAGGATCTCGAAACTAGCTGTGTGAATGTGGTACCAAGTGTAAATGTTGCTAATTTTGGGATCGGTATCTGCTATCCTCAGGCTCTCACTCTATTTTATCGCCCATATTTTGAGAACCCATATCTTTCTGGTTATCTGAAATCATTACCTTGAAAAGTAACTATTCGCCTATCTTGTCTGACCACGTTTACAGGTCTAATGTTATCTTTTAAATTTTCTTATGTTCAATGAACTAAAGAAAATGCTATCTTGCCGTTGTATCTACCTTATCTTATCTTTTACCTTTATCTTATCTTACCATCTCTTTCAAAGACGGGTACTTTCCGACAGTTTCCGCCCTGCTGTAGGCTAAAGTGAAAACTGCCCTGTTAGTCCAAACAAAAGACAGCAGGTTATCTTTTATCTACCATCTTTTGTCTACCATCTTTCTAAGTACGGGTGCTTTCCGACAGTTTCCGCCCTGCTGTAGGCTAAAGTGAAAACTGCCCTGTTTGTCCAAACAAAAGACAGCAGGTTATCTTTATCTTACCCACCATCTTTTAAAGACGGGTGCTTTCCCGACAGTTTCCGCCCTGCTAAGTGCTAAAGAGAAAACTGCTCGGCTTGTCCAATCAGACGACAGCAGATTCCTTTATCTTATCTACCATCTTTCCAAGTTTGGGTGCTTTAAGATTTTCCGCCCTGCATGGCTAAAGTGAAAAATCCCTCTGTTGCCTCAACGGAAGACAACAGAATATCTCTACCTTATCTTATCTACCGTTCAAGGAAACGAAAATTGAATTTGCAATTTTCTTCTTGAAAAATGACAGGCGTAAGCTTTAGTCAAAGCTTCGTGCCTTTCTTATCTTTAATTTCTTTTCAAAGAAAAGGAATTATCCTATCTTACCTTATCTGTACCTATTAGTACCATAATAGAATGGTAGCTAATATTTATCTTCTCTGCGAATATTTTCCATAATGGAAAATAAAAATCTATGTGAATTCGAGCTACGAATTTACAAAGATGACTTTAGATATTCGGTGTTAACATAAATAAATCTGAACACGGATATCGAATGTCCCTTACCTTAGCGATGAAAATGGTTGTTCCATTTTTCTTATCTTACCGAGTGATAATTTATCTTACCGTTACCTTAATGTTTATCTAATAATCCAGGTGATTATTGATGTTTTCTCTGTGCGATTATCGAATGTTTTCTCTGTGCGATTATCGAATGTTTGCCTGTGCGATTATTGGATGATTTATTGAAGTGACTATTGCGATTACGCTATTTGATAAGCTACGCAGTGATTATCTGCAAACTTCCTTTCTCTTAACCATTTATTATGGAGTCGCATAGACGACGACATAGTCAAATTTGACTGGTTCAAAGATGAAAAATCTTACCCATGGATTACCCTTGTGGACTCCAAAAATTTATCTTTCCCTGTACATAGATGTTTTGATGCCCAAGTTTGGACAGCATCAACCCCCTTGAGGATCGTGTTTCACTTTTCCTTTGTTAGACCTGCTACTTAACCGCGACAGTCTCATTCTAGATTTTTCCGCGCCCCCACTGTCTCAGTGGCGGTGCATGCTCCAAATCAGAATGCAGGGTTGTCATTGGTCAAGGAAACACCATCTAACGACAAAAGGAGGAAACCGTGCCCACCTCAGGAGATCTAATATTATCTTATCTTATCGTATCTATCTTATCTTATCGTATCTAACTATATCTTATCGTATTATCGTATCTAGTTATCTAGAAATTATTCCTTTGTTTTTTTTACATTGTTCGGTGAGAACAATTACCGTTTAAGAAAGTTATCTTAATTACCTTATTATTACCGTTACTAGCATGTCTTTTATTTTGTTACCTTTGCAATGAAGCATGAATATTTTATTTTTATACCTTATGAATAATTATTACCTAGTGCTTAATATTTAAGTTGCATGTAATTTTAGTAAACCTAACGCTAATTCCCTTTGAAAAGTTGCATGTTACCTTAGTAAGCATATATAAGAGAAATTTTATTCATTCAATGAAACAAATCAACGATGTCGTTGACAGTTTGTTCGTTCAGGATTATTATCCTATTTCCTCGAAAGGTCCACCACGATATTTGTGAACGTGATTTTTAAATCATATTCTCTAAACTTATCGTCACCTAGTTGTCCCTCAAACATACCCTTCTTCGGGTATAGTAACAACTTGAAATGCGCCTGTGCTTTTTCTGGTTGGTTTATCTTTACTTCTTTCCTTACCCCGGTAAAGAGAGGTGTGTAACGTTGTTAAGGTTTTATTCTTTAATTAGCTCCATTTAAAATTATTAAATGGGACCTCATTATCTAAATCCTTGGTATTAAGGTATTCACCAAGTCACCCTTCTTAATTCAAACATGAAAAGGAATAAAAGTTCCTAAAACATGAGTTTCGAGCTCGCATCGCCACCTGTTGCCGAGTGGTAAAACTAACCAAACTAGGCAAGTTCATGATCCTACCTTTTAGTACGATCTGTAACTTCTTCTCATACCATCTTCCTTTCGATTAACTAGAAACACAGATGTCTCTGTGATGTAGTTTAGGAAGATTTACTAACGTTTCTTTGAGTTGCGCGAATGGTCTGTCTTCCGGAGATCTGAACAGGCTTGGCCATCTTCCAATCTCGGTGCTCGAAGCGAGAACACGCACTCGTGCCCCTATCTTCCCTTTATCTAAAGGACCAATATATATTGGGTAAGTAAATTGTTCAAACTATCTAAAACTTTCTCTAATAGAGTTTATATATTATTATAGTTCTTTCTACCTACCCTATCAATCGGGGTACTATCTTATCTCGTCTGAAAACCTATCTACGGAGTAGAACCCCACCTGTCTTCACGGACGCCATATTGGTTTCCACCATCTCTACATCTGAATATCCGCTTTTATGGAAGGAATCTCTTACACTATCTGAAAGTTTTGCTGATACCTGCCCCTAAATACTGGATCTCATCATTCGGAGCCTCATATTTTCATCTTTCATCTAACCTCGAAGGACGACCACGCTACCAGTGTTAGGCACGTGTTCCCACGGGACGCGACACCGTCCACCAGTCTTTCTGCCACCCCAGAGGGAGACCACGGTCTCTTATCCTGAGATTTCGTCCAGGGCCCCGCTCTCCAGTCTCGGCACGACATTCCAAGGATGGCAAAATGTCGTATCAGTAAGCAAAGTGTGACATAACCTTTTATTGCTCAGAGTGATATCAGAGAAATCTGTTAGGATTTTTGTGTCGTTCTATTGCCTTATCTCGTCGTGAGATTGATGTTTTATTAATTAAAACTTATATTAATAATAACTATGAAATACCTGATATACAATTATTACCATTATTATTCAAGTAATGCTTGAAATGAATTTGTCACTTTTTATGTGAAGGAAAAAATAGATCTATTTTCTCTACCAGTTAAACTGTTAAATGAGATATTTTGCAATTAACTTCATGATCAATTAATTAGTAATTTCATAACCATAGAATTTCAATCATTTATTTTGTAAACAGAATTCATAAATATACTTTTCATTAAAAGATCAACTTTATTATTCAGTAGGTAGATACTACAGTAGTTAGAAATAGTTAACATCTCATAACCTGAGTGAATTTTGATGCCTTTATAGTTCAGGTTACTTTAGATCAATTATTCAAAAACCATAAGGCACTGGCATCCCACTATCTTTTATCTTAGAGGAAATTAAACCGTACCGCTTTATGCTGCTGATGTTACCACAGTCGCACGAAATCTGGGTGAGATTTTGGTGCATCAATTAATACTTCGGCCCAACGAAGGTAAGTCGGCAATTATTTCAACAACGATCGAATTTTAATTGGCCAAGAATCATTTTAAGTGGCCCAGAGCCTAATCAAATTAGCCCGACCGCAGCAAGTAGATTAATGATGTACCTACGGTATTTATGTACCTACCCATGCATGTGTAGAATATGAGATTAGATGGTATTCTTCATGACATTTCTGATTTTGTAAGACCTCTTTAAACCTTAAAACAACACAAGCATCTGCATTAGTATAGTTGCAAGTAGGTACATAAGTACCATTGTAGATGTATAACATACCTACTTTATTTGCTCCTATACGTTTATTTAGCAGTGGCGGACGAGATTCTTGGATCTCAAGTAATGCAAATACTCAATACACAAATACACAAATAGTATAATACAGGGTGTTGAAAAAATCTCGGCACCCTTCAATAAATTCTTAAATTTTGAGCTTTGAAAAAATTTAAACAATATTCCAATTTGATAATTTAATTAGCTTTCTATTGATGATGTAAAAAAATTACAGAATGTTCTTTGGTTCAGTAATGATGACATTGTCTATTTTTCTAAATAGGCCACCCTATATATTATTGTATTTTCATATTTCCTGAGAAAATGCAATAAGAATAGTTTTTACACTTGCAGTTTAAAATCAGTAGTTTTTGAGTTATGAACAAATGAAAAACGCAATTTTCTATTTTTTACATTAAAAACGGTTTATATTAGGTAACGGCGAAAAATTTCAAGTACCTTACATCATAGGTACCTACATAAGTTAAAAAAGGCCATGTAAGCCGTTTTCCGATATCTTGAGTCGTTATCACATGACATGGTTTTAAAATGTGAAAATTGAGATTTTCATTTGTTTATAACTCATAACCTACTCATTTTACACTGCAGCTGTAAAAACCTTTCTTATTGTTTTTTCACTGGAAATATGAAAATACAATAATGTGGGAACGAGAATAGACAATGGGTGCAATCCCATGACAACTAGGAGTCATAACAACAGAATGTAAATAGTCAGTCAACTCCGTATCGGTAAGCCGAACGTCATGTTTTTTGCTCGTGTTAAATAATAAGTCGTTGTTAATTAATTACAGCCATGTGCGAGCCTGAAGACGATCCCTAGACAACCCACGACCCTATTAAGAAGAAAACAGAGTTCCAGTTATTAGTTATTGTTTCAATTATTGTTTTTATCCTTTGTTTGAATAAAGAATCAAGAATTTCCCACAAACTTGGCGGCCCGTCCCGGGATTTGAAAGATTTGAAAGATTTGAAGGATTTGGAAGATTTGAAGCATTTGAAAGATTTGAAGGACTAGAAGCATTTAAAGGATTAGATCGATATTATAAACTGGTGTCCTAAAACTGTAAGTACGAAGTTAATTCGTTTATCAAAGTTGACAAGAGGATATTCTAGCCAACGCATGATTTTCAAATTATTACGTAAATTATTTTGTTCAGTTGTTTAGCGTTGAAGTTGCCATAACAACGTGTTGTGACATTTTTTACAAGATAGAGGATAAAGCTTTCCCATTTTGCATATACGATGAGTTCTCTATCAGATATTTCGACAATTAAACAACGAATTAAAGTTGCACCGAAGAATAGAATTACAACGTTGCATAACATTATCTTTGAAAATGAAGGCGACAGAAATAATAGGAAAAGATTACGTGAATTCACTGGCTTTGTATTTGAAAATGATAAACAACAGCAAATGAAGGTTGATTTTATAAAAGAAAACATGACATATGAAGACGTAGTTTCGGCATGCATAATATTAGGGGTTGATTCAAATAAAATTCCACAAGACGAGTTGGGATTTCATTTGTGCTGCTGTTTAGAAGACTTGTCACTCCTAGCAAAGAATGACGACAATCAAGCTGAGAATGAAGACGACGAAAATGGCAGTACAAACGATGATGATGAAGAAAGACGTACATATGACGAAGAAAGACGTAAAGACGAAGAAGAAAGACGTAAAAATGTAGAAGAAAGACGTAAATATGACGAAGAAAGACGTAAAGACGAAGAAGAAAGACGTAAATATGAAGAAAGACGTAAAAATGTAGAAGAAAGACGTAAATATGGCGAAGAAAGACGTAAAGACGAAGAAGAAAGACGGAAATATCAAGAAAGACGTAAAGATGTAGAAGAAAGACGTAAAGTTGAAGAAAAAATACGTAAAGATGAACAAAAAATGCGTAAAGTGGCGTTCGAAGCGCTAAGTGGTGAAGAAAAAAGACGTATACATGAAGAACTAGGCCACGAATATAGAAAATATGTATTTGTAAATATGGATAATGATGGAGACGAAGATTATGAAGACGATTTGTTCGAAGGAAAAGAAAAATCTGAATTCTTATTTGCAAAAAGACATTCAGAAGAAGAAACGAGTAGCAATGATGGAAGAAGATGCGTATATGAAGATATCAAATCAAGCTATGGGAACACACAAAGAACAAGTAAAGATAATGCAAGAAAACGTAGAGATGACTACAGGAGAATGCAGACACATGAGAACTTTAATACTGATGATGATGAAGAAGAATACCGTGATGATAACATTCGAAGAGGTAACGAGAGATCCCAGTTTTCGTTGACATTTAGAGATGTCGAAGAATCCGTGAGAGCATTTGATGGAAAACAAGATTACTCAGTAGAACGATTTATTGACGACTTTGAAGAAAACGCAGCTATTTTCGGATGGAATGAGATGCAGAAATTAGTATTCGCCAAAAAGTTGTTGAAAGGTGTAGCGAAGTTGTTTATACAATCCGAAGACGGACTGAAATCATGGGACAAGTTGAAGAGTGCACTTAAGGATGAATTTGGAAGCAAAATAAACAGTGCAGATGTTCATAGAATGTTATCGAAGCGAAAACGAAATGCTGATGAAAGTATGCAGGAGTATTTTCTAATCATGAAAGAATTGGCATGTAAAGGAAAAATAGAACACGATGCCCTTTTCCAATATGTTATAGATGGTGTTTCAGAAAATTTAAGCAACAAGTCTGTATTATATGGAGCGAAAAGTGTTAGAGATTTTAAAGATAAACTGGAAATCTATGAGAAGATAAGCAAGCAGTATCCAGTTCGGCAAAATAGACCATCTAAAGACGATAAGAGAAAATATCACGAACATACCGAGTTGAGTGATACTGACAAGAGGAAGCAAGGTCTGCGATGCTTTAACTGCGGAAGTATGGGACATCGTTCCACGGAATGTTCCCACAAAAGCAAAGGACCAAAATGTTTTAAGTGCAACCTCTATGGGCATAAAGCAGTGGAATGTCACAAGGAAAGTGACAGTACGAAAGCAACTTTGACCGTGCAAAATGAAGTAAGCAATTCAGAAAACAAGCTAATGTTGAAAAGAATTGAAATTAACGGTATCAAAATAAATGCTCTTGTTGATACCGGAAGTGCGGTTAATATCATAAATCAGAAGACGTATGAACTGATTGATGAGCCCAAATTACGATCCACCACAGTGACCTTAGTAGGATTTGGACAGCATGAAGTATCACCACTTGGATATTTTCAATCTGAAGTAGTTATTGATGACGAAATATTTCCTACGACGATCTACGTAGTTTCTACAGGAATTATCAAAGTTGACGCAATACTAGGTGTAGAATTGTTATGTCAGGCCGAAGTTATTATTAACGAAGATGGCATCTCTATAAAGAAGAAAACTTCTGTTTCTTTGCTACACATCTCTACTTATAGTAACGCAGAAGACATATCGATAGATACAGAGGGTGGACAAGAAGAAAAAGAAGTGGTAAGGTATTTGGTGGACACGTACGTACCTAAACGACTTACAGAAAGAAAAGATACTAACATTGAAAGGTCAATTATTCTTAATGATGAGAAGCCTATTTATCAAAGACCGAGAAGTTTACCATTTCCTGAACGACAAGTAGTATCTAATCAAGTGGAAGAGTGGCTTGCAGATGGCATCGTAGAACACTCTTCATCATAGTATGCCAGTCCAGTAGTAGTTGTCCCCAAGAAAGACGGTAACAAGAGAGTCTGCATCGACTATCGTAAAATTACCAAGGTGGTTGTCAAGGATCGTTACCCCTTGCCCTTGATAGAAGATCAATTAGATAGATGGCAACTAAAGCACGTGGATGCTCTAAGACTACATCCAATGTTCATAGTGAGAGTGAAGATGCGAGACAAAACCAACTTGGATACAAAACGTCTCCTGGAAGAAGAGCAGATTCAAGATTTCGTAGACTCGCGTGAAGAATGCCGTCAACATGCCAAGCAGAGAATTTTGAAAACCAAAGATGAAAACCGTAGAACTTACAATCTAAGAAGACGGCCAGCATCACAGTATCGCTTAGGCGAATTGGTAAAGATCAAGAAAACACAGTTTGGACCTGGCCTTAAGCTGAAATCGAAGTTCCTGGGTCCGTACCAAGTAACCAATGTTAAGCAGAACAGTACCTACGACGTGGAGAAAGAAGGGGTTCACGAAGGCCCATGTAAAACCTCTACCTGTGCAGAATTCATGAAGAAATGGGCCATCTACGATGCTTCCACCTCATCGGAGTCCGATGAGGACCAGGATAGCCGAAATGTGGGAACGAGAATAGACAATGGGTGCAATCCCATGACAACTAGGAGTCATAACAACAGAATGTAAATAGTCAGTCAACTCCGTATCGGTAAGCCGAACGTCATGTTTTTTGCGCGTGTTAAATAATAAGTCGTTGTTAATTAATTACAGCCAGTGCGAGCCTGAAGACGATCCCTAGACAACCCACGACCCTATTAAGAAGAAAACAGAGTTGCAGTTATTAGTTATTGTTTCAATTATTGTTTTTATCCTTTGTTTGAATAAAGAATCAAGAATTTCCCACAATAATATACAGCATGTCCTATTTAAAAAAAAAGTATAGGCAATGTCATAATTACTATGAGCCAAGGAACACCCTGTTCAATTTTTTTTAGATCAATAGAACGTAAATTAAATTATAAAATTGATAATATGTTTTTTATTTTATTTTTTCAAAATTGATAATTTAAGGATTTATTGAAGGGTATACCTACCAAGAATTTTCAACACCGTGTATAAAATAAGATCTACAAAATGTGGTAATGAAACGTTCATTATTCTGCTGATTTCAGTTTAATAATAATATTATAAATTTTAAATAAAGTACCGGGTGGGCAACTGGACGCCGGCCATATCTCAGGAACGGCTCGTCGTACAGTTTTAAGATAAAAAATTTTAGGAGCAAAAAAACCAGAAAGATCGAGGTAAAATATTCTTTAGCTTCTAAAATTATCATTAGGAGGCGTTAATGGTCATGCCAGAATGGAAAATGGGTAGTTTGAACAATAATCGACATTTGAATTATTTTTGAAGTTATCGATAAAAAATTTCAAATAAAAAAAATATTTGAGGATAGACTACACGTGTTTTGAATGCACCGTTAATTGGAAAAATACGGAGAAACTACCAAGTTTCTATTCTGGCATGACCATTAACTTCTCCTATAGGTAGTGATAATTTTAGAAGCTCAAGAATATTTTACATCGATTTTTCGGGATCACTTTTCTCCTTAAATTTTTTACCCTAAAGCTGTGCGACGAGCCGTTCCTGAGATATGGACGGCGTCCTTTCTTATTTTTCCGCTCGGTGCATAATGCTATAAGATAATGGACGCAATTTCACGCATTGATGAATCAATTACAGCTCAGCTTGTGAAATAATAAACCAGAAATCACGAGTGAGAAGTGAGAGCCAATCATAATTGAACAGTCACAGGAAATCACATCGAACGCGTTCATAGTACTGGCACATCACATAAATATCATAAGATGATAATGACACGAACACATAGAGCGAGTCTGGACATGCGTGCCCTAATAACGTAGAGTGTTATTAAATAATGTAATACTTATTTTTAAAGCTATAGATTTGATGTTTTTCTCATAAAGTCATCATTGGAGAATGACCATTATTCACTTGGAGGTTCCAACACTCACCTCTTCGTGTATAATATAGCCATTATTCTCCACTTGTTGAATAATATAATACAACTTTCTTTTTTGTAATGTGATTGATTGCAGTTACGCACGAAACACAATTTTTGACAAACGGCTACCACGACTCCTCTACAACGACACTCTTTTGACCCAGCTCTCTTATTTCAGGTGATACCTGCCTCACGAATTATAAGTAGAACCTCTTCTTTGGATTCTTGATTGGAGTGCTTGATTTGTTGAAGACTGCATGTTCACGATGCACTTTGCCGCAACCCTATTAAAAATTGTGTCAAGTCGCAGAATCTAAGAAAACTGTGTACGCAATAAGTTTATCGAGAAGTTTATAATTTTTACTCGTCTGCTGTTATCATCGTTCCAAAGGGAAATGCTCACCATTTATCGTAACTGCTTCACAGCAGTTACATTTATGAAAACGAGCTTCTTCGCCAAATATGATTTTGTTGCAGAAAATATTATCTACTGCCTTATTTTGAAGCAATGAATTATCAAACCCATGACGTTGTCTATGGTCAACCCTCTGGTATTAATTTCAGTTTTAATTGAATCCTATAAGGATAGACGGCCAAGTCTTCTCCTAATAATACGAGTTCCTGCATAAGACCTCAAGCTATTGACCAAGCTCAAGTAAATAATGGAATATTTTGAATCAAAATGATCTCTTGTCTCGGGACCAGTACCGAAAAAGTTTTAGGACCTCTGAAGCAGCTGTACGTGTTGTCAATTATATTTGGACTTGTTTTGAAAAGGGCATGTTTGCGCTGTTGCTGTGTATGGATTCAAGTAAAACCTTCATCGACTTTGCCTCGCATGAGACTTTGTCTTGGATATATTGAGTTTTTACTAAGAGGTTACAATTTTTTTCATAAACACCAATGGTCTGAGAGGAGATGGTGGGTGCCGGGGTGCCACAGAACACAGAAACTATTCTTTAGGCTGATGACTAGGTTCGCTTTATTCAGGTCTGCTGATCTGCGAGTGATCTGTAGGCACAAAATTGGTCTACAGCCAATAATCTGGATGCTATATGGAGAAAACAGAGACGATGATGTTTACGCTTAATAGACCAGAAAGCGTGAAAGATTTTAATAATGACGACCAGAGGTTTGTTTCTCGGGAGTTTACATTGAGCCACCTCTGCCGTGGACTCCTTAAGTTGATGCATTAACAGAAAACTAAATGAGAATAATATTTTGAATTCAAAATATTGCAGGTTCGGTATCGACCTCGGTACCATGGCATATTTTTCTCTGTGTGAGTCACATCATAAGATACTGCATTCTGGTGTTGGGGAACTGATCAGGTGTAGATTCAGTCTTCAAATTGCAGATATGAGTAATTCGAGTGACAGTGGGCATTTGGTACGGGGATGATTGAAGATTGGAATTCATTATGACCAAAATTTTGACTGCATGTAGCATCCTTATTGATCTTAGAGTGTCCGACGCGTGCCTATTATAATGTTGACAATTTGGTAAAAGGCCAAGAAGATATTCTTGATTGCAATACTAGAAACAAGCTAAATATTATGCCCAATATCTACAGATTGGGAATGTCAAAAAATGGTAGGTACTAATGTATAAGAGGACTACCCGGCTATGCGTTCTATGCTGTGGAATTTTTTTTGTGTAGCTTTGTTTTGGCACTTCGAAGCGAAATCCTTGTGTGTCTGCGATGACATTTTATATTTGGTGATTGAACATTGTTTACCTTTGGTGATGACTTTTGGTATGCAATGTATCTTTCATAAAATTAGCACCAAACACTTCTTTTGACTTATGACTTATGACATAATATTTCCATCTTGTGGTTTTTCCACGAGCCAGTTACCGGAGGAACCACGAACGTCGTGAGATGTAAATTCGGAAATATTTTGCCCTTACTTTGTAGGATGGAGGATGAACTCATTGGAGTTGATCTCAAGAAAAAATGATCCACCAGTCTTACCGCAAGTAAAGTCCTGCTCCAATGACTTCATTCCTAGAGTCATGTATGAAACAGATTGACTGCGGGTTCGCAGGTTACCTCCCCATTTTCCTACTTTCCTTTTTCGAGAGTAGTAGGGAATATTTCCTCCTTGATCTATTTTGTTCTACAATAACTGAGGTAACTTGAAGGTTTGAGAGAATGATCTCCATTCAAACACAAGACAAGCTTTAGTTATTTGATGAAATTATATGAGTGACCAGGCAACCAAGCGATCTTCCTGGAAGAATCTTCTTATTCCCAAAAATATTTGTAGATTTGGAGGTAATAAGAAGAACATATCTGGCTCATACTAGATAATTTTTCGTTCCATTGAAGAAACTCTTAGGCCATTGTTTGTTCCTGTTCGGAGTAGGTTTAATGATGACTTAATAAATTCGACTTGAGCCAAAAAAGACTTAAGTTCGTTGTTGTAGGAAAGTGAAAGGTAACCAGTTGAGGTCGGGGTGTTAACAACCTGCTGGTGAGGTAAGGTGATATGAACTTTCATTGTCACAGGGTTATTATTATTAGTCCGGTGGTGTCACTTTGCGATCACATGGGTCACATTAAAGAATCTTTAAGCAGTCTTTGATGGTGTGCCATTGTCCTCGCACAGTCTGATAAAATGCAACCCACGACTATAAATAAAAAAAATATTATAGTTAAGTCTGTTACAAGCTGGCCTTTCCTAGAAACGCTGCCGGAGTACTCACACATCATGCCCTATCTAAAATCCCCTAATGCATGATCTTTCGTGACGACATTATGATTTGCAGCACCAACAAAGAAGAAGTCGAGCGGAAGGTGGAAGATCTAAGGAGGTCTTTTGAAAGAAAAAGCGATAGAAAGGAAACATAGTATCTGAAAATCAATGCATAGAGATGATAAAGAGCAGGTGAAGATGAACATCCTGACAGCTTCAGATACCCATTAACGGTCAGCATTAGAGCCGCGAACTAGACCTGGAGGCAGCATAAGAGAATATAATCTGGATGAATGAATTGGAGAAGAGCCCCTTTCTGGTATGCTCTGTGACTGCAGCAATTATATGTGAAAAGAAGTCTCTACAAAACTGTGGTTAGGCTAACAACCTATGGGGCCGAAACATGACCAACAAAAACAGTACAAGAGACGATGATTGCAGTTTTAGAAACAAAAATGGTAAAATGGATTTGTTGAGTAGCAATGCAATGAATTTCGGATTGAGAATGACTTTCACGAAAATGGATTGACAGGATAGGTATCTCAGAATCGGGAATTGTGGAGACGGTTAATCAGGAACATCGACCTCACATTAAAGTAGGAAAAACGTAGAGAAAGAAGAAGATTAACAAGAACATTCTTCGAAATGGGGAGAAGCTGCAAAAAAATACTAAAAAAATATCTAAAAAGAAGTAGTAGATAAAAGTTTAGTCTGAAGCCAAAATTGTATTCGCCTAATAAGCTAAGGATCACTTTCAATCATGTTAACCAAAACATCATTCCTGAAGTTTCCAGAGAAGGAGCCGCCTCTGATACCACCTGCTGATCACCTTCTGGCTGTTCTGGCACCTACATGTCTCGGATCACCGCCAGGTCCATATGTAATACCCTGGTGTATATGATGCTGGTTATTGTGAAGAGGTCGTGTACTCGATTCCGTGATTGTCTATGCCCCGAGTGGGCACCAATTAGAAAGTGTTCGGGTAATTGGTGGTACCGTATAGGTAACTGCGTGCACCAGACCCTATCGTCGGCTACGACGACTTCAGTTCTCAACGCGGAGCGCTACGTGTGCTGCTGTGTTCTATGTCGACAGTGAATCCGGTGCGGTATGTTCAATGTTTATTTTTGTTGTTTTCTGTTATTGTAAATCTGTAAGTGCATCTATGTGGTCACGAATGTACCTACGGAGGGTGGTCATGTGTGATCTATGAATTCGATTTATTTGGGAAAAATAATGAGAATTTTTGGAAAACTATACCTACCTGTTATCATTTGGAATTTCCTGTGAAAATTGAAACGATCGCCTTTGGAGAAGACAGATAAAAAATAATAACAGGAAGTGAGTCCTAGTTTATGAAATTATCAGGTTTAAAATTTATAGTATTTTTTGCAATAAGGAAATTTTCTCTCGGATGAAGTAATTGAATAATTGAAAAATTGACAAATTAGTTTTTTGAGATTGAAAATTTATTATTCTTAATAAAAGAAGTTGTACCTAGTGGTGGAATTTTATATCTTATTATTAGAAGAAAATATTCAAGAACTCCAAGCCGAGGTCAGATGGCGCATGGCGCTTACAAGTAAAAAACTTAGTTGAATAGGGACAAATATAGATTGATGAAATAGGGTTGATAAATACTGGAAAAATGGCAGCTTAAGTCACTCGGATTACAATAACGCACTTTTTATTATTACGTCCTACTTTCTGTAATCCTTAGTAATCCAGAAATACCCGCGCGACCGGTTTCGTCGTTTTAGACATCTTCAGGGACTTATTAGGTTATGGAATGAGTCCAATATTAACAAATTTAATTTTGCTGTACACTTAATCATTAACATTTCGTCTCTTGAAACTGAATATTTTTATTTTACCTACATCCTTCATGCCATAATGTCATAAAGTGCAGAAACAAGAAAAAATAATAATGTAGGTAGGTACTTATGAATCTTTTTGTGTAATATTTGTGTTAAGGCGTTTTCCCAATTTTGTTTTTTGTTTTTATTGGGGGTTTTTATTCAATAGCCCTCATTATATTATTAGTGCTTTAATTTGCTATTCTTCTGACGTTAAAACTAACGATCGAAAAGGGTAAAAAAATGTAAAAAAATGTAAAAAAATTAAAAAAAAATGTACCTACATATTAGGTGTGTTGACGCACCCTAAAAAAATTAAACACAATTAACTATGAAGATTAAGGAAACTCGATGACAGTAAGTCGTTTTCACAATGGTTTATTCAAATTTTGTTTAACGGTGTTTTGTCAGGAAGCAATGCCAAGCACATTTCAGGAAGCAATGAGGCTCAACATATATCTACATGAATTGTTAATTGCGATTTTCTATAATAGGAAAAGTTTATTGATCTGTCTTCACTTAGACCTCAGGTTAGAGACGTTACTGGACTTTTACTTGGATTTCACATAACTTCATAGCACAGGAAGTACTTTTTGACCAGAAATAAATAACCAGACCCTTATTGAAATAGTAATTAATACATAATTTTATGGTTTCCCATAAAATAAAATAAATTTATCTTAATAGAGGGTGTCTGAAAATGATGAGCAATATTAGGGGGTTGATTCTATCCGAACAATTAAGGTTTCTTCAACATTTTTTTCAAAAACCCAAAACGTTCATAGTTACAGGCTCTTGTAAATTGTTAGCGAATTGATTCTTTTTATATTTTTTTCTCGCTCTTGACCATGGATAGGAACCTTCTGCCATGCACTATTTTTGTCTCTTTTAAATTTCATAAGCTTGTATAACTTATGTAATTTTGTATTTTTGCGCTAAATTGGACGCGAATCCTTTAAAAGCAAAGAAAACATACATCAGGTTCTCTTGCATAAAATCATCAGTATCTTATACAGAACGTATCGGATGATGAATCACATGTATTAGTATCATCGGCACTTAATAAGAACGCAACATTAAGAACATTAGCTAAGACGTTCATTATTATGATAATTGATAAATAAGGGTGCGCTAAGAATCGTACCTTGCGGAACTCCACAACGAATGGGTAGTGCGGGGTCACGTAAGTAGCTTCTAGCAAGAGTGGAAGATTCCCGGGACAGTAAAAAAGGCTCTTAGTTTCCTTTTTGGATCCACAAAGACACTGATGTGTGAGATCGAACCTAATTTGGTTACGGTGGCTTTACTTCTAATGAAGCCATATTGTTCTGGAGAAATTCTGTGAAATACAAGAGAAGAAATTAAAACCGTCCAGGTACCTAAGCAAGATCCAGGCAATTTCGAAAAATTATTCAACAATGAGATGGAACGGTAGTTCAACAATTAGTTTGACACCCTTTTTTGAAAATGGACAACACACGAGAGATCTTCCAAGATTTCTTCTGTCTGCCGAAATCTTCTGTCAATTTACAAAGTCCGCTAAAAAAAATCCCATGTCTGAAATGGCAAATAAAGATACTGCCCTTTAAGATGATATTTGAAGACTTTTGTGTTGTCCACGATTTAGATTTAGATTTGTCATGAGTAGGTCATTGTGACATCTCCACTGCGACCAAAGATCTAATATGGCTCATATCTGATCGTGCTACGAGTACATTAACCCGATCAGGTCAGCCTCCTTGAGGAAGTCGATTTTATAGCTTATTATGACTATTGGGAATGTGTCCTTGTCCTCCGGTGTGAGATAGTTTCTCTCGAAGGACTATAGTCTGGTTCTTCCCAGAACGGGACACTCGCATAGGATGTGTGTTTTGCTGTTTCGTCATCCTACAAACATATACGGTATTCAGCGCTGATCGCTAAACCCATCCTGTGAAGATGATGGTTTAGCGTGCAGTGCCCGGTAAATAGGTCTATTAGGGTTTTCAGCAGTTCTTTCCTGTTAAATTCCAATAGTTATTTGGTCCATTTTTCGACCTGCCCTGTATAAAGACCTTCCAGTGGTTCAATCTTGGAAGTTTTTCCAGTGTTGTACAGTTTCGTATTTGTTTTGGCAATATTCGGTATATTTTCATTTACCATATGCAAACTGCTGGTTCTGGTCCGATAAGTTCGGACTCGGCACCTTTCCTAGCTAAATATTCGGAAAGTTCTTCTCCCATATCCAGCATGGCATGTAATCCAGATCAGACTCAATTCATTGCTCTTTGCTAAAGCATTCAGAGTTAAGTGACAATACCCTCTTGTGCTTGCAGTGGCTGTAGCTTAGGACTTTTAAAGCCGCTTGGCTGTCTGTAAATATCTTTATTGATCTGCATTGAGCATCTTTTTTCTTGAGCATCTTTTCCTGCATCTGCGCAGGAGCTCTATGGCATAGATTTCAACCTGGTAAGTAGTTGCGTGAAGGTCCAGGCTCGAGAAGACTCTCTTTTTCGAGCTACTGCTACACGCCCCAGCTCCAGTTCCTGTGGATGTCTTAGATCCATCGGTGAATCATCTGACATATGCAGTCAGAAGTCTGTTAGGAGTTTCCTGTTGTCCTCCCACACGTCTCTTCCCGGAAAAATGACCTTATAAACAGAGCGAGTCATGATGATCTTAGGCATTATGTCCGAGGTTACACCTAATGTATACTTTGACTTTCTATATCATCCAGTAATCTGGTTCGCTCCAAATTATAAGTCTTTGGCAAGCTTCTTGCCATCTGAGCATTCTCTATGTAGTCCATCTGGCTTCTTTCTCTGAATAAAAATGGAGAGGTTCATTAGGATTTCCATAGTCGCCGATGGTGTGGTGTTAATGGCACCAGAGATCTCTAGGCAAGCTTGTCTCTGTAGGCTATAGATCTTTGCTGTGGCCATGACTTGCCGACCTTTTGACCATTAATCGGTGCTACTATAATACGTAATAATAGGTCTGAAGATGATTGCATAAGACCAGTGTATCTGTTTGGGTATTGTTGTCCACAAGGAGAGTTTGGCTCTTTGTATTAGTTTATCCAGACGGGAGTTCCAGTAAGCTGTTTATTCAGGATGACTCCTAAGTAGGTACCTACTTTTCATTAGCTTCCTTTGCAAATGGAATTGTTTCTCCTCAGGTTTCTCCCAAAACAGTTGTTGGTGCTAAACCATTTAACCTTCTCTTTCTGGAAAATGATATTATGGCAGTTTTGCGAGGGTTCACTAACATGTGTTACCTCTCCCGCCATTGATATGTCACCTCGAGTATTTCCTGAAGAACCCTAGAAATGGTCGCTTCAGATCTTCCCTTGATCAGAATGAGCTAGTCATCGGCATATGCCTGGAAGTCGCACTCCAAGTGAGAGAATGGCCAGAGCTAGAAGGTTATTGACAAGAATGGACCAGAGCAAAGGGGAGAGAACTATACTCCCTGTGGACACCCTCTCGCGGGCCTGTCCACATATACATTTTGGTATAACAAGCCGATAAACTCATCGACATGGTGCCGATCTGGAACTCCTATAATGCCAGAATTTCCACATAGTAACTTGACTGCTAATCCGAGACAAGCAAATCCCTCCTGCGGGTGACTTTAATAATAATTACTTCTGAGATCACTGCATTTAGGGCCTCAGTTTAGGTACTTAGTCAGATATAGTTTCATGAAGTTTTTCCTATAAAGAAAATTAATAAAAAAATCTTCTGAAAATAATACTTTTCCAAAAGAATGTAAGCGGCTTCTTGAGTCTTGAAAAAAATGTTTTAGGAACTTGTGTATCAATAATAATTATATTATTGTTGAGTGTAGAGATCATCGTTTCCGGACATCCTATATTTCTGAAACATAGACCCGTCGTTGACCTCGAGTAATAGACAAATATTTTCGTAGATTCACAACAGATTTTTTGATTAAGGTATCTTATAGGGGAAAACTGTAAAATTTTCTAAAAGTATGAACAGGTAGTTATACTTTCTAATAAACTACTAAGTAATATCTCTAAGATTTACTTAACAGAGTAAACAATATGGTAAGATTTTTTTGCAAGAATTATACTAAAACGTGCGGAACAGTTTTCAATCACAGCTGTCTCATATCACTGAGAAACAGAATATTGAATTACCTACAAAAGTTTACTGACCAGTGACCACATAGGTGTGACATAAGTATGAAAATTATTCCTTCTAGCAGTTCTAGTATGAAGCGGAACTTCAGACGTTCTATTGCCGTTGAACTCCCGAGTTAATGATTCCAGTAGGGCAAGACAATAGACCTAAATAGATTAAGTTTAATCGGTTATATTAGATATTGTGATTCAGTTCGCGCGTAGGTTACTGTTACTGTATTGTGGTAAATGCAATAACGTACTTACTTATCGGTGTATTATTCTGGACATCGTCACTACAGGAATGAGTTTAGTGAGTACGATTCTGTGAAATATCGGACGTGAAATTGGTGAACTGGACCATGTCATATTGTGTGAAGTAATTGGATGTAATGGTTGGAATGATGTCCATCTTCAAAGATAATAATTTGGTAAGAAACTGTTTTTTTGTAATTTTTCAATTTGTAGGTAACTGAAGTTTTTCCTGCATTGAATAAGTAAACTTAATACCTACCACTTGACATAAATTCGAAGTGAGGGAAAAAGTATCAAAAAACCGTCTTTATCATCGGTCGAATTAAATTTCGGTAGATTAAATTTGTTCAGGACAGGAGACATTAATTGTCAGTTTACTTATTGTTTTCAGTCGATCACATTTTGATGCATACCATACCACCAGAACTGGGAGTATCTGAAAAAAAAGATACTTTTCAGTATCTAAGATACAATTAAGATAGTGTTGTGTATCTTATATCTAGATACTTTTTTATTTAATCCAAAGTATCTAAACTTGAAAAGATACTTTTTAAAAGTACCTATAAGTATCTTGTATTTATTTTTACATAAGTATCTAAGATATTTTGCGAAATAGATATTTTTTTAAGTTGCAACGTTTCCCGTTGTTGATTATGTTGCTTGCAGTCCATGGATTTCATTATGTAGGTACCTAATTGTATCTCTTGTCCTTAACGTAACCCAAACCCAACGGTGTTAAAACCAAACCAATAAATAAATCGGTATCAGGATATAATATATTAGTTCTTCTTTTGCCTAAGCATTTTTTTAGATAGGTATCTTTTGAAAGCTTTTAGTATCTAAGATAGTTTTGATGCATCTTGCATCTAAAGATACTTTTGTTACTTTGTATCTTTTTCTAAATGTATCTTAAGATACTTTTTAGAAATTATCTAGTATCTTGAATCTTAGATACTTTTTAAAGTATCTCTCACAGTTCTGCATAAAACCAAAATCACCTAATAATAATTAGGCATTATTAATAGCGTAGAAGACAACCAGAAATTAAATTTTCCAAGTTTTCGACCGTCAACTCCTTGTGCGTTTGCCGCCATCTTGACTATGGGGGTTGAGTTATTATTTTCCCAATTTATTGTTGAAAATAGAGATATGAGTTAAAAATACTTGTTATAGAGCGTGAAAATCCCTAAAAAACGATGTCTCTAACGATATTATGACCTTTTGCATAAATAAAAAAAAAATGGTAATATTTTCAGAGATATTCTGAAGAAAAACTTTCCTGGAACTTAATCTGTTCCTTACTCGCATCACTTATATTTTCAAAAATAAGCTGGAAAACTATAAAAAAAATTAACTGACCCCCAAAGTTTTCCACTATCAAGAGTGTGTAAAAAGCACAAGGTGTGAAAACTCTGAGAATTCAATTTTTTATTGTCTTTTGATAAACCCTAGCAATTTCAGCTTGTTACGGAAAATACTTACCTTCGAGATTGATTTTTCGACGCTGTGTTGCGAATTTCGCTTCCCAGGAAGAAAAATCTTTACGATTGGAAAAATATCTTTCACCACAAATTATGTAAAAACTGTTGGGAATATCATATCGTTTTGTAGGAACCTTAACACTTTACAAAAAATTATTCTATACTCATCGGTGTTATCAAAAACTTTGTAAAAACCTAAAAAACTATAACTCACTTCTCAAAATCAAGATAGCTGAAAACCCATATTAAGGTTGAAAACTTGGTGAATTTATTCATTTATTTTCTTCTAACAACCCTCAAATTCGATTTATTCCAGAAAATTGAATGATACTTTTCTATTATTTGACTTACCAGTTTAAGTTTAAGGGTTAATTAGATTCAGGGTTGAAATAATAAATATTTTGCCAAAAGTTGAAATTAACAGAGAGGTAGTAAAACATTAGAACGCTTTAAATAACAATATTTTAAAGAATATTTTGAAGAATTTCCAAAAAACAATTTTTTTTTAATAAAATACATCAAAACTGACCCATATCTTAAATACTTTAGAGATTCTGTTCGATTAATGAACTTAATAAGCATCCAGCTGACCTTCTCTCAGTTTATATTAATCAGATAAAATATGGGTGACCCTTCCTTGAACTGAACTGTAAACCTACCATGTCTGATTAATGGACATCTGGATTTTTGTTAAATTTATCTCCTAAATAGAATCCGGAAGGTATTTTCGGGTGGTTGGATCACTTTTGGTTTATCATAATATCACCATGTTTCGTCCTTTCTTTCTTGAGATCTTATCTACAAGCTCAACTTTTTTTAAGAATCGGTTGACAAAGAGAAGACCACTGAAAAATAAAAAGTGTTAATTTTTCATAACCCAGTAAATAAGTCCTCTGGTCCTCTTCAACGAGTCTCTTTGAAACAGTTGAAAAAAATTACGACATTTTAATAAAAACTCACGGAGACAAACATTTTCAATTAATAGGATATAATATGCCTTTAGTTAGCCTTTAATAATTATTACTGTGCAAATAGGATTTCGATTATTGCTATTTTAACAATTTCTTAGCGTATACATATACAGGGTGTCCCACGACATGAAATCTGGTTTTGAAATTTTCCTGAGGCCCTTCGTTTCGATTATACAGGTTGATTTGTGCAATTTGCCGAAATCTTTGATGAGCGATATCTTTTGAGCGAATTGATCGAATTTAACGGAGTTTGGTAGATATGCTCTACTAATGACTACCTCGCATTTTTCGCCGATTCGAAAACTGCAGGGCCGTACTTATTTTTTTGATATCTTTCGGTTTTGTCGAAAAGTTCAATTTCGAAACAATCTGTAGAAGGGTCCCCAGTATTGGCTAAATCTGTAGATAAAGTAAATTTATCTGAAATAACTACAAAATACGCAAGTTTAAAAAAATCACATTTGATTTTTCGTAAATTATTAACAACACATAAATTGAAATTCCGAATAAAAAACTAAAAAACTGAATTTTCTTCTCGATTCAGTTTAATGATGCCAAGTATTTTTTTTACCACAACTGTAGCCTTTTTCACGTAGTTTTAGAAAATGGCACCAAACTTTGAATAAAATGCATACAGGGTGAACTTTTCGACAAAACCGAAAGATATCAAAAAAATAAGTACGGCCCTTCAGTTTTCGAATCGGCGAAAAATGCGAGGTATTAAGTGTCATTAGGAGAGCATATCTACCAAATTTCGTTAAATTCGATCAATTCGTTCAAAAGATATCGCTCATCAAAGATTTCGGCAAATTGCACAAATCACCATGTAGGTATAATCGAAACGAAAGGAAAAATTTCAAAACCAGATCCTGAATCGCCTTGAAAAACTACATCTACTCTTAAGCTATTGCTTAAGATATTAAGTCATGTCGTGGGACACCCTGTATAGTGATACAGCGTATACAGTTAGACAGTTACTGAAAACGTGTTACAAATTTAAAGGGCATGTAAGTAGGAAATGGTAAATAGGCGAAAAATTTCCTGTAGAAATCAGTAGTTAGAGCTTTGGTTTTTGAGATACAGGGTGTTAAAGTTCTTCGAAAATATTTTTTGAATAATATCTAAAAATTGGCTAATCAGAATAAGTCACTTTTTTACAGTTATACTAATTTAGCTACATGATTTGAAACTCCCAATGAAAAATTCTTCACTCCAGTGGGGGAGTTCTGGGTATGTTGTTACCTTTTTTATTAAATAATTTCTATACTGCCTTTAATGGAAATTGGACATTTCTGGTAGATAGGTTTGTTTAGATGAGAAAAGTCATCTTACGCTTTTGTTGTACGTTTTCAAGATATTCCTAACGCAGGAAAGGAACTCATGTAAGTTTTTTGTAATACGTAGAAAATTTTTAGCTTATTTTTGAATTTTCTACAGGCCCTGTAAGTTTATAACACGTATCATTAACACCTTATGTATTGCAACACTGAAGTTTAAAAGTTAGGAGCACAGTCATTTTTGAACAAATGCTGGGAACCGATCATTTTTAATTAAGTCGTTTACTTACCCTGTGATTGTTCACTTATACAAGTTTTTATTCTGCTAACTTTGCTCTTCCCACTTGGGTGACGTATTGAGTAAAGATTATTAACCATTTTAACTCCCCGGAACGTCGAATCACTGATGGTCCCATCAGATCACCGTCAAACGTTTCAGTACTTATAGGTACGTCGACAAGTACTAAGTACCTACTGAGTACTGGTACATGCTTTAAATTATTTGTAGTTTTACAGGAGTTTGCAGTAAAAGAGTAGTAGGTACTAGTAATCATAAGGACAGACTATATGTGAGTAACGTGATTACTGACGTAATGACTATGTCTTCTTTACAGAAGAGACCATCAAGATTTTCTCTTACATAAATGTCTGACTATATTAATAACAAAATATTGGCAATTAATTACCTCTTTAAATAAATTTTCAAATTAAAGATCTCTTATTAATTAAGTTGATGAAAAGATCAGCTGCTTTTTCCATTTAATTTTAAAAGTCATCTACTTGTCTCATTAATGCAAACCAGCAAAGCAGCAAAATCATGGTCAACGACAGAAATCTGATGGACTAGATCCATTAATTAATAAGAATCATTTAAAAAAAATAATGCAATTAATGCCTTTCCTTTATTTAAATATATTGATTGGATATTGCTTGATTATGTATATTAAAGTAAAATTTATTAGTGAACGGACTTTACTGTTATTGGTTTATTATTGCGACAGTCTTTTTTGACAATCATGCGTATGAAAATACGTGGCATGTTCCTGAAATGCTGGAAAAATTCGTTATGGTATTTGAGGCATCGTTAGCGAGTTAGTGTGAGATCCCTAGAAGTCATATCAACTAAGAACACACCAGAAAAGATGAGCTGAAATTAAAGGGAAACATCGATATCTCTATGATGATTAGGTCATCCGAGGTTGTGTCTTTGGGAGATTTAAAGAAGCAGGGAGTTACCTACTTATGTAAAAAATCTCACATCATTTTCATGAAAAAAAAAACGGATTCATTTCTTTACGCCAGCTACTACCATCGAAAACAACAAAAAAAAAAGTAATTAAAAAATGGCATTAGTGAAATACAAAAGGTCATGGAAATAAAACAACGTACAATCGAGCTTACTGTTTACTGAACTAAGGTTTCCTATACCTTAGAGAGGTCCTGCATAAATTAAACAAACTAAGTATTCTCTCAATTTTTCAAATTAAAAAATTTTCAAAATAGATTAAAAAGGTTAACATCAGTTATTATAAAAATATTCCTATATATTCCTATAACGCTAATAAACAACCTGGATCTCCAGACCTTGACGGTATTGTTATTGCAGAAGGTAAAGTTATTGATAAGGAGCATGATAAATGAGTGCAAGCTTTCTAATGTATAAATAAATTAGTTTCTTGGCATTATCTAAACTCGTATAGTTTAAATTTTCAGCATAAAAATTTAAAAAGCCTTGAAATTCATGTGACTAAAAACTATTTTCTTGAGAGTCTCATGTTTATGAGGAATTGAAAATATGACAATATTATCTTGGTCTTGATCTTGCTTTTGCTCATCACTGTGACAATAATGTGAATCATTTTAAATTTAAAAATTAAGTATTTTTAAATTACTTGGAAAACTTTACTTAAAAACGTTATTATTAAAAAGGGCAATCCTGGATGATCTTCTTCCAGCATTTCTGTGGAAGGTATATTCCTTGGAACCAACTGTTTATTCATGTTCATGCAACGTCGGTGAGTAGCATCGAAATAGCATTGGTTATACAGATGATCCCAAAATGGCGGACACGGACAGCACCAAAGCATCTATTGTGGATTAAAGATTCTAAGTTTTATTTACTGTTTTCTCCAGTATGGCTCCCTTAAGAAGATATGACCACTTTTGTGGAAAATAAAGTCACAACACTGCACTGGATACCATTCTTCAGGCAGAAAAATAATGTGTAGGTCTACAATACCCAGATAGATGTTACCATGGAAACATATGAAATGGAAACACAACAAAGCCTAAAACAATAATCCGAGCAATAATCGTTGCGCGGATACAAATTCGATAATATTATTCAAAATCTCGAATTCGAACAACGATGCCACATTGAAAAATTTTGTTGAACTCAGGGAATAGGTAAACTTTGAATGCCTGTAATTCCGTTCCCGATAATAAAAATAATAAAAAGCAAACACTATCGTTCAGAGGGAATCAAGAGCATAGGATATGCTGATGACCTTGTCATATTAATTCAAGGCAAATTTAACGACACAATAAGGCCCTGTATGCAAAGGGCTTTAAATGTTGTAACCAAATGGACAAACGAAGAGGGACTGAACATAAGTCCCTCCAAATCAACCATCATAGCGTTTACTAATCGAAGGAAACTGGTGGGCCTAGGACCACTAAAACTTCGAGGCAGGAACGTACAAATATCGGGAGAGGTGAAATATCTTGGGGTAATCTTAGACTCAAAACTCACCTGGAACCAACAGATAGACAGGATTAAAAGAAGAGCGGAGACCACATTCATGATGGTCAGACGAACTTATGGAAAAACATGGGGATTAAAACCACATATGGTATACTGGGCGTACACCAGAGTGATTAGACCAATGTTGTTGTATGCATCTCTGGTATGGTGGACAAAGATGCAACAAAATACCGCGATAAACAAGCTAAGCAAGGTGCAAAGACTCGCATGCCTTGGAATAACGGGGGCAATGAAAACTACTTCAACTGCAGCAATGGAAGTCCTCCTAGACCTCCCACCACTTCATCTAATGATAATGGGAGAGGCAAGACTGGCACGACTAAGGCTGCAAGAAGAACCAAGGGGCAAATATGCGGAACTTGGACACAATAGAATAAAAAACTATGTGGAAGTGGACCTGCTAGATGCAAACACAGACCACATGGCTCCAAAATTCAAATTCCACAAGAGCTTTGAGGTGAGCATCAAAGATCGAGAGGAATGGAATGAGCCCACAGACAGCAACAGGCTGGTCGGAACAACCTGGTACATTGACGGGTCAAAGACCGACCAAGGAACTGGAGCTGGCATATACAATGAGTTGGACAATACTCAACACACCATATCTCTCGGGCAGTGGGCAACTGTATTTCAATCGGAAATATACGCTATGCTACACTGCGCGAGCATAAACAATAAGAGGGCCTACAAAAATAGACGGATCAATATATTAACAGATAGTCAGGCGGTTCTGAGGGCTATAGAAAGCCCCAAGATAACGTCCAGACTACTGTGGGAATGCCGTGAGAATCTCGAAACCCTGGCAGAACGCAATAAGGTAACCTTGATGTGGGTGCCAGGACATAGAGGAATCACAGGCAATGAAAAAGCCGACGAGCTAGCAAGAAGAGGATCCTCGGCTAAATACATTGGCCCAGAACCTGCCCTGGGAGTACCAAAAAGTACAGCACGGGGTCAGGTTAATATATGGGTCAAAGAAAAACACAAAATATATTGGGACAAAAAGACCAAACACCAACACGGGAAAGCCTTTATCAAAGGACCCATAAAAAAGACAACTGAAGAACTACTATTACTTAGCAGGAATCAGTTACGCATTACAGTGGGATTACTAACGGGACATATTGCCCTAAAAGAACACTTAAATAAAATAGGACTGTTCAATGGAGACCTAAGTTGCCGAGAATGCAATAGGGCCCAGGAGACAGCAAAACATGTACTGTGTGAATGCGAGGCTCTGGATCGCAGAAGACAGGAGATATACGGACAACAAAAAATGCGTCCGGAAGAATATGAAACTCATTCAGTAACGGGGCTGCACAAGTTAGTTCAGGGAACCAGACTGATGGAATGGGTGTCATGAAGCAAAAGGGGGTGCACAATAAGCCCATGAGGCTGAGGTGCTTCCGGTGACCAAGACGGCCCTCGAAAGGAGGGGCTTTTAGTGGGTGGGACTCCCACATAACCCAATGCATGGGTATCCATAATGGATTTACCCTCCTTTTTCAAAAAAAAAAAAAAAAAAAACACTATCGTTATAGTTTTGTGAAATAATGTGTTTTGCCAGTGGAAGTTGTTTAAATTTGACCGCCATTTCCATTTAAAGTTTAGAAAAAGGACACCCTATATCTCGGTGACGAAGTCGAGGAACCCATTTTCGTTTTAAATTTACAGTATTTCTGAACATCCTCTACAACACCCTGTATTCCGTGTCCGCCATTTCGGGATCACCCTGTATAATGAATAAAAAATTTCATCAAAGCAATAGGTAGCTTAGATGTTGGGAAGTCTAACTAAACTTTGACAGATACCCCCAATCAAATTACAATATTTTTCCTATAGACGCGGAAAAACAGCTCTTAAATTCACCCAACAGTCCCAACTCTTTTTGATTAAAGAAACTTAGAAGCTAGCTCATCCCTTATCTCTTTTCGGTAGGTTTCTGACCAGCATGTACGTTAATAATAGGTTAATAGAAGAATAAATTCAGCAACTTCTGTTTCGAACTTTTTTTTTTGAATTTCTTATTGTTCTTGGAAATGACAATTTAGGGGGTGAAACGATTTTTTCGATTTTACAACAAAACAGTCAATCGGAGGGTGAAAAATGGATCAGACAAAAGTTGTAGCTTTTGAGTTTCTCTAGAATATGCATAGTTTCAATTCTTTTTATGGCACGCTTGGCTGCTAAGTACTTATACAAAGACAGAGGGCGCCGAAAGTCAACCGGCGATAATATTTTAAAATCTTTTCGAATATTTCACATAACTAATTACTTTCATACCGTTTTCATGATTTTGGGGTTTTCGGGGTCATTGATTTGGTGAAAATGTTATCAATTTATGAAAGACGGAGCAGCCATTTTGTTTTTTGAAAATCGGATATCGGATTCTTAATCAGCGACCCTGAAAACCCAAAAATTAGTGAAAACGCTATTATTTGAATTAAGTAGTTATGTGCATAGATTCAAGAATTTTCCAAAATATTGACCCTGATGGTCGGGTTTTGGTGCCCTTTATTTCCGCACTTCCGTACCAAGCATGCAAAAAAAATAAGATACGTTTGTTGTTAGGGAAACTTAAAAGATACAAATTGTGTTGATAGGTATACATATTACTTTCACCTTCTGATCGACCGTTTTGTTGTAAAATCTAAAAAAAAAAAAAAAAAACGTTTCCACCCCCAAAAGTGAAAATTTTGAAAGTTTGTAACTTTTCAACAATAGGAAATTTCAAAAAAAGTTATTTTCTTTAGTTATTCTTACTTGTTAACAATTTTTGTAATACCTAGTATTTTTTTACATACAACCGATATTTATTGAGATACATAATTTCATCCCCTAAATTCGAAATGGCGGCCACCCCTTGCGGAATCTGAAGGGCGAAAACTTGGCTGGAGTGTTCTAGTGGCGCCCTCTACCTATCATTAAAATTTCGTTATAGGTACTTCTAATTAACGCAGTTTAAAAGTATTAAAAGTACTGTTTGACTTAACTATTTTGGCTGTTTCTGCTTAGACGTTTTTTTTCACGATGGTTTATCTAAAAAGAGGTAGGAGCTGTTAAACTGTTATACAAAAAGCCATGTCTTTCAGAAATCAAACAATGCCTATTACATTGATAACTGGGTACCTACTGAAATATGACGACGTCTTAGAATCTTAGAATCTTTGTACTGTTTACGTTTTCAACCCACCCTAACTTATTACAAAAAATAAAAAAAAATTCTATAAACTTTTTAGACTTATCTATCACAAGAATAAATAATCAATTTGACTTTTCTGTCTACATAAATACTATAACACTTATAAGAATTTCGTAATATACCTTTGATTCAAATCATCCATTTTCACACAAACTTTCAGCGTATACTTCAATGATATCATTAACACATACGTAAAAAACAAGACCTATTAGCCATAAACCTCAATTTTCCTAAGCAAAACAATGAAATTAGAAAATATTCCTCATTGACTTACTTTGGAAACATTTCAACACAAATTTTCACTACATTTAATATTTAAAACACCATTACATTTAATATTTCATTTAAATCTTTTATAAGCAATGGTTCTATATTTCCGAATGCAAACAAAAACTTATCTAAATTACAAAAACCTGGAATTTATCAATTAAACTGTTCTGATTGTAATAATGCAGTTCATATACGACAAATTTACAGAAATCTAGAAATCTACGATTATTATTAACGTATTAACGAGCATCCAGTCTCAAGCATCCAGTAGAAAGATCAAATTTTGCAAAAAACTTAATAAAAAATAATCACACTTTAACAGCAAACAATAAAATTGAATTACTCTATCACTGTGGCGACTCGTGAATTGCAAAGCTGGTGAAGTGCAGATTCTGCACAGGACAGGACAAGGTCAGCTCGAAAATTCGATTTTTGAAAAGTTCGGCCAGCTTAATTTTTTTTTCAAAGTCCGGTTAGACAAGATCCGGTTACCTCGATTTTTTTGCAAGATCCGGCTTTGAGAAGCTCAAAAAAGCTTGAATTTTCGGATTGACCGACTTTTGCATGGAAAATCGAATTTTCGAGCTGATCGGAGTTTGTTGAAATAATTCAAGCTGACCGGATCTTGTCAATAAAAAATTCCAGCTAACTGGAATTTATAAAAAAAAATCATTTCTAACCAGATCTTGTAAAAAAACAACAAACTAAAATTAAAAAGTCTCGGCGCTTGTTAATTTACTTATATTTATAGGATTTTTTAGTACGCACTGACTTTACGTATAAGACTCTTCAAATAATTTAAAAATGCATTATTTATTTAGAAATACGTGACGTGGCACTTCATTCACTTCATATGAAAAGCGGTAACTGATACGTGTTCATTAAATATGTTAAATTAAATTTTCTTGAATCTCTAGAAATAAATCTTGAAGATTTACGTAGTTAACAAAACACGTTCATAAATAAACATCTCGCTCTCCATTGCTTCATTTTCTTCTTGATGTCAACAACTGTGTAGGTTCTGAAGATGCTATAGGTACTAAAATTATTTTAGAAAATTTTTTATAGTGGATGTATCAATATAATGATCAATATAATACTAACTAAAGATATTAGAGGCATTTAGAAAATAATGATACAGATAGAGTATAGTCATTCTTTATAAATTTCTCAATCATTTTAAAGTAGATTTCTAATCATTATTTCACTTCCTTTTTTTCGTTCCGTATAGATAATGCATTAAATCGAAATTAGTTCCATTGTTATTTTTTAACGATCAAAATGAAATTAAACACGGAAACCAAAACGTCTAAGTATTTATTTATTATATGGCTCGACTAATCCATCTGTATCATCTTCTTACGTTGTAATAAAATTAATGCTACAACACCTTTCACGGGAGAAAATTGGCACCTTCGGTACCATAAAATTTTAATCCAAGTATTTTTAAAAGTGAAAAGAACAATAATAAGTGTAATCATTTTCACCATACTCCTTAAGAGCTAATCAGAAACTCTTCTCAAGTGTGGTTTTGTTAATTTCCGGCATCCAACGCCTTCTTGATGAAGATGGGGAAAATGAAAGCGCTTATGCAACGTTTCAAAAATGTAAAACCACTTTCCGAATCAGAAGTTATGGTTACAGAAAGGTGTAGCGAAATGTAGAAGAGTGCTTGAGGGATGGAGAAGGGTATGCTGGAGTCATAGCCTCAAAGGACTAGGACCAGGCTATCCCGAATCGCCGAATCCTGATAACTTAAAATTAAATCTTAATCCGAACGGTGTGGCATTTATCTTTGGGAGATATACGAAGCGAATACTACCGTGGAATTTTAATTTTCATGAAATTTCAGGAGAAAAAAACCTAACCTGACCAAATGACCTGACTTAGTGGAGGGAGGCTAGTGGAGAGGAATTAATGTCACCAAGGCGCATTATTGTCGAATATTGGAGCATGAATGCGTAAAGTTTCCTTTAGGCAACAGACGGTTAGCCGAGTATCTACTTAAGTAAAAAATGGAAATAAAACGCTTCTAGGCAACTATTGACCAATCGCCCTTCTCGCCTAGCGGTCCAAAAATGGAGAGGGTTATCAACTCCGAACTGCCTCTGGAAAGAGCTGGAGTACCAAGTTATTAAAAGTTATCGTGAATATGGATTTAGCAAGAAGTGATCTTCTTGCATACCTCAGTCATCTCCGGATTTTGTTTATATGGCAATCGTGAGAGGTTTGGGGAGACACAAACAGTGGCCTTAGATGTAGTAAGAGCATTTGACAGTGTTTGGCACCGGGGACTTTTCTCAACAAACTTCTTTTAGTGTATTTTTTAACAAAAAAATACACTATTGAGGACGACATCACTTTTCGAAAATCACCCAAACTCATCAAATGTCCACCGATCATGACCCCCAGATCACGAAAAAGTGGTTTTCCAAAATTCACCTGCCCACGATATATATATATATATTTATATATATATTTATATATATATATTTATTTATTTCTCCAAAATCACGATTTTTCGATTTTAAAAACGCTCCTGTAGCTTTATCTTTCAAGATTAGTGAACGAAATTTTGGATTCTTGTAAAGCTTGGGAATGACTTTAGATTTTCGTTGAAAAAAAATCCAAAAGTCACGTTACTTCTACAGGGTGTCCTTTCAAAGTTCCCCAAATGCGGTCCTTGAGGCACGGTTTCTGGCCGCAGTTTTCAATCTAGGGGGCTGAAACTTTTGTGAGAGTAAGATGTCCACAAGGAGTGGTCTGGTATTGCACTTGAGCCAAATCGGCCGAGCCGTTTCAAAATGGCGGCCATTTGAATTTTTTGAACATTAACGGAAAATTGACAATTTTTTGAACCATTGTATGAGCAAGATGGCAAAAAAACTTTGAAATCAAATTAACAGGATTTGAAGAAAATTATTGGAAATTTGAGTTAATGCAATAAAATTAGCATATTTTCCATTAATAAGCCAGTGTCGTGGGTAGGAAAAAGGGTGAAAATGTGTCAATTCTATAACCGTTTATGAGTCCATTTTTGAAGAAGTTGAACCGAAATTTTCCATTTTTTTTGCTTTAACATATAATTTGATGTCTTAGCTTCAATTCGCCTCGATTAATGTAGCACTTTAAACGAAAGATAAAAAAGTTTTTCGCTTGTGCAAAATTAGCTTACACTTATATAAAATTATTAAATCGATGAAATGGTTCGCAATTTATTTTTTATTTTTTTTCACATTCAATTATGAATGGTTCTGAAAATTAGAAGAGCAATCGCAACGACAATTAAATCACCTACATGCAGGTGAAAAAAGTATTCAAATTGGTTTTTTAATAACTAAGATATGACCAGTTTAAAAAACCTTCTTGCGCATCAATCGCAGAAATAGTGTATTTTTATGCGATTCAATTATGAATATTTTCACCGCTTTTTAAATTATTGGCTTTCTGAAATTTTCCACAGTCATGTCATGTTAGCGTAGTGCTTTAATGTGAAAAATTTTCTGTGATAATTTCATTTCATTTCGTTTCAACACGTGCCTTAGATCGGATTTTTAAATTTAAAAATCAAAAAAATTGGCAAAATTTTACAATTTTGTCCCTTTTCCTATGCCCGCCACTGGCTAACTTTACTTGAAAAATACTATTTTTTACACTACCTTTAATAAATTCGGAAAAATTTGAAAGGAGAGTTTTGAAAACCGAAAGTTTGAAATTTTAGAGGAATAAACATCATTTAAAAATATTCGAATATGTCTCCGCCATTTTTATATTTGCTTCTTGAAATTTTTGAAGGTTAAATGCTATTAGTATAGTTGTCTACTATCAAAATTTCCGTTCTATTCCTTCAAAAATAAGCTCATGAATGTTTATAGAAATGTAGACATTTTTACCCTTTTCCTACCCACTACGCCTCTGGCTTATTAATAGAAATGATGCAAATTGTATTGCATTAGCTCAAATTTCAAATAAGTTTATTTCAATCTTGTTAATTTTGTTTAAAAGTTTTTGATCTTGCCTATTTAGGGGTTCAAAATCTAACCATTTTCTAAAAATTGAAAAGGCCGCCATTTTGGAATGTCTTTACCTATTTTACTCAAATACAGTACCAGACGACTACTTGAGGGTATCTTACTACCAAAAAAATTTCAGCGCTCTAGATTGAAAACTTCGACCAGAAACCGTGCCTCACGGACGGTTTTTTTTCTGAAATTCGGAGGGACATCCTGTAGAAGTAACACAACTCTAGGAAAATGTTTTTTACGAAAATCAAACGTCAGCCCTAAGGTTTATAAGAGTAAAAAATTTCGTTCATTAATCTTGAAAGATGAAGCTACAGGAGCGTTTTTAAAAATTTAGAGAAATTAATTTAAAAAAAACATCATGTAAAAAAAAATCGAATATCTCCGCCATTTTTCTTATTTACTTTTTGAAATTCTCAAGGGTTGAAGTCTATTAGTATAGTTGTCTACTGTAAAAATTTCAGTTTAATTACTTCAAAAATGTGCTCATAAATTGTTGGAGAAATTTAGCCATTTTTACCCTTTTCCTACCCACGCCACTGGCTTATTAATAGGAAAAATGCAAATTTTGTTGCATGAAATTAAATTTCAAGTCATTTACTTCCAATATTGTGAATTTGATATAAAACTCTTTTTCTATCTAGCTTATACAGGGGTTCAAAAAATAGTCCTTTTTCCAAAAATTAAAATGGCCGCCATTTTGAAACGGCTCGGCCGATTTTGCTCAAGTGCAATACCAGACCACTCCTTGTGGATATCTTACTCCCACAAAAATTTCAGCCTCCTAGATTCAAAACTGCGACCTGAAATGAGATGACAAAAACCGGATACCTGGAATTTTGAAGGGACACCCTGTAGAAGTGATGGGACTTTTGGAAAGTTTTTCAACGAAAATCCAACGTCATTCCCAAATTTTACAAGGACCCAAAATTTCGTTCACTAATCTTAAAAGATAAAGCCACAGGAGCGTTTTTAAAATCGAAATTTCGCGATTTTGGAGAAATATATATATATATAAATATATATATAAATATATATATATATAAATATATATATAAATATATATATATATATCGTGGGCAGGTGAATTTTGGAAAACCACTTTTTCGTAATCTGGGGGTCATGATCGGTGGACATTTGATGAGTTTGGGTGATTTTTGGAAAGTGATGTCGTCCTCAATAGTGTATTTTTTTGTTAAAAAATACACTAAAATAAAATGAGTAGATGTAGGTACCTGACGTACTACATATATCAACCCCATCATCACTACAAATTCGAAACGCACCGTGTGGCTCAGTTTGTTACATCCTTGACTAGCTAACTGTTGGAGCGGGTTCGCATCCACGAGAGGATCATTCTTTTTTTTTGTAGGTAGGTGGAGTTTTCCCAAAAAAAATCGGATTATTTTTCATTAAATTCATTATAAAAAAAAATAGGAAGAAAATATTTATTATTGAATCGCATAAAAATACACTATTTCTGCGATTGATGCGCAAGAAGGTTTTTTGATAGACATCTCCCTTGGTTGTGTTGAAACTAAGTTTCTAATGAAAGACATCATCGAATTACCATGGCATCAATGTTGGTGTTCCCCAGGGCTCGGTGTTGCCTCTTACTATTTTCCTAATGTTATTTGCTGGAAAATAAAATAGAAAAATTAAATATTTTAATGAACTTAAACGTGTAATTACTTGATAGTTTCAATAGTAAAGAAATGTCTTAATTTCATAGTGGAAGTTGCTTATTAGAATATTCTAACTGCTTATAACGTATGGACTATAGACTAGACTATATGAAATAACATATTATTAAGTATGCATGTGCGTATACTGTATAATATTACATGGGAATTATTCAAGTTCAATGTTAATAACAAATTTCATCCATGAAGAGTTGAGACACCTGCTTGTTTGCATCTAGAAATAGAAGATTCAGTGACCGCAGGTAAAAGTAATCCAAAATAGTGAAAGTAACTATCGCAATTAAAAGATTTACGCTATGAGAATGCAGCGAAGAAACGTGTTTGGGAATTGTAATTTATAAAGGTGAAAACTATGGGTTTAATAAATTAAATATCATCCTTCTAATAGGCTATAAATATCCGAATTCAGTTTATGCTAATTTGACAGCTTCTACCCACCATTGAAAAGGACAGCTACGATAGCTATTCCAAATTAATTATGATATGAAGATGTGCTTTTCGCGAGTTAAAGATAAATTCTTATGGAAATAACGTGTGACCCTTTTTTGTCTAAAATTAACCGGATATTTACCATAATTTCAATAAATTTCTAACCATGTTCTGTTAGTAATTCTTATTCATACATCATTTATCTACTTCTGCCTTATTAAAAAATAAACATCATTGAAATTATTCTAGAAAAACTTAGAAAGCCTCTAATAATTATTTAATTTTTAATCTTAATTTCAGAGTATTAAAATATGGTATCAAGTGTTCGAAAGAGTGTGTTGAAGGTGAAGAAATTAGGTACGAAAAAAATCAAATTCAAGTTTACGGCGGCTGTAGATATTTTAAGATTTCTACCATACAGTGTGTGTCACAGGCATGGTACACCCCCTTTTTTTTTCTTTTTTTTTTGGAGATAATTTTTTGAAATTTGGTACGTCGCATATTCTCGATAGAGCACACTTTTTAGCAGAAAATGAATTTTTTCCCACATCCGGTTTTTCCGGAAATGTTACCTACTTTTTATTTTTAAATGGGACACCCTATATATTATTATATTTTTGGATTCTATACATTTGTACAAATCCAACAATACCACATAAGTATCTACCATTTTAAATGTCAAATTTGTTTTTATTAAATTTTTTATTTCTCAATTATAGTGTGCCATGACTTCAGTTGTGTTCGTCGCAGATGCAAAATGGGTACACCAAAATGTCCCTTATTGGAAGTAATAGTAGATGGTACCTCGGTACCAATATGGTACCATTTGAAAAAAAGGAATTCAGCTCAAAAAATCATTCCGATGCGCATTATTCATCCATAAATCACTTAATTTAGTACTTTGAACAAAAATTCGATTTTTCTAGCATTAGATGACCCAATTGGAGTAAAACGAAATAGTCATGGCACACTATAATTGAGAAATAAAAAATTAAATAAAAACAAATCTGACATTTAAAATGGTACTTATGTGGTATTGTTGGATTTGTACAAATGTATAGAATCCAAAAATATAATAATATATAGGGTGTCCCATTTAAAAATAAAAAGTTGGTAACATTTCCGGAAAAACCGGATGTGGGAAAAAATTCAATTTTCTGCTAAAAAGTACGCTCTATCGAGAATATGCGACGTACCAAATTTCAAAAAATTATCTCAAAAAAAAAAGAAAAAAAAAGGGGGTGTGCCATGCCTGTGACACACACTGTATATAAATTTTCTTATGTATAATATACACATTATATTATTCTATGTATGTAAGTGTAGCTTATAGATATATTCCATAATAGTCCTTTGGAGATTATATGAGTCTTGGAGCCGAAGTTGAGTGATAGGAGAATAATATAAGGGATGAAATAACAATTAGGTACTTACGCCTGTAACATACATGTGCAGATATAGATTGAAGCCCTATATACGACTCAACAGCCTGGAATCACTAATAATTTTAAAAGGTGTCGCGAGCCTTCTGTGGTGAGCCATCGGTGGCGAGCCTTCGGTGATGAGCCGTCGGTGGCGAGCCTTCGGTGTCGAGCTGCACGCTTTTACAACTTAAAGAATTAATTCTAATGGTGAATTCCCTTCTAGCATGTTACATGATGATGATTTTATATGGCTTGAACTTGCCAGTCTTATTTTCATTTTACTTTTATATACAGGGTGATTCATGACTAATATGACGTATTTAAATGCCCGGTAGGGGACATCGAGGCAAGTCTAAATCTATCACATTTTTTTGCCAAATAGGTATGAAGATACAGGGTGTTTTCTCTGTTCGGGCTTAATTATTTTAAACGGCGATATCTTTACAGCGGTTTGATGAAATCCAACAAAATTTTGTAAAAACACTTTTCTACCGAGGCACTTCAAGATGACCTATCGATAAATTGAAAATCCAGGACTGTACATGAAAATAAATGATTTGCACTTTTTTTTTTACAAAAAAGCACTTTATTTGATCGACTTTCGTAAAAAAAAATGCAACGAATTTGGAAAGCACAGCAAATTTTATGAATAAATGAGCTTCTTACATCGTACGGCACACTTCGATCAATTTCACAAAATAGACCACCTATCTAAACTTTAATTATCAATTTTTCCGCACAAATTGTTTCTAATGTTCCTCAAAATTAATTTGACATCATTTCAAAAGCTGAGGTATTGCCAGAATTTTAAATCTAGAAACCAGGGCTTTAGGTACTTGAAGAAAAGTGCTTCGGTTTCTTTTAAGAAAAGCACATTTTCCGATGCGATTTCGGAAAAACGTCGTTTGATTCGGAGAGTATAGAAAAACTGCGGAGAGTACAGAAAAAAATGCTGTGAAATGAGCTCTCATATCGCACGGCACACCTCGACTAGCTTCACAAAAACAAATTGTAAAATGCAGTACAGCATTTATTTTGATCTATTTTTGTGCAGCTATTCGAATCGTAGCATCATACTTAACTCTCCGAATCCGATGATGTTTCTCCCGAAAGTCGATCGGAAAATGCGCTTTTCTTAAAAAAAATGCGAACAATTTTCCCTCAATGACGGCCTACTAGATTTTAAATTCTGGCAATAATCTACCCCGTAAAGTCAGTCGGAAAATGTGCGTATGCAAACTATTTCTTTTCAAGTACGGTCCTGGTTCTGCAATTTGCGGAAAGGTCATCTTAACTGTCTCGGTAGAAGAGGTTTTTTGCTAAATTTTGTTGGATTTCATCAAACCGTTGGTTGCAAAGATATTGCCGTTTAAAATTCAAGCCCAAACATAGAAAGCACCCTATAGCTTCGTACCTGAGGCCAAAAAAAAGTCATATATTTAGATCCTCGATGTCCCCTACCTGGCATTTAGCTACGTCGCGTTAGTCATGAATCACCCTGTATAATTATAACTACCTACTTTTACATAAAACACGTGTAACGTGTAAGTAGTCATCAGGATAACAGGACTGAAAACGTGCATGAAAATGTTCTCACTGTTGTACCTAAGTGTGCCAAAACCGGGCACGCCTTTCAAAATTGCTGTTGCTTTGTCTCGTCATCTGCGAAACTCTCCAAGTTTCTTGTCATTTCCAATGGCATCTGTTAAATCCAACTTTTATTCTTCTTTTTATTTGCTTTGGCACTATCTGCTTCAAGATATCTTTCTGATTAGATGATCATCTGACGACAGCCTTTTATAGCGCCATTGACGTGCCTAGGCTTATGCTAAGCTCAACGAGTCACTTTATTACTTAACGCTGGATCTCTGAAAGTTCCAAACACTTCTTTCTCTTGTTGTAGACAGGTAGGTATTCAAATATATTAATCTTTACTGAACCAATAGGGATTTCTTCCACTTGAGACTTTCTTTCTTCGTTGTCGACACTTTTAAATAGATCTCTTAAGATCACAAAATTAGAAAATTAACATAAGCATAAAGGAAATCAAAAACAAGTCTAAGTAAAATTGAGCAATGAAATTTTTTCAAATTGTTCACGGTCGTCGTTCAACATCCGTAAATGTATTCGTTATTTTTGTATCGCGGCAATAAAGATAACTTTTTATCACCAGAATGAACAATACACCATACATGAATAATAAATGCAACTTTTTAGGAATATTATAAAATTAAATTTATGCTGAAACCAAAATTTAAATAGACAAAAAATTAAGTAATACAATTTGCAGAAAAGATTGCTTGTTGACAGAAAAACAAAACAACATAAAATTTAAATTTCATTATAAATTGCTTTTTACGATTAGGGACCTTTACCCAAAATATCTAATAGGAGAGGGTAAAAATGATTGGAAAACGTTTAACTTTGAATATGTTAACTTCAAAAATTTTATGGAAACATCCTCCGTTTTACTGCAAAACCAAGATGAATGGTTAAGGTACGAAAATTCTACTTTCGTAATCTTTTTTGTAAATTGAAATCGGGCCATGTCTGCATAACATTCAGGCTTGCTGGAAAATTGTATAGGTACTAAAAACTTCAAATGGCAGATCGAAAGCTGTAAACCGGACAGTGCCTGCTTTGTGCCCATAACAAGTTTTTATATGAATAACTAACACTGACTGGAGGATTTACGCTACAACTAAAAAAAAAATAATAACCGAGTATGAATTTTTAAAAATACTGCACTTTGGCCAGTTTTTCCCGATTTTCTCCGAAACCAACCGCTCGATCGAATTGTTAGACCTCTCATTTTCTTCATGTTTTCATTCTTCACAATTTCTTTGTTGACACTATCACGATGACTCTGATCATAGTTATAATTTTATAAACAAAAAACTAAAACAACAGCGATTTTTTGCATAAAATTGTTAATAAAATGTTATAAATAATAAAGTCGAGTGAGAAATATCTCACAATATCATATGAAATTATTCCCCAAATAATGGCGCAGTTATTTTTTTCTAACACTTTTTAATGAAAATATATCTGATCTAATTGTCGAACTCTCGTTTGCAAATCATCATCTGATACATTTTTTGTAAAATGCAGAAATTCCCCATCACCATGAGCCCAAACTCAATAGACGAAGAGTTTTACCAGTAAAGAAGAAAACCTAGGAAAATAATTTCAGAATAATCTTTTTATTGTTTTTTTTTGTCAGGTTGAAAATCTTCTGCTACGACTAGTAGTCTTAGCGCTAGCTCTTCGTTTTTCAACGGGTGGATCCTTTCGTGGATTTGCTATTTATTACCAAACTGTCTCCAAATTATGTAGTCAAAGAAATCCAATTAACTGTAAACTATTGTGAAATAATAACAAAGTAAATTTAATTTAATTTGTCGTTAAATTTCTTCAACTGCGTGATTCAGGACAGTTTGTTTGGTAACAGTAAATAAACCAATAATACAAAAAAAAAATATTATTTTCCTTTGATCGTTTTCTCACAATCTACAAGAACATCTCCTGGGAAAATGTAGTAATTATTATTTTTTCATGTCCTTGATGTGCGTGCATATCTGCATACTTATACAGAACCATAAAATGGGATACAAAATAATTGTGAAAATTTTTCTAGTAAATCAGCATAATTTGCATAAAGAAAGAGTTGAAAAACGCAATAACGTTATTATTTCCTTGCACGTATTTACTATAAACTGCCTGTGTAATTAATTAAGATAATTTGAACGAGGAAGGTCATAAACAGGTAGAAGTATTCATGACAATGACAGTGTTGGTGTTACGCTGCTGATGAAAGAAGCCTTACACAATGGGGACACCGGGGCTTAACAGTTCCAGTGTTGCCGATTTACGAGTATTGAATGAAGCAATTGGAGCAATAAAATCGTATCGATTGCGAATTAATGTAGCATTAAATAAAAATTTCTTTACCGTATAGGTTTACAATAAGATAAATACTGAAAGTAATGGCAGCTGTGCTAAATATTTAATACACCAACAAATTAAGTTTCTAGTTCAGGATAATGAGACATTCAATTTTAAATAGCGTGGAGTTCATGCAGCGGCGCTACAATAGGTGCGAGCAAAGGGGTCAGTTGTCCCCAAGAAAAATGAGATATCGTTTACATCGCCGGGTAATTATATTTTAACTAAAAATTTGAATAAGTAGATAATAAAAATGAGAAACTTGATACTTGACTCCACGCTTGAATGATTAGCATGTGCTGTTAGACACTGCCACATTTTGTCGATTTTGTTATCGTTGATACTGTAACCGTGCTACAATAAAATTCTTGTGGCTTTCCAGAACCGTTACCATGAGCTTTTTCATGTACCATTTATCATGTTGGTTTTGATAAAGTTGCAGTCACTTTTTAGGTTGCAGCCCTCAGGGAACGTAACTTTTGGAAGACTATTTCAAAGCTTTGAGAAGCTGCTTCAAAATTGGACGAGCTTTCTTCACATAAAATAATTTTTAAATACGGTGGTATACGAATTGTATACCTGATATGAATTAACCTTGGCGACTCGACGTGTATTTCTGCCTTGCATTATTCTTAGTTACATAAATTAAGCGTGCCAATAAGAGTCAGGTCAGCAACTTTTCTCCAGCGTTCCAGTCTCTCCAAAGCTGGATCATTGATTAAGCGAGAGGTCCTCTTTAAGAATCGGAGTGCTTATGTTTTTAAGCGAAATTGACATGACGTGGCTCACCTTGTGTCTTTTAATTTACTAACTGTTAGGTAAGACATAAATATGTATGTATATATAACGAGCAGAAAAAAACTTATCATCTTTAGAACCATCAAAAATCCTGATTCTCCTCCGATAATTCGAATTGGATGGGGTGCTATAGCCGAAAAGTCACTAGAAGGGGAGACATGAGAGATCAAGGTAGATACATCCCCATAAATATAATTTGGGTACAAAGTTGTAGTATTTTTGTACAGAAAGGGAGTCCAGAAGCATTATTACTAAAAATATAGGGGCATCAATCATCAACGCCATCTAGGCAAAGCTTATGTGAAGGTTTCGTTTGAACTGGGGAAAATTCCGACTCAATAACCTCTTACAATAAATAAGAGAAAATACGTTCCAACTTGTTTGGTAGTAAGTGTCCACAATAAATCATTGATCCAAGATTTCTCTCAATCGCAAGCGCTTTTGTACATACTTCGAAGATCACATTTTCCGACGACGGTGATTTTTTTTAAGTAGTTGGTTATATGCAAAGAAATACGTAAAACCGTAAATGGCCCAAAATTGCGGAAATTATCAAAAAAATTTGGTGTAACTCCGGACAGTACGTCCTAGCGACGAACTGTACTGATATTCTGAGTGTTCGAATTAGTAGAAAACAACACTTTTATTAATTGCCCAATTTTTTTTTTGCAAATTTAACCTACCCTGTAACTCTTACGGTTTTCGAGATTTCTATGCTGTTCATTCTTATATACACTGTATAGGGTGTCTGCTTAAGGCTGGCCACCGGCCATATCTCGGAAACTAATGGGCCTATAACCTCAAAATAAAAAATTTCCAGACATAAGTGATCACGAGAAATTCAATGAAAATATTTTCAAGATGGCCGCACTTCTGGAAATATCGGAAGTTGACACCTACTTCGTTATTTTAACGGAAACACCCTGTAAAATATTATATTTTTTAAATGTCTAAAGAAATCGAATACAGGTGGTTTTCACCATCGGAATTTAAATTCAGCGGTTTAGGAGTTATAAACAAGTGAAAATCGAAAATTTTCAACTTTAAAGCAGTGTAGAACTAGAACGGCTCCAGATATCCAAAAACGGTTTACATGTCCCTTATCTTAACTTTTCACACAGTATCCTACTATGTGCTTTAAATTTTAATACAGGGTGATGAAAAATCGAATAATTTTCATCACCTTGTATTAAAATTTACTCTACATAATGCGATAAAACATGAAAAGTTAGGATAGGGACATGTAAACCGTTTTTAGATATCTTGAGCCGTTCTAGTTCTAGACTGCTTTGAAGTTGAAAATTTTTGATTTTCACTTGTTTATAACTCCTAAACTGCTTAATCTATATTCCAATGGTGAAAACCATCTGTATTCGATTTCTTTAGACATTTAAAAAATTTACAGGGTGTTTCCGTTAAAATAACGAAGTAGGTGTCAACTTCTGGGTATTTCCGGAAGTGCGGCCATCTTGAAAATATTTTCATTGAATTTCTCGTGATCACTTATGTCTGGAAATTTTTTATTTTGAGGTTATAGGCCCATTAGTTTCCGAGATATGGCCGGTGGCCAACCTTAGCAAGACACCCTGTATATGAAAATGGTGCATGGAATAAGTTTACCTAAAACATATTTACTAAGGAGATTATGTATTTAGTATTTTTAGAGAAGTGGTCGTTTAAGTTTCAGCCATTCCAGGATATTTTATAAAGGATTCTGTTATATCAGAAATATATCTCATATAGAAAATACTCCTCAGACAGACGAGATGACAACCAAAAAGCCACAACCGCGAGTACAAGCGACCTAGATGCGGTTTATCTGAAAAGATTTCGGTTTCATAGTATTCAGGAGATCCTGAAAGTCGAGCCAAAATTTTGATACATCAGATATTACAGTTCAGGTGGTAAAAATACATTAATTCGGTCAAGACAGAATCTCTTGGCTAAAACAATGTCGAGCTGCTATGTGTTGAATATCTCAATAAGAGATTTAAATCTGAAAAGCGCGTTCGCAGATTGTCTTGACTATCCTATAATACAGCTAGCAGTCCGTGATCCAAAAGAAGAGAAGCGAGAAGGATGGGGAAATTTGAACTGTTGAGCGAAAGAAAAATATTCTTTGAAACCAATTATTTCACGGGTACTTTTTCAGTTTTAAATGTTGATAAAAAGATTTCATTATATCTTTATGCATTTTAGACTTTTATTGATCCAGTGATGCTTGTCGCCTTCCTCTTTGGCAAATCTTTTTTATTATATAGCACCACAAAACGCCTTTAAGTAACGTGATAAAATTTCATGCTCATATACCTCAATCAAAGACAAAAACATGTTTGGTAATCCATAAATTAGCGAGTAGCTCAATTTTCATACTCTGGGCATGTTTCCAGAAAAATTATTCGTATTTGTTTTCATCAAACAACTACTTTAAACGGATCTATATGGTCGATTAGGATGAAGCCCAATGCTTTACACTTTCATATTAGAAAATTATTTCAAAATTAATGACGTATATACCCGATAGCCAATGCAGTGTGTGTAACAATCCCTTTTTCAAATAATCAGACCCCGTATTCTGTTTAGATTCAAGATGATGCATATGTGGTAGTGTAGGAGTATAGTATAGGTACCTACTTACATGAGTATCGAATGTACCAGATATTTACGTCAATAGCTATAAAAACATAACACATAAGCAATTGTTTTAATTCATGTAAAGTTAATTTTTATTTCCAAGCAATCAAGAATTAAGGCCAGGCTTCCAATGTACAAATTAGGTACTTGAATACTATAACTCAGATTAGTGAATTGTCTTTTATATCCAATAATGATGGATTATCAGTCATTTCATTACTTATACCAACTTTTATTTATTATACACGGTGTTTGGTACAAGAACTGACGAACTGACCGGTCATTTTCAAAACAGCAAGCAGTAGGTAGCCAAATTAAATGAGTTTTCTTCTTGATTGTCAAGTTTGACTTTTAATGTCGAGGCCAATTTTTGAATTTTCGCGGATTATAAATAACATCGCTGCAATACGTGTCTTTAATTATTACAAAAAAGGGTTTTAAAATTAAATTCACCACAAAATAAAGTAATATAACTTTTTAAGTGGGTCAAGGGGTTCAAAAATTCTGTTAAATTTTAATGATGAACCCTTATCAACCCTTTAAAATGCTACAATTTAACTCTACTTGCTGTCAATTAATGCTCTTGGAACACTCACAGCGTGTACCAAATTTGGTTTTCCTAAGTTCAGGTACAACTGAGATATTAATTTATTTCTAAATTTTAAATTTTTTCCCCACTTTCAACCCCTTCAACTTCTCAGGGGTGCAACTTAGTATAGAGATAAGTTGCGTTAAATCACCATATTTTGGGTTCTCCTATATCCCCCTGCTCCGTGTCGGTTCTTGTACCAAACACCCTGCATAAAGACGAAGGGTGTTCGAAAACGAAATCATTTGAAGTATAGGCGCTTAAGGCCCCTTTACATTCGACGTAAACGTAAACGCAAGCGCAACGTAAGTCGTAATATTAACCTCCCTGTCCAAACTGAACATAAACGTTAATTGGATATTAGCAAGCAGAAGGCCATATTTCTGGAAAAAAAAGAAACAAACAGAAAACAACACAACATAAATAATTATTGTAATAATTAACATATTAACGAATAACGATGTTAAACGTTATTTTATTGTCTACCTACATCTTTCTCAAAAACTTCCACAAATGCAAATAAGAACTTAGGTTAGAGAATCAAAGGAGTATGCGCATTTTTTTTCCGTAAACGTAACCATAATATTGAAATATTTCAACTTTACGTAAAAGGATTGCGTCAGCCCCAATACGAGACGTAACCGTAAAGATAAGTTTTTTCTTATGTAGCACCAGTCATAAGGTACCATAGCACTGAATCTGGTAGTTACGTTATCGCTTACGTAAATGTTTACGTCGAATGTGAAGGGGCCTTTAGCTCGCGCACCACAGACATATGTATGCGAGAGGTAGCCTACACCCGATATGCGGATATGGCACCTGTAACAAAATAGGTAAGAAGATAGGCCCTGACAGCAAAGAGGTTTGTCTTACCTTAACCCACTTTTTAGAACCTACAGCTCTGATTTTTGTTATGTTAGGTCTATATAATAAAGTTTTCAAAACATTCAAGAACGTTAATTGAATAGGTACTCACTTTATCGAGTCCTTGATGCAAATTCATAGAAGATTTTCTGGATCTGGCTAGCCATGTTATGACGTATTACGACTGATAAGTCGATCGTCACAAGGTTCATTCACTTGGAAGTAGGTAATTACAATGCCAAAATCTTGCAGTAGGTATGTCCTTTTCTTTATAAACCTCTCTCTAGTCCTCTATTTCTCCCTCTCTCTCTCTCTCTCTCTCTCTCTCTCTGGCTCCGTCTCTTGCTGCTTCTCTTGTTTTCCACTTTCCTTTGACACCCTCTGTAATATTACTTTTCTTTATCTTCTAATTCTCTCTCTTGGTCTCTCTGCTTCTCTTCTTTTTTACAAACAATTATCTATCTATCTAAAATCTCTCTTACAGCACTTCTCCAAAATTCTTTTCCGGGTCCTTTGACACCGTGTCTAGTTATTCGTCTTCCCTTTATGATTAAAACCTCTCTCTTGTCCTCGCAGCCTCTTTCTCCTTCTCTTTCCTTTACAAATAAATATTTCCTTTCTGTTACTTATCTTCTTCCTGCTTTCAAATTTTCTCCTCTATTTCTTTTTGACAACCTCTTTTTTTAAATAATTTATTCCCCTCGAATCCTTTTTATCGTTGCTATCACTTGTTCTTTTCTTTAACTCTTACAAATAATTATTCCAACTTTTTTACTTTGTTCCTGACAGATACTCTCAAATTTCCTTCTAATAATTTTTTTTTAATAATTATTCATTGTCCTTCCCCTTCATTTTTTGCTTTTCATCCTTGATATTTTAACAATCCATTATTTTTGACATTTCTAATTTCTAATTATTACCTATTACTTTTTATTTATTACAAGTCATAAATTCTTTAATTTTCTTACTACTTTCATCCATCATCTTTAACATTTTCATAATGTCTGCCATTCCTTTATTTGATTTAAACTTATTCTTCATTGTACCTTTTACTATTTTTCATCATTTTTATTTTTATTTCTGGCATATCTTCACTCTCTTGTAAGTCTTGTATTTCTATTATTTCTTCTTGTTTTTATTGTTTTAATCCTTCATCAGAAAGATTCTATCAAATTGTTTTTTTTTTATCATCATAATATTGCTGCTCCATTTTATATTGTTTCTGGTTCACTTCTTATTTTATTCTCTATATAAAATAGGTAAACAATTCAATTCTCTAAATTTCTGTGATTTATATTAATTTAACTTATAAATTTGATTTAAAAAAAATTCCAAACTGATGAATAATTAAAAGAGAGTGCCCACCGTTGGGCGCCAATTGTTATGGTATTCCCTTTTCGCCAATTTTTGTTTATGGTATAATTTTTATTTTAAATAATATTAATAGTATTAAAATTAGAAATTGGGCAAAAAAGAATACCATAACAGTATATTATAACAATATCTAATGCTGGTGGTGGTGATATCGACAACAGAAAGCTATTTGGAGGCAAACTATGAAGTTACAATAATACGCTCTCGTACAAATTGAAATTAGTAGTAAACAATAAACCTAAATAATAATAAAACAAAATCTTTTGAGTTGTGTCGCATTTATAGCAGGGCTGCGGTTAGAATTAGATATTGTTACCTATTAGATTTTTCAACCAAAATAAATACACAAGGAAATGAATTCATTGAGTTATTAAGATGATGCGAAGATAACCAGATGTAGACAGGCCTGCAAAGTCCCAAGCACATGTGATAAGTGATAATAATAGAACACCTAGTGCCGGCTTTTTATAGAACTGTCTTACTTTGCGTTGGCCACGCATTTCCCTATCACTCCCTCGAATTCGGTCGCTGTGAATTAACGAAAACACTCACGTAAAGTAGAAACTTTTTGGAAAAAATCGACGATACTGATAACAAACATGATAAAACAATGTTAAGAAAGAAATAAGATTATATTTCAACCTTATTCGGTGTAAATATTAGTAAAAGTTCTGTGCTTAAAAGGAAAAATCAAGAAAATCACGACCTTGTTTGTGAATTGTGTAACTCGTAGTTTTTAACACGAGTTTTATAGTGGAAAATATGGGATGAGATGAGAGAAAATTAGAAGTTGACAAAATCAGTACCTAAATAATAAAAATATAATAAATCAACTTGAAAATGTAAGTACATCAACTAGGATTTATTAAATAACAAATATATGGATTCTATTTGTTGCAAGGTTTAGTTTGTTACTACTTATTTCTAATATTTACAAGGTTGTAACAATATCCAGCTTAATAAGTGATATTTTTTTATTAATAGGTATTTAATAAGAACCTATAGTCCAATAAAGTCTAAAAAGTCATACGTATCGATTAAGAATACACATCCTTTTGATAGTTCGATTTATTTTGTTTCATATACGTGGTTTTTATAGTAACTGTCCAGTTTGTCTAAACACTCCATCCCGCATAAATAAGTATACGTCAACATTGGTTTTGAATGAGAATTAAATGCACAACACAGAGGATAGAATGTCATTACGTGAATAAATTTTATGTAGTTGTCAGTGGCTCTCAAACTGACGTAAGCGCTTCAATTTATTGTTTGAATGATTCCTTCAATAATTTACGCTCGTTCACAACTTGACAATGAACTGTTTGACATTTTCTGGTGAAATTAAAAATATTAATTCGGACGGTTAGTGTGACGTCACATCTGACTTTTTAAAGTTAATCCTACTTTAGTTAACTTTTATTGTTGAAAAAATTTCATCAAAATCCGTTTCAGTATCCTAATCCATCAAAATGAAAGCTAATAAATAACGAAATAAAAGAATCTTAATTATTTGTTACAAAATTCTTGCGTTAACACCTATGGCGGAATTACTAAACGCTATTAATTAATTTTTTTGAAATTTTCAATTGGCATTTAGATTTTGGTAAGAACAACTGACATTTGCTCCACTTAACGGATAATAAAATAATTATTATATCATATGAAGTTTGAATCCTTGAACGACCTTCATTTTATTACCTCATTCACCTGTTTGTGTTTACATTACGTGTTCAACTATTATCTTTCTCTAGTTCGTATAGAAGCGATGTTCTTTTTCTTTTAGATAATTAGAACTAGTATTTTCCGAAGCGCTTACTTACGCTCATTTTCATTATTGTTTTTACCTATGTCCTTAAACAGCATAATTTGCTCAACTTTCGCGATGTTCATATCAAGTTATACTTAGGTAGAATGTAATACCATATCATGTTCCATGATGGGAAAAGTGTGTCTACAAACTTATATTGCAGTTCTATCCTGTTATTAATTAAACAAACGAAAATTAACCTAATTGGGAATCATTATTAACGTATACCATGCTAATTTTGATGGTATTATTGTTGGTCCCGGTGCTGGTTATTATTGCAATGTAGGTATGTATATTTAAATTCTTGGTGAGTTTCATTATTTTTCAACCATTTAGGGAACAAAGTTTCATCATTAACATATACTGTGAAATTTAGATTTAAAAACGAAGCAACTCGAGATGTAAAAATGTTACTTCAAAAAATTTCTATTATAAGTAGGTATACCTACCAGAATACTTTTTTTTTTGTTTTCGATTCTCAGCTCAAGGTCATTTTTATTTCTCTTGGCATCACGTGGCGTAGAGATGTTTTTATCGTATTTTTAAATAGTAATCATTAATTTTCAAACTTACTTGGTAAAGTTTAAAAAATTCTACATATTTTTGTAATATTCCTAAGAAAAAGGTAGGTACCTACTTATACCTATTAATTATTTAAGTGTTGTCTATAAAAAAATAATGAAAATTTCTTTATTTTTTCAATATCACACAGAATAAGAATATTAAGAAGCATCTATAGTTGGTAGAGTAAATCTTGTAGTAAGCTACAATAACTAATCGATTGCTTTATTATATAATAATTATTCTTGTGAACTGTGAGCCTTAAATAAATTGACCCGCGGTAAATTATTGAGCTGTGCAAATAACCCCCTGATTTATGGATTAGTTGAGAGCCACATCTTCCTTCTGAAGAGCAATAATTATCATAGGTGCATGCTATAATACACAATCAAAAAATTCGTTGTCCAAACAATCTTCAGAAGCAAAAACTACTCTGCAACTCAGAAAACTAATTATAACCTCATTTTAAAGTTTTCTTCTCGCATTTTCCTCCAACAAACAGATTCCATCTCACACCAAAAGTATAGTTTTTAGGCACTTAATGACTTGATAGGCCTCTCAAAAATTCTTGCGAGCAAAAATAAGAAGTCTTGGGTAGAAACGGGCTTGTGTGAGTGAAAGTATTCTTTGCTTCTGAAAATTTTTGTACACCGGTGGATTTAATCGATACATGACATCAATGCCACCAGAGTACTTGGGCCAGCTTTTGAGAGGAAAATTGCAAAGAAAACTCTAAAAAAAATAACGCTAAATTTGTGATTATTCAGAATAATATCTCAACAATTTCACCAAGTTTCATAGTTTTCTTTGCTTCTGGAATTTTTTTGGACGACGATGAACTGTTTTCATCTGTCTTTGAGCGAGTTGGTGTAAATAATTTTGCACCTTCATAGTGATGCGAGGTAACTGCAGAATTATGCCCGAGAAACCGTTTCTATTGTCAAGAGGGCTTTCTAGTAAAGTTTGGAAATTTTTCTCCATCAAAACTTTCTTCAAGAAAATTATCCTGAAATTTATCAGTTTGTACACCATAGATATCACGGAAAATCATTCTTAATGTCGAAGCCACACTGGGTTTCCATGTTTCATTTAAGCAATATTATGGTAGTAGGTACATAGAATTGGGGTGTTCTGGAACACAATGTCAAAGTGTTTCAGAATCCGCAAGGCTATATGGAGGTGTCGAACTTTGGGTGTTAAGCCATCGAGCGTGGTTGTTGGTAAAGACCGAGACAAGGGGATCTTCCATGTTGTACTGCGTAGCACTCGACGAGATGTATTGGGGTTCTTTCTCCATACATATTATAGCATCTGCAAGCTTGGTCATTTTGTAGACCAATATTGGTACTCCAAGGTGTACTCCAAGTTGGCAATGCCCGGGACGAAGACCTGTTAGTATTCTCAAACAGTTTTTGTTAAGTTTATCTTTTTTGATTGTGTTTCTCAAGCAATAATTTGGCCTGTCTTGGACTTTTAAGAAAATTTCTCTTTGTATTGCCTCTTCTTTCTTTATAAATTGTCTTTGGAAGCATTTTCTCTATAAGCGGGGTTCTTGCTCCTCGTTTTACTAGGTTGTCGACTTGTCGGCTTCTGTGTCGTGGCACCCAAAGAAGAGTTATACTTTGTTGCTTTTGACTGCCATAATGGCAGCTTGACCATTGGAGAGCGATATTTAGCTTGTATTTATATTTGAAAAATTCTGGTGTACTTTTCCATTGGCTGAAAATATTTTGTGCCAGGTCAAAATAAGCCTTCGACACCCGTTCCGCTTAAGCTTGCTTGTTGTCCTAAATTAACACAATGCATTAGCCCTAGAAGGTCCGGTATTGTTAGTTGAGCGTATTTGATGACACTGTAACGTTTTTTCCCGGCAGTCCCGGCACGGACAACCGGCTTATTTTCGCAAAAATTCGTGTCTTTACCACAAAAAAACCCTCAAAGGCTCTGTAACTCTTGAACTATTCATCTGATTAGAAAATATTTCCTGCAAAAGTTGCTGGAAATTTGATCTTCTATAATTTTTGTGATAACTAGTTTAACCTAGGTGGCGCTGGAGAGAAGATATTTACGAAAGACTGGTTTTAGATATCATTTTTCCAATTTGGCGGCGGTCGCTCAAGGTCGCAAACTAGGAATATTATAATGAGGACACCAAACTGTACCTACAACTCCATCAACCACTCTCATTGATCTTTTGAAGGTCACGACCTACCCATTGCATGTACTAATTCTCATGTCTCTCATCTCTCAAAACGTTGTTCAAAACGTACTTTCATGTTTTTGGTATTCTGCACCTTCATGGTTGGGTTAATAATTTCGGCGGTTAATGATAACTACATTCGATTTTCCTCTCATTATTATTGATTACTTTTGACACCTATAATTTATCATAAAAGTTTACGATGACGGAATTTTTGCTCCAATTTGGGAACGTCATTAATTAAGTCGTTTATTATGGTGTTAATTATGCTGTTAATAATAATTAGTGTAGACACTGCTTACTGGAGCGAGTAGGAGGTAGGATGCAATAGCAGCGAATGCTCATTGTTCACATCATAGTTTTAATGCATTTTTCTTCGCTAAAACACGCAGCTGTTTGAAATTACTATTAATATTAAGTATAGGTATATCCAGTGGTCACTTTTAACCTTTTCATGGAACTCATATCTACAGGGCGTTTCAAAGTCCGTGTCGGAAAAGGAAAGTTATGATTCTCAGGCTAAAGTTGAGAGAATAAAAAGGTTCCTATTAACAGAGGTCAGTAAACGGGCAGTTTTCGAAATGATGTCAAAAAGATTTTTTCCAGCTTTTTTGACGATATCTCGGGAACCGTTTGATATCGGTTAATGTGACGGTAGTTGCTTGAGTTTTTTATGCCGTAATTTCTACGACACTTGGAAAATTGGCATCTTGAAACCACATTTTAAAGGGGCAATGTTTTCTGCATAAAAAAATATGAAAAGCATAGCAGAGAAGATGTACTCGTTTTCTTTTACATTTAGTTTAAATTCTTAATAGCCTCAAAAATCGCATAGAAAAATCAAATAATTGATCCAAGCAGTGGTGATTCAATCACTAAACTTTTTGAATCATGGAGAGAGTCGAACGCTCGTTAAAATATAATTGAAATGTCTCAATTTTTAAATTTGATCAACAGTTTTAGAGAAACTTCGTCATCGTAATTATTGACTTATTTAAATATTAATACTTCGGATAAGCAATGCGGTCACTATTAGAAAAGTGATAGTAAAACGTTTAACGAGCCTCATAATGCTGATTTATTGAAATTATAATATTTAAACACTCTTCATGATCAAGTATCCTAGAATAATAATTTACTCACGTAGAACTCATTTTAAGATAAAAAGAATTTTTAATTTGCCTTTTAGCTAAGCCATTTTAGAGATAATTGACACAATTGTTCATAAAAAGAAATCTTATTTCTTTTTGTGATGACCAAACCAATAAGAAACAATGTTTATCAACATATACTTCATTTACAAGAGGAGGTTATAAGAACAGTATGACAGTGAAGTTTTTTGTTGCCTTTGGAAAAACTGATATGCCTGTTCCTTCCAGTAACTCATTCTCGGCCGGAACTAGATCTTGGTCGCCAGAAAAAATTAGTTTCTAGCTACTTCAACTCACGGATTAAATAAGAAAGACTTAGAGCTAGATCTTCAGAATAGAAAGACTGTTGAAAAATTCTAAACTAGCTTGTATCCACTAGGTTGGTTTCGATATTTTGGAAACATTGAATGAGAAAATAGAGTTGTATGTCCTAAATGTGCTGGTGGCCGTGCTCTAAGAGAGTGCAGCTTTAATTGTCTAAAATGCGTTGATTTGTGGTTTGATGAGAATTTTGCCTGATATACATGTCCAACATGCTGCCTGGGATCGTAACTGTGCCCTGTTGGTGAAGAAGCTTCGTGACCTGAGATGTGTGGAGCATTGTGTCACAATGCTCCATTTTCTAATGTCAATTCATTTTCCCGACAGTCAGGCTTTGAAATATCTCATCAAACTGTTATAGGTTTTAATACCAAGACCACGACCTTCTACAATTACGTTGCATCCTCTAATATCAAAGTTTATGCCCTAACAGTAACGTGGCTAAACGAATCTGTCACAAATTCCGAAATATTCCCTTCAAACTACTTTGTCTTCGGGAGTGACCGATCATACCTATCACGGGCAGATCTCGCGAGGGTGGTATTTTACTTTCAGTTGAGACTACAATCCTAGCGGGTAGTATTGTAGTACTTCTTGACACCTGCGTAATCTGTTTCAGTAGATTCTGTTTATGGCTCTCATTTCAATCATTGGGGATTTTAACATAACTGAATATTCGGATTCACTGCTGCAGGGAGATAAAAGTTGGAGATAAAAAAAATTGGACTTCTCACTGCTCTAAAGAATTTTTGTGATTCACTTGACATAGCCCATGCATAGTTACAATTTTGTGGTAAATGACCATGAAAGAATTTTGGATCTGGTATTCTGTTCTAAGCCCTTTGATACCTACGTAAGGCGGTCACAGGACTTTCCTGTTCGAGATCGAGAGGATGGTCATAATCCCTCTCTTGTCATCGATGTTCTCCATTTGGTCACAGATCGACTTGTGGTAGTCTGAGGGCCAGTTGCACAAACGTTAATTAAAGATTTGTCAGATAATTACTGATTTTAAATTGCAAATTTTGAAAACACGGCGAACATATTTAATGATCTTTTATTTTTAATCAGTAATTAACTCTTTTAAAAGAGAGTAGAATTTATTTCCAGCAATATCAGACCAATATTTTGATAACACAGGGCATTTTAAAATCAGTAATTATCTGGCAGATCTGTAATTAACGTTTGTGCAACCGGACCTTAGGGTAATGATGAACGAAAAACGTATAACTTTAGAAGGGGTGTCCACGGTTCTCTCTACGGATCTTTAACGTGCTTAGATTGGTGGATGGACATTGACCAATGAAAATGATCCTGAGCTTTGTTTGAATGCCTTTCGTGCTTTTGAGGCGTTTGATAAACACATCCCTCTTAGTTCTCCATCGTCAGGATATGAGTGTAGATATCCTCCTTGGCTTACGAGAGATATTATCTCGAACATTAAGTTGAAGTATTCATATTAGAAGTGCTACAAAATATCTGGAGATCATAATTTTCTTGTCCATTCAGACACCAGAAGGTTTTGATGGTCTTTAGGCAATGGACGGAGGAGTTGTGGTGGCGTTTCGTCCGAGGTACACCTCGGCGATGAGGTTGCTGCTTCACAACAAGGTGTTGTAGATTTTTTCGCTATTTACTTTAGGAGCTGCTACAGTGTGTATGCTATGCTCCTTTGAGTGATTGTTCTGATTCTAATATACCTCCGAACTTGCAATCGAATACATTTTCATTCCCACATTTTGTTGAGGATTCCACTTTAACAACAGCAACTATGAAATTGAAGCCCTCCCTTTCAGTGGGCCCTGATCGCATCCTCACTTTTCATTAGCGATTGCCTGCCTGCATGTTTTTCCAGTTCTGCTGCTTCATATCTATAATGCAGTACTGGCAACATCGCGTTTTCCTGAGAATTGGAAAACTTCTCGCCTCGTTCTTGTATTTAAGTCTGGGGATATAGCAAAAGTAGCTAACTATCGTCCGATATCTATCCAGAGCGCAGGTTCTAAACTGTTTAAGCTTTGTTTGCATGATTTGGTATCTAGGCAGGTGTTCCACCGGATATCAGTCCATCATCAGCATGGATTTGTGTCGTTCAGATCGTCAACTACCAGCTTAATAGGTATCTATCAATATATTTCTGAATCTTTGGACATTGAAAAACAGGTTGATTTCGTTTATACTGATTTCAGTAAAACTTTCAATCGCAAAAATCACACACTAGTTATTTCTAAGCTTAGTTCATTTGGTTTTCCACAGCGCTTAGTTTGTTTTTGCCGATTATCTTCGTGACAGAATGAAACTCGTTGAGATATCGGGCTTATCTCTTCTAGGACCCCGTCTGGGGTTCCTCAGTGATCTGTTCTGGGTCCTCTTTTCGTTGTTGTGCTTTTATACTGTTGCTGAGCTTTTTAGGGTGAGATATTCATTATATGCGGATGATATGAAGATCTTTTTCGCATCGAATCTCTTGAGGATGCCATCATCCTATAGGAGGATTTTGATAGATAGTCGACTGAATTCCTTCAATGGGCTTGCGGTATAACTTCCTGAAGGACGAGTAGGCAACGATTCCATAGTCGAGTTTGGATCGAATGATACTGCGATAAAGCGTGTTGGTATCGGCCCACCCGACAAGTTTCATCTCATCAAATTTAAGGCATTTTAACGGCCTCTTTTGATCTCACCGATATATGCCGCCTCCAGTTCAACCTACACTGTCAAAGGTGATACCGAGTTATTTTACTTGATCTGTAAATTTGATGCTTCTACCATGGAGCCGGAGAGCGTGGACACCCTAATTCTCCACTATTTTTTTTTTAGTACCAACGCCAATCATGATTTAAATAAATACTTTAACAAGAGTGACTGTTTTCGATGCTCGCAGAAATAGCAGACCGTCTATGATTTTTTGTCCTAAAAAATATAGTGAAACATTTAATGTAATACTACAGGCACAAAAAAAATGCAGTAGGTATATTATGTGAAATATACGCCTCGAAGCGGCCTTGAGAAATGTCCTGACCCATATGTGAAATATTGTTGAGTTTTCTATTGTTATTGATACTATTCCTTGATTTCCTTGAAAGACGTTCGTCTGATGATTCAGAAATTATTTTACAGTTATAAAATAAAAATAAAAATTGTTTCGGAGCACAATTTTATATTTTGGTAAAATTAGTTTACATTCAAACCGAAAAATTTGCATAAAAATTCACTTATTACAAGTTCAGCTTATCTTACCTGTAAAGTCGTTCGGTCTTTTCTGTCAATCAAATAACCAGATAATTATACTTTTTACATGTATCATATTATTTTTAATGAAGCCTGTCATGCGTTTCAGACAAATTAGTATGCAGGAACAGATAATATTATTTCAATAATGATATGTAGAAATTTCGTTGTAGAAACAAGAAAATGTGTTACACCTATAACATTATTGAATACATTTCGTTATAACTGGGTATTCTATTTATTACCAATAGCTCTGGTTTAAAAAAGAATTCATACTTTTTATTTATGTTGCTAGTTATTACCACAGTAGTATAGGTAAACAATATAAATTAATGCATGCACGAGTTCTACATTTGGGCATAAGTCTTACATGCCTTTCAACAAGTGGTAAAGTAGTAAGTAACCGTCCTTTGTAATGCGTTATTTGTGTATCGGAGCTTATTTACATTTTTTATCTTAGGTACCTATTTAAAATTTATGAAAAGTATTACATATTACTATAGCTGAATTATTGCCAGAATTATTACGCTATGGTTACAGTACTTTTTGAATTACCTATCCATACTTTTTACTTACTTTTCAAATTTAATAGAGAGCTGTTATGCATGAAAGCTGAACATGCACATCTTTAATTGAAAAAGCTCCTTTAATTATTCTGAACGTAGATATTCTTAGAACATTTATTTGATTAACATATTATCAATTGGAAACTCCTTGTACAGACACAATACACATATACATAAGATATGTACGTATTTTGTTTCTGAATCTAAATCAGACTTTCTCCTTTTGGAAAACAATGGAAAGAAACTGCGGCGAGTATACTTTGTCCAAAGTGACATCTCAAAAAATACCGCTCACGATAAGAAAGCCCCTAAGTATCAGATACTTATCTGCATGCACCTTTTAGTAAAGAAAAGACACGTCAGTATTGAAAGATTATTTATTTTTGATATGTGCGGCATACGGGAAATAAGAATCACTAATATGCATCAATAGCATGACGTGGATCTATTTTATGCAGGCAATAATTGCAATTAAGTTTCACAGTACAATCATTAACTTTGTGACGCTGTCTAGCTGACCCTTTCTCAAATCTATTTTAATTGACGCTATGCTTCTATTCTTAATTGATATTTCTCGGGAAATAGTGTTGACTACCCGCATGAAGTCATAAAAATGGAAAAAAATATATTCAAAGATATCTAAAGAATTTTTAATGAATAATGAATTGAGTATATTATTTTTCTTGTTTAATATAAAATGATCAGTAATATTATGTGCAGATATTTGACTAAAGTATGCAGGGGGTCCTTTTTTAAAAAAAATGCACGGGGATAATCTCGGGTTTCTTAAGAGATACGAAATAGGTTGAAATGGGTAAAAGCTTGGAATCTTTTGGCCGATTGGTAACCTGAAAAGAAATTTCCGATAACTTTCGTGATCGATGAAATATGCTAAACAAACTGAAAAGTATAACAATCCTATTTTAGCCATATATTTTCTTTTTTAATTATAGAAAATACAAAAAAAAATTAAGTTAACCTAAGTCGTGATATGAGCTATACAGGGTGTTAAGAAAATGACGGATAAACTCTTCAGTACATTGTAGGGGACACTCAGTAAAGTACGGGAAAAATAATTTAAAAAAATCCAGAGCTACATTTTAAAAGATATAAAGCAAAATATTGAACAATAAATTTGGCAACGTTTAACACGATAACAGTTGGTATTTGGTAATTTCGTCTAATTTCTAACAATGTAGGTAGTCAAGGTATCAAAACCGTTGTTGCCAAATCCTTTTTTTTCAGCATCTTAGAAAAGAGAAAAAAAATCTTATTAAATTTTCCAAGCCAGTAATATTACATCTTAAGCAATTTTTTTAATTGATAACGATTAAAGTACCCTTTTTATATCTGTTAAATCATTTAGTTTTTGCAAATACTGAAAAACAAAGATAGTAAAGTGTTAATTTTGTCATTTTTTATCTCACCAAATTGAAGACCAGAATTTTTAAAATTATTTTCCCGTACTCTACTGAGTGTCCCCTAGAATGTACTGAAGAGTTTATCCGTCATTTTCTTAACACCCTGTATTCATCTGACATTTTATGAATTTCCAAAGGCGTAGAATAGAGCCTATAGAGTTTTCATAGTAGTTTTTTGTTTTTCTTCTGCGTGGCCACCAAATTGCCTTTTCATGGCATTTGGAAAAAAAATGAATTTAACCAACATTCTATAAAATATAAAAAATTAATTACTTACTTACCTACTGCTTTTTTAATTATTTCCTTGGTTTTTTTTTACCGAATTACATGAAAAGACAATATGGTGGCCATAAGAAAAACTAAAGTTGAGAGTTCAACTTCTTTATTATTGACAGTTTTAAAGAATCTGTTTCCTTAAAATAGATAATATGGCCTGCTTCTTTTAAATATCATTGATTTTTTTTCAAAAGCGCACTCTTTAAATTGACATGAATGAATTTTTTTTTCATTGGTGAATACCAGAAAACTGACATTGGGAATATAACTTCAAGTAGTGCTTTTGAATAAATTTATTTGATGATATTTGAAAAAGGGGGCCATAGTATCTATTTTAAGCAAACAGATTCTTTAAAACTGTCAATAATAAAGAAGTTGAGCCTCAACTTTACCTCTTCATATCTCGGTCGATTTACAAGAAATATTTTTTTTTACTATTATTCCTGTGCTGCACGAATGGCCCTCTATAATGTCTCAAGAGGAAATACACCATTAATGACTCACCCTATATAAATTGCGAAAATCGACTTTAACTACATTTCAGCTACTCCAACACTTCTATTTTGCAAATGCTTTATACAGTGCCGGCAAAAAAATATGGGAAATTTTTTTGTTTTCCATCTTTTTTGAAAAAAAATTTGTCATTAAAGTTTGTATGCTTTCAAAAATATTTCATTTCAGCACACCAGAATCATGATGTGAATAATTTTAGTTCCATAGAAATGGCGTTTTTCTAAACTTCAAAATTACAAAAAACATGATATTCCGAAAACTAAACGTGTTTTGCAGAAAATTTGGACAAAATTTATTAGATATTCATAATGAAAGAAATTATTATAAACAATATCTACTAGTATTGCAGTCAAAATATTCAAAATTATAAATTATACTGAAAAAATTATGAGCAAAAATTTGAAATTTAAAAATTACCAATTTTTGGCCACCTGCATAAAAAAATCAATTTGTTTCTCAACTGGCATTACATTTGGTAATCTAACAAATTTTGACGAAATTTTGTTTTGCCAAAATGTATAAAAAAACACGTTTATTATTCGAAATATCAAGTTTTTTTGTATCTTTGAAGTTTAGATAAACGACATTTTCTATGGAACTCACACCACGGATCTAGTGTGCTGAAATTTAATCTTTTGGAAAGCACAAACTTATGACAAAAAATATTCCAAAAAGATGGAAAACAAAAAAAAATTCCATATGGTGCGAACTTTTTGGCGTGCACTGTAGATGCAATAGGTACTTTTATCTTCAACCATTCATTATTAAAGATGTAATGATGTTGTTATCTTGAAGTTTATACACACTCGAATGAATATGTTGATTTGTAATTCGTATGCCTAAATTAATAAATAAAGATTAATGAGATAAGCGAAATTTAAATAAAAAACAACTCTTTCTGAAAAATTATGAACCAAATTTTGCTAAAAATTTAACTTAAGAACTGCCTCCTATCGAAACACTTTTTAAACACGTTCACATACATCCAAACACAGACACAAACCCACTCACAGACAGCATTTTTAGCTTAAGAATGTATCACATTTAGCTAGATAGACCTGAAAGGAAGAATGTGATTTAGAAACTTAAATCAATGACGAAAATAGTTTTGTTAAGTAGGTATTTATACATAAATGGATGTTGTCTGAACAATATAATCAATTGAGAAATGATCAAGATTGGCACAGATCATCAAACCTGCTTGCAATTTCGATATGGAAAAACATACCTAACATAATTTTTTTTCTCTATCTAAGAAAAGTACATTAATTTGCTCCATTTCATTACAATATACATAATATCGTACATAGATTGATTTTTAAGAAGACTTACAAAACGTGTCCGTCAGCAATTTCAAATGTTATGTTTATCCTGCAATTTCTTAGAGCGTCTCATTGAATATTAAAATGTTGCATTTACTTAAGGTACACAGCTCTATGCAAACTCCTCTATTATTGAAGTCTTAATTTAAACTATAGAGGAACTAAAGTATAGTTACATAAATTATGCATTCACGGACGTTCACGTTTTATCATTGTATTCTTGGAACTGTTATTTTTCTAGTAAATTTCCTCTAGTAGCAATAGTAGCATTCTCGAATGAATACTTACAGGTAAAGTGAAAGGACATAATTATCAAGATAAAGCTGCCCGCTATAAATTTGACCATCTAAAATGATGGTATCTTTACTATGAGAACAGTGTTCTGAATGCATCACTAAATAACGATCCTTACTTCGGATAAAAATACGTGAGATTTTCTGCCATCCTTTCCTTTGCCTACGCATTTTGTGGGAAAAATGAGTTGCTTTCTATGATCAAACAAATGGATATTTAAATTTCTTGGCAAGACTTTAAATTTATCTGAACAAATTGCATTTTTAAAATATTTTCTCCTTCACTGCGCTCCTATTTTCTATATCCCTCTCTCCAGGGTATTCAATCCGCCCCTCCCGCTTTGTCATTGTTCATCCTCCCGGAGGCTGTTTATTAATGTTATTCCTATTTTAAGAAGAGAGAAAGGAGTAAGATTACAAACTACAGGAAGATTTTCATTTCTTAACTTCGGTGAGGCGTTTGATGAGGTCATATGCAGGATGCTAATGATGCTTATGGTGTCCTGGTATTGATATATTCGCATGCTTTGATATAAGATTCTTCTCCAGCTACTTTTCTATACGTTGGTTATTATAACTAATAGTGACTCTAACTCAGCAGAATACCAGGTTGTTATTGTTCAAAAGGTAAAAATTCTCGAAAAATATAACACAACAAAAAAAAAAGGTTTGGATTGTAGCTTTTGAGTTTCTCTACAAAATGCATGTTTTAAAAATGTGTTTTGACATTTTTGGTACAAATACAGAGGGTAGAAAATTAGTAGAAAATAAGTAACTTCGTTTTATTTTAATTTAGCGTTTCCGAAAACCCACTGGCTATGAATTTGGTGAAAATTCGATGACTTGAATTAATTTTAAAAAATATTAACGCCGGTACTTGTGGCGCCCTCTGTATTCGTACCAAGCATGCAAAAATAATTTTTGGAAACATGCATTTTGTAGAGAAGAGAAAAAGAAACTCAAAAGTTACAACTGTTGTTAAATCCATTTTTCACCCCCTATATTGACAATTTTGTGGTACAATCGAAAAATCCGTTTCCACCCCCTAAAGTATCATTTCCGAGAATTTATATCTTTTGAAAAATAAGAAATTTCAAAAAACTTTGAAACAGAAGTTGCTGGATATAGCCTCCTTAACAATTTTTGTAACAATACTTTTTTACGTACAACCGATATTCATAATTACTATTACCGATATACATCAATTAAAACAATTTGTTCCACACGTGTCGGCATCGCCAAATAACAATTTTCAAAATTGTTATTATGTAATTAAAATGGATTTGTGTCTGTTTAATTGTACGGGAGGTTACAGCAAGGAGCAGATTGAAAGAAAATATTTTTCCCTCTGTTGGGAGGGTTGGCTAGATACCCCCCGGAAAATTGTAGAAATTTCTTCAAATCGCTCGGTCAAATCTGGGCGAAATGCCATCTCGACCCCTAGTTGACTAGATGAATTTTGAAAAAAGGACTCCAACTATACAGGGGGTATCAGAGATATTGGGCCAAAATTGAAGGGGTGGTGCCTCTCATAAATTTAAGTTAAAAAAATAAGTTTCAGCTCAAAATGACGTTTCGTTTAAAAGATACAGGCTGTTTTTTATAACTTTTTAAAAATTTAAGTATTTTTGGCTATAATTCGTGTAAATTTACACCAAATTTGATGAAACTCGGCACGAACAGTAAGCAAAGAAAGTTTATTTACAAAAAAGACTATTTGTATTTTGTTTTACAAAAAAGTTATTTGTTCCTTCAAATTTCGCAAAACCCATTCTTGTCACTCGATTACATATCTTAGTTTCGACCAGTTTATAAAATTTTTGTAATAGTTTGAAGGAAACTGTTTTGGTATTGCATTTGAGAAATATCAGTCAAGTCATTCAAAAATGGGCGGCGATTTGAACTTTTGCAAAAACGGCTATTTTTTAAAATCTGCTTCTATGCTATTTTTCATTCAAATTAACAGAATAAGAAGAACGTACTGCTTACCGAACCCTATACATTCGTGGCAAAAAATCTGCGTTTGATGCATTTGCGTGTGCCAGTGGCGTAGACAGAAAATAGGTCAAAATTGCTAGTTTTCTATATACATTTAAGGGTGGTTTGAGCTTTTAATTTTGGAATTATAGCATGGTCTGCCCAATAATTAAATGTAAGTATGTTCTGCTTCAAACTAGAAAAACGAAACTAAAATGAAAAAAAAAATCATTTCGAATTCATAGCATCACATCGAAGAATAATACTACACATCCTTTTTCCTTTAGCCTCTATAGGCTCTGTGAATCTGAAATACAAATAAACTTTTTTCACGGTCAATGCACGGCTATTCTACCGTGTTGTAACAATTGTACCTATATTCTTGTGCGGTGACGAAATCCAAAAATAGAATAGGTAGGTATTTTATCTTTCTGATATCAATCGGTTGGTATTACTTAATTACATAGCTATAGGTAATATAACTAGCATTTTATTTCTTCATATTTGTAATGTGTAATTCAGTAATAAGTTTTATTAATGAAGTAAATTTTGATTTATCATTACTTTAAAAATTAAATCGTTAAAGATGACAGAAAAATTTAACTATAAGATGCTCTTAAGCACAGCAAATTACATAATCTGATTTGTTTAAAGAGTGTCTCGGTGTTTCTACATATTTGTTTACATTTGTCAAACATCAAAGAACATCAGGTGTAATCGTAATTCTCAATCGCACTATTGTACTCTCAAGAGAACATAGGTACAGAGTGTGTGCACGATCAAACTGGGGCAAAATCAAGCGAGAACTAACTCGTGTTTCCAAGTGTTGGGATAGATAAACACCGTGGCCTTTTGATTAAAGTAAAAAGAAATTTCTTGTATACCGCTATACTTTACATACGATGTTTTTCTTATAATTCTTCTTTTGAACTAGGTACTTCTTACGTCACATACCTACTTAATCATGCTATAAGAGAATGTGAAAATCTAGAACAAACTTTTGACATTTAACGGTTTCTTAGGAAGTGCGTGTTTTCAACTGCACATAAAGGTAATTAATCAGATTCATAACATACATATATTACACCCATTTTCTTTAATAAGGAAATAAACAGGGGTATATCATTTATGTGTTTTTTCGACTAATTATTATTTTCTTTTTAATTATTCATAACAATAATTATTATTATAGATATAAAAGATTTCTCTAGATGTCATTGTCTTTCTCTTTGGAACCACTCGATTTCACCATTTCTATTTTGACAATATCTATCTGTTGTGACCATCTTTTGTATTATGCCATTCTTCAAGATAGAGAGATTTTTTATTTTACAAGAATCCACCTGTTGAATTGCAAGTATTTGAAATCTTAGTTCCTCTACATGGCTCAAAATATCCTGTTCCTCCCCAGTTTTCGATCACTTTGACAAGATCCAAGGAGGTCATCCAGTTCATCTTCGTCACATATCTTATTTTACCCAAGTCAAGTTAGCCACGCTTCGACCAACCACCCTTTTAGCCAGCGAGAGGGACTTCGAATAATTTTGAGCATTTTTTTCGTTATTTACGGCTTAAAAATGCAAAACATTCGATTTATTTTTGTTTTGATAATAATATTATGGAATTTCACCCAATAATCATCGTAAACTGGAAAAATCGTAATTATTTAAAGGCCACGGCCAGCCACGCTTTTGACCACGACTTCATAAACTGAAAAAAATAATTTTTGTTTAAAATTTGCTGAAAAAGGTCTGATATTTTATAATAATGGTCAGTAACGCTTTCAAGTGTGGACTTAAGAAACTGAAATCTTTTGAATTTTGTGAAAACTTTTCGCCACGGACTAAATAAACTGCAAAAACAAATTTTTGCTGAACTGTTGCTGAAGAAAGTCCGAAATTTCATAATCGCGCTTTCGACTACCTATGGACTTTTGAAACTGAAAAAATAATTTTTACTGAATTTTTTGTAAGTTCGAAATTTTACAATAATGCCTGCCACGCTTTCAGCTACTGACTTGAGAAATGGAAAGAATCCCTTTTGCTGAATTTTCTGTTCGATCAAGTCGAAAATTTCATAATAATGGCTAGCCACGCTTTCAGCTAGAGACTTGAAAAACTGAAAAAATGATTTTAGCTGAAAATTTGCTGCTGAAAGTCCGAAATTTTATAATAATGGCCAGCCACGGTTTCTGCTACACGAACTTAATAAACTTGAAAAATCTTTTGTGCTGAAAATTAACTGATTAAGGTTTGAAGTCTGAAAGTTTATAACAATGGCCAGCCATGCTTTTAGCTGCGGGGCGCCGGACTTAGGAAACTGAAAAAAATATTTTTGCTGAAAATTAAGCGAAAAAGTCTACATTTTTTAATAATGGCCAGCCACACTTTCGGCCATGAACTTTATAAACTGAATAAATAATCATTTTTGATGAAATTTTGCTCAAAAAAGCGAGAAATTTTATAATAATGGCTAGCCACGCTTTCAGCTAAGCTAATAACGGACTTAAGAAACTGAAAAAAAATCATTTTTGTTGAAAATTTATTGAAAAAGTCTGCAATTTCATAATAATGGCCACCGCGATTTCGGCTATGGACTTAAGAAACTTAAAATATCATTTTTGATGAAAATTTGCTGAAAATAAAACTTTAGGCCACGAACTGAATAAATTTAAAAAAAATATTTTTTTTGCTGAAATTGTGGCCAAAAAAGTCCGAAATATTATAATAATGGCTGTAGAAACTAAAAAAATTACTGAAATTTTACTGAAAAAGTCTGAAATTTTATAATAATATTATTATCAACAAACAAAGTAAATATTTTCCATTCCCGTCGTAAATAACGGAAAAAAAAAACATTTTCGCTTGAAATTGATAGAAGTCGCTCTCGCTGGCCGAAGGCGTGGCTGGCCGAAGCGAGGCTAACTTGACTTGGTATCTTATTTTCATGCAAATTTTTCACTCATTTTTGTGTAACTGCTATACCTTCCTCCTTCATTTCACTCTTTTTGCTTTAGATTTATATTTGTTTGCTTTTCGTTTCTATGGTTTCAGTCTCTTTTTCCATTTCTTATCTTACATAAAATACCCCGCAGACTCCTTATGGATATCGGCTCCAGGTAAAATTTGTTAAAACTTTGGGGATCGATAGTTTTCGCTCAGTAGATCAGAAGTCTCCATGGGCATGAATCCACAAAAACTCATGCTCTCCAGATATTCAGGTTATTTTAGGCAATTTCCAGATATTCAGGTTATTTTAGGCAATTGCCATAATGATTCTGCGTGGTCCTTTCTTCATCACTGTCAGTTACATTGCCCAACAGTTCTCTTTTTATTTCATCGGCTTTTACTTTTGCAACTTGTTGTTTTCCTTCTTTTAGTCGTTTTTCTTTTCTTTCTCAGCAACTTTTTTTCAAATAATAGATGTAGGTATTTAGGGGACAGTCTCATCTGGGCTTCCCAAAGTTTGCATACCGACTATGCCCCTAAGCTCAAATTGTGCTTAATATTAAACGTGACTACTTAAAAACCAGTTAACAAACCTTATACTTACCTTTAATCAGTCAAAAAAACCTGCATTCCTAAATCTTTTAAGGGGTTAAAGGCGTAATGCTCGGAATTGGTTAAAATATGCTTCATTTTATCCCATTCACCCTCAAAAATTTGTTTTGTAAAATTAATTTCTTATGAGCTACAGGATGTCTTTAATACTTTTGACTATAACTCCCGCATACTGTATAATGCGAATTATTGAGGACTCCAAAATTAACAGGCTTATTATGACACTTAAGACATAATTCCTTCAAATCTTTAACGCTTTACCTATAAATAAAAAGATTTGCTGCTATACGTTTTGACTGAAAGTTTCTCGAATGAAAGCTACTCATACATACTCGTTTATGTATATACATATACATATATAGTGTGTGTGTAAAATTTTGGAAGAAAAGTCATAATTTCGTTATTATTATTATTATTATTTTGTTTCTATGTAGGTATAAGTGGTTTCTATGAAAATCGCTTTGACAGGTCGATTTTTTATTTAATGCCAACTTCTTACTTATAAAACATTATTATTATGACGTCGTCGGTTTTGGAACAATGACGTGATCATAATTTTTTTAATGGAAACTCCTTACTTGTTACACATCGTTGCAAATGGGTTTCAAGAAAAATATTTGCTGCTAAATTTAAAACTTTTTGTCGCCATAAAAAAGGAGATTTTTTTAAACGAAGGGCACTATGCTTTACACCATTTCAAAGTCTTCCTAAAAAGAACATTTTTTAAAATTTTCAGAGATATATTCATAAATACAAAAAAATTGCGCTGTTTTTTTCTAATATACAACATTTTTTTTTAATTTTTGATGTATAATGACTTAAATTTTGACATGCCATAGCGTTTTTGAATTTGCGAATATACTTGTGCGAATATACCGTAACTTTGAAAAAATGTTCTTCTTAGTAAGATCTTCGAATAGAGTGTAGCATGGATTTCCTTAAAAAAAAAGGCTCACCTAATTTTTTTGGGTAGGTATAGAAAAAGTTTGAAATTAAACGATAATATTCCTAGCAAAAGGACCGTTACAACGATGTATCACGCAAGTAGAGGGTTATTACCATTGAAAAAAATTACGTTATTGTTCAAAAACCAATTTTAAAAAACAAAATCGATCTGCTATTTTCATAGAATTTATAGAAATACCTAACGGAATTATTAATTTTGTTCTAAACTTAATTCACACCACGGTGTAAGATAACACACACTGTATATTCTCTTTTTTTGACATCTACTCACAGGCCTATACCTTCAATGGTATACGAGGCGTAAATATTATAATTTATAATGTCTTCATTTGTGCCATCAAGATAACATAGTTATTTCCATCTAGATTACCCATGATTATTATAATTAAGCTTCAAACATATAGGGAACATGATATTAAAGAGTAGGATTACACAAATTTTTAAATGAACGTTTAAAAAAAATTACATGGTTCAATTAAAAATTAGCAGCAGGTTTTTATTAAGTAAAGATATTCATCAGTGAGATAAGAATGTGTCAAAATTCCTTAAAACAAAATTTTACAGGAGGAAAGTATTCAAATGTATAGTTGAAATGCTATTAAATGCATTAAAAAAAATTGGTATTTTTATTACGCTCTATACATTTTCCGAGATTTTTTTTATCTCCACATACCTATGGGAATATTAAAATATTAATAATGTAAGAAAATGTTACAAAATTTCCATCAGGTCAACAAATTTTAACAGATTATAAAAAATATTTGCAAAATTGTTCGGTTCGTTTATAATACAGGGTCGTTCTCAACTTGTGACTTTCCTTTAAAAAAAAAGTTGAGGAAATACCAAGAAAACTATTTCTACTAAAAAATTAATTTAAATTTACAAATAGGCCCCATGGCAGGCTGAGGAGTCTGGAAGAAGAAGTCCGTGGCTTCAGATTTTGTTGGCTTATAAATTGTTTGTTGCTTATTAGGGAGATTGATTTTAATCAAGCCGTAACCCACAATTTTTTTTTTCTTATTATTCTACTTACCTACTGGTTGACTATTTTCTTATTTAAATAAATATGTTTATATGAATATTATTATGCGAAAAAACAAACTTTTTCCGACCGCTGTGTCCGTACGTGTCAGTCTTACATTACTACTAATATGTACCCAATGAAAATAAGGTGTTTTAAAAAACTATGATGTACAATAAAAAAACATACTTGTGATATTGCTTAATTAGAAAAAAGTAGCTACTTGCACAAATTAGGATCCATTTCACAATAATTATTATTGCAAAACTGATTATAAAAATTAGAGATCTTCATAGCCAATTATTTTCATTACTTACCTATATAGATTTATTATAAGATTATTTGGTAATTCATTAGTTTAATTGTTGTAGAAATCCCTCTTACTAAATTTTGATGCATTACATTTCTGTCATGCTAACACGATTTCTTTTTAAATACTTTTATAGTTTAAGGTCTATTTACGGCACTTACGTTATGAGTTGCTTTGATTTATCGTCAAAATATACTTAAAATAACTCAAACATAATATAATACAATAAATAACTTTTTAAATAACGAATTCATGAAAAAGCAATAAATAATAATTATTCTTATTAACGGTTTTAGATATCTGGTATTTTTTATGTTCGATAAAATGAAGAAACTTTACCACAAAACGTCAAAACAAAATTGGAGAATCACAGTTCCAAATGAAATCATAAGAAGAATTAACAGAAACGAAACCCGTGCCAAAGAAAAGTTTGCCAAACGTTCTTCAGGTTCCTACGATATCCAAGAAGCTCAAAAACAATACGACAAAGCAAGAAGTGTACCAAATAATTTTGTTCTTTGCGACATTACTCCGGTAACTGCGATTGGAGAAGACAGCTCCGATTATGCTTCGACTTCAACTTTATCGTCGAAGAGCTCAATTCCAAGCGAAGAAAAAATAAACGATAACTCAAATAATAAATTTATATATGATGTACCAAAGATTAGCTTCAACTTCATTGAAAAAGATCCTTCGTCTAGTGAAGGGGTGAAGGTAAATGGCGCTGTGGGAACTCCTAGTGGGAACTTTCAAGAAAGTCAGCAAAATGGAGATGAAAATTATGAAAATGTAATTGTAGCAAATGGAAAAATAATCTCAAAAGAAAATTGCACAACAAATTCATTAGTTATTAGAAGGCAACCTCCCATTCCAGAAATTTTAGTTAGTGATATTTCGAAACTTGAAAATAATAAAAATTCCAAACAATCGACATTTAGAAGATCAGGAAGTGACCCAAATTTCATACAATATGATGAATCTGATACTGAAGATGAAAATATTTATAAAGTTCCTAGACCTCTGAAAATAACTAGATCTATATCTCTCAGTGAAATTTCATTGCACGATTGTAAAGACTTAGTTGACGCTCCTAAGGAACTAAAAGGTCCTGACAATATTATTCAAGCGGAGAATATCCCTGAAACTGAATCTGAAAGTCAACCAGAACAGAAATCTCAGATCAATTCCGAAGATCAGCCTCAAAACAAATCTAAATCCGCGGCAGACTTAGAAGCTTTGGATTACTGCAGAGCTAGAAGTGAATTACCGATAGGTATCAGAAGACCTAGTTTAATAAAAAAACCGAAGGGAGCTGTAAATAAATGGAACAACTTCAGAACAAAATTCATCAAAATTGTAAACGAACATGCAGCGCAGCAACGAGTGGGTGCTTTCGATGATAAAGAAAGAACTCCTGTAAGACTTAACGAGGTATTGAGTTCCTCAAAAACCAAGTGTAGAAAAATATTCGAATCCACGGGTAAGATATTCGCTCGAAGGAAAAGTGATACGTCCAACAACGAAACAAGCTCTCAAATCGTGAAAAGTGACGAGTTCTTCGCTAAACTGAAAGCCAGCGATATTGAGTACAAACTGAATACAGATGGAGAAGATTCCGAGAACGAAGATAGATTTAGAAGTAAATCAGAAGATCGATTAAACGAGTTCACGTTTATTAGACCTGCTTCTAAAAGAAATAAATGCGATTCTGAGGTGAGATTAATAATTAATATCTTCAGGTAGGTTGTGCGAGAATTGCAATTTGAGAATTAAGCTTTGGTAAATGCTAGGCATTATGTAATTGTTAATATTGTAGTAATAGCTGTATCATATCATGACAGTATAATTGGCGTATATGAATGGATGTGCTCTTTCAGTGCCAGTGGTCAAATAATTTTTCATCCCATACCTGCTTATGATTGATACATTATTTATTACTATAAATTAAGTTAGTGTTACGAAAGACTTTTAATTTGTTTATACGTAGATAAGTAAATCAAACTGCTTTTCCTTTTTAATTGTTTCATTAATTTATTTTTTAATTCTTCGGCGTATACGTTGACGAAATCCAACGAAACTTTAGCAACAGGTAATAGAAGTAAGAGGAAGTTTGATTTCACACCAAATTTTTCTGTTATAATTGTCGATCTATTAGAAATTACAAACAGAGCAATAACAAAATAAATATAAACGTTGAGAAACAATCCAGAGTCAAATTTAAATAACGGTACTTTCACATCCTGTGACTCTCGAAGCGCATCAACTACACCGTACAAAGTGGGACAACAAAAACCTTGTCATATTAGACAAAGTTATTAATAAAATCGCACATAAAATTTTATTTTCTCGATGAGACCAGTTGTATATGTATTCATATTCAGCAAATTAGAAAGAAGCATAATTTTACAAGATACATATTGTGAGATATAACCTATACTTATATGCCATATCTCTAGATCAGCAGCTACTCTTTGGATTCAAACTTTGCAGACATTTATGGTACGTAATTTGTAATTGTTACTCAATCCATATTTCATATTAGTAATTGATTTTCTAAGTGAACTTTATAAACAAACAACAGTTATTACATAACTGCCAATGTAACAGTAACAGTAATATTACACATTAGATTATTAATAGAAGTTTAATTTTACACGAAATTGCTTAGGGAAATTTTTTGTTCTAATTATTAGAGCTTACTTTTTTATCTTCTGTGATCTAGACCACACCTTTGGAATAACATTACGTTGAGGTTGTGATGAGGACTAATTTACGCTTTTGTTGGTATTTATTTATTTATTATTTGGAATACTGAAGTTGATATTAGTGACATTATTGTATTTTTGTAGAGCTTATATTTTTTGTATCTAGTAGCTATACTTTTTGGAAAATTGATTAATGAAAAAAATGGTTCAAAAAGTTCAGATAAATATATACCCCGTAAAGTATCATTTAATGTCTTTCTACCCTTGTTTTCTTCGTTGTGAATTTCCCGATAAAAGCAAAATTATGCAGCCAGTTTTGATAGGGTTGTTAATTGTCTTGGTGAGACTGCTGTGTGCTGGGATAGAAGGTGCTTATTTACATTATATTTTAAATTTATATAGTTGAAGGTCATAAAACGAAGAAAAAATTCGGACGATAATGAATTTCACAGCCTTACACGAAAGAAGGATCGGTTAACTTGTGTTGTTCGAAAGGTATAGTTAGTTACAATGTAGCCCTTTCTACTTGCTTGATTTAAAATTTCGAATAAAAATGCCAAATATTTGCGAGCAGGGGGTGTATCCCCTCTCGCTCCGTTCGGGTACGTTCAGATTCCTTTGAACCCGAATCGGAACAGAGGGGTGGTGGGGGATCTTAGAAGAAAGTTACAAATTTTTCAGTGATCGTCTAGATCAATAATGTTTTCTAAAAAAAATTTCCAAAAAGCCTTGACCTGCCCTACGCTGTGATTATTTAAATTTCAGGTCACACAAAACACACCAAAATAAAACTCACACTAACAATTAACAGTTTATTGGAATAAATTCTAATTAAAATAAATTTCCAGGAATTGATAATGATGTATCGTGAGATTATATACTTAAAATTAGGATTGTTCAACTTATCTACTAAACATTACACATAACATCAAAAAGAAATATCATTATTCATTTTAAAATGCAATTAGTCTATAAAAGACCACAATATCACCTTCAATTATTGGTATTCACCAAAATTTACACATCTAACCTTACTTAATTTGGCCAAATAACAGATTTACAAAATTAAAATTCACTTTACTAATAAAAAAAAACAATTATACCGGCTTGGTATAATTAAGTTTAGCAATATACAAAATTGTAATATCAATTAGATATTCTTAAATTCATTTACAGGTAATAACAATGATCCAAATAAATCACTCCGATAACATCATTTGGTTGATGTGTTTCCCATTTTAGAGAACATAAAAGTTATATTATAAAGCATGATAAGGTACCTTCCAGTCCAAACAGCGGCTCAGGCTGAAGATTGAGTGACACAGAAGACCAAAAAGCAAGATGGAGAATAACGCTTCCTCCTTCCACGATCGCTTACGTCAGACCTCCACTATAGGTCCAGACACATAAAAAACTGGCTTCGCCTTTCCAAAGGACGCCATCCATCCGAACTCGCTTACATAGGCAAAACTGGATCCAGACAAATGGAACTCTCGAACATAACTATTGTCCAGGAACGGAAACTAAAATAGAGACTGGAGCTAGAGCCTGGAGCTAGAACCCTGCAAATTAAAACTCATTACCATCCGAATCTACCAACCGTCATTTAATATTACCGAAGTGGGTACGCCATTATACCCAAGTCGAGCTTCTCTAAACTATCCCATGTTACTCAGCATCACCAAATCTCAACACTACCTAATTAGAAACGACATAGAAATTAGCCCTGCTAAAGAACTCTCAAACAACAATTTCATACCTGAGTTTAAACAAACCACTACACGAAACAATTAACTAAATAATTCACTTTATTGAACCATGTTCACATCATCAGTATTTCAGACAGAAAGAAAGACCAACCTAATTTCGTTGGTTTCTGACCTGAGAGCTCCCCTCCATCTAATCGATACATCTACCCATTTTCCTTTACCCTTACTGCTCTGACATCGCCCTTCTGACTGGCGGATGGCAGACTGGAATCTGACAGACTCATCATTCGACCTCGCTACAATGCCCCAGAATATAAAACTAGCGGAGTGTAAACATTCCGATCATGTCTATTATCCTGCGCCTTTTGCTAGTCTAATTTTCATTCGAAACAGATGTGGAAAAGCGCACGCTGCAACAAGATGTATACGTACGGCGAAATCATGCGAAGTATGAAGTATCTACCTACTTATAGGTCCTCTGTTTCTAAATATTTGAGCCTAGGTGTTTGGTTTTGAAGGCTGTGGTTTTCAATCCTGCTGGATTATCTGCTGGGACTTCTACTCGCAACTGAGCTGGCTGCGGAGATGAAAAATGACGTCACTATGTGCTACTTTCGACGTTTGTTTCGTTGTTGGATTTGACTGAGAATCAATAATAGGAAAGCCATCATTTGGTTTTTTTTAAATAGTTTACCAGTGGCGTCGATAGAAAATTTTATAGCACGTTTTCAAATTAATTCAACTTACCTAATTTTTTATGCCCTCAATTTTTTGGGCGCCTTCCAGTGATTGGCTTCGCGCCCTAGGCAACTACCTATATTGCTTTATGGATAATCCGTTGAAGAGCCATTACATCTAGCGCCGTTAGCACGCTTAAAACCCAGCAGCTAAATCAAGCAGCAAACCCAGCAGTCAAATTAGCGTCGTGTGAAGGAGGCTTAAAACAGTATTTGGAGAAATGATTTCCAACGGCTTATGCTAGCAGGGACTTTATCAGGAATCTTTGACTGATCCGACCTGGTTACCTATAATACAGAAATAACTGGAACAAAAAAATGGATCCGGTGCCTGTATTCATTCACAGGAAGGAGATACCTACATCTTTAAGGAGACATACCAGCATTTTGCAAGCGGAATTGATGGGAGTAATCCAAACGGCTAATGAAGCACGCATTAAGGATGTGTCCTAAAAATTCCAGCCAAGATGATGTCGGGCTTGATATAATACAGTGCGCAGGAACCCTGAATAAACAGCTTTATAGCTTGGACTACATAACACTGGTTAACTCATGTGGTGATGATAAAATAAACTGGCCCGAAGCGGCCCAAAATTTAGTATAGTTGTCCCTAAATCAATAATTGTAACTCTGATAAAAACTGCCATCAAAGCTCAGATCAAAGATATATCATGAACATGTCAAAATATGGCATAACAAACAGGAGAATAAAAAAGAGATACTATCAAAAAATAATTCCTAAGATCAGAAAAATTAGCAGCAGTTCAGGTCATCCTCTGGTTGGCCTAAATTTAATTTTGTTAGCAATTCCAAAAGATGCAGGGTGCAGGAGAGGGACAATCACAGACACAGAGTGGCAGTGAAGTGTGTTCATTGGGTATCACTTGGAGATGATTAAATTTGACCATACTTCACGATTAGAGTCAGAATGGGGGAGGATTAAATTTACCGGTCCTGGGATAGGGGGGATACTAGAGGCAGTCTTGGTATAGGTATACTTTAGCGGTTGAAAGTATTGCGGGAACGATTATTACTGAAAATGAAAATTTGTCACCTCCACCTGTCCTGTAGTAGCAAGTGTTTTCATAGTGGTGCTTTCGCTATAGGGAGGAATTTCTCTATATGAATGAAAATGGCATCCCTCTGAATACTTGGAGATCAGGAAGTATTCATTTTCTGCAAATCTGAAAACTATGTAATCAGGCATTAAATTATTGTAGTTTTTCTACAAGTTCCTCCATACTAGGTATATGTTTATTAGAACACTTGAACCACAACTATTTTGAAAATATATACGCTATTGTAGTCTTATATAGATGTAGAATATTCCCCAAAATCTTAAAACGGTTTAAAATTCTTTAATTAATAATTTTTTTCTCTTTCAGGGTCAAAAATGGTTTGAAGATTTGCGGAAATATGTCAAACAAGGAGGCGATTTCTGCAAGGAGTTGGCTTCGATCTTGCAAGAAAGGTAAGCAAACACTACTTGTTTATTTTTATATTTAAATAATAATAATAAAAATACAGTACGGGGTAAATTTGAATTAGTTACATTATCTTGGATATATTTGAACTTTTTTGAAAAAGAAGGCGTTGCAGAAACAACATTTCGTTTTTCAAATTTTTGTACTTTCTTTACTCAACGCAGATCGGAGACAGAGACCCAGTACGCCAAGTCCCTCTCGAAACTCTCCCATCGTCTCACCCGCGCGCTGCATGCCCTCCCGGCGCCGCTGGACGGATGGCGCGCTGTCGCTCAGGAGTTGGAGTGTCGTGCCGAGTGCCACCGTCAGCTGGCCACGCTGATAGGTGAGCAGGCGGCGGCGCCCCTTCGTAAGCTCGCGGAAGCCCAACAGAGGGGTCGAAAGCAAGCGGAGCATCGCGCCGAAAGGGCAGCCAGGCAGTTGCACGAGCTGAGAGGGTTGGAGGGAAAAGGAAAACGGGGGAGTCATCAAGCCGCCAGGGAGAATGAGAGGCTGCAGGACCAGGCCGTGTGGGATATGAACCGGCAGTGTAAGATGCAGTAAGTATTGAAAGAATTATGCGTACCTATACCTATACCTATTTCGGAATTTTACGTTGCTTAATTCTTTTAACACGCTGAGCTTCCTGAAATAGCAAATATGGGTAGGAAACTAAGATAAATTCGTGTTGTTTTTCTTAGGTTCAGGAAATCTTTAAGCATTCTTAGGTAAGTGTGTTGAAATCTTTTTCAACATTTGCTGCTAATAGAATTGCTGCTAAGAAAATAATCAATTTTAGTCAATTTGATGACCTTTTAAGCCTCTGCGATCCTTCATGAGTATGCTATATTAAGATAATATAAATTTTTTGAAAATGTTAGCTTTATTGTGGTACCTACATGCTTTCATTTATTTTTTTATTTTTTTTTTCAAAATACAACTGGTTAATTAAAGGCACTATTAATTGGTGTTGAAAGTTTTTTTCTCTAACAGGTGTAGCTTACTAACATTATGAAGTCATAAAAATTGTATTGTAACTAAGAATGGACGGAGTAGAAAAGTATTTCATGGCTTTCTCCCAATTGGGTGTTCCAGATTTTAAGGGAAATTTGAATTTGCAGGCTTCAATCTAGATATTGTTCACTCAGCTTCCCTTTGATCTTCGGTTATAGCCTTCTGCCAATTAGTTTGGCATTACATCTTCAAAACTACCCATCTACTGCCATCAGAAAAATTTGAGACTGCATAAAGAACCATACATTTTCTATCGCTTTGACAAGTCAAGAATTTATAAAGTTAAACTTGAGGTAAAAATCCAACTTTGAATCCTTTAACCACAAAATCGGCAGGTAGATCAAAAAATTAGTTCTCCTTATAGTTTTAGCCCTCCTGCTGTATACAGATCGTGGGTGCTTGATTCCACTGTCAGTGTGTAAAATCCATTTTCTTATACGCACTTTGAAATCTTAGTAATTTTTCTTTGATTTCTTTGATTAAATCGAACATAAGCAATTGTTTTTATGTATGCTTCGTAATAGAAGTAGCACATAGGTCGTATTCTTGATCACTTCTACTATAATAGTGAAGGCAGAAAGATACAAAGAGAGCTTTTAGATCGCTTGGTGACATTATTTAATCTCATTGTAACGCAGATTTCGCTTACCCAAATATCTTATTTTGAAAAAATTCGGCTCGTGCTCGTTTATACTAATCTAAGGAGACATTTTCTGAATAATTTTTAAGTCACTAATAATTTTTTTCAGACTGTCACAGAGTCCCAGTCGTCTTCAGATTAATAACAAAGAAAAGAGTTGCGTAGAAAAGGAAAATGCAAAGGTAATAAATTATTGACAGATGGGTAATACAGTACCTCTAACTTATTTTGTGAAATCTTCATTATTACAGTTGGAAGGAAAGAAAAAGAAAGCTGAAGATGCAGTTAAAAAAGCCGACATCGAGTATTACACGCTATGTGTAAGAGCGGAACGAGCTAGGTGAGTTTTTAATCGTTGTACGGTAGTGAAAAATAAAAATAAACACAACTTACAAATGAATTAAAATGCTAATAGGTATTACATTTCAACCACCTTCTTTAGAGCCTTATCCTAACAGAGTAATTAGGATTTTATTAAATTTGTGAAGAAAGTAATATTTCTTTGCTATTTATCAATCTTCATGATCACTATACTTACTGTTTAACCCATTAGTTGGTGAAAGTGCTTTTTTTATTTATTTATTATATCCATCAACTTAACTTGAGCATATTTTATATTAAATAAACGGCCTTATTACCCATAAGATACTACTTATAAGATAAGATCGAATGTACCTATCAACTATTTGATTAGTTTGTTTGTACTTTTTACCTGTCTAGATAAATAGCGTCATGCAAAAGATTAGAGATTGAGATTAGTCAAGATGCGGGTACGGACGAAAAGGATAAAAAAATTACACAATAAAACAATAATTTTAGTAAAAATGTATGAAAACATTCAACGGCAACTGACACTTTCAAGATCTGACGATAGTTTTTATTAAGTATATCAACCAACATCTATCAACCATCTCATTAATCTGTTTCTTCTGTTCGTAAATAAATATGCAATAAAATATTTCTGAATGCACTTTGCGCAATTTTTCACTCTCTAAGCGAGGTGTAATTTAGCTCAATTTGGTACACCTCATCCTTGTAAATGTCTGGAAGCAGTAAATAAAGAGATTACGAACGTAATGCTTGGCCGACACCTGCTGTAAATAAATATATTTCCCTACCGTTAGGTTTATAAACAATTTCACAACCCTTGCTTCATATTAAAAATATGCTTCCAGTTGTTGAAAATTTTTTTCTCAATAATTTATGGCCGTAGAACTGTGGGTTTAAGCTAATGTGACTTTGACTGTAATTTTAGCTTCCGTATCGGATAAATATGGCAAAAATAATTATCTCAAGCAGATTTTATTAGATTTGTCGTGAGTGGATCATTGTGACATCTCCACTGCGACCAAAGGTCTGTTGTGGCTCACATCTAGTCGTGCTACTCAGGTCAGCCTCCTTGGAGGAGCTGACTATCTTGTCTATTATTAATGTATCCAGGTTCTTCGGTGTGAGAAAGTCTCTCCCGAAGGTTTGTGATCTGGTTCTTTCCAATGCATAGGATATGTTTTGTTGTTTAGTCATCTTCCAAGCACGGGCGGCATTCAGCTCTGATCGCTAAGCCTATCCTGTACAGATGATGGATCAGCTTGCAGTGACCATTATGTAGGCCTATTAAGGCTCTCAGATCTTTTCTGTAATGCTCCAATAGTTCCTTGGTGCTTTTTATGACGTGCTTTGTATAAAAGTCATCTAGTGGTCCATCTTGGTAGGTTTTGCCAGTGCTGATGGGACTTCCCTTTCAGCCCAGTTGTGTATTGTTGTTTTGGCAATATTCAGTGGTTCTGGTCCGATAAATTTGGATTCGGCACCTGTCCTAGCCAGAGCAGAGTTCGTTCTCTCTATATCCAGCAACTCCCGGAATCCAAATCAGAGTTACTTTGTTGCTCCTTGCTGGGTCATTCAGAGTTAATTGACAGTTCCAGACCAGCTTGGATTTGCGATGGCTTGAGCTTAGGGCTTTTAAAGCCGATTGGCTATCTGAAAATATTGACCTGCGTTTGCAGTGTAGGTTTTCTTGCATCTGCTTACAGCCAGCTCTATGGCATAGATTTTAACATGGAAAGTTGATCGATGATATACTGATGGTATATATAATTTTTTGAAAACATTAGTGTTTTATTTATCGTCGATCAGTATGCAGAGATTCTACAAAGTAAGGGTTGCAAACATAAAAACCTGGAAAATTGTTGTGTGAAGGCCCAGGCTCGAGAAAGCTCTCTTCTTAAAGTCAGCACGACAAGCTTCAACTCCAGTTCCTGTGAATATTATAGATCCATCGGTGAACCATCTGAAATCTGCTGTCGGCAGTTAATTTCTGTTGTCCTCGCACGAGTTCGGGAGAAGGATTTTATACCTAAGCAGAGCAGGTCACGATGATCTTGAACATTATGTCGAGGGCATGCCCAGTAGACTTTTGACTTTCTATGTCATCCAGTAACCTGGTTCGCTCCAATTTATGAACCTTTGGCAAGCTTCTTGCTTGCATTTGATATAAGTCCATTTGGCTTCCATCTCTAAATAAATATGGAGAGCTGGTAAGTCCAGTAGGATTTCCAAAGCCAACGACGGTGTATCCAAAATTGGTATACCATGCAGAAAGTCGACTGATGTTTGACCAAGATGAATTTGGCATGTTGACGGCCAGTTTATGGTCTTAAAACTAGAGATTTTATTAAGGTACTCCTATGGTGATCAGGATTTTGTCATTCATTATGTAACAGAAAACATAACCTAAATATCTGCAAATTGAGTCTACATATCGCTAACATGACAAAACATTCATACAGACCAAAACAATGTACTTGTTGTCTTCTTGACATCATCATGATTCATTTCATTAGTATTTGATGATATGCTCTAGTGAGATCCAGTGTCGGAAAAATGAGCATACATGAATTTTCCATTGAGTTCCACGAATGTGTCCTGAATGAAATATGGTGGGTACAGTCTGAAAGTTGAGATTCGTGAAGTCACCACGCATTTTGTCACATCACACGATGAATAGGACTAACGCCCCATAGATTGTTGTAAGATTCCTTTTTTAACAAGAAACCAATTTCAGTTCTTGATGCTCTTAGTTTTTCTTCTAATCATGAGCTAGAAAGTCTATACTTACCGAGAATGGGAGGAGTATAGCATATAACAAACAGAAATTGTCATTTATGATTCGATTACCAGAAGACAAATAATTGGTAGAATTATTATTAGCAGTATAAATGAGCTTGAGAGCTTGAATCAACACTTATACGCATAGATATACTATTATAATATTTCCCAGGTTATTGCGATGATTGAACCAGGATCAATTAGAAATTTGAACGACAAGGAGGTTAGTTTTCCGTCTTTGAATGAATAAAAGAGCATCAAGGTGTGATGCGACGATCTGCTTCGATAGAAAACTTTCTATGATAGAATCAGATTTGAGATTTACTTGTGTTTTTGACTGAGCGCGAGAGCGAGGTTGATACACTGTGTTGGTCTGTAAGAGACACTAATTAATTATTGTTCTCCCAAGTATACTTATTCTTTGTTCTAATTGACTTTTAATCAAGCTGGTAGACATGACATAGCTGCTGTTGTTACCACTGTCAATGATACCTACAGTTATAATTTGAAGGATTCTGTTTATCCACTAGAGTTTGTAAAATTTCGTTATTCGATAAGGCCAACGGCCAATTTTTTAATTCTTCGTATTTTTTTCGTAAAAACTGACTTGGTTTTTCTTTCACCGAGTTCCAGTTCTCTACTCGTACTTACCTGTTTATTTCAAGAAGTGTTCAAATGAGCGCCATATAACTTCTGAGTCTAGTGAGCTTATTGGTACTGTCGCTTTTTACATGCGTTAATTAGCCTGAACTTTGTTTCCACCTTCAGGAACAAAATGTCTGGCTAAGTTTTCCAGATTTTATGTCACCGATGTAGCTATGGTGTAAAATTGGTTTTTCACTTTTCAGCGATCTTGTGTTCAGCAGCTTTGAGATCATGGTATTGATTTGCGTGCGCTATGACCAACTTTAGCTTCCCCGTCAGCCTAACATGGGCAAGGTCTTCCATCAATTATATAAAAAAACTTTTTAAGAATTTTTTTTATTTTGACTTACTTATTCAGTTTTTTTAAAGTTTATAAAAAACTCTATCGACAATGTGATAGAGTCTACTTGATGCCAGAGTTGTCGTGTGCGCTAGCGGCTTATGAGACTATAAATAAACCACGTTGGGGAAGACGAAGTCACCATAAACGGTTAAACGAAAATGTTTAGTTTTCAATAATTATATCCTTAGATAGGCACTTTTCTCACTTTTCTGGTATGGAAAACTGATGAGTCTTAATAACAACTTAACAGTTGTCTTTGTCTTCAGACTCATATAAGTATAGTGTCAATAATCAGACTCGATAAGAACAAAGATGTGTATAGAAAGTTTGAAGAAAAATTAGGGAAAACTTTAGTTAAACTATTTTTTATTGCAGCGGTATAAACTTGCAGCTGTTTGAAATTATTTATTGTTTCCTTTTATGACTAGAAAATCTAACCGAATTTCACTTTAGTGCCATTTCAAAGATGATAAAATGAGGCTGTCAGTTTCAATGAATGATATGAATGTTCTTTGTAATCCTAATTACTTTGAGATGCGTGATGCATACTTAGAAGTATTGGTGTTTTATTAAGCAACAGAGTTCAATTTATTTGTCACCAGCCTCAAGATACAATGTATCAAAGATAGAAAGTTTCTTCAAAGAACTAAATCAATTTAAATTTCATATTTTATATTGTTTAATATATTCAGTATGTATAATATATCACTAGCACTAGCACTAGACAATAGCTAATTTATCATGGGAATATTAATCCTAACGACTAAAAATTAATCATTATTAAATATATAAATTAGGTACGAAAATATTTAAATAGTGTTCCCTTGTACCCTCTCACATTATAAATTAATATTGCACTTAAGCTTTTTAATTCAAATTGAAGAAATAAATATTATTAGCAATAAATTTTGGTCACACTCATTTTTATTATTAGTAGGTACCTACCTACTGTCACTTATTAACAAATTAGTGGCAATTAATACGGTTAATTAAAGATTCCGAAGGTTTTTAAAGGTTAGTAGTTACTTATCAAACCTGTTATTATTTGATTATCAGTGACTACTTTTACTTTAAAAATAATAAATATGCGATTCACGGCACAATTTCAATAGCTTTATGGTTTGAGCAATTTTTATGTAGGTTTAATCGAGTGGGTAGAAAAATTATTGCAGAAGTGATTATTCTTGTAAAGAACACGCGAAAATTAATCTTCACCTTTTCTGGAGAAGGTTCATAGTACAAGGACAACGTTTCTTCATGTGCCTATGTTTTAGAGCTTCAAATCTCATGCATGTATCTGCCCGATTTCATAATAAAATCTTTTAGTCACTTTAATTAAAAATTAAAAATCGCCGTTTTCACGCTATCAGATCTTGAGCCGATACGTCGAGGGATATGGGGGGAGGGGGGGAGGGCTCGAATAATAAATAATTAAGGAAAATATTGACATCGCAGCATCATACAGAATTCTTCTCTTATTGTAATTATTATTTATTTTGTCTTGTCATGTTTAATAATAATAACTTCTACTGTTACAACTACTACTACTACTACCGCCGCAAACACTTAATTATTATATAAAGTCTTGTTAAACAACTATTATTAAAAACAATGGACCCTTAGGTTACTTGAAAAGATTAATTACTTACAATAATTATATTATTAATTCTAGAGGGTGATTTATTGTTAATTTTTAATATGGATAGGGTTATAAAAGGGGTAAAAAATTCATTTTACGAAAAAAGTTATTCTTTATAAAAAACTTCTCGAGAAACCTCAATAACCACACTAAAATATGAAATATACAGGGTGCTATGACAAGTAGTGAGAATTTTTCAAATATCATTAATAAAAAAATTATTATTATTAAAAAACGAAAGTAAGAAATGAAACATAAAAAAAACATACATACAAATTTATTCTACGTAAAAATTTCGCGATCGCAATTTCACGTTACGCTTCTTATCGGCAAACTCTGTCGACCGAAAAAAATTGTTTCCCAAAAACTTGCACCGTTTCGGAGAAAACGACGAAACAATTTCTGATCGAAAAAATCGATAGACCTACCCCTTTCGATTTTTTGAGAAAAAAAAAAAAATAGAAACGGCGCAAATTCGCAGCTTGTCACGTCGGGAGCGCTGTGAATTCCGATCCGAAATCCGTTTTTCGTTTGTCTGCATATTTCCAGAGAAAATGGCGTCCGAATATCAGGTTTTGCTGAAATTTTGCGAACACGACCGAGGAAATAATTTTTGCCGATTCGGAAAATCAAGATGGCGGAGATTTTGTAATTTCACCGGAACAAAAAAACTCCGAGCTACAACACCCTCACAAAATTTTATTGAAAAAAGAATTGAAACTGTCATTTAAAAAATGTCAAAATTGAAAAAAATTCTAGCTTGTTGTCATTAAAATCCACACATTTTTCTGCTTTTTTAAAGAATTTGCCGTAAACTTAACAAATGGCAGGTTGATTTAGTTCATATATGGCGTTTCTCTTTCTTCTGATACGTTTTTTTTTCAAAATACCCCATAAAAAAACTAGTGGCGTGAGATCAGGTGATCTGGCATGGTACTGGACAGGACCAAGCCTACTAATCCATTTTTTACCAAAATGCTCACGTAGATATTGTCTTACTAAAGCTGATGCTCAAACGCAGGGCATCTACATTGCTGTCATATTACAGGCAGCCTTACTTCGGTTTCCAGAAGACTTAACCTAGAAGAATTATTACTGAAAACAAGAATAAGCGTAAATGAATAAAAACTCAGCCTGCGACTATTCGTAAAGTCTACGATGAATTCTTTAAAAAATCAGCATAGATGATAAGTAGAATTTTGTTTCCTGTTTTTGGATTTATTTTTAACTTTCTCATTTTAATAATAATTTCATTGTTTTATTAATTTATTTATTTGGAAAATTCTTACTGCTTGTCACAGCACCCTTTATATCTCATATTTTACTGTGGCTTATTAGGTTTTTGAGAAGCAGAACATTTTATATTTTTTTTCCCCAAAAGTAAATATTTGAAAAGTTCTATTATTTAATATGACACCCTGTACGACCGAGAGAAAATCTAAGTGCGGTTTCTGAGGTTTCTCGAGAAGCACAGTTTTTTTGATAAAGAATGACTTTTTTCGTAAAGTGGCTATTAAGAGAGTTTTCCCTCTTCATAATCACATCCGTAGACACACTGTAATGCGAGGATCTCGAAAACTAGACCTCCCTAAAAGTTAGAGAAATCGTTAAAAAGATAAAGTAGTACAGAACTTTAAACTTATTACGAATCTGAAACTGAAACAAAATTTAAGATGATTTCTCGAAAAAAATAAATTTGAATTTTGATTGCAAATTTTTTGAATGTGAAATAATAAAAGACAGAAAAACCATTGCATTTCCAAATTTCCAAGTTTATTTCCTGTTTGAGAAACTCCGTAGAACATTTATCTTTTGATTTTTTTACATTTTCTTTTCAATTTTCGCTACATAAAAGACCTGCTAGGCTGGTGAAATTTATCACCAAAAGTTTCTACAGGGTGGGCCATCGAAAAGGTAACTTGCCTAATAGTTTGGAAAGTGAAGATGTAAGCGAAAAACGCCGAAACAGGTCGACTTTGTCATCGGGGGAGGGGGCGGGGTACATATTTCTGTGACAAATTTAACTACCCAAGTTCACCCCCTTGGCAGGGGTAGCTACCCCTTTGCTTATCATCATAGGGAACAGCCATCGAGTGATACATCATTTGAAAGCTATTTTTGAATTCTCTTTACAACGATATCAAACATTTTGGGTTTCGCTTACATACAGGGTGGCCTACATACAAGTGATTAAGGCGAGTTACGTTTTCGTTGGACCACCCTGTATGAAGCGAAACCCAAAATGTTGGATATCGTTGTAAAGAGAATTAAAGTATCTTTCAAATTATGTATCACTCGATATGTGTTCCCTATGATGATAAGCTACCCCTGCCAAGGGGGTCAACTTGGATAGTTAAATTTGTCACGAAAATATGTCCCCCTCCCCCGATAACCAAATCGACCTGTTTCGGCGTTTTTCGCATACACCTTCACTTTTCAAACTGTTAGGCTTGTTACCTTTTCGATGACCCACCCTGTATAAATGACAAGGACATTATGTGCTATAAATCCGGTGCGCCGCATCTTTCGAACAATATAATTTTCTTTGATCCCTATACCTCTTCTCCCATCAAAGTTTTCAAAGACTCCCATATTTCTATTATCCCCTGCATTAACTTTATATTTTAAAATGTTTGATTAAGTAGCAGCTAGTCGGGGTTTTGAAGTCTCCTTTCCTTCTTTTTGCGTGTGATAAATTAGTATATGACCAGGAGATAAGTTACCTATCTATTTTCAATGTTATTTTAATTATCAGACTGGAATGGGAATCGGCCGTTCTACGAGGAGTAGAAACATTCCAGTCTCTCGAAGAAGAGAGATTGCACGACTTGAAACTGGTCCTGAGTACGTATCTGCACCACAGTGTTGAATTGGGACCGAAATTGATCGAAGTGAGTTATCAAAATTTCCAACGTTTTGTTCGGGGGCGCTTCTAATGTTGATTCGTAGATTACAGACCGACTTAAGATGCCGGTAGAGCAAACGGACCCAGTGAAAGATCTCCATCCGTTCATCAACTTGAAGCAATCGACTCGACAGATTTCAGAACAGCTCCTACCGGACTTTTACTGCGAACACATAAACCTGGCAATGAACAGAGAACGACGAAGGCAGGTAAGAAGTAAATTTTCAGATATCTATACGTTTATGTAAAATTATGGAGTTATGACAAAATGAGAATATGCGGGATGTCTTGTACCACCGGCAGCAATCTTTAACTTAAGTCAATAATAATCCTCTATAATAATTACAATTTACAAAATTAGCGATAGTTGAATCGCATTGACTTTGAACCCGGTACTAAGTAGTGGATCTTACAGGAAGAGTGGAAAATACTTCTTCGTTAAGTCCGCCTTGAAACGTTGAATGTAGGTATGATTTTTTTCACATTAAATTTGTTTCAGGCTCTCGTAAAACTGCTGCACTTGATACGACAAGATGTGGAACGGGAGAGAAAATCAAAGAACGGATTGGAGAAGTTGTCAAACGCAATAAAAAATACGCCAAATACTGAAGAATCTCATCAACAAAGCGTTGCAGAAAAATTATATCACGTAAGAAATTCTCTATATCTCCCATTTCTCGTTTTACCTCCCAGATTTAAAAAATAATTACTATAAAAACAGAATGATTTTTAATTTAAAAACTTATCAGTTTGAAGCTCCCCTATACTTTTTTGTTTTAGCGATTTTTCAATATTAATTACTTAATTATGAGGTTTTCGGGTATCAAATGATTCAATGAAAACTTCTAAGTCATGTGAAAATTATAAAATCCTTTACATAACAAGATATAGGAAACAGGATATTAGTTAACAAGTACCTAATGTGGGTTATTATTTTACCAGGATGAATGAATATCCGGTCGTTACAATAAAACTTATAGGTATCTAGGTATGCAAATATAATGCTAATATTTTAAATTTAGACTTTTAAATTTTTTTTTTCTTACCCTTTCTGGCATTATTCTTCGGATTATTATTTTTTTTTTGCGACATTATCGTCTTGAAAGAGGTTGAAAAACTTTGTCAAAAAAAGTCAAAAGGAAAAGTTACAGAATTTGGGATGAAGAAAGTCCCAGAGCTAGCCACAAAAAACCTCGACTCAGGTGGAATGATGATTGGTCCTTACTTGTTTTTCGTGTCAACTTTGTATAATGTAATCGTGACACACGTTTTAAAGAATAAAAAATTTTTAATAAAATTATACCAAAAATTATCAAAAATTGTTGGAACCAAAAAGCAATGAAAACGTTAAAATAGATTTTCAACCCTTAATAAACTTTAAGTGGTAATATAAGCCGTTTTTGGAAGATATCTCGGAAGCCGTTTTTGAGATACAGAACTCAGCTTTTGTGCATCTTGCTATTTTTCTTTTATGCCAATGGTGGAGAGTTTAGGGTTGCGTGAGGTTTTTTGGTCCCTATTATTTACGACACTGAGTAAATTGACATTTTAAAAACGCATTTTAAACCGAAAATATTTTCTACACAAAAATATATTCTTGATTATAATTACCAACCTGAACCGTTTTCAATAAAAACGACCATTTATGATGGAAAACTCGCTTTGGATATTTCAAAACATGTATCGGAAAATGAAGGACAAAACAACCTCGCGCAACCCTTAATCTCCGCCAATGACACATGGAAAGAACATAATTGGCATTAAAAAGTAGGTAATATCAATGATAAGACATGTTCAAAGCTCACTGGAAAAATAATATTTTTGACATCTCAAAAACGGTGGATTTCCAGCCAGATTTCCAGTTAATGTGAAATTTTTTGTTTATTTTTGAGTAAAAAATCTGTCCTTACATTTTGCGCGATCTTAAAGATACACCCTGTATAATTATCATCTAATAATTTAAAGAAACAAGAGCTGCTGCATTATTTACTTACTTTAGATGAAATCAATGCTGACCTATCTGGAAGGTACCAGATATAAGATCCAGAGTGTCCTCGCTGGGATAGACAATCGTCCTCATTCGGGTCATCCGTTGGCGCCGCACATCATTATCACCAGGGATAAGTCAGGACTACAGCAAAGTATACTCAAGGTGAGTATTCTACATATGATTTGAAAATGAAACCGTTAAACGATTGGCTAATTAAAGGTACCTAATTGGCTAAAAGAAGAGTTTTTCGACCACGATAAAAGCCCCATAAGTGAAAAATCTGAGAAATATGATAAGCTGAGTGTTCTTGGGGATCATGAAGAATATGTGGACTGGGGTAGTCGCGGTACAGCCGATGGGAATTCTAATCAGCTGGATTCTGATTTTGGTAAGAATAATCACATAATTTTGACTTTATACGTATAATTAATTGTAACGGTTTATTATAATAATTATAGCAAGAGAATTGCCATTGAAGATTGAAGTCCATATATTTATAGAAATTGAGGTTCGTTAGCCTTATAAACGAACTGGGTTCATTTTATTACATTTGGCTTTTCTTGTTGAGTCACGCCCTCCTATTAAATTCTGTATTAATTATTATTATGTGAACATGTTCAGCGTCCCATAATTAAGTTACCAGTAACGTTATAACTGATATTTGAATACATAGTCGTGATATTTATTTATTTATCTCAAATGTTTGCAATTTTTTTAAACGGTCAGTTAATTTCGACCAATCAAGCTATAAGTAACATTTATAACAATTACGAGAACAATCTGTCTGAAGTTAAGCCTTAGAAATATAAATACAGTTTTGATTCAGGTCCTTGTTCTTGTCAAGAAAGCATAGATTGTTAAATGGATTGTTCCTCTTTGTAATATAATAGGATTCACTTTCTTCGCTTGCATTTTAGTGAACTATATAATATTATTATCTACTGATTTCTAACTATGATCATGATCGATTAAAGAGTGTTTCTTGAGATGAGATAGCAGAATCTGCTCCTTCAGGTGGGCGCTTATGAAATAGATTACTTGTCGATAGTTGCCTACAATGGAGATTTAATAGGTTTAATTTGCTTTCTTTTTATGTTACCTGCCCATTTCTGTTCAATCACATTTTAAGTACATGCATACGTTAGAGAGGAGTGTTATGTAATGTTCTTAATCTACCTTCTTTAATCACAGGCGCAGCTGTAGTATTGGAAGTTTTAATGGCAAAACGAAAAGGTAGAGTTTCTTAACAATTATAGAGTTAGTCACCATTTCATTATCTCAGACAATAATTTAATAAATAATTCATAATCACTTCAGTTTTGATAGCAGTAGAATAGTTTTCTTTACCGATCGATTAAACATTCATTACTCCCTTATAATTTTTCAAGCACATCCATGCATCTGTACTTTAATAAGAACTTCAAACCTCATCTCATAACATCTGTAATGCAAAAGAAATTTCGCAGAATCGCCCATGTTCTATCTCTATATAAAAAGGGTGACAGAGGGTGAATTGAAATTCCATCCCTAAACAGAAAAACTGCAATTAGTTCAGTAGACTGAGATTGTAATGTTGAAAGAGAATCTCGATTCTTGTTTTTTTTTTTTTTGGGAGAGTTAAGGGGGGGGGGGGGGGTGGATATAATGGTGAGTCTAAATTTGATTTTTTGAGCTCGCATATACCTGTCGTGCTATCTTGAAATAAGGATCATTTTTGTTGTAATGTCTCCCTTCCTGTATAACATAACAATAGAGAAACCTAAAAAATGAAGAAGCATGAAATTGACCGTAATATATTTTATTCATGGCCGTAGATAGTTTTTTTTTTTCTTGCTTTGGTTAGGTGAACTTTTTGGACAGAAATACTCGTTTGCCAAATTACCTATAGAAGACGAAGAAACACATGCAGTGAAAGGTCTCTTTTGGAACAGCTGCTAATTAAGCGTACAGCTCTCATAACTGGGCAATATTTCTGGAATCAAATTGTTGGATGAAAAACGTCAAAAAAAAAAAACGACAAAACATCCCCCATGTAGCAAATGCAGTAATTTCTTTACAATTGAAACTTATTACCTGCTAAGTTAAGACCTGCAATAAATTATGTTTGGGGTGACTAAAAAATTCCTAAAATATACTACGCAAAAATTAAAGTGTCACTCCAAAGTTTTAAAGGATTTTGATTGGGGGTAACTTTCGATACCCCCAATCAAAATCATTCAAAATTTTGAAGTGAGAACTTTCATTTTTGCGTAGTGTTACTTGCAACCATTTATGAAAAAACCGTGGATTTTATTTCAATAATATTTAAGTTCAAAATAAATAAAACTCAAGCTGTAGAGATTGTGAAACAAAAGCTTAGTAAACAATGTCAATCAAGTGGTACAATTGGAAACAAAAAGTGACAAAACTAAAGAAAAGCACAGATTGACAAGATTTGTTTAGAATGGTTCATTGGTGTAATAAGAAGCCAGCACATTCCATTATCGGGAACACAAGTAAAAACCAATGCAAAAGAAGTAACGTAGTAACGTAGCAAAAGGCATAAGATTGTCTTGAAGTGCATCTCAAGCTAGTCAGCAAATTATGTTACCGAAGAAGATGTAGAACAGCTTATACAAAAAATTACCAGCAATTCTGTCGGGTTTATGAGGTTTTACCTATTATGAGGCAAAAGAACATAATGTAGAAGATGACCTGCTCTTGGTAATTCTAGACTTTTGAATCAAAAACCAACGACTGAGGTACCATTTGATGACAATTAAAAAAATGAACATAAATCGAAAATTAAGCAGAAGATGGCGATGCAAGAAGTGGTAATGAAAAAAAAATTCTGGTCCCGGTTTCATATTTTCCTACGTTAATGTCTAAATGGTTTCTCCTAAGCGGACTGCTCCCATAAGCGGACAAAAAAGTAAGAATCATCGATGTCCGTTTGTGAGGGCATGTACAAATTTCATGTACAACTTTTTTGCATAAGTTTGCTTACCATTTGACGTGCCTGAATCTAGAAATATAAGAACAATACACTCTATGTCATAATTATTGTTCTCCTTTCCAAAGTAATAGATAAATAAATTCTCCTTCGAAAAAATGTCTATGTACTGGACATAGGCATCTTGACATAGGTCAAGTTTCGCAGTAGATGTCACAGAAAGGGAAATTAAAAAAAAAAAACAGACAAAAACTTACGCCAAGATGGGGGCATTGGCTCCACAATTGTTGGTAACTCAAACAATCAAATTTAGACTCACCATATACACTCAACACTCCCTCAAAAAATCTAGGATCGAAATTCGCTTTCCATATTACGCCTTTTATTTCGCTAATCTACTGACTAAATAATGGCAACCAAAATTTGTCAAAAATAAACGAATACTAGTTGAGCTTCTTTGGGTGTGAATTTTTGGGAGAAAACAACCGTGACTGGTAAAATATAAATAAGCATCCCAAAGAGGCAGTCTTAAAAATTTTAGAAAGAATGGAAGGATTTTCTAAAATCATCCTTTGATAACTATTTCGCATCCTCAACCAAAATATAATTATTTGAGTAGTTAAATATTGAAAAAATATATTATTTCTCAAACATATACCATATAATATCCATTATAATATTATAGGTTGTCGCAACAAAACATGTTGTTTTTTTAAACTGTCATTTTGTAGTTGAAACAAACTTTGTTAACTTTTTCTGTTAACTTATAACACAGAAAATTTTTGCAAATTACACTGCAAAATATAAAAATATTGCAGCAATTGGACAATTTAACACTGCTTTGTTACAAGGAGAATTTGAACACCAATATTAAGGATACTTGGACGTAAAATTTGTTAAAAATTCCATAACACAATACATAGTGGGAATTTTTCATTCGGTGATATACTCGGTGATATAATTTTCCCCCTTTTTTTTTAATAAAATTTTGAAGAATTTTCTGTTTTGATTGTGATATATTTTTTGGTTTCCTTGATTTTTTAATACCGAATGACAGGAAAAAACCTATGGCGGGCATGAGAAAAACAAATCTCGAAAATTTCGCCTTTGAAACTTTTTTAAAAATTTTTAAAAATTAACAATAAATTGGTCAATACCTACAAGGTATAAATATTTACATAATGATAAGGACATAGTAAAAAATATACAATGTTGCTTCACCCTATATTAATAATGATCCATATTATACATTTTAATAATTAAATCTACCTCCCAGATGAGTTCTCCTCCCAGTGCAGTAGCGGCGGTGGTACCGGAAACTGTCACGGGTGCACCGTGGAGGAGGTGCCACTCCAGCCGATTGCAAGATGCAGGGCGCTGTACCTCTACACCCCCAATCTTCCCGATGAGTTACCACTGAAACCCGGAGATGAACTCCAAGTGTACAGACAGCAAGAAGACGGATGGTGGTTGGGAGAATGTGATGGGAACGTCGGTATATTCCCCGCTACCTATGTTCAGGTTATAACACCAACAACATAGGACGTTTATGAGAACAGTGTATGGAGTACTTCCATAGGTATATCTCAGATCTAAGCTCGGCAAGTGCTTTTCAGACAACTCACTGAAATAGTAAATCGAAGTTCTGGAGTCTGCTCTAATTCAAAGATGCTGAAAGAATATTTAAAAATATAGTGAGCGTTTTGTTGAGATGAGTGATGTTAGTAATATCTTAAACATATTTAAAAAAGAGATGCAAGAGGATGGGGAATTTTTTAGTCTCTGATCTTTTTCTAGTTTTATAGTCTTCCAAAATACGATTTGTAACGATAGAGTTGATTTATAATTTATAATACTTTATTAAAATTATCTTTTATTTATATGTTACAAAAAATATTGTCAGTTTTATTATTTAATTATTTATTTATAGTTTATGTATCTATAAAATTATAAATCATTGATCAAGAAAATTACTGACTAGAGTGTAGAAGAACTTCCAAGTAAATCACTGATAAAATCCTACACTGCCTTTTATTTGAAACGGTAAATTGTTCTTATAATCGAGAAAACATCTTCCAATAATAATTATCTAATGCAATAATATTAAGCGTTGTATCTTACGACTGCATGAACTGTCAAAGGAAATGTCAATCAATAAACATAGCACTCTTGGATATTTTTACCAATATTTTTAACCTTGTTATGATTAAATATGGAAAAATATTGAGTTTTTATTTGTTATTTGTATATATAGATATAATTATGCAAAAATGTACTCTGTAATAAAGTACTTTAATATTACACTTATCGAATTTTTATTCATCTTGTAAATAAACTTACATAAAGAATATCAAGAAGATATTTTTCTATAACAACGGTGCGTGCTGATGTTTTATCCCTCATTTTATCACTTGTTGTCGACACGTCCTAGTAAATACCTGGATATAGTAAGTAAAATTTTAAGTTAGGAGAAAATTTAAGGAAGAAATAGCAGACCAATCAGTTTTCGATCCAATTGGTATGACGCAAAACATTTTGATCACTAGCAAAATTTGACTACCGGATCCTTCCCTCTCGAAACTTATGGTAAGGATTGAAAGCTTCGTGACGTCCTAAAAGGACATGACTAATGATCTCGTCTCTCTCCCCTCTATTGAGAAGAGAGAGGAAAAGGTTGAACACACTGAGCCGAATACGGATGTAATCTAATAGGTACAAACAGAAGGCGTTAGCACTTGGCATTCCATACAAAAGAGAAGTCTCCCCGCCAACTGGAATAAATATCTTCTCTAGAGTGGTCAGAGTCGTGGGGAAGGTCATCAGTTCCAAACTTCTTTAAAGTAAGCCTTTCGACGAGGATGAACAGTGCAGTTGCATTGTATATTTCTAGGCCACTAAATCGGGTCTGGGATGATGGACTTCTCAGCAAGCCTCTTTTATATCATATGGTCCCTGTCGGTTGTGCCATTAAATCCCTGTCGGGTGTGCCAATAAACTTCCAGTTTTACATCAAAAAGAGTAAAACGACAATTAAAATCTATGGGAAATCATAGCCCAGGAATTCGTGCTGTTTCACTTTTTGCCCCTCAATCCAAACTGCTCACATGTTTGGAGCTCAGCTTCTAAACATGCGCTGAGATTACTCGACTCAGAAAAGAGCCATCCACTTGATTGGGGACCCAGATGTGACAAAAAATTTAGACACTCTCTAACACCGAAGAAAAGTAGCTGACCTAAGTGAGATGTTTTACAGATATTTTTAGGGGAAATGTCCAAAAGAACGTGACCCGCTTGATCCCAGCACCTAGAACAAAGCCGCGAGCAGAAATACACAAGTGTCGAGCCGCAAAGGCTCATCCGTATCAGGTTCAGCTCGTTACACCTCGTGAACCCTATTTGAGACTTATTTTATGTATAGAACCGCGTCACTTTGGAATAGGATTCCAAATAGCGTGTTTACTGACTAATACAACCTGCAGCGATTCAAAGCCAACGTGAATCGACATCTCCGTTCATGCACCGCTCCCAGAGCGTCTTAGGAATTTCCCTGAAAAACTTACTTCTTATTTTATCTCAACGATCTATGCTTGCCACAAGATACCAAATCTATCGTTGAAACTTTGAATAATAAAAGCTACACAGTAGATAAGTTCAAAATTGTTAAGACTGTTAAATTGGAGGTCAACAATATTGTCATGATTTGGAGACTATACAGTGACTCAATGTGTAACAGTTTGGACTGAATTTATAACAGTAACTTGAGAACGCGATATTATTTACACCTCCCATATTCATTTAGGTCATATTTTTCTTAGCTGTGTTTGAGCTAGTACGTTTTGTAGTATGGATTATCTCTTTTTAGTGTGTCGAAAAATTGGTCGGGAAAGTCGGGAATTGGAACTGGAGAGTAGCCATTCTTGAATATAGGAAGAAGCACCTATAGAGTCCTTCCTTTAGTCGAAAGATTCCATTTTGGTTGCCATGGATTTAATTCTTTGGCTTCTGCTTCTAGTTTAGTAGTTTTAGGTATTTATACCACCGTCCAATATCTGTACTCATCGACAATGATGGTCAAAGAGTTCAATATTTTCGACTTATTTCAGCTTGTTCAGAGCTCTTATCTTATCTTCGCCAGCACGCATCACGATTCGTTTGGGACCGTTTTATAGACCTTTAGTGTGCACCTCAGATACGATAATTGAAGGAATCAGTTTTTATCTAATTTGTACTTCCCCGATACTATTTACCCCAATGGTAACACCATATGAAGATATTGTGCATGGTTATTTCTTCCGTGTAGATCGTATTGAGGGAGCTACACAGCTTGAGTTGCACAGCTTGCGCATCTTTCTTAAGTTTTTGAAGCTGAATCTTCTAAGTATTTGGAAAATGTTATTGCATTCTTCTGATTTGTAATGAATATGCGGCATAAGCGTCAATTTCTTGTCCTGTATGATTCCAAGGTATTTGTAGGAGGCCACTGTTGATATGACCTTGTCTTAGAATAGTTATAAATGTTTACTGTGAAAAATTGTAGTTTAATTCTTTGAAAAGGCGCCCATAAATGGATATATTGGATATAGAAATTTAGCAATTATAATAAACTAATCAATAAAACTTAAATTTTTCAGTACAAGTCTAAAACTTGGAATAGTTCTTCCCATTCTATTAATTTGATTGAAAAATTATGTTTAGTTTTGCATATACAGGTGTTCAAACAATAACAGTTTTTACAAAAGTTTAAATGGCCGCCATTTTGAAACGACTTCATCGATAATTCTCAAATGCAATTCCAGACAATTCCCTCCAGATATCGAACTATTGCAAAAATTTCAGTTCCCCAGGTTGAAAACTACGGCCTGTAATCGCGCAAAGAGAATGTGTTTTTCCTAACTTCGAAGAGACAAACAAACGTTTTTTTAGAAAGCGTTGTTTTAACAAAAATTTGCAGTCCTCCATAGGTTTTATAAGAATTAAAAATTTTGATCCAAAAGTTTGAAAGGTGCGCTACAGGGGCGTTTTTAAAATCGAAAATTAGAAATGGTGGCGAAATAACATCGTATAAAAAATTTCCAAAATATTCGCCATTTCAATTATTTGCGCATCCTGAAATTTTTCATGGTAACTAATAAAAAGTATAGCTCTCTACTCTAAAAATTTCAGTTCAATATCTTTAAAAATGTGCTCATAAATGCTTAATAGAGTTGACCTTCTATCACAGGAACTTGAAACTTTATTATAACTAAACGGTTGTACGTATTATGAAGTACCCAAAAGCACTGTAAGTACAGAACCATAAATGTGTTTTACTTGTTTATAGTTCAGCTCCAAAATATTCACTGAAACTGTAAAGAGAACATCGGTGATTACAACTAGATTAGAAATTTGGAGTCTGTACACGAACCCCATGGAAAAGTTCCTTTTTAATAGATTCTACCATGAGAGGTGCCCAGAGAAGGTGACCAATCTGATGTTTTGTGCATAAAGCTAACATGGGTTCATCGAACAGAACAAGGTGGATCAGGCTCTCTCTCCTTTTTCAAAAATAAGAATTTACCACTCCGAGAATGTCTTGATTCCGCCTGCTGTATCCAATAGCATAGTCGATTTTCTAAGTCGACGCGTTAAAAAATGATTTATCGCCTACTGTACCATTAGTTCTGGTGTCTTCTTTGCTCTGTATATAATTATCGTGCTTGTGCGCTATGTCACACCCTGTATAATAAGCAATATGAAAGGCAGCGGCCGCGTGCTGACGCTGGCAACGCGTGGATATGAATTTGGGAGGGGCACATTGACTGCTGTAATTTGCACAGGGAGGGAAGCATTCACCAAGAGAGAAACCAAACAATTTTACGGCTCCTTGAATCCCGGCATCTGCAGTTTACTGGTTCCAAATTAATGATTTATCGTTTTATTTGTTGAAGGTTTTTCTCTATCACAAGCAGGCAGGGTATAAATTATGGGGCATACTGGGAGATATATTTATAAGAGAGTAAGTTATCAAAGAAAATAATAACAGAAAAAATTATTATGATTCCTCCTATTTATTGTGCCACTTTTCACTAAGACCTAAGACCTATTAGTTGAGGTCAATCATTCATTTTCGGTCAAGTAACAGCACCATGTTCTGCGTCCCATTTCGTCGTTGAAACCAGAAAATTGTGTATAACTCCGCTTTTGGTCACAATTCAGTTTTTGGTGCCATCTGATGATCATAATTTGTATCTACGTGATGACCAATGATGTTTCTTCTCGAAAATTCCTGTAATTCATAATAGCTGCTTTAGAAATATTAGAAATAAGTGTAGCTCCATATGTTAGCAATATGTTGCAATTTTGTCTCCATGGCTGCAGGTAGGGTTAAACAGTGATACTATTATCGTGCTCTTTCAGTGCAATTTTTAACTTTATAGGCTTAATTTTTAATAAACCAATTTAAACTTAATAGACTTCAACGTTTCTGGTCCAAATAATTGATAAATATCAAATATGGAGTTACATTATTTTCTAAAAGTAACAATCAACCGCATATTAATAACGGAGATACACATTTTTCTTTCCAGATAGTTTTAGACGCCTCCTGTAAAATTTAGTAAAATGCAGTTTCAACGACGATTTACCATTAAACATGGAAAACTAGCATAACCTACCTTATAAGCTACATAGCTTAGGAGAGGTGTAATTCTTGTAACGATGGCATCTAAAGAGAACCATATTTTTCCTCATTTTTCTGTAAGTCAGGAAATTCTCAGACAGCCAAGGCACATTCTCAGACGAGAATTAGAAAAATCTAGCGTAGGTGCATTTATGCTTTCGACTACCTCCCTCGCCAAACATTTGACATGTGTGCGGAAAAAGCTAATTTAATTCTTCATAAAAAAAAATGAAAGAGCTCATATATTATTTTCAGGTCATCAAACGAAAATTAATTATTTTACGCCAATTTTTACTAAAACCGCTACTTTGGTGTCACTTTGATAATGATGGCATAATGATGAGCAAAATTATTATTTTGCTGGCTAGGCAGCAAAGTGATATTTTGGGATTATGCATATACTTTTTTAATGTAACAAACGTTGTATTTTAACGTTAAGTACTGCAGTTAAAAATAATTTGTCGAAAAAATGATGAAAATTCCAAATTATACAATAACCCAAACTGTATCAATTACCTACCTAACCCACCTACACCTAACCCTTCCTCCCACGTAGGTATAAACCTATCTGAGAGCAAATATATTAATAGTATTACATGTCTATCCAATTTTCACTGGTAATAAATAATACCAGAGGGAATCGAATCCAGATCTAGAATGACAATCATCACACTTAAATATGTTAGCAAACAAACACAACAATGGACAAATGGGCCTCGATGACAGGGCGACCGCAGTTTCCCATGGCAGCTACCCTTCCGGCTCCTAGGGCAGGACTGGTCCCGATAACCGAATCACAAAGCGCAAAACATATTGACCGGGTGCTTATAGACGTGTGGCCTATTAATTAGGCATACACGGCGAACGGAAATGACAAGTACACACCCCTCGGTCCGGATTTCAATTGCAGGAACGAATTAAACCAGATAAATCTGGGAAGAGATAAAGTTTTAGTACATTGTTTCATTCATTCATCTTATTTAGATTTTATACTTATTTTTTGCTCTTTGTATTAGTATTGCTCGTTTAAATTATTCGTCATATTGGATTCTATATTTTATTAATAATACTTATCTTATAATTAAGCAGTGGCGGCTCGTAATTGCAAAATTTGTGAAGCGTACATTCTAAAGTACATAGGATTAATGTCAATTCAGAATTTTTTTTTTGATACAAGGTATACCTTTTGACATGGTCAGAGCAGCTCAAAAATTCTTACTTTCGCAAAGTCTAGTCGGCTTGTTTTTTCTTGCTTGGCTTGACAATAAGGTCCGTTTGGATACAAAATTCGACAGCTCTTTGAGACAAAAATTCGACAGATTTTTGCAAAATTCAATCAGCCCTATAATTTACTTTTTGCAAAATCCGGCCAGGTCTACTTCTGGATAGTTGTTCGTCAGGTCAACGCGCTCCTTATTGTTAACGTCATCACGTGACCCATACTAGATTTTTATTGCACATTACGGTCGACTCGTTTTTTTTTTTGGCAAACTCTAAACTAAGATTTTCGATTTTTGCAAGATTCGATCAGCTCGAAAATTCGATTTTTGAGAAGTCCGGTAAAATCGTTTGTTTTAGTTCGTTTGGTTAGCTCTAAAATTTTATTTTCAATTTTTTCAAAATTCGGTCAGCCCTGTAATTCACTTTTTGCAAAATTTGGCCAGCTCTACTTCTGGATAGTTGTTCGTCAGGCCAACGTGTTCCTTATTATGATCACGTGTGATCTTTACTAGATTTTTATTGTAAATTATGGTCGGCTGTTTTTTTTTTTGCAAGATACGGTCAGCTCTAAACTTTAATTGATTTTCGGTTTTTGCAAGATTCGATCAGCTCTAAATTCGAATTTTTCAAAATCCGGTCAGCTCTACTTCTAATAGAGACTTCATTCGTTGCTCAGGAGAACGCGTTCCTTGTTAACGTGATCACGTGATCCTTACTAGATTTTTTTTTAATTACGGTCGGCTCGTTTTTTTTTCAAGATACGGTCAGCTCTAAACTTTAACTTTCGATTTTTGCAAAATTCGATCAGCTCGAGAATTCGATTTTTGCGAAGTCCGATCAAGTCGGGTTTTTTAGCAAAATTCGGTTAGCTCTAAAATTTTGTTTTTAATTTGTGAAAAACTCAGTCTTACCTATAATTCACTTTTTGCAAAATCCGGCCAGCTCTACTTCTGGATAGTTATTCGTCAGGCCAACGTGTACGTTCCTTGTTAACGTGATCACAATGATCCTTATTGCTCGATTTTTATTGCAAACATACGGGGTAGACTCGGTTTTTTTTGCAAGATTCGATCAGCTTACGTCGACAATTTTAACCGAAACTGCCGAAAACCTTCTCGAACTTAAATTCATTCATCGATTTTTTCAAAGTCCGGTTAGCTCGTTTTTGTTTTGTAAAGTCCGGTCAGCTCAAAAATCCAATTTTTTCGAAGTGCGGTTTTCGCAAAAAAAAATCGTGCTGACCGGACTTCGCCGAATTGGATTTTTCCAAAGCAAGGAAGAAAGAAGAGACTGCGCTTTATAATAAATTTAAAATAAAAACAATTCCATATTAAAAAAACCGTAGGTACATTTTATGATTAAAATGGAAGGGACTGTAAAATAGTTTGAAGTTAGTATGGCTGTGAAAGGGCATTTATGCAAATTGCAATTTTGAAGCTCCATAAAAATGTACATAGGTACAATATAAAACTCATATAAGGGTTGCAATTTTCAACCGCTATACTGAGGGTGAGAGACGAATAAGAAGATACAGTTATATGGAATTTTTTATTCTTACCCAAGTCAAGTTATAGCCACGCTTCGGTCAGCCACGCTTTGGTCAGCCATCACGCTTCCGGCCAGGGAGGGGGACTTCGAATAATTTCCAGCAATTTTTTTTTCGTTCTTTACAACTTAAATGGAAAAAAATTGGTTTGTTTTTGTTGGATAAATATTATTCTAACATTTCGGACCTTTTTCAGTAAATTTTCAGATTCAGTCTGTGGCCGAAAGCGTGCATAGGCTGCATGGCCATTGTTATAAAATCTTAGCCTTTTTTAGAAAAATTTCCGCAAAAACGATTTCTTGAGTTTCGTAACCCAAGTAGCAAAATAAGTTCCATAAAGTCTGTATAAACTGCTATACAATAAACCTTATAGGAGTCAAAAATTGTTCCAAACTCCTATAAAGTGCTTATATAATATTTATAGTACCAAAAAGGGCCCACATTTTTTGATACTATAACGCCTCTATACGGGGTATACAAATTTTATAAAACTATTTTATGCAGCACTTTAAAAGTCTTATGAAAATATTCTATACTGATGATGTATTACATTATAAAACTATAGCTAGAGAACCAAAATAAACACTAGCAAAAACGAGTTGCATAATAATACTATACTGTTATTTAAAAAATGTTTCATACTTTTAGTGCGGAATATTGGAATAAAAGAGTTTTATTACTTGTCAATATTATACTGAACAGGTATGGCGATGATGATCGCTTATAAACAGTTAGGTATAGGCTACTACCCTCTCATAATATAGGTACTTTTGCACAATTTTTCGATTGTGGCATTAGGTATGGAACAAATTTCATTGCGCCGCAAATTTTATTGATAAATTAGGTATATTTATGAGGTAAAAAACAAATGCGCCCATGTTTTAACCACATTTGTTTAAAAATTAATAAAATATATAAATTTATATTTTTATTCAATTTTGATATATTTTCTTTTAACTGTCAATTTACAGTTTTTTATTAGATAAAATAATGTTTATTAGATAAAATAATATCTAGAAACTTGAGAAAATTAAGATAAAAGTTAAATTGTGCTCATTTTCACAAAATGGCGACAGTCCCGGATTCAACAAGCTGTGAAATAAAAATGGCGCATTATAATACAATCGTTTTATCCCGCACACAATCCTTAAACAATATTTTAGTGCAAATTATGGCTGTATAGAATAAAATACTTTTATAGAGGACGGAAGTATTTTTCTACATTGAACACACTTATAAGACCATTTTATAACTACGCGTATATCAACGCTATAAAATAGTTCTGTAATTCGCATTATATATTCTTAATAGAAAACGTTTATAAAAATATTTTATAAGGGTGATATTATAAACTGTTATACAACTCTTTTACAACTTGATTATAACACCTAAAAACATACATTTTTAAAGGTTGTGTAACGTTTTATAGGGTTTTTACAAAATTCTTAAAAACACAAGAATAATTCGTTGTATAAGAAAGGTTTTATAAGCGATTATAAATGGACTACACAAAAGAAATTTTATTTTTGAACTAAATTATCTCAAATGTATGCACTAAAAGACAAAACTGTCCCTATGACAACACTTCATGATAATTATAAAACAATTCGCTTCTTTTCACGTTCTATTTTGCTACTTGGGAAGTTCATGACCGACTGACCTAAAGCGTGGCTGCGGCCATATTATTATAAAATTTCGATTTTTTTTCTGCAAAATTTCAGCGAAAATGATTTCAGTTTCGTAAGTTCGTGACCGAAATCGTGGCTGGCCGTTATTATGAAATTTCAGACTTTTTTTAGCAAAAATTTCGCAAAAATAATTTTGCTACGTTCGTGACCGAAAGCGTAGCTCGCCATCATTATGAAATTTCCGACTTTTTTGAGCAAAATTTCAGCAAAAATGAATTTTTCAGTTTAGTATGTCCGTGACTGAAACCGTGGCCAGCCATTATAATTATGAAGTTTCCGACTTTTAAAAAAAATTCAGTAAAAATGTTTTTTCAGTTGATTAAGCCATCCTTAGCCGAAAGCGTGGCTGGCCGTGCTGGCGTTTCAATAATTACGATTTTTTTCAGTTTACTTTGATTTTCATTGGTTGAAATATCATAATATTATTTTTATTGTCGACAAAAACAAATCAAATATTTTTCATTTAAATCATAAATACCTAACAAAAAAATTATTTTTCCCATAAAGTCAATCTTCCTGGCCTGTCCAAAAGTGTGGCTGGCCGAAGCGTGTGGCTAGCTTGACGTGTTTTATTCTTTCATGTTTCTTCAAAATTTTACAAATATAATATAAGCATTTTATCCTTCCCATTTGAAAGGGTAACTCCGATTGAAGACGTTTTTGGCAATAGGTTTTTATGAAAAACCCTCTTTAGTTTTTGACAAGGAATTGCTCCTTCAATTTTTTTGCAATATTTATAATAAAACATAGGTACGTATACCTAGTCAAGAACAATAGCCTAGAACAATAAATCTTTTACTTTCTAACTGTGGGTATACCTATAGGTAGGTACTTGTACAAATTAAGCCATCTCTTAAATAAATCAATTATCCTTGGTATTATAATTTCCATATAAATACCTCGATAAATACATTATACAAAATTAAATAAATCCCCGGCGAGCGTATTTGCTTTATGCTACGTGTCTATCAAGGGATAAATAATTCAAAACCGCAAACAAAGCAAGAGATCCGGCACCACAATCACCGTAAGCTCGGTAGTGCCGGTGCCACAATTGCCCTTCTGCTTAGATCTTTCCGCACAATTGACCCGCCGACCGGCGCCGGACAGGGTTAGGAAATCATGTCTGACACATGTAAGTGGGTCCTCTCGTGTCAGGCACGCGTTGCCCGCACGTGCCCGCAAATCACAGAGTTTGGATATTCAGCGACTATGCACAGTGCAATTTGCCACAGGCGAGGGATGGTGTTTGCACTGTTACCGACACACCCATCATCAGGATAAAATTGATGGGCCAGAGTTTCGAATCGATATCGTGTTATTGCAAAAAGAAGTAAGTAACCAGCTTCAGCTTTCAAAATTGGAAGAAGCCCTTGAAAGTGATTTACAATAAGTACCTACCTATAATATCAATTTTAAATTTTGTACGGTTTTGAATTAAGTTGTTATTTTTCTTTAAAAAATTGTAATTTTTCCCTTCTTTACACACCTTCTTAAGTGGTGACATTGAGTTTGTGACTAAAGTACTTCGAGACCGGCGAGAAAGTCAATCCTATAGTTATAGAAGATTTTCGCGTCATCAGCATACAACAGGTGGCTGACATCAAGACCATCAACGATAATATAAGTAAAGAGGTTAAAAAGAGAGGACCCAGTTTAGATCCTTGGAAGACACCAGAAGAAACTGGGAATTCTGATGATCTTGACCAAAATTGGGCAAAATACAAAAATGAATCTATCTTTAGTTTGCAATCTTACTCTTATCCCCCTTCTCAAAGAGGAGGATAAACTCAGAAAGCTTCCAGCGTAATGGAAAATAACAACAGGAGATACAAGATTGAATATCATGGAGAGGGGGAGGGGGAAGAAGAGAGAACTGGATCACAATCACGGTCAGAAAAGAGGGAATGCCATCAGGACCAGCAGTCTCAGCCTTAGAGTTTCTAAATGATTTAAGAATATCACAACTCTCGCTCTCTTTAAGATATCGAATAAGGGAAGGAATAAGGTATTAAGAACGTTAGAAAAATTGGTAGAGCATATTGTGGTCGTTATGATGAGTTGTTATGGTATGAAGGATATAGGCTGGTTGGTTATTTGAGAACGAAACAAAGACAGTTTAGAGAAAGTTACTAGCTAATAAAAAAAAAAACCTGAAGGCGTAGATCTTATTCTTTGATGGGAAAAACTTTTAACTTATTTTCACGTAACTGAAGTTTGGTAAAATCCGCCCCTAAAACATTTTGGCGGGGAATAAAATGGCATATATTTTTAAAGCTTCGTTAGTTCAAAAACTTTTTAGCTATGCGAACGTCTTTTGTATTATTTTTGTCAAAATTTTCAGAAAAATTAAGTTCTGAATGTAAAAATTAACTCAATACGCTGCATTTTAATACGCTATAATTAAAAACTACGCTGCCTTCATAGGTACGAGTAGTGAGTATACTTTATTAGTACAAGTTTTTGTGGAGATGCGTTCACATTTTTGTGGAATAAATTTTATAGGTACTACACGCTCATAGTGATCCCATAAAATTAAATTGTGGGGGAGGCTACAAATTCACATGGTGACTCTTTCATAACACCTCTTCCTTCTGTCAATCTAATACCGATCTGGAAACCTTTGGTCAAGTTACCATGGAATAGAAGCCGTGGTAGTGTGGAAGAGCGCCATTTTATTGGAGCAACTGCTCTTCGAGGTATTCATTACCTTCTTTCGATAACATCTTTTGGATCAATGCGCTTTTCCAACAAATCAGATTAGGTAGGATATAATGTATCTTCACTACGATAACAAAAATAAAAAACGCATGTTCTTGAACAGGAACTTTTAAGATTTGTATGGTAAAAAATTGGTAAAAAATGTAAACCAAAATTCGGTAGATATTTTTTATCCTGCTTTGCAATAAAAGTGCATTTAGAAACCTTCAGATTTAGACGCCAGAAGTGCCAAATTTTTCAATATGGCGCTAAATCAGATCACTTAAGACCTTTTAGTTTTGATGAGACAACGAGACGACCCTATTATTATTTAGATGGGTAAATACTTCAGCATAGTAAATAAATGCGAAGACCAGTTTTCTTAAGCCTAATGATTAACGTTAGTTATGCGTTTATAGAGGGCCCTGATCAATACAGGTGTCCGGAAATTATGGGCAAAGAATTAAGGGTGCCGGTGATTCTGCTTGATAAAATATTACCATCAAAAGTATCTATAATTTTTTTCGAAAACTCACAAACAAGAAAGTTATAAGCCTTCAAAGTTGATTTTTTTAAATCAATATTTTTTTATAACTTTTTTTCTAGATTATCTTAAAATTTGACACACTGATGTTGCCTTTGCATCCTTGGTTGTAATTGGACTTGAATCCCTTGAAATCAAGAAGCCTTAACTGCCCTTGACCTTGAAAAAGGCCTATAACTTTTTTCGTAATATTTTTTTCTGAGTTTTGAAGACGCACAATTGAAGAACATGAAGAAATATTCAGAAAAGGTCTTTTTTGTCTATCACCATAAAATGACCTGTTTCCGAGTAAAACTGTTTTAAAAAGTTGCTTGCACTAAAATTGATCACCATAAATAATTATGATCATTCTGCAACAATACCAAAGATTGCTTTGGAAACCGCTGCAGGCGGGTTGCCTAGGAAACAAGACGTTTGATTTCATATTTTGACAGCACCCAAGCAGCACACTTTAGTTTAAAAAACGTTTTTATTCATGTATTACCGTACGTATAGATACGGTCGATGATCTACGTGCGCACGAACGTTCGAATGTCCGCCCGTTAAACGTATATAACATTGGAAAGAATAAAGGTCTATTTGTACTATCTGAATAAATGAGGTAAAAACGTATTAAATAGTGATAGTTTTAAAGGTTTAAAAGAAACGTTTTCTACATATTAAAAACAATCCATTTATAAACGTATTTATAAGAACGTATTTTTTGACATTGAAAATAAACGTATTCTCTACGTATGTTTGACTCCCGATTTTACGCGTTCATTGACACCAAATGTTATACGCATCTAAAGGACATATATTTTACCTTCACTTTTGAATAAATTTTAAACGTATGTTGACACCCAATGGTATACGTATTTTTACACTCAATGCTATACGTATTTAAATGACGTATTTTTACCTGCACTTTTGAACTAATTTAAAACGTATGTGGACACCCAATCGTATACGTATGTCGACACCTAATCGTTTACGTATGTTGACACTCGATGCTATACGTATTTAAATGACGTATTTTTACCTTCACTTTTGAATTAATTTTAAACGTATGTGGACACGCAATCATATACGTATGTTGACACTCGATGCTATACGTATTTAAATGACGTATTTTTACCTGCACTTTTGAACTAATTTAAAACGTATGTGGACACCCAATCGTATACGTATGTCGACACCTAATCGTTTACGTATGTTGACACTCGATGCTATACGTATTTAAATGACGTATTTTTACCTTCACTTTTGAATTAATTTTAAACGTATGTGGATACGCAATCATATACGTATGTTGACACTCAATGCTATACGTATCTTAAAGACGTATATTTGGCGTTTAATTTTTAATTAAGTTTAAACGTATGTTGACACGCAATCGTATACGTATATTAACACCCAATTGTATACGTATGTTCTTAGGATGTATATTATCCACCCTATGGTAAATATTTTTGTAATCCTTTCATGTACTGAAAAATCCACAAAAAAATTCTTGAAAGAAACCAATTACCTAATACAGTACCCAGTCAAAAATTTATTTTTGGTATAGGTACCTAATTTAGAATCATTATTAGCAAAAAATATAATTGAAAAAACTTATACTTACCTTATTATATTGATTTTCAATATAGGTCCAAATTAATCTTCATCAGTAATCAATAAATATATCATTTTTTAACAGGATTATTAAGGTTTATGGTTTGATATATTTATTATTTGAATCTGACTCGTATCATTTGCTGCTATAACTCTGAGTACCTATAATACTCTATAATACCTACTTAAAAAACGAGATAAATTTGAACCTATGAATTCAATATGTCCTTCTGCCTATTATAACAAGCTGTATAAAAGTTTTATAGTAACTAGAAAAATTAAATTTTTCAAATTGGAAATTACAAATGACTAGGGCATCAGAAAAAAACACCTGATAAACTGTAAGTTTTTATTAGGAAAATGCAGCCTTAACTTGAAAAAAACATTGAACATTAATAGTTGTATGCGAGGTTGTATATCTTCAAATAATTAAAATTATTGTTAAAGATATTAATTTTGTGAGAATCAATCTACCACACAAGCAAATGTTTTTTTCTGTTAGGTATTTATAAGTTCGCTCACTATCTAATAACATAAAGCATAAATTCAATATTCGAGAAAACAAAATTAATATTTGGTAACACTCTATACTGTTGTATACATATATAATATTAATTATTTCTTACTCCTCCTTTTACTATTTTTGTGTCTTTTTATTGAATCAGTGTCTCTACTTTGCTAACTTCAGCCAATCTTTCAGTTCTTTTACAAAATTTCGTATGTCGGTGCATGGTAAAAGTTTAAAAGCTGCTCTCTTCCCGAATAGGACGGTTTTACAGCCTCTAAAATTAGTCTAAATTATTATTTTGCACATTATAGGTACCAGTTATTAGTTTTGTGTATATGTAATTATAAATTAATGTAAGTAATTATAATAATTATAAATGTGTATGAGTATTATTATACTTACATCATTCTTGTCTCTTTCACTGGGCGTTTATCTCGACCTGATCTGCCATTGAGAATACATTAAGTGGACAATTTGCAAATTTTTCCCTGCTGTTTTGAAGGGTAGAAAAGGCCACCACTAAAATGTATTTTGCACGTAACTTTTTCTCACACCTGTATCGCCATTTTTAAATCCATCAATCCCAGAAATCGTATCTCAGCTCAGATACGCACCTACCTACCTATGAAAATGTTAAAATAGGTATTTATTATTATTGATTGAAAACTTTGTTAGGTAAGTACTTACTTTGCACGTAACGTAATTCCATCACTCACTTTACTTTGGTGTTATAACTCGTGTTATAATAACTTTATCATGTCACTCACCCACTAAATCAGCATCAACATCTAGACTAGAACTGGAACTGAGACAGACGGAGAGCGTACTGACTGGGAAGTGATATTTTCATTTTCATTTAAATTTTTTGTATTCTCACGGAAACAATAGGTACAGACTGCAGACCATGCACCTGCAGATGTAGGGTTGCGGATGGCGGAGTAGGAGACGAAAACAGGTTCTCTGTCCCGTACCCCTTGACTGGAAGTCTGGTCGTTGAATACATACCAATACCAAACGTAGAAAAAGAAACAATTTCAATAACATAAATAAACGTTGTACTTGAACTGAACTTTAACGAATACTATATACAAATGGTTTATGTGGTCTACGTAATATACGTGTTTATAATAAATAAACGCTTTTAGTCTCGACGTGTTTTTTGAGTAGCTTTTCTACTAATGGGAAACGTTGAATACATACTAATACCAAACGTAAAAAAAGAAACAATTTCAATAACATAAATAAACGTTGTACTTGAACTGAACTTTAACGAATATTAAATACAAATGGTTTATGTGGTCTACGTAATATACGTGTTTATAATAAATAAACGTTTTTAGTCTCGACGTGTTTTTTGAGTAGCTTTTCTACTAATGGGAAACGTTGAATACATACCAATACCAAACGTCGAAAAAGAAACAATTTCAATAACATAAATAAACGTTGTACTTGAACTGAACTTTAACGAATATTAAATAAAATGGTTTATGTGGTCTACGTAATATACGTGTTTATAATAAATAAACGTTTTTAGTCTCGAAGTTTTTTTTGAGTAGCTTTTCTACTAATGGGAAACGTTGAATACATACCAATACCAAACGTAGAAAAAGAAACAATTTCAATAACATAAATAAACGTTGTACTTGAACTGAACTTTAACGAATATTAAATAAAATGGTTTATGTGGTCTACGTAATATACGTGTTTATAATAAATAAACGTTTTTAGTCTCGACGTTTTTTTTGAGTAACTTTTTTACTAATGGGAAACGTTGAATACATACCAATACCAAACGTAGAAAAAGAAACAATTTCAATAACATAAATAAACGTTGTACTTGAACTGAACTTTAACGAATATTATATACAAATGGTTTAGATAGCCTACGCAATATACGTATTACCAGGGTTAAATTCTTACTGTAATTTATACGTATTCATATCTCCTAATATTTAACGTATAAGGTATATTACCAACGTCTATTTTGATAGATAAGATACGTATAGTTTAAAAAGCGTGACTAATATACGTTTGGAAATTAAACTGAAACCAAATTTAAACCAATTTTACGCATAATAAACGTTTAATACACCAAGCTGTGCTGCCTGGGCAATTTGATTCAAGTATCTTGTTAAATTGATAAGACAAGATGAATATATTTTTCAACCATAAAATGGTGCCCGCGTTTGGTTCTTTTTGCAAGTTTTTTGAAATTCATTTGAAATTGAATATTAAAAAATTTTAAAATTTTATCATTTCCAAGTTTCTTTATATATACGAATGTCTCTGTTTTGTACATAACTAGGCAAACCCTGCAGCTGTTTCCAAAGCATGATTTGGTATTGTTGCAGAATGATCATAGTTCATGGTGATCAATTTTAGTGCAAGCAAATTTTTAAAACAGTTTTACTCAGAAACAGGTCACTTTATCGTGATAGACAAAGAGTACCTTTTCCGAATATTTCTTCATTTTCTTCAATTGTGCATCTTCAAAACTCAGAAAAAAATATTATGAAAAAAGTTATACTTAGGCCTTTTTGAAGGTCAAGGGCACTTATAAGACCTCTTGTGATTTCGAGAGATTCAAGTCTAATTCGGACCAAGAATGCAACATAATTGGATGAGTGTAAAATTTTAAGAAAATCCGTACACTAGAAAAAAAGTTATAAAAAAATATTGATTTAAAAAAATCAACTTTGAAGGCTCTTTATTTGTGAGTTTACGAAAAAATGTATACAGGGTGTTGATTTTCAAAGCGGGCCATAGGGGATTAGCATTGCGAAAGTTGTTTTTGAGGATTCCTGCTCGCCGTTTAGACTGACAGAAATGGTTTTGGCATCAAAATGAAGCTAAAATTATTGCGCATAACGCTTGATATCAGAAATTGATTTAATTTCACGTTGTTTTCTAAAATTTTTCAGTAAAAATTCAAGTAATTGTTAATGTTTAATCACAAAATAGCATGCCTTGCCTAAACAATAATGACGTTTCTACGTTTTGACAATCCAATAATAAAACATTGGTCTATTAAAAAAATTCACGGCAAATAAATCGCGAACCCTCCTGTAACTGGCTACACTGTAGTAGGTTTTCACCATAAAGACTCTTTCTTGGTTTGTATAATCCATTTTTAAATAGAACCTACTGACTTTAAAGTTTTATTATTGGATTGTCAAAACGTAGAAACGTCATTATTGTTTAGGCAAGGCATGCTATTTTGTGATTAAACATTAACAATTACTTGAATTTTTACTGAAGAATTTTAGAAAACAACGTGAAATTAAATTAATTTCTGATGTCAAGCGTTATGCGCAATAATTTTACCTTCATTTTGATACCAAAACCATTTCTGCCAGTTTAAACGGCGAGCCAGGAGTCCTCAAAAACCACTTTCGCAATGCTAATCCCCTATGGCCCGTTTGAAAATCAACACCCTGTAGATACTTTTGGCAGTATTTTATCAAGTAGAATCATCTCCTTAATTCTTTGCGCATAATTTCCGGACACTCTGTATAGAGGTTCTTGCCAAACCCACCTTTTTCAATACCTGATCGCTTTCGAAAAAAAAGTAAATGGTTAAACAAATGAGTCATTATCCCTATAAGCTTCCTTATAAAAGCAAAATTACAATCAAGTTTGAGTATTCTCAACGAGACCCTCTCAGGACTCTGGAGCCTGCACATGACATAACAGCACATTTTACAAAAGATCTATCAAATGCAGCATCCAAGTTGATTGCAATCCGCCCCTTACAACTGAACCGTCCAATCATAGATCTAGTAGCTGACTTCAATCACATTAGATCTTTTCATTGGTCGAATGCGAGCCGCTTCTCCAGATCAATAATTCTTGCAGTTAGAGCAGCCCTTATATCACCACTGCATGAGGCAAACGCGCTTGAATATATGAAATAGACCTAACGGGAAATGTGAATATGGGTGAATTTTGTTTGTAAGGTTTGAAAATGAGAGAAATTAATGAGATGATGCCAAACCGCCCAAGTATATATTTCGAGTTTAATGGTATCCGGAGGTGTATACTCCAGGGAGTTCCGGTGAAAGTGGTTGTTCTGATAATAAACTGTGATCATTCTTATTGTGATATCTTAATAAAATTATAGTGATGAATCGTGGACAATTGCCTGATTCTTCTTCTTCGCCACCTTCTAAGTAAGTAAAAGATTATTTTATAAAAAAAATTTAATAGGTATAAAAACTTATTAGGTACATATTATGTACTTATTATAGGTATATTTTTGTCGTTGATGTCACTATAAATAAATTCTGAAAAGGTCTTAGACACTTATAGTACCTAGTCTTTGCAAAATCAATAATGAAAACTGACTTTTAAAGCATTTTTTGGTAATTTTTGATGACTTCCGATGTTTAATTACATAAAAAAATTCCGGGACCCCCGGAGCCATTGATTTATCCGTGGCTTTTTGATTTCCTAGTCGCTATATATAGTACCTACCGAAATTATGAAATGAAGGCTGTGCTTCTGGTTCCAAGCAAAAAAAAGAGGAGACAACAAAAATTTTTGGGATTAACTGACTTTACTCCAGTGCATGGAAAATCGAAAGATTTGCAGAAAAAATTGATTTAAATTAACATTTTCGGACTAATTCTTCTAAAATTTTTCTCTTCCCTTCTCCCCTTCCTCCTGGGGAATACTCCGTATACCCCCCAAAGCAACCGTTGCATTGATTCTAATGTTGAAACATATTTGAAATATTATTCAGTCTAAATTTTCCAATACTATGAAAACACCACAATTCTTCATCAGATTCTACTTGTCAATAATTGAACTTGTCATTTTTACATAAGGTTATCATAATGTACAAAATGTTTAAATAAATTCATCCTTCCAAAAAAGTCGCCCATTCCTAATATTCGTGTCTGGGTACAGCATTACGAAGGAGGGGGGTGCCAATTTAGAGTTAGCACCATTTAGGACGAAAGAAATTGTATATGGTTTTTGTCTCAAACTTGAGCCATCTGTGAACACCTTTGTGGCTATTTTTGCAGGATTTCGAACAAGGAATTGCCTCTTCATAAGGATTGACGATATCTGAAAACATTTGGTACAGAGAGAGTCTGCAGGGAGTTTGCAATAAGTCATTCAAATCTGTTAAACGCTGATTGAACTTCTGGAGGGCTCAACATTGTTATTGAAAATCGTGCGAATTTGGCACATGGCTGCATTCCAAGTCACGTCACTCGATAACACACACATACACAAACCTATGGCATTTGCATATAGAACTTCGAGATTTCTCTTGCTGTTTGATGCATGTAAAATTTTGAGATCAAGATCTAGTGACTTGGTTTGTTGCTGTCGGCGAGTGAACCCCAAAAACTGTATAATTCAAGAAAAAATTGAAGAAATTTACAAGCATGATACGTCCTCTTATCAAGTATACAAGATCCCTGATGGACGATGGTGCATGGTGTCTCAACTAAAATTTACATCTCCGAAAAGCACCGATTTGGTCAAAGGTCAATTTCAACCTGAAAGGGTACCAAATTTGATCTTGGTTCAAAAATAATTTTTTACATCCCTCTTGCATCCCTTTTCTTGAAAAAATTTAAATCACTAAACAGCCAAGATTATAAAGGCTCGTTAGGCTAACGGGCAGATTTCTGTGCTCGTTTTTGAAGCTAATATCGACGTCAAATTACTTTTATTAACATTTTTTTAATTACGTTTGTGTCAAGAATAGATAAATTTAAAAAATTTCAACTTTGACTCGATAATATACCTTCTTCAGAAATGGCCACAGAAATATGCCCGCGTTAACTTAATGAGCCTTTATAATACCCGCTGTAAGAAAGGTCGACTGACACATTAATTTGAAGCTGTTTTCATTATGTAATTAGTCATGTTTTTTTCAATAATTGTGAGCTATATCAGTGTCGGCTCGTGAATTGCAAAGTTAATAAAGTGTACACATTCTGCACAGGACAAGGTCTTGTCAGCTCGAAAATTCGCTTTTTGCTCAAAGTCCCGGTCAGCTCGACTTTTTTTTGCAAGGTCCGGTCAACTGAAAAGTTCGAAAGTCTGAATTGCTCGAAAATTCGATTTTTGCGAAGTCCGGTCAGCTCGAAATAATTTTTTTTTGCAACGCTGATTTGATGGGCTCAAAAAGGTCAAATTTTCGAACTGACCGGACTTCGCAAGAATCGAATTTTCGAGCTATTCGGACTTTCGAACTTTTGAACTGACCGGACTTTGCAAAAATCGCTTTTTCAAGCTAACCGGACTTTGTCAAACAAAAATAAATCGAGCTGACGGGACCTCCCCAAATCGAATCTTGCCAAAACAGTGAAAAAAACTTGACTCTTTAGGTATATTAGATTTCCAATAAAAACAATTTATTAATTAATTTATTAATACTACTAATAAGAGAAAATTGTACCAACATTTTTCCAATTTAAAAATACATTATTTATTTAGAAAAACGGAAAGTGGCACTTCACTTACTTACTTCATATGAAAAATCGCCACTGCCTATATTAATAACATTAAAAAAGAACCGAAAGTGGTTTAATTACTATGCTCGATAGATTTCCAAAACATTGTCTAACATTGTGCAGCATTTCTGGAGTCATCAAACACTCTGCGACGACTCTTTCGTGAAACACTTGAATAAGAGATTCAAATAGTTATCACACAAGCCTTGGACTTCCAGCTCCCCTCCCCGCCCCCCAAACAAAAAAAGAACTCCAAAGGGATTAAATCAGGCGATCTAACTATAGCCATTTGATAGGATCTCTCCTGCCTCTCCATTGTCACCAGTCAAATTTCCTTCAACAAAAAGTGGCCCGATGATATGCACGGCATAGCATACGGACGCCGATTATAAAGTTAAAACTTTTGGTTTTTGAAATTACGATGAGCACTACTTTGAGACACCAGATTTTTGAGAAATTTTTCATACATATTGCCTTCTTCGTTAATAAAAGATGACCCAGAACTTCAACTTAAATTTTTTTTGTCAAGTTGCCATCAAGAAACAATAATAATTTATGAATTCTAATATGGGGCAAGACACAATAATTTATAAATTCCAAAAATTATATTGTCAAAATAACGGGCTTCATGGAAACTTGCTTTTAATTGGCATTTTTTCCTTTAAGCACTAGTGCATATATAAAAGTATATGACTTTTTAGCACTAGTACGTAAAAGACCATCATTTTAAGCTGAAAGCACAATCAAAATATGAACTTTATGAAAGGATTTAATAAACAAATCATTGTTGCATAGACAACAATGACACAGCTTCCAAAAACAAAAGATGTACCACTGGACCCCTCTTGCTTTTTGAATTTTTTTAAGGGGCTGCTCATTCGAGCCCTAAAGAGATGTGAAAATAAATTTGAACCTGCTAAAAAAATTTGGGCCTCCTTTAGGTTAAAATTGATCTGTTTCAGCATTTTTTTCCAAACTTAGCGGAATCGGAGATCTTAGGGGGTGGAAATGTTACTTGTGACCCATCTTGCATACCATTGCAGTGTTATTATAGGAGGTAAACTTGCAATTAATGAAAAATTTAAAAAAGCTGATAATAAAATAAATATAGGTAGGTATAATGGTGAATGATAACCGGCTATTACCCAGAAACCAATGAAAATAGAAAAACAAGCATTACAAAAATGTAAGCAACAAATCAAGAAGAAACGTACTACTAAAAAGGGCATAAAAATTATTTGCATCATTGATATTTTTGATAAAATCAGAAAATCGTTTTCATTAAAATCATTGGGATTTTATTTATTGGTTTGGTTTTTTATTTTAAAAAAATTTCTCGTAGTTCATAAGTATATGTAGTTTAAATAAGCGCCCAAGTTTATCAAAATTGTTTTCTAATTTTTTCAATAGTTTGCAGTATGGCTATAACACTGGCGATCTTTCTGAAGATGAAGTATCAGATCTACCGAGCTGTGCTTTTGCGAATCGGCCATCTAACTCAAGTTTGACTCAGCATTATGTTTCAGCATTACATCATCATAATCCTGGTAAGTAGATAATATGTACCTACTTAATTTCTAGTTTTCTTGACATTTTGAATTTTTTTTTCATGAACTAAGGTTCTCCTAGTACAAATTTAATTTATCCATTTTTTAACTAATAATTCTTTAATTAAGTTCAAACATTCTTGTTCAAAATTATTCCTACTCCGTCACACCATAAAAAAATAGCAAACTTATTTTTCTCTAATTTTTTTTATTATTTTTACCTAACACGTATATAGATTCCTGATGGTGGCCAAAATAAACGAGCCGAAAGTTTGAATCGAGAAAAAAGAGATAGGTACCTATTTCTTAACTTAAAATTCATCGCTTCCCCACTAATTATTATTGTTTGATTTTATTATTGGTTAATGGCTAAAAGATAATTATTTAAAATAAGAAATATCGATTTTTCAGTGTTTTTTCAGGGTATTTCAACAACGACTGAAGTTATCCTAAATTTTATTTCAGATCCCAAATAAGTATAAAATAGTGTAATTTTTCTCTAATTTAACCCACGCTTGCATCTCTTCTACTTCTTAAGATCTGAATGGTGAGAGTAGGACTGTGGAACGAAAACAGAAACAGTCAAAGCCAAACAGTTTACAAAATGTTTCAGAATTTATTGTCGTTTTTAAATAGTTTCAGTTTTCTGGAAATCGATTGGAGTTTCTGAGCTAAGGTATTTTGACCATAAAATGTGGTCAATAAAAGCCAAAAAATGTAAGCCAAACCTAAGGAAACACCAAATACAGGGTGTATCATATAAATACACCGACAAACTTTTAGGGGTAGTAGGGGGGGGGGGGATTAAAACAAACATTTTTTTCTCAATAAACATTATCCAAAAACGCTTTGTAATTAGAGATAATAAGTACCTAAGGTGTTAAAATTTATCAAAAATTATACAAAAACCATCTTTTGAATTCATTACAATATCAGAGAGTTCAGGGGCGTGCTCACGGGACAACCTCAGTTCTTTGCCTAAAAAAACACCCAGTATTTTTTGCGACTTTTATTTCTTATTTTCTTGTTTTTCTTTTCACAAGCAAGTTGTACAAGAAAAACACGGCTTTTCTTGTATTTGAAGCTTTTGCGGATCTTCCTATTTTAATTATTTTTTTTCAATTTTATATTATCAATTTTTCGACATGCTTTAAAGCGGCTAAAATAGGAAAACAATAATAATTAAAGAGACAAAAAAGTTGTATTTTTAGCTACGCAATCTAAAAAAAAATACTAAAATTTTAAAAAAGTCAGTGGCGTACATTTTTCTTTGCAATAATTTTGGCGAGGATAAAAAAAAATTAACAGCCTATATTTCGACTAACAAAAACGAAGCGTTTTTGGACAAACGTTTATGGAAAAAATGTTATTTTCGACGCCCCCTACTACCCTTAAAAATTTGTCTATATTTGCGATACACCCTATATACAGGATGCTCATTTTATCTGAAGACATTCAAATATGTATATCAAAAACTACGCAGCGGTTCAAAAAAATTGGTGATAAAAAATTTTCGTCTGGAAAGGGGGCCATCCAATGATACCATACTCGACCAACCTACCCCCATCTCCTAGGGGTGGACAGCAATTTCCTATGTGTTTTCAGCCATAAAATCCGAATGTGCAATAAAAAAAGTGGGTTCTCATTCAAGATTGCAAAGTTGCTGCCCCCGCCCTAGGGGGTGGGGGTAGGTTGGTCAAATTTTGTATCATTGGATGTTCTCCCTTCCAGACGAAAAACTTTCATTACACACTTTCTTTGATCCGATGCCTAGTTTTTGATATACGTGCAGTAGTAACTAACTTTGCGTATAAAAGCAATTTCTGAGAAACGGCAAGCAGAAACTTACGCTTGGAGCAACATTTTTGTTTGCCGCTTCTTCGTCAGTGAAAATGCTCCTCCCAATTTGTAAGTTTCTGCTTGCCGTTTCTCATGCAGAAATCGCTTTTTTAGAAATGTCAGTTACTGCACGTTATTTCGGCTATTGAAGTATACAAGATAATAATAATTGTCGAGCTTAAAGTAGGTATTTCTTATATGTAGGTAGATATTCAAATTGTTAACTCCTTTCTTGATTATACAGTGTCTATGACTATAACTTACATATTATTAGACATATGCACTGTTGTATTGTAAACTATTGTAAGCAAATAGAAAATTAAGTAATCGTTTATGCTCATACAAATTTCTCTCTTTAGACAGCGGTCAATGTGGAGGAGGTTCGATGAGCAGTTCAGAGTTTTTCGGCTCGTCACCTTATCGAGTGCAAAGACATGCGGCCAACATCAGGGAGCGGAAACGGATGCTGAGGTCTGCTATTGGACCCACCGGGTACTTCTGTCTTGATATGTGACATGCTATATAGTTTGCAGTATGTTTTCGTTCTTTCCTTTTTGCCTTTATTCTATCGAAATACACAAGATGTTTCAAAACATGTTTCGGAACATAATTCACTGGCTCATTCTAATAAGAAAAAAATTGCAAAAATATTTTCAATCAGTTTTTGACTATATCTTAGGATTTTTTTTCTCAGACTACACCAAGAATCACACATTTCATTTTCCAACACGTTTTGAAACACTCTGACCTATATCCAAAACATTTATTATAACATACAGTATCAGTAAAACTTAACTTGCTGAGATAGTCTCAGTCAATAAACAAAAAGAAAAAACACATTATCTTACTTAATTTTTATTTTTTTTGTTTCTTCCTGCAATGTAAAATGTGATAGCTTTATGCATGTTTGGCTTTGGTGTCTCAAAACCATACCAATAGACTCATCCCTAATAATAATTGGTTTGCAGCAGTATCAACTCCGCATTCGACGAACTGCGTATGCATGTACCTACTTTTCCGTATGAGAAGAGACTCAGCAAGATAGACACCCTACGGTTGGCTATCGCTTACATAGCGCTTCTGAGGGAGGTACTTACTGCTGACTGTGACCCTCTCACCTATGTGGAACGATGTCTTAGAGGCGAGATCAAGACTGACAGAGCTAATTGGAATACTAGCGGTAATGATAACAATATATTAATAAATAATAATACCCAGTGCTCAATTATTATATACAGGGTGACCAAGATGTGATGCAATAATGCAAAGCACGTATATTTTGAAAACCATGAGAGACAGAGTGGGTTATTATAGTGGGGGAAAAGTTGTGATGAGTAATAATCTGAAAATAAATTTGAGCTGGCATTATTAGTTGTCAAAATATTTATAAAAAAGTGAAATTTACAATATTTGTAATTATTTTTTATTAAAAAATCAATAAAGCTAGACGTTTTAACCGAAAGATTATGAGGACAGTTGACAACCCAACGAGAGTTACTTTTTTGTTTCTTATGGGCGCCATAATGGATTTTATTATTTTTGAATGCGATTATTTTTGCTAGCCACCAAAATGCATAACAGTGTGTGTTGGTTAACAATTTTTTTATTATACACAGAATTCTATTTTCTGAATCCAAAATTCTACAAAGCAATAAGGTGACTTTTTGACACTCTTCATAAAAAATAGGGTCTACAGATATCTTGATAAACGGATTAATACAACGCTAAAACGTGAATTGTTATTTTGATGAAGTGCATTTTGATAATCACAATGACAAAATAATTTCAAAAATAAAATCAAGTATGGCGCCCATAAGAAAAACAAAAGTTGACTATTGATTTTTCGCCATCTTAAGTGCTACAGCGATTTGAAAATTATTTCTGGATTCCTTGTTGGAAAGTGTCCTACATAGTCTGGGTTAAAAGTGGCTAGCTTGATTTAGGAATTCCAAAAATTTCAAAATTTCAGTTTTTTACTAGTAATGGCTCTTTATTTTCAATTATTTCTCAGCATAAAAGAGTGCAATTTTCCTCATTTATAAACCGACTCTTGTCTCAAAGTTCACAAGATCCCCATGCTATGCATTCTTATCTTGAGCACCTGTATACTTAACAAAAAGACACTGAACATTTTCTATTGATCCATTCTCATACCTACATCAGGTAAGGCACAAAGTAGGTAGTAGTGCCTCTATTTGTTTTTTCTCACTTTCTATTACAACACTGACAAATTCATTCCCAAATTATTGTAAAAAATTATGTATATTAAAAAGTTAAATTAAACTCATTTTAATTGTAGTATACAGGCTGATCCCGAAATGGCGGACACGGAATACAGGGTGTTGTAGAGGATGTTCAGAAAGACTGTAAATTTAAAACAAAAATGGTTTCCTCGGCTTCGTTACCGAGATATAGGATGTCCTTTTTCGAAAATTTAAATCAAAATGGCAGTCAACTTTAAACAACCTACACTGGCAAAGCACATGGTTTCACATAACTATAACGATAGTGTTTGCTTTTTATTATTTTTATTATCAGGAACGGAATTACAGGCATTAAAAGTTTACCCATTCCTTGAGTTCAAAACAATTTTTCAATGTGGCATCGTTGTTCAAATTCGAGCTCAACAATGCAACTAAAATAAATTTTGAATAACATCATCAAATATGTATCCGCGCAACGATTATTGTTTTAACTTTGTTGGATTTGCCATTTCATATGTTTCCATGATAACATCTATCTGGGTATTATTGAAGACCTAGACATTATTTTTCTGCCTGAAGAAGGGTAGTGCAGTGTTGTGACTTTTTTGTCCACAAAAGTGGTCATATCTTCTTAAGGGGGCCATACTGGAGAAAAAAGTATAAGTGAACTTAGAATCTTTAATCCACAATGGATCCTGTGGTGGTGTCCGTGTCCGCGATTTATGTAGTGAAAGCAAACAGTTTGATTTTAATGAGAATAAAATGTGATTTTTTCTCTGAGTATTCATTTGGTTATTTATTTTTTTAGATTTAACTGCAAGATTATCTTGGATCAATTGGGAGAATTTGGGGGTCAGTCCAGGACGAAGGAGTACATTAACATCTCTAGCATTATCATCCGATAATTTAAATCATTAATCATGTAATTTCAGTGCAAAATGCGTTCAGTTGATTATAATTTTGTAAATATGAACGTATATTAATTTATGTACCTACTTAAGTATATGGCTGTTATTTTATGTAATATTAAGCTTTTATTTCAAATTTTGAATATTTTCTTGTTTTAATAAAATTTAAAGAAATTACAGCGTTATTTCTGGGATTAGATACTTTCTCTAAAAAATAAATCCACTAAAGGGTTAACAAAACTTCACTTACTCAAGATTTATTGATTTTTTATAAGAGCTATGACCTAATGCAATGGCATTTTTTCTGGTATGGCAAAACAAAGAGTTATGCATGTTAAATGATACATCTTTGGACAAACTTGACTGATAATACAAATGATCATTTCGAAAACAACTTTCATGTTACAACAAATTGGTTATCTTGACAAAAAATTCCTGACAAAACGAACTAATTATTATAGCCACATGATGTTTAGTTGGCTAATCACAAAAAGTGTATCTCATCAGTCTAACCCTTCAAATAACGAAAATACAGAGGTGCATTCATCTTGAATGCGACCCACTTTATTATAAGTAGGAGCCTACAATAATTTGTGGAGGGAAAATTTATAAAACTAAATTGAAGTAGTAGTTTAATTCAGTACAGTCAATAAATACTATGGTTTATTTACATACACATACCTTATTTACATTTACATAATATTTTATTTTATTCTTCACGCGCAATAGAATAATATTCATATTGTTAAAGAGAACGTTAAGGTATGCTTCCACCAAAGGAACATTGGGAACTTTTATGTTTCTGTTTCCTTTTTTCGAAAATGTTCTACAAATTTTCTGAATGTTCCACTCGGTTTCTGTTCCAATTTCAGATTTTCCTTCTTGTCGCCGGTATCCATTTCGAGCGGTAAACTTCAAAGGAAAATCAGCAAGACGAAACTTGTGGCTATACATAAAAGTTCCTCAATGTTCCTTTGGTGGAAACATACCTTTAGATAATAGGAAAATAAATAAGATATAATAGTAAGTAGGTCCTAGTGTTTATTATTGACAAACAGGTATCACTGTCAAATTACAAAACTCGCATTGTGCCATTATTAAAATGTAACATAGTCTCAAAGATATTATAATAATTGTTAATAACAATAATTAGTGAGTATAAAAAAACATACCTTCAAAGATTGAAAAGATTTGAAAAACCCATTGAAGAGGCTTGAAGGAAAAAAATTAAGTAACATTAAGTATATACATAAATTTCTTTCACTTCTCTCATCATAGCCAGCATGAAAATATTTTCATATACAGGGTGTTCTACAAGCTCTATGACAAACTTTGACAGATGATAGGTTGCTTGATTTTAAACATATTTTTTTTTAATAAACATGGGTCCGATTCGTTTTTGTTTAGAAGTTACAAGCATTTAAAAAATCGTAATTTTTCAAGTTCAAGGCCCTGTAAAAGGAAAACGGTTCAAGATAGAGAAAAACGGCTTACATGTCCCTATTTTAACTTTTTATGGACTATCCTATGGTATAGAAACATTTGTACTTTCTTTGATTTTTTTAAATGTGGTGAAATCTCAGATTTTTCAAATTTTTTATCACCCTGTATAAACATTTCATCTACATCATTGGATAGTACATGAAAAGTTAAAATAGGGACATGTAAGCCGTTTTTCTCTATCTTGAACCGTTTTCCTTTTACAGGGCCTTGAACTTGAAAAATTACGATTTTTTAAATGCTTGTAACTTCTAAACAAAAACGAATCGAACCCATGTTTATTAAAAAAAATATGTTTAAAATCAAGCAACCTACCATCTGTCAAAGTTTGTCATAGAGCTTGTAGAACACCCTGAAAGCTTTAAGAATACGGTTATTTAGAGCCCCTAAACAAAAAGGTTGAATTGATTTCTAATGCCCATTATGCTACACAAATAAACCTTTCAAAATTGGAAATTTGTCTCTCAATTATTGGTACTTGGGGGCAGACAATAAAACTGGACATACAATGTTAACATGACAGGCAAAAAGATTATTTATTTATTTAAAACTCAGTCTTCCTTACTATTTTCTTACTCTCAAGTCATTGAGGTCAATTTTAATATTTCAAATTCTGCATTAATTTTTTCTACTTCATTTAACGTTTATTTAAATTAAAGGTTATTATTTACATCTGCGTGTCCTACAGTTTCACTATGGCACTTATATAGGAGTGGATGACGTACCTGTAGTAACACCAGGAAGGTGCTTTGCAAATTTATGGTTAGCCAAAAAAAAAAAAAAAACCGGCACTAAAAATCGGTTTTGGGAGTGCGGTCCTGGCGAGAATCGTGGATAAAAAGACGGGTCTCGGAAGTAACAACTTGAGGACAAGGTCAACTACCTCGAAGCGTACAGAGCAGGATTGTTACCGGATATAGCTTACTCATATTGTATTCAGACTATAAGGACTAATGTCACGCTTTTTCGAATGCAAATGCAAAATAAATGCAAAATTCAGAATAAAAACCGTGCTACTGTTAATCTCGAAGATATTCCTTGCCCTGAAAGTGAAGAAAAAAATAGAAATTCGACCGCAGTGTCAAAGAGGCCTTAGCTGTGACCTTAATATTAGTTTGCAATGGCTGTTTTTAGCTTCTTACCCACCCAGCACCCCTATTTCGCTCCTCAGTCCCGAAAAAATTGATGGAACTTAGGATACGTGGATGTAAATATTTACCGAATTTTTAAGTTGAATAAAATCTGGGATTGAAATAGTTGCTACACCACCACTAGCACTCTTTCATAATCTCTACTCATTTCTATGATCTTTTTTCTTGGAATTTGACTATAGCAGGGTGGGTGGTTCTGGTATACAGTGTGTCACAGGCATGGTACACCCCCTTTTTTTCTTCTTTTTTTTTGAGATAATTTTTTGAAATTTGGTACGTCGCATATTCTCGATAGAGCGCACTTTTTAGCGGAAAATTGAATTTTTTCCCACATCCAGTTTTTCCGGAAATGTTACCAACTTTTTATTTTTAAATGGTACACCCTATATATTATTACATTTTTGGATTCTATACATTTGTACGAATCCAACAATACCACATAGGTAAGTACCATTTTAAATGTCAAATTGGTTTTTATTTAAGTTTTTATTTCTCAATTATAGTGTGCCATGACTATTTCGTTTTACTCCAATTGGATCATCTAATTCTAATGCTAGAAAAATCTAATTTTTGTTCAAAGTACTAAATTAAGTGATTTATGGATAAATTATGCGCACCCAAATGAATGATTTTTTGAGCTGGATTCATTTTTTTCAAATGGTACCATGTTGGTACCGAGGTACCATCTACTAGTACTCTTAAAAAGGGACATTTTGGTGTACCCATTTTGCACCTGTGACGAACACAACTGAAGTCATGGCACACTATAATTGAGAAATAAAAAAATTAAATAAAAACAAATTTGACATTATTTAAAATGGTACTTATGTGGTATTGTTAGATTCGTACAAATGTATAGAATCCAAAAATATAATAATATATGGGGTGTCCCATTTAAAAATAAAAAGTTAGTAACATTTCCGGAAAAACCGGATTTGGGAAAAAATTCAATTTTCTGCTAAAAAGTGTGCACTATCGAGAATATGCGACGTACCAAATTTCAAAAAATTATCTCAAAAAAAAAGAAAAAAAAAGGGGGTGTACCATGTCTGTGACACACACTGTATGTCTTCTCTTAATTAATCAAAATACCACATATTTAGGGGGAGGACTATGAACAGAAAACAGTTTTTACCCATGTCATATTATATCCACAAAACAGATTGATTTATTTATTATTTTATAAGTTTATTTTATCACTATTATGCTATTTTTTCAAGAGACGAAAGAGGAAAAGCTCAGGTATTTTTACTATTTTTTAGTTTACACTGATGAGGTACTGAGAAGCAAAAGGTGTGATTTAAATCTGGTTGTGCTTTTATTTTAGTCTGTTTTTTTAATTTGAAGTATTTTTTAAACTGTTGGAGGCACTCCTACTTTATGATAGTGCATTTCTTAAACTTTAAATTTTGGTAAAATTCTGAGGGACCCCCAAAAAGAAGTTCAGCCCAGGCGCATGACAAGAAAATGTGCTATTGATCAGAGATGTGAAAAATATTTCCAATGCCCACTATGATTAAAAAACTTTTCGTGACTTTTCGTTAGAATACAAGGTTCTATCTGTCTTTTTTTTCAAATTACATTTTTAAATGCAGTATAGTTCTATCTTCTCCATTTTATCTTATACAGGGTGTCCCGTAAGTAATGGTCCGTGGTGAAATGGGAGATTCTTGGTTTAAAAATATTACGATCTGACACTACTTGCTCTAACAAAATCGTGATAATAAAAAAGATACAGGGTGGCAAAGTTGAGACTTAAAAATTTGCTTTTCAAAATATCTCGAAAAATTGTACAGGTACGAACGTGAAAACATGGGGATAGATGTTTTACGGTATGAGAAATCATAATTTGATATCCGTGTCGATGTATTTTATAGAGGGCGCCACTTAGGTCATGTTGACGACGTAAATGAACACATAACTTTTTTATCCTTCAGGATATCGCGCATTTTATTGCGAAATATTAAAACTACATCATTGATGAGAAAAAAAGGTATACCGGTTGTCAGTCTCAAAAGTTAGTGGTTTTCGAGATAATCACGTTTTAATAATCTCCTGCATTATTTCTATTTTTTTTTTATTATCAGAAATCTTAATGCAGTAGGTTGAGATAATAACCAGCATTTTGGCAATTAAACATTTTTCACTTTGACATATTAAAAAAGCAAACAAATGAACCATATTCACCTAAATTCCTATACAGATTCTGAAATGGTCGATTACCAGGTTGCAGTCTGTTTGGATATCGTGGCAGGTATTCTCGTTTCGCAGCTTGCCCATTGAAGTTTTGTTTGCAATAAAGAGAAATCATATCTCTCTTATCTGAATTTGAAAAATTATTATGTCTCAGCATTTTTTAATTTTCCAACTACTAGCAGTAAGCAAAAAATTCTGAACAGTATCTGTAGAGAAAATCATTAACTGTCAATTATCTCGAAATCCACTAACTTTTGAGACTGACAACCGGTATACCTTTTTTTCTCATCAATGATGTAGTTTTAATATTTCACAATAAAATGCGCGATATCCTGAAGGATAAAAAGTTATGTGTTCATTTACGTCGTCAACATGACCTAAGTGGCGCCCTCTATAAAATACATCGACACGGATATCAAATTATGATTTCTCATACCGTAAAACATCTATCCCCAAGTTTTCACGTTCGTACCTGTACAATTTTTCGAGATATTTTGAAAAGAAAATTTTTAAATCTCAACTTTGCCACCGTGTATCTTTTTTATTATCAAGATTTTGTTAGAGCAAGTAGTGCCAGATCGTAATATTTTTAAACCAAGAATCTCCCATTTCACCACGGACCATTACTTACGGGACACCCTGTATAGGCGTATGCGAAGTATATAGCAGCCTCAGGCTCAACATTTTTGGGTCTGAGGAGCTACAGGAGGAAGAAATGAAACTCCTCTCATACAACAACCTTCTGGGCTTTATTAAAAATCGCTTGGGGTGCACCACCCCAACCCACCATACTACTACTACTTCTCCATTTTATCTAGTTTAGTAATCCTATCATCATGCTAGGATGCTATAGGATGCCAGGATTACTAAACTAGTTAAAATGGAGCAGATAGAACTATACTGTATTTAAATATGTAATTTCAAAAAAAAAAAAAAAACAGATAGAACCTTGTAATTCTAACACGACGAAATAGGTAGGTATCTCTTTCACAACATATATTATTTAAGATACAGTAAAATCTTAATTATCCAAAAGAGGAAGCTCGGATAAAGAGACTCAGATATTAAATGGTTCAAAAGTGAAATCTTATTAATTTCTGAATTAATTCTACTTGAACCTTTAACTGAGCAATGACTTCATACTGTTGTAAAAACAATTAAATATTACTTGGTTCTTATTAGTCACTGGAAGCGAGTTATGATTCTCAAATCAGATATTTGTATGATTTTGTCAAACTTCTCTATACAGGAAGATCAGTAACTCGCGCACTCAGAGCATGCTGCGGTAAACTTCACTTTTCAAGAGTGGTAAATTTTCTTATTGCAGTGTTGTAAGTTCTTTTCTTCCAAAGATATGACCATTTTTGTAAAAAAAAAGATGGCAACACTGCACTGAACATGTGAATAAGTTCGGGTTAGATGGTATTGTTATTATTTTTATTTCCATAGCAACGAAGGCATTTGAATATTTTATATTCTGAGTTGAGTTTAGGCGTTTGCCAAACTTCAAATTTCGTACAGATTTAGGTATAGTATCAATTTCCAACATTCTCAATTACTCTGTAAAGAGGTTTTGTGGAAAAAAATTGATGAATTATATGGTATCCGTTCCAGACATTACAGTAAAGTAACCTGAATTTTTCATTAATTTTTATGATGGTTATTGAAAAAATCAGCTTTAAACTCGGATGAGGGGAGGGAACTCCGTAACTTGAAAACCAACCGTTGGATTCAATTTTGTTTTGCAGAATATCCTTAATTTTAATGGGCTCTGTATCGCCATGTATTCGGAGTGCGCGAGATACTGATCACCCTGTAGATCCCTTCTACAATATACAAAATCATCATACTGTAAGACCATCCTGTTCCAAACTGAATATTAATGACAGTACGTAATCCTTAATTAAATCAAGAGGATGAATTAAATCAATTTCATAGTAAGACCACCGTTATTGAATTCTGAAATATGCACATGAAGTGTATGGTGAATCAGGCCCGGACTGGCTCTTTTGGGGGCCATCGGCTACAGACAGAGGAGGGGCCCCCTTACCAAGAGTAAGGGGGCTACTTTAAGTTAATGGGATCAACTGGTGGTTCGGAGAGCCCAGGTGTCTCGAAACAGAGCCTCAGTTGCAAAATTTTTCATAATTCAAGGTCATGGAATAACGACAGCAACACCATAATGAGCTGCTAAAAAAAACGAAATTTTTCAATTTGGTTAGAAGGGGAAGGTTTGGATGCCTAGGCACCCAGGAAACAGGGTAAAGTTTTCCATAGGTCAAGAATACACAATTTAACGGCGACTGAAAACTTATAGGAGAAGGAAAATACTTTTGCATGCTATTTTTACGTTTTTCGCGCCTTATTGGCGTCCCTTAGTTGAGGAGCCATGGCAACTCAAATCAGGCATTGCTAGTGGTCATGGTGTAAGATAACTAAGGTGTTGGAACAAGACTCCCCAGTGCGAGCCGATATCGTCACGTTACATCTGTTTTACCCATTTGTTTTGTTGCTCTCGCTCGCAATATTTAGTTCAGCCGACGTTTTCACTCGGGCAAGCGCACAAGCGCTAGCATAAATGATTCACGCATATTCGCTGATAAACGCGTGCTCTTATGTTCTAATTGTATTAATATTTAAATGTTGGGATGTCACTCGATGAAACACTCGTGGTAGTTTCATCGCATCAACTTCTACAATTATTACACACAGCACAGTTTCTACCCATTTTTGCTTATCGCTTCTTCAGAAAAAAATAAAATTGAGTAGCATGACACCCTGGTAATGGCAATTTGCATGTGTAAGAGCAAGAGGTCAGAGCCCAGCTGGCAAGACTCTCTCATACACTGAGGTTCAGGTTTTCGTGTCGCGCTTTACTGTTGAAATACGTGCTTCGTTCACTCACCTATAATATATCTTACACCGTGCTAGTGGTAGAGGTGCCTCAATCTTGGGAAGAGAAACTGTTGTTTCTGACTCTAGTTTGATATCTAGATCACGTGACCTTTATATCACTTTTCAATGCTTTCTTTAGATTTAGAAACTTTTTCGTTAGATTTGGCGATAACTAAACACAATAATTCTTTTCTTGTTTTCTAAATAGATGTTAGTTTTGCATCTGTATCTAGTTATAGCCAAATAGGGTGAAAAATTGCCAAATCTGTTGTTGTTTTCAAAAACCACTTGTTTTCAAGACCCTTTATACATCCATAGGTCGAAACAAAGACCCCTTCGAAGCACCCTTATATCAGAGGTCCGTGCCAATTGCCGACCAGCCGACCTAGCCAGTCTGGACTTGTGATGAATGCATCAGTAAATGACCAATTAAGCAACTCCTAAATTTAGGTTGATTCTTACTGCCATTAAAATGGTTTTGCTAGGTGTTGCTATTTTTTTTTATGTAAATATCAGTATCAGTTACCCAAAGTTTATTTATTGTATTGTGTGAGGATGCACCTGACCTACGACCTACAAGATCTTTCGTGTCTTCCCTTCTGGTGACTATTTGATTATGGGACCCCATCCAGTTCTAGTTCTCGGAGATTTAGAATTTTCGAGGATTCCAAAGAGGATAGGCCTTTTTCCTCTGGTTGGTAAACACCTAGACATGCAGAAACCTTGACTTCATGCAGAATTTACAGGTTTGCTCCCTAACAAAACCTGCTAACATTCTCATATTGGTTTTGTTGAGTTTGATGCAGGCTTCACATCTCTTTTGTTTGGATTTCTCAAAGATTATTTTGTCTTTGAAAACATTTTCTCCTAGTCAGCAAAAGTCTTTTAGCTTTTTTTTATTATTATTGATATTATAGGTGGTCAATGGTAGCTCTGCCAATATCCGCTGTATTTTGCTGTGTTAAAAGAGCTCAGTGCTCCCACACATCGCACTTCTTGAGGTAACCATTTTTCTGCACATTTGGCTTCAAATAAATTCCTTCAACTGACAGAGACTCTAGGCTAGTGCCACCTGTTGGTAAATTTAGATACCAAAATGTGCAATGTAGCCATAATGAACATAATTTATTATTACACTCTAAAATTGCACTTAGTGTCCATTTTGAACAATAAACCTTCAGTCACAGTGGAGGTATCACAATGGGTCATTCACTGGTGCATTCACCCTATACAACATACATTCATAAATTATTATATTATATAAATATTATAAATAAACTTCAAAGTTTGTTATCAAGTAAAAACTGAGTGTCCCAGTTTTTTCCGCAAAATGTATAATAATTAGTAAATTTTCTTCTGATTAAAAAGTTTTCTATAAAGTTAGTATTTTTTCAACTCCGTAACATGTTACAGTAATTTAATCTGAAAAAATATAAAATTTAAAGTCAGTGGCGTACATTGTTCTTTGCAAGAATATTGGTGATGATGCCTCTCTGGATTAATCGACTTGAGGCTAATTGAGCTCTTTATTGCCAACAAATAACACTGCCAAATTTCATCAATATTGGCAGAAGTTTGAGGTATTAGTAAAAAAAAAACATAAAAAACCCCTGTATCTTGAAAACCAGAGATTTTAGAACACATGTTTATATGAACTTTTCTACTATTTTTATTTATTTTTTGTGAAAAAACAGAGCATCAGTCTTAACTGTGTAGATAAGACATAGGAATAAGACATATAGGCATAGAAACATTTTAAAGAAATAAATAGTTTTTATAAACGAAAACAAAACAGTCAACGGCTTCAGTCAGTGACCTAAACCGCTGCGCTACTGCCCGCACAACTTTTATACTTAAAATTGGTCGATGAATAAGCCCTTAAATTCTGTGCATACCTTTAAGGAACACCTGCATATCTGAAAATTTTCTATCTAATCTAAATATAAATTATGCGGGGAAAAAACTGGGACATCCTGCATATTGCAGAGTTGGAGCTTCCTATTCATTCCAATTAATAAAGGAAATCAAGACTACTGTTATTTTAACAGTTGCATTCAGTTTAAACACAACATTTAACACAATACATTAATGATTCTACATTTGAATAAGTTATAAGATTTAAATTATGTACAATTTTAATTACCTGACGTTTCTGGACAGAAGTATAAGCGATACTTAGGTATATACAATAATTTTGACGAAACTTCCTATTGAAGAAAATTCTATTATTATTAGTGCATTTTTCATAAAAGATCTGATTATTTTGCATGCGTTATCATGTGGCGTTTCACATGATACTTCCACTTACTAGTATAATTACACTGTGAGCATTTGTAAAGCATGTCACCCACACCGTGGGCTTCTTGCATGTGCTTATTTAACGTAGACTTAAATTGAGTGTTGAACTCGCAACTAGGACATTTGAGCGAATCGCCGTGAGCAAGAGCACTGTGACGAACGAGAGAATGCTTGAAAGGGGACTGGAAAGCGCACTGCTTACAGGAATAAGTCTTTCCGTATTCCGGATCCTTTTCGTGTACTTGTTTGTGACGTACGAGGTGATGTTTCCAGTTTGTTTCGTAATTGCATACGAGACACTTGTAGACGAGGGTTTTCCTTTTATTATGAAAGCAATCCACATTTTGGTTGAGACACTGAATGCACTTTTGCACGCAAAGGGTATTGTCGAGTTGATCCGGAAGCGGTATGTTGACGAATTCTGTAGGATGTACCGATTCTGTACCGGACCTAGAATCAATAAACTTTTGTAGAAATCACTGCTGGTATTTGTAAACAAAAAGTGGAAAATCTCATTAAAAAATTTGATACACACGTAACAGAACCATAAAAAAGCACCCTGTTGAAAGTTTTTAATTTTTTCTATATTTTCTTTTTTTCTATTAAATTTTGATATTTTATATATTTTTTTGTCTTCATTTCTAATGGCATAATTTATGACCAGCTATATAAAATGAAAAGTACTTTTTGCACAGTTTCAATTTAGATAATACGAGTCAAGAACTTCAATTGCCAGATCAGTGCGCAGTAAATTTTATGATCCAGGTAAGTACGCTTTGTGCTAGTATAGGCCCTCTTATTGGTTACCTTAACCAGGTACCCAATAAAAAGGGTCGACACTAATCACAAGGCATGCTACCTGGTCATAAAATGTATTGCGCACTTTTATTAATCTACCTGGGAGCCTGTTTCATAAAACATTTACAAATGGCAATCGGACAAATTATCACATTTGTTGTGACAAATTTCTCTAATCATATAATAAGTTAAACTAATTTTTAGAAATTTGATGCAATACAAGTGACAAATTGTCGAATTGTCACTTGTAAATGTTTTATGAAATGGGCCACTGTTCGCTGGCCTTATTTTATAAAAAAAAATTAGTACAATGTAATGTTTCCTTTGGTCTTAAGAGACTGTGCACCATGGCCAGAAATAAGATCATCGCAAAGTTTTGGATATAAATTGTCCCAAATATTCTAGCTGAACGATCCTTTGAGGAGTCTTAACCATTGGGCTAATAAAGGCATACAACCAATATTTTAGTAATGGTCGAAACTTAGTTCAAGGACAATAACCCATCCGAAAATTCAAGTCTCTATTTCTGAACGTAGCCATAGGTTCAGTAGCCATTATTTTTATTTATTTTTCATCCTAAAGGGTTGCGGGTGAAACTGATATTTTGAGATAGAAGATCCAAGAAATAAAAACCCGAACATAAATCCTTATCATTTTTTTCAAAATGAAGAAATTAATGTTTCAGAAAAATTACTTCCAAAGTGTTATTCAAAAGCATTTTTGAATTGCTTCTTTAAGGATTTCTGGGACAAACACAAAATGATGCATAATTAAATATCTAAACGAAATAAAACCAACTATTTCATGCTTACACCATTAGAAGAGAATCTGAATCCTCTTCAGTATTTCCTTGTGATAAAAAGTGTTCTTCGAATAAAAACTCAGGTACATCCATTTTTTCCGTTTTAACGTTTTTAGATTCTACTAGAGGTGTGTATTCGCTAGAAAATTCATCCAGATCCATTATTTCCTGTTTTATTTCAGTATTTAAATCGACAATTTCTACATCGTCATCAACACTTTTGATCTCGATGTAACTATCAGTCTGACTTTGTTCATTTGTGTCACTCTCCCTGTTTCCATTAAAATTACGGCCGTCAGTTTGGCTTGTCGAGAAGCACGCTTCGAATTCTTGCCCGCAATCTTCATGCTGCGTAAACCAACCAGACTTTGAGTCGTTTTGAGCTCTTTTGACTATTCTTGAATGGTTCTTGTTGTTCTTGTGTCGCCGCAAATGATGCTTCCAGCGCGTCTGATACGGACATCCATCACATTTGTACCAAACGTACGTCTTTTTACCTTTATCAGTCTTCTTGTCTTCACACTCGCATGGAAACTTTATACATTTTCCACAGATTTCGATCATTGAAGTGCTTGGGATTTCATCAACACTAACACTAGTTCTTGTTTCGTTATTAAGATCTGCACCATTATTTCTACAAAATTCATAATTACAAATTACTTACAATTAAAAAAAAATTAAGCTGCAAAATTTCAGTTTTAATGAGAAAAATCAGCAATTATAAAATGAAGAGACAATATTTAAGAGAATTTTAGGAGTTGCTGAAATATACTGAAAAAACTGAAAAAAAACAGACTTTAATAAGTTCACCAATCAGTCACGCATACGAAACTTACTGTTGTGTAGTAATAGCAAAGACATCTTCACTGCACTCTTCTATCTCCTCTTCGTCTTGTATCTCCTGCTTTATTATTAAGGGCGCATTTTGAATATTATTACTTGAAGAAGTGATTTTATTACACTCCACACCGAGGGCCGTGAGTTCTTTTTCAAATTCTGTTTTTGATCCCAAGTTAGACGATCGTTCCATCTGCGATCTTGCAGTCTCGAGTATATCTTTTAAATTAACAGCTGTAACTTCAGAGCGACCACTTTCAAGATACGATTCGCTGAATTTTATCAACTGAACAACATTCTGCACACCGGCCAAGTCGATGGTGTTAGGTTTCAGTTTGTTCATGTGAAGATATTGTTTTATGATAAGCTCAGTCTGAAGGCATTTTTTTCTAAAACTGCAGTAGGTCTCTAGCTGCTTGATGCAAACTTGACAAATGACTGGTCTGAGCGAAGCAGCAAAATCCTTAAAATCAAAAAATTTCTGTCAAACCGGAATATTATTTTTACGACTAATCCTATGTATGCTTTGTGATTGTTAGAGATTGAGATGATCATAAATCAAGTGTGTCTTTTATTAAACATATCAAATATCATTAAAAGGGCAAAAAAGTAAATAAGTACTAATGCCTGAATTCACAAAGCATTATGGCCCTTTGGTAGCTCTAAAATAATTAAATAAATGACATTGAGATATACAATTTATATGCATTAGAATGAAATGGAGATAATTGATTATGTAATTATTGTTTGTGAATATAGGGGTAAATCACCAATAAGAGAAAAAATAAAAAACAAACTCACCATGTTGATACACTCCTTGATTTTAACTCGTATATACTCATTTCCGTTCGCATTCAAATACTGGAAATGCTTTCCTCTGACGAACGTTAAACATGCCCTGCACACAGGCTTGGAAAGCTTTCTTATACTGTCGTCGACTAAATCTCTTAAAACGACGTAATTCTTCCCGGTACTGATCAGTTTACCGACCTTCTGTTCGGTTAACTGCACCTGGTATTTAAAAATACCGGCAGTAACAAATTGATCGGCGCAGGAATTACATATTACTGGACATTTAGTCAAATTCATGTTCTAAAAAATTAACGATTAATTAATTTAAGTACAGTTTAATTAAAATAGAAACAATGGAGGAGTGAGATTAATTATTTGATCATACCGGTCGATCATTATGTTCTGACATAAATTGTTCCAATTATTTCAATTAAATGATTAAGTGGGCATAAATTATTCTGATTACAAGGTGTCCGGAAATTGTGCGCAAATAAGGGGGTGATTTAAGAAATATAACAAATTAATAAGAAAGGTTATGAGCTTTTGTTGAAGATCAAGGGGAGTTAAGGTTCTTTGATTATGAGGAATTTAAATAAGTAGTAAGGGTGCCGAATTTGAGGAAAATCCGTACATTAGAAAAAAAGTAATGAAAACTATTGATTTAAAAAAATCAACTATGAAGGCCTATAACTTCCTTTTTTTGTGAGTTTTCAAAAAAATGTTATAGGAACTTTTGGGCATTTTTTTTGTAAGTAGAATCACCCCTAAATTTTCATCACATATGTTTATGGGAACTTTTATTCCTTAAGGCAGGTCTTCTATAAATTAGTGAAGTCCTGCTACAAAAAACTGACTCACCTTGTATAATACAGTGACTTTAAATGTTGATCCAAATGAGATAGAAGATAGAACATTGGTACAAAAACTAAATCGAATGTAATGAGTTTTACTACTTTTTGATGTTAAAGATGGCGGGATAGCTAGGGGATGGCTTTTTAAGTTTGAAGTAGAAGGTAAGTAAAATCTAAATCCAAATTTTTGTGTAAATTGGTCTGTTTGATAAAATTACACAGTATCGTCGTATTTTACATTCAATGACTGGACTATGGATGTTTTTACAACTTCCAATTGTTCAGAATCGTGTAAATTACAGAATTATTTCAGTTTTATCCGAGGGGTAGGACACTCTGTGGAAATGTCTGTGCACAGCTTTGGAAATGTTTGGAAATGCTTGGAAAAATTTGGCAATGTTTGGAAATGTTTGGAATTGGAAATATTTGGAAATATTTTGTAATATTTGGCAATGTTTGGCAATATTTGGCAATGTTTGGAAATATCTGGCAATATTTGGCAATATTTGGAAATGTTTGGCAATGTTTGAAAATATTTGGCAATGTTTTGGAAATATTTGGCAGTGTTTGGCAGTGTTGTACACATTCATTGCCAGTGTTTTACCCCTCTGTTTTATAGCACTCTCTGTAAATAGGTAATGAAGTGGAATTCTGGGTAATGTTGCTGATTAGCACCCTGTGGTTCCCCCAAATATCCCCACTCCGCTTCTCTGCTCGCGCCGCTTTTAAATCCTCACAGTGTTGCCACATGCAAGCAGTTCTACTATGTTCTCTAGACAATGTCAGTTATGCATTTCTCTCCCCACCAGGTTATAGTTACACCACCCTATGACGACAGGTCTATCTCGGAAATTAGTGAAGTGGCTGCAGGCTTTATATTTATAATATAATGTAATTATGTATTTAACCGGTACATGAATTGCATGAGTATTGTGGCAATGCTGAGAGGATTTCAACATGACATGAGCACAGAAAGTGGAGGGGGCTAGTGGAGGGGAACTCAGGGTGTTAATCAACAACCTTACTGAATTCTGTTTTATGCATAAATTATTATTATTAATATGCATTAATTCTAATTAATAATAGTACAATGATTTTTTGTAGGAAGTAGTTTTATAACACCCTCTATTCATATCAAATAGGTAGTTCATATTCATATTGATTGAGACACGATGGTCAACTCTGGGTACAATTATAAATTAGCGATAGATACTTACAAGTTCTGGAAGGTTTTCTTTAAGCATATGATCAAAATTGATTCCATAGCTTTGGTTGTTTTGATTTTCATTGATACTGTCCTCTTTCTTGAGATATTGATATCTTCCGAATCGTTCAATCTTTTTCAAGCACAGCCTACATAAGCGAACTCGTGCCATTGTACCACTGGTGATCCTTGGTAGGTAACTATTAATTAAATTGATTAAAACGTCATCGAAATTGAATTGAAACCAAATGAACTCTGTGCGCCTCTAAGTCAGAGAATCAGGAGTTTAATTAGGAGAATCAATTAACTCTCAAATTTTTTTGCAAATTGGTAGATCCACCCAAATATCCAAACATCAGACCTTTGGCCATTTTAAGTTCTTTGCTTTCTGTGTTCTTAATTTATAGGAATATCCATTATTGTTATTAGATAATGCATCATTGGCAGCACTAATCTTAATAAATCCAATCAGGTAATATAATAATAGCAGGAGTTTGCAATATTTTCCATTTTCAAAATCAATTCTGCAACCCAGCCAGATAGCCAAGAAGCCAAAGTTCCAGGGAGCAAAATTCTAATTCTTTCACTTAATTTACTCCCATATTTGTGTGTTTGAGGTTTTATTTTTCAACTTTTGTCCAAATTTATCTCGCTTTTGCATCACTTCCAATAAATTTAGTTTTTTTTCGGTTTATTTTGGTTTATTGAGTTACTTTTTTATTATTTGTTTGAGACGAGACCAATACCAATACAACATTTTTAATTTTTGTTTTGACAACAAACAACAAATGTCAAAATTTATATGTCATTATGCCAGGGAGCCTGTTCACGGATGTATGTAGGAAAAGTAGACACTGTAGACAGCTAACTCAACAGATACTGCGCGGCGCGAGATAAATGGCGATCTTAGGTGACGTAACGTGAGTCAAAAATGTTGGTACCGCAGATAAAAATTGTAATCTAATATCACTTAATTCTTCAAATAATTTTTTTTTATGATTTTTGATTATGTAAATGTCTCTGTTGATTTCAAGAGCTTGAAGAAAATTTTATGTATAACAATGATCACGATAAATATAAAAAAATCTGTAAATCGTTGACTATTTACAACTTTTCATTCAACACAGAGCTTCTATCTATTTAATATAGTACTAAATATAATTTTAAAAATGGAAAGCTATTAGGGCAAATTAATACCATTCACAATGAAAACGCAGAGGTGTCCTTTTCATGATTTAACACTAGACTAAAAGTTTTCTAATGCAGGTTTTACATATCAGACTTCATCTAAAAAACTGATTTTTAGACCATAAAGGTAGGAAGAAATGTATTTTAAAAAATTTATCATATCTGATTTTTTCTATAACTGCGTTGTTGCGTGAGACGACCGGCGGTGATATAGGAAACTCCATGACATGCGCAAAAAAGTTTCAAAAATGCAAGAGAACCATAAACTACACAAATTGCAGTTAGTTACTACATTATTATATTATAGTATGGTAAATTGTTTCAATGGGATTGCTTGTGACAATAAGGAGGTCCCGATCACGGATGATAATTATGGAAATCAGCCTTTGCGGTTAACATTGTTATTAAAATCGAAATATGTTATTCAACCTGTTTGTGGTGATCAAAAGTCTCCATGGGCGCGAATATGTACACATGGTGATGAAATATTGCGATATTTTCTGTTTGATTCTGTTAACCGTTGCTAATTTCGTTATTATTGGAAGCTATATACGTCGGTTACATTAGCAAAAGAGTAGAATTTTTGCCGCGTCACAGTATAGTGGTCATAACACTGTAAAAGTTGACTTAGGTATTATTCTAAAAAAAAAACGTAATTTATAAAATGATAAAAATGGGAAATGGGAAAATATTATAACATTTTCATATATTGTTTGGAGAAAATCGAATTAAAATTGCTTAAACGGTTTGCGTTAATTTAAAGTTAGTAGCTTTTGCTGAGTTAAAAACAAGTTATTGACATTTTTCGATATTCAAAACCTTTTACAACGAAAACGGCTTAAGAGATATTGAAAAACGGCTTAGGTACATGTCCCTATCTTAACTTTTCATGTGACATTCTATTGTGTAGTTGAACTGTTTATACAGAATGAGTGAAAAACTGTGATTTAAAAACAATTAAAAATAAATAAAATTTTTAAAATGCCATAGGATACTCCATAAAAATTAAGATAGGTACATGTAAACCGTTTTTCGATATCATCTTGAGCCGTTTTAGTTATAAATGGCTTTGAATATCCACAAATGTAGATTTTCACTTGTTTTTAACTCATAAAGCTTATACTCACTTATTTAAACTCAAACTATTTAGATCATTTTATTTCGATTTTATCCAGACAATATGAAAATATTTTAATATGTATAAGGTTTCAAATTTTAAAAATTACGTTTCTTTAAATATCCCCAGAAAGTCGACTTTCAATTCTTTTTTCGTAATTGGAATCACGAATCGCGTATGGTATAGAAATTATTATAATAAAACTAAAACTGATTTTTAATAATTATTGTACTGGCTTAGTATCGGAAGTGCACAGGCCAAGAAGCAACTTCAAGTTACAACAAGAAGAAGAGAGAGATGTAAGAAAAAGAAGAAGATACGAAGAAAAATAAAAATAATGCAAAAAAATGCAAATGAAATGAATAATTATGAAAATGAAAGGAAGAACAAGAAAGTGAAAGGATTGAATTTTGAATAACATAACTGATTTCTGATAATGTAATTTGCTTTGCTTTGTTTATTGTTTGACTACCTATGTAATATTAAATTGAGGGTGAATTTATGAAATAATATAGAAGCCATGCCGCAAGAATTCCAAGTTGTGAGGTGCTTTAAGTGCTTAATGTTTCAAGTGAGTAAAAAAAATATTAGACACTTGGGACTTGGGTAGTCCTGCTCTTCAGGCCCATAAATCTGAAAAAATTCTGCCTTATTTATGTTTTCAGATAAACTCTCCACAGTTGGGAATTATACAGAGTGTTTCAGTGATATTCGGCCAAAATTAAAGAGGTGTAGGGTGTAAGTTCCTCTCATAAACAAGTTGCAAAGAAATTTGAGCTGAAAATAAGGTTTCCTGTTTCCTTTACAAGATACAGGGTTGTCAAAGTTTAAAACATTTATAAGAGTTATTGGTAAATATGTACATTAGCGGCATGGGTATAGAGCGAAATGGCTTATACTATCGGATAGCTTGTGTCTCTAGGAATATCAAGGTATCATTGAATTTTTGCGGCGGCAAGTAATAGTCGAGATATAAGGCCTTAAAGTGTCATCCTTGCCCTAATACGTGTATTCGTACATATACGTTCGAACGGCGGGAAGCACGCTCTCCAGTCTCCATCGTCGTGTGTCCGACGGAGAATGAGCTTCCTGTTCGAGCGTATATGTACGAATATACGCGTATTAGGGCAAGGATGAAACTTTAAGACCTTATTTCTCGACTATTACTTGCCGCCGCAAAAATTCAATGGTACCTTGATACTCCTAGAGACACAAGCTATCCAATAGTATAAGCCATTTCGCCCTATATCCATGCCGCTCATTTCAATAATCACCGAGTTATTTTTATTTATTTTAACCCAGGTAAATTTACACTGATTTTGATCAAACTTGGAATACCTAAACCATACACAAACAAGGCTCTTTTTAATTTGGCCATTTCAGGTTTTGTAGATGTCTTCCACTGCTGGCGTAGCTATTCAGGGTTTGAGCCCCTTTTCCCTCCCTATCTTTTACGCCACTGACTTGTTTGCAAATACAACAACGTCATTCACTATCCCATCCATTTGAGAACAAAAAAGTATTCTTTAATTTTTTTCAAACGGTGCACCGTTTTCGAGATATTTGAAGTTATCTCAGGTATTGTTGGGCCATGTATATTGCAAAATTACTGATGTTGTTTTAAAAGTTATTTGACTAGAATTATTTTGATGCAAAATGATTAGTGACATTGCCTGCGGAAACTTAAAATATCTCAAAAACGAATAAAACTAAAAAATAGTGTTTGGTTCTAAATTGCATGGGCTATTCAATAATTTTGATATTTTCAATTTCAATGAAGTCAGTGGCGTAAAAGATAGGGAGGGAAAATAGGCGCCAACTCTGAATATCTATGCCACTGGAGTAAGACATCTATAAAACCTGGAATGGCCAAATTAAAGAGATTTGTTTGTTTATTGCTCATGCCAAGATTCATCAAAATCGGTTTAAATTTATACGAGTTATAACCAAAAACTGTTATATATATTTTTTAATCTTTGACACCCTGTATCTTTTAAACAAAACGTAGTGTTGAGCTGATCTTTTTTAACTTAATATTTATGAGAGGTAGGTACTAATATCCCTTTAAATTTAGCCCAGTATCACACTGAAACACTCTGTAGGTACTTCTCAATTCCCACAGGGCTTAGCCCACTTAGACTAGAGAAAAAAAGCTTTCTAGGTAAAATTTACAGGTGGTGGTGGCTTTCGTAGCCACCTGTTGATGGGATCTCGCTAGTCTCGTTTTTAAAAGAACACCAAAAAATTTAAAAGACTTTAATTGATAATGTTGAACACAAAGATGAAGAGAAATGAAACTGCTTATTCGGCGGCAGTCGTGGTAATAGTCAAGTCCAGTCAGACTCTCTCCCCTGCTGCCTGACATCCCTTGCTTGGAGATGTTGCCACATTGAATAGAAATTCAGGCAGCAGACTTAACAAGTGCACTTCACCAGGTGGTATAGAAGAAAGTGGTCAGAATTGGAAAATCTTGACTCGAATAACCGAGAGTCTACTATGTAGGTACCTAAAAAATAGATACAAAATATTTCTCAACAGTATAGAGGAACGCATTGAACATAAACCTTAGGCCTGAACAGCAGTATTGTTAAAAATTTGTTACATATAGCTGGTCTTAATAAATAAACTGAAGATGGTTTTTGTTCTAGGTTGAAATTGTGAAAAAAATTCCAAAGTGGCGTTGTTGTATCTGTCATGAAAAGCAGTCAGTCAAAAAGGTAAATTTTGATAAACTTGGTAAAAAGATTTTCAACTTGGATGCGTCTTACTGATTCTTAGACCTGTAAACTTTGAACTAATTTGTTAAAAGTTTATATAGACAGTACTTTTTAGTTTTGGGTTTAAAATGGAAATTTTTTGGACCTAATATGACAAGTCTGATTTTTTTTTGTCTTTAGGGAGACTGGTTTTCATCTTTTTCTGCTTTATTCACGAGAGATCTAACCCGACAAATATCTGATAAGGTCAAAAATATATAATTAAAACTGAAAAATGAGTAAAAATTGTTCACCGGTTTCGGGTTTTAACCTATCGTCAAGTCAGTTAATTATTTTCAGCTTACATTATCCGCCGCTTTTTCTAGGTGAACTAGAGACAGTTTCTTAACCCCTTATGTAATAAGGGGGGCAAGTTATTTTGATGACTGAAATTTTTGAATAGTTGAGCTACTGCATGTTTTGAAACATCATATGGCATTTATGGCATTTTTACAAGAAAAATTGAACCAGAGATGTAAAGCACTTCTCCAAGGTCAATGAGGAAAAAAGGTTCACCCGAATCCACATATCAAGCTTATTGCAATTTTTTGGTGACAATTTCCACCGCTTAACTTCGAGCTCTCCCAATTTACCCCTGAAACAAGTTACACCATAATAAGACTCCAATTTTATTATTACATCCTTTCAATACAAAATTTAAAATACTGTTTGCTTCTATACCTGGTGGATCAGTTTTTCTTATCACTTCTTTGCATTTTTGTAGAAAAAATTCTAAATTCTAATAAATAAATTTTGTTGATTTAATAATTTTCAAACTACCCATCTACAAAATGGATAGATGTTTTTATAATAAATTACTATTATTTTATGAAGCCATTTTTTGATATTTTTTTTAATGAATTTTCAGATTTTTGAAAAGGGACTGTCCAAAGACTGTAGGTTATTTGTTCAAGAAAATAATAAGAGACTGATTACTATTACTGAAAAATCCTCAGAAACACCAATCAACCCTTCAGACAATACTGATGCTCCTAGTGAAAGTGTTACATCATGCTCTGATATTCAAGAAAGTAAATGGATAGATTTTGATGATAGCAAGACTAGTCATACTTCAGATCAAGAAAGTGCTGAATCATACACTTTTAAAAGTCCTCCAAAAAAGAAATTTAAAAAAATGAAAGAAAATAACTTTAAAAATGCTGAAGTTCTTGAAAATGATTCAGGAAAAGAATTTGATGAAGATGATGCATTGGAAAATCCTAAAAGTATAAAAAATACTACAAAGTGGCTTTTTTACTGCAATGATAATAAAGTTACAACGAATAGCTCCAGTTTAACGAAATATGAAAATCGTTCAGCAATTTCAAATACAAAAAGTATTGGAGAGTCGCGTAAAAAAGAAACCAGGCAAGCTACTGATGATTTATTAATAAGATGTATGAAACCCGAATTGCAAAAATTTGAGGACAATGAATTAAATTTAGATTCTGTTTTGAGTTATGACTGATTTGATGGTTTTTTGAAGCGAGGGGTGTTGAATAAAAAAAATTACATAATTAAGACTAGAAATTTATTTATTTTCTATGTTTCAAATTCACAGAATTAAAATGGCCAATCAATATAATTTATTACTAGGTTTATTTAAAGTTTAACTCAGCAAAAATAGATTCTTACATATTATAAATAGTTTCCCATACAGGTTGTAAAAATTACATTTTAATATTCATTTATTTTTAAAGCTAGCAAATTTTTTCATTTTATACTTACTGTTTCAGTTTTTGCACATCAAGAATTTTTTTTTTTCAACACTAAATGGGACACCATTTCTTAGATATGTACATAATTTTGAAACTAAAACAGCATCTACATGATGATATTTATCATTCTCTAGTTTATCACTATGTAATTTAATTTGATCTATTATTATGCTTTACTGTAAAAATATCTAGCGAAGTTGAAGTAATATGATTGCTGGAAGTTATTGAGGTACTATCTTAGTCGATTACTAATACAAGAGAGATTGACATAAAAAGCAAAAGCTTCTAACAATTTAATTTTAAATTAAAAAAGTATAAGTTAGAGATCACATAATTTATAATTTACAGTTCTTAAAATGCATGTTTGGTTCTGGTTTTTGAATGTATAAGTGAAAATATAAGAAAGACAAGAGATGTATGAAACATAAAATTTCAATGTTGCACATATTTTTGAAGCCTGGTGTAACTTTCAATGAGGCTTAAGTGGTTCGTTAACGTTTGTTACGGGTACAAGCCCTGCTTAAGGTATTCAATTATATATTTGTTATACCTATTGTTGCTTTCCATACATAGCCTTCTTGAAATGTCTTCAATGTTGTATCAAGTAGAGGCAACATTCTCTCTTTTATCTGACAAGCCTGTATAAGATAAAATAAATGTATCTTTTAACAAAACATCATATCCAGACAATAATAATCGAGAGTCTTTTTAGTAGGGATTATTTTCACTCATACATCCTTATTTGGATGTTAGTAATGAATCAGTCAAATGTGATTATCATGAGTACAACTATAATTTCATATTCTACGTCTCCTTCTTCTAATACCGGGCTGCCTTAACACTTTCATCATATTCGTATCGGTGTTTCTGCTTTTTCCTCTCAGATCTATTCTGCCATATGTACTTCCATGGTTTCCTTCTACGCCATGGTCTGGAAAAGTGAAGAAACAAATTTTATAATAATAAATATACAATAACAACTTGTTTAAAGCTAGACAGAGCGGCGCAAATACAGTCAGGTGAATAAAGTTGTGTGCACACATTGAAGCAAGCAAAATACGAGTCAAACATTCTTTTAGAAGATCTCTCTCTAAATGGAAGCAGTGTAATAATAAAGTTTGAATTTTATTTCTCAGCCTTTGAGAAACACAACTGCATGACAAAACGTATCCAATCATTTTTACTTGTCAATAAGCTAATTTCTTCATATATCATACCATACACATTCCTAGGTTGTACATAGACAAAATTATAGGACCTCCTTTCTTATGCCAAAGTCAAAACAGCACTATTTGATAGGTTTTTCCAAAAATACCTATTTCAAGACAAATTCTGTGGTGATTTCAAAAGGGTGATGAATTAAATCAGACTGCGTAAAAATTCTTCTGCTTGTAGTCAATTGTAATTATTGTAATTTTGAAAATTTTGCATATACAGTGAAAACCGATTATAACGACATCGTTTAGTACGACGTTCTGGATATAACGACCAAATGTTGAAGTCCCAGTTTAGTCTCATAAAAATCACCTTACATAGAAACCGTGTAGTACGACATCGCTTATTGCGACGTATCGGTAATAGCGACGTAGTGATCTTGGATTTTTCATGGAATCGTGTCGGTTATAGCGACCGACGGATGTTTATGCTGTAAATTCTGAATTTTACGCTTCCCGTCGTCGGGCGAGGGCCTGTTTTTATTTGGTTTTTTATTGTGTGATCGGACAATGAAGGTGATTTAGGTATCTCAGAACATGATAAAAAATTAAAATTGTACATACCTACCTGTATCCTCAAAAATTAATAAATTTTTGGTAGATAAATATGTATTTGATAATTGTGATGCCTTTATATATGTATTATTTATTTAAACCTCTTAATCCTTTGAATTTACATACATAATATCATGTGGTATGTGGTATGTGGTGTCAGTTAGTAAAAAATGCATTTAATTGCCTATAACAACTATCGGCTATAACGACCGCATATTGATGGTCCCCTCAATGTCGTTATATCCGGTTTTCACTATAATTCAGATTAACGAATTGTAATTCAGAAAGTGTAACTTGTAATTATTCAGAACTGACTAGACTCAATTACACGTATGATTTTACAGTCTTTTTCTATTGGTTTTCCTCTTTTGTCAATTGCTTTTCCTTATTTGTCAAATGAGTTTCCCATTTATTAAACGTCAGTGCGTGATTTTTCAATTCAAATTCCTCTTTTGTCAAATGAGATTCCTTTTATATCAAATGCTTTTCCAATGTTTATTATAATGTCACTATACGTAAATGGGAAAAGCAATTGACATAAAGTGAAACTGATTTGACATAAAAGGAAATTGATTGATGAATCAATGACTAAAATCGTTGATAGATATAAAAATAAGAAAATCATTTGACTAAATAAGGAAAAGCAATTGACAAAAGAGAAAAACCAAAAGCAAAAGACTGTATATTAGGACTGCAGTGATCTGTTTTGTTAATGTAAGAAAACGACAGAAAAAATGCTTATTTGATTAACTATTTCTATTTTAATGAAATGAACATTAATATGCAATCATATGAGCTTATAAGCGTTACAAACTCATGCAAACACTTCTGCTGTATTATACTTACTTGTGTGCTCTGTTATTATGAATGAAATCAGATCTTGGAGCAAAATCGGCTTGCGGTAGAGCTCTGCCAACTAGTGCGTATGGTTAGTTAATGGTACAATTAATTGATTACTTACAGTATTAACATATTCAAATTTGTTATTATTTTTTAAAATTTAAATTACACCAACCTCAAAAAGCATGCATGAAATGATAAAATTACTTACAATTTCCAAAGTTATCTACCAGTCTCCTCTTCTTGAACTGATGTTGAGTGAGAGCGGAATTAACAGGCAACATGTTTGTCTTAGGCTTCAGCAACGGTTGTTGTGGAAGATTGTTATTGACTATGCATGCTTTACCTTTACAAGCCATAAGGTAACCAAGCTGATCGTGTAAAAATGATCTTTCTTCCGGCTTCAATTGCTCTATTCTGTTTTGTAATTCAAACGGATCTGAAAATGATAATTTGAGATTTTTAACATAAGCTTTGTCTTAATCTTAGAAAAGGTTATTCTAGGGATGCGTATGACTAGGGGATGAATCTGTCATCAAGTAATTTGAATGATGCACATTTGATAAAGGTAAAACATACCTATCCGTAAGTTGTAGAAAGTGACTAGCCCCGTGGTGAATTCACAATACAGGAAATTATGTGTCGAGTTGATTGTCCTCACACAGGAATAGGTGTTGTTATTAGCGTTCATGCAGAAACAAAATGGACCTGCTGTCCACATAGGTGCAGTTTTCCAATGATCGTTGTCGTGATGGAAACAATTCATCCTCTCTGAACCGCATTCACTTTCCAGCAGGTCTTTCCTCCTTTGCTTTTTGATTTTCTTTCTTAACCGTTCTTCCTTCAATCGCCTCTTCTCCTCTCTGGCCTGTTCTCTTTCATCTGGTACATAATCTTCAGCCGATTCGCAGTGGCAGTAATCAGGAACGTTGTTAGGTTTGTGATGGATCATGTTGTTATATTTCACCTTCAAGACGAAAAATCATAGTCAGAAGAGCAACGTTTGTGCAGAATATTTATTTTTGAAAAAGTATATGAAACTTATGATAATTTAATACCTAACTATACTTTTTTGTATATAAAATTTCAAGTTATTTTTTTCAATTCACAGAAAAAAATTATTATGGCCAAAACTGTAACATTAATGACAAAATAATAAAAAAAAAAATAATAAAAAAATTATTTTGTCTTTTAACAATAGCAAATATAAATGTCAATAATTCCTCACCGGTATTGATGACGTAGTCTCAGGTAAACTTGCAGCAGTCGAAGGAATGTCGCTGTATCCTCTGGTTGACATAACCGTGTCATCTGTCGCAATAATCTCGTCATAATCCCTCGTGCTTGCGTGATGATGCTTATGATTGTGTCTGTGAGGGTTTGTGAAAGCGGCAGGTTCAGTGGTGGAGAAGACAAACTGTCCTTCACTATTTTCTGGATTAACGTTGGCAGCGTCAATGTAGCCGGTGAAGTTGACATTTGACAAGTGATACTTGAAGTCATCTTTTGCATTTGTTGATCCCGTCAGTGTGCTAGTTTCAGTAGACGAAGCGTTTGGATCAGGTGTATCGGATCGATTTTGGGCGTTAAATGTTTTAGGTTTTCTGAATGATCGAGTCGTTTCTTCGGATATATTAATTTTCTTTCGTCTTTTTTTATTTTTATGATGACTGGATAAAATACCATCATTATCAATTGAGGAAGTATGTGGACCAAATCGAATTAAATCATTAAACTCGGATGGATCGAGCACTTTTTCTATATGCGTTCTAGTAAAGTTTAACTGATTCAAGTCCATCTCGTCGATCGGTCTAGTGTGTTTCAAGTGTCTACGTATCTCTTTTAGTCGTTCTAATTTCTCTTTCAATTGTTGAATTTCATTGTCGACTTGGTGACGAGATCTTCTCCAAGCCTTCTTATCGTGATAGACAGCTGTCGAACAATTTACTTGTCCCTTTTCATTCAAGACACAGCTCGGCACTATTTCAACTATCGAATTAGTTTCCACATTAGCTTTCACTGCACTTTCCCTTATCATAGTTTCATTGAGAGCCTAAATAGTTATTATCGTTATTATATAACAGTATTATATGGGTAGCTTCAATTACTATACTTACTTCTAATCCGTCAATTTGTCCGCGTACATTTTCCATGACGTCTTCAACATGAGCCAAAGTATCACGTTTCTGTCGTGCTGATATTGAACTGATGACTTCTTCATTCAATCGTTTAAAGAGAATATTGTCTAAATCCACGTCTCTTTTCATTCGACTAAACTGAACGTGTCGTTTGGTAATATTTTGGACCTAAAAATGACCTATAAGTATTGCGATAATCTGTCCATAAGTAAATACTTACAGGTATTTTTTTATAAACTAGACCATCGGGCGTAAAGCAAGCGCATTTCCTGAAATGCCTGTTACCGGAATGATTATTCTGATGCTTCAATGATTGGAACGATTTGCATTTATGTTTTCTCCATCTGCCGTTCTCGTTATCACAATACCATTTCTGGTATGGTCTGCATGGTAACTTGTATTCATCTTTCGTACATTCTAATGCTATTCTTTCAATTTTATTTGGTATAGGAATCACATCTGGAAGAAGTTGATTGTCTAATTGTATTTCACTACCTGGAATTAAGAATTATGTTTAATTCTAAAACGTCCTGTTTTAGAACCCATATTTTACCTAATAGTCCACTATGAGCACTGCCTTCATGTTCAATGTCGATGTTTTCCGGATCATCCACTTCAAATTCAAGATCGCCATCCAAGTTAACGCCCTCAATATCTTCATCATCGATCACATCCAATTCCCCTAGTTCTTCAGCAGATTCATACAATCTTAGAGGAGGTGGAGATGCAGTGACAGAGTCTGTTGAAGGCATGGCATGACCTATACTTGAAGGAGAGTAAGGTGATTCCGTGGTTACATTTTTCACATTTGCCGATAAGGAATATTTGTGTGACTTGCTGGTTTTACCATCACTCGATATGTCTCTTATCTCACGACGGCCTGAACTGGAACAACGCACCATCACAGATAATAAACAATCAAAGTAGATAAATCAGGTGATCATTAATAACAGTAATTGTAATTTGCTAACTAAACTAATGATCACCCAGTTATTTACTAAGCCTACTGTATTACCGTCAGTACATTACCTTTCGATGAGGAAAGTATCTGGCCACCTGATGCGTTTCCGTTTGGAATTCAGGAACAACGGTAGCACGGATTTACCATCCATATGCGAGGGTGCCTCAACGCCCGCTATATCTAGGAACGTGGGTGCCAAGTCAATATTAAGGACAATGTCATCCACAACTGTGCCTGGTTCTACTCCGGGTCCTCGCACAAGGAAGGGGACTCGAACGTCAAATTCAAAAGGGAAACTTTTACCCTGAAAGATAACGAAGAGTTAGCTATTAAAATAAATCAGGGTATAGTTCAGCAATGACTGACTTGTTTAACTTGATTTTGCAATAAAAGTGTAGAAGTGTGCAAAACTAAGCACAGATTAATATTATTCCTATACAGGGTGAGTCCCCTAAGATGGAAAACTCGATTACACCTACACCATTAAAGATATCGAAATGAACCAAAAAGTGCTGTAAATGGGAGGGTAAAGTGCAGTTTGTAAAATTATTTTCAGATACACAGGATGGCCCAATATCGCTATACGCCATACAACCTTGTTATTTTAAATAGGACACCCTCTATATTATTACATCATCAGATTATTTGAGAAAAGTCAGAAAGAATGGTTTGTAAAGTTGAAGTTTGTAATGAGCAATTTATGAGTTATTATAAACAAATGAAATTCGCGATTTTCCATTTGCAAAGCAGCTTATATTAAAAACACCTCAAGATAGAGGAAAACGGCTTACATGTTCCAATCTCAATTTTTCATTTAGTATCCGATCATGTAGCTGAAATTTTTATACCGGATGATAAAAGTAATCAAATTTTTACCACTCTGTATAAAAATTTAAGATAGGGACATGTAAGCCGTTTTCCCATATCTCGAGCCGTTTTCAATATAAGCTGCTTTGAAAATTGAAAATCGCGAATTTCATTTGTTTATAACTCATAAATTGCTCATTACAAACTTCAACTTTACAAACCATTCTTTTTTACTTTTCTCAAACAATATGCAAATGTAATAATATAGAGGGTGTCCTATTTAAAATAACAAGGTTGTATGGCGTACAGCAACACTGAGCCATCCTGTGTATCCAGAGGCGGATTTACAAATGTGCCGCCTATAGGCTGAATCAAATCGCCGCCTATGGTATTAATTAATCCTCGTTGCATAGGATCCGGGGGTTCTCTCCCGGGAAATTTTGAGAATTATTTGTTAAAAAAGTGATGAAAAGATCGCAAAAATGACAGAATTTTTAGCGCTCTAGGCTCTAGCCTGATTTTAGTGGGTAAACAGGCTGTGTTCTTGTGGGCTTCAAAAAGAATATGAATTCAAAGGCGGAGGGGGGTACGAAACGGTTTTCCCCTCTCGATAAAGCGCCACAGGCAATTTTTTTTTAATATCCAAGGTCACACAATTTCCCAGCACTCGAAAATATTTTTGTTCTTCGAAAATTTGCCGCCTACAAAAATTTGCCGCCGTAGGCTATAGCCTACCTAGCCTAATCGGAAATCCGCCACTGTGTGTATCTACTCATGTGAAGTTAGCCCCCGAATTGTAAAAAACCACAACTTTTTTCGGAGTTCTGAGTAGAACTAGAATAGTTCCAGAGTTCTACATATAAATTTTCAATAGTTCCGCGGAGCAAAGCCCTTTAAAACGCAAAAATTCGTTTAGGGGGCTAACTTCACGCAGCCCCCACTTTACTCCTAAAATGAGTTCTGAGGTGATAAATATCAACAAAACTTAGAGTTCTAGAGTTCCTGTATATTTTCGCAAATAGTTCCGCGAATTTTTTTTGCAAAATTTTTCAAAAAATTGCCGAAATTGAAATCTGATCAGAGTTCTGAGTAGCCCCCAAAGAGTTCTATAAAAAAGTTCTGTTTCATTTTGCCGAAAACTCAATAGTTTTCTTGTTAATCGCGAAAATGATTGCCAGAAATAATTATATACCTACATACCTAAGCAAAAGAAGATGTGACAAAAATCAACGAAAAAGAGTTCTGATTGGAGTTCCGGGTAGCCCCCCAAAAGTTCTATTAAAAAGTTATTTTTCATTTTTCCGAAAACTCAATAGTTTTCTTGTTAATCGCGAAAATGATTGCCAATAATAACTACCTAAACAAAATAAATTTTGACAAAAATCACCGAAAAAGAGTTCTGATCAGAGTTCTGGGTAGCCCCCCAGGAGTTCTATTAAAAAGTTCTCTTTCATTTTTCCGAAAACTCAATAGTTTTCTTGTTAATCGCGAAAATGATTGCCAGAAATAATTATATACCTACATACCTAAGCAAAAGAAGATGTGACAAAAATCAACGAAAAAGAGTTCTGATCAGAGTTCTGGGTAGCCCCCCAGGAGTTCTATAAAAAAGTTCTCTTTCATTTTGCCGAGAACTCAATAGTTTTCTTGTTAATCGCGAAAATGATTGCCAATAATAACTATACCTAAACAAAATAAATTTTGACAAAAATCACCGAAAAAGAGTTCTGATCAGAGTTCTGGGTAGCCCCCCAAAAGTTCTATTAAAAAGTTCTTTTTCATTTTTCCGAAAACTCAATAGTTTTCTTGTTAATCGCGAAAATGATTGCCAATAATAACTACCTAAACAAAATAAATTTTGACAAAAATCACCGAAAAAGAGTTCTGATCAGAGTTCTGGGTAGCCCCCCAGGAGTTCTATTAAAAAGTTCTCTTTCATTTTTCCGAAAACTCAATAGTTTTCTTGTTAATCGCGAAAATGATTGCCAATAATAATTATACCTAAAAGGGAATTTTGACAAAAGTCACCGAAAAAGAGTTCTGATCAGAGTTCTGGGTAGCCCCCCAAAAGTTCTATTAAAAAGTTCTGTTTCATTTTTTCGAAAACTCAATAGTTTTCTTGTTAATCGCGAAAATGATTGCCAATAATAATTATACCTAAAAGGGAATTTTGACAAAAGTCACCGAAAAAGAGTTCTGATCAGAGTTCTGGGTAGCCCCCCAGGAGTTCTATAAAAAGTTCACTTTCATTTTTCCGAAAACTCAATAGTTTGCTTGTTAATCGCGAAAATGATTGCCAATAATGATTACCTAAACAAAAGAAATTTTGACAAAAATCACCGAAAAAGAGTTCTGATTGGAGTTCTGGGTAGCCCCCCAAAAGTTCTATTAAAAAGTGTTCTTTCATTTTTCCGAAAACTCAATAGTTTTCTTGTTAATCGCGAAAATGATTGCCAGTAATAATTATGTACCTACATACCTAAGCAAAAGAAGATGTGACAAAAATCAACGAAAAAGAGTTCTGATTGGAGTTCTGGGTAGCCCCCCAAAAGTTCTATTAAAAAGTTCCCTATCATTTTGCCGAAAACTCAATAGTTTGCTTGTTAATCGCGAAAATGATTGCCAGTAATATAATTATACACTGTGTCTCTTGGATTTCTGGACATAGGGAATTCCCATGTTAAAATAAACTATTAATGTAAAACTTCTTAAGGAAAAAAAGCTGCTTCTTATGCTACAATTGCATTTTCATTTGGTTCATCCGTTTTCGAGAAAATCAGGAAAAACTTAACGGTTTTTCGTAGTTTTTTAAGGTTGCTTTGCTTTTGACAGATAATGCTAAAAATTATTAATTATTGTCAATAACTAATTGTTTAAAAGTAATTCATTCATTATTAAAACTTTAAGTGGCAAAATATTACTTTTTAAAGGAAAACTTGTTTATAAAAATGAATTATTGAAGAAAAACCATTGCACCAAAACACCATTGAAGAAAAAGTAAAATTTATTGACATTACTCTGGCAATTGCACTTAGAAATATTAGAGATTTATTATTATCTTATAAGCATTATCTGTCAAAAGCAAAGCAACCTTGAAAAACTACGAAAAACCGTTCAGTTTTTCCTGGTTTTCTTGAAAACGGATGAACCCAATGAAAATCCAATTATAGCATAAGCAGCTTTTTTTCCTTAAGAAGTTTTACATTTGACATTTTACTGTAAAATAATTAGGGGAGCCAATATTTCCAATAGTTTATTTTAACATGGGAATTCCCTATGTCCAGAAATTCAAGAGACACAGTGTATACCCACATATTTGTTTGTTGTACGAACATTTTTTGTTTGTTGTTTTTCTATTGTATAGGTGTTTCGTTATTGCAAATTTAGTTCTGCTAGTCATCTTGGCCCTCTTTGTGGCCACTGCCTATCTCTAAGATGTCGTACACGTGTCGATCCCTTTGTAATGTCCATCGGAAATCGGTAATAAAATTAAGTGGCCTAAAGATTATTAGTAATAAAATTCGTACACACCATTATTAGCAGTCTTAGTCGGGTTCTTCAAATATTTTTGTAAGTAGGTTACCTACTTGATAGGTACCAGAATACCTAAAATTATTGTCTTGTCCAAATTGAAGCTTCTTAATGAAAATCAGTTATAAATTAACTTATAAATTAACTAAATTATAACTACACCGCACGACGCCTTTCACCAACTTGTGCGGCTACAGGCATTGTTAGACAATTTTGTTTTATAATTTTTGTTTATTTATTAGTTTTTTTGAGACCTTTAAAACCACTTATCTTATAATTTTCAAGTAATCTAACCAATCACAAACCAAACAATTCCGGTTGGTCAATCAGCGTGGTGATTTTAACGTCGTAACCATGGCTACGGATCTCTTAACAATGGAAAGTTGGCAGTTCGACATTAAATAATTATTGTTGCTATACGTGAAAATGAGTAATTTTTGACGAATTAATTTTTTTTTTGACGTTCCACTTTGTTCGTGAAAAAGTCTGTTAAAATACCAATCGCGATTGGATTATTTATCTTATATAAGTCTACAATTTTCGTACACAGTATGTCGTTATTGTAGGTGTCATCGATTCAATTATTGCATAAAACTACAACATAATATTTTTGACTATAATATAATATTAACAACATTATTAACAACATAATATTTTGAATATTTTTTTATCAATGACTTTTGAAAGGTTTTCTATTCATCACTTTTAGAGACCGATGTATTAGTATTACTCGGGATAATCGGTAGTTATGTGGCATACAAATTACACAATTTTAGTTTAGTTAGTTTTAAATAAATATAATCGAGAATAAAATGTGTTTGAGAATTTGCCATTACTGTCTATATGTAAGAGCCAGATGTTATATCGTTAAAAATTTATTGCCATAAGGCTATTATACACCCCTATTCGTTTGTCCACTTCAATAAAACCGGAATCCACTGTCGGAATTTTTAGAATTGGTATAAAGATAAAATGTAATTTGTTGTCCTTGGCCTGTTCCATAGCCATATTTATTTGAGGAATACATAACAATAATAATTCTGAGAGGCTGAATGTTTAAGCAGGTCTATTCACAAAACCCAGAAAATATTAGATTTAATTCTCGACGATTTTTGTCACTTCTTTTCGAACTTCTTTTGTTTAGCTATGTAGGTATTATAATTATTATTGGCAATCATTTTCGCGATTAACAAGAAAACTATTGAGTTTTCGGAAAAATGAAAAAGAACTTCTTAATAGAACTTTTGGAGGGCTACCCAGAACTCCAATCAGAACTCTTTTTCGTTGATTTTTGTCACATCTTCTTTTGCTTAGGTATGTAGGTATATAATTATTACTGGCAATCATTTTCGCGATTAACAAGAAAACTATTGAGTTTTCGGAAAAATTAAAGAGAACTTTTTTTATAGAACTCCTGGGGGGCTACCCAGAACTCTGATCAGAACTCTTTTTCGGTGACTTTTGTCAAAATTTCCTTTGTTTAGGTATAATTATTATTGGCAATCATTTTCGCGATTAACAAGCAAACCGTTGAGTTTTCGGAAAAATGAAAAAGAACTTTTTAATAGAACTTTTGGGGGGCTACCCGGAACTCCAATCAGAACTCTTTTTCGGTGATTTTTGTCAAAATTTATTTTGTTTGGGTAGTTATTATTGGCAATCATTTTCGCGATTAACAAGAAAACTATTGAGTTTTCGGAAAAATGAAAAAGAACTTTTTAATAGAACTTTTGGGGGGCTACCCGGAACTCCAATCAGAACTCTTTTTCGGTGATTTTTGTCAAAATTTATTTTGTTTGGGTAGTTATTTCTGGCAATCATTTTCGCGATTAACAAGAAAACTATTGAGTTTTCGGAAAAATGAAAAAGAACTTTTTAATAGAACTTTTGGGGGGCTACCCGGAACTCCAATCAGAACTCTTTTTCGTTGATTTTTGTCACATCTTCTTTTGCTTAGGTATGTAGGTATATAATTATTTCTGGCAATCATTTTCGCGATTAACAAGAAAACTATTGAGTTTTCGGAAAAATGAAAGAGAACTTTTTAATAGAACTTTTGGGGGGCTACCCGGAACTCTGATCAGAACTCATTTTCGGTGACTTTTGTCAAAATTTCCTTTGTTTAGGTATAATTATTATTGGCAATCATTTTCGCGATTAACAAGCAAACCGTTGAGTTTTCGGAAAAATGAAAAAGAACTTTTTAATAGAACTTTTGGGGGGCTACCCAGAACTCCAATCAGAACTCTTTTTCGGTGATTTTTGTCAAAATTTATTTTGTTTAGGTAGTTATTATTGGCAATCATTTTCGCGATTAACAAGAAAACTATTGAGTTTTCGGAAAAATGAAAAAGAACTTTTTAATAGAACTTTTGGGGGGCTACCCGGAACTCCAATCAGCACTCTTTTTCGTTGATTTTTGTCACATCTTCTTTTGCTTAGGTATGTAGGTATATAATTATTTCTGGCAATCATTTTCGCGATTAACAAGAAAACTATTGAGTTTTCGGAAAAATGAAAGAGAACTTTTTAATAGAACTTTTGGGGGGCTACCCGGAACTCCAATCAGCACTCTTTTTCGTTGATTTTTGTCACATCTTCTTTTGCTTAGGTATGTAGGTATATAATTATTTCTGGCAATCATTTTCGCGATTAACAAGAAAACTATTGAGTTTTCGGAAAAATGAAAGAGAACTTTTTAATAGAACTTTTGGGGGGCTACCCGGAACTCTGATCAGAACTCTTTTTCGTAGATTTTTGTCACATCTTCTTTTGCTTAGGTATATATATAATTATTTCTGGCAATCATTTTCGCGATTAACAAGAAAACTATTGAGTTTTCGGAAAAATGAAAAAGAACTTTTTAATAGAACTTTTGGGGGGCTACCCGGAACTCCAATCAGAACTCTTTTTCGTAGATTTTTGTCACATCTTCTTTTGCTTAGGTATGTAGGTATATATATAATTATTTCTGGCAATCATTTTCGCGATTAACAAGAAAACTATTGAGTTTTCGGAAAAATGAAAAAGAACTTTTTAATAGAACTTTTGGGGGGCTACCCGGAACTCCAATCAGAACTCTTTTTCGTTGATTTTTGTCACATCTTCTTTTGCTTAGGTATATGTAGGTATATAATTATTTCTGGCAATCATTTTCGCGATTAACAAGAAAACTATTGAGTTTTCGGAAAAATGAAAAAGAACTTTTTAATAGAACTTTTGGGGGGCTACCCGGAACTCCAATCAGAATTCTTTTTCGTAGATTTTTGTCACATCTTCTTTTGCTTATAGGTATGTAGGTATATAATTATTTCTGGCAATCATTTTCGCGATTAACAAGAAAACTATTGAGTTTTCGGAAAAATGAAAAAGAACTTTTTAATAGAACTTTTGGGGGGCTACCCGGAACTCCAATCAGAACTCTTTTTCGTTGATTTTTGTCACATCTTCTTTTGCTTAGGTATGTAGGTATATAATTATTTCTGGCAATCATTTTCGCGATTAACAAGAAAACTATTGAGTTTTCGGAAAAATGAAAAAGAACTTTCTAATAGAACTTTTGGGGGGCTACCCGGAACTCCAATCAGAACTCTTTTTCGTAGATTTTTGTCACATCTTCTTTTGCTTAGGTATGTAGGTATACAGGGTAAGTCATTGATATGGGAAAGTTCGATTGCACCTATACCATTAAAGATATTGAAATGAACCAAAAAGTGCTGTAAATGGGAGGGTAAAGTGCAGTTTGTAAAATTATTTTCAGATACACAGGATGGCCCAATATCGCTGTACGCCATACAACTTTGTTATTTTAAATAGGACACCCTCTATATTATTACATTCTCATATTGTTTGAGAAAAGTCAAAAAGAATGGTTTGTAAAGTTGAAGTTTGTAATGAGCAATTTATGAGTTATAAACAAATGAAAATCGCGATTTTCCATTTTCAAAGCAGCTTATATTGAAAACGGCTCGAGATATGGAAAAACGGTTTACATGTTCCTATCTTAACTTTTCAAGCGGTATCCTATTGGATGGATGAAATTTTTATACAGAGTGGTAAAAAATTTGATTATTTTCATCACCCGGTATAAAAATTTCAGCTACATGATAGGATACCAAATTAAAAATTAAGATAGGGACATGTAAACCGTTTTTACATATCTCGAGCCGTTTTCAATATAAGCTGCTTTGAAAATGAAAAATCGCGATTTTCATTTGTTTATAACTCATAAATTGCTCATTACAAATTTCAACTTTACAAACCATTCTTTTTGACTTTTCTCAAACAATATGAGAATGTAATAATATAGAGGGTGTCCTATTTAAAATAACAAAGTTGTATGGCGTACAGCGATATTGGGCCATCCTGTGTATCTGAAAATAATTTTACAAACTGCACTTTACCCTCCCATTTACAGCACTTTTTGGTTCATTTCGATATCTTTAATGGTGTAGGTGCAATCGAGCTTTCCCATATCAATGACTTACCCTGTATATATAATTATTTCTGGCAATCATTTTCGCGATTAACAAGAAAACTATTGAGTTTTCGGAAAAATGAAAAAGAACTTTTTAATAGAACTTTTGGGGGGCTACCCGGAACTCCAATCAGAACTCTTTTTCGTTGATTTTTGTCACATCTTCTTTTGCTTAGGTATATGTAGGTATATAATTATTTCTGGCAATCATTTTCGCGATTAACAAGAAAACTATTGAGTTTTCGGAAAAATGAAAGAGAACTTTTTAATAGAACTTTTGGGGGGCTACCCGGAACTCTGATCAGAACTCATTTTCGGTGACTTTTGTCAAAATTTCCTTTGTTTAGGTATAATTATTATTGGCAGTCATTTTCGCGATTAACAAGCAAACCGTTGAGTTTTCGGAAAAATGAAAAAGAACTTTTTAATAGAACTTTTGGGGGGCTACCCGGAACTCCAATCAGAACTCTTTTTCGTTGATTTTTGTCACATATTCTTTTGCTTAGGTATGTAGGTATATATATAATTATTTCTGGCAATCATTTTCGCGATTAACAAGAAAACTATTGAGTTTTCGGAAAAATGAAAGAGAACTTTTTAATAGAACTTTTGGGGGGCTACCCGGAACTCCAATCAGAACTCTTTTTCGGTGATTTTTGTCAAAATTTATTTTGTTTAGGTAGTTATTATTGGCAATCATTTTCGCGATTAACAAGAAAACTATTGAGTTCTCGGCAAAATGAAAGAGAACTTTTTTATAGAACTCCTGGGGGGCTACCCAGAACTCTGATAAGAACTCTTTTTCGTTGATTTTTGTCACATCTTCTTTTGCTTAGGTATGTAGGTATATAATTATTTCTGGCAATCATTTTCGCGATTAACAAGAAAACTATTGAGTTTTCGGAAAAATGAAAGAGAACTTTTTAATAGAACTCCTGGGGGGCTACCCAGAACTCTGATCAGAACTCTTTTTCGGTGATTTTTGTCAAAATTTATTTTGTTTAGGTAGTTATTATTGGCAATCATTTTCGCGATTAACAAGAAAACTATTGAGTTTTCGGAAAAATGAAAAAGAACTTTTTAATAGAACTTTTGGGGGGCTACCCGGAACTCCAATCAGAACTCTTTTTCGTTGATTTTTGTCACATCTTCTTTTGCTTAGGTATGTAGGTATATAATTATTTCTGGCAATCATTTTCGCGATTAACAAGAAAACTATTGAGTTTTCGGAAAAATGAAAAAGAACTTTTTAATAGAACTTTTGGGGGGCTACCCGGAACTCTGATCAGAACTCATTTTCGGTGACTTTTGTCAAAATTTCCTTTGTTTAGGTATAATTATTATTGGCAATCATTTTCGCGATTAACAAGCAAACCGTTGAGTTTTCGGCAAAATGAAACAGAACTTTTTTATAGAACTCTTTGGGGGCTACTCAGAACTCTGATCAGATTTCAATTTCGGCAATTTTTTGAAAAATTTTGCAAAAAAAATTCGCGGAACTATTTGCGAAAATATACAGGAACTCTAGAACTCTAAGTTTTGTTGATATTTATCACCTCAGAACTCATTTTAGGAGTAAAGTGGGGGCTGCGTGAAGTTAGCCCCCTAAACGAATTTTTGCGTTTTAAAGGGCTTTGCTCCGCGGAACTATTGAAAATTTATATGTAGAACTCTGGAACTATTCTAGTTCTACTCAGAACTCCGAAAAAAGTTGTGGTTTTTTACAATTCGGGGGCTAACTTCACATGAGTTGTGTATCTGAAAATAATTTTACAAACTGCACTTTACTCTCTCATTTACAGCACTTTTTGGTTCATTTCGATATCTTTAATGGTGTAGGTGCAATCGAGCTTTCCATCTTAGGGGACTCACCCTGTATAAATCTGAAAATTACGAAAGCATAGAAGCGCCACACCATCAGTTTTATTTTTTTTTTAATTCCGAGTTTAAACTAAGAATTTCGACTGTAAACTTGGAATTCTGACTCTAATGCACAAAATGCGAATTTTTCTAAAAATATTTTCTTGTAATTTTGTCCACAATGGTTTTTCTTTATGAGTTTATGAAAAATTTGTTGTGGGCAAACTAACAAAAATTTTTTTTGGAAACTATTTTGCCCTTTTTAGCAAATTTTCATGAAAAACTGTAAGCAAAATTTTTAGGTATTCAAAAAATTTTTCTTGCTAGTTTTCCCATAGCGGTTTTTTATGTAAATTTCGTAAAGTTGGAAAAATTATTTTGAAGAATTGTTCCTTGCATTTTTGGCAACATTAGATTTACTGTGAAAATTTCGTTAAAAAGGACAAAATTGTTTCGATAGTTTTTTTTTTTAATTTTTGCCCACATCAGATTTTTCATAAAAATGTTGTAAAAAAACCGATGTGGAGAAAATTACAATAATATTTAATTTTTTTGCATTTCTTTGCATTATAGTCAGAATTCCTATACCTATAGTTTAATAAGCTCGGAATTCTTAGTTTTAGGTTGGAATTCTTAGTTTAAACTTGGAATTTAAAAAAATAAAACTGGTTGGCCCTTCTACGCTCTAGTAGAAAATGGACAAAAAAATCTCATACCGATATTTATTTTCGTCATTAAACTGATGTGTTAAATGTCAAAGATGATGTTACTGACATTATAAACTATAAACGTCCTCCTTCATTGACATATACAGACTGTCAAAATTGAAAACTAACATAATTTTTGTGTAAATAATGAAAATACCTTTAAAGTGAAAGTCTCACACGACATTGCACCTCAAAATTTTGAAGTTGACAGGGACTACTTACATGCAACGTCTTTTTTGATATTTTAACACATCAGTTTTACGCCAATAAGTGGTAAAATTTTTGTTATTGCAATTAGTATTTGTTTTAAATTTCTATCTCATTTGGGCAAGAATTTGAAGGGAGGGGGGAACACTCTCCATAATGTCCCTTCAAATTTTGAAGTTGATAGGGACTACTTACAATGTCATTTTTGATATTTGACTGCAATAAGTACATAGTGAAGTTTATGTTATTCAAATTAGTTTTTGTACCTACCGAAAATTCCATATTTTCGGGGTATACTAGGGGTTCCATACTATACAGGGTGTCCCAAGATTTCTTTATCAAGGGATATCCGTGTTGTTTAAAAAAATAAACAAATGAAATTAGGGAAATTTCAACCATACCACTAAGGCTTTGCAGCTGCACCCTCAATGCCCCGTTACGCCTTTCCACCCCTAAGTAATCATCCCCTACTTTTTTTTCAAATGACACCCCCAAATTTTTTTTTTGCTCGGCAGGGTTGTTGACTTCTTTCTGAATACAATGTGATACGATTTTTCAAATCGAGATATATCTAGCACGCCGAGTGCATTTGAAAAAAAAATAGGGAATGATTACTTAGGGGTAGAAAGGCGTAAAGGGGCATTGAGGGTGCAGCTGCAAAGCCTTAGTGGTATGGTTGAAATTTCCTGAATTTCATTGCTTTATTTTTTGAAATAACGCGGATATCCCTTGATAAAGAAATCTTGGGACAACCTGTATATAAATAAAAACGTCCTCACTGTTTTTTTTGGGAGGTAATTTATATCATAACTACTTTAGTCTCTCACCTTAATAAGTCCGAACTGTCCCAGGTGGTACCCATGGTCAGAAGTGTAGATAATGTAAGTGTTGTGAAGTTCTCCAAGAGCTTCCATCTCTTGAACGACTTTTTCCACAGCAGCATCCACTGACTGCAGTGTTTGTAACCGTTTGGTCATCAAAAGGTTTGTAAATTGACGGTGGATCGGTTGCATCTTATTGGTCACCTGAAGAATCCATTGCTTGTCCGGATTCGGGGCATAGTCGTATGATGGTGTGCTGTAAAGAAAGACGAAAGGTGATCGATTGATGTTCTGTGATCTCAACCCCACTCAAACACCCCCACCCTTGCCCCTAGGGGTGGAGGGAGAAACTTTGAAATTTTAAGTAGGTAACCCATTTTATATTGCAGATTCGGTTTTTACGGCTGACAGTGCAAAAATCCTTCAACCTTAAGTTCCGAATCTGCAATAAAAATTAGGGTTCCTATTAAAGATTTCATAGTTTCACCTCAAGTGCAACGGGTGGTTAAGTAATATAAACCCTTGAAATATTATTTTCAAATGAATTCAACAATAATTTTAGTGTGCAAAGTAATTAATTAGTGTAACAAAATACACAGGTGCCCCTGAAATGGTTATTTGATTATAAAAGCTAAACCGCTGAAGCGTTTTTGAGGAAATTTGATGTGACGTTATGGTTTTATGGGACAAATAGTGATAGTAATACTAAAATTATTCAAGGCGTTATTTCATTGGCGTAGATCGCATGGGTTTTTTAGGTTTCACACGCTTTTAACTTCTACGCCAATGTAATGAAATATACGCGTATTTAATTATTGAGCGTAGATTAATCGACCCATTTTCTATAAAAAAGGGCACTCTTTATAAAAGTCGCCTAATCTTATTTTTTGAAGACAATGTTGATTTTTATGGGAAGTTTTTTATTTTTTTTAATGGGAATTTTTTTTAATTTATCAAGAATAATAAAATTTAATTTACATTTCAACATTTGATCATTCAAAATCGCATTTAAACATTCAAAATCGCATTTGAATGTTGAAATAGGAATTAATTTTATTATTTTTTTTACTCCCAACCTTTAATATGCATATTAAATATGAATCACCAGTGCTTTAATGGGTCTCATTAAGATACAAATTTTCATTAAAGCACTGGTCAAGCTATCCAATGGCAGAGGAGCATTTGCAATCGAATCGGTTCCTTTTCGCTTACAATCGGGTCGGCAAGCCAACCGAAGTCACAGAGTTGTCATACTCACGACAAAAATTGCCTTGTGATATAAGTTCTGTATTTCTGAAAAAAAATTCTGAACGTTTATTTAATTTAGAACATAAGTAACATTCAAAGAAAATTTATCAAGATTTTATGTTACCTTAATTAATTTGATAAGTAGGTATATCGTGTGAAGATGGGAAGATAAAGTATTATATCATTCGTAGAGCTCCGTGATAGTATTCAAAGCGGCAACGCTGCGACCCGCGTTGCGCAGGGAAACAATATCGTAATTAATGGCTGTCGATGTTATTAAAATTATTAATTAATCTCAAAATCGAAGCGTAAAATTCGGAATTCGAACTTCGCATAATAAAAATTACGCAGTAGTGAGTAGTGCCCTTTAAACTTGATACTAAAACATGTCTCAGCAGAATAACCTTAGCGACAAAGAGAAAATTTGTTAAATGCGTAAACAAATAGCAACCTATCTTAACCTCAATGATCCGCAATTGTACACGGGTCATTGTTAAAATATATAATTTTTCAATCTTTTCTATGAAATAAAAAAGGGTCGTAGAAAAAATAGTGTATGGAACTCGCAGATAATGGCTATTAATACGCTCTTATGATGGTTAAGACACTCGCCTACGGCTCGTATCTTAACCATCATACTCGCGTATTAATAGCCTTCATTATAAGCTCGTTGCATAATATACTATTATGTAAATGCAGAAAATCCCATGAAAAAAATAAGAAACTTTCCTATTAAAATCAACATTCAATTGCGATTATCGTCATAAACGATAAGACTAGGCAACTTTTATGAAGAGTACCTTTTTTTGTAGAAAAATAGTCGATTAATCTAGCTTGATATGTAAAAATATTTAATTTCATTGGTGTAGGAGTACAAAGGGTGTGAAACCTAAAAAAAAAATCATAATCTATGCCAATGAATTACCGTCATGAGTAATTTTAGTATTGCGATTTTTGTCCCATAAAACCATAACGTCATACCAAATTTCATCAAAATCGGTCCAGAGGTTTAGCTTCTATAATCAAATTACCCATTTCAGAATTGACACTTTGGCATCTCCTAGTGACTTAGTGGCCGAACCAAGCAGCTTTGGATAAGATAAGTTAACTTAAAACGACTTTTCACCAGAGAAACATTTGCTAGTGAGCTGTAAAGTCATTTCAGGGACATATATATATAAAATAAAATTATTAGTATTTTTTAATAACATCAATTTGAATTTGCAAGGCGAAATATTATACACGGTGTTTATACTCCCCAAAAATTCTTTAAATTTTGAGTTTTGAAAAAAATAAAAAACAGGTCAATTTTATAATTTCATTTACTTTCTATTGAGGTAAAAAAAATTATACAGGGTGTATTCATTCCTTGGCCCTTGGCTCAGCAATGACGACCTTGTCTATATTTTTAAATAGGACATTCTGTATATTATTGTATTTTCATATTTCCAGAGTAGTTTATGAGCAGTTAATAGAAACAAAGGAAATATGCTATTTTCAAATTTCAAAGTCGTTTACATTAAAAACGGATCAAGATATATTGGAAAATGGCTTATAATATGTCCCTATTTTAACTTTTTATGTACTATCCTATGATGCAGATGAAATTTCTATACAGGGGTGATGAAAAATCTGAAAAATTACTCTGTATAAAAATTTCAAGATAGCACTTGAAAAGTTAAGATAAGGACATGTAAGCCATTTTAAGAGATTTGTTTAAAAACCATTCTTATTGGATTTTCTCAGAAAATATGAAAATGCAATAATACACAGGGTGTCGTATATTAAAAAAAAAATAGGAAATGTCTTCGTTAAGCAGCAAAGGAACAGCCTGTATAATTTTTTTCCACATCAATAGAAAGTAAATGAAATTATAAACTTCAGCTGTTTTTTTCATTTTTGCAAAACTCAAAATTTAAGAAATTATTGGAGGGGGTACCGGGACTTTTTCAACATCCTGTATACGCGAGTATTTAGACCCAGTATTATTGTGCGGTTCTAAGTAAAAGCTATCATTAATCAAAATGAAGTTGCATTAATGCTGAGGGAATGTGTTGTATTATCTAACTTACAAATGTCTACAAACGCTTCCTCCTGACATCTTGACAAGGGTTTTGTAGCCCCTCTTGAATTCAGGATACTATTTGAGACTGCGATTGTTGCCATGTATGAAATTCACAAGACAAGACAAACAGTTTCTGCTAAATACATTATAGCAGTAACAGAATTAAGATTTAACAAAGGAATCTTTAATAAAAGACTCTGCTCGATTAATTTAACCAAAAAAACAAGAATAATTTTTTGAAAAGTAGATGAACGAAGTTTAAAAAATTATAAATTAATTTTTAATGATAATTAATAAAATTATTTCACTTCACTGTATACTGTATAAGAATTATCCCACGAGTCGCTTATGATTGTGTTCAATTTTTTAATCAAAAAATTGATAAATATTTCATTCTGAATTATTCAAGTGAAAAGTGAATAAAATATATGCTTCACCTTCATAAAGATTTTTATATTGTCCCAAATTGTCGAGTTTTCTTCCCAGCTGAATTTAGACGCTACAAATAAAAATACCTCCAGGATCTCAAATATGATCCTGAAGCTTTTTGTCGACAGACCGGGATGCGACGCGATAAATTCTTCAAAAGAATAACTCCAGACTGTCGTCCTGCTTTATGGGCCGCGGGCCGCGGTGTAATAACCTCTGAATACCAAACCAGGTTTTTACTCTCAGTTCATTGTTTTTATTCATTTTTTTAATAAAAGCAGCTTAAAAGATTCATCAAAGCAGAGCTTTATACGCAAACACGCAGTAATTATTAAATACTAATTTTATAAATAGGTACCATAACTACCTATATCGAGTTTTCTGAATCGATGGTGAGTGGTGAGTGCTAATCCTTAATGTGAAATGTTTTTCGAAAATAGAATTAGGTGTAGGTCGTACTAGCCGCAGATGTAAACGTGAAAATTGAAATAAACTAAGATTATACATTATTTTATGCAGGTAGGTTTTTATCCGAGTTTGCTGCGATATTTAATAAGCGAATTAAGGCTGTTGAAGTCAGGGACTTGATGTCACAACAGCCGCGGTTGCTCATAGTAAGGATGTTGAAACGTTTAGACTGAATGACGTCACAGGCGATCCACGCATGGCTATAATATCTCGAGAGAGAAAACAGATATCGAAGTGCCGTTTTTACCATTGTCATCGAAAAACTCAGGAGAATTGATTAAAGAAACGTTGTTTTTTTAAGTTGCCTTTAATACCTTTAAATAATACTTTTTACAACCGACATTAAAACAAAGAGTAATAACACTATTTCAATTGATTCCAAAGCGTTTTCAAAGTTAATCTCCCTTTTCAGTTTCATAGTTTACATTCGAAGATCCGGTAGCATTATTAAAACATTTCAACTGCAAGAACTGAGCTGTTGTATTCTCAGTATCTCAGTCGTGCCATCCATTTTTTATTTATTTTTAATACTTTCCGCTTCCCACTTTAATTTTTTTATTAAAAGTTCATAAAACTTACAATGCAATAAATCCCTGAGTAACTATGACAACTTCATTCAATTTGAATTTTCTTTAAATTTATTTTCAAACATTCAACAAAAGCTACATATTTACGTGCTTCACCAAACCGTTCTCTTAAATAATTGAGAATACCTGGTTCGAACTTTTTTCTCGTTTAATCCCGTTTCTTAAAAGCTTAGTTCTGACAAAAGCCCCTAAACTTTCCTAAACGTTTCGACTCTAGCATGGTGGTGCACATTCTGTCATTAACTCGGAGAAGAGTTTTATTTTTCACGGGAGCGAAACTGTCGAAAAGAACGTGACGATGCAAGTGCACGCTCCAGTTTTAAACTACTGCAGACTTCTGAGTTCCAAAAGCATTAAAAAGCAGGAGGTGCTGTAATAAAGACGCAATTTAAACCGACTCAAGTCTTCCGTTACAGATTTCCAGGATTAAAATATTCACCCGTGGAGTTACAGAAAAAAAACTCGAGTATTTTAACGGAAAATTATTCGCAGTCACGTCTTTTTATTATTCGCCTTGGAGTGAAATACTTTTTCTGAAGTTTTAATGAGGGCGAAAAAGAAAAAGTTGTTAGTCTGTTATTTGATGTCTGACCTTATTAGTGAAGTTGAAAAAAAGACATACTACACTACAAGGAAAAAATACCTTAGGCAATATGTAGATTGTCTAGACCAATTGATTTTCAGTATCGGACTAATGATAAACAAATTCTTCATAAGATATGAATAATTTGATGTACAAAAAATAGTTGATGTAGAAACAAATTGTATCTGCATAAAAAACCAGTTTAAATCAATAATTGAAAGATACATATTGAAGCGAAGGAATACTAGCGAAATATTATGGATTCATGTTTGTTTTTGTTGACATTCTCTACAATAATTATTATTAATCAGCTGGTTGCTAATTCGCGACAGTTCTAGCTGACATGAGAGAAATGTCACATTCTACCACCGCGCATGACGGTGGTGCGTCTGGAGCTACGTTATAACGTCAGTGAAACATCCAGAAATGTCGAGAAATAGCCGGCGTGAATATAAGTGTGCGTAGCAGTAGCTACAGTTTAGTTATAGATTGGAAGTCAGTTTGATTGAAGTACAACAGTGGTGAAGGAAGGGACAAGTAGAGTGATTGTGACAGTAAAAGTGGATATTGGTGGAATTAGTTTGTAGAGAAGAGCATAGTTGAGTTTGGTAGTGTATGTAAACAGTAAGAACTTATTATTTGGAGGTTACAGTTAGTTTGTTATATTTGTGTGGTGCCTAATTTAAATAAAGACTTGTATTATTGTAAGATTTTTGATTTGAAATAACAAAAAGTAAGAACGATACAATATCGTTAAGATTCAAAGTCAAAGAAAGTTCGTGGAAGTTTATCTTGATACAGACATTGTTCTTCCGATATGAATGCGTGGATCAAAAAATACTGAAAATTTATGAAATTTTTGTTTTTTGTGGGCCACTGTCATTGGCGTTTTAATACATTTTTATGGAATATTTTATTAAAAAATATTTTATAGCCTATACCCATATGTTCTGTAATCCAGAAAACTTTAATAAAACATTTGAAGACGTTTTTGAGGAATTGCTATAATTTATGAAAAAAAATGCTGTTTTTGATGTTTTCTTTTTGGGGCTTTGCAAAATTTACCTGAATTTTTTACTCAGCTCTCACCTGTCATGAGTGATTACACCTTTTTGTAGTGGCTAAACCACTTTTTGGGCTCAGGGAACTTTGAAACGTGTAATCCAATGGAACTCAAATTCGAATTTTCGCACAATCACAATACTTGCCCTATACCTACATTTGCTACGAATATGGTCGAGTAAAAACACAGAGAAAAAAAATTGTTTACAGACAGGTTACTAGAATTGAATTATTCAGTCACTTTGAATGATTGAAAATCAATACCTATAGGGTTCTAAGATAATAATAATTGATAAGCCGGTCTAAAAAATAACTAAAATTGGTCAAGAATGAACGATATTAAAGAAGAACAAACAGAGGAGAGTGCTTACATACATAATAAAAATTCGTATTTTTTGAACATCTTATCGATGCAAGATGAAACAAAATATTGAAATTAAATATGTATAGAAGTTAAAAATTTTAAATCCTTAATTTTAAATCATACTTGAGCAAATTAGAGCTAACCGGGCCTGCAAATTATGGATTTTCGAGCTAACCTGGCTGCTACCTAAATGACTTTTTTTTGTATCTAACTAACCGGACCTTCTAAAATTTCAATTTTTGCCGGACCTGCCATGTTAATTTGTAAGCTAACCGAACCTACTGAAAAATGAAGTTTTTGAGCTATAACCTGACCTAAAAAATCAATTTGTGGAGCTAATCGGACATGTAAACAGTCACTTTTTTAAGCTAATACGTCCGCTGGAAAATCAATTTTTTTAGCTCACCCGACCTACTAAAAAGTTCAATAAAAACAACATTTTTTGAGCTAACCAGACCTGCAAAACAGTTTTAGCTAATCAGACTCTTAAGAAAAACTAGTAAACCTGGCCTATACTAAAAACTAAATTTTTAGCCTGCCACTCAATTTTTTGAGCAACTTTGAAGATAACTGGGTTACGAAAACTGAGAGAACTTGGATCTGAAAGGAAATTTGGTTAGCTTATTAGTAACCAGGTTCCTGGAATGAACCTCAGAAAAATAGCAAAAGACTGAGCGAAATATAATCAAAAAGACAAATTGGTTGGTTCTTAGCACGGAGTAAGATATACCGGGTCCGGCAGACCGTACATAGGAAATCCCATGAAATTTTAATTTTATTCATTCATTTTAGAGTAAAAAAGTTAATTTTCCGATTAATTTTAGAGTAAAATTGTATGAGACTTATGTTGGACTCACGTACAAAACACGAATAATTTTCATTTGGCGAATTATGGGAGACACTTTGAAAAACGTTTTTGTACAAATTTGTAACATAAAAATGCTGTCCTGATACTTTCCTCAATTAAACACCAGCAAATGTCAAATTATTTATTTATAGTTTAATTAAAATTATAAAAATTTGCTGGTGTTTAATTAGGAAAGTATCAGAACAAAATTTTTATTTTACAAATTTTAGAAAACGTTTTTCAAAATATCTCCTGATTCGGTGAATGAAAATTATTCGTGTTTTGCACATGAGTCCATCATAAAAAGCGCCTTCAAAAAACTCTGATACAATTTTCCTCTAAAATGGATCAGGGTGACAATTTTGGAGGCTATTAAAATTTGCATGGGGTTTCCCCTGGATAGTCTGCCGATGCAAACCCGATAAATAGGTGTTCTTAGAATTATTGTAAATTAAACTGCAGAACCGGGAAAAATAGCCATGACTAAGGTAAATCGGATCTAAAGGAAAATTTTAGCATTTAATTAGTAATTATGTGGAGGATGTGAACCTTAGGACTCAGAAAAAAGAGAACCCATAAGCAAAATAATAGTTTTGCTAAATAAATAAAATTATCAACTTAACTGGTTACTTAGAATCGGAAACTAAACCGTAACACTGAGAAAGAGTCAGAACTGGGCCAAATTGGGTCAGAAAAGAAATTTAGGGCAACTTTTCTGTTAACTATGTCATTAAATGAACCGCAGAACTGAAAAAAGAGCAAAGGCTGGTCAAAACAGAATCAGAAAAATATTAGGTCCGTTTGTTTGTTTCTTAAAACAACGTTCTTTGCCAGCAGCATAGGGGCATAATTGCTAAATTCCTCGATTCATTTTATGACACTTTTTAAAAGGATTTGGACTAAAATTTGTGTAGGAACTGCAAACTTTTGATCAAATGATACACACTAAAAAGATTCTCAAATAATAAAAGACTAAAATTATCTCAAAACTCACGAGATCATAAGAAGATTGGTTTTACGCACACAATTCACGTTATTCTAAAGTTCGAAGGTGAGGCTTGAGCTTTAGAATGTGGTGAGCAACGTATAACATATTTGTGGCTTATCCTCTTATAATACGTTTAATTATTTCCTGAATAATAAATAGTATAGCTAATCAAAGTAAACGGATTACACCACAAAATAAGATTGTCTTTTCTTCTAAATGTCGCTTTAAAATATTGCAGCAGAAAGTTAATTCACAGACAAGCCTGTTTTGGTTTCAATAGAAACAATTGTGTCGTGTAGTACCCATACACCTCTTACAATGATTTGTAAAAATTTAACCGAACAATCAAGCAATTTCGATTTTTTTAAAACACAATGGAAAACTCTGAGAAAGTACGATGTTGCATTACAATATTTTATCGTTTTTCCAGGTTCGTTTAAGGAAACTCCTATCCGGCTATACTTGTGTAAACTTTAGTTTCTACAACACTCCTTGCATTCGCAAAGACGTATTGGCAGTAACTCCATTTCCTGATTTACAATTCCCAATTTTCCAACCAACTTCTCCTAACTATAAGCGATAGGTGCATCTGTTACAGCGCGTCCTGAACCTATGAAGTATTCATCCATGACGTATGGCGGTGCCAGCACGGGTCTCGGCTACCTTCATCACATGAATTATGAATTATGCAACATGATGTATGCCCGGAGTTGAGAATCCGGCCGCAGATCTGATAAATCCCTTGATGAGGACTTGATAATTCACATCGGCCCTGATTTGGCGATACGCACGCACACCGCCCGAGGCACGAGATCTATTTATGGGGAGCAATAAATTGGGATTTCTGTAAACGCGTTTCATGATAGAGATTAAGTAGTATCGGGAAATGGCAAAGGTGAAAACGTGTTTCAATAATCTTTGTAATAGTAGGTATATTTGGATTCGCATTGTAAAGAAAAGGCTGGAGGCAAGCAGTTGGCTCGCAATCTCGAGATACCTGCATGTTGACTATCTACATTATATGGTATTAACTAACACAAATAAAAGAAAATTCCTCGAAATCAATCTACTGGTACACTTTTACAAAGTTATCTGTAACGTGTGTTCTGATGTAATAGAATATTAAACGGCAAAATACAATTTAGATGGAAGAATTTACGAGCGGGGGAGGAAATGAGATCTATTAAATAATGGAGATTGGAATAAGTAGAGCGAGAAAGAGAATGGTGGCGGTAGAATAGGTGAATTACGTTACACTAGTAGTAATAATCGACGAATGGATAAAACTTTAGACAAAAGGCCTCTGTCAAAAAAGATCGTGGTGGTGGGATGAAGAAATATATAAAAACCTTTAACACCAGAAGGTATAATGAAGGATTTATACAGATACAGAATAGCTAAAGCTCGAAACAAGAGAACCCATTCCTCTAGTCGATCAGGCATTCCTCTAGTCGAACAGTGAGAAGTAATCTCTGATGAAGGCAAGATAAAAATAGATAGAGTGGCTATTTTGAAAAGCTACTGAAGAAAACGCAACGTGGTATTTGGTATAATGCCGTGTGGACCCTAAGTGCAACAAGAATGATAAGTCACAACTATGTTGAGAACGCACTGAAGAAAGCGAAGACAGATAGAGGGCACCAGACCTATGGAAGCATTCGAGTGTTTAGGGGAAGAAGGCATAAGAAGCATCTTGCAAAATATTTACCAACGGGATGAAGTGCAAAAACAGCGGAGAAGTAGCGATATTATTTTTATCTAAAGAAGAGGCTTACAAATTAGTAGAAAGAAAACAAATTATCTGAAGTTTGATAGCGAAAGTAAAGAGCAAGTAAAGATGTGAGCGAGAAAATTGAAAAGGGTGGACACAAATTACAGAACGGTGGACATTAGACAGGCAATGATGTGTGGAGTAGAAAGATGAAAACGAAAGAGGGTCCAGGAGAAGAGAACGGAAGTTCCAGAAATTAGGATTGAAGATAGATCTGTGGCGTAAAAGGAAAATATAGTCAGAAGCTCAGTCAATTGGAGTGTGGGTAGAGGTAGACTTAGGCGGAGATGGATGGATTGTATTGAAATGACCTCAAGAAAAAAGGATTTACAGGAGAAGAATCACAGAACTTGGCATTATGGGGAAGGTTAGCCTGAAACGTAGATCCCAGATGAAAGTGGTAAGAGACGGAAAGAAAGAAGTAGAAGATGATACATCTATACATGCATAATATGGGATGTTGTTTTGACAATAATCGGGGCCTATCTATCAAAATATTCTCGCCTACCTAAAGAGAAACATTGCATGGGAAGAATATCAAAGGGCATGTCAATATAACATAGGAATAACCCATACCTGAATTTCCGAGCGAAGATTAGTGTTTCGCTAAGAAACGGTAATTAGAATTAAAAATCTGACATAAAGACGAAATCTGGAGGGTATAATATTCTTATTAAGCGTGCTTTGGCTCAAGACCCCCACTCCCTTCAAATTCGTAACGAACATCCTTTGGACTGACAGTCAGGGGTTGTGGAAATACATCTGTTTATAATTGGATATTGGTCCTCAAATAAACAGGGCAGCAGCCTTCTGAGCCTGTCGGGAAAAAATCATGATTTACGACGGTTACTTTTGTTCTAGAGAGCACTTACGACTGGATTCTCTACAAACTGTGCAAGTGTTTAAAAGAGTGCAAAAGTGAGCTTCACCTACTGCGAGCTAAGCAGCCTATTGATTGTATGAGCTTGTTTTGAACAAACAGCAGTGTTTTTGCTGAGACATTCAGTGTCGGTATCGGTTTAAGTTAAAGACGCGTTCTTGAACCCTTCCTGTTCTTAGTGTGGTAACAAGTCGTACCTAATCTTGGAATGGAAGATGCCAGGATTAGTGTGGAAGAAGTCTGGGATAAAAATTAGCATCTCTAAAAGTGAATTACTCAGGGTTGCCTGAACCCACATGACAGCCAGGCATTTCTAACTTCACTGTAATTAAAACAGTTCTATTAATCCTCATCCGTTTTGAATCACCTCAATTGAACTTAAGGTAAGTAGGTTTGGTCGTTTGGTCAATTAAAAATATACTTAGTTAATATCGTTAATTGTTGCTGTGACTATGAATGTTAGGGGACTCAGAAATGGTTTCTAAGTACAGGGAAAAACAGAACACGCGGTTATAGTGACAGAAGAAGATTTCAGTTTCCAAGTTTTATTCACGCGTGAACTTTAAACAACAACAAAAACTAATTACTTTATAGCAAAATTCGATATGAAGCGAAATCCCCGAAACTTTAAAATTGATCATAATTCATTTTATCTGTATCCTTACACTCCATCGGTATTTGTTTCGCTTGATTTTAGATCTTTTCCGATTTTTATTAAGAAGACATTTTCAGAAAGTAAAAAATCTTGTTTCCAGTTTAACATTTTTTCTTTTCAGAGTTCGTTCAATGTTTCTATTTCCTTTTTACTCCCGTTCAGAGTATGGCGTATAAAAGCTGAATCTGGTTTTTGCAATCGACCTCAAGATCTCTCTCAAATTGAAGAAATTATAAATTACGGATACGGGAGTAGAAAGTGTCACGTTCAATTAATCCTGATCGATCGATCGGTCTACCAGACCCTACAACCGGGAAATCGGCCTGTATTCATTAACAATGAATCGTGATCTAGAAGTCAACTGGGCAAAGCTGTCAATTGGGATTACAGGAGCGGTAATTCGTTTTGCCGGAGGCCTCGCATGGTACATGCTGTCACCGATATTGAAGTGGAACTCCCTCAGCAAACTGAGAAGTAAATTCAGCAAAACGAGCAGCAACGTGAACATTCGTTAACACATGAAACATATCCAATAAATCTCTTTCTCTGAAGCTTGAGCTTCCCTATGCAAATTTATACGGAAACGTATCAGTCCCGTGACACTGCAAGCTGATTGTCACTTGTCAGTCACTCTGAACCCCCTTACATATTTATTTTTCCACTGCGGCGAGGGAGGGTATAAGTTTATTTCTATAACTACAGAAAAAATCATACTATCAAACATTAAGTTCGATAGAAACATTTTATTTTTGCGCATTCTGTTTGAAATTTAAGGAATAATTCATCAGTTTCAATGAATAAATTTTCCAAAACATAAATAATTTATACACAATATAAATTATCACATACTACCAGAACTAATTAAGTATGAGAGAAGACATGCACGTTTTCATTTGCAGAGTTCCAACAGCAGGGGGTGTAATGACCCGTTTCGAACGGCAGGAGGTAGCGATCACTGACACTGCAAGGGGAATCGAAAATCTCCCCATTAATACCCAGCTTTCTGAATGGTCGCAATAACAGGCGAGGAAATGACCAGGAAAGGTCAGAGTAAAGAGGGGGCATAGATTTGGGATAGAGCTCCGGATCTGGCAGATAAATCAGTTTAGCGTTTCTCTATCAGAACACTTGACTATTGGAAATTGTTTAGTTGAGTGATTTTTAACAGATTGTGATAAATGTTGATCCTTGCCAAGGAATTTTTTCATAAACTTCTTTGAAAATAATTGTCATAAGAATAATTATTATTATTCCATGCAAATATTTAATGGTAATTAAATACAACAGTTTTTTCTCGAAACTTCTGATATAAAGGAGGGATCTAAGATGATGAAAATAGGAAGTTTAGAGGGAAGAAGTCGCTGCATGGGGATTTAATTAATGGAGCAAGAAGTGTCCTCAAATTCAAATCCTCGGAAGTTATAATACGGTTGGTTAATGGGCAACCGTGTGGGTTAAGCAAAAAACTTCAGAATGTGGGGACCTATCTCCACCGTTATCCCCGCAGTTAAGCCTTCTTACAATCAATATACATAATATAATAGACCAAATAAGCGACAGAGCTCTAAAATCGCCAAATTCTGACAAAACTAGTAACGAAATACCGCCGGTGCTATCTTACGCGAAATAGCCCGCGGATCCTAACTGCACAGTTTTCTACTCGAGTTTACCATTTTCTTTATTAACAATTTAGTGCAAAAGTCGCATTATTGTAGTTTTTTTTGCTTATAAGAGAAAAACTGATGGAGCAAAGTAAATGGTCCCAATAATGGACCCAATCAGTTCATTAATGAGGGAGAAAACAAAAAGACGAAAGCGATTTTTCAAAAATTCGTAACGTCGTCGTTTTTTGAGGTAAGTATAGTGCAGGTTCTTTGCGAGATAGTCGATATTGAGAGCTAGGTGGTACTTCCTGTGTGCAAAACCCAAACGCTATATCGGATAATTAGTTTTCGCGAAATTGCAATCATAAGTTCCTCGCACCAGCTTATAAAACGTCAATCAAAAAATTTTATAAAACGTAGAAATTGCGCGCAACTATCAGCGAAAGTGACCAAGCGCGAGAAAGTGGGGAAGGCATTATATAATAAGAGCTGTTGTACCCCTCATCTGCTGTTCTACCCCCTACTCTCACGCGCTTGGCCGTTTTCGCTCATGTTTGCGCGCAATTTTCACCTATTTTCAGCATTTAAATTGCAAACGAAGATTGGCGATTTATAGCTGAACACTTCTGCTTTCCAAATCCGTTTGATAAATTTGAATCGGTATAAATTTCAATCGAGACGACCTCCAGAGCATCCAGTCCCTGCAAAATATGAGGAACTTCTGATTGTAATTACGCGAAAACGAATTATCTGACATCGTCTGCGTTTTGCACACAGGCAGTACCTATCAATATCGACTATCACGCAAAGAGCCTGCACTACACCTCAAAAAAATATGACGATTCAAATTTTTCAAAAAACGCTTTTTTTCTCTTTTTTCCTCTCTTAATAATGAACCGATAGAGTTGTTTCAGATCTCATTTTCTTCGTATTTTATTTCTCTAAAGTTCGTCCCATGGGACCATTTAGACTGCCCTATGCAGTTTTTCTTTTATAAGCTAAAAATCAAAAAACGCGATTTTTTGCGCCTATAAGGCGCAAAGTACACACTGTCGACTGAATCGCACCGAGTTCCAAGAAACGGGCCCGGCGAGCGAGCAGCGATAAGGATGATACGATTGAAGTGATAAGACTAGAATGATTCGAGATCGATTTATAAAGCACCGTGTATGGCGCTATAAGGTCTAGACTGTTTCTGGAAACGCCGTAATAATGATAAGTACCACATAATTCTAGACTTACAGTCTGGATTACTCATCCCCTAATCAGTTCGATTAAAAATCATCTGCCTCAAGAACTACCTACTACTTAGATAAATGGTGTTAATATATTAAGTGTAACTAAATTGTTATTTAATTAACTATCGCGTGTTATGTAGAAATAAATAATATTAGTGGTGTCTAATAAATATAAGTATGTAATTCTAATTAAATAAATAACTGATCAGACTGATTGAGTCTGAGGTGAGGTAATTTATGAACGAACCCTATTAACATAAATCTGTGGCATTACCTGTAAACTTAAATTCACCAGAGAAATTATGTGAGCACATAAAAAGAAAGCATATAAAAGAATAAATATCCAAAAAAGTATACTCACTGGTGTGTGGTAACATTAAAGAAGAGATTAGAGTACTGCGGAGCTGAATCCTCGGGTCCATGAGGAGCTGGAAAGCTCATGGTCAGCATCACTGGTTTGTGGGCGCTATTCTTCTTTGACTGTCGCAGGAAGGCTATCGAGTCGTTGGCTATCAGGTCCGAGTAGTAGTCCTACACATGCATCATCTTAAATAGTAGCTACTTAAATACAGGTGGAAGGTGGATAAATAGCTAGCTATAACAATCCTGTCTCGAGATATTTTTTTTATTAGCAATTAAATTAATCGAAAATTTTCGTCATACAACATTATTATGTTAATTTGCATGAGAATAACGAAACCATTACCAGGATCTACGCAGGCAATATGAGAGAATGAACTTGGAGTTCATTAACTAAGGCACCCCCCAAGGAAGTAATTTAATCAGCCGTTTTAAGAGCACTGTTTCTGCTACTTGCATATTTAATATAGCGGCTGCACTTATTTTCTCTAGCTTGAGGAAACAAAAGGAGACATTTAATGGATTAATATCTCTGGTAATATTATAGCCTTGTGGGAGACCAGATTGCCTCGGTTGTGAAGTTTTTTTGGACTGTTCACTAAATAAAGTAGCAAATGAAAATTTATTGCCATAGTTTAACGTTTCAGATGTGTCTATTCCCATAACGACTACTAATGATATTAATTTCGTGACATTAGAAAAATGAAGAAGTCAACAAGCAGGTTCACGTAGAATACGCAGATATGTATTCATAGTTGATTACTCATGCTCATTTTATTATGTACTTTCATTGTTTTATACGACTTATTATACTCTAACTCTGAAGCTGAACCAGAATGAAATACGGTAAGCGGTAAAACTATTTCTGCAGGAAACATAATATGGGGTCTCTATGTAAAAATTTCTAATAATATTAAGAATTACCTTTTGATAATCAAATCCATGTTTGATTTTCTTCCCATTCATATTAATTGAATAATTGTAATATTTAGAATTCATAATAAGTCCTCCCCATTCTCTCCAACCAGGAGGGATGTATGATCCGTTGTATTTGTTTAGGTATTTTCCGAAATAACCTGTAAGTAAAGAGATAAAAATTTTAAATTGTGCAATTTGTTAACAAGAAATTAGTTAGCCACGCTTCGGCCAGCCACGCTTTCGGCCATGGAGAGGGCTTCAACTTCCAGCAAATTTTTTTTCGTTTGTTAAGTCCGTGGCCGAAAATGTGGCAGGTTATTATTATAAAATTTCAGACTTTTTTCAGCAAGTTTTAAGCAAAAATGATTTACTTTTTTCAGTTTATAAAGTTCGTGGCCGAAAGTGTGGTTGGTCATTACTCATTAATATATAATTTCTGACTCTTTCACCAAAATTTCAGCAAAAATGGTTTTCCTCAGTTTAAAGCTCAGAGCTAAAAGCGTGGCTGGTCATGATTATAAAATTTCAGTCTTTTTCAGTAAGTTTTCAGCAAAAATTAATTTTCCAGTTTATAAAGTTCGTGGCCGAAAGTGTGGCTGGCCATGATTATACATATAATTTCGTACTTTTTCAGCAAAACTTTCAGCAAAAATGATTTTCTCAGTTTAAAGCTCAGAGCTAAAAGCGTGACTGGCCATGATTATAAAATTTCAGTCTTTTTCAGTAAGTTTTCAGCAAAAATTAATTTTCCAGTTTATAAAGTTCGTGGCCGAAAGTGTGGCTGGACATTATTATAAAATTCCAGACTTTTTCAGCAAAAATGATTTTCTCAGTTTATAAAGTTCAAGGCTGAAAGCTTTGCTGATCATTATTATAAAACTTCAGACTTTTCTCATCAAAATTTCAGCAAAAATAAATTTTTCAGTTTATAATGTTCGTGGCTGAAAGTGTGGCTAGCCATTATTATAAAAAGTCGAACTTTTTTGAACAAAACTTCACCAAAATGTTTTTTTTTCAGTTTATTTATAAGTCGTGGCCGAAAGCGTACGTTTTTTTTCAGTTTACGGTGGTTTTTATTGGGTGAACAAACCAAATATTTTCTACTGAAGCCGTGAATAACGAAAATAAAAATTTGTTGAAAATTATTCCAAGTCCCTCTTCCTGGCCGAAAGTGTGGCTGGCCGAAGCGTGGCTAACTTGACTTGGGTAAATTAGTTAAGGTAGTACTCTGAGCTAAGTCAGCTGGTTTTAAAAAGCCAGAACTGAATGTAGAGCGTCACTTAAGTAATGAGCAGTCTCCCGGATTTAGTGGATAAGTCTTGCTAAAGAAATAAAAATTGAGCATAATTTTATTTTCTTCGAGGCAACACTACCCCCTACAAAGTAATAGTTTCGATTATTTCGTTAAATTTTGTATTACTTTTAACAGTTAAAAATTGTGTTTTAAAATTATTTGTAAGTAGCATGCACGTACCAACATAATAGTATAGTACCTAATTTAAAAATTTTTAAATAACATGAACGCTCTTTAGGTGATGCATGGAAGAAATTTTCGACTTTTTAAGTAAATTTGTAAAATAATTGAACATGTTGCCTGGTTCTCTAAAGTTAATTTAAGCAAAAAACAAAACAATTATTGTTTCCCCGTTTTTATTAAGTAACTTTCTTGTGTGTCTGTGCAATTCTGGCAATCGGTTTTAAACTATACTGAAGTTTCAGAATAGTAGGCACTAAGTTCTCGGAAGTGGTCGTGACGTATAAGCGCTCAGTTGGAGCATTCAGTGGCGGACGCAAAATATCAAAATAGGTTCAGACAATAATGAATTTATTGAGAAATATAATTGTAAACTTCCAAATAATATAGCATATAGTAAATAATATAGCATATAGCAAAAATAAAAATAGCAAAGAAAATAGGAAAAAAATAGTACCTTAGTCATCGTCAGAAGAAAAATCGTCGGATGATGGACAACTATCCCGATCACCGTTATCGTTCAAGTTGATAATTAATGGCTCAACCGAAACATCAACTATTGTGTCTAGATCCCACATTCTGTCTTCTTCTTTTGTAGTATGTCGGATGCAGTTTCTCCATGTTTCAGCCGTCACATCTCCTATTGCAGTAGCTAGCAGGCGTTTCACTTCATCCATCTTGAAGGTCACGTTTTGTTTCGCCACTTGGTTTTTTATTTGAGCCCAAATAAGTTCTATAGGATTCAGTTCACAGTGGTAAGGAGGGAGGCGGTGTACAATGATGTTGCACTCGCGAGCCAATTCGTCGACAGCATATCTCTTAAAATGAGGTATTTGTGCCCTTGCGATGTTTAATAGTTGCACTTTTAACATGTTGTCATCAAATGGTATATTTCTTTGAGCCAGCCAGTTAATGATGTCACCTTTTCGCCATGCAGTTGTTGGCGATGGCTCCAATCGTCGACTATGGTAGGAAGCATTGTCCATTACCACGACCGAATTTGGCTCAAGGCTTGGTAAAATTTTTAAAAACCAGCTTTCGAATTTTTCCGCATCCATTTCCTCATGGTAGTCACTAGTTTTCTTCGATTCGAAAAGTAGCAATCCGTTTTCCAAAAAACCCGAATCACTACCTATGTGAGTTATTATGAGCCTCCGCCCCTTGCCCGCTGGCGCTTTTAGTCCTGTGGAAAAACCTTCAAAAAAAGCTTGTCGACGGCTTGTTATTTCCAAATCTTGCCAAATTTTCGAAACAGTATGACCTTGATTCAGCCAAGTTTCGTCTAAGAAATATATTTTCTTCCCTTCACGACGATACTCTCGAATTTTTTGTAAATAATTTCTCCGCCACAAAATTATTTCTTCTCTTTCTATAAGAAGACTTTTTCTCTGCCTTTTCATATGCCTTATGTTCATTTGTCTTAATGTCCGCAATAAGACACGTCGCGATATTTTCGGCATTGCGTCATCCGAATTGATTTCGGCAGCGATTGCTTTTAATGTTGGAATTTCATTTCGGAAAAAGAACGAATGAAATTTTCTCCGAACGGCGTATTTTATGTCATCATCAATGTCAATGCGTTTTCTCCCCCTTGTTTCAATATTTTCAGCTACCTTTTCTGTTCCGCCTTTGGACTCTTTGAAAGTTTTCAAGATTCGGTGTACACTCCTAGTTGACACTTTGGTTAAATCACTACACAAAGCAACTACATCGTTTACCAACATACTTTGATTCCTTTCACGGAGTCCACAATACACGTTGTATATAATAGTTTTTTCTCCTGTAGATAAATTCGTACGACGACGTTTACTTTGGCTGCTCTCGCCTTCCATATTGCTCACAACTTTAAATTTAAACAGTATTTCACTTCGGCACTCAAAGAAGCTTGCTTCTTTCCCGTTTACACCACAGTGAGAACTGAGAAATAAGATTCAGACAGGAAATCTGATGAGCGACCCTTAAAGCAACCAAGCTATCCCCACTAATTATGCACTTTATTGTCGACCGGGTATGGGTTTTTCCGGGATGGTAATTCCGTAAATTTCTTATAGTTAAACTTTTTCTGTATCCTGGAACTCAGTTCATTCCCAAAACAGGAATCATTATTGTATTATTATTTTACCAAATAATTAACTAATAACTAATTATTAACAAATTAGTAAGATATTGATTTTTTATAGCTTGTATTTCTTAATTACTTCACAGATTGTCTATGAACAATATGAAATATTCAAAATTTTGTTGTTCCCGAGAGTCGAGAATCTTCTTCCCCCGGTAATATTAATTTTTCTTTTCTGACAACCAGAAAACAGAAAGAGAAAAATATACAAGTCCCGATCGACATCCAATAACAGCCCAAAACAAACAACTTTTCTTTTTGTTCAGGTTATTCCACTGCCGCGAATTCTTTTTCATTCATTTTCATGCGTTTTTTAATTTTTGTGATGCTTCAATAATTCAGCAAATATAAACATAAAAATAAAATATTAAGGATTTAAAGGAGCGATAAATGTTATATTGCAGCCCCTCACGAAAATAGCATGAACGATACGCCACTGAATACGGAGCTGCCTTGGACGGACTGGCAGCATGCTCGATATATATCCATCTTACTTTACCTTACTGCAAGTTGGACCTGCTTATCCTTTGTACTTGTTGACACTGCTGTAATGTTGCCATATATTATATTTTAAGGGACCGAACCTCATTGAAATTCTACATCTTTTGCTATTAAATATCGATGTTGTGAAATTATTATAGCAGAAAAATTACTCAACAAATAAAACACAGTATTTTTTATCCTACAACCATTTACCTGCATGTGAATGATAAAAATACAAAATGATAAAACACCAAGAATTAAAAGCTGGCAACAATGTGTTTACTTTAAGTCCGTAATATTTCTAAGAACTTAGTGCCTACTATTCTGAAACTTCAGTATAACTTCCCGAACAGCTAGAGACTTGAGTAACTTTAAACATAGTTCAGAACTGGATGATAATGCAATACTAGCTCATTGTGTCTGTCTGTTTGTGTGTTCGGTTAAAAGTTTGGAAAATCCCGAGCACCAATGAGAGAGCACAGGCGTGGAAAGTTCTGCAACCTGATCGTAAAATTTCACACATTTTTTTTAATATACCACTTTTGCAACAAGACCTAACCTAATAAGTCTTATTCTTAATTAATAAAGGCGACTTTTAAGTTGAAATCAAATTTACTCTCTCCTCTCTACACACCTTACTATTACCGAGTGCATGCGCCCCATGTATATCGCTTGAAATCTTACAAGTAGTATTTCCCTTTTTCTTCTTGAGTATTCGGGTCTCAATGTCTACAATAATTTGTGAATAAACGCAACGTTTGGAAACTCTGGAAGTTTGTGTGATATACATGGTTAAATTTTCTCAAACCATAAATAAATCGGATGCAACTATGCAACTATTTTCTATCTTTTGTATGCGATATTTAGTTATAGAGTCGAGACAAGAAAAATACAAAATGTCAGCAATTTACAACTGAGAGAACGAAAGTTTCGGATATTTTTTTACTTTAAAGTTTTGCAACGTCTTGGAGGCGAATAAACATCTGAGACGTACATATACTTTAAATTACCAAGTTTTTAACATGTTCAGTAAAAAGTTGTGTATCAAGAATTTTTGTTGAAGCAGAGAATTGTGGCTTTTCGTCGCCAACATATACAGAAACCAAAGATTCAAGATTTCGACGACTGCGAGAGGAACAAAACAACATATTTAGATTTATTCGCGTTCACCGTTGAGCCATGTTGCGAAGAAAAGTGAAGAAGTCGAGTATGCTGTTGATGCAACTGAGGTCTGCGAGGTTGTCATTAGAGTGGTTGAAGAGTGCGACATGAAAAATTGATATGAGGGATGGTGAGTCTGGTAGTGTAGGGAGGTTATCTGTCTAATCTGATTCTACTGAGTCTAGCCTGACCGTGTTTGCTGGATGGGAGGGGTAGACACCCAGTGACAGAGGGTTTTAAGGAACGAATAATTAAGGTTAAAGTTTTCTTGCCAAAGTGTCAGGATATTTGATCGGTTGAGTGCCTTGTGGTCGTTAGAGAGATGGATCTGGGTAACATTGAGGTCAGTACCGAAGCAGTTCTTTTGGCTACAGAGTCGGCTTTCTCATTCCCTTGAATGTCGATATGGGAAGGGGTATACAGGGTGTCCGGTAAGTACCTCCTAATCTCTCGGGAGCATATAGGGGAGGTCAAAAAAACCTAGTCTGTCATAAAAAAAAATTTCCTAAAGTGTCCCCAAACGGAGATATGAAGCCCTAAAAGGGTGCCCCGCAATTTACTTTTTTGGCTCTAACTTTTGAACCGACCTGTATAATTGGATGAAATTTTTATTTTTTATAGAGGCCACAAAGAGCCATCAGGCCATATTAAAGTCGTTGTTTGATGTCGTCAGGGAAGTCAGGAACGGACTTACCATCATACTCGTTGAGTCAAAATTTTGACAGATGTCACTTTACAGAGCTAAAAACTATTTTTTTGAATAGTCTAATACTTCATCTTTAAAAAAGGTGCTCTTAATTTATTTCGGTAAAACTGGCGGTTTTCGAAATAAATCGGTTTTTAGGAATGCAAAACACTAAAAAGTTACTAATGCTAAACACAAACAGGTAAAAATCAGGTTCTTGTTGATAAACCTACCTACATAATGGATTGCTATTGACGGAACTTGGTCAAAATTCGCATAAAAGTCGATTTATCTTGAGAACCGCTAGTTTTATCGAAAGTACCTTTTGTGAAGATGAATGACCAGCGTATTTAAAAAATAAGTTTTCAGCTCTGTAAAATGACACCTGTCAAAACTTTGACATAATGAGTGTGGTGGTAAAACCGTTCCTGACTTCCTTTAGGACGTCAAACATCCACTCTGATATGGCTTAATGAGTCTTTATGGCCTCTATAAAAAATAAAAATTTCATCAAATTATACAGGTCGGTTCAAAAGTTAGAGCCAAAAAAGTAAATTGCGGGGCACCTTTTTAGGGCTCCATATCTCCGTTTGGGGACACTTTAGGAAATTTTTTTTATGACAGACTAGGATTTTTTGACCTACCCTATATGCTCCAGAGAGATTAGGAGGTACTTACCGGACACCCTGTATAGGAAAATGATCCTATTTGGGCATTCTGCAAGCTTGGCTTTAATTTCTTTGAAAAGAGGATTGAAGGGGTAAATCTGTTCAATATCGAGGAGGGAGCTTATGAATCGTTGTTGGGGGGGGGGGGGGGGGGGGGACTGTATTCGACTGCTCTAAAGGATGACATTCAACTCGGCAAAGAACTGCAAAAGCTAAGTAGGCGTATGCTGGTTGTTGCTGGTTAATGACTTTTTGAGCGAGTTAAAGGAGATGTTGATATGTGGGTTGTATCAACGACCAGGGAGAGGGGAGACTAGGAATTCAGGTGTTAATTTCAGTTTAGTTCAGTGGAGAGGCGCCTCTATCAATTCTCAGAGCAGTCGACTGAATGACTTCAATGGGCTGGCGGTATGACTTCCTGGAAGGACGAGTAGGCAATGATTCCATAGTCGAGTTTGGATCGAATGATGCTCGAGCGATAAATAAGAAGAAGCGTGTTGGTGTCCCCCCCCCCCCTCGTCCATGAGTGATCCGACAAGACTCTCATCAGATTTAAGCCATTGAAACAGCCTCTTTTGATCTCATCGATATGCCGCCTCCAGTTCAACCTACCGTCAAAGGTAATACCAATACCGAGATATTCTATGTAAATACCTGTGACCTGTAAATTAGAGGCTTCTGCCATGGAGCCGGAGAAGCGGGGACTCCGTTATTCTACCCTTACTGAAACATACACAATGTGTTTTTGAGGCAGAGAATTTGAAACTATGCATGTCGGATAGAGACGATGGAAACTTTTCTGCAGGAGTTTTGTGTTTTTTCCTAAGGTAAATGGGGAGAATCATCTGCATACAAGCTTCATCAGTCAGTAGTGGATCGGTGTCTACGAAAGCCGTTCTGAGCAGGATGCAGCAGGTTGAGCTCCTCGAGGTGCCAGGTCATTGATTTCTGCCTGAAAGCTTGCAATGGATCGATTCAATTCACTTTCATCGAAGGTAGAGACAGAGAGTAACTCAGTATCATCTGCAAAAGAGTCCAAAGCACTAAAATCACCCTTGGTGGATATATCAAATAAGTATGTATGTTAAAAATAATAATAGACCCGGGACAGAGCCCTGAGGCACTCCAGAAGGTATCTGAACATTATCAAAACATGTACCATTCAACCTCCCACACTGACTTCTGCCGCCAAGATAGCTCCTGAAGAACGAGACAGATATGTTATCAAATCCAATGTAACCCAGTTCCGCACAGAGAAGTTTGTGATTTATCTTGTCAAACGCCTTAGAATAATCCAGAGAAACTATTATTATAGTAGTGCATACCGCTTTCTATCATAGGCTCCAATTATTTTATCCATTGGGTTTATTAACAATGGTGTAACGGTACTGTGGTCATTTCTAGAGCCATTTGATTTTTTGGAAAAATGGTATTATCATCCAGACATCTGCACAATCCAAGATAAGACCATACTTTTCCCAACACCTAAATCAAAACGGGAAGCAAACCAATTGGTCTAAGATTCAACAATACCCTTGGGCAATAAACCTTGGAAAGAGGGAGGATGACAACTCTTCTCCAAAGACGAGGAAAATAGCCTTTCAGCAAGCAGTTATTTATACATACATCATCCATGGATGGTCTGACGCCCCAGAATTCGATGCCAAATCCCAAAACCCTCAGCACCTTGCTCGCACTAACAAACTGAAGAGTGAACTAATCTTTTCCTTTAATTTATTATTGTTATAAAATGTAAACTGAACATCACTGTAAACTGAAGAAAAATAATCATTTATCATAGTAGCATCAAAAGGCCCATCTGGAAGCGACAACTTACCAGATTTACTACTTATAGTCGACCAAAATTTCATTGAATTCCCATTAGATTCTAAACTGAATAAATAGACAGCTTTTTCTCTTCAGACCGATGCCAGAGATAAGTTTCTCATTTCTCAAAAGTGTTTTTTTTTTATATTTATAGAGCAAGTGTTTTGCTTGCCCGAATATTCTTTACCGGTGCATTAGTCAGATATTCGACTTTCTCGAGTTATTCGATTTTCATAGCTATTAAAGGATATGTTCTACTTTGAAATGAAGTTTTTTTTTATTTAAATATAATTTTAATTAAAAATTAACGTGTCTCTACTACTTAAGGTTATTGACACAGATACAATATTTTTATAAGGCAACAATGCCTTATGATGGGCTTTTGATTTATTTTTGCATGCAAAATCTAACTAAATTCGAGAGATTGTCACCACTTATGAGACACTGTGTGGGTATGTATATAGGTAGGTACGTAGGCACGTAGAACGTATAAGATAAATAATAATGATTAAAAATAAAAGTTCCGTTTCCGACGGTTAATTTTAATAATTCTAAGTTTGATTGACTCATAAAAATAAATGAAAATATTCAAGTTTAAGATTATCTTCGCTTGATTAGTTTTGCATTTCATGAACCCCGCCTGAATCCAAACACTTGCTCATTTATGACCCTATAATTTATTTTTACGACAAGCGCTTACGATCTTAATTAAGCATTAACGATTCTTTTCTTTTGTGTTTGCAATCATTTTACTGCATTTTAATTCATGCAACTGAACATTAAACGAGGTTTATTAGGACTGTCTCATAAAATTTCAGCAATGGTGAACTTTCTAATTTCTGAGCAGAGGAAGATTCTAGTTTTCCGGTAAAATCATGCATGGATTACATATTTCATCCGAACGACATGATTGTATTGTAACAACGTGGGTTTGAATACCTATTAGAAGCAATGAGCTCTGGCAGAATTTTGACCGAGTTCATAGATCACTTAAAGGATGTTTTTAGAAGGTCCTTGAACACATAATAAAAGTAATGTCAAACATATTAATTCAATCGTAAGACTTAGATCTATAAGTGCGATTAGAATGAATCGTAGGAACAATGAACAATATGTTAACAACAAATAGCTTATAAAAAATACATGAATTATCAATAGGAAATATGTAATAATACAAGGAGTATTATTTCAATGTTCATTCATGTTTAATTTTGAAGATTGTAAGAAGATTGTACCTTCTGAAAGCCGCTCCAAGATCTCATTAGAGAGGCATTACCTTATTAGTCGTATAAAAATCAGTTTATCAAAATCCTCTCATAGTGCATAAAAACACCATAAAATTCTATTTATACATCAAAAAATTGTTATGCAAAATTACTGTTATCTTGCGGTAAATATGTAAATGTGGTAAGAAATGCAACCAATAAAAAAAAATTAATCGCATTATGTATACAACATTATGTATACAAGGCTACTCAACGAAAACGCAACAGGCCTAAAGACTTGAAAACGAAGATGTACGCAAACAACGCCGAAACAGGTCAATTTTGTTATCGAGGGGGACATACAGGGTGTTTGGTAACTGGACAGCCAAAATCGAACGTCATGTATAAAATCGTATTTTAAGCATAAAAGAAATAACTTTTTTCAAGATCAGGCCTCTTTTAAGAAATATTTTTAAAAATGTAATACTAAGGGCTGCTAAAAATATTTCTTTTTTAGTAACTGGATAGTCAAAATGGAACGCCACCTATAAAACCGTATTTTAAGCATAAAAGGGAGAATAACTCTTTTCAAGAGGAGGCCTCGTTTAGGAAATATCTACAAAAATGTAAAACTAAGGTCGCAATAAAATATGTTTTTTCTGTAACTGAACAACAGTTTTGGAAATATTTCCTAAACGAGGCCTCCTCTTGAAAAGAGTTATTCAAAAAGTTATTTCACCAAACAGAATGTATCGATTGGGTATTGTTTGGACAGATTGGAAAAAAAATTCTTTGTATCCAGGCTGCTAGTTTCTTCAAAAAAGGCGCAGGTGCCAAGTTCAATTAAAAAAAAACATGATACTTCATTGAGTCTGCAACATGTTTCAGTCTTTTCTAGGGAAGAACTAGAATATGGAGAAAGCAACCTGGATGTGTTAAGTTTTTTTCTTAGTTTACCTTCAACGATAATTTAGTTGAAAAATTAGCTCTAAATCGCAAGGAGAACCGAGAGTTCAGGAACTGAGTGATCGAACTTAGAACTCTTTTTGAAATTTCGATCCATAAACATCCATAAATGACCATATAATCAGGGGAATAAACCAGGCGTTTTTTTTAGTCCCGGTGTGAAAATCATCGCATGAGGTGGAAAAAAAAATTAGCGACGATACAAAGGTGAAAATGGCACCTTATTTCGCTTCATTTATATCAAAAATGTGGCCATTGTGGCCACACAATGTTCGAAATGCCATTGTAGACTTATTGTTTGTAATATAAATGAATATTTCAACAAGAACCTAGTTATTTACTTGCAGATCGCAGGATAGGCAGACGATTTATGTTATATTGCTTATACAGGAGTTCAAAAAATAGCCATTTTGACAAAAATTCAAATGGCCGCCAATTTGAAACGGCTCGGCTGATTTTGCTCAAATGCAATACCCAACCACTGCTTATGGATATCTTACTCCCACAAAATTATTCAGTCCCCAGACTGAAAACTGCGACCTGAAATGAGATGACAAGAGTAGAAGGGACACCTGTAGAAGTAACGCGACTTTTGGAAATTTTTTAAACGAAAATCCAAATTGCTTCAAAATTTTTACAAAAGTGCACACTTTCGTTCACAAATTTTGAAAGATATAAAGCTACCAGAGCGTTTTTGAGCTACAGGAGTGATCGTCCTCAATGGTGTACTTTTTTATTGTATTTTTAATAACAAAATACACTAACACCCCTAAATTGCCCAACGTTTCTCAGAGATCTCTCACGGCTTCCGAGATACCCATACTGTTCATCCTTATCCTGGGCACACTGTATATATCAGATACACGGAACAGGTAGGGCATACGGTGGACCCGTTTTTTATGAGTCATCCTGTATAAGTGTAAAATCTTCAGGTATTTATTGTGCGATTTCAACAGTTATTTTTTATTGGCGAAGCTTGATGAACTGTATCTTTGAAGCAAAGAGAGTCTCATTCCGACAACATCCAACTTGTATTAATACTAAAATTTGACGACTTCATATTGGTAATTTTTTTAGACAAAATCTGGAACCCCACTGGATTCACCGTCTCCAAAAACGGCAGTAACCTTAATTTAATCAAAACCTGTCAAATATTAATGACTTTATAGCCAAATGGGTATTTCGTTTTATTTAGGATAATCTGGGCACGCCACTGGATGCACCATCTCCCAAAACGACACAAAAGTAAAATTATAGGAAGTAATAACTATTGTAACAATTAGGTAATCCAGTGGCGTGCCACTTAATATGAATTTTTCAAATCCAGAAGCGCATTTAGGGCTAATATTGTATAGTTGGACCAGAGATATAACGAAACGAATTCTTTCATTTTATCAATTTTTGGATTATTGAAATATTGTTGAAGTCATAAAATATGACAGTTTAACAATTAGATTTTTTCATTATATCTCTTGGTCGACTATACAGGGTGATTCTTTTAAAGCGCCCATTACAAAAAGTACGACTTCTAGTTGATCTAGGAATCTGAAATTTGGAATTTAGGCAACATACATAATAACGAGTCGAAATGAAATATTACCAAGATGGCGGCACATTTAAAAATGGGGAAAGGAAGTGTCATCTTTGTTTTTTTAAATTGGACACCCCATACATTATTGCATTTTCAGATTGTCTGAGAAAATGTGATAACAATGGTACTTATAGTTGCAGTTTAAATTGAGTCGCCTATGAGTTATAAACAAGTGAAAATCACGATTTTCCAACTTTAAAGCCATTTCCAACAAAAACGGCTCAAGATATCTGAAAACGGTTTACATGTCCCTATCTTAACTTTTCTTCTAGTATCCTACTGCATAGTTGAAATGTTTATACAGCGTGAACAAAAATCTGATAATTTTCACCACCCTGTATAAACTTTTCAACTCCATAATAGGATACCTCTTTAAAAGTTAAAATAGGGACATGTAAACCGTTTTCAGATATCTTGAGCCGTTTTTGTTGGAAATGGTTTCAAAGTGGAAAAATTGTGATTTTCACTTGTTTATAACTCATAGCCTACTCAATTTAAACTGCAACTATAAGTACCATTGTTATCACATTTTCTCAGACAATGTGAAAATGCAATAATGTATGGGGTGTCCAATTTAAAAAAACAAAGATGACACTTCCTTTCCCCATTTTTAAATGTGCCGCCATCTTGGTAATATTTTATTTCGACTCGTTATTATGTATGTTGCCTAAATTCCAAATTTCAGATTCCTAGATCAACTAGAAGTCGTACTTTTTGTAATGGGCGCTTTAAAAGAATCACCCTGTATACCTAAGTATAAATTCCTGTAATTTCAATTTTGCTATAAAATCGTTAATACTTGACAGGTTTCAATAAAATATAGTATAGTGTTATTTTGAGAGATGGTAAATCCAGTGACATGTCCGGATTTTGTATTTAAAAAAAAAATAATATGAATTTTTGAGATTTTAATTTGGCTATTAAAAAAAATCTTCCATACTTAACAAGTTTCGGCGAAATTAAGGAAGTATAGTAGATTCTTTCTAAATAAACGTCCAATATTTTATAGGAACGAGGTGCTTTTTGCTCCATCAGAAATCCACTTTATCAACCTTAATCATTTAAAAAAAATCCAGTTAAAATCGCAAGATAAATAAAGATTTTATAAGGTTACTCAAAAACTAATGGGTCACACTGTATGGGGAAAACAGGAAAGTATGCTTCAAAAAACGGTAAATTAAACTGTTCTTTCTTGTAATCAATTAACAACATTTAAAAAAAGTCAACAACGGATTCTGCTACTAAAACCACCTATGGCGTTTGATAGCAAAAAAGTTGTCATTTTTTTCAACTAAATGTGAAGATGTCTCTAAAATTTCTAAAAGCGCTAAGCTTACATTGGCCGTGACATGGACATATTAATATTTTACATTGAATTTTCATCTTAAACCCTCCAATACAAACTTTTAATTTATTATGTTTCATCAGTATTGCTTTCTTGCAAGCAACGCACATCAAAGAGAACCAATAATTATCTTTTAGGAATAAAAATTGGCCATTCAAGCAATAATTAAATACTTCATTCATTCATAAGGTTCAACAGTTGATAAACGCTTTTCAGCATTTATATTTTATATAAAAATTGCGGTTTTGAGGAAATTCACGCTATTGTAGGTTCAAATCGATTAATGGTCAATAACCTCATTAAGTAATTTCCTTTTTTTACATCTAACCTCCCAAGAAAAGTTTCACACTGAAAGCAAGAAAACGTGTGAGGACTTGTACCCTAATAAGATTGAGATCATTTACAAAAAATATACATAATATGAAAACATGTTTTATTATTAATAATTTCAAAATTATAGTTTTACAAAATAGAAACCATCGAAAATTCTCTGCCAAATGAAATCAAAGTACTTAAATCAGAGATTCAAATTGTATTTTAGATAAAAAATTCTCCTAGTCTGAAAAAAAAGTTGCTGACCTCTACAATTTAATGTTAGTTGCGTTGCAACAACTGATACGGGAGTTCAGAGAATACAAATCAACGGGGGTCCAAACTCGATTCCTACAAGCAATTCATTCCGAGGGAGAAGCCGCTTAATCGATTCAATTCGCATTGTTATTTAAAAGCCACGTTTTTAGTGTTTTATCCGATAAGCCATTTAATCGTGATTTACGTTTTCATAAGGGGATAATAGAAGCACTTAAAACACCGAATCTTCATGCAACGAATCTACGGAGAGTTCCCAATGCTTCCATTGTGATAGAAATGAACGCAAATGGCGCAGGCAAGCCCCGAATACTATAAGATTTTTTCAGTACCTTTCTACATAATTTCACCTCAAATTAGAGATGTCTCAAGTATGAAAAAGTTCTTGCAAATCGTAGAATCCTTTTCGTTTTTAGTTTTTACTTTTATAGATGTCTTTTCAGCGCTTCCTACCAAATAATGTTCCTCGGATGAAATTAAGTCGATTTAAGTCAACTTGTCTTGGTACAAAATTGCTTGGTTTAGCCACTACAAGAAACCAAAGTATCAAATCTGAAATTGTTATTTGATTATAAAAGCCAAACCGCGATTTTGATGAAATTTGGTATGACGTTATGATTTTTTTTTAAGAGGGAGCAGCGGTCTTAACTGTGTAGGTAAGACATAGTCGCTCCACTCTGGTAATATGGCTTCGAGATCGTGCTCATATAGCCAGACACAATTTTAAATATAAATAACCTTTGAAACCTTCGATCGCTTGTTTTACTTTTCACAGACATTCGAAAATGAATCTGAAAAGTAATGCGGGCCGAGCTGAGTTTCGAACCCGCGATCTATGGCTCCGTAGTCAGCAGAGTTAACCACTAGGCCACGCCAGTCACTGACGTTATGATTTTATGGGACAAAATGCTCCCTGTGATGAATTTCTGGATTGTTTAGAGGATGTTCTTAATGATGAAGCTGTTCAAACACAAAGGACAGTATTATTGGGTGACATAAATGTAGACTTATTAAAGCAAGGAGGTTGTCCAGCAAAATTGCGAGAGATGATTCAAGCAGATTTCAATCAGCAGGTTTCAAGCAGATTGTAACGGAAGCCACTAGAATTACACCCACATCTGCAACACTTGTGGATCACCAATTGAAGTTCCGAGAAAATTTCCTGCAATAAGCGACCATGACATTGTAGGTATTGAACTACGAATGCATGTGAAAATGAAAAAGAAACATACCATGTTTTATAGAGGTTTGAGTTACATATCGATGGATAAAATTGCAATAGAACTGGTTGTTGAAGAGTGGAACTATACGTCTACTGATGACACTGATGTTGATATATACGCAGATTTTCGGGGCATAATTCAGGCTGCTATCAACAGAGTAGCACAAGAAGAGTTCAGAATAAACCGTGGATAACCCAGAACGTGAAGCGAGCACAGCGTGATAGAGACATTGCTTATAAAAAAATTAGTAGGACGAGAAACACAAGCGACTTTCAGAAGTACAAATTTCAAAGGAATAAACTGGTTCCGATGATTCGGTCAGAGAAAATCAAGTATTACGAAGAAAATATTCACAAATGCAAAGGAAATTGCAATAAAATGTGGTACACATTAAAAGAACTGGTCAGCAATAAACGGCAAGAGATTGATTTTTCGAACATATTGTCCAATAGATGTTCCATGAAAAATGTTTTAAGTGAAATTACTAACAGTATGGAGGAGAAGCCCTGAAATTCCAACATACACCAGGTAAATGATGCTTCATTTTACTAAATTCGAAGCTGTAAAGCTTTCAGAATTGAGAAAAATTGACAATCAATTAAAATCAAAAAGTACCAGCGATGATTTACTGATGTCCGTATTCATCAAACTTCAAAATATAACTCTGGGGTTATATTTTGAATTTTCTGACAGCTGATTGGTCTAATGGTAAAACCCTACGAACGCTACGAATTTTGAACCAATGACATGTTCCAAAATATAACCCCAGGGGTTATATTTATTGATGAATACGGGCCTGAGTGTTTTTTAGTCAAAAAGCTATTCGATTTAGTTGAATACCCACTACTTTATTCAATAAATACGTCCCTGACCACTGGAAGAATAATAAGAATCACAAAGGAGAAAATAGGGAAACTTCAAATACAACAAAATTCATAATTTTGTAATGTGTTGCGCTTTCTCAATTGTACCTTGAAGGAAGCGTGCGTTGTAGTCGATTTGACCATTTCTTTTATTGAGAGTACCTAGCTTCAGCTCTTCATTCAGCTGTTGGTTTCTCACAAACCAGGGTGCATTTACTACAATTTTTGATATTTTGTTTTGTAATTTCTGGATCTGCTTGATGTTTGTGCATGTGTGAAGTATTTCCCCAAACGACACAAGCGTAGATAAGAGGTCTTATTAGAAGAAGCCCACATTTAGTCTTCAGATGAGATTTTCGTTTTCGATTAATTAAGGGATAGAGTTGATGCAATTTTGTATAATGCTTGATTCAGTAAGTTCTACATGTAAGTTATTTGTCCAGGTAAACGCCCAAGTAGTTAATTGCTTTATCAGACGGGGTCCACTGAATTTCATTACCGTTGACAATGATCATGTACTCTTCTTAGACTGAAGATTTCGCCTCGTATATTTTGTTGGATTGATTTGTATTCGGCACTTCTGAAGTAATTTTCTTCAGAGAAGAAGAAACACTTCGGAGTTGACCTTAACTGCAAATATCCTGCCTTCAAGAAATGAGAACAGCGTGGTAAAGTAAACTTGAGGCCTTCAATCCACATCTTGTCGAAAGCCTGCGTAATGTCTATAAATAGGATAGTAGATTATTGTTTCGCTTCAAAGCCTTTTTCTATCAGTTGTGTCAAGCTAAGTAGTTGGTGATTGCATGAGTGATGTTTTCTGAAACCGAATTGGAATGGTGGTATTGCATTTGATCGTGATATATGATCCATTAGTTGCGAGTGAAGGATTTTCTCAAATAGCTCTGATATTGTTAGTAACAGGCTGATTGGTTTGTAGTTTTGAAGTCTTCGTTTGTTTTTGCCCGGTTTAAGGATCATAAAAACCTGTGATGTTTCCATACATTTATGAGCGATGTAATGTAAGAAATGCTCTTTGGAGTTAGATTTTTGAGGATTATATCGGGAATTAAATCAGGTCCTGGGTTTTTTTGCTTGGAAGAGAACGGATTATTGATTTTATTTCGGATGATGATGTGGGAGTTATTCGATCGAGTATTGATAAGTTTCTTGCGATGTTATTTGTGAAGTGTAGTGGTGTGTCGGTGGTTATTGATGCTGGGGTAAATACTTTTTTAAGTGTGTGCTAAAAAATTGATCTTTTCGGCGTCAGTGCAGAACGTCTCATCGACGACTGTCAATGGAGAAATGGTCTGAGGTAGGATCACATAGGTAAACTGGCACAAAACTGGGAAAGCCGAGAAAGTGGTTTAAAAAAAAAGTTCTATAAAGTATAAAGCTAAAAAAATAAATCAAATAAGCTAAAATTTAATCCAAAGTAATCAATAATTCAGACAATTACAAAACTTCGCTTGCTATAAGTTCTAGAAAAAAGCAAATCACAAACTTGTACCTGTTCCCTGCATATAGAAGAGAAAACAAAGAAGGCGCCAACTAAGATGGTATCGGTAATTCTTCAAAATAGAAAGAAAACCACTCGGAAGCTCTTCATTGGTTGTAGAGTAGGTACCAACAACAGAGTAGGTAAACTTTTGTTCCGTTATATGCAAATTTGAGATCGAAACATCTTGAAGAGTTGTCAAACCATGACAATACAAATAAATAAAGCATAGGTACTTTGGTAAGGAAAGGTAAGTTGAGTAGGTGTTCACAACATGCAATTTAAAATTGTTAAAATTTAAAAATACGACAGCGGACAAGCGAACATTTTGAAAACATGTAATTAAATAATTATACCTACAATCTTATCGAAAAAATGATTATAATAATAATACGCTTGAAGTGTCAAGTAGCGAAAGCATACTCGTTCATTATTTTCGAGCTGGCTGGGTGTAGCATAAGCGTAAGACGTGACATAATGTTTAAATTATGGAATACACGTAGGTGTTGAATGGCCATAAACGGTTTGACATCACGTAGGCAATAGCGTTTGTTTTTATCATCTATATTATTTAGCACGACAGCAACATTTAAACCATTATAATTTATTTATTTCCTACACATCTATTATAATTTTTCATTGACGGCTAGTTGATTTTAATTCATTAGATAAAACCTTGTCTCGAGCTGACAATAATAATTATGACCAAACAAATTAATTGTTTGGACGCTGTATCAGACGGAATTAAAAAATTAATCAAGCCAGGCATGTGATGAGAAGTATACAGAAATATTTTATGTTTTGTAATTTTGTTTTGTAGCCCGGGTATTTAGGTGTTTGATATGGACCACTATAAAAAGTAGGTAACTTTTTCTTCTTCAGTCACTAACAATAATTTTGAAAAAAGAAAAATGATAAAATGTTGACTAACTATAATTATTGACAAAGTTATTTTCTAATGTAAGTAGTTTTTCCAGGGATGTTATAAAACCAAACCTGATGCTTCATGATTATTATTCATTTACTTATTATATTTTGGGGATACAAGCATCTTAATACATCTAATACACTATAAAATAAAAACATTTTCTGTAAAGGAATCATAAGTGTCTCATTGAGGCACCCATTGGAGGGGTCAACAGACATTTTGAATTATAATTTTTTATTTAAATATTTTTCTCATTTATCTCATCAATTAAACAGGATCTTGTTCCTGAGCTTTCAACCTAAGCTTTCGCTATGGTTGATATGGTTTATGCCCAGAAATCAAGAGGTATGAATCAAGGGACAGAAGAATTAGATAGTCCTTGAATCAATACAAAAAATAAATGGAGACTATGGATACTATAATAAATAATTTTGTCACATAATGCAAGAAGATAAATATCACAATAATCCAGTTAAAAATAAGCTCTGCGTTGAAGAACTTTGACAGTACATGGACTGAGGTGCTTCGACCTACACCCCCTACTCCAGGAACATGGAAAATGAACTGCACGAGAATCGCGTGCTAATTATGTGCTAAATACGAGTAGGTATGTCAGAGTCAATAATTATGTGCTCTTTTATTTAAATTTTTATTTTATTTTTTAAAATAGTGCGATTTCGAGCTACACCCCCACCATCCAAATTGTACTTCAATGCGTTTATCACATACTAAGACTTATGTGCTAATTATGTGCTCCTAAATTATCAAAAATGATTTTGCCCAACCTTTAGAACTGAAGAAGATATTAAACCTTTTTTTTAATTCAGCCAATGCAGGTGCCGCTCGGCGTCGAGCTACACCCCCCACCACCCAAATAGCCCCGGAATGAATTAGTAGACGTATGTGCTTCAAGAACATCCAAAATAGTATAAGTCTTATTAATAAACGAGCACATAATTATTGACTCTGGCATACACTGTGTCTCTTGAATTTCTGGACATAGGGAATTCCCATGTTAAAATAAACTATTGTAAATATTGGCTCCCCTAATTATTTTACAGTAAAATGTCAAATGTAAAACCTCTTAAGGAAAAAAAGCTGCTTCTTATGCTATAATTGGATTTTCATTTGGTTCATCCGTTTTCGATAAAATCAGGAAAAACTGAATGGTTTTTCGTAGTTTTTCAAGGTTGCTTTGCTTTTGACAGATAATGCTAATAAGATAATAAAAAATCTCTAATATTTCTAAATGAATTGCCAGGAGTAATGACATTCAATAAATTTTACTTTTTCTTCAATTGTGTAATAATTCAGTTTTATAAACAAGTTTTTCTTTGAAAAGTAATACTTTGCCACTTAAAATTTTAATGATGAATGAATTACTTTAGAACAATCAGTTATTGACAATTAATAATTTTTAGCATTATCTGTCAAAAGCAAAGCAACCTTGAAAAACTACGAAAAACCGTTAAGTTTTTCCTGATTTTCTCGAAAACGGATGAACCAAATGAAAATGCAATTGTAGCATAAGAAGCAGCTTTTTTTCCTTAAGAAGTTTTACATTTGACATTTTACTGTAAAATAATTAGGGGAGCCAATATTTCCAATAGTTTATTTTAACATGGGAATTCCCTATGTCCATAAATTCAAGAGACACACGCCCGTATTCACAAACGATAATTTCCTAAATAATTACGTAATCAATTATCCCCATCTCATTCTATTGCAAAAAAACTGCATATCTCCATCTCACTCATTTAAATAATTACGTAATTATTTAGGAAATTATCGTTTGTGAATACGGGCAACAGTGTATAATTAGCACATAACTTTTAGCGGATGAAAAACGATTTCCGTGCCACCTGGTTGATGGGTGGTGCAGTTCAACGCTATAAAGCCATCAAAGCCATTAAGTTCCATTGGCTGAATTTAAAAAAAGTCTCATATCTTTTTCAGTTTTAAAGTTAGAGTGAAATCCTTAGGATATTCTTGAAGTACATAATTTGCACATAATTCTCAGCAGATGACAAGCTCATTCTGGTGTAATTTAAATGAGGGGGGGGGAGTAGATGATGGTAGCTTGACGCCACCCTGCATTGGCTGAATTTGATCTTTTCTAGTCTTAAAGTTACAGAAAAAATATTTCGGATAATCGTGGGCACATAATTAGCACATAATTCTTATACCGAATGACAAACTAATTCCGGTGCAATCTTCATGGTACATGGGGTGTGGCTCGACATCACACTATTTTAAAAAGTAAAAAATACAGATAAATAAACGAGCACATAATTATTATTGAGTCTGCCACATAATTCTCGTGCAATTCATTTTTCATTTACTATATTCCGGGAGTGGGGGGTGTAGTAGCTCCACGTACTTCATTAATTGGATTAACATGTTCGCCTTGCCATTGCATTGCCGCTAGGTACTATTACTAAGATAGCTACTAAGACCTACGTCAACATCCGTGAAGGATAAGAACCATCCGATGAAGATATAAAGATAATAAACTATTTTTTGATGTAAAGTACAAACTCGTTTACCGCTTAAACCGGCGGTAGAATTTTCAAAGTCTTTTGTAACTACTTACCTACCAGTTATGACTACTATTCTTAGACCAATGAAAATTGCAATGAAATAATTGCACTATACCCGTGTCTATTATTTATATGAGCCAAGGTCAGTAGCTGACACAAGTAAAATTTGATTCCATTTTGATTGATTCGTATGCACCAGCACCAGCATCGTTTCTCATCAGCGAATAAAAACAAGAATTGTCAAGAAGTCATAAATTAAAATATTCAACATATGAGTAGGTACATTGTGACATTTCTTGCTTCATTTTTGCCCAAATCAATGCAGATTATAAATGATTGTTCTTGTTCAAGTTATGAACATCATTAGCCTTCATCCCGTCTATATCCATTATCCATCTAAGGAACGAGACCTATAAAGTGCAAAAATACATCACCGTGTAACTTGAGATCGACGGAGTCCTTTCTCATGTAACTCTTCTGCTGGCTCACATCCACATGGATAATTTAATTCAACGACTGCTGAAAAACCAGTTTACTGCACGCTGCAACCGTTTCTGAAAGAATTACATGGTATATGTCTCTCCATTGTGTATTTTTAACCAGGTACTAGACGTCATGAACCGAATCGAGACCGTTTTATGTAATGTATAATGTATCTCATCGATTGTGCGGCTTAATCCGCGACAACGAAGGACGTGTGTGCAGAAACCACATCCTCTCCAACTCCAAGTCGGTCGCCGGCCGGCCAGGTGATTCTTCGAGGCGTATCTTGGCTTCTTCCTTGATTTCGTTTATGTTCTTGGAATATAATATGTGATGTGTCGTATTGCAGTTCCGCTTTGCATGAATTACGAAATAATACATTTAAATTCTATTTATATCATTGTTTCGTTTATTTATATCATATCACATAACTAGATGCTCTGTTATTGCGACTATTAACAGTAATTATTAATAGGAAATAAAAACTCTTTTTTTTAATAATTCCCCACAGACAGATTTGCCTCTTTAGATCAAACTTGAAGTTTGAATTTTTGTTGCCATTTTTATTCAATTCTTACAGATGGAGACTTTTTATGCCTTCTGAAGCTGAAGCTAACCACCCAAGCTACCCACCCATCAGTTGTGTCATTTTCTACATCTCGATTGACATGAAAATCCTTTTAAATAGAAAAGCTACGTTTTCGCCTTTAGTAGGTAGGAAGACTTCAACTTCTGTAATTTTCACCTGAGCGCCATCAGTTTGTTGTATCATTTTCTACATCTCGATTGACATGAAAGTCCTTTTAAATAGAAAAGTTATGTTTTCGCGCCTTTAGTAAATAAGAAGACTTCACCTTCTGTAATTTTAAAGAGTCGTTGATCAACATCTCATAGTTACCTATACGTTACCGTCAGTAATAATAGCTGACAGCAACCTCAAGTTACAAATGAACTATGCACGAGTATTTGTTGCTTATTTATTATTATTGTAGTGTAATAAGAAATAAAATATTATTTTATTGGATCAAATAAGGACAAAAAAACGTTTTTTTTTTAATTTTAATTACAAAAAAATTCTGTAGGATTGTATTACCATACAAGTAGTGTAATGGCAGCTAGTAATACTGAACTGTATACTAGTATCACAACCTGCAAAGTTAAAATTCTAATGTTAAAGGAGTTTTGAAAGTTTAACTTTATTGACGATTTCAGATAAACTTGTTTAAATTTGATAAAAATTTTGTTACGAGAAATCTCCCTGTGTAGTCCCGGTTTTTCATTTGTAACACTTTGCTATGCCTCTTTGGTGTTCCTGGTTATTTGCTTGATAATGCAATTGACTGCCCACCAATTCTAGAGAGGTTGCGGTTTCGTGTACCAAGGGTGGGCTCTCGACAGAATGAGACGTTTTATCTTCAGTCTCATCATACCAACGTCTGAAAGTTTTCGCCGATTTACACGATGTGTGGCAATTATAACGGTGGTCAATTTAGCTTTGACATTTTTTATAGCAGCCTTAGCGACTTGAGGAGTAGCGTTAAATTAATTTGCTTTCTCCTTTTTCTTTGTAGATGCCTTGGTCCAAAAACTGTAAATTTTGTTACACATTTCAGATTTGGATGCTTGTGTTATATGCAAAAAAAATTCTGTTATTGTACCTGTACCTGTATAGTAAAGGGCTTTGCTTGTTTATACAGTGTAAAATAAATAAAAAAATAAAAAAACACTTCCTCAATTATTGATGATTCAATCAATAATGAGTATAACAGTAGACTAGTCTTTCGACTTTCTATGAATTGTGATACGTAGTCACGGTTACTTAATGTAACTGTTATCCATTTATAGGTTACTTCAAAATTACTATAATTTTACTGCGAGTTGTTAGTCTCAAATTATCGCTATTTCATCCAAAAGTCTAAATATTGAAGTAGATATGCGACAAATAATCTGAAACAATATTTCTCGCTCGCGGGAATCTTTAATACCGACTCCATCTAGCACTGCACCGTAACTCGGTTAGCCCATCTCTAGTTCCAGTTCATTGTAACCAACGTGATGCTACTGACGTTTCATAACTTATTTCAGTTGGATTTTTTTCAAGGTATTTAATTTATTAGACAAAGGAAATATTTTTGATTATTTATTTTTATTGTTTAAATTAATTACATGGATTTATAAAAATCATTAAATTAAGTTTACTTGGAGCAAAAAACTTTTATAGTTGAAAGTTATTTTCGCAATGGAAAGAAAATTGATGGAACTTGGGTCTACTCTATTAATAACTGCCCAATTAAGTTCCAAGACGAATATCCTCGTGTTGCGGTGGCTCTCAAAAGATGCAAGAAATGTTAAAAACAATAAGTGGCAAGTCTAAGAGACGTACTGAAGAAAAGGAGGTAATTGCTCGCCATACCATACAAAATGATCCTCACAAATCAGGTCGTCGTTTAGCTCAGTAAATTGGTTTCTATACGAACCCAGGAGTTTTTTTTTTGTGGATGGTTTTCCCAAAATTTACAACATAATGACAAAGTTTTCAGAAAGACTTCTCCCACTGATGAATCATGGTTTAAAAGATCGAGATACCCAAAATTCCCAAAATAACAGATCATATGGTATGCCGAAAATCCACATTTTGTTGAAAAGCCATTTCATCCTGAGAAAGTTGGTGTTTGGGGAGCAATTAGACCAATATTTTTTTGAGAGAATATAAATGCTGTGCTGTACAGGGGAGAAATTCTTCAGGCGTTTATGAACCAGCTGCATGACGACGAACTGACCGAAGTATGTTTTCAACAGAACGGTGGATGTCCCATCGATTTATCAGTCGTAATTTCGTAATACAGCCGTAACATGGTCAGCCAGATCCTGCGACCTCACAGCATGTGACTTCTTTTTATGGCCTTACATAAAAAATTCAATATTTGTGACACCAATTATTATTGATTTGACAGAATTACGACACAGAATCGAGGAGCAGTTCATCGAGATAAACAATACCTGAACTGTTACAGTGTGCAATTTTTGGAATGAGAAACCGCAAATTAAAAAATATATCCAGGAGGGCGGGGGTCACTTCACTGGCCTCTTAAATGAATATATTATGGATTTTTCGATAAAGTGAGTAGGTACCTATTAATTAACGTTCTTGAATGTTTTGACAACTTTATTTTAGACCTATCTAACAAAAATTATAGCTGCCAGTTGTAAAAAGTGGATTAAGTTAAGACTCTTTGCTGTCGTCAGGGCTTACTCCAAAATGGATTCCTTTTCGAACACTCTCTAGTTTATAATTTGTTCTTAGTCATAATAATTGCTATATTGAATTTATTGAATTTATTATTTTAATTATTAATGAAAGTAGCACGTTAATGTACTTAATACGAAAAAAATGATAGTTATTATCACGGAAGCAAATTTTACGAGTAATACGGTCAACAATCTTCGTACTACAGCGCAAAGTGTAGAACAACAGATGCAGACAATGCATCTGATTAATTGAATGAAATCGAGATGAATAATCTAATAAATTGTGACAATAAGGATAAATCAGTCGCCTTGTGCTAGGAATAGAGCTTGGCACGTGTTGGACTAAAAGGGCACGTGGGCAGCGCAACGAAAATCGCCCACATCTCCTGCTCTAATGCAATTCCATACCAATTGGTCTTAGCTATTAGAGGGTTAATCTTATCACTGGGGGAAAATTGAATATTACGGCCGGAGAACTGGGAGCAGAAGCCCTATTTTTCGAGAGAATTAAATTGTGCAGAGTAAAAAAAGTCTTCTTTGGAGGTTTAAGTCTTCAAACCATTTAAAGCTTTAGAGAGTTTATTTGTTAGAGTATAGCTACTTACTGACATGATTATTTAATTTAAAAGTCGTAAAAATTACTTGGCACTGGAGGCTTTTCATATGATTATCGTTTGACGATTCATCCGAAATCGTCATGAAAGTCACGCTTTTGATATAAGAAAATTACAATTCAACACATATGGAGGCTGAAACCACACCATAGAAAACCCAATCGTCACTATGGCGAATCTTAAATTAAAAGCGCTGTCAAGTTCTTTGTATAGAATTATTTTGGTAAAAAAAATTAAGTCAACCATCTCGAAATTATTCCTCGATTGAAATGAACTTACTTTTTCTTTGACGAACAATATCATTGGAAATCAACATTCACGTTAATATCTAATTCTTTCATTGAAATGTCGGTCCTGAAGAATGTTCGGTCATGAAAAAATCACACCTGACACCAAAACAATGATTAATCTACTTTTACTCATCTACTTTACGATATATCTTAATTTTTTAGATTAAGATAGAAAACAGTAAATAAAGCACACAATCACCTAGAAGTGGAGCATATATTCTTACACGACCACTTGAGTCGAAGACGGTACCAAGGCTCCAAGGTTTAAATATTCTGGGGCGTTGATGCATGTTGGGGTCTCCCTCCAGCAATGCTTGATAGGTCGCTTTGTCTCCCACGAAACTATGGCTGCTCTGCCGACGTTCCAGGCGTAAGGGGTTCAAGACTTCCAGCTCGCGAACTTCAGGACCTATTTGGGATATATAGCAAAAGTCCCCAAAGACATTTTGCCCTTGTCTTCCCCGAGACCAGTGGGAGATTAAAAGCTAAGGTTCAGAGCGTTGTTTCAGATTGTGGAGAGGGTTGGGTTCGTATGGTGGCAAAAGAGTTGAGAATTTACTCATTCAAGCAAATAAGGTGACTTTGAAATTTTTCACACAAGTCTTAAACGTCAACCCGTGACGTGGTGCTTGTGACAGGCGCCGCTTGTGTGTATGGGTCTTATAACCATGGCGGTACTAGGCGGCTTGTCTGTATGTCGTCCCAAAGTATTTGTGACTATTATCTAATGATCCTAACATTTTTCTATGCCTAACTGAAGTCTTCCACCATCTAAAGATGCCTGGTTTCGGCACCACTGAGACGATTTTCTATGCCTTACCATCAGGATAACACAAACTCCGGCGTCCCTCAGTAGGTACTTCAGTAATAAAACGTCTTCCCGTCATACAAACCCATGAACCAGAATCAGGTGAAGAAATCTACCACGAAAGTACTGAGGGACGCAGAAGCGTATCTTATCTTGAAGGTGAGGTAGAAAATCGTCTCAATATTTTCATTGCAATTGGTGAATCTTGAACCACCATATTCTTGCTTGATGTGTTATAATCGCAAAAGAGGTCCAGGTCCTTACCAGTACTGAGGGCCGATGGGTTTCAGTTACTGTTTCAGGGTATAGAATTATTGATGCAGCTACTTACTATTAAATTTCAAGCCTCACCAAGATCCTTGGCAGAATCTGCCTCAAAAAAATCAATAACTGACTTTATCCAAAAACAAAATAGGATCAAATTTTCACAACTATTTCGAGATACTCATATAAGTGTTGCTGATGTGTGGTAATTTTCTTGAACTCTTTTAATTGTCACTCTGATGTATATGACAAATAACATCAACAATCGGCTGATCTAAAATGTTACCTTCAAATCGCTTGGGAATTTAGAGTTTATTACGAGGTTTCCAACCATAATTTGGAGTTTTACCTGAACCCAGCGGTTTTGAGGAAAATTATGCAAAACAGTTTCGGTAGCTATAGGTAACTAGCGGGAAGACTCGAAAAAATGAAACATACAAAAAAATCACGCTATTGTAACGTTTAGGACCCGGGTCCCTCGGTCTTTCTATTTGTTGACGTGATCGAGTAGGTACCTACTAGGTATTTGCTGCTGATGCCGCCTAATTCCTAGCTGATTATTTTACTTGATTTAAAATGGGATCTACGTTCGTGGATTTGGCGAATCTGTTTGATTCCTTATGTGGCCGTTTATTTGTTAAAATGAGATTTACCCTAACCAATTCGTCGATGGATTGGTTTTGAGGAAGTAAATTCGGCTGGAGTTCACACAAAGTCGTCTCTGGCCGAATCACTGGGTAAGAATTGTGATTAGAAGTTCTGTTCGGGTGCTATTTTGACCCTAACCAAATTGGCAATGGAAATTCTCAGGTAGATTAAGGCAAATTCAGCCGGAGTTCACATAACGTCGTCTCTGGCTGAATTATTGGTTAAAGAAGGAGTTGCTGACCGGAGTTCACATAAACGTCGTCTCTGGCCAACAACTAAAGGGTTAAGGAGTCAGATGCGACCTGCTTGGAAGCTGATCTTCATCTGTCTTGAGCTGTGTTAAAACAGTTAAAAAAGCTGTGTATACAGGGTGTCCCAGAGGGCATGGATCAAACGAAACCCAGTGGTAGGGGGGGTAATATGGAACAAAAAAAAATCCCATAAAGGGTGGTCCGAATGTTTACGGTTCTCGAGTTATTCACCATTTTATGATTTTTTTTTAAATTGCTACATTCGATAAGAAAAAAATTAAAAAAAAAATTAACTTCTTTTTTGTAAACGAACTTCTACGCTATAAATGTTTTAGAATAACGTCTCATTCTTACAGTTGTTATTTTGGAATTGTTCTTTGCATATTATAAAAGTTAGAGACCATTTTTCTTCGATTTTAGAGATTTAAAAAAATCATCGTGATAATTGAGTGACCATAAAAAAAAACTAACGCACAGAAAACGTGAACATTATTCAGAAAAACTTCTACGTTTAATGCCCTTATTGCCAGGCCTAATGTCACGTTTATTACATTATTCCCACTCAAAATTAAAATTTTCCAAAATTAGTCTAAAATGTTCAATTTTGAAAATTATCGTCCTATGGTAATATGAACAATAATACACACCAAATGGGTTTAAATTATGTTTATTTGCAATAACTAAGCATACTAACTATACGGCGATGACATGTCATTAAGTTTTCATAAAAAAAATAAATAATAAAATTTATGAAACCGAATTTATCACTACTTGTTTGTTATTATCCAATACAATCGTTTTCTCTTCTCTGAAAAAATTGTTTTTGAACATGTTACCTCGGAAACCAAACTGTTACCTAGGAAACCAAACTGTTACCTAGGAAACCAAACTGTTACCTAGGAAACCAACATTGTTACCTAGGAAAACATCAATTGTAAAATAATTGTACGGCTTCAATTACTTTGATTGTGGTTTCCTATAATAAAGTAGATAGGTTAAAGTTATACCAACAAAACTATAAAAATGCCTTACATTTCACGCGAATATGCAGAAATGCATTTTCTTTATGGTTTTTGCAATGGGAATGCTCGACGTGCTGCAAGAGAATACCGTGATCGATACCCCAATTGAGAACATCATCCCGACTATCGAGTTTTCATGCGGGTTCACAATGCATATGTTGAAGGCCAAGTGCCTGGTGGTCCAAACCGAGAGGGCGGGCGTTTGCTCCTTCCTGAAGAAGAAGTTCTTGCTGGAGTTGAAGCTAATCCCGGAATTAGTGTACGTAACCTTTCAGTCAATACTGGCATTTCAAGATCCTCAGTACATCGAATTCTAAAAAGACAATTGCTGCACCCCTTTCACATTCAACGGGTGCAAGCACTTTTGCCAGGTGATTATTTGAAAAGAGTGCAGTTTTGCAGAGAAATATTGCGACAACCCAGGGAAAATCCTTTATTTTTTAATTCGATTTTATGGACAGACGAGGCCAATTTTAGACGTACTGGGATATTTAATATTCACAATATGCACTACTGGGCTGTAGAAAATCCACGAATCATTAGAGATCACAGATTTCAACACCAATTTGGATTAAATATTTGGGCTGGAATAGTAAACGGCCTATTAATTGGTCCTTTTGAGTTACCAGCTAGGCTACGTGGCGAAGACTATTTACAATTTTTACAAAATGAATTGAATGCGTTGTTGGAAAATGTTCCATTAGCTGTTCGTACACGAATGTGGTTGCAACACGATGGAGCTCCTTCGCATATGGCTCGTCCTGTTCAGGAGTTTCTTGAAGAAACCTACCATGAGAGATGGATAGGGCGGGGAGGGACCATACAGTGGCCACCCCGTTCCCCTGATCTTAACCCCTTGGATTTTTTTCTGTGGGGATGTTTCAAAGAACTGGTTTACTCGAGAGTACACCACAATGTGCAAGATCTTCGAGAAACGATCGACATTATGGCTAATCAAATTCGAAATAATGCGCGCGCCTTCAGACGACTGAAACAAAATTTTTTGCGACGGTTCCGAATGTGTATTAGAATGGAAGGAAGACATTTTGAGAATAGGTTAAACCACGTTTAATAAAATAAAAACTTATTGACATGTCATCGCCGTATACTTAATATGCTTAGTTATTGCAAATAAACATAATTTAAACCCATTTGGTGTGCATTATTGTTCATATTAGCATAGGACGATAATTTTCAAAATTGAACATTTTAGACTAATTTTGGAAAATTTTCATTTTGAGTGGGAATAATGTAATAAACGTGACATTAGGCAATAAGGGCATTAAACGTAGAAGTTTTTCTGAATAATGTTCACGTTTTCTGTGCGTTAGTTTTTTTTTATGGTCACTCAATTATCACGATGATTTTTTTAAATCTCTAAAATCGAAGAAAAATGGTCTCTAACTTTTATAATATGCAAAGAACAATTCCAAAATAAAAATTGTAAGAATAAGACGTTATTCTAAAACATTTATAGCGTAGAAGTTCGTTTACAAAAAAGAAGTTAATTTTTTTTTAAATTTTTTTCTTATCGAATGTAGCAATTTAAAAAAAAATCATAAAATGGTGAATAACTCGAGAACCGTAAACATTCGGACCACCCTTTATGGGATTTTTTTGTTCCAAATTACCCCCCCTACCACTGGGTTTCGTTTGATCCATGCCCTCTGGGACACCCTGTAGAAGCAGTGTCCCGCTTTCTAAACACGACACGCAACAATGCACCTTATTGGCACTGCCTTATACCGTGATTTTATGTGTTATATTCCTTATCATATCTCCCTAATCACGAGGCTTAGCGAGTTGACCTCGCGGCTACCTTACTGAATTGTCCTGAACTTCAACTACCTAAATTTTCCTTAAAATCGGCCGACGCGTTCTGTATTTTCCATTGTACCTAGCTACTATAATTACACCGGCTTAAGTTTCACTTCACATTTTCACCTGTTTGCTGCTCAGGGACCGTGGTGATTTTCCGGCTACCTTCATTTATTTCTTTGCTTTATTGATTGGTTTAATTTTCATTATCGTGGGTGGAATACCTAGCGACTTACTATTGTCTTTGCAAGGGGTTATTGTTTGATCCACAAATCTTTCCACCCGGTCTGCATCTAGGTCATCCTGTCCTTTCAATCGGTACGAGGCGCTTTTATAAAGGCATCTGGCAATGTTTTACCCTTGATGTTCCGTGCTGGAATGTGACCAGCTCAGCTAGAGCGATTTCTATTTTTCTGAATATTTAATGTGCTGGCAGGGATCGTTTACTTGATGTAACGGCGGGTGGCTGCGTTTTAATTTCCTAACAATTTTACCTTTAGGTAACTACGTACCTATTCTTGCACTGTTTGATTTTTCGGATTGGGCTGATTTAACGAGGGAGATGGAAATAATTTCCTTATCATCCACCTAGGTGCGATTCATTTCACTATAAGATTAATTAATATTAATTAACATTGCAGTGAGTATGAAACCCTTGCACATGTGTTAGGATATTGTCATTACGGAGAAACTTTACGAATCAAAAGGCACAACTATATAAGAGAAATGTTGGCGAATGCGTTACTGGAAAAAGATTATGAAGTACACCAAGAAATATCTGGATTATCCATTGAAGACAGCATCAGAAGAATTGACATTTTGGCAATAGATAGAAAACTGGATAGAGGATTCATAATTGACCCTACAATAAGATTTGAAAAACACCAAAATCAACCAGAGGACGTCCACTTAGAAAAATGTCAAATTTATGAGCCAACTATACCACATTATAAATCCAAATTTCAAGTTAAAAATATTGAAGTTATCGGACTATTTTTCGGCTCTAGAGGAACATTAGTTAAAAAATATATTGAATTTAGGAAATTTTTTGGATTAAATAAATCTTTAGACATGGAAATTGTAATCAAAATTCTCAAAAGTTCAACGTACATTTTAAGAAATCACCTTTTTGGTTTTAAACCGAAATTACAATCATTTTTTTGCAATAATTTTCATTTAACAACTTTATTTTATTTTTTAAGTAATATTTTGTATACTGCGTCTTAGGGCAAACTGGTATGATGCCAGTCAGTTGTTTAAATAAACTTTATGTATACAATTTCGATTCAAATTTTACATATCTCTCACATATTTCTGGAAAATCACGGAAAAATACTCTACTCTGTCCAATTCACTTTCTAGGTGCAAATATGAAATACGCATGATCGTAAATCGTGAATGGTATTTCCCCTATAAGTATATAAATTGAGCTGGTCAGAAGAATTTTACACGTTTTCCGGAAAAGCGTCATGAAAAATCTCGTAAAGCACTCGAAATTTTGAGATCATCCGCGTAAGTATTGTACATTTGCACCTTTATTAAAGTGATCTGGACAGAGAAGTTTTCCGCAATTTTCTGGAAATGTACAGGGTGAGTCAGTTTTTTTGCTTGAGTCAAATAAAATAATTTATTTGCAATAAAACCGTATTCATTTTTCGCGTTTATCTCGAAATTGGTACGATTACGAAAAATCTACAATAGACCAAAAAGCCTCGAAATTAAACAAAGAATCCGAATAATCATTTATACTAGTGAGCAGAGGCGACACGTAAAAAAATTCAAGCGTGTTACATTGGGTAAGACCGCCAAAAGTGCCCTATCACCCTGTAGGTATTTAAAAACGCTTAACAGCCCCAAATATTGAGTTTTTTTAGTATCAGGTGTAGCAAATTTCAATTGGTTATTTAAAAAAATTCTAGGGGAAAACTTAAAAAAAAATAAAAGAATGTAAAACTTTCACACCCTTTATCTCGGAAACGAATCTCTCACGGATATATGTTTATATAAAATTTTTAGATCTTAAAAAATATTAAAGCCTGCTGCAAAAAACCTACATCTTGTATAATGGGTGAACGTAAGACTGGAAATTATCACCTGAAAGGTCGAAAAAATCTATAAATTCCTGTATGTTTGATTTTTTAGTATTCAATTATTATAGTATTTATGAGCCTTCCCATTTACGCTAGCTTTCCAAAACGGGTTTCCATTTTCCAGAAAACCGCTGAGTTTAGAAAAAAATCGAAACCATTGTTCGGTTGGAAAGCTGTAATAAGCTCTTATTTCCTAGGTAATTTGCGAAAAAAAATTAGAAGCAGAAAAATGGCTAGTTATGTTATTGACCTAAATCCCAGTTCATTTTCAAAGCAATAATAGTTTTCTAATTGACCGCTTTTTAGTCTAATCTAGGATGCTAATCATAAAATGATAGAATAAAGTGAGTAATCGCTATACATAATATAGTTATTAAGGCTTTATAAAAGAGCATGGCATTTACAACATTCATTTGCATTCGCGGTGCTAATAGTAGAGAGAGATATTTCTTGTTAAGTAGGATTCACTAAGTAGGATGTCTCAATCTAAGAAAATTTAAATATCCAATTAACTATCTTGGAACTCATATACCTACCTACACATTTATATTATTAATTTGACAATTTAATTCCCTAGTTTTAACATACCACCCTTAAATAGTTAAATGCTGAATTGTATAACTTCTTTCCTTCCGCATTTGCTCGAAAGGTTTATTTTCTTGGCCGTTTCCATTAGCAGAATTACTTTCATGGTTGAAAACATCCTTTGCTAAGTTCATCATATAAAAAGGGTCTTTAATTTACGACCGGTTATAAAAATAGGTAGGTAGGTATCTATTAAAAAAATTAGCAAAAAGTATAAATAAAAAAAATTCTTTACAGTGAAAGAGAACAACAACAACTGTTATGTTATTGACGATGTACTTATAGAGATGAGGTAGGCTTTATAAAATTGTATATTTTCAAGCATCGTTATTTATATAAGGCAAAAACGACAAAGAAAATGTCCATTCTTATATCCATTCGAACGTACCTTGATTTTGAAAATGGTCCCGATGCCAAAAGTCTTTCTACAAGTGTAAGGCAGCATGAATTACTTAGCAAAAGGGCTGAACTAAAATACACACACGGGAGAGCTCAGGTTTTAAAATAATAGCAAAAGGCATTAGGTAGATCATTTTTGGTCACATCCCCTCTATACACTTCTCTTTCTCTCTCGCACTCGGTGCATTTTACCGACTCGGGAATAACTGAAATCGATTTTTATCTGTGCATGATTAAACTAATATCAACTAAAATTGTTCCTTACGAATGGATAAAATATGCCTAAAAGTGGCATGGTAAACCAGGGCTTAACTTAGCAATTAAGTTAACGAATCGTCATTTTATTTGGAGAAGTGATGATCGATCCTGAAGGGTAGCAGCAGTTATATATCAAAGTACCTTTTGATATACTCCCAAGTCCCAGATTCTTGTCTTATAATGTTATTCAATGATATACAAACTAGAATCTGAGCATATAGGAAGATTAAAAGTTTTTATTCAGGCTGAGACTGAAGAAGCACAAAGCTTACACGTCAAATCACAATCACAGTATTGAGCTTTTCTAGAGGAGGTTGTCTGAATTGCAATCTACTTGCAGGTGAATTCAATGTTGACGTTATAACCTTGTTGGGAGTGACTGAGGAACGACTTTTAGAACAGCTTTTGCTTTCTTAAGCGATGAGAGGATACGTAATTATCAATACATTCTTTCAGTATAATAACGTTCTTCCAACCAATACCTACAAGTAAATGGGAAAAATTTGCTGAACGGATTGTCAATCGTCTTCACGTCTGATTAGTCACGCAGAAGAATAAAATTAAAACTGGTCAACATTTTATGTGCCTATTTACAATAAGTTACGATGTACGAAGTTGCCATCATGGAGATCGAGTGAAGTCTTGTGTCTTGAAGATGTTGGAGAGACCCCTTCTTTTGCACACGAGTAGAAGGTTACCATTCGCACTAAAAGGAATGCCGTTTCGTGCTCTTTACTTCTGCAGTTTTGATCACCATCTTTACGGTTCAGTAGGCTCAGCGCCTTTAAGCCTGTCAGAGCTCAAAACTCAGCCAGGATAAAACTGGGGAACTTAAGTTTATTTCTACCAACGGTTATCGTCGCACCCACCATGGGCTGTTGCCACAAAGAGGCATTTTTATAGTGAGCATTTCCACGTCAAGCAGTATAACATTATAAGGGCCTCAGCACACTTGCCATTGTTTGTCTTGAAACAAGCATCAATCAATAAAGATGGACAAGACCGTGTGCAAACGCTTCTAGCTTCTGGACAAGTGGCCGAAATGGTATTGGTGACTATTTTATTTATGATGGTAGGATAGGAAGATATATAAAATGTTGGCGGCGTGACTACTGACATCTCAACTCCCTAGGAGGAATAAATAGTTGAAAGTCATAGGAAGCTAAATAAGAAAATAATATTCCGGAATTACAATACCGGTTTACGTTGCTTCTGGAGCCAATTAGTGCCCGCAAAGATTGATCTAAAGGTAACAATTTAATAGGACTGTTTATAGAGATGCCTGATAGACATTTAAAGAGCAAGGAAACAACTCGGTTGCGTTGCATGAATTCAAGTTAAACATGGTTAGGCTTAAAAAATTAGTATCAATAGATGTGATAGAAGAATTTAGGTTCAATGATGAAAAATAAATATGCGGATGGCATGACTTGAATGTCTTCCGACATTAGCAGCACCGCTTTGATATGACATGCTGAAGACGCCAACAAAACAGCGCTGTCCAAGTCTTTAGAATTTATCGCAGACATGGACCTTCTGATACGTTTTAGAAACAATTTTTCGATTTACTTTTTTTATGTTTTAATTATTATTTTTAATTTATTCTTCCAAATTGTTTATCGTCTTTCGAAATCTAATACTGAAAACTAAAGATTTAATACAAGACTTCCATATACACACCTGTTCTGTATCCAGCATTGGAAAGATACGTAGCAAAGGACCTGGTTTCATGGCTGGCCTGCCACTGGGTGCTGGAACAATTGTCGTTGTTTGTGTAGACCTGGTGATTGTGCACGTACATCCCGGTGAGCAGCGAGGACCTGCTCGGGCAGCACATTGGGGTGGTCACGTACGCGTGTCGGAAGTACGCGCCCTGGTCCCTGATCGCATGCAGGGTCTTCGGCATGAAGTTGAGAGAGCCCAGTTCCACGTCCTGGTCGTCGGTCAGGATCAGGATTATGTTCGGTTTGCGTTCCCTGGAGATCGAGAGGAAATGCTAGTACGACGTGATATGGAGCATGGGATCGTACAAAATTAAAATTAAGTCAGGAATTTCCATTACTTGAAAAGCGCAACTTTGAACCTTTCTGCATCAGCTAGTAGATGGAATCTTATTAGAAGTGATTTGTTATATCACACCATGGTAAAGAATCGTAAACTTCTAATAATTTTGTAGCGCTGCTAGCAACGTGTTTTTATATAAAAATTGGTCATTAACGAGGAATTAGGTTTAGTATACTGCCATAATGGTGATGCACCCTAAATTTATTAAAAAAAAACTAAAGCTCCCCTTTGCAGAATGGTTGCATAAAATTACCGAAACATTATCCTACAAGAAGCATAATTTTTTAGAAAATTTGTGGAAAGTTTGAACTGATAAGCTTTTGGCGGTAAGGTACTGAACGTCAAGTTAAAAATAGCTTTGAAATGTGTAGTGAGAAACAAGCAGAAAAAAAAACAAAAACAATTACACAACTTTACATTAATAATATCAACTTTCAATAATCTAATGGGAAAATAATAAAAATATTTTGTAATCTTACTTATTCAGTATTTACTCTACCTACATATTACTTACTATGGTCAAATAGAAAATTAAACCAGAAAGAAACTTCCCTTCAATGAGAAAACTTTTCCTGGTTAAACTGGAATTACTTAATAATCTAAGAAATCCTCAATCTGTATATTTTTAAACATATTTTTCGTACAGCGAATTAAAATTATATACATTGAAAATACCTGGAACTTGATGAAGGGAAAGAAGCCTTTCGCTGTCTGCCTCGTGGTTGGCCATCACAAAGCACCAAATTCACCACATAGAAGCCACACAGTAACAGTACAACACCCCTAAAATCACTCATCATTGTAATCGGAGGAGTGGCGGACTCCTTGAGTCGAAGTTTAGACCTAAGTCATTTTTTATGCTCTTGACGTTATTTTTATGAGCGGTTGTTTCACGAGTAATCTCCAACTATCCCCAACCAAGAACTGTTGGCTGTAGTTTCGGTGCACTATTCACTTGACGCTCATGTGTGTGTATGATGTTTGTTTAATCTTCAATGTCTACGTTGGAAAGCTGATTAGATAGTGATGGTGTTTTTATCTTGGATTGTGAGGTTGGAGAAATGACCTGGAAAAAATAATTATAATAATTGGCACGTATATCTCTTGATATTATAGAAATAAGTAAACATTCGTTTTATTAGGTGTTGCATGCATGTTATCTAGAAACAAGTGTGCAGTTACATTATAAAAACAAATTAACAACAGTTTTTAGCGAATGTGATAATAGTGATGTGATGTTATAACATAATAATAAAAACATAATATAAGTATAACTAATTAACTAATAACTATAATGGTTACGGGACTTGAGTTCTCAAGAATCTATTACCAGAAGAATCAAGAAAGCCGAAAATATTGAGTTATGTCTATGCTGTGGGTGCTCATTGCTCATATATAATGCTCATCTCAGTACTCAATGCTGGAAAGATAATCTCGTTATATAAAATAAGAGATTCGTTAACTTATTTCCAAGGTGCTTTTCTCCAGGGGCATCATATCAATAAAGAAATTGTTGCGTTTTTTTGAACTGGGCTCGAAGTGAAACTCTAATAGTCAGACTTGCACCCTACCAATTATATGTTTGCGATTGTTTATTTAAGATATATTTACAACAATTTCTGTTATTTATTGGCACGCTCCATGAAAAAAATATAGGTAGAGGATTGGTCACCACAAGTCACACCCAGCACCCCTCATACTTAAGCCTTTTGAAAGTTTTTCAGCATGAGAAAGAGCTGTTGATCTCGTTCCAGCATCTCTTTTGTTTTTTGATGATTGGTTTCAACAGAGAGGTCTGAAGCAACCATAAAAAATAAAAGGATTTTTATCGTAACATGTAACGAGTGTTATTTAGTAACACTTCCTCAGTTGGCCGTGGAAATTGTGGGTAATGTCCTCGGTCACGTCCGAGCTCAATTTCGGTACCTACGTCGAATACACGAGATATTCAATAGTAGACTTACAGCCAGTAGTATAAAGGTCCATTAAGCTAACGGTCAGATTTCTGTGACCGTTTTTAAAGCTAATATCGACGTCAAATAATTTTTATTAACATTTTTGTAATCTCTTTCATGCCAAGAATCACTAAATTGCTATATTTTCGCTGTGAAATCAATAACTTTTCTAGAAACTTCCTCAGAAATCAGCCCGTTAACTTCATGAACCTTTATAATACTCACCACGGTTAGTAGACTATACATCGGTACGGAAATTGTGTGCAGTAACCGACAGTACTAAAAAAGCAATTTCAGAGAAGCGGCAAGCAGAAACTTTCGTTGCGAGAAAAATTTTCCGCTTGCCGCTTTTCAGAAATTGCTTTTTTAGTACTGTCAGTTACTGTACACAATTTCCATACTAATGTATAGTCTATTCGATTTTCTATGAACAGTGACAAGTATAGTCACGGTTATTTACTTACTGTATCTGTTATTCATTTATAGGCTATTTCAAATAACTGTAATTTTATTGCGAGTGGTTAGTTTCACTTATCGCTATTGCATACATTATAAGTCTAACAGCCAGTATTATAAAAGCTCATTAAGTTAACGGGTAGATTTCAGCGGCCGCGTTTCTAGAAAAGGTATTGACAGTAGGTATAAAATATAACAATTTAGTGATTCTTAATTGGCATGAAAGGGATTACAAAAATGTTAATAAAAGTTAATTGACGTCGATATTAGCTTTAAAAATGGTATTATAAAACTACCCGTTAGCTTAATGGGCCTTTATAATACTGGCTGTAACAGTGAGTATTATAAAGGCCCATTAAGTTAACGAGCAGAGTTCAGTTAACGTTTTTGAAGCTAATATCGAAATTACTTTTAAAGGCATTTTTGTAATCCCTTACTTGCCATGAATAATAATTGCATTGCTGTATTTTTTACCAAGAGTCGATACTTTTTCTATAAACGGTCTCAGAAATTTGCCCGTTAACTAAATGAACCTTTATAATACTGGCTGTTAATCTTTCAGTAGATATTTTTACGAATAGTTCGAAATAGGGTTTCTGGCTCACGGGTCTTTAACACGAATCGATCCGTCGTTGGTTCGTAATCGTAACCCATATTTCTTTATATTCTTAAACGAAAACTCCTAAATTTTTCATGAATTTCGATTACTCGCGAAAAAGAACGCTTTTGTTTGAAAAATTTTCCTTTCAACCGAGTAACATTCGTCTGAAGTATTTTGCATTAATTCCACATCCCTGGCGAAATAAAGCATCCGAAGATTAAAATGACTCACACTGTATAAAAATAAAAAATGGCATTTAAGTTAGAGCAAAAACTTTTATAGTTAAACGTTTTTTTTTTTTTGAAATTGGAATAAAATTGATGAAACTTCGATGCTCTATAGATAATTGCCTAATTTTGTTCCAAGACAAATATAGGTACTGGTGTATCGGTGGCTCTATAGAATTTTATAAAAGCCTTTATATTGCATAATTTTCGAGAGACAGGAAATGTTGTCAAAGCAGTAAATGGCAGGCAAAAGAGACGTGGAAATTGCTCGCAATTTTATGCAAAAGAATCCTCACACATCAGTTAATTATCTACTTATAACAGCACATAGATGTTTCTATGGGACCCTGCCATAGGCTACTTCGGAATCGGAAAGATGCTCACTTTTATCTTCATCGAGTGACGGTGGTGCAAGAGTTGTTACCTCGAGACATTCCTTAGCGATTGAGCTATTGTCGATTGTTTCCCCGAAATTTACAGCACAAGAAGTTTTCAGCAAGAATTTTTCCACTAATGAAGCATGAAGCATGGTTTCAAAGATCGGGTTAGTCTAAAACCCACATGTATTTGTTAAAAAGCCACTTCATCTTGAGAAAGTTGACGTCTGGTCAGAAATTAGTGCTGGGTGAATAATTTGGTCAATTTTTTTGAAGAGAACATAAATGCTGAGCGATACCTATAGGGAAGAAATTCTTCAGCCGTTTACGAACTAGCTACATGACGACGAATTGACTGAAGGATATTTTCAGCAGGACGGTGCATGCTCGACCCCATTGCACTATTGAAAGTTCGATTTACTGAGTAATCAATAAAATAAAATTAGTAATAATTATTGTAAAACCAGTGAAAAAGTGGATTTAAGTTAAGACAAACCTCTTTGCTGTTCTCTAAACGGATTTCTTTTCGAATTGATTAATTCAGTAGGTTTAAAAATCAGGTGACAAAAACTCCGGAGGAAAGTCTCATATTTCACCATGTAATTTTGTAATTTCTTTTTGAGATTTTGTATTAAATTCAACCATGCATTATTGTGATTTCTGATTTCATGAGAAAATCGCGAAACCGCTTCCCGCGGTTATAGCATGTAAGATACAGAGGTTAGATGGCCTGGTGCGATCCAAATGATGGACAATAGAAGTCCTAGACTCCTCGAGAAATGCCTCCTCACGAGCAGACAACTGAAGGCACGAACGGTAAGATACTTACAGCGGTCGCATTATCTAAGTCTGTTCAAAAAATGACTTATTCACTTATTGAAGTGTTCTTTACAAATATCTACGAGTAGGTGAGTAGGTGGCTAGCAAGGTATCGGGTACTATAATACTGAGTACTAAAGTGGGTTGGGGAGACTTTTACTAGAAAATTTTTAGTTAATACTCAAAAAAGGGAACAAAATACATAATTACTGCGTTTTTGTACCGTCAGGCAAAATTAGAAATTAAGAGGCTGTGTTTATCCAGTGATTGGTTGATTATAAATTGCAGTAAAATATCCATGAACAAGATGATGAATGGTTGCGATTCATCACGTTCGGTGCTTGCAGCTCAAAGTTTCACATTCTTTCATAAAAACTATATGTATACAAATAGAATAATTATTAATAAAAACCAAACAATAGGTAGCATTGCAAAATTTGATTGTCCCTTATTTGACCTGCAATAAAAAATCCCAAGATATTGCTCTATCTAAAAAAAAATGGTGGGTACCTAAACAAAATTGGTTGTATCGGTTTTCTCCAATCGGGATTCTTGTTAAATATGCTTATAAAAATGTATTATTCATGGAATTGTCATCATGCTTCAATAAACAAAACACAAGATGTATGTTCAAAAATTTACCTTTCCAAAGTTTAAAGTACTCACGTTTTAAGCACCAAACGATACCTACTGACATTTTTTTTCTCAGTTTTGTAGAAATAAATGGACTATCAGCCTCAACTCCCACTACAACAACAACACTAATTAAGCGACCGTATCTGATTCAGAGTCTATAAGCCGTGGCTAGAGATACGAACTGAACTGTGTAATCCCACTAATAAACTCCGTGCGCCCGGACTGAACCGGATCGACACCGGAGCCGGTGACTTTGCGAGCGAAAGACTCGTGTTCTATGCTCTGGAGTTCTAGACTAAACTCTGGAGTTCCGACAGGAGTAGCGAGCGCATTATTGGCTGCAACCTGCAACGCCACCGCAGACGTTAGAAGAGAATGTGATTAATGAATCTAACTTTATACTTTGTTCGCGTTGATGCGGTTGAACTTGACAAGCGAATAATCATAACTGCATGAAATTAATGTTATTGTGATGTAATATCGACGAAAAGTTTGCAACAGCTGCAATGATCTATTTTTGGATATTCGTTCCTCTGGAGATAAGTAGACATTGACTCTTAGATCAAACATTGACTCAAATATATTCAAGTTAAGTCAGTTTTCTTTCTTCTGCATTTCTTAGTTACTACATAATTTATTCGTTCAATCAACTCAGACAACATAAATATCTATTACATTTCCTGCAAAAAATAATGTTAGTTTAGACAAGTCATTGCGTCATTGCAACAGCAACATTCATTAATTAACAACATTTCAGTCTTCAGCCAAGTCAAGTTAGCCACGCTTTCGGCCAAGAATTTTTTTGAGTATGTAATTTTTTGCATTTTTCCCCTTAATTAGGATGATCATATTAATATGTTTGCATGTCTTTTTACCATGGCTATAAATAAATATTTTATAGTTTTTCGAGTCTATCGTACCTAAATAAATAAGTTAAAACTATCTTATATACTCTAAAATTCCATCTTGTCAACTTTTTTTGACCAGCCTCTCACGAACCTATGAAAGCGAGCTTTACCTTAAATATTATAAAGAGAAGAATCGTAGATAGGAATGCCGTTGAAATAAAAAGTTATGAAGCCGAGTTTGTTCACTCTGGTCATTAATACTAAATAGGTATACTTGCAAATTCCAAGAAAGATTCACAATGGAATCATCGACAGTACACCCACCACTGGGCACTAATCAATGATGCCATTCCTCACCGGTTGACGTTAAAAAAATGACGAAAAGGTACCTACCTACCAGTGAGTCTATGAGAGTTAAGTTATTGACATTTATCGGTAACATAAATAAGTAAGTACCCACAGTCCTTCTTACATACTATTTCTACCTGCAAAATGTAGCAGGTCATACATACAAAAACTGAGTCATACTGGAGATTTTTTGGAAAATTGCAAACAAAAATAAAGTTATTTTTTATCAAGTGAAGGAAAGTGTAGAATTTTTTTATGTACCCAACTTGTTCAGCCATCGTCAATTTTTTTTAAGGAATCCATAGAAATAACGGAACCTTTATAACAATTATTTTCGAACACTCAAGCATAAACATTCGACTGAGCTGGGAGTAAATGCTCGGTTTTTTATACATATTTTATAAATGTGGATCAAACATTTTTTAAGATCAGTTCGCCGCTATTTTTCGCAGAAACCAATGATTCTATTATTTTTATTTAGAAATATCGAAAACAAACCTTCATTGGACTTAATAAGACAACAACAACTACTGTTCTCCGTATACTAGCCTGTTATCTTTAATAACAAAAAAGTTCAGCTCAAGTCATATTTTACTATGCACCAAAACCCGTAAAACATTTACATGACGTTACTTTTTTAATGAGCCCAATCCAAGTAAAAGTACAGAAGATTAATTATTCCCCAAAATTTCATATTGGGGTTTATTACGGTATAGATAATTTCAGATGAGCATCAATTATTTGTTATTGTATACCCTCGAGTGCTCCCCCCCCCCACCAATCCGCACCCGTAGTATTTGTGTTTTGTTCGTAGATTTCCGACTACTATTATACCGTCGCAGTTGCCGGCAGCGGACATACGGCCAACTAAATAATTTAGGGGTAGTTTTCCATCCTTAAAACTAAAACTATAATAAAGGGATAAAAACAAAATTTCGTATCTCATTATGCGAGGTATCAGCCGATAGGTGGTCAGAAGTGCAATAAACGTTTTCAAGTGATTTTTTTTTCTTAAATGAATAATATTTTCCTAAATTTGCCCCCTCATCCCCTTTAACTTTTCAATCATGTGATTAAAACATGTGAAAAAAACAATAGAGTGTCACAGAGGCATGGTACACCCCTGTTTTTTCCTTTATTTTTTGAGATATCATTTTGAAAATCGGTGTGCCCCTTATATTCGATAGTACGCACTTTTTGACAAACAACTGAATTTTTTCTACTTCCGGTTTTGCCGTAAATGACACCAACTTTTTATTTTTGAATGGGACATCCTGTAGATGCGAATATTTTTAGATTCTGTATAATGTTCCGCATTCAGTGATACCACATAAGTGCGATTTCATTTGTCAGACTTCAGTTTAATTTATTTTTTATTTCTCAATTACAGTGTGCCATGACTATTTAGATTTACTTCAATTGGGCCATGTGATGGTACAAAAAACGAATTTTTGCTGAAGTACTAAATCAAATGATTTATGGACAAAGTATGCACTCCAGAATGATTTTTTGAGCAGAATTATTTTTTTTTTTCAAATGGTACCATATTGGTATCGAGGACCATTACCATCTACTAGTCCACCTAATAAGGAACATTTTGCTGTGCCCATTTTGCAGTTATGACGAAATGACGAAATAAATTAAACTCAAGTCTGACAATTGGAATGTCACTAATGTGGTATCATTGAATGCGTCACATTATACCGAATCCAAAATATAATAATATACAGGGTGCCCCTTTCAAAAATTAAAAAGTAGGTGTCATTTCCGGTAAAATCGGAAGTAGGAAAAAATTCAATTGTTTGTCAAAAAGTGCATACTATCGAATATATGCGGCACACCGATTTTCAAAACGATATCTCAAAAAAATAAAGGAAAAAATAGTGGTGTACCATGCCTCTGTTACACCCGCTGTATATAGTATAGCTGTTGGTACTTTATAAACTCTTCCAGTAAAAATTATTTTGAAAAAGATATGAAAACAACTTTTTCCCGCTTCAGTAGAGTTGGATGTTGGATATCATCGGCTAGGGGTCTTGAAAAATTCAATAAAAGTTTTTGATGGTTGAATTGACTTACTTAGTTTTATCATGTTATGGAATACTCCCTACTGATTTAGCGATTTTGTGAAAATTGAAGAGTACAATCCCTTTAAGTGAAATTTTTTCCATTTTGAAAAATCAACAACTTATTCAACTCCAAGGTTTCTTGGTTTCTTGTATAACCGAAAGAGTCGGAATTTTTGGCGTCATATTTCAATCCTCTCTAAAACTGAATTTGGTTTTCCGGTAAAATATAATATACAGGATGTCACTAAAAGGTACCACCAACGCTCTACCACAGATTCCTGAGTAAAAAATATGACGATTTAGCCGAACTTATTTATATCCAAAAAGGTACCCTTTACAAGATACAGCTCATAAAATAGGGTCAACCAAAAACACTCTTTCCAGAATAAGTAAAAAATGGATTAACTCAGAAACTTCAAAATCTCAGCGCTTACTACTACATATTGCTAAAACCAATAAACTGACATAGTCTTACAAACATTGACATAACAGTTCCTGTTTTTGATGTCACGTCCCACTTTTTACTCCAGAATTTTTTCATACGCACGCCACTGATTGATTCTGTATTTTTCATCAAAAGGCTAAAGTATTACTAAACTTTTTGACCTTTCGTTTCGTATCTTGCATCGTTTTCCCGAAATTAATTTTTTATGATACACCTACACTACTGAAAACTACGACAGCGTATATTAGTTTTTTTTGCCACATCACAAATTATTTTTTTTCAATATTTAAACTCAAAACAAAAAATTTTGAGTTTCAGTTTGACGATTTTGAAATTTCAAAGTAAAAATTTTGAAATTGCAGAATCAAAATTTTGGTCAGCCTACAGAAGCAGTCGCATGCGAGATTTAAAGGGGATTATTCCGCTGCTGAAATACAGTTGGAATACGGCACAGTGTTGCCAGGTTGTACTGATTTTACGATACGTATCGATTTTTACTGAATAAAAAAGATGACCAGATTGATCGCAGATTGATCGGAACCTGATAAGTCAGCTCATTGGCCATTGTTAGTTTTTTTCCCTGAAACTTCAAGAAAATGAAAAAAAAAGAAAAGTAGGTAAAATATAAAATAGATAGAAGAAAAAGCCCTAGAGTTTGTTAATTTCAAGGGGGAGAGAGAACCTAACAACGACCAAAGACCTGACTTATCAGATTCTGGCCAGAATTCAGCTACTAAATTACGCAACACAGAGGACTTCGTTGAGTGACATGCGCATTATTGTTCTAAGCTTGGAGACCACTTTTGTTACCAATTCCAAATTTGGAGTTAAGAGTCCAAATTTTGAGAAAAATTTTCAAAATTTTAGGATTAAAACCCACAATTTTGAATTTTAAAATGTCGAAATATTAATAAAATTATTTGTGCTGTGGCACTAATACGCCGTGGTAAAAAACGTATTTGTGAAAATTTCTTTTTAATTTAAAATATAATTTTAATAACAACGTTCTACCACGGACTTCTTGGGTAAAAATATGCCCATTAAACCGAAATTATTAATGTTCAAACTGGCCCCCTTTTAAAAATACAACCCTTGAAGAGGGTCGACTGAATACGCATTTTCCAAAATAAGTAAAAAATTAATTAAATGAAAAACTTCAGTTCTACCGCCTGCTACGATTTTATCTCAAGGCCAATAAATGTGAATGAAATTGTATCGGTGAAAAAAAATCTAAAAAAAAAAATTAAAAATAAAAATAAAAATATTTTACCTTAAATGAGATTTTCACAAATACTTTTTCCTGGTGTAAGTCTATCAGTAAAAATTAATAATGGGAAAACCATGCAAGATATCGAACTTTTATAAGAAGTCAAAAAGTTTAGTAAGACTTTACGCCTTTGAATAAAAAATACAGAATCAATCACTGGCGCGCGGATAAAAAAGTTCTGCGGTAAAAAGTGAGACGTGACACTGAAAACAGGAACATCCTGTATGTCAATGTTTATAAGACTATGTCAGTTTACTGGTCTTAATAATAGCAGTAGGCGGTGGTGGTATTTTAAAGTTTCTCATTTAACTAATTTTTTAATTACTCTGGAAAACGTGGATTTTGTTGACCCCCTTTCAAGGGCTATATCTTGAAAAGAGTGCCTTGAGACACCCTGTGGATCTAATCTAATTATATTATCTCAAAAGTTAAGACTTTTAGGACATACGTTCTTATGAAGTTTTCTTCTTAAAATTGACCCAAATATCACCCCCTTAAATATTGACATTCAATTACAAAACATCCTGTATAGTCTCTCATGAGTAGACCTATTAATACATCAGTGAAACGACCCTTAGTGTCTATTTTTTTTGTTTGGAAATTTCCTGTCATTTCGCTTGACGATATAGATTTTTCCCTAACATGTTTTAAATTGTCACAAGATCTTGTACTCAATCAAATGAGTACCTACATAAATCGTTTAAGTAGGCATACATAGCTCCATTCAGACATTCACTGCATGGACAAATGATACCTATAAAATATGTATAGCCTTCCAGGTACACTAGAAAATTTTAGCATTCTCAAAAAGTCTCTCCGAGTTCCAGTTCTCCCTTTTTTTCCTACAGTTCTGACATTTTCAAGTTTTCCCCCAAACGAAAGCTAGTTTTTCGGAAACTCTCCATCTATACATATGTACAACATTCATATCGAAATCCGGTTTCTATTTCTGTTGGATCCAAAATGGTGGCATGCCAAAGAGTGAATGCCACACTCACACCATCACCAACAATTTGGATATGCCACCATTTTGGATTTCAGAGAAATAGACTGGATTCCAATATGAAAGTTTAAGTTTAAGAGAAGTAGTCATAGAACTAACTTTCTTTGGGCGAAAATTTTTGAACGCCTGAACTAAAATCAGGAAGTCGTCATGTTTCAGGAACGAGGATCCAAATCCAGAACATTTAAAACAAAAAACTTTTTCGCTTCCACAAGATCTAAATGCTTTTTGGTCTAAATCGAGTTGATACACCCTGTATAAATAGTTTTTAAACCTAAATAAAGTTCCACTAATCAAACAATCTATCGAGTACTATAGATTAGCCATACATTATATTTCGCATTATACTCGATTCAGGCGACAAATGCTATTAAGTAACACAAAGCCATTACAATAAAATTGAGCTGAAAGGTATTAATTATTGCTATTAAATAAAGTACGTTATAAAATTACTGTACCATTTGCAGCAAATGCTCAAAATATGAACAATTTCTTTCAGATGAAGGCTTACTGCTCTCTTTCACGTTATGAAACAACTTATCATCGTGACATAAAAATTTGTTTGATTGCATTTTGCAGCTTTGAAAACTCATTTAAAGTAAGTAGGTACAACATTAAACATTAAAATAGTTCTATGTATGTACAGGTGAATTCTTTTATCGCGTCCATTAGAAAACATGAGACTTCCGGTTGATTTAGAAATATGAAATTCGGAGCTAGGCGACATACATTGTAGGTAGGGGGGTGCGAGAGTGGAAACTTTATTATTTACCCGTAATGCATGGGTCAAGAGAAAAAGGTATAGTATTAAATTTTGAAGAGATAATTTATTTCTTTCTCACTTCAAAATAGAGAGGTTTCTTAACTTATTTCAATTGTTTAAATTTCTAATGGGAATTGTCCCTATCTTTAGAAACCTTAAGTCAACTTAACAAGATTTACATTTCCTGATTCTATTTACAGACTTATTCTGATTTTATTATTATTATTATTCTGACTGATTCTATTTACTTCACTTGCATTTTTTTTCTTCGGTATCTTATTCGGTTCAAATATTGAAAATAGAAAACTGGAGGTGGAAACTAATTTATTCGAACTGTCTCGACAGATTTAAATATCATCCCTTTTATTAGAATTCTTTGGAGATAAAAAGGTAGCTCTACTTACAGGTGGAGTTGCTGGAAATTAAATAAATTAACCCAGTGACTTACACGTTTGATAATTAAATTCTTCATAAAATAAAATAACAATTTCTTAATCGGCCAACGGGTTAAAAGGGTGCATAATCGAAGAATGCATCAACCCTTTAAAATGCTACAATTTAACTCTTGGCACACTCACAACGTGTCGTGTACCAAATTTGGTTTTTCCAAGTTCAAGTATAATTGAGATATTGACTTTTTCGAAATTTGAAACTCCTATTTCAAGGCCTATAACTTCTCTGGTGCAACTTAGTAGGCATAGAGATAAGTTGCGTTGAATCACCCTATTTTGGGATCCCCTACACACCCCTGTATCGATTCTTATGCGAAACACCATAAATACCTTACATATTACTTGAAAACAATTATAATTAAATGTATTAACACAGGATAATTTCCTGTACCTTTTCAAAGAAAAATCAAATATGGCGTCCATCAGGATTTCATCAGGAAAAACGACCAAGTGATACCAATAAATGCAGAATGTCAAGCAAGGTTCACACATCAACTTTCTAATTGAAACTTCAAATGATAAAAGAGCTTTTGAGAAAATAAGAAATCTCGATTTTTCAGTTTTTTCAGGATATTTCAGGAGCGGTCACAGATATCTTGTATGCCTTCACAAATCCGAGGTAAACGACAAAATAACTCATATTTTCTGTAAATAATCAACTCTCTATCTCTTAACGTTTAAGTATGAGATACCTACCTAAAGTGAGCTCTAAAAAAAGGACCCCCTATAGATTAGTGTCAAAAATTGGGATTATAACATGAACAAGTTGAAACTATGCTTTTTACCGAGTAAGTTATATTCAACGTGTCATCATAAATTATTAAACTACGTACCTGTACAAAAAGGAGCAGTGCATATAATGAACTGCGCCAAAACTCCATTAGTTTATATAATCCCTTACCTAAACTGCACCACCGAAGATTCAAAGTCCTTTAATCCCTCGACTGAGTTGCGCCATGATCAGTCTATGCCGTCCCTAATTGTCCGTGTCTGCTGTCTCAAATTTAATCGGATTTGTTTTACGTAAATTTGGAAATCCCAGTGCCTAATCTGCACCAAGTTATTTACAGAAGGATCGATTAATTGGCAAGCTTATTGAAGACATTTTTATTCAATCCTGAAATGATTATTATAAAAATACATAAATGAACTGAACGTACAACGTCCCCCGTTTAAAAATATACAGGATGTCCCAGCTCATTCAAGCTGGTCTCTATGAGCCCAACGATGGCTTTTGAAATTTTTTTGAAAAAAAAAACAAACACAGGATCACAATGACCATAATATGAGAAGTTTAGGAATTATAAACGAGTGAAAATCGCAATTTTAAAAGCTCAATGCAGTGTACAAACCGGATTTTAATTTTTTCGTAAATAACTCGAAAATAAAAGTTGATAGGCAATTTTTGTTTTCACCATTGACGTTTTCTAAAAAAAAAAGAGATCGAGGATGCGCGGTCCATTTTCATGTACCTATCTCACTAAAATTACGAAAATTTCCTATTAAAACATCGAAATTGCGACACCCTGATGTACACCAGTGGCATATCTCACTAGTCGTATTTATAGTTTCACAGCGAATATAATCCAGCCCTGCACCGAATAACCAAATTATAATCAACTATTACATCAATCATCTCACTTTACTACCACGTATTCAATTTGTAGTCCAGTTTTCCTGCTATCCGTCAACTGAATAAGGGTAAATTTCCCTCGCCCCCCAAGACTGAACCTGACCACAGGGTGGTGATCCCGTGAGAACATCGCCATTCCGCCATGCCATTATTTACTTCAAGTCGGACACTTATCTCCATGGCCCACTAGACCGCTGTGACTAATAGGGGTCAGTCAATGACTCAGGATGGAAATTCGGAACAGCGCGAGACTCTAAATGGATTTCCCGTGTAATTCCAGAACAAACGGACAGGAAGCAGGGTAATGTGAGATAATGAAAGGATGGCATGCTGTTCTTGATATGAAACTGTTATTTTTACTTGGATTTAACGTAAACGTCGAACTTTTATTTCATGGAGTGGCTTGAATTGGTGAATTGGGTCAAATTTGGGGGTTGTTGCCGCAAATATAATAAAGCCGATACTTTTTATTCGGAATGTTGATTAATATCATATTCTCCAATATGATTTTTTGGAACCATTTTTACTGCAAGTTGTAGGCAGCATCAATTAAAATTTAACCAGAACTTATTACAGTCTATACACTGTATTGCCTAGGAAAGGTAACATAGAGAAAACACTACAGTGAATATTTTAAGGGTCCAAGTCACTCTGGTTTAAAAGCTGATAGTTTCCAAGGGACTTGATGTCAATCCAAGGGAAAAGATGTCATTTATTTTCAAAGTAATGTTGACATATTATGCTTTACACGTATTCCCTAAGTTACCTTTTCCATGCAACACGGTGCATAACCACCCCTGAAGGCTATAATACTCTTAGTATAAGAATGTATTCACTTAAATGCACCATTACGTAAGCTATATGTTAAGATTCTCACTCTCAACACTTTATATGACCAAACAACCGACAAATTTTGTCATAGTTTGTGAGCAGTGACTCAATCAAATCTGCCTAAAGGGAACATTCAACTCCACAATAATTATTATCCGAAAGGAATTTTTAAACAATCCGTTCGAATGGTAAGGTTTGACGAATCGACTATAGAACCAACAACCAAGCGACCATTATCATTCCCATTAAAATATATAATAATACCTACATACAACATACAAGGAGAAAGCAGATCATTATTCGAAGATTGAGAATAGTTCTGAGCCCCCTTACACACTCACACCTCATTTCTGTCTACTGACAATTCTCCTTCACGTCACAATTCTAACGAACGATTAACTGCCAGCATGTTCTTTAGGAATGCATGCATTCCTGATGCATCACCTTGTGGATGCCCGGAAACTCCATCATGACCTCAAAGGAAGTCTCAAAGAAATACTTGAATCGCCCAACGACTCGACTCAAATAATGTAAATCAAGGCAATCAATTAATAATTAAAATAATCCCTTTCAGATACTTACGGGCAATATTATAAACGCTGGTTAAGTTAACTGGTCGATTTCTGTGGTCGTTTCTGGAGAAGATATAGACTACAGGTCGAAATTATTGCATTTTAATTACTCTTGGCATAAAAGGGAATACAAATTTTTTTATAAAAGTTATTCGAGGTCAATATTAGCTTCAAAATCGGGCACAGAAATCTGCCAGTTAACTTAACCAGCGTTTATAATATTGGCCGTTAGTACTTTTAAATTGCGTTGATTAGTTTGATGTAACTTTAATGGTGTAGAGGGTGTTACTAGAACAATTCAGCCAAGTTTCCCCCTTCAGATTCCGCAAGGGGAAGTCGCCTTCTTGAATTTAAGGGATGAAATCATGTACCTAGGTATCTCGGTAAATGTTGCTTGAGAGTAAAAATTTTGATTAGGTACAAAAATCGTCGAGGATGTATCCAACAATTTGTTTTAGAACTTTTTTTTTGAAATTGCTCATTGTTCAAAAGTTCCCAATTAAAAAAAAAATACATTTTTGGGGTTTACAATAATTATACAATTATTTTCTAAAAAGTTAATCTATGACAAACTTTGTAGCTTCTGAGATTTCCTACAACGTAAGTGTCCTCAACATTCTTTTGAAGCTTGGTACGCATACATAGGCGCCGAAAGAGAACCGGCACCAATATTTTTGAAAATTTAAGACTTCTGCACAATAAACATAACCAACTAACAATGTTAGTTGGTTATGGTAACTAACAATGCCATGAATTTAAATTAAAGACGTCCCTCATTGAATCCGCCATTTTTTCTATCGTATCTCCCATTCTAAATTAATCACCCTGAAAATTCTAAAAAAGTCACTTTCTCAATTGCAAAATCAAAGAAATGAAAGGCTTGCTGAAAAAAGACCTGTTCGAGCGTTTCCTCATAATTCGAAAACTATTAAATCGATGATGATTTCCTTCATTATTTTATGTTATCCTACTTAGTTTGCGGGTGTCAACAGAAAGGTTTTCTGGTGTGTCAGAGGTTTTCCAAAAACGCTTAACCCATCTCGCTAAATGCTAATGGCTGAATAAAGAATTTAGAGGATCGCGTATATAATACAAGACATAAAATCGTGAATAATTGAACATCACAGAGATTGACACTCGACATGTTGTCAAATTATAATTACCCTCGTCCTTCGGACTCGGTTAATTAAAGCTTGACAACATGTCGAGTGGCAAACGTGATCTTTTGTAGTGGTTGATTGAAATTTAAAAATTTTTTTGTAAAAACTAAAGAATATTTTTTGGGTTCAGCAAATTAAAACATAGAAAATAAACCATTTCTTTGTTTTGTTATAGTGTTATGATGCTTATTCTTATTAGTGTTTTCTTATTTTTTGTTATTATTATTGATCTTGTGTTACTTACTGTTAATTTTATTAGAAAATTATTTCATAGGTTCCTGATATAAACTTTATGTTTCTAAGGACCACAAATAAATAAATAAATAAACTAAAAAAAAAATAATAAAAACCTATGATCGGTGATGTTTATAACGTCTACTGTAGCAACCACCAAACAGTTTGTTATGGCAACATGCCTCATCGACCAATGAGGCATGGTTTATATCGCTGTAGTAAATTCACCGTGCTTGACTATCGATAGCTAGTCACAAACTATTGGTAGGTGTGCTCAGGTGCAATGAGCTCAGACATGACTGCAATAATAGCTATCTCTCTCTTCCAAGGCACTAGTCGATGAAAAATTTTGTGGATCACACGATATAATCACCGGTCACCATGTATCTCTTTCCTGCAATTTTAATTGATTGATTTGAGCTTGATCGATTATGTGAACCTTGAATATGGGAGTTTCAGCCTACAAAGCAGTAGCACCAGAATGTGTAGAAGCACAATAAAAGGATCGGCGAGAAGTGACGATATTGACACAAGCGTATAATCCCGGATAAGGTAGTTGTTTTCCAGGTCGCCACGGGATTAAAGTCATTCCATCAGGACGTTTTCTATCATCACAAGTTGCCCTTAAAGATTCTAACTAAATCCGGGAATGTCGGCGACAACGGAGCTAGTTTAATTAAGTAATTACAAATGTGATGATGGGGAAGACTTAAATTAAGATGAAAGGCCATATTATATTTTATTCTACCACAAACGCATCTATATACAGAAAGATTAGATTGAGAAAGCATTGAGCAACCTAAACGAAAGCCTATACACATATTAATTCTGAAGGGAAGGATTTTTATAATCAAGCTGTGTATTATACAAAGAGATGCAAGAGAAGGCGCTTACTTTTGGGGTGCCGGTCTAACGTGTTTCAAGCGAACGTCAAGCCATATCTGATAAAGCAAGGGATTCATCTTCAGAAGGAACTGACTACTTTTTGAGGAAAAACATTTGTGGGTTTCTGTTCGCGGGTTATGGGGGTGGTTCATCATTAATGCTTGTAAAAGTTCATTCGCGTGCATCGCTTGAATAGTTTCAGAGAAATCATAGATAATTTGAGTAGATTCATCATCCCTTTATTTTCGGAGAAAATTGTAATTAATGGACTGCGACTCTGCAAAACATTATCAAAATAGTTATGGTCGCTTTCGAGAAATACTAAGTTTATGCCAAACGCGAGGTTTTAGATATTTATTTAAGGTCGGAAAATTTATACTCCGGCTTGCAGTTGTCATGACTTTACCCGTTTTTTGGCAAATTTGAACAAAATTAATGTTTTGGCCTATTTTTTGGGCTCGACGAAACGCGTAAATCAATTTTTGCACTTGATAATAATGCAGATGTTTATATCCTATACGTATAGATATACCTAATCATGGTCAAGCGAAAAAGTAACTTCAATTGCAGATGCATGTTTTCATCTCCGCTGTAGACATTTAATAACTGCCAAGAAACTCGAGGAATGGTCGGGGAATGCAACGAAGAAGACGACCACACTAGTCGATGTCAGATGCAGTATTTACATGTTCTCCAGTGTCTCTCAAAGAGGATATCACAGGTCTACATGTGAAGGACACCGTCAGGTTATGCAAACATAAGTGCTCTCTAAGAAGTGTCTACATTATACATGTAGGTATATTGCATAGAAATTTGCACAAGCACGAAAATGCACTTCCGCTAATTAATTTCTTGTGATAAATTTGCTTCTCAAGGGTCAAGGGGTAAGGGAATGCAAAGGACTGGTTCAAGTGCACGACGTAAGACAAAGCATAAGTGAAACTCAAAGCATAATAAATTTACAATTCGTTCATTAGTTAATCCCCCAATATTCCACAAAACTTTTGGAAGGTATGGACTTAAAGTTAGGAAAGGGCATATCTGAAAATATTCCCGGGCCACCCTTTACTATACGTCATGGCCGAAATAACGTGCAGTAACTGACATTACTAAAAAAGCAATTTCGGAGAAACGGTAAGCAGAAACTTCTGTTTGGAGGAACATTTCTGTTTGCCGCTTCTCTATCAGTGAAAATGTTCCTCCAAATGTAAGTTTCTGCTTCCGTTTTTTCGAAATTACTTCTTTATTAATGTCAGTTACTGCACGTTATTTTGGCCCTGAGGTATATGTCCAGCTTCGATCCTACTGATCCGCATCGTTGATCACACTCTACGATCGTAGCTATATACGGAGAACAAAAAGTAATTACAAACATTTTATAAGCGGCTATAAACTACAAGGAGTAGAAATATTTTGGTTTCATACCTAATTCTCTTCCTTTTTTTATTAATAATTATTTATTATTTTATTTATTTTAGTTTAATTCATTTTACACATTTTTTTTTTCTTATTTTCTTTCTATTTTTTCCTCTGTTCCCTTAGAAGAGCAAACATTCCAAAAATTTCTCCGGTTCATTATGTCCTGATTTCGGTTTTAGGGTAACTAAACTACGTTTGACTCCAAGTTTTGTATACAAAAAGTCTTATGGAATAACAGTTGAAATGTATTATTTATCTAACTTGGACAAGGTTGTTGAATGCCATGAAATCGGTCCGGTGAAACCTCTAGATACCAAACCTTTTCATTAACAATAAATAACATGCCATTTTTAGTATGTGCGGTAGCCAAGGGGTTCTAAAAGCCCCTAGCTCCAGCCACTGCAAGTCCAAGTTGATCTGGAACTGTCAACTAATCTTGAATGCTCTAGCAAAGAGCAACGAAGTAACTCTGATCTGGATTCTGGGCTATGGTGGATATGGAGAGAACGAACTTGCCGACTCTCTGGCCAGGAAAAGTTCCGAATCCGAATTTATTGGACCAGAACCAGCATTTGGTATATCACCAGATATTGCCAAAACAACAATACGAAACTGGGCTGAAAGGGAAGTCCTCCAGCACTTGAAAATTTTACCAATATTGGACCATTCGAAGGCCTTTATAAAGGGTACTTTGAAGAAAAGGACCAAAGAACTATATTGGACTTTAACAGTAAAGAACTAACAGTCCTAATATGCCTATATACTGGGCACTGCAAGCACAAGATGGGCTTAGCGATCAGCGCTGAATGCCGCCTGTGATTGGAGGATGACGAAAGAGCAAAACATATCCTATGTGAGTGTCGCGCTTTCGGAAAGACCAGATTACAAAACTTCGGGAGAGACTTTCTCACACCGGAGGACCATACATTAACAACAACAGTCAAGGTGGTCAGCTTCTTCAAAGAGGCTGACCTGATGGGGTTAATGTAGCGAATAATAAATGTGAGACACAATAGATCTTCGGTTGCAGTGGAGATGTCACAATGGCCCACTCGCGATAAATCTAATCTAATATAATATAATGCGGGTTGAAAAGTGAGCTGGCGCCCGAGTCCGAGGTATCCAATAACTTGGTGAAGAGTACCAGACAATGATTAGTTTAATTAGAGCTTACTTATTGTTAGACAATGATTCAAATTTGTATTAGTCTTGCGAGTTTGCTCAACCTAATATTTTTTCTACTATGGTATTTCTGGTAAAATTTGAAAAAAAAAACAGTAAATAGACAAAGTAAATAAGTAGCTATTCTTATTTAGCTATTATTAGCTGAAACAAATTATCTAGCCAAACTAGAAAAAAGTATTTCCAAAACGAAACGCACCTGTCGTTTCGGGTCAGATGGATAAAGTATTTAGGCCATTGATTAGGTTAAACGTTTATTCCCTTGTCTGAACTTTGGCGTTATCGATTTCTGCTACTTAAATATAAGTTCTACTTCTTAGCTAATGAGCAAGGACGTAGGTTTTTGGCATTTTTCTTCTTTTACGATACATTAAATAATTCACTCTGACATAAATAAATAAAACCCCTTGTGCTCGGAAGGCAAAAACAGACATTTAGCTACGTAGTCAAAATAATTGGGAGTGATCAACCGCCACACACGCAGAATAATATGTATTACATACTACTAAGTATACCTAATACTTATTATTGCAGTAATAATTGTATACATTAAGTGATTATACTAAAATAGACATGAAGTAGCAAGTATGAAATAAGCAAGTAGCAAGTTCATTGTGATCACATCACATAAAACCATGACAATCACGAATCGTGATTAACATCAACCTGGTTAACAAAAATTAGAAATCCTTTTCTTAGACGTCACATTGGAAAACCAATCATCGCTTAATAGACATCGCAAATGAAGCTTAATCAAAACCATATCCCAATGATCCTTTCATCTGTAATTTTATTAAACTTGGTACACAATAATTATTATGCACCTACTCTCGAGAGAAAAAGAACGCCAATTTCACGTTTTTAGACCGAATCATTTTGATGGTGATGTAGACACACCGTATTCAGAGGTTCATGTTGGTGGTTTTCCTGGTACATATGAGTAAGGTACTCAAACATTAGGCGAGCAGCAGCTGTTTACATCAGCAATAACCGTAATGTCCTCGTTTGTTGACTCTAACTAAAGCACTTGGTGATCAATTTGAAACAGTAAAAATAACTTACGACCCATGAAAAAGCTTTTAATCGTAATAAAATTTAGCTACCAATGTCAATATTATGAATCCATATATCTCTGCATAAATTGTTGAACTTTCTCTCTGGACATTTTAATATTATACCTACCTACCATGAGTTTTTTGTATTGGTTCAAAATTCAACAAAGGCTATTAATACTTATTGTTCAATTATTTTATAAAGCGTATATACAGGGTGATCAGTTAAGGGTGTTAGGGCCATATCTCGGGAACTGTTGGTCCTAGTCTCAAAATAAAAATTTTCCAGATATATGTGACCAAGAGAAATTCATGGAAAATATTTTTCTATGATAACATAATTATTACTCAAGTTCTTCTTAACTACCTATTATACATACCTATAACTACCTATTATACCTACATAAAAGAAACAAAAATCGTCAACTTGGAACTTCTCGTTATGTTCAGTTTTTTTGTCGCAAATTGTAGCAAATCCAAGTCGAGATCGTCAGTAAATTTCACGATAAAGTATTGATCGTAATTCAGAAGGAGCCTTACCGAGAATGCTATGATTTTCTTTTCATTCTGGACTTGAAGTACCTAACCCAGAATAAGTCACCTTCGTCAGGTCAGCTCAGATTATATAGGTTCTTGGACATTCCAGGAATACCGGGTAACGAATTGGCAGATCACTATACGAAGCTCGGGACCAGGAAAACTTTTACGAACATTTAAAAATAAAAGCTTTTGAAAAAAAAATTGATTCGATCTAGGGACTAAACTCTATTAAATGCCTCTGTATTGCCGTTTGAACTATGAGGAGATACGTTCGAAAGAACTTTCGGTGTTTTAATAAGGAACAGTCACATAACATCCCTCTTCCCCAAACAATTTCCTCAACTTGAACACGGTATAAGTACATCTAAAGTTTGAATTACGCATGAAAGTACAAAATGGACTAGGCGACTCTAACCACTCAGAAGTCATGACTCAAGCCAAAGGTATTATAGTGTATAGTTGGACCACCCACCCAACCTGCTGGTTATTTTTTGAGCACACAAATCGTGAGGACAGTCACGGCCAAGTCTCAGTTTTGGAGATCTGCGAGCTTGCTGCGGAGACTTCTTTATGTCTGGCTCTGGCGCCGTGTTTGACTCATGCATGCACGAACCTTCTTCCATTTTTACTTTCTTCCATTACGTGAAATACTTTCCCTTGCCCTCATCAGCTTTGATCTCGAGAAAAAAATTTAAAGGCAGATTCTTTGGTCAAAAATAAACAAAAAAGTTCCCATTAATGTGTGTGCGCAAATGACCGTTTTGGAGATACTACAGGGTGTAAAAAAAGATTATTTTTTCCGTTTTTTTTTTCAAGATATCTCGGGAACGTTTTAAAAATACAGAACTTAGCTTTAATGCAGAACTTATCATTGGCATTAGCTACTTTGTTTAATGCTAACTACCTTTTTTCATACGACAGTGGCGGAGATTTTAGGGTTGCGATTTTTTTGCCCCTAATATCTACGACACTGGGCAAATTTAAATTTTAAAAGCGCAAAACAGGTCATAATTGCTAACGTGAGCCGTTTTCGAGAAAAACGGCTATTTACGATGAAAAATTAGCTTTGGATGTTTCAAAATATGCGCGGTTCTTGAGATATCTTCAAAAAACTGTAAAAATTATCTTTTTTGACTCAAAATATATCTCAAAAACGGTGCCTTTCCGGACACAGGTTAATAGTTTATTTTTGACCAAAGAACCTGTCTATAAATTTTTTCGCAATAGTAAAGGTACACCTGTATATGTATATTTGACATACCCCATATGAGCATTTTCAATTTGTCAAAAAAAAATCCAATAAGAATGGTTCTTACAGTTAACGACGTGTTACTTCTACAGGGTGTCCTTTCAACTTTCTAAAAAAAAAAACGTTTTTGTGGCACCATTTCAGGCTGCAGTTTTCAACCTAGGGGACTAAAATCAACATTTTTGTGGGAGTAAGCTATCCATAAGGAGTGGCCTGATATTGTATTTGAGCAAAATCGGTCGAGCGTTTCAAAAAACATTTGAAATTTTGTAAAAATTGTTTTTTTAACCGCTACTGTAATGAAAAATTTGAAAAATTTTGGACATTACTATCAGTTCAATTATAAAAAATCATACATACCTAAACATAAAATCCAAGTTACGTTCTAATTCTCGAAGACAGTTATACCAGGAATTTTTTGGATTTAATTGTTCTTATCATTTTATAATAAATAAAAAACACGCCATCTAGAAAATTCCGACATCATTAAACCTAAACCTATTTCAAGTTTCAACTTTCAGTATAGATATTTTCTACAAGAAAATGCACTTTAATTAAAAATCTGAATAGGCTCCCTAGGCTTCTTCTATCCTAATGATATCCTAAAACATATCTGCATTAATGATTAAGTAGTGGCACTTGAAGAAACTTTAGATATTTTAACTAGACAAGAAGGGCTAGGAGTTGGGCTCTTGCCGTTGCTTCTTTAATAAACCTGCAACATAGCTACTTGTCGTTTTGAAAGACGTAAGAACTTTCCCGCAGCTTTCACAAGCAAACAAAAAGAGACTCGCAAAAGATCATTGACCAAATTTATAATTTTTCAAACTGAGTCAAAATCCATTAATGTCTTTACAAAGCGTTTCTATTTTGTTTATAAATTATTTCATTCTTATCTTTTTTTCACTATTATTATGAGAACAAAATTTAAAATTTAAGAGGACAACATAATGTACCAAAGTAACATGAACTTATCGTTGTTAGGATCAGTTTTCAGATATTACTCAGCAAGTATTATTATTATACTGTAACATAACCCACCAGAAGGTATATGTACCTAAGTATATTAAAAACCTCAAGGATAAAAGCTAAAAGGAAAGACGTGGTTTCCCATGCAACGGTGATCTCCAACGCTTCCTGATTTCTCTGAATGCAAGCAGGATAATCTGCTCTCTTTTCACCTACCGTCATATTCTCGCATAATATGAAGGTTTCTCAGGGTCTGCCATTTTTTGGCAACTGGAAAAATGTTAATATGTCACTTTTTTATGCAAAAGAATTCTTGGGAGACATAATTATGTTATCTCCCAATCGAGTAATAATTATTATGTATAGATGTAATTATTATGTAGGTATCTACAATTTAAAAAAAATTTAGATGAAATAAAGCGTAAATTGTACTCAATAAGTAAAAAAAACAACCAGTTGGAATATACGAGTAGAAAGAATTCTTATTAACTAATTATCTAAAGATTCAAGAAGGCTGATGCCTAGGTAGGTAGCCTACTCAGATTATTAATTAAAGTGCATTTTCTCGTAGAGAAACCTACTGGAAGTTGAAACTTGAAACATGAGTATGTTTTAATGATGTCGGAATTTTCTAGGTAATTTCTTTTTTTTTTATTCTATTTATAAATTGGGGTGAGTGAGACGCTCGGCTGTTTTTAGAGCTCGGCCAGCAGACGAGCAATGATCCGTATACACCAGTCTGCTAGAGGCGGCGGAATCTGTCACAGTACTGTCAGAATCTGCGAGGTCGTCTTGCTTTATTCATAATCCTGTTTAGAGATTACAAGCTGGAAGTAGTATTAGTGCAATGCATGGTTTAATGTAACGCTTCAAAATGTCACTCAGACTAAAAGCATGCCTTCTGCCTTCGTGTGAAGTCGTGTGTTTTGATTTATGTTGGCAGGCTGCTGCAAAATTAATGATAACTTATGAGTATCATCAAGATAATGTTGCAGCACACACCGAAGCAGGGCGGTTGCTGTTTTTGGAATTTTTTAAAAGTTTTTTTTTGCTGTTGTGATTATTCAGAAAGTTAGAAACGATTCTAGCTTTTTACTACAGGGTAACACATAAATGATGCTCATGAACAAATTTAGAGTTTTTTGATATCACCGGAACGTTTGTATTTATGGATCATTTCCATTTTCCGACAACCATCAGTTGATCAACCTGAATTTAATCTGAGGCCGTTACAAAAAAAATTGTTAAATTTCAACACCGTACTATACGGAAGCGTAGAAGGACCACACACTTAATTTTTTTTGTTATACCTAACATTCCGACTTCTATCTCGGAATTCCGACTTGTAACTCGGAATTCCGACTTGTATCTCGGAATTCCGACTTGTAACTCGGAATTCCGACTTCTATCTCGGAATTCCGACTTGTAACTCGGTATTCCGACTTGTAACTCGGAATTCCGACTTATATCTCGGAAATCTTACTTACCTATTATACAGGGTGCACCATACATCCTTCTCTAATTTCTATCTCCTGAACGCTAAGAGATACAGGGTCGGTCTAGAGAAAAGATGCGGAATTTTATGGTCATCTCGAATCCGTCAAGACATTCAAGATGCTGTGACTGCTCCTGAAATATCCTGAAGAAACTCAAAAATCGAAATTTCTTATTTTTGCCATATCTCTCTTATTATTGGAAATTAATGAATAATTTTTTGTAGGCTTACATAAATCGTCAAGAGCTACCCATTTGTCATTACAAAAATTTTCAAGACCGACTAGATCCAGAAGTTTTCACAGTCAACTTTCGTTTTTCTTATAGCCGCCATATTATTTCTTTATGTCATTCGATATGAAAAAATAATGAAAACCAAAAATTAATAAACTTAAAAAAAAAAAATCTCAAATTTTTATTCTTCTTTTTTTCGAGGAAAAACAAAAAGAATCATCGATATACGTCAACATTGTTAAAATACGCCGAAATAGTGCTTGCCTCATGGTTTTTTAATTTATCTAATGAAATTCGGTCTATAAAGTTGTCTTTTTTGTAAATAAAAAAGAGTAATAAATTTTTTTTAATTTATATTTTGAAATTTACCAGTTTTTGGTTTTTATAATTTTTTTTATACCGAACAACATAAAAAACAATATGGCGGCCATAAGAAAAACGAAAGTGGACTATGAAAATTCTGAGATCTACTTGGCTTTGAAAATTTTTGAAATGTCAGATGGGGTAGCTCTTGCCGACTTATGTAAACCCACAAAAAATTATTTATTAATCTCCAATAATAAAAAAGATATGAAAAAAATAAGAAATCTCGATTTTTCAGTTTTTTCAGGATATTTCAGGAACGGTTACAGATATTTTGTATGTCTTGACTGATTAGAGATGGCCACAAAATTGCGCATCTTTTGTGTAATTTAATCGACCCTGGATCTCTTAGCCTTAGGCCTTAGGAGATAGCAATATATAGAATGATATATGGTGCACCCTGTATACTATAAGCGGGTACGTTAATTCCATCGAAAAAGTGTATAGTCCTACGCTTCCATAACCAGCTACACTGTATCGTATGGGTTTTCACGATCTAAATGATAATTCCGAGTTATAAGTCGGAATTCCGAGTTACAAGTCGGAATTCCGAGTTACAAGTCGCAATTCCGAGATACAAGTCGGAATTCCGAGATACAAGTCGGAATTCCGAGTTACAAGTCGGAGTTCCGAGTTACAAGTCGGAATTTCGAGATAGAAGAGTCGGAATGGATAGAAGTCGGAGGTATAATAAAAAAAATTAAGTGTGTGGCCCTTCTACGCTTCCGTACCCTACTGTATTTTCAAAACAAATCCATTTAGGACCCCTTTATCAGACTTTTTTATTTAAAAATTGGCTAAGGAATAATAATTATGATGAAGCTTAGCAATGTCCATTATTATTACCACCCTGTACTAATCGATATTTTGAAAAAAATAAAAATTTTATTTTATAATTTATGCAAGGTCCACGATTTTTTTTTTTAGTAAGTAAGTGTTGAGTTTACGCGGAATTTTCAACAGACAAAAATAATTTTAAATACCTAAAGGGACCCCTAAAAAATATAAATGCAAAAAAAAAATTAAACAATACCTGATTAAGAAAAGTTGTTATTGTAAAAAAGTTCTAAGAGGCAGTATGGATTCACCCCCTTGCAGGGCGGGGCAAATAAAATTATGATATCAAGAACAAGAAGGCTTTTTGGTGGGTGGTACCTAAGTGTTTGACTGTCGATGTTTCTTTTATTTTTTTCAAGTCATTTCAGAAAAAAAAAGTTAAAATTAATGTTTTACCCCCATTTAAGGGGTAATCTTAATTCATTAAGAAATCTCCACTTGAATTTTCTGAACTGATGAATGAAACACTGTGCATAACTCGAATCTTCCTAATAAGGTAAGTGCAGTAAAAACACAAACTCCCTTGTATGTGAACGGGATGATTCATAACTTGTGGGTTTTCCTTCAAGAGGTTACCGGGCCTCAAAAAAAGGACTTCAAGTCCTAAAAGTACCTAATTCAAAATACTTATTAATCCGGTTAATGAGAAATAAAATATGTAATCACAATTTGGCGAACATAATAGGGGAGTGCTGATATACAGGGTGAGTTTTTCAAAGTGTTAACAATGAGTTATCTCGAAAACGGTTTCATATGTTTTCATGAAATTTAGGTGACGGGGGGATATATTTTACCCCCCTTGTGAGGGGTGGGGCGTAACTTTTAAGTTTGAAATACGGACCCTTATGTTTTATTGAAAATTCGAATTTTATGGCTAAAAACACGTAGAATTTTTCTTATTTTTTTTTTCTTTTCGATCATGGTAATTTTGTGTTCAATTTCTGTAATAAGACAGAACGAAAAAAAGGAAGTATATAGAGTGTTTCAAAACATGTGTCGAAAAATGAAAGGTGTGATTCCTTGGCGCGTTCTGTGAAAAAAGTCCGCAAACCCACCATTTTCGACATAAGTGTACATGCACATAAACGATATATCAGGAACCGTTTCAGATATAAAACTGAATTTTTGTACACATCTTATCAATAATATTATTTACTTTTTGAGCTATAACTAAATTTATTATTTCATATGGCAGTGGCGGAAGTTTTGGGGGTACTTGAAATTTTTTGCCCCTAATTTCTACGACACTGCAAAAATTGGCATTGTGGGAGCATATTTTAAACTGTCGATGTTTTCTACATACAAAAAGGTGATCTTGGTCAAACTGTTTTGGAGGTTCCGTTGATAGCAACTTTTTACCTTAGAAAGAGCCAAGGAATCACCCCCTAAAATGTTACGCACTTATTTAGGATAACCCTGTGTATAGATGAGTGAAAACAGCCAATGGGATCTGTTGGTTGGTTCTGATTGCTTGCGTTCATATAATCAGATGACTAAATTAGTATAACTAATTTTATTAGACTAATTAGGCTATTAGAATAATTTATATATAATTACCTGAGCAAAACATTGTCTCAGAAATAGTTTTTATGGTACATAATGAGCTTACTCTTGAAAGGAATTACAAGTTGTGAATTACCCGTCTCTATATTCATGTATTTTAATCAAATATTTTTTAGATTTTTATTTTATTTAAGGAGGAGAGTCTTAAACCAAATTATCTATTTAGGAAAAAATTGATGCGCAACCCCATAGGACTATTATTGCTCGCGAGAAGCAACTATTTCTCGAAAAATTTCATTCTTATTTTCACTCAAGTCAAGTTAGCCACGCTTTCGGACAAGGGCAGGAACTTCGATTAATGTCTAGCCAAATTTTTTTTCGTTACTGACGGCTCAAATGAAAATATATTTTTTTTTTGTTTATAAAGTCCGTGACCGAAAGCGTGGCTGGCCTTTATGATGGATTATTTGACTTTTTAGAGCAAAATTACAGCAAAAATGACTTTTTTCAGTTTAACTCGTGGTCAAAAGCGAGGTTGGCCAATGTTAAAATTTCGGGCTTCTTCCAGCAAGGTTTCTGTCAGATTTTTTTTGAGTTTATTAAGTAGTGGCCGAAAGCGCGGCTGGCCACTATTACGAATTTTTTGGATTTTTTTGAATGATATTACAGCAAAAATGATATTTTTCCGTTTATTAAATCGTGGCCGAAAGGCCAATATGTTAAAATTTCAGCTTCTTTCAGCAAGATTTCTGCCAGAATTTTTTTCAGATTCTTAAGTCCGTGGCCGAAATTCTGTGGCGCGGCTGGCCAATAGTACGAATTTTCTTAACTTTTTTGAGCAAAATTACAGCAAAAAATATGTTTTTAGTTTCTTAAGTCGTGACCGAAAGCGTGGCTGGCCGTTATTGTAAAATGTCGTAATTTTTGCAACAAAATTTCAGCTTAAATGATTTTTTTAGATTATTAAGTCCGTGGCTGGTCATTATGATGAATTTTTTACTTTTTTTGAGAAAATTACAGCAAAAATAATTTTTTCAGTTTGTTAAGTAAAGCGTGGCTTGCCATTATTATGAATTTTGTGAACCAAATTCACCAAAAAGATTTTTTTCAGTTTGTTAAGTTCGTGGCCGAAAAAGAAAATATGATTATAAAATTTCGGACTTTTCGAGCAAAATTACAGCAAAAATGACTTTTTTCAGTTTAAGTCGTGGTCAAAAGCGAGGTTGGCCAATGTTAAAATTTCGGGCTTCTTCCAGCAAGGTTTCTGTCAGATTTTTTTTTAGTTTATTAGTGGCCGAAAGCGCGGCTGGCCAATACTACGAATTTTTTGGACTTTTTTGAGCAAAATTACAGCAAAAAATATTTTTTTAGTTTCTTAAGTCGTGACCGAAAATCACGAAACAAAATGTCAGCTTAAATGATTTTTTTAGATTATTAAGTCCGTGGCTGGTCATTATAATGAATTTTTTGAGCAAAATTTCAGCAAAAATGATACTTTCAGTTTATTGAGTCCGTGGCCAAAAACACGGCTGGCCATTACTATGATTTTTTACTTTTTTTGAGAAAATTACAGCAAAAATAATTTTTTCAGTTCGTTAAGTAAAGCGTGGCTTGCCATTATTATGAATTTTGTGAACCAAATTCACCAAAAAGAATTTTTTCAGTTTGTTAAGTTCGTGGCCGAAAGCGAAAATATTATTATAAAATTTCGGACTTTTCGAGCAACATTTCAGCAAAAATGAGTTTTTCCAATTTCTCAAGTTGCATAGTTGAAAGCGTAGAATTTGTTTTAAAGAAAATTTCAGCAAAAATGATTTTCCGAAAGTAGAAGAAAGCGTGGCTGGTGGCGTTTCAATTCCTACGATTTTTTTTAGATTTACGACAATTTTATAGCAAATCAAATATTTTTCATTAAAACCGTAAATAACAAAAAAAGAAAACTGAAAATCATTAGTCTCTCTCCCTGGCCGAAAGTGTGGTGGGCCGAAGCCGTGGCTAACTTGACTTGGGTCTTATTTTCAGATTTTTTTTAGAAATCACACGTGTTAATATTTACAAAGCTTTTCATTGAAATTCAAATTTTTGAAACAATTTTCATGGGAAAGTCTAGAAAAGGAGGCAAGGTTATAATGAATCACATCAGTGTTGTACTATAAAAGTCAAAAAGATTAATATTTAAAAAATCAGGTACCTACGTAGATATTTATAGTTTATGACATGTTTCGTTGTAGGTATAATATAATCATGAAGTCTTAGAGCTCATTTTTTCTTCACTTTTTACTGCAATGTTTAACATGACGCTATAGGCTAAACACTCTACGCTAAACTAGCCAAAAATGGAAAAACTGTAAAATATAATAGCAACACACTTACATTCCCATTAATATGTTTTGTAACGTATGTCAACTTGCAAGCTCACATTAAACATAAATCACTCCAAACTAGGACTGAGAACGCAGGTGATAATGTGTGAAGTCGTTAGAACACTACCGCTTTGTCCATCTGGACATACTACTTACATTATTATAAGACTCAATGTTTGTAGTTTATCTTTATCCCCACAACAGAATGCAATTATGCAAATTCTAATAACCACGTAATTTTACATGGTTGTTATAACAAGATGAAGAAAATTATGTCAACAAACACGATCAGTGTTTGCAAACTCTTTTTGCTGGAACATCTGGACATGATAAGTATGTAAGTACCCACGTCAAATTGATTTTTTGCGGAATAAAGAGCCATGGGAATCTTGGAAAATTTAAATTTATGTACTTATTATCGTTTCCCGAACTGATAGAGTATTTATTTATTCTTAGCGAGAATAAATACATTTTTAGAGCTACGTCTTATTCTAGAACGTCAACATATTTGAATAGTTTTAGTTTCATGTAGGATAAATATGTAAGACGCGTAAATTTATCAAATTTACCAACTGTAGTTGTTTACGGTCTTTGAAATAACCATTTAATGTGCGAGCGGCAAAGAATAGCAAGAATTATATATTTTTTAAACACCTTTGGCGATATAATGCATATAGATAACATACACTGTCCACCAAAAATTTACACCAAATGGGAATTTTTTTATTTTCAATTTTTTGAAAATATTTTTGTGATGTTTGTCCTTCCAAACGAATAAATTTCAGCACACAACACAGTCCTCATCTCATCACCAACCCTACCCTCCCCCCCTCTAAAAAAATTAAAAAAAGGTTGTCGATTCCAAATTACCGTTCAAAGGATGTTTTTCATTCTTCGTACTTTTTGTTCTTTTCATATTTTGGCTTTTCGCCAATCCTATCGACCAGCATGGTCATAAAATATTTTTTTTTAATCGTAGTAAGCCACAACCCCTGTTTAATTTTTCTTCACCACTACATATTCGGAAGAGATTCTTCAGAGGCGCCCCTCTTTTAAGATACAGGGTGTGAAGTCCCCGTCAAAATTTCTTGCGCTCAAGTCGCCATATGGTGCTGACAAACTGATCAACTTTGGGCAAAACATTTACTTCATTAGTCTATCATACCGTATTTTACCCTTTTCCTAACCACGCCTCTGACGCTGACGTTATGATGATTGAGAAAGCTCAAGTGAAGTTGGCACCCCTAAGTGCTAATTTTTGTAAAATTTAGACGGCATTCGTTTGTCTATGGTTGGTCCACGATTGTCCAACCAAAATTTTTGTTTGTCCACCGTTCAAAAAAAATTTACCCCAAAATTTAAAGAATAGATTTTTTTGAGGGTGGACAACGAAAATTTTGGTTGGACAAACGTGAACAAACGCTGGAAAAACGAATTCCGTTTGAATTTCATAAACATTTTTACTTAGGGGTGCCAGAAGGGTCTTGTATACGTTCCAAAAACGTCAAGAGCGAGACTGGGATTCAAATTAAACCCACAAGCAGCCGCTGACATTTTAAGGTAACGCAAGTTTAAATTGGTGTATTTCCAAAAGAGAATCAAGCAGGAAGTGATAGGCTTGGGTATATGTATATGGGTCCGAACTTCTCACAATTTATTATGTCTGGCAGAAAATCATTTTTGCCGGTTATTCGTAGAAAGTGCTATTAAGTAGGTTAAATTTGGCCAACCAAACGAAGCCACCTAAAACTAAAAAGCACGTAAAATGGCGCATTTTTTGCCCGAATTACTACGACACTGAGTTTTAAAATTTCAAAATCGGCCATGCAAAAAAGTTTCCATAGTTTTCATAGCAATAGTCATTTTTATCAAAAATTTATTTTGTATTTTGTAGTATTTTGTAGTTTGTAGTTTGTTTGTAAAAAATGTATTTTGAAAATTTAAAAAACAACGCTTAGTGAGAGAGAGAGAGAGAACAATTTCCTACGAAAATTTTCAATGCGTAGATTCGATTCCAACCTTTCGTTCTAAGGAATGAATTCTCATTTTCGAGACATGTGAAAAATTAAAAAGGGTTTCGGAAAAAAAGGGTTTCGGAAGAAGGGTTTCATTTACATAGACGGCAAAGCTCAAATGTTTAAAAAAGTGGTTATGGGTGAAGCCTTCTTCTCATAAATCTTAAGATGCATTTAGGTTAAAACAACTTCCTGTTTGAAAAGATGAGGTTGTTCCAAGTTCGAGAGGGCAACATTCTAAACATTAAACATGCAACCGTGCAAAAATTAAAAGATTTACTTTTGTTTTAAATACCAAAAGGAATTAAAATTACTATACTACTACACACAGAGGGTGTAAATGATAAGTGTGCAAAAAAATTAGAGGGTGATTGATTCCTTATTGAAAATGAAGCAGTTTTTTCAAATAAAAATAAATCATTCGTCCCTATTGAAATACGACCCCTTGATTGGCGAGTCAAAAAAATAAATTTTAATTTTGTTTTTACTTCCAATATTGGCGCTTTAAAATGTATTTTGGATACTCTGATTTAAAAAAGGCATCTTGTATTTTTTCGTAAACATTATCTCCAAGGAAATAAATTATTATTTGAATCCAATTATTTCTTCAACATTTCTATTGAATGCAAATCATGATACGTATAATATGAATTTAATATATTTTTTCTCGAAGATCATTATTATATTTATGAAAATGAATTCAAGAAAAAATTAACATTTTGACATCCCCTAAAATAAAGGATCGAATCTCAAGTTTTTCAGCATTTTCAGCTAAGAATTTTTTCCACTAATAATAATTGATTTGCATCCTAATACTCCGTAGGCAGATAAAATGTAAGTGAAAAATTGTTAAATAAAATATTATATACAGGGTGTCCCATAATATGTGGGCAATCTCTCGGATATGGATAAATTTCGTAAAAATAAATGAAAAAATAGCTATAAAATTAATTCCTCAGAGACACTCCTACAAAGATATTAGCTGTTGAAGTTGAGGGTTGAAAATCAATTTTTTGCAATAACTTTTTTATATCTTGACCGATTTTGATAATTTTTGGTTTTATTTTGTATTATTTGGGACTGTTTAGAATAGAGTTTCATAATCTTTGGTAGCACATACATAGACCTCGGGATGGCATAACCCCCTCATTCACTTGAAATAAAACAATAAAAATAATAATTTTACAGTTTTTTAAGGTTAATTTTCTTTTTATTTGATATTTTTTACATAAAAAATGTATCCTTATTTATTTCGATAGAGCGAACCGTTATCGAGATAAACGTCCTTCTAATAGGTGATACGTCGCAGGAACTTTCTAAAGTTCAAGTAAATTTTAACAAGATGGCTGCCCTTGACAGTAAACTGAACAGGAAACAAAACAATAACTTAATTATAAATACACGTCAAATAGTGTCAAAGATTTCATTTCATGCAGATTCAATTCTAACTGATTTTAAAATGAGTTACACAAACGCTGAATACGCAGAAAATCAGTTAGAATTGAATCTGCATGAAATGAAATTTTTTGACACTGACGTGTATTTAATTAAGTTATTGTTTTGTTTTTTGCTCAATTTACTGTCATAGGTCAGCCATCTTGTTAAAATTTACTTGAAATTTAGAAAGTTCCTGCGACGCATCACCTATTAGAAGGACGTGTGTCTCGATAACGGTTCGCTCTATCGAAATAAATAAGGATACATTTTTTATGTAAAAAATATCAAATAAAAAGAAAATTAACCTTAAAAAACTGTAAAATTATTATTTTTATTGTTTTCTTTCAAGTGAATGAGGGGGCTATGCCATCCCGAGGTCTATGTATGTGCTACCAAAAATTATGAAACACTATCCTAAACAGTCCCAAATAATACAAAATAAAACCAAAAATTATCAAAATCGGTCAAGAAATAAAAAAGTTATTGCAAAAAATTGATTTTCAACTCTCAACTTCAACAGCTAATATCTTTGTAGGGGGTGTCTCTGAGGAATTAATTTTATAGCTATTTTTTCATTTATTTTTACGAAATTTACCCAAATCCGGGAGATTGCCCACATATTATGGGACACCCTGTATATAAGTAGTATAGATACTACAGAAATCTTTTACACAGGTTGTCATTATTATTTAATGCATGAATTCGAAAACAAATCAGATTAGAGCATATCACAGAAGATACTTAATAAATATTAATTTAAGCGCATTGATCCGTTCTGTAATGTCAGTGCAAAGCACTGTTTTATTGAGAACGGGAGCTTTGTTCGTCAATTAATTATTATTACTTACACTCAATGAAAGCGCCAGTCCGTTACACTGACATCATTATATAAACACAACCGAGCTTAATGCTCTTATCAAACATAAGAGCGCCTCTAACGTCTTATTTATTAGAATCATCTAGCCGCATCAGAGATCAAAAAGCCTAATGTATAACTTACTATAGCACTAGCACCAGCGTCACATAATACCGGGTGTGAAAGTCTCTGACATTGTGGTGACTAATTACTTTAAGAAATGTCCACCATTAATACGTACTAATTACATCTCTAATCAAACAGAATTTTTGATGAGCATTTTTGAATAAAAAAAAACATGAACCATCGGTGAGTTTTAATTTAAAATTTAATAAATAATTAATTATTTGTTAATAATAATTAATTCATAATAATAAACTATTATTATTAAGATCTTTGGAGGTTGATTATTTACTTTAGGCACTTGTTAAATTGACAGTGTAAATTTTCTTGATCTGCCAGATATTCACTGATTGTAAAATCTCTTGTACAGAGGTCTTATGAAAATATTTGCAGCCAATGTAAAAACATTTAGTCTAAGCTCCCATGACAAAAAAGGTACCCCATAGAACACCTCAAAATTATAAAGTGAAAATGGCTGAAAAGCATGTAGGTAAGAAACATGTTACGCCTGCCAGACTACTAAAAATTTGTTAACTGTTATTTTTTATGAATTTTTTAATTTTGCTAGAAGAATGATTTTTTTTTCAAAACACCTGCTTGAAATTTATACAATTTGTAGAAAATAATGTACCATTTTTTTTGGCTGACAATTTTTGTTAATTAACTTCTGACAGACTTTTTGTTATAATTTTTTTTATGAAAATGCACGTCATAACATCTTGAATTTGTTTTTAACAAAGTTTAAGATCTCTTCTATCTATTGCAACTTGTCTGGCTGACAATTTTTTTAATAAATTTGTCAGACTTCATTTTTTATCAATTATTTGTTTATGAAAGTGAACTTCATAACACCTAGTAAAAAACAATGTTTTTATGAAAAATGTTTTAAAGTAGATAAAAGGGATCTACATTATTAATTTATAACAAAAAAAATTTTTTTTTTTAGTTACCTACCAACTAAACAATATGTGGTCGCAGCACTGAATAACAATGAAGTCTGTCATAGTAAAAAACATTTTCGCGCTGACGGACCAATTTCATAGAGGACATCGTAAGCTTCAGTTGTTTTTTTTTAACGAGGTGTTCTTAAATGCCAGTGATTGATCTTGATACATGGATGCTGCGCATTCAAAATGAAGTCTGACAAATTTATTAACAATTATCAGCCAGACAAGTTGTAATAGATAGAAGAGATCTTAAACTTCATTAAAAAAAAATCAATGAGGTGTTATGACGTGCATTTTCATTAAAAAATTAATTTATAAAAAAGGCCTGTCAGAAGTTAGTTAAAAAAATTGTCAGCCAGACAAATTTTTTCAAAAATGGTACATTATTTTCTAAAAATTGTATAAATTATCAGCTTTTGATCATTTTTTAGCAGCATTCAAAAATTCATAAAAAATAACAATTAACAAATAATGTTTACTACTTAGTCTGGCGGGCGTAACATGTTTCTTACAATATGCTTTTCAGCCATTTTCACTTAATAATTTCGAGGTGTTCTATGGGGTTACCTATACCTTTTTTGTCATGGGAGCCTACACTAATTTATTTTTGCTATATTTTCAAATTATGAAAATTAAAATTATCTGAAAAATCAATTGATTACTTTTCAGCAAAAAGAGCATAACTTCCTTCGCATAACCAACAGAGACGCACCGCCACTGACAACTGGTAATAGTACCTTCTTAAAACACCTTTAAATTCGTAGAAGAGGGATCATCGAACGGCCTGCAAGATGCTGGGATCCTTTGTGCTTTGATTTCCGCTACCCTTAAAGGAGATTTGATCTCTATTCACAAGTTAGTCAATTCTATTTTATGTGAAATTATTTCGAAAAAGGTGCATCTCATCAGAATAAAATCAGTTCCTTTTATAAGTTTAGTTAAAAGAAAAATCAGGGACAGTCTAAGTGCAGTAAAAGGACCCTATATAAAATCCTGTTAATCATTATTGCCTTTGAGATGACTTAATTTTAAAACACACTTCTAACACCTGCTAAATAACATGCGCAGATGTTATATTTTGAACATTCAAAGAATACCCATCCTGTTAGGTACACACAATTTTTTTTTGCTACAATCTCACTATAATACATATTAGAAAGTCGACTTTCTCACCCAATTTCAGGTAGGTATAGGAATAGGAAATACCCTTTTCTATAATAGTAATATATTTTTTTAATTTAGTCAATTGCCATTACCTACGCTACGACCTTCAAAAAACTTCAGGTATTGGTATGGGAAAGTTTTTTCCAGGTCGCCAGGTGTACAGTTTCATTCATTGTACTCCTTGTTCGCATCTAAAATGCCGTAAAAAATTATATAGATTGATATGTACAAAAATGTAACTCATCGTTTATTAATAAATGAAAAGGAATTTCGCTTTCAGAAAAAATAGGATTTTCACCTCGGTTGAAATTTTTTCAAAACATTTCCGAGCTCCGAGTTAATAAATAAATAAAACAAATAAATAAAGCAAATAACGTTATTTCTTTTATACATATTACTATACCGGGTGGCTGACCGTACCTCTGTACATACCTACATAGGATATTTCCTAATAATATAAAATAGTTTTCATGTTAACGCAATGAATTGTTGCCTATTGTCAAAGTATTTTGACATATTGTTATTAATATTATTTATATTAAACAAAAAATGCCAATATCCAGAAAAAAATCCGGGCAGCAATTTTATGTAACATTTCATTATGTACTTACGTAACATTTCCGGGACCCTAATAAAGGAGCCCAGAGCCACTTTTACAGTATCTTCACCCTTGAGCATTTTGAGAAAACGGGTTGTTTTGCGAATCGATTTAGCGACTAAACGTTTCACCCTACAAAAAAACTCCAAATAAAAAGGCATAGAGGTGGCAGATTCCATAGAGATTAGGATGTATCATTATTTGTTAAGATTTGTTAAGCCATCTTCGAGAAAAACAGGTAAGAGTTTTCATTTTCGTGATTGCAGATAACATTAAAAATTTCAACGAACAAAAACGTCAAAAATTTTTTTACATTTACAAAAATAATTACACAAATTGAAAACTTTTCCCAGATTTTCTCGAAGATGGCTCAAACATCAGATTCCGAATATAACTACATCAACAGAAGCAGCTTTTCAATCTTAGCAAATGACATTTCTCTCAAAAAAAAATTAGGGGGGGGCCTAACAAGGACATTTAAAAATAAATCGTGACAGTCGTAAAAGAAAAAAATCCTTCTTCAGAGGTGAATATTTCGAGAACAGGACTTTTTGGTAGGTTATGCCCATATGGAGACTTCTGATCTACTCATCGTATACTGATCCCCAAAGTAACCTTACAACCTCCTTCATGGGGGTCAATAATATCACGCCCTACCGCAAAATTTCATTTTCAAAAAAGATAGATGTTAAAAAAATCTACACCTTTTTATTTGGACTTTTTTGTAGGGTGAACCGTTTAGCCGCTAAATCGATTCGCAAAAACAACCCCCTTTGTCTTATTCTTCAAAGGTCACCTAACAAAACGTGAAATAAAATTGCTGCGCGGATTTTTTTAGAATTTACATTAATTTTCCTGTAATAAATGTCCTATGATGGTCATCAGCCATCCGGTATGTGCATCATGGAGATGAATATTTTTCTAATTTAAACTTACTTTTTTATCAAAAATAATCGCTTGAATACATCTTTGTACATAATATGTACAAATACAAATACACCGGCTGCAATAGTGGCACAACTCAAAAACCCTTAAAATCGCACTAACTGTTGCATCAAATGTTAAATTTAATACTCTTCCTTGCAACAAGACTGGCACAAAATTAGGTATCATAGATTTCCCGATATGGCGAATTTGTCACTAAAGTATTATAACAATTTGTGCTTCTAAGTCGGACCAATGCACATTTTCAGTATGCCACTGACTTTGTAGGAGGATGTCTTGTTGTGTACGTACAATAGTGACACTTTTGATTTGTGCCGGTTTAGTACGAGTTTTATTATTTGATATAAATTTATTTATTTATAAATCTTTAAAGTCAAATATCTCCAATATTACTATTTTTGAGTTGTGCCACTATTGCAGCCGGTGAGCGATATAGTTTTATGGATTGGGAATTCTAAAAACCCTTTATTCTTTATTTAATTACCTTCTGGACACGTTTGAAAGTTGACACACGGTATAAATATCACCTACATTGTATCTTGTACCTACTTAAATAAATAGTAGGTACCTACCTACGTAACATATAAAAAATTAATTCGATATTTGGAAGTGTCATTATTCATAAATCGTTCTAACAGTCACATCAAGGGTGCAACAACCCTCGTCCTGTGAAAATTAAAGCATGAAAAGTATGGCCATTATCATAAATCCAAGGGGCTATTCAAAAGGGAGTTTATGGCTGCAATAAAAGCTGTGAAACCTATAGTCACGTGACTAGCAAAAGTATAGAATAAGTTTATGGATGATTTTTATAGGCAAGAACGATATTTCCATAATGGATTGAGCCGAAATAACTTGTTTCAATATATTACATATTGTTATTTTTTATGTAAGTAGTAATGCATCATTACCATAATAATTATAATTAATTTAGATATACAAATTTATTTGCCAATTTACTTAAAAAAAAATTGCACTGTCTTAATTTAGAAGGTATAACACAAATTTATCCTATACCTACTTCAAAAAATCATGTAGCAACATGTTTAACTGCAACTTGCATTTACCTAGGTACCTACTTAATAAATAAATAAATAAATTAAATAAATAAATAAATTTTTAACTTGTTGGGGTTTAGGTTCTTGGTTAAAATATTTTAAATTTAATTTTTGTAAAATAAATCGATTTTTACTTTAAATAAAAAAATAAATACCTAAATTATTGTTAATTATTTTATAGATCACATCTGCTATACCTAAGTGAGTAAATTTCTTGAATGTCATCAAGAGTTGCGACGACAAAAATGAACTTTATTCAAGGTAAACTTGTGATCTGGCTTATGAATTTTGTAAACTTTTTATACTTTTATTAACGTAAAGAAATTGAGATTTCTTATCCGATGAAAAGTTTCATATTGTAAAAACATGTATATTACAAAAAAGTAATCTCGAAGATGGCTGGAGACTATTTTATAAACGCTCGTTATTAGATATTTAAATTAGGTTGCCAGTCAACTGAGGCAACTTAATTGGCAAACTTGCATAAAATCTGAAAATGTTCATCGATATGATTAGATTAGCCGCTTAATGACTCCTCAAATTTATAATGAGTAAAAAATACTGCCCGGTCTATCTTGGGAAATTAATCAATTTACGTATAATTTTCTTATGTGCATTCCCCGAATTAATGTCCTTTCAAACTAACAAACCGCAATTTCGAAATTTATAAAAACAAAGAGCTGCTGTGTGAACAAACCTATAAATTATACAGGGCCATCGAAAAGGTAACAAGCCTAATAATTTGGAAAGTGAAGATCTATACAAAAAACGCCGAAACAGGTCGATTTTGTTATCAAAGTAGGCATATTTTCATGACAAATTTAACTACCCAAGTTCATCCCCTTGGCAGAGGTAGCTACCCCTTTGCTTATCATCATAGGGAACAGATATCGAGTGATACATCATTTGAAAGCTACTTGAATTATCTTTCGTTTTTCGCGTACATCTTCAGTTTCCAAGTTATTAAGGCGAGTTAAGTTTTCGTTGGGCCACCCTGTATGTAAGCGAAACCCAAAATATCGTTGTAAAGATAATTCAAGTTGCTTTCAAATGATGTATCACTCGATAGCTGTTCCCTATGATGATAAGCAAAGGGGTAGCTACCCCTGCCAAGGGGATGAACTTGGGTAGTTAAATTTGTCATGGAAATATGCCTACTTTGATAACAAAATCGACCTGTTTCGGTTTTTGTATAGATCTTCACTTTCCAAATATTAGGCTTGTTACCTTTTCGATGGCCCACCCTGTATAATCACTCTCGTTACTCGAAGTTTTCTTCTTGGAATTAATGTTGGTTTGTTGTCTTTTCACTAAATATCAATAAATAAATTTTATTAAATTTTGTAAGGCAGTAGAAGGAACTTTCCTCCCCCATCCGAGGCAGTACCACTACCGTACACACAATTCGTAACTTTGTGGTCTCTAAAAAATATTAAAAAAAAAAATTCAACATCTGGAATCTGAGTCAGGTATCAGCACCCTATCAGCGTCCAGCACCCTATAGCCCTCTTCCCAGTCTCCTTACGCCAACATTCCTCGATCTCTATATTTTCTTGTCTTTACAGCCTTTAAAGTAAAATACTGGAGGCTGCCAGAGGTTGATTTTTCTGGGAATGTAAGTATAAAAAGTAAAGTAGTCCGCAATTCTTCCGGATCTCTTTTTGACCACAAACCCTCACACTTCATGGCAAAGCGTTTGTTTCGGCTCTAATGATCCATCCACTTGTGCCAGGGAAGTTGCTCAAGTCATCTTAACTGTTATGGAAGCCTACATTATCTTTTCAAAAAAACAGCCCTCAAACAGCAAATCTTCGTTCAACAAAAGATGCACGGAAGCTGTCGCCTCCAAACAACTGACTTTTCGTCAAGACGAGAGAGCGCCGACGGCACAAATCACTAAAATTTCATCCTTCCTCGAGGCAGGTGGAAAGAAATAATAGACCAAACCAAGGAAGCTAACAACAAAAGAATTAGGAACAAACTTCTCTCCTGCCCTAACGGTTCAAAATCTTTTTGGTCGGTAACTAAGGCAGTCAGCCAGAACTTCACCAGATCCAATCTTTCACCACTTACACGGATAGATGGAACTTTTGCATCCAAGGCTACTGAGAATGCTAACTTGTTGGGGGGAGTATTTTCGTCATACTCTTTCGTCGACTTTCAGGGAAGGACCCCGCCAATGCTCCCTTCCGTCTAATCCAAAATGTCAGACTTTGTTTTCCCACAGCGTATCATAAAGCACATTACGTTAGACTTGCGGATCCAAACAATCCAGTCGAGAATCATGGGGAGCCTCGAGGGGTTGCGTCCGATATTTCAAGAGCTTTCACCGTGTCAATCATGATGGATTGTTGGCAAAACTGCAGGCTTATGGCATGCCCGAGAAATTCTGCTTGTGGCTTGCAGTGATCTTGGAGATCGCTTCTTACAAGTGGCCATCGATGGAGTTCTTTCGGAGACCTCTTCCATCAATGACGGCGTGCCTCAGGGATCCATTATATCGCCGACTATCTTTCTCATATTTATCAACGATTTGCTTGAAACAACAAATCGAAAAACCCTATGGTTTATAGCTAAAATAGGTATATAGTTTTGCTGATGACAGTACATTTATATCTTTCTATATCTTAGATGCACGATCATCTGTCATCCACGCACATAATCGCGCAGAGAGCAAGAAGTTGCCATACTTGACAATGACCTACAAGAGATTAATAGCTTAGGACAATAGAAACAAAGTTCAATTTACTGTTGGAAAAACTCAACTAGTCACCTTATCCAAAAAGGCTAAAGTTTTGGAGCCCAGATACGATGATGGCGGTGATGGGACACTCCATCGTCATCTCTTCGTTTACTTGGAGTGAGTCTCGGAGCGAACACTCCTTTGCATGACCACGTTGCAGGTCTGGCACACAGTGCTTCTCAAAAACTTGGAAACCGAAAAAACTTGGAACACTGTTTCGAACAAAGAAATCTTATACACCTCAACAGCTTCTCCTCTTATCACTTATACAAGACTCAAATCGGACCATACTTGGAGTATTGCTCACAAGTTTGGAGCTCAGCTCCTAAACATACGCTGAGATATCTTGACTTGAGATAGTGAACTTTATCAAATCTTCACCAGGCTGGTAAAGTTATTCTTCTACGATACTGCTGGTCTTGTTTTAATTTACAGAAATCCAAGCTTAAGTAGAAGTTTACTATTTTAAAAATTTATTCTTTTTTTTCTATTCATATATTTGCATTATGAAAAATCAAGTGCGGAACTTCATTTCAAGATATTTTTGATTAGAGAAAAATAACAAATTTCAATTTTATGAAATTGAATTTTAAAAAATGTGAGTTTTCATACAGTTTTACCGCTCGGTGAATGTGATATTAAAAAAATACATATAAAGAAATATAATACAAACAATAACCCTGCTAATTAATTATTATTACCAATTTATCAACAGTTTTTTATTGACAACTATGCAGAAACATAATCCCAGTCAGATTGATAAATTTGCTATCAAAGAATAATAATTGGTTATTTAATACGTCCTGTAACTCGAGTATACCTACTCCGAATTGTGCAAGAGAAAACAAACACGCTTGATCAGGTCTTTTATTTTTTATACATAAAGCTTCAGTGAATAACTTTTTAAAATTTAATTAAAAATTCTTAAACGGACGTAACTTTTGTTTAGTATCACCTATCTACAGGGTTACTGGTAACTGGATACATTCCTTTGGTGATCTGATAAAACAAGAGGTAAGGAGTAAATTAACCCCAACATGCACCATACAAAACTCAATAGATTTTGAGATATTTCGATTTTCAACTTTTCTTAAAAAAATGGTTTCAGATGTCTTGAAATGTAATTTTCAAAAAATCTACTTTAACTTTTTGATTTTTTTTTTGCTGGAATACTTGTCCAATACTATGCTTCCTTCTGGAATAAAAAATATCCTGAGGTATTTCGATCGTGTGAAAATTTCAAAGAAAAACTTTCACAAACTATTTTTTTTAAATAAGATTTAAAAGTTTTTAAAAGTTATTTTCGCAAAATTGTCAAGGCACCTTGCGTACAAATTGTTTTAAAAACTTCCCTAGTGTAGTAGCTATCTAACAAGGTACGAATCTTGTACAAGAATAACAGAATCTCCCCGCTATGTACCGTTACCGAGGAACAAATCCTTAAGTCGGGACGTTTTAAAAAAAATACGGCCCTGAACGGGGGTCTTAAAATTGTTGGATCCGGTCCATTTTCAATAGGTCGTATTGGGGGGTCACGAGCTTCGTCCCTACCAAGTTTCGTCCCGATCGGTAAAACTTTCAGACACTTAGAGCGGCTATTACTAGGCTATTCCCGAAAAATCCCGAAATTCCCGAAAAAATGACACTTCCCGGGAACAGATCCCGCTCATTTTCAATAGGCATCGTGCCACGGTGCGCCTCTTCAATCGAGCCAAATTTCAACTTTCCCACATGAAAACTGGCGGCTCTAGAGTGTTTCCTAGCAAAGTCACAGACAGACAGACCGACAGACAGACATTTTTCGGGCACAAGAATACGTATACTTACGAAACTTCTGTGACTTTGCTAGGAAACACTCTAGAACCGCCAGTTTTCATGTGGGAAAGTTGAAATTTGGCTCGATTGAAGAGGCGCACCGTGGCACGATGCCCATTGAAAATGAGCGGGATCCGTTCCCGGGAAGTGTCATTTTTTCGGGAATTTCGGGATTTTTCGGGAATAGCCTAGGAAACACTCTTAGTGTCTGAAAGTTTTACCGATCGGGACGAAACTTGGTAGGGACGAAGCTCGCGACCCCCAAATACGACCTGTTGAAGATGGGCCGGATCCGAGAATTTTAAGACCCCCGTTCAGGGCCGTATTTTTTTTAAAACGTCCCGACTTAAGGATTTGTTCCTCGGTAACGGTACATAGCGGGGAGATTCTGTTATTCTTGTACAAGATTCGTACCTTGTTAGATAGCTACTACACTAGGGAAGTTTTTAAAACAATTTGTACGCAAGTTGCCTTGACAATTTTGCGAAAATAACTTGTAAAAACTTTTAAATCTTATTTAAAAAAAATAGTTTGTGAAAGTTTTTCTTTGAAATTTTCACACGATCAAAATACCTCAGGATATTTTTTATTCCAGAAGGAAGCATAGTATTGGACAAGTATTCCAGCAAAAAAAAAATCAAAAAGTTAAAGTAGATTTTTTGAAAATTACATTTCAAGACATTTGAAACCATTTTTTTAAGAAAAGTTGAAAATCGAAATATCTCAAAATCTATTGAGTTTTGTATAGTGCATGTTGGGGTTAATTTACTTCTTACCTCTTGTTTTATCAGATCACCAAAGGAATGTATCCAGTTACCAGTAACCCTGTATATTTATGACAATTTTCCAAATTCAATAGTTTTATTCGATTTTAGGTTTATGTCTTATGTGAAATTTCCTGGTGAGGTCATTTTAATAGGTTTACCTTTCCGATGAATCTTTGCGTGACGTTAAAAATGTCGATTGCAATAATTGTAGGCCCTGTTCAGTCTTCATGAAATTGGGTGCAATAAACATACGTGAGCAATGGCAGGACTCTCAAAATTTTGAAAAAGTAAAGTTTCATCTTCATTAACCTAAACTTTTTACCGCATTTAAGGACAATGGTCCTGATCGACTCGAAAATATTTCTAATTTTTGAAACGAAAACTCGAAGGGGCATTTTGGGTATAATCATCATTGGATCCTTTTTATCTTTTCGGCGTTAACTTGAATGAAAATGTTATAGATCTGTTATAAGCCATATCGATCAATAATTATTATCACAACAGTTTTAGTAGCAGAATGCTCGCATCGCTTTTGGTGAAATCTTTTACACTTTCCAGATCAAAAGATGATGTGGTCTTACAAAATGACAATTCATAACTCGAGACAATTATTTGAGAAACTAAATTAAAAACGAAAGACTTTTCAACAGAACAGAAATTTTCAAAAACCTTAGAAGAGCAACTTTTGAGCCAAAGAACATAATATTACATCGAGAGTATATGGAGCAAGATTGCACATGTTTAATGTGCTTTAAAACTATCGGAACGAATCAGTTTTGTTAAAACTTATACCCCTTATCAGTTGACTGAACTGGCAAGAGTCCAAACCGTATGCTTCTGCACTTTTGCCACCACCACCACCACCACCACCATCACTTCGTTTTACCTTACTTAAGTTAGAGTAGAAAAAAATTGGTCGATTAAGTAAAACGTTATTTTTTCTTGATCTCTAATCGTCATGCTCCTTCCATTTATTGTCAAATATGGCTGAGGAAAGTCATTTACTTGAGCATTCTTCTGAATTAGAAACAAACTTTTTGAAAACAAATTCTATTGACGATAAAATTATTTTAAAAAATTCACAGTAGGTAGAGGTGCCTGCAATAAAAGTCTTATTATCAATGTTGATTTTTTTAAGAACGTTGTATCTTGTATCTGTGCTGCAGGACATCAAAACTGCTAATCCAAGAGCCATTGAAATGGTACCGACGACTATTATTATTTATTATAAAGCGTGCATTAAAACGCACGGTGTATTAAAACTGAGCAAGGTCGTTTCTCCTTTTTAGCTTGCAAATGTAATTCTAGCGGTAGAACTATACAGACGTGTCACTAGCACTATTATATGTAGAGACCAGACAGATTGTCTATTATCTATCATCATTAATGTTTGTAATATGCAATAACTATCAAGGCCAAGAAATCAGAATGATTGTTTAACTAACTTTTCTCTTTAATCTGGTAATCGAGATGACTAAAGCGTTCGTCACCTACTCGTACAAGCACCTGGTCTGGATAATGGCAAGGAGTGGGTACGTTATAATGGTATCGCTTTAATATAATTTTCTTCCATTAGTTTATTATTATAGCCGGTTAAATGGATGTTTATTTATGTTTATTTTTATACATCAAGTAATGATAACGATGACATAATAATTTACAACTTTAAAACATTAGCAAGCACATACACTTTAAAATAACTTTTAATAAATGTTCAATAACACGTCCATGCTTATGTGAAGTAATTAATTGACAAAACAAAAAACTTGCAAGTTTGATGGTTTTTCTTTAATTACCTCAACTAAATGTCATTTGGGTTTCTTATGAGCTCCAGCAGACTGATCTTATATCGCTTTATGTCTTAATTTTTTATACCGTGCGTGTTGAACTATAACATAACATGTCCATAATGCGTTTTTTATTAGTAGTGAGAGTTTAATAATGCAAGTATAACGACGTCGAGAACATCCTATCCAATCAACTCCATAATTTTAATAAATCCCAAATTCACTCACTATGTTTTTCTTTATATGAGTCTCTACACTTACACTATTATGCACTTGTTTGTTATGCATGAAGTGGATACATAATACATATTGGTTTGATGAAGGCCTCATATGGTTAGTTTTTAGACTCTGATGTTGGAGAAAATTGACAAAAGTTCGCCAAAAAGAGCTTTATTAAATCGGCATTATGAAAAAGGTTAGCCCGACGCAGGCTGATTCTTCTCCACTCTTCATACGCGAGGTCCACGTAGAATTTCGCCAATCCTGTCGTAACCATTCGCTTACTTGAAGCGATTGGGGATTGACACCGCTTTGCTGATGCTGGTGGTTTATTTTCATCGAGATTTTCATTGATATTTTGCTTATATTTTTAATAAACAAACAAGCCTTTGTCTTCCATTTATTTCCCAGCAGCAGAGTGCACGTTGCGTGACACTATAAACAATAGATGCTGACTTTATTATAGAACTGCATGCGCCTTCCTTATGTCTAGACACCTTCCTGCGAATAATTTAGACATCATCCATTATTATGATATACATTTTGACGTTAACGAGATATATCTTACAGGGTTCTCCGTTTCAAGTTGGCACCAAAAAAGAGGAAGAAAAGTGAAATAATTTAAATCTCCTCTTTAAATAACATTTTGCATCCCAGACAGTCCAGGAAAGTGTTCAACTTTATTATGTGGCTCTCTCGGAGGGAGTCTTCAGCGAACTGAACATCATTCCCGCTTGTACCTATGTATAGGTACTTAGTGGAGATTGCATGGACTTCTTGCCCTGGATATTTACAACTGTGATATTGTATTACGTAATAATAATTGCTTAATTACGTAGGTATATATGTATTTTTCATGGCACGTTAGTGCGTCGATGAGATTTGTGTGCATTTTTCACAGAATATCTTGTAAACATTTAACTTTGATTTCAGAAAACCATGAAACGCCGTAAAAAGGTAAGATATGGAACGCTAAATATGACTAAATAATAAAATATGAGAAGTGCCTATTTGAAAAAATCAAGGTAAGACCCTTCAGAGGGTCCAAAAAATTATGTGTCATAGCGAAATGATGTTACAATAGTGTATTTTTTTGTTAAAAAATACAGTAATAGGAATAAAAAAACAGTTAAAAACCAGGCGCTCTGTAATGTTTCATACAAGTGTTTGGAAACGATCTATACATACAGAGTGTTTACTGTAAGGTTGGCCAAACTTCACAAGCTGATTCTTATTCAGACTAAAATAAACAAAAAGTTTCCCATAAATGTGTGTCCGTAAATGCACCGTTTTTGAGATACAGGGTGTCGAAGAAATATTATTTTTTCAGTTTTTTGAAGATATCTGGGGGACCGTATGAGATACAATGTTCAGCTCTTATACACACTATGTGCTTACCGATTCCCTTATTTTCGCCGTAAAATAAAGGTTTTAAAAAAATTCAGTGGCGTAGATTTAGGGTATTTTGAGGGTTTTGACCCCCTAATTTCTACGCCACTGGAATAAATGCGATTTTAAGCAGCGTCCTTGAACCGTCCATGTTTTCTACACCAAAAAGGTACTCTTGGTTAACGGCTGTAAAGTGAACCGTTTCCGAGAAAAATGTCATTTTATGAGAGAAAACAATAATTATAGAAATAAATTTTCACTTACTTTCATTTTTCCAAAATGCTGTTGAAAAATCGTTAAAAAAGTGATGTTTTCTCTCATAAAATTACATTTTTCTCGGAAACGGTTCACTTTAGAGCCCCTTTAGAGTTATTTTAGAGTTTAGAGAAATAAGCATAACAATTTTGTTGGAATACGTTCGCCACTTTAATTCTTTGCTGTCTAAAATTTTTAAAGGTTAAAGGTTAAAGGTTGTATAAAACTTCTCGAAAAAATTCAGACCGATTCCTTTAAATATGTGCTCATAAATGGTTATAGAAATTTAGCAATTTTAACCCTATTCCTACCCACGCCACTGGAATAGTTATAGATAAAAAAGTGTGAAGTTCGAAAAACGTTTCCCTAGCAGGCTGTTAATTTAATTTGAAAGTTTTTTCCACCTTGCTTCGACAGAAGTCAAATAAATTATACCAAATTTAACGAAAATTCAAATGGCGGCAATTTTGAAACGTCTCGACCGATTTCGCTCAAATGCAATATCAGACCACTTCCTAAAGATATCTAACTGCCATAAAAATTTATCTCCTTAGATTAAAAACTGCGACCTGAAATGGTGTGACAAGAACGTGTTTTTGCGAACTTTTCCCTTACAAACCATCATACGCAACATTTTGATTTTTTTTCAACGAAAATTCAAAGGTCTCCATAAGTTCTACAGGAATCCTTAATTTCGAATAAAATACTCAAAAGATAAACTTATAGGAGCACTTCTCGGAGTATTTTGAAAACCAAAAATTTGCATTTTGTGAGAAGCCAATACTTACATTATAAAAAGCTAACCTGTGAACATTTAATGATTATTGGTGATTTTCGTAAAGTGGTGATGTGGTGTCCTCAATAGTGTTTTTTCCTAATAAAAACACACTAGGTAACACATATTCATATTTTTCCAAATTTATTATTGTTGTATTGCCTTTTTCTTATTCTTGTTTTTCATTTAAGTTAGAGAATTTATAAGAAATAAACATAACAATAATAGCTATACAAGAAAATATATAGAAATGACTAAAAATATTCGTATCTATACGTCATCAGTGGCAGCTCGTGGATTGTAAAGTTAGTGAAGTGTGTATCTAGGTCCGGTCAGCTCGATACTTTTTTTTTGCAAGACGCGGTCAGCTTTAAAATTCGACTTTTGTGCATGAGGTCCGGTCAACTGGAATTTTTTTTTTGCAAGGTCCGGTTAGACAAAGTCCCTCGCAAAGTCCGTTCTTAAAAAGTCCGCTCAGCTAGTTTTTTTTGCAATCCCGGTCAGCTCGAAAATTCGACTTTTATGCATTGGGTTTGGTCAACTGGAATATTTTTTTTGCAAGATCCGGTTAGACAAAGTCCGCTCAGCTAGTTTTCTTGCAATCCCGGTCAGCTCGAAAATTCGACTTTTATGCATTGGGTTTGGTCAACTGGAATATTTTTTGCAAGGTCCGGTTTGACAAAGTCAGTCGGTTGGTTCTAAAACTCGATTTTTGCAAAGTCCAATCAGCTTGAATTTTTCTTTACAAGGTCCTATATTTGATGAGAGTATCGAAAAAAGCTGGAATTTTTGGACTGACTGGAGAATGGACAAGCGATATCTGCATGCGAACTGACCGGACCTTGCCAGATCTTGTCAAACCAGATTTTTCCAAAAACAAACTAACAAAAAAAAACCTAAAACCAATACAAAACAGACCTGACGCTTTATATTTAAGAAGATTTTTCTATTGTAAAATGAATTATTTATTTTGAAATACATGAAGTGGTACTTCATTCACTTAATCTTAAACGTCGCTATTACTGAAAACTGCATGGGAATGAAGGATATCATATATAGGGTGATCAGTAACTCGAGCACTCCGAATACATTTTAAATGGTCATTAAAATTAAGGATATTCTGCAAAAAAAAAAATGAATACAACTGTTCGTTTTCAAGTTACAGAGTTTCCCTCATCCGAGTTTAAAGGTAATTTTTTCAATAACCGTGATCAAAATTCATGAAAAATTCAGGTTACTGTAATGTCTGGAACGGATACCATATAATTCATCAATTTTTTTTCCACAAAACCTCTTTACAGAGGAATTGAGAATGTAGGAAATTGATACCATACCTAAATCTGAACGAAATTTGAAGTTTGGCAACCGCCTAAACTCAACTTTTAGAATATAAAATATTCAAATGCCTTATCGTTGCTATGGAAATAAAAATAATAACAATATACCATCTAACCTGACACATGTTCAGTGCAGTGTTGCCACCTTTTTTTCTACAAAAATGGTCATATCTTTAGAATAAAAGAACTTACAACACTGCAGTAAGAAAATTTATCACTTTTAAAAAGTGAAGTTTACCGCAGCATGCTCCGAGTGCGCGAGTTACTGATCGTCCTGTATAATTAAGGACATTCTTAATAAATTATGGGATGACATTTATTTTATTAGGTATGTTTGAAACGAGGTTTGATCTGAAATAAACAAAAAACTTCGAGAACTTTATACATCTAGAATCTGTACGTTAAGTTATATTTCAATTTCCACGTTTCGATTAATCGGAATCATCATCAGCTTTCGTTTTTCTCATAAACTCAATATTATTTTTTTTATTAATTTAGAAAACGCTTTTATACCTATTACATTTATTTTATAACATGATGTAACACACTTGGGAAAAAGCGAATATACAAAAAACAATTAAATAAATTTAACATTTACTTGGATAGTTAAAACTAAGTTCAATAAAAAACAAAACGATTTAATCACTTGTGATTTCTTAATTATTATTCTAATAACTATTTAAATAAAATTTTAAATGCATTTAAAAAAATGTTTTATAAAAAAATTATTTTTTTGTTTAAGAAGGTAGGTGGTAGGTATTAAAATACAAGTTGAAATGCTCGTTCTAAATTAATAATAAAGTACTTACCTACCTAATACCTATTGCATTTAGGGATAAAAATTTGGGTTGAAGGTAAGTAACTAGGTATAAAAAAAAAACTACGTACCTATCCTATACCTAAGAAGATACTTTCCTTTTTCAGATTGGTAATACATATTTACAAAACTTGAAACTTAACACCGAAATTAATATTATTAGATGTTCTTTTTTATTAAATTTAGGTACTTTAAAAATTGAGATAATCATGGCAGAGCAAATCAATAAGTATATCTATAAAATGAATTCAACGACTATCATCCTTCTTTGAATTTTATAGGTAGTTAATAATCTTGTAATAAAATAGCAACTTTATTACTTATCTATACCTATACCTAGACGTTTCAATTATCAAGACTTCATGCATGCACGTCTGAAATTCCAAGAGTCTTGGGTATACCTACCTTACCTACCTGTACAAATAATTGCAAAAACAGATTAAATTCAACTAAGAAGAACCTTTCTTACCTTGTATGATTCGCAGAAATTACTCTTGACTCTCGATGTTAATTTTTTTAATTCTTCAATTTAGTAGTCACTTTAATAAAATGTAATAATGATAATCCTAGCAGACGACATAATTATTAAATCACGCGATGCACCGGAACCGGTTCAAAACCGTAACTCCTTGCGAGCAAGTCGGATTTGAACTGGACGAGAACGAGCGGCAACGGCTAGCGTAGCGACTGAGCTCAGGCGCTGAGCGAGCGGTCGCGGCTTTCTGCTAAGGCTAAAAGGAAAGGCTAGACTAGCAACGAATTAGAGTATGAAGAAACAAGCATGTGAGAATGCAGAAAGGGCCGTGCTGCCAGCTGCCGAGTTTCGGAGATAATTTTATTAAATGGAATTTCATTCAAGAAGGAAGCTGACCCTTAACAGCTCTAGTCTCAGGGCCGATTAACCCATCAGGCAAGATAATATTCTGCACAGGGCTGCAGTTTTTTTTCAGATAGCGAATTTTTTTATTAATATTATTGGAGTTTTTTTTTCATCGTTCCCAAAGTAGGAGATTTCTTAGCTAAAAATTTTTGTCTATTTAGGGCGCCAATAAGATGACCTAAACGCGGCACTGTATCCTGCTATAGCCCTTCAATCCCTCATCTAGGTATTTACGGTGGTAAGTTTTATTAGATCACTTAAACTTAAAACATACAAGACACAAAGTCGGTTGTGTACAAACTTTTACCAATTTTACCCCACCCCCATCTACATCGGCGTTTCTCAATTGGGCGAAACTACCTGAGTGACCCTTCGGCACCACGGGGGGGCCTATAATCCTACAGCTCAATTGGGCGAAGGAATTTTTAAATACCGTTGAGTTATTTGCATGCTTTAATGTGGCTACGTTGCCAGATTTTACAGAAATTCCGATTTTCTACATTAAATAAAACTGAAAAAAAGAAATAAATAATATTAATATTTGATGTATTATTTTTTTAAGTTCTATCAAATACATCAAGCCCTTAGTGCATTTACAATTATTTTATACTATACTTATCTATACAGCAGAAACATGAACATGAAACATTTTAATAGAAAAGTAAACGTCGTTGCTATACCTACTCAAATAATCCATAAAAAGCAATCAATTACTTGATTGCTTGAATAATTGATTTATCATAAATTTATCATAATTTTCAATTAATTGACTAGGTTATGGCCTTTGAGAAAATCACGATAAATTTTCACGATGTTGTCAATTTCATGTTGCAATACTTTAGAAAAGTATTTATTTGCAGAAGTCATTCAGTCTGTTTCAAATTTCTTATTTTTTGTTTACACATCTGAAAGTGCTGTGAAAAAATACCATTGCAATGACATACCTACCTAGTACCTATAAGGTACTCCACCGGAAGGATAGAAATAATAGAAAGTTGTGTTAGAACTCCCTAATATTATTTTAGTCGAAAATGTTTCCTAATTTTCACGAAAACGATCGATTGAACGATTCGATTGCATACTTAATAATTAATATAGCAGAAAAGACTTTTGTTTTAATTCTTGAAAAATTATTCATTTAATATTTCTCTGTCAAATAATTAGGGGATTCAATATTTAAAATTAATCATTTCAACATATGAAAATTCCTGTATGGTATGTGATAATAGAATTAACATTTTTTGTATGGGAGAGGATGATTTTCTCCTACCTATTTTTTGCATTTCCTACGTGCCCTTCAAGTGTGTCACGCGTGTTCATTAACACCCTACGTATTGAAAATTGTAAATATGATTATTATTGTTGCGATTTAGTTTTGAAAATAAATGTGAATTATTAAAGAGAAGTTTAATTTTTAAATTTTATTGATTAGAAGTAGTAAATTCCAGAGATATTTCTCATTGGAATTGCTTAGATTTAAAAACATGGTGAGTTTTCAGTAGAAAATATGGAAAACACGAAAGGTCATCATTTTGTTACTAAACATAAATCATAGTTCGTTAATACTATTCAACAATCCCTTGAATATAGTAAATGATAAAAAACTTCTCTCATTGGCCACCCTTTAGTGTCGAACAAGTAGCAGTTATTGAAAATAAATCTGGCAACACTGCTATATATATGGGCAAGGCCACACATGTATTTCTTTGTCTGTCCAGTTATCTCTTATAATCCCCTAGTTTCTCGTTTCTCGCCCAATTGAGCCCTGGGATTAGTGAATAACATAATCCTTCGCCCAATTCGGTATCGCCCATCTACATAGAGGGTGGATGCATGGTGGTGGCAAGAAAACGCTAGGTATTATAGACACAAATGACACAGGGCAGTTCTTGACCTTAATATGGAAAATATTTCAAGACGCGTTTCCCGATATCTTTTTTTTTAAGAAAACAATTTCATATGTATATATTCGATCTCCTAAAAGGCTTACACTTCAAATAAAAAATATTTGAGTTAAAATAATGAAATTTGAAAATATTTTAAGAAAAACTGTAATGTAATAAACGATGTGTCACTAAAATCTCAGAAAATTAGAAATTAGAAATACATAGGTACCTAATAAAATAACAATATCGCCAAGGACTTTTGTATTAGTAGGTTATAGGATAGGTAGGTACCTACCAAAAGGCATCAAGCAGAAGGTATCAAAAATAATAACAACCTATGTCAACGGATGAAATGACATTAGTTTTTTTTATGTCATATCTTATGTTTGGGTGGAAAAAAACTTATGAAATAGTTCTATGGACTCATAAATAACAAAAATTTCAAAAATAATTCTTATATTGTAAGAAAATCAGTGATATGCCAACTCTTTTTTCGTTAAAAATATTGAATGCAACTCTCCCACGAACGCCGCTGGTAAAAATAATACAAATTTTTGTCCTTGAAAAATCACTATTATCAGTGCCTCAGAAAGAAACAGTGTCCGCCAAAAAGTTTACATCAATGTTTTTTTTTTGTTTCCATCTTTTTTGATTTGTTTTGTCAGAAATTTATGCTTGTCGAAAGCTTAAATTTGAGCACACTAGATACATTGTGTGCACATTTTAGTTCCAGAGAAAATGCGTTTATCTAAACTTCAAAATCCAAAAAATATGATATTTCGAAAAATATAAGTGCTTTACTTGAAATTTTGACAACATTCGTTAGAAATTCACCAAATGTAATGTCAGTTTAGAAAGCCAAAAAGTACCTATTAAAAAAATCAAGGAAACAATCTATCAAATAAAAAAAAAATCTTTAAAATTTTATTCTTTATTCGAAAAAAAAAGAAAATGATTTCACCGAATAACGTCAATATCACGTCGCGACTTGGTATTGCTTGCCTTATAGGTTTTTTATGACATTCGGTTAAACAAAGGTTATTTTTTTCGACAAAAGAAGAACAAAAATTTTTAAGATTTTTTTTTATTTTTGAATGTCGTGAGAGATTATTTTTTGTTTCCTTGATTCTTTTAATAACGAATGACACGGAAAAACATAATGGAGGCCATAAGAAAAACAAAAGTTGACTATGAAAACTCTGCGATCTAGTAGTCTTTGAAAATTTTGGAAATGACGGATGATACCTTTTGATGACTTGCGTGTAAACCTACAAAAATATTTTAATTTCTTTTCAATAATAAAAAAGATATGATTGAAATAAGAAATCTCCATTTTCAAGTTTTTTCAGGATATTTCAGCAACGCCTGAAGTTTTCATAAATTTTCTTTCAAACTCTTGATATAAGCATAAAATTGTGCAACTTTTCTCTAATTTAACCCACCCTGTATCTTTTACCGTTTCCGAGATCCCATAATGATGAACATCGAATTGTTAACCACCCTGACTTGAATTTTCAAAAATCGCGTATCACTATATTCAGAACAAAGTCAGTAATCTTACTGAGCAAAAAAAAAAAAAAAATTGGGGGTGTAATTTGAAAAAAAAACACAGTAGGGGATTGTTACTTTTGGGGGTTGAAAGGCGTAAATGTGTATTGATGGTGCGGCCGTAACGCCTTAAGGGTATATTTGAAGTTTCCCAAATTTCATTTGTTTCTGTTTTAAAACAACGTGGGTATCCCTTCATAAAGAAGTCTCGGGACACCTGCTGTAAGTTCTGAAATCTGAAAAATGTAAGTACAGTAGGGTCCCGCTAATCCAACCCCTCGTTAATCCGAAAATCCTCGTATTCCGCGAACAGCCCTCCAAAATTCTAATGATGAATGAATTATCGCCCTAGTCCGAACAGTCGTCCAAAAATATACCTATAATCCGAACCTACCTCTACATAAACACCTATAGTTTAAAAAAATAATAAAATTGTGTTCCTTGAGATATGCAAATTATTTATAAATGTCTTATTTCGGACTAGCGAAATACGCGGGCTATAGTCCGAATATTCGCTACTCCGAACAACTATTTGTCTGATATAATTCGGATTAGCGGAACCCTACTGTACCTACATACTTGGAAAATAGACATTCCCAGAACGCGAGCCAGACAGATGGCTAAATCGCAAACGACATCCACCAAATCAAGTAGTGACAAGTCTATTGTGGGTTGCGTGGTCGTAAGGCGATTGACTTTTAGACTTTGTGAATAAAATAATAAAAAACAAAACAAACGATTGGTAAGCAAGCACTGAAAGCAGAGCACTGAAACTTGAAGACCTACCTACATCAAGACTGAAAGTATCATTAAAATCCCTTAAGTGAGTGTTCATTTTCATCAGGGACCCGCGAGACCGGGAATTTGAATGTTCAATGAAACTCAAACTTATTGAATATCAGTTGACGACGCCCACTGATACTGCAACCAGCATTTCAGTGGAAACCGTTCTGCTGAAGACCTCTGAAAAGAAGATGAAATGGTAAATAAATAAGAATAAGAAGAATTAACCTAACCTATATTTTTGACATTTACAATCTACCTCTCTCTCCCACTTCCACACTATATCCATGGCTTCTGTTGCGTGTTGAGCTAATGTGGCCACTAAATCCATGACCGCTTGCACATTGGTAATTATTGGCATTCGCGTTGCCTCAGGCAATATAATAAATATTTGTTCACCGTGGACTTCGATGAACAATCTGAGTTTGAATAAAGATACTTAAGTTGATTTAACAATTTAAAAGATTAATTTATTATGAAGATAACCAGAATCCAAAAGACAGGTCACAGGTTCTCTCTCTTTCACTCTCACACTCTCACCCCTGAATAAATAGTCACGAACACGATACAGATATACAGGGTGTCCCAATATTCCATGGACATGGAGCAACCACAGATTACTGAGGTAAAAAAAAGTCGCTCGGACCAAACTTATCTCTATACCAAAGTGCTTCGTTTGTCCGTTAGAGGGCTTCAAAGTCTTTTGAAAATTTTAGTTTTTTTGAAATAGCTCAAAGTCGGCTGATTCCAATTCGATGAAATTTGGTAGGTAAGTTTCTTATTAAAAGTACTAACTTCTGATGTACATGATAATTTGACGGAAACCCGGGAAGGGGTGAAACTACCCCTACCCTCCATTAAAATCGATCGTACTTGTTGATAGGGTAGCAGGAACGCTGTTCATGTTTTTTTGTTTGAAAGATACATCGTTTTAGCTCATTTTTGGTTTCCTACAAAAATCTGTATCTTTCCGAGGTGCTATGTGATAAAATAAATTAGTTGATGATAACTAAATTTTTATTTCATTCTTTTAATTTGAAATCAAATTTTCAATAGTCAGGTGATTATTTTATCTAATCTCATAAAAGATGCTCGATATGGGCACCGGTTTGGACCCTAGAAAGTTCCATCCTGCGCAAAAAAATGATTTTAACTTTTCTTGGAACCTCGTCGTTTTGCAAACTGTTTACTGCGTTTGAAAAAAACCGTTTGCAAACACCTGAAAAAAAAACCGAACCATACTAAACATCTTTTATGAGATTAGATCAAATAATCACCTCACAATTGAAAATTTGATTTCAAATTAAAAGAATGACATAAAATTTTGGTAAGGTGTCATCGTCTAATTTATTTTATCACATAGCACCTCGGAGAGATACAGATTTTTGTAGGAGACCAAAAATGGGCTAAAACGATGTATCTTTCAAACAAAAAAACATGAACAGCGTTCCTGCTACCCTATGAACAATTACGATCGATTTTAATAGAGGGTAGGGGTAGTTTCACCCCTTCCCGGGTTTTCGTCAAATTATCATGTACATCAGAAGTTAGTACATACTTTTAATAAGAAATTTACCTACCAAATTTCATCGAATTGGAATGAGCCAACTTTGAGCTATTTCAAAAAAACTAAAAATTTCAAAAGACTTTGAAGCCCTCTATCGGACAAACGAAGCACTTTGGTATAGAGATAAGTTTGGTCAGAACGACTTTTTTTTACCTCAGTAATCTGTGGTTGCTCCATGTCCATGGAATATTGGGACACCCTGTATATACACGGTATGTCGATCCTATTTTGGTCACTACTGCGCAATGACGTCATGCGGTTGAATTTTGACTCAAAGCATAAAAGCACGACGACGTGTTGTTTATAAATTAATGTCAAATTTGATTGCTTTTTCCTTCTTGCTTTGTGCTAGATCTATTTATTATGTTATCTGGTAGATTTTTATGAATATTGCGGTTTTACAATTGTACTTAAAGTGTTTTTACATGGGTGTCCCATTAAAAAAAATTAGGTACATATACAATACATGGTGATCTCGGAAACGGTAAAGAGATAAGAGAGTCAGATAAATTCGAGAAAAGTTTAACAATTTCATGCTTATTAAGAATTCGAAACAAAAATTATGAAACCTTCAGACGTACGCTGCTGAAATATTCTGGAAAACATGGAAAATCGGAATTTCTTATTTTATGAAAAGGATTATATTGGTTTTTTTTTCATGTCAATCGGTAATTAAAAAATCGAGGAAACCAAAAATCTATCATATTAAAAAAAAAATTTAAAATTTTTTAAAAATAAAATTTAAAATAAACAACATTTTTTTAACCGAAAGTCATAAATAACCACAAGGCAAATTTTTTTTAATGTTATTGAATTTTGTTTTCCGTGATTTTTTTGTACCAAACGACAAAAAAAAAGAATATAGCGGCCAAAAGAAAAACAAAAGTTGACTATGAATACTTCTGGGATTTGGTTGGCCCTGAAAATTTTTTAAAACATCAAATAAATGGATAGCTGTTGTCTTATGCAAGCGGCAAGCCTACAAAAAGTTATTTATTTATTTCCGACAATAAAAAAGATTGAGCAGTCTCATATGTATTGTGTATTGTGTAGTCTTCCAACCACGTGACGTCAGAAGAGAGAAACGCAGCCTGCGCAGTCTCAGTCTATTGCCATCCATGATACAAAAATAAACAAGGTATGTCAGCGTTCAGCCTGTGACGTGGTCAGGTGATATCTACTTGCGACTCGGCCGGCAGTAATAATGACGTAAAAAGTCGCGATTTAATAGTTTATTTCCTAATATACTTAATATACTAATTAATAGTACTTTTAATGAGTTTGACTGCAGTAGTACCTGACTGTTCTGATAGCAAAATTGGTTTATTGTGCGGTAAGTGCGGGTGTGAGAATCACGCAAGAAAAACGAAAGCCAAATATATTTACTTTTTAGTTTTTCTAGCATGGGCAAAGGCAATTATGTATAAATGATTCGTATCGTTTCACAGTAAGCACCAGCACTTTTCATTACACTCCACAAATGTTGACTTCCACCTTCAAATATTTTTAATCCTACCATTAGAGCTTGGTATCACAGTGACGTCATGCGCAGCGCCGACGAGTTTTCAGTTTCATCAAATACGTTAAAATATTAATACCGGACACCTCCTATACCTATAGCATTGCAACAGGTTGCGTCCACTTTAGCAGCGCCACCAAGCATGAACTGGGGCCACTAAAAATTAAATTTGGTGAAACATATAGCGGGAGTTTGAAATATCAACGCTGAATAGAAAAGCCCTTAAAATTAATTAGACGGAATAGACGGAGGAAATTGGGACGAAGAATTATAATACAACAATAAACAACAAAGTTTTCAATATGTTTATTATATTAACAATAATTAACTACTATTACACACAATATTATTAATATCTTTAGGTATGAATATTTCAAAAAGATTGAATCGCTATATATACCTAAGTGTAAGCCTTTTATTTGCCGCAATTCCAATAATGTGCTTCCTTGCAGTTTTAAAGGTCTATTATTTGCTGGATTAACAAAATTTTCCTCTTTGAAATGATCAGTACAAAATATAATGGTGAGAAATCGGCTTCGACACTCCACACTTTTTCAAAATTTCGTCATTCATCGATGTTATTACCCTCCTATTTCTTGTTCCTATTTCCATCAGCATAGTTATAAAATATTAATAAGTTTATTTACGCGGCTTCTAAAGTTAACTTTATACATAATTCTTTATTCCTGCTTGGAACACCGTGGAAAGATCTGGACATGCTTAACAATCCATAATGCAACCGCACACAGCACACAGCACATATTTTCCAGACATTATGTTCACTTTAATAGGCTAAGTAAGTATCGGATGTTTGCGGCGCGCGCGCCTCCTCGTGGATTTTTTTCGCACTTTCGTGTGGCAGTATAACCTTGCTTTGCAATTTTTGACAGCTCGTTTGGATAATGAAACCCTTTTAAAATTATTATTTGGCAGTGAACTTATAGATTTTTAAATTCATATGACTACAATAATTATTAAAAGTCATTTCCAAGCACCCAGTCTCGACTGCTTTCGTTTTAAATCGTTGAGAAATGGGCGAAATCTCATGATGAGTTTTCACATGAGCGGTGTTAGAGAATACGTTTACATGGAACTTTTCTTCAAGGAACAGCGCTCATTTAGAGAGACTCCTGGTGCACATAGCACTCATAAAAATGAAAAAACCTATTATTGTCCCATTGTTCAGGTGATATATTAATTGTCCATTAAAAAAATATCACCTTTCTTATCAACGCATAATAAGTTCATATTTCATCTCATGTTTTCGGGGTTTTTATTGAGCTTATGTATAATAAGTCGAAGAGTTTTAAACATATTTTGCAGCTGTAAAGCAAGAAAATGTTACCCTTCGTCTGAAATACAGCTCGAAAAAATTATAGCAGTAGTTATTGTTTTATTAGTATTACTTATATGCCTTAAATTATTAACTAAAATTTTTAACTTTAATTTACTATCTAAAAAAAGATTCAGGAGTAATAAATAGGTATGTAATCTCAAGCATTTAAGGTACTCGTGTACAACAAACACTTCCCGATTTTTGTATACTCGGAACGACCTCATGTTTGCAATAACAAATACATTAAAATGAACAGCGGGCACGCAGCCTATACATGGTATAGGCTAAACAAGTAACTATTGTGGCGCCACCAAGTAGGCAAATTTGACACTTTCATGCGGCAAGTCCTGCGTGCCCGCTATTCATTTTAATATGTATTTGTTATTGCAAAGATGAGGTCGTTCAGGTATAAAAAAAATCTGGAAGGGTTTGTTGTACACGAGTACCTCAAATGCTTGCGATTACATACGTATTTATTACTCCTGAATCTTTTTTTAGATAGTAAATTAAAGTTAAAAATTTTAGTTAATAATTTAAGGCATATAAGTAATACTAATAAAACAATAACTACTGCCTATAATTTTTTCGAGCTGTATTTCAGACGAAGGGTAACATTTTCTTGCTTTACAGCTGCAAAATATGTCCAAAACTCTTCGACTTATTATACATAAGCTCAATAAAAACCCCGAAAACATGAGATGAAATTTGAACTTATTATGCGTTGATAAGAAAGGTGATATTTTTTTAATGGACAATTAATATATCACCTGAACAATGGGACAATAATAGGTTTTTTCATTTTTATGAGTGCTATGTGCACCAGGAGTCTCTCTAAATGAGCGCTGTTCCTTGAAGAAAAGTTCCATGTAAACGTATTCTCTAACATCGCTCATGTAAAAACTCATCATGAGATTTCGCCCATTTCTCAACGATTTAAAACGAAAGCAGTCGAGACTGGGTGCTTGGAAATGACTTTTAATAATTATTGTAGTCATATGAATTTAAAAATCTATAAGTTCACTTGCCAAATAATAATTTTAAAAGGGTTTCATTATATCCAAACGAGCTGTCAAAAATTGCAAAGCAAGGTTATACTGCCGCACGAAAGTGCGAAAAAAATCCACGAGGAGGCGCGCGCGCCGCAAACATCCGATACTTACTTAGCCTATAAATGCCTATTTAACTGCGTACGCAACAAAATTATCCGCTGATATAATGCTTTGAGAGTAACTTTAAATTGAAATTATACTTGAAACTAAACCGTTCAATTACAAATGACAAATTATTAATAATAATTAATTATTATTGACTGCAGCTGTCAAAAACCGTGAAAAGTTACCTAACTTTGAATTTAAAAACAGCTTATAGTGGCCCCAGTTCCTGCATGAGGGCGCTGTAAAAATGGACGGAGGTTTTGAGAGGAAGTGTCCGGTATTATATTTTAAGGTATTTGGTTTCATGCTGACACCTAGTCATGGATTTAGTGGGCGGTTTAACTCCACCGTAGATATCAAAAATTATTTCAAATAACCAAACAGACAAAAAACCGTTCTCTCTCTCTCACTGTCACTCTCACCACGGAACATAGCTTACAACAATCAACAAAGGCATTTAAAAAATGATAAAATGTAAATAAATGCAAACAATTATGTACTACCAATAACCAGTAACCACCACTATGATCACATTTTTAAATTTTAAATCATTATTTGAAATTGTTCTTGTGATTATTGAAAAAGTTATCTGATAAATAAAAATAATTCGAAAAATCGTGAATTAGGTAGGTATAGCAAATTTTCGTATACAGGTTCCTAATAAAATCATACATTCATTTATACTGGAGTGCCGGTAAACCAGACTTATCAGAGTACCTCCTACTAAAAAGTATCTTAAGAAGTTAGTGTTGTGTTGTGAAATAATCTGATTATAAAAAGAAAATGGCACAAAGTACCAAAACACCAGCCATGATTCTACAAGAGTACACTGTAAAAAAACAAGTAAAACCGCCGGAGTACAATCTCATTTTTAGCAAAATAGGAACCCACGACAATGAATTTCGATACAGTGTCTCTGTTGACGGTGTCATAGCCAACGGATTTGGAAGGTCGAAACAAGTGGCCAAACATGAAGCAGCCCAGAACGCTTTGGAAATGTTAGCAGACTCTGGCAATTTGATACGGGTCTTTGGCGACAGCAGCGAGGCCGAACGAACATTTATTCCAAAGTTACACAGGAACGAGACGGACAGTCCCCATCAAGCCCCTGTGAATTATGTCGGTACGTAAAGTTGATTGGTGCAGCCTTTTTCCTTTGGTGATTGATATATTAATAATGATACTTAACAGAACAAGGGAGCGGATAGGGGTGCTGGGTGAGGGTGAAACATGTACAGGAAATTGATATGTCTTTGTTTGTAATGGATTAATTAGATGGTTATTAAAGAACAACTCAGTTTTAATGTTCACTGCTTTTTATTTAGAAAAGGAATGCAAAGTTTTATTTAAATTGGGTCTACCCTTGACACTTACAGATAATAATTAATTATTTTATTATGACAACGACAAACAACTGAATATTTTTAGAAACAACAACAATGAGCTAGAAATGCAGATGTCTAGCAGCAAAGTTTGTCGACTGAATTTTTGAAATCCACCAGTTTGTATGACCCATCCTTGCTAAGGCCACTCTCAAACCCCAGCGCGGTTCTCTGAAATTTTATATCGCTTGTAAAAAAATGTATAGAATAGATTTTGCAGGATTTTCAGCCTGCCCTATAACCACCGGAAGTTGAAGTATTCATTGACACGCTTGAATGATTGATTCAAACTCCCAACAGCAGACTCACTGTACCAAATTTATGCCAATATGTCGTTTCTTCAAAAGCGACAGAAATCCTGAAAAAACACCATTCAGATGTTCAAAGGTGGCTTAAATTTGAGATTAATCGATTTTTCTCATCACAAAAAAGGTCACTGAATTGTTAATTATTGCATGAAGGTGCCTGAAGCCGCCTCTGGCCCAGTCCACGAGTCGCCCGGTCGACAGCAGTGGAAGAAGCGGGCGAACGGGGGACTTCACTTGGCTCAGAGAGGCGACGACCTACATGTTACTGTTGTGGCTGATCATACGTTCATACTTTAATAAAGAATTGTTTTTGAGACGGTTGCTAAAACTGAGTGAAATTTATCTGTAAATAAACGAAAACTTTGAGTTGACTTAGCTTGTATAAAATGAAGCAGCTTGTATAAAATGAAGCAGGGTCACTCACGACGCACTGAGCACGGCTCAGGAAGTTCTGGGCATCGCTCACGAAGGTCACCAACTCCCGAAAACATTTGAGTTGCAATAGCGGGTGATTGTATCCCAGAATTTCTGCCTGAAAACCCCAATTTATCAGCAAGAAAATGGGTTGATAAAATTGAGCAGTTGGCTGGGATGAGCGAGTGATCATTTATAACATGCAGACGAGATTTGGTGGTTTAGCAAGAACCTGGTTCAATAACCTCACGGAGTACGACTATATGTGGGATGAGTGGAAGGATCTGTTAGTGAAGACGTTTCCTGAACATCATGACTTTGCGTCTACATTGCGTAAAATGTTGAATAGGACAAAAGAACCTCAGGAGACCATGACACAGTACTACTTTGCCAAGATAGATCTTATCCAATGTTGCAAGATTACTGGCAGGGATGCTGTATCGTGCATCATTGACGGATTACCAAGTCAAGCTTTGCGAACTGGAGCCAGAGCTGGCAACTTCATTACTCCTGATTCCTTATTCTCCGAGTATCTGACAACGCTTGAGAGCGATGATTCAGCTGGGATTTCAATGAAGTTTAACACTGCTCGCAGGTTCAAAGCCAACCCTATGAAGACGCACCACCGTTCAAGTTACACTGGTTCTTCTTTCGAGCAGATTAGATGCTTCAACTGCAGAGAAAAAGGACAAACAGCATCAAAATGTTCAAAGCCCAAAGTTGAATTCCAAAAATGTGGAAGGTTGGGTCACGAAGCCTCTCGCTGTCTCAGGGAAGTAACCAAGTCGGTAAGCAAGCAGTTTCAAGGGGAGGGAAGTAACCAAGTCGGTAAGCAAGGAGTTTCAAGGGGTCATCAGTGACCAAATCCATAGCTGTTACTTCATTGACTGTTATGTGAACGGTCACTGTATTAGAGGGTTCATAGATTCTGGTTGTTGTGCAGTCACATTACGCCAGAAAGATGCTGAGAACCTTGGTCTAAGCTACAAGTCTAGCTTGAAAATGATCAGAGGGTATGCCGGAGGCTCAACGAGAGCCCTTGGTGAAACTGAAGTTTCTCTTAAAGATGATTTAGCCGAAGCTACCGTGCCAGTTTTGGTCGTACCTGACTCAGTACAAAGTGTACCGATAATTGTTGGCCAGACCTTATTAAATAGTCCAGATATTGTTCTTGTTGTAAAGAATAATGAAGCAAGAGTTTTCAACAAAGGGTTGAAACCTAACATGTACAAAGCATTTTCAAAGTCTTTGCAACCTCTTCATCTGGTAGTGGATTGTTCTTATCGCTTCTTTTTTAACCATTAGATGTTATTTAAAAACATTTTTACTGGCTCATTGGGGTCTGAAGCGAAGCTATACATTTGTGCAAAACAATAATAATTGTGTTTAGTCATTAGTTTACCAGTGGCGTGGGTAGAAAATAGATGGAAATTTCTAATTTTCTAACTCTATTCTAGCGTACGTTGCCAAAGGAACTGAACTGCAATTTTCACAATAGACAACTATACTAATACATCGAGACTGAGATGACCATGAAAATTTTAGAATTTGAAAAATGGCGAAAATATCATAACTGACTCAAACTCACAGTACACTATGTATGCAATTATTGATGTGTAAGTAGGCTTTTTTATTATTTCAGGTAAATTGAAAGATTTGTGTGCTGAAAATAAAATTTCCTATCCGATCTTTTCGGAATTATCTGATGTCGGTCCACCACATGCAAGACAGTTCACATGGAAATGCAAGGTTGCTTCGATTGTTACTCAAGAAACTGCTAACACTAAGAAACAAGCAAAACAAATATGCGCCAAGTCAATGCTGGAAAGGTAAACAAAACACCGAACTGATGAAAATAATTTTTTAACAATTAACCTTTTACAAATCGTCTTAATTCCAGAATAGCGGACATTATTCCAGAATTAGCTCAGGCGGAGATTCAGCAGAAGAACGCTTTGACTGAAAATGAATCTGTCATCGTTAGATATACTGAATTGACAATATTTCCGGAAGTAATTTTGAATAAATCTTTAAACATAGGTGATTATAATTTATGCCTTAGAAAATTAATGGATGAGAAAAATGTGAGGGCTGAAGATTTAAAAGAGGTAGGTAACTAAACTAGGTAACCGATGTATTAATTAGCGAATTTTTTCTAAAAGCTAAATAGATACTGGACATTCAAATTATTCTGAATAATATATTAGCCACAGATTGTTTAACCAAACATAATGCGATTTTTCTGGCTATTTTATAGGCATAGGCGTCCCTCTTTCAAAATACAGGGTGTTAATCTAAACAAAAAAAGTTTTGTTTTGAGATTCAATAAGTACTTCTTTCTTATGGCAGCACACTTTTTTTCCGCAAAAAGTTTTCCACAAAAAAAAACCGTGGAAGCTCGATTATCTGGATCGCGATTATTTGAAATCCAGTTTGTTCGGAAGAAAATAGATTTTTAAAACTGCTGCTTTATCTGGAATGATCTTGGTCTGATGGTCTGTATCTGAAATTTGAAAGAAAATTCAAGTCCTTTGTTATCTGGAATGCCCCTTCAAATACCCGCATTATCCGAAATTATTATATGTAGGTACATTGCACTATTTAAGAATTTTTTTTTGGGATGTAGGTTCTAATTCAATTGCCACTATAGGTGCCTTTTATAGAACAAATTAGAAAACTTCGCACAGTATGGAGGTGAAACTGAAGTCATGGACGGTACCGTTTCATCCTTATTTGGACTCATCAGCATGTCACATCAGTCAGGAACACACTACACATACTATGCGAAATCTTGGAACTAATATTTAATGTTAACTGGCATTCGATAGTTGTAGTGACTTGTAATTTATAATGATTAGTAGGCAACCAGAGAAACAGATGTGCATCATAATCGACGCTTGCATAATTAAGAGACGTCACAGATATGTGGCTTTGGCTCAAACACAGAGAACTAAGGAGTTACACTCTGATCCCTATAAGTATACTGTTACGGGCGTCACACTTTATTAATTAAAGTCTTACAAAATTCTTTATTCTATCACGACTGTAACTTAAAACAATAACCTCCAAATATGAAATAATCAGTTGTTTCTCTTATTCTTTCACTTCACTATCACTTATTGTCATTTTACTCTGTCTTCCTTACTCTATGATACTTACCAGCTTTCATTCACATTCAAGATATACACCGTTCACATATTAAAAAAGAACTAGGTGGCCATGAACTTTTGTTTTTAGGTTTGCAAAAATGAAAACTCCCTAGATCTCGATTGACAATATCAGCTGATCGAGATATTAAAGGTTAAGTATAGACTGACATTTGTCAAATCACTCAAATTGTCTCAGCTGATTAACAGCCTTGTTGTCTAATTGAAGTTTTAGAAGAAGGGGTATCTAGGATAGGTAATTTTTTACTCTGGTCAATTTTTTTCAAACTGACAAATAAAATTATTAAATTTTTGACATTTTAAATTTCGAAAGAGCAAAATGACGAAAATAATACCTATCTTTAGATGGATAAATCCACATTAGGAAAGCATTTTCAATGATTAAGATCCAGAAAGTCCAAACTTGAGCAAACATTTAAGTCATTCTCTGAAGGTAAAATATATTTGGGATGTAAGTATTAAGTAAAATATGTGTATCTGCTAAATTGCTAGTAATGCGGTATCTGATAGTAGTCAGACCGTGCATTAGCAAGTATTATTAGACAGGTCAAATGTGAAATTACACATTTGGGCAGCCCGCCTAAAACAGGCACTAATTATGAAAATATTGTGTTTCCGAAAGATTTGCAATAAAATCTATTTCCAATACAAACCCAATCGATGCTTAGCAGCTTCCCTCTAAGAATAAAGTAAAGAATGTATGTCTTGAAGAGCTTTCAAAATGTAAGTACACCTGATATATGACAAAATTAATATAATCATTGTGAAAAACTTATTTCGGAGGACTGGACGAAACAAATGGACATGGTGAAAATCTTATTAAAATCAGAGCACATCAGAAGATGATTCTGATTCTAAGCAGGATGCAGTAGCTGTTATTGATAATGGGGAATAATTTTGGGTCAGAAGCGAAAACTGAAAAGTATCTTGTGTAAAACATTCTCAAGTCTAGAATCTTTGGCTGGTTTCTGACACAGTACTACGATACCGAATAACCGACGAATTGACGAAAAATATTTTTCATTTACGTACCTATATTTTATATATTTTAATAAACGCACCGATATATTTTAATTACCTGCTATGTATTTATTAAAAGTAAATTAATATAATTGATTCAAGTTTTTTATTTTATATTCAAAAAGTACATTTGTGTATTTTCCTAACTTGGCAAAATTACATGATAACCTTTTTCTCAAACTCTTATGAAAAGCTTAAGATTTTAAGATCTTAGATCCAGCGACATTGCGTTCTAGTTAAAGATTGCAATATGTGACTAAATGATTCAAAATAAAAAGCCCCCAAAGATGCAAATATAAATATAATAAGAATACCAAAAATATCAAAAATCCATCTGGCAACTATGTCCTGGTTCCTTGCCATAAAACTTCAACCTCATAAAAAAGAGACATAACCAAACTCCAGCCAATGATTGACAGCGGTTATACCCAGTGATTTCTATCACCCTACACCATAACCCAATTCTTTTATAATAAGTGAACGGTGTATAGGACTAACTGACTAGAGTGCTGACACCTCCTCTTTTATACCCGTTGGCCGTGGAGTCTAGAAATGTCTGATAGGTCATGGAGAGCTTCACGCAATCTCAAACATGCGTAGAATGCGGAACCATTCTGGTATTTAGTAGAACTGTTGGTTACTTTCTTACACTGGTCAGGCAATGTGTCATTCCTGTCATGTCATTAGAATTGTCGCCAAGGTGACATTTCCACGACTGGCTGAATTATAAAAAAATGAGAAAGTAAACAAACAAATAAATACGAATCTTGAATAATTATTGTTCTTGAATGTGATGCCTCGTTATAATACGTACATTTATTATTTAAAGCTGTTTATCTAATTTTCAGTATATTAATTAGTGAAATACACGAATTGAGATGTAATGGCTCATTTTTTCACCCTGGCTTATAGATTTATATCAAGTAATATTGAACCACTTAGATTATATAATATTTGAGAATTTTTTTTGGGATTTAGGTTCTAATTCAATTGCCACTATAGGTTCCTTCTCGGGTTCCTTTTACAGAACGAACTATAAAACCTTCACACAATATGTGAGGTGAAACTGAAGACATGGACGCTACCTTTTCATCCTTATTTGAACTCGTCATATGGTGCACATCTATTTCTCTGGTTGCCTACTAATCATTATAAATTACAAGTCACTACAACAATCGAACACCAGTTAAGACTAAATATTAGTTCCAAGATTTCGCATGGTATGTGTAGTGTGTTCCTGACTGATGTGACATGCTGATGAATCCAAATAAGGACGAAATGGTACCGTCCATGTCTTCAGTTTAACCTCACATACTGTGCGAAAGTTTTCTAATTCGTTCTGTAAAAGAAACCTATAGTGGCAATTGAATTAGAACCTAAATCCCCCCAAAAAAATGCTCAAATATTACATACCTATTCTAAGTGGTTCAATATTATGTACTTTAATATAAATCTATAATGTACTGTTCATGCATAGATATAGGTATGCTCAGGGATAATAAAATATTCGTCACCGACAAGGTGCTTTCGCAGAACTTAATTAAATAGCTGGTTTGTTTCCTGCCGGATTTACTCCCAATAAGAATAACAGTTCCGCTTCAGTTAAGTAGGTACTGTTCCCTTTATGATTTTCATAAAGGAATAGTATTTAGGCAAGTAAACATGTCATCCATCATTTTTAAAAAGCGTAAAAAGATGGTCGTAACAATGAATGTAGTAGCGTGTGTGAGTCGGAAAAAACCCCGAAAATTGTAAATATTTTGAGCCGGAACAAGATTACTTCCCCCCCTCGTTTTCGAGGATGCTGAACACGATGCCGTTGTCAGAATTTCTCTTTGGGGTTGCGCAACCCCTCAAAACGGCCAAAAACCACCCCCTAGAGAGATAAACCGCGCTTCAATCCATTTCCCTGCAAAAACAAACATTCCCCCCGTTTTCGAGGATGCTGAGCACAATGGAGGTGCTGGACATCGCGTGCGACCCCGACCAACCCCTCCACCGGCCAATACTCACCCCCGAAATGGGTGATTTTTTTAATTTATATGTAGGCCAAACGATGGACTTTTTCGAAAAACTTTTTGAAAATTCAAGTACAGAATCACAATGGCCATAATTTAAAATTATTTTGGAGTATAAAGAGTGTCCCATATGACAGTGACATATCAAAGTTTATGTTTTTTTAAATGGAATGCTCCTATGTTATTGCATTTTTAGATTGTCTGAGAAGAGGAAATAAGATTGGCTTTTACAGTTGGTATTTAAATTCAGAAGTTTTTGAGTTATAAACAAGTGAAAATCGTCATTTTTCAAGTTCAAGGCCCTGTACAACGGAAACGGCTGAAGATAGAGAAAAACGGCTTACATGTCCTTATTTTAACTTTTCATGTACTATCCTATGATGTAGATGAAATGTTTATACAGGGTGATAAAAAATTTGAAAAAATCTGAGATTTCTCCACGCGTCGCCAAATAAAAAAATCAAAGAAAGTACAAAATAAATGTTTCTATACCATAGGATAGTACGTAAAAAGTTAAAATAGGGACATGTAAGCCGTTCTTCTCTATCTTGAACCGTTTTCGTTGTACAGGGCCTTGAACTCGAAAAATGACGATTCACTTGTTTATAACTCAAAAACTTCTGAATTTAAACACCAACTGTAAAAGCCAATCTTATTTCCTCTTCTCAGACAATCTAAAAATGCAATAACCTAGGAGCATTCCATTTAAAAAAACATAACTTTGATATACCACTGTCATATGGGACACTCTTTATACTCCAAAATAATTTTAAATTATGGCCATTGTGATTCTGTATTTGAATTTTTAAAAAGTTTTTCGAAAAAGTCCATCGTTTGGCCTACATATACATAAAAAAAAAATCACCAATTTCGGGGGTGAGTATTGGCCGGTGGAGGGGTTGGTCGGGGTCGCACGCGATGTCCAGCACCTCCATTGTGCTCAGCATCCTCGAAAACTGGGGGAAGGTTTTTATTCGCAGGGAAATGGATTGAAGCGCGGTTTATCTCTCTAGGGGGTGGTTTTTGGCCGTTTTGAGGGGTTGCGCAACCCCAAAGAGAAATTCTGACAACGGCATCGTGTTCAGCATCCTCGAAAGCGAGGGGGGGAAGTAATCTTGTTCCGGCTCAAAATATTTACATGTTCGTCCGACTCACACACGCCACTAATGATAAATTAAAAGCAATTGAGCGTGTTTATTAGTATGTTAAGTTGTCTTTAAACAATAAAAAAGCATGAAACTTATAGGTACTTCAATTATCTTATATATTATTGTTAAAAACTCTGTATTATCCAAAATGGGTCAGGTCTACTCTACATTACTTCGGATAATCGAGCTTCTACTGTATGTGCAACTGAATAAAAATTGTTTTTAAATTTTAACTTCAATACCCTGTGTATCCTGAAAACGGTATAATTAAAGTCGCATTGGTTTTGACCAAACAATCTGTGGTTAAGAGCTTGAGACCTACTTTTTCACTTTTGTAAATTCCAGATCTTTACAAAACGATGTCTAGAAGATATGAAAGAACTGCTTACAAAATTGGAATTGACTTATAAGATTACTAAAATTCAAGATGCCCCATTCATCGTAATATTCTCTGTTAGTTTTGAGGTACCGTTTGCTTGTATGGGAATGTCCTTTGACAGTGAAGAACAAGCGACTACTTCTGCCATAGAAGAAACTTTTAAGACCCTGGAAGCATACATGGAACTTGATGCATAAGATTGATTTATAAAGAAATGTTCTTCTTTTCAAGATTTTTTACAGTGGCATATGAATAATGTACTTCAAAAAAAATACTTGAACATTTAAACATTTTAATGAGTGACCAAAAAAATAGCGATTGATCTAATTTTGTTTCTATTTTTTAATGTGATGATGAATTTCATGAATTTCTGTTTTAAGATTATTATTGATAGATTTGATCCAGTTTAATTTCCTATCAATGTGATTGATGATGTTAAGTTGAACGATGCCTTAGGGAATATTCTTGTTCTAATCGAGGCTATAATTTTCAAACTGATTATAAATTCACTTAACCCTTTCACAGCGAAAACCGGATATTTCCGCAAAAATACGCACGACCTCTTTTGCGCATGAATTGCGGGTCTATCGCTAAACTGCGAGAACGATATTTATTCGCAAATGTAGTTCCTCACTTCACTACGGGAACCGTGTTGATCAGGTATAAAATGCTTGCCGCTGTGAAAGCGTTAAATTAAGACAGACAGCCAGTATTATAAAGGCTCGTTAAGTTAACGGGCAGATTTCTGGGCCCGTTTCTAGAAAAGGTATCGACCATAGGAGGAAAATAATTACAAAAATCGATATTAGCTTTAAAAATGGTAGGTATCAGAAATCTCCCCGTTAAATTAATGGGCCTTATACTACTGACTGTGAGGCTTGTATTTTCCTCTTATTTAGTGGCCATATTTTAACAAACAATATGAAATATGATAAGTCAAAATTACTTTTTTGATAATATGCTACAAAATTTGGAGTTAATTTTATTGATTTAGATATTACATTTTACTTATTATTTACAAAACTTGATCTCCTAGTTACAGCACTTACACACACCAAATGTGCAAATATTTATCGACTTTGATATGAATCATAACATTGATGGGAATTAAATTTCAAACTCTAGGATAATATTTATTGACAAGGTGAATGAATACTATTTTTTTTATTCTGCTCTTGGGATCACAATGACCTTTGATTATTTTATTTATACTTTTTTTAATGCTCATTGTTTTTCACCACAAAAAGTTTATTGGAATGTCGGGTTCTGTTGTTTTGACTATAGCAAATTCTAATTGAATAATTTTGTTATCTGTAATAAGTAAAATATTAAATAATATAGTATAGTCCAACTCTATTTGAAATTGTATTTTTTTCCTGTAAGTAAGCAGTGAAATGGTCTAATTGACTATAAATAAGAATGAACCCGGGTCATACGTTTGACAGCGCACCGACAAATGTTAATGTTCGAGGTTATGAGTAATTAATTATTGGAAACGTAATGAATACTTTTGAAATGGCAAATTTTAATTTGCTAATAAAACGCTTTCCGGTTAAAGTCGTGTAATTAGAACGTATGTAAATATTTTCTTGATGAATCTAAAAATAGTGGTCTTATTTTGACAATCAATAAAGTACAAAACACGGGTTACTGCTGCGACAGGCATTAGTTCAAAGGATAGTGTGGTGGAAACAAGAAAAATCATCGATGGCCAAACTAGTAAATTTAGTTCTCCTGATAAAAACAGAAATCAGTTCAAGAAAATTGTTTCCAATTTCCATTAAGATGGACCTTTAGACATTAGAAGAAGAAATCATTGCCCAACAAATCTACTAGTATTTATTTGGTAAATCGACGTTGAGATAAACCAGCCCTAGGTACGTAAAATAATTACAATTCTTTTCGTCTCTCATTTATATTCACGGGATAGCCGGCCTGAGAGTAATATAATAGGAATGGAATCTAGGTCACTCGCCTTCTTTAACACAGGCGGCACGAACGGCCAGCCAAAACATCCACCACCAACGGAAAGTCCCCGCTACATTGTATTACTTAAAGAATCACTCGAGCCGGCCGTGTTAGAAAGCAGCTGCTAGTACGTTCGCTCTCAAATGAAACAAAAGAGCTTGGTCGAAATCTTGCTATAAAAGCACGCATCAGATGAAAAGAATTAGACAGTCTTGCTTCGAACTCAATCGCTGTCAGACTGTTTATCTCCTCCTCAATCCTTCCGGTGGCAACCCCTTTTTGGGCGTATCGCACTGACTGTTTTCCGCATCCGTCTGGTGGCAACCCCTTTTCGGGCGTATCGCACCAGTCATTTTCCGCATCCGGCCGGTGGTAACTTCCTGGAAAGTATCGCACCGATTCTGTCATCATCCTGACGGTGGAAACTACCTAGAGGGCATCGCAAAGTTTCCTTTTTCTTTTTGATCGCTAAATAAAAGTCGATTAGGCACCTTCCTGTTTTCGCACACCTTGCTAAAATTAGAATTTTCTCTTAAAGAGCAATATTAGGAATATTCGAAGTAGCGAGAAATTCATACGCTGAAACAACAAGCATTTTCTAATTCACTCCATTCATAAGATTCGAATTTAGTTTCACTAAGAGTCGAGGGAGAGATCCGTGATTCATAAGGTCAATTTCTGTCTCTAGCAAATAACCACGTCCGATCGCAACAGAAAGAGCCCCGATTCGAAACGCCGGTCTCAATCGCCGGCACCGTAATAAGAAAGACGCCCCCGATAAATAAACGCACGACAAATAAACCGATGTAAAAATAAAGTAAAGAATAATATCGCTGTGTAGGAAATCGAGATAGAGCTAATAGGAAGATCAAAACCCAGGTCAGGAGTAAAATAACCTGTGAATAATTAAAGCGGCACGTGATTAGGAATAATTCAAGTTAGACAGGAAATAGAAATACTACAACAAATAATTTACAAATTCGCTGTATAGAAAATCGGGATATAGCTAGAAGGCAAATAAACCCAGGTCAGGAAATAAGTAACCTGTGAATAGATAAAACGACCCATTATCAGAAATAATTCAGTTAGGGACCACGAACACAATAAACAAATCATTCTATTTCTCAAGGAGTCCGAGTTTATTTAGTACAGATGTAGGGTCGACCGGATATAATAAGCGAACCGCTCCTTTAAATTATACGACTTAGAAAGTGAGAGGAATGCCTTCGCCATTGTATAACACCATGAATGAAGATCGTATAGCGGAGCACCCTCAGATATAGAATAGAACAGGTCCAGATAGAACAAGGCAGCGTTGTCAGATGTAGCACCTGCTACTCATCTACATTATCAGGAAAAACCAAGTACATTACAACACCCGATTAGGAGTGATAATAGGTACTCGATTACCACACGTTGGGGGAGGCATTCATCTCGATGTCCAGATGAAGACCTCGGATAACCGGTAAAAGAGCATGACTCTAAAGTCGAAATCGTAGCAAGCAACGGGGCAATAAAGCACCCTCAGTTGTAGATTAGAGTAGGCCAGATCGTCAAAGCAAACCACAAGTTCACGAAAATTGAGTGAAAACCAAAGTTTGATGTGAAAAGCTCGAACTCACATAAATAAAACGATAGAGTAGCCACAGCAGCGCTCAGGCTTGTTTTAAAGTGCACATCACAAACGACACATTAACGAGAAACGTAATCACTAAACTGATTGGGTTATCCCGATTTCTTTTGTTAGGTAATTCTCTATAACACGGCTGGGGGGGTGCTGTTGGTCACTTGCTTCAGAAGCTACGCCCGAATATACTGGTTATACAGGGTGTCCCAGCTTATTCGAAGCGGTCTCTGTAGGCTAAACGATGGACTTTTTCAAAAAACTTTTTGAAAATTCAAGTACAGGATCACAATGGCCATAACTTAAAATTATTTTGGAGTATACAGAGTGTCCCATATGACAGTGGCATATCAAAGTTATGTTTTTATAAATGGAATGCTCCAATGTTATTGCATTTTTAGATTGTCTGAGAAGAGAAAATAAGATTGACTTTTACAGTTGGTGTTTAAATTCAGAAGTTTTTGAGTTCTAAACAAGTGAAAATCGTCATTTTTCAAGTTCAAAGCCCTTTAAAACGAAAACGGCTGAAGATAGAGAAAAACGGCTTACATGTCCCTATTTTACTTTTTCATGTACTATCCTATCATGTAGATGAAATGTTTATACAGGTTGATAAAAAATTTGAAAAATTCTGAAATTTCTCCACGCGTCGCCAAATAAAAAAATCAAAGAAAGTACAAATGTTTCTATACCATAGGATAGTACATGAAAAGTTAAAATAGGGACATGTAAGCCGTTTTTCTCTATCTTTAGCCGTTTGCGTTGTACAGGGCCTTGAACTTGAAAAATGACGATTTTCACTTGTTTATAACTCAAAAACTTCTGAATTTAAACATCAACTGTAAAAGCCAATCCTATTTTCTCTTCTCAGACAATCTAAAAATGCAATAACATAGGAGCATTCCATTTAAAAAAACATAACTTTGATATGCCACTGTCATATGGGACGCTCTGTATACTCCAAAATAATTTTAAGTTATGGCCATTGTGATCCTGTACTTGAATTTTCAAAAAGTTTTTTGAAAAAATCAATTTTTTGGCCTACAGAGACCGCTTCGAATAAGCTGGGACACCCTGTATGAGTAGGTTAGCCCAATTTTTCAACACTCTAATTATTGCGTCTGAGCAATAATAAAGGAATGGGATCTGTAATTCGATCAGAGGTTATCATGATTCTGTTAATAATGTCGAAAATGCTCGAGAGATGTGTTCAATATCGCAGGAAGAAAAATATCCCATTAAAAGGGAATTTTTCATTAACAAACCCAAACTTCTAGTCTAAGGACTATCACATACCTGAATCTTGCGGGGAGGTAATAAAACATTACTTGCTAACCAAGCTACGCCCGAGAATACAAGTTCAGAGTAAATTCGAAAAACCAAAACTTCTAGTCCAAGGACTATCACATACCTGAATATTGCCGGGAGGTAATGAAACATTACTACCCCCGAATAATGCAAATTCAGAGTATAGCTACGAATAAACAATTAACGGCCAATATTATAAACGCTGGTTAAGTTAACTGGCAGATTTCTGTGGTCGTTTCTGGAGAAGATATAGACTATAGGTCGAAATTATTGCAATTTAATTACTCTTGGCATAAAAGGGATTACAAAAATGTTAATAAAAGTTATTCGAGGTCGATATTAGCTTCAAAATCGGGCACAGAAATCTGCCAGTTAACTTAACCAGCGTTTATAATATTGGCCGTAAGGTAAACAGGTCTCACAAACCTGAGGTACGAATAAACAATTAAGGTAAACAGGTCTCACAAACCTGAGGTATGAATAAACAATTAATGTAAACCGGTCTCACAAACCTGAGGTACGAATAAACAATGAAGGTAAAACAGGTCTTGCAAACCTGGTTCACAAATAAATGACGCATATCTTGAGCAAAATCAAAAGCACTAAACGAGCCTAAGCAAGCTACGACTATTCTAACGTTTAATACAAGCGGCAACGCCGCACATTGCTTCAAAGAACCGATGAAAGGAAGACTGGTTATCCCGGCTACCTGAAGGGTCCCTTTATGTTCGAATTCGAGTGTTGTGGACACACAATGTTTAAAGAAACATGAAATTCACAAAAAGAGAAATCAACACATTGTTAATTAACGAAGAGGTGATAAATAAAGGATTGTAACGATGGGGAGAATTCTCGAGTGTGAAAGATGTTATGAAAATGATCCTCCACCTCCTACAATTTATTTGTTTATCATTTTGTAAGAATCAAAATCAAGAAATTTAGTCAAACGTCAGAACGCAAAATCCTTAACTCCTCCCTTGCTTCCGGCATACCTCAATTACGAATCTCGAGACTACGAAACACAACGTGGGGTTCTTCCTTCAAAGCTAGACGATCTAAAGGCCAACTTTCAGTGGAAATGACCGGGTAGGGGCTCGGCATGTTACAACGTGATTATCAATAATTAAATCATGTTCAGGAACTTTTAATGGGATCTATTTGGTAACAGAATAAAAGTACTTTTTTACATACAAAATTTTATTTGAGTGACTAGAATAATAAAAATTACAATATTTTTGTCTTCCAAATGTGCGTTTAAACTTACCAAAATGTAAACAAAAAGACATTTTTTACGTAATAAATTATTGTTATTTTGATCTCACATAAAAATCATGAAATATTATGTTATAGTCTCATCTGGAACTCTGTATGAGATAAGCTTTTATTTAAATTTCACAATAATTTAAAAAAAAGTACTGAAACAAGAACAAACAAAAGCATTTCGATGTGATTAGGAAAACCCTAAACATGGTTCTCCAAAACTTTGTGCAACGTGAATTTCTGTGCATATCAATTGTTTTTGGACCTTTCATTAAACAAAAACACTACTGTATGTACACACTATGTGATAAAACTATTATCTATTCTAATAAAATAGGTAGGTAGTGAGAGTTTACTTTTCGACATTTTTTACAACAGAAATAACGAAAGATTCTCACTGCATGGAACATTCACAAAGTAAGTTTAGGGAATTGGCTCCAGTTAATTTAGTTTGTGAATGCTCAGTATGTTGGCACATCAGAAACTTGAGACAAGAATAATTATTTTCATGCAATAATTTGAATAATACTAAAAATTGCACATTCGCTTGTATGCAATATAACTACTACTATTAGTATTAATTGTGCTTTACGAATTTTTAAAATTCATGTAATATTGCAAAATATTAATTATACATTATATCGTTGATATCCAGTCTGTCACATCGTAAATTACACTACTTTCCATCTACGTCACCGCAGCTTTTAAGATACCAATCATGTATTAAAGAGTCTTATATGTAATTTTGTACCTACAAGAGAAATTTTTTAATTTCTTCCTCACCTCAACAATGATGAAGTATAATAATTTTACTACCTTTCATATTAACAGTTTCTATGAAACACCAAATAGTCAAAATGTTTACAGCAGAACAGAACCCCAGTTATCCGATTTTGGTGCGAGCTCAATCACCTTTATTCGAGTTTCAAATTTGGGATTCCCCTTTTTACTTTTTATTGCATAGGCCATAGTCTCAAGTATTTTTTTCATCATGGAACAATAGAAGCGAAAAAAGTTGTGGTGCCTACAGAAGAGAAGTTAAATGAGATTAAAAAAGTAGAGGCGGGTGAAACATTAAAGGCTGTAGCAAATTATCTCTGAAGAACTATCACCTCAAGCTCTATAAAAATCAAATAAATGGCCAGGATGGAGAGAAATTAGTTTACAACCTGGTTTCATGAAATTCGTTTCTTCAGTACTTAACGAAATTCTTAATAATTCCCCAGTACCTCGGATAACCAGGATTCTACTGTGCTATGATTACTAAGGAAACCTAGACGGCAATGTTTACTAGAAAAGTTTCTATTAGAATTTTCCCTAATAAAAGTTTTTATTTATAACTTTTCAAGTCTTATAAAATTTATAGAAAATTCGAAACGTCTATCCCAATGATGTGTAGCTTATTGAGCAAAAGGGATATACAATAACTTCAAATTTTTAGGTTCCAAAAACAGTACTGCTATCAAAAATAACAATTAAAGCATGAAATATTCATCTGAATGAATTTAATAAGTAGAAGAAATTTTTGTAAATTTGTTATTGTTCGTGGTTTTAAGAAATCAATATACATAACTCAGTTGTGTTATTTTGTAGAAGTTAACTATAGGGAACAGTCTGAAAAGAAAAAATCCAGGATGTCAGGGTACTAATAAATAACATAAGAGCAATAAGGAATGACTGGGTGATAATTTTATTATTAAATTAATAGTGTTATGTTACTAGGAGTAGAAGGCGATCATTTGGGGATAAATACCATCAGGCACATCCTGTCAATTTTAAGAACTTTGCATTTCCTTGATATGCAAAGTCATAAATTTTACAGAATTTCGATTGTAAGAGTCCAGGTAGGTGGTAATTTGCGATTTTTGCTAACTCAGGCGGAGTGCCTTGTCTTCCTCAAGGAATATTTCAAAGTAAAGTTTATGGTGTGAATTTAAAAGCGAATAAAAAGTTTTTTGACTTTCTCTGCAAATCTACAAGCGTTTAGAAAGGACACTGGAACTGGACAGGACTTTTTTAGGCAACACGCACTAGTGCAGCATCCCCACCTTTTTCTATCATACAACAGTCAGACTGCAACAGGGATACTGCAATATAATTCCTGCCCCCTTACACATTTGTTGCCGTAAGATAATCCACGAGTCTTTTCCAGTTCCGTAGGTTAGAGTTCAATGAATTCTGAGGATGTCAAAAGTTATTATTGCGCTAGGATAATAATAAAAAAATGTTCCTAGTAACATAATAGGATCCTTCTGCAAGGTGTACTACAGTATCATACTTGCAATATTTTAGAACACTTACCCCTGATAATTTTTAATAATATCCCTGATCTTTTCTTCTCACTATTCCTTTAGGTAAAATCTTCAAGAAATTGAACTGGTACGAATTGTTTTTAAATTTATTTGTCCTCATCACCTAACATACCAAATCATCATTTTATAACGAATATTACAAATAATTACATCAACAATTTAGGTCATTCTTAAAGTCACAACACTTCATATTGTTAAAATTCAAGCTACAGGATTCGAGACCCTTATTAGGTATAAGTAACTACATTTAAAACCTACAATTTTCATATACACAATTCTAAATGAAATAAGCAAGAAGTAAGTAAGTACCTATTTGTTTAAATAAAATTTACATCAATATAAGAAATATTGCAAATATATAAAAATAAAAAGAAATAAATTAGAAAAGTACATTTAAATAAAATTTATGAGAAACATCATCACTGAAACTAGCAAGTTTCAAGATTACAAAAAAATAACAACCTAAGAATTAAATAATGTAGGTAACAATAAAATTATTTATGAGTAGAGAATAGAGAACTTAGCACAGAGAAAGTAAATTGAACACACATTATGTAAAATCGTTGATACCTAAATCTAAAACTTACATCACATCGATTCACACCACCGTAGAGAGAGAAGTTGTGTGCATGGGAGATCTGGGAGCATGAAAGCGTACCAACTCGGTGACAGTTATGGCTACTTGCACTATACCTTTACCTTCAAGAACATCCGAAGAACAACATAGCAAATTCTAAAAAAAAAACAATTTTTAAGTATTTTTTTAAAATCTTATCAAATACTTGTATCTGGGTGTCTATCCATGTCCACTAAGGGCAACCCCAAGTAGGTACTATTCAAGTATTGCTACACAATACTTGAATAATTTTGAGACAATTACGCCTATGATGAATCATTTATGTAAAGAAATAATAATTATACTGATGTAAAATCAAAAATACATAAGCAAACAAGTAGGTAGTAGTTTTCTTTTGTATTTTCAAAATTTTAAATTTAGTAATTTCAAAATTTAGTGGAATTTCTTTACATAAATGATGCAATGAACGTATTACTGTTTCTGACATGCTAGTGACCATAAGTTCTCAGGGAATCGCCACTCCAATGTTTAACTTTTTTGCATCTTCTAATAGTATATTACATTTTAAAAATCATCTTAAGATCGAATCTCTTAACTCTGTGATTTCCTTTAGTTTTAGCTATTTATAAACTCGTTACCACTTGTTTTTCCTCTCCATTGTCATTAACTTCCCAAATTTCAGATTTCTTTAAAAAAAAAGAGTAATTTGTATTTTTATAAGAGTGACTTAAAAAAAATATACCACTTTACCTTGCATTAATCAGATGTCAATTATTATACTGCATGTATATGGACAAGCCAACAAAAGCCATTAAAACATCATTGTTCTTAATTCGTATGGATAATAAAAACAAAAGAATTCCTGTATAAATTTATTTGCACAAGCTGAATAAATACGAATATGTATTGTCGGGTAAATACATGATACAACTGCCATTATTAAAGTAGATAAATATTTCACTGCAAAAAAATCACTTGAACATATTTTTTTTGTTAGTCAAAATACAAGGGTCCCAAAAGGCAAGCATTACCTTGAAAATATTTTAAATAGTATTTCATTTTCCTAGTTGCAATAGTACAATATTTTCACCCCATATATCCCAATTACTCATATTTTATTAATATTAAAATTTCGAAAATAAACAATTAAATGATTCCATGAAAAAAACTAATACGTGTCTAAAAAAAGCAAAAAATTCGACAAAAAACACAAAATATTCCAAAGAGGAGATCCCAAGATTTAATGACTTGATATGCAGTGTGTCTAGGTAACTTGAAGTCATATAGAAAACGTTTTTATCATCCTATATTAGGAAAAAAAGTTATTCTCAAAAAAGATATTTATTCAAAATATTAGATAAATTGCATACCTATTTGAATGTTATTTGTAGCTGATAAACTTTTTTTTTATATTGTCCAAAATTTAGGTACTTTATTCTTTGGGGAGATTCGTATTTTTGGACAAACCTCGTATAAGAATATAAAAATTTTATGTCTGGCTATTTCATTTTATGTTTTAGCCCATGAACAACTTTTTATGGAGAATAACTTTTTTCCTAAAATGGATAATAAAAAAGTTTTCCATATGACTACAACTTACATATACACTGTATATTCTCAATTCTTGCTTGTGAAAAAGTACTCGATCCAATAACTAGGAAATATTTTAATTTTCCATAATTAATTTAATACTGCAATTTCAAAAATTGTATTTTCTCACTAGCTGGCACTAGTTTAGTTAATATTTAAATAGCTAAAAATTCAGGTTTTTTGACACACACAAAATAGGAGCCTATTAATTTTTAAATAACATAACACATTCCTGTTGCTGTATATTCTGGTAATGCAAACCTATTTTGGGGTCTGTATCATAAATTATTAGTTTGACAAAAAATCCACAACAACCAAATAAATCTAATAAAAAAGAAAAAAACAAATTAAATACATAAATACATATTTGTAAGTACCTACCACATTAAAATTATAATAACAAAAATATACGAAATAGAAAAATATATTTTGAACCTAAAATTTACATATTCTTAAATTAATCAACAATTAAAAAATAAACCATAAATTTGATACAAAATGCAAATATTGTAACTTTAAAATTAAATGTGTTTCTTAGCAATAAGTTGATATCCTAATCTTATGAAATATAACAGTCTTTATAAACCTCAATACTGGACATGATGACTAGATATGAATGCAAATAATAATAAATATTATTGTTGCATTATTAAAGTTACCATTACTATTATAATAAGCAGAATCTTTGTTTCCTCAGAACAAGACTACTCCATTCTAATCTTCTCAGGAAAAGAAACCTTCTGTTAAGAGATGATCAGTATTGAAAAGCAAGAAAGGATATGAAGCATCAATATAGTAAACGACAAGTCTTGAAGAATTATTATACATATTACTGTTTCATTTAAATACCTGACACAATTCTCATGTAGGGTAAACAATTCGTTGAGTAGAGATTTCAACTTTAATGGAGATTCTAGATAAACAACAGGGTTGCTTGCATCTTAATTTGCATAACTTCAAAGAGAATTTTGAAAATCTTTCTAGCTATTTTAAAAACAAAACAGGGTGGGAGGACTTCATTATTTTAAGAATAAGAAGGTGCCCTTCTACTCTCGCTGCCCAGTAAATATAAGTTCAAAAACAGACTTTAAATCTCTCATGAAATTATTTACTCTACCACAAAATAAAATAATATTTTAATTTAGGAAGTTTGCTGTTTCAACTTTGGCTAACATCAAAAGTATAATAAAAGCTGTCTAAATGAAAAAAATAACAATATAAATTGATACCCATCAAGTTTGACTTATGCGACTTGCACAATTGAATTTTCCTTAAACGATTACATCAAAAATTAAAATATCCTCAAATTAGATGCGCAAGCCATGCTGACAGGTAATATTATCAAAAATATGTTTCAGTACTTATTTAAGATGCCACATTAATAATCCTACAACATTTTAAAGCTGCATTATATTATATTTGTAAGCGTAATATAATAGAAAATCATTATTCGTCTACAAGGAAGTTTTGGAAGTCTTTTCGAACCTACTTTTTTTATTGAGAAACCTCAATTTAACCACAATTAAAATGTTAACAGCAAAATATATAGGTGGTTGATGCAAGACACACCAAGTATGAATTATTCATAATCATAAGTAATGCAATATGCTGCCACTTTACAAAATTTCTACAATTTTCTTTTTATGGAGACAAATTAATCTAAAATATCAAAATGTACATCAAAGTCCCTCCATAATCAAAACTTTCTAATATTAAAATTCACATAGTACCTACTGACTTAATGTGTCTTTTTAAAATCATAAATGATTTGATAAAGAGACGAGGCACAAGCTAATATAATAAATATATAATTTTTAAAAAGCTAAAAGAGCACCAGCATTATATCTTCATATATGCTACAGTTAAGTAAAGCCACAACTACTTATTTTCTATAAAACTAAAATGGTTGCACATCATTTATAATAATAATTTATTAAATTCTCAATCTAAAAAATTCCCTAAATACATAATAACTACATACAAGTTCTAATTTTGAATTTATAATCAAATTTGAAAGAAAATATTTTTTGACGCAAGTGTACTTTTACATACAAGAAAAACCATACTGTGACTGTGCATGTGCTTTAAAATATTCCATATTCCTTCATTTTCAAGCACCTACACATTTTTCTTCAATTTATTAGGTTTATGGAAATATAAATATAATAAAACAATAATTAACAGTCACAGTAATATTCCAGAATTAACTCTTCAAAGAGTATAATTTTTTACCAACCACAAAATATTTTTCCCAGTCAGTCTTGAAAAACCCCTGAAATTTGAATGATGTGCTAGCTAAAAGCTGCCAACTTATAGAAGATGCTTGAAATAATTATAGCTACTGCAAAACACATCAATTTGTATGAGAATTTAAAGCACCTCTTGCATATGGAAAAACTACAACACAGATGTTACTGTTTATTAGCAATCATTAAAATCTGAAAATTAGAAAATAGGTTTTTAAATTCAGACATTCAAATCAGACGATTTTTTTTCTCTCATTGGCATTTTTTTTTAAAAAAGGGGGAAGAGAAACTTTTTTGCAAAATGAAGAAGAATAACAGTTCGGTTGGGCTATTAAACTTTTGGTGAGTTACTGATTATTGTGTCCATTTTATAGTGTCCAGTAATGCAAGGTCACTCATCCACATGCAGAAAAAGTGGAATAAGTTCAAAGTAAAGAGAAACATTCGACCTATTTCAAATATTTAAGCAATTCGAGGAACTATTATTGATCACGGAACTATAAGAGATCCTCAGAAACTGCAAAGAATCTTTGGCTCGCTCTATGAAATAACACCAAGCAGATTTTTATTTATGGAATGCTAAAAATGCGCGAAAAATACCTTAAGGTACCGGCCACTATAGAGTTATTTTTTAGTATTTTTTTTTTATTTCTGAAGTTTGTATCACTATCTCTAGATATAGAGTTATTGGAAGTTGAAGCGAAAATACAGTTTTGCCCATTTCCAAAAGCTACCGTTATTAAAAAATCAGACTTTATAACGTAAACAGGCACTTTTTCGTTAGGAATAAAAATTCTAAAAGAAAATTCAGAACACAAAACTACCACAAATTTTACAGCCAACAGAAAAGTTCTTCTTTTAAACTCTTTTAAAGTCTTTTAATCACAATTATTAATTAAAATTTCAGTCCATCAAAAACGTGTACCTGCTAAAATATTCCATGCGCATAAATGACAAATATCAGAAACTGTAAATTTATTGTCTTCTTTTACACCTCAATCATACTCTTATAAAAAGTTTATAAATTTTTGAAGACTTCCAGAAAGTCTTTTAGGATCAAAATAACCGTGCAACATTTCTTCCAATACCTTATTATACGTATATAAAAAACTTATCAAGAGTATACATATTTCAAATTGAATCACAAAAAATATTACAAATTAAGGCCACATATTCAAAAAGTACAATACGACAATAATAATTAGATATGCTCATAAAAATCAAAAATTCAATTTAAAATTTCATAACTTACGCTCAACGTAAATAAGCTTCAGGCACTATTCTTAAGCTAGGTATGTAGTATAAGTATACAAAAGAATACCTTATTTTTATTCTATTCTTATTAGCAAATTACTAATCTAGAATCTGATAAATGAAAGAAAAACAAATCGGATATTAAAAAAAAAACATACTTTTTCTATTTTCGTACCAATCAACAAAACTATCCAAAGCCAAATAATTTAAATTTATAAAATTAAATTACAATTTTGTGGTAATAATATGAAGTAATCATTATATCACATACAAGTTACGACGTAAACTTTTGAATTACATAATAATTATGATGAAAATACTGAAGCTGGAATGAAGGACATTAATAATAAGGCAACCCTAGTGCCTTTCCTAAGTTAATTAAAAATTCCCAACGTCAACGACTATAATCAAACCGAGCAATACTTTGAATATCAACCAAACATAATGCAAAACAAACATAAATAACAAACCAAATTCCTCACAGTCAACTGTAAACATTATAAGTTGACCGCTTCAAGATATTTTCGGTATAAAACCAAAACTTCTTTCCACCATCTCTCCACTCGACTAATCGGGAGGAGGATAAGCAATCAATAATGCCACCGTGGCCAAGAACATCATAAGCAACAGGAGTGAGACTGCACGGTCTTGAGGTGTGATCGTTCGGGGAAGCGCTTCGGGCGCGGGAGTGCCCATCTCACACAGGGCCGTCACCGTCGTCAACAGTCGCGGTAGCCCTCGTCCCGCAAGAGCCTCAGTCACATCGAAACTACTGCACAGCCGCCCCTGCAACCAACCCACAGTCTCACTCACTGTTTCAAGTAAAAATTAGGTAGAGAGAGTAGAAAGAATATGTCTGATTTTTTGTGATTCGAGCAAATTAAATGGTGGAAAGAAATGAACATAAGAGTTATTATTTACAGGAAAAACAAATGAACATTAAATTGTACGTGCAAAGTGATAAGAAAATTAAAACGATAAAGCAATGTGATTATTTCATAAAAGTAATGCTAATAATTATGTTCTTCAACGATCTTATTAAACAATAGGTCAGGAGTAAATTTAACAAGAGTTCCAGTGCACTAGCGACTTTGCTACGGCGACAGGTCGCTAGTGAGCTGGAGAACCGGGACGGCGCTTACGCGACCTGCTAGTCACATGACCAGTTGTTTACATGAAATTCAATGAGCTAGCGCGCACGATCATTTTACTACACAGAGCCCAGTACAACAGCTCGGTACAAAACTTCATAATTTCTTCACGAATAGTACGTGACATCGTGACAACATCACTGACCGACTGTTTTAAATAAAAATAAATCCTGGTTGCAACCTGGCCGAGCTAGTAGGGGCTCTAATATTATACAAACCACTTTTTTTTTTAAAAACCTCCAAGAATTATCACATCAGACTTTTTAAAATTACTTTGTAAAAGCTTTTCTTTGGAATTTTCACACGATCGAAATGCTTCTGGATATTTTTTATACCACACAGAAGATTATAGTGTGGGACTGTGGGACAAGTCAAAAATTATTCCAGCCAAAATTTACATAATTGAAAAGTACTTTTTTGAAAATTACATTTCAAGAAATAATCTACTTTTCTAAAATCGAAATATCTCAAAAATGTACAATACATGTTGGGAGTTAAATTTATTCCTTAGCTCTTGTTTCATTAAATCTCGGAAGAAATGTATCCAATCACCAATAATAACCCTGAACAGGAGTGTTTCATTAAGATTGGCCACCGCCCATATCTGGGGAGCTACTGGTCCTAGAGCCTTGAATCAAGATGGCCGCTCTTCCGGATATACCGGAAATTGACATCTACTTAGTTATTTTGAAGGGAACATGCTGTTTATTATAATATTTAAAAATTTTCTGAGAAAATCAAATATGAAATACAGTTGGTTTTCAGTTACAGTTTCAATTGTGTAGTTTTTGAGTTATAAACAAATGAAAATCGTAATTTTCAATTTTCACAGCTATTTACATTGAAAAACTCAAGATATCAGAAAAATGCTTATATGTCCCTATCATAATTTTTCATGTTAAGAATGAGAAGTAATAACACACTATTATTGTGTTTGAATTTTTATAGAGATGAAAAATCTGATAAATTTTCATCACTCTGTATAGAAAAGTAAACCCCATGAAAAGATAGGGACATGTAAGCCATTTTTAAACTTATCAATCTATACTGCTTTGAAAAGTGAAAATCGCGATTTTCACTTGTTTATAACTCATAAACCACTCAATCTAAACTGCAACTGCGAAAACCGCTTCTCTCAGATAATTTAAAACTACAACAACATACAGGTGTCCCCATTAAAGTAAAGAAATAGGTCCAACCTTAATGAAACAGCCTGTACAATAATTTCTCGGCGGTGTAATGCTAATAAGTATTGAAAGCCACCTTCATTGTAATTAAATAAAAAAAAAACTTGTACCTAACAAAATCATTCAACACAAAATGTGATCTCAATAATCAGTATGACAGTTTTTTTTTTAAGTTTATAGATATTCGTTTGAAATTACAAATTGCAGGTTTATGATTAAAAAAGTTTTTTATTTTTATAAAGTAACTTCAATTACTAAACATAATCAAGTGTGCGGTTCTAACGGCAATCATTCTGGTCTAATATGGCAATAAAATTAATCATTTCACATATCAATTTGAAAAATTTTGTGATCTATTTCAACTTATCATTATTCAACAATAAAACAACTCTTGTGAAAAAAACCTAGTTTCACAAAATAACCTATAATTTGATTTACAATAAAAATTAAACCAACAATAAATACTAATTAATATACATACCTAATCTAAAACCTATAAGGCAATAAAAACCTTACTAAACCAAGATATAAACAAAGCACGAAAAAGCAGTCCCGTTATAATACATATTATGCAAAATAATAAGGGGAAAATTTCGGGATACGAGGTAATAAGCAGTAAATTGGTATAAAGTATAAACCTCTGTTTCTAAAGGTTGGTAGAAAAATCTCATATAATCTCCTGTTCGCGTCCAAGATATTCAAGGTCAAAATTTTTCACATTATCATTTCTGTACAGGTACTAATATACTGAGAAAACCGATACTTTCAATATAATCAGGATTACATTCATGTAACAATCTTGGGATCCACAAACCCTTTCTTTCTTTCTTTCTTTCTTTCTTTATAAGTATCAATAGGATGGCTCATCCGAAAATGTTGGAAGAATAACAAAGGCAGTCTGTGAATTTGATGTTATTATGACTTGAACCATGTGATATGTATGCAGAAAAAAGCAAACAGCTTATTTAAGGTCATGTTACAAATCAAACCTTACCAAGAAATCTTAGAAAGTTAGGAAAGTCTATGACAATGAATTTATGTACATAAAAATATGTGGTTATCAAGAAAGGAAAATTAAAAACAAACCTATGGAGACAGAATACTGTATAATAGAATACTGAATAAAAAAAAACTTAAACAATAAAATGAAATAAATTATGCAGCAACAAAATTATAGACAGTGTTCAAAGAGTGTAAGCAAGCATAAATTTTAATGGTAAGTTATAAAGTTTTAATACCGTTTAGCTCTTAGACCTCAAATTACGAAGTAATAAAAAAAAATTCTGCGACGGGCTATAAGTTTGACCTTTTTTCCCCGTTGACAGGTAGAAAAATGCCTCATTATATGAGCTGCATCTTATCGGGGAAATAAATGAATTAGCAGGGAAATAAATGAGTACTTATTTCCCCGAAATGGCGGCTTAGGTATAGCTACTATTAACACTCAGATATCATTAAATTTATATCAAATATACGTAAAGGAAAGTTACCTTATTATCCAAATGGCAATTATTAAGGGAATTTTCATAATAATCACTGCCCATATTATTAAATTCACTCATCGAAAACTAACAAGAATCTTTACAAAACTGTCTTCAATTTTATTTACATTAATATGACGTTTATGTAATAATTAAATCGTTTCGTTACCCAGGCAACGTCAATTACGATAAAAGACAGTCTGAAAATCCAAGTTTAACATAAATCATTTTTCCGACATAATTTTCAGTTATCTAACTACGTTTTTCGACATTCTAACACTGATATTTCTTCTCGCAGAAAAAAATTGTATATTACACACAAGAAAAAAGTGCGATTTTAGCTCTCGATGTGTTTGTCCCCTCCGCTAAACGCGTCGGGGACGAAATCACATCTCGAGCTAAAATTTTTTTTCTCTTGTATAATAACTATAAGTAAGAAGTAAAATAGCCAAATTATCCAAAATTTTAGATTTTTTTTGGGTAAAAATGTTTTTAATTAACATTTCAAAACTAGGAATTATTTGATTTCCTGAGTTCCAATCAATATTGCAACTGCACGTTTTAATTGTTGAATAAAAAATTGAAAAAATAAAAAATCTGTAAAAAATTGCATCATTGAGTGACACGTCGCAGCATGACATTTGTCTTGTTGCACCTTTTTTCGATTACATAGCAACGGCACACCATACCAGTTAGGTGACTTCACGTCGAAGTTATCTTAATTTTTATACCAGCGCCAGTGTTGCAAAATTTAAGAACATTGAATTGTCCAATCTTAAAATCTGTGTACATCAAGTAAAAACCGTGAAGGACTTTTTTGTTCTGTTTTTGATGTAGAATCGCGTGGTGCTAATATTATGCGGACGTTATAATACACCCTGTATATACAGTGTCCGCCAAAAAAATTCCTCTATATGGGATTTTTTTCATTTTTAATTTTTCTTGATTTGAGCATTGTGTGAGCTTCAGTTCCAGAGAATTTCGTTTATTTCAAATTCGAAATTACAAAAACCATAATATTTCGAAAACTAAAAGTGGTTTGGGGGGAATTGACGCAACACTAGTTAGATATTCACCCGATGTTGAAAGTCAGTGGTCAAATAAATTAATTTTTTTATACAGGTGGTCTAAAGTTGGTAACTTTTGTAATTTCAACTTTCTGCTCATTTTTCTCAGTGTAATTTTGATTTTGAAATATTTTTATTGCGAAATTGATTTATACTGCTAAACAGTGTTAATCGGTGTTTATGAATAGCAGTGGGTATTATCAAGGCTCATTAAGTTAACAGACAAATTTCTGCGGCCGTTTCTAAAGAAGGTAGGTATCAACTCTATGTGGAAAATATTGCAATTTAGTTATTCTTGGCATGAAAGAGATTACAAAAATGTTAATAAAAGTGATATTAGCTTCAAAAATGCTCACAGAAATCTGCTCGTTAGCTTAATGAGCCTTTATAATACACAAACGTTAATTAAAGATTTGTCAGATTACTGTTTACTAATTACTGATTTCAAATAGCAAATTTTGAAAATAGGGTGAATATTTTGAATGATCTTTTATTTTTTATCAGTAATTAACTCTTCTAAAAGGGAGTAGAATTTATTTCCAGCAATATCAGACCAACATTTTGATAATACAGGGCATTTAAAAATCAGTAATAATTATCTGGCAGATCTGTAATTAATGTTTGTGCAACCGGACCTAAGTGCAGGTGTTTAAGTTTGTTAAGTTTAAATTAGTACACCTGTCACAAATTTCGAGTTATTCTGATAAGGCCAATTTTTAGATTATGATTTTTTTTTAATTTTTTGAAGAACTTTAACACCCTGTATCTTGAAAACTAAAGCTTCAACCACCCATGCTCTTTAAGTTTGTAACACCTATTCATTAACACCCTGTATCAATTAGAAAAATTAACATGAGTAGGTAAATAGAAACTAATACAAGGAGGGAAATTTTCGAATTTAATAATTTCTGTCACAGTTGTCTTTTTTTGGTGGAAGACATAGGAAGAAAGCGAATAAACCTTCATACAAGTTCAAGTGCATTTGCTAGGTATGTCATTCTTATTTTTGAATTGTAATTATTGTAAACAAAGTAGTACATTGTTCATTTCTTATGAAATAGAAAATAAACTTGAATAATTTATAAAAAGGTTTCTTTCTGTCCTTGCAATAAAAACACAGAAGAATGTGACATAAATTTTATTAAATTATAAAATTTCGCTAGCTGTGTTAGTTTCTATCACTCCTTTTAATTTTTCAAATTATACAAACATTATTTATTAATATTGCAGTCAAAATATTTCAAATTTACCACTTTTTGACCGCCTGTATCAAAAATATCATTTCTTTCATATCTGAAATTACATCTAACGAATGTTGCCCAAATTTAACTCTAGAGTGCTCACATTTGATCTTTTGAAAAGCACAAACTTACGACAAAATTTTGTTTTCAAAAAAGTGGACACTGTAGATAGGCCAATTTATATGTATTAAAGACCTGAAACCTGACAAAACTTTGATTCTTGTTTTAAATGGAAATTAATCTATTTATATAGAAAAACAATAATAGAAAATGCAAAACCTCCCTTGAAGTACATTATACCCAATAATGTATCTTAGAGCTTAGGCACAACTTTTTGAACAGCTTCTATACCAAAAAATAAATAAATAATATAAATAAAAAAAGCTGTGAATTTATTTCATATCACATTCAGACAGGGCTTATTTAACTAAATTTCCAATACACATCATCACTTGATCACACATGTTATAAACACATATTTCTTATGCAATGTTTCTTTATGTAGATAAGATTATCGTTACACTTATCTAAGTAGCTTTGTGCACTAGATCATTTAGTCATAAATAATCAATTTGAAAATTCTACTCAACAATATGGAGACTTCAAGTTAATTTTTTGAAAACCCCCTTTTGGATTTCGAGAAGAACCTTACAGCAAATTCTATGAAACGATCTCCACCTTCAATTTAAGCTGGCTCAGGAGTTCCATAGGCTCAGGACTAGCTCAATATAACGGATCGTTTGCAATGCAGGTCATTTATTAAGGGCGATAAAGGATGACCACATGACAAACTTTTGAAGAAAATTATCTTCAGAGATTATCACTTTTATCTTGAGATCCTTTCCGAGATCATTTAACCAACTAATAAAAATTGTCGGATTTCAAGTGTAGAGGATATTAGAGAACTATTTGGCTGATGCATATGGATTTTGGGAAGGTGGTTTGACCATTATTTCTTCAAAAATGAGCTCAGAAATTGCTTCCATTTATTTTTGAAGGAGCCCGCTCGCCACTTCTGGCTGGACCTACTCCGAACAATAGAATCAATTTTCGAGTTAAAGGGGGATGAACATCTATGACTACCATGTCTTATAGGTACCATCAGATTCAGCTCCAATCACATTGAACTGCAGTGAAGCTTCATTACATCTAATTACAGGATGTCCTATCATCAAGTGACGGACATGACACAGCTGAAGGTATCGTCAGCCTGAGAAGCCTTCCTGGGATTCCCACACACATTTTCAGCTCTCGAATGAAGTAGCCTAGCATTTGAAGTGATTTCTACTTTTTCATTAATTTACTATTCCGCTTCATAGTTCTGGTAGATTCTCTTGATTTTGTTACTTGAATTGATTTGATTAAACTGAGCAAAAGAGTCAATTAAATTTGGTTCTGCTTTAATTATTCAAGTTATTCACTATTCATTTAACTCATTATTTTTATTCATCGCCACATATTATATTATAAGCATTATAGGCGTTAGGGCTATGGCGAGCATTGTAGACATTGAGGCATTTTCCAGAAAATCAGAAAAAAGTTTTCAATTTGTGGTGCTGTTTTTGTAATAATTGCTTTGGCTGTTACTTTAAAATTGGATATTTGTCAAATTTTTGACGTTTTTGTTTACAGCAACAGAAGCAGCTTTTCAATGTTACCAGATCACCCATTCAACATTTTTCTCTCTAAAACAGGTAGGGTGGGCCAATACTTAAAAAAATATGCTTGAATGCAAAGGACTGCTATGGTTATGAGAGAAAAAATCTATCTTAAATGGCTTATTCTGCCCATGGAGACTTCTGATCTACTTATTGATCAAAATATCGATCCCCACAATTTTAACAAATTTTACAGGGAGTCAATTTCTGTAAGGATTCTCAGGTGGGCCTTTATTAGCCAGCAAATCATAGTTGAGAAGCTTTTTTGAAATAGTTTTGGACTCACAATAAGTATTCAAGCTATGAAAGGAGGCCACTGCATGATAAGGCATGAAACCTGATAGCCTGGGGAAATGGTAATCATAAATAATTTATCTTACCATGTACAACATACTTTTTCTTGGTATTATCTTGAGCTGTTGGAAAGATAGGTCTAGTAACTGGTTGAAACAGATTTTAAAATAACAACATGAAAACATATACTTTAGAATGATCCTTTGGACAGTTGTGATAAATTTTTCATTGCTGATGATATGCATTGGAAATATTTTGTTGAATTGAAGTTTATGATATAATATCTACAAAAACGTGAAGAAATTTTTAAACCCCATTCGTAATTGGAGGACTTATATGGCCGTTTGCTTAACAGAGAAACCGAATTGTCAAGTTGAATGTAGCTGAATTACCAATCAAAACAATAATTTATTAATCTTTGGAACACTGTATAATATGCTGATCGATTTGAAGTGTTGCTGCACAACTTCTCACAAATATAAATGACACAAAATAAAACACTCACCTCATCTACTCCAATTTTCCGGCACGCCTCAATGAAGTTGTCTACATTTCTTCTACATCTTGCCATTGTTAGTTTAGGCTGGAAAGAATAAAATACTCAGCACTTTTACTTCGACAACTCGATCTGAAGTACTTACGACAGCGGGCGAAGGAATATGAATACTTGCAACGGATCTCGGCTTGATATGATTTGCTAAATGACATAATACAACACCGTCGGTCAGTGCCGGAGCCAAATCTTCAGGAAGAGGTACCTTTAATCTGTTTTCTATGATCTGCAAGAATAAAAAAAAAATTAAATAGAACTTGTAAGTCAACTAAAAACCCAAGCTTTACAGTACTTACGGTTCGCAACTGATTGATCAAGTCAGTCTCTTCTCTCGCTTTATCGATTTCCCTTCTCATCGTAAATGATAGTTTATCGTTAGTCGTATCACAGTTCCAACTAATACTCTTAGTCGATTTCACTCCATTCACTCCTTTATTAGTTCCGTTTAAATAACTATTACTAACAATTTTGGGGTTCAACTGTTCATTTCCGTAACAGCTTGGGGGAGGAACGTTGTCGTGCGACAGAATCCCTGAGCTGTTCTTCACAGGCGAACCGGGTTTGATATAGCCCTGCATTCCGTTTTGATTTAACGTTGTCGCCACCGTCGTAGTACCGTTTTGATTATTCTCGATGTTTCCGTTAAGACTAGAATGGGAGTTAACTGTTCGTGAAGGGGGCACTCTTTGCACGGGTTTAATTGAGATCGTGTCATCGAATATGTTCTTTGTACTAGTAGCGAATACTGAATGTAGCGGAGTCGGATCAGATTTCGAACTTGCCAATGAACTGTGAGTTGCAGATGGATAATGTGTGGGTGTGTTTGGTTCTGTTTTATAACTTTGGTCCTCGGAATCTTTCACTCGGTAAACCGAAGGCACGTCTTGTGCTCTTTGTTGCTTTAAGGCTTCTTTATATTCCCTGCAAAAATTATGATAATATCAATTATTATTATAAAATCAAAATGGAAAAACTAATGACCATAATACTATTTCTAAATAACAAAAGAAATTCAGTAATGGGGACCTTACAAAACCAAATGATAAAAAAAACAACAGATCTGTTCTGTTAAGATTACAAAAAATTGTTTCTAAGTACCTAGAGGAAACTAGTTTTCATCAAATAAATTTTGCTTTTTAATTATCTGGACATAAAAATGTAAAAATAATTGAAACTCATGGATACAGCTTATGGAAAATAAAACATTGCAAAATAATTGTTATTTAATTTTCTTGGCATCATTCTAATAGGAACTAAAACGTTATAAATTACCTGTAAGTTTGAATCTGATGTAACGGTTTACAAATCTTTTCATCTGATCTATTTCCATTCATTAAACACTCAGCAAACGGACTAACACGGGTACTGAAAACCATACGCTTGTTAGTGTCAATTCAAACTGGTCAATAAGTAGGTACCTTCCATTAGAAGTAACAAAAAAGTTTGAAAGAAAAAACATCAAAAGCGACGAATATCACAAGAAAACTCAAATTCAAGAGCTCTTTGTTCGATTATTGCTATTGCCAACTTACCTGCTTGATTCTCTTCCGTTCCTATGATCGTCTCGTTTATCGGAGTCCAGGGAATATGTGGATTTTGATATTTCTTCAATTGATAACGTTTCAGGAGCAGGAGATATAGTCGACGGAGTTGAAATCAGAGAACCACTGCCGTTCAATTCCATCGCTCTCGAAGGCAGAGGGGACGATGACCATTGCTTATCTACTGTGTCTCCTACAATTAAGCCCAAAATTGTGTATTCTACCATAGAGTTCTTAAAACACGTATTCCTAATAAAATTACCTGGTAATTCTTGAGACCACCGTTTGTCATAGCCGTCACTACTTGTGCTATAACCGCTGTCGACGTTTTGCCTTTTGTGTTTCAACCTATCTGCTAACTGAGGTGGTCCGGGTGACGATCCTTTATTATTTCGCCTGTTCTTTCTTCCAAGCGTTCCCGAACCGGTTAACCCATTTTTACGATCTATTTTAATAGCTTCATTCTCTAGGTATTTGAATATGTGTACTCTACCTCTTCTACACAACTAGAGAAAAAAATTACATTATACAAAGTACACCATCTCAATGCCCCACCACTTTTAATTAAATTACTTACACTTGCCGGTGGACTCGTCAACGGATTATCCTCCACCGACAGCTCCTCAAGCGAGCCCATGTCCCTAATTTCCAGTGGCAGCATGCCGATGCGGTTCGCCCGCAGGTCCAGCCTGACAAGTGACAGATAAGTCAGTTCGATGGGTATCGCTAGGAGGAGGTTACTGCGCAGCACCAACGATTGGAGAGAGCGTAGGTCACCCATACGAGGGGGAAAGTGACTCAGCTGGTTGCAGGATGCATCTAGTTCCGTCAGTTCTGACATCCGGTACAACTCATCGGGCAGAGAGGTCAGGTTGTTGTTTGAGACCAGCAAAATCTGAAATTATTTTTTGAATTAATGATTTTTAATCGCTTTTAGCAAAAAACTATTAAAAAATTACAATAATAATAATTAGTCATTGACAAAGCAAGTTTCAAATAAAATAAATTGATTATCACAATTTTATGGATCATTCCTTATCAAGTAGATTTTTTTTTTCAGTGCATATAATTTATTTGGCTAATCAAAACTTTCCAAATAGACTCCCAGTATTTCATGTAAAAATTAGTCATTTCAAGGATACAGAAGTAATAATTCTAAATTTACTTGGCCATTACAGTTACATATTATGGAGTCTGAAATAGTTATTTGAAACTCCAAAACAAGTCGTAAATTAGGAATTAAAATAATGATTTTATAATTTAGAGCTTTCTGGTAGTAAACTGTTGTAAGCTAATACCTATTCACACTTTATTATTACTTATTATTATATTACTAAGGAAGTAATATGAAAAGTTATCCCATAAACAGGGAAAGTGATGAAAACAACATTATACTTCTTGTAAGAAGACCTCTCTCAACTAACATTACCCTATAAAACTAATAACTGTGGCAGAATAAGTGAAATTAAATATTTACAAAACATTATCAAAGGTTTTCAGTCATAAAATAAAAGTAAAATTGTGTAGTTACTGGTTGGCTTACACACATTTCAATTTTCTGTAAACATTTTATAGAATAACGTGTTTGTTATAGTCTATAATAAGAGTTAGTTTTAAAATTTTGTTGGTCATACATACCAATACCAAACTTATTTACCGAATAACTTATACTCTGAATCAAGAAAATTCAGTTTTTTTTGTAGCAGGACTTTACCAATTGATGGAAGATTTTTTTAAGGAATAAAAGTTCAGGTAAACACGTGTCCCGAATCGCTTAGAAAAAAAACAGAGGTATTTGTTGAATAATATTATTTTTGTTTTCGGTAAGTAAAAGTAACTTTTGGGATTTTTCAATATTTTAATTTTAAAATAAGAGGTTATTTTTTTATTAAGAGCAGACAAAACGAAGTTAAACATGTTAAAAAATATCATCAATGGTATAAATACAGGGTATACCTAATTACACCTTTTTAACCCAACAACTTCTACGTCTATGAACTTACAAGACCTAACTTATCAGCGATGAATTCCCTTTTCGTTTCTTACAAAAAGGCATACTTACGAATATTCGAAATTCCCCATAGTTTTTGAGTAATAGATGGGTATTATCGGAAGAAAAAAAAGCCAAAAGTGCAGACCTCCTATATCAAAATTTTGGTCATTATTTACATCCGCGGCTCCTACAGTTTCACTATGGCACCTATATAGGGGTGGAGGACATACCTATAGTAACACCAGGAGTATTAATTTGCTTTGCAAATGAAAGATAAGCGAACAAAAGGGCATCAAAAGAAGGTCTTCCTGAGTGCGGGCCTGTTTAGAGCAGCGAAAATCACAATAAACATGCAAGGTCAGAGTGTCGAGTGGACGGCGGAAACTAGTAATATCAACACCAGAGCCGGTCCGGTAACATACGAACCGCATTCAAACGTAGTCGGACCATAATAGCGAGCGATGTCGCGTATTTTGGAATATAAATGCAAAATAAATGCAAAATTCAAAATAAAAACTGTGCTATCGTTAATCTCGAAGATATTCCTTGCCCTGAAAGTGAAAAAAAATAGAAATTCGACCGTAGTGCCAAAGAGGCCTTAGTAGTGACCTTGATATTAGTTTGCAATGGCTGATTTTAGCTTCTTACCCACCCAGCACCCCTATTTCGCTCCTCGGTCCCGAAAAAATTGATGAAACGTAGGAGCCGCGGATATATACAATTACCAAATTTTTTTACCTGATCGACTAAGTGAGGTCCCAGCTCAATTTCCCCACTCATGTTCCACCGATCCGAGGGACGGGAAAGGGTAGAGGGGCCATTGTAAAGTAGGGAATATCGGTTTTTCGTGGATTGCTCCGTCAGTTTTGATCCTACCGAAAAAATTGTTCTTCCTAAAAAGGAAGCGCTTGGCAGAGCAAGCACGTAAGCTCGTTCCAGGCGGAAGTCGATCGGACAACTTGTTCGCGAAATATAGCGAATTTTCGTTGCGATTTTTTTTCTCCAAATGGTTTGTTCTTGGCCGGTACTTAGTGTATGTAAGGGGTTCTGTTGATGTTTTTTAGGAGGGTATTTGGATATTTTTTAAGGGCCCACTGGGAGGGGGTAGTGGTACAATTTGGAGGGGAGGGAGACCGAAAGTTAAAAATTTCCTAAGACCCAGATAACTCGACTCCGAAGAAGCGTAGCGCAAAAAATCAAACGGCGTTATGTTCGTTATTTTTCCCCGGAATACAGTGAACCCTTACCGAAGCAACGTTCGCGAAAAATCCGCCGCTGACACGCGAAACAAAAATCTGCATTTTTTCAATTTTTTTTGCATGAAGGGAAGGGACGGAGGACTAGCGGCGGATTATTCACGAACGATGTTCCGAAAAGTTGTCCCTCCCCAATACCTTACTATTTTTTTTTTTTTTTTTAAGAGGGAGCTGTGTAGGTAAGACATAGTCGCTCCACTCTGGTAATTTGGCTTTGAGACGAACTCTTTCGCCACACACACTTTAAATTATATATTTTTGCCTTTTAAACATTCGATCGCTTGTTTTACTTTTCACAGACATTCGAAAATGAATCTGAAAAGTAAAGCGGGCCGAGGTGAGTTTCGAACCCGCGATCTATGGCTTCGTGAGCCAGTGGAAAACCACTTGGCCACGCAAGTCACTAATACCTTACTATAAATTTATATAATTTTATATCCAGAGAAACAATAATTATTAATATCAAAAAATGAACTCATACAGGGTGATTCCGAAATGACGGACACCAGTGTACAGGGTGTTAGAGAGGATGTTCAGAAAGACTGTAAAGTTAAAACAAAAATTATTTCCTCAGCTTCCTTACTGAGATAAAAGGTTTCATTTTTTATAAAATTGAAATCGACATGTCAGTCAAATTTAAACAATTTCCATTGGCAAAACACTGGAACTACAGGAATTAAATTTATACATATTCCTAGAGTCCAATGAAATTTGTCAATGTGGCACCGTTGTTAAAGTTGCTTAACGTAATACTTTAACGTTTCCATGGTAACATCTATTGTATAGGTCTACACACAATTTTTCTTTTCTATCATGTAGGGTTGTCACTATTTTTTTAGAATACGTCTTTATCCACAGTGAATGCTGTGGTATATCCGTGTCTGCCATTTCCGGATATTTGTGGTATGAGGAAATTTAGACTTAATTTATTTGAAAACTAAGGGGAATTTCGAATACCTATTTATAAGTATAGGTATAATTATAAGCAAAGAATTTGATTGAGCAAAAGGGCCGTGTTTTTTCCATGTTTAACTTCGTTTTGTATGGTCTAAATTACAATAAATAACGTCTTCATTTGAAATTAAAATATTGAAAAATGCTGAAGTTATGCGGCAACAACGGAAAAAACAATAAAATTGTTGAAGTATCTTTTTTTCTAAGCGATTTCAGAGTTCCGGACATGTGTTTATGCGAACTTTTATCTCTTAAAAAAAGTCTTAACTGCTATAAAAACTGACTCACCCTGTATATCTAATTTATATCTAATGTTTCAATCAGCTTTTTTAAATAAATAATAATTATCAAAACATACCTGTATTGGTAACTGGCACAGCTCTTTGGGGAGAGTTGTAAGTTGATTCCTACTTAAGTCTAAAAAACTAAGGCATTGCAAATTGTTTATTGCGTCTGGAATATATCGTAGTGCATTGTGATAGCAATACAGTTTCTCTAAAAAATGGAATCTTGTCACTTCGTCTGGAAGCTCACTAAATCTGTTTTTTGATAAATCTGAAACAAAAAGAAACGAAGGTGAATCACAAGAAAAGACAACAATTAATTATTATTATTAACATGGTCATTTTAATGGCCCCTAAACAGGAAAGCAATCAATGAGACCACCATCTCCAGGAGTGCCATTGCGGCAATCATGTCTCATTTGAATATTTACTGCAAATGAGACAAGTCATTATTTCTCAACTCTTTGGCTCCACGAAGTTACACGTATGGATTATAAATAACTGCCAAGTTTTCTCTACGAATTCAACATCAGTTGTTGGTCTCGGGTCTCCTCTAAATTCCAGTTGCTAATTGTTTCAAAATGCTACGAATTTCCGGAGCAACTTTAGTAATATAAAATATTATTTAGACAGCAGGATAATCTTGATTTATGTATGTACGTTCTTTGTGTGATCTATTTAGTTTCTCGGTGGTAAAATCGTATTGTAGTGGGTGTTCCAAAACAATTGTTTTGATAATATGTAGTTACAGATTTATTAGAGATTCCTAAGAAAAAAGATGACCTCCTCAATAATAAGAGTTATATCAATATTATTACTACTGAATGGACGACTAACAAACAAGAGACAAAGAATGTGCTAGAGATAAAAAAATTAGACTAAGTTAATCAATTTTTGAAAATATGCAACTCCTGACACCGATCTCCCGTTACCGGTTGAATTTGTTACAATTTATTACAACTTGAACACCTGAATAGGTCCGTTTATATTTCAAACATCCTAAGTCCTAACCAAGTATTATGTATCTACTTTATTTGAAAAAAAAATGGAGCAAGAGAACTGGACAATGTAGAGAAGTTATAATTTTCTGCTTCTTAAAACGACAAAAAATTGTCACTTTTACTACCCTGAAGATGAAATAAAAGTGGCACCTAAGCTGCTGCAAATGACAGCTAGGCAGCAAAAAAGTGTCTTAACTATTATAGCAAGAAAACTTAATAATAATAATAATAATAATTTATTTACCTCAAACAGCCACAATTACAAAATAGTGGGTCGAAATACGTCAGTCATTCTATTTGAGAAGCACTCTAATTAGCTTCACGAACAATAATAATCAAATAAATTCATTACAAGAAAAACAAAAAAAAACAAATTTTATACTTAAAGCTACATTTTAGATACTATCGCCCATAATATTTCTTCTATGACTAATAAATTCTTCCAGACAATATGGTTCGATGTCTATCAATAGATTAAAAACTTCTCTTTTATACATTTTTAGGTCTGCAATTTGTTTTATATACATAGGAAGTAGATTGAACATTTTCATACCTATGTAACTTGGCCCTTTTTCATACAAACTCAATCTATGTATTGGAAAATTGTAATTGCCATAATTTCGTGTACCATAGTCATGGTTATTTTGAAAAGATGAAAAATAAGTTCTATATTTGAAATTAAACAATAGGCACTCGAAAATATAGTAACCCGTAAATGTTAAATATTTCTTCGTCTTGAATGTACCCCTACATGATTCTCTGTATGACAAATCATTTAAGATTCTAAATGCCTGCTTTTGAATAACAAAAATCTTATTGGAGCTTGCTGCGCCACCCCAAAAAATTATGCCAAACTTCATTCTAGATATAAAATAAGCAAAATAAATAGTTCTCAGTACCTCAAAACTACAATACCTTTTCATCACTCTCATGCTATAAACAATACTGTTCAATTTCTTTGACAATTCATGTACATGCACATTCCAGCTAAGTAAGTTGTCTACGTGTATACCTAATAGTTTTGTGTGTGTATCAAGTTGGACGTATTCAGAATTGATACTAACTCCGTCACATCCACCAATATTAGGGTTATTTTTTGTTGTGAATAAAATCAACTTGGTCTTTCTTCCATTCAGAACCAAATCATTCGCATTTAGCCAATCCTGCACTCTCTCAAGCGCAGACTTGACCCCAGACTGCAATGATTCCAAATCAGGTGCCCTAATTATTAGGGAAGTGTCATCTGCATAATTTTTTATTATAATATGTTTCTCCTCACTGAATATTTCACAGAGATCGTTGATGTAGATGTTGAACAGCAGAGGACCGATAACACTTCCCTGGGGAATACCGCGAGTGCTATATATCTTATCCGATACAGCACTGCTGCCTGCAGCATCTAGCTTGACAGCCTGACACCTCCCAGTCAGGAAAGATCTGATCCACTGGAGCTCCACATTACCCACACCATAACATTCTAACTTTTTGAAAAGCAAAGTATGATTTATACAATCATATGCCTTAGAAAGATCTAAGAAAACACCAAGTGCTAACTCTTTTCTTTCCGCAGCCATTAAAATTTCACCTAAATATTCAAATAGAGCAGTTTCCACGCTCCTATTTTTCAAGAATCCATGCTGGTGTTTACTAAGGAGTTTATTTTCTTCAAAAAAATTCAACAATCTAGACGATATCACTTTTTCGAAAATTTTTGAGAAAGATGATAGTAGACTTATGGGCCTAAAATTCTCAATATCATTCGTGTTGCCTTTTTTATGTACAGGGACAATTAGGGCAGATTTCAACGATTCCGGGAAGATGCCATATTTGAGAGAATTGTTCATAATCCAACAAAGTGGCTTAATAATATGTTCTATAGATTTTTTTATGATGAGTGATGGAATCTCATCGGTACCGGCACTGCCCCCATTTTTCAAAGTACTGACGACAGCACCAACCTCATCCTCAGAGACCCCATCAAATTTCAACGTTTTCTCATGCAAAAACTTAATCTGTTAGGTATACTATAATTGATATTGGATTCATACGTATATGAAGTTAGCCCGACAACTATAATAAAAAAATTATTTAACATTCATAAACCATCTAAAATTACTTACAGTCAGTATTATAAAGGCTCATTAAGTTAACGGGCAGATTTATGAGACCGTTTCTAGAAAAGGTATTGATCGTAGGTGGAAAATATGTCAATTTATTGATTCTTGGCTTGAAAGTGATTACAAAAATGTTAATAAAAGTTATTTGAGGTCGAAATTAGCTTAAAAAAATGGTATCAGAAATCTGCCTGTTAGCTTAACGAGCCTTTCTGATACTGGCTGTTAATCATTTTGTCGCTAACTAGTTGCGATAGAATAATTTCAATTACATTATTATTTTTTCAATAACATGTTGCCCTGCTAAGTTTATATCAATTTAGCAGGACAACAATGTTAAAAAAAAATTAACAATATAATAAAATACTTTTAGATATGTAGTTTTTGTCGCTAATTAGTCACGAAGAGACAGAGTTCGTAGCTACTATGGAAAAAAAAACAATCGTTGAAGAACATCAACAAAAATGTAGAGCGACAAATTTATTTTTCTCGCGAATAATTGAAACGGATCGACCAAGCGACAAATTCCTAAAGGAAGAAAATATTGATACGGATGATCAGCGGTTAAAGAAAAGGGTTTCACTGTGTGTTTTTCAGGCGAAAAGAAAAAGATCGACAATCGTTGAAAAACATCATCAACAAATGCAGAGCGACAAATTTATTTTTCTCGCGAATAATTGAAACGGATCGACCGAGCGACAAATTCCTAAAGGAAGAAAATATTGATACGGATGATCAGCGGTTAAAGAAAAGGGTTTCACTGTGTGTTTTTCAGGCGAAAAGAAACAGATCGACAATCGTTGAAAACATCAACAAATGCAGAGCGACAAATTTATTTTTCTCGCGAATAATTGAGACGGGCAAAGCGACAAATTCCTAGAGGAAGAAACTATTGATACGGATGATCAGCGGTTAAGGAAATGGGTTTCACTGTGTGTGTTTCAGGCGAAAAGAAAAAGATCGACAATCGTTGAAAAACATCATCAACAAATGCAGAGCGACAAATTTATTTTTCTCGCGAATAATTGAAACGGATCGACCGAGCGACAAATTCCTAAAGGAAGAAAATATTGATACGGATGATCAGCGGTTAAAGAAAAGGGTTTCACTGTGTGTTTTTCAGGCGAAAAGAAACAGATCGACAATCGTTGAAAACATCAACAAATGCAGAGCGACAAATTTATTTTTCTCGCGAATAATTGAGACGGGCAAAGCGACAAATTCCTAGAGGAAGAAACTATTGATACGGATGATCAGCGGTTAAGGAAAAGGGTTTCACTGTGTGTGTTTCAGGCGAAAAGAAAAAGACGATCGTTGAAAAACATCAACAAATGCAGAGCGACAAATTTATTTTTCTCGCGAATAATAGAAACGGATCGACCGAGCAAATTCCTAAAGGAAGAAAATATTGATACGGATGATCAGCGGTTCAAGAAAAGGGTTTCACTGTGTGTTTTTCAGGCGAAAAGAAAAAAAAAAACACAATCGTTGAAAAACATCAACAAATGCAGAGCGACAAATTTCTAGAGGAAGAAAATATATGATGAAAAATTTTGTGGATCACACGATAAATTTTAGATTCTTTACCTTGTAGAGTTTAATTAAACTGTTGTTTCCCATAGTTTTTTATGTACAGGGTGTACCACAAAGATTGTCCACCGGCCATATCTTGGGTACTATTGGGTCTAGAGTTTAAAAATAAATTTTTCAAGACAAAAGTGACCATGAGAAATGCAATTAAAATATTTTCAAGATGGCCACACTTCCGGATATACCGGTAGTTAACTCCTAATTCATTATTCTAAGGGGGAATTTTTCTCTCTAAAACAAAACACACAACGTAGGGAGGGATTGACACTTTCACAGTACGATCACGACGGTTCTAAAAAGTTTTCAGATAATTTTAATGACGTAAGCCGCAGTGGTCTTGCGTCATTATCGATAATCCGCAGAGGTGACATGAGGGTAGGAGATTGTTCGTACTCCATGTTGTTCTACATTTTGATGTAAGTATTTGGGACGGAGAGGGCGACACTCTTCTACGGTACCCTCGTTGAAGCAAACACTAAACACTAAACACTGCTAGTAGTGCTAGTTCAGGTTCAGGCAGTTGCCTACCTAAAACCCATAAAGTTAGGAAACCCCATCATGTTCTTTAATGACCAGGACCAGGTTAATGATGCTTTTAATATTAAGAACGGAAATAATGTTTATGGTTGTGCCGCACTGAGCACTGCAATAATTAAAAGGGTTAAGTTATTTATTATGTTTAATGTGTAAGGTTCGTTTATTACTTAATATGTCTAGACTTAATAACAAACATCCAGACTATCTAACGAAATGACTTTCTCCCTAGTAGTAATTAATTAGTTCGAGATATGGAATATAGGTACAGTGCGCGTCAGAAGTAAGGAATCATTCGATAAAAAGGAAACTACTGATTTTTTGGAATAATAAAAAACTTGGCAATTTTTTAATAATTTAATCAATGTTCCTATTATGTCATTGGTATAAAACCACTTCTAATCCGACGTTTTCTCGCTGTTCGTTCCATAGATTAAATCACGAAGCATGTTGGTCCTTTTAATCCTTTTAAATAATTTTTAATATTGAAAAGTTTACCGTTTTTCTGAATTTCCCCTATTTGATTATTGTTACAAATTGCAATGCTTGTCCCAGTTTTTACTTTTAAATTTTAATGTTATTTTTATTCTTTTATCCAGGTCAGACCTGATTTCAACTTGATTTTGTGAAATTACAAAAAGAGCCAACTTGACAACTGCATGGTGGTGTTACTTGCTTCCAAATCACGTTTGATGCTACTGTTGTTATACATACGTGTCAATTTGTTTACTTGCACTTTGTTAAAATTGGTCTGATGATGGCCTAAAGACCGAAACATGTAACATTTACAAAAGAAAATAAAGTCTCAAACTTAGTGTCTCATTTCTGTTTCTTCCTATTATGTTACCTACTAGACTGAGTAAGCATCTAGAAGCGACACAGAGAAATAAGTTTTCTTAGAAAACAGTTTTCTGTTTGAGATCTGGAATCTAGCGCGTTTTAGGCCCCTCTTTTCTACCAATCAGCTAGCTACTCCATAGTCGTGACTAAACGCGTTAATTATTTCTGGTGTTACGAGATTATGGAAAATTTACCGACAGAAGCAAACAATCGAGTCACAAGAAGCATTTTTTTTACATCAGAAAAGGTTAAACTAGATTAATACTATAAATAAACAATAATTATTTATAAGCAATTGGCCTCGCCCGCGTATATATTTATTTTGTAATTTAGAAATTCATTACAGTATATCATGTTTTTTGCCGATTATTCCTCCAGCAACATAAAACCGATTTAATGAACCAATAATTGGCTGTTTAGATGTTACATTAAAACAGCCAGATTGATAAATTAAATCGTCCCAATTATCATCTCATATCGTCAACAAATCAGAAATAGAAATAACGTCCACGGCCAGATGTCTCCGTTTTTATCTCCACTTACGGTGTAATTGCATGGGTGTGTATTTACAAGCCTATAGGTTCTCATCAGATCCGGCGCATAAAGACGCCTTTATTGCTAGAACGATACGCGTACATTACATACAACAACGTAACACAAACATATAAACTAAGAGTTGAGTGACCCGGCTAGACCATGTATCTATTTTGGTTCTTATTAACTATGTTGAGTGTAACACCATACACCTCTTCGCCCAGGTAGGAGCTTGATTATGCCATAAAATCCAAATATGTAACCAAGAAACGCTTTTTGGTTGTCTGTTGTCTGTTATAATAAGGCATGCTGATAAAGCCAAACTTGGGATGTTTACTATTTCTTGTAGGTAGGTAGTAGAGCAATTTTTACTAGAATTCAGGAGACGGAAAAGTCGTTAACAGATCTGACCATCAATAATGAAGGAACTGTTTAGACCTCGGTTTAGACACTTCACAGAAGTGCTTCAGATTAGAAACAGAAATATTAAAAGAAGAGTATGCCCAAAAGTATGATTCTCAACCCTTCTCCATTCTACAGCTAATTCACGGTTTTTAAAATTTAACTATCCTCATTATTTTGCCAAGTTTAATTTTTATACGTTTCTCTGTTACATGTTACACAAGAACGAATAAAATGTTAATCGCGTGGGTAAAGCGATTAAAAGTCTTGCACTACTAACTACATCCTAATTGAAGATATAATTAACAACAAACAATAAATTAAAGAATTATTGCCGTGATTAATGAGAATCAGTAGCGTTGCTAATAATAATTAGGCCGGAGTATGTATTTTTAGCACAGATTTGTAGTAGTTTATTATGATAATACACAGAGTCGGTTGTAGGTAATTGAGTTTGGTACGACGATTAGGCAATGCAAATAAACTAAATTTATTACAGAATTGTTTGAATCCGATTTGGATGCTTTGGCTTAGAACGTTGTAACGGAGTGTTTATTTACAAAACGTATAGGTAACTCGGGTTCAGAAGTTTCGAAATGATAGTAGAGGAAACGCCATGAGCCATGATAAAGTCATGCTCAAGGCTAACGAATTTGGAACAGCGTAAAGATTAGCATCATAGAGAAAAGTAGGAGGGGTATTTATTATTCTTTAGAAAAGAATACAATAAAAAAGACATTCGCTGCCAAAGACCTATTATAGTCAAAGACTTAAGACTGAACATGAACACTGATATAAAACCTAACTCATCACATCTATAAAAAAAATGACTAGCCCAAGTTCAAGAGTTTAAAAAAAATATAGATCTGATGTAATTTTTATTGTAATGCCATTTTTTATGGTAATACCTACCAATTATTGGTATTTTTTATACGCGATGTATTTGTACAATAAATGTACAAAAATAATATTTCAATAATTATTATTAGTCATTTCAGATATTATTTCCAAAATGGTTGGCCATGAACCATTATTTTTAGGTCTACTAAAATAGAAAATCCCTAGAGGTTCGTTGACAACATTCGCGAATATCAACTGAAACATCGGCTGACGGTGTCAAATCGTATATCAGATAACGAAGAGTTGTATGTAAAGTAAAATATTATTTCATTACCAGAGTGCCAAAACATGAGGACCTACCAAGTCTTAGCAATATTTGCAACATAAAACAATTAAAAAAACGCAAAATTTAAATGATACATTTTGATCAACCTGTTAGAAATATAACTTATGAAAATTTACATTTTAGAAATGCTTGGCTACCATTGATTTTGCAATCAATTTGTTGTCTATAAACAGAGCTGTTCCACAATACCTGTACAAAGTAACTATGTATTTCAAATATGAAATACCACATACCATCGCAAGTACCTATTTGAAATTTCAATTACTAAATATACAGGGTTATTCACGGTATACGCCACGGAAGATTATGGCCGTGTCTCTGGATTTTAGGATCTTTTTATTTTTGGAGTGGATAGAGACCCGGCAGAGGTACGTTTTAAAATTATATTCATAATGTACAGGCTGTCACAAAAGCATGAAACATATCAAAGTTATGTTTTTTGAAATGGAATGCTCCTATGTTATTGCATTTTTAGATAGTCTGAGAAGAGAAAATAAGATTGGCTTTTACAGTTGGTGTTTAAATTCAGAAGTTTTTGAGTTATAAACAAGTGAAAATCATCATTTTTCAAGTTCAAGGCCCTGTACAACGAAAGCGGTTCAAGATAAAGAAAAACGGCTTGCATGTCCCTATTTTAACTTTTCATGTACTATTCAATGATGTAGATGAAATGTTTATACAGGGTGACAAAAAATTTTAAAAATTCTGAGATTTCTTCACGCGTCGACAAATAAAAAAATCAAAGAAAGTACAAATGTTTCTATACAATAGGATAGTACATGAAAAGTTAAAATAGGGACATGTAAGCCGTTTTTCTCTATCTTGAACCGTTTTTGTTGTACAGGGCCTTGAACTTGAAAAATGACGATTTTCATTTATTTATAACTCAAAAACTTCTGAATTTAAACACCAACTGTAAAAATCAATCTTATTTTTTCTTTTCAGGCAATCTAAAAATGCAATTATATAGGAGCATTCCATTTAAAAAAACGGTAATTGTATACATCCGCGGCTCCTAAGTTTCATCAATTTTTTCGGGACCGAGGAGCGAATTAGGGGTGCTGGGTGGGTAAGACGCTAAAAACAGCCATTGCAAACTAATATTAAGGTCACAACTAAGGCCTCTTTGACACTACGGTGGAATTTCTATTTTTTTTGTTCACTTTCAGGGCAAGGAAAATCTTCGAGAATAACGGTAGCACGATTTTTATTTTCAAATTTGCATTTATTTTGCATTTATATTCCAAAAATGGTAACATAAATCCTGTGGTCTTTTCACGATATGAATAAGCGGATATATTGCAAAATACGTGCCTGTTTACGTTTGAGAGCGGTTCCCATTGTTGTATAAGTGGTTTCATCATCATCCGTAGTTAGATCGGAGAGCTTGTGTCAGGACCGTACTTTCGTTGCACTCCCAAAATCAATTTTTAAAGACGTTTTGTGGCCTTCCCTTTTATTTGCAAAGCTAATGAATACCTTCCTGGTGTTACTATAGGTATGTTCTCCACCCCTATATAGGTGTCATAGTGAAACTGTAGGAGCCGCGGATGTATATAATGACCAAAAAAACATAACTTTGATATGTTTAATGCTTTTGGGACACCCTGTACATTATGAATATAATTTTAAAACGTACCTCTGCCGGGTCTCTATCCACTCCAAAAATAAAAAGATCCTAAAATCCACAGACACGGCCATAATCTTTCGTGGCGTATACCGTGAATAACCAACCCTGTATACTCAAGAAAAATACTTGAAATTTACAGCAAATAAAGCTTTCAAATATTCAATATTCTCTAGTAGGTATTTGAAATAACACAAGTTTATTTGAAACACCACAAGTTTCATTTCAAATATGTACCAAAAAATTATTATGGGGTAGGTATTTCAAATACTTTATAGATATTTGAAATACCGCAAATTATACTTCAAATATCGAAAACATATTGTAAGATGATTTCAAATCTTTGATACCGACTGTTCATTCGAATTTGAGACAGGGATTTTACAGGTAAAATCAAATAAGTAATCGCAAAATATTATCTCCTTCTGTGATTTTAGATAAAAATATAAAAGTGATAACTTGTGATTGGACAGCTGCTCCTGTTAGCAAAGTTACATTCGTAAGTCAAATGGTATCAAAAAATTATTTTTTCAGTATTTTAACGATATCTCGGGAGCCGCTCGAGATACAGAATTCAGCTTTTGTCATTTATACATGTCTAATCATTAATATTGACTGATTTGTTAATGGCAATTAAATTTTTTCAAATTTCAGTGGCGGATATTTTAGGGTTGCTACCTTGCGAGATGTTTCTTTGCCCCGATATCCACAAAACTGTGCAAATTGGCATTTTAAAGGCGCATTTTAAACCACCAATGCTTTTGGTGTATGAAATACTAAATAAATAAATAACCATTGCATGTTTCAATTACGAATAAAATACTCAAGAAAAGTAATTAAAATTTACAGTAAATAAAGTATTTCAAATATTCTCTTGTAAGTTTTTGAAATAACACAAGTTTATTTGAAAAACAACAAGTTTCATTTCAAATACCATAATACCAAAAAATTATTAGAGGGTATTTCAAATCCTTTATAGATATTTGAAATACCACAAATTATACTTCAATTATATTGTAAATATTAGTATCTCAAGTATTTCAATCAAATAAGTAATTGCAAATTTTTTTCTCCCTCTGTGATTTTAGATGAAAATAAAAAAGTGATCATTTGTTATGATTATTGAGCCATTTTCGAGGAAATCTGGAAGAAGTTTTCAATTTGTGACGTACAATTTGTGCATAAACTTTGACAAATGATATTTATTCAATACGTTAAGATTTTATTGGAAAGGTCTCACAACGAAGAAATGAAGAATGGTGCAACAAATGTCCCAATATTTACCCCACATCCGAAATCATAAAAAGAATTACCCGTCGATTGATAACATATTATTTCGTTTCCAAAGAAGAACATTCAATGCATTAGAGACTTGTCAAGGATGTTAAATCTATAAAAGTTCCAAAAATATTCCCCAGATAGTTGAATATATTCCAGGTCACCAAACGATCTTCGTGATAGGCGACAATAATATTCAAATTCATATCAGTTAAATGTCAAGGGCTAAACGCTAAATACATCAATCGCAAAAACATACCTACGTCTTGGAATATTCCTGGAATATTCAGTTATTTTATTTCACGAATCGGAAATCGATTAGAGGTTGCTATAAAGTGTCTAAATAATTCTGATCTATTAGGAATGTAACTAGGTATAATTTTCTTTCTTCTATTTATATAACATTGCGTTACTCTTTATATACTCTACTATATATTCTTTAATTAAACGTTTTACTTACTGTAATGACGCAAGAACTTACTATAGTAAATTAAAAAGTATTGATACCTATTTTTGAAGACGATTTAAAAAAACCATTTAAATTTAGTATATAGCAGGTTTTTAATGGTTAGCATTATTTATTCTTGTCAATTTAAGACTAAACCCTTGATTAAATTAAAATCCTATAAAAATATGCCAATGTCCTATTTTTTTTTCAATAAAATGATTTATTAATTATTATTTTTCTCATTATTATTATTATTATTACATATTTTAATCAATAAATAAATTTTCGTTTCCAGAAAAAAACACAAACACCTCTATTGAAATAATTTTAAAAAATGACTTCGATTTCATATCTTTTTTATCTTACCCCATTTTTTATACCGTCCCCAAAATATATTTTTTTATTTATTACTTCTTCTATTGTATTATACAGGATGTTTTTTAAGGTGAAACTATTTTTTTACTGTGTATATGTAGGATTATTCATAAAGGCAAACAATTTTTTCCACTAACTTTTCCTTAAAAAGTAAAAAATAAAAGAAATACAGTCATTGGAAGTTTGAAAAAAATGAAAGTCCAGTCCTGTGATGAATTCAACCAACCAAAAGGATTTCAATAAATAATAAAAAAAAAAAAACTCTAATACATAAGGTAAGGTTACCTAGGAAACGAAACCAAAATAACAGTAATTAAACTAAAATAACTATGTAGTAATGTAGGTGAGTTATTAAAAAACAAAAGCTAGAAAACTCAATCAAATTTCACTAATATCAGTGCACTCTAAATATTTTCTCTCCTTATTTTCGTTCATTTCCCGATATTTTGGTTTTGTTTCTTAGGTAACCTTATGTATTGGATTTTTTTGCTGTTTATTGAAATCAGCTTGGTTAGTTGAATTTGTCACAGGGCTGGACTTTAATTAACTTATTTCAAACTTCCAAAGGATGTATCTCGTTTATTTTTGACTTTTTTTTGTGAAAAGTTACAGGAAAAAATTGTTTACCTTGATGAATTCTATACACAGTCAAAAAATTATCACCTTAAAAAACATCCCGTATTCTATATTATTATTAATGTCAATAAACTCCCCTCTTAATATTTCATAAGCGACTGTTTCGTTTATGTAACAATAGTTGACAATCAGTCAACCTCACAGACAATTTGTAAAGTCAATCAGGTAATGACAATATACTTAATAATAACGATGGTAGATTTTTTCATTATAAGAGGCTCTTGTCCACAGCACCTATTATTGCGCTTTCGTGATAGATGAAGTGACACTTGGCACGGATCCAACGTCTCCAAAGCTTCCTGTAGTTAGAGGGGAGTTATGGATGACGGCTGATCAATTGGAAAGATTAAAAATCGCTGTGGGAGATCCCAGTACAGAGATGGTTCGGATATAGATATCAAAAGAAGAGCAAGCAGATATCAAAAGAAGACTGCCGACTTTCTCGAAAAACAACTGGACTCCCGAAACTCTACTGTTCGATAAAGGATGAATAATCCAGCGATCTTAAAATGGGGTAGCAGGAGAATGGACTATAATTTAGGCAGGATAAAAGACACAGGAGAAAAGCAATTATTAATCGAACACTGAAATATGGCATCTATTGCCAATTTAAAACAAAAAGCTGAAAATTTAGATCGACAAACATACAAAAAGGAGAAAATGGACGTTTAAGATAATATTTTCTCCAATGTGTTTTATTACAAGCTCCCGTCAGTCCTTCAAGTCACCCTCCAAGAAGGGTTTTGACATGGGTATCATCAAAAATGAGAGTTAGAAGGACCACTGTTAATCTTCTTATCGACAGATATCTGCCAATATATAATAATTCTGTCAATATTGCCTAGATTAATTATATTTATAAGAAAGGATATTTTACTTCTTAGGGATCTTCTTAGGAATCAAATCTTAGAGATAATAGAAAAAACTGATCCTAGTCTGAAGGATAAAGTTTGGCATGAATCAAAACAAGCCATTTTAGAAACTGACAAGTGATGATGGTATTTTCTTCGAGACAAAGTGAGAGGAGCGACTAAGAATACTCAGCTCCTGAACTAGCAGGTGGTGGAGAACTATTTACACCATTACACACATTTTTAAAGAGCCTCGATAATGGCGTGCAGGATGTTCGGACTATACCTATTAGTGTGGCTCTTCCCAACCGATAAACCTGGAAATCATGTCTGTCGGTTGGAAACAAAGTTGCTGCTATAAATATGCTATAGCTGCCCTAAATCTGTCCAGTTCAATCACCATTCTTCTACTCACGAGTTATCAGGGTGCACATTCATGACAAAGAAGACGAAAGTATAAAAATTAACATAATGTATCAGCAAAAAATACTCTGTATTCTATTGAAACAACGTTACTTTTCTCTGAAACGAAAGAATGAGCACTTTCAAGAACTAGGCACTTTCCTGCGAAAAATCCCTTTAAGGAATTCTCGGTTCCATTCAGAGAATAACGTCAGCAACAAAGGGGAGAGGAGCGTTACAAGTATTTGTGTTTTAGACACTCTGCAAAAGTGGTCATTCTTATTATCAACTCAAGGAGAGATGAAAGGGAGGCTAATCCGTGAGCCCAAATTATTGTCCCTGGAAAGTCAGTCTAACTGTTCCCACTGTTCCGTAAAAGTAGCGATCCTCGGTTAGCTACGTTTGCTGTAACGGTGTGAGAAAAGGAAACTCGCCACTGTTTGGAAATTGCCTCATCCATAAATTGTTGCCGATTGTAAGAAAAAAAAAGAAACTAAAGGGGTTCTTATTTAAGAAATCGAAGTCACCCCCACCCATAAGCAGGGTGTTAAGGGTGGTGGGGGGTTTGGCTCCAGACGGTATCTCCTTCCAAACTGGATTTGTGTCTGAAGCTTTTTTCCGGAAATGTACCTTAGTAATGATTTCAAAAAAAGATTAAAATGGATCACTCTGTACATATATTCAATTCATCTAGGAATCCCATTTTTAATTTTTCAATTCCTTTCTCATCAAGTCTAATAAGTCCAGAGCATCAATCAGAATATAAATAATTAAATTCACCTGGTATAAATAAATAACCCAAATGAAGAATTTTAATGATGAAATGTGTCAGGCTGCCAGATTGTAATATTTCTAATTTTTCATGTTGGCTGTCACTGACGCCAAACAAACCAAACGTAACAAAATCGTTACTCAACGAGAAAGCTTTTAGGCGGAATTTACAATTCCGTTAGCCACTCAGTTGATTTACATGTGTATTAAGTTATGATTTAGATTTACACACATGTTTAGCAAAATGATTGAGATAAAGGTAAATTTTTGATTTCGCAAATCTCTTTTCAGGACATTTAAAGGACTATCTTATCTAGCTCAGAAGCAAAGCATTTGACTCGGGTGAAGTTACATAATCCGGATTCTGAATTTCAAAAAAAAATTGTGGCCGTTCTGGGCTCGTAAAAGGCGAGTTTTGGCGTGATAGTTGATCTTTTATAGGGTTGATCTTTCTGAAACCCTATCACGTCCTCGTGAAAACTCGCCTTCTACGGGCCCAGAACGGCCACAATGATTTTTTGAAATTCAGAATCCGAATACCTATTCAGGTGTTGTAATTTTCGATTTTGGACTATAAAAACTGCCTTTCGTGCGTCGCTGGGGTTTTTATTTATCCACACGAAGGAGAAAGATCAACCCCGTTACGCCCCCGTGAAAACTCGTTTTGTCCGGCCCCTGAAAGGCCGCCATGAATTTTTTAAGTTCAGATTTCCAGCTTTAAAAATGCAAACTTCATGAAATGGCATTCCATTGTCGTTCAAGAAATAATATCCAATTAAATAATGAAATTATCATTTCACCTGAGCTGGATGTTTAGCCACTCCCGTCGCTGACTTTTCGTCGTTAACTTCACCCGAGTAAGCATTTGCCGATCCGTATTGCTATTTACATGAAGCATATGTACCAATGATCTCCCTAAATGTCCAAATATGATGAGAATTATTTTCTTTCCTTTCTGTTTCCAGATTTATTTATTATTGGCTCTTCTACAAGCAACATATAACGCACATAGAAAAATAAAACGTAATCAACTATGACGTGATCTATAGATAATATTTCATAATGAGAAGATTTAAAAAGATTAAAATTTAGACAGGTGATTAACTCAAATAGGGTACACGTAAAAAAAACACCAGCACAAAGTCTCGATTTCATGGTTAGGAAAAAGCTTATCAGATTTCCTATAGAGAAACACCGCTCGGGGAAGAGCATACGGGTAGATAAATATTTACTGAGAGGGGGAGGGTGGGTAGGTTTAGGTACCTCTTCAGAATCTCCTGCTTGTGGATACTTATTGGGTTTGAGTTGTCGAGTATCTCATACACCAGCATGTTGAAAGAAGTGCAGCAGGAGAAAACATGGAAGTATAGAACATCTGTTCTATTCCTGAAACAGTCGAGTCGGTAGCCGGTGCCGGTGTCGGCAATCGATGAGGAAGAGGGTGCCAGACGAGGGGCACGCGACCGACGAGTGCGGGCCGGCGGCTAGACTGCAGACTGTAGAGGGGCAAGTCTTATTGGTCTTTTTCGAGACTGCTGAACTTTGCAGAACAGGCGGATGCACGGAAATATGAGAAATTTAGGAACAACTGCAAAGTGACATGAGTATACAAACATGGCCCCATTGGCACGAGGCCTTTTTCTACCAGTTTCGACTAGACAGTGGCACTGGCAACTTTACGTAACAAATTTAAACAAATAAATACCTTACTAAATAATTTGGGACATCAGCGTATAATACCCCTTCACGTTATTTTTTTTTGTACTTTTTTCTTTATATTTTTGGTTCACACACTTTTTCCCTTCGACCAAAAGGAATCGAGAACCGAGATGAACCAATTCCAAAATTTTTCTCACATGGTGAAGTTTCCACTGCAGGTTTTTATGCCAATTTAAGAGTTTACCTTTTCGATCCCCACAAACGACATATAAAAAAATCAGCCCGCCCCCAATTTTTTTTATCTAAAAATAAAAAATATATTCTGATGTTTTTAAATTGAAGTTGGCTGTGATATTTTTTCTGAAAGTTGATTTGAGCTAAAAAATTCAAATGCCTTCCATTATGCTCATATGCCGTTAGGAATAATTTTTCAATTAATTTTTAAAATAATTTAAAAACAATTAATTCAATAATAAGTTGATATTCGAAAAGGTACCAACATAATTCAAATTTTCCATAGCCAATGAATTTAAAAACATCTGGAATGGGATATATGGTTTGTCCAGCGAGTGTTGTCCGGTGAGATGCCACACTGATCCTGACTATATAAACGATTTGATTTTATGAAATTTATCTCGTACAGTTAATAATGAATTTAATAATAATTATAATATTTTTATTAATATCATAATTATAGTTATTATAATTACAATAATTGATTTGATTCGTACAATTTGTACAGGGTGATTCATTATAATGTCGCCCCCCTTTAACTTTGTTATTTCATGTGTCTCAAAAAAATTAAAAGTAGGGTTATGTAGGTGCTAAAAAAGACTTTTTTATAAGTATAACAAAAATTTGAAAATAGATCAGTATACAGGGAAAACCAAAAATTTAATTTTTTTTTCAATGGAACACCCTATATATGAATTTATTTTTCGATTCCTCGTAAAATTCAAAGCATAATTTATATAACATACCGTATACCTAAATTCAATAGTTTCTGAAATATTCGCATTTGAAACTATTTAAAAAACCGTGTGTATAACTACCAAATTGAAAACCTCGATCATCTAAAAGATTTGATACGGATTAAAATTAATAATTAAAATTAAAATAACCCAGAATTCATAACAGATTCATTGGAGAAAATGCGAACAACCCTTATAAACCCTTATAAAATGTGTTGAAAAAAATGGAGGCCCAGTAGAGCATTTTATTGTTAGATTTCTTGATTTGCAACAGGTGTTTTATAAAATACCTATTTGATGATGTTTCAAATGCGAATATTTCAGAAGTCATTGAATTTAGGTATACGGTATGTTATATAAGTTATGCTTAGAATTTTACGAGGAATCGAAAAATAAATTCATATATAGGGTGATCCATTGAAAAAAAAATTAAATTTTTGGTTTTCCCTGTATACTGATCTACTTTCAAATTTTGGTTACACGCATAAAAAAGTCTTTTTTAGCACCTACATAACCCCACTTTTAATTTTTTTGGGACACATGAAATAACAAAGTTAAAGGGGGGCGACATTATAATGAATCACCCTGTACACATTTGTAACACATAAAATCAAATCGTTTATAGTCAAGATCACTGTGGCATCTCACCGGACAACACTCGCTGGATAAACCATACCTACAATTTCAGTCATTGAGTAGTATTTGTCGAAACTTTACCATTATCACAAACACTAATACTTAATACTTTTCGATAGTCGAATGACGTGAGTATAGATGAAATATGAAGTTCCATGAATGAAATTCTTATCATTAACAGTTATGTAACATTTTGTATAAACAGCTTTTTCGTCAATATCCGCCATTCGATGGACTGGACTGGATATTGTTTCAATTTAAGTAAAAAAAAAAAAAAAAATAGACTCCTGTTGCGAAAATTCTTTTTGAAGGAAATTTTACAACACTTTCAAAACAAACTATACTAATTATTACTTATTATAGTGTTCCAGTTGTTAGCAATTAATGTGAAAATGAAAATTGAAATTACTCATTTATTGGGCAGTAAAATCCTATTTTTGTGCTTTATCATCATAATCAGAGCATTTGTATAGCAAGCAGGACGCCAGATGTTGACAAACAGTTTACGTCATTATGAACAGATACCTGTGGTAAAATATTTACCTTCCGTATAGACATTAGGATAACGAGGAAAATACGTTATAAATAATATTGGGAAGTCCATGCAGTGGGAGGAGGTGCGTGAAGTTGGCCGGGGAAATCCGGATTGGAGGGTAAAACATTACAATCGATTTTACCCCCATACGTAGTTTAGCTTCAATTTTTTGTTTCGAAAAGCAACTTTGCTGAACTGGGAGGTAAACCGACGCAATCGAAAGGCCTTCGTTAGTCCGTGGTTTACCTAAAAATCATAAATCACTGTAATGTGACGAACCTTAACGAAAAAACATTTTACTACCCCATCAGAAAAAAAAACTTAAGATAGCTTAAAAGACTGACTTTCAAAGTTCAAGCTCGTGACGTTAGTTCAACTGACTTGGCTCAAAATCTGAGCCATTTTCACAAAGAGTAAAATGGAAGGTGCATGGTGATCTTTAGGGGTTTAAAACGTATTACCCGTTTTCCTTCGATCGATAGATGATTTTATCTCATTACAGGTTTAAATCAGTATTCCTGAAAAAGGGGAAATATCTCAGAGGAGAAATATTGAGTTGTTTTAGGAAAATATCTCATACAACGGGAAAAAGTTTATGCAGAAGTGATTTTACCTAACCAATTACTTGGTCCGGATTTTTTCCTGGCTAACTTCACCTACCTGATATGACGATATGGTAGTACCTGAACTTCGGTTTTTAGAAAACCGCAACCATTCCCTAACCCTAAATCATCACTTCAGATAAACACATATTTCTTGAATAATTTTTTAAACAGAAAAAACACAGGATTATTTCAAATATGTACCAACCAAACAATTTTGGGGCGTGATTCCTTGGATCATTCTAAGGAAAAAATTCTTATGTAGACCCCTAGGTGGGTCCCAACCCAAAATGAACCTTTTTTTTTGAGATACAAGGTACCAAAGAAAGAGAAGAGTGTCTTCGTCAGTTTTTTTGATGGTATCTCAGGAACCGTTTGAGATAGGTACAGAACTTAGCTTTTCTCATCTTGTCATTAATAAATACTTTTTCAATGCAAATTTATTTCATATAGTTAGCCAGTGGCCGAGATTTTAGGGTGGCGTTAGGTTTATTTCATCCCAATTTCTACGACACTGGGAATTGATATTTTGCAGAAACTCATTTCAAACCGCCAATCTTTTCTACATAAAAAAGATGCTCTGCTTGGTCAAAAGTCCTAACGTGGACCATTTTTCGAGCAAACTTGCATTTTATGATAAAAACCAATAAAAAACTAATTAGTATTATTTGCCTAGTTTTGTAAAAAAAAAATTGCAATTTTCCCAGTAGCGTATAGAAATTAGGGTTTTTGACACAGTTAATTCGTTTGTGGACACACGTTATTTTTTCCTTAGAATGAGCCAAGAACCAACCCCTAACATTTTTCGCACATATTCTGAATAACACTGTATAATTGTAATTTCCCTGAATCGTTTTTTTTTTGACACACGAAATCCCCAAAAGATCTAAAAGCCCGATTTGTACAGAGCAATTTTTATACCTAATCATTACCACATTTATTGCACGCTGATCTGCTCACGACTCGGACCCTAAAAAAGAGGGGACGCCAGATCCCTATCACAACATTTTTCGTCTGGGAATATTGAATGGGAAATCTAAAAGAACATAAATCGCCGTGGAAAACTTGCACGATAACAGTCCTCTTCATGAATGCGACCCCAAAACTCTTCGACTTTTCCCCCTCTGCGTTTATTTTATAGGGCTATTTATGCAGTCTAAGCAGGTGCAACTCTGTCCCATATCGATTTTATGCTATCAAAGATACCGGAGCTATTAAACTGAAGTGGCCGTTATAATAATAATTTGCATTTGATAGTGATGGTGATTTAGCTGAAATACCAAGCTACCCTTCTTCCAAACATCTATAGCTATACCCATCCTATATAGGTACCTATTATTAGTCTAACGAAATGCTATAATTTTAAGCGCCTGTAAATACCTACTCAGGTCGCTTCGTTCAACTGATTTTTTATTGCATCAAGGGAAAATGGCAGGGAACTCTCTATACAATTTTACTAGTGCAAGCGGTGATTTCCTAAATTCAGAAAGCGATGTAAATCTGGGTTGTTTCCGACTTTCCAAAATTCATAAATAAAACTTGAAGTAATTAATTAATTTGAAGATTCGTTTCAAGATTACGCTTGGTCAGTTGCGGTAGGAAGTTACATAAATCTTCTGGCCTAGTTATACCATACCTACTGCAGTCTGCCAGTCAGTTCACTATTACCCATATTAGCTATACCTACATATTTCATACCAATTTATACACATATGTATAATATTCTATACCGACACAAAATCACTTTACCTTATTGCCTTCAGGGTTAAATATCTCGACAGTTACGTAATATACGTTATGAGAATATTATAGAGATCACCTAGGTGCATGCATATTATGATGGTACACATACCTACGCGAAACGACTCTTATAAAAAAATTAAAACGTCTCGAATTAATTTTCAATTTTTTGGTTCTAATCTGACGTAATTTTAGTTTTGAAAAATCAAGTAGGCACGCCTTGGAAATTTTCAAAAACCTTTTTTTTCTGTGGAATAAAATGCGATTTATGTAACAAAATATGACAAAAAGTTATTTGAAAAAGTTGTTTAGAATCGACATTCTGAACCTAAGACCCTAGAAACTTTTCAAAATATTATACTCAATAGTATGTACGTGCACACACCTCAAAAGAGATACCTGCTCAACTCAACTAAATGTTGCAAATTATAACTGGACCAATTTTCTCGACTCCAATCCCTTGGTTATGGTTACCGTCTTTATAATATTCCTAGGTCTCATCCCCCTCGACAAAAAGCAATAAACAAAAGCATGAATTGATATCAAAACATGTCCAGATGATTCTTCCAACAACGCGGGTGTGAATACCTGCCTAGACCATGGTGTAAGATAAATCTTAAATCTTACGATAAATCTTACACCGTGACCTAGACCGACCATTTAAAATTATTGAAGATGAATGGAGCCTCAATTGGCACAATAAAAATATTCTCATTCAACAACATTTTAATCGAAGTTCCTTCATCAGGTACGTAATAATCTACTATAAAGTCTATTTCATCTACAGGTGTATCTAAAATGAACCGAGAAAATTCAGGGGGTGAACTTCCGGGGTATAAACGTATGTCCTAAGAGCTTAGAGGCTTAACTTTTTAACTACAGGGTGTTGAAGTTTCAAGAAAACAATCGTTTTTTATAATAATAACTTTGATAAGAATCAAGATATTTTCGTAAAAATTTGTGTACACCTTCCATGCATCAAGAGGCATTTCCCAACGTATAACTTTTAGTTATTGTGGTAGTGGCGTTCGTGCAAGTCGCGTTACATTTAATATTTTTGAAAAAAAAGTAGTACGCCACTGCTTTTTTATGAAAATAAAATTATTTATTAAATCCTCTTTCATTTCTGAGTAAATATGATCTTTTGACTTTTTTTCAACCGATGCAAGGTTTTCTGAAAAAAAATCATATGTTTAGACACGTGTGTTTGAGTAGAGAGTTGGATTTTACAAATAAGAATAATTTGTAATAATTCTGAAGAATCACAGGTAGCAGGAAACTGCTAGAGAACTTCAGGAGTTCGATTCAATCTGTACTCGGATAGAAAAAAAAACGTGTTCTCATAATATTTGACTCTTGAAAAAATGGCCTGTGGATAGTAAACGTCGTTTAACGTAATAAAAGCGAAACTGCCGAATTGTGAATTTATTTTCATTTGTAAAATCCAACTGTCTACTCAAACACACGTGTCTAAACATGATATTTTTTTATCAGAAAACCTTGCATCAGTTGAAAAAAAGTCAAGAGATCGTATTATTTACTCAGAAATTAAAGAGGATTTAAAAGATAATTTTATTTTCATAATAGTGGCGTACCTACTACTTTTTTTTCGAAAATATTAAGTGTAACGGGACTTGCACGAACGCCACTGCCACAATAACTAAAAGTTATACGTTGGGAAATGCCTCTTGATGCATGGAAGGTGTACACAAATTTTCACGAAAATATCTTGATTGTTATCAAAGTTATTATTAAAAAACGATTTTTTTTCTTGAAACTGCAACACCCTGTAGTTAAAAAGTTGAGCCATACGTTCATCCTTACTTTTTTTTTAACGATCTCATTAATCACCCCCTGAATTTTCTCGGTTTATTTTAGATACACCCTGTATAATTCGCAAAAGAATCGACGCAGAGCAGTGGCGTGAAGGGTAACCAATAATATGGTGGTTTTAAAGCACTACTTTATCTCTATACCAAGTTGCATCCCTGAGAAGTTAAAGGCCTGGAATTAGGGGGTTTCAAGTTCTGAAAAAAATCAATATTTCAGTAATACCTGAACTAGAAAAAACAAATTTGGTATACGTTGCGAGTGTACCAAGAGCATTTTTTATCGACAGGGTTGATAATAAGGGATGATGCCTTTTGAAATGATATACAAACTTTTTAACCCGTTGGGCGATTTAAGAAATTATTACATATTTTATTTTATAGGAAATGTTTTAATTCTCTCTTAATTCTCTAAATTCTTTTATTTCTCTCATTATTAAAAAAAATAGCCGTTTCCACAAAAACCTGAATAACCAAAAAAAGTATTGTAATTACCTATTGTTATTTAAAATCATCGAAAATTCAAAGTTTGTTTTTTTATTCTAAAATTTTTTTCCCTTGTTATTTAAAAAAAATCTTTGTCATTTTCAACTTTCTTCCTGATCGTCAACTTTGATATTTAATTTCAAAACCAATTTTTTTAATTTTTTATTATTTTAAATAACATCAGAAGTGCAATACATACTATTTTTCGGATGTTTGTTGCAAACGAGACCGGTTTTTGAAAAATAATAAAAGAAATAAAAGTTTTGGAATTAAATTCCCCCTACAATTTAGGCTACAATTTAACTCTACTTATTGTCCATGAATGCTCTTGGTACACTCACAACTTGTACCAAATTTGGTTTTTCTAAGTTCAAATATAACTGAAATTTTTTTTTTCAAAATTTGCAACCCCTATTTCAAAGCCTGCTATAACTTCTCATGAATGCAACTTAGTTAAGTATAAAGATAAGTTGCGTTGAATCGCCATATTGTGGAGTCCCCTACACGCCCCTGCAATATGAGGTTCTTATGAGTCTCATCCTGTATGTATAGGGTGTTTCAGTGATATTGGATCCAATTTAGATCCAATTTAAAGGGGTAGCTCCTCTCATAAATATAAGTAGAAAAAATAAATTTCAACTCGAAATTACGGTTCGTTTAGAGAGATACAGGGTGTCAAAGTTTAAAAAGAATATAACAGTTTTTGGTTACAACTAGTGTAAATTTAAACCGATTTTGATGAAACTTGAACAATAAACAAACAAAGACCTCTAATTTGGCTTATTACAAAAACGGTATTCATTTATTTCTCAAATCCTCGCTTGAATCGGCAAACAGGCTAAAAAACATAAAAGTGTTCTTTTGAAATCGTAATTGATTTAAGGGCTGTTGTGCCGTGTTCTATGGAGATTTGTTCAGAACGTTTCGTCTACAGCTGCGGTAGACATCATCAGCGGTTAGGGTTATCAGTGAACATGATGAGTGGAAGAATTGCTTGCGCACACGTAACCGTATAGCCAAAATAAAGTGTTCTTTGATTTTTCTCATATCGATAGTGTAAATCGCAAAGTGCGTAACTCCATTTTTACTGAAATGTGTTTTATTGCGCCATCTAGTAGTGTAATAATTATCCTATCTACTGTCTGAAAAATGCAAAGAATACGCTAATTTGAGTTTTTTTGTAAACGAGAGAAATAAAGAAAGTTGTTTTAAAAAAAACGTAAATCCAATTTATTATCAAAATATTACTTCGCAAACTAACACAGCAGGACCGGTATTTCGTAAACAGACCGGGGAAATCTATTTTTATTTTTTTTTCAGTCGATGGAGTCAGACCTTCCCTGTCTTTTGACATGTGTCTTAGGTTGGGTCGGGGTGAGGGGGAGGGGGGGCACGCTTTTAAAATTTACTGAAAATGAATTTTATCGAAAAAACGGGTATATCTGAGCCGGATTTGATCTGCCAAAAAAATTATGGTATTGAAAATTAAAGAGCTTGACTAAACACGGAAGTTCGTTCCGACCTGAACCCTTTAGCTCAACTGGTTCGCGAAATATTGCGATATTAAGGGTGCAAAAATGAATAAAAATTACTGACTTTTGCTCGGCAGGTGGTGGAGTTAGGGCGTCAATTTTTTGCGAGAGGAAGGGCGCCACCGAGTACTTTGACGGGCCGGAGGGAGGGGGTGGTGGGCCAATTAGGAGGGGAGATATGGGGGTGAGAAGAAAAATACGGAAACGCTCGTAAAAAGTTTATTTATTGACCTACAGAGACCAGGCACCGCTCATTTTCTTCGTTTTTTTATATACTACCCAGTAGTCATGACAAAAAAATTTAATTTTCGAATTTCGAAAAAAAATTATTTTCGCAAATGCGCGCTTGGCGCGCAATTTAAAAAAAGTCATTTTTTTTCTCGCGTTTTTGGGGGTGAAGGAAGGGGGTGGGGAAAATTTGTTTCACCACTGAACGACATTTTTTTTATCTTTAATTTGAGCCCCACTTGAACCCGATCCGACCATAAATAAGGGCACAACGAACCGGCAAAGTCTAGGCTTTATTGAGATTGAGGGCGAACGGAGAGGGGTGGGGGGTTCTTGTTAGGCTCATTGGAAAGAGAAAACATTTATTTATCTATTTGTTTTTTTTCTGCGTATCTTGCCCGCGCGCGCGAGTTATATACATGAAGATCTCTCTTTAAACCGGGCGAGAAAGATACCCGAGCAGCCGTGGGCGGAGCTTACGCTCTCCGCTTGTCTATACTCCGGGCAGTCACGATCGGCCGGGAACGCGCGCTCGGAATTTATTTTCGAATGCTTGTTCGCTCGTACTTCGCTCAATTATGGATCGATTTTGAAAATTCTTGCTTGCTTTTGATCGCTGAACGAGCGGGAATGAAAAAACACATCGAGTTACTGTTTTTTCATCTGCTGGCGGGTCGATTTTTCTTACATTTGGGCCGTTGTTGGCCTTGTTTTTCATTCTCAGTCGCGCTCTCTTATCTTGATAGCCTTCTATTGTTTTCCCGGGATGACGCGCCGGGTTCACGAAAACAATAGGCAGGTACACAATAAAAAGAGGTGCTACACAAAAGACTGCATCTCGATCTATTCATGGTCAAGCGTGTGCAGTGCATGGCTGCTTCAGGTAAGAAAATTATTTCGAGAATGGATGAAAGAGTGTTTTCCAACTTTCTCTAGACTTTGCCGGTTCGTTGTGCTCTTATTTATGGTCGGATCGGGTTCAAATGGGGCTCAAATTAAAGATTAAAATAAAGCCGTTCAGTGGTGATAAAAATTTTCCCCACCCCCTTCCTTCACCACCAAAAACGCGAGAAAAAAAATGACTTTTTTTTAAATTGCGCGCCAAGCGCGCATTTGCGAAAATAATTTTTTTTTCGAAATTAGAAAGTTAAATTTTTTTGCCATGACTACCGGGTAGTCCATAAAAAAACGAAGAAAATGAGCGGTGCCTGGTCTCTGTAGGTCAATAAATAAACTTTTTACGAGCGTTTCCGTATTTTTCTTCTCACCCCCATATCTCCCCTCCTAATTGGCCCACCACCCCCTCCCTCCGGCCCGTCAAAGTACTCGGTGGCACCCTTCCTCTCGCAAAAAATTGACGCCCTAACTCCACCACCTGCCGAGCAAAAGTCTGTAATTTTTATTCATTTTTGCACCATTAATATCGCAATATTTCGCGAACCAGTTGAGCTAAAGGGTTCAAGTCGGAACGAACTTCCGTGTTTAGTCAAGCTCTTTAATTTTCAATACCATAATTTTTTTGTCAGATCAAATCCGGCTCAGATATACCCGTTTTCCGATAAAATTCATTTTCAGTAAATTTTAAAAGCGTGCCCCCCCTCCCTCTCACCCCGACCCAACCTAAGACACATGTCAAAAGACAGGGAAGGTCCGACTCCATCGACTGAAAAAAAAAAAAAAATAGATTTCCCCGGTCTGTTTACGAGCTGTTTATTTTACCGGTCCTGCTGGGTTAAACAGCGTATCCGCATTATTTAAAAGAAAACCCTAGTATAAGCTTTAAAACCGATAATATTACTTTCCGACTTCACCTAACTTGACTACTAGTCGTAAAAACAAGTTTCCTGCCAATCAATTTTTTTGTCAACTAAATTAGTTTTTTAGCTCCCCTGGAAAATTTTGATAAATGGAGTTACGCACTTTGCGATTTACACTATCGAATGGTGCACTGTTTTTGAGATATCTCAAGTTCTCTCAGTTAGTGTTGGGCCATTTAAATTAGGTAGAAAATTATTGATTTCATTAAAAAGTCAGTGGCTTAAAAGATAGGGAGAGAAAAGGGGTTCCAACCCCGAACATTTTCACCACTGGAAGATATCTACAAAACCTGAAATAGCTAAATTAGAGATCTTATTAGTTTGTTTATTGTTACTGCCAAGTTATATCAAAATCAGCTTAAATTTACACGAGTTACAACAAAAAACTGTTATATTTTTTAAAATTTTTGACACCCTGAATCTTTCAAACGAAACGTCATTTTGAGCTGAAATTAATTTTTTCAATTTATATTCAGGAAAGGAACTATCCTTCAAATTTGGTCCTATATCTCTGAAACACCCTGTATAATCTAATCAAATCGAATTAATAATCATAATTATTATTATCATCATCTGCATGGATTGATGATTGATATTCACATCAGTACGTACGCGGAAAATAGAATTAAAGTTTCCGCATTGTATCGGCGATGACAAATTCGTTGTGAACTGTCGTCTCAGTTATTTCAATTATTTCAAAGCATATGCTTTTGATTTACCCAATTGAAAAAGTTATAAAACGTAAATAGTTACTCAGAACATTTAAAAACTTTAATTTCGCAAGTTAGGTACTTCAAACAAGAGTAGATGCATCCAGAATGCATCTGCAGTAGAAAAACCCACGTCTTTCTTTTTTTTTACAGCACAGTTAGTTGACCACAATCATCTCATAACACACGGCGTAATAATATGACCAACACTTAATGTAGTTTTTTGTTCAGTCAGCTACAATGTAACTGGATGTAATGAACAATTGGTTTTAACATACCGCGTATCATTCTTACAGGACTCTGAACCCGGCAACACCGGATGGATGGTTTATTGAGCCAAAAATTCACCATCGAGTTGACCATTGAATAGTTTTGTTGAATTTATGACATTTTAATATTTTCAGCATCGATGAGGATTTTCAATAAACCAAAAAACACAGCTATACCTATTACTGCACATGGTTACAAAAATCAATAGAAACATAGGTCCTAAACCGATTTATTAATTTATTTAAAAAGAAATTGTCGATAATTAGTCGCTCTACTGTGGTAATTTTTGGCTTCGAGATCTAACTCAGTCATCGCACTCGAAGCTAAGCTTACGTTCACAATTATGTTCCGTTAATGTTCCTCTCACTATCTTATCATCACCGGATGTTTGAGCCTCGAATTAGCAGACATACGGTCACGTTTTATAAGCATGTGCGCGTTAGCATGAAAGAGTGAGCTGCATATTTTCGTATGTCGCAAAATCTGAATCTGACAGTGACCTTGCTAAAAAAACTAAGAACTTTTCAACCATACGGATCACAATAATTTATTAATTACAACGTTCTATAAATAATAATGGTCTGTTCTCTAAATTAACTTTTCTGTTGTTTTTTAGATAGGCTCTTTTTGGTCGCCTATGCTGATGCTGATAAAGCTGTCGACAGGAGCCCGAAATTAGAGACATATAATAAAGTTCATGATGTTCTTTTTTGAGATTTAACGATTTAACTCCAGATGCTAAAACGGCTAGATGCTCGGCGTTCTCTAATTTAAACTTTCAGGAGGCAATGAATGTCTCTCGAGATGGTATTTGTTATTATTAGGGCGCGGATTTTATGCAAAATGCATATATGTGCATATATTGCATATATTTAACAAATTTTTATATTTAGCATATTTGAATAAAACGTGCATATATGGGCATATATCCTTTAATAAATCCATCAATTCAAAAATTATTTTAGGTTTCATCTTTCATCTATTACTTTTATATTTTATGCTGGAAATATTTCTTGTATAGGTAGGTACATACTTAAATATAATCTCATTTCATGCATGAATGCATTTTATTTCAATGGGGTTTGTATATTATCTATTCAGTTGTAGTGAATATATTTGAACATTTTATGACTCGGTCAACAAAATTTGTTACACCTCTATAATCCCCTATTCAATTACCAGATTTGAAAATGCTTTAAGAGAGCTTGCTACTTTGGAATTCCCCGTAAGTCCATTAAATGTAAATTAAAGGTAAATTTCTACAAATACCTATCTAAGTAGGTATATAAATGTAAAATAGAAAATGCCTTCCTTCACTGTACTTTTATAATTTGGGGGGAATTCCTTTACCGCCCCAACCAATTATTACTAGATGGGGAACTTGGTTAAATGCAGCTATTTTTTATGCTGAGAATTTTACAAATTTGAAAAGCTTGTTCAACGATATAGATGACACGTCTAGCAGCTGTATAACTAAATCCCAACAGCTTTTAAAAAATAATTAACGTTATCGCACAGCAATTAGTTTTTATCAAATCGAATTACAGTTTTATTCCACAATCAATTTTGAAATTAGAAACCAAATCTATGTCTCTTGTGGAGTCAGTTGCGATAATTAAAGATTTTTCTGGAAAATGTACCAATGTTCCAGGCAATATTGGAAAAAAAATATCAGCGAAATTGGGAGACATAATTAGAAAAAATTTAGGTTACACACATTTGTGCAATATATCCCAAATTTTTTTAGGAGAAGAAAGCTCAGTTGACCTTCCCTTGGATTATAATTTAATTCCCAAGTTAAAATTTTCTCCAATAACTTCTGTTGATGTAGAAAGAAGTTTTTCTATCTCTAAAAATGTTTTAACGGATAGAAGACAAACATTTTTAGTAGAAAACTTGGAAAAATATTTGATAATAAATTCATTTTATATAGAATGTAAAAATGTTTAAAATGTTAATTGAAAATGTATATATTATTATGGAATAAAATTTATAATGTTCTAAAATCTGTAACATTTTTTTTTTATCGTCACTATCAGTTGCTCTGTAGTCCATTAAGTAGGTATTATTTTGTGTTTGTCTGAATAGCTAATATGAAAATCGCGGCGATGAAAAGTAAGTATAGTAGCTATTTTATATTATATGAACTTCACGCATATGCATAAATTTTTTTGCATATTTTGAGCTATTATTTAAAAATAGTTGCATATTTTGGTAAAAAGAATTGCATATATATGCGCATATAACTTCAGTTTAGGCTTGCATATATTCCGCGCTCTAGTTATTATTATTATCACCTCGAGCTAGATGCACATTTAAAAAATTTGTTTGCATATAAAAAAGTTTGAATAACCTGTTAACGTTCAGTTGTTGAATGCAACATTAAACATCATCATTGTATGTAATATGTATACGAAGAATACGGTATGAATTAGACGGTATGAAAAAATCGGGTAATAATTTTTCAAGTGTGTAGTTTGTAGTGAATACACAATATAGTCCAATAAAGTCTAAAAAGTCATACGTATCGATTAAGAATACACATCCTTCTGATAGTTCGATTTATTTTGTTTCATGTACGTGTTTTTATAGTAACCATCCAGTTTGTCTAAACACTCCATCCCGCATAAATAAGTATACGTCAACATTGGTTTTGAATGAGAATTAAATGCACAACACAAAGGATAGAATGTCATTACGTGAATAAATTTTATGTAGTTGTCAGTGGCTCTCAAACTGACGTAAGCGGTTCAATTCATTTTTTGAATGATTCCTTCAATAATTACGCTCGTTCATTGACCAACAATTAACTGTTTGACATTTTCTGGTGAAATTAAAAATATTAATTCGGACGGTTAGTAAGACGTCACATCTGACTTTTTAAAGTTAATCCTACTATAATGACATGACATACCTGCCAGGCCATCTAAGCAGTACGTTTGTTGATCCTGCATAGGAAAGGTTTCGTGACATCCATACTCTTTGAGAGGACTATTATTAATTAGTTATATTGGAAATTCTAAGGCATCAGTTTCATGGTGTCATGCACCTTAGAAAACTAATAGGTATAATAATCAATTTCTTGTAGAAAATTGAGACATAAAAAACAACTATCCTGCTAGCAGGAAACAGTAGACAAATTTTTCTTTTCTTTTCTTTTCACGACAACCGTGCACTGCCACTAATAGCCAAAAATGTAGACAATCACTCATCGTTATTTAAATGTATATGCCATTTTCCTGAAAGTTTTAAATTTAATTTGGATGCCCGTTAAATTACAATTAATTACTAATATTTAACATAGACTCGATTTCACATATTATGTAAACAGCAATGAACCCTAGATTTGTTTGTCATTGGTTCAGTTTACATTTTTGTAATTTGAGAAAAATCAAGGGGCTTCGATCAGTAATATAAAATGGAGTATTAAAGAGTCCAAGGACGAGTTTATTGACACTGTTTGCATTGCATTGCGAGAGTTTTCTCCTGCTGTGTCGCCTTGTTATTAAATGTAAAGTCTGGTTTTAGCTCCAAAGACAATTATGAATGAGTGTACAGTGCATTATGCAAGGTTTACTTGTTTTTTAACCGATGCACACTAGTTTCACAACAATTTATAATACACGTTTCCTGTTTTATATGTTCTTATCTTAAATGAAAACTTGCTCGGGACGCATGATATTATGTAAAGTAATCTTACTTTTATATCCCATAAATGGTTTAATTCATAATATAAGTAATATTATATTTTTTTTATACAGTGTGGAAGTGCCAAATGGAATAAATTCGATAATAAATCAATGCAGATGGTTGCGAAAAAACGCTCGGACACGTCGATTAGTATTTTTGGTTGCGCATTTTTTTCAATGAAAACTTTTTATACAGGGTGTGTCGTGTAACAGTGCTCAATACAAACTTTCTTCTTTCAAATCAAACACCCTATATATTATTACATTTTCAGATTGCCTGAAAAAATGTAATAATAATGGTGTTTATAATTCAAATTTGTAACGAGTGATTTTTGAGTTATAAACAAATGAAAATAGCAATTTTTAATTTTCAAAACAGTGTGTACACCGATAACGGCTCAAGATGTCGAAAAACGGCTCACATGTCCCTATCTTAACTTTTCATTTAGAGCTCTATTAGGTAGTTTAAATTTTTATACAGGGTGATGAAAATTATCAGATTTTTAATCACCCTGTATAAAAATTTCATCCACACAATAGGATACTACATGAAAAATTAGGATAGAGACATGTAAGCCGTTTTCCGACATCTTGAGCCGTTATCGGTGTACACTGTTTTGAAAATTAAAAATTGCTATTTTCATTTGCTTATAACTCAAAAATCACTCGTTACAAATTTGAATTATAAACACCATTATTATTACATTTTTCAGGCAATCTGAAAATGTAATAATATATAGGGTGTTTGTATTAAAAGAAGAAAGTTGGTATTGAGCACTGTTACACGACACACCCTGTATAAAAAGTTTTCATTGAAAAAAATGCGCAACCAAAAATACTAATCGACGTGTCCGAGCGTTTTTTCGCAACCATCTCCATTGATTTATTATCGAATTTATTCCATTTGGGTTTTCCACACTGTATACCTAATTTCATCAATAACTCTCTAAAAATGTATATATAGGTAAGTATTAATAAACAATATAATTTTTGAAGTTCCGCATCCGATTCTACGAGTGACATTTTGATCTCGAAGTTAGATTTTTGCTTGCAGCCGATTCGTGACTTTCAAAAATGTTAATTTTTTTAATTATTAAAATTAAAAAATTTTAAAATACCGAAACGAATTTTGAAAATTCTTAAATACAAACACTAACATTTATTCATTTTTTGTAAGTCCAGACCTGGATTTTCATCCGGTTATTATGTCAAACGTTTGTGCAGTGAAATGGGAACTTTTTAACCAAATTTCAAAAAATTATACAGGGTGGTTCGTTAGTTATGACCTTCGAAAGAAATTGGCGATATCCATAAAACTTATTAAGGACGTGAGACCCATTAACCGTGGATTTTTTAGAACCACCTCGGGGTCTATCTACAGTTACTGTTTGTCCGTTTACCAATGAAACACCCTGTATATAATAATGTTTGTGTTTATAGTCAATACCTAAGTAAACTAACAAAAAATAGTCTATCTCCTTAAAAAAAATAATACGTCAGGCACTTTATAGGTCAAATAAACATCCCTTGTTTTGTTTTCCCAGTGTGTCATCAAACATGTATGATTTTCCAATCGTACCTATACACACGACAACACAGTAAGTGCTCGTACTTGTCCAAAATGAGCAACGTTTATTTTTAAATTAATACATACTGAATTATTTCCAGGCCAACTTTACGCTCCCATACATTTAAATTATTATTATTACTCTATCGAAGCCTTGAATGGATAAAAATAACAAAACAAACTTGGCTAATCTTCCATTATTCTTAGCCTTTACTATAAAGTAACATTAGAAATTATTAAGATCTCTGTAACCTTCAATTATTAGAATAAACTGATTAAATTGACTAGATTTTTGAAGATGAAGTGACTAATCGTTTTTTATGTCGTCGTTGTTATGACTATGCTATTGAATTATTTCAAGTTGAATTTTAAGTGGTTCTAGAAAACTTTACGTAATCACCGATTTGTCACATTTAAAATATTTTTGAAAACCTTGATGTTCATACTGGCATCGAAAAAATGAAAAATGTTTGGCAACGGGGGAAACCGGAAAGATATCCCGGGAACCGATTTCATTTATACAATTTGAACGATTTTTTTGATACCTACATCCTCGCAGCAACAAAAGCAGTTTTTCACTGTTTCCGTACATTTTCGGTGTTCATGGTGACGTGAAAATTGACGAGCACCTGCAGGCTGGTCATTTCATGTAGGGACATTTTAATATCTCGAAGAAATTTTTTTTTCATTACCTATCATCTAGAACTTCCGAAATTTTTCTAATATTTCTGGAAATTTCATTTTCTTTCAGAATTCTTAATTTTCATCTCTATTATTGACTATCTTATAGTAGGTATACAAGACTTTCTAAAATTATTCGTTCTGTATCAGGATTTTCACAGGGTGGTTTCTTTTCAAATAAAATAAATGACGGCCAAAATAGCGTGAAAATCTTTTATTACCAGTCTTTTTTCAAAAAGGTGAAGTGACGCAGGTTAAAGTTGACAAAATTGTACATAAACCCAGTTTGATTCAATGATTCAAATACAACACAAACTCGTCCGACTTGATGCAGTAGACAGAATTTTTTTTTTTTTTTTTTTTTTTAAAAGGAGGGAGCATCGGTCTTAACTATGTAGGTAAGACAAAGTCGCTCCACTTCCGGTAACACGGGATTTCGAGTATCTTACTCATTCACCCAGCCTCAAGTATGCCTTTTATAAATTTAAACGTTCGGTCGCTTGTTGTATTTTTCACATACATTCGAAAATGCATCCGAAAAATAACACGAGCCGGTGAGTCCCGAACTCGCGACCTTAGGCTCGGTAGGCAGCGGACTGAACCACTAGGCTACGCGAGTCTCCTAGACAGAATTATTAGTGTATTTTTTAATAAAAAAATACACTATTGAGGACGACATCACTTTTCGAAAATCACCCAAACTCATCAAATGTCCACCGATCATGACCCCCAGATCACGAAAAAGTGGTTTTCCAAAATTCACCTGCCCACGATATATATATATATATTTATATATACGCGCCCAGCGATCTCTGTGGCCTCCGAGCACCACACAGGCGACCTAGCCTCCGCTATAAGGAACACACTTACATCAGTTTTTTTTCTATATATAGAGTTCAATGATATGATCCTTAGAAGGCATCTTTAGAGGGGTAAACTTTTTTAAGTTTTTTTACATATAAACAAGTAGATATTTAATATACCCAACGGACTCCAAGTGTGAATTGCACTTAGCTGCCTCCGTGTATGTAATAATTGTACATCAGGCCGATGCTGTAGCCTCCAAGCAATGTTGCCGATTCTATTTACATGTTGTAGCATTCTTTTGTGACATCGTAGTATACAAGACTGCATTTATCGCCTCTGAGACATAAAGAAAGCAATCAGCATTCCGAGAATGTCCCATTATTCATTCTGTTTATGTTATGAATGAGTCTTTTTACATGGTGATTTCCAATACAAAGCTAATCCAACAACATTATTTCTTTTTGTCGTTCTCAACGTTTTTAGATCATCTTTACTCACTTTGAAGACTTTCACACATATTCTACTTGAATTATTAAAATTCTTGAATTGAAAACACAAACAAAATTTGCAAATTCAACTATAATCCACGATCAAAATTGTTGGCAGTAACTGACATTACTAAAAAAGGCATTTCGGAGAAGCGGCAAGCTGAAATTTCTGGTTCGAGGAAAATTTTCTGCTTGCTGCTTCTCCGAAATGACTTTTTTAGTAATGTCAGTTATTACCAACAATTTTGATCTGGAATATACAGGATCACAATGATCATAATTTAAAATTATATTGGAGTAAGTATACAATTATGTTCCATATGACAGTGGCATATCAAAGTTATGTTTTTTTTTCTTCAAATGGAATGCTCCTATGTTATTGTATTTTTACAGTTGGTGTTTAAATTGAGAAGTTTGTGAGTTATAAACAAGTTAAAATAGCCATTTTCGAAGTTCAAGGCCTTGTAGAACGAAAACGGCTGAAGATAAAGAAAAACGGCTTACATATCCCTATTTTAACTTTTCATGTACTGTCCTATGATGTAGATAAAATGTTTATTCAGGGTGATAAAAAATTTGAAATAATCTGAGATTTCTCCACGCGTCGCCAAATAAAAAAAAAACAAAGAAAGTACAAATGTTTATTTACCATAGGATAGTACATAAAAACTTAAAATAGCGACATACCTAAGCCGTTTTTCTTTATCTTGAGCTGTTTTCGTTGCACAGGGCTTTGAACTTAAAAAATTTCGATTTTCACTAGTTTATACAAACTCCTCAATCGCCAACTGTAAAAACCAATCTTGTTTTTTCTTCTCAGACAATTCAAAAATGCAATAACATAGGAGCATTCCATTTAAAAAAACAAAACTTTCATATGGCACTGTCATATGGGACACTCCGTATACTTCATAATTATTTTAGATTATTGCTATTGTGATCTTCTACTTGAATTTGCAAAAAAATTTTCCCCTGTATTTGGGGTATATGGGACCCCCTGTATTTTGAATAAACTATGTGTCTGATTTTTTACTGTCTAGCCTATACATACAGGTTGTCCAAGAAAACAAGTGGTATGATACATGGTAATCTCAGAAACCATGAGACATATGAGGATTGTTGAATTAGAGAAAAGTTTCAAAATTTTATGCTCATTATGAATCTGAAAAATACGATATTTCCAGTCGTTTCTGAAATATCTCGAAAAAACTGAAGATTCGTGATTTTTTAATTTAGCTAAGTATGTCTTTTTTATTATTGATTTTTTCTATTGAAAACAATAAATTATTTTTTCTAGGCTTACATGAAATCGTCAAGAGGTATTCGTATTCATTTGATTCTTCAGAATTATCAAAGCCAATTAGATGACAGAGTATTCATAGTCAATTTTTGTTTTTCTTACGGCGGTCACATTGTTTTTCATGCGCCATTCGTTATTAAAAAAAACACTTCATCAAAAAATCTATAAAATTACAAAAAAACAAAAACATTTTTTTTTAAGAAAGAAGAAAATATCTTCATTAAACAACGTTATAAGCAAAAACCATTTACCGAAAAACCAAGGCAAGCAATATGACGTCATACTGAAGGCATTCTAAGAAAAATATTTTGATTTTTTTTTCGAAAGTAGAATAAAAATTTGAAAAAAAATGAATTTTATAGATTTTCCAGTGAATGAATTTTTTTAATAGAGAATGACATGAAAAAACAATATGGCCGCTATGAGAAAAACAAAAATTGACTACGAATACTCTGTGATCTAGTCGGCTTTGATAATTTTTGAAATGTCAAATGACTACCTTTTGACGACTTAGGTGAGCCTGCTTTTCAGACTTTTCAGGTTTTCCAGCATATTTACGCAACTACTGAAAATATCCTTTTTTTTTTTAAGTTCTTATTAAGCATAAAATTGTGCAACTATTTTCCATTTTAACCGACCTCGTATCTCTGATGGTTTCTAAGATCCCCATGTACCACCTGTTATCTCGGACACCCTGGAAAATAAGTTCTACAGTAATGCCTGTATATTTTCGCAAATAGTTCTGCAAATATTATTTTCAAAATTTTGAAAAATCTCCAAAAATTAGTTTTTATTAGAGTTCTGGGTAGCCCTCGAAGAGTTCTATGAAAGTCTTCTTCCACTTTGAGAGATCAAAATAGTTTATTTTTTGTAAATTTTAAATTGTTTTTCGATAATAGATTTTACAGTAATCAAACAAACATCGCCGGAAAAGAGTTCTATAGAAAAGTCTAGTTCCACGTTGACGAGAACTTTGTAGCCCAATTATTGTTAAAAAATAATTACCAATAATAAATATTTATTCGATACACATATTATGCCTAAAAAAAAAAAAATTATACCTACTTATTCAAAACAGCCTGCTGATGTTCGCATATACATATTTTATTTCAGTTATTAGTTATTTTTATTACTACACACACCCCTACATTGTCCATCTCAACAAAGCACTGGGTTGTAAATTTTAATGACATGCTTTGTGATTGAATGTGGTGTCGGATGCCACCACATTCCGATAACATAATTATTTGTCTTGGCTTGTTCCACTGATGGTTCTATTATTTTGAGTGAGAAAAATTTTAATAAATCTATTGTATAGGATTGACCACATGTTTTGCATTATTAGAATACTCTCTTATTATTGACAATTAGAAGAAAAAATCAAAGAAAAGTAATTTTAAATTATTTCTCACACGACCTAAAAATTTTTTCACGTGCACAGCATGTCCTGAATGTTTCAAGCAGTAAGTGACTTTGGTTTTTTTAAATAGTATATTATTACATTTTCATATTGTCTGAGTAAATTAAATAAGAATGGTTTTTCAGTTGAAGTTTGTATATCTAATGAACAGCTTTTTGAGTTATAAACAATAAGCAAAAATCGCAAAAACGGCTCAAGATATCAGAAAACGGCTTACATGACCCTATCTTAGCTTTCCATTTAGTAACCTACCGTATAGGTGAAAATTTTATACAGGCTGATGAAAAACCCGATTTTACGAAAAACCCAGCTTCTTACGAGCAATTAAATAGATATTGGCTTTTACGAATTGTAATATCATAACCTAAGCGATAGGTAGCTATGTTTTTGTTTCTACATATACAGGGTGTCCCAGCTTATTCGAAGCGGTCTCTGTAGGCCAAACGATGGATTTTTTCCAAAAACTTTTTACAAATTCAAGTACAGGATCACAATGGCCATAATTTAAAATTATTTTGGAGTATACAGAGTGTCCCATATAACAGTGGCATATCAAAGTTATGTTTTTTTAAATGGAATGCTCCTATGTTATTGCATTTTTAGATTTTCTGAGAAGAGAAAATAAGATTGGCTTTTACAGTTGGTGTTTAAATTCAGAAGTTTTTGAGTTATAAAGAAGTGAAAATCGTCATTTTTCAAGTTCAAGGCCCTGTACAACGAAAACGGCTGAAGATAGAGAAAAACGGCTTACATGTCCCTATTTTACTTTTTCATGTACTATCCTATGATGTAGATAAAATGTTTATACAGGGTGATAAAAAATTTGAAAAATTCTGAGATATCTCCACGCGTCGCCAAATAAAAAAATCATAGAAAGTACAAATGTTTCTACACCATAGGATAGTACATAAAAAGTTAAAATAGGGACATGTAAGCCGTTTTTCTCTATCTTGAACCGTTTTCGTTGTACAGGGCCTTGAACTTGAAAAATGACGATTTTCACTTGTTTATAACTCAAAAAATTCTGAATTTAAACACCAACTGTAAAAGTTAATCTTATTTTCTCTTCTCAGACAATCTAAAAATGCAATAACATAGGAACATTCCATTTAAAAAAACATAACTTTGATATGCCACTGTCATATGAGACACTCTGTATATTCCAAAATAATTTTAAATTATGGCCATTGTGATACTGTACTTTAATTTTCAAAAAGTTTTTTGAAAAAACCCATCGTTTGGCCTAGAGAGACCGCTTCGAATAAGCTGGGACACCCTGTATATCATAATATGTTCTACAACTTCACTGACTTTTATAGAAATTTGTTATTTTCGGTAGATACCTCGTTTTGTTTAGAGGAGAGAAGTCATTCTATGTTTTTGTTGTAGGACGCACTGTTTTCAAGATATTTCATAATGTAGGTAGGTACCCATGCAAGCTTTTTGTAATGTAAGTAACACGCTTCAGTAACGATAATAAAAATGATTAATTTCTGGAAAAACTCAATAGCATTGATTTTTAGGATATTTTACCTCGTACGGGTTTACTAGATACATTGCGAAGTATCTTGAAAGCAGTGCGTTCTACAACAAAAACATAGAATGACTTTTCTCCTCTAAACAATACGAGGTATCTACCAAAAATAACAAATTTGCATAAAAGTTAGTGAATTGTTTATCATACATGTAAATCAGCGTAGAAATTGTTTAATAAAAAAGGTAACATTACACCCAGATCTCTACCACTGGATTGAATAATTTTTCAATGAGATTATCAAATCATGTACTTCAATTAGTACAACTGTTTGAAATTTCGAGTTATTCTGATCAGCCAGTTTGTAGATATTCAAAAAATATAAAATTTTTCGAAGAACTTTAACATCCTGTATCTCGAAAACTAAAGCTCCAACGACCCATGTCTACAGGAAATTTATCGCCTATTTTTGTATTTCCTACATGCCCTTTAAGTTTGTAACAGCTATTCATTAACACCCTGTATATTCAAAAACAAAATCTATTTTATTGGTTCATTGTTGGTAAAGATGATATAAACAAAAAAAAAAGTAATAATAATTAACTATTAAGTATGACATGACCGTGCTAACTTGGAAAGTTCTTTTAAATTATTGTCCTTGAAATTCAAGATTTCAAGGACTTGAAATTCAGTATTTCTCAGAGTTTCAAGATTTCGTCACTACAGTATCCCCAAATTACAAGGTGTCCTGTAATATGTGGGCAATCTCCCGGATTTGGGTAACTTTAGTAAACAAAAAATAAAAAAATAGCTTTAAGATTTATTCCTACGAGACACCCCTGCAAAAATATTAACATGCACTTAAAGTTAAAAGTTGAAAACCTATTTTTTGCGATAACTTTTTCATTAGTAGAAAAATTTTACAAACATATTAGGTTAATTGTCTTTTAGGTTCATATTTGCTACGCAAAGAATGTTACGTGATTTATTTTGATAGAGCGAACCGTTATTGAGATAAACGTCCGTTTAAAATAGCTGATGATGCAAAGGAACTTTTTAAATTTGAAAAAGGTACTTAAATTTGAAAAAGGTGGCTGATATTTCGGTGCATCACCTATTAAAAGGGCGTTTATCTCGATAATGGTTTAATCTATCGGAATAAATCAAGATAGGTACCTTTTTTGTGTAAAATTCAACGTTAACCTAAAAAAATTATAAATTTTTTTCAACTAATGAAAAAGTTATCCCAAAAAATAGATTTTACAACCCTTAACTTTGAAAGGTAACACCTGTATAGTGTCTACGTTTTTGCCTTTCCGTTTTTAAAATTGTTAGAGAGGAAATAGAAGCCATAAACATAAACCAGTGATGAGCTTGAGAGTGCTTAGTTCTGGTCGATTTGACCTATTTCGTCTCTATTAAATTCTGTGAAGGTTCTGAAGTGAATATTATATTTTGTTAAGAAAGAAACAACCTTGAAGGGGCTCGTCGACTACATAGTTATATCTTTTAAAAAGTATGAATTTTTAAGTATTGTATACAGGGTGTTTCATTAAGGTAGGTAAGCGGCCGTATCTCGAAAACTAATGGGCCTAGAGCCTCAAAATAAAAAATTTCCAGATATAAGTGATCACGAGAAATTCAATGAGTTATAAAATATTTTAAAGATGGCCGCAGTTCCGGAAATACCGGAAGTAGACACCTACTTCGTAAATTTTAACGGGAACACCCTGTAAAATATTATATTTTTTAAATGTCTGAAGAAATCGAATACAGGTAGTTTTCACCATTTACATTGAGCGGTTTATGAGTTATAAACAAGTGAAAATCGTCATTTTTCAAGTTCATACAACGAAAACGGCTAAAGATAGAGAAAAACGGCTCACATGTTCCTATTTTAACTTTTCATGTACTATCCTATGGTATAGATGAAATGTTTATACAGGTCTTAGATACATTTTTGGTCTCCCACAAAAATCTGTATCTTTCCGAGGTGCTATGTGATAAAATAAATTAGTCGATGATAACTAAATTTTTATTTCATTCTTTTACTTTGAAATCAAATTTTCAATTGTCAGGTGATTATTTGATTTAATCTCATAAAAGATGCTCGATGTGAGCGCCGGTTTGGACCCTAGAAAGTTACATCCTGCGCAAAAAAAGTGATTTGAACTTTTCTTGGAACCTCGTCGTTTTGCAAACTGTTTACTGCGTTTGAAAAAAACCGTTTGCAAACACCTGAAAAAAAAACCGAACCATACTAAACCTCTTTTATGAGATTAGATCAAATAATCACCTGACAATTGAAAATTTGATTTCAAATTTAAAAAATGAAATAAAATTTTGGTTAGTCATCGACTAATTTAAATTATCACATGGCACCACGGAGAGATACAGATTTTTATAGGAGACCAAAAATGGGCTAAAACGATGTATCTTTCAAACAAAAAAACATGAACAGTGTTCCTGCTACTCTATCAACAATTACGATCGATTTTAATGGAGGGTAGGGGTAGTTTAACCCCTTCCCGGGTTTCCGTCAAATTATCATGTACATCAGAAGTTAGTACTTTTAATAAAAATAAAAAATTTATCTACCAAATTTCATCGAATTGGAATAGTCCGACTTTGAGCTATTTCAAAAAAACTAAAATTTTCAAAAGACTTTCAAGCCCTCTAACGGACAAACGAAGTACTTTGGTATAGAGATAAGTTTGGTCCGAGCGACTTTTTTTTACCTCAGTAATCTGTGGTTGCTCCATGTCCATGGAATATTGGGACACCCTGTATACTCCAGAATTGACATTTTTTTTAAGTACCTTCTGTAACAAATTTGCTAGTCAGTCGCTGTATTTTACAAGGGCACTGTACTACGGAATAAGCGGTGTTAAGAAAATAACAAGCTGATAATATCCTAGACCCTGATATTGATAACGTACTATCAGCTTGTTTTCGTTAACACCATGTTATCTTACTTTATAAAACTGGCCTATTACGTTAATAGTAATTTACATATCAAATCATGAAAGTTACCTTCACATTAATTTATACAGGATGCAAAAAAAATAATACAAAATTCCGACTTACCAAATTTTTATACATAGGGCGTTGAAAAGACTAAATTACGTTTATTGTTTCTGAAAAATTGGACTTTTTAGAAAGTCCTTATTAAAGAAAACCAATGACTGTTTTGTTTTTTCTAAATTCTATCAATATTATAAGTGCAATAGGTACCTAAACACTTTCCATATTATGCACGTATTTATTTTAAATTATTATATAATAGTTACCCTAATAAGAAACGCCACTGACTTATATTTCAAGAGACGCTACCGAGTGATTTTTTTCATCTATTCTAATTACAATAAACACTGCTCTTTCCTTGCACACATATTTATTTTACATAATTTATTTTAAATATTTATATAATAGTTACCCTGATAAGATAGGTACGCCACTGACTCCTTTACTTACTTCATTTTTTAAAGTAAAACTGCAATATATATTTTAATTCTCTGAATATTTCATATTTTAAGTAATTTTATTTTATGTTTCTATGGATTTTATGGTACCCGCCACTGGAATCGTGAAAAATTGAACACTTGAAAATGTATTGAAAAGTATGAAAAAACAAACGACATCCTAAATAAGTATTCTGAAGTTTTAACAAACTGAAATTCATGCAGATCTTCCAAAAAAACATTGATCTAATGTTAAACGTGCGGATTGGCGGGCGGCTATGACTTAATGAGACAAAACAGCGTACCTAAAGCTTAATTATTATTATAGAGTGTGTTTAGTGTAAGTGGAAGTACATCGGGATCTTGGAAACGGCAGGAGATACAGATTCGGTTAAATTGGAGAAAAGTTGCACAATTTGATACTTAATAAGAATTTAAATGTTTTTTTTTATATTTTCAGTCGTTGCTGAAATATCCTTAAAAAACTGAAGAATCAAAATCTATTATTTTACTGATATCTTTTTTATTATTGGACATTAATAAATAATTATTGTAGCTGTAGGTTTACATAAGTCGTCAAAAGCTATCAATCTGATATTAGAAAAATTTGCAAAGCCGACTAGATCCCAAAGTTTTCATAGCCAACTTTTGTTTTTCTTATGGCCGCCATATTGATTTTTCATGTCGTTCGATGTGAAATAAATCAAGGAAACTAAAAATTAATAACATTCAAAAAAAAATTATGAAATTTTATTATTCTGTTTTCGAAAAGAAGAAGAAAAGAAGAAAAAAAAACAAAAGTAGGCTATGAAAACTCTGGGATTTAGTCGGCTTTGAAAATTTTTGTAACGTCAGACGGATAGCTTTTGACGACATAATTATGTAAGCCCATAAAAAATTATTTATCAGTTTCCAATAATAAAAAAGATATGGCTAAAATAAGAAATTCTGATTTTTCAGTTTTTTCAGGATATTTCAGCAACGACTGAAAATATTTAAAAAAAATCAGATTCTTATTAAGCATCAAATAGTGCAACTTTTCTCTAATTTAACCGAGCTTGTTTCTCTTGCCGTTTCCAAGATCCCCATGTACTGCCGCTTCCACTGGACACTGTATATTTGTTTAGTTTTTACATTTAATAGTAATATTGAAATGAGTAAGAACGTAGGTAATATTTTTTCTACTTCTATAAATCCTAACTGTGAGGTAGAGTGCAAGAGAAATGTTATAGTTTTTAGTATTTCTGTTTCTTTCTTTAGGCTCTACTACCCACATTATGGCAAGAAAATCGTGCAGTTTCTCGAGTGCATTAACCTTTTTACGGTTTTACGACTTTAGGCCAGAGCCCGGGTGAGTTCAATGAAATAATTCTAAATTTCTTCATTCACCAAATCAACAGCGTGTGTATGTCAAAATTTAATATGTCCGTACTATCTAATTGCCTCCATGCAGCATTGCCAAACGTATGGAGGCGTCAAGATGCGATTGGTGTGCGGAGGCGTTAGGGCGCGATACACTAATACAGAACTAAGGTATTGCCGCCTAGCGGAACTTCGCTGAACTCGCTTGTATTTATACATATGTGTATGGGTCCATATGGCCTCCAACCGAATTGTTGCCAGAAGACTCCCAGTGACGTCAGAGGTGACCTGTGAAATTTTTACTATGGATACGCTGTCGCCTCCGATTTTACGCTTTCGCCTCCGATTTCGGAGGCGGTAGCAACACTTGGATCTATATTTCGGAGGTGTATCGGTACGTTTGGTAAATATATATATTTATCTACGTAGGACAACTCAAACTCCGGTTCATACTAGGTCTACCTAAGCTCCATTTTATACAGCTACGTTATATACTGTTCCTTGTTCTGTGTAACAGTCAACCGAGCATCCATATTCCTGTAGGTCAATGCTACATCCCTTCCGCTCCCTCCCCGTGAAGGGGGTTTTATTGCTTATTGTTACGACATTATGAACGATAAAGTAACACCTGTCTTTACAGACAAGTTAAATGATATTCTGGTATTTGCCTTTGTATGCTTTCTCGTTGGGTTTGATTATTTTGCTTGATACTGTGTGACCAATCAGTTTGTTATTCAATTCTGTTCTAGGTACATCTATACTTCTGAAATAGATATCTAACTTAATAAATCAAATGTGCATACATAATTACCTAATACTGTTCTATTTTTTTATACAGGGTGTCCCGTATCGTTATGTTCAAATTTTTTGAGCATATAGTAGGCTTAATTTTGAGCCCAAAAAACCCAAAAGTGGCAGGTCTATATTTACTCGTTACGAAGTACAGGCCTAAGAAAATTATGACTAGTAAATAACAAAGATTCAACTTTGAAAACCACACAACCACATGTGTTGTGGTTTAGACTAATAATTTATTGTTATGGTGGCGACATGAGTAAATGTCACCAAAATAAACATTAGAAGAGGTTCTCCTGCTCATACAAAATGGCATTTGGATTCAAATAAATGGGACACCAGCATTTCGGAAATGGCGTTTGTAACTAAATTCCCTCGTAAATTCCAAAAAGCAATTATTATTGGATCGTATTCAGCATGCTGGTCAAGAGATCGGTCGCGAAAAAAAACGAGAAATTAGAACTGTTACTTCTGCAATAGGCCTCCGAGCACAAGTCTTGCCTGCAAAGGTAAAACAGTATATCTGAAAAAAGATGTGCTGTTTTGCCATGGCAATTCAGCAAGTTTAGCTTCTCATATACTCTTTTAGCAGCATTATTTAGAAAACTAAATAAGATAGACACAAACTGAGAATTGCATAAGAAAGAGCGCGAAAAATTATCCAGCTTCGGCAGGAAATTCAAATATTATCAGTTTTTTTCACATATACTGTTTTACCTTTGCAGGCAAGAAGTTTGTATTCAGCAAGGAATAGGACATTTTTAACACATGTTAAACTAAAGATTTGGTCAATAAAACAAGTTTTATGTGGTTTTCAAAGTTAAATATGCTATTTACTAGACATTATTTTCTTAGGCCTCTAACTTCGTAACGAATGCAGATAGACCTGCCACTTTTGGGTTTTTTAGGCTTAGGAATAAGCCTACTATATGTGGGATGAAAACGGAACGCGACTCCTGATTTGACATTATTATTATTATGACAGTTTAGAGTGTAAGTCAGATTAGTGTAAAGTTAAGAGTAAGACGAGTGTACAGAGACTATTAGTAAGACGTAAAGACGAGAGAAGAATTATTAAAGACGAAGACGAGATAGGTGTTCAAGACGAGAAGACGAAGGTTTAATTAATATTGAAGACGAATTTAAATGTGTTAATTAACCTAAATAAAAATCCTACATATATGCTCACAAAATTTGAACATAACGATACGGGACACCCTGTATAAAGAAGTGAGAAGTACGTTATTTAGTCAGGATTAAAAAAAAATAATACGTGGGATAAACTAATCTGTAAAAAAAATTGGAAACAATTGGAATCTGTCATTTTACATCTTTATAGATTCAATCTTAAACATGAAATTATTTCAAAATCTTCCTAAATTGCACTTTTATTTGCCCAAAAAATAGACATGGTTTTTTTTGTTCAATGTAATTTTGCCACATTCATAATCCCTATTATACAGTGCGTCTACGTAAGTAGGAGTCAGATGGGAAACTTTTTTTGTGCAACGACCATTAAAAGTCACACTTTTAACGACAGCTGACAGTGTTAAAAGTGATTGTTTACATGGAAGCGTGTTAAAAATACTTTTAACACTAGTGTTAAAAATATTTCTACCTGCTTTTTCTGTACATTCTCTTTTTAAACCACATTTTCTCATGATGAAATCAGACAAAATTATAGGTGATAAGATTTTTTCATATTCTTTTTATTACTGGCACACACATTAATAAAAAATAAATACCTAGTCAAGAACACAAGACAATAATAATTGTTCAGAAATTGCAATTAATAATAATTATTATAGCGTCTTTTTTATTTGTATATACGCATTTGTTAGTAACCATAGCGTCGGCAACGGTTGCTATGATAAGTACACTTGTACTTATCTGAATATTTTAAAATGCAATTTGAAGTTCAGTGTCATTCTAAATTCATCTATTTTATTATCAAAATAGGGCAGTTTTACAAAAAACATTGTATGATATTCGTCTTAAAAGTGATTTTATTTTGTTCGTGAAATTGTTCAATTCGATCCGCTACGCTTCGCTCATTTCACAAACCGTTTCACTCACAACATAAAACTTCACTTTTAATATTAATATCATAAATAGCTATTATTATCCATTTTAGTGAAAAAAGTTATTCTTCATAAAAAGTTGTGCTTCGTTTGAAACCTAAAATGATATTATAGTAAGAAATCAAATTTTTCCAGTCGTATACGTGGTATTTTAGAAAAAATGTCTACCAACAGGTTTTACTGATATATCTTGGTTGGTATCAAAGTTATTATTACAAAAAATAGTTATTTTCATTCTTCCCTTTACGAAATTGTAACTTTCTGTCTTGATAAGGCAACCGAAAGCGAAAGTAAAACATACTAGGTGATAGGTTGCTAGGTGGTTGCTAGGTATGAAAAACTTTCGTGCCCTGGACGGAAAAGTAGAAATGTCAGTTTGATTAACGTTTATTTAGAAGGAAAATTAAATGTAAAACTACAATAAAAAATTCCAGTAAATCTTTCTGGAACATACAAATAATTATTATTTGTAGGATGTTTTACTTTCGTTTTCGGTTGTCTTATCAAGACAGAAAGTTACAATTTCGTAAAGGGGAGAATGAAGAGGAATTTTCTCATAAATGTCAACACACTGCACTGTCAAAATTAAGCTATTTCGGACATTTTGTTTATTGAACCTTCTAATATAAAAATAAAATTGGCTAAGGAATGGTAACCTGAAATTTGACAAGGTACTTCGTACTTCATTAATGCTTCCCTAAGTATTGATGATATTTAGATGCAAATCTAAATTTTTTGTTAGCATCTATGTATTTATTGAAGTCTCCCGATTTCAATTTTTAGTGGAAAAGTATTGAGTTTGAGTGACAGTTTTAAGACACAAAATTAATTCTAAGTAAGGTGTGATTGAAAAAAATAAAATAAAAAATGAAAGCTTAAAATGAGACTTTCAATAATTATTCAGATAGGTAATAACCAATAATTTGCTTGGACTGTTTATGTTCTCCAGTATTTAGATAAAAAGCATATTATTGCCAGATTCAACTTAAATTAATGAAATGACACGTAAGCGTTAGCAACTTCTAAACTACACACATAAAGAATTTCTTATTAAGACTGGCCATGAGGAATGGCATTTAAAAATTACACCCTATATTAACTTGTTGTTTTGCAGCTTAGGAGAGCATCATTCTTACATTTTCAAAGCAAGTTACAGTGGAAATGGCTCAAGATATAGGAAAATGGCTTACATGTCCCTGGTTTAAGTTTTCATGTGGTATCCCATTGTGTGAATGAAATTGAAATTTATCAGATTTGTCATCACCCTGTATAAAAATTTCAACTACACACTAAAGTTAAGATAGGAACATGTAAGACATTTTCCAAAATCTTGAGCCGTTTTTGGTGTGAATTGTTTTGAAAATCGAAAAATGACGATTTTCACTTGTTTATAACTCACAATCATTATTTTAAACACACACAGTGTGATTCTTTTTAATTCGCTTTTTATCAGAAAATATGAAAATGTAATAATATGCAGGGCTCCCCAATAAATTTTTTGGTCATTATCCTATTAGGGTATCAACCATCCGGGTATCCTACAGTTTCACTAAGGCACCTATATAGGGGTGGAGGACGTACCAATAGTAACACCAGGAAGGTATTCATTTGCTTTGCAAATGCATGATTAACTAAAAAAAAAACGGCACTAAAAATCGAATTTGCGAGTGCGGTCTGGCTAGAATCGGGGATAATCACATAATAAATACGCCGGGTCTCGGAAGTAATAACTTGACGACAAGGCCAACTGCCTCGAAGCCTACAGGAGCAGGATTGGCACCGAATATAGCTTTCTAATATCGTATTCAGACTATATAGGGACTGATGTCATGCTTTTTGGAATGCAAATGCAAAATAAATTCTTTTTTTTTTTTTTTAATTAACGTATATGGCTTTGGCGGAGACCAATTAGCCAGAACTTAAATAAATTCAAATATCAAAATAATAATCGTGCTACTGTTAATTTCGAAGATATTCCTGGCCCTGAAAGTGAAGAAAAAATAGCAATTCGACCGTAGTATCAAAGAGGCCTTAGTTGTGACCTTAAAATTAATTGCAATAGCTGTTTTTGCTTCTTACCCACCCAGCACTTCTATTTCGCTCCGCTTCGGTCCCGAAAAAATTGATGGATACGGACTTCATAGCTCCAATAACAACGAAGTCAGCAATACCTGAGCAACGCTCATTTTGAATTACTCGGTATAATTAAACACAAACCGGTTTTTTCCGATTAGTCGTATTGTAAAGTAAATGACATGGTACTATTACTGAAAATCAAAAATGACTTCGAAGCTACAAGACAACATAAGTTAACATGGGGGTGTAATTTTTAATAGGGTCACTTTCAATAAGGTCCCTCTTGAATAGAATTCACTGTTTAAAAATATAAATTGCCCAGATACCTAATTTCATAAGTAAAAAATGAATTTTCTCACTGCTATACAGGGTGTCGCTAAAAAGGTACCACCAACGTTCTACCATAGACTCCCGAGTAAAAAATATGCCGATTTACCAAAATTATCTATGTCCAAAAATGCACCTTTTTCAAGATACAGTCGTTAAAATAATGGGGTCAACCAAATATACGTTTTCCAGAAGAAGTCAAAAATAAATTAACTAAAAAATATCAAAATTGCACCGCCTACTACTATTGTTAATAGCAATAGACTGGAGTAGTTTTACAAACATTGATATACAGGCTGTTCCTCTTTTTGATGTCACATCTCATTTTTTACCCTACAATTTTTAGTCATACGCCACTGGTTGATTCTATATTTTTTATCCAAAGGCGTAAGTATTTTAAGTATTTTATTTCAACACTTAGAAAAAGTGAAACAAAAATTAAAAACAAGAAATAATATTCTATACAAACTTGCTGGAACAACTTGGGGAGCCAATGCAAAAACAATTCGCACATCAGCTCTTGCACTTGTTTATTCAACAGCGGAATATTGTGCACCCGTATGGCTCAACAGTGTACATCAATCAAAAGTGGATATTCAACTGAACCAAACATTACGAATTATTACTGGAACAATTTCCTCAACTCCGATCCCTTGGTTACCTGTTTTGTCAAATATTGCTCCATCTAATCTCCGAAGACAACAAGCAACACATAAAATCATGAATAAATACCGAACATTTCCAGATGATTTTTCAATAACATCGGACCTGAATAATCTTCCAACAACGAGATTAAAATCAAGAAGACCTGTGTGGCTAGAAACATACCTGGATCGACCATTTAAAATTGAAGATGAATGGAGAAATGATTGGCGAAATAAAAGTGTTTCTTTATTCAACAACACTTTAATCGAAGATCCTTCATCATTAGTCAACGGTTTTGAAATCAGAAGGAAAGTCTGGGTACAAGTAAATCGCTTAAGAACAGGACACGGTAGATGTAATTCAATGTTACATAAATGGAATTTAATACCAAGCGCTTCCTGTATTTGCGGACATCCTGAAGAATCCATCAATCACATTGTCAATGAATGTCCTTTAACCAAATTTTCTGGAGGTTTTCAAGCAATTCATAAAATTTCCACCGAAACAATAGACTGGTTACAGAATTTGAAGCTCTTGTAAACAAAATCTACATTAACAGCCAGATAACCTCAGAAGGGCAAAATGATTGGAATACTTCAAACCAATCTCAACAGGATGGTGTGTCTAGGTTTTTTAATGGGGTTTTCCCTAGACTATATCTCTCAAAGCAAATGCTTCACCATGATGTCAACATCGCATCAGAATATCCTACAGATCGTTCTTTTCCCCATGATCGACGAAACCAATCATATGTAATTTAATAAACTAAACAACATGTTAATCGTAAGACTGCAATTTGTAATTTCAAACGAATATATATATATAGTATTACCAAACTTTTTGCCCTGTTATTAAAGTTTTGTATCTTGCATGGTTTTACCATAATTAAATTTAATGATGGACTTACACACCACGAAAACGTATTTGTGAAAATCTCATTTTAATTAAAAAAATTAATTTTTATTTCAAAGAAATGACTTTATTCACATTTATTGACCTTGAGAATAATCATAGTAGGCGGTGAAACTAAATTTTCTCATTTAATTATGTTTTATTTACTTCGGTATTTTGAAAAATGTGTATTTTCCAAATTTATTTTGTAAGAGCTGTATCTTGAAAAAAGTGCCATTTTAGGCATAAATAATTTTAGTTAAATCGGTACAATTTGACACAACGAGGAATCTGTGGTGGAACGTTGTTGTTGAAATTATTATTTAAATTAACAACGAAATTTTCAGAAATATATTTTCAGTAGTATAGATCCATAATAAAGAATTAATTACGGGAAAACGATGCAAGTACGATTCTTTTATAAAAGAGCAAAAAGTTTAGGAATACTTTAGCCTTTGAATAAAAAATACAGAATCAATCAGTGGCGTGGGGACAAAAAAGTTCCGTAGTAAAAAGTAACGCGTGACATCAAAAACAGGAACACCCGGTACGTTAATGTTTGTAAAACTATAATTACCCGCTATAGTTGACCTCCTTTTGTGATATGCATCTCGAAATGGGAGCCTTTTTGGACATGAAGCACGCCTTGTATAACTATTAATAACATCAGGGCTAATTATTAGCCTATTATAGCCCTTTTAACACAGTGTTTTTGATATTTTTTATACAATTGTTTCACTGCCACATATATTTTTTTTTAAATTTTCTCTCTTTACGTAGATAATATTAATGACAAGATGTGTACAAAAGCTGGGTTCTGTATCTCAAACAGTTCCTAAGATATCGTCAAAAACTTAAAATAATTAATTTTTTCGACACCCTGTATCTCGGTTGAAAAACATTTTCGGAAAAAAAAGTATTTGAATTTTCTTAATATCTAAGCTTCATCTACACGCCCTCCAACTTGCGGTACTTTTTTTAGAAACACCTTGTATATTCGAAAATACATTTTTTGGTCATTATTCAGATCAGTGGCCAGTCGCACTCAGGCATTCTATGTACATCATAGGTAACTACTAGGAGATAGTGTGGAAGATCATAGTACTAGGGAAATCATCAGTAATAGGGAGATATTTGCTTCGCCATAACTGTAATTACCATTTAGATGGCCCATTAATTATTATTGGACGATTTTTTTAAATTATTCCTTACCCTACTCGAATAGCCCAATAGAGTGACAGTCGCCTTATGAGGACGCGTGAAACAAAGAAATCATTCTTCTGTGCAAGTTTTACTTAGATCCTAAAGTACTTTTCCACAAAAGAAAAGAACCAACCACAAATTATGAAACTATAAGGAAAATGAAATGTAATAATGTAAAAATTGTAGTGACGTGCGACTGGCCATTCTGATCTGAATTATTAACATGGCCCTTTAAAAATTAGGTAGGAACATAATTATTGTATGTTACATAATTATGTGGATTTAAATCTAAAACTGAATATAAAAGAGATTAATTTTCATATCAACCCTATTACCTCATCGGTGTTTTCCTATAATTGAAGAGCATTATATGGGTAGACCGTGGGTATTTTTTTTTATTTGTTTTAGGAGCTAATAGTCGTGTTTGCATGAATGAACTGCTTTACTTCGAGTAAACCTGAAAGTATCATTTTTATAAACAGCGCCCAGTGATCCTCCAAGTATCATTTATAAACGCTGCCAGGTAACCCTTTCTACTTAAAACATTTTATACAAGTGCCGAGTAAACCGTCCTGGGTTCCCACTTGTATATACACTCAATCGTATGCAGCGCCTCTATCTAAATACACGATGAACTACAACTTATACGGCAATCAGATAATGGATTTAGTCAGGCTCCTCGATTTTTCGATGAAAACTAGTTACACATCACCTGAGGAACCATTTGGTAGTTTTAAATTGAAGATGTCACTGGGGATCCGTATATCGGACGCCGGGTGACGCCGGAGTCCCAGTAAACCGCAAAAATTACATGGCCGGAGCCTGAATTGTACCGTAATATATATATATATATATATATATATATATATATATATATATATATATATATATATATATAGCGCTATAGTACCATCCTGAACCAAATGTATGTTTCCGTACGGTTAATCCTGAACCAGTCGAACAAACCTGAACCATATATGTGGTTCAGGATTGCAGACCCTTGTTAAACGACTTAGAGTGACCTCTAGATAGCGTGGTATGAATATGAAAATGGTTCAGGATGGTATGAAACTCCAAACTTTAGTTCAGCCTATTTCCGCATTTTGTGATGATGGCGCTGCAATCGCGTCGCTCATTATATACATGTATATGTTTGCGTATGGGGGACAATCCTGAACCATGCGACAGCTCGGCTCGAGTCTTCGCCGCATGGCTCAGGATGGCCAAACCCGTTCCCTCTTAGACTATTAATATTTATTTAATAGTCTAAGCGTTCCCTGTATAATAAAACTCTTTTGTTCACGAATTGAATGGAATTGTGTCAGATTTCAGCGAGAGGCCATGATACTCAAGATTATGGTTACATTTGTTGTCCTGTTCATCTAAGATTGTTGTTCAATTTTTAATCAAAATAATGTACTTATACCTACCTACCTATTGTTATCTCCTTAGGTATTAGCAAGACGATTTGAGGTATTTTTCGGAATATTTCACTTTTTCTCACTTTTTAACCACTTAAAAAAAAATTGCAAAATTTTAGCATAATATAATGATAAGATAAAAGTAAAATATGACGTGTGCTATATATTTTTTTATCAAATTGAAACATTGCCGACATGAAATTTCTTGGTAAAGCGTTAATGTTTTTGATTACAATACAGTAGAACATCCCCACCAATGAATCAGTCTAATAATTCTTTTTATAATTTTAAACATTTTGAGAAACAGGAAACTTTCCGTTATACGGATAATAAAAATAAAACACGAAAAATGAAGACTTAGAAAGATTTATGATATTAGTCATTTCCAAATTTCGCAAAAAGTCACAAATTGTTTAGGACTTTGAATACAACTTTTTTAAAGCGATGATTTAAAAGGATACAAAACAACTTTTGTAAAGTAGTGTTGTTGTAAGGCTGAGTCTTTTTATTGTGTTTCGTTTCGTTGATCTTTTGCAGACATCAACTTGCGCTTATTTTTAAATGGCATGGTAAAATATTATTTGCGTTTTTTGAGATTTTTGCTACATACAGCCCAAAGGACCCCTCATAATCCTTATGGGAATTGGCTCCCGGTTAAATTTGATGTAACTATGATGATCGATAGTAGGTATTCAATGAGTAGCTCAGATGTCTCCATGAGCGTAGCTTCCCAAAAAGTCTTGTTCTCGAGATAAAAATCTAAAGATAAATTTTTTCTATGACTAGGGATAAAAAATTGCGTTTAATGAAATAAACTTGTAAACGGCGGTATTTTAAACGTTTAGACGCGAGAAATCTTAGATACCTAGTTCATTTGTTAAGATTGAAAAGCTGCTTCTGTATCAGTGGTTACATTTGAGGTCTGATGAGTAATTTTCGAGAACAACGGGAAAGAGTTTTAATTTTATGTTATCATAGCCTTACCAATAGCCTTGGCTGTGACTTTCAAACTGGATTTTTTGCGCTTTTGTTTGTTGTAGTTTTTATTGTTAAAATTACGAAAATGATAAGACAAAATGAAAACTTTCCTGTTTTTCTCGAAAATGACTCAACATACCGAAAATGTAACTACTGAAACATAGACAGCTTTTTAATCGTAACAAATGATCTCTCTAATTTTCTCTCTAAAACAAGTAGGACGGCCAACACTTTAAAATATATGCGTGACTGTCATGATAGGAAAAAATCCATCTTCAGGGGTGAATATCTCGAAAACAGAACTTTTGGGGGGCTAAGCCCATGGAGACTTCTGATCAACTCATTGAATACTACCGATCACCAAAGTTGCAACAAATTTAACCGGGAGCCAGTTCACATAAGGAATCTGCGGAGTCCTTTTGTAAGAGCCTTTCTTTTCATCTATTTTACTTTTTTTTTTTACTTTTTTTAACTTTTTACTTGGCTACAAAAATTACGATATTATCTCCTTTATGGTTCATAATTTAGAGACAATATTTTTGACTTACCGGAAGTTTTATTACATCAAAAAAGTTAAATATGCAGGGTGTCCCTTGACTCGACAGCCATAGTCTTAATAAGGTCCTTTTTTTAAGATCCTCCAAATCCTTGAACTGTTTTGAAAATACCTTATAGGTACATATTTGTCCAAAACTCGTTTGCTTTAAAAATAAATCTGATTTCTTAATTATTGAGGTTTAATGCTGTTATCCGTTAGATTATTAAATAATATCATTGAAGGTATTTTGATTATTACACACATTCTTATATGTGTGAGGACGTTCCAGTGAGGACGTTTATAGTTCCCCCCTACCCTTTAACTTCCGAGCCGGACGAGATAGAACTTTGCTAATAGCTATTTATGATATTATTGTTAAAAGTGAAGTTTTATTTTGTGAGTGAAAAGGTTTGTGAAATGAGCGAAGCGTAGCGGAGCGAATTCAACAAATTCACGAACAAAATAAAATCACTTTTAAGACGAATATCATACAATGGTTTTTGTAAAACTGCTCTATTATGATAATAAAATTGATGAATTTAGAATGACACTCAACTTCAAACAGCATTTTAAAATATTACAGATAAGTACAAGTGTACTATGCATAGCAACCGTTGCCGACGCTATGGTTACTAACAAATGCGTGCATACAAATAAAAGAGATGTCATAATAATTATTATTGATTGCAATTTCTGAACAATTATTTTTGTCTTGAATTCTTGACTAGGTTTTTATTAATATGTTTGCCAGTAATAAAAATAATATGAAACAATATTATTACCTATAATTTTGTCTAATTTCATCATGAGAAAATGTAGTTTAAAAAGAGAATGTACAGAAAAAGTAGATAGAAATATTTTTAACACGACAACACGAGTGTTGTAATATATTTTTAACAATCGTGTTAAAAATATTTTTAACACGCTTCCATGTAAACAATCACTTTTAACACTGTCAGCTGTCGTTAAAAGTGTGACTTATAATGGCAGTTGTACAAAAAAAAAAATTTTGTGCAACTGCCATTAAAAGTCGCACTTTCGACGACAGGTGACAGTGTTAAAAGTGATTGTTTACATGGAAACGTGTCAAAAGTACTTTTGACACTAGTGTCAAAAATATTTTTGACACTAGTGTCAAAAGTAATTCTATCTACTTTCTCTGTACTTACATTCTCTCATTGAACTACATTTCCTCATGATGAAATCAGACAAAATTATTGGTAGTAAGATTTTTTCATATTCTTTTTATTACTGGCAAACTATTAATAAAAAATAAGTACCCAATCAAGAATTCAAGACAATAATAATTGTTCAGAAATTGCAATCAATAATAATTATTATGACATTTCTTTTATTTGTATGCACGCATTTGTAAGTAACCATAGCGTCGGCAACGGTTGCAATGCGTAGTAGGTACACTTGTACTTATCTGTAATATTTTAAAATGCAATTTGAAGTTGAGTGTCTAAATTCTAAATTTATTTATTTATTTATTATTTATTTATTTATTTATTTATTAATTTTTAGTTTCTATTATTTTTTTCTTATCGAACGACATAAAAAATAATATGGCGGCCATAAGAAAAACGAAAGTTGACTATGAAAACTCTGGGATCTAGTGGACTTTGAAATTTTTTGAAACGTCAGATGAATAGCTCATAACCGCTTATGTAAGCCCACGAAAAATTATTTATTAATTTCCAATTGTAAAAAAGATAATTATGGCAAAAATAAGATTCATCGATTTTTCAGTTTTTTCAGGATATTTCAGGAACGGTCACAAATATCTTGCATGTTTTGACGGATTCGAGATGGCCACAAAATAGCGCAACTTTTCTCTAATTTAACCGACCTCGTATCTTCAATGGTTTAGGTTTAGGATATCCCTGTGGTGGCCCTTTAAATAGTTCTAACCCTGTATATTTTATGATATACCTACGGATAACTCGAGGGACTCTACGGATAAACAGTTATTAGCAAAAAATATTTTTTTACTAAAGCTTTTTTTAAGGGGGGGGGGGGGGGGGGGGGGGGCGGCACCCTCAGAACTGATTTTTGTGGACTTAGGTATATGTTCTATAACCTCTTCACTAACAGTTATTGAGGGAAAATCTTAGATAATATTTTTTATGAACTTTTGGTACATTTTTTACTTTACCGACTGGGGCTAATAATACTATAATAGAAAATTAACTCGTCGGCTCATCCATCAGCTCTAACCGAACTGAGGTTGGGGTTGAAAAACCAATACACTATTGAATCTTGTTTTTCTTATTCCTATTTTCCCGCGTTTATTGCTCATTGCCACAGAAGTGTCTGATAAATCAAATGAATATTCCATAACAATTTAAATAAAAAAAAACAATCCCTGCCGCAGTGGCGGCTATGAAGTGATATGAAGTAACTATATCTACCTCTTTACCTATTTTTAATTATAAATAATGTATTTTTAAATCGGAAAAATGTTTTTTAAAATTATAATTTTCTCTTATTAGTAAAGGTATTAGGTAGGTATTTATTATTATTCTTTTTAATTTGAAATTTTATCGCATTATATCGCATTTTATACTAAATACATATACTAAATAAAGGTAATAAAGTATGGAGCGCCAGTCTATTTATGTATCGTAAATTATTATTGGGATCCAGGGTGTGATTTGATGTCGAATACTGGCGCACTGGCGGTCGGATTTTTTCTGAAAGACACAAACATTGTAAACATTATAATAATAATCAAACTAGAGAAGTGTTGCAGCCACGGCGGACGAACCGGTCTAGCACTTCAGAATAACCCAGCACTTCTGTTTACAACATAATAATTCCATATTTTAAGGGTTTCACATTTGAAAGAGCATCATTATTATATTGTAATAGTTCTCCAACTCAACCTTTTAAGTCCTTCTTCCCGCTCATTCTTCCTAAATAACCAATTTTTTTTAAGACTGTAGTTTTTACTTTTTGTTCATTTTATACTTACCTACCTACTGAGTTTTGCGTTTATCGATGACAGTTTAAATTTTGTATTTTATTTAGTTCGGATTTTGATTTCAATCAGGACAGGTCTAGGTGCTATACATCAGGGTGATTTATAATCAAGAAAAAAATTACACAAGTACCTATTCAGTATCAGTATTCAGTATGACACTTGAAACGAAAAACTGGTATACCTACATTTTTTTATTTAATTAGCTTCCTTACAAAGTTATTTACAAAAAAATTTTTACTTCTTATGTAGTATTTTAATTGGATACAGAAAACCAAAAACTAAATTCTTTATCTCAAATGGCATTCTGAACACTTGTATAAATTTATTACATACCTACCTAATTTTAATTATTATAAATCACCCTACATGTTTTTGCTTAAAAATATGCAATCCAGTTACAGTTAGTGATATTGGTATACATCAGGGTTAGAACTATTTAAAGGGCCACTACAGGGATATCATAAACCATTAAAGATACGAGTTCGGTTAAATTACAGAAAAGTTGCGCTATTTTTAGATGAGTATTTTACGAAAAAAATTTTGAAATACTATCCCCAGTATTTTCGGAAATATCCTGAAAAAACTGAAAACTCTAGAAATCTAGTTTTTGACATATCTTAATTTCTTATATTCAGCCATATTATTTTTTTATGTCGTTCGATATGAAATTTAAACCAAAAATTAATAAACTTCAGAAAAAAAATTCCGAAATTTTTACTCTAATCTTTTTCAAAGAAAAACAGACAATTTTTCGCTGAAATAGGTCAATATGAAGTCATACTGCTTGCCTTATAGTTTTTTTTAATTTCTCTATGATATTCAATTTAAAAAGTTGTCTTTGCTTTTAGAAGAATAAAAATTTTTTAAATTTATTTTTTGAAGTTTATTTGTTATTGTTTTCCATTATTTTTTCATACCGAACGACATAAAAAACAAGGTAGGTAATTATTTACATCCGCGTGTCCTAGGTTCCATCAATTTTTTCGGGACCGAGGAGCGAAATAGGGGTACTGGGTGGGTAATAATCTAAAATAATAGCCATTGCAAACAATATTAAGGTCAGAACTAAGGCCTCTTTGACACTACGGTCGAATTGCTATTTTTTTCTTCACATTCAGGGCAAGGAAAATCTTCGAGATTAGCAGTAGCACGATTATTATTTTTCATTTGCATTTATTTTGCATTTGCATTCCAAAAAGCGTGACATTTGATCACTATTATTATAACAAAAAGATGAACGACATATCGTAAAACGATACGTCATTCATTGATTTCATGCTGTGAGTCAGGGGTGGAAATTGTAGACACGTGTTTCGTCCTAATTGGGACTCTTCAGTATAATGTATCTTGCTAACACACAGCACAATCTTAGTCACTTAATAGTGAGCAAAATGATAAAAATAAATAAAAATAAAATAGCACGGTGGGTTCGGCTTTCGCCATAGGATGCAACCCCAGGCAGCTAAAACGCATGCCAACAACTGAGTGCAGTGCCTCCCGATGTGCGTAAAGGTAGGATAGGCCTACTTCCAAAGTTTAACAAAAAGATGAACGACATATCGTAAAACGATACGTCATTCATTGATTTCATGCTGTGAGTCAGGGGTGGAAAAATGAAACAATTTCCACCCCTGACTCACAGCATGAAATCAATGAATGACGTATCGCGTTTTACGATATGTCATTCATCTTTTTGTTAAACTTTGGAAGTAGGCCTATCCTACCTTTACGCACATCGGGAGGCACTGCACTCAGTTGTTGGCATGCGTTTTAGCTGCCTGGGGTTGCATCCTATGGCGAAAGCCGAACCCACCGTGCTATTTTATTTTTATTTATTTTTACTATTATTATAGTCTGGATACGTTATGAGTGAGCTTGGGAACTTATGCCGGTACTGGAGCGTTCAGATGATGAATCTGCCGCGTCCTTGCATGTTTATACAGGGTGTCCCACGACATGACTGCCATAGCTTAAGGGTAGGTGTAGTTTTTCAAGGCGATTCAGGATCTGGTTTTGAAATTTTCCTGAGGCCCTTCCGTTTCGATTATACAGGGTGATTTGTGCAATTTGCCGAAATCTTTGATGAGCGATATCTTTTGAACGAATTGATCGAATTTAACGAAATTTGGTAGATATGCTCTACTAATGACACTTAATACCTCGCATTTTTCGCCGATTCGAAAACTGCAGGGCCGTACTTATTATTTTGATATCTTTCGGTTTTGTCGAAAAGTTCAGCCTGTATGCATTTTATTCAAAGTTTGGTGCCATTCTCTAAAACTACGTGAAAAATGCTACAATTGTGGTAAAAAACTACTTGGCATCATTAAACTGAATCGAGAAGAAATTTAAGTTTTTTAGTTTTTTATTCGGGATTTCAATTCATGTGTTGTTGATAATTTAAGAAAAATCAAATGTGGTTTTTTAAAACTTGCGTATTTTGTAGTTATTTCAAATAAATTTACTTTATCTACAGATTTAGCCAAGATTGGGGACCCTTCTACATCAGATTGTTTCGAGCTAAAAATAAGTTTCAACCGCAAAATAAATAACACAATTTAACACATTACCACATAGACAAACAAGTATCCACATAAACGAAACAGGAAGAAAAATATCAACAAAAAATTTGGGAAGAAAAACTACAATTCAGTGCAGGTAATGGTCAAGGAGACCACCCATCAAACTCAACACATTTCCTTGACTTATTTGTCTATGTGGTAATGTGTTAAATTGTGTTATTTATTTTGCGGTTCAGTGTAGTTTCAGTGCGGTTCAGTAATCGCTTCAGTGATATTATTGCATTTGATCCAAAAACAGACTCTGCCTTTATTATCGACCCTACAATTCGTTTTGAAAGTAATGACTGTCATCAAGATGATAAAATTCAATTAGAAAAAAAGAATATTTATGAAAAATGTTTTAATTTTTACCAGAGCAAATATTCACCAAGTTTTGGCATGCGCAAATGGGAAGTCATCGGCCTTTGGTTTGGTAGTCGTGGTACAATGCGGTAAAAGTGTAATTGAATTCTTCAATCGCTTTAACCTGAACTCAGAAATAATTAACGAAATTTCTGAACAAATTTTAATAGATTCCATCAGAATCATAAACAAACACATTTATTCCTAAAATTAATGTTCTTTAATTATTATTTATGTTACAATTTTTAATATTTATGTCATTTTTTTTGATTGATCGATATGCTGTGTATTAATGCAACCCAAGTTAAATGGGCAGTCCACTTTATTCAATAAAGTTTTTCCTTTAATAATTTTTATTTGTTACAAGTCATAAATTTAATTGTCATAATATTCAAATTAGATCCAAACTTGAAATCACCGGTTTCTTACAGCTGAACCCAATTTTTCATTACAGTATACAGGGTGTTATGTAATTGAATGTCAATATTTTGAGGATGATTTTTGGGTCAATTTTAAGAAGAAAACTTCATAATAATGTATGTCCTAAGAGTCTTAACTTTTGAGATACAGGGCGGTAAAGTTTTATTAAAATAAATCATTTTTTCGTAATATCTGTAATACACGTACCGCTCTGGATATTTTAATGAAATTTCGTATACAGGTACTCCGCATCAAGGGGCATTTTTTCATGTACCGCGTTTGATTTTATTTCCACTTAGTGACGATGGTGCACGATCGTGTAGAATTTTACCGGCACATTTTAGCAGACATTGATGGTACGTCACTGATTTCTGTTCAAATAGAAATCATTTTTGAGATCCCCATTCATTTCCAAGCAAATTTGATTCCTTATTTTTTTTCAGTCCCATGCACGGTTTTCGTTAAAAAAAAAATCTGTTTCTCTACAATATCACAAGATTGTCGTTAAATGACAATAAAAAATATAAAAATATTCATAGGTAAAATTCTGCAAGATGTCACTAGTGGAGATAAAACGAAATGTGGTACATGAAAAAATTCCTCTTGATGAGTAATACCTGTCTATTCAATTTTATTAAAATATCCAGAGCGGTGTTACAGATATTATGAAAAAATTATTTATTTTTAAAAACTATTACCACCCTGTATCTCAAAAGTTAAGACTTTTAGGACATAGGTTCTTATGAAGTTTTCTTGTTAAAATGGACTCAAAAATCACCTCCTTAAATATTGACATTCCAAAACCAGGACCGGTGCTAACCAGGACCGGACTCCCTAGACTGATTTTTAGTGCCTTTTTTTGCTAACCATGCATTTGCAAAGCAAATGAATACCTTCCTGGTGTTACTACGTCCTTCACCCTTATAATAAGTGCCATAGTGAAACTGTAGGACACCAAGATTTAAATAATGACAGTGATATTTAATTGACAGTTGGTGGAGTGTCTTTATAAGATACCATTTCTCACCCTGGCAGGGATTATTTCTTTTTAAATTTTACCGACTAGTATTTATTTAATTCCTCTGGCACTTCTTGTCAGTCCCGATAATAAACTGGTATGGCAATAATACATTGGCGGTTAGTAATCAGGACAAAGTGCGGGAAGAATTATTATGACAGCGGGAAAATAGGACTTATAGGATAATAAACAAGTTGAGGTTGTGTATTATTGTTTTCAAGGATGAGAAGAATATGTTTGTATTGTTTATATTGAATTAACAAAACAAAAATAATATTATTTTTTCAACATTTACCATTTTTGTGCCTTTTCCAAAGCGAATTTTTGAATCTACAAAAATGTGTTTCTAAATAGAGTAAAATAAACTGGAGGACGTGTAGATAAAGCTAAAATATTTAGAAAGTTTAAATTCTTTTTTTTCCGAAAATGCTTTTTAACCGAGTAACCGAGATACAGGGTGTTTAATATAAGTATCGTTATTACGAAACTGGTTTTTATTTTATCTTTTTACAGAGTGGACCAATAAAGGGAAAAATTCTATAGGTATCAGTGGTATCACCGAAGCACCCAGTGGAGTAGAATCCGACGTCACAGCACAGGGCAGCTTTTTTCTCGTTGAAAATTTCTGAGCCGGTTTTTAATTTTTTTTTTTCGTTTTTCAGAATGCCAGATTTAATTGCTATAAAAAAGCAATACTATCAAAATTTTTAATAACCGTTTTCAATAAAAATTCAAATGTAGCGTTTTCAACATTTTTTATTTCTTTATTAGTCTAGCCAGTCTAGCTAGTCTGGCCAGCGAACCTAACCTGACCTGACAGACAGGTCATAATAACCGGGTTAGGTAATATCTATTAATGAAAATATTTATAGAGATATATGTCCCCTTAACAATATATAAAATGGCTGGGTGGTGGTGTGATAAAAAATGACCTCGGAGTTGCTCTCCATTCCAGAATATCCTTTTATTGATAATTGAAATAACTGGGGATTTAGTAAAAAACGACAACGCAAATATCAAGAAAATAAATCTATTGAAAAGTTTTATTTATTTTTTGAACTAATTTTAATAAATTTTCTCAAAAGGTCGAAAAGAAAATAGCGTCTTCATCTCGCGAAGAATAGCTATTATCCACTCAAACGTTCCAACACTCGCCTGTGAAATTTTCGTTCTCGTGAATAATAGCTATCATTCTTCGCTCGTTGAAGAATATACTATTATAAGACCCACAATAGACAGACAATTTACCATATTGTAATATGTACCTACCAAAAAATATTCATAATCAGAGGGAAGGCAAAAAAGAGTTGTAAGTATTCATGTCCCCTTCAAAACCCATTTTTATTTTTATTTATAAGTTGTTTGGTTTTCGAGTAATTTCATTTTTTGCCAAAATTTAAAGTAACAAAAAATTCGTGAGCATCAAAAATAGAAAATTTACAATTTCTTAAATACTAAATAACTCTAAAACTATGACATATACGAAAAAATTGCAAAATCACTCTATAATAGCTTTTCTGCTTCTTTTCTCTAAGGTAATACGTATTTTTTTAAGTTTTCCAACGATTAACGAGTTATACTAGCAAAAAAAAAATACTTTTTTCACCAAAGGGATGGTTCTTTTTTGGGCGGGGGGGGGGGGGATGCGCTACACCCCCAGAACTATAATTTTTGTCTGTTTATGTTCTATAACCGGTTCATTAACAATTATTGAAAGAATATCTTAGATAAGATTTTTTATAAACTTTGCTATATTTTTTACTTTACCGACTGGACTATATGTGTTCCGTTATTAGGGCTTTTCCCGATTTTTGTCGCAAAAATTACTTTGTATAGGTATCTAGGAATGAGAATTCCTTTAAAATTATTCATAAGCGAATCCGAATAATATGTTTTTATTTCAATCAAAATTAGGTAGGTCTGTACTATTTATAAGTTGTGTTTTTTTGCTAGTTTATTTGCCTAGGTAAATATTATTCCTGAAATGAATGGAATTTTAGAGCGCGACAATAATGTGATATAGGAGTATAATATTAGAAGACACAATGAGCGTGTATAGGTATTTCACTAATTTTTTTTTCTATGTTCATTGACTAGAAGAGCAATAAATAAATATCCGGAACATCCCCCTGGAGCTGACAGATATTGGTCTTGGTCATAAACGACAACCGGTTCATTCTACATAATACAAAATTACAAAAATACAATAATTCTCTATCTACATTATATAATTTAAGGAATTCAGTCCTAAATGTTAATTAAAATATGGAAATTGTGATTATTAGATTTATGCGATTTGATTCTGGTTTATTTTTATACGTCAATTTAAATGAGATAAACTATGTTTCAAAGTTTTGTATCAAATGACCCTAGAATAATTGGAAAAATTATTCGAAAGTTTTCTGTGATAATACTTGATGATGACTACATTAAAAATAAAACCTCGAAAAATACAAACATACCTGCTAGAGTCATAATTCGAAAATCCACAAAAAAAATCCACAATGTTTGTGGAAATTTTGTGGACAAATGGTTATTTAATAACCACTTTTAAACACTTAAGAATAATAATAGCATTATATGTGGGCAAGAATTTTAATTTTATCTTTACCCGTTTGCGAGATACAGTCCTTTAAAAGTAAGTATCGGAGTACATAATTTGAATCGGCGGAACGCTCTACTATTATTGGCCTGACGTCACTACCTCTGTCTGAATCTGGTGGACCCGCGCCCCACAGTTCTCATGCATAACGCCGTAAACCAGGCATTCCGCTTCGGTGTCGTGTGAGGGGGTTTACGTTAAATGTTATATGCGCACATTATTGCTAAGAAATTTAAAAGTTTAATACAAAATATAAAATTACACGAATATGGAAGAAGATTTTCAAAAGGCCGACTCACATAACTTACCTACTGTCGATGTTACAACAATGGTACTTAACACAGTGGTTCTAAAGCAGACCCACTGATAGAGAATATTAGTAGAGAATACTAATATTGCGGCACCGTGCATTGGATGAATTTGAAAGTCTAGTATCTTTATTAGTTTTTACGTTAGAGCAAAATTATTTTGAAAAAATCTTGGAGCACATTATTATGCTAAAACTCATTTCGGTGAAATTTGGTTGGTGGGGGGGTGTAGCTCGACGTCAAGCCACACTTCACATGCAAAAAATTAAAAAACATATACCTACGGGGTAAGTGTTTTCAATGTCTAGTACTACAGTGATCTTGTAAACTACTTCTGTTAGAGGAACGGTTAAATGATTACTTCCCCTACTTAATGGGGAAGTAATGCAGTTTTATGAATTAAATTGAAGCAACTTTTTTTAATCTCTGGGTTCCTATAGATATTTGACATAAACATTTCGCATATTTCTTTATATTGATATAGCATTCTTATTATACTAGGTACTTCTAAATGCAGTTCCATAAGTTGGAGGGCGTGTACATGAAGCTTGAATATTAAGAAAATTCCAATAGTTTTCTTTTCCGAAAACGTTTTTTAAACAAAATACGGGGTCACAACAAACCGTAGGTAGGTAGGTCTTAATGAGTATAAAGCAAATCAATAGCCTGTCGTATTGGAGTCGGGTTTTAACCCATCGTCCTGACAGTTGTCAAGTCTGGAGTGCCCGAAAACCCAAATAAAGAGTTTATCGACTCAGGCAGCAACACACATCCAACCAGACCACCAAAAGCACGGACGGCCGTTAGTACGCTGACGAGGTCTAAGGAGACCGAAACGGCCGTCCGTGCTTTTGGTGGTCTGGTTGGATGTGTGTTGCTGCCTGAGTCGATAAACTCTTTATTTGGGTTTTCGGGCACTCCAGACTTGACAACTGTCAGGACGATGGGTTAAAACCCGACTCCAATACGACAGGCTATTGATTTGCTTTATACTCATTAAGACCTACCTACCTACGGTTTGTTGTGACTTTTGAGTATACTTCGGCTTTTTAATATGCATTTAATATAAAAATACGGGGTGTTTAAGTTTCGATTTAATAAACTGGTTTTTATTATATATATCTTTCTACAGAGTGGACCAATAACTCTGAATTTTTGTATACAGTCTTTCTATTTAATAACCTGTAAATAAAAAATAACCTAAAAAAATTCTGGGTGAAATCGAAGAACCCAGTGGCGTAGAATCTGGGGTCCCATGACACCTTATTTTTTTCTCATAAAAAAATTCTGAACCATTATTTTTATTGCGTTTTTGAAATGTCATATTAAAATGCTAAAAAAGCTGAAGTAAACGCAAAGGAATTATTTTTCGAAAATGTTTCTTAATTGAGATACAGGATGTTGAAAAACCTGTTTTGTAAATGACACTTACACAACGTCTATCTCGGTTAAAAAACATTTTCGGAAAAAAAAAATTCTTAACACTTTAGCTTCATCTGCAGCCTGCAGCTCTTCAATTTATATGGTATTTATGTTTAACTATTAACTAAAAATAATAAAGATAAAAAATGTAAATAAAAAGTTAAGAGCGCTATATTTGAGTTTTTATCGAAGAAAATTTTATTGAGTCCTATCGAAATTTAATAAGTACCTATGATGGCTTTTTGTATCAATTTAAAATGGCATTTCCAAAAAGCAATAATAATAATAAAAAACTATACATGCAGTACACACAGTATAGAGTTAGTAAAAATATCCTCCCGCGGAATACACTGTGTCTTATTTGCTTAATTAGACATTCACCTAAAAAAATTGATAACTATTCTGTTTTGTCTAAGAGTTCGGTCAGTATTTATATTTGGCTATCCTACAGTTTCACTATGGCATCTACCATATAGGAATGGAGGACGTACCTATAGTAACACCAGGAAGGTATTCATTTGCTTTGCAAATACATGATTAGCAAAAATAAAGGCACTATAAATCGATATAGGGAGTCCGGTCCTGGTTAGTACCGCGTATAACATGGTAAACAAGCACTAGAAGAAGTGCTGAAGTGGCCTATCGCGTCGTAGCGTTGCCGACGATACAGAGACGGATCCGAACGAATATAGCTTTCTATATCCTGGGTACGATATGACCCAGACTATAGGGATTGATGTCACGCTTTTTGGAATGTAAATGCAAAATAAATGTAAAGATCAAAATAATAATCGTGCTACTGTTAATTTCGAAGATATTCCTTGCCCTGATATTGAATAAAAAATAACAATGCGACCGTAGTGTCAAAGAGGCCTTAGTTGTGACCTTAATATTTGTTTGCAATATCTGTTTTTAGCTTCTTACCCACCCAGTACACCTAATTTCGCTCCTCGATCCCGAAAAAAATTATGGAATAACTTAGGAGACGCGGATGTATATATTTACCAAGAGTTTTAATACTTCCCCATCATCGTTTGTTCCCTCTAATGAAATGAAATATCTTGCTTGTCGAATACCAAAACCTGCAATACTGCAATGAACAGATATCTGCAATGAACGGGGAAATACCCAAGCACCTATAACGTTCAATATGACAACAGCGCTAATGACTTGTGATGTGATGAAGTTGCATGTCTATTATAGGTAACACGTAAATTTGAATCAGTTGTTGCATTGTAAGATTTTTGTTTTTTTGTATAAAATGAAACAAAAAAGAAGAAGAAAGAAGAAAATGTGAAGTGTCAGGTAAACAATATATAAAGTCCCTCTGAATCGAGGGACTCTAATCAACAACTGTCTGAAATCTGCAATGGTTACGCCAGGATACTAAACCACAACCAGGAATATTATTAATTAATTATAAGGCAATAATTGAATGGTCGAGTTATGAAGTTACTTAAAAAATCAGGATAAAAATGCCTGACGAGGCCCTCTAATTCTTGTAGTTATGTTCTTGCATAATTTCTATTAGAGTTCTTATAGCTTAAAAAACATTCAATTGCAAATAAATGATTGTACTTACTTACTTTATAATACCTACATTTATTTATTTTCACATTTTTTGTTGGGTATTAGCAAAACCAAAATAAAATTTAATATACAAAGGAGGGAATTATGTATTTCAAAAAACCCTATAATGATATCTTTTAATAATAATATCCCTTGAAGAATTCTATATAAATGTTTTATCTTTCATTGTCGTTAACTTTGACCGACTAATTTCCATCGGCAAATCAATTTATTAATTAAGCCATTTGAAAAAATTTGCTTAAAGAATTTGAAGAGCTTCCGAATAATGAAAGTAAAATTGTTTATTCCTCTTATTGGGGTACGGGATACACTATATTGGGGTACACTCGCCTACGGCTCGTATCTTAACCATCATACTCGCGTATTAATAGCCTTCATTATAAGCTCGTTGCATAATATACTAATTAAACATTTATTTATTAATTAAATGAATGTAGGTATGTATAACATAATAAAGTGTGAGCCATAAAAAATTGACTTCTAGTCCGCGTTACCAACACAAATTTATGTTCACCACTAAATCGTCCTGGTATTCCCACTAAAAAATCACCAGAATTTTGAAAATAGCCTCGTAGGAGAGGGGGGAGGGGTAGCGCCGCATCCGAAAATGGTTGAAAGTTCAAGGTTTTCAAACATTTTCCAGTAGTTGAAAATTTATTCAATCTTAAAATAAAAAAATTAAAACCAATTTTTGTAGTCAATCAGCTACAGGAATTAACAAAAAAAATTCCATTCATTATTATTATTATCAACCAGCAAAAACAATTTTTTCAAATGAAGTTTCTCAAGTCCTGTTTCTTAATTTACTCATTAACGTACAATACAACATAAATATTATGAATAAAAAAAAAATGAATGAATAACGGGTGGTATTTTATGATTATGATCAATAGCTGTCAGCTCCCGGGATTAATTTATTGCTTTCCTTTTAGTTGGCTAGTGGCAATAGCGGCATCCTCATACCTACCCTCTTGATGCTATTAGGTATTACATATTGGTATTTCTGAAGATTTAAAACTATGAATCTGTTATTTACTTTGCTCTATTTAGTCACCCTATCAGATTGTTGAATTATATTTTAAAAATGCGCCCTAAATTTCCATTAAATTTATTAAACAAAACATCAAAATAAGAATTCTCATTGTATTCATAACATATTTTACTTACTTGAACAATGGTGACCAAATTTTATTAGAAGCCATTTAAAAACCCAGTGACCAGAATATCTTAAATTTCCTCTTACTTCTAATGTCAGTTACAAACGCTCAGAGCAATAAAATTATTTAAATCAAAAAACCGCCGCATTAATTTTGGCGTATTATTTTATACGAGTAGGTAACTGCATATATGGTCTACTTAGATAATATTTTTTCAAAGGAAAGATATTTAACCCGTCAATGATCTGACCGGTCAGGTTCTGGTCAGGTTAGAACACTTTCTTTGAAAAAACAATTTCAAATGAGCCGTGTTGGGAAACACTTTTTGAGTTCAGATAGTTCAGTTTGTTAGCTGCGTTGAGCTGCACTCCCGCCTCCCCACTCCGGGAATATTAAAAATGAACTGCACCAGAATTATCTGCTAATTATGTGCTAATTAAGTGCCAAACTCGATGGTTTGTGCTCCTTTATTTATATCTATTTTAGGGGCGGAGAATATATCTATAGTAACACCAGGAAGGTATTCATTTGCTTTGCAAATGCATGGTTAGCCAAAAAAAAAAAAACGGCACTAAAAATAGGTTTTCAGAGTACGGTCATGGCGAGAATTGCGAATAACTACGCCGAGTTTCGGAAGTAACAACTTGACGACAATGCAAACCGCTTCGAAGCGTACGGAGCAGGACCTGCATTATATCCGCTTTCTCATATCGTATCCAGAATACAGGGATTAATGTCACGCTTTTTGGAATTCAAATGAAAAATAAATGCAAAATTCAAAATAATAATCATGCTACTGTTAATCTCGAAGATATTCCTTGCCCTGAAAATGAAGAAAAAAAATAGAAATATAGTCAAAGAGGCCTTAGTTGTGACCTTAATATATTAGTTTGCAATAGTGGTTTTTAGCTTCTTACCCACCCAGCACCCCTATTTCGCTCCTCGATCCCAAAAAAATTGATGAAGCTTAGGATACGTGGATGCAAATATTTATTTTTTTTAATTTTTAAAATGGGATAAGTAGTTTTTCGAGCGACATGAACCTGCGTTTTACAAAAAAAGTGAATAGGCAGTTGTGAGAAAAGACGTGGTTCAGAATTGTATGAACCATCTAAAATATATACAGTGGTTCAGGTCAGCACAAGTATGATGGTTCAGGATGGTACGGTTTTTTTTGTATAAAATGATAAAAAATAAATCTCTTTTTTCGTGATGTATATGTTCAAAAATATGATATTCGAATAATGACAAATAAATATACGCCGAGAGACGGGCTCCAACTGCTTATTTAAGCCATGGTTCAGGATGGTATGAAATTTCGACTGGCTCAGGAAGGATAGAAAGATCTATATATATATATAAATATATATATATATATATATATATTTATATATTTATATATATATTTATATATTTATATATTTCTCCAAAATCGCGAAATTTCGATTTTCAAAACGCTCCCGTAGCTTTATCTTTCAAGATTAGTGAATGAAATTTTGGATCCTTGTAAAACCTTGGAACGACGTTAGATTTTCGTTGAAAAAAATTCCTAAAGTCGCGTTACTTCTACAGGGTGTCCTTTCAAAATTCCCCATATCCCGTTTTTGTCACCTCATTTCAGGTCGCAGTTTTCAATCTAGGAGACTGAAATTTTTGTGGAAGTAAGATATCCATAAGGAGTGGTCTGGTATTGCACTTGAGCAAAATCGATCGAGCCGTTTCAAAATGGCGGCCATTTTAATTTTTGGAAAAAGGACTATTTTTTGAACCCCTGTATAAGCTAGATAGAAAAAGAGTTTTATATCAAATTCACAATATTGGAAGTAAATGACTTGAAATTTAATTTCATGCAACAAAATTTGCATTTTTTTTATTAATAAGCCAGTGGCGTGGGTAGGAAAAGGGTAAAAATGGCTAAATTTCTCCAACAATTTATGAGCACATTTTTGAAGTAATTAAACTGAAATTTTTACAGTAGACAACTATACTAATAGACTTCAACCCTTGAGAATTTCAAAAAGTAAATAAGAAAAATGGCGGAGATATTCGATTTTTTTTACATGATGTTTTTTTTAAATTAATTTCTCTAAATTTTTAAAAACGCTCTTGTAGCTTCATCTTTCAAGATTAATGAACGAAATTTTTTACTCTTATAAACCTTAGGGCTGACGTTTGATTTTCGTAAAAAACATTTTCCTAGAGTTGTGTTACTTCTACAGGATGTCCCTCCGAATTTCAGAAAAAAAACCGTCCGTGAGGCACGGTTTCTGGTCGAAGTTTTCAATCTAGAGCGCTGTAATTTTTTTGGTAGTAAGATACCCTCAAGTAGTCGTCTGGTACTGTATTTGAGTAAAATAGGTAAAGACATTCCAAAATGGCGGCCTTTTCAATTTTTGGAAAATGGCTAGATTTTGAACCCCTAAATAGGCAAGATCAAAAACTTTTAAACAAAATTAACAAGATTGGAATAAACTTATTTGAAATTTGAGCTAATGCAATACAATTTGCATCATTTCTATTAATAAGCCAGAGGCGTGGGTAGGAAAAGGGTAAAAATGTCTACATTTCTATAAACATTCATGAGCTTATTTTTGAAGGAATAGAACGGAAATTTTGATAGTAGACAACTATACTAATAGCAGTTAACCTTCAAAAATTTCAAGAAGCAAATATAAAAATGGCGGAGATATATTCGAATATTTTTAAATGATGTTTATTCCTCTAAAATTTCAAACTTTCGGTTTTCAAAACTCTCCTTTCAGTTTTTTCCGAATTTATTAAAGGTAGTGTAAAAAATAGTATTTTTCAAGTAAAGTTAGCCAGTGGCGGGCATAGGAAAAGGGACAAAATTGTGAAATTTTGCCAATTTTTTTGATTTTTAAATTTAAAAATCCATTCTAAGGCACGTGTTGAAACGAAATGAAATGAAATTATCACAGAAAATTTTTCACATTAAAGCACTACGCTAACATGACATGACTATGGAAAATTTCAGAAAGCCAATAATTTAAAAAGCGGTGAAAATATTCATAATTGAATCGCATAAAAATACACTATTTCTGCGATTGATGCGCAAGAAGGTTTTTAAAAGTTGGCGTAGGTTAGTCTCTGCATGTGCATGTACCGTATTGATCTCGCGGAGGATCCCTCGAATTTAGGCCCCCCTAGTGAAGGTAATGAGGATTGGCAACTGATGAAGAAATGAATGCGTGCGGGGTGCCGAGGAGAGTCAGAAATAACAGGGGAAGCTTTCATGTCGGGAAACGGTATTTTCCTACCCTTCTGCAATGTTTGTGCTTAAAAGGAGATAAATTCGGCTTTTACCGTAATTCACTGTTTCCGTACTTTCGGTATTCACGATGGCGTGAAAATTGAAGAGCAGCACCTGCAGGCTTTTCGTTTCATACTGCTTGTATTTAGGTATGTATTTTAAACTGTAGAGCCACAAAGAGCTTTGTTATAATTAGAAACAAGCAAGTTTCATCATGGGAGAATGGGGATCTTCAAATAATGTACCTTCTGATGTTTAGACGCAATTAAATGACATTTTGTATTCAAACTGCAGTGCAGAGTCAGCCGATGTCATTATTGTTCAGGTTCAATGATATATTGATAACGTGCTTGGAATTGAAATCATGGAACATTTCACAATATCTTGAGAAATCGAATGAATTTATAATGGTCATTATATACATCCGCGGCTCCTACAGTTTCACTATGGCACCTATACCTATAGGGGTACGCCATAATATGAATGTTTTAAAAATAATTTTCATGTGCCTACCCACTTTATAAGAAATCAATAATCTAAAAAATCGAACCATATACCTGAAAAAGTTGTATAAAATCACTCTTCTAAATCTGTGAAAGCATGAAGGGCATTTTTTTTAACTTAAAGGGCATGTAGGAAATGCAAAAATAGGTCGTTGAGAGCTTTAGTTTTCATCCCATGAATTAAAATCTATGGACATAAAAAAACATAGACATGAATGGACCCAAACACGATTTATGTTATGGTGAATTATCGAAGGTCAACAACAACCACGGAAGTTAAGTGTTTCATAGGCATGTTCTCATGGTATCCCAGTTTAATCTTAATTTTTCTTCCCTTGTATCTCTCTTGAACGCCTTCTGAAGAGGATAACAGAAAAAATCAAAAAATGAATCTATTGCTTGGAACCCCGAATCTCAAGAAGTTTTTCTCATAGTTAAGATCTTTGTTTTCGGCTCCTAACAACTTTTTATAGTACAAGGGACACTGATGTAGTAGGTATCTTGACACACACTCTGGGTTCAACTCGCACAGAGCGCAATTATTATTCTGTACGAAACATCAGTTGATTGCGTTGATGTTCTGTGTCGAAAATTTCAGGTGTTTTGTGGAAAGCGCTCATCTGCTCGCATGTCTTTGCATCACAGGAGCAATGAGAACTTGTCCAACTGTATGGCGCTGGAAGTAATCTTGGATCTGACACTACTTGACACTGAATGTCAAGAGCAGGAATCGGCCACTGAGGACCGACCCTTAAGTGGCTGCGAGAAGATCTTGACACTGCCAAAAGATGAAACTGTCGAGACATTCAGTTTCAAGAGGAACTTCATCGCTTAATAACTGTCTACGAAAGAGAAATGGAACAACACTTCCAACTGCACTCTCAAAGAATGTACGATTAAATGGTACTCAGACAGCTCCAAAACCGTCGGGGGAACCGGGGAAGAAGTCGATGGGCAAAGCACCAAATATTCTAAATTTATGGGAATTCCCACCCATACTTCAAGCGGAACTACACCCATTAGAAGTTTGTGCCCAAATAACTTCGACAGAAACTACGAAAACTGGATAAATTGATTTATTGATGAATGCAGCCATAAAGAGACTGAGCTCTTCGGCCATTAGCTCCAAAATGGCTTGGGAGATCCTAGAAAAACTCAACGAATTAGGCAAAAAAATAAAAGTCACTTCAAATGGATGCAAGGTCTGGAATTGAGGGAAATGAATATGTCCATTCATTGGCAAGAAAAGGATCATCAACATCTTTTACAGAACCATTCCGTGGCTTCGAAGATACATTCTTCAAGGTAGAACTGGAGTTCTGTCTTGGAAGAAGAAAAACTGAGGAAGAAGAAACACTGAGATAATTCCATTAGACGAACCTCTCGGGGTTGAGACAAGGCAAAAAACTCCTCGAGAACACGAGAACTGAGAGAGATCGAAGATACTCCTCTACCTCAGTAAGGAACGTCTCAGAACACTGACGGGACATTATAAGCTCAAGGTATACCTTAGGAAGTTAGGCATAGAAGACAATGGCGTCTGCAGATTTTGCAGAAAGGGAGACGAGACACCTCGTCACCTGCTTCTAAACTGTGACGAGTTAGAAACTCAAAAGAAAAAACCGCTCTGGGTCAACACCAGCTGGGGGTATAAAAATATTGACTTGTATTTTGAAAATTATCATTAATTTTAACAAAATTGATTGTTTTTATTTTAAATATTCTTGTTTATATATCTCCTCAGGAAGACTATACCTAGCAGACATTTAACTTCCTTCAAACTGAAGGGTAATATAATAGCTTCGGAATATATTAAATTAAAATACCAAATGGAAATGTAATGTGCAGGTTTTCATGTAAAATCAATTTACCCGCCTGAGAGTATTTAGACCTGCAAAAGGTCATAGTTTCGTAGATCTCTCGTGACCCGTGCTGCCCAGGATTTGTAATGTCTAGTTATATGAGGGTTGTCTATTAAGTTTTGCATTGGCAGGGACTCAGGCCGCACTAATCAAATGTCACTACTAAAACTTAGCCTCCACCTTTAGTTAACTTAAATCCAATATTAAAGATTCAGTGCGATACGCATAGGTAGTGTTGTAGATACAGTGAAATTTTAAAGTTGACAGGTTATTAGAACAATGGAACTAAACCGAGAAATAGTTGTTTACAACTTTCGAAGATAATTATCTCAACAAGAATGTCTCGCCGAGTTGGTTTCGGTTTTCGGCAATGAAGCACCACATCAGTTGAAAATTTCTCGTTGATGTGGAGAAGAATTATATTCAAACGTGGACGGTTGAGTCTTGGCGACGACCAAAGGACAGATGCACCAAAAACGGCAGTCACCCAGGAAAACGTCGATGCTGCATGTGCGCAAACTCAGCAAAGAAGATCGACATGTGACATATTGGCGAGATTGTGACATGATTGGGGATTTCAAAGACCTCAATTAAATCAAAAATTGCACGAAGACTTCGCTGTAAAAAATTAGTGGCCCTTTGGGTACGGCATTGGGTACAGAAAAAAGCTATAGGGTCAATATTGGTGTCAAGAAACTCGGAAGCTCTTAAAATGTCTACAGCATTGTCAGTGGTGACAAATCGTGGATTTACTCGTACCTATGAACCGGAATACCGGAAAATAAGCGCCAGTCGTCTGTTTTGGTGTTTCAAGAGAAGAAAAATCAACAAAAGTCATCATTGCTCTAAGCTCTAAGTGTGTCCCAAAAGATGGTTTGAAAACAGACATTTCTCTCAAACAAAAGCAAGTCATGTAGCAACAATTCCTCTGCAAGAGTAAAGAACTGCAATTAGCTACTGTCGATTAGTACATAAGCCTTTTTTGTCGGGAAGTCATCCCTGAGTTTAGAAAAAAAAACGAACGACGAATCATCATTCACCAAGATAATGGAAGTTGGCCACAGCTCGAAAGACAATTGAATTTTTAAAGCAACAAAACGTGAAATTGTTAGACCATTCGCCGTACAATCCCGACCAGTCCCAACGATTTCTTCACCTTTCCGAAAATCAAGAACGTGGTCAGAGGTGTCAGTCGTCAGAAGAAGCGTTGACGCCTTCAAAAACGTCATCCTTACAGTACCAACAAGAGTGGAAAAACTGTTTCTAGAAAAAAAAAAACGATATTTTATATATTTGGAGTTATGCAAAGTATTGTACTTAGTAGGTATTTTGTATAACTTTATTGGAAAAAATTGGTTTCGTTATAAATAAATGAACTTATAAAGTATATTCGCAAAATATTGAAAGGTCGCAACTAGGATCGCAAACATTTCCAGCAATCATTATTATAGGCAGATAGTTCTAGTTCATTTTCTAAAATGCCTCAGCCGTCAGCCGCATGTAAACAAATTGCTTTTGTTGACAGGAATCGAACGGGAAAGAATACCGAGGAAAAATGCTACCGGATTGATAAGGCGAGGGAATAATGTCTCGATGACCTTTGCAGTCTATTGTATTACGAAAACTAGAACGGAAATGTATTTATAAATAGTTTTAAAATTTATCTTGGACATTCCCCAATATCATCAACGACATTCGACACTTCGAGCCTCCTATTATTACATGACATGGATAACTCTGTTAAGAAAATAGCAAAGTGATACATACACACATGTAACACTATACCGAAAGATTCTTAAATTGCGTAAGCAGTTCTGAAACTCTCCTTTTGAATTACGAGACAAACTTTGACTTCTACTATTGCTGCTGGCTATTATTATAATGATTTAAAATGTTAATCCGAAGAGAATTGCTAATTTTAGCTCCTAAAAAACTGTTTTAATAGAGTAAAGTGAACTGAGCTCAATAAACAAAAACAAAACGCACAAAAAGTTTTATGCTGGCATGGAAGACTAGACCGATAAATTTTCCAGTTAAACAATCTGGTGCTCTTCCTGTTTCCAACCGCGAAAAAAGTACCTACACATGAGCGCTTTTTGTGGTCAAACATCACACACGTCGAAGGCAACTGGCGCCGTTTACACCAACACGACCAAGTATAACTTATCGAATTATGGTTAATTTGTAACATAAGAATGCAATGTTCTGACGACACCGGATGATGAACTAGGTAACGTGACGTCCTGTTTCATATTCACTATTATTCACAATGACCAACTGCTTTCATAAATGCATAATAAAAATGCAAGCTATAATTTCAAAAAAATTTCCACAACATCCTCCAGCTAATCTGGATATCACCATTTGCTTTTAAGCATTGTCACATTAAGAATTTCAAAGACCTACATTTCTAAAATCTCGCGTGCAGTAATTCTCGTCAAAGTACGCAGATCGTTTAGAATACTGTGCATTAGGGATGTTCCGAATATACAAAAATTCGTATTCGCGAGTACGAATACATGATCTTGAGTAAATAAAATCATATCAAAAGGCGTTAATCGAGGCGTTAATGTAAAGAGTTCTACTCAACCTGTACCTCTTTCAAACAGAATTTTTGTCTTTTGGCCGCTAGGGCTGTTTTAATTATTCGCACCTTTTTGGATTTTGCCGCTATATATTTTCATTAAAAAATTTAAGCTTAGTGCTAATGAAAGTTAGCGAGACACTCTAAAAACCGTTTATCAAGCATTGTGATTTTTTGTTTGGGCAGAAATTAACGGTCAGAGTTGTTTGCTGCTTTCATTTTATAAATGTGCTTTGCTGTCTCCATGTAGACCACAGTTACGCGCACTCTTTTTTTTTTTAAATAAGGACTACAAAATTTTTGTTTACACAACTAATTAACGGCAAAAAACGGCAAATGATTCAGCTATCACGCCTCGATTTACTATTCATTTACATGCAGAAACTGCTTCGCTAACTTCACGTGAAGTTAGAAAAACACCCTGTATTTTAAAAAAATAGGAGCGGCAAAATTATTTTTTGCACAACTAATTAACGGCAAAAACCGGCAAATAATGGCACTTTGTCCGCGTTGATTTGTTGAAAGTGTTTCGCTAAGTCTCTTTGACATTACGGTCGCATTGCTATTTTTTCCTTCACTTTCAGGGCAAGAGGAATATCTTCGAAATTAACAGTAGCACGATTATTATTTAGCATTTGCATTTATTTTGCATTTGCATTCCAAAAAGCGTGACATCAATCCCTATAGTCTGGATACGATATGAGAAAGCTATATCCGGTGCCAATCCTGCTCTGTATTATACTTCCTAGACCCGGCGTATTTATCGGCGATTTTACAAACTGACAATTTATTTATTTGCTCTGAAATCGGTCGAGATATGCAAATGAAATTTGGTGGATTTCAAGAGAACGTTATTTCGCATTTTTTGACATGCAAGTAAGAATTTTATGTTCAACAGTGGCGCTCATACGGGTAATGATCTCAATTTGTTTAAAGAAAAAAAAAATGGTACGCCGCTGAGATTTTTTAGATTTTTTTTAGCAAACTGTCATTATTTTTTCATGCAGAAAACCCCATGAAGTTTGTCGCACTAACACCCTGTATAAGTGCGATAGTGAAACTGTAGGACACACAGATGTAAATAATGACCAAAAATTATCCAAAATAAGTGATTTTTTTTCCCTACTGTGCATCATGCTTGTTGGAATAAATACTGAGAAAAAGTGGCGAGTGGCAGATATACAGAGGACGTCTTCGTATCTTTGTATTGTAATCTCAAACTTGGAAACCGGAAGAGGGGGATATTTCCTGAAGATTAGTAACATGCAGTATGATCCATTTATGTTTTTATTTTTTCTTTCGAAATTTGTGATATTCAAATCAAAAATGAGATAATCGCCTTATTGGTCCTCCCTCAAGAGTCAAAGTATTCAACAAAGTCAAGGTATTGATTTTTATTAGTTTGTTCACCCAGTCAAAAAATGATATTGAGCATTCTAATTTGGATTCGAGTCTAGGAAAGAGAATAATAGTAAATAAATGCGACGATAATACGATACTCACCGTGAACTGTGACACGATAAATTACTGAAAGGAATTAACCATTACAAGACGTCTGGCCGTCACGGTCTGCGCGATAAGACCAAGAAACCAGATAAATCCACTTCCTTTATTCCGGCAAAACAATGGACAAATAGGCATGGGAATACCATCAACCCCTTAGAGCGGGGGGATAAATTACATCCAGCAAAGGAAGTTCACAGCTATTGTTTTCCAACTGTGACGACCGAAAAGTTCCTTTGAGAACTTCATCGCGACCATGAGATGAGACGTTACCTTCGTGCGTAATCATTAATCGCTTATTAATAAGAGCTAAGAGTCACGTTCCATTTCAGCGACGTCAGATTTGTTAATTCTTGGAACTTGGAACTATACATATTAATTAACAATAAGAACGGGTTAGCTCTACCTAGAAGCAAATGAAATCAGCGTACCAAGTCAGGTGCAAAGGAAGATAAGACGCTCTTGACACCAATTTATTTAAAATAATCGCATTTTAAAGATGTTTCGACCTAGTCGACTAACATGAAAGTTGTGCTTTATTTATGCTGATTAGAGATTATTATGATTATTAAATTACCATTGCAAATTACGCAAGGTGTTACTTTTTATAGCATCAACAAGGAAATCAAACAGGTGTTGTTAAACTTTTTGCAGGATTTTACATCGATTTGGATAATAAATAGAAGACCTGTAATGTTTATTCATGAGTTTACAAATGTATACAATTTTTCATCTAATACTATTCCAATAGTTGATAAGAATAATAAGATGATATTATAAGAAGTTGAAGAATTTAAAGAAATGATAAGTTATACCCTCATGGATCTGACGCTCTTCTTCATCTGGCGTCAGCTCAATAATGTGTCACTTCTGATCTGGTGGAACTTTGACCTGTTCAGAAAAACGCGGACAGGTAGACAGGTTATTACAGAAGGTGTGTTTCTACTAGAAATTGTGGCGAAGAATAACCGGTTCTGCTCGATACTCCCAAGAAGACACCATGCCGCACGGTTTATATGAGCTACTTTTAGGCGGGATAAAAAAAGCAGGTGTCTGGTTTCGGAAGTGGTTAAGATGCCAAAGCGAGGAGGAAAGCGGCGTCTGTCCGGGCCGGATAGCACGCGTCCTAAAATGCATTGTCGGCAAAGAACATGATCAATAGCAGTTATTTGTTTAATTAGACAGCAAAATTGCGGATTGAATTCCGCGACCGAATTTCATATACCTATGAAAAGCCGGCCGAGGAATTCAATCTGCATTTGTTGCCGAGTTAAACACATACCTAAGTCTTTCGCCAATTGTTACTTTTCATTATTGTTAATTTATATTTGGAATTTACTTTCGTGTTCTATTCTTAATCACTTGGGAAATTCAGAAAAATCCCTTTTGCCTATATTTTTCCATTTCCCGCCTATCAACAGGCGCCATACCTACTCAAGGAAGGTCAGTTAAGTTGGCACCCCTAAGTGGGAATTTTTATCAAATGCAAACGGCATTCTATTGTCCACGATTTGTCTACGTTTATCCTACCAAAATTTTCGTTTGTTCACCCTTCAAAAAAAGTTATGTCAAAATTAAAAAAAAAAATGACAAGCACTCCAGCATGAACATATTTCATTAATTTTCAAATGGGATACGTTTGTCCACCCGAAATTTTTGTTCGTCCCCCCTCCCCTCAAAGAAAAGTTATGTGACCAAATTGAAAAAATTGACAGCAGCACCAAATGCGAATTTTTCTAAAATTCAACCGGCAATCGTTTGTTCACGATTTGTCAACGTTTGTCCAACCAAAATTTTCGTCTGTTCAACCTCCAAAAAAGGTACATACATCAAAATTTTTTTTAAATAAATACAATAGCACCCCCGATAAACATTTGTATTTAGAATTAATTTTCATACGGGATACGATTATCCACGATTTGTCCACTAGAAATTTTAGTTTGTCTACCCCCCATAATAAGAAGTTGCAAAGACATTACCTATACCTACTAAAGAAAATTTTGGGAAAACGAATGCCGTTTGCATTTTACAAAAATTCACACTAAGGGATGCCAGCTTCACTGAGCTCCATAGGTACTCACCATAGTGTCACATTGACGAAAAAACTTGAATAGTGGTAATTTATGAAAGAAAAAAACGGTTGTCAACCAATTCTCAGTTTAATAATACTACAATAAAATATGTATTAACCGCTCCCCCCCCCCCCCCCAAAAAAAAAACCAATTGTCTTATCCCTGAATAACTTGATAATTTGACCATATGTCTGTGCAGGACTAGAGGGTGCTTTATTCATAGCTGCTGCAATTGCATGCATAATTTAATTCAATTCACCCCAGTTTGATCACCCTATTTTAAATTCCATTTTTATGCATCTGAAAAACATACTGACATTTTATGCATATTCATACCATACCTACATAAATTTCAATTTTAGTCCTCTAGCCACTGCCTAATTGTGTAAACTGAATAAACTAGGTACTTGATGAATAAAAATTACTCAGGTTTTGCACACACTCGTTGAGGTGAAACCTCGGGTGAAACAAATATTCATATATCATACTTATTTAACCTGTCTGCTGTTTCAACTAATTCATCTACAAAGAGACTTTCCATTTTCGGATTTGCCCTGTAAATCTTTGTGGTTTCCTTCCTCTTGTGGAAAGAAACATTATTATGTGTCATAGAATGAAATATGAATTATATAAATGATTCATTCATTTTATTTAACATAAGTACCTATTCAACCTGAAGAGAAAGATCTGAAAAATGCCAAACACAAGAAAAGAACATTTCTCACAAACAAATGTCGTAGTATAGGTATTAGGTACGAATATTGTAGTGGATGTGAACTAATTACTCGACCTCTACTAAAATATGAAATATGTTTGACAGAAATATAAGACAGAGAACTGAAGATATTTTACGAATAAAAAAAAAAAAATCTTTTTCAGATGATGCCTTAATTTTTGCTATTCTAAACAAATTGAGAGAATGATACCTATAGTCCCTCTATTTTACTAGTTAAGAAGAGCCCTTCTCTGTCAAATTGTGACCAATTATTCTTGGTCATAGTCACAATTCGGAGAAATTATCCGAAAAATAACACTGGATGAGAGAATTTTCTTCTAGTCCATATTTGATTAATTTTTATGAATTTATTACATTTCATTGTGGTGACATTAAGAGTCAAACTGGTCTTCGTCAATCAAAAATTCAAGCAGTGCCTGCATTACCCATGGCACGAGCTTTAGGTACCATGGCACGAGCCGAGGCATTTACTAAGCATAGCAGGGGGTACAGGTATTTTAGAATTTTTCAGATATCTATAATTATTGGTGATTTATATCAGGAGGCGAAAAATAAATATCCATAATTGGAATTGGATTTAAGCAAAAAATACAAATTTTTGTTTCAATCGGTTTTTGTTTTGGAGATATTGAGGTTCAAACTTTTGAGATGTATAATTACATGTTTCACAAAAAAACTAATAGCAAGCCATACGAAAAAAAATTTGTTTAACACTGTAACGGCTAGAGAGAAAGAAAAGCCCGAGGAAAAACCATTACTTTAGCATTTAGTAACAGCTCATATTCGAAAAGTCCACTGCCAGCCGCAATGTAAGCTTGGCAACGTAAAACTACTGAACTATAAACTCCAATAAAATCTTGTGAATGCATTTTCAATTTTATGAGACAACCGTAAAATATAGATAATGTCAGTCGATGTGGAACTGCACTCTTAACAAAACTTATAGTACCTATACTTTATTTTTTATTTAGATGGATTCCACCAAGTCAAAATTCTAGGGGAACGATTGGCAACAAGACTGATTAGGTTGGTTGTGGTGATAGTTGTTACTAGAATAGTCACTAGAATAGTTCCTAAGCTAATTTAGGTTATGTCGATTACTTGAGATGTCATTTCATTTCAAAATCCAAAGAATTACACTCAAACGCAATTTTTTCATTGTAGACTTCAAAACTTTAGAGGCATTTATAAGTGTAAGCACCTTTTTCCTTTTAAAAGTCTTATCTACACAGGATTATTATACCCTTCCCTTCTTAATTTTATGTAAAAATACTGAAAATGAAACATGATTGAATAATGTAAGTACCTATTTGTCAATAAATCTTCTAAGATTCTCTTTTAGATATTTCAAGGGATCCGATTAAACTGTATTGTTGTTGAATTTGGAGAAAGATCTTTCAATAAGAATAATTATTATTGTTCATAGCATTTGAGCATTCATTCTTCTCTTTCTTTTGAAATAAATTTACCTCTGCTTCAGCACTTTATAAATTTTGAATTTATTTTAATTTGTCAGTTTGACAACTTCAACAAACTGTTCAAAAGTTCCTTGGCGTTTTCGCTGTGACTAGAGTAACGACTGAGGAGCCCGACTCTGTTTTCGCAAAACGTCATTAGATAAAGTCATGCTAAACAGCAGTTAAATTTATGCTCAAAAGATGAGTAACTACTAGAATGAACTATTTTCAAAGAAAATTTACTTAAATTTTTTTAATTTCCATTTTATAACAGTGCATGTTTTACAGGTGACGTCATATCTGTACCTGAGTCGGGGGAGTGTTGTCGTAACTGTAGTTGCAACGTAAATTTTTTGTCAAGGTTAAGGAAACAGGCAACCATCAGAGAATATCAAAATTACTGTTTAGAGATTGCACAGGCTACCAACATGACAGCTGTTTGACAAGTCCATCTAAATAAAAAATAAGGTATACTGTCTTTATAAAAACAGTGATTATAAGCGTCATTTATGTGACACTCTCGATGACACCTTACTGTCAATTTTATGGACCAAAATTATAAGGTCAGAAACCTTTATGCCTCGATGCCTCCAAAACAAAAGCCGATAGCAAAAAAAATATTTCGCATTCTTTGTTTAAAATCCAATAATCTCAAACACGAATATTCATTTTTCGCCTCCTGGTATAATTCACCCTGTATAACAGAAAATGCTGTAATATTTGAACAGTGATACAGAGTACCAGAGCGGGACGGCTCTTATTCATCTTACATACCGGGTGGCTGACAAGTGACAATACCTCTGTAGTCTGCCTAATAATAGTTTACATGTTAACGAAATTAATAATAATTATTGTTGCCCATTGTCAAAGTATTTTAACGTATTGTTATTAATATTAACTAAATAATTAGGCAATATCCTATGTACAGAGCTATGGTCAGTCACCCCGGTATTCATTAGATCATTAATAATCGAATAGAGAAAATTAAATCGCTGACAAAAACACTCAAAATCTGCTGGGGATTGCAACTCGTTAGTTTGCAGCAATTTCCCTGAAACTGAATAACAATAAAATGCAAAAACAATTAACCAAACAACTAGCAAACTGACAGATTTGTAGGCACCAATAAAACTGCTGGGCACAAGCAACATGTAGGTACATGTAAACACTTGTTTGGATGTATTGAGAGAGAACTGTATAATTTTCCCTTGTCCAAAATCGTTTTTTTCGAAAATATCTTCAATATTGATGAAATTTGGCAGTTGGATTTGCTGAGCAAGGGGCTAATTTAACCCTAACTGGATCAAAATTATCAAGTCCAGTGGCGTCTCAGGGAGAACCTCAACAAACATTATTTTGAAAAAACTTAAAAAAAGTACGCCAATGGCTTTTTTGTCAGATTAAGCAATAATTATAAGTACAACTTTTTTGTCCACTAATTTTTTTTTCGTATCTTGCTTCATTTTTGAAATAAAAACTATATTCCACTTAATAGCATATCCCTGGACCTCGCAAGAGACATTGTGAAAATTTCTTTTGGAAATAATAATTTTTTATTACGTTTTCTTAATCATAATACAACAACAACAAAAAACCACACAAAATTAAAACATTTCTTAACATCTACACTAACAAATCTTATTTTCTCCCTCCAATGTTTCTTGCATGGTCCAGGGATATACAATTAAATGATTTTCGCTTTATTTTTTCAAAAACAAAATCAGATACGATAAAAATTTAATAAGCAAAAAGTTGTACATACTTATAATTGCTTAGTCTGAGAAAACAATTAAAAAAAGGTCATGGGAATACTTTTTTTGAATGTTTTTTCAAAATAATAATACGCCCGAGGGTATGAGCCCTGGGATGCCACGAGACTTGATAATTTAAATTCAGTTAGGGCTAAATTAGCCCCTTGCTGTAGCAAATCAAAGTGTCAAATCTCAACAATATTGCGTAAAGTATATTTAAGATATTTTCAAAAAAAGACAATTTTGAAATAAAACAGAAAGTGTCACACCCAGCATTTTGTAAAACTCAATATCAACGTTTAAGGTATACTTGTTAGTATGTTTGTATGTATAAATAGGTTTACTTGGTTGATTTGTGTAATGCTTCGATGTGACTTTTGTTTTATTGATAACTTTGTTCAGTATTCCTGTTTTCCTTCATTCAGTGAGACTGAATATTATTATTATAATTGTTTGGGGTTACCTTTGGTTTACTTATGTTATTAATTATTATTAATTGTGTATTCACTTTTTTAGTTTGCCTGTAAGTGGACCTGTTCTGTTGGGCAAATTGATTTTGATAAATAAATAAATAAATAAACGATAAATAAATAAAAACATGCATTTCCGGACCTGTGTTAATACACAAAGTTTTCGTTTCATAATCACTCAAAGAATCACCGCATAAAGTTTGGCCCCATACTAAATTAAGATCTTATATGTATACATTGACAAACTTACATTGAGTCATTTTACATACTGTTCGTACAGAATATGAAGGCGGAGAATTCTTGGAAAGGACACGGTGAGATAATTTGATTTGCTTCATGAGCATACAGATCTCAGTAGCGTGCTTTAGAATGCCTTCTTGGAATTTTCCGCCATCAAATTTTGTATTACGTGTATCTATCTACGCAAGAAGGTTGGGTGTGGCACAGCACAATGAAGAAGATATTTTCAAGACAAAACTTGACTTGACTAATATACATCAGTACGGAAATTGTGTGCGGTAGGTAGGTACTAACTGGCATTACCAAAAAAGCAATTTCGGAGAAGCAGTATAAGCAGAAACTTTTCTTTTGAGGAAGAAAACTTTCTGTTTGCCGCTTCTCCGAAATTGCTTTTTTGGAAATTCCAGTTAGTACTGACTGCACACTGCACACAATTTCCATACGAAGGTATGGTTAGGTAAACCTATCAAATATTGCAGTTAGTTTGACACCTGAAATCCTGCTAGTTAATACAGTCTACAAAGGTGCTTTGGTTTCAAAATTCAAAGTGCAATATGCACCTGTTACAACAATGTTTTTATGTACCTTTATAGACAAGGTAAATTTACTTTAAGCAACTTCTTTTTTACACTGTTACATTTAATTTTCATCGTTTCGTTTCATAATTTGTAGTGAATTTTTTGTAGAAATGACCTTTAGTTTCTAAGGGTACCATGGATCAAATAGGGGTGCTGTGCGGATAAAAACCCACCGGCAAACGATTTCTTCGTATCACTGGTGTTTATTGAGGCTGGTCCCAAACTAATGGACCATTCGAGAAGATCAAAAAAAATCGTCAAATAATCAATAGGCCATTTCAATGATAACAGTTGTAGAAAGCCAATATCCCCCTTGTTATCAATTTCTACAGACTTTCACTACTTAGTGCAATGATACTCCTAGAAACCCATACTACCTCGTAATGTATATGGTATGCCTGAGTGAGACTGGCCGGTTATCTACATAATGACCAAATTTGGAGTCCAGCATTTAAAATGTAGAAATTGGCAAATAATCACACAAACCGTAAGGGTAAGTTTTTAGCTTAGGGTGCAATAATAGGTACCAATTATAATTTATTGATCCTGCTAAGTGGTTACAATAGGTTTATAGTATATTGGCACTAGCACTAGCACTAGCAATGTAGCTGCATCGTAATAAGTTAGTGCCATTAATAAAAATTCAAAACATGTTCAATAAAAAGTAAGCATTCAAAACATGTTCAGTAAAAAGTAAACAACATTTTTAAAACCCTTACCTGCAATGACTGTATCACTAAGGTTGTATCTATCACTTGCATTAGGAAAATCTTTCAGTTTTCTGTTACTTAACTTGAGCTCTCCACTTTGATTCGCTTCCTCTAGTATTCTTTCTAAGGATCTTGTTAACTGATTTTGAAGATGTCCATTTGTGTTTGTGACTAACACTGCCATTATGCATTGCTCACAAATTGCTGCCTTACACTAACTTCCAAGTATTATGAATCACTGTAACGAACTTTCTTAACGTCCCCCTAAACTCGTACCATTCAAAAACGACACGACAGCACTGAGCAGGCCACATTTAATTCAAAAATCTGTTTACCAACAACTATTGAAATCACATTTAAAGCACCTTTTCTGTCTGCAGTAATCAGCTCCATAATAACTTGCGCCTGCTGCTTCGCTGCTTCCAGGTTTCCTGATGACTGCGACTGGGGGGGGACTGGATTGGCGAGTCTGCCTGCTGGCTGGAGTCTGACGTCTGACACTGACAGTCCTTGAAAATGAAAACCGACAATTCAACTTCAACGTATAAATTTAACAGAATATAGATAATAAAAACTGACGTCTTTGATTGACTTATGACTTCATTATGAAACCGCTGAGTTAAAAACATCAGGAAATACTAAAGTGCTGTGCAGTTGAGGCTACGGTAAACGCCATTTTGAAACCCCTATTATACCCACGATACACATTATATACACGGTATGCCGATTGCTGTTACTATTTTGGTTATTACTGCGCAATGACGTCATGTGGTTTTATTTTGACCTAAAGTATTAATCGCGGCGAGGTTGTTTATAAAATAAATGTCAAATTATATTGATTCCATCCTTTTTTCTTGTGTTTTTCTTTGTGCTAGATCTATTATGGAAAAATCTTTAATTTTTTTTCGACAAAAATAAAATGAAATTGTTACAATTTTTTTTAATGTTATTGATTTTTGATTTTCATGATTTTTTTGTACCAAACGACATAAAAAAACAATATGGCGGCTATAAAAAAAAAACAAAAGTTGACTATGAAAACTCTGGGATTTAGTTGGCCTTGAAAAGTTTTAAAACGTCAAATGGATAGCTGTTGTCGACTTATGCAAGCCCGCAAAGAATTATTTATTTATTTCTGACAATAAAAAAGATATGAGGAATCTCATGGTATAGTCTTAGAGCCACGTGACGTCACAAGACCGGAACGCAGCCTGCGCGTCTATCGTCTATCGGCATACCGTGTATCCGTGTATATGTGTATCGTGATTATACCTATCCTTTATTAATTGACAGTTAAGTGAACATTTTTGTAAAAGCGGACTAATATCATATTCTTTGAAAGTACATACATAGAATTCTGAACGTTAATACATACCTAGGGAAATTGTTAAGGTCTATTTTTTATTTAGATGGACTTGTCAAACAGCTGTCAAGTTCAAGTTGGTAGCTTGTACAATCTTTAAACAATAGTTTTGATATTCTCTAATGGTTTCCTGTTTCCTTATAACTTTGACAAAAAAAAAATTCACGTTGTGACTAGAGTTACGGTAACACTCCCCGACTCGGGTATAGCAGGCTATATGACGTCACCTGCAAAACTAATTTCCTTATTGCACTATTATAAAAAAATGAAAATTAAAAAATTTTAACTAAATTTTCAATTTTCGTCTAAATAAAAAAAAAAGTATAGTTATTTTTTCAAAAAGTATGAAATTTAGTTTTAATCTCAAATAATTATTGAATAGATAATGGTGTTAAGTATGATGTTACACTGACTTGTTAATATACAATATACAATATATTTGAGCTTTCTTATTGGGAATCAGGTTCTAGTTTTGTCACTAAAGGTACTTTGCAGAACAAATTATAGAAACTTTTCGCACAGCATGTAAGGCGAAGACTGAAGACATGGACGGTATCGTTTTGTCCTAATTATGGACTTATCAGCATATCATATGAGTCACGCCACACATCTAATTTGTTCTGCAAAGAACCTTTAGTGGCAAATTAAAAATTAGAACCTGAATCCTGATTAATTATAAATCTGACTTGTTAATTATAGTTGAATATTTTTTATTCTCGTATTTATTAAAAAAAGGTAAACTTTTGGCCTCGTTAGAGGATGTTTCAGCAATATAGAAAGAGCAGGGGTTTTTACTTTCTTCTTGTTCACGTTTCCCACAACATACTTTTATACATTTTATTTATTATAAATTTTATTACTGGAGTATTCTGGGCAAAAGCGTACCCATGCAGATGGCAGTTATGGTTGCAGAAAATACGACGCACACAAATTTCCGTACCTGAAAGTTTGTCAGGTTAGGTTTAATATCACCTTGATAAACCCTATTTTTAAACTAAAAAGAGATAGGAGTTTGTGTTTTCAACACTTACTTCGTGGAATCTCTGCCATACTGTAGAATTTTTTTTAAAAGTTTTTTTTTATTATTTATCATCCATCAGAGTCATCAGAGATAAGATAGGTTATATTCTGGTTGTTATAAATCATTCTGGTGTCTGTGTGTTTGTATTTCTCAAGCTATCAAGACTTCCACAAAGTTGAGTGAATGAGTTAACCTTGTAAAAGTGGCGTCTGTGTCGGTAAAAGAGGGATCTAAATACAGGTGTAAGGCTCCTTACTTATCCTGCTAGCTTACTTGATCTAAGAACACTTTACTACTAAATAATTTAGCGAAGCGAGGCCAGCTAGTGCGCATAGAGAGAAGAAGAAGAACTTAGGACTGTAGCAGAAAAAATGGGGTTATGTGACATAATTTTTTGGGGTTGTAAAAGCTGCAAATTTAAAGCAATATTAAATTAATAAATATTATATTAATATCGCTTTAGATTTTAATAGTAAAATAGCATTTAAATTAAATTAGGAACATGGGACTGTATAGCATATATAAATCATCATGTCATATTAAACTAATATCTAGTTTTGCGAAAAGACTTCAAGTGAGTTACTGGTTTGAAAGCTTTTTTCCGGAAATGTAAATGATATCCTTACTAAATTTATAATATATTGCAGGGGAATGCGAGGTATATGTCTAATTATGCTAAGTATGCAGAACACAAGTCCCTTTTAAGAATAAGAAACATTGGAATTTCTGCTCATATCGATTCTGGCAAAACTACTCTGACAGAAAGGATTTTATTTTATACAGGACGAATAGAGGCGATGCACGAAGTCAAGGGTAAAGACAATGTTGGTGCCACAATGGACTCCATGGAATTAGAGAGGCAAAGAGGAATAACAATCCAGTCGGCTGCAACATATACGATATGGAACGACCACAACATCAACATTATTGATACACCTGGTCATGTGGATTTTACCGTAGAAGTCGAGAGGGCCTTGCGAGTGTTGGATGGTGCAGTCCTAGTCCTCTGTGCTGTCGGCGGAGTGCAGAGTCAGTCGTTGACAGTTAACAGACAAATGAAGCGCTACAATGTGCCCTGTCTGGCTTTTATAAATAAATTAGATCGATTGGGTGCTAATCCTCACAGAGTTTTAGAGCAGATGAGAAAGAAAATGAATCATAATGCAGCTTTTACACAACTACCAATTGGATTGGAAAAGGACTGTGAAGGAATTGTGGATTTAATAACACAAAGGGCCATTTACTATGACGGAAATTTCGGAGAACAAATTCGCTACGATGAAATCCCTCAAAATATGAGAGTAGAATCAAAAGAAAAAAGACACGAATTAATTGAACACCTTGCTAATGTTGATACGGATTTATTTGACTTGTATGCTGAAGAGAAAGCAATCGATGATCTAGACATTAAGAAAGCTATAAGAAGGACTTGTTTAAAACGGACATTTACTCCTGTATTCGTAGGAACTGCCTTGAAAAATAAAGGCGTCCAATCACTTTTGGATGCTGTCATTGATTATCTACCCAATCCTGGTGAAGTAGAGAATTATGCCTTGAAAGAATCCACAGGACAAGAAACACAGAAAATATTACTTGATCCAACGAGAAGTGGAGACAAACCATTTGTTGCTTTAGCTTTCAAGCTGGAAGCTGGAAAATTCGGTCAGTTGACTTACATGAGATGTTACCAAGGAATGCTTAAAAAGGGTGATTCAATTTTCAATATGAGAACTGGCAGGAAGGTTCGAATAGCTCGTTTGGTTCGTCTACATTCAAATAACATGGAAGACGTTGATGAAGTTTATGCTGGAGATATATTCGCTTTGTTTGGCGTAGACTGTGCTAGCGGAGACACATTCGTTACAGAACCCAAACTAGAAATATCGTTAGAATCAATTTTTGTCCCCGAACCAGTAGTATCTATGGCTATCAGTCCTGTAAACAACAAAGATAGAGATAATTTCTCAAAAGCGGTAGCACGTTTTACTAAAGAAGATCCAACTTTCCAGTTTTTCTATGATAGCGATAATAAAGAAACCATTGTATCCGGCATGGGAGAATTACATTTAGAGATTTATGCGCAAAGAATGGAACGTGAATATAATTGTCCTGTTAAGCTAGGTAAACCGAAAGTAGCTTTCAGGGAAACTCTAAAGTCACCGTGCGACTTTGATTACTTGCACAAGAAGCAATCAGGTGGACATGGAGAATTTGCCAGGGTTATTGGATACCTTGAACCTCTTCCTCCAGAGAAGAACACAGTTTTAGAGTTTGCCGATAAAACTGTGGGTACTAATGTGCCGAAGCAATTTATTCCTGGAGTGAGAAGGGGATTTTTAGCCATGGCAGAAAAAGGATTGTTATGTGGGCAGAAGTTATCAGGATTAAGGTTCGTTCTCACCGATGGTGCTCACCACATTGTGGATTCAAGTGAACATGCATTCTTCCTTGCTGCACAAGGAGCTCTCAAAGAAGGTAAGTTCGCTTGTTTAAATTTCTTTAAAAAATCTAAAATAACGACCACTTTAATTTAATGTAAAAGTTCATCTCTTGAACCTACAGTACGTATTTCTATTGCAGTGTTTGAAGAGGGTTTTTGGCATGTGCTCGAACCCATTATGACGGTTGAAGTAACTGCCCCGGAAGAATTTCAGGGTGTCATAATTCAGCAGTTGAATAAGCGTCACGGTATTGTTACTGCAACCGAAGGTACTGAAGGTTGGTTTACACTTTATGCGGAGGTTCCTCTGAACGAAATGTTCGGCTATGTGGGTGAACTCAGATCGAGCACACAGGGCAAGGGTGAATACAGTATGGAGTATTCTAGATATTCGCCCTGTTTACCAGAAGTGCAAGAGAAGCTTATACTCGAATATCAGCAATCCATGGGGTTGCTACCAGAGAAGGATAAGAAGAAGAGGAAAAATTAGGGAATTTGTATATATAGTTAAGTAAATCATTAGTATAAGCTATGACTCTGTAAGTACTTGTAGAGTTTGTTATATTTATAAAAATCGTTGAATGTTGATTGTAAATTATTTCTGTCATCGTTTTAGGACAGTGTTACCAAAAACATGCATTTGTTTTATAAATGATTTTTTTTGTAATAAAATATTTCATTTAAATTGCCATGTATAATTTAATTTCTTGCATCATCACTAGATATATCCATTGTGAAGTCATTAGTTTTAATTATAATTATTAAATTTAATTGAAATTAATTATTTGATGATTATTATTTTATTATTTTCGCAACCCTGATATAGGAAAATCAACTTACTTTGTTTGTGGAATATGTTTGCTTGCAGAATTTACTTGAGAATTTGCAGAATTTGCACTATTACTTCAATTTTTAAATTTGAGTCACTGGGTTTGCTGTGAAATGTTGTTTAAACTAAATGAAACTAGACTAAGCGGGCTGGAACACCAAAGGGCCCTGCATAAAATCTTAAAATCTCTTTTATTTCATCTTGTCTCAGAGAAGATGGTTTTCTTGTCACAAATAAATATATTAATTTATAGCTACATACAGGTGTTGTGAAAAAGTAGGTCAAGCTCAGATTGTTTGACAAAAATATTGGGATGGGACTTTCCTTCTGCCATTTTGCCATTTTTCACATGGGTGTCTCGTTTTCAAGATACAGGGTGCTTAAGTTGAAATTTTAATAAGTGTTTTTGTTAATGACTCCATTGTCTCCATTATTTCGAGATTTCAGTAGAATTTTTGCATGTAAGTACTTCGGTAATATACACCGTTCACTTATTATAAAAGAATTGGGTTATGGTGTAGGGTGATAGAAATCACTGGGTATAACCGCTGTCAATCATTGGCTGGAGTTTGGTTATGTCTCTTTTTTATGAGGTTGAAGTTTTATGGCAAGGAACAGGACATAGTTGCCAGATGGATTTTTGATATTTTTGGTATTTTTATTATATTTATATTTGCATCTTTGGGGGCTTTTTATTTTGAATCATTTAGTCACATATTGCAATCTTTAACTAGAACGCAATGTCGCTGGATCTAAGATCTTAAAATCTTAAGCTTTTCATAAGAGTTTGAGAAAAAGGTTATCATGTAATTTTGCCAAGTTAGGAAAATACACAAATAATGTACTTTTTGAATATAAAATAAAAAACTTGAATCAATTATATTAATTTACTTTTAATAAATACATAGCAGGTAATTAAAATATATCGGTACGTTTATTAAAATATTAAAATATAGGTACGTAAATGAAAAATATTTTTCGTCAATTCGTCGGTTATTCGGTATCGTAGTAGTGTGTCGGAAACCAGCCAAAGATTCTGGACTTCTGGCTTCTGGCCCAAAATTATCCCCCATTATCAATAACCGCTACTGCATCCTGCTTAGAATCAGAATCATCTTCAGCGCTCTGATTTTAATAAGATTTTCACCATGTCCATTTGTTTCGTCAAGTCCTCCGAAATAAGAGTTTTTTCACAATGATTATATTAATTTTGTCACATGTCAGGTGTACTTACATTTTGAAAGCTCTTCAAGACATACATTCTTTCTTTATCCTTAGAGGGAAGCTGCTAATTTACGTGCTTGTATAGTAAAGTTTACAATACCACCATGTCATTTCGATTGGGTTGTATTGGAAATAGATTATTGCAAATCTTCCGGAAACACAAAAATTTCATAATCAGTGCCTGTTTTATGTGGGCTGCCCAAGGGTGTAATATCAAATTTGTCTTGTCTAATAATACTTGCTAATGCCACGGTCTGACTACTATAAGAGACAGTAATTACCAGCAATTTAGCAGATACAGATACACATACTCAATACTTACATTCCAAATATATTTCACCTTCTGAATGACTTAAATGTTTGCTCAAGTTTGGACTTTCTGGATCTTAATCATTGAAATGCTTTCTTAATGCGGATTTATTCATCTTTAAAGACATTATTTTCGTCATTTTGCTCTTTTGAAATTTAAAATGTCAAAAATTTAATAATTTTATTTGTCAGTTTGAGAAAAATTGATCAGAGTAAAAAATCATCCTATAGTAAGGGCTATAGTTATTATGCAGCATTGCTCTTATGGCGCTCATAGTTGCCGCTTTTGTTATACTTCTGGGAAGCAGGCGTCCACGAGCGTACACGCTGTCCACTGAGAGTTGTCCGTTGTCATGCCACACTGATTCTGACTAAACAATTTCATTTAATTCGATTTGAATCGTACACTTATTTCTAAGTCGAACCAGATGTGGTATCGCAGTTCGTGTCAGTGGCGTGTGTTGAGGAATAATGAATATCCTACAAATATATTATTTCGACAAGTTATTGACGAAGTAGAGCCTTGCAACTTTTTGATAACAAATATATATAATGCAAGTAAATAAGAATGATAATAATTATTGTTATCATTATGATAGAAATATCATGTGACCTACCTGCTGGTTGCCGTTTAAAAGAAAGAATAACACCTCCGTTTTCTTATTTGCAAGTAAAATATTTCAGCAATTTTACCACAAGACCACGTACTAGGGAGTTCAATCGTTTCCCAGGCAAAGCAAGGAAATAGATTTTTAGGCATTCGAGCAATTATAATAAGTTACTCATAGTTTATCACAGGATAATAACACAGGACACAGGTAATAATTCTGCTAATTTCGTATTAAAAACGTTTCAAATCACAACACAAACCTTATTAGTATATTTAACGCTGACACTGACACTACTGACAGTAGCGACGACAATCTTATCGTAATATCGTATCAATCTAAGCGTATCAAGACGCGAGTCGATACTTCCGTCTCACTCTCGCTCATCTTTTTAGAATTGCTGACGATTCAAACGTATTTCTGACAATACGTCCCATTTTAACTCGATTGACTATGCAATGCAATAGAAGGAGTAAGAAACATAACGAGATGATGTATCCTTAGTTATCACAACAGACAACTCTCAGTGTACAGAGTATACGCTCTTCATTTTGAAAATTATTTAATTCATTGCACTTCTGTAACGTTTTGTACCTCCGCAGACTGCTCTTTTAATATTGATCTCGTTCATAAGTGAGGATTGCATAACATGGAACAGCACAGTAGAGTTTATAACTTCATACATTTACAATATTATAATAATATTCAGATAATTATTAGCTTCGTTCGCGGATACAATCCAGAACCGGTTCGGAATCAGTTTAGAACTATTCCGGATTGTCGTAGAGCGCATGCCTAAGTGCGAACTGGTTCAGGATTTTATTTCACCGCGAACGAAGCAGGGACCGGATGAGAACTCCGAACTGTCAGATGACGAATGATTCCGTCTAACCCGCAGAGTAAGGACTGAGGCACTAAAAGTTCTTATTTTATGGTCAACAATTAATTCAAAATTTAACCTATATAAAGAATAAACGCTTTGGGCCTTTGTCACAGTATAGTTTATCTGTGTATTATGAAAAGATCTTTTGTGTAGCAGTACCTAACCACACAAACTTTTGCGATTGTTTTGTTTTACTGGTATCGGATACGGTAAATTATTTTTATAATGTTATTTACCTATTTTTATTGTATTATACGTCAATAAATAATTATATTGGAATAAAAAAGTGCGAATCTGAAAGAGGTAAATAATTTGAATAATATCTACTTATTTTATTATACAAATCATCGACATCAGAGCAGAATTACGCATGAGCAGCGGAACCGAACTACTAGTTCCTGCAAAATCCCAGAACTGCTAGAATCGGTTCTGAACCGATAATGAACCGGTTCGATGAGTACCGCGAACGCAGAACTGTTAGTACTGGTTACTAAAAATTCAGAATTTATGCACCGCGAACGCCGCTTTTCTCACTGCGCATACGCAAGAGTTCTAAACCGGTTCAGAACTGTATCCGCGAACGAAGCTATTATTATATTCTTTTGAATCTGTCAAAGTTTATTATATTCTTCTTTTTCAAATATGTATCCATTTTCTGAACAAAATAGTTTCGATTATTTAGTTAGTCAGAACATATTCGTAAGTGTAGGTGTAGATATACATACTTATTGATAATATTGATATAATTAATATTGATTTTTTTTTATACTAAATGAATGTGAATGCCATGACGCGGTATTTGTCATTCCTTTTACAATTCCTTGCGAGAAACACCTTTCCTAAAGATCTACATTTACTTACTCCACAGAATAATTGGTAGATGCGGAATTTGAATTTTCAACTGACAGATACTCTGTTGTAGTGGCAATAACTGACGTTGCGTTGGTAACCAAACATTCATAATTAAATAATAAAACTGTCATGTTAATTATAGAGGTCATAAAACAATTCACGAAGTTATATTTATTTTTGTATTATTTTTTTAATATATGAGCAATAATGGACAGAGATTTTGAGTCTCGATATTATTTACTGCACTTAAACTAAAAACCAATACACAGTTCCTTCTTTCTCGGAGACAGTGCGTATGTTGTTTTTTTTTTCAATCAAAACGAAATATCTGGACCGCAACAACAAGTCCTCAGTTCAACAGCAAATACCTAGGCTCCAAGCTAATACGAGTGTTGATGTATATTTAATGTTCAATATTTTGAAATATTTAATTTGAATCAGTACTTGAATTAAAATAAAACTGAAAAAGCACATGTTAGCACACTCATCGGTAACATCTCCCTGAGAAGAAGAATAAAGTAAGTATTTGACCTAAGTCCTCTGATAAAAAGAAGTAATTTGCAAGTGATAGGCACTACGTGAAGATATACTATGAGTATATGATTACATTGCCGTATATAGCCAAAGCGGAGAATCTTATGCATAACTGGCAAAAATACTGAGACATCTACTCGAAGTTGTTTTTTTTCTAAAAGTGTTAATGAATATACAAAATGCGAAGGCAGTATACCTGCTTATCTATCAAATAATAGCAAATTCCCTAATAAATAAATAAAGCCTTGATAAATAAAGTCATCAATAAAGTAGGTAGCAAGAAATAAAATTTTATTAACAAGCACTATACGACTTTCATTTTACCTACCTGTTTAAATAAATGAATTATATTATTATTAATATAACAATATTACAATTTTCTAATTGTTTAAATAAAGGATGTGTTCAAATAATATTTTTATAATTTAAAAGCAATTAATACCTACCAATACCTAAGCATTGCAATATTCAGTCTATACGTTATAGAAACATAAAAAAATTATAACTTTTTGACATTTCAACAGAACCTCAATTATTTTTGTCTATAAATCCTGAAAATAGAAATGTCAATTTCCTTTCGATTTTAATATTTTTATATGAACCTGTGCCACTGCTTGCATTGAGCTGACAACTCTGTCAGTTTTTTACCCATTTAAAATGCATTGCCCTATGCTACCCACACTGCATATTATCTATGGCCATTACTATAGATAGATATCCTACATACTACTAAAACTTCAATTTGACAACATGGCTGTTAATCAGCTGAGACACTTTGAGTGATTTGACAAATGTCAGTCTATACTTAACCTTTAATATCTCGATCAGCTGATATTGTCAATCGAGATCTAGGGAGTTTTCATTTTTGCAAACCTAAAAACAAAAGTTCATGGCCACCTAGTTCTTTTTTAATATGTGAACGGTGTATATGTTGGCAAATTTTTGCGAAATTTCGTTCAAAGAGATTTGACGTGCAAACAGAGGAAACAGGGGTTATAGAAAATTGACCCCACCAGAACCTCCAATTTTTTCCTGCACTTTTGATTCAAATGAATTGTTTTTTTTAGACATTGTTCATTTCTTTTATTTTTATCATTCTTGAAAGACTTTAATTTAGAACTTGGTTTACCAGATATTGCAACTTATTGAACTATATGAGTTATTGATCAACTCGAGGTTTTATGCGCTAGTTCTAGAACTTCGCATTTAAAAAAAAAAGCTCAAAGTTCGAAAAAATCCATTCTTGTCACTTAATTACAGGTCATAGTTTTCAATCTGGGGAACTGAAATTTTTGTGGGACTAATAAGATGTCTGGAGGTAGGTAGCTGTCTGGTATTGCGTTTCAGAAATATCGGTCAAGGTTTCCAAATAACGGTCATTTGAACTTTTGTAAAAAACTGCTTTATTTGAACACCTTTATATGGAGGAATAAACGAAAATTTCCAATCAAATTAACAAAATAAGAGCGTATCCCAAATTATACACTTAAACACTTGTGGCATAAACTGTTCGTTTTTGTTATTATTTTAGTTAATATTGCTAGTTTTTTATATATCCATTATAACTTCGCAGAAAAACTTTAGGAATAATAGAGTGTGTTTTTTTTTTGTTAATTGTATCTGTATGAAGAAAAAACGTATTATAGCGACAATCGATATCTTTATTGCATAACATATTTTATACATACAAAAATGATTCTATTTCTTCACTAAAATATTAATGTAATATTATTAATTTATAGAAAATTACACATCAAAATAACAGTACAAGCTTAAACATTTTTATACATTTATTATACAAAAATAATTGAAAATCTACAAGAAATTTAGTGACTTGGTAAATATAGTTCTTTAGAAAGTAGAGAGATCATTTCAATGAAACCTGGAAAATGTTCATTTGAAAGTAATTTAAGGACGTTAAACTGCAAGTAGTTGATTAAAGGGTCTTTCGTGTTTTTCAAACGTGTCGAAAAATGAAAGGTGAGATTGCTTGACGAATTCTGAGAAAAATTCCTATTAACGTGGTCCGCAAACGCACCGTTTTCGAGGTATAGACGTGTTTGTTTTTTTTTGTTTTTTTCATTTGTTTTTTCATCTCAGGAACCATTTGAGATCGAGAAATCAGCTTTTTGTATACATCTTTTATTTAAGATTATTTAATTACCTTTTGAACAATAATTGCTTATTATTTTTTTCGAATAGCAGTGGTCTAGACTTTAGGTTTGCTTGAACTGCATCCCTAATGTCTGCGACACTTAGAAAATTGGAATTTTGATTACACACCTAAAGCCACTAATGTTTTCACCATTAAAAAGGTGTCCCTGCTCTAAGCTCTAAGGTCTAACGTGAACATAACGTGCGTGAAAACATAATACTAGCAACATATTTTGTTCTGGAAAAATAATATGTATTTTTTTATATTTCTTTTATTTTGATCATTTGTTTCAATGCCATATAAAAAAAAGAGCTCAAAAATTATACATATACCTAATATGAAATGATACTTTTTAACTTGTGGTTTATTGAGGTTTAGGTTCTTGGTTAAATAATTATTTACCACAAGTTTAAAATTCAAAATAAAGGAATTCATAAAAATTATCCCAATTAAATGATTATATTATGATGTGTACAGAAGCTGAGATTCTTATTAATCCGCAAATTTTCTCTTAGAATTAGGTAATAGACCTTTTATTTTCCGACCTCTCATGCATGTTTTGAAACATCCTGCCTGATGTATTATGTAACTAATCATTGCAAAAAATAATTATTACAGCCTAATTTTGTGTTTACTTTCAGGTCACGTGTCACATTTAACAAGGAGAAATTTGCCACTTTGGCTTTTTTAGTTTGTTTTTTAATATATTTCAAAGGTCAATATTTATTTTTATGTGCATGAATATTTCCTTTTTCTATTTTTTAATAAAAATTTCTCCCGAAAGTCAGATGCGTTGATTTAAGAAAAAGCTGTCAAGTGAATCGTCCTCATTTCAAAGCAGAATTAGAGATTCTAAAGACATTATTTATTCTTCAGGAGGTAAACATTTTTTATTTAAATGTCTAGTTCTAGCAGTTAGTCTAAAAAACTAATCAGAAATTTTAAAGGTTTACCAGCATTAAATAAAAATGTTTTATTAGTTTGTTTTCGTTAAGTATCTACCTAATGCCATAGTTGAAACTAGTGATGAATAAGTTCATTGTGTGTTCATGAATATGTCAATTTTTATCTAAAACTTCTAAGTATCTCTAAAATCTCCGCTACTGGCATTTAAAAAAAAAATGAAAAAAAAAATAACTGGAAGAATTTTTTTATCTCGAAAAGGGTGCATTTGCGGACACATTAATGGAAAATTTTTTTGACCAAAGAATCTGCCTTTAATTTTTTTCGCAATATTAAAGACACACCCTGTTATTACAGGATTAATTTTTATTCGCTCGTTCTCGCAGCCTTCTTCTTCTCGGTTAATACTTCTTGATTTTAATCCCTTATGCCTATAATATGTATAAATAAGTATTCAATAATTTTGCGGTAGGTACCTATCTTCATTTAAACTTAAACCTAAATTCTATTTATTTATATCTTGTTATAGGTATAGGTACATCTTAAGTGTTAAATATTAAAGCTTAAGCATATAGTAATAATAAATTGCACTGTCCTTACATCGAATGATTATTTAATAATCCTCCAGTTTGGTTTAAAAAATTGTACAATAATTCTTAATTTTCAGAATAATAAGAAAGTGATTTTATTGATCTGGACTAGTTAACTATTATCTATATGAATCAGCGTGCTCTTTGTCGTAGAAAGAATTTCCTATTGATTATTTTTACCTATAAATTTATAAAATTTTAAAAAATACTGCCTTTCTATTTTTTCTAGCGCGCCTACTTATATTATTGTTGACATTGAATTGTCGCTATTATAAATAGAAGTTTAGACAATTACATTAAGAAACTTTTTGTAGTATTTTGAACAGAATTAGTAATAAAATTCATGACAATTTTTCTAAAAACATAGAATCACAGGGAAAAATATTTCAAAAATAAATATTGAAATTGCATAATAATATGGAACACGTTTCTTAATATAAACCTATATGGAAAGCCCCTAAGGTACTAATGACTTTAACATACAGGTGACCCTTATTTCAGAGCTCACAATATAGGTATCTCGTAAACGCTAACCGATCAGGGTCGGTTAAATTAGAGAAAAGATCCCCTATTTTGTGGCCATCTCGAATCCGTCAAGCGTCAAGGAATACAAGATATCTGTGACCGTTCCTGAAATATCCTGAAAAAACTGAAAAAAAGAGATTTCTTATTTTTGCAATTATTATGTTTCTTTATTATTGGAAATTAATAAATCATTTTTTGTAGGTGTTCAAATTCATAAGTCAGCCATCTGACGTTTCAAAAATTTTCAAAGAGACTAGATCCCATGCAGAGTTTTCATAATAGTCTGGTTACATTTTTCTGTCGTTAGGTATAAAAAAATCATGGAAACCAAAAAGTGTAAATATTATTTTTAATTTGTTTTCTTTCTAAAAAAGACAACTCTTTGTACTTCATAATTTTTGACTTCATATTGGCGCAATTCGGGGATAAAATGTTTTTGTTTTTTTTAGAAAAAAGAACATAAGTTTTTTATTTTTTTATTTTTTGATGTTTGGTTTCCATGATTTTTTCATACCGGCGGACGACATAAAAAAGTAATATGGCGGCCATATAAGACAAACATAAGTTGACTCTGAACACTCTTTGCCGCCTTATAATATGTAAACCTACAAAAAATTATTCATTAATTTCTAATAATAAGACAAAAAATATGACAAAAATAAGAAAACTGGATTTTTAAGTTTTTTCAGGATATTTCAGGAACGATCACATAATATCTTGTATGTCTTGACGGATTCGAGATGGCCACAAAATAGGGCATCTTTTATCCAATTTAACCGATCCTGTATCTCTTAGCGTTTACGAGATACCCATAGTGAGCTCTGAAATAAGATACACCCTGCTATACGTATTTAGATCGTAGGTAGATGGGTTTGCGATAATTATATTGGTAAAATACTCTATTTAAATAAAATAGGGTCTCATTCTCATTATGGGAACGTGCGTCGTTTGTATTATTATTAAGATCTATAATCATGTTTTTAATTAACTACGTCATATATTGTGAATTTCATGTAGGTTATATACAAAGTTTATATTTATTAAACAATTAAAGAGTACCTAATAACTGTTATATTTGTGTACTATAAGAGAAAAAAATACTACACCATATAGTTTAGATCTAGATATAGTATTCAAATTTAGATTGGTATTGTACCACAGCCAATTCTCATTTTTCATTGCTCATGCTTTCTTCTCCCTTTTTCTAAACATGAGTTTCTTCATCTTTATTATTGGGTTTCTTGATTTTCCAATATTTTTTGTTGTCTAATGAGTTAGGCTGCAACAGATAAAACAACTTTCACTAATTCTGAATTCAAATAAGGTTTCCAATAAACATCCAATGTTTGTATTTGAAACAAAATCTGCTGCATTTTTTCGTTTAAGGGTTTCATTCATTCTATTTCATTTCTTTTTATAATTTTTTATTCAAGTATATTTAGAAAAAAAAAATCATATACAGGTTTTATCATCATTGGTTAGAATTTTGGCTGAAAATGCAACTCTTAATTTGCTTTATATTTTATAAACACGTAGAGGAAATTAAACAATAATTACTTCCGTATTAATTCGTTTTCCATTAGATAAATAGAAGTTTTCCTTTCCATTTTATAAAAGCAATTTTATATAAAAAGTCCTAAAAGCTAAATCCCATTGAAGCTAAAAACCTAATTAATTTCGCACCTATATGGTTACGGGGAGAAAATATAAAGCCTGACAACATCGCTTCTAATAGTGGCGAAGGCTTGGCGCCAGTGTTATTATGACGCCGAAAAGGTGGCCTAAATCCCTGAAGCGTGAATTATCGAGAAACAGACATATTAAACATGAACCTTTCGAGCAAGCAAACGGAACCGCTCTCAAAACTTGAGGAGTATCAGGTCAATTATTCACGTAGGAATGGAAATGTGATGCGTGATAACAGTGATAGCTTAGAATAATTTTTTTCTAATGATACTAATAACTGGGATACTTGGGGACTTGACATATAAATGAGAAATGCCAAAGACCAGGCAGTCTAAGCGGTTATCAGTGACGTTCAAGCGATAAGTTAAAGACAATTGGAAAGCAAAATATCTTTAGTTTGTATTTATAATTTTGATTTAGTACCTAAAGGTGGAATTTAAGTTAAAGTTTAGAAGTGTCGTGTCAGATTAGTGTATTCAAGTAAATAAATAAGTAAATTCGTAGGTACTGTTTGTGATTTTTCCAATTATTATTTATACCGATAGAATTTATAATACATATACAAGGTTGCTAAACGAAAGTTTATGCAGATATAGGGTTTTTGGTGATAATAGCGTAGATTTAAAGGAACCCTTGGACCATATATCAATTTTATTTTGGTAAAGGGTTGAATTTTTTCTGTAGGTAGGTACCTCGCTATACCTGCCAAATCGTCATGTCAACCTTAGGACAGTGGGGAGAACAACATCCAAAATTTGAACGTCGTCGGTCAAGAAGTCATTGTTGTAAGACTATTATGGTTTTACAAAAACCTCCAAACCTCCAATTAATAAGGGTTTCATAATAAATTGATGTTTTTTTTTTTTAATTAAATGTCTAATAGCTCAAAAAGCTTATCGACTTGTTCGGAAAACGAACCCATCAGGACCTTTAGATCACGAGACCACGCTTTTAACTGCTAAGATATTTATACCTTGATATATTGTACCGGGTGTCCCAACACTAGTGTTCACCCCCTAAATAGAGCTTAATTTTAAAGATAAAACATTGAAACTTTGAGGATTTGTGTACTTGATATAGAACCACGGAATGGCATAATTAGTTTCATTAAAAAAAATTTTAATAGCTTTTTGATAATCATCTTTTTTATGACTCCAAAATACGACACTGTCCAGTGCAGGTTCAGTGTGCCGGCTAGCCCAGCAAGAGCCGTTGTTCTATTTATTTGGGCCTTATTTACTTTGTCATAAAACTTTATTGCACCTAACGTTTTCAGATTATATTGATCACCCTATTACACATCATAAATCAGTTTTCTACCGTCATTGTTATATGTATAATTATATTTTATTTAATTAAAAGCCTTATAATTAGTTTTTTTCACATTTATTTCAAGCGATTTTTATTTTATTAATCGATTTCTATCTATGTATTGAAGAAAAATGGATTTTTTTTTCGACAATTTACCACCATATTATAGTTTTTTATCGCTGGCGCCCGAACTAATTTTTTTTAATGAAACTAATTATGCCATTCCGTGGTCCTATATCAAGTACACAAAATCCTCAAAGTTTTGATCTTTTATCTTTAAAATTAAGCTATATTTAGGGGTGGACACTAGTGTTGGGACACCCGGTACAATATGATTATTCGTCAATATGAATATAATGAATGAACGTGAAAAACTCAGCGTAATTGTTGTTATTATTAGATTAGGTATTTAATGAAATTTAATTTTCACAGTTCTGTCTTCACCATACCATTTAGGGATGTGTTGTTCAGAAAAATGTTATTGCTGTTCAATAAAGAGATAGCTGCGTAATTGATATGATTTTTTTATTCTATTAATTTGTTTTTTGTTCTTACCGTATTATTTTTAATATCATCATACCTAATTCATATAAAAAGACCCTCTTCACCAAAATTCTAACCAGTGAGATTTTTACGTTTGTTTGGAAACCCATTAGTTGCGGTTCCTAAAAAATGTCAATAAAAATTAACTTGTTAGTTAAACATTTTATATTTCTATGGGTTTATTTAGGATATTTATAGGTACAAATTCCATAATTTAAATATAAAATAATTTATTTAACAGGATAATCGAAAAATTGCTAGCAAGTGCTTAAGCTGATCGTGCATGTAGCTTTTGGCTTGCATTTTTAGTTTTTAACAGCGTTAAATTTCGAGAACAACAATATTTTGGAAAAGGAGTTGTTAGGGATTTTTTGAACATTCTTCATACATATTTAAGTACAAAATATTAAAAGAACTTATGATTATCACTTTTTCAAAAATATAGTTGACCTGTTATAAGCAGCAGCTTATATTGAATAGTGAAAGCTCAAATAATAATTCCTATTTAGTATAATATAACCTTTTAAGAGTTTATTAACAATTTTAAGATTTATAACGGCATGTTGAACATTTATACAGGGTGATTGATTGAGACGGGACAGTAGACATAATAATATGGAGAACGAAGTAAGGAATCGATTCGAAATTTTGGTTACGGCCATAACGGTATATCCGTGAATGAAAATATTTTAAAATATTGCGTATACAGGGTGTCTGCTTAAGGCTGGCCACCGGCTATATCTCGGAAACTAATGGGCCTAGAACCTCAAAATAAAAAATTTCCAGACATAAGTGATCATGAGAAATTCAATGAAAATATTTTCAAGATGGCCGCGCTTCCGGAAATACAGGAAGTTGACACCTACTTCGTTATTTTAACAGGAACATCCTGTATATTATTATATTTTTGAAATGTCTGAAAAAATCTAATACAGGTGGTTTTCACCATTGGAATTTAGATTGAGCGGTTTATGAGTTATAAACAAGTGAAAATCGAAAATTTTCAACTTCAAAGCAGTCTAGAACTAGAATGGCTCAAGATATCCAAAAACGGTTTACATGTCCCTATCCTAACTTTTCACGTTTTATCCCAATATGTGAAGTAAATTTTGATACAGGGTGATGAAAATTATCCGATTTTTCATCACCCTGTATTAAAATTTAAACCACATAGTAGGATACTATGTGAAAAGTTAAGATGGGACATGTAAACCGTTTTTGGATATCTTGAGCCGTTCTAGTTCTAGACTGTTTTGAAGTTGAAAATTTTCGATTTTCACTTGTTTATAACTCATAAACCGCTCAATCTAAATTCCAATGGTGAAAACCACCTGTATTAGATTTCTTGAGACATTTAAAAAATATAAAGTTTTACAGGGTGTTTCCGTTAAAATGACGAAGTAGGTGTCAACTTCCGGTATTTCCGGAAGTGCGGGCATCTTGAAATTATTTTCATTGAATTTCTCTTGATCACTTATGTCTGGAAATTTTTTATTTTGAGGTTATAGGCCCATTAGTTTCCGAGATATAGCCGGTGGCCAGTCTTAAGCAGACACCCTGTATTATGTTGAATGTTCCAAATATTTTTACATTTTCGGCATGCCTAAAAAATCCAATGAGAATGTTTTTTTCGGTTGCAGTTTAAATTGAGTAGTTTAGGAGTTATATAAACAAGTGAAAATCGTAATTTTCCAATTTCAGTGTACAACGAGAACAGTTCTAGATCTAGGAAAACGGCTACATGTCCCCATCTTAATTTGTATGCGGTATCCTATTATTGTGTTTTTCAAATTTTTATACAGGGTGATGAAAAATCTGGTAATTTTCATTATCCTGTATAGAAATTCAAACTTCAGCATTTAGGATACAGCATAAAAAATTAAGATAGGGACAATCGACATGTAAGCCGTTTTCTTATCTCTAAAGGACCGTTATTCTCATTGTACACTGCTTTCAAGTTGGAAAATTGCGGTTTTCGCTTTTTGATAACCCATAAACCACTACTTTTAAGTTCCAACTGTAAAAACCATTCTTATGGCAATTCGAAAATACAATAATATATGGATGGGTCATTCCATTAAAAAAAGATGGTAGCCATTTCCGGTATAACCGGAAGAGTCGCCGTTTTGAAGATATTTTCATTCAACGGATCATATGCCTTCATGCCCGTAACCAAAATTTCAAATGGATTCGTTCCTTTCGTTCTTCACATTATTTCTAATGTCCCGTCTCAATTAATCACCTTTTATAATCACGTGACGAAAGAGAAAGACAAGTATCAGTAGTTCGCATTTTTATATACGTATCCACGTATACGTAAATCTTATTTTTTATACCTAATTATACTCAAGAATAACGAAATTTCACAAAATTAAGTCTTGCGAAAAATTCGGAAAGGTTGCTTAACCTCTTCCACTCCAGGTAAATTACACATGTGGATATTTTATAATGTGCATCAGGGTACCATGATATCCACATGTGGATACGACATATTTTTATTGTCTTCTATTAAAAATCCATAATTATGCTATGGGTTTAGCTATGGGTTAAGCTACCTATATGGTATGGCGAAAAAATGCTCTTACCCCCACCAAAATTAGTTGGTGTTTTATGGTCACTGTCGCGACCGGCAGCGTACAGTTTACCGTTAGTAAGCAACAAATCCAAATCGCTCTAATTGCTTATTTCAACACTTGTTTTTGTCACTATAAATGGGTTTTACATTACGTGTCATAAAATAGTTATTTATGCAACAAGTGCATAAAGTGCTACTTTTTTTCACGATTGGGAAGTTTGACCGCATGAGCCGCAGGCGAATGCGGCAATCCCAGAAGTGAAAAAAAGGCACTTTATGCATATGTTGCATACAAAATTTTATCTACGAGTGACTTAAATTAGAACTAAAAGTTATTATTATAAAATAAAATCTTTCCAATGCATTCATATCTTATGTAAGTGTTTCTTTGAAGCTATTAAGGCTTTTTTCATCACGTCAGTTCATAAAGGTGACATATTGCTTCTTTAGATTTTTGAGGTAGGTACCTAACAGATTTTGTGAAGCCATATTTGATTGAATAATAATTTCTTCTAGTGCGGAAGATATTTCATTTATGATTAAATGTAAACATAAAATATGTCAATTATATAGCCACATTTGATTGAAAAATAATTTCTTCTGGGGTAGAAGATATTTCATTCATTGAATCATCTACAATGGTATCCATTTTAGGTAACTAAACGACGCAAAACACAAAATATTAATTGTAGGTACATAGATCTGGCGCACTGCTAATAAACTGCGACGTTTCTCTAGTATAGGTTGATGTCAACAAGCATTTGGAGCGGTTGGCATCGGGATAAGTACTATGTAATTCAGCGTTCAGCGTCTCGTATTGCAGTGCGAACGCCCCGGTCGAGCCAACTGAGCCGAGCCGCTAGCGTTCACTAGAACTTCCACTAGGCGAGCGTGCATGCATTAACGTGTCAGATTTAGCGTTAAATAATGAACCGCGCTACGGCACTTTATTACACCCGAACTACTTTATTTCACTCTTCAAGATAATCATACATTTTATGAACTAAGAAACCTCTAAAAAAGTGCATTTTATGAATCACTCGTAGATAAATATATTTAATTTAGCCTTTACAGCGCTCGTATAACACGATATCCATATTTGACCACGATGAAACTGCCCGGAATCAACTATGATTTCAATAATTGAAGCCAGCCTACACACATGAAATTTATTTATTTTTTAGTAAATTTCACAGAGAAGTAGCTTCTTAGGGTGTTTTTTGATACGGAAATATGTTACAGTGATTCACGATATTTAGATTCACCAGAAAAATACGGCGAATCGTTTAGAAATATTGATTTAAAGTAGGACTTGGGAATTATACCAGTTCGGATCTTTCGATAAGCAGCGAAGTATTTTCTGATGATCGTATGTACCCGTAAATCGTTAATGTAGGAGGAATTGGAATTGATAAAAGATTTTATGGAAATTACTTTTTATATCTTATATTTCCTGTCAGAAAATTACTTTATAAGTAACGCTTGAATTTCTAAAATTCTTTCATGCGGCAATTTTTAGCCATCTAACTTCAAGCCTGTCAAGAGGAAAAGGCACATTATCGAATGAAGGAAAATTCATTCAAATGCATTCAAAGCACATATAAAAATAATTACCTTTATAATTAGTTTAAAGATGATGCTCTTAAGTTAGGATCGTTAATTTTGATGCCTTTTTCAAATGACAACTATTTCGCTATAAAGGCTAAAAATTGAATCATTTACATAACTCAGAGCATAGCATGCCGTAAATTCTAAGTACTATATAAATACCATTTTCCTTTACAATTGGAAGCTGAAAATTTATAAATGTTCATGTAAAGGTACTTGAAATCTATAGAAAAAACTGTAGCTTATTACTCTAATTTTAAATCTATTTTTCCATCTAATAAGTTGCCTGGCATCTAATAAAAACGTTTCTTACAATGTTATCTACTTTTTATTTATAACTACCTATATAGTTATAAAACTTGATTTATGAGGCTGCAAAATTCGTAAACCCAAACTTCGAGACATTATTAAAACAAGTAAATTTATGGGACAATTTGCAAAATGGATTTCTTCAAGTGGTAATTTTCACGATGATAAACACAGAAAGCTGCAAGTAGTTTCTGTGTGAAGGAAATAGCACCTGCTGCTATAATAAGTATAACTTGAGCTTTTGACATAAAAGTGGTGCTTTATGGCGCTTCTGTTGATTTAAGTGCTGCCGAAGGAAAATTGTTTGGATTTCCTGGACCTGGCTACATTTTTATAGATAGATAAGTATTTATTTTTCATTCGTTTTTCATTTCACTAAAAGCATAGAGGGTCACCACTTTCCAGACTGGCTATAGAGCTAATGCACTCTAGAAATTGGAAACAACAAATTTTTCAAATTGCTGCTAAGAGGCGAACAGAGTCTCGTTTTTATTGAAAATAAATTTCCTTACTCTGAATCTCAACTCTCTGCCAAACGTCATAATAGGTACGAGTATATAAGAGGTATATACGACCGCATGAATTTTTAAAAATTATAATAATTAAAAGCTACGTGCGGGAAAAAATTAAATTCACTAGGTGTTAGGAATCGCATTGGCAAATATTGAGATAATTACAATTGATTGGTAGGTCCCTACTTATTCCCCAAGTTCTTCAATCAACAGCTGAAAGTGTCGATAGGTAATTACTTTATAATTTCCCATAGCTATACCTGCTTTAACATATATAATTACTTAAAAAATTAAGTTTGGGTAAACCAATTTTTCAAGGCAACCTGTCTATTTGACTCAAATTATTCTGTATTTTAAACAAGTTTGAATAATACGCTTATATGTAGAAATTCTTTGCTGTGCAATAATTATTGAATATAGTGATTTTATTTACAAGAATAAATACTGCTCTTGTGCGAATACTTACTTTGGAGGCGTGCAAGATTTGTGTTTAGTGGACTTGTGAGATGTGAGTTTTTAAGTGTTTATAAATGTAAGGCGGTGTCGGTCACCTTTATAGTGATTCCCTCGTCCTCCTCCTCCTCCGTCATCGTGGTTAACCGTTTATCAGACTTACTCTTTTCAGTCCTCTTCTCCTCCTTCTTCACTTTTTTCTTTTTGAAACGACTTGAACATGCAATAAAAACAAATCAAATAATATTGCGCAAAACTTCGCGGAGCTTTAAATAATTCTTACTTATTAAAATTTTTACTCCTCACAGTTCATTTAATTTGTTAAATTAAAAAGTGTCAGTATTAAGAAATTTAAGAACGTTATTAAGGAGTGGTAGTTTCATTTTCGTGTGTTATAAAAAATTGTATTTGCAGTATATACCTACTTATGTCGCAAGATACCAGTTGTCTTTCTAAAAACCATTATTATTATTATGAGTCACACCAAATTTTGATTATATCTCGATGTTGGAAAACAAGCAACATGATAAGCTAAAGTTTTTTTTTCAAATTAAAAGTATTCACGGTGTGAAACAATTAATTCATTCATAAAACTTCTCACGCATTTAAGATTAATTTTTAGGAACTATAATATTTACCTGGTTTTAGTTGAGCTTTTTTTCTTGGTTTTCTCTTGTGAGCGGTTCTCGTCATTCACTTGCTTCCAAATGCCGGTTTTGTTGACTTCTTCAGTGATGTTAACAGAAGACAGAGGTATATTCATAACATTGCCGTTAGCTAGTGGGATTTTCAGGTTACCTTCAGACTCAAGCTCTAGAGGATTTTTTCCGCCTTTACTCTGTAAAGTTATCCACCTTCGTATACGCTATCAATTTAACAATTTAACATTAAATATTACAATTAAAAGTAAGTTTATTTCTCTTTTAATGTTACTGCAGCATTGAAAGCCTCTAATGGAAGCCTCTAATGGATTGAAAGTGCAGTGCACAAATACAACCTGTTAGCATTTGTGATTTTGGAGATTTGACTATCTATGAAATTTTTTGTCTTTAACTAAAATTTATATATTGCACAGATAAATAAATTGATCCAAAAATGCTGTACCCAGCATTTTATTTCACCAGGTAAAACAAATGAACACTTGAAATTCCAGATATAACGTTTATGTGCGTAGCGCTCCAGATCTTAGACAAGGAAAGAAAGGACACTGCGTAGCCGTAAAAATTCATGAACCGTAGCAGAAAGTTTTTGTATTCGGTTAAAAAAGTAATATTTGCTTTGTTTTATTTAAATTTTACGCAGTTATTGCATCCAGAAGAAAACATTAAATTAGTTTACTAATACTCTAACGGGTCGCTCTGGTGCCGGTGCCATTTTGTCACACTTTTGCACAAGCAGTTACACGTCCCCTCTCTTTCCTAGTTTAAGTTTCAGATAATAGGTAGGTATGTAAATTTTTGTTTTGTTTAAAAGTGTAAATATGTACATGTGTAAAGTTTTTCTGTTAAGTATCACTTTATTTACTGTGCAATATAACTCTCCATCCATTATTAGCGTGTTTTTTTTTTCGAAAATTATTTTCTTTTGCGTTGTGTCGATATTTTATTAGTAGGCTAGGCATATTAGAATTCTCAGCGTAAAGTTTTGATACAGTTTTTTTTCTCACCCTCTATATTTTTTGGGTCGCTGAACACGAGTTTGAAGTTTGCTGGCAAAAATTTGGCTCGCAACTTTTTTTTTGCACTTTTTGCCCAAATTTTTGGTCATTTTTTAAGTTTTTGGCTTAAATCTCAGAGAGAAAGTGTTTTTTTCGACAAGCCCATTCTACATGAAATTAAAGTAGACAAAATTTCCTACATATTTCTCATAAATAACGGTTTTTTTGGAAGACTAACCGTTCCGCCTGTATAGTGCGCCAAAAAACATATTCCCATTGCCTTAGGGTTTTGGCTATAATTTTGATTTTCTCACCCTGTAGGTTTTTTGGGCCGCTGGATAATTTTTAGTTTGCTGGTGGAAATTTGGCCCGTAAATTTGTTTTTTTTTTGAATTTTTTGCCCAAATTACTGCATTTTTTGAAGTTTTTGGCCTAAATCTCATGCAGAAAGAAAGCGCTTTTCGACAAGCCATTCTACCCAAAATTAAATAGAAAAAATTTCCTACATTTCTAATAAATAATTGTTTTTTTTGGAAGACTAACCTTTCCGCCGGTAGAGCGTGCCAAAAAACATATTCCCATTGACTTGGGTTTTGTAAAGTTTTGCTGTAGTTTTGATTTTCTCACCCTGTAGGTTTTTTGGGCCGCTGGACAATTTGAAGTTTGCTGGTGAAAATTTGGCCCGCAACTTTGTTTTTTTTTGCACTTTTTGTCGTCCAAATTATTGCACTTTTTTCAAGTTTTTCCCAAATCTAAAAAAGAAAGCGGTTTTTTTGACAAGCCCATTCTGCACAAAATTAAAGTAGACAAAATTTCCTTCATTTTCCATAATTTTGTCTTCTTTAAGTTGAGTTGTCAAAAAAACGCTAAACGCTTCCTTTCTGAGACTGAGAGGCTAAAAGAATGTAATTTGGACAAAGACAAAAGTGCAAAAAAACAAAGTTCAGGGCAAAATTTATGCCAGCAAACTTCAAAGTCATATTCAGCGACCAGACACAGAGGGTGAGACAATCAAAACTATGGAAAAACTTTCCTCTAAATCCCCTTTTTATTCCTAATATGCCTTAGCCTATTATAGTGTATTTTGGCATGATATGCAGTAAGATGAAATGAATGCAAATTATTGCAGCTGCAGCTGTTGATCCGTTATTGAAGCTGTGTTGTGGGAACTTTGGATGAATGGTGATTGCAGTTGCTTTTGAACTAATTCGAATCTGGTGCTAATAGAAATAAATGCGAAAGTGAAAATAAAACAAAAATTAATAACTAAAATAGTTTATTTAAGCGTACGTGAAATTAAACAATACTGTATAATAAATAAATATAAAGAAACAAACAATATAATATACGATGGAATGTGTAACAAATGGAGGTACTCGTATGTACATATACTCGTACGTACAGCTAGGTATGAGATTATGTGGAATAAATAATAACAAATTACCTAATATAAAATTACTAGAAGCTTTGCATCATCAGTGAAACTTTAAAACATTAAAAAACCTAAGTAATATCAGTGCATGTCTTACCTACAACTTTAAAACTTTCACCTACAGTTATTTTTCAACTACCTATTTACTAATACCATAACATTCAAAAAGATATTATCACACGCTTTTTTAAATAATTAATTGGCACCTACATTATAGTTCAACCTGATATGGTTTACTTAATTATACGGTCATCACAGAGGGTGATCATAAATACCTTCCAATACTTAATAAGGTGTACTTTATAGGTAGTTAATTCACGAACCACGAAGAAAATTCACATACTTGAATGTATGTAACGATTCTCGAAAGTTTCTTGTGTTTTGGTAACGTTATAGTCTTTGCAGTTCAAAAAACGTATTTTTTATTTATAAAGTGGCGGATTTTCAGATGAAGTGAGTCGAAGTGCCCTTCACCTACTTCCAAATAAATAATGTATTTTCGAAGTTGGAAATATTGATTTTCGTTTAAAATTAATTGAATAAAAAATTTGTCCTTGAAAAAACCCTTATATTTGGTGTTTTCCAGATAATATATTTCGTCAGATAAAAAAAAAAAATTATTTTTTCAAAGTAGTAGCAGTTTTTATATTTTTTTTTAGACTTCTTGTTCGACCCAAATATCCATGCGAGCTCTGGTTATTAAAAAAAATATGTTAGCATCGTAAACTAATAAAATACTTTTTTTAATAAGAAATTAACTACCTATTTATTAATTAACTACAAAAACACCACGACTATAAAAAACCTTGACATATTCAATGTACTTACATTTATTTACTTTTTTCAATTCAGCATTTTATATCAAAAGTTACTAACCACCACTAACTAACTACTAAAGGGTATTTTTGATCACTCTGCATTAAACATGTGAACAAGATTGGTCCTTTTCAAAAATAAGAAGACTTTTCATATTGTGAAAGTGAGAGGGAAATCAGCAGTCAATTTCTTGTAAAGTAAAATAAAAGGTTTTGCACAAGCTATAATATGCTTTACCCACTTCGTATATAAGAACCCTACACCATATAGACAGATATTTATTATTAAGTGTATTATACATGCATGGTTGTCATAGTTCCAATATAATATATGTACTTTCTCAAACTGTTGTCATCTAGGAACACAAACCACTCTTAATTTTAGTTATAAAATTACATTGTGCCTACTGTTCAATAATATGAGTCATTTTTTGAGAATCAAGCAAATGAGAATGAAGGAGTTAGGTAAAAAAATTATCTGAATTACAAAAAAATCGCCACTGGAAGCATCAGTTCAGTTATAGGAGATCTTTTTTGAGTGGTTTATGTTTAAGAAATAAAAACGGTGTAATAGTACATTTATATTTCAAAAAGCAATTTTCAGTATTTTTTATTTTACTATGCATGCACATGAAAGGGCTTACACATATTTTAGCGAGCGGGTGCGGCTTTACCATTAATTTATTTACCATTTAAGGAGAAATAGAGATATCAAAAATCGACACCCTGTGAAAACATCTCTTCTATAGAACCATGATCAATTTAAAAGCATTGATTAGTGCGACAACAATTACTATTCTAACACCTTGAAATTGTTAAAAGAGCTATTATGCGATCTCATTCATAATAATTGATTATTCATGGATACATCTTTTAATACTAGGAACTATAATCGAGAAAAATAAGATAAAAAAGTACCTAACATTCAGAAATAGAAAGAAAATAAGTTTTTAAAAAAGGACCCTAACTTTATCCACTGATGTGAGATTTATTTACTGTATGCTTGGTAGTATTTTGATAAAGAATAACTTTCAAAAATTCACCACATGGTCCGTTTCAATTATTGGGGGCTATATAAAAGTGCTATTTTACTCAGACAATAACAACCATTAATTGCCCTATATTTTATTTACATAAGAGGTGGTTCCAAAAATAATGCCAGTTATATTTTTGGAAATTACCAGTATTTGTGCTTTGGAAATTTACCGGATGGGAAGGCATTACGTTGTTGCGTTCATTTTTGAGCACAGCTTTAGGAGATTAGTCAATTGTAATTATTTTTATTAATTTTACACCTATATGTGCGAACTTTCAAGTAAAACAGACTATACATATCGTTTGAAGTAGCTTATTTTGCAAGTTTTTTTTAAAGGTTGAAATAATTTACAAATAATGCGATTCGTCGAAAATTCCATGCTGCATTTTCCCACTTAAAAAAAAATTCCTACAGTTGTACAGCAATGGAAATCTGTCGAAGATATCCCTTCAAGTACTAACCCGTACTCTATATGCGAAATGAACATCCGCTATGCACCAGAAAAGAAACCGAAAAAGCATATTGATCGAAAAAATGAAATTGTTTTGTGGCGCAGAAATTATTTAAATAAATTTCGGGAGTATCGAACAAAGTAACATATTATTACGCATATTCAGACCCACATAAAATATATTACAATCGTATTCAGAAGAACTTCTTTCAAACTGGCAAGTCGTGCGCCACTGACATCTTCTTTCCGTCAAAACTGATAAGGTCTCTTTCGATTTGGAACTGCACTAAAATCGGTTGAAAATATCAAGATCCACCCTACTAAAGTTTTGTCACATTAGACAACAAAATGCAAAATTTAAACATTTAAACAACAGTAATCGATAATTCATGTCGCAGCTGCTGAGGTGCGGGGTAACAAATCCCGGTGAAGCTTGTAACGAATTCCGAGGCATTCGTAGTTAATTATTATTTATTTTAATTAATCGAGGGGTTTATCAGAAGGATACAGTTTTTACAGCGGTGATTAGCAGGTTATTTCGCCGGCACCGGCTATATAAGCAGACCCAACGGAGAAGCAGGCAGATCTTCCGAGGAATTGACTCGCGAACCATCTCCCTCCCTGTGAACTGAGCTAGGAGGTCTTCAGGAGGCATGTAATGAGTGCACTCCGTCCAGTACCCAGCCGGCTACAGCAGGTCGATGAAATGAGTCGAGCCTAGCTGTAACTGGACGTCGGGAGATCGATGAGAGTGAACTGAGCTCTGATCGACTGCCGATCATAACAGGGAATCAACCGGAGCTGTAGTGAAGTCCCGGCGGGTCCTTTCAGACGACGCCTGGCCTGTATTAAGGGCCAGGCAAACCAGACGTCGGGTCGCAATGTAATGAGTTGTCGATCCGGCAATCCCGTCACGTCGCGTATTCCGGAGGCCGCAGCAGCCGGAGACACGCACACGCAGCGTGCGGTGGTAAGAGAGCGACTGACGCAGCGCAGCGGAGCCGAAGGTGAATCGGCCGACAGACCGACCAATCAACAGAGGTGCGTGTCCCGACGCAGGTATCTCTCACCAATCAGACGGCTAGCAGTGGACGAGCGCCGGCCCAGATGGTTCAGTGGTCAATAATATTAATCTAACAGATACAGATATGTGTAACTACCGTGCTTGTAAATAAAGGTTTTTATAATTTTTATTGACTTGTCACGGGTAAAAGGGGGCAATTATCCATCCCTGGGTAATCATCTCTACCATACCGAAAATCCCGTTACAAGCTTAATAAGGCTTTTTAGATGCAGAAATGAAAAGGAAGGAAACGAAAAAAAAATTTACAAGAACTTTATTTGGTGGTCATAGCAAAACCATCAACGAAGAAGGACTACTGATAAGGACTGAAATTTTTTATACGAGGAAATGAATATTTCCTCATTTTATTTATAGTTAAAAAGACAAACCAGAAGTAAGCATATGCACGATTAAACAGATTTTAATCCTTTATAATTAATTTTTTTTTAATGTTTGTGGTTCTACCAAAAGGTGCATTTATGCAGACCTCAAAGGTCAGAGATCAAAATCCATTGAAGCCTAGCGAAGCTGGGAGAAAAGTTATCAGAAATAAAAAGGTTGAAAATGCATTTTATAAACATGTAAAATTTTCTCATTAGTTTTCCCATTCAAGCAGCTTGGAGTAACATTTTAATGAAATGATAGTAACTAATGAAGCATAAAAGTCCAGTTGAGTATTAAATAAAACTTAAAAGAGAAAATGCTGGATACTCACGAGCAATGATGCTGCCCCTAATTTGTGTGTCAGACTCTCCTGTGGATTTTTTTTACACAACTAGGTATAGTCTATGCAATGTCAATTGAAACAGTAAAAAAGTAAAAAGCGGCTGATGATACGTAATTCTTTGATGAAAAATACACGGCGTAAAAAATACTTTACACTTTTATGTAAAAATATGTAAAAAACATTAAAATTATTTTTTGCGAAATAAAAATAATATTAGATGAAGAGTCAAAATGACAATTATTTATTTTTTTTTAACACAAAATTACACTGATATAGATATTAATTATGTGTATCTACAGCACTTTACAAAATTTGTGTTTCATTCTATCAGATAAAAAATTAAAGCACATATCAGACTTGGTTGAACCAATCGACTCCCGTCTTTGCCCAATTCGTTCACAGAAATGTTTGTCCATTCCACGTGGACTGTCGACGATTAGTGTTGAATAATAATTCTACAGCGGGTATTATAAAGACTCATTAAGTTAACGGGCAGATTTCTGTGGCCTTCTGTGGAAGAAGGTATCGAGTCTAAGTGGAAATTTTTTAAATTTATCTATTCTTGACATGAAAGTAATTACAAAAATGTTAATAAAAATAATTTCTCGTCGATATTAGCTTCAAAAACGAGCACAGAAATCTGCCCGTTAGCCTAATGAGCCTTTATATTAGTCATATCTTTGATTTTATTTAAATTTTTTATTTAAAAATTTATTTAAATGTGCAATATCCATAATACTGACGATATGCCCTTAAAATAATTTATGTTTTTGATTTTTCAATTGAGGATGCAAAGACTATACTTGACTTTTAGTTATCTGCTTGAATTTATTCAACTTCTTAAGCTTATGAACTATTACTCTAACAAAATAACTTAGTGGCGTGTGTGAGTCGGACGAACATGTAAATATTTTGAGCCGGAACAAGATTACTTCCCCCCTCCGTTTTCGAGGATGCTGAACACGATGACGTTGTCAGAATTTCTCTTTGGGGTTGCGCAACCCCTCAAAACGGCCAAAAACCACCCCCTAGAGAGAAAAACCGCGCTTCAATCCATTTCCCTGCAAAAAAACCTTTCCCCCGTTTTCGAGGATGCTGAGCACAATGGAGGTGCTGGACATCGCGTGCGACCCCGACCAACCCCTCCACCGGCCAATACTCACCCCCGAAATGGGTGATTTTTTTTTATGTAGGCCAAACGATGGACTTTTTCGAAAAACTTTTTGAAAATTCAAGTACAGAATCACAATGGCCATAATTTAAAATTATTTTGGAGTATAAAGGGTGTCTCATATGACAGTGACATATCAAAGTTATGTTTTTTTAAATGGAATGCTCCTATGTTATTGCATTTTTAGATTGTCTGAGAAGAGGAAATAAGATTGGCTTTTACAGTTGGTGTTTAAATTCAGAAGTTTTTGAGTTATAAACAAGTGAAAATCGTCATTTTTTAAGTTCAATGCAATGTACAACGAAAACGGCTGAAGATAGAGAAACACGGCTTACATGTCCTTATTTTAACTTTTCATGTACTATCCTATGATGTAGATGAAATGTTTATACAGGGTGATAAAAAATTTGAAAAATCTGAGATTTCTCCACGCGTCGCCAAATAAAAAAATCAAAGAAAGTACAAATTATACCATAGGATAGTACATAAAAAGTTAAAATAGGGACATGTAAGCCGTTTTTCTCCATCTTGAACCGATTTCGTTGTACAGGGCCTTGAACTCAAAAAATGACGATTTTCACTTGTTTATAACTCAAAAACTTCTGAATTTAAACACCAACTGTAAAAGCCAATCTTATTTCCTCTTCTCAGACAATCTAAAAATGCAATAACATAGGATCATTCCATTTAAAAAAATATAACTTTGATATGTCACTGCCATATGGAACACTCTTTTACTCCAAAATAATTTTAAATTATGGCCATTGTGATTCTGTACTTGAATTTTCAAAAAGTTTTTCGAAAAAGTCCATCGTTTGGCCTACATATACATTAAAAAAAAATCACCCATTTCGGGGGTGAGTATTGGCCGGTGGAGGGGTTGGTCGGGGTCGCACGCGATGTCCAGCACCTCCATTGTGTTCAGCATCCTCGAAAACGGGGGGAAAGGTTTTTTTTTGCAGGGAAATGGATTGAAGCGCGGTTTATCTCTCTAGGGGGTGGTTTTTGGCCGTTTTGAGGGGTTGCGCAACCCCAAAGAGAAATTCTGACAACGTCATCGTGTTCAGCATCCTCGAAAACGGAGGGGGGAAGTAATCTTGTTCCGGCTCAAAATATTTACAATTTTCGGGTTTTTTTCCGACTCACACACGCTACTAACTGGTGCAGGAATAATCGAATTACCTATACTTTTATTAATAATGGAAAAAGGCAAACGCAAATAATCAACTATACTATTAGATGTCTAAAATGTACTGAAAATCGCGTTCAAATTAAATCTGAAGAGCCTTAATCGTGAAATAAAGCCTAAAGTTCTCAGCTTAGTAAATCCGCCTCAGTGAAGTGGAATAGAGCTAAGCTGTGGCACATTACGTCGTCAACAAAGCTGATGTCTGCCTAACAAGCAGGCAAAGGACTCTTGAACAAAATAATTACGTAACATACGGGGATATATGTATTTGATTAAAAGTTGAACTTCATCATACGTTCAGTTTATAAACACTGCTCACTGCTCTTCTGATTTAATTAGGTCATACTTTATCAGTTTATTTTTAATTTTATTGCATTATCAGTTTAAAGATGGCTTGTATCTTCTTAAAATAATTACCCAGTTTTGGAGCCTTATAAGTACCTACTTCAGTCGATTCGTCAACTAGGTAACTAGGTAATATAACTACTTCACTGATGAGAAGCCAGAGATCTTCCTTTCAGTTTAAATGATTATTAAATGATAAAAACTGTCATAAAGACTGTTATACTCTCCAAAAAGTTTATTTTATGTCATTTCTTTAAGGACTTAAGGACCATCGTGAGTGAACTTGAAAAATCGGCTACTTCAAACGACATAAATATTCTGTCAATCGGGATCATTGCTTGCTTGTAAATTCTTCTCAAATTTACCAAATAACTATATCAACAATAATAATTATAAGCAATAATCAACACGTGTCCTAAGGCCTAGGCACGACATCTCAAAGCTGTCCCCCTCCTTTATCTCCTTTCATTCTAAACGAATAAAGGAAAAGCCAATGCTATTTCTTTTCCTCTTCCACCACTAGCTTAGGAACGGTTCCATTTCCCTTGTTCGCATGCCCCTCTAGAATTAATTTGGGCCCTAAGAGACACCTGACAGCCTTTGTGGCGCAGCCCACTACCTCAATATCCTGCTTGAGCATCTCGTGGTGGCGCTTCGTCATTTCCGGCATGATGTCGTCCAGGATCTTCAGCTCCCTTCTGGTGAACATCAGGTCTAGGGACTTGCGGATGCCGATCATCACCACCAGCATCAACGGGAAGAAGATGGATGTGGTAGAGAAGGATTTTATCATCCAGAGACAGATCAGACATCCCAGCTGGATGAGGGTGAACATGTGGACACGTTTTATTGGGACCTGAAAAAATTTCATTAGGTTTGTTATTATTAAACTTAAATAGTTCTAAATCTTATAATTAAAAGATTTTGAGAAGCATTTTTATTTAATCCTGAAAGATTCAAGCGTGACCTGTCTCTGATTTATCTAATTAAGCATTTTGAAATTATAAAAATGTTTTGAGAGAGATGTCACCTTAGCAAACAATTTCTCTGAAGTCATTATTTGAAGTTTGATCATACACTTCTCAAAAAATCTCAGCTGCTCAGATAATTTTGGACAAAAACGATTTCTGAAAACTTTAGATTAAGACATAGGTACCGTTGTCAATGACAAAGCGCGATTGAATCTTTACTGGTGCTTGTATCGGTAGCTTTGTAACGCGTCTTTCAACAGTTCCAATAACCGTTCCAGTCGTTACCATTTGCATCAATTAAATATTTCCGTGACGCACGGTGTAGTAATTTCGTCGAGCACTCTGTATAGCGCTGTCGATTGCATAGGTACAGCAATATTATCGTTCGGGTCGATTCGTTTCCGCTCTCGGTAGGTTAGGTAGTTATTAACGTTAGTTACTTCCTACTAAAACTCTATAACAAACCACCTGTTCTATTTTAATTAGTTTTATTAATAATGTTTAGCAGCTAAATCATCCTTCCGCCCTCTCAGTCGAGGTAAGTATGTTATCTTCTGTAATTATGTCTTGTTATCGCGACACCGGTGGGTGCCGTGTTCAAGATGGCTGATGGAATTTTTCATGATTATGTTTATTAAATTTATTATTTTCTGACACATAGGTATCTACTTTTCATTTTACCATTATTATATTGTCATATTATTGACTGTGAAACCTCGAGAGTATTGGAAGTTTTAGTAACTTCGTGTTTTAATATCTTAAAATAACGTGAAGTGGTCGAATTATTTATTACACCAAGCACTCTCGAGGATTCACGCTGACTTATTCCGTACTGTGTTCTGAGTTCCTCTGATTTATATCTTAAAGGAGTTCCCCTCTTTTTCCCTGGGTGCCTTGTTCATCAGGATTAAAGCGACATGAAGGGCTAGTACCAGTACCAGTACCAGTAACTCCATTTACCAACACCATGCCGGTAAACCGGATGCCGAGTTAGGTAATATTTTTATAATTTCTTTCGCGATTCTTCCACATTCGTGTAAACCCTATAATCTGCTCGGGTTCTTGAATTAAAAATTTACGTTTCCTGGAAAACTCTCACATTTCTTAATTTGCAGAACAATCAAATATTTATATCTTCTCAAGAAGCTGAAGGTGAACTTTCTCGTCTCTATTTTCGGTGAAGAATTTTCACGTTGCGTGCTTAGTACACTTCTATTTGAAAACTTTTTCAAAATTTGAGCCCTAATTTATTTTACTTTGAAATATAAAATTCTAAAAAAGTTTGTACTAGGTATTCCTTAAAAATTTTACTCAAATGAATGTAGAAACTTGAGTTATTTTTACGACCTCAATGATAATTTTATGGTAGCTACACTTCAAGAAAATGAATAATCGTCAGATATTGAAAAAAAATTCAAAAGTAATTTTCTCATTCTTTACATTTATTCACCCACGCAGTATCCTCGTCGATAACACATTTATGCTCTCGGAAGTAACGTAGGGGCTCTTTCCTTTTAGGTTTCATTTCACCTTGACAGAAATTCCTAAGGCTGCGCGCTAGGGCTATAATATGAACTTCGATTTTCATTCTCTAATGTAGAATGTAGGGCTAAAATTGAGAACTTCGTGCTTCTGGTCGTATCTTACTGGAATTAAATAATTTTGACGTTACCTCAATCGACTATTAAAGTAGCAACTTGATCGGAAAGTTCTCTCTTTTTGATTATACATTGATGACTCCTGTACAAAATTGATGAGTTTTAGAGGTTTATGTTGTTTTTTACAATCAATTGAACTGGAATTGAAGTTGATGTTGTCTGTATAAGAGAAGTAATGTTATATTGGAAGTAAATTTTTGAAGCATTTTAAAAGTGGAAAAATAGTCTAAAAGACTGATTTCGTTTCCCTCTTGCTGACAGTTTCGTTAAACTTTATTTATTCAGCGGACGATGTGAACTGTAAAAGCCGTGAAAGCACCCATCGAATTCTTTTATCACAACCGTAATAGTCTCGTTTTTCATCTAGGTAGGTAAATGGCTGAGGAATATTTTATTCAATCGATTTTCTGTGCAATTTTCTACGTAACAGTTAAATTTTCTAATGTAATTTTTAAACAGTAAATTGACTCGTTGAAAAATTAAAAAAAAATTACACCGAAAAATTTATGTCACATAATTAGCCTCTTACCTATGTAAGTATATGAAATTTTTTTATGACATTATTGCTACTTATAAGAGAAGAATAAAAAAATATACCCAAGTCAACTCACCTGTCGAAGGAACATGTAATCCGGTTGATATTTATTCGGCATAAACATGATCAATAGTCTGTCGAAAAATTGCAATCCTTTCAGTGAGGCAACTCCCATGTACAAGAATACTCCAAACAATACAGGCATTGGAATGTGCCCTAGCATGGGCGTCAGAAAAACGGACAATCCGATCGTCAAGAATATCAAAATGTGCGTTACTCTTTGCTCCCGGACTCCCAAGAACTGTGGTTTCTCTCCAGGGGCAGCACATTCACTTTCCAGTTTCAAGGAATTTACGTGATTGATCGATAACACTGTCGCAGCGACGAACCAAGGCAAGCCCATCATCGAACAGATCTGAATCAGAATCGACAGCACGAAGAGATCCAGATGGTACCCGCATCCTTTTTTCAGTTTGTGTTCTTTTCTGTTGATGATGACTGACGTGATTTGCTGATCCATAAAGATCAGTATGGTACCCAACAGAGCTGGCGGCAGTGCTAAGAATATTGTGTAAATAGGGTTCCGGCCGAATGGTGGAATGAACCAGCCTCTGGATGGTAACGTGGGTTTGAATTCATGGGGTACTTCTAGTTTTGGTGTTGGTATTCCTACTTTATAGTCTAGAAGAGTCATTGACAATATTGCTATAATCACAGCGAAGTCACTGAAAAATTGGCGGACCTATAAAAGAATTGAATTCAAATAATTCGATCTAACAAGTAAAATTATTGTATAATTAGTAGGGTCGTATTCTCAAAACTTTACGATCCGGTTTAGTTCTTTCGTAACTATAAGTTGATAAAATTTGTCTGAGAATACGAGTGTGATAAGATAAGTCTAGAAGTGTAACTTACTTTAGAAGGAAAGAATAACGCATTCTTGAAATCTTTAAATTGCACTGACAGTATGAAGGTTCCCAAAAATAATAGAATTGACATGAGAAATACATCCGGCACATACTGAGGTATATCACATCCTTCACCAAGAAGAGTTGCGTTCAATTCCTGTAAAAAGTTGCATAAATGTAAAATTAATTTCGAAATTTTGTTACAACCACAAGGCAAATTAGTAAGTTTGTTCTCTGTTTAATTCTTGTTTGTTAGCAGAGGAGTTTTCCGGTCTTGTCTGATGTTTACATAAAATGAATCCAATTTGAAGTCATGCTTTTCAATTAGAAGATAATTAAAAGACTTGATGGATTTCAGTGGTCGCGCATGAAGTTTCGCAACAAAGCCGGATATTTAATTCGAATAAATCCACAAGAAAAACAACATTCGGGAAAATCTACGAGCTACATAAAAAGAACCCCATTATTGCTCTTCAGGCGAACATCAGCTTTCGCATTTTATTATTTATGTAGATTTAGGTCTCAAAATCAATACTTGGAACTTGAAGAACCCTGTCGTACAGCGAAGTGAAAGTCTTAAATTTTTCATCCACAAAAACAACTCCGGATGTTACTGCGAGAATGAGAGCAGTATAAACTTTTTATGTTAAATTTAGGCCAACTTGAACCTATAAGCTTTGGACGGTTAGCTTATTCTTAATATTTTTATAAGTAGGTACCCACCTACGAACGTACTGTAATTTCTGTACTTAGCTCATATTGTTATTTTTTTATTGTTACTATTATTTAGTAATATAAGGATGCCAAAGACGTGGGGAGTAGTGTGCAAAAGTACTTATTATTCCCTAGAGAATAATAGGCTATTTCTGTCACGAAGGTGAAAAAAAAGAAAACAACAAAAAAGTGTTAACTTACCAAGCAATAAGTTTTATTTAAAGATGTCCAATTAGAGATTTCTTTATTTTGACTCTTTAGAGTTTCATTGGCATAACAATGACATTCATAACTTAGATTCGTCATCCCTGACGTGTTTATTGGAAATTTCTTCCCTATTAACAGTACGTTTTCCACAGCCTTAAACGAAACTGTCACTTAATATCTGGAAGTAAATTTTGTAAAAAATAGCTTACCTTATAAATGAAAATAAATGCTATCAGAGTTGCAAAGTTCTCTTCAGTGAACCTTGTAATGTAACAAACAAGAGCGCTAGCATCAACAGCTACTAATATCAACAATATAAATGATGTCCAGGTACCTATCCAAAATCGGAAAGACAAATAATCCCAGTCCATAGTTTGGCAAGCGTCATAAACGATAGTTTCAAAAACTAGAACCGGACCGGTGGAACCTAAAATTGTCAGAGGCTGTCCAGAAAATAATCCATATACCATTCCGGACACAAACCCAGAAACTAAAGACTCCATTGCGGCCATATTACGACCGGTGGCTTCAGACAACAATCCCCCAAATGTGATAATTGGCGACAGACAAGCAAAGTAGAGAAATATCCAAGAGGCGATACATTGAGTTGCAAATGCATCTTTAAAATCTGACAAATAAAACGGCAACTTTCTCTTGAGATCATTCCTCAATCCACCAAAAAGCACACCAGACCTGGCCAGACCAGATTCCTCCCTTAACTTCTGCTCTTCTTCTTCTTCATCTACTTTTTCTACAGGCTGCTTTTCAGGTGGTCGTTTTCTTGTATCCTGGGAGGGTATCGCTGCTGGAGGTTCTATTCTAATAGCGGGATCCCATTCTCCAGGAGGCAACACTGTAACGGCATCAAGAAATTCATCTACGCCAGCTAAAAGATGTCCTCTGTTCTTAGCTTTATACGCAACTTCATGAAACACCTCATCTGACATCAACGTCGCCATTGCTCGTCCGATTTCGTGATAACCGGATGCGTTACTTGGAGGCCCAAGGAGGATAAATAGGAAGCGAGTAGGGACAGGTACTTCTGTGAGATCACCTAGAATTGTAGCGGAGTTGAGTCGGATAAAAGCGGAGAGAGTTTTATCGAGGAAGTCAACTTCGCCTACTAAAATGTTGCTAGCTTCTGCACCTTGCGGGATTTTCCGCATGAAATGGAGATTGTGCTGATGGATGTCGCCGTTCATTGCGCCCAAGTCTGTCGAGCTTGAACTGTGGTGTCGGTGGATGGAAATGTTGCTTTTGCTTTTTAGTAAGCCGCCTGACTTCTCCGAACCTGTCAATTGGAATCAATGTTTAGGGTGGAACTATGAAGAGAAGGAGCAAGTCATTTTGTGTTCACTTATGAAAAATATAAAGAATGCTTATTTTATTTTAAGGATAAACGGTAAGTAATTGACTTGCTGGATCTCAGTATTGTTATCATTGCAGAAAAAATAAAGCAATGAAAAAATTATGTTTTAAGTACCTCGAAAAACTAAAGGAACAATCACATTTACTTAAACAGGTGCAATTAGCATGAATGGTAGGTATATGAATATGAATGCGTATATTATATGAATAAGCTAATTTATTTAAAAATTTCGCCTACGAAATGGCATATCAATAATACATGAAAAAAATGAATTGAAATTTTGATTTTGCAACCTATATATAGTGTGCACACAAAGTGGGGTATAATTCAAAAGTTATTTTTTTACCTTTAAAAAATATTCTTGATGAATTTTCTTAGACATTATGGTAATTTTATTACGTCTGAATACAATTTTTTATTCATACCTAGTATCGATGGGGAATTTTTCCTTATTATCTGAGACTATTCAAATTCTACAATAAAATTTGAATATACCTCATAAACTAGAACATTATGATGAATTAAAATTTTCTAGCCTTTGATTTCATTTTCCAATTTACTTTTAATTGACTTAAAAATGTTTCCATCAGTGTGTTTGACTTGTTGATCTGTATGCACATTGCACAGAAACCCTTTTAGTCAAACAAATATAGTCTCAGTGTATCTTCCTACGGATGGTCCTCTGGATATATCAAAGCCCCCTTTGATACATGTAGCTTGAAATCTAGTCTAAGTTCGCCAAGCGTACTCTGCTTCATGCATATTAAACATGCTCAACGAGAATCTGATTCAAAATAACAAAATAACAAGCTAGCAAAATAGGTGTACATTCAAATACATCGAAAAAATAGTGATGCTGAGGTTTACCGGTTTGTCCGGGAACTGATAGGAATTTCCCGAAATCTGTAGCTGATTTTACCGTAGTCGCATGTTCTGTGAAAGAGTGCTCTTCAACTGAAATCGAAAAGTATAGTTTCAATTTATTCATAGGCAACGAACGCATTCAAGTAAATGCAAATCGAAGAAAAAACTCGAAATAGATTGAAGAAGATAGATTAGAAAATTTATGTTAAAAGGGCATTCCACTCCAACGTTAAGACAACATCTGGTTGCAGTTCCGCGTAGTACTTTTCAACATTATGTAAAAATAAGTTGTATAGTTACAAGTACGTTATAGTGAAAAATCCAAGTACAATTTTATGAATTTAATATAGCCTAGGCGGTAAAATTTACGTTCCGCAAATGGCGAATTCAAGTTCAATGTAAAAAATAAGAAATAGGTGTGAGGTGACAGTTTGACTAAAAATTAAAACGTTAGAGTAAAAGTAGGATTCTCGGAATACTCAGTACTTAAAGGAGTAACCGATCACCTCATAAATTTTAGGGTTAAGAGGAAACTTGGACTGGAGCCCGTGACTGTTCTAGACAAAGAGGTAGATAATTTTAATTGGTAGTAAATTCAGCAGCGACTATTAACTCGAATCTACTACCTTAATGAGTAAATTATCTAGGTATTATCTAGGAAACAAATTGGACCATTAGTTTTGATATCCCTTGATGAAAAGATTATCTGGTCTGTTCAAGTTCACTTCACTTTGAGCGAGTTTTACTTTCGGCGAGAGCACGATGGAGCTGTATGTCGTTTCAGGTAAACTGGCCATGACGTCAGACGTCATTGATAATAACAAAAGAAGATGAATTACTTAGTTTAAACGTTAATTCTTTCAGGTATAATAATTGCATAGTAATCTACCATGAGTGGAAGATTTTAAAACACAAATATCCAATACCTATCGCTAATTAATTCGAATTAACTCGACTACAATTCTCGGGCTTACCAGCTCAAATCAATATCATCACACGTTCAGACTTGTACCTAATACGTGCTTTGTGTGGATATGGTTGGTATAAGATGATGTCATTTCATTTATGACCTCATGGACAATTTAGCTGACACGACTCTTATTAGATCAGAATTTTATCTGCTTTTATCACAACAAAAAAAAAAGGTAAGACCAATGAGGGTAAGGAAACAAAATATTGTCTTAAAATACCGAAAAACAGGATTAAACATAAACGAGATTCATAAATAATTTAACATACATATAATAAAGTAATTTACATTACAAAGTAGAAGTAAATTACTGTTCTCTTCAACAGCCTGCTGGTGTTACAAATTTGAAGCTATAGGTTTGCTATTTTGGGCTTATTAGCCCTCATCAGCATATTATATTAGTATTAGCACCTCACTAATCAGTCACGCATGCCATTGAAGAGAAATTCGTCGCGCACTGAATAAGTAAGTTCATCAATCGGGAATTGCCTTGTGTATCTATCAAGGTTGTTGAAATTGACATCTAGTCTATGTCACGTTGCCTGGGGAATACGAATATGATAAGGGTAGTAAATCATTACATAAGTACCAGGTTGTGTTGCTTGACATTCACCAAGAAATGCCAAGTGAGGTACCGAATTGTCCCTAACGGACGGGATGAGGGAATATCAAACTATATCAAATTACAACCTCGCTAATAATAGATGTCGCTTAAGAAGTTGGAAGCCACGCGATTTTTGAACAAATTATATTTCTATCAAACAAGTTCTTATAGGATGTTACACAGCCAAAATTATGGAGAACATTTTTTCTCTTTACACCATAAAGAAATACGTTTTATCTCGGTTGTCTTAAGATTGACCTAGCAAGCGATGGCGCTACTCGCTACTTCATAAAAATGTCAAATATCGTATCATATTGTTGATTGTAATCAACAAACACGCCTTCTGGATAGTAGTTCTGCTATTTTTCCTCAGAAGTCGTCGTGACTCTCTCATTGGGACGAAAGTGCCTCAGGCGGGCGCTTCCGTTTTCACCCCAAAAAATCTACGTTATTATCACTATGTTCAAGGAACAGCATTAACATCTGTACGAATTCGGTAAATTCTGACCGAAAATAGAAGAATGTTTGAATATTCCCTGAATCAAGTAGTTAATTTGCGTATTCATGATGTTTATGTGATCTCCTGTGACCTGGCTGGGGTAACGGTGAATGAACGGATCTGGAGGATACATTACGAAGTGTCATGCTTGATATTGATTTCCTGAAATGAGCAGTTTCCTGAAATTTAAAAGTAGGTAGAATTCTCCCACTTTATATTCTTCCAAATTTCCATGTACTTGCATTTAAAAAAATACATGTTATTTACAAAGCCGAATGTTATTCAGAACGCATCCGTGTTTGAATGACACGTTGCATGTGTGCAATAGCAATACACAGTACATAGTATAGCCTATATAAATGGTTGATGAATTGAACCTTTCATAAGACGTAATGAGTCTATGAAAGCGCTGCGCTCCCATTGTGTGATTCATTGAATCCTCGAGATTACCAAGCCTATATGATCCTGAAGCGAATTGAACCATATAAGACCCTCGTCTCTAACGCACATAGAAACGGATGCATTGAGTTTACTTCGATCCCTTGATGGGGACGATTTTTTTGAGTTTTCTGTTTTTATTATTATTTTAATTTGTATCTTTCGGATGTTCCGAAAGAATTGGTGAATAGTATTTATTAGTTTCAGCTTCAGCAAACGATGAAGGAGGCGTCCCCCAGGTAGCAGACAGTTGTCTTGAAGACGTCTCTGTGTGCTTTTCCCTGGACGAAACTGACGAATCTAATGACGTCCTGGGGACCAACCAGGGACGTACGTATGTCACAGCCTGAAGACGAACATTAATAGACGTCTTAAAGATGTCTCTTAATATATCTACATCACCTAATAAAAACATCCACATAATAACGTAATATAGACGTCCACGTGACGGAATATAGACGTCTATCATATTAGTACATATCAACATTTTATAATGTACGCTTTCCAGTTTTCACTATCGACTTCTGTTAGGTCTATTACTAACTTGTTATATTGTCGTTGATCTTTGACTGGCGACCAAAATACTTCCTTTTGCCTCGGTGTAAGCCATAATATGTATTTGCAACGATGGCTACGCCGCCTCCATCACAATCATCGAATTGTACGAGGATAGAAGACATCTACTACTAGAATTATTTCTGAATTGAATACTCACGTTGGAATTGATTTAATTGTTGCTCTACAACACTTAACAAGACAGCAAAACACGATACGCGGATCTGACTGACAGTAGTGAAAATGGCGTCCCAATTTATTAGTTAAAGCGTGACTGACGTGGCGTCAGTTTATGTCAAAATTCAGGACAAAAAAGTCTAGGTCAAATGTTAGTCCCCAAGTAACGTCTTGAAAACGTCTTTCATGGACGCCTGATGGATTAAGACATCTTCGCACAGCCAGAAGAAGTCCAGGACCAACGATGACCTAAGTAGGACGTCCCAGCGACGTCTAGATACATCAGTTTGCTACCTGGGCCTCGAAACGATAGATATTTAAACCAGAGTAGCACCGTCTGCAAATCACTTCGATTCAGAGTGGCCTGATCCAGACATTATTCCAGTAACTGTTGTAGCGACCACCTAGAACGACGAGTCCTGGCTAGAAGTCGTCTCTAATAAATTAGTCACTCAATTGGCTGATAACTTATCGCTGTTGTCAACTGGTTTCATTTTATAAAAATCTGTTCATAAATTTTTTTTGACTTAGGTGACTTTATAGTAGGAATATTAGAATAATTAAAATAAGAAGAATCTTTATTGTTTAGACTGATGTAGTAGATTTACGAGCAGCCTCAAGAGTCTCTTGTCAAGGATATTTCAGAGAAGCTTGAGATTACCTCTATTTCTATAAAAAATAGGAAACCCTCTATGCGACACATAATTAAAAAAACATCCAGAAAAAGACAGATAAGTAATTGAAAAAATTCGCATGCATACGAGTAAAAGATATAAGTAGACAGGTAGGTATAGATCTCTCAATTTCAGCGAATAGTGGTGCCATGAGAAACATCACATGTTAAAAATTGCATTGGAATCGTGACACACATGTTGAGCTTCATATCTAACCTTTGTATGGTAGAATCATTGTAAACCACGTTGTAAATCCTTGTTCATGAGTTGTGAACTCAGCAGCTGAGATACAATATTAAATTCTTATTAGGACATTCACAACATTTGAAATTTATTGCGATAAGATGGTGGTAGAAAATTATTCTTGTCTAGTTTTGATCCTGATTTCTTAAATTATTGATTTATTGTATTTACCTTGCGTTTTATAAGTACCGCAATATACAGTGTCATCACTTTCAAGATTGGCTATAGGATAATGCGCAGACTGCTGCTTCCCATTCTAACCTAAAGGGGTGAAAATGATACCAAATGAAACACAATAGAATCAAGAATTTTCAATATTCAGGTGTGACCAATTTAAGATCACACCTCGATTTTTGACCTTGTACATATAAATAATAAACTAGATTGAAGGCTCAGCAAAATCGTTAATGTTCCAATACTATAACTGTACGAGCTCTGTCGCATGGAAAGAAAAAACTTCTAAGTGACTCAAAAATTAGAATCAGTGCCACTCTGTATTAGTAATTTTTCGTTTTCATCAAATAGAGCATAAAAAATTAGTATATAGGGACTTGTAAACGGATTTCTACATCTTCAGCTGATGGTCAGAAAAAGTGGTGTCATCCTAAATTAGTCACACTGTTTGTTTTCACCCCTCTAGGTCGAATGGGATGCAGCAATATTCATATTTCTGGTTTCCGTGCATTATCATATGTCAAGTCCTAAAAGTGGTCACCCTGTATAAAGTATATTGATGAAAAGTCGCGCATAAATTCAATTAAAGGAAAACGAGATACTTTTGAGTCAAATCCAAAAGGCCGTCGATTTTAATCATTATTCAGGGGTATTCTCACGGGGGTAACTACATCAATTCAGGTTTGGTCAGTGTTTATGGTTTCGTCACCCGTGCTGGTATCCCCATTCAACTTTCTCTGTTCAGACGGATGTTTCCGATTATGATCTTGGTACAGTCCTTACACACAGAGCCGTCCTGGAGAAGAACAAGTGATCTACTTCCTGAGTAGATTTTTCGGACAGAAAGGAGGTTCTCAACAACCGAAAAGGAATACCTCGTCGTCTTATCGGCTGCCGATAAATTTTTTATTCGGGAGGTACAAGGTACCACAATGGCAAAAGTATGTAATTTGAGTACGGTATACGACTATCTAATTACCATCCACAAATCAATTCCGAAGAAAGATTTCTTCGTTTTCTCAAGATCATGCTGATCTTGTACGTTACGGAAAGCCAGAAACGTTGCGACAGTTTTTTGGCAAAGGTTTCTTTCGCGATGCTTCCATCTCAATGCGAAGTAACAGAGGTCCAGATTTTGGCAAATTTTGCGTGAAGTAGGTAGTTCTTAATGTTGATAGGTTTTCAAAGTTGTCTTAAAAGTTGTTCATTTTCCTTAAATTGAATTTATATGGAACTTCAGATTCACTCTGCATAAAATATAAATAAATGTATGTACCTAAATATAAATCCCTGATGATTATGATTCACCCAAACCATGATAAATAAAATGCATTGGTGGCATGTTTTAAAAATGTATGAGACAAAACGATGAAATGATATGAAGTCCCCAACAAATGTGTTTAAATATAAATGAACTATTCAATAATGGGGATGTATAATATTTGAAAATTATTGGCTTCAACCGATGACAAAGGTGACTAGGTAAGTGAACTTGGATGAGAAATTGCTAAGCAGATTATAGATTTTCCTTCAAACCCCTGAAATAGATCATTCGTTCTAACCTGGAACCGAGATATAAGAACCATTTCGGACTGTCACTTCCTTTTCCATATTATTCGAATTTATCAAGGAATCACGTCTTTGAGGTAGCCGAGGTCCACAAAACAAATTTACACAAGCACCTGAAATTTTTTATTTATAACAATTGGAGAATTTTGCATATATGAAAATGAAGTTTGGGGATTCATGATAAACATAATTGATTCGTTTCTTAAATATTGTTTGATATTTATAAAAATAATAAATTTTGTTTTACACAATTTTATTGTGAACAGCATTATTAATCAGTGTAATATAAATAATACATTATTGGCTCAAAACAGCTGAAAACAAAGACTTGTTTCATTCTATTGTTTTGATATAATAATTGTTACATTGTTCTCAGCAGTAATTTTTCATCCTACCCCAAAATATTTAATTAAATTAAATGTTTGATATATTTTACTGGAATCTAAAGTTACATTTTATGAATAAAAATGAATAGAAAACAGAAATCGTAGTTTTTTTTTAACGACACACTAAATTCCTAAAAGTTTAAATTTTTTAACTAGTGTGAAATAACATTTACCTAGTGTTATAGGTATAACAATAACACTGAAGAAAAGTAGATGCCTACCTACTTCCTAGGAGTCATATTTTAGCAACTCGAAAATATTAAAAATATTACATATTACCAACAGAATAAGAATTATTGTAACTTATTATTAGGTAAAACCGTTTTGTTAAAATTATTGCATTTATTTATATACAGGGTGTCGCTAAAAGGAAAAGGTACCACCAACGCTCTACCACAGATTCCCGAATAAAAAAATTGCATTTGTAACCGGAATTACCTATGTTCAAATGGCATATTTTTCAAGATACAACCCTTAAAACGGGGTCATTTATATAACGTTTTCAATAATAAGTTAAAAATTGATCTACTGAGAAGCTTCAAAATTGCACCGCCTACTACTCTTGTTAAGAGCAATAAACTTACATGGTTTAACAAATAATGACAAACAGGGTGTTCCCACTTTTTACCCCTGAACTTTTTGTAAGCACGCCACTGTGTATTTTTTTATCCAAAGGATTAAGTGCTACTAATTTTTTTTCCTATAAAAGTTTGGGTATATTGCATGGTTTTTCCATAATTAATTTTTAATAACGGACATAGGTACACCAGAAAATGGTATTGTGAAAATCTCATGTTAATTAAAATAATAAATTTTTTTTCGTCGCAATTTTTTTCACATTTATTGGCCACAAAAATATTCGTAGTAGGTGGGCGGTAAAATAAAGTTTTTCATTTACCTAATTCATTTTTTGCTTATTTTAGAAAATTTGTATTCAATCGACCCTGTATCTTGAAAGAGGGACACTTTTAACATAAATAATTGCGGTTGAAACGGCATAATTTTAACCCAGGAATCCGTTGTTGCTGAAATTAATATAAAAAATAAAAAAAGACAAAAATACGTTTTCAGTAGTGTAGGTCCATCATAAAAATTAATTACAGGAAAACGATACAAGATAGGTACTAAATTTTTATAAAAAGACATAAAATTTAGGAATAGTTTAGCCTTTGGATAAGAAATACAGAAGCAATCAGTGGCGTGCGGACAAAAAGTTCTGGAGTAAAAGTGAGACGTGACATCAAAAACGGGAACACCCTGTATATGTCATTGTTTGTTAAACAATGCCAGTTTATTGCTCTTAACAAGAATAGTAAGCGGGGCAATTTTTACGATTCTCAGTTAATTCATTTTTAACTTATTATGACTTTATGGAAAGCGTGGTATTTGGTTGACCCCCTTTTAAGGACTGCATCTTAAAAAGGGTCCCTTTTTGGGCATAATTTAGCCTAAAGACCTATTTTTCCCCTGGAATCTATGGTAGAGCGTTGATCGTACCTTTTAGCGACACCCTGTATAGAGTGATATACCTACTGTGTATTTGAAGCCACCTGAAAAAAGCAACCAAAAATCCAATAAAGGTTTTCTCTTTCTTCAATTTTGATTTTGGCAATTGCAAACTCGACGTAATTTTTAGGCACTTAAATGCATTATGGGAGGAATTTTACTGTTTCTCAAGCATCTTTAATAAAGAGGCTTTCCAAAATATTGATCGGTCATACTATAATACTTCTTATCCCTGTAAGGATCAAATTTTCAAATCAAAATTAATAAGCCCCTCTAAATCAAAATATTAGTTAGGTAGGTACTGTTACTTACAGCCGATTATTTACAAATAAGTTTTTGTAGGTTTGTGAGAAATTTTCTTTAAAAAACTCTGAATACAAATGCACATCCAAAAAAGAGTAGATTTGTCTTGACGACAATGTTTAACAGAATAAGAGATCGGTGAGTAGTGGCTAGTGAAATGATGAATGAAACCAAGAGGAACTTATTTCAAATTTTATGAGAGCTTATTTTGGAAGTGAATGCTCATTTCTTATAGTACCTGATAAAGAAGGACATAAGCTTTACTTAAACGTTATAATAAAAATATGTTTTCTTTATTTCTCCAGGAAAACGGTGTCGCCAACTGCGACCCTATTACTCGTGTCTACTCTAGATCGTTCTGTGTTTTCACCCTAAATTTACATTCCCACACAACTGTTCTCTAGTTTCCATCTATATCCATCTGCCTATCTCTTCTTTGGCGATCTTATAGCCCTGTTATAAAAGTTTAATTTATTATTTCGGTGGAATTATGACAAAAAGTGCCATGGGAGCAGAAGAAAATTTTACAGGAGAGTTAAAACAAAATTTTGAATCTGATTAACACAGGTCTATTTGAAATTCTTTATTATAAAATATTCTTATTATGACTGGACATATCTTAAACATAAAAAGGCTTGTAAAGTCGAAGGCGCAATAGCTCCATGTTTGCATTTTTGAATCTGTAAATTTAATATGACTCTGTGTATGAATGTGAAGTAAATTTTTATCAATTATTGTGCCCTATTCCACAAAAAAAGTCACAATAATTTTGATAACTTTTCACTTTACTTTTGACAAAAAAAGTGGGACAAGTTCAATGCAAGACGACCTATGTACGTACACTGAGTATCCATAAAAAGCTTCATCCCTCCGAGAAAGTCGATTTTTAGGTATTTTAAGGAGAATTTTCTCAGTATAGTACACAAAATTGAAACGGAAGTCGTATATTTATCATATCACTCCGCCTCTTTGATGTTTATATCGGGCCCTACTGGAAGGCAGAATTCAATAAAAAATATCCTTGGTTTTGGAATCCAGAAGAACATTATCTGCCTTGTTCTCATGCATCAGGAGTCAGGATGTGAGGGCACAATATGAAAAGGCATCTACAGTTTTCTGGCAGGCATATTGGATATCCTGGAGAACATAATGCACTAAACCCAATTTTTAAAAGCTCGCTGTTATTATTAGCTGTTATTGTGTTATGTACTCAATTTGTCCTTCTATTGCATTTCATTTTAATAACAATGTTGAGACAATATTTCTTTTAAACCTACGTCGAGTTTGTAAAAGCTGCAATCTATGTTGAATATTTTGCGATTTGAGAAAAAAATGATAATTAAAAAAGTGTACCTTATAATTATTACTTATAAGTAATTACATTAATTAGGTACCTTACAATATTCCACCTACTAGACAGGGTGAGTCAGTTTTTTGTAGGAGGACCAGTTTTTTGTAGCAGCACTTTACCAGTTTATAGAAGACCTGTTTTCAGGAATAAAAGCTTCCATAAACATATGTCCGAAAAAGCTTAGAAAAAAAGATATTCAAATAATTTTTTTTTACAGTTGTCACCGCATAGCTTGGGCATTTCTCAATATTTCAATTTTATACCAAGAGCTAATTTATTATAATTTAGAGCACACAAACCGAAAAAAAAAAAAATAATAACACGGGTATATGACCCATTTTTCGTTCTATGCCCATGGAGTTAAATGACCTTACTCATTGGATTCCTTGAAGATTTGTGACAAAAACAGGTATACTTATGAATATTCGAAATTCCCCATAGTTTTTAAGTAAATTCTCTCTAAACTTCACCATATCGCCAAAAAAATGCAAATTTTTTTGATATTTATTGTTATTTTTGGATATAAAATCATAATTTAAAAAAATCGATTATTTCGTATAGCTAAATGCGTGGTATGAGGAAGTTTAGACCCAAGTTATGCGGCGAAAACGGGGAAAATTTTTTTTCAACACTCTGTATCTTTTTTTAAAGCTTTTCCGGACATATGTTTTTGGAAACTTTTATTCCTAAAAACAGGTCTTCTATAAACTTGTGAAGTCCTGCTACAAAAAACTGACTCACCCTGTATTTAGGGGTCTAGCTGGAACTCGGCATTGTGAATGAAATACAAGAATATGTTTACCTACTTAATTAAATTTTCAAATCAATTATTTATTGACTTCAATTCTTGGTGACCGTATCAAGCTCAAATTTTAAATAAACTAACGTTAAGAAGACATTTAATTTCCAAATAATTGGCAGGTAGTTGAACACGTCCAGTTGTAGCTTCTATAGAATTTTATAATAAATTATCAACCGTACCGTAAGTACCTAGTGCAGTTTACTCACTTTTGGACGTTGAATGATTCCGACCGATTTCAGCGAATGACCTGACAAAAGGCAGCACGTGACCCTTGCGCTGATGTTGATGCCTGTGCCTCTTCAGTAAGGCCTCTCTAACCTTATCCCGTTTATCGGCAGCTAAATTGTTACTGTTCACCATATTATCCAGGGCCAGGTCAGCGATTTGCTCCATTGAGCTCGCCTCCATATCCAGTATCACCTGAAGAAGAGAATTAATCATGAAAATTTAATTAAAATAGTTCCGGTCAAGGGCTGGTGCTACTCGCATCCCTCATGTGGAAAATTAATGGGATTTCTCAAAGGATTTATTTAAAGGATATTGGTATTCTTCATTGTAGCAACTAGGTAGGAATGTGGTTTCAAAAGTTCATTTTAATAAAAAAAAAAAAAACAGAAAATGAGATTTAGATTGGACTTTTTTTCAAACCTATAAATTACGTTTTCGTTTGCTCACACGATAGGTTTTCCAAATTTTGTACGGACTTATACGGTTGATTTAATGGCAGTCTCAAGACATTCAAATCCAAAAAAAATCATAATTATATGTTTCACCTCTAGACAAAAATGTGAAAACCTTTTCACCTCCAAAAACAGTTTTGGGGACATTAATAGATCACATCTTCGAGGCACCAGCTTAAGAGGTTATATCTCTGTCAGAAAAAAAATGATCGGAATTGGTACACGAAATTTGTTTATTAAGTAACCTCAAGAATCCCCCCCTGGAATCTATTGTATGTAATTAGTCTACTACTCCACTCCTGTATAAAGGTAATGTAAAAGATTAAAGACTATAAAGCAGTGACTCAAGGGAAACATCCGGATTTACTTTTCCTCAAGTTTATCTATCGAAGTGTATTGGAAAAGCCATATGCGTTATTCCGTTAGGAAAACAGTTTCACGAAAATGATCGTTAAATTATATAAATTCTACTAACCGTGCCGTTGAGTATAAGGCTCCGCAGCTCGAAGAGCGAATGCAGGGAGAGGGTGGCGACGTGCGGCTTTGACCAGCGATTACCGCCCTCCTCGACGTCCTCCTCAAACTTGACCCAACGGGCGGTTTCCTTCCATTCGAGCTCGTCGCCGTCGCGCACCAACTCCTCCATCTCGCTGAAGAGCGGGTGACTCTCATGTCGCTCATCCTGCACATCTTCGCCCAAGATAAACTGTACTCGTTGAGAGGGCGGGGTGCCTGTAACATGCAGAAGGACTCATTAGGACAGGTCTCAGCGGAGTTGACGAAATATGCAGTTAAGAGCGTTATAGGGAGATTTTAGAACTTCCTTATATAGAAGAGATACAGTAAGAGAAGATCGTTTTAAGATCCAGGTATAGGCAGGCACACCCTATGCTCAACATGAACCGTTCTTATTGGTTTCAATATTAGGCTAAGCAGAAAAAGAGTTTATGTTGACCATACGTCTATACCTACCTGGGTCATAAAATTACTGCGAACTTTTATTAGGAACTAGATCTCTTCGCTGGACCTAGAATTTCTTTTATACGTTTCTACTGGCCAATTTTCTTACACATATGTATCTCGACTCGGACAGATCTTCATTACCATAATATACTTTTAGAAAAAAGCGACTTATTTCGCGAAGACGCGGCAATAGTTTGTTGGTTTCTCACCGAGCTGGCGCAAAATTTTTGCGCCGCACAAGCGGGAAAGTTCTTGTTCAATATTAATGTCCGGTGAAGGATAGCTGATTGATTAAGTTCTTTTCCCAAAACGTATTTCCAAGGTATTTTAGACATTAGTCTCCTTTCAGCAAAGTTTCAGCTGCAAGAAAAGGCGAGGGAGGTTTTAAGAATAGTTAAAAAAAGACCCGGGTCCACGAATACAAAGGATGCGTTCTTCAATCACTCTGTAAATAACAACCTGTTTGGACCAATTGGAAAAATCCCTACAATTTTTCCATAATGGAGAGTCCTAATCATAAATTGATTCCAGGCTGTTTACCCGTGGTCCATGGAGATTTTCTCCGAACGTTTCGTCGTCTACAACTGCGGGCGGAAGACACCATCAGCGGGTACGTGTTAATTGATAACTGACTGAATGGCGAACGGTTATACGGGATCTTCAGTTGTCTTCCTGAGGTCTGGTGCTTCCTCCTTTGCCTCGCTCGATGGTTTCCCTGGGTTGGATGTGTTTTGAGTTTCTTATCCGTGGTGGCGGTTTCAAACTTTCTTTGATAAGTGGGTCGTCGAGATTGATGTTTCTCTCTATTGTGGTTTCTACCATTTCGGTGTGATTTAGATTTTCGTTTGCCGCTTTGTTGTGCTTGACCTGTAGCTCCAATTGGTGTGCGAATACTTCAACTTTTTCTTTTCTTCCGTGAGATGGATGGTTTTATTGTCAGCTTCGAGGGGTGGCAGTCTCGCTTTGTTTCCTTCTCCTTTAATTGCTTTGGCGACCTGTCAAAGGGAGAGGTCTTCGATGTTAAGTCGCTCTAGTTTGTCTTCCCAGATTTGGTTGTATTGTGGTCGCTTATATTTCCATTGATGTCGTTATTGATCGTGTTCATTCTTTGCGATCAATCTCTTGTCGCCGGGTACTCTTGTAGTCTCTGATGATATGTTTCTTTTTGCCGATCATTCTTTCCACGCCTTACGGGATTTTGTTTGTTCCTGGTGTTTTTATTATGGTTTTCGTTGTTTTTGTGATCGCTACGCTGATGGCTTCCTCGAGCTTCTGCGTTTAGCTCGTGGGCCATTTCATAAAGTTTTTACCCGTTTGTGTTGTTGACTCCTGCCAGGATCGTGGTTTTATCGCTGTCGAACTATTTTCCAATTCTTGCTTGCAGGAGGTATCCTGAGAATATTCTGATGGGTCCTCTCAGTATCTGGAATTTCATCCACGTCGATTCCGTGTGTGTTGTCTTTTGATCGGGGGTTTGATGGTGGTACTATTCCATTCTTGATCAGGATTGCTACCCTACACCTTCCGTGATGTGGAGGTCTCTTCTCAGGAGGGTTGGTTGGGGATTTTCAGCAATTTCGACGGTTTCAGGTTTGTTCCTTCAAGAGCTTGAGTTCTAGTATCCGATGATAAAACTTATCTTTTTCAAGCTGGCCATCTTAGTTGGTTTTCTTAAAAAGGCTGATTAGGGTTTTTGTTTCATAGATGAACGACTCTATTTGGGGTTGGGTTGCTTTTGTCTCGATGAAGCTGGCGGGCATCTTCCCTACAACTATGAGCTCGTCTTCTTTTGTTGCCGTTCGGGTTTTGGTTGCGGTTTTGTTGATGGATGGCTCTCTTTACGCTCTCTTCATTATCGCACCTGCCAGCTTTCTTAGCCCAGATCTTCGAGTCTGCGGGTGGCAGTGGCTTTGGAACTTCTTTGGGTTGGTTGTTTAGGTTTTTGGATCAGTTTTTGTATATTGACAAATTGTGCCCATTGCAGTTGGCGCACTTTGGCAGCGTTGTTGTTTGTTTCTTGCACTCATGGGTGGAGTTACTGTCATCGCACTTCAAGCACTTGTATATTCACTGTGGCAGTTCTTCTGAGCAAGCCCGATTAACAGCTGACACTTGTGACACTGGATTATGTCTCTTTTGATTATCAGCGGCTCCACTACGATGGTGATTTCGCAGCACCGGGTGATGTGTGTCGATTTGTAGTCCTTATCCAATTGTATGAGGACGAACGGGGATGAGTTTAAATCTCTTCCCTTCATCCTTGTGATTTTCCATGTTGGGTAGTTTTGTACTTCCTTCATTTTTCCTTTTAAGGTCGTCCTTTATTTCCTCGTCGGTTTTGGTATTGGTATTTTAACTAAATGTGAGAGATGGTTTATGTGGTCCCAAACACTGAAGCCAGCGGGCTTATTGTATTTCTCAAATTTAAATTTTCTTTGATTAGAAGAGCTCCGTTCCTTTGACAAGGTTCAGCAGTCCGCTAACCAAGGTTTTTTCCGCCAGATGGCTCCCGGGACTGATTGGTCCCAGGACCGCATAGCGCGTTCTTGCGAGTGCTGGACACTCGAATATCACATGAGAGGCTGTCTCATCTTCTTCATTGCAGAGTCTACAAACTGGTTCTTCTCTGTATATCCCCAGTTTATGTAGGTGTACTCTTAGGTGGCAGTGTCCTGTGAGAAGACCCACCACCGTTCTGATCTGCAATCTGTTTAGTTGCAGTATCTGTCTGGCAAGGTTTTGAGAGGGCTCCTTGATCATCACCTTACCATGTTTGTTTCCTGTTATACGGTTCCAGTGTGCTCTATGTTGGGTTCTTACCCATTGAGCCACCGCCCCGCGTACAGTGTTCCTTGGGATGCCAAACACTGGTTCGGGCCCAGTGTAGTTCATCCCAGCGCCTTTCTTGGCTAGTTGATCTGCAGCCTCATTACCAGGCGTTCCACGGTGACCCGGAACCCAAACTAGTGTCACCACGTTGCACCTGGCTAAGTCAATGAGGTCTTGCAGGCATTCCCAGACCAGTTTTGATCTGATTTCATAAGCTGCAAGGGCTTTCAGGCTAGCCTGACTGTCGGAGAGGATGTAGATTTCCCTACCTCGATAGTTCCTTCTGGTATTCTCTCCAACGCATAGCCTAATTGCATTTATTTCAGCCTGGAAGATGCTGGCATGAGTCCCCAGTGGCACGTAAATATTGCACCCGGGGACCACCCCATGCACTCCAGCTCCGGTACCTGTCTCTGTTTTTGAGCCGTCTGTGTACCAGACCAGCCCTTTTTTCAGGCATAGGTGTTCCATTTGTTGCCATTCTTTCCAGTCCATTAGAACCTTGAATGGTTTTACAAATGATATCGTAGTACTCATACCATCGGATTGCATTTCCAGGATAGGATCTGCGATGATATCAGTTATTCTGGAATGCCCGGTTTTCCCAGGTTTATCCCAGTTTTGGTTTTGTTTCAGCCTGTAGGCGCCCAAATGTGCCTCGCTCTTAATATGAATGTCAAGAGGAGGTAGGTCAAGTATGGCCTCCAGTGCTGTCGTTGATGTAGTGTTCATGGCTCCCGTGATGCCTAAGCATGCAAGCCTTTGAACACTTTGAATTTTCATAATGGCTTGTTTCTGGTTGATATTTGGCCACCAGACTAGACAACCATATGTTAGTATGGGTCTGACCACGGCAATATACAGCCAATGTACCATGCGTGGTTTTAGTCCCCATGTTTTACTGAATGACCTTCTGCAAGCCATCAGTGCCATTTTACTTTTATTAATCGCTTTCTGCAGGTGAAGATTCCAGGGGCCTGTTTCACAAAAATATGAGCTATTAATAATAGTCATATAAAATTTTGTAAAACACTTACCGACTAATATAATTGAAAAATACTATTATTAATAGTTAATTAAACTATTACTTAGTAGATTATTACAATTATTTTGAGAAACACTATTTAAAATCACTCATATTATGAGCTTTTATTATTGAGCTTTACTATTAATAATAGTTAATAGTGTTTTGTGAAACAGGCCCCAGGTCAGTTTTGCATCTAGGGTTATTCCCAGATATTTGACCCGGTCGTTCACCTGCAGCCGTTCATTGAAGAAGATGGGTGGGGTTAAATCCTCCATCTTGCTTCTTTTGGTGAAGGGGACCAGTGCCGTTTTGACAGGGTTCACGCGAAGCTTCGCCCCGAGGCACCATTCCTCCACGATATTCAGAGCCCCTTGCATGAGCTCTGAGATGGTTTTAGTGTATTTCCCCATGACCAGTATGACTATGTCATCCGCGTAGCCTTGGGTATAATAACCTTTGTTGTTTAGCTTGTTGAGTAGGTCATCCACCACCATGTCCCACAGCAACGGAGATAGGACTCCTCCCTGTGGGCACCCTTTGGTGACGGTGACCCTCATTGTCTCGCCAAACAGAGTTGCTTCGACTCTTCTGCCTTCCAACATAGCGCTCAGCCACCTAGTTGTGGCGTCATCGACGCCATGTCTTCTGGCGGCCGATACCATGCAGCTTCCTCGTCGGTACTTTCTTGCCGAGGGATTCCTCTGATTACTACTTTCAGTCGTTTTTCACTTCGCATTTCGAAGGTGTGGAATTGGATGTTTCTCGTTTTGAGTGTCTTGAACGTCCTGTAGTCGGTTTCGCTTGTCGGCTCGTCTTGGATTTAGGTCGCGATCAATTTGGCCCTGGTATAGTTGATTCAGTGAGCGTCTTGGAGATTTCCGTCCATTTTGATTTTTTCCCGAATGATGATTGGCGGGATTCTCTCGGTTTTCGGGAGTTGGGACTTGCGTTGTTGTGTCTGCTTTCGTGGTTGTCTTCTCGGGCTTGTCGTTTTCGGGGGTTTCACTTTGATGCTCTGGTGTTTTTTTCGTCGCTCTCGTCATCATGACGTTTTCGAGGGCGTTGACTTGTTTTCGACAATTGTTGGGTTCAGCCCCTCTGTCTTAACGGTTGTAAGAGCGTTTCTATTTATAGGTTGATGGTCTTTTGACGTCATATTCCCTCTTCACCATAGCAACAGCCGGACTCTTTGATGTCATAGATTCCTGAGTCAGATGATGACTTATTCTGGTTCATGATATCTACACTCCTCCATAGACCATGGCAGAACAGTCCGGAATCAATAAATAATTATGATTCTGTTGAAGCAAGCAGTTAACATTGGCTCATTAATTTATAACCGAATAATGGCACGAGAAAGAGAGAAGTCATAATTATAATCATAATTATAAGTTTTAGTAAAAAAATACCATTGAATTGACTCTATTTTGTATCTATGTGCTGCGTTATCCATTCTAGTTAATAAGGGTAGTTTTGGGCTCATGTGAGCTCTGAATTAAAATCTTAGAGTTAAAAGTTCAGGGTGCTACAAAAAAACAGCTTTTAAGTAACATACCTATAGATATTAACTATGTACTAATTAGATGAAGTAAATATTATTTTTTTGCTTTTAACGCCTAAGATATTAATTTTTATTTTCAAGTCATTGAATAACGAAATTTCTTTCAACAAAAAAAAAAAAAACTGGAAGAAATATTTTCCTCAGTTTACTGCTGCTGTAACGAAGTCCGGAAATCCGGCCTTCGTTTTTGTCTTAGTGTCAGGGGTTGTGCCAGAGATTCCCAGTTATTTACGTTTTTCATTGTCTTTTGTTATTTTTAAATTAATTAAATCAATCAAATCATGAAGCAAAGTCGAGTCCCGGTTAGTTTCCCGATATTTAAATTTATTATTAATATACCTACCTACTTGGTTTTTTATACATAAGCCGTAAAAATAACATTTTTAAATCGTCGAATTCATACACCGAAGCTGAAGACTCCAATCGCCGAGGAGATAACGCTACGCGATAACGGCCGCAATCGCAGGTAAATTGATTAATCCAAGAGAAAAACAATGTTTATCGCTAGCGTGGCTTCGATTCTTTTAGAAATTTAATAAAAATTTTTAGATTACGACCGCGGTAGGGATACGGGCATATAAGGCCGTGACGGAAAATAATCTCTCTCTCTGCTTTTCTTGGTTTCATCCGACTTACTAACTGTCTGCAAAGTGTTAAGCATTATTGTTTCCGCCCCGTCTGGTAATAGTGACCGGTGTTACTCTCTGCTCTTCTGAATTCCGTTCAACTTAGTACTGTCCCCGAAGTGTTTTGAAAATGGTTGATTCCGACCCGTTCCGGGAATAGTGACCGGTGTTAGTAATTGTGAGTACCTACGCAACCGTTTTAGCAAAGCCGCGACCGTCAACAGAGTTTTCCCGCAAAATAATAAGGTAGGTGCGAATAAAATATCGAGTCGAATTTAATTGTGCCCGTTTGTCGAGATTTTATTTATTCCCGTCCCTCACCGAGATTAGCGACGTACCCGATAGATTAGGCTCATTAGGTGCCAGCAACCCTGTCGTAGCGTAGAGAATTATTTGGCCCTTACTAGGAGTGCACTAGGCGGTGTGTGTACCTACGGACGCGTGATACCTGACTTTCCATGCGGTGTATGGCCCGGCGAGTCAGGGGTTAACGCCGAAGTAGTTACGCGGCCATATAGGGATTCACCCCGAGGCGTAGGTGTCTTTCCATGCGGTGTTAAGCCCGGCCGGATGCCGCACCTCAGGAGTGTCTCCGTGCGAAACTGTGTATCTCTACAAAATTATCGTCTTCAGCAACTATTAGCAGGGTTACCCCGCATCACACCTCTCGTTACATTTTTATTCCCGCGCACGGCCGAAATACTCCGCCGTTCGTCGTATTGTTAATTTTTTTTTGCGAACAAGAACCGTTGCCCGTACATTTTATTTTATTTAATCCGTATTACATTATTTTACCGACCAGTCGACTCGCTCAGATCAACCGCCGAACCTGCAATAAAATTAGTTTAATAAGGGACCCAAATAAAGTTTGTTTTCATTTATCTGTGAGTTTTATTTTGTGTGTGTACCGTTACCAATTACAACCGCCTTCTCGCCCACATCTTCGCTCCGTGAATTGCCCAGCGCTCGTGGCTCCGTGCCTAAAGACCACGTGGCCACGCACGATTTTATTTTGTTGATTTTTGCGTCCAACCAACCGACCCCTGGGCTAATTCCGTCTCCAGTGAGCTACCTTAGGGACAAGGGCACCACAACGGTGTCAATTGTGTGAACAGGTTCGACAGGGAATTCAGCGAGAGATTCCCCGAGGGAGTAAACCCTTCCAAAAATCTGGCGCCCGAGACATCCGAAGGTGAGTACCGCCAAACCACGAAACCGGATCCTCAGAACGCGAACAATCGTCACATAATTTTTGGCGCCCGAGCAGGGACCTCATAGACGCTTCGTCACCGAACCGAATTTTTTTTTTGCCGCCTCATTCATCACCGAGCGTAGTCGTCCACCCTCCGTCCGTTGTTCAGTCAACATGTCGAAGGTGGAAGGAACCGTTTCCGAAGAAGGATCAGGGGCGTGCGGACCCTCCGGACAGTCGACGGACAAACTCAACACCTTCTTTGATAACTTGGTCCATACGGAGGAAGCGCGTACATCCTGGATATATAGGTTGAAGAAGGATGAGCTGGACGCTGAGTTGAATAAACTGGGGGTACCATGTCCGGGAACCGTAGAGGAGAAACGTAAGGCATTAGCTGGCAAGATAAGATCCCTCTCTAGGTCACCGTCCAACGCGATGGTCCCGACCAATCAAACCGGGACCCAAGGGCCTTCGATCGGTGGTGAAGCCATCGCGACTACGCAGGCCGCACCCTCGGTGCAGAACACGATGACCGCGATGCCCCCAGCGACGCACACATCGAGCGGAGCTGCAGCAAACCCGACGCAGCCCCGCCTGACCGCACCCTCCTTCGCGAACCCACCGGCGTTCTCGACACCCGGCCCGACATATTATGCGCCCCCTCAATATGTCCTCACAACGGGCCTGCCGGCTTACCGACCGACCGAACCGATAGGCCCGCCCAACGTAGCCGCATGGAACCTGCGATACGACGGCCGAACCGACGCCACCGACTTCTTAGAGCGTCTGGAAGAGCTCCGGGAAATATACGGGGTGAGTGAGGAACGAATGCTCCGCACGATGCCATTACTGTTGGAGGGGGAATGCTTGGCGTGGTACCGGAACAACTCCTGTAATATGACAACGTGGCCGAGTTTCGTACTATCGTTTCGTAACTACTTCTTCAAGAATGACTACTCCTTCGAGCTAGAAGCCGAGATTAGCCGTCGTGTACAGGGTCCGAATGAGAATGTATTACAGTACATCACGGCCATGCAGACCTTGTTCAGGCGTCATGGTCAAATAGCTCCGCACCGCCAGCTGGACTGGATAAATCGCAACCTGCGCCCCGAAATCAAGCAAATGTTGTGGGGCCGGCGATACGAAGACGTAGAAACGCTGATGGAAGATGCGAAATCGGCGCAGGACGTGCTGAACGAGTTGAGGGGCGCTCACAGACTTCCTCAAGCAGAAACCGGAACACACGCATTTCACACCCCCGCCTACGCCAAAGGCAGTGACACGCGCCGGGACAGGTGGCAACCGCGCGCCCCGGTCCGACCGAACCCCCAGCCGCCCATACCGAATGCTGACGGCGATACAGCACCCCGAAAATCGTTTCGGTTTTCGCCGCCGGAGAGCCCCCGAATCATGTGCTGGAGGTGTGGGGAGACCGGACATTTCCGTAGCCAATGTACAGGTCGACCCAAAATCTTCTGTTCCCGGTGCAATAAAACCGGCGTTATGTCGCGAGACTGTGACTGCGGCCATTCGGGAAACGAGATGAGGGGCGGGTAATTACGCCGGCCGTACCCGCCCCCACCGAACATTCACCGTCCGCAGCAACCCTCGATCTCGATACTCGTCCCTTCCTGCGCGTGACCATCGCAGGGGAAACGTTCCACGCACTGGTAGATACAGGCGCAACACGCACATTTATCGGACCCAAAGCAGCAACTCTCTGCCGTCGTGAAGGCGTTCAAGTGCTTCGGTTGCAAGGGACGACGGCTCGTGTAGCGAGCGGAGAGTACGTCCCGGTCCTAGAAACATATTTGGTCAACATCGACGTTGAACAAGACCAGCTGAGGGCCGCCTGCTTAGTTTTACCGTCCTTACCGGTGGACATAGTGTTGGGGATGGACTTTTTGGGTGCCGACGATTTTGCGATCGACACGGGAACGCGAAGCATCCGGATTCGAGGTAAAACGTACCACCTGAGTGTCCCGTCCGAACAGAAGCTCGAGGAAAGAGTGATGATCGAGCCAGAGGGGAGGAAGCGCCTCCCGAACCCCGACCGCAGCTGCCGTCCGGAAAATGAACAGGAATCGCGACGAGAATGTGAATGTGCAACAGTCACGGGGCCGAGTACCGTCCCTTCCTCACCCGAGAGCGAAACGAGCGCCAGCTTACCGGCTGATGATCCCGGCAATCAGTCTTCCGCCCCCGGGAGCAGGTATAGACGTGACCAACCGCGTCCTGCCGAGACAGGCCTGCTCGAGGCCCCGTTTGTCTGCAAACCTCGCCGCCGGAGACACCGACGCGCCCGAGTCCGCCGCGCTCGTCTGGCACGAAACCAGACCGAACCGTCTGTGGCCTGCTCCGCCTCGAACGTGTACGCTCCTGACGCTCACGTTATGGTGGACCCTCCAGTGGATGAACCGAGAATTCGCGGGAAACGGAACCGACTCCGACGTCCGAAAGTCGTAAAAGGACCTGCCGAGGTCCCGAGTCGTCCGCCCCGTAACCTGCGAAACGGAAGTAGACGAGTCCAGCGTCCGTCCGCTGTGACAGGGATTGTCAACGTCCCTAATCGTCCTTCTGGAGTCCAGTCCGAGAGAGACCGCTGTCGACATCAGGGGCGCCAAGCGCACGTAGGTATCCGCACCGAAGTCGTCGAATTGTTACCCTGTGCCGAAGAGAGCCGTCCTTATCGCAGGAGGCGAAAGGAGAAGCAACCACTCCGACGTCCGTCCGTCGTGAGAGGTCCCTTTTACGCCCAAAACCTTCCTGCCAGGCGAAAACGGAGTTGCCACCGTCACCGCAAGTGCCGGGTAGGAGATCAAGTAATGAGGGCGGAACATCATCTGTCCTCGGGGTTGAAAGGATTCGCCGCGAAGTTGGCGCCAAAGTATTCAGGCCCGTACACCGTGACAAAAGTAGTTTCCCCCGTCATGTATGACCTGAAGGGGGAGACGGGCCGACGTCTCCGACGGATCCATGTAAAAGATCTGAAACCGTATGTCGCTAATCCGCCTTTCCCCGCCGTCCGACCTTGATGCCTCCCCGTTGTCCGTCCACCCGTCCGGAATTCAACACCCGCCATATTAACCCGTATGCTGTTAGGACCGCAGCGAAATGTTCGATCCTGCCGAGCGTCGCAGGAGATGGTGGCAAGGCGACGCGACCGCGGACGAGGAGATACTACGTCCGGGACTGTGGTCCGGGTGCCGTTGAACCCTAAACAACGACATGGTGGAGGAGGTACGCAAGAGTGAGATCCGCAGGGGTTAATTTCTGTTTTTCTTTTTCGGGGTGAGTTCATTTTTCTTTGTATCCGAATTTGTACTATTTGAGATTCATTAGGTTAAAGGTTTGTTTAATAAAAGTATTGTGGTGAATTAAATTTTTTGTGTGTATATAAATTTATTAGAGGGATTATTTCTTGTACATATTCATTGGATTAAATTTTAAGGTAGGGTTTATTTTATGTTCTTTTTGATTGATATTCTGTTTATTTTTGTAAGGTTTGAGCGAGCTGTCCGTCACGGTATTTAAGTTAAGTTAAGAAAAAAAAAACTTTTTGTTTTTTTTTTATCCGACGCGGGGGGGATGTAACGAAGTCCGGAAATCCGGCCTTCGTTTTTGTCTTAGTGTCAGGGGTTGTGCCAGAGATTCCCAGTTATTTACGTTTTTCATTGTCTTTTGTTATTTTTAAATTAATTAAATCAATCAAATCATGAAGCAAAGTCGAGTCCCGGTTAGTTTCCCGATATTTAAATTTATTATTAATATACCTACCTACTTGGTTTTTTATACATAAGCCGTAAAAATAACATTTTTAAATCGTCGAATTCATACACCGAAGCTGAAGACTCCAATCGCCGAGGAGATAACGCTACGCGATAACGGCCGCAATCGCAGGTAAATTGATTAATCCAAGAGAAAAACAATGTTTATCGCTAGCGTGGCTTCGATTCTTTTAGAAATTTAATAAAAATTTTTAGATTACGACCGCGGTAGGGATACGGGCATATAAGGCCGTGACGGAAAATAATCTCTCTCTCTGCTTTTCTTGGTTTCATCCGACTTACTACTGTCTGCAAAGTGTTAAGCATTATTGTTTCCGCCCCGTCTGGTAATAGTGACCGGTGTTACTCTCTGCTCTTCTGAATTCCGTTCAACTTAGTACTGTCCCCGAAGTGTTTTGAAAATGGTTGATTCCGACCCGTTCCGGGAATAGTGACCGGTGTTAGTAATTGTGAGTACCTACGCAACCGTTTTAGCAAAGCCGCGACCGTCAACAGAGTTTTCCCGCAAAATAATAAGGTAGGTGCGAATAAAATATCGAGTCGAATTTAATTGTGCCCGTTTGTCGAGATTTTATTTATTCCCGTCCCTCACCGAGATTAGCGACGTACCCGATAGATTAGGCTCATTAGGTGCCAGCAACCCTGTCGTAGCGTAGAGAATTATTTGGCCCTTACTAGGAGTGCACTAGGCGGTGTGTGTACCTACGGACGCGTGATACCTGACTTTCCATGCGGTGTATGGCCCGGCGAGTCAGGGGTTAACGCCGAAGTAGTTACGCGGCCATATAGGGATTCACCCCGAGGCGTAGGTGTCTTTCCATGCGGTGTTAAGCCCGGCCGGATGCCGCACCTCAGGAGTGTCTCCGTGCGAAACTGTGTATCTCTACAAAATTATCGTCTTCAGCAACTATTAGCAGGGTTACCCCGCATCACACCTCTCGTTACATTTTTATTCCCGCGCACGGCCGAAATACTCCGCCGTTCGTCGTATTGTTAATTTTTTTTTGCGAACAAGAACCGTTGCCCGTACATTTTATTTTATTTAATCCGTATTACATTATTTTACCGACCAGTCGACTCGCTCAGATCAACCGCCGAACCTGCAATAAAATTAGTTTAATAAGGGACCCAAATAAAGTTTGTTTTCATTTATCTGTGAGTTTTATTTTGTGTGTGTACCGTTACCAATTACAACCGCCTTCTCGCCCACATCTTCGCTCCGTGAATTGCCCAGCGCTCGTGGCTCCGTGCCTAAAGACCACGTGGCCACGCACGATTTTATTTTGTTGATTTTTGCGTCCAACCAACCGACCCCTGGGCTAATTCCGTCTCCAGTGAGCTACCTTAGGGACAAGGGCACCACAACGGTGTCAATTGTGTGAACAGGTTCGACAGGGAATTCAGCGAGAGATTCCCCGAGGGAGTAAACCCTTCCAAAAATCTGGCGCCCGAGACATCCGAAGGTGAGTACCGCCAAACCACGAAACCGGATCCTCAGAACGCGAACAATCGTCACACTGCTTTCGTTAATGATAATAAGTAAAGTACTTATGTGATTATCTTTACAAGCAATAAAACAATAGTATGTAGGTATATAAAACACACCTGCTAAAAAAGAATAAATAAAAGATTTTATTGTTCTAGATTTTCCGTAGTTTTAATTAATATTTATACCTACTTACGTAGGTACGTGCAATTACAAAATTCCAGATATAAAAATGCTTATGTTTACAACCAGAGTGGGTTAACGAGACCAAAGGGATTCATGCAAGTAATTCATGAAACATTTCATGCTCTATACAGGGTCAGTAATATAAATAACTCACATCCTTTGTGTTAAGTCAACTTTAGTTTCTTTTAATTAACCCTCTAGTTGTGAAGTTATTATTATTTCTTTTAATTATTTTAATTAATTCCCCACAAACAGACACTTTTGAATAAAAAATAAATACAAAAGTTTTATTTATAAAAATTTATGTTTTCTCTTGAGCTCATTACTGTTAAGCTCCTCATATTCACGTATGATTAAGTGAAAAATATGATCTGTTAAATTTCCGCATGATATTTTCAAGCACGAAATGAGTAAGTCAAAGCTTGATGAAATGTTCTACGATTCATAAAACCTCACATGAGATTAATTTATCGTAAACATTTTTATATTAATCACCCTGTATGAAATTTAGAGTTCTTAGAATAATAACAATAACACGTGATAGATTCCAATCATGCATATAAAGGCAAGTATCAGAAATTGTGATGATATGAACAGTTTGAGATGATTTTGATGAAAAGCGACCATATGTTACAAGAATTTTTATTGTCATAATTCGCCAACTTGTGGTCATTGGCATGAAGGTTCTTAATGTCGATTATTTCAAAACGATTTTTTACAATCTCATCAACCTCGGGCCTCTTTTGCGTTATTTTTCCGTGTCATGGCATGAAGAGCTATCCGCAAACGATGTCCAGAGAATGAGATGACCGGACGTCAAGTAGCTATTCTATTGCTAGATATTGTTATGATAAGGGTCTGAGTTTTGTCCTGATTCAACCGAGGTTTGTTACCAGAAAACCAGCACTCCGCCCGCTTCAATACTCGCTTGACTCACCAAAAGGTTAAAGTCACACTGTTGTCGCCTCAAATGATAAGGCTTTTGATGTTAGGCATAGACATAACGTCGCGACGTCAAAGACTTCTGAAAACGACGACTTCAGTCGTATAACAATTAATTGAAGAACACAAACCATATATAAATGGCTAAACGGCGAAGAAAATCAAACAAAACAACAGACGGATTAGATGGACGCATCTAATAGTTTGGTGGTTGACCTAAATATCATGTCTGTCACCTAACCTTCAAACTTCCCATAGTCACCCCAAACAATCAAATTCAAGACCTAACAATTGGACCAAAACTGTCATCCAGGAAGATAAAACTCCTCCTGTAGTTCTCAGACAACCCGAAAAATAGGTACAACTTTCAATTATTGTAATGAATGATAATAAAATCAGATTCAGCAATGCCACGGCTACCCGAGAGGGAATTCCCATATACACAGACTCACCGATAGATTATAGACAACTAATCAAATTATTTGACAACCGCCAAATGCAATATCACACTTAAGCGGGCCACTCACTAGGGAGCATGCTGGGCAACATGTTGGTCAACATGCTTGTCAACAAAACCTAGCGAACTCACACATCAGGAAACATGTTGGGCGACTTCAGTTGACAAAACGCATCAGCCTATAACAATAAACGAGTAGGCTTTATGATGAAAGTGCTGACAAAGCAAGAAAAAGTGGCAATTGCAGTAGGCTTGACAATAGTCACAGAAAATAATAATAATATAAAGAAAATAAGAGTATGGGTAAAAGACTGGTTTTTAAATCGCAAAAAATACTATCCACATGTATCTGTTACAAGAGTTTAAAACTACAGAGCCAAGAGACTTTCAAAATTATTTAAGAATCAATGGATGTAGCATTTGCCACATTGTTACATTTTGTGGAGCCCAAGATTAAAAACCATGATACAAAATTTAGAGAATCAGAAAATTTAGAAAATCCTTATTTTTAATAATTTTTCAATTAATTCATTTATTGCTTCATTTTTTTAATGTTTATTCGAATAATCTTTTTTCTTTACGCCCCATAAACACGGAAAAGATTCATATAACTCTATGAACTCTCTCCAAAATTATTTGTTGTCGCTGAAAGAATCACGAACGCAAAACTTAAACCGCACGAAGACGCAAATCGTTTAAAAATTTAGGTTAAACCAAATAAAGAGCTCGTCAACCAGTGCAGGGAACCACACACCTAGGCCACATGCTCGGCTCACGTTGCGGCTTTTCGGTCTCGCGCTAGGAGCCTGCAACATAGCAGCATGTTGACCAACCAACACACACATTTGGAAACTTGTTGACGGCAACTCCGTTGACCAACATGTTGCCCAGCATGCTCCCTAGTGAGTGGCCCGCTTTACAAACTCTAAAGCGAGAGGCCACTTAAAATAGTGGTAAACGGTGGTAAACGGTGTCCGGACTTACCTAACAACTGACAACATTAAAAACTACTTAGAAAGCAACGATTACCAGTTACAATTACACGCATGAAGGTAAAAAAAAACAATACCGATCTACCAATTATACTGGTAGAACCTGACTTACAATATAGATCTAGGTAGGTATATGTCAACTCTGTTGAGCCATTTTGAACCAAAAACAGCAATGGTCAATGTCACCGATGCCAGAAGCACGGCTAATCACAGTCTTTATGTGAGGCTGATCATAGAGGTTTGAAGTATGGGGAGTCAAAATCCACACATCTCTGCACAAAACCCCGCAACTTTGATGCCAAATGTGCCAACAATGCAGGTGCACACCCCTCCAATTTTAAAGGCTGCCCAGTGAACCCTCAAAGTATCAAAGCTTTAAATCGCACACCAAAACCTATCCTGACACCTCAAATTGATAAGCGATCCTACAAAGACATAGTGTTGACAAACACCGTCTATAATACCTCATGCCCTCCAACCAAACCGACAAACAGACCACACAACAAAACATTGGGAAGCGTCTTATGCAATTATCAGAACTGACACCGACATACAAACAAAGCAAACGCTTCATAGAGACAATAACAACAATAATCCAGCAGACCAAAAACCTAACTGAATGAACATTAGCAGATGTGCACCAACAAAAACTTGCACAAAGATCTACAAATGGAGACACTTCTTATGGAACATATTCAAAGACAATAAAAAATTTCTGACAGTGTCAAGAATCATGATAACCCAACAAATACCTAATTCTTTGGTTGATGAAAACTCGACCAAGCCAATAAAATGCAATATGCCACTGAAAAACGTTACGCAAAACTGACAACTTCCCGCAAAAAAGGGTAATCACACATACGCCTAAAAAGGCAACAACAACACCCAGATCTAAAGACATTGTTTACATTTACAAATAATACCAACGAAAAGAAAATACCACAACACAATAACACACTGTTCAATAACTAGATGAAGGAGCAAGGAGACTAGAATAGCCTCGGACTCGACATCAATCAAGGAAGAAGTATCATGTCTGTCACCCCTAGTGAGGAAATGACTCAGACTCACTATAGGAATTGCCATATTCCCTAAACTCCTAAACCTAGAACTAGGCGTTGACTCGATGGAACCTTCTGCACCTTCTATTAGTGAGCTCAGCGATAAGTGATGACAACCCCCTCATCATTTGAATACCAGATCGATCTGACACACTTGTCTTGTCAGAGAAGTAGGGTGTCTGTTTCTTCCTCCTCTAAAACGTTTTCTTGAGAGCGATCTTTAGACTTTATAGCATTTCAGTTACTGAGAAGAATTTAGGTACGAATAGAGGATTATCGAAGAAGGAAAATACCTTTCGATTTAGGTTGAAATATTATAATTGATGTCTTAATTGGGAAGAGATCTTGCAAACCTTTGGTTTCTTGATGGGGATTAAAACGAATTGTATACGTATAGCCTTACCTTGGGAAATACTTTGTTAGTGTTCTTGTTTATAGGTACACTAAGGTGGGGTAGACGAGATCGATTATCAGTATTTTTATTTAAACATTCCAATAATAATAATTACAAAGTTTGATAAAAAAATCTATTTTTATTTTTCAAGATGATCGTAAATCTCCATTAAAATTAATTATCTTATTTTTTTATATCTCTACTTTTCTCTATTTCTTCTTCTTTTTCTGTTCTCTCAACCGCTACTCTTTTTGAACATACTCGGTGGTATAACTGCAGCAGGTTATTTTTTTTATTTTTTTTTTATTTTTTTTTATTGAAAATGCACATGCACTGCAAGGAAATCCCTATGGCGCGCTGGGAGCGGTGCATGAGCGGAGATATCGATTCACGTTGGCCTTGAATCTCTGTAGGTTGTATACTTCGGGAAACACGCCCTTTGGAATGCTATTCCAAAGTGATGCGGTTCTATACATAAAAGAAGTCTGAAATAGGGTGGTACGAGGTGTAACGAGCTGAACCTGATACGGATGAGCGTCTGCGGCTCGGCGTGTATTTCTGCCCGGTCTTGATCTTGGTGGGATCAAGCGGGCCACGTCTTTTGAACACTTTCCATTAAAATATCTGTAAAACAGACTCAGGTCAGCTACTCTTCTTCGATGTTCGAGAGTGTCTAAATTTTTTGTCAAATCTGGGTCCCCAATCAAACGGATGGCTCTTTTCTGAGTCGAGTAATCTCAGCGCATTTTTAGAAGCTGAGCTCCAAACATGTGAGCAGTTTGGAGTGAGGGGAAAAATGAAACAGCACGAATTCCTGGGATATGATTCGGGATTCCCCATAGATTTTAATTGTCGTTTTACTCTTTTTGATGTCAAACTGGAAGTTTATTGGCACACCCGACAGAAAAGCCAGTTGTTTGGAGGCGACAGCTTCCTTGCATCTTTTGTTGAACCAAGGTTTGCTGTTTGAGGGCTGTTTTTTTGAAAAGGGAATGTAGGCTTCCATGCCTGTTAGGATGACTTGAGCAACTTCCCTAGCACAAACAGATGGATCATTAGAGCCGAAACAAACACTCCTCCATGGAAAATCTCGATAATATTCCCTGAGTTCTTCCCATTTAGCAGATATGTAGTGCCAGACTACACGAGGTTTACTTGCTTCTTTAACACTAGTAATTGGTAGGACACAAGATGTTGAGACGAGTTTATGATCTGAGGAACCCAGTGGGGCTTTCACCGTGATAGTATACATTTGAGGGTTCGTGGTCAACAACAGATCCAACAGGCTAGCGAATCCTCCCTCGCGATCGGGAATGCGTGTTGGTTCATCAACGAGCTGGGTAAAACCACAGCTGATCGCAAACGATTCCGCTTCACGGCCTTCTTCATCAGTGAAGTTTGAGTATTTAAGCCAGTTGATGTTATGTACATTGAAATCACCCAAGATGGATATCTCAGCTTTGGGGTAGTTTATCTGTATGTATTCAACAGTTTTTGTGAGGGACAAAAAAAGAGTCCTATACTGTGTATCGCTGGGTGGTCGGTATAAACAACAGATAAATCTCGTCGTTTGTCAGTCTGTTATCCTAAGCCACATGACGTCAAAGTCATTGGGCTCAAAGTCTTCCTCACGTTGGCAGGAGAGATCACTTCTGACAAAAATGCCAATTCCGAAGTTACGTCTAAATCGGGAATGAAAGTCATATCCTGGATAGAGATAATTAACTGTGCTTGATGACGCTTGGACTTTTGTTTCGCACAGTGCTAGAATGTGAGGTTTATTTGTCTGAAGATGTTGATGTACTGAATTGATATTCGTGTTTAAACCTCTAATATTACAAAAGTCGACTATAAATTTTTCCATTCTGGTGGTGTTATTATTCTTTCTCTTGCATGAATATGCCCCTGGATTAGCCCCCGCCCGGAGATCCGAATGGGGGGTCGTTTTAACTCCGGAAAATTTTAACCCCGGGAACGCCATCCATGCATATTAATTGTTTCTTACCCCAAGGACCGGAATCTCTGGCACAGCAACGAAACGTCAGCTCTTTAAAGCAACTTCACGCCGCCTAAGCCAGAAAGATGGTATCGCATCGGGCGAGGCTGTGTGGGTTCTATGTCCTCTACCATCTGGTTTGCTAGTTTTGGTCAGCCCCGGGGTATTTAATTTCCCCGGTGTCATCTATATGGACGACGTTTATTAGGAGTTTCTGAGAAATACAGGATGCTCTATAAGCTCTACGACAGATGACAGGTCACTTTATTTTCAGCATATTATTTTTAATAAACATGTGTCCGATTCGCTTTAGTTTAAATGTTACAAGCGTTACAAGAATGATGTTTTATTTTTGTAAAATAGAAAACCGGTCATTCAGTAATGACGACATCGTCTATTTTATTTTACATATAACACTATCTTTTCATATGGCATCCTAGTTTGTGGTTCAAATTTTAATACGGGGTGATAAAAATTATCAGATTTATAATCACTCTGTATTAAAATTTCAAGCACACTGTAAAGTAACAAATGAAAAGTGAAGATAGGGACATGTAAGTTGTTTTGCGATATTTTAAGCTGTTTCCGATGTACACTGCTTTCAAAAATAAAAATTGCGATTTTCGCTTGTTTATAACTCATATTGTCTTATAACCTTATTGTCTGTCAAAGTTTGTCACAGAGCTTATACAGCATCCTGTATAATAAAATTAATGTCATAAAGCTCCGGCGTTACAGAGATTTAAAAAAAAAATATCTCCACCTAAAATTGATTGTATTTGCCAGACTTGTATAAAATTATGAAGTTAAAAAGTATAAAGTAATTATTTAAATAGGCTTATGGGTGAAGTTTGTAAATATAATCCGCTTCATTCCAAAATGACAGCATAATGAAATTTTCAGGGTGGAGGTCACGATGTTACTCAGACTTATTTAATAACGTTATCATCAACTCACCTACTCCAAGTCTTGGGAAATTTTTATGGAATTATTTATTTCCAAGATCCATCGGTTATTAGCTGTCATCAGAGTGATTCATTAATATCAGACCTGACAGAATAAAATCATTGAGACCTGCTGATGGAGTTTATAAGAAAAGTAGTTACTATATTTTTCTTATTTTATGGTCTTAATATATTTTCTGTGTTTACCTATTTAGTTGATTAAAACTTTGAGATGACACTTGTTTGCCATATAAACAATATCAAGTAAGATCCAATTCTTAATAACATTAATTTTTATCCTTATAAGTATCTACTTTTTTTTCTTCTCATCATTGATATCAATTCTTAGGTTTTTACAAGAAGTGATCATAAAAAAATAAAATAAATATTGAATTTAACTATTTAAGTAGAAGTGATTACGAAAAGAGGTAAAACATTCCATTATCAACCAATTCTGAAGGTTGCCTCATCTGAATCTGATATTCTCAAATTCATTATCTTCAGGTAATAAATCCATCGTGTCTAGTGTCTCTAAACCAAAAAGTGGAGTCTGAGGCCACTCTATACCTCACATTAGCCTATGTAGTGATGGGAGTCCTCGTCGTGTGACTCACATTCGGGACATACACTTATTATAGGGTTCCACCTCACTCCCATAACTTGTAAGTGCCTGCTCAGACTATTGTGACCGGGGAATTTCCCGACTCCTCAATGAATGTAATCTAAGCTCCTTCCGGTTCAGTTTGATCAAATTAGGTGTTATTTTCGAACAATATGACTAGTCTGCAACATGGTAATGCCTCCCATCAGTACTTCTCTAAACCTTTTTGGGTGCAATAATTAATATCTTCTTTTGGAGGACCCTTGGTCAGGCCGGTTCGGGTCCAAAGAAGCTTTCCCTGGTATATTGATCTTCCAGCTTGTTGCCTGGTATTCCAAATGATACAATCTGTTCAGGCGTTCCGGAACGTTTCTGGATCAGCCGGTAGCTAACCCTGTGTCAAACCAGCGCTTTTGTGGCTGCCCGATAGTCATCAATCCATATATGAGTTATCTGTTCTGTCTTATGTTACCTACCTTTTCCATTCTGGTTCTGTGCATGCGGGGTCGCGTAAACCTCCTCTTGGAAGTCGGTTGCGGTCGACCCCAGTGGAAATTACCTCCTTAAGTACCATCCTCACTTTTTCCTTTCGGGAATTAGCAGATAATTTCTCATATTTGTCTTATTTTTCCCTATATGACTAAGACAACATTAAGCTTTGATATAGGGGGACTCCAACTGAGTGACCTTGGAAATCTCCTCCACTCTTCCATATTCCCGAATCCCGTATTCTTACGTACGCCATCATCGCCTCCCTTTTGATCCACACGGGAAGCGGAAGTGCTCCCAGAATGATATTCAGGGTGTCTGACCGGGTGGTACTCATTGCACTAGATATTTTTGGTCATTTTCGACCAGACTACCGAACCATAGGTGATTTTCGTTTTGATGGTAGCCGTGTATAAGTAGAACTTTACGTCAGGTTTCGGTCTCCAGATCTTTCATATTATTGTCTCTCGTAACTGCCTAGGAACGCCACAGTTTTTGTGACTGTTCTGTCAATCTGCGGTCTCCAGGTCAGTTTCTCATCTGTCACCACTCTAAGGTTAAGGAAGGCTAATAAAGATATTTAGCCTCCCTGCTATTTACTTCTGTTTTTGCCTTTTTATATATTTACCCAATCACATACTTTTTTAATTTTTGAATTAAAAAATTATTTTCCTCTAGAACGAGATGTTACATTTATTTTGAACTAACTTATTTAACATTCAATTTGCTAGAAATGTTTCACATCCATGCAGAATAACACATTTGAAACGGAAATTCCAGCAACGTAAACCAACATAATAATAATTATTCTACCTAATTAACACTAGCATCATATTCCTATTATTTATATTATTATTGTTCCTATTATCTAAACATCAAAATGGGAAGATGATAAGACTATAATAATATTATATTATGCTAAATGATATTTAAGCGAGCATCTATTCTTCAAGCAAATCCCCTAGGCTTTTCCTATTGTGATGTAAGAGATGAAACACTGGATGATATAAGGAGAAAGTGAAAGAGCATAGAAGAGATAACACCAAGTAGTGATCTACAGAGGGAACATTTAGAAGCTTACATATCTCCCCGTCCTCGCCGGTTAGACTGATGCGTCGTCTCCTCGACATAAGTATTCCTGGAAATGCTTTAAATACAAAAATTGCATTGATAGGACTATCACATAGACTTATGTGTGCTATATTCTAATTATTTAATAGATCATGTGGTAAAATGCTCTGAAAAAGATAGCGATTTAATGATTATACTTTTTAGTGCTGGAAATGCAGGCAAATACGAGGACAAAATGATTCTAATACAAGGATTTTGTGAGTGTTGGTGCATATATAGAAAGCACCACTACGAAGCAATTGAACAGATATCAGACACACAATAATAATTGAAGGTGAGCGAAGTTGTTATTTTATATTGAATAGTTTTCACAATAGAACTTTTATCAAATACCTTAAACTATATTATGGGAAACTGAACTCAAAAAGCGGCGACAAAATTAAGTGCCATCTAGTGTTTCGGGGCGAACCTAACGACGATTTGAACAATTAGACTTTTTTGGTGCTAGATCCGCCCCGAACGAATAGACGTCGCTAGTCTCAGTGTCGTCGACCAAATTCATGTATTTCCGTTAGAGTTTCCTATATTATAGTTTCATTGCTATAGGTATTTGATTTTATTAGGGTAATGTCAAAATAAACAGTCTTGGAAACAATATTAATAATTTATGATATACTACTGTTTTTATATTCTTATTATTTTTATATAGTGCACGACGTGAAAAACTAGTCTACCTAGAACGTGGACTTTTTTATGACAAATATCGATTAAGTGGCAGAGAAAAGCAAATCTAGAGGCAATTAATTTTTTTCTTGTATTTGCTGTCTTCTTCATCTTCTTTCCAGCATCTCAGGGTGATACTTTTTTAGAAATCATCAATAAGTCATTAGAAGTTATCTAGACGATATATACAAGTTATATAGACGTTATTATAGACGATACTGACTTTTTATATCTAAATAAATTTTAATCGGGGCCAAAAAATACTTGATAGTATACCTACCAAATTATTTAACATTTACTGCAAATACAACATCTCCTTTATAGATTCATAACTATTATGTCATTCTAGTAGGGTATTGATCATGTCCTTCTAAACAGAACAAAAAGTAACTATCAAAATAATTATTGGTGTTTATTCCATGAATCCTTCAAATGGTGATCAAGGTTGAAAAAATAGCGGTGTGCTATTAAATTAGAGGGTGGAAATTGGAGATAGGGGTGAAACTGCACAGTAAAATTGCACACAGTAAAATTGCAAGATTTATTAAAAAAATTAGAAGATACATTTTGTAAATATTTAAAAAAATTGATTTGTAAAAGGCAAATTTTTTTTTTTCTGCGACGGGCTATAAGTTTGACCTTTTTTCCCCGTTGACAGGTAGAAAAATGCCTCATTATATGAGCTGCATCTTATCGGGGAAATAAATGAATTAGCAGGGAAATAAATGAGTACTTATTTCCCCGAAATGGCGGCTTAGGTATAGCTACTATTAACACTCAGATATCATTAAATTTATATCAAATATACGTAAAGGAAAGTTACCTTATTATCCAAATGGCAATTATTGAGGGAATTTTCATAATAATCACTATCCATATTATTAAATTCACTCATCGAAAACTAACAAGAATCTTTGCAAAACTGTCTTCAATTTTAATTACATTAATATGACGTTTATGTAATAATTAAATCGTTTCGTTACCCAGGCAACATCAATTACGATAAAAGACAGTTTGAAAATCCAAGTTTAACATAAATCATTTTTCCGACATAATTTTCAGTTATCTAACTACGTTTTTCGACATTCTAATACTGATATTTCTTCTCGCAGAAAAAAATGGTATATTACACACGAGAAAAAAGTGCGATTTTAGCTCTCGATGTGTTTGTCCCCTCCGCTAAACGCGTCGGGGACGAAATCACATCTCGAGCTAAAATCTATCACTTTTTTCTCTTTTATTTTCTCTTTTTATTTAAATCCATATTTACAAATCCATTATTTATTTTGGGTAGGTATAACTTTTTTTCTGATCAGAGATACGTATAGGCATTCCTCCATAGAAAAACAAATAGATTAAATTTCCTCTGAAATGGTGAGTTAAAAATAATTTTCGGATAAAAACTGACTAAGATGTAGCCGCTCAAACTTTGAACTTTTTTAAATTTTTTTCGCGTTTTTCTTAATATCGTTTTAGCTCTTATTTTTTACAACGAATTGAAAGAACTACTTCGATTAAAATTGAATTATCTACAAAAACTTAGCTCTCAACAACTATCCCTAATTTTTTCTTTGTTTTCGTGATATAAATAAAAAACTGAAAGGGGTGCAGTTTCACCCCTATCTCCAATTTCCACCCTTTAATTTAATAGCACTCTGCAATTTTTTCATCATCAATGGTAACTTGAAGGATTCGTGCAATAAAAAACCACTCTTTTGATAGTTCCTCTTTCTAGAAGACATAATTAATTGCCTATTGTCCTTTTGGTTTCTAAAAAGTATCCCCTTAAAGACGGTAGTAGAAGGTAGGTGGATAGAGCCCTTAATGGGTTTTTTATGTAAATTAGCTCTATTGTTATCAAGGTCATTAATCACGCCCACCTGTCATCGAAATAATGGGGTGTACTTGATTTATGGGCACACCTGCATCTGGCCCTTTGTTCGGAGACACAATAGCCTAATGAGTTCTATTGTTATCAAGGTCATTAATCACGCCCACCTGTCACTCCTTTGTTCGGCGGCCCTTTGTCGGCGTTCCTTTGTCTAGACTAATGAGTTCTTTTGTTATCGGGGGTCATTAATCACGCCCACCTATCACTCCTTTGTTCGGCGGAACTTTGTCGGCGTTCCTTTGTATGGAATACAATAGAGCTGCACACCTGCATTAGGTCCTATGTTCGGAAACACGCTGCACACCTGCATCATTAATTATGCAGAGGCACGTATCCACAAGCTTTGACACGTCTGAAAACGACCACCAATAGCGAAATCCGGTTATTATTCATGGTAATAAGATAGTTATGCCGAGGTACGTATCGACAAGCTTCGACACGTCTGAAAACGACCACCTTCGGCGCAAACCGGTTATTACCATGAATAACAACCGGATTTCGCCGATGGTGGTCGTTTTCAGACGTGTCGAAGCTTGTGGATACGTGCCTCTGCATAATTAATCATGCAGATGTGCAGCGTGTTTTCGAACATAGGACCTGATGCAGGTGCGCCGTTTTCAGACGTGTCGAAACTTGTCAATACTTGCCTCTGCATAATTAATGATGCAGGTGTGCAGCTCTATTGTATTCCATACAAAGGAATGCCGACAAAGGGCCGCCGAACAAAGGAGTGACAGGTGGGCGTGATTAATGACCCCCGATAACAAAAGAACTCATTAGTCTAGACAAAGGAACGCCGACAAAGGGCCGCCGAACAAAGGAGTGATAGGTGGGCGTGATTAATGACTTTGATAACAATAGAACTCATTAGGCTATTGTGTCTCCGAACAAAGGGCCAGATGCAGGTGTGCCCATAAATCAAGTACACCCCATTGTTTCGATGACAGGTGGGCGTGATTAATTACCTTGGTAACAATAGAGCTAATTTACATAAAAAACCCATTAATGGCTATATCCACCTACCTTCTACTGACGGTTACAAAAAAAAGTAACGCAATTATAAGATTTTCCATTTTATTTGTTTACATTAACATTTTTTAACATTTATTTACATTTCAAGTTAGAACGTGAACAGGAGCTTTCCATCCTGAAGTATGGTGTATATACAGTATGCTCATTTCAAAACATTCCGCCCTAATAATTTTTGGTACGAATAAAATTTGTTTTTGAAAAATAAACTGCTTATTTAGATATCAAGGGGCAAGTTCAAAAATGGTAACTAATGAATTTTATGTCTCACCCTCTAACCGCCAACCTTGCGATACGTCATTTTAAAGGGAATTTCAGTATATGTAGAAATTTTTACGGAAGTTATGAGCAAGTGAACATCACTATGACAATTTTCCATTTCCATAGCAGCTTAACTTGAAAATAGATCAAGATACCGAAAATCGGCTTGCATGTTCCTATCTTAACTTTTCGAACTCTATTCGGACCCTATTTGGGGATGAAATGTTTATACAAGGTAGTGAAAATATTCAGATTTTTCATCACCCTGTATAAACATTTAAACTACATCATAGGATAGTACATAAAAAGTAAAGATATGAACATTTAAGCAGTTTTTCAATATCTTGACCCGTTTCCCGTTGCCAATGTAAGCTTTTTGAAAATGGAAAATGGCGATTTTCACTTGTTCAAAATTCCGTGAAAATGAATAGATTTCAACACACAAAGCACCATCCTACTGGGATTCCTTTTAAATGACGTATTATAAAATATAATGGGTGTTGTTTGAAATTCCAAAGTAGGAATGGTTGAGGGTGGAAGGGTGAAATATAAAATTCATTAGATATCATTTTTATATTTCCTCTTGATATCTCAACAAAAGCATTTTTTCAAAAACAGTAATATTCGAGGACTGGTAGGGACATTACCAGCCCCAGAGGGTGCAGTCTTCACCGGGGAGTTAATGTATAAGAGACCAGTTCATAAAACGAGATAGAGCGTGGTCAGTATTTCTGTAGAAGAATCCCTGACCACAACAATATTCTTAAAATAGTTCGAAGCTATGAAGACTCGAAGCTATGGAGACTTTTATTTACAAAGGAGCTATTTACAAGTTTTCTTCCTTTAAAAATTTCGTATCAGTCTCTAATTACAAAGTTTTATTTAAGTAGGTATTAGGCATTATGTACAATTTATTAATTATTGTCAGTTAATCTCGCTAACTTTCGACAAATTATTATTTTTGTATCACCAACCGTTTTTTGTTTAAACTAGGACTAGGTAGTCAAAAACTAAATAAAATTACTTCGCTTTTATGTAGCAATAGATAATTATTTTAATCAGAAATAACTGCCTCGCACTATAATATTAACTTGTCTGCTTGTTTCCATACCCACATCTTAGTCACATAATATAGTTACTAAGAAGAAGAAGAGACATTACCATTTTTAAATGCTTGAAAAAGTTAATAACTCCTCGTTCATTCACACGAAGTTTAAGAAGTCGCTTCGAGATTTTCTGACCGATATATGACCGATGGCCAGCCTTATTAAAGACACACCCGGGATAAGATATGGGGTCTGGAAACTAAAGACCACCCAAATTATTTAAAAATTGCCCATTTACCTCCAATACTGCTCTTCGAGGTATATTACCTGAATTCATCAGAAAGATTACGTCTGGAATAAGGGATATCCTGCAAAAGCGTACCTATATGATTTGACTAAGTAATAATAATTGACTTAAAAAAGGACAAATATATTCCTTCGATCGTTATAAATTGAATGAATCTGAAGACAAACTTATAATTTTTTAAGTGCATGGAATTATATTTATATCCTCACAAGCCTCTTCTATGAAATCATATCACCATCTAGAATTTCAATATATTACTGATTGTGGATATTTTCAATACATTCCGACACAAGATACAACTAACCAACCGTTAAAGGAAAAGTCGACATTTCCTATGGTGAGCATTTCTCACTTCCCTACAACTCGATATATTTGCAGAAGGCAACAAAGAGTGTTTGCTTTACTCACTTGGTCGGTCGTCAAGCACTGGCTTAGCCTTGACAGGATCTGAATTCTTGTGGTGATGCTTGTGACGGCGGTGTGAGGAGTGTCGCTTTTCCTCAGTGCCGAATACACTATGTTGTCTGTGACCTAGAAATAAGACCTGAATGTTAATTTTTTGCTCAGTCAGCAATAGAAAATGCATAATATGCATTTGAAAAATATAAATATACCAGTTATTATTTATTTTATTCAAAGTAATTTACTATAAGGTATACTCTGTTAGGGTTTTCCAGAAATTTAGAATAATGGTATTATTGTCCGGTTTAATTTGCACGCAAAACACAATAACAATCGTCATTGCTTTCTCGAGATTTAACGTAATTTTTAAAAATGGCAAATCCTGTATATTATTCCAATTTCATATTTTCTTTAAAAAATCGATTTAAAATGCCTTGTTGAATTAAAGTTTAAATGAAGTGCAAGTGAAATTAACAATTTTTCGATCTTTAAAGCAATTTACACCGAAAAAGATATCGGAAAACGGCTTACATGTCCCTGTCTTAACGTTTCATGTTGTATCCAACTGTATTTTTCCAAGTTTCTGTATTCAACAAGTGTAGTTTTTATACAGGATGATGAAAAAACTCTCATACTTATGTATTAACATTTTCATCTACAGAATAGTAATACGCATGACTAGTTTAGATAGGAACAAGTCAAGCCGGCGTTTCCCTGCATCTTTCGCCGTTTTTGATATTAATTGCTTGAAAATCGGAAAAAGTCAAGTTTCACTAGTCTCTAGAAACAAGAGTCGGTTAAATATTAGTTAGGTTGGGATAGGTTATTATTATTAAACATTCTTAACATCAGGGGGCAGTCTTAACCCCTCTGAATTTCACTAAGAGATTTACGACATCATTTTCCGACATAAAATTCTAGTTAAATAGGATTCTAGTTAACTTCCGAAGCCTAGTTAAAGCCCAATCTTCCGTTGCGTTTTAGTAGAAGTAAATTTTCTTACCATTCGGGGGCGGTTTACAACCCCTCCGGATTTCGTTAAGAGATTTTCGCTATCATGTTATTATAAGCTTTTCTTTATTTGCTTTGCGTCTGGCTTCTTATTATTAATTAAGATAAATATTGCTTCATCAAGATTAGAATTTAAATTTGAAAAAAAAATTAGTTATAAGTATTTTGAGTTATAAGCCCGGAACGACCCACCAGTAGGTTGTTAAAAAATAGGGATATAAATGTGATGGTAAATTTTTAGAGACGGTGTAAAGATAATACGTTGAATGAAGTATGGTCACCGTTCGGTAATATTCGGAAATTTGGCTGCTGAAAAATGGCTGCCAGATTCATACCGGTTCAAATAGTTCACCGCAATAATTGAACTACACGGTGTCGTAATTGTGACGTATTCCTTAAATTTGGACGATGTGTTTAGGGACTTTAGGCGGGGATCAAAAGAAACAAGAAAGTCTATATATTATGGTTAAATGTCAACCGTTACTTTTACTATTACCGTTACTGATGGTATTTACAAAAATATTTTTTACTTAAATGAGTTTAGTAAACCGCTTTATTATAGAATTTAAGTAACATAAAATTTTATTACCTAATTTAATTCTCAAAACTACCACCGGTAATCCGAATAGTTTGATTTAGTTTCTCGTTAAAGAGCATGGAGATCATCTCTGATGAGTATACTGCGCAGATGGTCATTCGATCGATAAGTGCCTTTCTTGTGGTCGTTTTGTTAGTAAACTAAAGATTTCAGCCATCCCCCAAGGCTTGTCTGGGGAAGCGAGGTCTAGCAACCTTCGCGATCAATTCTGAAAGGGGTGTCATTTGTAAAATAAAACTTTTTCTCTAATCATACATTACAACAAATGTTCATGAGTGAAAAATATTTTTTTCAACAATAGGTATCTCAAGTAGGTATAAACCAATTGCAGACTGATTGAGCTTGAGGAAGAACTATCTGAAACTGAATGGGACATAGTAGGACTGAGTGAGTTGATGAGAACAGGAGAAGACATAATAAAATTAAAATCTGGTCATGTTTTGTTCTACAGTAGGGGAGAAGAAAACGCTAAGATCAATGGCTTAGGGTTCTTTGTCCATAAAAACGTATAACACTCGGTGGCTTAATATGTTAGCAATTCGGACAGAATAGCGTATTCTTAACAAAAATACGGTCGACATAACAAAAAAAACCTACATCCAAATCATCCAAGTATATGCTCCTACATCTGATTATGAATACGAAGTAGTGGATGAATAATTCTATGAGCGGCTTGAAGAAATATTAAACAACACATCGGAAAAGAATACTTAGTATCTGAGATTTCTGTCCAAAAATAGGATTCATAAAGAGGAGAATGAATGAGCAATCGGTCAATATGGATACGGGCAAAGGAATGAACGAGGCTATATTATGTTAATAAACTTCATGCAAGCAAAAAATCTATATACACAATGAATACTGGTGGTTCCTTTAAAAAACGCAAAAATTGAAAGTAGACTTGGAGAAGTCCAGACTTCAAATATGAAAATAAAATCGATCTCTGAAAACCCAAAAAACAGTACAAGTAGTTACAGTCAACAAAGTGAATGTTGGCAGTGACCACCGAAAGGTTAAATCAAAAAAAGGTGAAAATAAGCAAAAAAGGCCACAGCTACAAGAAAAATCAATCCTCAAGATATCGCCAATAATAAAGAAAAATACCAGGTCAAAATTGAAGAAGGATATTATACAAATAACCTAAGAGTGATTAAGATATAGATACACCTCAACACTTTAACCGAAATCATTAAGGAAAGTGCTCGGGAAGTTACATCAGAACCATAAAACGCCCTGAAAAAATAACACATGAAACTGAGACAAAGAAATTACTAGAGACGAGAAGGCAAATCAAGGTGGATAGCAACAGGAATCTTGTAGAGTGGGCAGAATTGCACAAACTTATCCGTGAAGAGATACGAAGGGACATCACAGATTATAATACTAAAATCATAAAAGAAACTATTGAGAACTCTAATGCTGGTATTCACAAACGATAATTTCCTAAATAATTACGTAATTAATTAAATGAGTGAGATGGAGATATGCAGTTTTTTGGTAATAGAATGAGATGGAGATAACTGATTACGTAATTATTTGGTAATTATCGTTTATGAATACGGGCTTTAGGGTCCTAGAATATTCCAAAAACAAATTAATATTGGAAAAAAAAGATGAAATCAATAAAGGATAATAATGGTGGTATACACAAAGACAGAACACAGAAAACATACTCATGGAAGTTGAGAAATACTACTCAGACTTATACCGGGGCAAAATAAGACCAAACGAATAACAGCTGCAGGAGAGAAGTAAGAGAATATGAAACGTCGGCTCTGAGGAAACATCAGTAATCTCCGATTACAGAAGATGAAATCAACATACTGCACTCAAAACTATGGAAAATAATAAAGCCGCCGGACCTGACGAAATAATCCCTGAGATTGCAGATATAGGACAACCCTTTAACAAATGTTTGGAACCAAGACGAATTTCGAAAACATGGCTTATCCACAAAAAATAATCGAACCATACAATTACAGGCCTATTAGTATCAACTGTTTACGAGGATACCCCCCCCCCCCCCCCCCCCGAGAACAGGCAGGCTTAAGGGCAGAATATATGGTACACTCTATCACTTACATTCGCAGTCAGAAGCTTGATGGAAAAGTGTAACGAATACAATATAGAAATATACTTTACCTATGAGAAGGCTTTCCACCATAGAAACCTGGGCAGTCAATAATTTCCTAAATGAATGTCGAATGGATAGCAGATACACAAAGCTGTAAATATCTACACTGAAGTTACGATGCACATACCTTTTTGGAAACAGACCAACAGTATAAATATAAAACGAGTAGGTACGTCAGGAAGTCACCATCTCTCCCGAACTATTTACATCCGCTCTCCAGTGTGTCTTTCGAGAGACAAGGGCATAAATATAGACGGTGAATACATCCAACATTGAAGGTTCGCGGATGATGTCATCCTTATAAGTAGCCATCCCCAAGAACTACAGGATATGATTGTGGAATGAAATAATCATTTTAAGAAGGTCGGCATCACAAAGAATATTAATAAAACCACAATAATGACCAATGCACAAACAAATATTAACCATATACAACTCGAAGAACAAAAATTGGAAGAAGTAAAAAGCTACGTGTACTTGGGGCAAAAATAGCGTTTAATAAAGAGAAAATTAATTATGAAATAACCAGAACAATCTCTCTTGCTTGGCGGACTTCAACAAACTCAAACATGCATTCATATCAAACCTTCTTGAAAATAAATACTTGGATTAGAAAAAAGACCAAACTAACAGATGTAATTCAAAGCAACCGAACTTAGTGGACATGAGCAAGACATGTGGCGAGAAGAACTGATAGTCGTTAGACAAACGAGTGCTAGAACGGAGATCGAGAAAAAGCGGGAGAAGTGCTAGCAGGCCGAACATCAGGTGGAGAGACGACATTAAAAAGTCAGTAGAGCTACTCTGGATGAGGGAAGCCAGCAACCGGGAAAGATGGAAAGAGACACGGAAAGCCTACATCCAGCAGTGGATCGAAATAGGCAAATCGTGATCGTGATCTCAGGAACAGTGGACATTTGATTTTTGTATGTATGTATATCAACGCTTCCTGAAGCGTTGATACGGTTCAAATTGAATTCCAGATAAATTGAATTATGATCAGGGTAGGTACAGTACAACCTGAAAAAGATATGAGAAATTTTTTTTGGTAAATCGGTAAAATCGATTGTCAATAATAATAATTATTGTAAGTTATTGGAATAAAGGCAATTATTGTATGATGACTATTTAGCTATCTTCGTGTCTTAAAAGATCTTAATTTAACTGACTTTTTCGCGATCCTGATATTGTTGGAAAGAATTCTGCTTCTGAAGTTAGGTATTGGATTTTTGATGGACTAGCAATTTTCCAATGCGCCTGTATATGCGGAAGATTTTAATAATATGACACCCATGCAAGTGGCAAATTGCTTCTATTTATGGATAAATCATTATCACGTTCAGTCTGAAGCTTTCAGTGAACTTGAGATAAAAAGTGATGTCTTCCTTTTTGACATCAGTTGACAAGGGTGCTGTGTTATTTACTGGCAGATTACTTCTATATTTACGTCATTCTGTTCAGTGTCATAAGAAATATGAAGGTAGAATAAGTTACAAGACGGTTCTCAAGATGATGTCATCAAAGCTCTTCCTTTCCATATTGTTAAATTCCATAAGAATTTTTAACAATACAAAAATTTACCTACCCATATAGAGTGAATTATAGCTTGCGATTTTTAGTGTATTTTTTTTATAAAAAAATACACTATTGAGGACGACATCACTTTTCGAAAATCACCCAAACTCATCAAATGTCCACCGATCATGACCCCCAGATCACGAAAAAGTGGTTTTTCAAAATTCACCTGCCCACGATATATATATATATACACATTAAGCTTATTTCACGAAGCCCGGTACGTTGCGCAGGTAACCGGAGTCCCGCCCTTAATAATAGACTTGATGGTGTGTATTATAACTGAAAGTGAAGAGAAACATCATATTAATCGAAGCAACCTGCGAGGGGTAAACATTTCACAACATACAAATCTGGTTATATCCTTAAGAATTTTAGAATCCCTGAACGTTCTGATGTTAATACATAGCCCACTGCACTAAAAGTATATACCCATCCGATTACCGGAAACCCTGCTTTGTTGCCACTTCTCAGGGCCTCGGATAAGCAGTATTAGCACAGAATATGTCTATTCTGTGGATATACAGTACAGAACATCTAAGTGTCCCCGGATCCGGATAGACGAATTGTCTCTTTGTACAGGCTGGTTCGTCCTAGCGCAATTATTATCATCCTTACGCTAATGGATACTTACTTACTACTAAAAAAAAACCATTGTAGAAACTATTAATGTTTGAATAGTATTAAAGGTATATTACATTCATTAATTTCATTTTATTTCCGTTCATTAAGCTTTTACTTAAAAAAAGTTGCACCCAGAGTCCGGGTCACATGACATCTTTTGTCTCGTACAAAAAGGTAAACTATTTTTATTACATTATCGGTATGCCATTGTAAATTGTACTGCAAAAAAGACATATATATAGGTACCTACTTACTTATACAATTTCGATAGGATTTTTCGATAAAAATTCAAATGTAGCGTTTTTAACTTTTTTAATATATAAATATTAAATTTTTATTTAATAGGTTAATAAGATAACTACCATAAATTGTATAAGCCATAAATACAATACGACCTTTCAGAAAAGTCGGTCGTTGTTTAATTTTATGATACAGGGTGAGGTAAAAAAACTGAATGAAACGGTAAGAGTCATATCTCTTACCGTTTCATGCAGTTTTTTTCGGTTTTTTCAGTTTTTTCATGCAGTCGGTTAAATAATCATAAAAAAGTTGCGCTGTTTTGAGACGAGTATTTGGCAATTTTTTTTCTCAATAATCCCAGAATTTCCTGAAATATCCTGATCAAACTTGAAGCATTCAGATTTATTATTTTAGCCATATCTTCTTTATTATTGAAAAAAGATTTATTATTTTTTGTATGATGAGCTACTCAAATAATGAGCTACTCATTTGACGTTTCAAAAATTTCCAAAGCCGACTAGATCTTGGGGTTTTCGAAGTCAACTTTTGTTTTTCTTATGGCCACAAAAGTTAATTGCACCTTTAAATAAATAATTGTTTTTGCTCTGATTTTTTCATATTATAATTAGCAAAAAAATTTGTATCCGATAACCCTCGAACTTTGATAAATGCTCAAAAATTTTATAACAACTTTCTCAAGCTTGTTGCTTGGCAACAGACCGACGCCTAAATTATCAATGTCCTTGGGTTATTACTACTGTTAAACGTAAGTGTAAGTTCTATTTACTTTCATAAGTCTAATAATCTTAGGTCCGGTTGCACAAACACGTTAGATCTGCCAGATAATTACTGATTTTAAAATGCCCTGTATTATCAAAATGTTGGTCAGGTCAGGAAATAAATTCTACTCCCCTTTAGAAGAGTTAAATCACGGGTAAATAACAATAAAAGATCATTCAAAATATTCACCCATACTTTCAAAATTGGCAATTTAAAATCAGTAATTATCTGACAAATCTCTAATTAACTTTTGTGCAACTAGCCCTTAAACTATATAAAGATAAAGATTTTGGTCATTATTTACATCCGCGGCTCCTACAGTTTCACTATGGCACCTATATAGGGGTGGAGGACATACCTATAGTAACACCAGGAAGGTATTAATTTGCTGGGCAAATGAAAGATAAGCGAACAAAACGGCATCAAAAGAAGGTCTTCCAGAGTGCGGGCCTGTTTAGAACAGCGAATATCATAATAAACATGCAAGGTCAGAGTGTCGAGAGGACGGCGGAAACTCGTAAACAACACCAGAGCCGGTCTGGTAACAGACGCAACATACACGGCATGCAAATGTAGTCGGAATATAATAGCGAGCGATGTCGCGTATTTTTGGAGTATAAATGCAAAATAAATGCAAATTTGAAAATAAAAATTGTGCTACCGTTATTCTCGAAGATATTCCTTGCCCTGAAAGTGAAAAAAAAATAGAAATTCGACCGTAGTGCCAAAGAGGCCTTAGTGGTGACCTTGATATTAGTTTGCCCTGGCTGTTTTTAGCTTCTTACCCACCCAGCACCCCTATTTCGCTCCTCGGTCCCGAAAAAATTGATGAAACTTAGGAGCCGCGGATGTAAATAATTACCAAGATTTTTTATTTCTCGATAGGTACTTATTTTCGGGCTGCATGTGTGTTTTAGTTTTATGAAATATTACTAACCGGTTAACCGACGATTAACTAGTTATCCTCTTCATCAGTAAAAAATAAAAAGCTATCGGTAATAAAAATTTAATAGATAAAATTATTTTAGCACAAAATTATGTACCTACTTCTAATGCCAAATTAACAAACATATTTGAAGTAATTATGTTCAAGTTCAACTGTTTGCTAATTTTAACTAAATAACAAATACTTTGTATTATAAAAATAAAACAAAAGCAATTCATTAAAATGAAAGGAACCAGAATAAGTGCCCTATCATAATCTGCCTTATAAATCAAGATTTATTGATATGCAACATGCAGGAGCAGGATGATGTCACCTTACTCACATTACGCTACAAAAAGTCATAAACAGCTTCCAGAAACCTGTTTTCTAAATAATAAAAACAAAAACTAAGGAAGTAGGTACTTCATTCAAACTCAAACAAACCGGAAAAAATAATCCGACGACCGCATCTGATGGCCACCGTCAAAAAGTAAAAAAATTATTGAGAAAATGTTTCAAATTCCTCTCTGAAGTGTAAATAAATATACCAGACAGTGAGTCTTGTAATATTAAGATACCTACTTAGGTATATACTGTACACATATTTGAATTTTAAGCAATCCCTTATTATCCCTTACAATCCCAATTATTATTTTTTGCAGTCAATAAAAAGCTGCATTATTTGATTTATGATCCATTACTCTGTGAAGGTTCCTCACAACATCCCGGGCCAGCGACTAGTGTCTCTTGTATTTCTCTCTTTTTTCCTCTTTTTCTGAAAGTAGAATCATCCATCTTCTACCCTTTTCTACTTCCACTTCTCAAAATTTCAGTTCAGGGGTCTAAAGATTGCATCCAGTGTTACAGACTATCCGACTGCGAGAACCTTTCATTGGATTTTATACGCGTTTAAGATTATTATACCAGCAGTCTGCCGATTTTTTTTTAAGTTAGAAAATAGATAGAGGAGAGGACTATACCTAAAACGGTTAACCGGTAGTAAGATATCCATTCTATATTAATTACATATTATACCTACAGGGTATTCTATAGTTAGAGTGCCAATCTAGCAATAAGTTGTCGCCCTGTGGGCCTTTAGAGTAGGTACATGGCTGAAATTTCCAGGAATGGGCTAAATACCTAATTCTCGTCAAAAAATCGTCCTGTGCAAAAAGGCACTATTCAAAATTGTCAATTTTTTTGCAAAATGTGATAGTTTATAAAATATGAAACTTTGTTGTTCCAATTTTTCAAAATGGTATCTGTGATAGTTAAGTTAGAAAAACATCAAAACTGTTTCCGAAAAGCATTGCTAATACCATCATCGGAACTTTAAACAGCAATTATTATGTCGCTTCGGTGTACGGCAAAAATAGACTACCAGCTACTTACTGCTTAATCGAGAATTTCTACAGAATGGCGACATTAACAGATATTTCATACATATTTTGATAATGAAAATCTACAATTTGTGTATAAATGTAAGACACAAATAATGTGCTAATTACTAAAGTGAAGTCATCCCTCATTTTAAAATTACTTAAATTAATGATTTTTTTTATTATTAAAAAAAAAATAACAACTGATTGGCACTTGCCTAGAGACACCGCGTACCTAAGTACCTACCTATATCATTTATCATTTTATAAATACATAATAGTAAAATAATATTAAAAAAAATAACAAAAATACTAATAAATAAAAGGTAAATAAATAATGACCTTTAATAAATTAATTATGAAAAAATCGGTCAATATTTACATCTGGGTATCTTACAGTTTCACTATGGCACCTATAATACAGGGTGCACCATATATCCTATTCTCTATATTGCTATCTCCTGAACGCTAAGAGATATAGCATATAGCGTCGGTTAAATTAGAGAAAAGATGCGCAATTTTGTGGCCATCTCGAATCCGTCAAGACATACAAAATATCTGTGACTGCTCCTGAAATATCCTGAAAAAAACTGAAAACTCGAGATTTCTTATATTATTTGCCATATCTTTCTGATAATTGGAAATTACTAAATAATTTTTTGTAGGCTTACAGAAGTCGTTCAAGTATAAAAATGTTCAAGGCCGACTATAGATCCAAGAGTTTTCACAGTCAACTTTCGTTTTTTTTATGGCCGCCATATTATTTTTTTATGTCATTCGATATAAAAAAATAATGGAAACAACAAATTAATAAACATAAAAAAAAAATTCTATGAAGACTATGAAAATTCTGAGATCTAGTCGACTTTGAAAATTTTTTAAATGTCAGATGGGTAGCTCTTGCCGACTTATGTAAGCCCACAAAAAATGATTCATTAATCTCCAATAATAAAAAAGATATGGAAAAAATAAGAAACCTCGATTTTTCAGTTTTTTCAGGATATTTCAGGAACGGTCACAGATATCTTGTATGTCTCGACGGAATCGAGATGGCCACAAAATTGCGCTCCTTTGGACTTGTTTAACCGACCCTGTATCTGTTAGCGTTAGGAGATAGCAATATAGAGAAGGATACATGGTGCACCCTGTAGAGAAGGATTTATGGTGCACCCTATATAGGGGTAGAGGACGTATCTATACCTATAGTAACACTAGGAAGGTATTCATTTGCTTTGCAGATTCATGATTAGCAAAAAAATGGCACTAAAAATCGCAGTAGGGAGTCCGGTCCTGGTTAGCCGGCGTATAAACACATATAAACATGCACCAGACCAGAGAGGTGATGAATACGTCAAGCCGGATATAAGCTTTCTCATATCGTATCCAGATTATAGGGACTGATGTTACGCTTTTTGGAATGAAAATGCGAAATAAATTAAATTCAAAATAATAATCGTGCTACTATTGAAGAAAAATGAAATGAAGAAAAAAATAGCAATGCGACCGTAGTGTCAAAGAGGCCATAGTTGTGACCTTAATATTAGTTTGCAATGGCGGTTTTTACTTTCTTACCCACCCAGCACCCCTATTTCGCTCCTCGGTCCCGAAAAAATTGATGGAACTTAGGATACGTAGATGTAAATATTTACCCAATCTAATTCACTAACAACACTTGGGCTTTACCACAGCCATACGATATTTATTTATATATTTATTTTATTGGAGAAAAATCTCATATAATAAGATTTTTTAATTTTTTATGAAATTTTGATACATTTTTTACTTTACTGACTGGACTACATATTGTGTATTTCACAAAAAGATTCTAATATATGTATTATAAAACAAGATGATTCAGTGGTTAAGTACCATAAAATGAGACGGGTGTGAAGACATAAGATTTTATTCAGCAACGGTTTTACTTGCGTTTATTTTACTGCCGACCAGATAGGGATTTATGTTCAGAAATCATAATTTAGGAACAAACGAGTAAGTAGCAAACAAAAGAATCAGTCAGTTCCAGTCTTCCAGTTCACTCTTCAATTTCTAGGTGGTAGGTAAAGTATGTGTATTCTTTTACTAGTATCACAAAACTGTTGGTCTGCTGGAGAACTAACCAGCTGGCATGCTGGTCTAAGAGGGCAAAAAATGTCAATATAGCAAGCAGCCCGCGGCCCGCGGTAGGTACTTATTCCGTGTTATGAAATTATTGTAAAAACAAAAAATTTAAACAATCAACGTACGTTATTATGCTCTGATCAAAATAAAATTCAAGCCATTAAAAGTACTTACCTATATTTTGATCATTGCATGTTAGCATGTTACCTATTATTATAGGACCTACCTAAACCTATACAATAATGTGTCCAGTTGTAAGTGGCAGTACTACATGGGGATCTTGGAAACGGCAAGAGATACAGACTCGGTTAAATTAGAGAAAAGCTGCACAATTTAATGCTTAATGAGAATCTGAATTTTTTCTTTGAATATTTCCAGTCGTTGCTGAAATATCCTGAAAAACCTGAACAATCAAAATTTCTTTTTTTAGCCATATCTTTTTTATTATTGGAAACTAAGTAATTATTTTTTGTAGACTTACATTAGTCGTCAAAAGCTATCCCTTTCACATTATAAAAATTTTCAAAGCCGACTAAATTCCAGAGTTTTCATAGCCTACTTTTGTTTTTCTTATGGCCGCCATATTGATTTTTTCATGTCGTTCGGTATAAGATAAAAATCAAGGAAACAAAAATTAATAACATTCAAAAAAAAATTTATATTAATAATTATTATTATTTTTAATTATATTCTTTTTTCGAAAAAAAAACTTTTTTAAATATTTACATCCACGTATCCTAAGTTCCATCCATTTTTTCTGGATCAAGGAGCGAAATAGGGGTGCTGGGTGGGTAAGAAGCTAAAAACAGTTATTGCAATCTAATATTAAGGTCACTAACTAAGGCATCTGTGGCACTACGGTCGCATTGCTATTTTTTTCTTCACTTTCAGGGCAAGGAATATCTTCGAAATTAACAGTAGCACGATTATTATTTAGTGCTATTGAAATGCCATCATTAAATCATTTATACATTTTCTTATAAAAGAAAAGTTTATTAAATTTTTTACAAATGTTTTTTCTTCATCTAAAATCAATTAAAATCAATGAATATCTGTAATCAGAAGTAATAATACTTAATACGAGTATGTAATCAAAAGTATAAATTATCTGAAATATCAGACCAAAAAAATCTAATTTCATTTTGGAGCTAAATTTGTTCGTCTAGGTTTATAGCGCGCTTAGAAAAGTAACTTATAAAAACAATAGGTACATAAATAGTTTAGAAAGGGTTTGTGCATAATATTATAGAATTTTATCATGTATTTTTAAAAATTTTGAAAGTTTCATAGGTTTATTTTATATTCACCTACACACCCACCAAACTTATAAATCACAGTACCTAACTACAATATTATAAGTTTTAAAATCATGATCAATGAAAATATAGGTACATAAGTACCTAACTGGTTATCACAAAATTATAATTATTAATTTGTGATCGTTTAAAGACTTCAGTCAGTAAGGTAGGTATGGTATAGTCGACCAAGAGATATAACGAAATTATCTAATTGTTAAACTGTCATATTTTATGACTTCAACAATATTTCAATAATCCAAAAATTTATAAAATGACAGAAGTCGTTTCGTTATATCTCTGGTCCAACTATACTGCATGCACCTATTTAATAGTAACTGTATTTTGTAACTTTGTTTTTTGATTTAACTTACGAGTACCTACCTAAACAAGTGGAAAAAAGCGGAGTTTGAAAAATGAAACAAAATAATAACACGAATAAAATTCAAGGAATCCTCTTTGCAGTGGATATTAAAAACATAATTACGGGTTTATAGGATCACAAAGCTATACTTGAGTTATTTTCGTTTATTTCCTGTTATTTTGATTTTGTTTCCTAGGTAACCTTTTGTATTGGAACTGTTTTTCTCTGATTGTTGATTGAAATCAGTTTAGTTGGATTGATTTTTCACAGGGCTGAACTTTTATTTTTTTTAACTTACTCAAAAAATATCGATACAATTTTGTGGAAATTTTCAATTACCTTTTGATTTCACAATCAAATATAAAAATCCTAAACAAGTTTACCGCCAACAGAAGCGCTTTAATTTAAATGAAAAATTTTGTCGATTTCGTCGAACTAGTTGAGTAGTTTCAAATATTTAAAACTTTTAAAATGCAATTTTTCTGAACCATCAATTTTTGAATTTTTTGTAATTCTAAAAGTCCTGTCCTGCAAAAAAAGTCGTAAATGTACATTTCATGTTAGGAGTAGTCTAAACATGATACATATAAGTGGTAGCTGGTTTTACGCGCAAAAATAAAACAACACATTTTCTTTCCCATTTCGCTCCACTAGTTGGAAAAACCGGACTTTATTCAATTTAATTATACGAGGTTCATTAACTGGGTATTTGTGACTCGCTACGTGGACATCGGAAATAGTAAAAAAAACAGGGTCTGTTAAATTTCAAAAAATGTGGACAATTTTAAATATTGAGAAGTATTGAGAATCTGAAAAAAAAATAGGATAATAATAGGATGCTGCTGAAATATCGTGATAAAAAAACAAAAATCGAGATCTTATTTCAGCTAAATCTTTTTAATAAGGTACCATGCACAAAGTAAGAAACCACAAATTAATAAACAAAAAAATTTAAAAATTTTAACACACTTTGTTTATTATAAACTTTATTAAAGTTTATTAATTCAAATGAGAACGAAATATTAAAATTTAAAGAGGACCGTTTTTTTGACATGTTGTATCGTAAAGTACATGACATGCATGTAGGTATTGAAAATTTAAAACGACTTCTAAGTTACAATGGGTAGGTACAACATAAGTTAATATAGGGTGTAATGTTTTACATATTATTACCTATGGAAATACTTTAAAAATGCACTTTTTGACATTCGGTAAAATTTTATTACGTTATTTTTAATAAAGAAGATTACATTTTTTCGAATTTATTTGCAATGTGATCAATTTTTGGGTTCCGGGATTTTTTCTATAGCGAATGGCATGAAAAACAATATGGCGGCCATAAGAAAAACAAAAGTTGACTTTGAAAATCCCAAGATCTAGTCGGCTTTGTAAATTTTTGAAACGTCAAATGTGTGGCTCATTAAGGCTTATGTAAACCTACATAAAAAACTTTTTTTCAATAATAAAGAAGATATGACTAAAATAATAAATCTGCATGTTTCAAGTTTTTTTCAGGATATTTCAAGAAATTCTGGGAATATTGAGAAAAAAAAATTGCCAAATACTGCGCAACTTTTTTGTAATTTCACCAACTTCGGATCTCTTACAGTTTCATGCAGTTTTTTTTTCCTCAATGGGACAAGTATAATTAAATTAAACGACGACCGGCTTTTCTGAAAGGTCGTATTGTAAAGTAGATAACATGTACTATTATTGAAAATTAAAAACGACTTCCAAAGTAGGTACAAGACATTAAGTTAACATAGGGTGCATATTTTTACATGCTATTCCCTATGGCAATACTTAAAAAAATGCACTGTATAGTTTGTATGTTGTTTTTTGTTAGTCACGCAACTGCATGTTTTTGTTTATTTGAATGTTATTTGCAGTGTGCTGATCAACATTTTTAAGTAACAATTTTTGATATTGTCGAAAATAAAACATTTTACTTATAACAATAAATATAAATAAATAATAAAATAACTATTTTACTCTTTGGTACTATTCGTGTTTTAGGGCAAAGCTCGTATACGATTGCAAAAATTTTATGTCAGACTATTCCATTTTAGGTTTCAGACCAAGCACAACTTTTTATGGAGAATAACTTTTTTTCCAAAAATGGATAATAAAAAAGTGACCACGAATTGAAATTTTTCGTTTGGCGCGTTATTTCCCAATAAACTTTAATATCAGCTAGGAAATTGATTAAAATAGCTATTTATGATATTGTTGTTAAAAGTGAAGTTTTATTTTGTGAGTGAAAAGGTTTTCTTTTTTGTGAGTGAAAAGGTTTTCTTGAATTTTACAAATTTCGTGAATTTTACAAATTCACGAACATATAATAAAATCACTTTTAAGACGAATATCATACAATGGTTTTTGTAAAACTGCTCTATTTTGATAATAAAATAGATGAATTTAGAATGATACAACTTCAAATTGCATTTTAAAATATTACAGATCAGTACAAGTAGTGTACTATGCATAGAAACCGTTGCCGACGCTATGGTTACTAACAAATAAATGCGTGCATACAAATAAAAGAGATGCCATAATAATAATTATTATTGATTGCAATTTCTGAACAATTATTATTGTCTTGAATTCTTGACTAGGTACTTATTTTTTTATTAATATGTTTGCCAGTAATAAAAAGAATATGAAAAAATCTTACTACCTATAATTTTGTCTGATTTCATCATGAGAAAATGTAGTTTAAAAAGAGAATGTAAGTACAGAAAAAGTAGATAGAATTACTTTTAACACGCTTCCATTTAAACACTCACTTTTAACACTGTCAGCTGTCGTTAAAAGTGATGTATGTGTCTTTTAATGGCAGTTGCACAAAACATTTTTTTGTGCCATTGAAGCCCATGGAAGCGGGTTAAAAAAATTTGTAACAGTGTTAAAAATACATTACAACACTCGTGTTAAAAGTAATTCTATCTACTTTATCTGTACTTACTTACATTCTCTTTTTAAACTACATTTTCTCATGACGAAATCAGACAAAATTATAGGTAAGTAATAAGATTTTTTCATATTCTTTTTATTACTGGCAAACATATTAATAAAAAATAAGTACCTAGTCAAGAATTCAAGACAATAATAATTGTTCAGAAATTGCAAATAATAATAATTATTATGACATCTCTTTTATTTCTATGCACGCATTTGTTAGTAACCATAGCGTCAGCAACGGTTGCTATTGCATAGTACACTACTTGTACTTACTTGTCTGTAATATTTTAAAATGCAATTTGATGTTGAGTGTCATTCTAAATTCATCAATTTTATTATCAAAATAGAGCAGTTTTACAAAAACCATTGTATGATATTCGTCTTAAAAGTGATTTTATTTTGTTCGTGAATTTGTAAAATTCACTCCGCTACGCTTCGCTCATTTCACAAACCTTTTCACTAACAAAATAAAACTTCACTTCTAACATTAATATCATAAATAGCTATTAAATTTGTTTTACCGCCGCATATGTTTCATCAATGAACTATGAATTATCAGCCGCGCTTCTTAGTTTTATGTCGTTTCACTTGACTTTGTATAAACTCTACTTTAAAAGTTACCAAGTTTTTTTTGTGAACATAAAATCGCAACTTTCAAACATTAAGATGGTCTTTGATTGACTACCACCATCGCAAGTTTCATCTTTTAGTTTTAAAAAGCAAGGTCGCAAGGTATATTTCTTTTAAATAAATTGCTATAATGCAAAAATACAGTCAGAAGATCTGAACACGATAATGTAAAAAAATACGTTGTTCTATTTCAAAAAATTAACCGGGTAAAAATGGGACACCTGTAAGTACCTATACCTATAGCTGAAAATAATGTTGGCTTATGCATACGTAGGAATTTTAGTTTAAAAGTTCTGTGCTAAAATTGTTAAAATACCAAGAATTTATGAGGTGATCCAAGAATGGTTGATTGGCTATTATGCGGTTATTATACGAAACGCAGCTCGTAATGCTTGCGCTGGCGACTGTAAACACAGTTGCTCTCGGGTTAAATTATTTTACTGGAGAGGAGATTGAAGAGCTCGTGATGCTTATGAATTGATGTAAACATATCATCACTCAATGCACCGTTGCCAATTTTACCGGGACTCGAATAATCGGCCGTGCGTCTACAGGCTTCGAAAAATGCCATTCTGTTCAGTGTCATAAGAAATATGAAGGTAGAATAAGTTACAAGACGGTTCTCAAGATGATGTCATCAAAGCTCTTCCTTTCCATATTGTTAAATTCCATAAGAATTTTTAACAATACAAAAATTTACCTACCCATATAGAGTGAATTATAGCTTGCGATTTTTAGTGTATTTTTTTTATAAAAAAATACACTATTGAGGACGACATCACTTTTCGAAAATCACCCAAACTCATCAAATGTCCACCGATCATGACCCCCAGATCACGAAAAAGTGGTTTTTCAAAATTCACCTGCCCACGATATATATATATATACACATTAAGCTTATTTCACGAAGCCCGGTACGTTGCGCAGGTAACCGGAGTCCCGCCCTTAATAATAGACTTGATGGTGTGTATTATAACTGAAAGTGAAGAGAAACATCATATTAATCGAAGCAACCTGCGAGGGGTAAACATTTCACAACATACAAATCTGGTTATATCCTTAAGAATTTTAGAATCCCTGAACGTTCTGATGTTAATACATAGCCCACTGCACTAAAAGTATATACCCATCCGATTACCGGAAACCCTGCTTTGTTGCCACTTCTCAGGGCCTCGGATAAGCAGTATTAGCACAGAATATGTCTATTCTGTGGATATACAGTACAGAACATCTAAGTGTCCCCGGATCCGGATAGACGAATTGTCTCTTTGTACAGGCTGGTTCGTCCTAGCGCAATTATTATCATCCTTACGCTAATGGATACTTACTTACTACTAAAAAAAAACCATTGTAGAAACTATTAATGTTTGAATAGTATTAAAGGTATATTACATTCATTAATTTCATTTTATTTCCGTTCATTAAGCTTTTACTTAAAAAAAGTTGCACCCAGAGTCCGGGTCACATGACATCTTTTGTCTCGTACAAAAAGGTAAACTATTTTTATTACATTATCGGTATGCCATTGTAAATTGTACTGCAAAAAAGACATATATATAGGTACCTACTTACTTATACAATTTCGATAGGATTTTTCGATAAAAATTCAAATGTAGCGTTTTTAACTTTTTTAATATATAAATATTAAATTTTTATTTAATAGGTTAATAAGATAACTACCATAAATTGTATAAGCCATAAATACAATACGACCTTTCAGAAAAGTCGGTCGTTGTTTAATTTTATGATACAGGGTGAGGTAAAAAAACTGAATGAAACGGTAAGAGTCATATCTCTTACCGTTTCATGCAGTTTTTTTCGGTTTTTTCAGTTTTTTCATGCAGTCGGTTAAATAATCATAAAAAAGTTGCGCTGTTTTGAGACGAGTATTTGGCAATTTTTTTTCTCAATAATCCCAGAATTTCCTGAAATATCCTGATCAAACTTGAAGCATTCAGATTTATTATTTTAGCCATATCTTCTTTATTATTGAAAAAAGATTTATTATTTTTTGTATGATGAGCTACTCAAATAATGAGCTACTCATTTGACGTTTCAAAAATTTCCAAAGCCGACTAGATCTTGGGGTTTTCGAAGTCAACTTTTGTTTTTCTTATGGCCACAAAAGTTAATTGCACCTTTAAATAAATAATTGTTTTTGCTCTGATTTTTTCATATTATAATTAGCAAAAAAATTTGTATCCGATAACCCTCGAACTTTGATAAATGCTCAAAAATTTTATAACAACTTTCTCAAGCTTGTTGCTTGGCAACAGACCGACGCCTAAATTATCAATGTCCTTGGGTTATTACTACTGTTAAACGTAAGTGTAAGTTCTATTTACTTTCATAAGTCTAATAATCTTAGGTCCGGTTGCACAAACACGTTAGATCTGCCAGATAATTACTGATTTTAAAATGCCCTGTATTATCAAAATGTTGGTCAGGTCAGGAAATAAATTCTACTCCCCTTTAGAAGAGTTAAATCACGGGTAAATAACAATAAAAGATCATTCAAAATATTCACCCATACTTTCAAAATTGGCAATTTAAAATCAGTAATTATCTGACAAATCTCTAATTAACTTTTGTGCAACTAGCCCTTAAACTATATAAAGATAAAGATTTTGGTCATTATTTACATCCGCGGCTCCTACAGTTTCACTATGGCACCTATATAGGGGTGGAGGACATACCTATAGTAACACCAGGAAGGTATTAATTTGCTGGGCAAATGAAAGATAAGCGAACAAAACGGCATCAAAAGAAGGTCTTCCAGAGTGCGGGCCTGTTTAGAACAGCGAATATCATAATAAACATGCAAGGTCAGAGTGTCGAGAGGACGGCGGAAACTCGTAAACAACACCAGAGCCGGTCTGGTAACAGACGCAACATACACGGCATGCAAATGTAGTCGGAATATAATAGCGAGCGATGTCGCGTATTTTTGGAGTATAAATGCAAAATAAATGCAAATTTGAAAATAAAAATTGTGCTACCGTTATTCTCGAAGATATTCCTTGCCCTGAAAGTGAAAAAAAAATAGAAATTCGACCGTAGTGCCAAAGAGGCCTTAGTGGTGACCTTGATATTAGTTTGCCCTGGCTGTTTTTAGCTTCTTACCCACCCAGCACCCCTATTTCGCTCCTCGGTCCCGAAAAAATTGATGAAACTTAGGAGCCGCGGATGTAAATAATTACCAAGATTTTTTATTTCTCGATAGGTACTTATTTTCGGGCTGCATGTGTGTTTTAGTTTTATGAAATATTACTAACCGGTTAACCGACGATTAACTAGTTATCCTCTTCATCAGTAAAAAATAAAAAGCTATCGGTAATAAAAATTTAATAGATAAAATTATTTTAGCACAAAATTATGTACCTACTTCTAATGCCAAATTAACAAACATATTTGAAGTAATTATGTTCAAGTTCAACTGTTTGCTAATTTTAACTAAATAACAAATACTTTGTATTATAAAAATAAAACAAAAGCAATTCATTAAAATGAAAGGAACCAGAATAAGTGCCCTATCATAATCTGCCTTATAAATCAAGATTTATTGATATGCAACATGCAGGAGCAGGATGATGTCACCTTACTCACATTACGCTACAAAAAGTCATAAACAGCTTCCAGAAACCTGTTTTCTAAATAATAAAAACAAAAACTAAGGAAGTAGGTACTTCATTCAAACTCAAACAAACCGGAAAAAATAATCCGACGACCGCATCTGATGGCCACCGTCAAAAAGTAAAAAAATTATTGAGAAAATGTTTCAAATTCCTCTCTGAAGTGTAAATAAATATACCAGACAGTGAGTCTTGTAATATTAAGATACCTACTTAGGTATATACTGTACACATATTTGAATTTTAAGCAATCCCTTATTATCCCTTACAATCCCAATTATTATTTTTTGCAGTCAATAAAAAGCTGCATTATTTGATTTATGATCCATTACTCTGTGAAGGTTCCTCACAACATCCCGGGCCAGCGACTAGTGTCTCTTGTATTTCTCTCTTTTTTCCTCTTTTTCTGAAAGTAGAATCATCCATCTTCTACCCTTTTCTACTTCCACTTCTCAAAATTTCAGTTCAGGGGTCTAAAGATTGCATCCAGTGTTACAGACTATCCGACTGCGAGAACCTTTCATTGGATTTTATACGCGTTTAAGATTATTATACCAGCAGTCTGCCGATTTTTTTTTAAGTTAGAAAATAGATAGAGGAGAGGACTATACCTAAAACGGTTAACCGGTAGTAAGATATCCATTCTATATTAATTACATATTATACCTACAGGGTATTCTATAGTTAGAGTGCCAATCTAGCAATAAGTTGTCGCCCTGTGGGCCTTTAGAGTAGGTACATGGCTGAAATTTCCAGGAATGGGCTAAATACCTAATTCTCGTCAAAAAATCGTCCTGTGCAAAAAGGCACTATTCAAAATTGTCAATTTTTTTGCAAAATGTGATAGTTTATAAAATATGAAACTTTGTTGTTCCAATTTTTCAAAATGGTATCTGTGATAGTTAAGTTAGAAAAACATCAAAACTGTTTCCGAAAAGCATTGCTAATACCATCATCGGAACTTTAAACAGCAATTATTATGTCGCTTCGGTGTACGGCAAAAATAGACTACCAGCTACTTACTGCTTAATCGAGAATTTCTACAGAATGGCGACATTAACAGATATTTCATACATATTTTGATAATGAAAATCTACAATTTGTGTATAAATGTAAGACACAAATAATGTGCTAATTACTAAAGTGAAGTCATCCCTCATTTTAAAATTACTTAAATTAATGATTTTTTTTATTATTAAAAAAAAAATAACAACTGATTGGCACTTGCCTAGAGACACCGCGTACCTAAGTACCTACCTATATCATTTATCATTTTATAAATACATAATAGTAAAATAATATTAAAAAAAATAACAAAAATACTAATAAATAAAAGGTAAATAAATAATGACCTTTAATAAATTAATTATGAAAAAATCGGTCAATATTTACATCTGGGTATCTTACAGTTTCACTATGGCACCTATAATACAGGGTGCACCATATATCCTATTCTCTATATTGCTATCTCCTGAACGCTAAGAGATATAGCATATAGCGTCGGTTAAATTAGAGAAAAGATGCGCAATTTTGTGGCCATCTCGAATCCGTCAAGACATACAAAATATCTGTGACTGCTCCTGAAATATCCTGAAAAAAACTGAAAACTCGAGATTTCTTATATTATTTGCCATATCTTTCTGATAATTGGAAATTACTAAATAATTTTTTGTAGGCTTACAGAAGTCGTTCAAGTATAAAAATGTTCAAGGCCGACTATAGATCCAAGAGTTTTCACAGTCAACTTTCGTTTTTTTTATGGCCGCCATATTATTTTTTTATGTCATTCGATATAAAAAAATAATGGAAACAACAAATTAATAAACATAAAAAAAAAATTCTATGAAGACTATGAAAATTCTGAGATCTAGTCGACTTTGAAAATTTTTTAAATGTCAGATGGGTAGCTCTTGCCGACTTATGTAAGCCCACAAAAAATGATTCATTAATCTCCAATAATAAAAAAGATATGGAAAAAATAAGAAACCTCGATTTTTCAGTTTTTTCAGGATATTTCAGGAACGGTCACAGATATCTTGTATGTCTCGACGGAATCGAGATGGCCACAAAATTGCGCTCCTTTGGACTTGTTTAACCGACCCTGTATCTGTTAGCGTTAGGAGATAGCAATATAGAGAAGGATACATGGTGCACCCTGTAGAGAAGGATTTATGGTGCACCCTATATAGGGGTAGAGGACGTATCTATACCTATAGTAACACTAGGAAGGTATTCATTTGCTTTGCAGATTCATGATTAGCAAAAAAATGGCACTAAAAATCGCAGTAGGGAGTCCGGTCCTGGTTAGCCGGCGTATAAACACATATAAACATGCACCAGACCAGAGAGGTGATGAATACGTCAAGCCGGATATAAGCTTTCTCATATCGTATCCAGATTATAGGGACTGATGTTACGCTTTTTGGAATGAAAATGCGAAATAAATTAAATTCAAAATAATAATCGTGCTACTATTGAAGAAAAATGAAATGAAGAAAAAAATAGCAATGCGACCGTAGTGTCAAAGAGGCCATAGTTGTGACCTTAATATTAGTTTGCAATGGCGGTTTTTACTTTCTTACCCACCCAGCACCCCTATTTCGCTCCTCGGTCCCGAAAAAATTGATGGAACTTAGGATACGTAGATGTAAATATTTACCCAATCTAATTCACTAACAACACTTGGGCTTTACCACAGCCATACGATATTTATTTATATATTTATTTTATTGGAGAAAAATCTCATATAATAAGATTTTTTAATTTTTTATGAAATTTTGATACATTTTTTACTTTACTGACTGGACTACATATTGTGTATTTCACAAAAAGATTCTAATATATGTATTATAAAACAAGATGATTCAGTGGTTAAGTACCATAAAATGAGACGGGTGTGAAGACATAAGATTTTATTCAGCAACGGTTTTACTTGCGTTTATTTTACTGCCGACCAGATAGGGATTTATGTTCAGAAATCATAATTTAGGAACAAACGAGTAAGTAGCAAACAAAAGAATCAGTCAGTTCCAGTCTTCCAGTTCACTCTTCAATTTCTAGGTGGTAGGTAAAGTATGTGTATTCTTTTACTAGTATCACAAAACTGTTGGTCTGCTGGAGAACTAACCAGCTGGCATGCTGGTCTAAGAGGGCAAAAAATGTCAATATAGCAAGCAGCCCGCGGCCCGCGGTAGGTACTTATTCCGTGTTATGAAATTATTGTAAAAACAAAAAATTTAAACAATCAACGTACGTTATTATGCTCTGATCAAAATAAAATTCAAGCCATTAAAAGTACTTACCTATATTTTGATCATTGCATGTTAGCATGTTACCTATTATTATAGGACCTACCTAAACCTATACAATAATGTGTCCAGTTGTAAGTGGCAGTACTACATGGGGATCTTGGAAACGGCAAGAGATACAGACTCGGTTAAATTAGAGAAAAGCTGCACAATTTAATGCTTAATGAGAATCTGAATTTTTTCTTTGAATATTTCCAGTCGTTGCTGAAATATCCTGAAAAACCTGAACAATCAAAATTTCTTTTTTTAGCCATATCTTTTTTATTATTGGAAACTAAGTAATTATTTTTTGTAGACTTACATTAGTCGTCAAAAGCTATCCCTTTCACATTATAAAAATTTTCAAAGCCGACTAAATTCCAGAGTTTTCATAGCCTACTTTTGTTTTTCTTATGGCCGCCATATTGATTTTTTCATGTCGTTCGGTATAAGATAAAAATCAAGGAAACAAAAATTAATAACATTCAAAAAAAAATTTATATTAATAATTATTATTATTTTTAATTATATTCTTTTTTCGAAAAAAAAACTTTTTTAAATATTTACATCCACGTATCCTAAGTTCCATCCATTTTTTCTGGATCAAGGAGCGAAATAGGGGTGCTGGGTGGGTAAGAAGCTAAAAACAGTTATTGCAATCTAATATTAAGGTCACTAACTAAGGCATCTGTGGCACTACGGTCGCATTGCTATTTTTTTCTTCACTTTCAGGGCAAGGAATATCTTCGAAATTAACAGTAGCACGATTATTATTTAGTGCTATTGAAATGCCATCATTAAATCATTTATACATTTTCTTATAAAAGAAAAGTTTATTAAATTTTTTACAAATGTTTTTTCTTCATCTAAAATCAATTAAAATCAATGAATATCTGTAATCAGAAGTAATAATACTTAATACGAGTATGTAATCAAAAGTATAAATTATCTGAAATATCAGACCAAAAAAATCTAATTTCATTTTGGAGCTAAATTTGTTCGTCTAGGTTTATAGCGCGCTTAGAAAAGTAACTTATAAAAACAATAGGTACATAAATAGTTTAGAAAGGGTTTGTGCATAATATTATAGAATTTTATCATGTATTTTTAAAAATTTTGAAAGTTTCATAGGTTTATTTTATATTCACCTACACACCCACCAAACTTATAAATCACAGTACCTAACTACAATATTATAAGTTTTAAAATCATGATCAATGAAAATATAGGTACATAAGTACCTAACTGGTTATCACAAAATTATAATTATTAATTTGTGATCGTTTAAAGACTTCAGTCAGTAAGGTAGGTATGGTATAGTCGACCAAGAGATATAACGAAATTATCTAATTGTTAAACTGTCATATTTTATGACTTCAACAATATTTCAATAATCCAAAAATTTATAAAATGACAGAAGTCGTTTCGTTATATCTCTGGTCCAACTATACTGCATGCACCTATTTAATAGTAACTGTATTTTGTAACTTTGTTTTTTGATTTAACTTACGAGTACCTACCTAAACAAGTGGAAAAAAGCGGAGTTTGAAAAATGAAACAAAATAATAACACGAATAAAATTCAAGGAATCCTCTTTGCAGTGGATATTAAAAACATAATTACGGGTTTATAGGATCACAAAGCTATACTTGAGTTATTTTCGTTTATTTCCTGTTATTTTGATTTTGTTTCCTAGGTAACCTTTTGTATTGGAACTGTTTTTCTCTGATTGTTGATTGAAATCAGTTTAGTTGGATTGATTTTTCACAGGGCTGAACTTTTATTTTTTTTAACTTACTCAAAAAATATCGATACAATTTTGTGGAAATTTTCAATTACCTTTTGATTTCACAATCAAATATAAAAATCCTAAACAAGTTTACCGCCAACAGAAGCGCTTTAATTTAAATGAAAAATTTTGTCGATTTCGTCGAACTAGTTGAGTAGTTTCAAATATTTAAAACTTTTAAAATGCAATTTTTCTGAACCATCAATTTTTGAATTTTTTGTAATTCTAAAAGTCCTGTCCTGCAAAAAAAGTCGTAAATGTACATTTCATGTTAGGAGTAGTCTAAACATGATACATATAAGTGGTAGCTGGTTTTACGCGCAAAAATAAAACAACACATTTTCTTTCCCATTTCGCTCCACTAGTTGGAAAAACCGGACTTTATTCAATTTAATTATACGAGGTTCATTAACTGGGTATTTGTGACTCGCTACGTGGACATCGGAAATAGTAAAAAAAACAGGGTCTGTTAAATTTCAAAAAATGTGGACAATTTTAAATATTGAGAAGTATTGAGAATCTGAAAAAAAAATAGGATAATAATAGGATGCTGCTGAAATATCGTGATAAAAAAACAAAAATCGAGATCTTATTTCAGCTAAATCTTTTTAATAAGGTACCATGCACAAAGTAAGAAACCACAAATTAATAAACAAAAAAATTTAAAAATTTTAACACACTTTGTTTATTATAAACTTTATTAAAGTTTATTAATTCAAATGAGAACGAAATATTAAAATTTAAAGAGGACCGTTTTTTTGACATGTTGTATCGTAAAGTACATGACATGCATGTAGGTATTGAAAATTTAAAACGACTTCTAAGTTACAATGGGTAGGTACAACATAAGTTAATATAGGGTGTAATGTTTTACATATTATTACCTATGGAAATACTTTAAAAATGCACTTTTTGACATTCGGTAAAATTTTATTACGTTATTTTTAATAAAGAAGATTACATTTTTTCGAATTTATTTGCAATGTGATCAATTTTTGGGTTCCGGGATTTTTTCTATAGCGAATGGCATGAAAAACAATATGGCGGCCATAAGAAAAACAAAAGTTGACTTTGAAAATCCCAAGATCTAGTCGGCTTTGTAAATTTTTGAAACGTCAAATGTGTGGCTCATTAAGGCTTATGTAAACCTACATAAAAAACTTTTTTTCAATAATAAAGAAGATATGACTAAAATAATAAATCTGCATGTTTCAAGTTTTTTTCAGGATATTTCAAGAAATTCTGGGAATATTGAGAAAAAAAAATTGCCAAATACTGCGCAACTTTTTTGTAATTTCACCAACTTCGGATCTCTTACAGTTTCATGCAGTTTTTTTTTCCTCAATGGGACAAGTATAATTAAATTAAACGACGACCGGCTTTTCTGAAAGGTCGTATTGTAAAGTAGATAACATGTACTATTATTGAAAATTAAAAACGACTTCCAAAGTAGGTACAAGACATTAAGTTAACATAGGGTGCATATTTTTACATGCTATTCCCTATGGCAATACTTAAAAAAATGCACTGTATAGTTTGTATGTTGTTTTTTGTTAGTCACGCAACTGCATGTTTTTGTTTATTTGAATGTTATTTGCAGTGTGCTGATCAACATTTTTAAGTAACAATTTTTGATATTGTCGAAAATAAAACATTTTACTTATAACAATAAATATAAATAAATAATAAAATAACTATTTTACTCTTTGGTACTATTCGTGTTTTAGGGCAAAGCTCGTATACGATTGCAAAAATTTTATGTCAGACTATTCCATTTTAGGTTTCAGACCAAGCACAACTTTTTATGGAGAATAACTTTTTTTCCAAAAATGGATAATAAAAAAGTGACCACGAATTGAAATTTTTCGTTTGGCGCGTTATTTCCCAATAAACTTTAATATCAGCTAGGAAATTGATTAAAATAGCTATTTATGATATTGTTGTTAAAAGTGAAGTTTTATTTTGTGAGTGAAAAGGTTTTCTTTTTTGTGAGTGAAAAGGTTTTCTTGAATTTTACAAATTTCGTGAATTTTACAAATTCACGAACATATAATAAAATCACTTTTAAGACGAATATCATACAATGGTTTTTGTAAAACTGCTCTATTTTGATAATAAAATAGATGAATTTAGAATGATACAACTTCAAATTGCATTTTAAAATATTACAGATCAGTACAAGTAGTGTACTATGCATAGAAACCGTTGCCGACGCTATGGTTACTAACAAATAAATGCGTGCATACAAATAAAAGAGATGCCATAATAATAATTATTATTGATTGCAATTTCTGAACAATTATTATTGTCTTGAATTCTTGACTAGGTACTTATTTTTTTATTAATATGTTTGCCAGTAATAAAAAGAATATGAAAAAATCTTACTACCTATAATTTTGTCTGATTTCATCATGAGAAAATGTAGTTTAAAAAGAGAATGTAAGTACAGAAAAAGTAGATAGAATTACTTTTAACACGCTTCCATTTAAACACTCACTTTTAACACTGTCAGCTGTCGTTAAAAGTGATGTATGTGTCTTTTAATGGCAGTTGCACAAAACATTTTTTTGTGCCATTGAAGCCCATGGAAGCGGGTTAAAAAAATTTGTAACAGTGTTAAAAATACATTACAACACTCGTGTTAAAAGTAATTCTATCTACTTTATCTGTACTTACTTACATTCTCTTTTTAAACTACATTTTCTCATGACGAAATCAGACAAAATTATAGGTAAGTAATAAGATTTTTTCATATTCTTTTTATTACTGGCAAACATATTAATAAAAAATAAGTACCTAGTCAAGAATTCAAGACAATAATAATTGTTCAGAAATTGCAAATAATAATAATTATTATGACATCTCTTTTATTTCTATGCACGCATTTGTTAGTAACCATAGCGTCAGCAACGGTTGCTATTGCATAGTACACTACTTGTACTTACTTGTCTGTAATATTTTAAAATGCAATTTGATGTTGAGTGTCATTCTAAATTCATCAATTTTATTATCAAAATAGAGCAGTTTTACAAAAACCATTGTATGATATTCGTCTTAAAAGTGATTTTATTTTGTTCGTGAATTTGTAAAATTCACTCCGCTACGCTTCGCTCATTTCACAAACCTTTTCACTAACAAAATAAAACTTCACTTCTAACATTAATATCATAAATAGCTATTAAATTTGTTTTACCGCCGCATATGTTTCATCAATGAACTATGAATTATCAGCCGCGCTTCTTAGTTTTATGTCGTTTCACTTGACTTTGTATAAACTCTACTTTAAAAGTTACCAAGTTTTTTTTGTGAACATAAAATCGCAACTTTCAAACATTAAGATGGTCTTTGATTGACTACCACCATCGCAAGTTTCATCTTTTAGTTTTAAAAAGCAAGGTCGCAAGGTATATTTCTTTTAAATAAATTGCTATAATGCAAAAATACAGTCAGAAGATCTGAACACGATAATGTAAAAAAATACGTTGTTCTATTTCAAAAAATTAACCGGGTAAAAATGGGACACCTGTAAGTACCTATACCTATAGCTGAAAATAATGTTGGCTTATGCATACGTAGGAATTTTAGTTTAAAAGTTCTGTGCTAAAATTGTTAAAATACCAAGAATTTATGAGGTGATCCAAGAATGGTTGATTGGCTATTATGCGGTTATTATACGAAACGCAGCTCGTAATGCTTGCGCTGGCGACTGTAAACACAGTTGCTCTCGGGTTAAATTATTTTACTGGAGAGGAGATTGAAGAGCTCGTGATGCTTATGAATTGATGTAAACATATCATCACTCAATGCACCGTTGCCAATTTTACCGGGACTCGAATAATCGGCCGTGCGTCTACAGGCTTCGAAAAATGCTCGACATATACACAATTATATACTAACGTGCGCCGCTCCCTCTGTAGAACGTTTCGTTGAACTATGTCGCGTATGTTTTAGGGTACCCCGGTGTCAAAGTGATGCCCTGGGCAAAATTTATCCAACGTTTCCACCGATAGATGGCCATGCTGTACGACGTTTATACACGTTAAAATTTTCGAAGCCCGAAGTCGGGCTTCACATGGTAGGTCCAGGCTTCGAATACTCAACTGAACATAGCATTTTAGGCTTCGTATGGGCTCTTAATATGTCTATATATATATATATATATATTTATTTCTCCAAAATCACGAAATTTCGACTTTAAAAACGCTCCTGTAGCTTTATCTTTCAAGATTAGTGAACGAAATTTTGCACTCTTATTAAACTTAAGGAACAATTTCGATTTTCATTAAAAAAATTTCCAAAAGTCGCGTCACTTCTACAGGGTGTCCATTCAAAATTCGGAAAATCCGGTTTTTGTCACCTCATTTCAGGTCGCAGTTTTCGATCTAGGAGACTGAAACTTTTGTGGAAGTAAGATATCTACAAGGAGTGGTCTGGTATTGCACTTGAGCAAAATCGGCTGAGCCGTTTCAAAATGGCGGCCATTTTAATTTTTGGAAAAAGGACTATTTTTTGAACCCCTGTATAAGCTAGATAGAAAAAGAGTTTTATATCAAATTCACAAGATTGGAAGTAAATGACTTGAAATTTAATTTAGTGCAATAAAATTTGCATTTTTTTATTAATAAGTCAGTGGTGTGGGTAGGAAAAGGGTAAAAATGGCTAAATTTCTCCAACAATTTATGAGCACATTTTTGAAGTAATTAAACTGAAATTTTCACAGTAGACAACTATACTAATAGGCTTCAACCCTTGGGAATTTCACGAAGTAAATAAGAAAAATGGCGGAGATATTCGATTTTTTTTTACATGATGTTTATTTCTCTAAAATTTTAAAAACGCTCCTGTCGCTTCATCTTTCAAGATTAATGAACGAAATTTTTTACTCTTATAAACCTCAGGGCTGACGTTTAATTTTCGTAAAAAAGATTTTCCTAGAGTTGCATTACTTCTACAGAATGTCCCTTCGAATTTCAAAAAAAAAAACCGTCCGTGAGGCACGGGTTCTGGTCGAAGTTTTCAATCTAGAGCGCTGAAATTTTTCTGGTAGTAAGATAACCTCAAGTAGTCGTCTGGTACTGTATTTGAGTAAAATAGGTAAATGGTAAACGTTCCAAAATTGCGGCCTTTTCAATTTTAGGAAAATGGCTAGATTTTGAACCCCTAAATAGACAAGTTAGAAACAAAAATTTTTAAACGGAATTAACATGATTGGAATAAACTTATTTGAAATTTGAGCTAATGCAATACAATTTGCATTATTTCATTAATAAGCCAGAGGCGTGGGTAGGAAAAGGGTAAAAATGTCTACATTTCTATAAACATTCATGATCATATTTTTGAAGGAATAGAACGGAAATTTTGATAGCAGACAACTATACTCATAGCATTTAACCTTCAAAAATTTCAAGAAGCAAATATAAAAATGGCGGAGATATTCGAATATTTTTACATGATGTTTATTCCTCTAATTTCAAACTTTCGGGTTTCAAAACTCTCCTTTCAGTTTTATCCGAATTTATTAAAGGTAGTGTAAAAAATAGTATTTTTCAAGTAAAGTTAGCCAGTGGCGGGCATAGGAAAAGGGACAAAATTGTTAAATTTTGTCAATTTTTTGATTTTTAAATTTAAAAATCCATTTTAAGGCACGTTTTCAAACGAAATGAAATGAAATTATCACAGAAAATTTTTCACAGTATTGCACTACGCTAACATGACATGACTATGGAAATTTTCATAAAGCCAATCATTTAAAAAGCGGTGAAAATATTCATAATTGAATCGCATAAAAATACACTATCTATGCGATTGATGCGCAAGAAGGTTTTTTTTTAAAGAGGAAACATCGGTCAACTATGTAGATAAGACACAATCACGCCACTCTGGTAATTCCTGGCATCGAGATCTATCTCATTTAGCCATACACAAATTTTTAATTATGTAAATAGTTTTATAGAAGAACACAGCACCCAAAGCACGAATGGGATTTGAACCCAAGCGATGACAGCGCTAACGGATTAGTAGACTGCTTTTTTAACCCGCTGAGCTACCGGCCGCTCCCAACTTGCGAGTTTTCTTTCAATAATCAACTGAAGATGTTACAAAGAAAATATTTCTGATCGGGACAATAAAATTTCAGAAATATGAATTTTTTGAACATGCAATAAAAAAAAAAATTGTGATTCGCAGGGTGAACGCTTCACGTGAATAATTTTGATTTAATATTATTGTGGAAATATTATTGGTAATCATGAAATAATGATCGAAAAACTTTCCACAACCTTGCAGATCGCTGCTGCCCACTGCCCCATATAGGAGGATAGAAATGGTAACACAAATGGCAGAGGATCACATACATGGCCAACCCTCCTTAGAATCCTCAGTTAATTCTTAAAAAAAATAAAGGAAAGTAATTATTTCAACAATTAGATTACGGTAGACATCCTCAGCGGTTACGTATGCGCAAGCGATGCTTCCACTCCTCGTGTTCACTGATAAGTGATAACTGATCTGGTAACAATTATCGAAGTTATCGGAGTTAACGAAGCATCGCTTGCGCATACGTAACCGTTGATGATTTCGTCTACCGCAGCTGTAGACGAAACGTTGGGAGCAAATCTCCATGGATCATGGAACAACAGCCCGGAATAAATTACGATTTCAATTAATCAGAGTATTGTTCTGAAGTTGTTTTGAAACTGTTGTAATTTAATGGTCGAAATTGTAATTTTTCTTTAATTTTTTTTTTCAGAAAATTCATTGAGAATCCTGAGAGGAGTCACTTGGCCACATGATGTGCAAGATTCCTTCCTCTTCCATTTGGTATCGTTTTAAGCATCCTAGGACCCAGTGAGAAGTAGAAATCTGAATGTTCGTTTATAAGTATCTATTGCTGTGAAATACTTTCAGTCAAATGGAGTTCAGTTTTTGAAGCTCCATAACTTAAAGAGAAAGTCACTTTGTATAAATTTATATAAAAAAACATATAAAAACATAGAAATGAAATTACGCAGTCCAAGAGAGCTCAGTGAAGTTGACACCCCAAAGTGAGTATTTTTATAAAATTTAGAAGCATTCGTTTGTCCATGGTTTGTCCACGTTTGCCCAACAAAAATTTTAGTTTGTCCACCCTTAAAAAAAATCTATTTTTAAAATTTTACCGTCACTTTTTTTTTTTTGAAGGATGGACAAACGAAAATTTTTGTTGGACAAACGTGGACAAACGAATGCCGTCTAAATTTTTCACTAATTGGGCCAACTTCACTCAGCTGTCCGAGAGAGGGTAGCAGCAACTCGTTTAAAGAATAATTGACTGCTCTTACAAACCTGAGAGTTATATGAGAGATGACTCTTGTAATTGCATCACTCCCTATCTAAAAGCCGCTAGCAATTGCTTCCACTATTAATCACCCATCCAGGGAAAATCGATAACCAACATACACACAACAGACGTTCCTTAAGTTGTCTCAAAGAAAAGTTCCCACTTCCAAAGAGTGCTAACTGCAGTTTGCACCTACCAGGCGAGGAAAATGTAACTAAGTCACGTACACGCGTAACGAAGTTGGAGGAGCAAATATTTAAATGTGGGATAAACACAACTCCTTAGAAGGAAAGTCTGGGTGATCGCTGACGAAAATTGTATGTATATCGTAAATATTGTATAATGCATATCATGTGTGAAGGAAAGGGAAACCTTAAGGGAAATGCCAAAGTTCGGAATATTGTATCTCCAATGTAAACCAGGAGATTGAGTATTAAATTTGAATTTGAACCACCAGTCCCATATCCTTACTGTGAAGCTCATCAGCTGCGAACTAATTGATCCGGTTAATACGCGGAAGGGGTGATGGAACGAAAATATTTGCTCGTTCTAAATTGCTCAAATATCAGTTCCTTTGAAATCACGAAATAATACAATTACGTTTATAGTTCAAAGAGAAGTTTTGAATCAGCTGAGAGTAACAACACTTGCACCCTTTAGTTTATTATTTCAAATTAAATTCGAGTTTTCCAATTAAACAGACGTTTACTCCATTCCAGACTCGCTTCGGCGCTAATTACTATTACAGCACACAATCAGTTCATCACACAGTTAAGTGAAGCAAAATTATTCCCAGAACACACAATTGTTGTTTTTTTTAATATTATAGTACCTATTATCTGAGGCTTTCAAAAATTATGAATACTTATGGATGATAAACAAAACAATAATGTTTTAAAAAAAATTCTACTGCATACTGATGGATAATATTAACGTTAAAAATTTTTTGTAAGCAAAAAAACATTATTGTTTTATTTATCTTCCATCAGTATGCAGAGATTCTACAAAGTAAGGGTTGAAAATATAAATTTTTTAAATTATGAATAATTTTCAATTTTCCTCAGAGCAGAAATGAGCCTAAATAGGTAATACAACTGCAAATTATTGAATCTCCAAGTAAATGTTGATCGATTTTGCCGCATTTAACGATTCATATTCTTGTCAGGTCTGTCTTTAACGCTCTACATTGCAAGAGAACTGTAACATGCTTTTGATCAAGCATCAGATGCCATGGATTTGAATATTTGAATATCTTCAAGTGCCCTTTGCATTTTTCTTTCAGTCCGAGTCACCTTTATCTCGTTGGCATCATATCTGTGTTCATATTTCTTTTCACACTTTAGCTGATAAAGTTTGTTTTTCAATCGCTTACTGATACTGGAAAATTCATATTGCTACCTACTTTGAATATATTTGTTCTTCGATCAATCTTAGGCCAGGAAAAAAATTTAAATATTCAGCACTTTACAGTGAAATAAGACGCATTACATAACTTTAGGGTCTTTTGTTACAAATAATTTGAAATTAAAATTCATTAATGATCTTCGAGCGGGGGCTATGGGGGAATTGCTCCGAGCAAATCTCCATGGGCAATCAAAAACGGCAAAACAGCCCGGAATCAATTATTTTTTTATATGAGTAATTAATATAAAAAAAAACATAAAGAGAATCATATGACGTCATATGACGAATTTGATAGATTTATGGTTTCCTTGACTTTTTTATACCGAATAATATGAACCAAACAATGCGACCTTAACAAAAAAACAGAAGTTGACTGAAAACTCTCTGGAATCTAGTAGGATTTGAAAATTTCTGAAAGCTCATGACGTCTTATGGGTACGGTGAACCTATTAAACATAATTGAGTTATTCTCGTTAAATTAAGATACAATCCGTTGACTTGCTCCAACCTGCTATCAGAAGAGTGGTGATTGTGTGACCCTTCGCAGTTCAAGGGAAGATTTTTCTTAATTTTTCTTCAGCGACTAGTGTCATTTTTCACTCGCGATGGGTACGTAAACAAACGAAATTGTCGAATTTGGGGTTCTGAAAATTCTGAAATAATTGAACAGAGACCGTTTTCACACATAAAGTCACTGTGCGGTTATCATTATGGGCAGAAGGCCTCATAACAGGAGGTCATAGTATTGTATTTTTTAAAAAACGTTGATGGTGTGACAGTTGCCGTCAATACGGATCGCTATGGTCGTGTAAAAAATTGGACGTTTATATGGTTCCACAAGACGGCGCTGCAAGTCTTGTAGCAAACACAACATTATATTTTGACTTTAATGGGCGAGAAGTCTTTCAAGACGCGGAATTGTTTCACGTTTGAGCGACGTCAATTGGCCGCTTTATACTGAAACTTTAATAATAGCTTTAGAAGAAGCTTTAGAGATAGAAACTTTAGAGCACTTAAAAACCATAACGTTTTCTGAACTTAACGTTTTTTAACAATTGGATTGCTGTAATTGATATGATTTATTTTTGTACCAGTTTATTTCTTTTCACTTAAAAGCCAACATTCGACAAATTATGGCCGAGGTAGCGTCAAAAAGTTGTCGAAAACTGCCTCGAAATGATCGATTATTTCAAAAGATCTCGAGATGGTTATTTAAATTATTATTAAGTGTTTCACACATAATTCCAACTTTATGATAGAAAAATTACATCAAAAATTTACGACTTTGAATTTAGGTTTACTTTTGAAAGGACAAAGTGGAAAACCCAGTGTATGTGTCGTGTATCTGAAGACATACGAGTAGATAACGCCGTCGTCCTTGTCAGTTCAATGTTGCAAAAGCGTCTCCGTGAGGACTAGAATTTAGTACATATATGTACTTCAGAGTCAATAGAAAACGCTCTATTCATTCAGATAAGCATTTAAACATTAAGGTATAGAAACGACGTCTAGACGTGAGAGACTGTTCTTTGTGAAGCTTAAACCCGTTTCATTCCTTAATATTTTATATTTTATCGGCTCAAATAAATTCTTAGAAATTTATACTTAGATAACTGAATTATTTTGAAACTACATTTCTCTATGACGCGAATTCGATTTTCAAAACACCAGTTAAATATTTACTCATTTCAGGTATTGGAACTATACCAAGATTCTTATAATTATATTATGATATCGAAAAAGTATTTTCCTGCATTCTCAAAAAATGTTATTTTTTAGTACCATTTTATCGAGAGAGACGAGTTGAACTGGTTTTCGATCCAAATCAATTTCTTTCATATTAATGAACATCAAAAAATGTCAAAAAATGACAAAAAATTGGAAAGTTACATTTATTACAGGGAGTCGGGTACTAATACCTATAAGTTGTCGGTAAAGCAATTTGAGTAAATAATTGAGCAAGTAGCCTTGGAACAGAATTCAAAACACTTCAACAAATTAATAGAAACAGAAAGAGGATTTCTAGGATCAAAAAGTCCTCTTACCTACTCTTACTCGTATTACGGTAATTCATACTATTGAAACCGGACAATTATGAGTGAACTGCATAATTTAAAAAAAATTAATTATGAGTGTATGTTTACCTTCAAAATCTGAGTCGTCAAAGGAATAATTTGATATGAGTGTTCCTGGATCTTTAGGAGCTGCGTCATCGTCTGGATGGGGATCCATGTCACCACCACAACTAAAAAAAACAACATAATTTCGTATAAAACAACTAAATATAGATTATTAGTTATAAACATAACATTACAAAAAATTATTAGAGCTTTACCATTGTTTAAATATTAAACCCGTTTCAAGAGAGACTGGAATTTTACCACACCAGAATGAAATTCCCTTAGTGCATGAAGTTAAAAATATGAAGTTGGCTACAAGGGCAGCTCAACATCATTCAATTGTCATAGATCGCGTGCTTAGGTACAGCTGTGTTCAAATAAAACTGGGAAAACTTTTATAATGCAACTCTCATTTCCGAGAAAATCAGGAAAAAAGTTTCAATTCGTGACGCCATGTTCATTATTATGTATTGCCTTAAGTTTAAAAATAAAAATGGCGTAAATGAAGAAATTACTTGTGTCAAACGAAATGATGAAAACAATGAAAAATTTAAACATTTTCATGTAAACATTTAATTTAAACATATTGGTGGTTAGAGAAAAGTTCTTGAAGAATTTTTCTGAGAACCAGCTTTACTGCCATAATTCAACCTATGGCGGCAGATTTTTATGGGTGAATATAAATACCCCATATCAAAAAATTCAAAATGTGTGATGTGTTTTTCCGATAGAGATCTTGGAGAAACTCCTTATCACTTTATCAAATGACTTTACAGGTCTCTATCAAAAATATTCCTTGGGTGAAACTAAGATGATTGATTTAAGTCAACTTATCTCAGTCCAAAGCTGCTTGGTTTGGCCGCTAGGAGATGTCAATTCTAAAATTGTTATTTGATTATAAAAGCTAAGCTGCTGAAGCGCTTTTGATGAGATTTGGCATGAAGTTATGTTTTTATGGGACAAATAGCGCAATAATAAAATTATTCATGACGTCAGTTCATTGTCTTAGATTATGATTTTTTTTTAAGTTTCACACCCTTTGAACTTCTACGCCAATGGAATTTAAAAATTTTAAATATCGCGCGTAGATTAGTCGACTCATTTTCTACATAAAAAGTACTCTTTATACGCTATTTGTACTCCACTTAACCTTATCATTTAGAAGATAATCTCATTTGAATATTATGTAGATTTTTATAAGAAATTTCGTAATAATTTTTCCATGGGATTTTCTTGATTTACATTTAAACATTTCAACATTCAAATGCAATCTCCAATGCCCAAATGCGATTTTGAATGTTTAAATGTTGAAAAAATTACGAAATTTTCTATAAAAATCAACATTCAAATGCTACATAATCTTCTAAACGATAAGCTAAAAGAGTACCTTTTTTTGTAGAAAATCAGTCAACTTATCTGCGCTTGATATTTAAAAGTTGTTAATTCCATTGGCGTAGAAGTTCAAAGGGTGTGAAATCTAAAAAACCCATGATCTACGCTACGCCAAAGGATGTAAGTGTCTTGAGTAATTTTGGTATAGCACTTTTTGTCCCACAAAACCATCACGTCATACCAAATTTCATCAAAATCGCTTCCGCGGCATAGCTTTAAAAAAAAAAAAAAAAACAATTCCAGGATTGACACTGGACATCTCCTGGTGGTCAAACTAAGCAACTTTGGAACAAGATCAGTTGACTTAAATCAACTTAGTTTCACCCGAGGAATACTTGGTAATGAGCTGTAAAGTCATTTCAGCGACACCCTGTTTCCAAATTGATAAAATAAAATAAATATTGTATGGTTGTGGTAAAGCCCAAGTGTCAGAAGTTTTCAAGTAGCCTCAAGGGTCTCTGACGTAACATAACAACTGCTGTGAAGCAGCTGGGACCCCCTTTTTAACGTACCTCCCGGAGCACGACCGGTCATGGATTTTTTTTTCCACTATAATTGGTCACCCATCCAGGTAGGGACCAAACCAAACCATTTTGACCAAAACTCAGTTTTGGGGGAAAAAAACAGTTTGGCTATTGTACTCTACTTGATAAAGGGCCAGTTGCACAAACGTTAATTTAAGATTTGTCAGATAATTACTGATTTTAAATTGCAAATTTTGAAAATATGGTGAATATTTTGAACGATCTTTTATTTTTTATCAGTAATTAACTCTTCTGAAAAGGAGTGGAATTTGTTTCCAGCAATATCAGACCAACATTTTGATAATACAGGGCATTTTAAAATCAGTAATTATCTGGCAGATCTGTAATTAACGTTTGTGCAACCGGACCAAAGAGTATACAGCGAAGATTTATGAGAAAATAAAACGGCAACCACCTAATAAATGTGATACCTCACTTGAAAGTAAATTTCATCAGTAATTCAGCAGTGCATTTGTTTTTTCCATTAATGACGTTTTTAGGGCATTTGATAGGGTGAATCATAGAATTCTGCTCAACAGATTGGATGCTCTTGGATTTAGCGAAAATCTTCTCGAGCTTTTTAGATCTTATTTGATTGACCGTCAGCAATTCGTCTCATAGAATGGGTACTCTTCAGCGGTATTTACTCCAGTGTCTGGAGTACCACAGGGTTCCAACCTGAGACCACTTCTGTTCATTTTATTTGTAAATAGCGTATGTGATGAACTCAACTGTGAAGCTTTGGTATTTGCAGACGATCTTAACATCTTTAAGGTCATAAAGTAGATGATGATTGTTTGTGTCTCCAGCGGTGGTGTGATTGAGTGGTGCTCTGTCAGCGGGATGCAGGCTAATATTGATAAGTGTAAAGTCATGTCGTATAGAAGCAGACGCTCTGCAGTGGTTTTCAAAATGTCTTAAATAGATTCTATGCGAATCTGGACTGACGAACACATCAGTCATGTTAAGAATTCAATTTGAATAATTTAGGTAAATTTTAGCAATCGTTGAGTTTCTAAAGTATAGGTATGAAAGCACCTGAAACCTTTTAATTACTTATGTAAAGAATACACATAATCAGAAATCGATATTGACAAACAAGAAACAAGAAGACCTATAACGAAGAAGTAAGGTACCTAACATCTAGCAAATAATAAAATGATTAACGAAAATAAAATTAACTATTGAAACAAGTCACAACATTTCATGGGGTTGTTTCCATGCCATCTCCATATTACCATATTATAATAATATTTCATGATACCGATAATGTCGATTTCGGAACAATAATTGTGATTTCTGGTATTAGTCCAACTTTTGTGTCGTGAAAAATTGCAATGGAAAATTTCGGTTTGAGCAAAAGCAATTTTGCAATTTTTGTATTCTGATTATCATACCTATACACAAGAGTAAAACTTGATGAAATTCCTTGCGGCTCTTTTTCAACAAAGAAATTTTCATAGAAATGCAGCATCCTTCAAGCCAAACATAGTTGTGTCAAATATACCTACCTACATTGTTTCTTCGTTTTATGATACATTTCCATGAATTTTGTCTGTAAAGGTATTGTTATGTTAACAAGTTATGCATAAAGCATACATTTTTCATGCTGATTGCTGACATGAATAGATTCAAGTCTCCTAGTGATATGACTCCCACTCATGTAAGATAAGAAATAGCAAAAGCCTTCAAATCTAGTCTAAAATTTACATATTACAAAATTAAGGCGGAGAAAACTATACATTAATTTTATTTCATGCTCAGTTACATCTTCCGGCCAGTGTTAAGTCCAGGGTTATGTCGAGAGAAGTTTTGATACTAAATTGTTAAATACGGAACCAAATAAAAAAACACGCATTAATACGGGAATTAAACATAATTATTCCTGAATGAAAAGCCACGAGAATTCATTAAACGCGAATTTAGTTTAATTTAATCTTGCGAAATGTAGTTCTTTTGGTTCATAGGTAATATTGGTTCAACAACAGATGATACGGCTGAAGATCTGGGGATCTAGTTTCAACGGCAGGACGAAGAGCAGCACACTAGTTAAGTATTGATTACAAGCTACCAACTACTTGAATCAACCTTTGTCAAACTGTATGCCTATGAGAAGAAAATTATGATTGATTTATGTACCTTTTGGTGATCCCTCTGTTTTGTGATCTACAGTGAACCAGTTCAGGTGTAGAAGATAATACGTCCAATACCGATATAGAATTGGAAGAATTTTTACTCTGGGCTCGCAACTTCGGGGCTCTGTGCGAATGTTCATTTTCAGAATGTCCGGCACCCGATTGCTTGAAAAATTGTAAGAGTGGCAGGGCACCTGGGCTTGATCGGATAACTTTTTAGTTTGTGAAGAATAGACCACAGAATTGGTTATTGAATGTAGGTATGTCCTTTTTTAATATGATATCGAGCAGGGAAATGGCGCCGTCTAGTTGGGGTGAAGCTACCATGACCATGTTACATAAGAAGGGTCACTGCGATGATTCAGAGAATTATCGTAGAATAGCACTTCTTAATTCCTTCGAGAAAGTCATCTCGCAAATAATGCTCAATCGTTTGCTTGAATGGACGGAAGTCACGAATATTCTAACGGAATGTCTGTCTGGATTCCGCCGGGGAAAGGGTTGCTCCTCGGGTTGCTCAGATAATATCTTTTGTTTAAATAAGTATATTGCAGATTGCAGATCCACCTACGGTTGAGTAAACGAAAGGTTTTTGAAGCTTTTGTCGACTTTAAGTGGGCATTGTGATGGAAGATGTTTTTCCATTGGACACAATAAACGTTATTATTATTATTACTATGCTGTGGAACCAAAAGCCTAATTGCTGAGGTGTGTGGATGTTGTTGATGTTTATGAAAGCAAGAATCGTTTTTCTAGTCCAGCTTCAACTATTTTGGAGATAGCCGGTATTATAGAAATCGGTTGATAAAGAATTACCCGGCCAGTCTTTGTTTTTCGAACAAATTCTTTGTCGTGGAGCTGTAAATGCTTCTTAAAATTGATAGAATTTGCTTCTAAGCGAACGGGGGCGAGAAGCTTACTATTGCAGCCAGTATACGAGTATGCTACACTTCGATACATTTCACAAAATCCGCAACAGACCTTGTAGAAACAGATGGAGACCCGCCGCAGTCTCCGCAACGAAACTACTACATTTGGTGACTTAACGCTTGGAGTTGTTTCCATTTTCATTGCTATAATAATCATATTCTCCAAGCCGTCTTTCTATCGCTAAAGCCTTAGCTGTCAGTAGTTTCCACCTATACAGATATACCATAAATGATATGTATACTGATTTCAACTTTTTGTGAGTACTCGATTTTTGCCTCCAAATATTCGTACATACGTACATAAAATTTTCGTTGTTTCTCCAAGACAGTTAGAAGATAGAATTCTCCAAGAGAATTAGTCTACCACAGAGTTTTGGATTTGATAATTCTTCTATTTTCTATGGGGAAAACATGATTTATCTGGAGTATAATAGGTATCAACCATGTCACGTGGTTGAAGATATTTAAAGACGTCACACCCACCGCAGAGATTTGTGTTAGTGTAAATAATCACACTAGCAGTTTTTCAGTCTTGAGTAATTAAATTTTTAACATTAGAAGGGTGAAAAAATATTTTTCTGCGACTGCAATTAATGAACTAAAGACTACAAAATTAGTTAAAAACTGCTAGAATTGCTTCATATCTTTTTGTGACACCGTCTATAAAAACAGTGGGAAAGAAATGACGGGAATAAAGTGGTTGTAAAAGGATTTAAGTCTAATGTTTCCACAAGTGGATTTCGTCGCTGCTTTATAGAATCAGTAATTTTATCCCCGAACAATCATAACTTTAATAAGACTTTCTATTTATAGAATCCATCGTTAAAAGATAGGAGGGGTTATAAATTCGTTTTATCGACATTTATGTTATTCCTGTTATGTTACTAAATTGAAATTAATTTTGATATTAAATTTTATTTTTTTTAAATATTTATATTGTTTGATGTTTGATGTTTCATGTTTGTAAAAAGTTCGTTAACTTTAATGTTCAGAAAAAAAAAAAATTGTGATATTTTGAGGAATAAAATAAATAAAAAATGAAAAAAAAAAAAAAAAAAAAAAAAAAATTGAGCAAACATTTCCATAACGAAGCGAAGTGAGGTATGGTAATGTAAACCAATTCCATTGCCATTGTAGATACACGACTGCTTAAATTGCAAAAAAATTCGTGAAAAGTAGATTAAAAATCATCACGGTTCACTTTTGGTTGAAAATGTTGCCCACATATTTTATGATATCCGAACGGACGCCATGCAGCATAATATGTATAGTTGGACCAGAGATATAACGAAACGACTTCTGTCATTTTATCAATTTTTGGATTATTGAAATATTGTTGAAGTCAAAAAATATGACAGTATAACAATTAGATTTTTTCGTTATATCTCTTGGTCGACAATACATATATCCATTCTGTTTAGTACTGCTGTGTACCTACCTAAATACTAACAGCCAGAGTATTATAAAGGCTCATTAGGTTAACGTTTTTGAAGCTAATATTGACGTCAAATGACTTTTATTAACATTTTTGTAATAACTTTCATGTCAAAAATAGATAAATTTAAAAAATTTCCATTAGAGTTGATACCTTCTTTCGAAATGGCCACAGCAATCTGCCCGTTAACTTAATGAGCTTTTATAATACCCGCTGCAAGTATATTTCGAAAATTAATAAAACTGCATCAGGTTAATTGCCCTAAAGTTCTGAAAACAAAGGGGTTAGGGAGCCTGTGCTCCATTCTCTGTGGAATACAAAATCACATTATACCATTCCAACCTCGGTGCACCACGAAACTTGAAAGGAAGGGGTTCTACTGACACATAGGCATGTCTGTGGAGTACAAGCAATTCCCGATTGCTATATCTTTGGGTTTTACTGAAAACAAAATTAAAAACTTAACACCCCGTAGTTTCTAACTGATGCCGTTCCGAATAGAGTCTTCTATTACCTCTGAGAAAAGTCACAAAAACTGTCCCTTTCTCGGTGCGCCGCCAAAATTGGCACGAGTTCTCCTGGACACGTACATATCTCTGTGGAATATTGGCTATTCTCAACAGCACCGTTCTTGAGCGTCGCCTACAGAATTGAAATCATACAACCCCGCGGTTTCCAACTGACGTTCTGAGTAAAGTCCCCATTGCTTTTGCGAAAAGCCACAAAAAATACAGATGATTTCCGGCCGCACCCTCCTTGGGTGTTACTGTAAAAAGATTAAAAAGTTTTATCCTGCGAATTTACTTTCTAAGAGATATGACCGTTCCGAGTTGAAAATTAGCGATTTTTTTAGCGTTTCAAAATTTTTGACTCGAAAATTTTAAAGACCTAGTTCAGGGCGATATTTCTTTTTTACATTGTACCACCTATCCGAATTTTTCTCGGTAACGGTACATTGCAAAGAGATTCTGTTGAAAATGCTTTTTAGGGAAAGCATTGAAATACAAACTTTATGAAGATTATTTTTCGAAAAAAAATTAGGTAAGTGTCAATTTTCCCTAATGTCCGTATTCATCAAACTTCAAAATATAACCCTGGGGTTATATTTTGAATTTCCTGACAGCTGATTGGTCTAATGCTCAAAGCCTACGAACGCTACGAATTTTAAACCAATGACATGTTCCAAAATATAACCCCAGGAGTTATATTTATTGATGAATACGGGCCTTAAAGAAACTATTTTTTCGCATAATTTCCAATATTTTTCGAATTAGTTTTAAGCGATCGAAAAAATAACAAAACAGTGTGATAGAGATGTTATCTACAAAAAATGTATAGGTAAAGTTTTTTTACTTTCAAAGTTGGCAAAACTGACTTAATTGGGTAAAACTTTGGCAGGTCATTGCGAATTTTTTCAAGTTTTCTTCGCATCGTCTATTTGTAACTGCGTATATTTTATATATCGTGTAACTTTTTCCAATTGTTTTTTCAACTTATAATTTGAAGTGTTGGCTTCAATTCATCTCGCATATGTTGCCACTTTTCAGGTCGTATGAAAACGTCTTTCGCTATGCTCGGACTGAACTTCATACTCGCTGAAATAGGTTTCGTTCCGCTCTTGATATGTATACCTACCTATATATCTATTAATTAATTCTCAGTCTCACTTTTTTAAAAGTCATTTATCGGAATTTTTTATATTATGTAAAATGTAATTGTTAGTTTTGGATGGCCAAGTTAAAAATGTTGGCCTCTTATTTAAACATCATTGTAATTATACAATTCGCAACTGCATGAGAGTGATAACTTTGTTCAGCTGAAAAAAGAATTCATCGCCCAAAAAGATCAGAAAAAAATGTAAGAAATGTCTCTGAGACTTATTATATTATATATTTTTCATTACACTGTGTAATTTCTATTATAAGGAATAAGTTAAGAAAAAAGTTTCATATCCAGGAAAATATCTCAAGTTTACATAAAACGTTTGAACAAGATAAATATTGAGCTACCTCAAAGCCCTCTTTTCCTTGATGATCTCGTTTAATTAAAAAACTCATCGTTTCAGGAGGCATTTTATTAAGAACATGCGAAGAAAATTAAATGGAAATGACAACATAATTTATTTCATATTTCGGGGTTTCAATTTAATGAATAAATAGCAGAATGCAATTTACGAAAAATGTATGGGAATACCTTCGCGTTTTCTTATTACGTTTCCTGCTTCCACATACTTCATTTTGATCACCACGCCCTTGAAAATTTAGGCCGTCAGAAGCTTTTTCATCTCATACGCATGTAGTCTGGAATTGTCCCCTTGACTTCGGTACATTCATTTCTCTGTCCCAGTATAAAATATTAAAGACAATATGAAAAGAAGCATCCCCTAATAAATTGGCTTGAGACGGCACGGAACTAAGAGTTTTGTTAGAATTTATAGGATGAGAACATAGTACCTAATTGCTCCATGGAGACGATTTGAAATTACTTATTATGTCTTTATTTTTTTTAAGCAACTTGATTCTTCCATTTTAAAAACCATATACCTACATATCATGATTTTTTATAAATATTTCGTAATCAGAAAAAATATATTACCCAAAAACATCTGGTTGCCCAAGATTTAAGGACGCAGGCAGGTACTTGAATTTTAAATATGTAATCATATAAATAGACCAAATATGGTAGCTGGGGTTGACCAATAATTGTATGTACCGGGTGTCCCAACACTAGTGTCCACCCCCTAAATAGAGCTTAATTTTAAAGATAAAAAATTGAAACTTTGAGGATTTGTGTACTTGATATAGGACCACGGAATGGCATAATCAGTTTCATTAAAAAAAAATTTAGTTCGGGCACCGGCGATAAAAAACTGTAAGATGGTGGTAAATTGTCGAAAAAAAATTATTATTTTTTCAATACATACGTAGAAATCGATTAATAAAATCAATATCGCTTGAAAGAAATGAGAAAAAACTAATTATAGGACTTTAATTAAATATAAAATATAATTATATAGCAATGACAGGTAGACAATATAATCTGAACAATATAATCAACATAATCTGAAAACGGTAGGTGCAATAAGTTTTATGACAAAGTAAATAAGGCCCAAATAAATAGAAGGACGGCTCTTGCTGGGCTAGACCGCACACTGAACCTGCACTCGACAGTGTCGTATTATGGAGTCATGAAAAAGGTGATTAGTAAAAAGATATTAGATTTTTTATTAAATGAAACCAATTATGCCATTCCGTGGTCCTATATCAAGTACACAAATCCTCAAAGTTTCAATTTTTTATGTTTAAAATTAAGCTCGATTTAGGGGGTGGACACTAGTGTTGGGACACCCGGTACAATAACTGACGTGTTAGTAGATTTTTCACTGTATAACTTCGCCCAATTTTATCATTATCACTAGTAAGTATTCACTCAACCATGATCAACATAATGCTTTCAAATATGCGCGTTTAAAATTGTTTCTAAGTAATTACTGTGATGACTGTGTGAAATATTTATTAAATTTATTTTTTGTTAATACATATATTATTATGTGCTCAAACGGTCCTTGAATGATTGTAAAGCGAACTGCAAAGTTCACTAAAATGTCCAACATCGATAATTATCACACTTCATTACGCTTTGCGCTCACAAATTTCTGTAATTAAACTGCTGAATCGTCCTTGGAAAGAGCACAAAACGTTGAATGAACGTCAACTTATATCTGGAGCGTCAATTCAACGTGAATCAGCTCAATTTCTGTGAGCAGGGGTTGAGTTGTCGTTACAATGATTGCCGAACTCTGCTTGCGTTCGCCTCGTGAATTTCGAATTTCGCCTTCAAGCGAGAACGTTCTCCTTTATCATGTTCCTTGTACTGTTTCCGTTGACGCTCTAAGTCTTCAGAAAGAGAATTGTTAGCTTGAACTGCGAAATTAACAGCCCATAAAATTCAGGACGAGAAAATTATCCCGTGCCTTGTATTCAGGAAGATTGCTGGCCTATTTGGAGGGAATATAAAATGGATTAAAAAGTGTGAAATAAAATTAGGGGCGAGTTAATTTTGTTATTGGAGATGAAGAGAGAAAGCAAGTTATCTTTTTATGCAAGGTGATTAACTCTTCATTCGGGTTTAGACTACAGGTTAATTTAGGGTTAAATAATTACCCATTTTGCTAGCAATTTGCACTACTTAAAAGAGTTACATTAAACTAGAGTTGTTGCAAGATACACAAAAGCTTCTTAAGTAGTAGTTGAATGTATATGTAGTCTTAAAAATGACAGGTAGATTATTTATTAGTCTAAACCTCTTTTTGCATTATTCAAAACTCAAGTAGGTACCTGGACTTTTTCAGCACCCTGTATGCACCTAGTTTAACTTAGGTTAACCACGCAAATTTAAATATTGGGTTGATAAAGCGAATGAAATCGGAAAACAAGTCGCTTCTTTTGTAGCTAATTGTTTAATAACATACATCCTGTCTTCTCTTTAATTAAAATTGCCTCTTAGAAAAGTGGCCGACTTGAATTCAAATCCTTGCTATCGGTAACAATTTTTTTTAACAGCTTGTAAAGCAGCCTTTTTGGCTTATTACTGGACGTATAACACGCGTACATAGGCGAGAGATGCGATTACGTGATTAAAATTTGCATTTAGCTAGGTAATTAGGTAGGTATTAAATATTAATATTAAACCTTTCATTAATAAGACCTTGAAAATACTTGTCGAATAATTGTTTCTACAAAGAATTACAAAAGGGGGAATGTAAATTAATGAATGTGCCTGGAATAAATTTACTAAAAGTCTAGATATGAATAAATATTTGTTTTACATGTCTTACGTGGGTACACATAAGTATGTATGCCTACTTTATTACACCACCATCAGTTATGAAGGCACTCAATAAACAAATTAGCAGACAGTTTGGGAGTTTTGCATATGTAAACAATTGTAATTTAATCTTTATGGTTTTGATAGAGGTTTTAACTTAATAACAAACGATTATACTAAGTATATTTCAAATTTTGACATGTTGTATAAATAAATAATATTGTGGTTTCAAAAAATTTCCGAGTGTATTTATAATAATTAGATGAAACTTTCTCTAGTACCTAATCTGTGTTATAAACTGGATTAACCTTCCCATGTCATGATCATAATATACTAAGTAGTAGTATCAAAACAATCAAGTGTTAGATTATTTATTAATTAATAGCTAGATATTTATGAAATATCAACATGTTATAATATTATTGATTTTATTTACATTTCCAATGGAAAGATAATAAATGTGACATAACACCTACCTAATAGGTACTATTCTAATATACGAGAATAAAATAGATGTGGAATTGTTTTCCATGCACATCGTTTTACACGAAACAAAAAAACACTCTTACTTTATTTATTTTAAACAATCCAATGTATTTTACAATACACATAAACCTACTTACCCATTGAAATCAGGTACGTTGTGAAAATTTCAATAAATGTACATTACATCGGCATACCTACCTGCCTGTAAAGCTTCGGAAATAAATTTATCACGAATAACAGGTATTGTTATGAAAAATTGAGTTCAGCTAAAACAAATAAGTAGTGATTTCAAGTTTGAATTAGATTTAAATATTGACAATTAAATTTATGACTTTTGAGAAATAAAAATTATTAATACTTAATTAGAAATTAGAAATGTCAAAAAGAAGTTGTTTTGTATTGTTTAAAAACATGTAAGGGAAGGACGTTGATAGCAACGAGAACGAGAAAAAATAGATGTAACTGTCAGAAAAAAGTGAAAAAAGTAAAAAATAATTACTTGGAAGACAGTCTGTGCTTGGAAGCACAAAAGAGAAGAACAAGTGATAGCAGAGAGAAAAAGGATTAGAGAGGAATAAGTTATAAAAGAAGAGAGGTTGTCAAAAGGAAATAAAGGAGAAAATTTGGAAGCAGAAAGAAGATACGAGTATTAAGTAACGGAAAGGAAATATTTATTTGTAAAGGGAAGAGAAGCAGCAAGAAATGGGAAAAGAGACTACGAGGGCGAGAGAGAAGTTTTATTTGTAAAAAGAAGTGGAATAACGAGAGACGGTGTCGGAGGACAGAAAAATAAAAAGGTTTTGGAATTGTAAGTACTTCGTTTAAATTTTTAGAGTGTAGTATAACAAATTTTGAAAAATCAGTGAGCTCAAGGTAGGCTTTGTTAAAATTTTCTATTTTGATTCAAGTTAAATTAAAAGCAAACAAAGAGTGGCCTCTAAGATTAAAATTTTTTTTTTATATAAAATTAATAACTTAGAAATGGGGAAAAAGAGAATACCATAACATAGTATATTAATTATTATCTAATATATTTGATGAATTTTATTGGGATTTAGGTTCTAATTTAAATTAGAACCTAAATCCCAATAAAATTCATCAAATATATTATATAATCAAATAAGTGGTTCAATAAAAATAATTATAAATTTAATTATTATCGTAACTAAAATATTTTTATTTTATGAAAAACAATTTTTTATGGCGCAAGCCGAACCACCGTGCATTTTTATCAGTTTTCATCAATCCTCTCGCTAGGGTTAAGTGATCGAAATTGTGCTGTGTGTTAGTAAGATACATACTACTGATGAGTCCCAACTAGAACGAAACACGTGTCCACAATTTCCACTTCTAACTCACAGGGCGGCATATGTTATGTTTTGCAATATGTAATTCATCTCTTGTTTAATTTTTTTATGTTTTTATAGGTAATAATCAACAAACAAGAATATAACAGACAAAGCATAGCTCTTATGGAATAAAATTAATAATTCAGATTAAAAATGTTTTTGAGAAAAAAGCTCGGACACACCAACATTAATTTTTTATTTTGCATTTTTCAACTTTAATTTGAATTTTCACCCTCGCCAATATTCTCCCACCATTTTTTAGTATACATGTATTTTTCTTAATAAATTTTAAACTGAAAGTGGGTAAGTATCTATATATGGAATAAAATTCATAATTATTCGAAAAAAATCTTCTTTTGATAAAAAAGCTCGGACACGTCAACCTTTCTTTTTTATTTGTCAATTTGAATTTTTGCTCTTACCGATATTCCTCCCACCATTTTGGGAATATTAATGGCAGCCTACCGTTTTTAGTCTGGAAATTATTAGTCCGGATTTTTCTGAGTATGAGGACACCTCGGAAGTGAGGAGAAAGTTGGTAACTTTCAATTATACAGGTGATTAATAATATTTCTCTATACTTTCTTATACAATAGAACTCATAATTCGAAAGCAAACACAAATTAATTTTAAAATCTGGTTTTAATTTTATAGCGTGGGTAATATTAATCCCCCTGTATAATTGAAAGTTTTTTCTCCCCACCTCCGAAGTGTCCTTATACTCAGAAAAATTCGGACTATCAATTCAAAGTTCAAAAAACGGTAGGTTGCCATTTAAAAAAATGTGCCCCAAATGATGGGGAAGGGGTAAGGTAAGGGTAAAAATTCAAATTGATTTTTTCTCAAAATAAATTGCGCAGTATGCTTACTATTTAGGGAGACCACGTCAAAAATGCACAAAGTAGGGAGGTAGGTACTTTACATATATTTACACCAAAAATACTACTTTTCACCTTTTGGAATCACGATATCTCAAGAATGGTGGTTCGTTGGCAAAAAGTATCTGTTTAATATAAGTAGGCAATTTCATGGTCTGCAACTTTTGTCTGACCTTTTTTCACGATAAAACCTACCGTTTAAGAGAAATATGCGGAAACGAAATTTTGACCTTTAACCTTGAATAAATTTTTTCTTGCAGATGTAAGATCGGGGGGGGGGGGACTTTTGATGCTTCATTAGTAATGGTGCGTGTTTCAGATTTGTATCAGTTTTCAGTTTATATGAATTTTTCGGTATATTTATATGTATTTATATTTATAAGTTAAATGTTTATTTTGACTAGACTATACTTGTGAAATCATAACACTATAAAACATTTTATTGCGTGGTTGGACATTAATAAATTAACAAGTTTTCAATTAAAATTTTCAATTCCCAGGACACAAAAGTCAAAATAAAATAATATTATAACATTTCATAAAATGATTATAATCTTAAACTTTCCAGATATTATGAAGATGCACCTAGAAACAAAAACTGTATGCTACATACTACTACATGGAAGTGAATTTTTAAAGTGGTACTCAAGAGCCTACTTGTCTTATTATTACAATAAAAATCATTAAGTGAATGACACTCAGCAGCAAATAGCGAGCGATCTTATATTATACAGGATGATTTTTGACGATTACACTGAATTAATTTACCCAAAAACTACCTAAATTTGGAAGCTGAAATTGTTTTGATGGGGTGCTCAGAAATATCTATCTATTTCTAAACTAAAACGAATTTCGCTCAGTGATTTTCTTTAGGGTCGGTTTCATTATAAAAGTTAAAGACTTATTACTAAATTATTATTAAAAACAATAATAATCAAAGTGGAATTACGCTAATTAAAATTTTAAAGTGATTTCAGGTAATTTTATAATGAAACCTCGAATGAAACAGGCCTTATAAATATTTTATGGTGGCTAATTTAAATGGATTATTATTTTTATAACGAATTATTTGTTTTTACAATAATTATGATAGTCGAGTAAGACTATAGTGCGGTTCCTAATCGGAAGAGACCTCATCCGTTTTGCCGGCTAGTGAGCTGCGGGGAATAAACGTAAGAGGCAAGTAACAATTTCATTTTTTCCATCAATATGCTTTTTCGGTTTCTTTTCTGGAAGGTAGCGGATGTCCATTTCGCGTAAAGGACAGATTAGTACTTGACGAGATATCTTAGGCAGATCCGACCAGAAGTCACCGCTTTATTTGGTTTCCCAATACCGGGATTTTTGATAACTCTGAAGACTGTAATCCCACTTCTCATTTTTAGTTACCAATGTGTAATTGAACATTCGATTTCGAGCAAAAAAATTCCTAAAGATAAGCGCGAAGCAGATAGGAACACGGATTTCCGGGTGATTCGGATAAAACTATAAAATTACCTAAGTGAGTTCCCAACATATTTAAATACGAGTTATTTGAATTCCAGTATAAAGATGAAATTTTAATTAATAAATCTGGTCTCTTCCGATTTGGAACCGAAGTACTTAATGTTTTCAAAAATATTTGCAAATATACTTAAATAGATAAATTGCTCGATACGAGGGAAGGAATCTATACCTACTCGCTTAATCAATTATCGGTATTAACATTCGTCACGCTAAATCGTAAACAAACATCCAATTCTGAAAACCCTGCTAGTTCAAGTTTATTTATTCACGAGGCTGCTGGATTTTCAAGAAACCATAAAAACTAAACAATCCAATTAACAAGAGAGTAATTTCTTGTCTAAATATTAAATAGGTAATACCTTTATTGCGTTAATAGCCGGTATTATAATGGCTATTATAAAAGAAATCGTCCAAGTGAATAATAACAATTCTTCGCGAGTAGGAGACCCTTTTTTACGACTATATGAAACAAACATGCTTTATTTTCTTTAGTTAAGTCTATAGAACTTGAACTTTGTTACACCGAGCCCGAGATTGCCAGAAAAAGGCGGCGCGGGAGCTACCTTGTGGTTTTTGTGGTTTTGTGGAAATGTGGTTTTTAGAAGAATCACCTTTTCTTAGTCATCTGTAATATTGAATAAATCTATACCGTGTGTCCCCGGATCGACTTTAAAAAAGGAAAAACTTTTTTGTTTTTGATCTCAGAAAATTTCACTCTTCATCATCTGGCCTGCTTGATTTCAAATCCCCAAAACAAAAGTTACTTTTTAGGTAACTCAAGCGGTTCTTGAGATAATATAATTTTTCTTTAATAATTGGAATTTTTTTCATATGTAATTTAATTTTTTCTGAAGAAATTCAAAGAATCCTAACATGAAATGAAATTCTCAAAAAGGACAACTATTAATTTTCTATTCGAATAATGCTCCTCCTTTTTCTGCACAGATTTCAATGCGAGCTTTCCCAGTTCCGTAACATTGAATTAGATAAATTCTTTGTTGTAAAGTCAACATTATAGCATACAGTAGATTAATTTGCAGTTCAATTGATTTGTTAGATTTGACAACTGCTGTCAGTGTTGTTTTTCAATGAAATCATCATACCAAGCTTACGTCTAAAAATTACGAAAAAAAATTTAAGTGCAATTATTGAAGAATAATTATATTATCTCAAGAACCGTTCGAGTTACCTAAAAAGTAACTTTTGTTTTGGGGATTTGAAATCAAGCAGGCCAGATCATCAAGAGTGAAATTTTCTGAGAAATCCAAAACAAATAAGTTTTTCCTCTTTTAAAGTCGATCCGGGGACACACGGTATATAGTAAATGCATTGTGGCATCTAATGTAATAATACTTTCTAGCAATTCTGAAGAATCATCTTACAAATATAAACGACTTTTTTTAGGAATATAAGAGCACTTAGATTAAATATGTTCAATTAATTTATCCCACTAAAATGATGAACAAGTTTTGATAGCTACATTCGAAGAGGTATTGGTACAAGAGAATCATGAGCGAGTAAAAAATGGAAAACGTATATGATGATTTTTATGGCAGATAATTCAGGGTGCCTATTTATGGTACATCCTGTATCGATCGTGTATTCGGCTGAATACACGAATAAATTATGCAAGGTGATATTCCAGCCAAAAAATTACAGCTAATGAAAATGGGCATAAGACTCTTGAAAAAACCTTCTGCCAAATGGAGAGAGCGATAAAATAACAAATTCACATTGATCAGTAGCCAGAACGATTGATTTTTTTCTAACTTTGAAGCCTGGGATAGGAGAATAAGTCATCATCATCATCAAAGTCCCTAATAGCATAATATTCTCCAACGAAGGAAGATAATTCATAAGGACGAAATTTTCAATTCGAGCGGTATAATAGGCAAGTGTTGATGGAACGTCCAAGTTAATAGCCACTTTCCGAGAGAATAAGACAATATTTTCTTTACGACTTCATCAAATAGCTTTAATAATATTATATTATATGTATAATAAAACATTACGTTATACTACGACTGGTTTGACTAAGTATTGAGTTCGCAGAGTACCCGCAGGTCACCGAATCACTTGCAATGAAAGCGCAATTAATAAACTAGACTGGCAGTTAAATAAAAATTAAAATAACACTGCAATGGAGTGCGATCGTGCTATTTGTGTTGCTGCTTATTGAAAAGGTTTCTGTCATTATCGTCTCATGTGTAATTTCGTTTTACATTCAAGTGCTTTAACGCGAAACGTGATCATTTTAGTATTTTGTAGGTACATAAAGTCAAGTCATAACCTATTCGCCAAATACCTGATTTTGGGGTCTTAATAAGGGTCGCTCATTAAGAATCCTGGCGACCTTGAAAATCCCCTAATGATGAGTTCCGTGAAACGGCGATGAATTTAAATGAAAGACGTTCGCCATATTGGAACCTGCTTTTTTTAATCGGTTATCGAATTCTTAATCAGCCACCTTTAAAATCACAAAATCATGTAATATTCATAATTTGTTATATGCGAAATTCAAATATAATCAAAAATATTGGCGCCGACTTCTATAGTGTTCTCTGTATTCGACTATAATCATGAAAAAAGAACTTGAAGACCATGTATGTTGTATGAAAACTAAAAAGAGACAACTTTTGTAATAAGCTATTTTCGCCCCCCATTGACCATTTTGTTGAAAAAAAAAAGTTTCCCCCCTTGAAGGTGTAATTTTTTAATTTGTAACTTCTGAACAGAATGAAACTTTAAATAAAAGTCTCAAAAAAGTTGTTGCATACCACCTCCTTAAGAATCTTCGCAATAATATTATTTAATGAACAAAGCAATATGGACCGAGATAGATGATTTCATTTCTTAAATTCAAGATGACGGATTTCAAGGGGGTAACTTGACTGGAGTGCTCTAGTGGCGCTTCCTACGTACTTTTAGTGGCGCAACTTATAATGTAAGTCTCGTGGGTTTTTCCCTTTTTGTAAGTGTTGTTTGTACAGTATGTACAGTGTAAGTCCGGGGTATGCAATATCTCCAAATAGGTGGAAGGTCCGGAGATCCTACGCGATTTTTTAAATTTTTTATTGGGATAAATTTATAATTTTATCGCGTTTTCTAAGCTCTTTTCTTTTATAATATTCTTTTGTTGCCTGCGAAGCCCATAGGCAGTTGGCTATTTTGGCTTTAGGTTGAGCTTACTCTCTGGTAAACATTAAAGTTTTATATTATAATATCTATTTTTATAAATCGATGGGAAAATTATACTTATTTCGATTATAAAGGTAAAAAAGTCTAAAGTTAGGTACTTAGTTTAGTTGTTTCTGTTTGTATTAAATAACATGAATCAGTCTTAAGATAAGATTTTTCATCTTAATACAAGTCAATTATTGATTTTAATGCTCGCAGTTAGAATTCGTGTTTTGTAGTCATTCACCTTTTCAAATTGCCGTGTCCATTAAAGCTAAAAAAAAACATAGCAAAATACTCGTACCAATGTCATGCATGTACTATAATAATGTGCGCATATTTTTACAAAATTAATATTTTAATTTTTCATATAAACCAACTTTAAAACAGAAATTAATTGCATTTGCGTGTCCCGAATGCACTAGAGAGACAGAAATGACGTTCGAGTGAAAAGTTTTTCATCGCAATAAAACGCACCAAGAGGCACATATAAAATTTTATTCTACCATAAAGCATGTTAAAAAAAAATTGAAACAATTAGGTAAAAAAACTAAATATTTTGAACCTTCAAGTCCAGAAAATGTTGCCTACCAATATTTTTGTGCATTTTCATAATAATATTATCCACTCTACATTGAACCAATTAAGGCAATAATGTTCCATGGTGTTTCATTATACAGAGGATTCAAGTGGAGATTCCTTAATAAATTTTTAGGAGGGTGTTTAAAAAAAAAATTTCCAGTCTCCCTTATATTATTAGAAGTTAACCTAAGAAATGGTGAAAAATTTTCATATTTATCTTTGTCTCTGCAACGGCTTGAAAATTAAAAAAAAAACTCGGGCGATCAGAAACTATTATAGTTCAACCAGAAAGCCTTCTTGATATCATAATTTTAATCACCACGGTTTCCTGCAGGGGGTGCATTATAAATATGTGTATTGGTGTATTATTTTTAAGTAAATTTCTTGATAGTAAAGGCCGATGTAGTCCAGATAACAAATGGCCCAAAAGAAGGTGTGGAGTACCTTCACATCAGCTAGTACCTAACAGATTCCTTCAGAAACTTGTCAAGGTGCTTATTAGGGTGTTAACGTACAAAAAGTCTTGAGCTTGACCTTTATGCGGGGAGCCGAAGGCGAGGGAGGACGTCTCACTTTTGATTATCTACAAATTTTATTCTATACGTGACTTTCGAGTTCTCAACCGTTTTTGAGTTTACAGGACCAACAAATGTAGATTTTTTCCAAAAAAATCATTTTAGCTCATATTTTTCATCAAACATCCCACTTTTGGGGTTCCAGGTTACATCTCAGAAACGGAGCATCCGCAGTGAAAATTTTATTATAATAAATAAACAAACGCTAGTCAAATTGTCTAAAACATTTAATTTAAAGATTTTTTAAATTCTCAACAGTTCTCGAGCTACAAGCCAGGAAACAGTTGAAATTAAAAAAAAAAACATTTTTTCTCATATTTTTCATCAAACATCCCTTCTAAAACATTCGTCTCTAAAATATTCATCAGAGAAATAAATTCATTAAGAAGAAGTTGTATAGAATGGAATTCCCGCCTAGAATATAATGCAAAATAATGTCAACCAGTCAACATTTACAGCAACTTTAAGATTCTTCGAAAAATTTTATCATTTTCAGAAAAGTTGTTATTTCTCATTAGTTAGATATTTGTCACAAACAAGAGCTATGTGTCAGATATTATATGATAAAAACAGCTCTTTCCGAGGCGTTTTCTGAAAATGGTAACTTTTTACGAAAAACTTAAAATTGCTGTAAAAGTTGACTGGTTGGAGATTAATTGTCATTATGTATACAACTTATTTTCTTTGATGAATATTTTAGACGATATGAAGGAATATTTGATAAAAAATACGAGGGAAAATGATTTGTTTTGAAAATTTCAACGGTTTTCGAGCGTGTAGCTCGGAAAAACGGTTGTCAATTAGAAAAAATCTTACGCGTTAAAAGTCTTATTAGACAAAATTTTACGAGCTTTTATTTTTTATAAAGAAATTTTCCCTACTACGCATCGTTCTTGAAATATAAACGGAAGCCACGAAAATTTGACCTCCTCCCCCACCCTCTCCACCCCCGGTTCTCCACCAACACGTCGGGACTATTGGTATGACACCCCCAAAGCGCTATGAACAAGTTTCTGAAGGAATCGCTTAGGTACCTGCTCGGTTTTAAGTGGCTTAGTTTTGAAAATATAATAGGAATTTTTTTTTTATAAACAATTATTGTTCTATTAAAGGTTTCTTTTACACTCTGTATCAAAGACCGTTACTCATGACAATAAGCGAGTAAAATGCAATTGGAAAACATGAAAACTCAATTTTACTTACAGTTTAATCAAGAATTTATTAACAAACATAATTTGATAATCATTTTTATAACTACCTATGACATAATTTTATAGACGTGAAAGAAACTGAAGTGTCTTTTAGAAAAACTCACCTTTTTAAGAAATCCAAGGCTCAACGATTAATAAGGTTAACACAAAATAATAAGAACACTAATTTGAACAATAATTATTAAACTAATCACCGTAAACTAAAAACAATATAATCTGCATGGAAAGAAAGTCCAAATAGAGCTGTCTAGTTCGAACAACTACTGTTCTTCGACGATAAACCATCACTGATTACTACAACGCATGGAAAAGCAGAACAATTCGACAGATAAGCTGAATTACGAGGAATAATAATGTTTGTTTATAGATGCATTAACCGAGCGGGGATAATGGCAATAATTATATCATTCAGACGGCTTTTCTATAAGTGAGTGATCAACGTTCGGCATAATGCTATAGCAAATTATTATACCTTGATAAATTTGGTGAGATTAGTGATAAAAATGCTCTATTAGTGTTGAAAATATGCGGATTATACAACTTTCTATTTATTCTAAATCCTATTAGAAAAATAGAAATTTAGGTTGCTAGGACAGAATTAAGAGAAGCAAGTAACATGAAATATAGCAAGTTATTATTTTAGGGATGTAAGTAATGCTTGTTGAGCATATGTTTTTATTTTTTATAGGACTCACAAGTTTTTAGATATGGACAATGATATCCACATATACAGCAGGTTCAGTATCTATATAATATATAAATAATTTATTATAAGTTTATGGAATATTTTAAATCACTAAGAAGTTACATAATAAAAATTTCCGTAAATATATAATAAAGGTCCCCGCCAGAAAGTGTTCATAAAAACCTTGACCAATATTTTGTGAATGTGTAAAAAAAATCAAATGGCTCGTTAATTGCAACGGGTAAAATACAATATTTAGTTTTAAATGAAATGGCAACTTTTGAAATGATCAACATGTTTCAAAAGCAATAAATAATTTGATTTATTTTTCAATATTAAAAACATTTATTACTCTTATATAATTTCGTAACATTTGTTATGTTTGGGAATCTCTATGCATGGTATTAACCAACAACAATAAATTTTTTCATAGAATATATTGTAAAAATAATAATTTTCCTACTCTAGGTGAAAACAAAATCAATTTCTGTAACATGAGTTTGCAATCTGAAATTTTGTCTTTTAACTTCAAGTTTTTTTTTTCACTTTAAAAAATCGTATAGCATCAAACGCTGATACCTACATTAAAAAAAAATTAAAAAACCCGATATAAAATTGGAATATCATGTTCCCTATTTGCGCGTCTTTTGATGTAAATCTCCGGCTGTTCTTGTCATACATTGAATAAAAATAAATAGCTCTGAGATATTTCTTACAACCTTGTGAGTTGCCTTTTTATGACTTTCAAACGATTATACAGCGAGGCAGTTTATAGTCACCCCCTGACCTTAAATTTTCAATCGAATGAGCTAGAACGTTAAAACAAAAACTAAATCAAATGTCATGAATTGTACCACTTTGTGACGGAAAACTAATCTTTCAACTGTCAAAGATAACGTTGCAGTCGCTGTCAGCTTCATGGGGGGGGGGGGAGGTAAGGTAAAGTTCATAATATGAGACTCGTTCTAAAAGTATTTAAATTATTCGCACAAAAATTATGTTAGTTGTCAATGAAGACGTTTATAGTGCCCCTCCTCTTTAATTTTTGATCCGAATGGTGGATAACTTTGGTAAAAATTCTAAGCCAAATGTCATGGATTTTACTACTTTTTGAAATAAAACTGATCTGCGAAATATCAAAGATGACGTTGCAGTAACTGTCAACTTCAAAATTTTAAGGGGCAAGGAAGGGGTCATGTAGGACCTCATTTTAAAGGTATTTCAATTATCCACACAAAAATTATGTTAGTTTTCAATTTAATTTTTTTTTACGACATTTATAGTGCTCTCCGAGGTGCTCCCTCTTTAAATTCTGAGCCGACTAGTAAAAAATTTAAATCTAACATTATTTTTGTGTAGATAATTGAAATAACTTTAAAATGAGGTCTTACACGACCCACCCTCAAAATTTTGAAGTCGAGAGCGACTGCAACATCATCTTTGATATTTGACAAAGTCACATTTGACAGCAGTAAAATACATGATACATGATTATTATTATATTATTATTATTATTAATATTATTATTAATATTATTCGTGCTCCGGGAGGTACGTTAAAAAGGGGGTCCCGGCTGCTTCACAGCAGTCGTTAAGTTACGTCAGAGGCCCTTGAGGCTTGAGGCTACTTGAAAACTTCTGACACTTGGGCTTTACCACAGCCATAAAATATTTATTTTTATTTATTATTATTATTTAGAATTTTGACCAAACTTCTATCTCATTTGGATCAAAAATGAAGGGGAGGGTATAAACTTTGTGTACTCCTTGACACAAAAACTGTCAAACTTGACAACTAACGTAATTGAAAAACCTTTAGAATGAGGTTTTTTTTCGTCAAAAAATAGTAAAATTCATGACATTTGCTTTAGTTTTTGCTCCAAAGTTCTAGCTCATTCGGTTAAGAATTTAAGGCCGGGGGGGGGGGGGGAGACTATAAACGTCCTCACCGATGTATAGTCTGGGTGGCTTTGTTGGGTCTGCACTCGAATTTCATTTGAGTATAAACATTTTTTTCAATATTAAATATATGTGCCTACCTAACATTATTATAAGACAAGACGAAGAATTGAATGTCTGCAAGTGCAATGTCTGCAATACTTAATGGTTCAGGGGGATGTAAAGAAGGCAGATTTGATTCTTTGGATAATGTTGGTGACTATAAAACATCTCATCTTCTCAAGAAATTCGTTAAAATTTTGAGACGCCGAGGTGAATTCCATCATCATTGAAATTGTTGAAATTGTTGACTTAATGAGAAAACAGTAGGCATAATTTCGCTGATGCCCATGTAATTTCTCTTACAACTGTAAAATTTTTTTTATTGCTGGTACTAATTTAATTTATTTTCTCGGAGGCGTCTCTCCGGCGTATCTCATGGTTTTTACTTTTCCGACTAAATAGACCTTTTCGTCTACAATAGTACTGAAGTCAAGTGTGAAGTTTATAAATACAGCAACCAAATTTTATTTATTTATTTATTTAATATACATCCATCCTACAGCCAGGAATGCCAGGATAGGCCAATTCACGCTGGGAAAGGTAAATGATAAAGAAGATTACACATACAAGAAAATCAACAAAATAAAGGCTTCAATGTTTGAGGCCGATACAGAAAACATATCGAGAGAACTCCCATATAATGAATATTTTCTTTACAATCTAAAAATGGGCGATGATCCCAGCAAGCGTGTACGAGGCGTTAACAACGAGAACGTTTCTTGAGTGCATGCGTTAAATATCGGAATCTTGAAGTCCAGTCTGCTCAGCAACTGACGGCAATCAATGCCTTCATGAACTAACTTGTGTAGGAAGAGAAGAGTTGAAATACACGACGATGTTCTTAACTAGGTAGGCCAAATCTTGCTGGAAGTAGCTCTTATGGAATGCCTCATTGTGAATAGATAGAATCTAATCGAAAAAACTGGAACTTCAAAAACTCACGTTGGATATTCTCCAGGGTATTAATGTGGGTCCTGGAAAGAGGACTCCACACCTTCCACACCTCAGATGCGTATTCAAGACGATAATGGTCTTAAATAAAATCAGCGCAGTTATCGCGTCACAAAACTCCTGTGTTTGTCTCAAATAAAACCCAGCAATCTTAAGGCGGAAGAATCTTAAAGCTTCTCAAAGTGGGTATTAAAAGACAGGGTTGATTCAAAGACAACACCTAGATTGTTGTCACACCAGTTGTAAAAAAGGTCTAATGGTTGCTGCAATGCAATTGTGTCCACAGGGGATTTAATGACGTAGTAAAATTTTATATCATCGGTATACATAATATAGCAAAAAATGATCGACAAGAATCTCAACTACGTCATTTATGAAGACAAGAAACAGAAATGGACCAAGGACGGACCCCTGAGGGACGCCAGATGGAACTCCACAGACACTCGACGCACATCCATGTAGTTGAACATACTGATGCCCGCCCAGCAGATAGTTTCCAAGAAGTGAGACCAAGCTATCGGAGCAGCCAACACGATGGAGCTTAGATATAAGAAGACTGTTGTTTAAGCGGTTACATGCCTTGCTGAAATCTGTATAGACAACGTCCACCTGGAAGCCCGCATCGAGATTTTCAGCAATCACTTGGTAAGTCACACTTACTGTGGTAACCGTTCACCGTCCTTTCATGAGGCCATGGTAATAGTCAGATAGTTTAGTTGTATATAAATATTATATTGCGGTTATACAGGCAAAACTCGAAAAGCTTTGCGAAATTACACAAAATGAAGATGGGAACTATTTTAGCAGCTTTCCAGATGTCGGGGAGACAACCATGTTTAGAACCAAATTAAAAAATGCAACAAGGGATCGAGTCCGAGCATGGACGCAATCCTTGACGAGAAATGATGGAATGGAAAGAGATTTGAAAAATTAAGTACGGCCCTACAGTTTTAGAAAAGGCGGAAAACGCGGGGTATTAGGTGTCATTGGTAGAGTATATCTGTTATAGGCAATGTATATAATCCGGTATTGTATATAATACCTAGTCATTGTATACATTGCCTAAAACGTTCAGGCAATGTGTGAAATACGATTCATTTCATACATTGCCTAGGTATTGTATAGAATACCAGAGGCGCATCAGGCAATGTGTATAATGAACGACAACGGGCAACGAAACGTGCATCCTACTACTAAGGGCTAAACTTAATTTGCCCTCCAATAATTCATATCCGTATATTACTTGACCTGACCTGACCTGACCTGACCAATTTGTAAAACATGTATACCTACTTAATTGTTTAAAAACTCAATTTCATACATTGCCCATGGTTCAACGGGCATTCTATACAATGCCTAGGCATTGTATACATTAGCTAGGTAAAGTATGAAATAGTTTAAGAAACTGAAATCATTTCATACATTGCCTGAACGATCCCAGCATTGTATACATTGCCTAGGTATTGTATAGAATCCCTGCATTATACATATTGCCTATAACATATCTACCAAATTCCATTGAATTCCATCAATTCGTTCAAAAGATATTGCTCATCAGAAATTTCGGCAAAATACATGAATCATCCCTATAATATCGAAACGAAGGGCGTCAGAAAAATTTCAAAATCAGATCCTGACTCGCCTTGAGAAACTACACCTACCTTTAAGCCATGTCGGTCTGGTGGTGAAATAGCCTGTACCTATATTGACATTATGTATATCTACTCAAGTACGTAATCCCGCAATTTACTTGTAGCAACAGTGAACTTTTCGTGTTTCTGTGTTTCCAAGCAGCTATGGTCTCACTCAAAAAATTTACAGTATCTTAGAGACAAGGTTGTGACACCCTTGAGCAGATGAAGGAAAAACAGGAGATGATACATCTCGTGTTTGTCTGATTCCCAGATCACCACATAGAATTGGAATAGTTGCTCTAGTTCATTGATTGTTAGATAAATGATAAGTACATCTTCCAAGTCACCATGAGAAATGTCTAAATCCCTCATGACGTCTGAATACCTACCAGATAAAAAAGGGAGTGCCTAGTCCTTATCAAATAGATCAACTGTCGGATACAGAGACCATTTTTTACCAGGTGGGAGTCTCACGTTTTATGACCAACTGTAATTGATCTTAGAATGAAAAAAGAGGGCAATAGCATGAAAAAAGAGGGCAATAGCATGAAAAGAGAGGCTAAAAGAAATTGGACTACAAGGATCACCTTGTTGACATCCATTTTGTTGGTTCTAGATTATATAACACTGACCTAAATTTCGTATTGTATTTGAAGTGCAAACAAGGCTACCGATGTACTTCAATGTCTTGTCATAATTGACAATAGAAATTTAAATTTTCTTGTTTTATTAATAAGTTTAATCATCATGTGCACAGAATATTTTATTTCGATTACTAGTGTATTTTTAATAAAAAAATACTCTAAACCCTCTTCCATTTGCTATGCTGTGATTATAGTTACATTTCTGCGATTTAAGGGCGCTACTGCACAACATAATATACGTCGATCATGGTTTCTACTTTTCAGTCATCATCAGGGTTTCATGTGTTATCGAAATTCAAATCTAAGGAGAGCAAGCAGGACGTAATGTTATCACTATTTAGAACAAGTATTATGAAATAAAATCTTAAAACTTTTTTACGTACTTGTCTATCTCTATACGCTGTTTATAATTATTATAAAACACCACCAAATGTAAAGTATATCCCTCTTAAAGCAGTATGGATTTTTAAGCATAAACATCAAAATTATCCTCATTATTAAGGTAACTCATTGATGTCTTATGTCAAAGGAATGTACAAGATGAGATGAAAGTCTAAGATGAGACAAAATTGTTGGACTCTATAATTATTGTTCTACATACTTTAACCGAAACGTTTAAAATTTTCCATAAAATTATGAGGCTGGCTAGTCTTGTTGAGCTATAAGATGCAAGTTTCCTGCGGCTAAAGTCTCGGCACCATAACTGAAAGTGTACCGCGAAAATCGGTGCATCAATTATTATTGTGACCACACAGTTTATGCAAGTATTATTAGGTGTCTCACGTCATGCGAGTCGATCTGTCTAGACGACTACTTTAGAGAATACAGACACAGAACAATAGATTTATTTTCTTCATTGTTAAAAATGGTCCAACATCATCTTTATTGAACACCTTATGGCAGTTTTGGGCTGACAGACCTACTTTTAGTTAATTCGACACTTTGTGTGTTTACATAGGTAATAACAAAAGGATACTTTGCTCATAAACAAGTTATAAATAAACCTAATAGAATTAAGTAATAAAGAATAAAACAGGTCACGCATATACCTACACATGAAAAATTTTCAGACTTTGCTTGAGCCAGCCAGAATAATAATCACTTTAACAACTGAAAAGATATTCTACAAAACTCTGAAATTTTTGAAGAAACTAAAAAATTATTCATATAAACAATTTTCAAGTAAACGATAGCAGGTAAGTAGGTATAAGAATATTGGCTAGTAGTCTTTCTCTCTTTACTGAAACAGTCCTAACTCCCAACCCAACAGTCCTGCTTGATAATACTGGCACGAAGTTCTGTGGGTGTGACGAGATCAAAATTGATATGTTGAGGTTGTGCGGAACGTAAATTGTTTATCATGTCCTAAACGTATTTCATACTTGTCTGATCTGGGGACATTACCTTCAGAGCATCGAAGGATGAGCTGTTTATATCTTGGCTAAAGCACCTGAGGCTACTAAGTATTCTGTCAGTTCTTTTCTTTCAAAGATACTTGAGGACGAAACAATTTAGCGAATTGTATTATTGAAGGAAATAATATACCTACTTCTGGTAGTTCTACACAGTCAGTTTATTTATTTATTTATTTATAAAGTAATAGCTTAAAAGAACAAAACCTTTATGTCTAATGGCTATTAATTTCACCATACTTGGCAGCGTTTCATGTATTGACCGGACTTTACATGCGATACATGAAACGACCAATTTAACCAGAAGGCTGTGACATATTATACATTCTGCCCTTTGAGAGTTCCGCAACATCAACATAGAGAGCTGCAAACCCATTGCGGGATAATAATTTTATTAACAAACTCATTAGTAAGTTGGAAGCACTCAACTCCTGTAAGTCATTTTTCTGTGAGCATTAAAATGAGACTATACGGACTCCGGTAGACCACGTTGTTGGATTACACTAATGTAACACGAAAAGCGGTGCCATTTTTCATTAATTCTATATTTACTCTTGAAGTGTATGCTGCAGTTTTCTAATACAGTTACGCTGCACACTGGTAAATACCAAAGAACCACTTTAGAAGCATTTCATGCAAGTGATGGCAGTCGTCTAGAAATGAAACATCAAAAGCAGTATCAAGTCATCCACAAAAACTTTGTCTTCTTCTCCACATCATCACGTTCAGCATATCACCATCTGCGGAAATTTTGACATCTGATCCAGATCTTTCTGGGTTTGGACAGCGAATATAGCGATTTACAGTAGATTAAAGTGGAATTGTCATCTTCATCATCTTCACTCAAAATGCTTTCTGATTCTTCGTACAAATGATGTATCACTCAATAGCTGTTCCCTATGATGATAAGCAAAGGGGTAGCTACCACTGCCAAGGGGGTAAACGTGGGTAGTTAAATTTGTCACGAAAATAATGTCCCCCTCGCTAACAAAATCGACCTGTTTCGGCGTTTTTCGCGTACATCTTCAGTTTTCAAGTTATTAGGCCCGGTACGTTTTCGCTGGGCCACCCTGTAATTATTTAATTAGCGTTGTTTGTGTTTGTAAGTATGGGTACTTTTTCCTCTAAATTGACGGATATGGTTAAAGTGCGCATGCTGAGACTTTAGGCTTTCAGTTTTGGTGTCCCTACACCTAAATATTTTTTAGGTTAACATTTTGAAGGTTCTTATATCTGTTTCGTAAATGTCATTTCCACCTTCATGTGCGAAGCATTACGAGTCCTATTATAATTGGGTGTGGCTGCCGAGCTCGAATGTGATTTCTCTATTATTATTTAATCAGGACATATTATGCTTATCCAATCAATTATGTAGGTACTTGTACATCAATTACTATACTCGGATAACTAACTATTAGGTAGATTAACTTGTGAAGTAGTAGGTATAACTGATTTAAAGGGATTTGAGTGGGAGAACCGAGTTGAGCTAATCCTACTCAAATCGGAACTCGATTCGCTATCGATATGTTATACCGTAAATACTTTGCATCAATTTGAAAAAAAAGTGCTAAGAAATTAAGTTTATTGCAATTACTACTATTGATAGTTGTTACACTATAGTTACTTATGAGCTGCAACCAGAGTGAAACACGACAAAGTCCATAAACGGTTCTTTTCGAATGTTGAAGGAACGGCCTATATATATAGAAGTAACCCGACTTTAGTGAGCCTTTTTAACGGAAATCTAAGGTCCTACAAATCAAAAAATTGCGATTATGTAAAAATAAATATTTTTTAATGGTTACCCTATAACGTATTTTTAAATGAAAAGTGATCACGCGGGTACTTATCTTGATGCACACTACTCTACAATCATGACTTTGATTGAAATTTAATAATTATTCCATGAAGGTAATCTATTACAACTCCAGTGACGTGTTGATTATCATCAATGATGATGTCAAGCTGAGTTTGAAATTACAATAACGATTGGTTTTGGGTTACAAGTTCGTAATCAAAACATAATAATAATAGTAATAATAATAATAATAACAATAATAATTAGCTATTAGGACTGGGACGATATTGATGAGAGTACAATGTCAATATTGAACTTTCTCTTATGATCTAAAAGTACGCTCAGTGCTCTCCATATTACTCATTTCATTATATTTATTTAAAAATTCCACTAAATCACCTATTTACTGTTCATACTTTTTCAAACGTGACACATTTAGTTAATTATTTTTCTCGTCAGACAACTCAGTAAATTGTATTGATAAGTTATAATTGAAACGATTATTGACATAACAGCAATCTTTACCCAGTAAATACTTAGGTAGAACAACTACAGTATTATTAGAGCAAATCAATACATGTGATAACATTTTCAACTAAATTTGTAAAGAAAACGACAGAAAATGAATACGTACCCAAATATTTTCAATCGATCTCTGGCAATTCCGGTGAAAAATTGTGCAGAAACAGTAATTTAGAAGGTAAAGTTTATTTATTTATTTGCTAACCAAATTCTTAAGCTACTCGTATGATCAATGTTCCTATTCAGACAACCAAAAGTAACCATAAGAGCTGCAAGCAATAAAAAGTTTGAACTCAGTAAATGACCACACTCTGTGTAGGTTAACAAAGAAAATTGAGAGATTCCAAAAACCTACTACTACAGAGATTAAAAATGGCTCAAAAAGGAATGGGTTCGTGGTGCTAAAGGAAAAACTGATACTTTTGCTACATATTTGACCGATGTTTCTATAACTGAACAATTAAATAGGAAATCTTAACCAGAAGATAGAAAAAGAAATGTACCTTACCGGATGTGTCTTTCCATCAAACCTGTCGCCTCTGCAGATCTCAAGAGAGAAATTTATTATTATCTTAATATATCAGGCTATGACGACGCAAGTCCATCGTTCTGTTGGAATCATAATGATCCACAAACCAGGAAACCACCTCAAGAGACTGCATCTTTTCGACCAGATAGTTTTACTTTCCACCGAAAGCAAAGTGTGCTTCAACGATTATTACTGAAAAAGATTTACGTGGATCATGAGCTTTCATGTATGTCTTCGAATTTATGATTTTTTATTGCACATTTCCACAGAGTGGGCAAATAATTATAAATTTTTGTATACAGATTTTCTATTTAATAACCCGTGCATGTTTGGAAAAATTCTGGTTATAACCGAACCACCCAGTGGCGCAGAATCATGGGTCACACGACACCTTTTATCTGTCGTTAAGAAATCTGAATCGTTAAAAAAAAATGTTTAATACGTTTTTCTGTACGACTGACTAAATTGCTGCAAAAAAACAAACTTACTTATAAGATTTGAATAGAACACACAAATTTTTTTTGATATGTTTTCGAGAAAATTCAACATTTTCCAAAATTTTAAATTTGGGAGCCAGAGTATATTCATTTGCAGTGAGTACGGTTGAAAAAGTAGGAGTCAAAGATCAGAAAAAGAATAATGGAAGAAAAGCAATAAAATAATTAATTATAACTAATAAAAATTTACCAAAAAGTAGTGAAAACAAAATTTAATTTTTCTCGAACATGGTGCGTTCTGCCCTAATTTTATACGTATGCAGTTTAAAATGTTCAGAATTAAAAATAAAACATACGTGATTTAATTATCATCCATCAACACGTTCAGACTTTTTTTATGAGGTAAAAGATTCTACGCCACTGGGTGCTACGGTTATACCCAGAATTTTACCAAAAACAAATGTTTGCAACAGAAATCCTATACAAAAAATCGTGATTATTGGTTCACTCTGAAAAATGATAAAAGGAAAAGTAATACATCACTTAAGCACCCCATCTCTCGGGTAGAAAACATTTTTGAGAAGAAAATTTGTGTTGATTTTCTCCACATTTAAGTTTATCTACAAGACCTTCAATTTATGGTACTCACCACTGAATCACCTTGTATATTTTGTATATAAATTTGACCGAAAGCCTTGTTTTTTACAACTCTTCTTTCCTTTAATCAAACGCTAAACCTATAATAATTATTAAAGGTCAATTTCAAGATCAATTCTATGCGAAATACTGAAATTCAATTATTATTACTCTAATAATACCCAAGCCTTTCTAAATTTCTTATATGGTGTGCTTATTTCAATGTGAATGTATGTAATTAGGTAGGTACTGTTTTTATTACTTTTCATGCATGCTGGGTTACATTTTTACTGAGAGGTTTTTGCCCTTTTTAATCTCATGCCTGATCAAAAATTCTAATTGATGGGAGATATAATTAAAAACTTACTTAACAGTTAAAAGACTTTGACCTTGTTATTATATTTATTGTTTTCTTAAGTTATTTGAAACACAATAGGAAATACTATGTGTTCAATATTTATTTAAAAAGACATTAACGAGGATAATATTAATTATTCAATGGATAAGGTTCACTTACTTCATTTGATATCTTTAAGTTCATTGAAATTCATATGCATGCCAATCAATAATAATGCACGAATATTATGTAAAACTTTGTTTTGTTTATTTGTATTCATGTACTGAATATAACATAATATTCAATAAGAATCTGATTTTTATCTGAGTTTTATATAACTAATAAGTTAGTGTTATTGAAATAACTTAGTTGAGGACATTAAAAATTTTATGATACATTCTTGGTAATTTTTTATACATCCCAGAAATGTGCAAAAAAAAAGAAGCCCAATTCAACACCTCTAATTCATTCCAGTCATATTGTCCTTTTCTCTGATGGGAAGTTGAAGAAAAGTTTTGATTTTTGGTTTTTAAATTTTTTTTTCGGGTGCTGATTACGAATCTGAACCATCCACCTCAAAAAGTATCGTGCTGTGCCAAAAGTTGCATGAACTCGAGCTGCAAACTTTTCTTTGAGCTCATTCACAAGTTTTTTTCATCAACCATATAATATGATCTACCTCCATTGTACCGATCTTTTTACCTTATTGAAATTTAGAAAAAAATCTGACCAATTCCAAAACATTTAGGCTAAAGTTATATGAGCCAAAAAAGTTGTAGCTGCCTTTGCATAAACGCGCCCTGTCAACACTTTTTCAACAGAATGGATATGGCATTAATTGAATAGCTCAGGTAACGAACCTCCTTCCATGATGTGGCCTATGAGTCATCAAGGACATCAACAGTGAAACCCCCCAAGTCTCATGACAACATTTGACTGTTCTGGGTCATCCGGACGACATACCCAGTCAATTTTTCTGGAACAATGGTGTCAGATAGGCATAGGCATAGGCGTTTGATTGCTGCCAAACCCCTCCTCCCTTGTGCTCTTACATTTTAATCTGAACTTTGCCAAATTTCTCAATGCTTCTTATGTTGGTAAGCTCTTTAATCGAGGAATGATTTGATCTGGAACTCAAGCAACTTCCTAGGTTCTACAAACAAAGCCACGCTACATAACTGTGCACGGCTACAAATGCCTTAACATTGAACTCAGCATTATCCTAAATTAACTGGGAGAAGACTGATCTTAATGACTGGCACATGATTGCTGACACGTCTAAGCAAAGAGCTTTATTAAAGTGGTCCACTCATTGTGTTAAAACCTTTTCATACTCATCATTACGTTTTCAGTTAGTTTCAAAATATTTTCTGTAACATTCAGCACTCTTGAAGACTACGTTTCTTACCTGGAAATCGTTTAGTTGGTTAATCAACTTTTGGGCTATCATTAAACCATTGAGCCTTGAAATAAAAACCTCTTACAGCAGAATCTCGTAGCGTTCTCTTGAGAGAGGCAGCAATGTATTTCTTTCTACATTCGTCATCGAGTTCGATGTTCGAGAATTGATGTTTATGCTCTTAAGATTCCTGATCTTCATCTTTTAATTTACTTCCAAAAACGTTTCCAAGCTTTTTGCCTTCACTAAACACTCAGTTCCATTTTATTCACCCCACTGTCACAAACAAAGCACTCCCGGGAGCAAAAGATCATAATCCACCCAAGTCGCGAACTCGTTCGCAAATATAACATCGCCGATGAGTTTTTGGCAAAACATGGTAAGTGGCAGATTGTAAATTTCCCAGGATGAATATACAATCTTTTATACCTATATTGACGGTTATCATAGATTTAATTAGCTGAAGATTGTTTAAGCATCTATGACAATAATAATCGATTTAGATCCCTGTTTCTGGAGACAGTTACCTTTCAAATAAAAAGAGTTTCAGTCACTATTATAAAGGCCTAAGCTAAAGGGAAGATTTCTCAACCATTTTTAGATCTAATATTGACGTCAAAATTACTTTTATTAACATTCTTGAAACTACTTTCATGCCAAGAATCACTAAATTGCTATATTTTCCACCCAGAGTTAATAATTTATCTAAAAACGGTCCCAGAAATCTGCTCGTTAACTTAACGAGCCTTTATAATACTGGCTGTTTGTCAATAAGGTGTCAATCAAAAGACACATTATCAAATCAGGTGTGTAAGTTTTCATTAATTTAATTTCACCTTGATGGATTGCATATTCTAAAACGTTGACCTTATCGATAAGATGAATATCTTATAAGACAACGCGTTTTCGTGATGGAGTAATATCTAAGTCTTCCAACTAATTGAGATAAACCTTTTGTGACGTTCCAATTAGAAGTGACTGCGCTGGTCACTCGTAGAACTTAGTTAATTACCCAATTACTCAATTAACCAAGCCATTGCTTTTGAATAAAACAGTGTAAGTATACAGTATATACAAGGTGTCCCAAATTTTCTTTATCAAGGGATAAACGCGTTATTTCAAAATAGAAACAAATTAAATTTGGGAAATTTCAAATATACCTGCAAGACTTTGCGCGTCACGCTGCACCTTCAATACAACTTTACGCCATTCAACCCCCAACTAATCATCCCCCACTTGGTTTTTAGTGTATTTTTTAATAAAAAAATTCACTATTGAGGACGACATCACTTTTCGAAAATCACCCAAACTCATCAAATGTCCACCGATCATGACCCCCAGATCACGAAAAAGTGGTTTTCCAAAATTCACCTGCCCACGATATATATATATTTATATATATATTTATATATTTCTCCAAAAACGCGAAATTTCGATTTTCAAAACGCTCCTGTAGCTTTATCTTTAAAGATTAGTGAACGAAATTTTGGATCCTTTCAAAACGTTGGAATGATGTTAGATTTTCGTTGAAAAAATTTCCAAAAGTCGAGTCACTTCTACAGGGTGTCCCTTCAAAATTCCCGCAAGCCGGTTCTTGTGGTATCATTTCAGGTCGCAGTTTTCAATCTAGGAGGCTGAAATTTTTGTGGGAGTAAGATATCCACAAGGAGTGGTCTGGTATTGCACTTGAGCAAAATCGGCCAAGCCGTTTCAAAATGGCAGCCATTTGAATTTTTTGAAAATTTGCTATTTTTTGAGCCCCTGTATGAGCAAGATGGCAATAAAACTTTGAAATAAAATTAACAAGATTGGAAGAAAACTATTTGAAATTTGAATTAAAGCAATAAAATTGGCATTATTTATATTAATAAGCCAGTGGCGTGGGTAGGAAAAGGGTAAAAATGTCTAAATTTCTATAACCGTTTATGAGTTCATTTTTAAAGAAATTGAACTGAAATTTTCACAGTAGGTAAGTACACTAATATACTTTAACCCTTAAAAGTTTCAAGAAGTAAATAAGAAAAATGACGGAGATATAAATATTTTTTTTCATATGATGTTTATTTCTTTAAATTTTTAAAACCGCTGCTGTAGCATCATATTTAAGGATTAGTGAACGAAATTTTTTACCCTTGTGAAACTTCGAAATGACATTTGATTTTCGTAAAAAAATTTTCCTAAAGCTGCGTTACTTCTACAGGGTGTCCCTCCAAATTAAAAACAAAAACCGTCTATGAGGCACGGTTTCTGATCGCAGTTTTCAATCTAGGGGGCTGAAATTTTTTTATGAGATAGCCGCAAGGAGCGTCTGGTTCTGTATTTGAGTAAAATCGAGCCGTTTCAAAATGGCGGCCTTTTCAATTTTAGAAAAAATTGCCAAAATTTGAACCCCTATACCTACCTACCTATAAGCAAGTTAGAAAAACAAATTAACACGATTGGAAGAAAATTATTTTAAATTTGAGTTAATGCAGTAAAATTTGCATATTTTTCATTAATAAGCCAGTGGCGTGGGTAGGAAAAGGGTAAAAATGGCTAAATTTCTATAACCGTTTATTAGCCTTTTTTGAAGGAGTTGAGCTGAAGTTTTTCCAGTAGACAGTTTTAACATGATGTTTATTCCTCTAAAATTTCAAATTTTCGGTTTTCAAAATTCCCCTTTCACTTTTTGCGAATTTATTAAAGGCAGTGTAAAGAATAGTATTTTTTAAGTAAAGTTAGCCAGTGGCGGACACAGGAAAAGGAAAAAAAATTAAATTTGCCAATTTTTTTTTATTTTGTTAAATTTAAAAATCCATTCTAAGGGACGTTTTCAAACTAAATGAAATGAAATTTTCTCAGTAAACCACTACGCTAATATGACCTGACTATGGAAAATTTCAGAAATCCCATTTAAAAAGCGGTGAAAATATTCATAATTGAATCGCATAAAAATACACTATTTCTGCGATTGATGCGCAAGAAGGTTTTTTTATAATTACACTGCTAGTGTTTTTTTTTCTCGGTTGGTTATTGTTTTTGTTCTGAATACAATGACATGCGATGTTTGAAAGTCTTGCAGTGGGTATCATAAAGACTCATTAAGTTAACGGGCAGTTTTATGTAACGATTTTTGAACAAGAATATAATGGGTGGGCCATATAAAAGTTGCATTTTGAAAATTCAATAAAAACGAAACTAGTGAATATTTTTTCAAATTTCCGGTTTTACTAGAAAGATTGGACATTGAAATTTATGAATGAAACACAATTTCATTCAAATGGCTGCCACGGCTGGCCCGACAGTACCCCATCCGATCAACCCAATTTTTCAACACATTTTCGATTGTTCGGGCTTCAATCTCGTGAATGGCAACTTCGATTTCATGTTTCAAAGCCTTAATCGTCTCTGGATGATTTGCGTAACATTTGTCCTTAACGGCTCCCCACAAAAAATAGTCCAACGGACTCAAATCGCAGCTCCGAGGTGGAAATGAGCATCATCTGAAAAGATGATTGTTCGGTAAAAATGCCCATCTTCGGCCAATTGATCTTCAGCCCATTGCGCGAACCGAAAACGCATCAGATGGTCATGAGGCTTCAATTGTTGGACTAATTGAACCTTGTAAGCGTGCATACCGAGGTTCTAATGCAAAATTCGCCGCAGAGAAGTTCGAGAAATGTTCATTTCTTGTGAACGATGACGAGTTGATGTTGATGAATGTTCGGCCACTTTCTGTGCAACAGCAGCAATATTTTCGGGTGTACGTCCTGAACAGGAGCGGGAACGAGTTGCTTGGCAACCAACGAACCAGTTGCACGAGCTCGCTTCATGAAATTGTCCACAACTTGACGTGGAGTTACTCGATTATTGTTCATTTTTTTTTTGTAAATTTCTCACAGTTTGGGTAGAAGACTCACAGCTTTGGAAGTAAGTTTTCAATATATCCCAGTTTTTTTCAAGCATATAGAGCACCATTTCGTAAACTTCAGACTTTCAAATAACAATCTGTCAAGTCATAATGACATTTAACATTTATACTTCAAATAACTAGTGGTTCAAAATGCAACCGCTAGATGGCTCACCCTATATAAGTTGAAAAATTCTCAATTTAGACTCGGTACCTTCTTCAGAAATGGCCACAGAAATCTGCCCGTTCAGCTAATAGGTCTTTATTTAAGCATGTTTAGTTTGTCAAAAGAATTGCCAAGTCAAGGAATAAAAATAAACACACATTGAGGTCGATTTAAAATGAAATTTATGCTCTCGTCAGACTTTTATTTTCATGGTTGCACTTGACAGTTTGGCGTAATTTGACAGTTTGTCAAAATTGATTCAATTTTGTGCTTAGAATATTTCTACATATTTTCAAAAATCAAGTCATTATTCACAGAGAGAAAACATCACTTTTTTAACGATTTTTCAACAGCATTTTGGAAAAATGAAAATAATAGGTGGAAACTTATTCCTATATTTATTGTTTTCTTTCATAAAATGACATTTTTCTCGGAAACGGTTCACTTTAGAGCCGTTAATCAAGAGTACCTTTACGGAATAGAAAAGATGGGCGGTTCAAAGGCGCTGCTTAAAATCGCATTTATTCTAGTGGCGTAGAAATTAGGGGCTCGAAATCCTCAAAATACCCTAAATCCACGCCACTGAATTTTATTAAAACCTTTATTTTACTACGAAAATAAGGGGATCAGTGAGCACATAGTGTGTATAAAGGTGCCCACAGACTAGCACACAAGTGCGTCATACATGTTTGCCATACATGTGCATCGTCCATGTACGATGAGCGTTTCTCAGCCACAGATCTACACACTAGCTTGTCACGCAAGCAGTATCGAAGTACGCGATGAACAGTGAGGACGAATATATTTTACTGGCAGCGGCGTACGCTGTTCTAGTTAAAAAGAAAAGAAATAAATTAATTCAAAAGCCGAAAATTCGAATAAAATGGGTCAAAGATTGGCTTTTAAAACGCTCATAATATACGCATATAAATCTTCTAGAAGAACTACGATTGGAACTAGACGATTGGCGAAATTACCTGAGGATGGATGAAGATAGTTACGTAACGCTATTAACGTTAGTGTCTCCAATAATAGAAAAACAGAACACAATTTGAATAAGGGATGCCATATCACCACATAAGCGATTAACAGCCACACTTCGCTATCTAGCTACTGGAAGAAATTATGAAGACTTAAAGTTTTCAACGCTTATTTCTCCTCAGTCGTTAGGGAAAATTATACCAGAGACATATATACAGGGTGTACCAGCTCGATTTAGACAACGGTAAGGGCCGTGTACGTCTCGTCAAGACGAAACGTTTTTTTATTTGAAGTTTTTGGATTTGGACCTTCGTTGCGGAAATATGGCCGACTTCCGGTTTTTAGTTTTTTGGCTCCAGTTTCGGCATTTTTAGGTTCTCGCCCAAACTGAAACTAGTTTTGGAAACTCCTTAGCTTCAGTTACAACTTTCATATTGAAGTCAAGGTTCTATCTCTGTTGGATTCAAAATGGCGACATGTCAAAGACTTGAAATTTTAAGTCTTTGAATCAATTCAAATTGAATTAAATTGAAAAATTAAGATTTTGAATCCAACAGAGATAGAACCTTGACTTCAATATGAAAGTTGTAACTGAAGCTAAGGAGTTTCCAAAACTAGTTTCAGTTTGGACGAGAACCTAAAAATGCCGAAACTGGAACCAAAAAACTAAAAACCGGAAGTCGGCCATATTTCCGCAACGAAGGTCCAAATTCAAAAACTTCAAATAAAAAAACGTTTCGTCTTGATGAGACCTACACGGCCCTTACCGTTGTCTAAATCGAGCTGGTACACCCTGTATATATCAGTCACGTATACTTCATCCGTTCCTACACCTGATCGTTTGGATTCTTCGATTCTTTTAAGTTCTCGTCGAAAGCTTCCACGAATGCTATTTATTTTAGACTTAAGGGTATTTTTTGTCGCATTTGGTTCAACCTCTCGTAGTTTTTTTAGTAACGTTTCATAGGCTGTATCTTTTTTATTTCTATTCATGTAATCTTTACATTTAGTTTTCCACAAACACGGATAACTTTTGTAAAGTTCTATAAATTCTGTCAAAATCTTTTGTAAAACTTCTTAAATCGGACATTATAATATTATTATTAAGAAATACACTACACGTTACACGACACTGAATAAACAAATTATATAAAAAGATTGTCAGATTTGTCCACAGACCGACATACATGTATGCACGTAGATGTATGCGCGTTGATGAATTCAAGTTGAAACCTGAAACTTGTGCGACGCACATGTTTGCCACGTTTCGCCCACACACTAGCGAATATCAACGCACAAGCAAGTATGACATACATGTATGACATACATGTGCGCTAGTCTGTGGCCGCCTTAAGAGATGAACATTGTATCTCATACGGTTCCCGAGAAATCGTCAAAAAACTGGGAAAAGAATATTTCTTCAACACCCTGTGTATCTCAGAAACGGTGCATTTCCGGACACACGTTAATGGGAAATTTTTTGTTTATTTTATTCTCGCGAATCAGTCTATGGAGTTTGGCCAACCTTACAGTAAACCTTACAGTATAGGGGTGTTATTTGAAAAAAAAAAAACTAGGGGATGGTTATTTAGGGATTGAAAGGCTTAAATGTGTATTGCGAATATGCAGAGCTGCAAAGCCTTAGGGTAGGGGTGTATTTGAAATTTCCCAAATATAGTATCATGCAATTTCCCAAATAGGTATAAAGCGTAATTTCATTTTGAAAATATCTCAAGGTGTGTTCTAATTTACCCCTTGGCAATACTGGTTTGGCATGCTTAGCGTTAAAAAATCGCATGACATTGTATTCAGAACAAACTCAGTAATTCTGCTGAGCAAAAAAAAAACTAAAAGCGTAAATTTGAAAAAAAAAGTAGGGGATGATTGCTATGGAGTGCTAGAACGTTAATTATAGATCTGTCAGATAATAATTACTGATTTTAAAATGCCCTGTATTGTCAAAATGTTGGTCTGATATTGCTGGTAATAAACTCTACCCCCTTTTCGAAGAGTTAATTACTGATAAAAAATGAAAGACCATTCAAAATATTTACCCTATTTTCAAAATTTACAATTTAAAATCAATAATAATTATCTGACAAATCTTTAATTAGCGTTCTAGCACTCCACCCATAGAGTTGTATTGAGGATGCAGCCGCAAAGCCTTAGCGGTATATTAGAAATTTCCCAAATTTTATTTGTTTTTGTTTTGAAATAAAGAAATATTGGAAACAAGAGATTGTTCAAATAAAACCACAGACGAATTACAGAAAATTTCTTCTTTTTTCTTAAATAACCGTCACAGATGCAAAAAAAAAACCTCAAGAGAGCCAAAAGGTTCCTAACAAAGAAGAAAACTTATTTTGTATTTAAGAATCCATCAGAGGCGCACCGTAAAAAAGCTCAGGGAGAGAAAATAAGACATGACCTTTGAATGTATAATCTCTTAACCATTTCACATGCCAAATGTCCTGTAGCGTAACCTGAATTCTAAATTTGAGTTAAATATCTCCAAAACTGCAGGAGCTATAGATACTTAAAAAACTTTTTTTTTTATATTTAACTCATATACAATTACCTACCTACCTCAGATTATGTATTTGATATTAAGGAACAGCCTATACAGGGTTGAAGATCTTTCTGTAAAAAAATCACTCCGAGCCATTAATCGAATCCGAGCCCGAATCTCTTAGTTTACGTCACGGTGTAAGATATAATAAGGTGAACGCTAAAACATCACTAAAAAAAAATAAGTAGAAAAAATGTTGATAATTTCAATACCTATCTACAAAACTAATAGGTATGTAGGTACGTAAGTACCTATTTCTTGGTAATTATTAAGTAGGTGCATTTAAATATCTCATACAACTAGAGTTTTTTTCATGATAAAAAAATATATATATTTATAACTCATAATAATTGCTGTTTGTTGTCTGAGGCCTGAATCAAAGAAACATCAGAGTATATGTGGAGGTAACAAACACATAACTAGTGATTTTCAAAATAAAAGCTTTAAACTTAATCATAGCCTTCGAGTTTGGCGACATACTTACTAAATGTCCCTATTTTTTAAATTTTGTTTATTAAATTATTTTTATACAAGCAGTCTGTGTTTTTATTTCGTGTTAAGTTAAACGATTAAATAATAATTAATTCGTGTTTTCCTTATTTTCCGATATGTAGGTACAATACAATAATATAGAGGGTACTAGGTAATGAGACGGGTGCCTACCCGCTTGACACCAGTTTTTGTAGACTCACCTTCTTTCTGGCTGTCAAGGGGTTGGACCGCTATCAAGTGGGCCGAGCGGTTTGCCAATGATAGTGGTCAGAGAGGTGTGAGGCACGCAGATTCGGGGGCTGCTAAGAGTAGAGCCCTCTTTAGGTGAAATTCAGCGTTAGGGTGGTCAAGGGTGGGAAATATGAACACCAAAGTTATGATTAAAATTATTTACTAAAATAAAAATAAAATAAAATTACACTACTGAGATATCAACTTAATTATTTCATGATCTACTACTAAATTTCGATTTATAAAAACTGATATGTAAAGTTTAACAGGGAAAATTAATTTTAGAAAAAAAGAAAAAAAAACAAACTTTAGGAAAAAAAAAACTATCTTACGTACAATCTGACTCTACTCAACTACCATTTTATTTGTGGGAATAGTGCTGTGGCGGTACCTGATCTGATTAATTTAATTTAGTTTCACAGGGACGTTAATAAAAAAATCAAAAATAAAATTTCTTTAAATAAAAAAAAAATAATAAAATTCATTAAAAAATCTTTCGAACGGAAAAACAGTGAAGTTTTAGTGTTAGTCTCATCGACTTACTACTTAGACGTAGCCCTTGGATTTGCCCTTTCTGTAGCTCTGACTGCAGCTCTGCTGGGTATATCTCCCCGTCAAAGGAACAAACTCACTCACTCGCGTTTACTTTGATTTCTCGCGCGAACGCCCTGACCGTCCTCTTCGGTCCCCGAAAAACCACTAACTTTTTGGTTTCTAAACCCCTTTCCAAATCAGTTACTCTTTTTCGGGTTTCGAAATGTAATTTCCACTGGAGTGTTGCCACCTTGACTTTTATTTACCGGTCGTCCAGTTACTTGACGTAGGTAAACAAAAGCAAGGTGCATTCTGACAGGGAAATGACAACCATGCGAGTTGTTCCAGTTTACCATGCGTTCAACAGTCAGCGTTACATTAAAAAATTCAGCTAGCGTCATTAAAATTTTGCCGCGGTGGTTGTTTCTTGGCCTAGTTAAATTGTTTTTGCTTTTCGTTCACGACGCTTAATAGTGCTTAAAAATTAAATATGCAGTATTTCGAAATTGTGCAATTTCATTGACTCCTGATTAAGTAAAATATGTAATTTAATTATAATTTATTTTCTTTTTAAAACTAAGTAACTATGCCAAAAAATACCGCGACTATCCTGGCTCTGCCACATCACTCCCCACTTTCAAAAAGAAAACTCGTTGAGTTTTCTTTTCTCTTCACATAACTACAAAATGTATTACCTAATGGTTCTATAGGGATGAGAGTATAAGATCTGCCGTACATTGATATCAGTCAGCTTCGAATTTCCCATGAAGACTCTACAGTCGTGAAGTCAACGTCACTCCATTCTACAATAAACCTTGGCTGAAAGAATTGCGTGTTTAATTCCAACTTACATTCTGTCGAACGTTCGGAATATCGGAGCTGACTACACGGATATACTACCAACAACTACTATTCTGTCATATCATATTACATATGGAGCGGCAGTCTTACACTTACCTATTTTTTATTACCTACTTAATCATAAACTTACTCGCTTTTCTTCAAGCCTGCTCTCGAGTTTCACTAATTACTACATGTTTACTATTATGGCTGACCTATCCTAACTTGTCGTAATGAAAATACCTCCTGGAGTAATAACGCATACTATTTATTTTTCATGATTGCTGACTGAATTGTTTTGCCTGTGTACTGTGGTGTACACAATTAACTCTAGAAGGCATGAATCTACGTATTTACAAAAGAAATCTCTAAAATTAATTACACAATTCTCTGAAAAAAATGAGACGTCAAGAGCATTACTCTGGCGGGCATTGACTGAAGTCTCGCTCCTCTGGCTGTCTAACATCCCTCGTTACTACAATGGCAACTTTCGCCATACTGATAAAAAAAAACGGCAGCCGAGTGTCGAGTGACGTAGCCATACCGGCCCTCTTGACAAAATGGTAACATGTCTCAACATTCTTCATGATTAACCACTATTAGTCCTCATAATCACACACTAAACTACTAAACAAAACCTGTTCACACTGCTTAAATTATTCTTCCTTGCACTAGTTCGGTAAGGAGTGTTATCGTGGGGTCACCGGTCAGGTCGAGGTTAAGTCATTGTCCGTCCAGTGACTTATGGGCTGCTGAAGCACTGGGTATACCGTAGTGGTAGATGCGTTCAACGTGGTTCGTGTCGGCGGCTCTTCGGTCTCGTTTCGCGGTACGAGGATTTCCTCTAGTTCCGTTCCTGTAGCCATGTCATGCTTTTCGGCCGTTTTCGCTCGATTTCGATGCAGCAACACTAGCGTAAGCGTATTCCACAAACTCGCGAGTAACGAAAGTCCACAACCAAGAGTCTGGTAAAGTTGAAGTCCGTTGATTAACACTCCCAGACAGTACTTAATGGCACGGAAAATCACATAGAATCCTAAAAGTCCGCTCATGAACACACCCACTTCCGAGAACCAGCCATAAAGTTGTTTCAAGGGGGATTCTGCAAGTTTATTCATTTCTTGATTATCGAAGAGGCTCAAGGTGGAATAACCTTGGCTGTTAGTTGGCAGTCCTGCTACTTTCCTGGCGATGATGTTTTCAACGGCTTGCCTTTCACTTCCAAATGTCAACGCTCGTTGGACCTTATCTACTTCCTCTTGTGTGTATAGACCATATTGTCCTATTGGCTGGATAGTGTCGAACAATAATGGAACGTCTTCGTCAACTTTCAGCTTCCTCGGTGGTAGTTTAATTGTCGGAAAAAACAAGCTTTAAAAGTATCGCTGTGGTTCATCACAAGTTATCTAGGATTTTTCGTCTGATATACTTCCAGGTCGCATAACAGAGTTTTCTCAACTAGCGTTAAAGCGAAGATTTTCTTGGTTGTCTTCCAGACAACGTACTTCTCGGACAACGTCTTTGGCTTCTATTCAATGGATTTTTCTTTGGGTAGTTGAAGTCTTTTCACTGGCTAAGATGTTCTCGTTTCTCCCATTGGTGATGTTCTGCTGATTCTGGATAACTGACTGTTACGTGAATGGATGCGGCAGGTAGTCCCACTTGTTTACTTTTTTATCTTCACAGTCATAAACGATTAGTCCTGAACTAAGTGTCCGTAGGCACACGATAACTAACACGTTTACGAAGACACACCGTACACTAGCCATTTTGACAGTCCTCCTTTGTTGTATATCCGATAGCTGGACATGACCTGACCTTACTCCGCACTCCCTTACCTTGTTGTTTTTTCACTCTCACAGTTTACAGTTCTAGGAATGATTTTTATCATAAGCACTTTACAAAAAAAATTTACAAAAATAAAAAAAATTAAAAGATACAACTTACTCGAGACGGCAAGAAGATCAACTGATAAATAAATGGTTGTTCCCTTATTAGTTACTTACAATAAATTATATTTTAACTCACAATAATATATACTACCCATCATCTCTTAAACAAAAAAATATAAATCCCTACATAATAATTATAATAAAACTAAAAAAAAAACGGTTTGCAAAAAAATACCATTAAAAAAAATTCTACCCCTTATCGCTCATATACCACCTGAATCAAAATATTTCTACCCATATCGCTCATACATAACACCTGAGTCAAAAAATTTCTACGCATATCGCTCATATATCACCTGAGTCGAAAAAATTCTACCCATATCGCTCATATATAACACCTGAGTCTCCCTACTACCGGTAATAGTACAGCCCTAATGGACTTCTGCATTGACCTTCCTGGGGATGGCGGGGGACCTGAAACATAACACAAGGCGCTCTGGGAATCTATTAACCGATTCCGCACTACTGTTCGTATTCTCCACACAACTCTATCTTCTCTATTTCTCCTTGACATGGATCCCAGATCCATCTCATCTCTTCTAAAATGCCTCTGTCGTCTATAATCTACATAGGAGACTCTATCACGCTACTTTCTCCTTGATATGGATCCCTGACCCATCCTGTCGTCTCTAATACGACGTCTGTTACTCATTACTTCAATACTCCGGGAATTCTCTCTTCCCAATCTCTTGTTGATATGGATCCCTGATCCATCTCTGTCTCTTTTATTTTACGACTTCTCTTTTCTCTACTATCATACTCTGGGCCATTGAACACATTTTTCTCTCTGTATATCTTTCTTTGGCGTGGCTAGCAACCACATATGGCTCCTGGCCTGGTTGAAAATCCATCGACCGGCCTAACGTCAGCGAAACACTTCTAGTCGCTGCTACATCGCTTCCTCGGTGCGATTCCTCTAGCATTTGTTTACTAAATGCTGAACTACGCTGCTTCAGAGACCTCGCAGCGATATAAATTGGTCAATACAATTTATCTCCAAATTCGCAGCCGGACTGGTCCAACCAGTCGATCCCGCAGGATTCTTATACTGCATCGCAACAGGCTTTCCCAAGACATTCACCCTATGCGCATTTGTGCGGCTTCTTTATGAGCCACTTCATCGAGCCTTGGACTCAACGGTCCGGACTGAACTTGCAGTCCCCTCGGAGATTGGAGGCTTCCCTACGTAAGCCGACTCGGGCTTGGACAGTTATGTCCGGACTGAACTTGCAGTCCTGCCAATTAATCGAGCCATTTCCATTCTACTTTAGGGCCTCTGGGAACATGCTCGGGATCATAGGCCTCTCGCCTTATCCTGCTCCTCTCTTGCTTGTGCTTTCCTCTTCGTCGACCTACCTTCTCGCAGGAACATCGGAGATCTGGAGACACGAGCGACTCAGTCTCGACCGATATCCAGAGTGCCGACCCTTGAGCACACTATAATTAGCAATGGGAAAGCAGTGGGGAGCTGAAAGTCTGGAGACTAGGTGCTTCAAAATCGAAGAACTAGAGGCCTATTGGGATGTTGTTGTGGTGTCGGGGGCCGAAGGGGTTGGAGGGGTTCGGCGGTTCGGTAGGTGAGTGAGTTAGTAACTATACATTGCAAATAAGCATTTAGCACTTCAAGTTATTTTTCCGTTCGTTTCTCTCGCCATAGTACTATTCTCCCTATCTCAATTTATATGTACAACCTATCCCTACATTTCTGCCCTAGTACCTATAGCTAACTAAAAATTTCGAATTTTGAACAGCTATAATTTTGAAGTACCTTGAACACACCCTATTTTATTTATTTACCTTAAAACACTGATTTACCTCACAGTGCCGGTGTACCTTCAAATCTACCCCACAATTGAGGCTCACCCTTGTTGAATTAACCTCACAATAGAGGCCCACCCTTGAATTCACCCCACACCTGACACCATTGAGACGGGTGCCTACCCGCTTGACACCAGTTTTTGTAGACTCACCTTCTTTCTGGCTGTCAAGGGGTTGGACCGCTATCAAGTGGGCCGAGCGGTTTGCCAATGATAGTGGTCAGAGAGGTGTGAGGCACGCAGATTCGGGGGCTGCTAAGAGTAGAGCCCTCTTTAGGTGAAATTCAGCGTTAGGGTGGTCAAGGGTGGGAAATATGAACACCAAAGTTATGATTAAAATTATTTACTAAAATAAAAATAAAATAAAATTACACTACTGAGATATCAACTTAATTATTTCATGATCTACTACTAAATTTCGATTTATAAAAACTGATATGTAAAGTTTAACAGGGAAAATTAATTTTAGAAAAAAAGAAAAAAAACAAACTTTAGGAAAAAAAAAACTATCTTACGTACAATCTGACTCTACTCAACTACCATTTTATTTGTGGGAATAGTGCTGTGGCGGTACCTGATCTGATTAATTTAATTTAGTTTCACAGGGACGTTAATAAAAAAATCAAAAATAAAATTTCTTTAAATAAAAAAAAATAATAAAATTCATTAAAAAATCTTTCGAACGGAAAAACAGTGAAGTTTTAGTGTTAGTCTCATCGACTTACTACTTAGACGTAGCCCTTGGATTTGCCCTTTCTGTAGCTCTGACTGCAGCTCTGCTGGGTATATCTCCCCGTCAAAGGAACAAACTCACTCACTCGCGTTTACTTTGATTTCTCGCGCGAACGCCCTGACCGTCCTCTTCGGTCCCCGAAAAACCACTAACTTTTTGGTTTCTAAACCCCTTTCCAAATCAGTTACTCTTTTTCGGGTTTCGAAATGTAATTTCCACTGGAGTGTTGCCACCTTGACTTTTATTTACCGGTCGTCCAGTTACTTGACGTAGGTAAACAAAAGCAAGGTGCATTCTGACAGGGAAATGACAACCATGCGAGTTGTTCCAGTTTACCATGCGTTCAACAGTCAGCGTTACATTAAAAAATTCAGCTAGCGTCATTAAAATTTTGCCGCGGTGGTTGTTTCTTGGCCTAGTTAAATTGTTTTTGCTTTTCGTTCACGACGCTTAATAGTGCTTAAAAATTAAATATGCAGTATTTCGAAATTGTGCAATTTCATTGACTCCTGATTAAGTAAAATATGTAATTTAATTATAATTTATTTTCTTTTTAAAACTAAGTAACTATGCCAAAAAATACCGCGACTATCCTGGCTCTGCCACAGTAAGTATATGGAGTACCTACCTACACATTTTTTATCAATGTAGTGTAATGAAGTCGTGTTACCCCGACTCCATCTATTTTATTTTATTTCTATTTTTCCATTATTTTCAATAGATAAAGATCGTTCCGACGGCGTAGGTAGATAGGTAGGACCACCCCGTCCAGGTTATTATTAATCCAGTTAAGTTTTTGCGAATAGTACAGAAATAGGGTTTGGTAGGTAGGTACCTTGAATCAGCAAAGTACTAATAATTTTCATGATTTCATTTAATTTCATTAATTTTTTATGCACAGGCTGATTTTTAAAGTAACTAAATCGATGCAGTTGGCTTCAAATTCAAGCAAGTTATCGACCACTATCGCATTATAAAAATGCCGAAATGCACCGGGCCGCAGATAACAGTTTAAATTAACCTTTTTTACAGAGAAAATGTTCTCGAAAATTTCTATCTCACCAGGAACCGATAGTGGTCGCTATATAAACCGGGGCCGTGATTTGAAAAATTAATTCCGAATTTAGATCTCCGATCGTAAAGACGTGTGACAAGCCGTAATCCGCCGCCTCAGGTCGATTACCTACCGGGAAGTCCGAGTGTTCAGTTTATTTTCTTTTTAATTTAATTTGTATTTTTACCGGGAAGTAGTAGTTAGTGATAGTTTTAGAATAATAGTTTAAGAGTAGGTAATAGTTAGTAGTGCATCTGAATTAATAGAAGATAGAGAGCCTAGACCCGTTGCCGAAGAATAGTCAAAGGTAGGTGCTGTTGCGATTTATATTTCTGCTACGGTCGATATTTTTCTCCTCTCACTCCTATCGCTCCAGTCCTCATCAGAACCGTCTCCCCCTTCCGTTGTTGGTAACAAAGGCTTCGCTCCTAGTTCACGGTCCATCGCCTGGCATAGCAAGGGTGGATCAGTGCGCCGGGGGTGGTGTCTGGTACCAGCGGATCAACGGGTTCCTCCGATAACCCCTACCATCTCCGTTGTGGGTAACAAAGGCCTCGCTCTTAGTTCACGGTCCATCGCCTGGCATAGCAAGGGTGGATCAGTGCGCCGGGAGTGGTGTCTGGTACCCGCGGAACAACGGGCTCCTTCAATACCCCTTCATCTCTCCGTTGTGGGCAATAAAGGCGAACCTAGTACACGGTCCATCGCCTGGCATAGCAAGGGTGGATCAGTGTGCCGGGGGTGGTGTCTGGTACCCGCGGAACAACGGGCTCCCTCAATAACTCCTTCACTTCCACTTTGTGAGCAACAAGGATTTCGCTCCTGGTTCACGGTCCACCGCCTGGCATAGCAAGGGTGGATCAGTGGGCTGGGGGTGGCGTCTGGTGCTCGCGGAGCAGCGTATCCCGCCAAAATTGTGCCGATTCCCCTCCGTATGCGTAGTTGAGATCATTGTGGCCGCACTCCTCACGTAACCGCCGACAACAGCCCGCCAAGTCATTTTTTTTGTCTAAACCGATCCAGGCCGTTTTTAACCGCCCGTTCGTCCTTCCGACGTGTGTACCTACTTATGGGTCGCAACCACCCCTCACGTACCGCTGTGCCCCGTGACCGGTTTGTTATTATTTATTTATTCATACCGATTCATTATTATTGCTCATTGTGTACCTACTCCGATAAATTAATAATAAAAATTGTTAAGTTGAATTCTGTGGTGTTAATGTTCATCCGTTCTGCATTAATTAATTAAGTATCCTTTAAACCGATAATCACTCGCTACAGCTTGGCTCCTCGGAGGTGTCAATGCTTTCGGAAAGCGATTAAAGCCCGCTTTGCCGAACACAGTTATTTTAGGGTGGTAACCTCAACCGACCCCAGGCACTTTCCGTTTCTCCACAGAGCTACCCCTGGGACAAGGGTACTGTAGCAGTACCATTGTAGTTACGACTCAGGTAAGTGGGAAGATTTGGCGAGAACATCTTCCCAAGGGAGTAAACCCTCAGTAAAAATCTGGCGCCCGAGGAATCCGTCCGATCTTCAGGCGATTCCGGACCAGCGAAACGCCACGGACGACTCTCAGGCGGAGTCGTAGTTACAGTAGGTAAGTACCACGGTGTAAGATATATAGGTGAGTGAACGAAGCACGTATTTCAACAGTAAAGCGCGCGACGAAAACCGGAACCTCAGTGTATGAGAGAGTCTTGCCAGCTGGGCTCTGACCTCTTGCTCTTACACATGCAAATTGCCATTATCAGGGTGTCATGCTACTCAATTTTATTTTTTTCTGAAGAAGCGATAAGCAAAAATGGGTAGAAACTGTGATTTGCCTAATTGTAGAAGTTGATGCGATGAAACTATAACGGGTATTTCATCGAGTGACATTTTAACATTTAAATATTAATAAAATTAGAACATAAGAGCACGCGTTTATCAGCGAATATGCGTGAATCATTTATGCTAGCGCTTGTGCGCTTGTCCGAGAGAAGAGTACGGCAGAGCTAACCATTGCGAGCGAGAGCAACAAAACAAATGGGTAAAACAGATGTAACGTGACGAGTGGTGACGATATCGGGTCGCACTGGGGAGTCTTGTTCCAACACCTTAGTTATCTTACACCGTGGTAAGTACCTATATGCATTGAATTCTGCTAGCGCTTGCCCAAGTTGTCTACCTCTCACAGCAGTCGCACCGCTCTAATCGTGACTGTGTACGCTCGCTTTTCGAGCTGTCGTCGATGCATCTCTATATCTTACACCGTGGTTTACGTTAAAAATTAGCCACCTTCATTAAGACTCGAATAGCCAATCAATCTCGATTGAATTGAATGAAAATTTCAAGAACGGATGCATTACCTTTCTACGTCAGTTCAATCTTCTCCGATTTTGACAAGTATCTTTCTATTCACGTCTCCCCGATGGTCTGATTATTATATTTCATCCCCTTGTCTGAAGGAGAGTGCCTTGATATTGACGGATGGTTATAGTGTGTAAGAGTAAGGAAGTGGAGTGTGATTTTCCTGGAACTAAATTGCTCTTTCTACACCGCAGATAGGTACTTTGTTGCTTACAATATCACATTAGTAATCAAATCGTAACATTCACTTTGTCAAACAACCCTGTATGCATCAGGTAATTTGTTATCGTGTTAGTTTATTTTCTCTTTCAGTGATGGTAATTATATTGCAGTGAATGGTAATTACTAATTACATTACTGTTTGTTGTTTGTTGTTTGCTTTAAAATGTAACAAGTATGATATTATAGATAGTATACACAACAAAATTATAAATGCTAGTAATAATATACCTCTACGGTTAATAATTTATATGGATTAAAAATACTCCTTTGACCTCTAATATGGTAAATTCAGCACGCTTAGATTGCTACTGCTACTATTATTATTATTGCAATCTAGAGACATATCGATCTTTTGCTTTCAGTAGTCTTTTCGCTTTTTACCAGAATAGTTAGGTAAGCCGTGTTGCAGTCAACTAGAAAACGTGTCTATAAAATTAGCACAAAATCGACCTTCCTGCGTAATTCACCAGCTGCTGCTTACTGCACTACTAACTGCAACTAACTGCAGTATTGAATTTAATAATATTAATCGCAAAAGCCAACATGGTCCACTTTATATAATTTTAGAGCAATTCTCCAATCGTGCTATATTTACCCTGATGGACTATTATTTATTACCTATAATCATTACTCAAGGACTCTAATAGTAAGTTGCTTTTCCTTTGACCGAACACTCGACAACAGCGTAGCAGTAATCCAGCGGAAAATATTTCGGGAAGAGACGCCGATTCTGGTCATTGATCCGAAGGACTCACTTCGCAGAATACCTGCAAAGTCCCGGCTCCCGGTCTTTTATCGGGAAAACGTCCCAGGCTCTAGCTCTGAGTTATGATTATTACAGTGGAACTTGCCTGACGAGACGAAGAGTTTGAGGAACATTGATTCTCTATAAAAGTCTATGATAAAGGGTCCGTACAAAAAGGGCAAAACATACTAGGGACTCATCGCTCGAATAGGTAATAAAACTTTATGAATATGTAGCAACTCTGAGAATTATAAAAGTTAACTGAGTTCGAATCTCTTTATAGGCAAACAAATTTGGCTTTTTCTCTCTAGTGCGTTAACCTCAGAAACTGTATTGACAGAAAATAGCTTATATCATCCAAAAACGAGTTGAAGTTCCCTCTTCAATGCAATTTGCGCAAATATTGTAAACTTAGTCGTTGTATTCTTTTTATATTTCAGCTTAATTTGCTCAAATTTGCCCAGCAGTAAGTATGTTGATATTTAGTTTTACCGTTGAGCTTGTAAGCAAAAATAATTACTTATTGTTTAATAATAATTAACTCGAAATACGAAACAACTAAGTAAATACAAATTATCTGACCTGTCAAAATTATTCGCGTCAAGCTTTTTGGCTTATGGAAGTAGGTATGGCAAGCACAAGTCTATTTGCGTAAATTACATGAGCGTGAAAAGGGACTTTTATGGTCAAATAGACTTGATTGCCAATTATATGCTTAAACTGTTGCCGCTTTAAAAGAATTTAAAAAGACATAAATTATCAGCAGAATTTAGTTAGGTACTGTTATAAAAAGCTCATTAAGCTTATTTACGAAGTAATAGTTTTTTTTCTTTCATGAAAAATAGTTTTTAGTTTTAGAAAAAGTTTCTATTGGAACAGAATATTTAGATTTGTTTGGGACAGTAGATTAGAAAATAAGGTGAAATGTCATAGAATAGTTTTTGTAAAATAATTAGAATAATAATTAGAATAAGCTAGCTAGAGTGTATGGGAGAAATGTCAGGTAGAAAATTATTAAAAGTCACAATTTGGAAGAAACGAACACCAACTCTATACCTTTTCAACGTCAATTTCAGAAAAAGTAACACCAATTTCAGAAAAAGTAAAATCAAATTCACTAAAAGGAACTTCAATTTCAGAATAGTTAATTCAGATTCAGAAAAAGTAATTTGAATTTCAGAAAAGTAAACTCATATTCAGAATAGGTAAAGTCAAATTCAGAAAAAGTAACAACAATTTGAGAATAAGTAATTCCAATTTAGAAAATGGTGCCTACTAATTTTTTACAAGCGTAGTTATAATACTTTTAGTTAAATATTTTGTATTTATAGTGGCATCAATTTATATTATTCAAAGTGTTTAAACTTAATATTAATTACAATAAAGTGGGTAGTATTTTCATATAAGCGTTTATTCAAAATTATTACAAGGGTCATGGAGTGATGGCGACCTAAAATATTATCAAGGCAGCAAGTCGCAGGGAAAATTTGAAGATAATGGAACTTATGAACTCGTATTACACTAAGTGAAAATAGAAGGTAATTGGTTCCTATCAGCAAATGGAGTGTCCCAATGGGTATATGGGAGGAAGGTGTTATGCACGCCAAACGATAAGGCCTTCAAGGTCCTTTCGGTCTCGAACCCACTGGCCTCCACCACCCAATCATTCTCATATTACATTTTTCATAAACGTTGGAAAATTAATCTGAAAAATAGTGTGGGCTGAACCAAGATAGAACCCACGATCTTGGGTTTCTTCGCCAAAGGTTCTTGGAGTGCCCTACAAAACAGCTAATCCATCACAGTAAAGAAAAATATATCACACCGAAAAAATCATAAAAATAAACGTATTATGCAACAATAGTGTAATAAATGCATTTATAAAAGCTCATTTATTCCCAGGAAGACCTTTAAATCTAATCTTCTGAAATTGTTTTTACCTATTCTGAATTTGATTTTACCTTTCTGAAATTGAAGTTATTTTTTCTGTTTTCGATTTTACTATTTCTGAATTTGATTTAACTTTTTCTGAAATAGAGGTAATTTTTTCTGAAATTGACATTGAAAAGGTATAGTAGCATGGAAATTGTCTGTTAGAAGGGTGAAAACATAACATGTCCAAAGAGGATTTTGTGTGTTGTACTCAAGAAGAGAAATGAATTTCATAGATGTTGATTGGAAGGAAAGTACAAATATTATTGGCTGTCATAGTGAGAAATAATATGTTGTCAAACAGATAACAATCGAATTTACGTCGTTACAAGACAAACTATAAATAGAAAAACAACGATTATTTGGAGATTCCTAAAACACAAGTTAAGCAGTGTAGACCACCATAGACCTAGAATATAAGGTCTATGTAGACCACTAAATCATAACCAAACATCGTGAACATCAAGAAAATTTCGAACATCAAGAATTTGGTAAAGAACAGAGGCCGTAGCTGACTACTAGAAGAAACATATAGGTTAGAAGGAGAGATTTGGTTAGCTGGTAGCTGACAACTGCAATTTGATTTGGATACAGCCGTGCAGAGATTTGGCTAGCAGGTAGCTGACAATTGCAGTTTGATTTGGGTACAGCCGTGCAGCGATTTGGATTCTGCGATTTTGACATTGAAGATAGAAAAACGTAGCAGCGAATTGGATATATCCGTGCAGAGATCTACATTGATATTGCTGACACACAAACAGCAAGGCTACTAGAGTTGACTTCAAGCTTTGTTCAACAGCTGATTCCGTGGGTTATTCCTTTCGTTAACCTACGAGGGACTTCTGTCAAGAATTAATTACAGAAAGTCAGTGACGAAGAAGATTCATTAAGGGAACAAACTGTGAGTAATTTTAAGTTATTTTTAAGTTAGTTGTTGTAAGTGTTATTGTTGGGAAAATTTCTTATTGTAATAAAACCCAAACAAGTTTAAATTTGAGTTTCAATAGGAGTTTATAGGTGATGAAAATTTTAAAAAATTTATAAAAAAAAATACTTGAACTCACTCTGAGTCATAGAGGTCTCATACAGACTAAACTTTTATTAGTTTTTACAAAAGAAAAGCCCGCTAAATAAATTGTTTATGGTAAGAGGGAATCAAAGAGGAAAATAAATTTTCAAAAAGGAGTAGATAAAGTACAGGCCCTGCGAACCATAACAGTACATATCTGATAGATTTTTTCTCTACGACTATTAAATAAAACGTTTATTATCCTGCTGCTTTCAGTTGAATAATGACATACACTTCTCATACTGTAATATAATACATGCACATTCAAGCATTTAAGTCAATCTCAGCTTAGCCTGTAATATAATCGAAAAAATAATAGAGAAAATAGCATCCTCATCACGCGGAGTATGGCCATTATTCACTTGGACGTTTCGGCCTCATGAATAACACACATCATTCTCCGCTCCTTTAAGAATATACTTACTATTAATATTTCAGCTCAGTTTAGTTGACATTCTCAGTGCGAATTTTTATAAAATGCAGACGGCATTCATTTCTCTACGATTTGCGAACGTTTGTTCGAAAATTTTTTGTTTGTCCACCTTTCAAAAAAATCTTGCGGTAAAATGAAAAAAAATTTAAATCAGCAATGAGAATATTTCATTAATTTTCAAACGCCATTCATTTGTCCATGGTTTGTCCATGTTTGTCCAACCAAAATTTTCGTTTGTCCTTTGCAAACACAAATTTTCGTTCGTCCACTCTCCAAAAAAAACTTACAACCCAATTAAAAAAGAGACAGAGCACGAAAATCGAATTTCCATAAAATTTTCGTTTCGCCGCCCTTAAAAAAAGGCCGATCAAATAAAAAAAAATCATTAGCACACCGTATATAACTATTTATTTGTATTTGTCATTAATTTTCATACGCGGGATACGAATCTCCAAGTGTCTTTTGTCCACTCGTAATTACCTCAAAATAGAAAGTTACAAAGATATTGTAACATTGTCGGTGGGAAATAACATTTCTATACTTTTTTTTATTTCTTTGATTCAAGCAATTTAATTGTTGAGAAGTCAAAATAAAAAAAATTAAAAATCAGAAATCAGTAGGGCATAAAAGTGGATGAAAATTTATTTTATTGAAAAACTAAAATTAGTTGAAGGACGTCAGAATAAAATATCTTGTTGAAATCAGGATAAAAACTGTTGTATCAATATTTGAAACATAGAATCATTGTTAAATAAAATATTTTAAATTGAATGGTCCGAAAGAGGATTGATTTAGACAACACGATCCTTGGAATAAAGACGTTCGCATAGTCTTTTGCTATGCATTTCTTTTTGATTTTTCTGCCTGGGTAATCTGTAAGAGATTCTGAATTTTGGGTTAAATTTGATCGTAACTTTTATTTCATGCCGATACGAACGAAAATTTTGGTTTGACAAACGTCGACAAATTATGAGCAAACGAATGCCGTTTGCATTTTATAAATCACTCTTAGTGGTGCCAAGTTTACTGAGCTTAACATTTCAACGAGTTGTTAACTTCCCACTCTTAATAACTTCGTTGATGTTTTGTTTTGATAAACATCCTGATACCTACAAGTCAATTTTTGTTACTCGGGGGACACCCTTTTATTCGAACTTGATCTTGACGCCAACATCCTCCTACTCCCAAAGGGGGCAAGTGGCCCATCATTTGAAAGATAACTTCATTCTCTATGCGACTGCATAACCATTTTCAGATTTGTTCAATATATTTTTCTCAGATTCGATTAGTCAGAATCACAAGCAAGTAGAATTTTTGAGTGATCGACTTCACGTTAATAGTTACTTAAATCTTTAAAAATAACAAATAAAACCGATAGAACAGTTTGTATGAAATTATTAAACATTTTTTCTTTTAAACAAAAAAATTTTCTTTTCACGTAATTGAAAAACTTAAACAGAGTGGTCACTTGACCCCCATTCCATTTAAGATTCTGGAAAGATCCTGAACTGTCTTATGATTAAAAAAAAAAAATTTAACGCAATTTTAATTTTAATTTAACAATCTCGAAGAATCGCGTGGTAAATTATGAAAAACAACATTTATTCAGCCCGATTTTATACAACTTCAAAATAACACAGTGCCCAATTTAATATTCGGAAAAATACATTGCAAAATGTCATGCAACATTAATAATTTTCAGGGAAAAAATGTAAGTAAGTAAATACGTATATTTTATACGCAGAAAAGAATACACGAAATAGTTAAAAATTATTTATATAATTAAGCGTTTAGCCTGACATAAGAGCTCGTTTACAATTAGCACTTTTACTGCCTCTGGAAGTCTTCAAATGCAGTAATTTCCTGGTTCCTACTGAGAGATTAAGGGCCACTAATTAACCCAGTAAGTAACTCAGATAACCTTGACTGCTAACGAGCGAACTCGGAAAAAATACTATTTATTTCATCTTTTTACAAAAAACCACTCTTACCTTTATTAATTTTAATGAACCTTCTCCTTTTGAAATAGATAATCCTTATGAAATATATTTCTTGGGTCGCATTGCTAAATATGAGGCATTCTTGTATAGTTAAAAGGCTAATCTTCAGTTCTCCATCAATTTAAATTCCAAACAATTAATATTTGCATGATCAGAACTTGATTGTCAGAAACCCCAACCCGAAGCCTACATAATTGGTATTCTTGTCTCCGAATATTCTCAAATATGTACCTAAACTTTGTAACAAGTTAGCAAGTGTCTGTGGTAACAAGCGTAGGCGTAGTGAAGTAATTAGTTCCCAGAAGTTCATATTACAAAGTATCTTTCTTAGTTAGGAATATGGAAAATAAACAGTGTGTGTGTAGGTGAATTCTTTACTTATAGAGATATTATGTCGAGGAAAATTTCAGCTAGATTAAGCCCCATAACAAAGAATTCCTTCGAAAAACGGAAAGTAATCAAGAACAAGAATACAAAGAAAATTGATTGGGCAGTTCTACTATAGGTAGGTAATTTACAAAGCTGTGGCGTTAAAAGTTTCGCTATTGTTATATCGGAACGCTTAAGAGACAAAATGTCTCTTAAGCGAGAAAAGTTGGGCAATTTTTGTTTTATTTCGTATATCACATGCAGGCCCTTTCTTCATCTACATCCTACATCAAATTTCACCTACCTAATAAAATTTTGACACACTTAGAGCACCGCAGATTTAAATTTTACCTAATTAAACTCCGGACGAAACTTTAAAACAGAAAAAATTTAAATATAAATATTGTTTTAATATTTATCAATAAATAGGAACATAATAATTGTTTTTATTAATATTTTTATTATTCTCATGCAGTTGAAATAAAATGGTGAACCTCCCCACCTGACGAAATGACCACTTTCGCTAATAAATGTTATATCAAAGAGACTTTGAGTTAGGCTATAAGAATTAGGAAACAGCGTCCCAGTTTAAAGTAAAAAAAACAAAACAATGCTTTCTTATAGTAGAGTCCACTTGCCAATAAAAGTCGTCTAGAAATGATTTCCGTTCGTTCTAGAGCCTTAAAAGCTGGAATCAATTTTAAATTAGCGTAAAAAATGCCAAAAAAAACCGAAGGCGTCAAAAGTAGTCCTTTATAGGGAGCTGCAGGGGGTCAAATGTAAAAACTACCCCAAAAATGTGGTCCTTAAGGTCCACTCACAACTGGTCAAAGCATAGGCGATTCCAGTTATGTGGTGGACAAGTCAACCTTACGTCCAAGACCGTGGGGACCGGGCAACGTGGTACCACTTTTGAGTACCACGGCTCGGCTAACAAGGCTCTGACAAAACATGGCGCAAACCGTAAACCGCTAGGCGGCACAACGACCCCTGAGGTACATCACTGTCGTGACTTGCCTCAGGGTAGTGACGCCAGGGGCACGGGGGCTTGGCTTAACCGCCTGTCCGTGTGGATGAGGACCACTATAAAAACCTCCCCAACTCCACGGTATTGTGCGCACCAATGGATGCATGGTCGAGGGGGAGCTCGACAACTAGCGACAAACCTCGGGGAACCTGGCGCACCCTGTTGTATGTAGCCTGCTGCGTCATTGGGGTTATGGCGCAGTATTTTTATTTCCCCAATTCTCGTGGGACCAGAATGGAAACCAGAGAAAGAACCAAACAAACCACTGAGGGACTTCCACAAGGAGAAACCTCAGAACTTAGCATAGATTCACATGATGTGGCAGGCCCCCAAAGTCATACCACCCTGGAACCTACGCAAGTAGAAACACACAGCTGTGCGGACTCGCAGGGAAGTAGGAGCGCTACAAGACCAGCGAGTACGACAGCTGCACAATCACAGGACACTGCCACCTAAGAGTGCACCTACATAAGCTGGGGATATACAGAGAAGAACCAGTTTGTAGACTCTGCAATGAAGAAGATGAGACAGCTTCTCATGTGATATTCGAGTGTCCAGCACTCGCACGAACACGCTATGAGTTCTTGGGACCACTCAACCCCGGGAGCCTGTAAGCGGAAAAGACATTGGTTAGCGGACAGCTGAACCTTGTCAAAGGAACGGAGCTCTTCTAATCAAGGAAAATCTAAATGTGAGAAATACAATAAGCCCGCTGGCTTCAGTGTTTGGGACCAAATAGACCATCTCTCACATTTTATATGTATAGTTAAAATACCATATATTTGATGAATTTTATTGGGATTTAGGTTCTAATTTAAATTTGCCACTAAAGATTCTTTACAGAACAAATTAGAAAAACTTTCGTACAGCATGCGAGGAGAAGACTGAAGACATGGACGGTACCGTTTCGTCCTTATTATGGACTCATCAGCATATCATATCAGTCAGCTCTAAACCACACATGCTATACGAAATTTGGAAGTTCTATGTATTCTAACTGGTGTTTTCGTTTTGTAGTGGCTTTTAATTTCAAATGAGGGAGTAGGCAACCAGAGAAACGTGCGTTTAGAGCTGACTGATATGATATGCTGATGAGTCCATAATAAGGACGAAACGGTACCGTCCATGTCTTCAGTCTTCTCCTCGCATGCTGTACGAAAGTTTTTCTAATTTGTTCTGTAAAGAATCTTTAGTGGCAAATTTAAATTAGAACCTAAATCCCAATAAAATTCATCAAATATATTATATAATCAAATAAGTGGTTCAATAAAAATAATTATAAAGTTAAAATACCAAATACCAATACCCCAAAAATGTTCTTGTAACATTTAAAACTACAAGAAAAGCCCATACAAAACCCTTAAGAAAAAACATTCTCAACGAGGACAAGATTATCTTCCAAAAAAGGTTGCCAAAGGGATGAGTAGGCGGCACATTCACCGAATTACAGCTCCGACCGGATTACTGAAAAAACTTCTTGCGCATCAATCACATAAATAATTTATTTCTATGCAATTCAAGTACATAAGACTATTTTCACCTTTTTTAAATCGGCTTTCTGTAGTTTTCTGTGGTCATATTAAATATCATATTCGAGAAGTTGTTTAGTGTGAAAATTTTAGGTCATATCCTTTGGATTTAGGATTTTTGTAATTTTTCCCCTTTTTATATGCACGCTACTAGCTACCTTAACTTTAAAAATGCAATTTATTTTACACTACCTTGAAGTTGGAAAAAAGTTACAGGGGCGTTTTGAAAATCGAATATTTGATATTGCTGCATGTCTACTGAAAACAAATCAACAATTCCTGTAAATTTTGCTCATAAATGGTTATATGTATAAATTAAGTAATTTTTACCCTTTTTCTACTCAAACCATTGTCTTAATAATGGAAAAATTGCAATTTTTTTACACGAAAGTCCAGCATCGAACAATGTCCTTTTAACTCTGTTAATTTGGTTTCAAAGTTTGAGCTCAAAAAATAGCGATTTTTCCGAGAAGTCCAATGGCTGCAACTTTGAAACCGCTCGACTGTGTTTGCTCAAATACTGCTCAAATCCTCCAAATATCAAGCCACTCCTTATCTTACTCCCACAAAAATTTCAGTTCCTTAAATTGAAAACTGCGACCTGCTGCGACCTGAAATGATAGCATAAGAACAGTTTTTTTTCTAATTTTGAACTAACGCGACTTTCATCAAAAGGTTATCTAAAAGTTTTCAAGACTACAAAATTTTGTTCTATCTAGTAAGGGCATGAAAGGGAGGTACCTAAATGTATCAGCAGATTTGGAGCAATCCGTATTTCGTGCACTACTATAATTCGAATGTTGTCTTTTATTCCAACTTTTGCACAAATTTCATCGGTAAGTTGGTCTTTGAAGTGAGCAAGTACTACAAGAACGTCCGTATTTTTTCAGTCAATGACACACCATGAATATCATGCACGTTTCGGTTCCAGGATGTGTAAAAGAATTTTCGTATCAGCTTCTTCGTGAATAAAGGAAAGTTAATCGCGAGATTTTCGAAAAGGATTTTTTGATTAGATTTTAATTAGATTTAAAATATTAAGTTACTTTTCAGGGACGCACTTTTTGGCGTATCTCCTATTTACTTAGTGCTTTGAGAAATTTTTAATCATTAAAAAAAATACTTCCGTTAACCTGAAGCAGCTCGTACATATGCCAAACTGTGGGGCTTTTCTTAAAGTTTAAAATTTGACAAAATCATTTTTGGTGTAGTTTTTACATTTTAGGTATATTAAGCAGGACTACACCTTCAGGATTTTGGCAGTTTTTACGGTGGGGGATCATTTACAATTTTTTTTAGTGCAAATGAAAATCACAATTTGAGGTTCTGTGAACTCAACTATTAATAATTGCCAAAACTAATTGGTTTTTTCACAGTTAGATAAAACCACTGTAAAACTGATAATTAAATACCATACCTACCTATAAGGATATATTTTCCAAAATTAACTTTCGTGCTCAAGAAGCCAATCTATAATGAACTGATCTATAGCCCTCAGAAAAAGGTAAATATTGTTATTGGAGCAACCGTAAAGTTTCTCCCAAAATTGACCTTATACCAGAGAATTTCGGTATAACTTATGCTTTAAATAACATCAAAAGTAAGGTCAATAATATTGAGACCCAGGGACTAGACCGGGCAAGGAAGCAAGGAATAAGGAACAGGGCCCTAATGACCAGTCCCTCTGCTGGGGAATTGACGTTCTGCCAATTTCAGCGGGTACAAGTACGACAAGGCCAGCCACGCGTTTTAAGAATCGCAATCGGACTGATTTCTAAGTAATTTTCCAAGACCTTATTTAGAAGATTGAACAATAAATCTCCATTAAGGCGATCCTCCAGAATAAATGGACCAATTAAATGATTCTCTCGTAGGTATATCAGCAGGTATATTCTGTTGGAAATAGGCTTGTTCTATTTCTTGATTGTCTGTTATTGACTCGACTAAGAATAGACATTGTGAAGGTACTTTGGAAACCATTTCCTAGTGATAAGGACACATGAAGTTTTATCTATAGGAGTGTTCCAAATATTCCTATATTTCTATACAATTACTGTTTATCTACCTTGACTACTGTAATTCTAGAAACATTCTAGATATTATTATCATTAGAAAAATAATTAATTCTGTTTGTGTTAATAATTGCATAACCAAAGAAAATACTTAAAATTTTCCAATACCACGTTCGCCATCGACTGTTATTCTTGCCTGGTAGCGTATTCGAAAAAAAACTCTTCAACACGCCAAGCCTGCTCCCAGTTCAAAATCCACACCGCACCAAACATCTAGATGAAAATGGATCTCATCGCTTGATTGTGTTGATTTATCAGGTCAGCCTCTTTGAGAAAGCTGACAATATTGACTATTGATAATGTATCCAATCCATGTCCTTAGTTGTGAGAAAGTTATTCCCGAAGGTTTGTAGTCTGGTTCCACCCAAAGCGGGACTATTAAATTATCTCAGGAACAAGAAATATGACAACATACAGGGTGTTCCACTTGAAATAAAACCTTTGACACTGTTGGCAGCTTTTGTAATTGAAGATACATAATTTGCTTGCAGAGTAATTATTGTAAGCAATTTTTGTATTGGAAGCATTTTGAAATTGCAAACGGTTATTGCGCTATATTACGATGCCAGATCGTGATCTATCCTGTATACCACCCATGAAGAGTTCTAATGCTAACATCCAAATGAAAATTAAAATTATAAACTACCCTTCTCTGCATAAAGTTAAATAGACTAGGCAAAGAAAACAAAGTAACTCTCCTCTGGGTGCCAGGACACACATCAGGTGTGAGAGGCAATCAAAAGCAGACAGCCTAGCAAAGCGGGGAGCTTCAATGCCGCTTATAGGGCCAAAACCATTCTGCTCACTAGGAGAAAATATCATCAAAGCCAAGATAAGACAGGAAGAAAAAGCCCACAGGGAGAACCGTCCGGGACTTAGACAGGTCAAGATAATGCTTGGGAAGTTTAACCAAAAAAAGATTTGAAGCCTGTGTCAAACTCAACAAAAATGGGTTACGAATGCTAACAGGCTTCTTAACGGGTCCTTGTAGACTCGGAACACATTTCAGCAAGATAGGTCTTCAAAACGACAAGACATGCAGATTCTGCACGGAAGGGGAAGAAACCCCAATCCTAGCAGAATGCTATGCAGTACAACAAAGAGGACTCTGGGGTGTTATAGAAATATACACCAGAAGGGGAGGCACAAAAGATCTTACTAGGTCGAATCTTCCACTTCACCACAGACCATTGCTTAAGGAATACCCTGTAATTGAGCGGTAAGGTGATAATAAATAAAATTGGGAATAAGTGGTTATTTTAATACATACCTACATTTTTCATATAGTTGGGCTTTTTATGTGCCACGACTCCACGAGTACCCTCCCGAAGCTCAGTAACTTTTTATTTTATCAGATGCCAGAACGAATTTGATGGCCAGATCTCCACTGTATGCTTCTATTAGAAATTTTTATTCCATCCCTCAGGCTTTCTACATACACAACGATATTTACGAGGGTTAATCATCATCGCGGCTGAGAGCTTTACATGGAGAGAATAAACGGTCACTTCACTCTCTAAAAACTGATGAGTGTTTTTCTTTTTTAATTTAAACACCAAGTGTTAGTTACTCAGTCAATTATGTAGCTTTTAGATGATTTTATATCCTAAAAATTGGTTGTCCTTTTGACATTATACATCTACGGGATGTCCCTTATTTGATAGCTCACCATGGGTATCTCCTAAACGCTAATAATAAGAGATGTAAGCTCGGTTAAATTAGAGAAAATATGCGTTATTTTGTAGCCATCTCAAATCCGTCAAGGCATGAAGATTTCTGTGACCGTCCCTGAAATATTCTGAAAAAAACTGAAAAATCGAGATTTATTATTTTTGCCATATTTTTCTTATAATTTGAAATTAATGAACAATTTTCGGTAGCCTTATATAAGTCGGCAAGAATATTAATATCAAATAATAAGAAGCTTTTTTCAGCTTATTTTAGGAACGATCACAGGTATCTTTTATATCTTGACGGATTCAAGAAGGTCACAAAATAGAGCAACTTTTCTCTAATTAATTCCACTCTGTATCTCTTAGAGTTTACGAGACACCCTCTGAAATAAGGGACAGCCTGTATAGATGGATTCTTGATTGTCACATTCTTTTGCTTTGTATTATTATTGTGTAAATATTTATTTTGGGTATCAAGGATATTATTATGCGTATATTTTTGTTTTGTTTTTCTTTATGTATTACCTATTCCTAAAATTTGTCCATAATTTGGATTTATTCTGTTGAGCATTAAATGAAATGGAATGAAATGAAGAATCTATCGCAAAAATTGAAAGGATGCCAAACTGAAAAGGGGTGAAACTCTATCTCTATACTTAACTCGAGCTATAATAAAGATAGACAGAAATAGTATCAGATTATCTCTGATTTGAGGGGGAAAACTCTCCATGGGTCGATGGAATTCTAACGAATATAAAAAATGTGGCAATAAGTTGGTTAATTTATTTTTCTAACACGCGCAGTAACAAACCTAAAGACACGGAGGCTTGCCGAATTCTTCCTACTAAAATTTGACTTTTCTTAATTTGTTCGCAGCTAATCGGCTGCACAAACTTTTTTGCAGGCAATATAAAAAAATCTGTTATATTGTTAAATTTACTACCGTAATTTTTTTCCTAGTAATTTTAGCTTTTTTTTAATTGTATGAAGTTATGTAATTTATTAAGGTTTCTTTGTTTTAATAATATGCTTTTAGTAATATTTTTATTAATAATACTTAAAAAAAAAGACTTTACAGATTAAAAATTGACGCTGGTAATAGATATATCTGATCTGTGCAAATTGAAGTAAGTTTTGTTTCACTTTAGAAAATAGACAAATCAAATAGGTATATATTTTAAGAAATCTGCAAGACTAAGCGACCTAGATTGGTCTAAATAAACCTAAATAAACCTCGAAAGGATTCACACGCAAGCACTTTATTTTCTCTTCTCCCTTTTTTTCTGTACCAATAAGTTAACCAGAAATAAGAGGAAACACAGATAAGCGGATTACAAACAACTCTTCTTGCCCAGCGTGACTTGCATCATGTAATCTGCTCGTCTTTATGTTAGACCGGTAGAATCAGTCAAATTTGGATCATTCGGTAAAGTGATGACTTAACTTATACCTAGAATTTTTCGATTTGATAAATAGATTTTCTATTTTTAGCATGCAAACTATTAATTGCAGTTTCAGGCGTTAAATGTGTTATAAAACCATTACCTAGTCTTTGATGATGATAATTTTATATTTTTACTTCTATCCATAAATTTTGGTTATAAAATAAAAATATACGTATTTTTTTTAAGACTCACCTGTGACATGAATGCAGCTTTTAGTTGCTCTCCATGCACCAAAACAAACTGTCGGTCTAAACCCTTAAACTGACTCACTATTAATAAAGAAGTCTTTTTGAATTCAGACTAATGAAATTTACGGCATATCAAACAAGTTCATTGAAGCGAACACCAACGCCGGAACTGACTTATTATCGAACGAATTATACATTTAAAATGTAAACAATACTGATTAAGACAGTTAAAGTGTCCACTGCCTTACTTATATCATGGAGTATCTACATTTTAAGTGGATTTTACATCGAAAGAAGAGTCCGAGATTTAGAGTTTCACTCATGAATTTGATTAAAAGCTTGAGTAGGTATGAGAAATTTTCACTTTAATTTAGAGAAAGCGAAAGAAGGGAAATTGAAAGATTGAGACGGTGGAGTAACATGCCAGCACCAGACTCTGGAGGCACTGAAATTGGAAATTCTCTATACTTTCAGGTTTTAGATAGCATGCGCTATATATTGATCTAGGTGGGCGCCAGTTTTAAAGGATTTCCCTGCACTACGCCCTTCACTAAGGGTAAGAGATGTGCTCTTTCTAGCGTGCAAATAATTAACGTCAATTGTTAAAATTTAATAAAAAACTACTTGTTGATAGAACTCTTCATTGAATAATTGAATATATAAATAACGAATGCACTAGGTACTCTAATTCGTTGAAAAGATCCGCTAACGACAAAAACAGATTACTAAGTACCTACTCGTATAGTAGAGTTCAAGCTAGTAATTGCAAGCGCCCGATTCACTGGTCCATCTTTGTCGTTCTTCTCGAATTTTTATATCAATAAAAACACTATAAATGTCTCTCTGATGTTTAGAGTATTTCAAAAAATTGAAACCCTGACAAAGGTGGTTCATCTTCGCTCTATTATATCCACGAAATAATAGGCTAATTTTGTCTGTCACTGATAGTGACGGAGGTATAAATAGGGAAGGGACTGGAGCTGCAATTTTCTGCAAAAATTTATCTTCAGCGCAGAATTTGTAACTAATTTGAATTTGAATTATCATAAACTAAATATAAATCACCATGTTTATTTCGAGATTATTCTTAGAGGATTAAGATTACGATGCAGACTCTGTGGAAAGATTTTCCAGCTTTACAAAGTTTATAATAGAGTTAAAATCAATTTATGCAAAAGCAGAATTATAACATCAATTAAAAAAAATCGGCTTTAAAATCTTCCGTGTAAAAAAATATTCACTGTATCAAGTATAATTGATTACTATTTATATAAAGGTCTTTGTAGTATCACGCAAAAGCTTTTGAAGCCCACGTCGTCGGGAGCATTCTGGTATAGAAATTCTCTTGAAGTGACTACGCGTTGTCGGCACGCTGACGCCGTGATCGTCGCTGTCCGTCGATTCTACATGTTCCGATTAAATCATGCCTGGAAGTTCTGAAACCTTTGATCTAACGCCAATGCCCGTTAATAAGGGACGATGGGAACCAATGACGTAAAGACGTCATTGACCGTTTTCGAGATACAGGTTGTAAAAAAAAACAGCTATTTGACGATATTAAGAACCGTTTAAGATGCAGAACCCAGTTTTTGTACACATCTTGTCATTAATATTACATAAAAAAATTATCAAAAAAAATTACTCAATTCTTCCTGATCTTGCTTGATCTGAGTCTCCAGCTGCTTGTATAGTCTTCAGTCTTCAATAAGTCATGAATCTCTTCGCCTGCTGTCTTCCACTTATCATTGGAATATTTCTTGGCTTCTTGCGCTTCTGAGATTTTCTTCTCGAGCCCTTTCTCCCTTCGAAAACTAAAACTGCCGGTTTGTACCCTCGTTAGCGCTGATATCTGCGAAAGTCTCGAACTTCTGTCTCTGTTCCACTACGATCTGCTTGAGTTGTTCGTTCTCCTCCTCCATCTTCACATTAGCCATCTCGATGAGTTCTTTCTGACTGCGGTTAGGGTACTTCAAACTTGTTATTTTTGGTTCGGTAAGATTTTTTGAAGTCTTCTTCAAATCTATACTTGCAGATCTTTACATTTTATTCTGCTTGATCAATTTTTCTTCGATATTGTTTCGACTTTATATATTGCTTACCTTATACCTTATGGCATTTCGGTGCTTGGTTTTTGTTTATGACGTCTCTCGGTGACAAAAAATGCTTTGTTTTTGTATAAAAAGAGCTATAACGTTTCAATTTTGCGGTTACATTGAGTTTTTAATACTGAATGACATGAAACACCAATATGGCAGTTATTAAACAAACAAAAGCGAACTATGAAAACCCTGAAATCTAGTCGGCTTTGTTTGTTGAATCTAGTCGACTTTAATTTGTTAGCTTAGAACATTAAATCCCAGTTTTGAACTTAATTTGAGTTAGCTTTCGACTTATTAATGTTATTCCACAAGCGAGTAGAGTAAAAGGTATGAATCACCCTGAATAATTGAAAATGTCGTAAAATATCGCCCTAAATATCTCTTATTGCAATTATTGGTATTGAAGGGAAGAGTAGACAGAACATGATCGCGAACATCCTTCACCGAAGGGTACGCACTTGAAGAAGAAAAAGATAATTATTGAAAGTTATCAACTTTCTCGTCACTTATCCAGGTTGTCCTCATACTGTCAATTTCCAGCCCAGCCCAAAAATGGTAGTTTAAAAAAAATGCCTAAAATAGTGAAGGGAAAAGCGGTAGGGAGAAAATCGAATTGAGGCTGAAAAGATGCCAAATAAAAAATTAAAGGTAATAATATGTCCGAGGTTTTTTCTCAAAAACATTTTTCTCTGAACTATGAATTTTATTGCATAAGTGGTATACATACACACTGTAGATATAACAGTATAACAGAAGATATTAAAGACAGGACATAGATGGTATGTTATATTATGTCGTACTTATGTGGGAGAAGAGAGGCAATATGAGTTTTTAATTTGCATGTCTGAGCTTCTCTTGGGAGGATTCCACAAGTGAAGCGATAGGACCCTTGCATGTCATCCTAAAATTTGTAGCGTGTAAGAATGTAAGAGAATGAGGAAACTCTATTTTTAAAGCTTATAGCGAGGCTTCGTGTGATATTCGACTACGACGTTTTTTGTTGTCAAGAGTCACCCTGATGACATTTGTGACATTTGTTTAATAAAATTTTTCAACTTACTATTTTATGAAAAAAATTTTTGCTAAATTGCGATGTATGGACAATTTATGTTCAGTGTATACTCGTAGGTGGACCGAATGAGGAATGAGAGAAAACAACAAAATGTACGCTATCAATAATTAGTTCACAATAAATAAAATAAAGCTGCCAATAATAAATCAAATACCTGTTCCATTGTGATAACCGACGTCTATGAAATAACTAACTTCAACCTGTTTGTCTTTTTACTTCAACCTGTTTGTCTTTTTATTGCTTCAGTACTACCGATTAGAATTTCTGCGAATCTGTGACGTACATGTTGTTTTCGTTCCGATTTCGGTGTACCTACATAGCATACCATATCGTCAATTTTACAGAGTCAGGTCAGCAGGTATTCTGGACGAATTAAGTAGTATATTCCTAGATGCTTGTCTAACAAAGAAGCCAAGGAGCTGCAGCGATGACCGGGTATAGCATAGACAGTAGAGACAGACCTGTAAATGTCTTCAAAAACGTTGTTGGCAAGCTTAGAAAAAGATGTGAAAGACGGGAGGCCTCTAGTCAAAAACCAGTTGGGTTTCTGTCAAGGGAGATCAACGAAAACTCCATAAACAAAGTATGGACTTGGACTATGCAGAAAAAGTCAACGAAGTAAACATCGCATAATACAAAGGCTCCTGCTTCTTTGACACATACCTAGGAGTATCCATCCAGTCACTAAACGTATACAAAGTCTTTCAAAATTTTAAGGAAAGTTGACTTTTCATGGTAGATTATAGGGGCACTTACCAAAAAGTAAAGGAGATATTATACTTTGATTTGCTAGGCGCTATACGCCTCTATAACGGAAGTCTTACCATACTTCTTGAGTGAGCGCAGATAAAGCAACAGGGAACTATTATTTAAATTCTACTCCAAATTATATTTCTTTTAAAAATACTTGCTGATACTTCTTCGTTCTTGAACTCTCACATTCATCAGTTTGCTTTCAGATTAATTTAATGGAATTTTTTGTTGATAAATTAATGTTAGAACGTATGCAAGGACCTTCCAGCAGGACAAAATGTCCCGCTGGAAGGACGTTCATTACAAATGTAATAGAGGGCTTGAGGTACTGCTTATAACGAGTATTTCAAGGAACCAGAGCATTATTTTTAAATCGTCGTCTTATCTTTATTAAGTACAAAAGTACTTCAAGAAGAGATTCTAGCGGGACAACTGCTTGAACACTATATCATTAATGGTCATCACATCTTAGAAACATATTATCTGTAAGGAATAATTCAAACTTGCAGGTATTCAAGTAGTTCCAACTCATTTTATGTAATGTTACATTCTAAGAAGTCGGGCCCTGTTTTTACTTGAGTCCCTGTATACGCTCTTACTTTTAAGTTTGTACATATTTTGTGTTATACCTGTCAGAGTCCTTTTATATATTTTGTTCCTGCCGCTGTGTACCATGTGTAGTGTGTACCCTTATAATCTACCATGAATAGTCAACTTAAAATTTTGAACGACAGGGCCTCCACTTCAGGGCATATTTCGAGGTCCCCCAGGGAGGCGTTACCGGACCATTTTCTGTAGAAGAGAGTGCAGCTGAGACTGCGGATCCCAAGACAGACTATCCTAAATTTTTAGTTTCTTCACATTTACGTTTTTTTTTTTTTTATAATAGAGTCACTGATCTCTCCTATTATCTCATCGCTGCATGCAATAACCATGCATCCTCAATTAGAAAATTGTACAAGCTACTGAGTGAATCCATAACAACTAGGTATAGTTGTTATATAGGTATATATACAGGGTGGGCCATCGAAAAGGTAACAAGCCTAATAATTTGGAAAGTGAAGACGTATGCGAAAAACGCCGAAACAGGTCGACTTTGTCATCGGGGGGGGGGGAGGGGAGTACATATTTTTGTAACAAATTTAACTACCCAAGTTCACCCTCTTGGCAGGGGTAGCTACCCCTTTGCTTATCATCATAGGGAACAGATATCGAGTGATACATTATTTGAAAGCTACTTTAATTTTCTTTACAACGATATCCAACATTTTGGGTTTCTCTTACATACAGGGGGGCCTACATACAAGTGATTAAGGCGAGTCACTTTTTCGTTTGGCCACCCTGTATGTAAGCGAAAGTGATATACATCATTTGAAAGATACTTGAATTATCTTTACAACGATATTCAACATTTTGGGTTTTGCTTACATACAGGGTGGCCTACATACAAGTGATTAAGGCGAGTTACGTTTTCGTTGGGCCAGCCTGTATGTAAGGGAAACCCAAAATGTTGGATATCGTTGTAAAGATAATTCAAGTATCTTTCAAATGATGTATCACTCGATAGCTGTTCCCTACGATGATAAGCAAAGGGGTAACTACCCCGGCCAAGGGGGTAAGCTTGGGTAGTTAAATTTTTCACGAAAATATGCCTACTTCGATAACAAAATCGACCTGTTTCGGCGTTTTTCGCATACATCTTCACTTTCCAAACTATTTGGCTTGTTAGTTTTTCGATGGTCCACTCTGTATACTAATTCTTGAAAATTTAATTTGACTACAAAATCGTTATAGGTACCTAATACTTAATTGGGAGATTTTGAAATTTTCGAAAAAAAATATTTTGTTTTCACTTGATTTCTCGTAATTTTACTACTAATCACTATGATCTAGTAGGTTTTGGATTTTGTAAGAATCAAGTGCATTTGACTCCAAAGTTACAGTTTATGAAGCTCTACATTTAAAAATAAATCCGGTTTGAGTCGACAATAAAATATTTTATAGGGTGTCTCAAGACCAAATGTGCCACGCGGTATATTCAAAAGTTATACTTTATTCAGATCGAGTTATAATATAATGGACCTGCTTCCTAAACTTTCGTATAGTTTGAGAAAAACAAGAAGTCGATGATCTCCCATCGAACTTCTGGAAGCTTGCCAATTTTCCTGGAATAAGTTAATGATCTAATGGATTGGTTTGACTATAGAAACTATTTAAGTAGGTACCGTATTTTATTATTTACAGGGTGTTTGGTATAAGAACGTTAAAAGAATTTGTTTATTCCTCGCCAGTTGCGTCTAGAGCAGAATTGTGGAATCGCATTACGAATAAATGCACACTAATTGGAAACAATGAGCAGTTATTGGCTAGAGTTGACTTCAATTTTAGACGAAGGAATAATTTATGCCTGCAGAGGAAAACGGTGATCATTTTGAACTGTTTCTAAAGTTATCGGTGCATTTTTTTCTTCTGTTGTTTAAGTTATTTGTTTTATTATTAAATTATTCTTAAAAAATAAGTTATTTCAAAGACAACTTTTGAATTTTCGGTGATTTTAACACCGCTGCAATACGTGTCTTTAGTTATTCGAGTTTTTGTTGGAAAGAAAGTTTTTTGAAAAATAATAGGATAAAAAGGGGTCTTAAAAATAGTTTTTCTAAGTGGATCAACGGGTTAAAAAATTCTGTTACATTTTAATGATGCATCAACCCTTATCAACCCTTTAAAATGCTACAATAATTCAACCCTATTTCTTCTTGGTACAATCACAAACGTGTACCAAATTTGGTCTTCCTAAGTTCAGGTACAACTGAGATATTGATTTATTTTCAAATTTGAAACCCCACTTTCAACCCCTATAACTTCTCACGGGTGCAACTTCGTATAGAGATAAGTTGCATTAAATCATAATATTTTGGGTTCTCGTACAGCTCCTACAGCATTGTCCTAGCCCTTGCTCTATGTTGGTTCTTATACCAAACAGCCTGTATAGTAAGAATACTTGTAGGTACCTATTATAATTTCAAAGAAATTTGATAATTTTTTATACCCTCTTTAGTAAGTTCTCGGGATTATTAGTAATTTTTTTCAATTTTTAATTTTCTTTAAAAGGAATTAATTCTAATACATATTTAACATATCAAATCGTAAAAAACTTCCAAAACATCACATTTAAAAATACAATTTTTTTAGGACAGGATAAAAAAACAAAAAGTTTTTCAGTCACCGCTTAGATTTACTTATTTACAAATCATAATTTCCTCCCTGCTGACACACTCCTTACATTGCAGCCTCACTCCCTCACTCCAGTGGCAATCACAGTAGGTCTTGACCGTCGCGCTGTCGAAGCGGTGCCCCCGACCGCAGCACAGCGTCGCGCAGTTGGCCGTGCCATTACAGCGACGTCCGGTGGTCGTCGGACAAAAGCTTGGACTCGCTCTTTGATACACTAGCTCCTCTCTGCGGGAAGAAGTAGAAGGATGAGGTGTGGGTATCGCGACTTTAGATCTGTTGGTAGGAAGCTGCACAGCCGAATGATAGCGAGATTGCAGTATGGTAGTTAGCTGCGAGAAGGATGGCAGTCGGTAATAGCATATTCGAATGCTACAAGAACCTGAAATTAAGATTTTAATTCAGAGAGGGCACCACTTACACCAAATTTTTAAGGTTTACAATGGACTATTAAAATTAATTTGTGAATTATTATTGTGTAACGACACTTCAACAAAATTCAGTTTAATAGTTTTCGAGATTTTCATAAATGCTCAAAAAATGTTCATTGCCAGATATGCACGTCGAATTCGAGAACAATTGGTGTTCTTTTTTACAAAATTTCAAAAATATTAGAATAAATAGTGTTCTAAAAATTTGCATATAAGTTAACGTGATATCTCAGAAAACGTCGAAAAACACTTTTTCCCGATACCTTATCTCTGAAACTATGAGTAGTTCACAAAAATGATCAAAAGAATCTATAAAGAATCTGTCTTTAAATTTTTTCGCAATATTAAAGATATACCCTTGTATATGAAGCACACCCTTAATAAGGGCCTTAGAACAGACCATGTTTTCTTCAACAAAAAGGTACTCTTGGTTAACAACTCAAACGTTAACCGTTTCCGAGAAAAATGTCATTTTACGAACGAAAGAATCAATTTTAAGAATATTTTTTTATTTGCTTCTATTTTTTTCTTTTTCATTCATTTTTTCAAAAAGCTGTTAATAAAATAGTTTGTTAAAAAATTATTGTGTCCTCTCATAAAATGCCATTTTTCTCAGAAACGGTTAACTTCAGAGCTGTTAGCAAATAACTTTTTGGTGTAGAAAACATGGGCGGTTCTAAAGCTCTTCTTAGAAGCGCATCACTCCAGTGGTGTAGAAGTTAAGGGGTTGAAATAACCCTCAAAATACTCAAAATCTACGCCAATCAGTTTTTCTTAAACCCTTAATTTATATTGAAAACGAGGATATTAGTAGCACAAAAGTGTAAAAGAGCTGAAAATTAAGGCTCTCGAGATCAGCTGAAAAAACTGACAAAAATTCAGCTTTGACTACCTGTATCTTCAAAACGGTACGTACGTGTAAGAATGTAAGTTTATAGGGAAAAAGTCTTATTTTGGTATGTGGAATCACCCCCTTTGCTAGGTATACATGCTATTTACGGGTACCCTGTAGGTATAAAAAAAGTATTAGAAGTAGTAGAAAATTTTTTTCATGCGTAGATATGTTTTCATTGTAAGGTACATAAACTGAGAGGAATTAATTGTGACTTATTATTATGACGATGCTGAATTTTATGAACCGAGCCTTTGCATTACTATAGGTAGGTACTTAGAGATTCTTTATTAACCATTTTCCTACGAAGTTGTCTAAGCATTATTAAAAAAGGCGTGAACGATCGCGGCTCAAGTAACAAGACAGTAGCTCAAGCGACAGCACGTACATGGCAGGAGTTCGGAGAAAATCTGTGTAACTATCAAACGGCTAAGAAAAGTATTCTGGAAGTCTGCGTGATGGAGAGAAGGTATGTCTATAATATGAACCGTAAAAGACTCATTATTAAAAGACAATTTCTTGCTAGAGCACAGAGTTGGGGAGAATACTTGGACTATACAATCTGGCAGATAATCACGAAGATACAGTCTAAGAGATCGAGAAAGAAATTCCAAATTCCTATAAATAGAGATATTTGTTTTTTTAATAAACGTAATCTGCAGGCAATAGTCTATAACTCTTGAAAAGGGGAAGCTTGGTAGTAAGTACGAAAATCAAAGGAGTTATTCAGTCTCGCCAACAGAACTTACACATCAGATATTACATCTGAATCTTAAACTGCAAAAATATTTCAATTGACCATTTAGTCTCGGAACACGGAAGATACTTACGGAGTTCATCAAGAGATCAACTTTCAAAAAGAGAGATTAGAAGGAATACACCACGTTTAGAATCATCTGAGCCTCTGCATCGTACCTCATGCAGAGATATTGGAGAACCAATGTGTGTTCTGCTTAGTAGCAAATTTTCGAGGTACATCCCCTTACTAGTTTTGGGGACTCTTATACTGGACCAATATTAATATCAAAGACAGAACCTGTGCGAAGTTGAATTTCTCTTCAAGTTTACCTAAAGCTTCATCCTTACATAAAGTCGTGAAATTTGGTTAATGACAGAAGAAAATTCTACTACTAATATCCAGGTGTACGTGCGATTCTAAAAAGCGCTGGGCAGAACGAGCTGCTACTTGTCCGTCTTAAGCGCTCACACCTCAAGTCATACCATAAAAGGACATACCGCTAAAAATTCGGCAAGACCTGTGCATATAACACATATCAAGAGTCTTTGTATCCGTGTTGAGATCGATGCCTTGGCTGCATCCCTGCCAGAATAGAATTTTGGCGTTCTCTTTTTACTTCAAGCCATTAATCAGCTTAACTTCTAATCTTAAAATTTAATTATGAAAAAAAATCTGTTTAATTCAAGGGCATAACTTAAGTAAGATTATAAACTTCATGAGGAAAACCTACCGGACAGCCCATGACATTGGCAACGCAACTCCACACTGCTAACTGCTACTCTGATTCCTACCAAACTATTATGCCTCACTAACGTCTTTTTGCTGCCCCCCGTTAGCTGTAGAAAACGCCTGGCGAATGCTTGGGCATGTCGGGTGTTGTCGCCGCAGCCGCCCCAATGCGCGGCGTCGGGTAGTTCACCGCTCCCGGCACCGCAGCCGCATCCGGACAAGCCGCCCTCACTGCAGGCTCGAGCGATCGCATACACTAAAGCCGAGCTGGATAAGGCATGCAATAGGGCCGTCTCACGATACAATCGTCCCTGGAAAAGACGAGAACGGTGCTTGCAGTTCCACTGATGATATCTGCGAACGATAATAATTAACATTAAACAATTACTTTAAATTAGATATTAAACAAATAGTTAGTGTTAAAAAAAAACATTTCAGGAAAGCCCACATTTATAGAGCAGCTAAATTATGTGCGTATAGTAAAATGGTGAAATCGCAGGAATGACCGAAGTTGTACAATAAGTTGTATAACCATGGAGTTTTCCTGAAGTTACTGGCGTTAATGTTGATGGTGGCCGCCCTTGTCGTAAAAGCGGCAAGGATAACAAAACTCTATCTCACGTGACTGGAAAGTGCATCGCCAACTCAATAAAGATAACAGCAAATAGCAAGGCATAACATGGTCAAACATGAATTGACGACCTTATTTCGAAACAATTTGAAAGATACAATTTTCTTTGAAGCAATATAGATAAGCAAAATATGCTTAGATGGACTTAAGGATTAAATCGATTTGCTGACATGCATAAACGTTTCTAACATTTTAGAGATGGCAAATTAGCATACACCCACAGTAGCAACAAAGATATGAAACGAATGAAACAAAGGATAAAACCATGGAGAATTAATATTGAAGATAGTAAATTCTGCAATCCGGTCCCATCTCTGCATATGTCCTTAAGTCAAGAATACTTTATCCTATCGAGAATAGTACTTCTCCGCCCATCTACACACATTTACTACAAATTCAGGAAAAATGTTCTTGACAGGATTTGCGGATTAAAAGTTGATGTAGGTATATGCTAATAACGACCATAAAGTTAAAGATAATACGTTGATAATATGAAATCGATCATATTTAGTTTCCCATATATTAGACGATAAGCATCACTTTTATGTGACATTAACTTAGGAATTTAGGTAGAAGCCCTTCTCGTACACTAGTGTTCTTTGGGAACTGTTAGTGGAGGTATCATGCAGCATAAAACAAAAAATAGATCTAATAGGGGTCCCGTGTCCCCCTTCCCACAAAAAAGCCCCTTTGTGAAAAAAGATTATTTAGCTAATAATTCGCTAGGTGTTATTAAAGATATCAAAAAATTACTTTTTACGCCAAGCAACACAGCTCTAAAATCAACAGATTCTTACAAAAATAGTAACGGAATACCGCCGTGCCATCACACGCGGACTAGCCCCCAGATCCTTTCTACTCGATCCTTTCTACAGTTTTCTACTCGAGTTTAGCATTTTCTTTTAGTGTATTTTTTAACAAAAAATACACTATTGAGGACGACATCACTTTGCGAAAATCACCCAAACTCATCAAATGTCCATCGATCATGACCCCCAGATCACGAAAAAGTAGTTTTCCAAAATTCACCTGCCCACGATATATATATATATATATATTTATATAAATATATATATATATATATTTCTCCAAAGTCGCGAAATTTCGATTTTCAAAACGCTCCTGTAGCTTTATCTTTCAAGATTAGTGAACGAAATTTTGGATTCTTGTAAAGCTGAGGAATGACTTTAGATTTTCGTTGAAAAACTTTCCAAAAGTCCCATCACTTCTACAGGGTGTCCCTTCAAAATTCCATGAACCCGGTTTTTGTCATCTCATTTCAGGTCGCAGTTTTGAATCTAGGAGGCTGAAATTTTTGTGGGAGTAAGATATCCACAAGGAGTGGTCTGGTATTGCACTTGAGCAAAATCGGCCGAGCCGTTTCAAAATGGCGGCTATTTTAATTTTTTGGAAAATTGACTATTTTTGAATCCCTGTATGAGCAAGATGGCAAAAAAACTTTGAAATAAAATTAACAGGATTTGAAGAAAATTATTGGAAATTTGAGTTAATGCAATAAAATTAGCATATTTTCCATTAATAAGCCAGTGTCGTGGGTAGGAAAAAGGGTGAAAATGTGTCAATTCTATAACCGTTTATGAGTCCATTTTTGAAGAAGTTGAACCGAAATTTTCAATTTTTTTTTGCTTTAACATATAATTTGATGTCTTAGCTTCAATTCGCCTCGATTAATGTAGCACTTTAAACGAAAAACAAAAAAGTTTTTCGCTTGTGCAAAATTAGCTTGCACTTATTAAATCGATGAAATGGTTCGCAATTTCTTTTTTATTTTTTTCCACATTCAATTATGAATGGTTCTGAAAATTAGAAGAGCAAACGCAACAACAATTAAATCACCTACATGCAGGTGAAAAAAGTATTCAAATTGGTTTTTTAATAACAAAGATACGACCAGTTTAAAAAATAAAATGTGTAGGATGAAGTATTGGACGTACTACATATACCTTCTCGATCATCGCTACAAATTTGAAAGGCCCCTTGACTGAGTTAGTTAGGCAAGGGTGTCCTTGCCTAAATGGTAAACTGTTGATGCGGGTTCGAAACCACGAGAGGGCTATTCTTTTTTTTTGGTAGGTAGGTGGTTTTCCGCTTTTCCCCCCCAAAAAATCGGATTATTTTTTCATTATATTCATTATAAAAAAAAAAATAGGAAGAAAATATTTATTATTGAATCGCATAAAAATACACTATTTCTGCGATTGATGCGCAAGAAGGTTTTTTCTTTTTATTAACACTTTAGTGCAAAAAAAAAGTTTCATTTTGTTTTTTTTTGCTTATAAAAGAAAAAAACTGATGGAGCAATGTAAATGGCCCCAATGGATGAAATATACAGAATGAACCGAATCCGTTCATTATAAAGGGAGAAAACAAAAGAAATAACGAAACAACTAGATTATTTTCAAAATTCACAATGTCGCTATTTTTTGAGTTGTAGTGCAGGCTTTTTGTGTGATAGTCGATATTGATAGGTATACCTACTTCCTGTGTGCAGAACCCAGACACTGTCGGATAATTAGTTTTCACGTAAAAGCAATGTTTTCGCTCATATTTGCGCGCAATTTTTACCCATTTTTCTGCATTCAAATTGATAATTAAGATTGACGTTTTATAGCGGAACCCTTCTTCTTTCCAAATCCGTTTGATAAATTAAATATGGTATGAAGAACTTCTCATTACAATTACACGAAAAATAATTATCCTACAGCGTCTGTATTCTGCACACAAGAAGTACCTATCAATAATACAGGGTGATCAGTAACTCGTGCACTCCGAATACGGGGCGTTATAGAGCCCATTAAAATTAAGGATATTCTGCAAAAAAAATATTTAATCCAACGGGTTGGTTTTCAAGTTACAGAGTTTCCCTCATCCGAGTTTAAAGGTAAATTTTTCAATAACCGTGATAAAGATTAATGAAAAATTCAGTTTACTGTAATAGGGCCCCATACATTTCGTTCTTTTTCATCCGTTCCAATCGCCGCGATTCGGAACGTCGTTCCAAAAACAGCAAATACCGAAGTGTATGGTAGAAAACCGTCGTGTCGAATCGTCGGTTCAAATATCTGTCGAAGCTTGATTTTTGTAACGACGGTTCGTGGGTTGACGGTCCAAACTGATAGTGTGTAGGGATTTCCATCCGAACCGGCGCGTTTTTTCACATGAGCGGAGAGCGGAGAGTTGGCTGGGCAGCCTCAACAAGTTCACACATGTTGTATTTTTAAATGTTTAACTTTTATTGATCGAAATGGATCAAAAAGCCCTTAATAAAATTTTTTTGTTAGAGTTTATTGAAATGTATAGACAAATTCCTTGTTTATGGCGTATAAATTAAAAGTAAAAATAAAAAAATAAAATAAAAAAACTCCCACTGTCACTGCTAAAATTAATGTCTGGAACGGATACCATATAATCCATCAATTTTTTTTCCACAAAACCTCTTTACAGAGGAATTGAGAATGTTGGAAATTGATGAAATACCTAAACCTGAACGAAATTTGAAGTTTGGCAACCTCCAAAACTCAACAATAGCAAAAATGCCTTCATTGCTATGGAAATAAAAATAATGAAAATACCATCTAACCCGAACTTATTCACATGTTCAGTGCAGTGATGCCACTTTTATTTTTATAGAAACGATCATATCTATGGAAAAAAGAACTTACAACACTGTAGTAAGAAAATTTACCACTCTTAAAAAGTGAAGTTTACCGCAGCATGCTCCGAGTGCGCGAGTTACTGATCACCCTGTAGACTACTTCGCACTACAACTCAAAAAATTGGGACGTTACAATTTTTTTTAATCTCTTTTTTTCGGTTGTTGAGATTAATAAATCGGGTTGTTGAAGCTCACATTTCAATTACAATTCGTCCATTGGGACCATTTACTGTGCTTTTTTCAGTCTTTCTTTTAAAAGCGAAAACACAAAAAAATATTCGATTTTTTGCACCAAATGGACAATAAAAAAAAGAAAATAAACTCGAGTAGAAAGTTAGGATCTGGAGGCCATTCCGCGTGTGATAGCACCGACGGTATTCCGTTACTATATTTTTGTCAAGAAAAAAACTCTATTTGCGTGGTCTATTTCATAATAATAATTCAAGATGGTAATATTATACAATATAATTCACAGATAATTCGAACCAATTGCAGTTCTTTCAACCCTTCAAGTATGTAGTTATTTTTAGCCCTTCAGACAATTGTATTTTTAATTCTTCAAGCGGCCTCTCTAAAATGTTACTTTCATGTGGAATGTAATGTTACAATTCCTTGAATGATGTAACTGTTTCACGTAGTCCTGTATTCATTGTTGCATTATTGATTGTTGTTGTTTGCTATTATTGCTCAGAGCTATTTACCTAATGTCTATTTAATATTTCACTTGATCAATTTCGATATTAGTGTATCAATTAACATCGTTATTCCATTTTTACTGTTAATAAAATAAATGTCGGTAAACTTGCCTATGCTTCCCTTTGCCATGTGACGTCATCCATGTGTGTGTACTGCTTTATTAGACAATTAATTGTTTCAATTTTTGAGCTGGTCAGCTGTTACGTGAATTTTTTGCTCACCGAATTGTTAAAAAGAGAGAATTAAACGGTACAAATTAGTAATAAAATGGAGGGTGAGGGTAAAAACGTTTTTTTTATTTAATTTTTTTGTATGAGGTTTTGAAAATTTGTTCGCAAGGACGCACTGCATGGGCAATGACAATTTCGAAACTGATATCGATGTGTCACATTTGAGAAAATCACATTTAAAAAAAAAATTACCCTAACAAGAATAATTCGACTTATAAAGGCATCGTCTTTAAAAATCGCTGACTCTTGTACTCAATGCTATTGATTAAAATATGAAAAATTAGGGCTACTTAGACGTTTAAATATTTTTTCACAATAGCTTTTCATCAATTAATATTTTAATTGACGAGTTGTATAAGAGCTTTTAGCCAGTCTCGCAGATTTATTTGCAGACCTTTTAACTTTTTGTTCTGGAAAACTTGTCCTCGACTTTGTACTTAATTTTCCTCGCAAATTATATTTACATCCCTTGTATTAATAACTTTTCTATATTTGACATATTTTGTATTTGGAAAACTTACTCAAACTGTTTTTCGCAGTGTGATATCGATAAACGTTTTGCAGTAAGCAGTACTTGCGGTAGTCCTTTACGTTTCCAGCAGAGTCTGTTTTGGTACTTTAAGCTGCTTAACCAATCGCAAGGATGTGATTTATTGGTTATGTTGCGATTCTTACTGAACACCAATGAAGCGAATGTGTGTTGTTTCTTAATTTTCTTCAGTCTGAAAAAACATCAAATGGGTACCTTAGATTTCCTTGTAATCAATAAAATTGTTAACAAAAGTGATTGTGTTTGACAATGACATGGCATTTGAAATAAAAATCTTGAAATCAAACATCCGTTTTGGTGAGATTATAATATTATGTAAACACGGAAAGGGTGCGTTATTTGTTTAGAGCTTTAAGAAAACTGCCGTCCTCAAGTCTCTAGTCAGGTGGACGTAAAACGGCCGTGTGGTCAGGTGGACTTCGAAATGAACTGAATGGACAAACAATCTTATCCACATTTCAGTAAACTAAGATTTCAGCACTTTTATTTTATACTTTACAATGTGATACCCCTGCCTAAAAGTAACAAATTCTATACAAGTTCAAGTAAGGTGATTCACATTAATTTTTTTTAGGCATGAGACTTTCTTATATTGTTAAGAAAATAATGAAACAAATTCATTTAACAATATAGAAAGTACATATATAGTAAGAAAACATTCCCCTTCAATAAAAATTATACCTTTTTCACAAATTTTACAAATAAAAATTACAAAATAAAGCAATAAATGATATTCCTCATACTTTTTTCTACAACATTCTTGTAAATTTTTATTATCACAAAGTAAAAACAAAAATTTCTTCTTCAAATTGTTTTGTCTTTGTACCATAAATGTACATGTTGTGTTGTGAGGTAGGTATACTTACGTTACTAGTTTTAATTTGCCATTTAACCACTAACTCATAATATTATTACTACTTAACACGACTAGTGAAAATAATAAAAAGAAAAATCTAAAATGAAAAAGTACTTACTTGTTGGAGTTTATAACAGTTACAGAAATAACACAGATGCAGAGGAGCACCACTGGTAAGCTCACATTCATATTCATGTGGTGAGAAATGCATATTCCGTACTAATTGCGTCTATGTAATAATAATTATTTCAGGTGCCTAAGCAGCCTCTATTGACCGTCGTTAAATATTTACTCAATTGCAAACTTAGAGACACTGATTGGTTACTAAGATTCGCAGCTGATATAATAAAATATTCTTACTAAAAAATGCAGTTGTTTCGGGAAAACTGATATGATCAAATATGCAACTGATGATGGGTGGCTAGTCATCATAGTTCGAATTTTGACGTGGTTACCTTTGCAAGTATGCGTTGATGATGTAGTGATATGTCCAAATATTTGATTTTAAAGCAAACTCTATGCGGGAATATTTCATCATCAGAGTATAGTTGTACATACCATATCTATTATTCCCGCATACTTATAGAGAAATCCTAATATAGTAACTAATTATTATTTGATAAAATTATCCATACTGATTTTTAATTGGTCGGAAGATCAAAGAGGCGGGCCATGAGTAAATAATTTCGACCAATCAGACTTGAAAGTATAAATCATTATCCAACAAATAGTGTCATGATTACATATCTATAAGTTTATTGCGGTTTTCATGTTATATTATGATTTAACCTTAGGTATACATTTATACAGGCTTCCCAAAATCTATCTCTTATTATGGGCAACTTTTTATTTTGCCAGATACCTACAAAATTGGTTAAACGGGAAAAGTTGGGCACAATTTGATACTTATTAAGAAGCAGGAACTAATTTTAAAAAATTAACCATTACTGAAATACATAATTATGCTGAAAAAACTGAAAAATTTAAATTTCTTATTTTAGCCATATCTTTTTTATTGTTGAAAATGCAAGATCATGGAGAAAGCCATTAATCAACACCTTTTAAGTATTATGTTATGGTTTCTTCTTAGTGGTCTGTATCTTTGAAATGACTACGCAAGCAGTAATTGAAATAGTAGTATTTATTGTAAAATAGAAACAAATTACCGACCACCTGCGTAATGCTGGTCGAGCTAGGGAAAACAACCCTTCACACATTGTTGCCAAACAGTGGCAAAAATATTGAACTTAAACAATTTTAAATAACATAACATTCTTGCCCTAACAAAGTACAATGTAAATAGCGACCTCCAGTAAGGCTTCCGAAAACAGAGATCAACTGGAAACCTCCTCACCTACGTAACGGAACTGTGGAACAGCACAGTCAATGGGAAGTCTCGAGTGATTGCTCTTCCTCTTGGCCTTTCAATCGTCTCTGACATGGAGCTCGTATCTTGAGGTTATGGCTTTCGATAAAGTTCTTTCAGAGGCCTTTTCTATTAATATGGGCGCACCTTAGGGATCCATTTTATCTCCGACTCTCTTTCTTATTTATTTTACGATCTGCTCCAAACGACAAAAAACCTAATATAAATTTTTGTCGATGACAGTACACTTATAACTTCCTATGTCTAGGATGCACGACCATCGACGCAGATTTTCGCAGAGAGTAGGAAAGTCTCAGTACCTACTTAACAAAGATCTGCAAGAGATTCTAGCTTGAGGAGATATGAATCAGGTGCAGTTTAATTCTGGGAAAACACATCAGTCGATCATCTACTACAAAAAAAGTCAACTTTGTGGAACTTCCATCGTCATCTCTTCATTTGCTTGGCGTACGTCTGGTAGCGAAAACTCGGAACACTGTTCCGAACAAAGAAATTTTATATGCGTCAACAGCTTCTCCTCTTATGCAAGGCTCAATTCAAGCCAAATCAGGGCTCATCCCTATCAGGCTCAGCTCGTTACATCTCAAACCACCGTAGTTCAGATTTTTTTCATGTATAGAACCGCATCCCATTGAATAGCATTCCAAGCGAAGCGTTTTCTCAAGAATACAATCTGTCGACGTTTCCGCTCATGCACCGCTCCCAGAGCGTCATAGGGATTTCTCTGCAGTGCAAGTGTCTTTTTAATAAAGAAAGGGTGGAGGAGATCTGACCACCTGTAAATTACAATCTTCCCTCCTATTTTCGTTTTTTTTTAATAGCCAACCTTACAAAAATTCCAGGAAGGTGGTTGATGACAAGAGGAGGTGATAAAATTAAATATCCTGGAAAGAGGGAGAGAGAGGAGATGAGCGCCGCCCTGTACCGAGTAGGAAAAGGATTTAGGAATATCATATAGACCATTCTGTTAATAAAAAGAAGAAAATAATAAGGGTAGAAAGGACGTTTGAAAGGCGAAAAAGAAGAATAAGGTATTCTGAGACGAAGGTGTATGAATGATTTTATGAGCTAAGTACTTTGGACAAATTCTGAGTTCCATTATAACTCAAAGAGTTTGGAAGACCAGAAGAAAATTTATATGATTACTTATACAAAGTACCAAATTTCTGGGTATCACGCGATGTTGTAATGAACTGGCAATTATGTCGTTTTGTCCATGCAAAACTGACGCTTATAGTTAGTTATTCCAAAATCAATTATGCAACTTTTTTGCCTCTGTCCCTGCCATATTAATCATGTAGAAAGTATCTTCTAAGTAAATTCTTTGAGAACGAAATAAACTATTATAAAATAGTTTTGCTTTCTTCTTGAAGAAACATTCTTCTTGACTTATTCCAATGCTTTGGCTGAAGCTGCTGAGGCTGAGAATCATATTATAAAATACTTTTAGAATTTTATTACAGGTCTCGGGAGTATAAATAAATGTTATGCAAATAATGAAAACATTAAGACGTATCTCAAAAATTACGTCTGCGTAAATATTGAAACACTGATTTAAAATATAATAAGTTTTCTTTATTTGTTAAAATCTGGTTAACACTCCCCGAAATAAATTAGCGCAAACATATATGTATACCATAAGGGTTGTGGTCAGCGAGCCCCGTTTTGTTTGAGCTTTTGGATAAGACAATGTTGAGTTGGTATGGTAAATTTCACAAGAGAGAAGCTCAAATTTGAAAACAAAGCAAAGTTTAATAATGTCGTTCTATATTGTTTGCTCATTTTACAGTTCGAAGTGACATTCGGCAAATAGAATAAAACACAACTATCTGTAGAGCACATATTGACATGGGAATATTTACAATGGTCATCTAGTTTACCATGCATTTGCTTCTCCGTCTGTGACTAAGTGGATTTGTCGATTTAAAATTTTTTCTTGTTTGCTTAGTTCAGTATTCTAGAGTCACCATTATAACAGAAAGAAATGTCAATCTTTAAGAAACATTTGAATAGTGAAAGATCAATGAAACTTATAATTTACATCAATCAATAGAGATCCCACAGTGTTCGAATTCGATTTACTTTACCTATTATTACCAGAAACAAAAATAACAACAAATAAAAAGTTGGTTGTCTTCTTATTTCTTGAAGTTTTTTTACGGATAGTACCTATTCGATAAAAAAAACATATCAGGATTATAATACATGTTTAAAAGCTGTCACATAAATTCTTTAGCGCGATATAAATTTAATATGGCTATATGTGTGTGAAATTACTTTTTTTTGTATTTTTGTATAGTTATAACTTAGTTAATCCGTTCGGTATTTGCAGATTTACTCATTCCTTTTAATTTGTTCTAAAAATATCTTTCAGTGACCTAAGATATATCTAGGTATACGTAGATTTATAAAAGCATAAATTCACATTCACAAACATCTTATTTAAATGAGAATACCTATTAATGGATAAACCCGGGAAGATTTAGAGAAGAACCAAGTTATAAATTAAATAAAAGTATTTGTCAATTTTCTTGTTACTTATTTCTAACGTGGACTTCCATGGCGTCTCCCTGATGATATAATTAATTTACGACAAACACAAGCCGTTTTTCACGACTAATTATGTGACGACACTCTTAATTGATCACCATTAGTAATCTAACAAACAATTCTTTATTGCTTGACAAAAATTCTCAACGAACATACCTGATGAATAAAATACTTTAGTGGAAGCCTTGTAAGACGACCCTCCTCCAATTGGCGTCTTTATCTAATCTTACGTAAATTATGAACTATCTACCAGTCTAATTAACTATCGATAACAAACTGGAAGGAGTTCTTGTGAATAAGAAGATAAGAGAGAGGACCACCCCAAAAGCCAAAGGTAAAGTTATAATAAGCTGCTTAGGAAGCAGGTATTGTAATAATACTATCTCTTGGTATTTTTATAACTCTGAAGGTATACGCATTTCACAATAGGCTCAATGGGAAGAATTGTCAGTTTCTATTGCCTGTTCTATTGATCGAGTGAATTCTGGGACAAATGTAGGTAAAATTTACAATTTAGTTTTATAACATCTATTAAAATTTATGGTATAGAGAGATATGAGACACTTTATTATGTCCTGTTATAAATTCTTTTGTGGACACTTAGAAATTTGTCAATATTTTTTCACAGTAAGGTGAAAGCACTTTATAAAACGTGGGAAAAGAATAAAGTGAAGAGGGTCTATTCAAGGCATAAAAACTGTATTTTTCAGTAATTCTTCCTGGTTCCTGGTCCCGAAGCGCCACTTAGCGTCAATTGATTTACTATTATTCATGTAAAACTGAAAACTGCCGCTTTTCCGTACCATAAATTTAATTAGTTTATCAATTTTACTGAAAAGAAAACGTCAGTTTTTAAGTACAGAAGCGAAAATAAGGACATAAAAGGAATATCCTACTATCTATATTATATAGAACCTTTAAATTAGAACCTAAATCCCAATAAAATTCATCAAATTATATTATATAATCAAATAAGTGGTTCAATAAAAATAATAATAAATCTAAAAAGGCCAGGGTGAAAAAATGTGCCATAACATCTTAATTCGTGTAGTAAAATCTACTTTATAAAATACACTAGTAAAAATTCAATAAAACTAGCTTGAAAATGAATGTGGGTAGGTATATACTTATGAGAAACAAGTCAAAAAATAAATTTGAAGGAATTCAGACGAACATTAAGTAAAATATGTCTGCTCGAAAACGATAATTTACTGAGAAGTTTTACTTTGACATTTTTTTTTCGAGACGGTTTGGGTGTGCCGTTCAAATTGAGGAATGATTTCTATAGAGTTTTTTCTTATCTTTTCAAATTCGATGACAGTTTTTCAGTAGCACGGTCAGAAAATAAACTTTTTCAACAAAGACCATGGGGGCAAAAATTTTCAAGTCCGGTCCTGGATTTTTAATTAACTCAGAATGCGGTTTTGATAAGTTTCCGGAATGGACCATTCTTAGTTAATTTCGACAAAATATCTCCAGCCGTTTCAGAAATATCGCCTATCAAAGTTTTGTACCTGAGACATAAAACACCCTGTAACTTCTTAACCAATCACACAAAAAAAATTTCTTTTGTGGTTTCGTCTATGTAAGGTCACTCATGAATCACCCTGTATAATAAACGAACGAAATGTTTCATGCCACTTATTAGTTTTAACATGTTTTAGAGCATGGAGCCTTTCGCAAAAGCGCCATTTTTACGTGAATATTATTATTTATATTTAGTATAAGTATAAGAGTATACTAACAATTTAAAAAATTATAGGCCGAAAACTTAATTAAGTATTAAGAAGTAATTTATTCTTCCTATAAAAATTTTGAACAAAACACCCTTCCCCCCATGAAGGCTTACAAATACAGAAATATTAATATTGCACAAAGACCACTAAACTCATGAAATTAGCCCTATTCCAGACTAACTTATTTTATTTATTTATTTTTGACCTTGTTCTCTGAGTAGGTAATAGAGAAACAATTGCATTGCTGCTTGACTACAGGGTCATTCATTTGGCCATCTCATTATACCTAAAAGTCTTGCACTTGCCAAATTGCCGTCACCAAATCAATAAATCAATTAGTGTGTGTTTTTTTTATGCCTGTTTTGCGAGGAATTATGGTTGGGTTAGGTGTATGCGTAGGAAAATAAATATTAATCGGAACCGTATGTATGAAAACACAAAATAATAAAATATGGGCTTGGCTCCTTCGAGCTTTCTGCTGACAATCTACAAAACAGAGCCATCCAAATAATCCCTCCAAATCACAGATAGACCGTTTCGCTCTTATTATCAGGTCTATGGTGGATAGGGTTGTACTGTTGTACAATCCAAGCGAGGTGACCACCTTTTTCACCCTTTTCGCCATACCCGTGCATACCATGGTGAAACTTCTACTCAAGCCTTTTCGACCGTTTTTAAAAGGCCAACAGGTAAGAGGAGATCCATTTCTTCTTCTTGTAGTGGCTCTGACCCTGATATTGGCTCTAAAACTACTATACTTACATATACCTCGAATATCTAAACTTATGTAGTGGTAGAAGTCCTTGTTGTCTGCTCCACATTTGGGGTACATCAGCTCGCTCCGGGTTTCATCTGGTGCATTTCGCATTTCTACTCCCCAGCTTCCTATGTGGTTGCGGCTCGTCAATCTCTGCCGAGTTAGGGATATGAATTTTCGTTTGCTGCATGTGTTCTTTCTTGTGGTCTTTCATGGGACTTTAATTTAATTAGTTGCTGTACTTACAAGATTTTTGTAAGGATAAAAGGGCAGCCCCTAGATCGGCTAAATCAGGAGGAAGTCCTTGGTTATTAGCACACCCCATGGTCATCATGTATGCGAACTCTGACTTTATTCCGACGCTTCCATGAACTTCCACCTCAGAGTTTTCCTATACAGTCCATGTTGGAGAGGTTTCCCAGATCCATATACCTAGCTAGTCTGTCAGAGTTCAGTGTGTAGTTTGTGTAAATTCACTGAGCTACTTACAGGTTTCGGTACCTAGTCGCTACCTTAATGTCAGTCATGTCGCGTGTCTCACCTCACGTACCTCGTAAGTTGTGTGCCCGCCGCGCAACTGACGGCCCTATTCATCTTAAGATATGTCCCTCAGAGACAACCAAGCATTCTCAGCTGCTCATCCCTCTCACAAGAGAAAGGGTCCTTATTTTTGTGGCCAGTTATGTTAGGTATGAAGAAAAATGTTTTGAGAAGGTTTGTGCTGTCACAAGAAGAAAATGTAGTCACAAAAAATGACTCTTCGTTGCGTGGATTTTGGAAATGGTTGTTATTGGATCATTTCTTTTGGGAGGGTGGACGAACCATCACTATGATGCTATATGATAAGCTAATAAGATGGTTTTTTGACCTGCATTATTCTGCATTGATCTAGGTTACTTATAATATATGGTTCTAACAGGAAGGAGCAACCTGTCATAAGAAGCAGTCTCAATACTTTTATCCCGAGAACCTTTATTTGAAGACCATCTTGAATTTTGGTTGAATATTTGGCTGTGTGATTATGTGAGCTCTTTTGTGTTTTTTCCTATGCCAAACCATCCAATAATGGTCATTAATGAACTAAAGTATAAAATCCCATGCGTCCATTGGACTTGAACTGTAAATTTTTTATAACATCCTGAAAGACCTCAAAACTGATTAGTGATGCAGGTATGGCGGCTCTGATGTTACGTCAAAACTTCGACAACCTGAAAGAGAAAATGGAGAAAAACATTCCAGATAGTTATTTTCAGATTGTTTTCCGGAATAGGCAATTTGGATCTAAGTGCTCTAAATAGTATAAAAATATTGTGAACGGTTGTTGACGAGTTGAAAAATAAAAAAAGTAGAGTCCTGTCCTGTACACGTGTGTGTTACAAATGCAATGTATCGTACTTAATTGAAAGTTTCGTCGCTTGAAGTTTTCTATAAGGACCTACTTACCAGGATTAAGATGGCATGATATGGCTGAGAATATTATACCAGCTTATTATTATTACCTTCCTCCAGTGGCAGATAGCGAGGCACTCACAGATGCCTTCTCTAACTGGTTGGCCTTTTGTTGAACGCTTGCAGCTTCTACAGCTTCTATACATCTCAACTCCTGAAGAGGGCATTTAGTCCGTGTTTGTAACATCTCTTCAAGCTTTTATTCACTGGATGTTCAATGGGTCTATTCAAGAAAATAATGCGATGATT